>OY728159.1:997008131-1002008131 GCA_963277665.1 Viscum album | reverse complement strand
TGGTCAATTTATAATTTCCTAAGTACCTCTTTTAATTATTATTATTCATTTCATATCCCATATTATAATGTTATAATAATTGGTTAATAATTTGAGTTCATATCAGACGTTTTTGTTGATGTTTGGTACATGAGTCAAAAATGAACTAGTTTGAAAATGATTGTCCATGTAGTAATAAGTAAATCATCTCCAGAATAGTATTAATGATTTAAATGTCATATATATCCAGTACATATTCATTTTATACCACTCCATAACATTTGGAGATAAAAAATGAAATGCACCGTTCATGGAGACGGTAGGCCGTACGTACGCATGAACGCTACTTTCATTTCTTTGTCATATTAATGGAATTAAAAATAATTGAGATATATATATATATATATTAATTCCAGTATAATATATATGTTATATAGTTCACATATGTTCATTAATTTAATTCTTTATACATTCCATGTATTGCATGAACGAGTCACATCACTTGAGGGGGCAGTAGTCCACAGTTCCTCGTATGGGATTATTGTATTTGCAAAACATGAAAAGCAAAAAAGGCATGTTTTACATATACAATTCAGAGGAATATAGAAAACATAAATACCATATATATCATATATAAAATATAGTGACATCATAATGGCCACCATGAATGGTTTTATGAAAAGATTGAACAATCATTGTTTCGTGAGTCCGAAATTCGCCATCCACAGAAACAGTATGTTCTTTAACCATTAGACGAAGGTGTGTGTAAGTTTAGATATAATACATCACATAAAAAATCCTAGTATATTTATGATACTTTTTTTGTTACAAAATAAAGGAATAAAAAATGTTTAGAGGGTTGGATAAGCAAAATAAAACAAAAGAACACAAGGGAAGACATTACCTTTAAATCGGGTAACTCTTTTTGATTTGAGCTCAAAGGAGTCCTTGGAAAAGATAATGCCCAAAGGTGAGGCTTAAATGATGAATATATGGATGTTGAGAGATGAAAGGGTCTGGTTTTGGCTGAGCCAAAATCTTGAGAAGTGTGGGTAAGGTGGTATAGGTGGGGGCCTTTTATAAGAGGAGAGGAGGGGAACTCTTGGAAAGTTATAAACTTTTACTTTATAAGAAATTTATTTTCAAATTATAAAGGTACAAAAATTATATATTTCTAGGATATGGTGATAAGAGTTCTAAATTCATCCATACAATAGGTTTTTGACAAATGCAGGTCTTAGATTTTACATTATCTTTTCATTTTATTTAAATCGTTAAATAATGGTGTAATCACTGCATCATCATGGTGTCATTAATTATTTTATTTATATAATGTCTAAAAATTATAAAAAAACTATCATGATTTAGGAAATCTTATTATCTTTATAATTAATATTTATAGTAAAACATATGACTTATATAACCCCATTTAATAATTGATTTAGTAAAACACCACATGTTTGTTACATTTTTATTTTGACATTAAATAAAAAGTTTTTAATGTAATTTTCTTAACAAAGTGGCCCCATGGGGTCCCCAAGATGACTCATGGATTCTCTTGGTCGGAAATGACACATCCAATAAGGGTAGGACATGTGTCAAGGTCATTTAATATTATTAAAACATTATTTTTACCTTAAATTACACTAATTACCTCTAATCTCAATTAAAAACTTAAAAGTTACTATTCGGAAAAAAAATTATTTTAATCCCATTGAACCAAATTTTAATTCCTAATGAAAACCATGTATTTCAGATTTTTGAAATTCAAAAAACAGAGGAGTTAAAATTTCATTTAAATGAAAAATCGGTTTTTTTAAGTACCACTTAGTGGTTTCACTATTCATCAAAAATTGAAGATTTTCCAAAAAATACCAAAAATTCACCCTAAGATATATTTGATATTCCAAATTAAAAAATGATATCTATTTTACAAAATTCAAAACATATAATTTAAATTAATTAATTTAATAATTAATCCCGCTGTCAGAACAAATAGCGTGTTTTTATGAAACAATATATATCAAAAGATTGACACTAGTTTAAGTCCAATTTCAAAGTGAAATTAATTCCAATGACCAATATTGGATTAAATTGTAAAAATATATTATAATTTTACTTTAAAACCAATTCAAAATGTAACATAATCATATAAATATATTAGATTAAAAATTTGTTTTGAATTTAAATACAACATTTTTCTCTATTCAATAAAATATGAGCATTATCAGAAAAATACAAAAAATATAACCAAAGTAAATTTTGATGTCCTGATTCTAAAGAGGAATTTTATTTTGCCAAATACAATATATAAAATTTTCATAAGTATATTTAAAAAGGGTTCTCCATCAAAAAGAGTTTAATCGACCTTTTAAAGAATATTAGAAGATTTATGCATAAAATTGGATTCATTTTCATTTTAAATCCTCTGGAAGTTATTTTAAAAAGTTAAAATACGTTAAAAACATATATAATAATTTGGTAGTTAGATCTGTTCATTCCCGTCATTACAACATCTATGTGTTAACTACAATTTAAAATAAAATTATTTTATTATTAGAGTGCAACGTAAGATTTCAAAGGAACTCGTTGTTGCGTAATGGGTAAGCCATCAAGCATAGCATTCCCTTCAAATTAATATTAATATTTTATTCACAAATATGGATAAATATAAAAATGTAATATTTTTTATTTACCTGGGTTGTTACATCCTTCCCCCCTTTTGGGAGTTGTGTCCTCGCAATTTTTAAATTGGGCTCGAAAACGTCATTGAAAGCCCCACATCAGAGAAGGAGTAAAATAAACTATCACTTTAAAAGAAAGAAAGGGAAGTAAAAAAGGTCACTCGAGTTAACCCATACTAAGATTCCATGTATGAAAATATGGATATGGAAGAAAAAACAAAGGGTCATGTTCTGAGGGAGTGTGATAGAAAACATGTTTAGGAGAATGTTAACCACCAGAAAATCACAAACCTGTGATGGGTTAAACGGTATTGGATTCCCCAGTAAGAAAAATTTAATGTACAACATTTTTTTAGTTACTTTTCATTGAGGAATTTATTTTTGAGCTTAACTAAAACATAAGGAAACATACTTACTTGTCATGTTGACTTACAACTTTTACTATATTTCATAAATGAACTCATATTTTCTCCAAAAGATGAGTATTTAGGATGACTTTTTTACATTAAGAGAGCTATAATAAACTTCTAGAGAATCACTTAATCCAAAAAAGAGAACTGTATACTTCCCATGTCTTTAGACCTTAACCAAAACTAAAACAAAAAAGGTTAGTATGAGATCAGATAAAACCAAAAAAAGAAAATTCTTTATAAAAAGGAAATCTATTCTTAATCTCCAAAATTTGTCCAACAAGACCCAAAGTTCAACGAACACCAAAAGTAAACCAAACTAAGATTGAAACCCAAATATTTTAAGGATTTAATCACATAGTCTTCCATGTTAAATCGTAGCATTTATCTCCAAGAAACATTAGTTTCTTTTAATGTCTCTTATTGAAAAGTAATTAACCTAATCACATATCCTCCATGATAGGTTAATAATTTCTATATATAACCCAAAATCAACTTACTATTAATTCATAAAATCATCTAACTAAAAATAATTAGTCAAACTAACCAGGGACTTCACGTAGTCCAGTGGCAGGTGATAAATACCTGTCACACTTTGGATGTGGGTTCGATTCCCGCAGTTTTGTTCGACACGACGGGTTGTCACAAGGTCTGCGTGTTGTCCTTTTTCCAAACTATATAATTCTCAAATCATTCCCAAAAAAGAGGTAGAATCATCAAAAATAACCATAACATAATTTAACCTCAATTTTAACTCATGTCTTTCACTTTCCATCATAACATATAGTAACCCATAATTACCTCAAAAGTATGGATCATATAAACCCAAATGTTTCTTTATAACTATGTCCACAAAAGAACACACAACTATTCCTTGAATAAAATTTTCATATATCAAACATCAGGGTTACACATACTATAAAAAGCATTCTAATGTAACCCCATTATCAAAAGAGACTTAATACTCTTAAGAATTTCACCATAACTCTTGAAGTCCTTATATGTTGACTTCTTACTCGTTCAACATTCTTCATGATCCATTAACCATTCTTTTCCAACTTATTCTAAAATACAACTTTCCGACAAACAAAATCATGAATCATATCCTAAGATTCCACAATATGAAAACAAAAGTTAAGAAATAATCCATACCTTTGATTGGTCATTGTTAGTTTCTTCATCCTCAATCGAAATGTCATTAGGTATTGGTAAATGAATATTTGTATGATCTTGGTGATCCATTTACTAAAACATCTTCACAGGACACATGTTTCCATAATGGCCATGCACACCACATTAAAAACATTCAGTTGATCCCTCAGAAAGAACTTCTTTCCCTTTCCTTGAGTGAAGTGGATGCTTCCTTTTTTCCATGGCAGGTTCTTGATTTTTGACATTCATTTCAACATCTATAGAATATTTATGTCCCTGGGAAAAAGTTTCCTAGGTGTTTCTTTCCACATCTTTGACACATAGGTTTTTGAACACACTTACCTTTATGATTATTACCTGTAGTTCCGTAGGGATTTTTTTCTCACATATATGATTCCTTATAGAAATCACCAAGGTTTAGGTGGTCAATCATGACTACAGATAGTTGTTTGAGGATAAACACAGGAGTTCTCATTGTAGCTCCCATATCATTCAGTTGCTTTCCCAGAAAACTGTCATAGTTTCCTTCACATCCACTGTTACTTTGGTGCCTGCTAGATGCAACCATTTACTAAAACCACAAAGGCCAGTGTGAGTATATCAACAAAACCATCATGTACTAATGAGGAAGATAAACAATAAGATATACTTACTCATTCAAATTATCTAAATCTAGGACTCATTCTGAAATTTTAACCATTACAGTAATGTCACTTATGCTTAGAGAATACCCTAACCTCTAAAGTTATCTAAACCGACCTCTAATTCCAACTATAAGGCCTCAGACTTAAACATTACATAATCATGAATTAACTAAATAATTCACATAGAGGATCTTTTTAGGATTAGAGTTTTAGAGAATTAGGTCATAACTATTACATCTCAAATGATTACATAGTAGACACTTCTAATATGTTTCCATAAAATAAATAAAACACATAAAAAGAACCATGTCTACTTCCATGTTTTAGATAGAATGTCTTTCCTTGATCCAATACTTGACCATATTCATCGTTAAGTCCTGTGGAAAACATTTAAAAAACTTGGGATGAGCATAAAAAGACCAGTAAGGGATACACAAAGAAGGAAAACTGTTAGTTTTTCAAAACAACAAGTAAACCATGAATACTTTACCAAAGTAATACTTTTCGCCTTTATGAATTAGTAAAAACTCTTCAATGAATAAAAGACCATTACATACCCTTTTGTAACCAAAATACTACCATAAAACCCACATAAAGAACACATAACATATAAAGGTAACTTGGGACATATACATACTTAAATGGAATAACCATACAGTCGACTTCCACACATACATAATGGAATAGCCATACGGTTGAATTCCATACCCAATTCATTGGAGGTTATAACATAACCACCCATCCTGGTATTCACGGAACCACCCGTCATATGGTTTATCACGTAACCACCAATCAAATGTCCAAGTACCATTATAAAATCGTAAGACATAAAACAAATATAATGGAATGAAAATACTTCCACACTTTGATCACAATATATCACGTAAATATATTGACATAACAAATAAATTATAAATACCATTTTCAATACCTAAAGATGTTAAAGTGTATATCTTATTTATTTCATTTTAAAAACATTACGGCTTATTGAGGAAGCCAAAGACCAAATAATACTCGCGGCGGCAGAAAAAGGTTGTTGTCACCGCGTAGGTTAAATGAAACATTCCTTTTTGTCGATTTGTAAAACACTTCATAGAAAAAGATTCCTCATGTATAAAATTAAAAGTCAAAGGGGTTTATACACCGTATAAAACAAAGTCTTGTATTAGAACAAAATATGCCTCAATGAAAAAAGATTGAGACGAAGTCCCTTACAAAGACAGTATCCTTGGATTAAGGATAAATCAATTACATAATTATGTGTGACAAAATAATATTCCAAATATAAGTTGATATTAAGTGTAAAATAATCAGCGTTTATTGACAAATTTTCATATAATGACATATTAAAGGAGTACAAGTTTATCCCAAAGAATCAAAATTGGGTTATGAAGTTCCCCTGCAAAAATTTGACAGCCTAACGGCGGCACTTAAAAATTCTGAAATTGAGTTGATGAGAGATAAAAAGGGGTATCTCATCCCATGGACATATATTTTATAGCAATAAGGATAAATAAGAATATATCCCATCATAATAACATCAAAAGACCTAAAAAAGAATTATTTTAAAATGAGGAGGGTGAAAGGTTCCCTTACCGAATTGGGTAACATCCGAAACGTACACCCCATGAAAGAAGGACTATACAAAATTGATGTAAATACTCATAAACGAAATAATATTACACCAAGAGTATAATAATGGGATGTACATACACCACTCAAAGGAAAATGGTGGAAAATGTATCATAAATCTGACAGGAATAAAAGTGAGATGAAAAATCTCTTATCAAAACTCGGCAGCCTAACAACGCCACTTAAAACATCCAAAAATGGAATTATGAGATCAAATAGAGTCTCTAATTATATGAAAAAAACATCTGTATGATGAATATAAAATAACATCCCCAAATATAAGAATTATGAGCTTATAAGAAATGACATAAAAGAGAGTACTTAAAGAGAACGAGAGAGGTTGGATCCATTACCTCAAGTCTGAATTGTCTTGTTCGTTTCTTTATATTCCTGAATAATAAACTTTGGTAAATTTATAATTGCTTAAGGACATCTTTTAAATATTATTATTCAATTCATATCACATATTATAATGTTATAATAATTGGTTAATAATTTGAGTTCATATTAGACGTTTTTGTCGATGTTTGGTACATGAGTCAAAAATGAACTTGTTTGAAAATGATTGTCCATCTAGTTATAAGTAAATCATATCCAGAATAGTATTAATGATTTAAATAACATATATATCCAGTACATATTCATTATATAAAAATCCATAACATTTGGAGATAAAAATAAATGAAATGCACCGTTCATGGAGACGGTAGGCCACTCGTACTCATGAACGCTACTTTCATTTCTTTGTCATATTAATGGAATTAAAAATAATTGAGAGATATATATAGTATAATTACAGTATAATATATATGTTATATTGGTCATATATATTCATTAACGTCATTCTTTATATATTCCATGTATTGCATGAACGAGTCACATCATTTGAGGGGGCGGTAGTCCACACTTCCTCGTATGAAATTATCGCATTTGCACAACATGAAAAGCATAAAGGCATGTTTTAAATATAACATTCAGAGGAAAATAGAAAACATAAATACCATATATATCATATATAAAATATAGTCACATCATAATGGCCACCATGAAAGGTGTTAAGAGAAGATTGAACAATCATCGTTTCGTGAGGTAGAAATTCGCCATCAAGAGAGACAGTATGTTCATTAACCATTAGACGAAGGTGTGTGTAAGTGAACCTCAAATAATTCACATAACAAAATCCTAGTATATTTATGATACTAGTTTTTTTACAAAATAAAGGAATAAAATGAGTTTAGAGGGTTGGAGAAGCAAAATAAAACAAAATAACACAAGGGAAGACATTACCTTTAAATCGGGTAACTCTTTTTGATTTGAGATCAAAGGCTTCCTTGGAACGGATTCTGCCCAATGACGAGGCTTAAATGATCAATATAGGGATGTTTAGAGGTTAAATGGGAATTGGTTGTCTGATTTAATGGCTTGAGAGGTGTGGGTAAGGTGGTAGAGGTGTGGGCCTTTTATAAGAGGAGAGGAGGGGCACTCTTGGAAAGTTATAAACCTTTAATTTATTATAAAATGATTTTCAGATTTTAAAGGTCCCAAAATTATATATTTCAAGTATAAGGTGATAAGAGTTCGATATCCATCCCACCAATAGGTTTTTGACATGTGTAGGTCTTATATTTTACATTATCTTTTCATTTTATTTAAATCGTTAAATAATGAGGTAATCACTCCATCATCATGGTGTCATAAATAATTTAATTTATTTAATGTATAAAAATTATAAAAAAAACTATCATGATGTTGGAAATAGTATTATATTTTAATGAATATTAGTAGTAAAACATATGACTTGTATAACCCCATTTAAACATTGTTTTAGTAAAAAAAAACATGTTTGTTACATTTATATTTTATCATTAAATAAAAAGTTTCTAATGTCATTTCACTACCAAAGTGGCTCCATGGGGTCCCCAAGTTGACCCATGGATTTTCATTGTCTGACATGACACATCCAATAAGGGTAGTACATGTGTCATGGACATTTAATATTATTAAAACATTATTTTTACCTTAAATTACACTAATTACCTCTAATCGTGATTAACAACTTAAAATTTACTATTCACTAGAAAATTTATTTTAATCCCTTTGAACCACATTTTAATTCCTAATGAAAACCATGTATGTCTGATTTTTTAAATTAAAAACACAGAAGTGTTAAAATTTCATTTAAATGAAAAATCAGTTTTTTTAAGTACCACTTAGTGGTTTCACTATTCATCAAAATTGATGTTTTTCAGAAAAATACCAAAAATTCACCCTAAGATATAATTGATATTCTGAATTCAAAAATGATGTCTATTTTTAAAAATTAAAAACATAAAAGTTACATTAATTAATTTAATAATTAATCCCACTGTCAGAACAAATAGTGTGTTTTTATGAAACAATATATATCAAAAGATTGACACTAGGTTAAGTCCAATTTCAAATTGAAATTAATTCAAATGAACACTATTGGATTAAATGGTAAAAATAAATTCTAGTATAACTTTAAAACCAATTCAAAAGATAATATAATCATATAAATAAATTCGATTAAAAAGTGGGTTTGAATTAAAATACAGCATTTTTCTCTATTCATTAAAAATGAACATTATCGGAAAAATAAAAAAAAATTACAGAAACTAAATTTTGATTCCCCGATTATAAAGAGGAATTTTATTTTGTCAAATACAACATATAAAATTTTGAAAAGTATATTTAAAAAGGGTTCTCCATCAAAAGGTGGTTAATCGACCTTTTTGAGAATATTAGAAGATTTACGCATAAAAATGGATTCATTTGCATTTTTAATCCTATAGAATTTATTTTAAAAATTAAAAATACTTGAAAAACAGATATAATAATTTGTTAGTTAGTTATATTCATTCCCGTCATTACAACGGCTAGGTGATAACTACCATTTAAAATAAAATTATTTTATTATTAGAGTGCAATATAAGATTTCAAAGGAACTCGTTGTTGCGTAATGGGTAAGCCATCAAGCATAGCGTTTCATTTAATGTAATATTAATATTTTATTCACAAATATGGATAAATATAAAAATGAAATATTCTTTATTTACCTGGGGTGTTACATCCTTCCCCCCATTTGGGAATTTCCTCCTCACAATTTTTAAATTGGGCTCAAAAACTTCTTTGAAAGCCCCACATCAGTGAAGGAGTAAATTAAACTATCACTTTAAAAGAATGAAAGGGAAGTAAAAAGGTCACCCGAGTTAACCCATACTAAGATTTCATGTATGACAACATGGATATAGAAGAAAAAACAAAGGGTCATGTTCAGAGGGAGTGTGATAGAAAATATGTTTAGGAGAATGTTAACCACCAGAAAATCCCAAACATGTTATGGGTTAAACGGTATTGGATTCCCCAGTAGGATAAGATAACAGAAAACATTTTTTTTGTTACTTTTCATTGAGAAAATTATTTTTGAGCTTAACTGAAACATAATTAAACATATTTACTTGTCATGTTGACTTTCAACTTTTACTATATTTCTTACACGAAATCATATTTTCTCCAAAAGATGAGAATTTTGGATGACTTTTTTACATTAAGAGAGCTATAATCAACTTCTAGAGAATCACCTAATCCACAAAAGAGAACTGTATACTTCCCATGTCTTTGGACCTTAACCAAAACTAAAAAAACGGATAGTATGAGGTCAGATAATACCCAAAAAAGATAATTCTTTATAAAAAGGAATTATATTGTTAATCTCAAAAAATTTTCCAACAAGACCCAAAGTTCAACGAACACCAAAAGTAAACCAAACTAAGATTGAAACCCAAATATTTGAAGGATTTAATCACATAGTCTTCCATGTTAAATCGTAACATTTATCTCCAAACAACATCCGATTCTCTTAATGTCTCATATTGAATAGTAATTAACCTAATGACATATCCTCCATGATAGGTTAATAATTTCCATAGATAACCCAATATCAACTTACTGTTAATTCATAAAATCATCTAACTAAAAATAATTATTCAAACTAATCAGGGACTTCATGTAGTCCAGTGGTAGGTGATAAATACCAGTCGCACTTTGGTTGTGGATTCGATTCCCGTAGTTTTGTCCGACGCGACGGGTTGTCACACAGTCAACGTATTGTCCTTTTTCCAAACACTATAATTCTCTAATCATTCCCAAAAAAGAGATAAAATCATCAAGAATAACCATAACATAATTTAACCTCTATTTTATCTCATGCCTTTCACTTTCCATCATAACATATAGTAACCCATAATTACTTCAAAAGTATGGATCATATAAACCCAAATGGTTCATTATAACTATGTACACAAAAGAACATACAACTATTTCTTGAATAAAATTTTCATATATCAAACATCAGGGTTACACATACTGAAAAAAGACTTCTAATGTAACCCCATCATCAAAAAAGACTTAATACTCTTAAAAATTTCCCCATAACTATTGAAGCCCTTATATGTTGACTTCTTACTCATTCATCATTCTTCATGATCCATTAACCATTCCTTTCCAACTTATTCTAAAATAATTCTTTCCTACAATGAAAATCATGAATCATATCCTAGGATTCCAAAATACGAAAACAAAAGTTATGAAATAATCTATACCTTTGATTGGTCATTGTTAGTTTCTTCATCCTCAATCTGAATGACATTAGGTATTGGTAAACAAATATTTGTATGATCTTGGTGATCCCTTTACCGAAACTTCTTCATAGGAGATGTGTTTCCAAAATGATCATGCACACCACATTAAAAACATTCAATTGATCCTTCAGAAATAAATTCTTTTCCTTTCCTTGAGTCAACTGGATGCTTCCTTTTTCCATGGAAGGTTCTTGCTCTATGACCTTCATTTGAACATCTATAGTATATTTCTGTCCCTTTGAAATATGTTCCTAGGTGTTTCTTTCCACATCTTTGACACATAGGTTTTTGAACACACTTACCTTTATGATTATAACCTGTAGTTTCGTAGGGATTTTTTTCTCGCATATATGATGCCTTATAGAAATCACCAAGGTTTAGGTGGTCAATCATGACTCCAGATAGTTGGTTGAGGATAAACACAAGAGTTCTCATTGTTGCTCCCATATCTTTCAGTTGCTTGCCCAGAAAACTGTCACAGTTTCCTTCACATCCACTATTACTTTAGTGCCTGCTTGATCCAGCCATTTACTAAAACCAAAAAGTCTAGTGTGAGTATATCAACAAAACCATCATGTACTAATGAGGAAGATAAAAACTATGATATACTTACTCATTCACTTTATCTAAAGCTATGACTCTTTCTGAAAATTTAACCATTATGGTAATGTCACGTATGCTTAGAGAATACCCTAACCTCTAAAGGTATATAAACTGACCTATAATACCAAATATAAGGCCCCGACCTTAAACATTACTTAATCATGTATTAAATTAATAATTCAAATAGAGGATATTTTCAGGTTTATAGTTTTAGAGAATTAGGTCATAATTATTACATCTCAAATGATTACATAGTAGAAACTTCTACTAAGATTCCATAAAATAAATAAAACACTTAAAAAGAAACACGTGTAGTTCCATGTTTTAGAGAGAATGTCTTTCCTTGATCCAATCCTTGACCCTATTCATCTTTAAGTCTTGTGGAATGAATTTCAAAAACTTGGGATGAGCATAAAAATACTAGTAAATGATACACAAAGAAGGAAAACTGTTAGTTTTTCAAAACAACAAGTAAACCAAGAGTACTTTACCAAAGTAATACTTCTCGCCTTTATGAAGAAGTAAAAACTATTCACTGAATAAAAGACCATTACATACCCTTTTGTAACCAAAATATTACCATAAAACCCATATAAAGAACACATAACATATAAAGGTAATTTGGGACATATACATACTTAAATGGAATAACTATACGGTCGACTTCGACACATACTTAATAGAATAGCCATACGTCCGACTTCCATACATAATGCATTGGAGGTTATAACATAACCACCCATCCTGGTATTCACAGCACCACCTGTCATATGGTTTATCAATTAACCACCAATCAAATGTCCAAGTACCATTATAAAATCATAAGGCATAAAACAAATATAATGGAATGAAAACCATTCCACACTTTGATCACAATATATCACATAAATATATTGACATAGAAAATACATTATAAAAACCATTTTCAATACCAAAATAAATAAATGTGTATATGTTATTTATTTCATTTTAAAAACATTACGACTTGTTGGAGAGGCCAAAGACCAAATAATACTCGTGGCGGAAGAAAAAGGTCGTTCTCACCGCCTACGTTAAATGAAAAATTTCTTTTTGTCATTTTGTAAAATGATTCATAGAAAAAGATTCCTCTTGTATAAAGTTAAAAGTCAACGCGGTTTTTACACCATATAAAATAATGTCTGGTATTAGAAAAAAATATGCCTCAATGAAAGGAGATTGAGACGAAGTCCCTTACAAAGACGATATCCTTGGATTAAGGATAAATCAATTACATAATTATGTGTGACAAACCAATACACCAAATATAAGTGGATATTTAGTGTAAAACAATCAGAGGTCATTGGCACATTTTCATAGAATGACATATTCAAGGAGTACAAGATTATCCTAAAGAATCAAAATTGGCTTATGAAGTTCCCTTGCAAAAAATTGACAGCCTAACGGCGACACTTAAAAATTCATAAATTTAGTTGATGAGAGATAAAAAGGGGTATCTACTCCCCTGGACATAAAATTTATAGCAATAAGGATATTTAAGAACATATCCCATCATAATAAGATTATAAGACCTAAAAAACAAGTATTTTAAAATGAGGAGGGTGATAGGTTCCCTTACCGAGTTGGGTAACTTCTGAAACGTACACCCCCTGAAAGAAGGACTATACAACATTGATGTAAATAACCATAAATGAAAGAATATTACACCAAGAGTATAATAATGGGAAGTACATACACCACTCAAAGGAAAATGGTGGAAAATGTAGAATAAATTTGACATGAATAAAAGTGAGATGAAGAATCCCTTATGAAAACTCGGGAGCCTAACGGCGTCACTTAAAACATCCAAAAATGGAATTATGAGATCAAATAGAGTCTCTCATTAAATGAAAAAAAATTACAGTATTATGAATATAAAATAACATCCCCAAACATAATAATGATGAGCTTATAATAAACGACATAATAGAGAGTACATAAAAAGAACAAGAGAGGTTGGATCCCTTACCTCAAGTCCGACTTGTCTTGTACTTTTCCTTATATTCCAGAATAATAAACATTGGTAAATTTATAATTGCATAAGGAACATTCTTAAAGATTATTATTCAATTAATATCACATATTATAATGATATAATAATTGGTTATTAATTTGAGTTCATATCAGACGTTTTTGTTGATGGTTGGTACATGAGTCAAAAATGATCTTGTTTGAAAATGATTGTCCATGTAGTTATAAGTAAATAATCTTCAGAATATTATTAATGATTTAAATATCATATATATCCAGAACATATTATTTATATAATACTCCATAACATTTGGATATAAAAATAAATGAAATGCACCGTTCATGGAGACGGTAGGCCATTTGTACGCATGAAAGCTACTTTCATTTCTTTGTCATATTAATGGAATTAAAAATAATTGATACATATATATATTAGAATTCCAATATAATATATATGTTATATAGGTCACATATATTCATTAATGTAATTCTTTATACATTCCATGTGTTGCATGAATGAGTCACATCACCTGAGGGGGCGGTAGTCCACACTTCCTCGTATGAAATTATCGCATTTTCACAACATGAAAAGAATAAAGTCATGTTTTAAATATAACATTCAGAGGCATATAGAAAACATAAATACCATATATATCCTATATAAAATATAGTCATATCATAATGGCCATCATTAAAGGTGTTATGAAAATATTGAACAATCATCATTTCGTGAGGTAGAAATTCGCCATCCACAGAAACAGTATGTTCATTAACCATTAGATGAAGGTGTGTGTAAGTGTACGTAAAATCCATCACATAAAAACATCCTAGTATATTAAAGATACTGCGTTTGTTACAAAATAAAGGAATAAAAACATTTTAAAGGGTTGGAGAAGCAAAATAAAACAAAAGAACACAAGGGAAGACATTATCTTTAAATCGGGTAACACTTTTTGATTTAAGATCAAAGGCATCCTTGGAATTGATTCTGCCCAATTAAGAGGCTTCAATTATGAAGAGAGAGATGTTGAGAGGTGAAATGGGAAGGGGTTGGCCGAGAAAAAGGCTTTAGAGGTGTGGGTAAGTGGTATAGGTGGGGGCCTTTTATAAGAGGAGAGGAGGGGCACTGTTGGAAAGTTTTAAACGTTCACTTAATTATAAAATTCTTTTCAGATTTTAAAGGTCCCAAAATTATATATTTCTAGGATAAGGTGATAATAGTTAAAAATCCATCCATACAATAGGTTTTTGACAAGTGTAGGGCTTAGAATTTACATTATATTTTCATTTTATTTAAATCTTTAAATAATGATGTAATAAATGCATCATCATGGTGTCATAAATAATTTAATTTATTTAATGCCTAAAAATTATAAAAAAAATATCATGATGTAGGAAATTGTTTTATATTTCTAATGAATATTTATAGTAAAAACTATGACTTGTATAACCCAATTTAAATTTTTTTTTGGTAAAACAACACATGTTTGTGACATTATTATTTTTACATTAAATGTAATGTTTTTTATGTCATTTTCCTACAAAAGTGGCTCCATGGGGTCCCCAAGTTGACCCATGTATTTTCATGGTGGGAAATTACACATCCAATAAGGGTAGGACATCTTTCATGGTCATTTCCAATTATTAAAACATTATTTTTACTTTAAATTACACTAATTACCTCTAATCGCAATTAAAAACATAAAAGTTACTATTCAATAAAAAAATTATTTTAATCCCATTGAACAACATTTTACTTACTAATGAAAACCATGTATGTCAGATTTTTGGAATTCAAATAACAGAGGTGGTAATGTTTCATTTAAATGAAAAATCGGTTTATTTAAGTACCACTTAGTTGTTTCACTATTCATCAAAAATTGATGTTTTTCAGAAAAATACCAAAAATTCACCCTAAGATATATTTGATATTCTGAATTCAAAAATGATGTCTATTTTACAAAATTCAAAACATATAAGTTACATTAATTAATTTAATAATTAATTCCCATTGTCAAAATAAATAGCATGTTTTTATGAAACAATATATATCAAAAGATTCACACTAGTTTAAGTCAAATTTCAATGTGAAATTTCTTCCAATGACCACTATCGGATTAAATGGTAAAACATATTATAATTTAAATTTATAAACAATTAAAAATATAATATAATCATATAAATAAAATATATTTAAAAGAGGTTTTGAAATAAAATACAACATTTTTCACTATTCATTAAAAAAAATGAACTTTATCGGAATAATACCAAAAAATTACACAAAGTAAATTTTGATGTCCTGATTCTAAAGAAGAATTTTATTTTGTCAAATAAAACATATAAAATTGTAAAAAGTATATTTAAAGAGGGTTCCCCATAAAAAGGTGGTTAATTGACCTTTTAAAGAATATAAGAAGATTTATGCTTAAAATTGGATTCATTTTCATTTTTAATCCATTAGAATTTATTGTAAAAAGTAAAAAAATTTGACAAAAATATATAATAATTTTGTAGATGTTCTGTTCATTACCGTCATTACAACAGCTATGTGTTAGCTACCATTTAATATAAAAAAATTTATTATTAGAGTGCAACGTATGATTTCAAAGGAACTCGTTGTTGCGTATCGGGTAAGCCATCAAGCATATCATTCCCTTTAATGTAATATTAATATTTTATTCACAAATATGGATAAATATAAAAATGTCGTATTATTTATTTACCTGGGGTGTCACATTGTTCGAGCTTCAAGGCTCAAATGGTTGTGAAGAGAAGAGGGAAGGGGTGCCCTTTTTATAATGGAGGAGAGGGGAAACTTTGGAAAAACATAAAATAATATTTTATAATAAAGTCATATTCGGTTTATAATAGCTCCAAATTGATTTATTTTGATGCTAAAGTGGGGATGGATCAAAGTCCTCTCAACCAATAGGTCTTAGAGATGTTTAGGTTCATATTTTAACCTTATAGTTTAGATTTAACTCTAAGTTAAATAATTTAACTTTTACCGTGTCTTCTTGTTTTCTTAAACTATATGGCTAATAAACATACTATAAAAATTCAAAATAACCCCAAGTGGTTCATTATATATATATATATCCTTATATAAGTTATTTGTACAATCCATATATTTTTAGGAATATAATAAAAATTAATAATATAATATTTGTTTCAAAAACTATTTTATGTCAATTTTGACACAATTTGGTAATTTTTTTTTAAATCATTAAAACATGATTCGTTCGAAAAAATTTAATTAAATAAATAAAGACATATCATATTAACCTATAAAATTAGTGTAATTCATAAAAAGTCTAATATTAATTTTATTGGTGTATTTATAACATCAATTATGTTAATATTTAATTAATAAGGTAATTAATTCATCACCATTATGTAATAAATAAATTAAGATATTTAAGGTATAAAAATTATTAATAAAATACCATTATGTAGGAAATATTTTTATCTTTATAATGAATATTTATTGTTAGATATATCTTATTTATAACCCTATATTAAAAATTTTGTAGTTATTAAACATCGATTTTAACTATTTTAACTCTCCTTTAAATAAAATTATAATAATTGTCCTAATCTAATCCAAGTGGATCTAAAGGGTAATATTTTATTTCTAAGGTTGTGTTTGGTCTAATTACACTTATCCAATAGAATTAGGACATGTTTTAGGGTAATAATAATATCATTTTTACCATTTATAGCCCAATTTACATTAAACCATGGTAAATAAAATAAAAAGTTACAATTCAAAAAAATTATTTTTATCTTATTTAACGACATTTTACTCTTTTATATTATCCTTGTCTCTTGGATTTTATAAATTCCACTCACAGATGTTGTAAAATTAAGTTTTCTGTAAATTTTCAAATTCTCCTAGGAGGTGTGTAAAAGACGGTGAAAAGTTCAATAAAATTTTTATATATATATAATTATATTAAAATGACTCAAATGAATTAAATTTAACTTATATAGGTATTATGTATCAATTTTGACAGAAAATAAATTTAAATAAAATAAATAATTATTTAAATAACTAGTCAGTTTTTAAATAGTAACCTAGTGTCTTCACTATTCATCAAAAATTGAATGCTTTTAAAAAAATACCATAAATTCACCCTATGATAAATTCGATATTCCAAATCCAAATATGAAGTCCATTTTGAATGATAAAATTTATAAAATTTCAAAAAGTGGGAATTACTATTCATAATGGCTAGTTCATAATAATATTATAATAATATCTCGTTTAGTGAAACTTGGTATTGCGTACTACACATGCTATCGAAGAAGGTCTTGATTGCGTGTAATGCAAGACAAGTCAGGGTTGCGTGTAGTGAAAGCTCTGTTTGGTGTTGCAGATAAAATAATCAAAACTTATTTCATTTATACATTAATCAAAATATATACTTAATGTTGCGTATAATAATTTCCACAAAACAAACTTGAAATTGTGTGTAACACGAGCCAAGAATAGTGTTGTGTACACTGCAAGATAATACGGTGTTGCATATAGTACAAGATAATCATGGTTTAGTGTATAATAGAATACATCAATGAATTCAAAAATAATATATCTCATAAAATATCGGGGTGATATTCTACCCCCCTTAAAATAAATTTCTCCCTCGAAATTATTTGGGGTTATAAATGGTTTACTACATGAATATTTCATTCATTGAAATCCACATAGTAAAATGGAATACCAAAACTTCATTTTAAAAATGGTTGTTAGAATCATAATAGTCACCCAAAGTAAGTCAACACTGGGTTTCCGCATAGGACAACATAAGTGAAAATATGGATATAGAAGAGAAATATAACCCTCAACTTCTAATGAATAGTGGTAGGGGACATGGATATGAAAAATCCAACAATAATAAAGCAATAAATTTTTCATGATCTATGGTACCGTATTATTCATCAGATATAAGAGCACTAGGACATAATTTTTGGTTTTCAAGATCATTTCACTAAAGCTGAAGAAATTGGAATTATAAGAAATCCTTTCTTGATTTTTGTACAATCTCACCGTTGGTCGTTCCATGTACAATTTCCACTTCATCTCTTAAAGAAATGAAGTTGAATTTTTTATTTGTGAAGTGTTAACAGATCATGTGATTGAATGATGGGTTATTCCATCTGTCTAAAACAAAATGTTAGAAAAAATTATCAAAAATACATAAGTCCATCTATAGTGAGATTAATCATATATGGTTCCTAAAATGGACTTATACTTCATATATCATAATGAATAATATAATAAAACTAGTTTCTTCTAACCAGGGACTTCTTGTAGGCCAGTGGTAGGCGTTAAAGGCCTATCGCACATTAGTTGTGGGTTCAAATCCCACAGCCTTGTCTGACGCAATGGGTTGTCACCCATCCTGCCAGTTGTTCTTTTTCTAAGACAACATTATTATAACATTAGATAAATAATATAGAAAAAAGTTCAATCCTTAAACAATACTGACTTATGTCCAACATAATCCATTCCAATCATTAGGCTTATCCAAAATACTTCTGTAAAAGCTCATAGTATAAAGAAAACAATTACTAGAAATGTCATCTACCGAGCATGTGAATACAATCATTTATCCCCCATATATCATACAATATATCATTTTGGTAAAATTAAATACATGTGAATACCTAAGTCATGTATTCTATTGAGAAATTAATACCCATTGATTCTTAGTGAAAACATGAATGCAGTCAAAATTTAACACTTTCCATATTCCAAAATCCCAGATTCTCTGTATACTCAAACCATGATATAACTTTGTCAATATATCATTCATGAGATCATTTCATTTTCCCTTTATCTCTTCATTATGCGCATATCATCCTCTTTCCAAAAATTCATTAACCACTTTTCATGGTTACCCGTACCTAATATTCATTAAAAACTGATACATAGATAATATAAAATTCCATGATTCCATAAATAAGATTCCATGATACTATTTTGAAATCCCCTTACATAAACACTAAATCATTACACACCATCATTATCATTCCCAACATCACAAATAGTGATCAAATGTGACTTCCATTTATCCTTTACCTTAATATGTTTCTCACTTTTATCATAATTAGCCCTTAGATTGGGGCATTGATTAACATAATGCCCCATTTCTTTTCACTTGAAGCATTGATGTGTTGGTGGTGCGTCCTCTACAGTCTTTTCTTTATTCACATCATTAGCAACACTTTTTACATTAATTCAACACTCACCTGTTCGATAACCTTCTTTTCCAGACATTAAATGTTCTCTAGTCCCTTTAAGATAATCTCCAACAAGCTTCATTCCACATTTTGAGCACAAAGAAACATTCATCTTATTTTCACCATTATTCTGAGATTTCTCTATGAACTCCGTCTTTTATTTCCTATCAAAACCATGAGATGGATATGTAACACCAACTTCCATTTCTACCTTGACAGCACAACACACAATATCTTCATATCTACTGATATATCTTATAGCTAATTCCCTTATAAGACTTGGTTTTAAGCCACTGAAGAATCAATCAACATTACTTTCATGTTGAATGATATGCCAGATGCATACCATGCAAGCCTTGTAAATTTCTCTTCGTATATACCAATAGATTCATCATACTTTCTCTTAAGCTCAAGGAAATCTTTTTCCATATTTGGTCGAAAAATATGAGGGAAGTACATATTGAAAAATATGTTCTTGAACACATCCCATTACAGGGAATCAATTTCATCTCGAGGCCTCGTATTCTTAATTAGATTCCACCATTGATTTTTCCACCTTCTAAATGGTAAATATCCAGAATGACTTTTTCATGTTCCAAACAGAGTGTATGGAAAATATATTTTCAATGGTACTGATACTTTGTTCAGAAACAAGTGGACCATAAGACCCATTGAAAGAAGGTGGACGTTGCCTCATGAAGGACTCAATAGAATATTATTCCTTTCTCTGGTCATTTGGAAGTCCAGAATGATTCATAGTTTGGGTAAGTATAGCAATATGATTTTTCCCTCCATATCCAATAACATTGGTTTTTTCAGGAGGATAATCATTTAATTTTCCATTACATTGATCAACATGGTTCTTTGGGTTCCATACATCGTCGAAATCCCAAAAAGAATAGTATGAGAGTCAAAAATTGTGCTAGGGAAAATAACATAATAAAGGGGAGTATCTTCAATATAGAAAATCATAGGGTTAATTATATGAATTTTACCATAATTCTAGGACTATAACCTATAATTATACTTAACATTAGGGACATCCATAGATATACCATAGAAATATCTCTAGGGATCTCACTATATTTTCACATCCTAGTTCCCAAAGGTTAACTAAACCTTTCCTCTGATACCAACTGTAGAGTCCCAAATCATGACGTATATAGACATTAAATTAATTATTTGGTGTTATTAATACATAAAAAAACAATCACAGAAGGACCATAATATTTTAGTGTCTTTGGAAACTCGGAGCATAATATTCTAATCATGGTGAATGATCTTCAACATCTCAAATAATGATATTCTCCTTTTTTTTCTTATCTAAAACCATTCTTTATATCATGGGGAAATTAAAACATATAAAGGGTGAGCTCAAATTCTCAGTAAGGGTAAGCATGGAGAAAATAAAACAAACCACATAGATTTGAACTTCAAAACATTAACATAATGTTTACACATCGAAATCTTGAGTTGTGAAATAAATCTTGGCATTACGTAAGGCATAGGACATAATGGAAAATTAATCATGATAAAATAGCATGGGAATATTAAATTTAATAGTGTAAAACCATTAATCACATGATATTATTTCCATAGTAGCCCTGACATTACATCCAAGACCATCTTAGTGGACAAAGTCCCTTTCTGAATCGAGTTCACTCCTCGTTTCAGTCCTGTAACACTGAACATGATTAACTTATCATTCGAGCCATGTCTATCTCATGAGATATAAATATTTACCCAAAGAATTGGAGGGAGATATAGGTACCACCCATCTCATTATGAAATAATTCTTACTTTTTCCACAACATGAACATAAATCATTCATCATTACCCAAAGTATAAAATGGGTTTCATAAACATCATCCCATAATAAAATGATCTAAACAAAAAAATGGATATCATTTCATCATAAGAAAAGTGAAACCATTTAAATAATAGAGATATTATACTTGAAACATACACATATTAAATTATTTCATCTTACATGGAAAGTGGTTTTTGATAAAAACACTTGAAAATAATTCTTGAGGAAAATATCCTTTCTTCATAAAAATAATTTTCTTTTCACAAAATGAATCAAAATTTAAAAATAAAAGGATTTTATTGAAAATAACTATAAAATAATATATAGTAATCTTCATGAAAATAAGGCATTATGAAACAGAAAAAATATGTTCATGCCTTATAAGTTAAAAAATTATTATCCTCGTACTTTTGTCAGAAAAGTCAAAAAGTTCCTCGTATGGTAAAGAAAAGAAATATTTCATTCATAACATGTGATAAAAGTCAAAAATGTGTAAAAATGACTTTAAGCATACATAAAAAACTATTATAAGACATGGACATGGATGATATCAATAACCCTAGTAAAAACTTATGAATAAACAATCTCGGATAAGAACGATATTGGAATAATTATCCCTTACCATATGTCTAATTTCTTCTGTATTTGTCTGAGACTCAAATATAGTGGGTTTAAAAAAATTATTAACTTCTAACAGAACCATAATAATATTTATGATATCATATATGATTCACTTATGACTTTATATTATCCGTTCATTTGTTAATTCCTTGTTAAAGCATCGGTTTGGGTTAAATTGTTTCATTTATTGTCCGTATTTTGACTTGTAATTATTAATATGATTACATAGATCATGATTACTTAATTCCAGAATATAAAACATGATTTATATATTATATATATTCATAATATACATATATATAATAGATCAATAAATGGAATGACATACACTGTTCATGGAGATGGTAGGTCGTACAGACACATGAATGTTGTTTTTCGTTTCCTTATTGAATTAAATGGAATTAAGTTGTTGACCTACATATATATATACACACAAATACAGTATAATTATTATGTCATATATTTCATGATTAATTATTATATATACTTTATAATCATTCTGGAAGTGTTAACATGGACAATGAATCTCATCGCGTCATGGAGATGGTAATCCGTACCTACGCACGAGTGATGATATCGTTCACACATTTGTTGAATGGAATTGGAGTGGATGATATAATATCATAGAATCCGTATGATGTTATAATAATCATATATATTTATTCTTTACACCATTATACCCATCCTATTAAGGTGGTGGTGGGAAAACTGATTGCACTACGGTGTGGAGATGGTATTCTGTACGTACGCACGCGCGGTGATTTCATTTTCCACAGGATGGATAAAAGGAGAAATAGGGTTGTTTAATATTAATAATAACATATCAGTATATAATTAATACTGATTTTATTACTTTATAATGAAACAACTAAAGAAGAGGAAGTAGAATAAGAAAGAAACTTGAAAGAGTCGGTAGAAGATATTACCTCTTCCTCGACGCACCTCCTTTAAACATATACTTAGGGAACTAGAGTTGGTGTTTTGTGAAGAACAAACCTCTATGTTATTACTAAAGAGTTTGAGAAGAGTAATTGGTATGTTTTGGATGAGATTAAAGGCTCAAATGGGTGTGAAGAGAATAAAGAAGGGGTGCCCATTTTATAATGTAGGGGAGAGACACCTTTCAAAAAACATAATATATTATTTTATAATAAAGTCATATTTAGTTTATAATAACTTGAAATTGATTGATTTCTAAGCTAAAGTGAGTATTGGTCTAAATCCTCTCAACCAATAGGTTTTAGACAAGTTTAGGTTACTATTATAACCTTATCATTTAGATTTATCTCTATGTCAAATAATTTAACTTTTATTGTGTCTTCTTGTTTTCTTACACTATATGGTTAAAAAACATACTATAACAGACCATTCAAACCCCAAGTGGTTAATTATTAGTATATATAACCATATATAAGTCATTTTTGGAAACCATAAATTTTGAAGAATATAATAACAATTAATAATATAATATAATTTTTAAACAAAATACTATTTTATGTCAATTTTGACACTATTTGGTAATTGATTTTTGTGAAAATCATAAAAACATGATTAGTTCAAAAAAAGGTAATTGAATCAATACTAACATTTCATATTAACCTATAAAAGTAGGTTAATTAATAATATGTCTAAAATTACATTTATTTGGGTATTTATAACATCAATTATGTTAATATTTCAATAATAAGGTAATTACCTCATCATCACTGTGTCATAAATAAATTAAATTATCTAATGTCTTAAAATTATAAGTAAAAAATAATTATGTAGTAAATATTTTTATATTTTTAATTAAAATTTATAGTCGAATTTATCTTTTATATAACACTGTAATAAAAATGTTTTAATTACTAAACTTTGATTTTATCTATTTTGACTCTAGTTTAAAAATAATAATAATAAGTGTCCTTTTCTAATCCATGTGGACCTAAAGGGTAATATTTTATTCCTAAGGCTGTTTCTTCTAGAATTACACTTATCCAATAGAATTAGGACATTTTTTAAGGTAATAAAAATTTCAATTTTACCCCTAATTACCATATTTAATTTTAACCGTGGTAAATAAAAGTAAAAAGTTACTATTCAAAAAAAATTATTTTTACCTTATGGAACAACATTTTACTCTTTGATATTAACCATGTCTCTCAGATTTTCGAAATTCCACTCACTGATGTGGTAAAATTATGTTTTATGTAAATTTTCAAATTCTCCAAGGAGGTGGATAAAAGACGGTGAAAAGTTAAATAAAATATTTATATATCTAAAATTATTATATAATGAATCAAATAAATTACATTGAAATTATATAGGTATTATGTATCAATTTTGACCTAAAATAAATTTAAATAAAATATATAATTATTTAAATGAAATGTTTTTTTTAAATAGTAACCTAGTGTTTTCACTATTCATAAAAAATTTATAGTTTTCAGAAAAATGCCAAAAATTACCCCTAGGATAATTTCGATATTCCGAATCCAAAAATGAGGTCCATTTTGAATGATAAAATTTATAAATTTTAAAAAATTGGGTATTACTATTCATAACGGCTCGTTCATAATAATATTATAATAATATCTCATTTAGTGAATCTTGCTACTGCGTTCTACACACGCTATCGAAGAAGGTCTTGATTGCGTGTAGTGCAAGACAAGTAAGGGTTTCATGTAGTGAAAGTTCTATTTGGTGTTGCGTATAACATAATCAAAACTTATTTCATTTATACATTATACAAAATCTATACTTAATGTTGCGTAGAATAATTTCCAAAAAACGAACATGAAATTGTGTGTAACACGAGCCAAGAATAGTGTTGCATATACTAAAAGCTAATACGGTGTTGCGTATAGTACAAGATAATCATGGTGTAGTTTATAATATAATACATCACATAAATTAAAAATAATATATCTCATAAAATCTCGGTCTGTTACAAGATATTTATGATAACTACAATATACTCATGTAATATAACATTGTTGGAGGTTACCTCATGAGAGGAAAATTCTCTAATGATAGCCAAAATTTTGTAGTTAGAATCTACAATATCAATATTGTTTATGTTCACAGTGGAATTAGCCTCATTCATGGTAGAATAGGAATTGTAGTTTCTAGCAATTGGGATATTCTCAATGTCTTCATTTGTAATAGAGGTGATAAAATTTGTGATATCCTCGGAAATTTCATATGCCATGTTATCTTTTTCAATTTATTGTTCTTCCTCTTCCAATAGAACAACCCAAGAGTTTTAGGGATCGGGAAATGAGGGGTAGACATGTTCCTTCACCAATTTATGTTCCTCGATATTTTTTCAAGATTCCCCTTTCGTCATTCCCATATACTTGCCATTCATAATTTTATTCACTTCAATCCAGGTATCTAGGTCAGAGGCTAGTTTCACCTATTTTTTGAACAATACAAAAAATGGTAAATGAGTGACCTATAATATTACATACCTCACAGAATGTTGGATTGTAATTTTACGTTACATTGACACCAATTTTTGATCATTGACAATGAAACTGATGAAATATGGAATCATAGAGTTCATAAAAAACTCAACTTGTATTCTCACATATATCCCCCATTCACTTCACAGAGTGAACTGATCTATTTTAATGGATTTCTGATGAATAAAGCAATCTCATTCAGGATAATTGGGTGTCAGAATACCCAGCTCAACCCATGGAGTCTAATCCAAATATTACCCATGTAGTTTATTTGAGAGAAAGGATTGAAATTGATATCTCAATATGAAGTCCAAAGGACTTCAGGATTTAGTTTTAAATTTTCAAAATTCCAGGCAATTTCTGATTATTTGTCACATCCCAGGAATATGTGTAAATACCATTTTTTTATTAGGATTAGTTTCCAATTCCCAGAACCCCAAATAATGGATATATTTAATTTAATATCATAACAGGACCATGATTTTTCCCCTTATGTATACATAATCCATCCACATAAAGAAAATCTATATAGATATAACCTTTTTTGAATTACTTCAGTATCCATAGTGACATATGAGGTTCCATCATCCTCCCTTTTAATTGGAAACTTAGATAAATAAATGATCGATAGATCCAACCATTGTAGAACCTCTAAGAACAACATAACATTGGATCTGGTATTTTTATCTGCATCTTGCTCATTAACTTTTGGGTCCTTAGTGTCCTTTTAGAAACATAAATTCCTAATATGCGTTGAATGAATCTATATGGTAGGAGATTCAAGTGGGAAAGGATCCATCATGCTAGATCCCTACCAACATGATTCTAGATTTCTAGAGAGTCGAAGTATAGTGTTGCGAGAGAGCCATGTCAATTCCCATTCTACATGAGTTTCAATAAGGAATTAAATATCAAACTCTGTTTAATTTCACAATATGTTTATCTAAATAAAATTCTTCCATTCCGATCACAAATTATGATTCCAAAATTGATATAACTCTATCAGAATATTATTTAGACAATTCAGAACACTTCCTTCCTTATCCCTTAAATCCAAATATAATAATCCTGATGAAACTATATAGCTCAATACGATGAACATAAAAATATAATTAAAAGAAAAATATAATAAAATGTTGAATACAAAAATAACTTAATATGATGATTAACTGAATACATTATGATATTGTCTCTTATCCTTTCAAATGTCTCCATCAAAACATCATCATCACTGCAAAATAAAATATCATATTTCCCTTAATATTTGGATGTTTTCTATATTCTCATGTGAATAGTAATTAATTATTATACTACCAAAATGTAGTATCTAATTCTCTCCATTTATAGGCAACCCATGAATGGTTTTGGCTATATTATGAAATAAATTTCCCCCTCATCCAAATTACATATATTTGAATGGTGCATTGAATTATTGGTGCATCTTGACATCATCCAAGATTGTTTATTCTTCCCATATCATACCAATCCTTAGTAAATCTTCTCCATAACTTCAACTCTTCTTTATAATTTATTGTTTTTATTAGTTTATGACTCACTTTTTCATAGAGATTTTACCACTCTAATTTCATCAATACGATTGTCTATACTTATTGTGTATTAATGTTTAAATAAATAGAAAGATTTTAACTTAATTGAAAACTCCATTATGATGTGTTTTATTCATTACAATTCTCTATACAAATAATTTAAAACAAAAAATATTCTTAAAATTACATGATACACCTCAACAACACATCCATCAACTTTTTTTAATCTATTCCCATGATCCACCTAACTGATGAGACAAAATTACATATACTAATTATTCTCCTTAGAAATATGAATTGGAATCAATTATGTTACCATGGATCTTGACCCAACTGAAAAAATAATAGTTTAAAAAATCATTCTTCATACATCTCTTCTAAATATCATACCCCTATCTTCTCCCAAAAAAAACAATTCTTCCTCTAGTGAATATAATGAAATACTGAATATGATGAACATATTTTAAGAAGATTAAAATTCAATAACATACTTCAATAAAAAACATAGGTTTCTATCAGGAATTCCTTTATAACTTGGGATACAGTTTAGATCTACATCAACAACATATTAGTTACCATAGAAAGTATTGAAATTTCCCTAAACTCCAGCAACCAGCCTTCATTCCAACTAAAGATAAATATGTTTTTCCAGAATACAATTGACCTATGTATGATTGGGATAACTAGTATTAGAATGAATATGATCTATAGAATGATATATATTTCCATCCATATACGATGAATATAAATATGATGGAATTAATCACTTTCACACCCCATTTATTTCACCATTCATTAATCAATATTTTTCTACATACTTGTCATTTATGAGAAATCGAATATCCGAATAGCATCATCACATTTATATCATAGTCATATGGACTCTGACTATTGCATACTATTATCAATCCATTCATTCCAGATTCATATTGGATCGGATGACCCTTCACATCTAGCAAGATTCGTTCTCAATAAGATAGAACTTTTCAAGTAATGTATGTTTGATTCCTTGAATATTATGGTTAGAATTATTCCAATAAAAAATTAGGTTATTTTATGTTATTTTTATAAAATATATTTTTCAATCATAGATATTTTCTTACAAAAAAATTCAATACCTTGATTTTGATCACCTTCATCATCAGTTGGGTCATAGCCCTATACCAATAGCAATAACCTATTAGATCTATATACATCATTATACTTCTAGGATGAATTGAGAATGATGGAATATGATTCTCATATAACACCTCTTTATGAAAATTTATTATAGATATGAATCATATATGGTTATTAAACATTATAAATACTTTATAATCATGGTTTAACTAAGGAATATATATTTACTACTGTAGTTGTTCCACTTTATCTAACACTCTAAATTTAATCCTCACATGGATAGAGGTTTGATATTCATTTGGGAATCATAAAATTCATCCACATATATTAATATTTTCATATATATCATTTTAAAATAAAAATAATTTTTGATATTATTTGATCTTTTTCATATATAATATAGCATTATCATTTTGATTTCGAACATCTTCCACTGAGTATTCATTTATAGGCTGTTAATTTATTGACCAACAATAATCATTAATTAACATCATTAATCTTCTATGGCCTATATGAAAATATATATGAGTGAATATATAATTAATTTTCTTATCAATATATATATCACACATTTCTAGTAACACAGCAAAATTTTAGTAATTATTATTACATTTAATAAAATAATTTTTAGATAGCTTGTGTGACACGCAACACCATGTTTTAAAAAACCTTGAAAATTATTAATATTATTATTTAAACATGACTTTCATAAAATATTCATTAAACATAGAGGAATGAATATGAATAAGAACATTTTAACTTCTAATTATTGTGATTTTATTTAAATAAAAAATATATATAATAATAATTAATTATTGGAAAATTCATTAAATGTTTTGAAAATACTATTTTCTTAAAAAATTATTTTATATTTATTTTTGTGAAAAATAATAATTTTATATATTGTACATAAAATTAAATATATAAAATACATATTTTTTTAATCATTATTTCAAAATTTAGTTAGGATGAATTTTATGGTTTTTTTCTAAATACGATAATTTTTCAAGAATTAGTGAAAAATACTATTTTTTCTGAATACTTAATTTTTATATAAATAATCCATAAGGTTATATTTTATTATATAATTTAAAAAAATGAAAAAATATTTCAATTTTATATCAATTAATCATATTTATTTTATTATAATGACTTTCATATTAAATATTAAATAAAAAAAATTTTAAATATTTGAACACTTTCTCTATGGAAAAACACTTTCTCACAGTGTCTAAACGTATAATTTCAAATTATAATTTTCTAGTTCAATGAAAATTAATTTTTAAAAATTTATAAAAAATTTGAAACTAAATTAATTTAAATTATTTGAGAAGGTAAATTTATTTTTTGACCCTAACGAATAATTTAAATAGTAAAAATAATTTACCATAGTTAAGGTAAAAATGGGGTTTCCGAGGGGTAAACCAAAAATATATGGCTTAAATTTTTTTACAAACATTGAAAAAAAAATATAAATACTTATTCTCTATAGTGTCTAGGGAATAAGAATGGTTTGTTTTTTATCCTTGTCTCCTATGAAAAATGTGTACAACATTTTATATTTCCCAAAATTAATGGTTTTTTCACACAACACACTTATAAATGGAGACTGTTTCTCCTCTCCTCTTCACACTATGATATCCATTTAGTTTTTACAATACCTAATCAAATCACATACTAAATTAAATCATCTCAAAATATAAGATTTATTTTTGTTATAAACACAAACAAAGATGTATTTTGGTGGAATCCTAATGAGGTAACTTGAAGAAGATGTAATGTTATTCAATAAGAATTTTTATATTATTTATTTATCCATCCCATTAAATTATTATTAAAAATGATAATTTAATAACAAATATATATTAAATATAAATATATTTATTTATGTTACATTCATTACCAAAAACTATCTCCACCTCTATAAAATGTGATATGATGTCATTGTTTGTGTGTATGGAGAACTATCGCCTCATTAAGTGATGTTATTCATATTCCATCACCCCATTCTATTATAAATATAACGATTGAATAAATTTTTATATATTATTTTATTATATGATAATACTTCTTGAGTTATTATATCAGATAAAACTCAATGAATTCAATGATTTTGGGAATATGATAATGTCACTTTTCTTTTGGTGGGATACTGCCTCAAGAAGCAATGTGATTCATCCATACATTACATAGAAGGAATGTAATGGCCCAGACCTCTCCGGTCTTTTCCTTTGTGAAAATGTGGGGCTAGAGGTGTTTTGGGAAATCAAGGTGACATGGGGGGTGTGTTTGGGTGGACCTTTAAGGATAATTAAAGGGGTAATGGCCTTTGCACGGGAGGCGCACGGTTTTTCAAACCATGTAGCCAAACCATGCAAGGTTGGTGTTGGGGTTAGTAGCCTTCGCATGGTAGGCACACTATTAGGACAAACTGTGTGGCCTAACCATGCGAGGATTGTTTTCGAGACAGAAGATACACACAGTTAGTGCACGGTTTGTTAAACCGTGTGGACTAAACATGCGGGCACATAAAGTTAGATACTAAAATTTTGGTTCTGAGCTCTTCTGACTCTAAATGGATCGTATAAGACCCTAAGTGGCCATAACTCAGGATTACCCTTCCTTGGAGGTAGAATAACCTCTCTCAAGCGTTTTGGAGGCGACCTGGAGTCTTTTCTTCACAAATCAAAGCTAGTTTCTCAAGGTATGTGATTGTTCATGTTGGATTCTTAGATATTCTTATATCTACTCCTCCTACTCTCTCGGATTCATAGATCTACGCCCGTTAATGGTAGATCTAAGTGTATAGATGTAGAATGTGAAGATCTTTGATCTTGGTTGTGTTAGGAGAGGATATCTAAATAAGATTTGTAGAGAATCGACCCGGCTTCTTGAGAATTCTTCAACCATCAAGGTTTCATCAAAAATCGTTGATGTAGGGATTTTACCTTCGTCTCTCGAATTTGTGCATCATGTAGAATGGGTGTCCTATTGGTTTCACGAGACATAGTTGAACCAGTTTAAATTAAGATAATAAATGGCTTAAAGTACGTGGATGGGAAAGTTGTTATGTTTATATTTGTTTACCCTATTGATATGTTGTGAATTGAATAGGCTTATGCCTACTAGAAATCACGGTCGTTGGGGGACTTGTCTTGTGCAATTAAATTTTTCCCTATATTTCTAGATAGTTTTATGGAAACTTTGTGGAATATGGAAATTGGTTAATCACATAATTTTGGATGATTAAATGAATATCTGGAACCATTGTGTGATCACCCCTGTTGAACAAAATGGAATAATGAACATGTGGGTGTTGGTTTGGTTACGCGGTGTGTGAAAAGGGGGGTAAATCCTGGTTTATAACTAATAGGATGGGAAGTGGGGATACAGTAAATGATATTAATGGGGAAATGATGTGGCACGAGCCTTGTTTTGTGATACGGTTGTGGAGATGTGGTTATAGTGGTAGCTGGGCTGCAGAAATGGGTTGTGATATTAACAGAAAGTGGAAAGTTGATAAATGAACTGTGGGGAATGATAATGAATTAAATGCGGGAAACAATCAATGGGGATTTATTGTTGATAAAAGGGTAGGTTTTGTGCTACTAATGTTCTATCTAACTTGATTTTTGGTTAGTAGGGTTTTTCTACGAAACACTTTATAGGGTTTGGTTGTGGTTATTTTCCCATTAGTTAAGGAACTAATAAACTGATATTGTTGAAACATGAAAACCTAAATGGGGTTGGGTTTTTATTTATTTATTTATTCTTCGTAGTAGCAGTGTAGAGGGACGTTCTCAATTTCTCTGTTTAGAATCCATAGGTTTAGATGTGTGTTTGGTATACATATATGTATATGTATATTTGTGTTTTGTCGCACCCCACCTATGTTGAGAACATAGTTCCAAACACTCCCTTTTCATGGGAGAGGGTGTTTTCACCTTAGCTACTAGCTCCTTCCTACTCTTTCTTCCATAGGCTGTGATGGCTTGAGGCGACCATACACCCAAGACTCTTCGGGTAGGTTTCTATTGGTGTGATTTTAGCCCAAGACTATTCGGGCAGGTTTACTGTTCCCAAGAATCTTTGAGATGAGGCTCAGGTGTGTGTGGTCAGGATATGTGGTTTGTGAGTCCCAGGTGTGTGTGGGGGGAATATGTGGTTTGTGAGTCACATGTGTGCGCGGGCGGGATATGTGGTTTCTGAGGCCCAGATGTGTGCGGGCAGGAAGAGTGTGGTAGTGTCAGGACATTTTCCATTAGGAAGAGCAGCTAACTAGTGGGGGAAATGGTGTGGGGTACCCAATACTCTTGTTCTAATATACTAATACCTGTTGTTTTGTGTTTTGGTGAGCGTGGATGGTGAGGTTTGGTGGATAGAATTCCCTGCTAGGTTTTTGTTCTTCAGTTGTTCTCACGAGACATTAGGATGTGTCCCCACCTGTGCACGAGAGCCTTAGGTTTCCCTATTGAGTATACTTGTATGGTCACCGTACTTTTACTTTCAGGTTTCCAAGAGAACTACCAGGGCCATGTTGGACCCTACTAGTTGGGGCAGTTGGAATTTTTGTAGTTGTTGTTCTCTTGGTTCTTTTGGTATTGTACATTTGAGTTTTCTTGTAATTGTACTTGTTTTATAATTTCTTAAACATTCATGTGTGATTGGTTTGGGTTTATTTTCATTTACTTGTTCTAGTTTCTTTTGGTTTTTGACTAATCTTATTTCTCGATCATAAATAAATAAAAGGTCCACGCCTCCCATATTGGTGAAAACACATACCCTTGGTGATAGTCACCAATCTAGGGGCTACTGAAGGTGGGACTCAGGGGTCATTATCTCGCTTTCACCATTGCCAGCTCAGAAGGGGAATCTTTGGTTGGAGGGGGTCGTGACAGAATGGTATCATAGGTGATGATTGAGAGATAGTATAGAGATTGGAGTTAGGCGTAGTGAGGATTTCATGGGATTGTAGGGAAATGGTGTTAGGTGATCTTGGTGTGTTGCATAGGATAGGGAAGACCGTCAAGGACACAAGATTTTAGGGCCAACCATGATCTGATGCAAGGACTCTGAGCCTACTGAACGACCAAGTGAGACTACAATGATTGTAGGGTAGAGACCCTAGGGAAGGTACATGCATCTTCATGTATGTGTTTTAATTGATTTGGGAGTTCAGGGAAATAAATTGAAATAAAGTGATAAAATGAAACCTTGATAAATTTCCATACTACTTGGGGTTAGGTGATCTTTGATTACTGTACAGCTATGGCACCTGGACGTCATCACTGGGTGACTCAGACAGTTGAGGCCCAACAGATTTAGGTGGTCGATCAGTTGAGGATTGACCAAGAGGAAGAAGATGATCAGTGGAAGAAGACTCTCTGTTCTTTCAAGCGACAGACCCTCAAGAAGTACGAGGTTAGTACATCAGATATGGAGAATGAGGGGTGGCTTTAGGAGCTAGGAGTTTCTTTTACGTTGATCTATGCTCCGAGGGTGTATTGGGTTCCCCTAACAGTCTGTCAGTTGATAGGTGCGGTGCGATACTGGTGGACTCTCTACCTCAGGGAGAGGTCAGAGGCGGAGATTCTATGGGATGACTTTGAGAAGGAGTTCCAAGAGTAAGTCCATTCTTCCATGATCAATGCAGAGAAGCAGCAGGAGTTACTCTCCCTCCAGCAGGGGAGTATATCAGTATGAGAATTCTGGATCAAGTTCATGGGTCTCCTACGCTTTTCTCTGGATCTCTTTCCAGATGAAGATTCTCGGGCGAGAAGTTTAGAGGAGGCGCTTCGTCCTTCGCTCTAGTATGATGTCACCCCCATCACCCTTACGATGTACGTTACAGTGAAGAAGAAGGAAAAGGTTGTTGAGAGGATTCACTCGAAGGAAGGTGCACCATGAGAGGGGATCTAGCTAGGTTCATCGATGGGGAAGGCAGTCAGCAGCATGTCTTCTGCGACAGGACTTTGCAGATTCAGGCAAGTAGGGAGTAGGCCCCAGCAGTTCCAGTTCAGATATTCGAATCCACGTCCCTTTTTTATGAGCCCAAGACTAATGTGTTTCTCTTGTGGAGTCCTCGGGCACATTCAGAGTCAGTGCCTTACCCAAGCTCGGTACGATGGAGGTGGGCAGGTTCGGCACCCACCTCAACAGCACCAGTTTTCGGCGAGGCCCTTCCAGCAGCAGCAGGACCCTGCTCCTCCGAGGGAAGACTTCGCAGGAGGAGGCCAACCTCAGGGTGGTCCTTAGGGACCTCAACCATGGTGTGGTCGGAATGGTAGTCGACATCAAAGAGGCATATGATCTAGGTGTGGACAGTTGCACGTAGCAGAGTTGGTAGCTCCGGCAGTACTAGAGGTGGTGCAGGGTATGATTTTTTTGTTCACCACTCTCATTTATTCATTGTGTGATTCAGGAGATTCACACTCTTTTATTGCATACGGTCTAGCCCATGCATTGGCTATATAACTAGAGAGACTTTCCATACCCCTGGAGTTGAGTACAGCAATTGGAGGTCATACCAGTGTATCTTGTGTTTTCTGGGGATGTGGGCTGACGTTGGAACCACATCAATCTAGTGGAGATATTATTTTGCTACAGATGTTTCCATACAATTTCATCCTAGGCATCGACTGGTTTTTTTGTTCATGCTGTTATCGACTGTTTCTGAAGATGTGTCATGTTCTCTGATGTGGATGGGAAGTGTGTAGCTTTTGTCAGCGAGTGGAGTTATCAGGTGGGAATCCGGAATGTGAAGCCTCCCCATTCAGTGTTAGGTGGGTTATTAGTGGGTTCAGCTGATACAGAGATGATGGATGTTTCAGAGGTTGTTGGGGGGTTCCTCGATGTTTTTTCCAAGGAGGTTTTGACTCTACCCCCTGACCCGACGTTGATTTTCGGATAGACTTACAGCCTCGTTCCCGTACAATTTTGATGGCCCCTTATCTGATGTCACTTTCGGAGTTGCGATAGTTTCAGATTTAGATTGATGATCTAATGGAGACGGGTTTTGTTCGACTCAGCGTGTCACCATGGGGTGCTCTAGTTTTGTTCGTGAAGAAGGCAGATGGTGGTCTGAAGATATTCATAGACTAATGTAGTTTGAATTAGGTAATGGTCAAGAACCGTTACCCCCTTCCAGGGATGGATGATATCTTCAACCAGCTGAGGGGAGCATGATGGTTTTCTAAGATTGATCTACGATATGGATGTCATCAGTTGAGGGTAAAAGATAATGACATCTCGAAGACAGCTTTCAGGTGAAGGTATAGGCACATCAAGTTTGTAGTGATGTCATTTGGAGTTATGAATGCACTAGCTGTGTTCACGTGACTTATGAACATTGTCTTCCGAGAGTTTCTGGACCGGTTCTTCATTTTGTTTATCGATGACATCCTAATCTACTCAAGATTAGAGGTGGAGCACGTTTAGTATCTCATGGTAGTCTTGGATGTCCTTCGACACCGCCATATTTAGGGGAAATTTTCGAAGTGTATGTTCTTGAGACAAGAATTACACTTCCTTGGGTACGCAGTGTCTCAGCATGGATTGTCAGCAGACCCGTCGAAGGTGGAGGCAGTTGTTTCATGGGTGGCACCTATGAGCGTGGAAGAAGATTGTTGTTTCTTGTGGTTGGCAGGTTATTATTGGTGGTTCGTTTCAGACTTCCCTCGAGTTGCTGCTTCTTTGAAAGCATTGACTAGGATGGACATGGTCTTTCTATGGAGCGAGCAGTGCTAGAAAACTTTCTACTACCTGAAGGAGAAGTTGGCTAGTGCTCTAGTACTCATATTTCTAGAGGAAGGGTTGTTGTATGAGGGGTTTTCTGATGCTGCTAGCCTTGGTTTGGGGTTTGTATTGTTGCAGGGGAAGGGTGTGATCTATTATAGGTCTTGGAAGTTGCGCCCTCACAAGCATAACTATGCCACCCAAGACCTAGAGCTTGCAGCAGTAGTGTTCACACTAATGTTTTGGCAACATTACCTCTTTGGGGAGCACTTCCTGGTCTTCTCAGATCATAATATCTTACATTATATCTTCTCCCAGCGTTACCTGAACATATCGTCGCAGAGATGGGTTGAGTTTCTCCAAGACAATGACTTCGAGATCTCTTGCACTAACGTTAAGGGAAACGTTGTGGCTGATGCCCTGATCAGGAAGTCGCATAAGGATGTGGATCAATAATCCGCTGATTCTGGGAAACTGAGGGGAGATTTGGCTACCTTGCACATGGATTCAAGGGTGGAGGGTTTTAGAGGCTGTTTGTTTTAGTTGATGGTGATGTCCTCCATGTTGCAGTAGGTGGAAGAGTCTCATTGCAGAGACTCTGAGGATGATGTAATGTGGGATCGTATCGATCAGGGAAACGCTCCAGAACGATGGTCAGAGGATAGCAGACATTAGAGGCATTTTCCTGGAAGTTTGTTTGTTCCAGAGGCGATGCGTGATGGAGTTCTCCATCAGTTCCATAGCTCAGAATTTTCGGTACATCCGGGAGTTCCATAAATGTACCGAGGCCTGAGGGAATAGTATTGGTGGCCCAGGGTGAAACGGGCAGTGGTGGAGTTTGTCACTAAGTGCCTATTATGTTATCCAGTAAAGTCTGAACACCGTGTTCCCAGTGGGTTTTTACATCCTTTAGATTTTCCTGAGTGTATGTGGGATGAAATATCAATGGACTTCACCACATGACTAACTAGATCTCAGGGTGGTTATGATTCTATCTGAGTAGTGGTAGATCGACTGAAAAAATCAGCTCACTTATTAGCAATTAAGTATTTGGGCTTGGTGAGTACCTTATCACAGAGGTATGTCGACGAGGTGGTGCGTTTTCCTAATGTTCTGACGACTATCATCTCAGATCAGGATACTCGGTATACCAAACAAGTCTAGACGGGGTTACAACATGATTTTGGCACCCACCTATTCCTTAGAATTTCATTCCATCCCCAGACCGATGCGAAGACAAAGCGGACTATCCAGACATTGGTGGACATGCTACGAGCATGCGTTCTGGATTTCAGAGGATCATGGGTGCAAAGTTTCCTTTAGTAGAGTTTTCCTACAATAACTTCATCCACTCTACTATTGGCATGGCACCATTTGATTCTTTGTATGGAAGACAATTTCATTCACCCATTTGCTGGGAAAAGGTTGGTGAGACATGTGCTCTTGGGCCAATGGTATTACAGAGCACCACATAGAAAGTTCATATTGTGCGTGAGAGGATGAAAGAAGCTCGGGACTGAAAAAAGTCTTCTGTTGATCGTCAGAGGATGTTCTTGGAGTTCAATGTGGGATATCATGTGTTCTTAATGGTTTCCCCTCGATGGGGGCAGTGGAGGTTTGGGAAAGAGAGTATGCTCTCCCCTAGGTTCATCAGACCATTCAAGGTGCTGAGGCGAGTCGGCGAGGTGGCATATCAGCTGGCCCTGCTACCTTAGTTGGAGAAGGTTCATGACGTCTTACACATCTCCTAGATTTTTCGGTACTTATATGATGACACTAACATTATCGACTGGGGAGAGCTAGATATGGGAGATGACACGACCTTTGAGGAACGACCTGTTAGAAATGAGGATCATGAAGAGAATATGCTCCATGGATGAACCATCGCCTTGGTTCATGTGTTTTGGATGCATGGTGGCCTCGAGGAGAGAACATGGGAGTGGGAGGCTCAGATGCACGCTCAGTACGCAGAGTTGTTTTTACTTGTGTTTTTCTTTGTTCTTCTAAGCATTGTATTTATGTTATACTATGTACCATTGATATATGGAAAGCCTGGCGTGTCGGTTGTGAGACATTTTGTTTCCCTGTTCTCTGGAAGAGTGTAACATGTCCGGATGTGTGGGGAAAGGGAAAACCATATCCTTAATCGAGACACATTAGTACAGATGCAATTGAACCCATGAGGGAGAGTCAGTTCTGCCTAAAGCAGATAATATCTCGACATGGGAGAAGGTATTACCCAAGCCATGTGTTCGGTCAGTTTGTTGGATGTATGGTGTTGGGGGCAGTGTATGTTGGAAAAATCCAAATATATGTAATTGGGAACACCCAATTCTCAATCGAGACACATTAATGCAGATGCGATTAAACCCGTGCAGGCGAGTCAGTGCTGCCCTTTAGTGGAAAATATCTGAAAAAAGGAGAAGTAATTCCTAACAATGATGATTAGGGTTGATGGTTGGGTTCCTCTTATAATGAGAGCCCTGAGAGGTATCCTGTGGGGAGGATGTTAGGACCTTTCCCCTTTTTATGGGTTGGTTTTTTTTAAGTTCACGAGGACAAGAATGTTTTGAGAGGTTTATGAGGTAATGGCCCGGACCCCTTAGGTCTGTTACTCTATAAAAATACGGGGTAGAGGTGTTTTAGGAAATCATGGTGACATGGGGGTGCGTTTGGGTGGACTTTTAAGGAGAATTAATGGGGTAATTCCCTTCGCACGGGAGGCGCACAGTTTGTCAAACTTTGTGTCCAAATCGTGCGAGGTTGGTGTTAGAGGAAGTAGCCTTCACACAGGAGGTGCATGGTTAGGACAAACCATGTGGCCTAACCGTGTGAGGATTGTTGTCATGACAGAAGCTAACACATAGTTAGCACATGGTTTGTTAAACCGTGCAGACTAACCGTGCGGTCACTTAATGTTAGATCCTAAAATTTCGTATCTGAGCTCTTTTTCCTCTAAATGGTTCGTTTAATCCCCTAAGCAGCCATAACTCGATATTACACATCCTTGGAGGTAGAAGAACCTCTCCCAAGTGTTTTGGAGGCAACCTGGAGGCTTGTTTTTTTTTTGCAAATCAAAGCCGGTTTCTCAAGGTATGTGATCGGTCTTGTTGGATTATTACATCTTCATAGATCCTCTCCTCCTACTCTATCGGTTTCATAGATCTAAGAACATTATGGGTATATCTATTCATACATATGTCGAATATTAAGATCTTTGGTCTTAGTTGTGTTAGGAGAGTATCTCTAAAGATTATTCATAGTGAATCGAGCAGGTTATTAAGCTTCCTTTGACCATCATGGTTTCATAATAAACCATTGAGGTATGGATTTTACCTTCATCTCTCTAATTTGTGCATCATCCGGGATGGGTGTCCTCTTGCTTTCACGAGACATAGTTGATCTAATTTAAATGAATATAATAATTGGCTTAAATAATGAGGACGGGGAAGTTGTTATGTTTATCATTTTTTTACTAATGAAATGTTATGAATTGAATAGTCTTATGCCTACTAAAAATAACGGTCTTTGAGGGCATTTATTTGCGAAATTAAATGTTTCCCTATCTTTCTATACCATTTTATAGAAACATTGTGGAATATGGAAATTGGTTAATCATGTAATGTTGGTTGATTAAATGAATATCTGGAACCCTTGTCTGATCACCCCTGTTGAACAAAATTGAATAAGGAACATGTGGGTGTTGGTTTGGTTACGTGGTGTGTGAAAAGGGAGGTGAATCCTGGGTTATTATGATTAATATGGGTAGAGGGGCTGCAGAAAATGATATTAAAGGGTCAATGATGTGGCATGAGCCTTGTTTTTTGATACGGTTGTGGAGAGGGGTTATAGTGACAGCAGGGCTGCAGTAATGGGTTGTGATATTAAAATAAAGTGGAAAGTTGATAAATGAATTGTGGGTAATGATAATGAAATAAATTAGGGAAACAATCAATGTGGATTTATTGATGAAAAAAGTGTTGGTTTTGTGTTCCTTGTGTTTTATCTAACTAGATTTGTTGTTGGTAGGGTTTTTCAATGAAACGTTTGATATGGTTTGGTTGTGGTTATTTTCCCAGTATTTAAGGAACTAATAAAGTAATACTGTGGAAACATGAAAAACTAAATGGTGTTGGGTTTGTTTGATGTTTGCAAGCTTCTTAGTAGCAGTTCTGAGGCACGTGCTCAGATTCTCTATTTAGAAACCATATGTTGGGATGTGTCTTTTGTATACATTTATGTATCTGTATCATTTTGTTTTGTCGCACCCCACCCATGTTGATCACTTAGTGCCGAACACTCCCATTTCCTCAGAGAGGGTGTTTCCCCCTATCTACTAGCACCTTCCTACTCCTTATTCCATAGGTTGTGATGGCTTGAGGTGACCTTACACCCAAGACTCTTCAGGTAGGTTTTGATTAGTGTGATTTTAGCCCAAGACTCTTCGGGTACGTTTACTGTGCCCAAGAATCTTTGGGATGAGGCCCAGGTGGGTGCAGGCGGGATATGTGGTTTGTGAGGCCCAGGTGTGTGTGGGAAGGAAGAGTGTGGTAGCGTCAGGACGTTTGACGTTAGGAATAGAAGCTAGTTAGTGGGGGGAAATGGTGCAGGGTACCCAATACTCATTTTCTTATATACTACTACCTGTTGTTTTTTTGGTGAGCGTGGCTGGTGAGGTTTGGTGAATATAAATCCTTTCAAGGTTTTGGTTCTTCTGTTGTTCTCACAGGACATTAGGATGTCTCCCAACCTGTGCACGAAAGCTTTAGGATTCCCTACTAAGTATACTTGTATGCTCACCCTACGTTTACATTCAGGTTTCTAGGAGAACTACCAGGGCCATGCGGGACCCTACTTGTCCGGACAGTTGGTGTTGTTATAGTTGATGTACTCTTTTTCTTTTGGTGTTGTACTTTTGAGTTTTCTTGTACTTGTACTTATTTTATAATTGTTTAAACATGCATGTTGGATTGGTTTGGGTTTGTTTTAGTTTACTTTCTCATGTTTCATTTTGGTGTTTCACTCATCCTATTTCCTGATCTTAAATAATAAAAAGGGTAATTCCTCCCATATTGATGAAAACTCATACAATTGGTGCTAGTCACCACTCCAGGGCCTACTAGATGCGGGACTCGGGGGTCATTATCTCCCTTTCACCATTGTTATCCCAGAAGGGGCATCTTTGGTGGGAGGGGGTTGTAACAAGGAAATTAGGATGGGTGTAATTAAAAAACGTGATATATATGACATAAAAAATATTTTGAAAAGGTAATATATATGTATAAATTACGTTAATTATTTTTCAATCTGTTGGGATAATTGAAACATCATTCATTCATAATTACGACCTACCATCTCCATTACGAGTGTCTTACATTTTCTATCAATAAATATTATTGATTACTATAAATTCATATATAATTATTATATTTGATATTTATATCATGGTTAAAATTTTTCTTATTATTTAAGCATTATCAAATTAATAGGACAACAGAAAATAAAAAATCAAAAAATACATGAAAAACAAAGTAGTTATTGCCTGAAACATGAAAATAACACGTAATTGTCAATTAAAGTTCAATCGATGGAAATATATATATAATATGTGGTTTTATTTGTTTATATAATTTTTATGGTTATGAAATATCTGTATATTAAACTCATATATATTATATAGTATGTTTTAACGTGTGTGGAAGAAGACAAGACTTAATTTTAGGGATTTTTTATGAAATTCTCTTCTTTGGGACATAAGTTATGTTATAAACCTATATTTTTCTACGAGTTACATATATTGATCGTCTCACAAGATATATAATGAATATTATAATTTCCAATATATTCTCAGTATCATTTTTATTATTATTTTAGTTAGCCTATGATTTATTGTTACCAAATATGTGATGGTTTTATGATACAGTCTCATCGTTTATCAAGATTGTTTATGATTATGAATCCAATGATGAATTATTATTATTCATATATCAATAAAATACTAAATTTTTTTCCTCTAGTTATTTCTTGATTATAAACTTTTTAAATTCACTTTACCCTCTTTACATATATGTTAGTTAAAAAACATTATTTTTAAGAAAAATAAATACTATTTCTCTTTTTTATCAAACACATTTAATATTCAAAAACCATTTAGAGTATTTGTTCAAAATAATTTAAAAAAAATCCAAAAAAATTACTAAATATAATTTTAAAAATGTTTGAATTTATAGAAAATTCTGGGAAGCAATCGTCATATCGAGTTCAAAATAAGGTCAGTTTGGCTTTCACTGATACCGTGAAATGAATATTCGTTTTTATGTGTATGGAATGGATGAAATATTCTATCATCCTGATCATTATTTTTTAAATATTATTTTATATTTTTTAATAATAAATTTCAAATAAAAAATTTTCTAATATATTTTATAATTTTTTTCTTTTAAATTTTATTTTTTCAATGAATTGATATTTCTTTTAATTAATGTTTAAAGGGATCGTTCAATATAATTCTGTACAACAGAAATCATATTTTGATGTAACTTATGATTTATAAGATATATTATCCAAGGATACAATTCTAATTCATTACTTTTATACTTTATAATGAAAATATATTTATAAAACCCATTTCTCCTCCATGGGATATACAATCATAAAATGCTTATGAAACCATATTCTTTTTCCATATGATATGGTTTCTATAAATGATGAAATGATTATGAAACCAATTTACTTACAAATAATTATATTATGATGAACTATTTTTGAATCCCATTAATTTCAAATTTCATGATATAATGAATGTTTTATGATACTTTGTAACACCTATATAAGATTTTCATTATTTGATAGGTGGGATGTATATCTCCATCTATTTTGTTGGTAAATTATTGATATCTCATGAGAAAAAAATATTTATATTGTGATTGAAACCAAAATTGTATGGTACATTATTCACTAAGATAGAATTGTGAGTGAACATTCACTAGTATTATTGTTTTGGTCATTAAATCAATCAACAATTATAGTCTTGGAATTGATACTTAAACAACCATGAAATGATTTTCTATTTATATTTGTACACAATAAATCTATGTTTTATTCCAATATTATGACCTAATGGTTCAATTCCTTTGATTACATTATGATACATGTCTTACAAAATTATAAGATATATTCCATGACACATTTTTATGATATATGACATACTGGGTGGCGTTTTCAAATTTTATTAACTTGTTATTATACCCCAAGGCTAATGAAATATTTAAATATCCAATGTTTTTCTTCACTATTCCTACGAGCATAAGATTTTTTTCATTTACCTAGGTTATGATATATTTTATTATGGAATATATGTATTAAAATGGGTTTTTTATGATGAAAATACTAGGAGATATTCTTTCTCACTTGTAGAATAGTTATTAATGTGTCCATGATTCTGAAGAGACTACACCATTTCGATCCTCAAAAATGTAATAGTGTAAATTTTATGATATTGATCTAAAAAGATGTAATATCTATTTATGTTATTTTTTATAGATTTATAGATTTTATCAGGGTATAGGTTTAGTTATGCTTCTCAAACTATGATACAAAAATATTAGGTAGAAAACTAAGGATATTTCTGAGGAAAAATCCAAGGACGAGTCAATGTATAAGAAAATGTTCTATAATTTTCATATAAGATACCAGAAGTGGATTCTATGAAATTACATAAATGTATGGATACTAAAACTGGATGTGTCACATTTATTGATATAACTTGGGGAAAAACTATCAAAATGGTGTATTGAGTTGGATTTGATCATCACCTCGTGAATGATAGTGGGCCTTACTTCACACATGGTATCACACTCTCATGGTATATCCTTTAGAAACACACAAACTATTTTCCATACAAATTTATGTATTCAAAAAAGATTATGACTATTAATAAATGTTGTTAACATAAGGTATATTCTATAAAAAAAATCATTTTCCATGATGTATGCATCATATAATTGATTTTTTATGATCATCTGGTTCCCCCTATAATTATTGTTACTCAGAAAAAAAATTGGTCTTACTCCATGGATGTAACCTGAATGAACCATGATAATACTGAGTGAAAATGGAAATTTACTGATTTTCCTCCTGAGTAGCTAATTATTTTGGGATTTTGAAGGGAAAATTTCAATACTCTACTAACAAAATATTCCCAATATATGAATCTTGTTGAGGATCCATAAGAGAAAATGAGGTAACGGTATTATGTTGAGAAATTTTCAAGTCACAATATACCTTTATTAGGTGTTCATAAGGTTTTTTGGTTCCTAAAAAATGGATTAGTACCACTAAAAATATATCTTACATTCATTAGTGTTTGATACAAGAAGAAGTTATTATGGATATATGTTAATTGTAAGTCATAGTAGACCTTGGTTGACTCCTATCATGAATAAAAGAGAATACGATTAAATTGAATTGAATGAGAGGGATGAGTTTAAGATGTTATTTAAAAAAAAGAAATTATCTCATAACCTTTGTAAAGAAAATGGATAAATCCTTGAGATAATGTGAATGGATGATGAATATATTAGTGCCTATGATGAAAATTTTACAAGGAATATGTGTAAAATTTCTGGGTTTATAAGGCAACATAAATGTAATGGAGATCAATTCATCAATAGGTTAAATCCATGTTTCTGATAAGAATTATCCATAAAAGACATCAGTATCTATGAGGAAATATTTTTTTGTGCTCTTATATTTGAAATGGATAATCTAATTTACCCATAAATCTCATGGTTTTGAAAATAATAGCAATATGGAATTCAAATGAAACTCTAAATATCATTGGGAGAAGAAGATGTTATTTCCATCATACTTGATGTGTGTAAAGGAATGCAAATTAAATTATTGTATATGTCCTATATAATGTTTGATGGCTGTAAAGGAAGTTCTTTATGTAATTGATTGTCAATGTGATGGGAAGAAGATATGTAATGTTGTTAATAGGGAGAAACCAACACAGAATGCACCAACCGCAATATAGTTTTTGAAATTCAATGAGTATGAGACATATGATAAAAAACTAAAAAAATATGAAGTATAATTATTGTGATCAATGATAGAAACTACATATTCAACTGGAAAAGTGAAATCTCATGTGATCACTATTTTTTTGAGTGGTGAAAAATAACATGGTGAGAGGTACAATTTAAATCCACTTTAAAACAGATAATATATTAGTTGACTGTATATAAACCAAATAACATGTTTTTATAGAAATTTTAATGAGTTTCTAGATTCCAAAAACCAATTATTAGATGTAGAATTAGTAGAAAAAACCCATTATTGCGTGATGATTTCATCTCATTTATTATATTCCATTCTAATTGATTTGTGTTGGAATGTTCATTCTAATGAAAATATCACTTTTTCACTAATTGAATTTGATGTTATATTAAAAATGAATTTAAAATATCTAAATAAATCTCTGATAAGATTTCACATAATTGAAGTCAAATTTAATATTATCAACCAAACTATAACCTTCTATCAGTGTGACAATATGTGTGTACTTCCAGTGGAGATTACATATATTTTATGGGTCTTGATTGTCATTATTAAGGGGTTTTTATCATATATGGTTTTGGGGAAACTATAAATCAATTGTATACCTATTATTAGTGGACTTTGTGACTTATTTCTGGAATAGAATCTTATTCTTCTACCAAATATTGAACATCATTTTTTAATAGAACTGATACAATGTGCCACACTAATTTTAAAAATTCCATATAAAATAACTCAGAGTGTTGGTTGGATTTGAAGAAGAAAATCTTTGAAATAATTGACCAGGGATTCAATTTCCCATGAGTGTTACCTTGGGGTTTACATGTTATTCTGGTAAAAATAAAGATGGATTTTTATAGCCTTGTATTTTTCATCATGACATGAACAAGATCCAGATCAAGAAGAAGTGTCCTCTACCCATCTTGGTGACCTATTTAATCAATTCCATGAATCTTAAAACATTAAAATGTATGAACTTTACTCGGGATATCATCAATTGATTGTTAAGAATGAGGCTATACCAATGAAATAATTACCTAAAACGTATAGACACTATGAATATATACTCATTCAATTCAATTATACTAATACCCTTGATATCATCACGAATTTACGAATATAGTCTTTAGAAATTAAGATGATTATTTTTTGTTAGTATTTATAGATGATATTTTTTTCTATTGAAAGGTAAAAGAAGATAATTATGATCACATTATAATTGTAATAAAGAAATAATGTAACGAGAAATGATTATAGTGATTTAAAAATTGTGGATTTTGGCTATAATGGGATTATTTTTTGGGCCATATGATCTCTATAGATTATATATTGGGAAATATATCCAAGGTGATGTTTATTGAATGTATACCTAGAAAATACAAGATGTATGGGATTTTTTTTCCATGGTTTAGTTTAATATTATTGACTATTTATTGATAATTTATCTCAATCATATAATCCACTCACTAGTTTAACTCGAAAGGTTAACAGGTCTCTCAAGATTGATGAATGTGATGAAAATTTCTACAATCACATGATTATATTAGTCTGTGAAATTGTAAAAAATAGCATATATTGGAGAAGGGTTTGTAATCTATAGTGATGAATCCAGGAGGGTATTGCTATGGGTTATTATATATAATTACATAGTTATAGGTTATGCCTTATTAAAATGAAAGGATCATTGGAAAAATATAAAATTCATGATTTTGAGTTAACATCAGTATTTTGTGCATCAATGATATTATAGATTTAAATTACAGAAAAATGGGTGATATATCTTCCAATAAAAAATTAATAATGTATATATTCACATAGAAGGAGTTGAATATGGTATAAGTAATATGTTTATATCTGATTAATGATTATATTAATGCTCAATACATTATCATCCATGTAAATTGAACATGGTGTCCGATTATTTTATCCAAAATGACCATGATAGTATATCTATGAAGAGGATCCCAGAAGATCTAGTATTTATGGATATTCAAACGATGAATCTAAAAATCTTGGATAAAGGGAAAAACCATTTCATATGAAATTTAATGTTGAGAAATATATCTATTTTAATATTAAAGTGACACATAATGAAAATGTATTGTTGTAAATGAAGGTTTTAAATGTTCCTAATTTTAAAATTGAACATGACAGAATGATAATTTTATGGAACCATCTATATGTTCCATCCATAATAAATTTGAAGAATTTTTTGTAATAGGAAGATCATAGTTAATCATTTTATATTCATCTTAGAAGTATGAAGATCTATAGTGATATGAAAGAGTACTAATAGTGGTAAAGAGTGAAGAGATATATCCCAGAGTTTTTTTCATAGTGTTTCTAATATAAGTAAGTTCATAATGAGAGAAAAAATTATATGGGTATGTTAAATCCATTTTCCAAACCAAAATGAAAACAATAAACCTACAAAATGGATTTTATTATTATTCTCACAAAAATTTATAAAGGTCCCAGTTTTCTATAAGATATAGTTGGTTAATATACAATGCCATCACAAATACATTATACTAGAGATAATTTATATTGGATATAATTAGAATGATATAAATTAAAGAATTAGTTAGGTTTTATGGTGTCTACATTAAATTGAATTTGATATGAATCCTAGATTTTCTTTAAAGCTATTGAGAATTCATTAGAAAGATCTTGATAAAGGGTTGATTTTTAAAAATTTTATCATCATAATATTAAATTTTTAGTATGAGAGAATAATTACAACATTAAAAGATATATTCAGAGATTTTTCTCTTGATTTTAAGTGTTGTTGTAATCAAAAACGTTATCTATTTGATTTTTCATTCAATAATATATTTCACTCAGAAATTTAGTTGTCTCCTTTTGAATATATATATGGGATGTAGTGGACTGTGCCCGCATCAAAGAATTAATATGGATAATGAAGGATATTATGACCTAAGATATCATATGATATGAGAGATAAGGTTATCATCATTCATATACACAAAAATTAAGCTTAGGTTCAGAAGAAACATAATGGTGATAATCAAAACCGTGAACTGATTTTTTTAGTTGGAGGAAAATAATTTATATAATTTTTTACATGAATGAAGATAATGAGATTTTGAAAAAAGAGAAACTAAGTCCTATGAATATTAGTCCCTTTTATATTTATAATCATATCTAGACTATATCATATCATATAGTGATTCCACCAAAGGTTTCTCTAGATCATGATGTTTTCAATATATTTATCATGAGGAAGTATACACCTAATCATTCAGATGTACTAAAATATGAGGTCATACCACTAGATACCGACATTATTTGTAAGTAATTACCTTTTGATATTGTTGTTCATGTATATAATGTTTTTGAAAACAATACCACTTACTTGGTAAATGTTTTGTGGTGAAACAATCAGTTTGAGGAATCTACGTGGGAAAATTAGGATATGATGGTGTAGATGTACCCTCATTTATTTCTATCATTGTGATGAAATATTAAGTGATAAATCCATTCTATGAAGAGGTATAATGTTAAACCAAAATATTTTATGAATTAAAACATTTTTAATATATTAATTAACTTTTATAGCTTGTGTTTTAAGAACCACTAAGTATTAATAAGCTTAAAAAACTATTAATATTATAATTTAAATAAAACTGTTATTACCACACCATTTAACATTGAGGCATGAATTTAAATTACTGAATTATAAATATTAGGAATAATTTCATTATATATGAAATCATATTTACGAAAAATATATATTTTTTGTAGAAATTATAGGTTTCAAAAAGCTATTTTCCCAATGAAATCATCATGTTTTTTGAAAGTAAAAAAAATAATTATTGAATATTTAAGAATATTAATTAGTTAAAATAAAATCACTTATTTATATATTTATGTCAATATTATCTAAGGGTGATATTATTGGATATTTTGGAAAAGTTGAATTTTTCAATAAATATCGAAAACAAGATTATCAAAAATTTCCCATTCATTTAATGACATTGTATGGTTCATCTTATTTATAAATTTGTTTTAATGATTTTTTTAATTTAATTTAAAATAATCCAATTTGGGTCATTAGAGACATTTTAATATTTAAAATTTTATATAAAATCTTCTTTAATGTTTTTTCATTTTTCATTAGAAACCTATTTCTTATTGTATATGTGATTTTAATTTTATATATAACATTTATCCTTATGTGAATCAAATTTATAAAAATAGATTATATATTTGGAATCATAAAAATGTATATACCATAATGTGTTTAAACTACCTTTTAACCAAAATTAATAGTATAAATAGTAAAATTTATTTAAAGTGTTCATGTAAAAATTGATTTTCATTAGTTAAACTAAAATGATATGTTGTAAAAATGATCCAATGGATGTAAAAAAATTTCTTTATATATTTCATTCATATAATGTCTATGTCATGATAATTTTAAACATTAAATCCAATATGGATATGAAAAAAGGGGGGACCAATTTATTTTAAATAATCACAAGTATAACACTCACCTCACTTAAAAAAGTCCTTCCATTATCATCATAACATAAAACATAAAATAAACATTTTTTCCTCTATTTATATTTAAATTTATTCATTATTTCCCTACTCTCATCATAGTATCATTAGTATTGTCAGAAATCCATCTCATGAATGATTTTGGTGGAAACTAGTGGAGGTTACCTTAATAAGAGGTAGCATTTTTCAGTGATCATTGTTATTTTATTTCATAATCCACATCCATAAATTGTTATTAAATAATAATTATATAATTACCATATCATCTAAAAAAATGTTTTCTTTATTTTGGTGATGACCTACAACCATCTCCACTCTAATCAAATGTGATATGAAATCATCCCCCATGTGTATGGTGGACTACAACATCATGAATCAATAACAATCATTTTCCATAACCACATGTCATGGTTGGATGTAATGATTGTATATATGATATTTATGACATTATAATAATTATATAATAATAATATCACATATATGTCCTTGCTTTCCATTATGTGGAAATATTGTAATTTCGATCATGTGTACAACAAACTAGCACCTCACAAAGCGAAGTGGTTCATTTATACATTACCTAAAATTTAATAATGATGTGATTAATATAAATATATGATATATATTAAATTAAATTATTATTTAATGTTAACATATTATTTAATTTTATTTTAATCAATTTATTGAAAAAATAAAACCAATGATCATGCGTACATATGACCTATAATCTCCATGAATGATGTATTTGATTTTTCATATCGAACATTTATTGAATATTTTGAAATAAAATATAATAAATTTTTATAATAATAATTCAATTGTACAATTTATCGATATTATATTACATTGGGAAAATTGATAGGACTATAAAAATAATTTATCTAAACAAACATGAATGAAAAAGTAGTTATTACCTGAAATTTGACATTATGATTGTATTGTTAATAAACATGTAAAAAAACTAATTGTTAAATCATGTATGGTATGATATATAAATATTTTTTTGTTTCAATAGTATGTTTATAACAACATATATTAGTTATATATTAGGTTTATAAGTGTTTGTAAGAAGTCAGGACTTAAGGTAAGGGATTTTTTTCTCAAATTTACTTCTATTGAAAAAATATATCTGTTATGAATTAATAGTATTAAATGAGTTGTATAAACTGATTAATTGACCTGTTATATAATAAAATCCATATTTTAATGACATAAAATGTTTTATTTGTGGTTTTTCATTCATGGGGCTGACAATTCAATATCAACATTATCCTAAGGATTTTATGATATAATCTAATCATTTATCGGGATTGATATTATTTATGTTTATAGTGGTGAAATATTTTTATATATTTCAAAAATCTCATGAATTTTATTCTTTCAATTTAATGTCATTATAATACATGTTTTCCCTTAAATTTAAATAACTTTTTGTACTTGATATTTGAAAATATTGTTTTTAGGAAAAATAATTTTTATTTCTCTATTCGGTCCAAAACCCTTTTTCATCAAAAAAAAATTTCTCTAAAAAATTTGTAATCAAATATTTTTTATGATTATACAAAATAATTATAAAATATGTTTTTATTCATGTTTTAAATTTTACAAAATTATTTAAAAGAAATATTCACACCACATTCAAAATAAGGCCAGTTAGGCATTTACAAAAAATGTGAAAGGAATCTATGATTTGACATTACGACATGGCCATTATATCCCATATTTATTACTAAACAATGTTTAAAATATTAAATTATAATAATAAATGAATTTTTCATATAAAAGGATTTTAAATATATTTTAATTAATTTAATGTTTTAATTTTTATTTTCAATGAATTATCACTTTATTAATGAAATGTTTGAAGTGATATTTCAAAGGAAATTTCAATCTAGGTTGACATAATTTAAGTTACATATTCCTTACATGGGATATGATCCATGGATACTATTATTATTTATCATAAGATGTCTTATAATGATAACATGTTTATTAAACATATTTATCATCCACGGGTTGTAGCATGATTAAATTCTTATGAGACCTTCCTCTTTTTCGATAGGTTATTCTATGAGGAAATGATGAAGTGATTATGAAACCCAGTTATTTTCCATAGGTTATGTTATGATTAAATTCATATGAAAAAACTTAATTTCATGGGTTATGATATGGTGAATTTGCTTTGATCATTGGAAGACATATTTATTATTTTCATTATGTGATGCGTGAGACTTATATACCCCTCCCATGAATTGGGTAGCAATTGATATCTTTGTAGATAAACTAGAAAACAATGAACAATGAAACTAGTTTAGTAAGAGACTTTTCCAACTGTGATAGTATTCAGTGAAAAAATTTAATAATATTATGGTTAGTGGGTTGAAACAAATACAGAATTATAGTATGTGAATGTATCGTGAACTACTAAGGATGTGAATTTCAATTCCCCTATGTATGACATGAATCTAGGTATTTTTTCCAATGATATTATCTCATGGTTCATGTTGTTCTATTAAATAACAATTTATATCTTATAAACAACCATAATTTATTCCATGACTGTAGTTTATGATCTATGATTGGAATGGTATTGTTTTCAAGTGTTATTCATATATTTTAATACCCGTATGCTCATGATATGTTTATATCTCCCATGTTTACCATTGCTGAGAATCAAAGATAAAACATTATTATCATCCCATTCCACAAGATATATTATAAGTAATTGTGTATGATATTTATTAGAAGTATTATTATAATGAAAATCACTCTGAGATATGACATAGATCACATATAGACTATTTTTATTTTTGTTCATGTTTCCAAATGCAATATACCCATAGGATCCTTAGGAACATGTTTTTTTAATGTGATGATTATTCATATATAAAGACATAATATATATGTGTGTAGAGTTTTGGTCATTATATTAATCCATAAAAATAATAACATATTGTTCTTAATGAAACAATTAACGCAACTAACTCAAAATCATGATTCCATTATTATTTTTTCATGGGAAGACAATGGAAATGAAAAACAATATATCACGATATTGTTATTTTTAAATATTCATCCTAGTAACATACATTAATCATCACAATATATTATAAAAACTACCCTAATATAGCATAGTATAATCATAGTGAGATAACTAACCTTCTCTCCAGTTCATTGATCTTTTACTAATAGTCATCTATTTAAATTGATCATAGAACCTATCCTATTTATCTTGGGTATTGGATTATAATTTAATGGTAAATTATACAGAAAAAATCAATTATTTATACACAAATAATGAAAACTATATATCCCAATCACAGTATATAGTCTAGGCAACACTAATTATCCTCTATCATTCATAGATCTACCATTATACCCATGGTCTAGATTATATGACCCAAAAATTAATCTTTATATTTACAAAAACCAATCAGAGTAAATGTTTTATATAGATTCTCCTTGAAAAGAGTCTTCATTAAAATCCCCATGTGATCTAAATTCTCATCCTTCTTCTTTGAATATATAATTATATCATCTATAATGACTTGATGAAACTGATTAGTGCAATATCTAAAGTCAATATTCCTTAAATAACAAAATATAATGGGGGAATTGATAATAAAAAATATAATTAATATAAATTTATAGTATACATTCCTCTTAAGAAATTATTTCATTGGAATATACTCCTTTATAACCCTTTAAAAGATGATATCTATTGTGAAGTTACATTCTAGAGATGTATTTATCTCTGCTCAATTCATCAAACATGTCATCAATAAATGGTAAATGATAATATTTATTAATAGTGATCTTGTTATGTTCTATATGATTATTGTAGATTCATATATATTCATATTACTTTTTTTAAATGAATCATTAGGTACACCCCAAGGTGATTCACTTGGATAAGTAAATTTCTTTTCAAGATTATCAAATACATTATTCTTCAATTATTATTAGTCAATCTTATTAATTCTATATGGGGTATTTGGAATATTTGTAGAACATGTAATGGATTATATTTAAGAATAAACATCAAAATTTAGGGGAATCATGGAAAATGTTTTGGAAACACATAAAAATACATTAAAATAATATCTATATCACTGATGATTAATTTTCTATAACCCATTAAAGATAAGAAAACCAATTTTAATGGACATTAGAACCCATATAATGTATGTAATTTACATTATATTTTCATATTTATCATCACAATGATAAATTACCAAAGGTTGGTTTGGAATATTATACATGACTTCACATGCATGAAAATTGATGTGGGAATTATATAAAGAAATCCAATCCTGCCCAAAATAAGATGAATTTCAACTACTTGGAAAATAATGTGATGTGCATGATGGAAATTCCCACAGAATTCCATTTGGGAAGAAATATATAATTGCGATGTTATCATTGTAAAAATAGGGTTTCTCATGTGTAATTAAATATTTAATAATTAAGGTTGTATTTTGAAACCCATAAACATTCATTACATATAAATTTTTGGGTAGATTCAGAATCAAATGAGACAATAGTTGTTCTATAGAGGATGGTATGTATACCTATCTCCAATTCATTATCCACATTATAAATAGTGACCACATAAAATTTCCCTTTCTCTATGAGATTAATAGGGTTTTTATTTTAATTATCATTAGTAACAATTATATTTAAGAACATGTTATCATAATTACCATTCTCATTATAGTTGAAAAATTATAGTTTCAGTGGTGTATTCTATTATTCATTTTCACCATAAAAAATTATATTCTTTTTCACATAACATCATTATTCTATTTCTCTATTACATTCTATTCAACATATAACATTTGCCAATTCCTGTGAGAATATATCTTCCATGTTTCCTCCCAAAAATCAAGCAAAAAAGAATGATCATCTTCTCATTTCCATGAAAATTAGAGTTTTATTTTAATTACATATTAATCTTGTTATCAAATCAATGAGATTGATGGGTAACTCCAATCTATATTCTCACCTTGATAACAATTAAAAAATCGTTTTCATAGATACTAATGTCCCTTATGGATAACGCCATTGTGATACATGGTTTTATGTAACTGATGAATTGGCCATCCATACCATCAAGTAAGATGATAAAACCAAAAACATACATGCAATTTATTTCAAAATTTTCTTGTATAGGTATTAACTGATACAACATCCATATTCATTAGCATAATGAATTCATTATCTAGTTCTATATGATAAATTTGAGGAAAGTAGTTATGTAACACCCTGAGATTTTATGAGAAATATTATTTTTAATATCATTGACATATTTTTTTGTACGCTTCACCAAGTGTATCTTGCGCTATACGCAACACCGTATTAACTTGTAGTATAGGAAAACATTGTCCATGGCTTTTGTTTCACCCACGAGGAACCTTCTTCAATAGTTTGTGTTGTACGCAATACCAATATTCACTAAACAACAACATATTGTTATGATCTATCCATTATGAATAGTATTAACTACATTTTTATTTTTATTTCATAATAATTCAACTTACAGATATTCTTGAACATGTTATCAGAACAAAATAAATTTTTCAAAAAATTCATTTTTGTCGCCTTTTGATGGCGCACCCACATTATATAAAGGTTTTTACATGTTTATATGTTCAATTAGAAAAAATAAACTTATTCATTGAAATAATGATATAATAATTTACATTGGATAAAAATTTTAATATTATTCTGTCAACCTTCATATTTTGATGAATAGTAACCATACACAAAATTTTAATATAAATGAACTTTTTTCATCAAGATAATTTATATGGTTAAATTATAATATTTAATGGTTTTAAATTATGACTAGAATATATTTTTACCATATTTTTACATTGAATTTATAGGAAAAAACAATTCATTCATTTACAATGTTTTAATTTTTAAAACCCGTTTTTTTAACAACAGAATCAATTTTAAATTAATTACTGCAACATCCGAGTTTTGAATTTTTAAAAATGGATTCCATATTTTGATTCAATGTGTCAAAATTATGTTAATGCATTACTTTTATTTTTTTTGATATTATGAATAATAACTACGATAATTTTTTTTACAATAGTTAATGGTAAATCAGGTAATTAAGGGTAAAAATAAGATTATAAAATTACCATAAGACCTGAAAAAATTATATTGTATTATTAAAAGTCGATCCATATAACTTAAGGGTAGTAATAGATTAATTTCAAGGACTTTTGACCATGAAAATGATATAATTATTATTAAAACCAAAGAAAGTGACTACATGTCACTCTCTTATATCCTATAAGTGTAATAATTTTAATTTAGTGATAGACTTAATAAAACCTAGAATATAAATAGTATCCAAAAATATTATAGAATTATCTACATCATGACAATTTATTTATATTTTTTAGGGATTAAATAATTATCTTTATTTATGACACAATATTGATGTAGAAATTAATTTATTTATTGAAACACCAAATAAATGGTTCTAAAAATATAAAATTAATTATTATATGAACTATTTAATATTCTAAACGAATTTTCTATATAAATATGACATTTTATGAATCTATTAAATATTTTTTTTCAAATGTATCCTCTATTTGAATTTTATTTAAATTAAAAAAATGAATTTTGTCAAAATTGACACTATTTTTATTTTATAAAAATAACATAGTATAACATTGATTAAAAATCAAGAAAATATTTAAATAATTTAATTTTATATTTATATTGTCTAAAATTTCATAAATTATCCGTTTATGGAAAATTCACAACAAATAAGTAATTATTTATGACAATTTATGATTTAGAATATTATTACCACAAATAAAATTAATTAGATTAAATAAGGACAAATCAAGTTGATATAATTTAAAATAAATTAACAAAATGTCTAAATTTTATTTTATGATGATATTAAAACCCTATCTAATCAAATAATTGTATTTGACTCATTTTTTTGATATTTTTATCAGGGTTGAGAGTTTATTATAAATTAATATTTTATACGTTTCCAAAAGTGCCCCTCTCCTCTCTTATAAAAGGGCACCTCATCCCTCTCCTTGTCACACCAATTTGAGCCTTAATGATCGACCAAACCCTACTATTTACTCTTATCCACTCCACTAAAATCATAATATAGGTCCTAGTCTTCTTCAAAAACAATCTTTGGTGATCTAATGTGATGTTTATAAGATGCACGTTGAAGAAGAGGTAATATCAACTACCTATTCTTTCAAATTTATTTCTTCTTCTACTTCCTCTTATTTATTTGTTTCATTATAATGTAATAACATAAGTATAAATCATATAATTATATGTTATTATAAATATGAAACAAAACTATCTCACCTTCTATCCATCCTAAGGAAATCAAAATCACCATGTATGCGTACGTACAGAATAACGTCTCCATGCTGTGATGTAATCGTTTTTCCATCACCACCTTACATGGATGGGTATAATGGTGTAAAGAATAACTAAAAATTATTATTATAACATGATACTAATTATGAAATATTATATCATCCACTCTAATTCAATTCCATAATTATGGAAACAATATCATCGCTCGTGCTTACGTACGGATTACCGTCTCCACGACGCGGTGATATTCATTCTACAAGTTAACCATTCAAGAATGATTAAAAAGTATATATAATAAATAATAATGAAATATATGACATATTAATGATATAGGATTTATGTATATGTTATTTACTTACTTCCATTCAATTTAATAAGGAAACGAAAACAACGTTCTGAATATGTACGGCCTACCGTATCCATGAACGGTGTATGTCATTCCATTTATCGATCTAAAATATATATTTATATGATAAGTATATATTATATATATATATATATAATTTTATACATTATGGAATTAAGTAAATATGGTTATATGTAATAATATAAAGAACAACATGTCCAATCACGTATGATAAATGAAACGATTCTACTCAAAATGCTTCTTTAACATGGAATTGACAAATGAATGAGTAATATAAAGTCATAAGTGAATAATATATGATATTATAAATATTTTTATGGTTCTTTTACAAGTTAATAAATTTTTTTAACCCACTATACTGGAAATTCGGGCACGTACAAAAGAAAATGGACCTAATGTAAGGGATAATTTTGCAATCTCATTTTTATCTAACATTGCTTATACATATGTATTTACTAGGGATTTATTTTTCATCCATGTCCATAAAATGTTTCTAATATGTTATTTAATATTATTCCATGTATATTTAATTTCATTATTATCCCTATTTTACTTTTACATTGTTTTATGGATGGAATATTTCTTTTTTTACCATACATGGTATTTTATGTCTTTTTCATTAAAAGTATAAGGATAATTTTTTTTAAATTATACGGCATGAACAGATTTTTATGGTTTCATAACGCCTTATTTTCATGAAGCTTAATCTACAAGATTTCATTATTATTTTCAAAAAAAATCCATTTCTTTTAAAATTGCATGCAATTCTGTGAAAAGAAAATGATTCTTAAGAAGAAGTGATATTTTCCTTAAAAATTCATTTCATGTGTTTTATCAAAACCATTTTCCATCTAAGTTGAAATTATTTAATATGTTTATATTTAAAGTATAATGTCTCTATTACATACATGGTTTCATATTTCTTATAATGAAACGATATCAATTTATTTTTATGGATTATGTAATGATTGGACGATGAGTATGAAACCCATATTATTCTTTGGATTCTGATGAATGATTTATGTTTATTTTATGGAACATGAAGAAATGATTTCATTATGAGATGGGTGGGACCTATATATCCCTACAATTAATTGTGTAAATATTTATATCTCATGAGATATACATGGTCGGAATGACAAGTGATTCTGGTTTAGTAATATAGGACTGGAACGACAAGTTAACCATGTTCAGTAATGGAATTTATCCACTCTGATTGTCTTGGAAGCAATGCATTGGATACTATGTAAATAATAACATGTGCTTAATAGTTTCCACAATTACATATTTTATTCCTGTGATATTTTATCCTGGTTATTGTTACCTTATGATCTATGCCTTATGCACTACAATGATTTATATCATTACTCATGATTTTTAGGTCTTATGTTCATGTTCTTAAGTTCAAATGTTTATGTATTGTTTTATGATCTCCATGTTTACCGTTTCTGATCATTTTAGCTCAAAATTTTATGGTTTCTTTTTCCCATTATATAAAGAAAGGTTTTATGTATGAAAACCAATGAGAAGATCTTTATGGGAGATAATTAAGATCTTTCACCATTATTAGAAGATTATGATCTGAGTTTCCAAATAAACTAAAGTTATACGGTCATTAGGAAACTGTTTCTGTCATTTATTAAGTATTATGAAAAAGTAATGTAATGTTTATGTGAATCAGGCTTTGGGTCACCATACTTTCTATCAGAGTGATGTTTTAGTCATCCTTTGGAAACTATGATGTGAAATCATTAATGAAATTCTGAGAGATAGTTCTAATAAATGTCTAGGGATGTCTCTAAGGTTAAGTATAAGTATAGGTTATAGTCCTAGAATTAATATAATGATATTAGAATTAAAACTATGATGTCATATATTTAAGTTAATCCCCCATTATTATGTTGTTTTCCAAGCATGATATTTTTCTCTCTCACACTATTAGTTTTGGATTTTAGATGATGGCTAGAACCCGAAGGAACCATGTTGATCAATGTAATGGATAGAGTAATAATTTTATTCCTAAACAAACCAAGGTTATGAAAGATGGAGTGAATAATATAATTTTTATACATACACAAGCTATGAATCATTCTAAACATCCAAATTAATAGAGAAGGGATCAATATTCTATAGAGTTATTCATGAGGCAATGCCCACCATCTTTCAGTTGGTCTTGTGATCCTGTTGTTGCTGAAAAATGGATCAATACCATTGAAAATATATATTCTATACCTCACTATTAGGAACATGAAAAACTCATTCTTGATGTTTACCATTTAGAACGTGAATCGGACTATTGGTGGACTCTAATTAAGAATACAAGGCCCCAAGATGAAATTGAATCCATCGAATGTGATGAGTTCATGAACTTGTTTTTCAATTATTACTTCCCCCATAGTTTTTTGACCAACAATGGAATAGGTGTTCCTTGAGCTTATGTAAAAGGATGATGAATTTGTTGATATCTGTGAGGTGAATTTTACAAGGATTTCAAGGTATTCATATGGCTTTATCATCCAACCTGAGAGTAAAGATGATCGATATTTGAGTGTCTTAAAACCATGTCTTCGAAGGGATTTTGCCATAAGAGACTTCAGTAGCTATAAATAAATTGTGCGTTGTGCTATCAAGGTAGAAATAGAAGTTGGTGTTACATATCCATCTCATGGTATTGAAAAGAAATGAAAGATGGAGTTCAAAGAAAAATATCTATACAATGGTGAAAAGAGGATGAATGTTTTGATATGCTCAATGTGTGGAACGAATCTTGGTGGAGATTTTCTTAAAGGGAATAAAAACTGTTTTAAGTGTGGAAAATAAGTTCATCGAGTAGGTAAGTGCCGAAGTAATGTGAAAAAGGTAGATAATGATGTGAATAAGGAAAATACTACAGAGAACGGACCACCGACACTTCAGTGTTACAACTGCAGGGAAATGGGGAATTATGCTATCCAATGCCTTAATACAAGGGTTAATGATGATCTACATCAAAAACATATAAAGGAAATGGACAAAGGGATGTCACATGCGATCACTATTATTGATGTGGAATATGACAATGAAGTGGTGGAATTATTAAGTGTTTATGTAATGGGATTCCAAAATAGTGTTCTGGAATCTCATTTTTTGTATCATAGAATATTGGAATATCAATGTATTCATATATTGTGATTTTCAATAATTTTATGGTAGTGGTTACCATGAAAAGGGATTGAAATATTTTTGGAAAGCAGATGATATTCACATAATGAAGGGATAAAGAGATAATGAAATGTTTCATAGTATTAATGAGCTCATATAAGGACAAAGTGATATCATGGATTGAGTATATAAAATTGTTGAGATTTGGTATGTGGAAAGAGTTCACTTTTGAAAGAATTCTTGTTTTCACAAAGATTGTATGGTTATTAATGTTTCATAAGAATACATGATTAATGTATTCACATGTTTGTAATGTGACCAACAAGATATATCTTATGATATACGGGGGGTAAATTCTGTTATTCCCAAGCTCGGTAGATGACCGTTATTGTAGCCATTTTCTTTATACTATGAGATTGGACAAAATTATTATTGATAAGCCTAATGGTTGGAATTAATTAAATTAGACATCATATAGTATTGTTTAAGGTTATAAAATTTTGACATTATTTCTAAAAGGTTTTTATAGCATAGATTTAGAAAAAGGACAACCCATTAGATGGGCGACAACCCATCACGTCGGACAATGTTGCAGGAGTTGAACCCACAACCGATGTGCGATAAACCATTATCACCTTCCACTGGCTTACAAGAACTACCTGGTTAGTAGAAATTAGTTTTATTTTATTAATCGGTATGATAGTTGAAGTCTATGGCCATTTTTGGCATCATATACGATTAACCTCCCCATAGATTGACTTATGTATATTTGATATCTTTTTCTAACCTTTTTTTTGAGACAGATGGAATGACCCATCATTCTATCACATGATCTGCTAACACTTCATGAATGACAAATTAATCTTCATTTCAATAAGATATGAAGTGGAAATTGTTCAAGGAACAACCAATGAAGAGATTGTACAAAAATCAATTAAGTACATCTTTCAGTTCAAAATTTTCAACTTTAGGGAAATGATATTGAAAGCCATAGATGATGTCCTAGTACCCTCATAATTGATGAATCATATGGTAACTTAGATCATCACAAATTGATGGCTTTGTGATTGTTGGATTTTTCATAGCCATGTTCTCTACCACTCTCCATTTGAAAATTATGGTTTGATTTATCTTCCATAACCATATTTTCACCTATGTTTGTCTTTGTAGAATCACAATGATGAGTTAATTTGGGAAACCATTACATCTCATAGTTTAGTTTTTATAATTATGTTCTAGTATTCCTTTTTACGATGTTGGTTTCTATGAATGAAACATTCAAATAGTAACCGATTTATAACACTGACGAATTTCGAGGGAAAGATTCATTTTAAGGGGGGCAGAATGTAACACCCCGGTATTTTATGAGAAATATTTATTTTAATTTATTTGAAATCTTGTGTTGTGCGCTTCACCAGGAGTATTTGGCACTATACGCAACATTGTATAAGCTTATAGTATATGAAAACACTATTCTTGGCTCGTGTTGCACGCAAGAGTGACCTTCCTCGATAGCTTGTAGTGTATTCAATACCACGTTTCACTAAACAATGACATATATTTTTGAACTCGAAGTTATGAATAGTATTAACTACATTATCAGTTTTATTACATAATAATACAGTTAAACATATTCTACAACATGGTATGAGAACAAAATAAATTTAAAAAAAATCCAGTTTTCCACCATTTGTTGGCGCACCAACTTTAAATATAGTTTTGACATGTTTATAAGTTCAATTTGATAAAATAAACTTATTAATTGAAATTAGGAAATAAAAATAAAATTTGGATAAAAAATTTTATATTCATCTGTTAACTTTTATATTTTTATGAATATTAAAAATACGCTAAATTTTAAATAAAAACAACTTTTTCATCAAGATTATTTATATGGTTAAATTATAATATTGAATGGTTTTAAAGTATAAATATAATATATTTTTACAATAATTTTACATTTAATTCATAGGTAAAAACATTTCAATATTTTACATTGTTTTAACCTTTATAACATGTTTTCTTAACAACAAGATTAATTTTAAATTAATTATAGCATATTATGTGTTTTGAATTTTAAAAAATGTATTACATATTTTGATTCAGTGGGTACAAAATTTGTTAATAAGTTAATTTTATTTTTTTGATATTATGAATAATAGATATGGTAATTTTTATTTACTACAAGTAAAGGTAAATCGTGTAAATAAGGGTAAAAATAAAATTATAAAATTACCCTAAGACATGCCAAATTTCTATTGGATGAATAAAACTCGACTCGTATCACATAAGGGTCGGAATATATTCATTTCATAGACTTTTGACCATTAAAATGATATAATTATTATCAAAATGAAAGAAAGTGAGAACAGGTAACTCTCTTATATCTTATAAGTGTAATAATTTTAATTTAGAGATAAACTTCATAAAACCTCGAATATAAATAGTTTCCAATAATATAATAACATTATATACATCATGATTATTTATTTATAATTTTTTGGGATTAAATAATTATCATTAATGATGACACAATATTGATGTAGAAATTATTTTATTGATTGAAATATCAAATCAATGGTTTTCAAAATATTAAAATAAATATTATATGAATTATTTAATGTGAAAAACGAAATTCCTATATAAATATTACGCTTTATGAATCTATTAAGTATATTTTTTAAATATATCCTCTATTTGGATTTTATTAAATTTCAAATATATGAATAGTGTAAAAATTGACACTATAGTAATTTTATAAAAATAAGATATTATAAAATTGTTTAAAAATCACAAAAAATATTTAAAAATTATAAATTGAAATTTATATGGTCACAAATTTCATAAAGTATCCAATTATGGAAAATTCACAACACATATGTTATTATTTATAACAATTTAAAATTTAGAATATTATTACCATAAAAAAATTATATAAATAAAATAAGGATAAAACAAGAGGATATGGTTTAAAATAAATTAAAAACGTGTATAAATATTATTTTTTGATTCGATTACAACCCTATATCATCTATTATTCGTATTTGAGTCATTTCGTGAGATTCTAAGTGGGTTTTGAGTTTATTATAAATTAATATTTTAGATGTTTCCGAAAGTGCCCCTCACCTCACTTACAAAAGGGAACCTCATCCCTCTCCTCCTCGCACCACATTGAGCCTTAAATCCTAGCCATACCCTACCCATTTATCTTCTAAACTTCTCTATAAACATACTAGAGGTCCTGGTGTCAATTAATGATCATCTTTAGTTCCTTAAGGAAGAAGATTTAAAAGAGGCACGTTGAAGAAAAGGTAATATCCTTTATCGATTCATTCAAATTTGATTCATCTTATACATAATTCTCTTTATTTTTTTCATTATAAAGTAATAACATATGTATCACACATATAATAATATGTAATTATAAATATGAAACAACTCTATTTCACATTCTATCCATCCTACAGAAAATGAAATCATTACGAGTGCGTACGTACGGAATACCGTCTCCACGCTGTGGTGTAATCTATTTTCGACCACCACCTTACATGGATGGGAATAATGGTGTAAATAATAACTATATATAATTATTATAACATGATACTAATTCTTAAATATTATATCATCCACTATAATTCCATTTTATAATTATAGGAATGATATAATCGCTCGTACAGACGTACAGATTACCAAATCCACGAAGCGATGAGATTCATTCTCCATGTTAACCATTCAAGAATGATTCTAAAGTATGTATAATAAATTAAAATTAAATATATTACATATTAATAATAAAATATTTATCTATATGTCATTTATTACTTCAATTAATTTTAATAAGGAAACGAAAACAATGTTCCGGCGTACGTACGACCTACCGTATCCATGAACAGTGAATTTCTTTCCATTTATCGATCTATCATATATATTTATATGCTGAATATATATTATATATAAATCATTATTTAAATTTTTTAATTATGTAAAGAATGTTATAAGTAATAATATAATTAACAGAAAGTCCAAACACATATGATAAATGAAATGATTTTACCCAAAACACTGCTTTAACATGGAATTGAAAAAAGAACAAGTAATATAAAGTCATAAGGGAATCATATATGATATCATAAATAATATTATTGTTCTATTAAAAGTTAATAATATTTTTAATCTCACTATATTGGAGTTTCAGACACGTATGAAATAAATTCGACCTAAGGTAAGTGATAATTTTTCAACCTCATTTTTATCCGAGATTGCTTATACGTAGGTATTTACTGGGGTTATATTTTTCATCCATGTCCATAAAAAAGTTTTTCATAAGGTATATAATATTCATCCATGTATTATTGATGTCATGTTTATCCATATTTTAATTTTAATTTATGTACTAGAACGATTTGTTTTGTTTACCATATGTGGTAATTTTTCACTTTTCTGTTAAAATTACAAGGAGAATGATTTATTAACTTATACAACATGAACATATTTTTACAGTTTCATAACAACTTAATTTTATGACGATTACTCTACAATATTTCATGATTATTTTAAAATATATTATTTTATTTTAAAATTATATGTCATTTTATATAAATAATATGATTTTGTAGAAGAAAGAATACTTTCCTCAAGAATTCATTTCATGTTTTTATCAAAACCATTTTCCATCTATGATAACATTATTTAAAATGTTTATATTTCATTTATAATGTCTATATTATTTACAAGGATTAATTTTTCTTATAATGTAATAATATCCATTTATTTTATATGGATGGTGTTATGATGGGAATATTTTTATGAAACCCATATTATTCTTTTGGTTTATGATGAATGATTTATGTTTATTTTGTGGCACATGAAAGCATGATTTCATTATGAGATGGGTAGGACCTATATATCCCTTCAATGCATTGGGTAAATATTTATATCTAATGAGATAGACATGGATGGAATGACAGGTGAATCTAGTTCAGTAATACAGGGCTAGAATGACATGTAAACCCAGTTAAGTAATGGACTTTGTCCACTGTGATGGTCTTGGTAGCAATTCCTAGGCTACTATGAAAATCATAACATGTTCTTAATATTTTCCACAATTACATGTTTTATTCCCATGATATTATATCATGGTTAATTTTCTTTTATGATATATTCCTTATGACGTCCAAATATTTATGTCATTACTCAGGATATTGATGTTTTATGTTCATGTTCTTATGTTCAAATATATGGATATTGTTTTATGTTCTCCATGTTTAACCTTACTGAGAATTTGAGCTCACCCTTATTATGATTTCTTTTCCCTGGGATATAATGAAAGGTTTTAGGTAAGAAATCAAAAGGGGACAATCATTATGGGGGAATTTGATGATCTTTCACCATGATTAGAAGATTATGTTCCACGTTTCCAAAGACACAAAACTAATACGGTCTTTGGGCGTCTTTTTTGTCATGTATTAAGTATTCCACAAAATTACTGTAATATCTTTTTTTTGGGTATTGATCAATTTCTTATTAACCAGTTGATAAAAATACCCATTAAAATATGGTGGATACTTTAATATAATGGATGGAAAAAATGTTTCTCCCTTCTTTTCTTGTTTCTAAGATCAACATGATTCATAATGTGATAATTATAGAAAAAAATATAAATATGAATTTACATTCCATATCAAATAAAATTTGGTTACATGGGAGGATAATCAATATATTTTTTCACATTCAATATTAACATGATTTATTCAGGATCCATACTCTGACTAAAACCAAAAATAATTATGTTGGAAAAATAACTATTGGGCGAAAAAACAATGTCATGAAAAATAATTTTTTTGATGTCTAAATTATAAAACAATATTTTCAATCTTAAAAACCTTATATTTATCATAGTTCATCAATTATCAACTTCTTTTCTTTTAATTAATGATTGATTATAAATAAAATATTTCTGAACCTCAAAATATCCCATAGGAATACTAAACTAGGTGAATAGTAAAGGTCGACCAAATTTTCAACGAAATGATTTTGAGGATATACTTAACCAAATATTTATTGGCATATTAACCCTATATGAATCTATTCTAAAAGTATGTTCCCATTTTGTATTAGGATATGGTTTTTTCAAAATAAAAAACACCTTTTTATCTTTAATAACATAGGATATTCACCTATACATAGAATAATGGTAAGTTTTCTCGCTAAATTTTTATCATCATATTTTCCAAAAGAAAAAATAATTCATATGATATATAATTTAGGTATAAATACATTTCATAATTAAATATCACATCATATTAGATGAATATTCAATACATAAATTACAATCCACATCAAAATTATATAGGTATTATACCTTTTGAATCATCGATATAGAAAGGACTGGTTCATAGGTGAACTGCATCATCTCCCACTACGTTCTTCATAATTGGAACCCTTATTAGAAATATCATACTTCAAAACTTTCATCATAACTAGGGTAAAAGAAACATATGAATGGATGTTTATATATTATCGGTTAGGGTATTAAAGGGAGATATCAATGATCGTGTAATCATAACATAGGATTACGTGTATAAGACCTTGAGTATACCAATTGAAAACCATACCCACCATACCACTGGTCATAATCATGAATCAAGGAATAAATAATGTATGTTTCTAATACATGAATCAAAAGGAAAAAAATAACATGTTCTATGAGAGAATAAAATTTTCCTATAACAAATTTGTTTTCGAATAAAAATAAGCATTGAATATAATTTCCATATAAGTCAAGAATCACTACCAGTACAATCGTAGTGGATGGGGTTCACTCCCCAAACCACCATATTATACATGGTTTACTCCCATTAATACCATTTCAAAAAATGTACATTACTAAATTTGGATCACTACCCATTCCAATATTTATTATCTCATGAGATACCCATTTTAAAACATGCATTGGTGGGTTATAGTAACTCAAATCCCACCCATCACATAATAATGATCATACAGTTTTGTACAAAAATATAATAAAATATCTATAATATCAAAACTATATAACAGTAAGTTTTTTAAAAAATATTTCATCATGACATAACACTTGGGGGAAAAACTGGTTTCCTTAATATTAAATGATTTCTTCATAGTATTAACCATGAAATAGAAGGGGTTTAATAATCATGTTATCATCACAATCATAAACCATAAAGATAAATAACAAGAATTATATCATCATATAATAATCATATTAATTATTTAGTATCATTAAAGGATCATTTAATAGAATAAAAATTCAATTGAAAGATCATTTAAATTTTTTTTATGAAAATCCCATTTGATCATTAAAATCCCCTATTTTAGATATAAAAAATTCCAAAATAATAATGAATAAATATTCCATGTATATAAACATATATACATGTAATAGAATATTCAATATATTGAGTATCCATGAAAATGGGAAATTCTATTCATGTCAGATTAGCAAAATAATACATTATTTTTTTATTTTTGTATAATATATTCATAAAGTACATCATTGATAAAATGATTATAATAATAATTTTAAACCATTTTGTTAAAAAATGATTTGTATAAATGGATTTTATAATAATAGAATAATATTGAAAAAATAAATCAATTTTTATGAAATTTAGTTATGAATGAAAATTATTTTCGACTGAATATCGAAATAAAGTGGGTTTTCTTTAAAAATATTATTTTGGTCATTTAAGTACATAGAAGGGGCATAATAAAGGTAAAAAATGCAATTAAAATAATTATTATTGGAGTCAAAAATAATTAATTTATTAATAGGTATAAAAAATATTTCATCATTAATGCTTAACTATAACTACTCCCCATAAATGATATTGTAACATCAAATCGTTACCTTCTTGGTAAATTTTGAAACATAACAACCATAAAAGAATAATTTTAAATGAATAAATAAATATCATTATAATAAGTGTATAAAATAAAAATAATTTATAAATTGATTTATATAAACATAATAAATGAGGATAGGTTCACAACATAAAACATATCCAATAGAATACAATTTGAGATAATAAACCCAAACCATATGTTCCTCTTGCTTCAAAAGAACTCTATCATCCATGATAATAAATTTATATTTATTATAACTGTATAATAATAATAGAAAACGTATAATATCATATATTATCCACTTACAAATTTTCTACACCAATTTAATATCATTTCATTATTAATATCATCTTTTTTAGTGTTGGTATGTATGCATGAACACTGTTTTTTGTTTCTCAACAAATAGAACCAAAGGGAGGTAAATAATAATTCATCTATCATGAATCATTTTGGAAACATATTAATCATAAATATTAATTAGATTTTTATGTATCATCATTCACTCAACAAAAAAGGGAAAAATCAATCACATCAATTGGTAGACGATGTAGCTCATAGGTAAACATGAGCGTCAAAATCATTTTCCAAAATATGGAAAGAATGTGGGAAAATGTTCTAAAATTATCAAAATAAAAATTTATCAAATTTAATAATATAAAGTTACTATTTTGGATGTAATAATATTATTTTTGTGGATTTTATTGAATAATGGAATCATAAAATTGTAGGTTAAGGGTTAGACCTCTTCATTGAGATTCTTTTTTTGGGTTACACCATAATCCATGAGGAAATTGTCTTTTATAAATAATATAAGATATAAAATATGACCAAGGATTAAAATAAGTTATTATTTTAGATAATTGATGATCTATAATGCTAAAAATATTGAGTAAGAGAGGATAATAGGTTCTCTTTTGTATGTGAGGGAAGATAAACAATTGGAATTTTTTGAAGAACTTATATAAATTAATCATCCTTTAAATATAAATAAATGTTGAAATAATATAATTAAATATGAGGATAAATCTAAATAATCATATCCTTTAAAATTTTAACATTTTTATTATGTTTTTTCCCATTATATTTTTTTATCTACTGTTACCAGTTTTCAGAATTTAAACAAAATAATTTTTTTAAACTTTTCAAGGTAATGAATAATTCCATGAAAAGGAATGTGGCCCATAAATAGAAAATGGCTGATATTTTAAATCATATCTCATTTAATTTTTTCATTATAATAGTTTTATTAATTTTTAATCATTTAATAATATATTAATTATTAAAAATTTACTAATAACTTATTTATAGAATTCTTCATTTAATTTATATATTAAAATAACTTGTAAAAAAATAAATTAATATATGGACATGTAAACATCTATAATATGTAGTTTTTGAAACATAATAATTTATTAAAATTGTTTAACTTTTAATATTTTAATGTTATTTAAATAATTTCTATAATAATTAATAAAATATTATACCTCTATAGTTTAATTATTAAAGGCAATAATTCAATCAATAAAATGTAAAAATAAATTAATATGATAAAAATTTTAATTTCTATTTCATTTAATCATTATGAAACAAACATATACTATTTTTATCCTTTTTAAACAAATTTAGGGATATTCTTGTCTAGATAGTATCATTTTTTGTTTATTATTTTTATAAATAAAGAAATATAGCACCTGTTTCCATATATTCAAGATATGGACGGGCAAGGAAGATATATACTCTAAAAATTGTATTAGATAATTTTTATTGAAATTTTCATTGGATATAGTAATGTTTTATCCTTAATTTCCGTTTTATTCTTACCTAGGTGATAAAAATCAACCAACATTATTAATCAGAATGGACAAAAAATGGATATTTATTTCAAAAATAAAATTTTTTATTCTAAATACCGGATAATTTTTTCAAGATAAAATTTATATAGTTGGTAACATTTCATTTTAAAATAATAATGAAAAATACAATGGAACATTTATGTTATAAAAATTTATTTTTTGTCATAAAATGTTATTTATTTTTATCTCCTAATTGTAAAAATATGAGATTAATGTTAAAGTATTTTATTAAATTTATAATATAAAATTTTCTTTCAATTAATTCTCTAATGTTGTTTAATTTAATTTATAAGTATAAAAACACATTTTACAAAAAAAAATTTAGTTTTAATTGATTTATTTTATTTACATTTCTAATAATTTTCTAATAAATTATTTCAATTTATAAATTTATATAGCCTAAATTGTTTTAATATTTTTTAGAACAACTAATTCCCAAAAATCCAATAGAGTGGCATTAAATTTTTTATCAAATAATTATAACCAATAATCTCCTCCAAAATCAATGATTCTGACCATTTATTAAGGATGAAAAGATACAAGAGAATGGTGGCCGTTGTCAAACAAAAATTATTTCCCTCATACACTAATAAATATGTCTAAATATCACATTACGACATATAATTTCCATAATTACAGTCACCCAAGTTCTTGTAATCAGATTTATCATTTTCGTGATTCAAAATTTTAAGAATATTTGCATCCACATTCCATGGATCCATCGAAAACAACATGGTAAACACGGTCCTATAAATGTTAGAATTATCCTTTTATTATATCCTAATTGAGGGAATATAGGTGAAAACCCAACTATCAACCATATTTTCCTTGAAACATATGATTTCATCCTTGTATGATGCATACCCAATTTATCTTCTCGTATTCAATGTACAATAATTAACCACTTTGAATTTTCATATAAAAATTTAATGTTTCAAATGATGAAACACATTTTTAAATAAATATAGTTTTCTCCTTATATAAATGATTAATCAATAAATCATTTAAATATATACGATCTATGATATGATGATAATGATATATGACTCAATCTAGGAATCAGTTTTATGGGAACTGAACATTTGTCTATAGTGGTCATCAAGTAACGATATAAAAAACACATCCAGAAATCATCCACTAGAATAACGAAAATTATTTTCCCTTGATTATGTTAAAAAAATAAACCTATATAATTCAAAAATTAATATATATGTGTTCATTAACTTGTAGACATAATTAATTCATATAATTCCACTTCTCTCATGAAATATGAAATCTATCTATTCAGATGATGTAATGGGAACCTATATCAATAGAATACAACATGAGACTATAACCTCACCATCAGACTAATTTTAATTATAATTTGGTATATCATCATCTATAAAAAATTCCTAGTGTGATATCAATAACACTAATCATACTAATATTTAATGGAAAATTAAAACCCCATTCTATCATCTCTCTAATAGGTCTATCAATCTTCATAGAACAAGAAATACACTCCGCGTATATCTTCCACTAGTTTACTATATATATAAAGAATAATGAATGATATTCATCTTTATTAATCATATAATATTCCATAGTAAATGAATTAAATATTGTATAGGTCATTTTTATAGTTCATGTGTATGAATAATACAACAAATGATCTATTATAAATTGTTATACCTAATTACCCTTACCTACTTCGTAATAAATATTTCTACAAGTCCCCATATGCGATAGAACTCTTTCATTATTTTATAATTTTGTGTGAGTCATTAATCATTATACCTATTTGTAACCTCCACTATGAAAATTCTATCAGAAATAACTATAAATAATCATTCAATGTGATTCCTCTATTAAAAAATTTCATATCATGGGCACAGTAGGATAGTCAAACATTAGTTATGTAGTGAATGCATATTTATAATACTTTTTTTTACATTACCTGTCATAAATCTATTTACCATAATTTTATTATACTGAATTATTTATATGAATTATCCAACTTCCACCCCCCCCCCCCCGAGAAAAAATCCCAAATCCCAAATTTTTGGGAATAAATTGATTCATATGTTTAAGATCCACAATTAAAAAACATTCTTATAATCCTTTCTCACCATCACTACATATGTGTGTAAATAAATATAAATCATACACGACTGATTATTAGGTATAATTTTGTGACACCCAAGACATAACTATTCAATAAGATTTTTTTATTATTCATATTTACAATTGGATTAATTTTTTTTTATTTTTTAAAAATTCCATAAATAAAACATTAGAGTTTATGATTACCAAAAAAAATTATGTGAATTATTATTGAAAATTTTCTTGATTCTATGACATAATTTAATGTTATAGCATATTTTATTTAACCATGAATCCATAATATTAACTACAAAATAAATTTAAATAATTAAATTTTAACAATGATATTTAATTATATGGAGGTCCCAATTTTGTAGATTTTGTTATATTCTCTTACATTTTGAACCCTCCCTTTTACTACCTATAATTAACTTCCCCAATGTTTATTTTTCATCCAATAGGATACATTCATTAATATACTTCACTCTAAATTCCATTGAATATTCAGTTCTCTTCTCCAACATCCATGTTGGGACCATATAATAAATTGGTGGACTATGCTTCTCTTGGATGATTTTTCATTTTTTTTACTTCAAATTAGATCCCTCACTCACCTTCTAATAATCCATATTTGTCATCTTTATTGAATAATATAATTTAATATGGATTCATAAATTTTTTGTAATTGGATTTCTAAAATTTAATTATTTAAGAAAATATTATCACTTTCTCATATATAATAATTATTTTGAAGATAAAAATATTATTCAAAATACTAATGTGTTTTTTTTGTGTACATTACATTTTTTATTTTAATTTCGATTGAAATTGTAAAGTATTTTTTTTAAAGAGTTTAAATTAAATTGGGTATAAACTATTTCACCTTGTTTTTATAAAAAAAGGAATGTAGTTTTTTTTAAAAAGATCATCGTAAATTTTTAGGGTATTTTTTGATATTAAATTTAAAGTATTGATATAATATATTTATAGATGATTTTGATTTATTAAGTGTTTTTTATGGTTTGAAGTACTCTTACTACACGATTTACCACTATAATATCATTTACCATTTTTAATTAAAATAATTTGTTTAAAAAACATTTAATGGATTATTTATAACTATAAAAGTTCTTTTTTGAAGGGATTTTGGGGTGTCTAGGTTTATATTATTTTATGTTTATTAATTTAGGTTATATCATCTATTTGATTATGAAAAACAATATTGGAATACCATTGGTAATTAATACGGATTATTATTAAATGTACTCATGTTTGGTTATGAAACAATTATTCATATCCAGGCCCTGGTAGATATTATATAACAATGAATATGATGTATTTTTTTACTACGAAACGATTGATATATCCATTATGGGATTCAACAAAATATTATGATTCCACTTTTGATAGTGGTTACTTCCACTAGTGCAAATAATATCTCTATTTATATATTTGCATGATATAGGATATTTATTGGATTTATTATAAGGAAACTCATTTTTAGTTCCATAGACACATAGGTAATGTCCAATTATATAATTAAATTAAAATTATCATATAAATTTATCAGTTACATTTTCCTTTATATATATTTATAAATTCATCACAAAAACTTCATAACTTAATTACATTTAACAAAAAACAAAAAAAGGTGCAATCTTTTGTCTTTATTTGTTTAATAGAAATTAAATGGTTCATTATTAAGTTCTTTTTTCAAAATATCATTGATTGTTTTAATTTATAAATATAATATGAAGATCATGTGGTGGAATTATTATAGTGATCGTAAATCAAACTCTATATACAAAATATTTTATGCAGACATATTCAACATTAATGTAAGAAATAGATAATAACCAATTTGATATAAAATATATTACTATATTCTATTAGGGTATATAGGGGGTGAGTGTTATGGGGATATCTCTGGTCCCATGTATTTGGGTAGCTTTATAATTCTTCTAGTTACTTGTTTTTATTATCATAATATATTTTTATTCATCATCTTACCATACCATTATTTATCAATTATAGATTAAATAAATTTTTTCTATGATGATGTTATATATATAAATTCATATATATATTTATATGTAATATTGTTATGCATACTATATTTTTTATTGGGTATTTTTATTGTTATTTAGGGTTTATGAAATATTTTAAAAAAATTTATTATTTTTCACATATATGAACTCTAACATATGTAGTAATAATCCATATTTCCTTATATTATATGATTATAAAATTTATGGGGTTTGATGAGTGAAATCATTATAAACTATTTAATGTTGATTATTTGAATCTTTTTTAACTCATGGTGATAAAAAATACTCTTTTAGACGTATAACATTCTTGATTTGGTACTATGACTAGGCATACTCGGTTAGTTTATTAAAATTAATCATATTGAAATAATTTTAACTAATATTATCTTTTTTCAGATCTAATAGAAAAATATATATCATTTTAATATTAACATATTGATCTTAAATGACCATAATCCCCAAAAATTTATATAATAACAGTCGTGATTTATTCATATTTGATGTATCTTTGTAAAATTTGTTACTAGAATTATTATATAATTAATTATATAACATATTATCAGGAAGATACACATTATATAAAATTTGATATTATATGTGAGCTTCTCTATCAAATATTTAATTAATGAACTCCTCATTTAAGTTATTATAATAATAAATAAATAAATTATTTAGTTAGTACTCTCTAACAAATCCTTTTTTTTCATTCACTCCAAATATATCCAAAAATAATAGAGGGTTATGAATCATGTTCTATAAGGTTTTATAATTTCTCATAGGTTAATATTGATTTATTCCCTTTCTAAAGAATTTTATTAATTAAATTAAAAAAATAAATTTTTTTGGAGTTGTTCCAATATTTTACATCACCACAAATCAACTCCCTATATATTAGAATCATTATAACTCAATGAAAATATAATTAGAATTTGAAACTATGAAAAATGTATATCTATATGGATTACAAGGTTTTTATGTGTAGAAAATAAATTTTTATCTAACATATAAGAATATATTTTCTCCTTAACATATCAATTACATTACCATTAAATTTTTCAATAACCACTAATAAAGAATATAAGTTTATTTTTTATAAAATAATCAATATTTTGAATAAATTTTACAATTTATTTAAAAATCAATTCATATAAACAATAAATTATTAAATCAGTTTCACATGTCTACCATATCAACATTTGTAAACCATGTGGCATGTATAAATTTTTTAAACTAAGTTGTTTAATGATATATTCATTTACAATAAAGGAAAACATATATGTCTTTTTATAAGATAGAGAGGTAAATTATAAATGTGGTAATAAGGATATATGGTGTTGTATGAAATATATTGATGATGGTTACCCAAAAATTGAGATATATTTTTCTAAAAGATTCATGAAAAATATATATATATATATATATATATATATATATATATATATATATGGTATTGGTGATGGTGGATAAGCATTCATGGTTTATAGTAGATACAATGGAGATATTATAATGGTCAATTTGATAACACAATAGAAGAAGAAAAATCATGATATTTCAATGTATCAAAAATATATTTTTATTATATCGTGCAATATAGGGGAGATAGAGATTCTAATTCTAATAATAAATATGGATTTAATGTTTGATAGACTGACTAATTGATTATTTTTCATTATTATTTTTTGTTTGGTAGAGATATGCATGGAAATGATTCATTTGTAACTAGAAATAGAATGTCTAGTTAGGGAAGGGCACATCACACAACAATTTTGTACATCATTTCATATGTTATTAAATTTAATATTAATATACAGAGACCAATGGATTGATACACCATGGAATAATATTAAATTAAACAAAATTTAAAGATAAATATTAAACATATAACAATCTAAGAGATACTTCTTGAGTGTCACACCACAATAGGTGACATCATACCTTTATGGTTATTTCAAATGAATAAAAATTTATTTATATATATATTTTAGGAAAAATTCATGAAACAAATTAAGGTTATATTTTTTTATTTTAAACTAGTTAATAGTGGATGAATCAAAAAATTATACAATAGTTGTGTCACACTACCACTGTATATATTATGTAAAAAGGTAATAATCATGTCATAATTAAACTGGTTTCACTAGGAATAACTAGTTTATTTTGTGAGTTTAAAAATGAGGTATTTTTCACAGATTTATTTATTTTATATAAATATGATTATTTTTTAGGGGAAATATTAACACTTTTATAGTATAAAATATGGATTAAATATTATTTTTTGATGATTCTTGAAAAGGAGGCCTTATTTTATGAGGAATAGTGTCTTACCATAATATATACCATATATAAATATATATATTTCAAACAAAACCCCAGAATCCTCCTAGAATTAATAATGATATTCTATACATATTTTAAGGATATGAGGTTAAAAAAATATTATGTGGAAATAGAGTCTGTCACACAACAATTTTACAGAATTCAAGGCATGCCACACCTCATATAAGAGTTTAACTCCATGATCTCGTAGTTTATAGAATATATTAAATATTTATTTCTAATTTAATTATAAAAATTAATGTTTAAATATATACGATATTTTAATGACATAAGTAGACATATTTTACACATTTAAACACATAGAACACATGGAATAAAATTAGGATTAAAGGACCAAGTAATTTTTGAAACAATCAATCAAGGGTATAGATAAAATGTTTAACATATAAAACCTACCCATAAAAATTATAGAATTTTTTTTCATTAGATAAAAATAATATTTCACATATAGAAGAAAGAACTAAAGAGAAGTGTTGATTTAATTGATATATTATTCTGGTTATAATAATTTTTAGAGAATATATAATTTTATTTATTTTTTTATTTTTTCCTTATGAATTAAAGGAAGATAATTGTAGTGTGAAATTATCCTCACTCGGATGTCGTTTATTTTTTATAATTTTGTTGGTATCAAAAAGATATAGCTCAATATTTTTGGAATATATATCATCTAAACATTAAGGATTTGAGGCACACTAATGTGAAGAATATTAGGTTATCATTTCATGGATTTATGATAATTGATGTTTTTTATTCTTATTTTAAATATATAGATACACTCATAATAAAAAACTGATGATACCTTCTTGATGTAGTGTACTATGGGGTTAAAGTGGGATTCAACAGCAGGATTTCATTGCTCTACTTGAACCATATATTGTTTTCCAACATTGTCTCTGATTGACTAATGTCTGATATTTTTTTCTATAAACCCATTTAAATGAGGAATTTTAGTATAACAGTTCAAATTTAGGGTCATATCATTGGATATAAACAATTATTAAATAACCGAGTGAAATCTACACGTAATTTATTAATTTTATTTATATAATAATTGGACGTGACATTGTGAGAACATTTCATGGGAAGAGTATATATTGAACCCATGTCCTTTATCACAACTGAATAAAAACATATTTTAAGATATCCATGTATAAAAGGATTTAAATTAAGTGTTAACTCTTATTCACCCCACTATCATTGTTCATCCACTCAATAATGATCCAATAAGGATTAGTGATACTATAAAGGATTTTATCTATTATTTAAAATTTGTTTTTTTATTTTTCAAAAAAATAGGATTTTTATTGGGAATTCAATTTTTTAATTATTTAAACTATTACATCTAGATGAAGGATCTTTTTATATATATATTAGACTATGATGAAGTGATCATTGAGTATATAACATGTGGTGATGATTTGATAAAAATTATTAAATAATTCTTATGGAGATACAAGATAAAATGATTTAGATTTTGATCAATCTGGGGTAGAAAAAATGCATAATTGATTTACTATGTATGAAATGTTAAAAAAATTGATGTTTTTATTGAACATTATCTGATTCCATGGACACTATGATACAATCATCAATAGTATACTATATATTTGGTTTTTTGAGGTCACTAATGAAAAAATATTGAGAGGATATCTTAATATGAAGAGGAATGAAACATATAAAAAATAAAATGCGTCCTTTGAATAATAACCCACCAATTGAGGTATTATGATCTTATTATATGGATAGACCAATTTTTAATTATTTTTGAAAACTATAACAAACTATGAATGAATAATTGTAAAATAATTATTTAGTAAGACACTTATTTTGGTGAATAAATTTAAATCATTTAAATATTTTAATTCAAATAATGTTAATAGAATAAATAATATGATATCCATGAATTTTATGATATCATTGTTTAATAAGATATTTATTCTATGGTGGAATATGAATATAAAAATATATCTATTGGGAGAACAAAAGGATTACGAGTTATGGAATGACTATAAAAGAATACAATTTGGGATTGGGTAAAAAAATGAATGGTCATTGTAATTTAATTGGTGAACTTATACAAGGGATAGAGTAATAAAAGGCCATATATAAAGACATAAAATCATATGTTGTCCCACTAAAAAAATTAATTAAGGATAAAATATGAGAACAAATTTTTCTTTATTGTGTGGGAAATGGATTAAAAGTTAATTAATAAATATAGAAAATTCAATATTGCATTAAACAAAGTAGAAAATCATAATTAGAGAGATATAGAGGCCAAATAAATTTTTCTCACTAACTGGAGTATACAATTCTATAAATATTCAAAAAGTGATTAAGTAAAAACACTATTCTAAATATATAAATAACGTCTCTTGATGTTATTCAAATATGATGTGAATCTATTGTCAAACCATATGACACAATATTGATATGTTTCTAAAATCCAATGCACACAATGATGGAAAAAAATATGTTTCAACCACTCAATTGAAAAATGAATTCATGAGTTATTCCTTTATTGTGTGATTTTAAATTTTTGATAACCATGGATATATGAAAATTAACTACAGTAAAAAATATTAAATTAATATAAAGCAGATAATCCCAATTTTTGTAACACGGGGTAGGATTATATTGATGAAATAATAATTTATTACATAAAAATTAAAATTTTCAAATTCAAATATTGGCATAGTAGAAGAAAAAAATTAGTTTCTAATGTTCCATAATATTATTTTTTGAAACAAAAATCATGAAGAGAAATGAAATAAGTACACTGTAATAATAAGGATTATACTAATACCACACATAATGTTGATATACATGTGAATAAATAATCCTCATGGAAAAATATGTTTTAAATGACTCTAATATTAATTTATTTTAGAATATGTTAGGTATTTCAGAGTAGTTTAAAACATTTATAACAATGAAAGAGTGAAATATGGATAGAAAAGAATTTCCATAGCAGAAGAATAATGATGATTTAGGAAATAATGATTCATCTAAGGAAATTTTTATGTTGGTTTAGTCTCATATTGGAGTTGAATTATAAGAAAATTAATATAATTTATTTTGAATCAAACATCAATAATTAAAAATGAAAATGTTTGAAAAAATAGAATCAGTAAAAGCTCTTAGAAATGAGTTGGGTAAAAAGAATTGTTTGATTTTGAAAAAATTTCTTCCTTAACATGAACATATTATGGAATTATTTTCTTCTATATTTACTGAATTTTTATAATTTTTGAAATGATAAATATAGGTGCATGTCAGATATATGATCTTTGAGGTGTATTCACTGGAAGGAAATATAAGGAAAACGTTGTGTAAATAAGTACATTTGATATACTGACCAGTGTAAGAGATAAAATAAAAGGGAAGGAATGTTGGGAATAAAAAAATTGAAGTAATAAATGTTTAATTTTCATATGACTTATCAAATTAGTATCATATAACTTGGGATTTAGGGTGCTAAAAGTTTCTTAAATGAGATTTTTATTATGAATATGTGGATTTAGATCCATGATCAACTCATTGATGATTCGATGATGAAATAGAAATTCAATAAGTGAAACTATGATTAATGGAGTTAAACTATAGTATATAATGAAGATTTAATGGATATATTCCTTATTTAGTAAAGGATAAAAACCTTGTGAATTGGGAAATTTTTTTCACAAAATGTTATATCAGGAATTTATTATTACTTGTTTCATTTGGATCATCTTGTTGTATGGCTCACAAAATATTTTTAGTTATTTATTCAAAACCATTATTATTTTTGTGTAATTGAGTATGAATAGTTGAAAATAATATTAAGACGATAATTATTTATGTTATGTGATTTTGTAGAGTTATTTTAGAAAAATTGACCACATTAATGTTGTTAAATTGGTCTCTAATTTTAAATATTGAAATTTGACATAAAAGGATTAGTGTATATTTTGATAATAATGGTGTATTTAATAAAATTAAGATCAGGAATGTAGACTTGGATACATATATTTGAGAATCATTTTTTAAAGTTGTGCTTAAAATAATTCAGATGTTGATTCATAATAATATAAATAACGTGATGGAAAAAATTATAATGAAAATATTACACAGAAGGAAAAAATAATAATTAAAAACAATGAAATTGAAAAACACTACATTTTAAGGAATCCATTCATAACCATATAGATATGTACATGGTTGGTAACGATTTTCAAAAGACGAAAATAAACCTCATGATCATGAAATGTATTTTTGGATTTATTTTTCTTCAATCATCTAAATAGACATCCCTCACGAACATGACAAATTCATGTAGCTATACATCACTTTGTAGTAGTGTTAGAATGATATTTCGCTAACATGTAAATATTAGAGACAACAAAAATACAATTTTTACATGTAATAATTGATGATATAGACTTAGTGAAGTATATAAATAAATCTAATGCATTGTAAATATGTAAATAGGCCATGAGATAAGTAATTTACATCGAAGAGATATTAACTTCTTCTAAAAAAACTATTATGAAATAATATCATATTTGTAGAATGTTTCAATAAAGAGATCCAATAAAGAAACCCTTAGTTAATGTATAAATTATTATTATATAGGAAAGTACCATCATGGTAAACATATATATTGATTCATCTCTTACAAAGTAACATAATTTCTCCTCTTATATAATGACTTTTACAAAGTTTTACCATGAGATTCTTTTATTAAGGGATTTTTGAATAAATAAATTCATGAAAAAATATTTTAAAAATTACATTAGTGTACAATACTAAATCATACTGAACTATAAATTTATGTGAAATTTGGATTTATAGAATTATATATTGGATTCTTCCCAATGAACACTATATATGAATGTTTTGACCTAGAGTTGGTCACTTTGTGGTGGAACCCTATTGTAAGTAGTACTACCCTATTTATTCAACTTGATACACTTTATACTTCTACCTTGGATAAATAAAATAATTATCTCATTGGATTCTTTTTTAATGGGTAATTCACAAAAAATACCATTCCAAAAAGGCCTCCCCCATGTCTACTAAAGATACATGAAATAGTTATATGATGTATACTTCCACCTTTAAATAAATAATTCCTATGATAAAGAATCCATCATGGGATGTCATCCCTAACAACTAAGACCCTCATGGGGTTTTAAAAAATAAATTCCCTTTGTAATGAGAGTATATAAAAAATGTCAATGTGAAACCTCACTAGGAACATGAGTCTCATCCAATATCCACTTGTATCTAATAATTGTTTTTCATCCACTCAATGATCTAGGTACATTTAAATGGTAATCATATAATATATATGTCTTAATTATATCCTCATCTGTAAACTAATATTGTTTTCACTCATTATGAAATAGCTAAATATGGTCCCCCAATCAAATTCATTCCCCAAAACCTAATTTAAGTTTAATCAAATTACAATTTTAATGAACATGGGACTCGTATTAGTGGTAATACCCTACCATTATTCAATAGGTTGATTTCCAATTGACTCCAAACATCTATAGTTATTTATAAACAATAAAGGTGGAGACATCAATATATGATAATCCAATCAAATTTATTCAGAAACTATTCCCTTTATAGTTTAGGTACCAAAGGACATGACAAACTAAAAAGTTAATCCCATGATTAATCCCTATATAATTACATTGAGTCATGATCCTCTACATAGTATCCACAATTCATTGGGTTAGGATTACTCTCTATGTTTTTTCTTTTTCATTGATTCTGTGTTCTCCTACTGCTACCTAAAACACAATAACCTAGATTACATTTTTGGTGACATCCAAAAAAGATTCTCCATGATAAATACCACTCTAAATCCTTTAAATGGAACCACTAAACATGTGTTACACTGTGATAGAAATAAAAATGATTGTATGAGAGAATATATGAAAGGACAAAAATTGTACCATGAAATTCGTCATCATGCATCCATGAAAGGTCTGACATGTGAGGTTAAATATCCCCAAACTAAGTAGTTTCTATTTTATATTATAGGAATATGTAATAAGTCCCTCTTATGAGCCTGATAACATCTCCAAAATACATCTTCTATTCATTTAAGGGAGTCAAATACCTTTCTATATGGTGATAAAATCTATTGTTCTTTCATTCATGGCATTAAATATATGATTAAAAAAATACATTGGTAAAATTATAGACATTATAATACATTCATATAATTTAATATTAAATTCATGATTTTAGTAAATCAATTTCACTAGGTTATTAAAAATTATTATTATGAAGGATTCATGAACATGTATAAAAAATATAAGTGAGTCATAGATAAGGAATCAAAACCACTACAAGGATGGTCTAAACTCAAATGCTCCAAACAAATGAATAAGTTTCACTGATATGTTTTATTAACTTCCAAAATTTTGAAAAACATCAACAACAACTAAAAACACTTGGGATTGAGTAGCAGTATAAACAAAATGGTAAACCTAATGTGAATACTTAGTTTGGAAATGTGTTGATTAACAATTAATCATTATTTTTTATTGGGAAAATATGGGTTACTTATTATCCCTTATAAAAAAATTGGAATATGTTCTGAACACACTAATAGGAATTGGGATCCCTATCTACTTTGGGAGAAATCACAAGACTATTTGGGATTCTGTGAACATTCATCCTGTAGTGCAATGACTGTATGTCACTATTTTCACAAAAAAATTAAAAATATATGAATAAAAAATATACATTATAACGTACCAATTTTATAAAATAATTTATATTAAATTAAATACATAAATAATACATATATTATATTATTCTTCCATCCCATGTAATAGCTCATTCTAATCAATACAGATTGATGAATCAAAGGAAAATTCCATGTTAAGAGTCCATAAATGGACTGACCCACCCCATCTCAACATAAATCTATTTTTTGATAATCTCTTATGAGAAATTAAATACATGACATAATTAATTTGGGGAGGTGTATTAGGATATCCACCTTGTCAATGACACCACATATGAATTTCCAAGAAGGTATCATATTCACTACAGTCTTTTTCAGTGAAGTTTGAACCCAATATAATATGAATATAAATAAACAATTTGTTCCATACCAATTAATATTTAATAGAAAACCCAAAAACAGATCAATCCAAGGGTATATGAATAGTAAAACTAATTATAGGATCCATTTCCATGTTCATTAAAATAGCCCTATGACCCATTATTATATCCTAAAAATTTTATAGAGGATATACTATACTAAATATTTCTAAAATACAAGGATTTTCAGAAAGTTAAACCTGGTAAATACATTAACATAACTCTACCCAGTGAGGGAGTATGTTATCTATAATGGTGGTCCTTGTAGTGGTATACCACTGCATCATCGACTCAATGAAATATGTTAAAGGAATTTAATGTGTGTGGTAGTGGAAACAACAATATCCAATATAAAAATAATACCCAATGTAATGGGAGAATTTTTTCGTACACATTCAAATTAGGTATCATTTATCTAAGAAGGATTCATCCACATTATGGATTTAAATTCTCTATGAAATTTTGAGTTCCCAAAAAGAGGGCTGCTATTAGTAACAATCATCACTATTGACCCAAAATGTATTCTTGAACATGAAAATAACTGATAATTTAAAAAATAATAGGCGTACATATATAATTCAATTAACATAAAGGTACATGAAAATTATTCACTTGAGATTAGTGGAATTATTATTTATAATGCCACATTAATATTGTAACACCAAACACTTGATTGGATTTTGATAATGGGAATATTAAATTTGTTGTAACATCCACGTCCCACAAAAAAATTGTAAATTCATATCACTAGTAGAGATAATCACATAGTTTTATCATAGAATATAGTAACTTGAGTGAATTAATACTGAATAGATTATGGGAAATATACCCTTGTATTATGATCTTTAGATTGGTGCTACAATGTCTCCTTTAACTCTATCTATTGAAATGGTGTATATTTATTGACCCAAAAGGTCGAATTTATCCGCTCAATAATAATGATATACCAAAAACCAATCTATTTCAATAAAGTGTGGATTAAATATCAATATTCATCACAACATTGATGACATCAAAAAAATGATTAATATTTCATATTTCATGAGATCTAGAGAATTATCTCAAAATTATTCCATCCCAAATTTGCCCAATGTTGGAGACCATATATTAAATTTTTTAAAACATAGATGACTATTTAACAATAGATAATACAAAACATTTATTTTTTATAATATCCCAATCACTGGTTCATGAAATGGTGGATGATCTATGTCAAAAAATCCATTAGAAAATAAACATTGTGATTAGGGAAAAATCTATCCAAGTACTCACCAGTTGAAAGCTACAAGAGAGTGAGAGAGTGATAAGATTTTCATAAAATATATTATAGACTTATATAACCCATGTATATTCAAATTAAACAATACAATTACTTGAAATTTGTGTGAGGATACAACATGACAAGTTTTGAAAAATGCATATCACCCTGATGTATCCAGATGGGTATTGAGTGTTTGAGGCTAAAACAATTTCAAGAGGATGTTATTAAGTGAAAAAGGAATGTTCAGTTTAATATCCAATATAATATATAATGAATTCATGTTATTTTAAAATTTATGTTTTCACCTTTAATAAAAAATTCTAGGAGGTTTGGCATTGAATATGGGAAAAAATTTGTATTCCTTCCACTACAACATGGTTTCATAGTACATCACATCTTATATAGATAATAAATTGTTCCCACTGACTTAATGAAATAATAAATATAATGTAGTCTAGAATGATCCTTAAAATTATTTCCCATAGTATTAATTGTAGAGTCACATAATCAATTAATGCATTATCATTAATGGGATGTTGAAAATTATGGTCAATGATGGTAAATTTCCTATTAAAAATCCCAATATTTTTCAAAAAACATGTAATCCATTCTCAAAAATTAAGTCGAATAATGTAAAAAAACAAATATTATAATTAGTGAATATTTTATAATATGATTATCAAAAACATAATTGATTATGTGCATATTATAATTTGGGGATGACTGGACCAACTTATTGTGTCCACAATTAGCCCAACATCATCGACAATAACTCTTTCTACTTCCCCACCTACGTGGTTCCTACATGATCAGTTTAATAAATTAAATGAGATTATGGGGCCCCATGTAATCTAAAACCAATATATATATTATTGTGAAATATATTCCCATTATGTTGATAGATTATATACAACCCATAAAATATGTTAATATAAATCGTCAAATAAAATTAGTTAGAGGGACCTATCATACCATACCAATCAATGGAGTCCATAATAACAAAATAGTAAACATTTTTTTGAAATTGTACACCATTTCACCTCATTCAATTTTATCATAAGGATAAAATATCTTTTATATAGATAACAATTTTATGAAATGATATCCTATGTTTCCAATATAGTATCTTCTAGGGATTTTCAAAAAGATAAACCAACTACCATAGAAAAACTATTCACGATCCCAAAACAATCATTTAAATATGATGTGTAATTACATATTCTAATGATGAGTAGTCTAGGAAAAACATTATTCAAACTATCGTATATGAAGAAGGAGTGCGCACCCAATGTAAAATGCAGATCCAATCACATGGGCTTCAGTAGAGATGTATAATCAACCAAAAATATTTCCATGTTACAACCCTAATAATATTTGAATAAAACAATTCATGTATCATTATTATTCATTATTTATATTTTATAGAGATATATTCATAAAAAAATACAAGGTAATTTTTTAGTCAAAGGGGAAAAAATTAATGATAACATAATCTGGTTTTTAAGAATTTTATTATTTTAAATAAAATATTAATTAAAAAATAAAAACATGGTAATATAAATAATGAACATTACATTTCAAATGATGATGAAACAATTATTTTATGAGGTGTTTCATAATAAATTTTTAAAAAAAATTTCAATGAGAAGTGAAATTTAATGATTTTAAGTGAATATTATATTTTAATATTGATTATTTACAATAAAAAATATTATTATGTATTATTTTTGAAATATAAACAGTTTTCAATGATTTAAAATAATTAAATTATTGTTTTGAAATAAACTTTACTCATTAATTTAGTATAAAAATTTTTCTTCATTAAACGGAATTAAAACCACCCATTTTCCACCATGTTCTACATGATTAATTTGTAAATAAATTATATGAAATATATGTTACGAATCCTGAAACATAGGTTCCATATTTTCAGTAAGGTTTTAATAAATATATAATTAGGAACCTTTTAGTTTGTTTCATTTTAAATGGTTACCTTAATAAATCATTTTATCTTTGTAAAGGGTAAATCATGTAATTAAATTTATATATAAAATTGTAATGACTAAAAAATGACCATAACCGTTTAAATAATTTTTCTTATTATATCTCAAAAATAATTTTTAAAAACAAATATATACACAATATTAATATATTATTCCAGGATTTTGTTCTCTTGTATTAATTTATATAGAGAAATGTCAAAAATACCATTCTGTTTGTATTATTTTGTTTATATCATCAACACATGTATTAACAAAAGAAATGCTTAGTTGTTAATACTCGTTTTATAAATATATTTTAATTATTCATTATGGTTTTTTTAAATTCTGTATTCTATAAATAATTTTCATAAATTCTTACGCAACACTAACAAAGAGCTTACACAAACATAAAAAATCAAGAATGAGATTTTGTAAACAATGAAAATATTCTTTCAAGATTGTTTTTATTGTGTTAGATGATTTATTTTAGATATAATTGATATTTATATTCATTATATTTTAATTAAACTTGTTTCTGGGGTTTCTAATATTAAAATTAGTCTAATATTTTCACAATAGAGGTTTTTCTAAGAAGAGGTATTATTCTTAACTTAGTATTTTTCTTTATTTATTCTTCCACGTCTTTCAAATATTATTCAACCATTATGATATACTAAAACCATTATATAATACATATATATTTTATTATTTTAATTTATTAACTAATATATATATATAATCTATCAACTAGGAATGGAATCTATTATTGACTTGTACAACAAACTACAACCTGAATAACTGATGTAATTCTATTTCCATCACTAGTTATCATCGATAATTATAATAAATTAATTATTGAATATATATTATATTCAGGAAATATATTTAATTTTCTAAATATGATATAATTCATATTTTCTTACATTTATATTCACTGGAAAATGATTAAATCGTTCGTTCATATGTGTGGAATCCAACCTCAAAGAGGATATGTGATTCATTTTCCATCACCACATCACATGCATGAAATATATGAAAGTGTTTTATGAAATAATATGGTATTAATGACATAATTTTCATTCATTAAGGATAAAAATAATACTCAATGTCATTTAATAATGTGAATCGAAAAAATAGAGACATAACTCACGCATATGTACTACATACCATCTGTATAACTGTAATATAGTTCATTTATAAATACCATATATCATGGTTGGTTTAAAAATTATAGTTGATATATAAAAATTATAAAAAAATCATTATTATTACTTTTTATATTGTGGACTAATGATATCATTGACCCAATGCAACATATTGAATCCATTTTGAACATCTGATACGATTATCATCAAAACGTATGATGTGAACATAAATTATTTTGAGAATGATTACAACATGGAAAATTGAAAAATAAACTCATAAAAGATTCTTATGAATTTAAACAAATTACATATTTTTTATTATTCAATAATACAAAGAATGTACGTGATGATTAATAAGCAAGGTAAGGGAATCTTTCCTTCAAAACCCTTATTTTCAATTATTTTAATGATTTATTTTCCAACTCATTTTCTTCTATGTTAATATTGTTAATATAATTTTATGGTCACAATTATATGTAAATAAGATAATTATAAATGTTATTTTATGTATCCTTAAAAATTCATTTGATGTTTTTCAAAAGGAATCTTGTTTTTTGTTTTTTATTCTTAATTATTGAATAAAAAAATGAATGTTCTATTTTAATGTATACAATTACAAAGACATTTCATATCACTATAACCAATTTTTTATTTTTAAAAGTCAATTATTGGATTTCATGTTTTCTCCATGTAAAATGAATCATTCTCTTACTTCATGGATTTTTTTTTTGAAAATGTGTTTTTAAAAGAAACGATATTTTAATATCTTATTTTGTCATATTCATTCAAAAAATATTAAATGTTTTATTAGAAAAATTGAAAAAAATTAAATTATTTATTATTTATATTAGACTTGATTATTATATATGCTAAATGAGAGAGCCCAAAATACCTTATAAGATTGTTTTATCCCTATCTTACCTCAGGGGAAATAGGAGAGCCTAATATTTTTAGATGAAGGGAAAGAACTACTATTGTTCTCAAATGAATTATGAAAGAATTATGATTGGATATTGATTGTTAGAGTTATTCCAATTATAAAAATAATGGTTATGTCAAGTGTAACAATCATTGTTACTCTATGATTTATTGCAAGGGTTATTTCATGTGAACTGTTACTGTTACCCCAATTATAACTGTGATGGTTTTTCCAAGTTTAATTATGAAGGTGACTCTATATATTAGAGTATATGAGAATGATACCACAATATTAATATATTTATTATGTATGATTTCCATGGTTTTTTAATGTTTCCTTAGAGAACAATGTGTGTGTTTTTTTCATGTATAAATTAGTTATTTCATAGTCTAAAATAATAATGTAGTAAGGAAAGTATATTATGGGTTCTTATTTTTTAATTGACTAATGGATTTTATTATATTACATACCGTAATATGATTTATAATATATACCATAATATGATTTATATCATAAAACCTTATTTCAAAATTATGTTCATATTTTTTATTTATGGGCATGGAAAAGAATAATTCATTTAAAAATTCGTGACAATGATTCATGAATAAAATACAATTTTTATTTTAAATAATTTATTTTTTGGAAGAAATGTATATTATGTAGATATTTACACATTGAAATATATAGTGATATTATGTAATATTTATGACATAATTTTCAAAAACAAGAAACATAAAAATACCCTAACATGTATGGGAATTAATTCCTGACTTAAAATGGAATACTATGTATTTTTCAAGTCTAACTCCAAATAGTTGATATTAGAGGAAATGTTAAATATAGATTTTTGGATAATCAAAACATTGTGACCAAGAAATATTATACTTTATGGTTATGTTTGAATGATATTGATTTTGAAGATCACTATGATTGATCATATATAATATGTTTGTTGAGATTGGTTTTCCATAGAGTAAACATAGAATTTGTAGCCAAAATGAACCAATAGAGAAATAACCATCCATGTTAGCATCCCAAAATGGTTGGAATTGTAATTGATAAATCTGAAAAAAATGTTGTATTAGTTGAAAGATGATATAAATAGTGGTGGTATCAAAGGAAGATAGAAGATAAGTTTTCTAGAGAGGAATATCAAAATAATAGATACATTTATGAGACAAAACTCAATAGTATTTAGAGGATATTATACACAATGTCACATAATAGATGTATCAATTACATGGAATGTATATTCAATGTCACAGGGTGTTCATAATATCAATATGTAAATAATATAATTTATCATTTTGAAGAATAAATCGATCCATTATTGTATTCAGTAATGAATACCATATAAATAAATGATCACGATTCCAAAAAAACGTGACATAATTAAGAATATATTCCATGCTAAATATTTCCATATATTTGGTTGAATTAGGATAGAGAAAAAATTCGTGGAATTGGGGATGATAGTTAAAGATTATTTATCAACGTATAAAATAATTTTACAAGATTGAACAAGTATATACTAGATATTATATGGGACCCTAATACAATTATTAATATTCATTACTCAATAATGAATCATAGTTATATAATATCTTTGTCTTCCTTGTAATATAATCGTTATAATAAACTTTTTATATGTTCTAATAAGGTGGAAACGGTGTTTTATAATGGAAATATTTTCTATGAAAACTAGAAGAAAAAGTGGTCTAAGTTGAAGGAAATGGGAAAGAACCCATCATGTAAGTAAAATTTATGAAAATCATGTTTTTTTGTGATAGGAGTTGTAAAATTTATATAAGGGGATTCATTTAGAATACTATGAAGTTCTTTTTCTATGTTAAGACAAGAAATATGTCTTGTAATTGTAATGTTTATGATCATGGTAGTGGTGGTGCCAATTTTGATAAGCAGATAAAACATGTTTTAAATTTTAGGAGATGTTTTATTATGTGTGAGAGTATTTAAAGAAGGAAACAAATAATATTATGTAATTATATTATATGATTAAAGTTGTTGGGAAATCCTTTGAAACTACTCTTATAGATATTTAACCAAGAAATTAAGTGGTATTATATCCATGATGTTCAATATTTTTCAACGGTTGACATAAGGCTTGGGTTCTATCGGTCTAAGGTGAATGAGGATGAAATTTGAAAGACCCTTTTTGGATTTGATTATTGAATTATAAGTTTTTAGTTATTCCCTTTAGGATACCATATACAACTTCAACTGATGGTAACCACAAGTTGAAGGTGAATGAGTCTTCCATTTTGAATACTCCTTTTTGGTATAGATATGGGTATTATGTGATGGTAGCTATGTACTTTAGGTTATCTAATCCACCATATTTACTCATGAATCTTATGAATAGAGTACTAAATTACTATTTATAAAATTATATGGTTTTTTATTGTTCATATATTTTAAATTTAAAAAAACTGATGAGGATCATGAACGAAAGGTAAGGATTGTATTTCAAACCATAAAAAAGCTATATGAAAAATTAGTAAGTGTGAATTATAAAGATGATTTTTTTCTTTTGGTATATAATTTTTTAACAAGTAATAAATGTCAACCCTAATAAAACAATTTTTTTAAAAATTGTCCAAGACTTATAAATTTAATAAAGATTCCTAGTTTTCTTATATTACCATGTTAGTTCTACTATTTTCCTAATACTTTTATTTGTTATATATCCCAAAGAATAAGTAAACTCAAAAAGGGAGTCAAACTAATTTGGATAAAATAATTTCAAAATGTTTATCATTTACTAAATAGAAGAATAGTATATTTTCAATCATTATTTATTCCATCTAGAAATTTTGACTTTTTCATTTGTAATGATTTTTAATTGAAGGGAACTATTTGTCTTCCAATATATAATGATCACTTTATTCCTTATCCATAACATCACGTAAAACATAAAGTGTTTAATAACCCTAAAATTTATCTAGAATTAAATTTTGTAGTATTTTATATAAAAAATTATATGTATAACTTATATTGAGTATGTTCGAAATATACCCCAAACCGAAACGTTTGAAAAATATATTTACTAAGAAAGAGTTGAAAATAAGGTAGAGAATATTGATGAAAGTGATTTAAATTTATAATTGAACGGTTTATTATAATATTTGAATATAATGAAAAGTAGTTTATGTCATGTGTTATATAAAAATATTCAATAATAATAATGTTATGATTGTATCATTACACTTTATATAATGATATAAATAATTTTTTCTGGGAATATCTGGATATAAGAATATAAATGTTTTATTTTAGGTGCCCTACAGTCCCCTTTATTAGATTGAATAAAAAGATCATAGGAGGAAGAAATTATTTAATAGTAAAAAAGAATTATTTATTAATAACAATATATTTTTGGAAATGAATGTTAAAAAATATTGGGTTTTGAGATTGGGATTGAGAAGATGTGTGTTATAACATCCTCTGATTTAGAACACTAGCACAAGTTCTAATCATATTGGTTAGCTGATCTCAATTATGTACCCTTGTCTTCCAGAGTCTAAAACCAATTACTTAGGGTGTGTTGAATATATTGGGGAGGCTATAACCCTTATTATGAAGATTAATACAATAGAAATACCCAATAATAAATAAACATCAGAGCAACAAAAATATTAGAAACACTATATCATTAAACTTGAAATTACAAAATAATCCACCAATAAACAAATGTAAGGATGTGATGAGTTATATCAAAATAAAAAATATAAATAAATATAAATAAATGATTCAATTAACAAAAACCACTAAAAAGACAACAGTTTGAAACCCTTGGTTACGTGTGTCTCTAAACTACAACATATCTAGAAAACAAAAATCAGTATGAAGGTCCATTTTTGATTTTCCAAACTCATATCCATGTAATAATTATAGTTAGAAAACTTTTGCCCGAATAGGGAGTGATTAAAACATAGTAGGTTGAGACCGCCATGTCTTTCCAAAACTGGTTTGATAATAAGATTATGAAATAATGTGATGATAATTTAAATTATTTAATTTCATAATATGGTAACAAATTCTACCAAACTTCGCACCATGATGGACTGACGCCAAGGATGTAGAATAAATATTCCAACTAATGACCATATATAAATGGAAAAATTAAACAAATATTGGAAAAGTATTCTATATTTTAATTTTTTCATGGGAGTAGGAAGATCCTTATAAATATACAATAAACAACATTATAACAGGTAGAGATCTTAGAATATAATAATTATAGAATGTGATTGATAAAATCACACTCAATTTAAAAATAATATCATGTAGTTTCACTAATGCTAATAAATATATGATTTACATCATGGGACTAATAAGAGCTTGCTAAATTTATTAATCAGAAAATTAGACTAGGAAGAGCCTTCTCTATATAAGAATTAAATCATGGGACTGGGGATATCCCACTCAATACAAGCATTATAGTATGAGACTGGATATTTCCTGCTCAATATAAGCATTATATCATTGGACAGTTTTGAGCATGTTAAATATAAGAATTGTAACATCAAACTATGGGAATTCCACCTATAATCATTATAAAATTTTAAAGAAAAAAATTCATAACAACAAGTATATCACATAATTTATCCACATTTTTAAATTATGAAAATTAATATTTTTCATTCAATTAACCATTTCAATTATAAAGTTATGTTTTAATCATCAACATTCCCTCCAATTCAATAAATAAATTCGTATACAATGAGAATATATTTCAATAAATCACATGAAATATCATGTATTTTTAAATGAACTTTAATCCATTATCCAAATCGAATACATATATTCAATGGTTTTCTCTCCCAAAATGTATCTATATATTAGGATGCTATAAATTGGATTCAAAGAAGTCCATGGAACAATCCAATTCATCTATTAATTATTTAACTCATTGTTTATATTTGTTCAATAAAAATATTACACATAATTTTAAATTTGGATGACCATAAGATTATGTTTTAGACTCGAAGCATTAGCTGCCTATTTAGAAACACAAATATTGGGAAGCACAAACAAAAATTAAGGGGATAGAGAGAAAAAATGAAACCCCAAGTAACAAAACATGTGTGATAAACTAGATCTAGTTTTGGAATAAATATTCCACAAAAACAATATAGAGAAATGATATAAGATTTGTGTAACGAATGAAAAACAACTCAATAAAAAGCAAATTTGTATCTAGGACATTCTAAATTGAATAGGAGTCACTGAAATGACATAGAGTTCATCTTATATTCATGTGGGGGAGATTCAATGATGAAATGAAATAAATAATATTTTCTTCCCACAAAAAAAATATTTCTCTCAAGAACTAAAGAGATTTTAACCCATTTACACATTCATTAATCCATCATTATTGGTTACACAAAAAATACATGTAAACTCGGGTTAATTTAAACCCTTTCGAACATTAAATGAAATGAATTAATTATATGAATTTTATCCACATAAAATCATTAGCCAATTCACAACATGTATCTTGAAATATTTACACGTTTTGTAACATGTACACATACTATAATATTTTAGTGGACAATTTTCATCCTATCATCTGTCAAATAGTCCAAGACCCCTCCGAAACCATATGAACTCCTGGAAACCCCTTATAAACACATTTAAAAAATGTATACCAAGAACATAATAATTCAAATAAACTGACTACCCTAAACATCATGTCATTTTTCCCAAAAAAAATCTATCTCTGATGAATTCATTACCACTATGGTTTTATGAAAAATTAAAATCCCAACCAAATACATTTATTGGAAAAATAAATTATGATATTACCTCAAGAAATAACGTATCATAAAACCTTCCCACCAATAAAATATCATTCTTGAGCTACTCTAAGAATCACTAGGGGGTCTCAGAGAAACTTTTTGTCCATCATGCTCAAATATCATACTTCATATCCAAGATATCATCTTGAACATGCCTATGATTCCACTACACATTAACCATAAACATTTCCATACCTAAGAGATACCTCTCAAAATAGTCCACATTCCCTAAAAAATGTTCTTAAAAGTACACAACATAAAGAAATCGGTATAATTAATATTTACAGTGTGGTAAAGGATCAGATAATATATATAAATCAATGACACATGAAATATGTCATACATGGAACTATAAGTATTTGGATGCACTAAACGGTATTCCATTATAATGATAAAATCCTCAATATCAAATGTCTTAAAAACCCAAGGATATTTATTCTACTATTTCATGATATGGTGTTTCCCAAAAAGAGGTGACAACTAAAGGAAGACACAATGACTATCCTCAAACATCATATGTCATCACTGATGGTTAGCATACAATTTCTGCCAACATTGTGTCTTCGCCAACTAGCTCTTGTTCATCTGATCCTTCACTGATGTCTCGTATATGAGTCTAGTTACAAAAAGATTTGATTCTCCATTATCCAAAAAATAAAGTGGTCAACAACATGACATTTAATAAAAATTCTATAAACAAGCTTTCTGAATCGATACTGGGAAGCTAATATTATATGTAAAATCCATGAGTGTCATAATTTTCTCCTACGATCAATCAAAATCCATAACATAGGCCTGTAACATGTCCTCAAGAACCATAATTTTCATTTCATATTAAAAAAATAATATGGGTGATAGGCCATAAATAGATGAAACTATTATCCTAGATAATTTTAAATACCCTACAAGAACCATGATGTGAAACAAATATCCCTATTATAAATGATACTCCATAGAACACCTATAAAAACAAACAATATATAGAATGAATATACTATCAAAAAAATCAATATTGAAGGTCACCCAGATTGGTAAGATGTGAGATATGTTGGTTAGTCAATCCACAGTCACCTACACTACATCATTCTAATGGGATATCTTTGGAAATCCACTCACAAAATCCTTAGTGACATCATACCATTTCCACTCTAGAATTGGTAAGGGATACAAAATCCCAACTAGAATCTAATTCTTACCTTTGATCCAATGACAAGTGATACATCTCCCCATGAATCCCTTTACCTTCTTCATTCTTATCGACAAGTACAGTCTATAGAGATCACGATATATATTTGTTATAATAGGACGAACTACCAGTATAGAATTTTGAAACATTCTCATCAACCCCATGAACCAAACCAAAGGTACCCATACTCACCCATTGGGATGAAATTTATTTCCACTTCAAATAGTCCATTGTTATGGTGTCTCCCATGAAATAAGATATCCCTATGATAATAAGCCTTTAGGATCATATAACTACCTTTCCTTAATCAGCTCCAAAAGTATAGGTATGATAAATGTATATTTCATACATACACATCCCTCATGATTCAAAACATATAAATTCTTTCTTGTATAGAATGAAATCATTTTACAACCATCACAAGAATCACACTACCTCTATCTGTGTATTTTTTTCTTAATTTTTTACCAATATTATTTCCCTCTCTAGATTTATAATGAAACTCTAAGTCAACAGTCTATAGATACTTGAACCACCTCCTTTTCCAAAGGATTAGTTCCTACTAATAAAATATATACCTCAAAAACATGTGGTCCATGTACACCACTAACAACTCACCAAATAGATTTTCAATAAAATAAATTAGAAAATATACCACATTAACTAACATCATATCATGAGATGGATTATTCCTCTTATGCTGTCTCAACTATCATGAGACATAACCTATCACTTGATTCTCTTACATCATAACAACATTGATTCCAAATCCAGATTCATTAAAGTATATTGTATATGCATTACATAGAATATGTAATGTAATTATAAATGACGAGGTCTGTCTAGAAATTAGTTTCAAGAAATTCCAATCACAAGAGTTTGACCATACAAGCATCACCCACCATGTGGTTAGACCAAATATCAGTGCAACTAGATAGAATAACTCCATGATAAGGATCCGATAATAAAATAATAATCACCCAAAAAATATGAATCTCAACAAAATTTTTAGGAATATTCAAAGATAGGATAGATGAAAATTCTCTCAATCTACTAACAATATTTCCAATGAGATTACTTGACCAATGAATTTCATTTTTTTAATCCAAAAACTGCATTTGGTTATCGTAGAATAATTATGATGCTCTGTCAATATACTCTAAGATATTTCATGATGTTAGGAATGATCATATTCTATTTTGGATTTCTTGTAACATTAATTAAAAAATCGTCAACAAAATATCCCTAATGTAATAAAATATATATTTCATCAATTACATTAATATCATAGGTGAATTCATCATAACAAATGGCATCAATATAAAATCATACAATGTATATATGATCCTAAACTAATAAATCTCTATGATCAATGGCATCACCATAAAATAGAGGTACCTTGAACAAAAAAAATTCTTATAGAAAATCTATACACCAACTAGATGATCAAAGATATCATAAATGCATGAATTGGGATACAAGTTATTGACCATCATTTAGTTCATCCTCCGAAAATTCACCCATAAACTCAAATACCCATTAACCATATTGGAAAAACTAACTGGAAAATGCCATCCAATATAACTCCCTTGATCTATCGCCTATTCCTAGTACTTATGCCCTTTCAAATGGGTACCAATTCTCTTTCCTCAAACTGAACATCCTATGGAACTCCAACTACCGGTCATAATCCCTTTCCACTTCACTACATTGAGTTGTTTTTATAAAACATCTGAAGATGACCTAGTAAACCGCCATATTGACCCTCCAATGTGGGTAACAATCATTTGATTATTATTTTGAACCAATATTAAACATTTAAAAATCTATAATAGAAAATTATCTTATTATGGATTCCCAGTACAATAACTAATATACATTCTTTTTTCATTAAAAAAAATTTGATATGGATAATTCATTCCATCAGAATAAGAGATCTGAATTCTATTTGTTAAAATATCTTTTCCATTATTTGGGGTATCACTCATATGACCATCCATGATGAATTCCTGATTAATCAAATTTGAGAAGATACTCAAATAAGAAACCATAACATTTGACCTAATATCATATAAAATCCCATCTTAATAACATAACACCTTAGAAAATGTCATCCGCCGCTAAGGAATTTGCAAAGCGTTGTTGGTTAGTGAATCATTATGTGTATTCTATCACTATAATGACTTAGATATTAAATGTATTATTTTTACATATTATATAGAAATATTTTGAGACCAGGATTTGGGGTGGTATGTGATTATGATGCATAGTGTGCCCAAAATTAATATATGATATATATTAAAATATTAAATAGAACGTGCACACAGTTTTACATGAAGAGTGGAATAACTTTGACTCGAGTCCCAAATCATAAATATAAGGTCACAATTGTGTTTATATATGTAGTTTTACCACTAAAGGTACCTAAAATGGTCGGTATCATTTTTTTAGAAATATATAGTGCATGCCCCAAACGTAAAAAATAATTTAATAAAAATTATTTTAATATGATAGGTTGACACGGTAACTAAATCCCCTTTAAATATATCCTTATCTTCAGATCCACGGTTAGAATCATAACCCTGCAAACTCTAGATAGCTTCTAGACAGAATCTATGATGAATTATTTCCAGAAAAGGGCAATGACATCTTGTATAGAATATTTACACACATCGATCTTAAAGGATTATTCCAATGATGATGATGTAGAGATCATTATTCATTAGTGACTGATAAATATTTACTCAGGGTGTGTTAATCTCATTTTCTATTTCCCTGTTCCTAAATTATTTGATGAATATGGACAAATCAATGACTAGATTGATCATCAGTTTGATCATATTGTGAGATGGGTTATATTTTGGGATTTATAGGGAGTTGGATTATGTGATATATTGAATTTTTTTATCATTATAGTTTTTTTGATCAATGATCAACCCGAACATCCAAAAAGTTTCATCCCTCTTGATTTGGTTTGTTATTTTCTCCCACGATTCGTGCATTCCTCATCGCAGTATTTGTTCTTCCCCTAAGTAAGATTATCCTTTGAACAATCAATCATTTCACAGTTTATTCTTTGTGATATTATCTAAAACTATTGATCCAACATTGATTTGGTTCGATTGAGGTGTAATGGTTGATTTGGAAGTGGGTTGAAAGGTGGTTGGTGTTGATTTCCCATTATTTGGTACATAATGAAGAATATAGGTGATTCATTTTTGAGCTTTTTGAAGGCTCGAAACTTATCGATTCAGTGATGGAATGTCTAAATGACAATAGATCTAGAGATCCATGTTTAACATATCATCATAATAGAGTCTGGATGATGAACTAGAATGATCATGTTAAAGAAGACGAGTTCTAGAAAAACCAATACACGGGGTTTTTAGTCGTTAACTACACATCAAGTTCCCCCCTTGGGTGAATCAGTTTGTACCTGAAGGAGTACAGAAAGATGAGGTATAGTACATGGGTTTCCCATATGGCCTATAATCCCCAAAAATAGATTTTCCTAAACCATGTACACAAGCTACACCATGTACTGGTATATGGGATACGATAAATAGGTTGACGTCGTGTTCAGGCATACGAATGGAGTACACGGGTGGGACACCAAATATATGGAAATGACTTGTAAACTCCAATATACACCATGTACTCATCCGTTAAATTACATGATTTAGTGACATAGGTCGTTCTACATATTTATTACTCAGGGTCATTGGACACATCATGTTCCACTACTACACACCATGTACGCATTCCTTCATGGATTGGATCTCTTGTCCCTAATACCATGGAAAAGTATTGTTAGGATTTATTCCAATTATTTATTTTCCGGATGTTTGGTATGAATAATTAATTTCTCCTTGGAATAATATCCCTTCAACAAAACTTCTTTTATTGAGTAAATGGAATCCTCCCCCAGAGGTCCAGAGTGGGTTCCTCTATTAATATTCATTCCCCATGTGGACTTCTTGGTATTAAAATCACCAACACTATAGAACAACCTATATTATAGATAGAAATATTATATACATTGAGTTGTTTGTATCACCTCGAGGTCTTGGATTTGATCCTCAACTAATATATGTGATTCTCATTAGACTATAATCATACCTTTCACATGGGGAGACCCATTGAAAATCACATCTCTATCTAACATCATATGTTCTATCAGATCGGGGAGTATACTCTCCCATATGAGTGATTTGTGGAATCATATGAATGAAATCATGAGGATAGTGTAATATAGTTGTGGCGTACATATCGATTTTGTTTCATGGATCATGTATACATGGATATTCATGTTATTTTTTCTATAGACATATACCCTTGTAGAGATTATATTACTTTTCATTGTTATATTGTTTTGTGGGTTCATGGTTTTATACTGAGTGTTTTTATACTCACCCCTACACGGGATTTTCCCGAACATGACATTTCTTCTGCATATGATTGACCTATTGATAGATTCCTAGGTAGAACATGACTATCTGGTGCTTAGTAAGTCTGGATAGATAGAGCTGTGTTTTTGAGACATTCAGATCACAACCTCCTTACATTTCACTAACAATTTGGAATTATGTTTAAATACTCTTTACGATGGGCTTGTATATAGACCTGTTAACTTTACTTTACTTCTGTCTCATAATATGGTATTGGGTTATCGTTTTATGCATTAAATGGTTAATTATTTGTTTTTACATTCCTATATTTAGTGAGCATGATGATATTTGTTTGTGTGTGCTGTTATATAGGAAATGCCTCCCATGGAAGTGATATGCCTAATCAGTGCTTGTAACAAACCCTTGGAAAATTGGAGTCAGGCTTGGGAGTCATGGAATGGGACCCACTACGAAGAGTCACAAAATTGTATTTTCAGAGGGGTTCAATTTTATTCTAGGCTAGGAAATCTATGAAATTGGATTGGGGAAGTTGTTTTAAGTGTTTCCGATCCAAATTTCCATCTTTAGACTCTAGTGTTTGTGAAACAGCTGATGTATCCATACATTAGGACTCTGATAACTGATTTATTACATGGTACATGAGAACACTGGTTACAATGGTTCATGCATCATATAAGAATGGGTTTTGGTTTCCATTTCATCTTGATTCATCCCTCCATATATACTCATTGACCATGGTTCATATTGTTTAAATTCAGGGTTCCTAACTGAAAAATACCATCTAGGATTCAATAACATGATCATGAGGAATTTATCCTCTATGAATAGGCTTTGATATAGAGATTAGTTCTCAAGAGACCACATCTCGGTGGTGCACCAGGAATACCTCCACCTATAGAGAAACATAGAGTACTTGATGTAACATCAGATAAAGTTCACATGTTGAGAACACTTAACGAGATTCATGCATAGAGACTCCTCGGGTTCTATGGAGAGCCTAATCCATAGGCTGTTTACGATTGGTTTGAGGAGGTTACCTATGTCTTCCATCTAGTCCATACACTAGTTGATCATATGATTGTCTTTTTTATGATAATTCTTCACTGCTCAATAGGATAATGGTGGAGTTTGGATTCCCAGACTCACAATGAGGTGAATATTTCAATGAAAGAGTTTGAGGACCTCTTTACACTGGAGTTCTCAACAGTTATTCTTAGGGTATGTATATTCAAGAGCTTCTTAAGCTCTAGTGTGGTATCCTATTTGTGGAAGATAATTCATCATGGTTCCCCAACCATTCCAACAACTTTATTGATATGGTTCAACATCTGTACATCATTGATTAGAACATTGACCGAGGTATGTGTATGGATGTTCAATCCAAAGTTATACCTCTATACTTTTCTGCTTATGTTAGGGTTATTGAGTGGGATTTGATGGTTGAAATCATATTGGATGAGTATATACATCCAGTAAATATCAATTGTGAGTAATCCAGAGATGAGGCATATGAACTTGAGAGCCAACATTAGTCTCAAGGACCATGACATGGGAGATGTTTCAGGATGATGTCCAAGGACATAAGGTTTTTAGTTCATTTATTTCTGGGTCGATCCATTCAGCCAAGGGAGAGGACGTGTTATTCATGCGATAAAAGGGGAAATCTCACTCGATATTTTCAAACCACCCATATTGTAGATAATGAGATTGTGGATGGACAACTTTGGATGAAACAATGATAGGATCTGGTAGATATGTAGGATGGAGAAGGTGGAAGAGTAGTTGGGAGAGTAGCAGGATGTGGTTAACATTTTCACTTTTTACTTACACCACCCCTTAGTGGTCCACGCTATGCTCAGGGAGCTAGATGATACGGTCAGGGAAAACTTTATTTATCCAAGATATTTTACGTAAGGTCTCTGAGAATAATTTTAGGAACTATTTTTTGTCTTTTCTACTTTAGTTGAATTACAGATAGACATTGTTTCTAGTAATTACATTATTTCGACATATATTGAACATTACCTAGAGATTCTGATAGAACTTTTTACTCGACTCTTATACTTGGAGAGCCCTATATAGGATACTCAATGATCGGTCATTTTTTATAATAGTGTTACATGAACATTGGAAGTGATAGTTTTGGTTGTAACCTCGTGGTTGTGGAATCGATGACTTACAATGTTATTAATTGTATATATTGGTTTTCTATATTCCATGCCTAGATTGAATATTTTTGGTGGAGTGTATTGTTTTTATGTTGTGATGGAATGATTTTCATTTTTTAGTAAAAACCCCCATTGAGAATAGGATGAACAATGTATAGGAGGGTATAGCTGATTAATCAAATGTATACTATCATGAACCTTGTTGTTGTGGATGTTAAGAGTTTATAGTTCCCTACAGTTTTGAAAGAGTACAAATATATATTTCATGAAGATGTTCCAGGTTTACTTCCTCAATGAGAGATAGAATTTTCAATTCATATACATTTTGAGATGAAAATGATATTTATAAAAATATATCATATATCTCCCGTAGAGATTATAAGGACAGGGGTACAGTTGGAGGACATGAATATAATGGGATTTTTGAGATGCATCCATGATTTTCCCAAAACATATTTACAAAACTAATGACAGGGCATGAGATTTTGTGTGAATGGCCAGTTCTTGAACTAGGATATTGTGAAAAGTATATATCCATTACTAAGGATTGATGACTTCATTGATCGAATTAGAGGAGGATGATGGTTCCTGAAGTTTGACCAACGTTAAGTATATCATTAGTTATGAGTGAGAGATGAGGACCAACTGAATATAGACATCATATGTTGTAATAATAATTATAAGTGCATTGCGATTCCCTTTCACAAGAACATTTCCCCAAAAATGATCATTGGACTCACGAACCTGATCATTCAGACACACATAGACCGGTTCATGGTGGTCTTCATCGATGATACCCATATGAACTCCACGTATGTGGAGGAGGACATAAGACACTTAATTGTAATTTTGGACATATTTAAAGATCTTAAAATTTATTGAAATCTCCTAATTTTTTGTATATGAGTTCAGGTATACTACATTATAGGCAATTTTATGTCAGCAGATGGAGTGGTTGTGACCCCATAAAAGGTTGATAAAATGTTAAAATATGAACCACTTATGTTCATGAAGTAACTGGGGATATACCCCCATTTTACATCCTATTACGGTAGATTCATATTGAATTTCATTGGATATTAGCACCTATGATATCATTGACAATAAAAGTGTATGCATTCATGTGGATGGTGATGTTCCAGTATGAGTTTAATTAGTTTAGGAAAAAATTGATGAAAGATCTGATCATAATATTTCTAGAAGTGGGTGTCGAGTACATGGGGTTCTGAGATGCATTAGGAACCATTCATGGTTTTTTCTGATGTAAAGGAATGTGGTGATATCTTATGTTTTATTCCAATTGATACCACGTGATTAGAACTGCATGACCCTCGATCTTGTGTTATAAGTTTTAGAAATCTCTTTGAAGATGTGGGGACACTACCTTAGGGGTGAGTAGTTGATCAAATACTCTGATCATCAAAGCCTCAAGTATGTATTCTCTCATAAGGATCTCAACATGAGATAAGGGCGATTGATAGATTTGCACCATGACTATGACATTGATATTATATATAATTTGGGGAAGGGGAACTTGGAAGATGATGATATTAATATGTGATCTTGTTCGTAGGTGTTGAATGAGGAATTTGAGAAGTTGGACTTGTTGAACTTATCCTTTTTTGTTGGAGATGGATCATATTACCTCTATATAATGATTGTCATCCCTCTAGTTTAACAACAATTTAGGGATGTAGACATTGGTATACTGACTATGAGACTAATTGTGATTAGATACCCATAGGGTATTCCCCAAATGTATTTTCTAAAGGTGGGGAGCACTTCATTCTTTTCAAAGGATGCATGATGGTAACCATGATTTTACAGGATTAGTTTTTGAGGTAATTTCATATTCCCCTTTTTCATTACATCTAGGTGGGGAAAACATGTACCAAGATCTTGGATGTTAGATTTGGTATCCTTTGATGAAGAAAATAATTGTAGTGTTTGTCCCTTGATTCCATAGATTTCGACATAAGAAGGTTGAACACCAAGTTCCTGTGGGTTGGGATCAACCCCTATAGGTTTTAGAATAGAAGTGGGATGTGATTTTTATGGACATTTTGACTATCTTAACATGCATATACATGAGACATGATTCAATCTAGGTGATCATTGAATGAATCACCATGTAATCCCACTTCAACGCTATTAGATAGTAGAGTTAATAAGTATATTGATACACCCATATATGCAGGATATAGTTTCACTTTATGGAGTTCAATTAATGATTGTTTCAGATCAGGATGATCTCTTTACATCCTAGTTATGGAAGTAATTACTGGAATTTTTTGGGATCCATTTACACTTGGGCATAATATTTCACCATCAAAATGAAGACCAGACAGTGCAGACCATTTAGGTTCTAGAGGACTTGATGAATGAATTAATATGAGGATATAATAGTAATTGGTATTATCACCTATAAGTGATTGAGTATGTGTTCAAAAATATCTACCATTACACAATTGGTATGGGACCATTTGAGGATTTTTATGGGAGAAACAACAGGTCACCGATTTGAGGGAATTACCTAGGGGAGTAAGCAATAATGGGCCTGGATTTGTTGTGGAATACAATGCAGATGGTGTAGATCATATAGGAGTAGTTTAATACTTCAGAGAGGCTTCAAAAGACTAATACAGATAGGGGACAGATGATTTTTTAGCTGGAAAAGGATACCAAGTATTCAAATGTGTATCACCTCGATGTGGATTAATGATATTGGACATGGGGTTCAAGTACTCTTCATGGTTTCTTCCCTTTATAGATACTAAAATTAGTTAGAATGGTAGAATACACCTTATATCTACCTTTATGGTTAGATTATGTACATGACATCTTCCACATGTCATAGTCGATGAGCTATGTTCATAACCCATCAGATGTTATAGAATGGGGAGAGAAGGACATCGAGGATGGAGAGAATATTTCGGAGCACTAATAGAAGATTTGAGGATGGGAAAGAGATTATCCTTCATGCTTGAATTATTATTTTTCATCTGTATCTAGTGGAAGCACGAGTATCTATAAGATAGAATATGGTAGTAGGAGGGTTAGATTCATGCCCAATACCAACATATTTTTGAGTAACCATTTTTTTTTTATTTTTTGGGGACATAAATCACCATGGTGCGGAGAATTTGGTTTATCATATTTTTGTGTATTATTTCAATATATTATATGGATTTATTTTAAGAAACCTTTCTATGGAGGTGTGTCATTCTGAGGAATGGTGTGACCAGAACATATTTATTAAAATATTAATATATTAAATATCATGCAGACTCTGTTTTCTTAAAAAAGTGGAATAACACCTAACTGGGTGATTGGATCAGAATTTTCAGTTTGCTATAGATTTCATAATGTTTAATTTACCCTAGGCGTGAATTAACATTTTTCCAAATGGTCATCTATGAAATATTAATCACATGAAAAAAATAAATAAAAAATTATTAAAAAAATTTGATCTAGGGTTATCCTCATAACCTTAGAATATCAAGATATCCATTAGAGAGAACCTGTGAATAATTCTCTCAAACAAATAGTGAAGGAATAATGGATCGACGATCCACCCACATCTCTCTTGATGATTTTCCCAATTATGATGATTCAATGATCATTATTCATCAGTGAAATAACCAAATCAATGTAGGGTGTGTTGTTTTTATTTTTTATTTCCCCATTCTAGATATTCATGGCCAATGTGGACCAATCAATGAATGGATTGATCTGAGGGTTGATCATATTGTGGATGAATTTATTAAAGGATTTTCTAGGAGTATGATTTTGAGATTTATTTTCTTAATTTATCATTATAACAGTGATGAAAAAATATTGATATAAACATAAATTGAGGTCTATACCTATCAATTCAGTTTGTTCTTTTCTCTCCCAATTCACACATTCTTCACCATGTTATTTGTTCTTCCTTGTAGTTTGACATTCCGTTGATCAATCAAACATTGAACATTTGATTCTGGGTACTATAATCTAAAACTGTAGGTCTGGAATCAGTGTTACCTAAAAAAGTGTGATAGTGGTTTCAATACTTTAATAAATTATAGTTGGTTCAGATCTCACAATAATTGGTGCATAAAAAATAATGGAGGAAATTTGTTATATGATCCAACTAAAGGCCTCAATCATACTTATTCATTGAAGAAATGACCAAATGACCTCAGATAATGAGTTTCATGGAGTATAGATCAATAAAATGGAATCCAAATGATCATTTAGTGATATTGGGAGGAAGAAGATGTGTTTTGGAAAAAGAGAGATACACATTGAGTGTAGTTTATTACTACAAAATGTGTGTCCCATATGGGTGACTCAGCGTGTAACTAATGGAGTACATAGATGAAGGGGGGAGTACACGGGTCGCCTACATGTTGTGTACTCCCCCACATGGATTGGCCTGAACCATGTACATGGGATTCCCCTTGTATTGGTGCATATGCAAGGATATATGGGTTGTTGTCGTGTAGATTCACACAACTGGAGTACATGGGAAGGACCCCAAATACTGGGACATGACATTCAAATCCCTTTATACCCCATTTAAACCAATTTCACATGACATGTATTAGATATACATTCCATCTACAGAGGCAGTACTGGGGGATAGGGGATACAGTGTGTTCGATGACTATTCACCATGTACCCCTTCCAATATAGCTTCGGTCTCTTGTCCCCCATATCAAGGACATGTTTTTTAGGGTTTCATCCACTTATTTTTCCCATGAGGACTAGTATGAATCTTTTCCTACTCCTTGGACTATGATCCACTCAATATGTCTTAATGGATATAGTTATTTCAATCCCCCATGAGGCCCGGAGTTGGATCCTCTATTCCTCATTGTTCCCTAGGTGTGGTTATTTTTATTTACATGACCAAAACTAAACTGGCACCAATCCTCAATTTAGAGAGTTAATCCATACATTTTGGATTGTATCACCCAATGGACACAGCTACGATACACATAAGTTGTATCATATTCCTCTTGGACTATCAGTTTATTTTTTCCTTGGAGAGACCCAATGAGAAAATCATGTTGGACGAACATCATCAGTACTATTAGGCTCAAAAGTGAATTCTTCCAAATGGGTTCTTTGTGGAATATTCAGAATTAAATCCTATGGTTGGTGTACTATAGTTTTATCTTACATATAGACTGTATGACATAGATTATTTATATCTAGATATTATTTATATATGTTTTGTAGACATATTCATCTGTTGAGATGACGTTACATTCCATTGGTATATTTCATTTTGGGTTTTTTGTTTCCTATTAAGGATTGTTATGTTCACCCTTTTAAGTGTTTTACCTTCACATGTTAGGTATGGTGAATACGAACCTCCTTTTATGGGAGATATAGGTGGGCCCACACTAGATGGTAATTAATGATTCTAGATATATCGAGGTGTGTTCTTGTGACTCTCAATCAACAATCGCATAACATTTCACATACATGTTGGACTAGTTTTTAGAGACTCTTTTTTTGGGATTGTATTTTTTCCTATTTACATTACTATACATCTATTCATAATCTATTTTTGGGGTATAGTTTTGTAAACGAATCATCAACTTAGTTTCTTTTTACATTTCAGAATTTTTTGAGCTTTGAGATGTGTATGTGTGTGTGTGCATGTACATAAGAAATGCCTCCCATGTAAGGGATATTCATACTCAGTGTGATCCACTGTCCCATGTCCTATATGAGGTGGTCTTTAGGATTCAGGTCACATACCCCATTGTTAGGAGTCATGCCAATCCCTATCATTTCCTCATGTGTCATATTAATTAAATCACAAGACATATCATTCGACAATATATCTGGTTTGATTAGGCTCAACAACTTTTCCTCTATGTCCTTCCAAAATAACTCCTCCTACTACCCAGTGTGCACATGTATATCCAACAAATTCCAAGTAGGACAAATGATTTTATAAGTAGAAATATTCAACATCTTATATCTGGGTATCTAAATGTAATTATTGTTCATTTGGACTGACATGATTGAGAACTCGCCCACTTGAAGGCTTCCCTTTCTATTTATCATTAGAAAATGTTGCTTCATAAACTCTATCATTAACTCAAACAATGAATATACGGTGAAAATAGTCTCACATTACATGGATTGAATAACCTTATAGAAGATAGTGTAAATATAAACATTCATATCCACACAGGTTGTGGGAAGCATCAGTGCAAAAATGATAAGAAAATACTAATATGTACTATCCTAATTCTAAACTAAATGTGTACGAGGATGATTTTATTTTTCATGATAATCACACTCCATAAAAATCTATCTATAAGAACATGTTAAACAACCAAATGTGAAAAAAATAAAGAACCAATACTCATGGTCATTCTAATCATGTCTTAGAAGTGTTTATCATGACACAACAATTAATTTATTTCATTAATTAGGTATAATATGTATCTAACATCACAGTTCATATAGAAAATTATATAATACATGCAATAAATATGTCCTTATCTTATCAAATGAATGTTGGTATATATAAATATTCATTTTTCATGACTCATGCATACCAATCTATTTCCATATTAGTCCATGAGTGTATGCCTACGTAACAACAACATGACAATACAAAGGGATCACCCATGGTGAGATGACATCAGACCGTAATAAAAGAACATCATGAACTATAATCACATCCATTGGAACACTTTTTTTCCCCTTTTCATGGTTTTCATACACACATGTAATAGATCATTACCATATTTTACTCAACCTAGTGTATTTTAAACCATTCTCAAATAGTATGGTATTATAAATGAATAAATATATTTTGAAAAAAAATTGTAATTTCCCTTGACTTAGCATTCACTCACATCGAAAAATAAGGTTGGTTACATGAACTCAATTGGGACTCCCTATATGCCATTTGTTACCTACTAGTAGTGGGGGTGTGATTAATAAATTGGAAAGACTATAACCCATATTATATAGATTAATACATTGGAGATAATCCAAATAATATAAATATTATACAATAAAAATAAAAGTAACAGTAATAGTGTCAGTAGTATTCAATACTACATGAAGGTTACAAATAACCCAATAATAATAAAACAAGTAGTTATAGCTTAATTTGTATTGAAATTTAAAATTAAATTCCATACATATAAATGAAATATATAACAAAAAAACTCAAAAGACCATAGTTCAGAACACTATTTTAGATCCATCTCCAAACTCCATCCCATTCACATAACAACAATATAAAATCAAGACCCCTTAACCCTGTACAATCCTATATCAAATTAATATTCTTGATTAAAATATTGTTGTATGAAAGGGTGTGATTTAAACTAAATTTTCCAACACAACCATGTCACAAAAAAACCAGTCTGATTATAAGTTAATTTAATTAACCTGATACATAAATCAATTATCTTTGACACAATGTAATAATTTTTATGAGAATTTTGCACAAAAATACCCAAAAATTACCATATATCCATAGAAAAATCACACAATTATTGGACAAGACTACTATATTGACGTTTCATAAAGGGGATAAGATGATCCCACTAATTATAAGTATTACAGTATGGGACTGATCCAATCTCGCTCAATATAAGCATTGCAACATGTGACAGGGTAGTTCCGACTCAATATAATAATTAAAAAATTTGAGTATGTTGAGAATTATAAATATAAAATTACAAAACCATACTAGGAAGAGACCACTCAAGAAAATAATTTCAGCATGAAAATGGGAATATCCTTCTCATTATAAGCATTAAAACAAGGGACTAGGATGATCCCACTCAATATATTCATTACAACATGGGACTAGAGAGAGCCCACATAATATAAAAATTATAACTTAGGATTGGGCTGAGCCTTCTCAATATAAGATTTACATCATCATAGTTGGACAAAACTTTATATATTCATTAATACAATTTATCACAAATAATTCATAACAATAAGGATATCACTACTTGAGCCACAACATATTATTATGAAAATTTCCAGTTTCATTCAATTATCCATTTAATTCATCATTTTTGCCTTTAAAATTTAACAAACAATCAATTTTTATTAAAAAATACAAATCAATATGAAATATATAATGAATAATCGCCTAAAATTTCATACCATGATAGACACACATTAATATAGTAGACAATACATTTAGATGTATCAAGGGTTAGCTCACTCAACGGGTAGCCATAATTTTTCCCACTATCAATTGGAATCAGGGGATTCCATGGAAAAATCCAATTGATCCCTTAATTAATTTATAAAAACATGTGGGTGTAATCAAAATACTACATATAAAAGAAATTAAGAATACCATAGGGTTATGTGATAGGACAAAATCCTTTAACTAGTAATATAGAAACACAAAAAATATAAAACACCAACAGAAATGAAGGTGATAAATATAAATCCAAAAATCCTAGATAACATAATATTTTGGTAAAACTAGATCAAAATACAGTCCAAATATTCCAAAACAATGATAGAGATAAATGGGAGAAGAGTGGGGTAACCCAAGAAACACAACTCACTAGGGATCATATGGGAAATAGGGTCATATAGTATGAAAAAAGAGACTCCAAAATCACAAAGTGATCTTACTTGGGTTGATAGGGGATAGATAAAACAATTGAAAGAAATAAATCATTCACTCTTCCCACATAAACCCAATTCTTACTAAAATTATTTGGTGTGTAACCAATTTACACATCATGAATTAAATTTATAATGGGTTACACCAAATAAACCCATCACCTTAGGTCAAATTTCACACATCTAAAAAATTACATGGTGTGAAATATGTACAAAATAATTTTCCATTTCTCATTGAGAAGAAGTTTAAAATATGTCTCTCGAAACAGTTACACATTAGGTTACATGCTAAAGATTTTTAATTTTCTAATAGATATTTTTCATCCAACAATATGTGAATGTGCATGAACACCCTCTAAAGATGTCCAGACTCACAAAAACCCCTTTATAAACAAACTATATTGTTTATTCCCATACTCCATTAATTCTATTAAACATATATTTGTGAACATTATGTCATTTTCCCGAACAATGGATCATTGTCTTTATACAAGGATCAACCACTTTGGTTTTAAGACATTTTAAAAACAGAAAAAAAGATTTTACCTGACAAAAATCATAGAGGTATGGAAATAATGAAAAATATATGATCTTATATTTGTAGTTTGAATCTAATTCTAAGAGATAATTATTTTATGAATATTACTTTTGTTAGTCTTCCATTCAACCACGAACCACTAAGATGTATAATGACATTCAAAATTATTAGTAGTGGGATGGAATGAAAAGGTATATATGCAAGTTTACCATGAAATGTTTAACTTATTAATAATCTAATGTCAAATTAAAATTCTCAATGTGGATGATTCATCCTTTTCCTTTACTATAGTTGAAATGGGAAAATATTTTCATGGATTTTATATTGGGATTTCCAAATACATCTCGAGGTAATAATGATATTTTAGTAACTCATTATAGAATGGATAAATATTAAAATTTTCATCCAATTAAACATGAAATGTTTGAAGAATAACATTCTCAACCATATCTCAAAGAAAATAGTCATGTTATATAGACTTACCCTCACCAATTTAAATTACCATGATCACAAAATTACTTAAATTTTTTTAAAATTACTTTAGATTTCATTTGGAACTAAATTAAATTTTAGTACACCATTTAATCATGAGTCTAATGGATAATATGAGAGAATGATTCAGAACATAAAACCTATAATTCATTATTGTTCGTTTGATTTCCAAGAATGCTGAGTTTATCTTATTTCATAGTTTAACATTTCTTATAATAATATTTTTCATCTCAATATAGAAATGGATCTTTTTGAGGCATTATATAAAAAGTGGTTTCACACTCCAGCTATATGGGATGATGTTAGACAAAGGAAGATTACAGAACCAGAGTTTTTAGTGGAAATTGTTTTTATGGTGAGTATTATTTTGAAATAGATGAGGATAGGTAAGTTGAGGTAGAAATTGTTTTGTGTAAAACAGTAGAAATGTTATTTCATTCATAGTTTGGGATTATGGTTTCATAATTTGTTTCCATGTAAATGTGTTATGAATTTTGGTGACAAATAGTGTTGACCTCTTAGTTTTAATGAAAAAAAATTCAAAATTATAATTTTATTAAATAATTTCTTGTTTTTTATAAGAAATATATTTTTTTATATAGGTAATGGAATAATATATGTAAAAGACAACATTGAGACATACACCACAATTTTAAGACATTGTTTTCTATGAGATACCACGAGCATAGAAATGTAACCATGTATGACACACTGTCAGTATTTAATGTTTCCCAAAATAAAATCTGGATAATTACGAGATACTTACAGAAGAGGAACAATCAAAGAAACAGTACCAAAAAAGAATTTTGTCTATATAAGAGATGCCACCATTCCTTATACTATCTGATCTCATACTACTAAACAAAACACCGCTAGTTGAGATACTTCCAACAAAGTTCAATTTTCCATAAGTATAAGAAACCTCTTGTATCATACTTATACTATCATACTACATGTGTGATATTCCCAAAATAAAATATGGCAGAAGCTTGACACCATCATTCATCGATACCCCACAAGACTAAACACTACCCCTTTTTTCTTAAATTAATTATTTTTTAATTACATTATTCTACCAAATATATTTATCATTATTAATTACTTTTATCATTTTTTTGAATTTATCTTAAATTATATATAGAAATAATAAAAGTGTGTGTTAGAACATTATGTTTGTGGAAGTAAATGATCTTGATATTCTACATTCTACTTATTCCATTAAAAGTGAAACATAGTCCCTCTTGAAAAATAGAGATGTAGAAGTAATGAAAGGGATTCATGATGGGAACATTTAGAAAGAACTACAGACTACAGAAAATTCTTAGAGAAAGACCTGATTGTGAACAATTATATCACACATGTTCCAAAATGTGATTTGGGAAGCTGAACTACAGATTCACAATGAGTTCCTTCCTCCATTAATGAACATGAGTTGAGGACACTCTATTTTCCAGATGGTTTAGATGAAATAAGAACACAAGAATCACTGGATAATCAATCAATGATTCAGTATCTTCATTGCAATAAACAATAAATTTCTAAACTCTACACTTTTAGATTTTTTTATTCTGTTTATTTTTATTACATTTTGGGGAGTGTGGGTCCATACATTTTCTATCACACACTTTTGCTCATAAAATAACTTCAAAGATACTCAATAACTTTTAAAACACTTTTCATAATCTTTCCCACAGATATGAGTGGTAGAGGTCCTAATGTGTCATGTTTAGTTTTACTCCAATGTATAACATTGGAAGAGTTCATTTGTGACCTAGAATGTTTGAAAAATGATACACAATCCTTATCCAGTTTTTAGATCATCTTGTTTTTTTATATAAATATCTTTGTGGTGGGTGGTCACCATGTGGAACGTTATATGTCTCTACATGATACTAAACCTCCTGTTTTCAATCATTTCATTATGTGATTTAATTTAGTTTTACATTATATTAACCTTAAAGAAATTTTTTTTAACTATAAACAAAATATATAATTTGATAATTTTCCATAATTTTTGTTTGTATAGTATTTTGACCATTAAAATTATTTTAAAATGTCAAATAATAGTGTATATAATTTATTAGAGACCTAATCAATCTGTATAGAAATATTTTAAAAGATTTAGATCGGTATTAACATATATATATTAATAAATTAAGATATATTTAAATATTTGGAAACATTTAGAATATTCCAGTTTAGACATATATTTTTATTGGGTACTAATTCACATCCCTCATGAGATACTCACTCCGACCATAAAGGGGAAACTAGCTCAATGGATAATTGGAGTAGATGAAATCCTACCATGTGGCCTTGATTTCAATCATATCCCATGGGCTAAAATGTGAAATGTTTTGAGGTTATGAAAATATGTACCAAATTCATCTCATTGTGTGATACATGAAGTAGTTTAGTTGGAAAAGTACCATTATTATGAGGAATAATCGAGTTATATAACTAAAAATAGAGAGAAAGTATTTTAGAACAATTTTATTCATTAGATTCAGGGTTTTTTTGGAGAAACAATATTCTTGAAGAATCAACATGTGAATCATAAAAAGAAATGAGGGAAAATATAGCCCCTTGTTTAACAAGTGAATAAAAAAGAGAGGATATAATTTAGCAAGGGGAAAGTGCTAAAAAAACCATCTAATTTTAGAATATATCATTAAAATAACTTATTAATATTCTTTATTTAGCTTTTTATACTTTTATATTAATTATAATAATATATGGTAGTATTCAGTCAAAATGTAACCATATTATTTTAAACAAAATTTTATTTCTGGGAATTATATATTTATATTTATAATATAAATTTTAAAATTATGGAATATAAATTTTAAAAAATTAATTTTTTTCATTTTTAGTGAATTAAATTAAACATAATATGAAATTTTGATAATTTTCTTTATAAATTAATTTTTTATGGAATATTGATAAATTATTTTTATTTAATATTACCAATTTTTTAATACTTAGAAAATAATATTCTATTTATCATTATTTTTAAAATTTAATTACTTTCTATCGTATTAATATAAACCATTTCTTAGTTTAAATAAATATACATGAATTAGTATAAAACACGTTCATACATAAAAGGGATTTCATCTAAAAAATCAGTTTTCATCACATTCTATGAGTAAAAATTTAAATTAAATTTTAATAATGTTGTATTTATAATTTTTAAAAAATAGTAATAGGAATCATTTGTTTTATATCTTTTAAATAGGTCCCTTTTTTTCTTTATGTTTATAAAATTGGTTAATTTTTATTATTGTAGTAACATGTAAATTAGGTAATTTATGATAAATATTAATTGATAAGGACTAAAAAATACCACTAAGAATTCAATTAATATAATTTTATGAATATATATTTTCCATAATAATACAAAAATTTAATATATAGCATTATTTTAAATTATTCTTTAATTTTGATAAGTTATATTGTATCATATAAAAAAATAAAAAATGTCACTACCATTATTTTATCAAATTTGAAATTAAAAAATAATAATCAAATGAGGATTAATTTAGTTAAAAATAGTAATTTTAAAGTTATATTATTTTCATCAACATGGTTATTTATATTTTATTTTTTTTATAAGAAAATAATTATCAAAAATGTTTATGTAATACTAATACATTGCTTTTCATTCATTAAAAACCAATAAAATGATTTTGGGAACTTTAATAATGATTTTTTTTAATTTTTTACCTATTATTTTATGAAATAAAAAATAAAAAATATATATTTTTTGATTCATTAAATTTAAATTCCAATATTGTCAAGTAGTTTTAAGAGTCAAATTAAATGAATTATTCTAAAATTGAAATTAAATTATTTTACTAGAATCAATATTTTTTTAATATTTTTTAATTCATAATACCTTATTATAATACAAGTGAAATAAGTATAGATTATGATATAAAAATGATACTTTTTTATCATTTATTTCTTTTATAGTAAATATATTAACCCTTAAACTGTAAAAAACCTTTATATCACTGTTATTTTCCAAAGGGTTAATGAATGTTTGAAATAAAATGATAATGTTGGGAATGTGATACAAATTTGTCCAAAAAAATTCAAATGAGATGATTTAATCTCATATTACTATGATATTTTAATTTATTAAATATCAATCATTTAGATAAAAAAATTATATTAATTTAATATTTTAATGAAGTCTATTAGTACCTCATACCTCTCTTTTAAAAGGGTACAAATTTTTATCTTTGATTCAAACTCTATAATAATATTGATTTGAAGAATACCCACCAAATCAAATTCCTTACATCCCTACCCATTTCTTTTAATCCATTTTATAATATAAAACTATTATAGTAAGATTTCATAGTTAACATTATGTGGTTTTTTTAAGAATAGGTGTAGTAATTAACTGAGGTGATTGTGATAGTTATTTTTACACCTCAAAATAATATTAAAACATGGTGATATAATGGAATAAATATATATATATAATGAAAACTATGTTATCATGATAATGGAAAAACCTAAATTTATCTTTAACACATGTAAAATTGTATTGAAGTCCATTATCTGTTTGTATGACTGACTACCACCTCATAAAAATAATTCATTTGTTTCCACCAATGATTCTCATGAATATTTATAATGATAGATTTGATGTTTATATTCTAAATTAATGAGATTTTTAATATTATATTAATATAATATGACCCTTATTTTCATACCTTTTGATTCACTAAAAACAATACTATTATTCATTTGTACATGCAGACTACTACATCCATGAAGCGATGTGATTCATTTTTCATCCCCACATCACATTATGATATATATAAGGGTATTTAATAAAACAATATTTTATTAATGAAAAATGTTTTATTTTTATTGATAATACAATACATCACTTATTTCCATAATGATCATTTTAAAATGGGAGTGTTACTTATGTGTACGCACAACCTAATGCCATCATGACTGTAATGTAGTTCAATTTTCATTACCATATATCATGGTTGGTATTAATATTATTTTCTATTTATAAAACTTATACTTATCTCATGATTATTATTCTAGATATGGTCAGTGTTTTTCCCAATTTTAACATCGTTGACTTATCAAATCGATTTTTGACATATGAGAAAAATATCGACAAAACAACTTACACAATTTTAACAAATATAGTTGTAGATTAATAACATGGAAAATAGAATAATAATAATGGAAATGTATATTAATAATGAAAATAAATAATGTATGTTTTATTATATAGGAAGATAAATAACATATTTGAAGAGTTAAAATCATGTTTTGGGACACTTTTCACTAAAACACCTATTTTAAAAAGTTTAAAAGATTTATTTAAAAAAATTACATGGACCTATTTTTATATAATTGTATAGATATTCATGTGTGCGAATTAATTTTTTATAATGGATGTTTTTTTCCATTCTATGTTTCATTAAAATGTTATTCAAATGGAATATTTTTAATGGACGTTTTCACTTTTATTTAAAAAGAAAAAAGAAATGTTCTTTTATAACATTAATAGTTAAAATTATTTTTTCCTCTTTCATAACAATTATTATATTTATGGAATACATAATCTGATTTCAGGTTTGAATAATATAAAAAAAATATTTCCCTTTATTTGGTAATTTTAGATTTAAAATGGGGCTTATGAAACTGGGTTCTTAAATATTGACTTTTTTTCATATGGGTTAAAATTATTCATTTAATGGTTTTATGATGAAAAGGAGAAAGCATAAATTTTTTATTGTTAATATGGTACTAAATAATTGTATATGAGAAATGGGTGATAAATGTATTGATTATATGATGTGTTAATCACTATTATTTCTCATTGGAAACTTTTAATCCGGATACAACATATACAAAGGGTGATCCCCATTATATTTCTCCAATTCATTGAGTATGATTTATGATTTTATGTTTTCATAAAGGATTAATAAAATTATAACCATGATTTTTATTTAGAGTATAATTTTGATGGTTATTCAATGTATATCCTTGAATTTCACTCCATATGTATGAATGATATGGAAATTATTAACCATGTTTCGTATATTTATTATATATTCTTGTTATGGGTTTTAATGGACTTATTTTAACAATATGTGTGTTTCATTCATATAAAAATGATTTATTACAAATTTACAAATAACAGTTTTATATGGTATGTAATTTTTTGGTTCTCATGGTTTTCATTGGTATTATTTTTTTAACATTATATATCACTTAGTGAGAATTTTGTTCTCAAAAATCATTCTAAATTTTATTTAATAGGGTTTAAATTTAGGTATGGTTAAAGAATAATATATTTGTAAATTTGTGATGATATTTTATTAAAATTATACATTTTTTTAAATGATTTATTTTGTACGAAAATAGATACTATGTAGAAGTTTCGAACAAGTAAAATGTGATTTTATTATATAATAGTTATAATAAAATTATCTAAGTCTATAATGATTAAATCATCCATAAATGTAAGTTTATTAATTAATGAAATAAAATTCATGATTAAGTATTTTTTAAGGCCAGGTCCTTATATTCCATTGAGAATATATTGTGTGTTTTCATGAATTCATCATATATAATACATAAACCTGAGATATATATATCTACTGAAGAATAGATTCCTCATTTGAATAATTATATGAAAATTATATGAAAATGACGACATATATTATTTGAAGATTGTATTTTTGATTGGGAAATTCTATCATTCCACTATAGTGTTCCTCTATTAAAAGATGTACCTTTTCTTGTATGGCTATGAAAATATATATATATAAGTCACCCCCTCATTTAGTTCATTTCTAAAATAGCTCAACCTCATAGAGTACCACATTATCCTAATGATTGTTAGGGTCCTCTAGTCTATGATTTGAATAATTAATATCACAGTCATCAATAACGTTAACAATTATCCCTATATTGACATAAATTAAAGAATAAATGAAAATATGTAAAATTATTCTATGTTCTAATACTTAACAATATATATATGACATGAGTGTAGAACAATTTCATCAATATAGTTGTGTATGTGGATTGAATTAAAATTCTTTCAATCCAAAGTAATTTCAATATTACATCATAATTAAATTGGAGATTAATTTGATAGATCTCTTAAGGGTCATGATACTAAAAAATGAATTGATATTTACTTCTGATTATATCCATTGTTTCTAAATTTTATATAATAGAATTTATATGTTCTTCAGTTTAAATAATTATCTTATAATCTATATAGATGATGGAATAATCAATTTCCTGATAAAAAAAATTCAAGAGATATGTATGTTCCTTGAACCGGATTAAAAAACAATTTTAATGAATAATTTCCACTCAAATACCATTAAGAAGAAAACATATGTTATTTATCGATTGCGAATATCAAATTATATTATTTATATTTATCAGATCATAGACCTCGTGATATTATTTAGATCAAAATACATGGGGGTCTATTTATGAATTTTCATTTCCTATATTGTCCCCACCACTATATTGTGGGATATATTATTGACGGATGGGTTGTATTTAATGGTTTGGTCTACATTTAGATAGATGAATTTTTAATATATTTTGATAATTATATGTTTCATGTAACATGTACATAATTCTTTCTAACTTTGATAGAAATACATTCTTATGGAATATCCAAAATGTATAAAAAGTCATTATTGCCAGACATAAGAATGCATGAAATATAAGTCTTATTTTTATAAATAAAATTTTCATAACACATATGACTTAACATATACTGTTATAAAACTTTATATATAGTCCTTCCTAATTTAAATTTAATAAATTTAGAGTATTCAATCCCACATAAATTTAAATTCATTAGAGCTCTCTATTTCATGTATAATTAAGCCCTTATAATGACCCCTTTGTATGATCTTAATCTACATAAGTTATCAATTCCATAGGGTTTTTATGGGTTTTGATACACTAGTTATAAATATTTTAATGTTTCAAATGATGTATAATAGAATTGAACATTTAATAGAACTATGTGTGGCTTAAGTCCCATTACAATGGGATATATAGTGATGCATAGATCTTTTATCTGAAGAACAACCATATATTATATCTCTGTAAAAGAGTCATCTTATAGATATACATTTGGTGGGAATTTTTTTATCATATCCTTATATCAGTACCTATTTCAAATAAGGTTTATTACTATCTCATACAGAAATAATCTTGCATATCCTCATTATTTCACTTGTTCAAGAGATAAATTTACATAGTGACGCACTATTAAATAAAACATATTTTCCCATATTATAATGTTTGGGTTTTTAATTATACACAAACATATTGTTTTTTTAATCCATATATCATAGTAGTTATAATTCCAACAGTATGGCTCTTGATAACTCACATTGGGTCTATCACAATATCGTATCCCTAGAATGATGATACTACATTCTCTCTTATATATGATCCATCTCAATTCCAATATTACATAAATCTAGTTCTGTATTTATCATTATTTTTATAGAGTATACACCATTTATAATATATCTAATACTAAACCTAGATTCAAATATAACACATGAGAATTTGGATGTTAGATGATGTTCAGTTGATCTTGAGTCATTCTGTATTAGCATCGATATATCTATTCATATTTGGTATTCTATAATTTATTTATATATACATTTCATATACTATTTATCAATATTTTATAACCTTATACTTAGTAAATTCATTGTAAAAGTAGAATCAACATAATCTAAACAAAATGTGATATAAAGGAAGTGTTTTGTTCGAAACCTGAAAAAATAGGACATTACAAATGTAAAGTCTTCAATAACCGAGGCTCCCCCTTTCATGGAATAGGAAAAGATTTGTGAACAAACAATTATGGAAAATTATTTTATGGATTGATACATAACTCATGAAAAATCTAGGTTATGCTCACTAGAACTATATGTCTCGGAATACTTTTAGGAAGATATTATTTTCTCCACGCGTGTGAGCATCAACTATTCCATCGGGATATTTTCATTCATGATAGGGATAATTATTAATATTTAGAAACCCCCAAAATTTAGTTGATCTTGTTTTCTTGAAATGTAATGTCATATCACTTTTCCCAATGAATGTGTCCAATACATATTAGGTATCCTTTAGGGTGGTAAAAATCTTATAGAACATCATTTTCCTTTATTAACCTATATCATTTCATTAATTTTTTAATCATCAGTAACCCATATTCTTGAGTTGAGACTATCCATGTGAAAACCCCATATTTTTTAGAATAACCTATATGTTTACCATTAAAAAAATTAATGATAGTGTTATTGAATAATCTAAAAACTCCCCTAAGAATATTTGGGGATTCGTATAGTTTCCCTTGAGACACTAAATATTCCTTAGGGGATGCTTATGGTTAAATAGGAAATACCCCCATGAAACACATTTTTAGATTTTCAAATTTTTTTGGTTGGTCATAACATAACTAATGGTGAACCTATGGTCACCTGTAATCATATCCCATTTACACAGACCATAATATTATTTGTTCTACACATTCTAAAACCTAGATATTAATGTGGATACAAATACCTTCGATGTTTCACATTTTTGAATTGAACTCACAATCAATATACGATTATGACATCTTATTCATATACCATTTTTTGGGTGGCTAAACATATTATATAAAAAAAATTATTTTAGTATGTATAATCTTATTGGTATCCCATATACCATGAGATGACCTTTTGTTATTAAAAATAGAAAATCCTTGAGTTGATATTTTCTTCTTATGAAATTTTTATTTATTACACTCTCTAGTTCATGTTATATTGAATCAAATAACTTAATTGTCTAAGTCATAGAATATTAAATTTACCAAGAGATGAGACACAACACTATCCATTCAGAAAATACTCAATGAGAATCAATTGAATAATACAAATATTCACTCTATAAAACTACACCTTGTATCATTTATGAAAAAATAGGGTGTATAAAAGGAAGATGCGTGAATTCTTTTTGGATGACGACCTGTAAAGAGTCATTAGTGAAAAAAGCTGACTTTTCAACAACTACACATTTCACAATCCATGAAGTATGAAATATATATTGGAAAATATAAATGGAATATAGTGATTATAGGGATGACCATCAATCCCTAAAAATCATTAATTTTTGATTTCCAGATCAATCGACCTAAGAAAATGTTAAAGCACCCTTCGGTTCCTCATATATAATGGTTTTGGTGATTTATTTGAGATTAAATTTTAAGAACATAATTTTATATTTTATTGATATCATCATTGAATCTAGTGCATGTATGTCATCTTTCTGATCCATTCTCATATAATATTTTAGTATATTCATTTACCAGAATATTACTCAATGTGAGTTATGTATATTAATATGAATTGATAATATAGTTTACTAGGAATTTGAGGAATTGATAAAAATTTGATGAAAACTCTATAGTATTTATTTATTAATATATAAAATAGTTTACAAATTTAGGATTGCCCCTATTTTATTATATTAAAAGTTTGTTCTTAATTGGAAAATGGTTAACATGAACTATTTCTTGACTCCATATGTTTGATTTTTTATTTCTCTAAAACAATAATGGCCTAATGCAATTCTGCAAACATAAAAACCTCCACCTCTACACCAAGATGCACTTCACATACCGTTCAGTAGAACCCATATTTTCATTTTCAGCTTCCTTGATCAATATTTTCACCTCCAGTGCTACTTCATTAGTTGGGGGTAAATTTTTAAAATTCAGTTCATTAGTTATCTTCTTTAGTTTAATTATTTTGTTGATTTTATAGTACCCAATAGTTTTGAATATTCATGAAGGGCTATATCATAAATAATAAAAAAATAATCCAATGATTCTATGGTTAAATTATTTAATGGTAGTGTTCCAAATCACTCTTAATAACCAATAACATTCTTCACACTAGCCTGAATAACACGGTATTCAATCTATTTATTCAGGAGGGATGAATATGTCCAAATGTTGATGTATCAATCCTAAAATCTCTTCGGTTGTCGTTATAGGAAAAAATATATATATGATTTTATATAATAACCATCCCAAATATCTTTAAATTGATTTATGATATATATTAGATTTAGTTTTCTTCACTAGTATAAACATAAAATCATTAGGAAAATCAACCTAAGGACACATAACATCAACATCCCCGGATTGAGATGGAATACAACTAGAAGACACCCCTACTAATTCCACCGTCTACATATCTAAATCCCTAATACATTGAGTTTTTATGGTAAACAATAGGGTTGTTGAAATTAGCATCTATAATATGTTATTTAATAAACAAGACATAAGACAAAATAATAATATGGGTGGGTACCCAATTTAATTTTCAGGAGAATAAGCTTCATAACCATTATCATCTCATTGGAAGGTGTATAAGATTTTTATTTTTATATTATTATATTACCAATACATAAAATTTTATGGACAACATCTAAAGTCACTATTCTCCTTGATGGTGTAACTGGATTTTGAATTATCTAAAAAAAAATTAAATCTTAAGGAGAAATCGTGGAATGCTATACAAGGAAACTAATATTAATTGAAACAATATTGAAAAAAGTGTGTCTCAGGATAAATATAATTCATACGAATATATGATATATTTTGGTACCTATGACAGTGAATATAAGACTATTTTATCAATATCAACATGTTCATTTAATGGTATTCAATGAGAATTAATATTGTTTAATGTATTCATGTTAACATCCAAATCTTTCCTCTCTTGTGAATTATACATTAAAGTCTCGGTGTTCATACATTCTAGGGATAAATATGTTATATTATATTTACCATCTTCTGTGTGTATGTATATTAACATCTACCAATTATATGATTTAGTCAATGTATTTGAATGAAATAATAAATATTTTCGAAGAGATAAGAATATAGTCACTTAATTTATATACTACACATGTGTAGATTCAGATCACCAACAAAACATTCTCATCCTTCCTATATATTTCAATGGGGAAAAATCTTTTTGAAGAGTTACCAGAAACAACATAAAAAATATCACTATTGAATATGAGTCCATGACTTGAATTTTTTTATTAGTGAATAAGAAGAGTTTTCATTAACAATAACCCTCATGTTAGTGCTTAGTATAATTTTTATTCCCCTAGAAAACACCCAGCAGATATAATGGTTGATTGAATGATGGGATGATGAACGTGTTCCCATTAAGTTATATTCATCTGGGAAATTAAACTATAATATTTATTGTGATATATCTAATAATCATCTTCTTTATCAATCATACCATTTTCCTTTAGATCACCCTCATCATCATCTCCCACAACATCACTATATTTATCCTATTTCAAACTATAATTTATTAATTTTGGAATGATGGATATGTATAAGGTTCCACATTTTAGAGAACGAAATATAGTTTCAATCTCCTAATTGAAAACATCCACATCTTCAATATGACAATTGTTGTAGATTTTTTCATGTGATATCACCTTCCTGGTCATTATCATGAAAATATACTCTTATTTTAGTTCATAAAAAATATCACTTATAGATTATGTAATCCTCTAAAGAATCCAATTTAAAAAATGTTCAGTAATATATATTTTTCAGGGACATGTGTTAGATGATATACCACACCCCTGGAGCCCGAATAATCCATATGCCTAAATAATATAGTATTCATATGGGAAAACTATGTTACTATTAGCGCGAGAGTGTGATGTTATAATCCTTCCTTGAATAACCAATCATTTTTCTACACCTTTAACCCTAGGTGGACTTATGATTTTAGGCACAGGGTTTGTCAACATCCTACTGGTTTTTTACTAGACATAATCATTATTATATTTAATTTAATACTCAACATCTTTATTGCCCAATGAGAGGGAAACATGAATTCATGCCTCATAACATTAATTCATTAACAATAAATAGCATAAATCTATGTGATTCCATTTTAATAAAAAATATTATAGAGGAGCATACAAATTATTATTTTTATTGTTAGTGTAAATTTCACGGATATCTATAGGGTGAATTCCCCTAATAGACCATCTCCACATTAATCATGATTTCTAGAACACCCTCCCTCAATGATATTATGTATGTAAAATAATTAAATCTACCAAATTCATTTTCAGTATTGAGACATTTTAACACCGGGTATAATAAGAAGAATATCTAGTTATAATAGTAATTCTTGTTTCTCTTATCTTGGTCATCTTGTTGTAGTCTCAAAAATATCCATATTCTATAAGAAAATTTATTAAAATAACAATTAATAATTATTTTTTCATTGATAAAATTATTTATTCCCATATGGGAAGTGATCCAATCTTTTAATACATGCATGGTATAATTATTCTGAATGGGTTCTTTTGCAATATCCCAAATATTCATATATATCTAATTTTAATCCATAATATACAATTTTTAAAATAAATTTTATAAATTAAATATTAAACAAGTTAATTCTTTCATTTAATGATATTTTATTTGTTTATATAATAAATATATCGAAGATAATTTAAAATATTTCAATGGCTAATTAAATCGATTAAAATTATAAGAATAAGAGAATTTGGATCCTGTTGATCCCCTAGAACTATCATATTATTAAACTATATTGTAATGAAGTAAAAAACACCATAAATATAATATAAATTTTAGAAATGTAATATTTTGATCATTGAGAGGAATTGAGATGTATATTAAATAAATGAATTAATATGTATTTAAAGAAAGTCGTCTGATTGTTGGAATGATAAACAGACTGTTAGAAAAACAAACCACATAGTAATATTAATAACATAATAATTTTTAATAGGAATATAACTTTTGAATTATAAATTTAACTAATAAAATAGTATTGTTTCAAGTAAATAATTTTGATCATAAATAAATTAAGTGATTATTAATAATATAGTGCAAAAAATAAATATTAAAATAAAAGAAGTATTCAATGTATTTTTATGAAGAATATTTTATTGTAATTTAATTCATAAGTTTAAATATAAAATTAGTATCGATAGAAAAATATTTTGATAAAATGAAATTTAGTATTGAAATCCTAATATAAAATTTCTATAATGATGATTATTTTGAATTCTTCATAAATACAGAAAATTTTAAGGGAACATAAAAAATATATTTTCTTGAATACAGGGGTATTTTTATATCATCATCAATGAGGTAAAAATGAAATAATAAATTCTATAACTTTTTTGAAAACTGATAAATCATTTATTAATATAAATTATTCGGTTTCAAAAACATACTTAAATTATAAACCTAATAATTGTTTTCAAAAATCTAATATTAAAATGTTTTCCAATTAAATAATTATTACTTATCTTCACACTTTCTATTTCAAATAACTTTTCAATTACAATTTTGAAATATTTTGAAGACTGGAAATCATTTAATTTTATTTTAAATGACATAATATTTCCATGATATAACTATTACAATTTTTAACATTGATATAATATTTTATTAAATTTTTTTACTCAAAAATACATATCTCTTCAAGAATAAATACACCTAGCCCTCACTATGGAAAACCACATATCTCTCATATAACAAAGTCTAAGTTCATAAAAAATCCTTATAATATACCACTTAATATACTTTGTCATTTTATCCTGTACCACAAGATCACGTTTTAATGAAATTTAGTGTTTTAGAAAAGAATAAAAATTGGGAAGAAGTTAATTGTTCATCAAATTCTATTTTATTTTTTCCTCATCTCCTCATCATATTATCTATTCATTTCAAACACTGTCTTATGAAAAATAATAACATATTATCTAGAAATTAAATTAATGTTTTATATATAAGTAATGATTATAGTTATCATATATACATCATAGATATCTTTCGTATTATTTTGAGAATGTATTGTTAATTATCGAGTAACCGCATATGGGGTCATTACCAAACTTATGCTTACCACTACCTTCATTAAATGTTAGCGTGAATTAAATATAATATATAATTAAGTAATTAATTTTATATCACACATCATTAAATAATTCTAGTAACCATTAATTGAACTCAACCATAATAAACTATGTTAAAATAAGATGGGATAATATATTGAAAACACGGAATTAAAACAATTCATGTTTTAAAAATAAATTCAAAAAACAGTGTCGCAAATTGATAAAATAATAATTGTTAATTAAATGAATTCCATTCACTTATAATTTTACATGTTAACAAAAATAAGATTCTTATATATGAGTTCTAAATAAAACAAAGAAAAATGGGTTTTAATTCCAAGGGATGCTCATACCAAACTACTTATTTATGGGTTATCTATTGTTTTATAATATTTTAAATATACACATTCATATAATTTTATTCTTATTTCCATTCAAACATATTTCATTTATTTCTATTCGGGATATGAATAATTGTACCTTATGAAAATGATTTCTAAGAAAATATATATTTTTTCATGGAAACTATATTTTTATAATTGACGCTTCTAGAGCTATGTATTCATTAAACAAATATTATATGTTATGCTAAAATATGATATACTATATTTAATTTGGAATCCCAAATGTTATCCCATAAATTATGATTTATGATATACATAAAACATTAATTACCTTTAATGGATTTCTTGTCAAACTACAATTTTAAAAACAATTTCCCATAAGGAATGATTGATTATGATCATTTAATAATGTTATGAGTGGGGGGAAAACATATCCATGTAATTAATTGGGTATTGAAATTTATTTCATTATATTATTTTTTTTATATGTGATCATTTTGTTAGATTTTGTTCACAATTTTGATGTTATGATTTATGAACTTATGTTATGAATAAACATGGGGAATATTTATTCACAACTATGGGTAGTATTTGAACATTGTGTTACTATAATTCATTAAAATGCATAATCAAATTTGTATTTTATTTTTATGTGATCCCCTCGTAATGATTATAATATCATACATTTGGTGTAATGATTATTAATATTCTCACCAATGTTTTATTTATTTTTATCTTATTTTCATTCTATGGTATTATTCCCTTAACTAGGGTTTTTCCAGTTATTTCGTTGATGTATATGCATTGTGATTACTGATACTCTGTGTAACATTAGATATTTAGGTGTTCTATTAATAATTAACTAAAACTGTTTATTTTGTGTTATGTACAAGTTTTGTATGTAACTAAATATCCCAAAACACTAAAGTTATCTATCATTGATTTAATTACTAACATGTTATTTATCGTAAAAATTGTGTAATTTTCATTAAAGTAAAATTTGGGTTGGTAGAGTTGATATAGCATAATGGCTAAGTAAATTTTGGAATTAAGACTTTAAAACATTAGCGAAAACCCCCAATTATAAATTTAAGTATAGGTAAAATTCTAAAAAAAATTAATATTAAATAGTGTGTGGCCCCCAAGAAATTAAATCTTTATCTACATTAAATAAGTTGATATGGGGTGGGAATAGATATACAATATTTCATGAATCATTAAAGGGGTCATTGGGAATTTACCTGTAATGACCCAGACCTCTCCGGCCCATTCCTTTGTTGAAAAGAAGGTCGTGAAGTGTTCTAGAGGGAAAAATGGACTTTTCCTACACTTTTCACAATTTTGTAAACACAAGTCATGTAGTGTGAGTACATGCCATGTACCTCCTAGCTGGGTATACCCCATTTTGATGTCGTGTCCTTGACGTGTGAAATAAATGAGTGCACACTGTGTTGCCATACTACATGTCATGTAGTCCCTCCTGGCGTATGCGTTACCCTCAAACTGTGTGTTGACCAGTCAACGACCATGTTCCACATTGAAGGCCGTGTTGGAAGCCGCATGGAGACCGTATGAAATGGACGAGTACACGCCGTGTACTAGAAAGTACATGTCCTGTACATTAGTTTTTCTTGCCTATAAAAGTAGGGGGACACTCCTCCTTTTCAAATCACTCCTCTCCTCCCCATTCCCTCAAGCAGAGCTCTCACGAGAGAGGGACTCCAAGTTATTGTTTTACATAACTTCTTCGTCCAAGCTCCGATTTATGATCCGTCAGTGGATACATGATCATAACGACGAGGAGGAACTTATGTTCATATATATGTTTTCTTTCCTTCATCCTTTCCTTCCCAGCATCCACCCAAGGTGGTTTTGTTGGGATTTGACCGAAGCGACGGGCGCCGACAAACGTCTTCTAATGTTGATCAGGGGGAATGTTGTGATCAGAACCTATTGAGGTAGGGATCTTACCATCGTCTCTCTAAATTGTGCATCATGCGGTGTGGGTATCCTATTTTTTAAGTCAAAAACATTTGAACTAGATTAATAAAGATAATAACCGGCTTAAAGAACGAGGATGGGGGAGTTATTATGTTTATCTTTATTTATCATGTTACTATGTTGTGGATTGAACAGGATTAAGCCTACTAAAAATCATGGTCGTCTGGGGCCTTTTCATGTACAATTATATGCTTCCCTATCATTCATTACCATTTATGGATGGAAACATTGTGGAATGTAGGAATTGGTTAATAAAATAAATTTTCCTGATTAAATAAATAATTGGAACCCTTGTGTGATCACCCCTGTTGAAAAAAACTGAAATAATAAAAATGTGGGTGGTCTTTAGGGTTTATTTATCTGAATGGGGTGTTTTGTGGATTGTTGTGGATTGGGTAAGAAGTGGGGCTGTGGTTGGATTGGTTGTGGGTAGGTGTGAATGCTAATTTAGTGATGGGCAGTGGGGCTACGATAAATGGTATCAAGGGGTGATGATGTATGAGTTTTGGTGTGTTTGTGGTTATGGTGGTTTGAAGCGGGGCTGCAGGTATGGGTTTGAATGTGATCGAACTATGGGTTTTTAATAAAAAATAAAATGTGGAAGAGTTAAATAATAGTGGGTCTTGTTAACGGAACAGTAATAATAATCAATGGTGCAGGTTGGTTAATAAGAAGAGACTTGTTTGTATTGCTTTTATATTCTTAACTTGATTTGTGGATGGTAGGTATGTGTTTTACGAACGATTGATATGGTTGGTTGTGCCCAGTAGTTATGGAATTAATAAACAAATTCTATTGAAACATGAAAACATAAATGGGGTTGGGGTTTTATTTTGTATGCATGCTTCAACATGGCAGTGCCAAGGCACGTGCTCAGTTTCCCTATTTAGAAGCCATAGGTTTGGTTGTGTGTTGTTTATACATATACATATATATATGTGTATCTTTGTGTTTTTTCGTACCCCACCCATGTTGAGAACTTACTTCCAAACAATCCCATTTCAAGGGAGAGGGTATTTTCCCCTTTGTTACTATCTCCTTCCTGCTTCTTCTTCCATAGGCTGTAATGTCTTAAGGCGGCCTTACATCCAAGAATTTCGGGTAGGTTTCGTTTGGGGTGGTTGTGGCCCAAGACTCTTCGGGACGTTTTACAATTTCCCAAGAATCTTCGTGATGACTCCCAGGTGTGTGCGGGTGGGATGTGTGGTTGTGAGGCCCAGGTGTGTGTGGGAAGGATGTGTGGTTGTGAGGCCCAGGTTTGTGCAGGCGGGTTACGTGGTTGTGAGGCCCATGTGTGTGTGGGCGGGATCTATGGTTCTTGAGGCCGAGGTGTGTGTAGGCAGGAAGAGTGTGGTAGCATCCGGACGTTCACCATTAGGAAGAGTAGCAAACTAGTGGAAAATGGTGCGGGCTACCCAATATTCTTGTTCTTATATACTAATACCTATTGTTTTGCATTTTTTGTGAGAATGGCTGGTGAGTTTGGGTGGATATAATTCCTTGCTAGGTTTTGGTTTCTTATGTTGTTCTCAAAAAACATTAGGATGTCTCCCCACTTTTTCATGAGATATTTAGGTTTCCCTACTGAGTATACATGTTTGTTCACCCTACGTTTACTTTCAGGTTACCAGGAGGAATACAAGGGCCATGTAGGACCCTACTAGTGAGACAATTGGAGTTGTTTCAGTTGTTGTACACTTGTTTCTTTTGGTATTGTACTTTTGATTATTCTTGTACTTGTACCTTGTTTTAGAATTGTTTAAACATGCATGTGGGATTGGTTTTGGATTATTTACTTCTTCTTTTACTTTTGGTGTTTGACTCATCCTATTTCTCGATCTTAAATAATAAAAGTGTAATGCCTCCCATATTTGTGAAGAATTCATACCCTTGGTGCTTGTTGACACCCCGGGGCCTACTGGAGGCGGGACTCGGGGGGTCAATATCTCCCTGTCACCATTGCCAGCTCAGGAGGGGCATCTTTGATGGAAGCGATTCGTGACAGAATGGTAACAAAGGTAATTGTTGAGAGTTAGGATTGGGTATGGAGTTAGGCATAGTTAGGATTTCATGGGATGGTGGGGAAATAGTGTTGGATGATCTTGGTGTGTGACATAGGCCAGGGAAAACCGGCTAGGACACGAGATATTAGGGCCCCTAGTGATCTGATGCAAGGACTCTAAGCCTACAAAATGACCAAGTGAGACTACATAAATTGCAGTGTAGAGACCCTAGGGAAGGTACATGCATCATCCTAATTGTGTTTTACTTGATTTGGGTGTTCTGGGAAGGAAATTAAATAAAATGATAAAATGAAACCTTGAAAATTTTCCTTACTACATGGGCTTAGGAGATCTTTGTTTACCATACAGCTATGGCACCTGGACGTCGTCCCCTGGTGGCTCAGACAGCCGAGGACCAGCAGATTTAGGCGGTCGATTAGATGAGGATTGACCGAGAGGAGGAAGATAGCAAGTGGAAGAAGACTCTCCATTCTTTCCAGCGGAAAACCCTCAAGAATTACGAGTGTAGTACTTGGAATATGGAGACAGAGGGGTGGATTGAGGATCTAGGGATAAAATTTACTTTGATTCTTTCTCCGAGGGAGTACTGGGTTCCTCAAGCAGTGAATTATCTGAGAGGTGTGGCACGTCAGTGGTGGACGCTCTACCTCAGAGAGAGGAAAGAGGAAGGTGTTCTGTGGGCTGACTTTGAGAGGGAATTCCGAGAGGAATTCCTCTCTTCCATGATGAAGGCAGAGAAGTGGCATGAGTTACTCTCCCTTCAGCAGGTGAGTATGTCAGTATGAGAGATGGGTAAAAAGTTCAAAGATCGCTTACTCTTTACACCAGAACTCTTTACGGATGATGAGTCTCGATCGAGACGTTTAGATGAGGCGCTTAGTCCTTCGCTCCAGTATGTTGTCACCCCCTTTACTCTTCTGACGTACTTGGTAGTACATAAAAAGGAAGAGGTTGTATAGAGAATGCACTCATAGGGAGTTTCACCATGAAAGGGGATCCAGTTGGGTTCGTCGAAGGGGAAGGCAGTCAGGATTAGGTCTCCTGCGACAGGGCCTTCCAGATTCAGGCCAGCAGGGAGAAGGCCCCATCAGTTCCATTTCAGATCTTCGGGTCCTCGTCCCTTTTTCATGATCCCAGGACCGAAGTGTTTCACTTGTGGAGGATTCGAGCATATTCAGAGTTAGTTCCTGTCTCGAGCGTAGTACGGTGGAGGTGGGCATGTTCAGCGCCCGCCTCAGCAGCACCATTTGCCAGCGAGGCCCTTCCAGCAGCAGGAGGACCCTCCTCCTCAGAGGGAAGACTATGCAGGAGGAGGCCGACCTTAGGGTGATCCTCAGGGACCTTGACCAGGACGTGCTCGTGGAGGTGGTTGACATCAGAGAGGTAGAGGACCTGGGTGTGGATAGTTTCACGTAGCAGAGTTAACAGCTCCGGAAGGACCACAGGTGGGGAGAGGTACGATTTGTTTGTTCAACACTCTCGTTTCGGCTTTGTTCGATTTAGGAGCTTCACGCATCTTTGTTGCACCCGGTCTATACCATGCATTGGGTCTAGAAGTAGAGAGACCTTCAATACCCCTGGTGCGGAGTACACTAGTTGGAGGCCTGACCAGCTTATCTTGTGTCTGCTAGGGATGTGGACTAACATTGGGACTGCATCGATCTAGTGGGAACCTTCGTTTCCTACAGATACAGCCATACGATGTCATCCTAGGCATCAACTAGTTGTTTTATGATACTGTTGTTATCGACTGCTTCTGAATAAGGGTCATGTTCTCCGACATGGATGGGCAGCGTGTATCTGTTGTTGCCAAGAAGAGCTATTATGTAGGATGCTGGCATGTGAAGCCTCTCATTTCCATGTTAGGAGAGTTATCAATGGTTTCAGCTAATACAGAGATAATGGATGTCCCAAAGGTTGTTGAGGCGTTCCTCGATGCTTTTCCCAAGGATGTTGTGACTCTACCCCCCCCCCCCCCCCCCCGACGTGGCATTGAGTTCAGGATAGACTTACAGCCTGGTGCCTATCCGATTTCGATGGCCCCTTATTGGATGGTACCTTCGGAGTTTCCAGAGTTGTGGATTCAGATTGATGATCTGATGGAGAAGGGTTTTGATCAACCCAATGTGGTGCCATGGGGTGCTCCAGTTTTATTCGTAAATATGTAATATGGTGGTCTCAGGTTATGCATAGACTGCCGAAGGATGAATACGTTAATAGTCAAGAACCATTACCCCCTTCCAAGGATAGATGATCACTTCGACCAGCTGAGGGGAGCAGTTTGGTTTTCTAAATTGATCTATGATCTGGATATCATTATCTGAGGGTGAAGGACAATGACATCTTGAAGATGGCTTGCAGGTGTAGGTATGGACACTTCATGTTTGTAGTGATGTCGTTTGAAGTTACAAATGCACCAGCTATGTTCATGGGACTTATGAACCTTGTCGTCCAAGAGTTTCTAGACTGTTTCGTCATTATGTTTATCAATGACATCTTGATATACTCAGGATCAGAGGAGGTGCACGTTGAGCATCTCAGGGTAGTCTTGGAAGTCCTTCGACACCACCAACTTTATGGGATATTGTCGAAGGGTATGTTCTTGACACAAGAAGTAAAATTCCTTGGGCATTTAGTGCCTCATCATGGAGTGATAGTAGACCCGTAATAGATGAAGGCAGTTGTTTCTTGGGCGGTGACCAAGAGCGTGGTATAAGTTCTTAGTTTCCTGGGGTTGACAGGTTATTATCGGAGGTTCGTTTCAGACTTCTCTCGAGTTAATTCTCCATTGAAGGAATTGACTAGGAAGAACTAGGTCTTCCTATAGAGCGAGCAGTGCTAGAAAGCTTTCGACTACTTGAAGGAGAAGTTGGTCAGTTCTCTTGTACTCAGGTTTCCAGAGGAAGGGTTGTTGTATGAGGTGTTTTCTGATGATTATAACCTTGGTTTGGGGTGCGTGCTGATGCAGAGGAAGGGTGTGATCAATTATGTGTCTAGGTAGTTGTGCCATCACGAGCATAACTATGCCACCCATGACCTAGAGCTTGCATTAGTAGTGTTCACACTGAAGTTTTGGAAACATTACCTCTTTGGGGAACACTTTGTGGTATTCTCAGATCACAAGAGCTTACACTATATCTTCTCCCTGTGTGACCTGAACATACGGCAGTAGAGATGGGTCGAGTTTCTCCAAGACTATGACTTCGAGATCTCTTACACTGAAGGTAAGGGAAACTTTGTGGCTGATGCCCTTAGCAGGAAGTCGCATAAGGAATTGGTTCGGGAATCCGTTGATGCTTGGAGAGCGATGGAAGAGTTGGATGCCTTTCACTTGGATGCAAGGGTTGACGCTATTAGAGGCTGTTTGTTTCAGATGATGCTGCAGTCCACCTTGTTGCAGCAGGTGGAAGAGTCCCAGTGGGGAGACTCCGAGGAAGAAGTAATGCGAGATCATATCAATCAGGGAAACACTACAGAAGGATGGTCAGAGGACATCCAACATCAAATTCTTTTTCATGGAAGGATGTTTGTTCCAGAGGCGATGTGTGAGGGAGTTCTCTATGAGATCCATAGCTCAGCCTTAGCGGTACATCCAGGAGTTTCAAAAATGTACCAAGGCCTGAGGGAATAGTTTTGGTGGACCAGGGTGAAATGGGGAGTGGCAGAGTTTGTGTCTAAATGCCTAGTGTGTCAGCAATTGAAGGCTGAACACCGTGTTCCCAGTGGTTTATTACATCCTTTAGATATCCCCAATTGGAAGTGGGATGACATCTAAATGGACTTCATCACAGGACTACCCAGAGCACATGGTGGTTATGATGCTATCTGGGTATTGGTGTATCGACTGACGAAATCAACTCACTTCTTAGCAACTAAGGATTCAGGCCTGGTGAGTACCTTAGTACAGAGGTACGTAAACGAGGTGGTGCAGTTTCATGAAGTTCCGAATAATATCATCAAAGATCAGGATACTCAGTTTACCTCATGAGTCTGGGGGGGGGGGATTTTAGCATGCTTTTGGGACCCAGCTATGCCTTAGAACTACGTTCCACCCCCAGACCGATGGGTAGAGAGAGTGGACTATCCAGACATTGGAGGACATGTTGCGAGAATGCGTTATGGATTTCGGAGGATCATGGGTGCGACACATGCCTTTAGTAGAGTTTTCCTACAAAAAATCTCCCACTATACTATTGGAATGGAACCCTTTGAGGCTTTTTCTGGAAGATCATGTCGTTCACCAATTTGATGGGTAGAGGTTGGTGAGGCAGGTGCTCTTGGTCTAGAGGTCATATAGAGCACCACATATAAAGTCCATCTTGTGCGTGAGAGGATGAAAGAGGCTCATGACCGACAAAAGTCTTATGTCGATCGTCGGAGGAGGACCTTGGAGTTCGAGGTGGGAGATCATGTTTTCTTGATGTTTTCCCCTCGACGAGGGAATCAAAGGATTGGGAAGTGGAGTAAGCTCTCCTCTAGGTTCATCGGTCCTTTTGAGGTGATGAGGCGAGTCGACGAGGTGTCATATCAGCTACCCCCGCCACCACAGTTGGATAAGGTTTACGATGTCTTCCATGTCATTAGTAATTACACGATGACTCCAATGTTTTCGACTGAGGATATTTAGATATATGAGACGATGCGACCATAGAAGAATGACCAGTCATAATCGAGGATCGTAAATATAAGGTTCTTCGTGGATGAACCATCACCTTGGATCGTCTATTGTGGAGGCATGGCGGCCTCCAGGAGAGCACTTGGGAGCAGGAGTCCCAGACATATGATCAGTACCCAGAGTTGTTTTGACTTTTTTTGTTTGTTCTTCTGATCTTTGTTTCGATGTTATACTATGTACCTTTGATATATGGAATCCTTGGATTGTCGGTTGTGAGACTTTTTGTTTCCTTATGCTCTGGAAATGTGTAACATGTTTGGATGTGTGGGGAAAGGGAAAAACCTGATCCTTAATCAAGACGCATTAATGAGAATGCAATTAAACCTGTGAGGGTGAGTCAGTACCGCCTAAATTGGATAATATCTCTACATAGGAGAAGGAATTTCCCCAAACAACGTGTTAGAGTAGTGTGTTGTTTGTACGGTGTTGGGGGCAGCACATGTTGAAAATTCCTAATGTATGGATGTGGGAAGGCCCAATTTTTAATTGAAACACATTAATGAGGATACGATTAGACCTGTGGAGGCGAGTCAGTTCTGCTTAAAATGGATAATATCTCGACATAGGAGACGGAATTCCTAACACATATGATTAGGGTTTTTTGATGGTTTCCTATTATAACAAGATCAAAAAGAGGTATCTTTTTGGGTTCCTTTTAGTTGGATTTTGAATTCTCGGGGACGATAGTGTTTTAAGAGGTATCTGATGTAATGTCATGGACCACTCCGACCCATTCCATTCTCGAAATGAAGGTCATGAAGTGTTGTGGAGGGTAAAAAATAATTTTCCCACACTTTTCAGAATTTTTTAAATACACATCGTGTAGTGTGAGTACACGTCGTGTACCACCTCACCGGGTATACCCCATGTTGATGATGTGTCCTTGTCACGTCAAATAAATGAGTACATGTCGTGTAGCCATACTACACGCCATGTAGTCCCTCCCCGCTTATGCGTTACCCTCAAACTAGGTGTTGAATAGTCAATGACCATGTTCTGCGTTGAAGGCAGTGTTGGAAGCTGCTTGGCGAACATATGAAATGGCCGAGTACACACTGGGAACTAGAAAGTACATTTCATGTACTTTATTTTTTCCTGCTTATAAATGGAGGGGCCTCTTCTAATTTTCAAATCACTCCTCTCTACCCCATTCACTTGATAAGATCTCTCCCAAGAGAGAGACTCCAAGATTTTTTTTTCCATAACTTCTTCGTCTGAGCTCCGATTTACAACCCGTCATAGGCTACCGGATCCTAACGACGAGGCAGAACTTCTGAGCTTGGATCTGTTGTCTTTCCTTCAGCCTTTCCTTCCTAGCCTCCACCCAAGGAGGTTTTTCCGGGATTTGACAGAAGCAACGGGCACCGAAGGAGATCTTCTATAGTTGACCCGGGGGAGCATTGTGACCAAAACCTATTGAGGTAGGGATCTTACCTTCGTTTCTCTAAATTTTTCATCATGAAGGGTGGGTATCCTATTGTTTATATGAAAAACATTTGAACTGGTTTAATAAAGATAATATCTGGCTTAATGAACGGGGATGGGGAGGTTATTATGTTTATCATTATTTATCCTATTGTTATGTTATGGATAGAATTGGCTTAAGCCTACTGAAAATCAAGGTCATTGGGGGCCTTTTCTTGCACAATTAAATGTTTCACTTTCTTTATAAACCCTTTATGGATGGAAACATTGTGAAATGTAGGAATTTGTTAATCACATAAATTTGGATGATTAAATTAATTACTAGAACCCTTTTGTGATCACCCCGGTTGAACAAAACTGAAATAATAAACATGTGGGTGTTGTTTAGGGTTTATTTATGTGAAGGGGGGAGGGTTTGTTGGTTATTGTGGATCGGGTAAGCAGTGGGGATGCATGTGGATTGGTTGTGGGTTGGTGTGAATGCTATGTTAGTGATGGTCAGCGAGGCTGCGATAAATGGTATCAAGGGGTGATCATGTACGAGTTTCAGTGTGTTTGTGGTTATGGTGGTTGGAAACAGGGCTATAGGGATGAGTATGAATGTGAACGAACTATGGGTTGTGAATAATAAATAAAATTTGGAAGAGTTAATGAATGGTGGTGCTTAGTAATAGAACATGAATAATAATCAATGGGGCTGGTTGGATAATAAGAATGGACTTGTTTTTATTTCTTGTATTTTCCTAACATGATTTGTGGATGGGAGGTATATGATTTACGAATGATTGGTATGGTTGGGATACGTTTTTGGTATGAATATATATATCTCTATCTTTGTGTTTTGTCGCACCCCACCCATGATGAGCACTTAGTGCTGAACACTCCCATTTCATGGGATTGGGTTTTCCCCTTAGTTACTAGCTTCTTCCTAGTCCTTCATCCAGAGTCTGTGATGGATTCAGGCGACCTTACACCCAAAACACTCGGGTAGGTTTCGTTTGGGGTGGTTGTGGGCCAAGACTCTTTGGGTTGGTTTACTATTTCCCATGAATCTTCAAGATGAGTCCCAGGTGTGTGCGGGCGGGATGTATGGTTGTGAGGCCCAGGTGTGTGCAGACGGGATGTGTGGTTGTGGGGCCTATGTGTGTGTGAGTGGGTTACGTGGTTGTGAGGCCAAGATGTGTGTGGGCGGGATATGTGGTGCTTGCGGCCCAGGTGTGTGCGGGCGGGAAGAGTGTGGTAGCGACACGATGTTCGCCGTTAGGAAGAGCAGCAAACTAGCGGGAAATGGTGCGGGGTGCCAAATATTATTGTTCTTATATACTACTACCTGTTGTTTTTTGTTTTTTGGTGAGTGTGGATAGTGAGGCTAGGTGGATAGAATTCCTTGCTAGGTTTTGGTTTCTTCTGTTGTTCTCACAGGACATTAGGATGTCTCCACACTTGTGCATGAGAGCATTAGTTTTCCTTACTGAGAATACTTATATGCTCACCCTACGTTTACTTTCTGGATTCCAGGAGGACTACCAGGGCCGTGCAGGACCCTACGAGTCGGGACAGTTGGAGTTGATTCAGTTGTTGTACTCAAGTTTATTTTGGAATTGTACTTTTTAGCTTTCTTGTACTTGTACCTCGGTTTAGAATTGTTTAACCATGCATGTCGTATTGGTTTGGGTATATTATTTGTTCCTTTTCATTTGGTGTTTAAATCATCCTATGTCCCGATCTTAAATATTAAAAGGGTGATGCATCCCATATTTGTGAAAAATTCATACCATTGGTGCTAGTTGCCACCCCGGGGCCTACTGGATGCGGGACTCGGGGGGTCATTATCTCCCTTTCACCATTGCCATCTCAGGAGGGGCATCATTGATGGAAGGGGGTCGTGACATTACTAGATATTTCCAATTTATATTAAAAAGATTCATTATTTAACAACCAGTTTTACACTCCAAATGGATATTATATTTATTATTTACATTATATTAAAAATATATGAACTATAAATTACTATTGAAATTATACGTCTAAATTTTGTAAAAACATTAATATAAATGACTATAGAATCACTATTTGACAAAAAAAATTTCTAAACCCTGGGATTGAATAAGTTATGACATTAGAATATTTTCCCCATGAATATAATTTAATATTTCATATATTGTTTGAATTATGTTTTCATAAAAAACAATCTTATATTATAAAATATTGTATCCCTGGGAAACCATACCAACAATACATGTGATAGAAAATCCAATGATTTCTTAGTTGTCATTTACAATTTAATGGGAGGTGGTGTTCAGAAATTCATGGTGGTATGTACACAACTATACTAGAATATTAACAACACCAAAAACCTTGTAGAACATAAACCATTTTCTAGAATGGAAAAGACACCCATCATGAAAATTATATAGAAATAACCACTAACATTTAGAGAATATTATGATGCACTAGAATAAAATGATAGGTTTAGTCAATGGAAAATATCCTTTCTATTCTCTACAATTATGAAAATCATAATTTTCCTTGGTAAACAATTAATTTGATGGAGAAGCGAATCAATGGTCAGAATTTATAAAGAATACAAATCTAATAAATAAAATCAGATAAATTTAGTTGGAAGACATTAATAAGATATTTATAAATATGCATCTCCAACAATATATTAAATTAATTCATATATATAATTTAAAAACCTTGAGAAAAATAAAAGGAAATGTTTTTTGACATATGATGTGAATTTCACAAGTCATTAAGTATAATTTCAATGTATTTTTATCAATAATGATTGAAAAATATAAATATTATATAATTTTTTCAAACATCATAATTAAATGATCTATATATATATGTTTTGGAGTTATAAATATGTATTTTGATGTGATATTAATTTTGTGATAGCGTATATAGAATGGTCTTGTGGAAATGGAGATAAAAATAGAATAATGGGGTTTGTTATATGTCAATTGAGTGAGAAATGAAGAAAGAATATCCAACCTACCACATATCAATGTTGTGAAAATGAAGAATCTTGAAAATTTCATCAAATGTATAAAATAATTATTTACATACAATAGAGAAGTTTAATATGATCAGGAATGTAGATGATAAATGAATAATTTGACTAAAAGGATGGAAGAATATATTGATATTGTTGATGAATAACCCGTCAATAATTTCTTCAACTATAACAAGTAAGGGTACTATGTATGAAAGTATACCCAATCATGGGTCTTAGACTTTAATCATCTTCATCCAAAACCAAAGTCATGGGACAAAAGAAAAGTTTATTCCATCACCATGACTATGGTGGTTCATCAAAATGAGGTTTTATAAAGTATACATCATATTCACTCGAGTATGGGAAAAAAATTATTGTATTATTCTTGTATTCATACAATGATATCATGCCCTTTTTATTGAACAATTGAATAAAATATTTGATAGTTTGATGTTGTGATATCCCTAAAAACACCAACTAGTGTGATCATTTCATCCCAAGTGTCAGAAAATTATCCCATTAGAATATGATGGAATGTTATATCAAAAAATCTTAAAATACTTCCCCATGTATAATTTTATACACTACTGGGAATGGGGTGTTCCTTTTTATTTAGAGATAAAATCAAATTTTGGGAAAAGGAAGTGTAGTTCTATATTTGAATATCTCCCATTTAAAAACATAAATGAAATGAATATATATAATCACTATTGAAATGAATCTCAATGGTGTTGGTGTTGATACCTAGTGATGACTCATATATTTTTCAAATAGTTATATTAATAGAAAGCATCATCATTTTCGAAATGAACACTATGAGGTAATATAATGATGTATATCCTAAATTGTATTATGGACTTCCCTAGATCATGATGTTAGTTTATTAATAGAACTTATCCCAAAATCCACTCTTATATCAAATTTTTTTTATCGGATAACCCCAATAAAGCTAGTTGATTTGAAGAAGAAAATCAACACTAATTAATAAAAAAAATTATATACCCTAACACCTCACCTTGGCTGTGAATTTGTACATTATCAAGAAAAATAGTCTTTTAATGTTCTTATGAATTTATAACATTGAGATTAACAAGATCACCCTAAAGAAAAAGTGTCTCATACCATGGATTAATGAATTTTCTCATGATCTCACACATCATGAAGATGGATCATCATTATTTGAATCATCAACTGATGTTAAAGAAAGAAGATATTACAAAGATAATATTATGTATAATATATAAACACTTTGAGTAAAAAGAGATTCTTTTTTGATAAACTAATTAACAAATTATCATCATTGATTCAATGAATATATTATTTAGATACATCGTTGAAAAAAAATTCACAGTCATTACTGAAAATATTCACATTTACTATATGAATATGTTGGAAAATTAATAGAATCTATGTATTATATTCATGAAACTAAAAAGGGGTATAATTCATGATAATTTTAGAAAGATAAACATATGGTTGTTGTGGGTAAAAATCAAGGGTATCATGATCACATGTGAGGGAATTTATATGGACCCTTCAAATAAAAAGGCAATTTCTAATAAACTATACCCACTAGATCCATAGATATTCTTATCTTTATTATATTAAATGGGTCCTAATAATTATTTTTGAGAAATTCTCATTATTTTATCACTGAAAAAAAATTCTATCATGGAAAGGGGTAATGTATGTCTAGATGGATTAATGTGAGGAAATAACTATGGATCTCAAATTTTTTTTAATCCCTACATATGTAATAACAGAATACTTAGATTGAGAAGGCTTGTGATTTATGGTGAATATCTAAAGAAAGTATTTGGATGTAAACTCATTTAAAATGATAATGTGAAATCCAGCATCACAAAATAATAAAATATTCATGAGAAAAATTGCATGGCATGTGACCTGATGTTTGTTACAGTAATATTTCAAATAAAGAGTTGGTACCACTACCAATATGGTGAGAAGTTTGAAATATAAATATATAAAAAATACAAATGTATATATTCACATAGAAGGAGATAAACATGTTTGAATTTATATACATTGAGCTAATCATGGTATATGATTTCACTATTTCACATCCCTTAAAAATATATGAAAAATATAGATGATTAACCTTTCATAAAAGAACCTACTATACAATCTATGATGCACATTGACAACGAACCTATCATCATAGATATACAAAGGTAGGATCAAGAAATCATAATAAGAGGGAACACATCCTACATTTCCCAAAATGTTTCTCAACCACCATCCAAGAGAACATTATAAATGTAAAAAAGTGATGATTTATTTCATAAAAAGAATGTGCAAGCGATATAGACAGGGATGTTTCAGTAATTAAAAATCAATAACTATTGGTTCGATTGGTTCATAACATGGATTCTCATTCCATTATGAAATTATATATAAAAAGAGATATTAAATTATGTATATTGTCCATATTTATTCATCCATCATTGAAGTGCCCATATTTATCACGATATTTAGGATCACATCATGTTGGAAAACATGAATAAGTATATTGTTGGGTGCACATTAATATGGTCGATATATCAGGATGTAAAATTAGTAATAAAAAAGATTAAGTGAATGAGAAACCATTTACTATAAAATCATGTAAATTTGATAAAATCACCATGAAAATTATCATGAGTATTTCAATTTCTTACAAAGGAAGCATTGTGATATAGATTATGGTGGTTCAAATAAAAAACAGTTATTGTTTAATCACTATTTAGCAATATTTCACTCTTTACCAACTTCTAAAATTATACATAGATTTAGTAGTTAAGGTGAAAGGGGAAACACATTCAATCATATTTAATCCCAATCCATGGTCCACCAACTAATTCTAAAAGACTCTTAATCAAGCTTAGATCAATGAAGTGAATTTCAGTATGGTTCATAACCCCAAAACTACTATTCTATCTAAATGATTCATTCATAGACTCAATGGTATGTTGAGAGAGTTCTCAATGTAATTTAACAGATCCTGAGATCATCATGTCTCATTAGTTTAGTTCACATAGGACAACAACATCCACATTTTTATTCAAGCATATCCATATGAATACATATATGGGAAGTGGTGTAGAGATTAAATATGTTGGGATGAATTTTGTGAAGTAAAAATATTCCAAACATATCCTATATAGAGAAAGGAAAAAAATTCAATACATTGAAAAATACATTATAGGTGGTAATGGGTTAAAAAATGTTCTGTTGAGAATCACTGAAGGTATAAGGAGTCTTATGTTAAATTTAAATATTTCCTTCAAATATAACCAAGGATAATAGTCGTTCATTTTTTTAATGAAAGGAATATCCTTTATAAAGTTCTTAAAAGGAATCATGAGTGCAATTAAGAATCATTGGAAGGTGAAGAGGCAATGAAACATTATTTGACTCGTCTCATCTCAATGAATAATATGTGTTTAAATTTTAATGGTGAAATTTATAAAAGGATGAATGATGTAACATCCCAATAATTTATATATATTTAGTTTTCAAGCAAAATAAATAATTAATTTAATTATTTGGTATATAATATAGGTTAAACACATGAAACAGATAATTATTTGATTTATTAAATGAGAACATTGTGTTCAATGAGTTAATGTGCGAATTGGCATTAAATAATAAATATATCCATTAGAAAATTAAATATTGCAATGGGTAAATAAACATCAATTAATTAAATTTATACAATATGAAAAATTAGATCATCATGAACCCCAAGGATCATTATATAAATGATAAACACATCAAAAAAAATAATAATAAGAAATCCAATAAAAATTATAGAAATTGAAATTGTCTATCTTTAAGGAGAATTTAATATAATATTGAATGAAGAAATTTATAGGAACATATTGGAATTAAAATTAATGTTGGATGAAATAATAAACCTTTGGAATATAAAAATTACTATTAATAATACTAATTAGACCATTAGAATATTAATTTTCTTAATAATATATTAAATAATGAGAAAGTATTTTTAACCAAAAAAGTAAATATTTATATTGGAGTTTCTTAAAATAGAAATATAAATTTAATTATTTCTATATTATTTATAAATGGTATTTTGAAACTATTTTTTTATTAAAAAAACTATATATTATTGAAAAATATTTATATATAATAAACACCATTTTTTATAACTATTTCTAAAAATAGTAATTTTATAATTTTTATTAATATTTAGAAATAAATAAAATCATAATTGAATAATAGAAATATAGTTTTTATTGAACATAGATTATAGATTCAGAATTGAGGGATTTTATTGATAGTAGTTTCCCATTTTATTAAAAACCTAATTCTTATAACCCCATAGATAAGGGAGGAGAGATTTTCAAACATAATGAGGCGTTCTAAGTGTTTCAAAAATTAGTGAAACATTCTTTTTGGGAATCTCGTGAGAGTGATGATAAATCTAAAAAATTATGGAATGATTTTATATAAAAATATCTTTATAAAATAGATTTCACCACACATTTCTATGAATTTGAAGGCTTTTGGGAAAAGCGACAATTTTCACAATGAAATCATCATATTGTTTGTTCCGCTACTAAAGGGTGTGAGGTATTCAATAAATGATGGGATATCAAGGACAGTCATTATATCCTAGGACATATTCAATTATGGGATTAACATGATAGGTCTTGATTTTTTATATCATCTTTCCATGTGATGTCCTTAAGTGGAGAAAAATGAGTTTTGGTATTTTTCTTATGAAACCAAGTACACATCTTATTCAAGAATAAGATTATACATTCGACCCATATGAATTACAAAGCACTATATCTCATATTTGGGTGAGGTTTATTCGAATTGTTCTGTTATAATTATGTATTGTGATTTTAAGGGATGTTTCTTTATAAATTGGAGTACCTTGAAAAAATTATATGGAAACTAGTAAATTGATATATATCATTTGGCCTATATTTTTCTTTATATTTGATTTATCATCAAGACTCATTAGTATAGTGGTTTTATATAATATTAATGATAATATAAACATGAATTTGGTGTATGGGAAGTATCCTTCATTTTATAATGTTTCCAAAACAATTGGGCATGAAAGAGTCTTTTGCTAAATGAATATATATTGAATGTGTACTTTATTCAATACTCATTGCTATGAGTAGGTTGAATTTATGAAGAAATTAATGACTTTTAGAATTAAAGGAAATAATGTTTTAAAATCTAATGATCTGATTTAAATAATTTTAGTTTTTATGAGAATAATATTGATGGAATGAAACATTTTGGTCCTTCTATGGAAAATATTCTTAATATGTCCATTAAGTGGAATTATTAGGATTAAAATAACATGACAACACCATATAGTCTAGAAATACTATAGGAGGTTAAATATCAGAACATAATTATCATAATATGGAATGAATATCAAATTAAATATAATTATGGGGAATATCTAAATGATAAATATGAAATCTTGTATAATATTTAGGAAAATTAGGTTACTTCTAAAAAAATCGAATATTATACTTGGTTGATGTATACATATAATGATATTACTGAATATAAGTCAAAAAAACTAAACTACAGTTATTTTATTGAAAATTATTAGTTATAAAATCACACTTGTGAAATAAAATGTATGAATAAAATCTCAAATACTAGAGGGTCGACCTATTTAGAAGTGAGGAAATAAAAATTTAAATTGATTACTCAAAACAAACAAATAGTATGATTACAATATCAAGAATTTTCAGGGTAATAATGATTATAAATCAATGTAATGGGGAGATTAAAAAATTATGGATTCAATTGAAATACAACATTACCTTTCTAAATATTATCACAAATTGATTTATGAACAAGGTATGTATTTTTTCAATAAATATAAAGATTGAATGATTATATTGACCCATAATATCAATCAAATAATAATATGATTATGAAAATTATTGAAGAAGAAAATTACTATAAAATTATAGATTATAATATCATTACCTTGGATTATTAATTGTACAGGATAGAAAGTAATTATATGAGATTGTGAGTTGGATTCTTGGATTCTTATTCTATCTTGCATGGCTACCATATGTAGTGATTCTGTAATCCAATTTTTGTGCAATGATACATTTTAATTTTTGTTTATAAACCCATGGATTATATAGGAGTTAATATGATGCTGAGGTGGTTATACAATGAATGTTTTTATTGAAAGTGGCATAGACCTCCTTCAACTAGATGGGATAAGAGACATCAATCATCCATACCCTTCCATATTCTATGTTGAAAGAGATATAATGACCCCCTGAGTCCTTCTTTTAATAATAACTCGAGTGGAGACTATTACCACCAGTATATAATCATACGTAATATGAAATGCATTAATATTTTTATTTATTAGGATTGGAAGATATATTGGTAAAAACCGATAAAACCCCAAAAAATAATGTAAAATTAAATCCAAAATCCTCTCTCATATAGATGTTCAAAGAAAAATGATACATGTACATGAAATATATATAGGGAAGTTGAAAAATAAAAAAACATTAAAAAAACTATCCCAATGTCCGAGCTAGTACGATATAACATGATCCATAATTTCCTCCTTGAAACATGAATACAGGCTTATATACATTGGGTGAGTATACATGTACAATTACTAGGGGAAACCAAAATATCTCATGCACAAGTGGGGAGAAATTCTAATTCCCCATGAGAAATGTATACAACCAAAGCATGTAGAATAGAAAAAATATCATTCCAACCTCACCAAGGCACAATACCAAAATCACACAATTTAGGTAAAATAATATTAATAAAACATCGATATTTTGGTACCCCATACTACTTTACCATTGGTTACTAATGACATCCTATTTTTTAGAGTGTCCCCTCCATTCTCACCATAGTCCCGCTGCCGCCCCATCAACAACCTTTTCGTTCCCTACAACCACGCATTCTGCCTGCAGGCACCGAGGCCACAACAACCACACATATCCCTACACACAGACACCTTGTCCACAATAACTACCTCCATGCATGAAGACATATGTTATATAATAAATACTACCATTCCCTAAGACACATGGGCCTCATCCTGATGAAACTTGGGAAACAAACTGGTTGTACATGACTGGGCCAACCACCATAACTACCATTCCAAAAGAATCGTAGGCTTTAATGGATGCCAGTCCATCACATACTCCCCCAAGGGTCTTGGTCTACTCAGGAATGGGATATAAAAATGTTCTGATAACTATCCACTCATATAAGTGTTAGTAAGAAAACCATCCCCCTAGAAATGGGGGTGTTCAAAATGATTTGATCAACTTGGATGGGAGAAAATAAGTTACATAATAAATAAATTATATATATATAGGTAAAAAAATCTCTCCTACCAACCTAGGGGTTCCAAAACCAGCCAATACAAAAACACCCTCATTATTATTCATTCATAAAAATCACAACAGTTGTAATCCTGACACAACTCATTCTTGGAAGATAATTCCCTATTGAACCCAATTTTTTTATCAGATTCTAGTGGTACTATTTAAATAATTATTCACTATCGATCAACTAAAATGAATAACAACAAGTCAAAACCACAACTGAAGGAAAAAAGTGTAACAATTTCTGCATTCACACATGGTTATCTAGTAATGTCACAACAAAAAAAGATATATGAGATCCCTCAAATTACTAGAACAACACCATGACCCTAACTATGGCCACCGATTCACAAGCCAACAACTAAGAAATTTGGGATTCCATTCCCATCCACATCACCCAACAATCATAAAGAAGAACAATAACATACATCACTATAAAGGAGCACTAGAGTGTTTTCATATTTAAACAGACATTTCCTTTAGTTCCATCTTTCGGTCTGGTTTAACCCTGGTGACCACACAATGATTCTTATTCAATGGGAATCCATTTATTCAAATGTGTTTATCTAATAAACCAGTTTCCATGTTACACCCATTCAATAACATAATTACCAATTAAAACATAGGTTTATTAGTTCACAGGAAAGAACACCCAATAGCCACAATTGTCATTGGACATAATCCAATATAATTAATAACACATAAGAAATGGTAAAAGATTAAAACATCATCATAAAACATACCCATTCATTCTTCTAAAACCATGTATTATATGCATTATGGTTTTTTCGTCCATACCCATAGGAAAATGTTCATATCCACACCAAATGATACACAATAAATAGAGATGAAGGAAAACCCCTAACAAGAACATCAATGATCGATGTTTTTCTCCATATGCCATGAATTGGGGATGCGCGACTTATAAGGAAGGAACTATGATGAATCCAAGAGTGAGAAGGAATGGTTCCAGCATAGACTCACAAACATCCTCTAGAAGGAGGACTCCAAATAGACCAATGACAGGAAAATGACAATCAATGAAGAAGAAGGAATCCTTATGTGATAAAAGGATAGATCCTGGAGTTATGGGATATTAATTATTTTACCTCTTTAAATAATGATCATGGAATCTCCATGCAGTTGGGTGGTTACACATGATAGAATTAATTGTGATTTAATAATTCTCATCTTAGATGTGTCAATAATGGTTGTGATTTTATGGTCTTTCCGTTAAACTGAGGAAAACACATAATAGGAATGTATGGAAAAGGGTGTGACACAGAGGAAAAAGAAACATGTTTTGGTATGTAAGTCATGGTTCACCCGACACTTGGGGGATTTTAGATATCATTAATGGTCTTTTAATGGTTTTTAATGAGGTATTAAAACAATTTTACGTAAAAAAGATATGTTGTGAGGGAGAAATTGGGAAAACACAAGAAACTGGAATAAATGGGAAAAGTTGAAGATTAGGTGCCACTGTTAATTTGCCACTATTTTGGTGTGTGACCATGTCAGTGCCACCATGACGGTGTGATAGTTATGGGGTGACCATGACACTGCGACCACGATGGTGTGACCGTGTTGTGCTAGTAGATCGGTGAGACACCATTTGTGGTGCCACCATTTCATTGTTCGATCGTGAAATTTTCACCATAATGGTGCCACCGGTTTGGTGAGACACTGTAAGTGGTGCCACCATTTCAGTGTGTGACCAGACTGTTCTACCATCATAGTTCCACGAGTTCGGTGAGACACTATATACCATGCCACCATTTAAGTGTGCGACTGTGACTGTTCCACTTTAACAGTGCCACAATAACAGTGTCATTATCACGGTGCCACCGCAATAGTGACCCTACAACAGTGCCACTATGTCCAGTTCCACCATACTGGTGGAACCATTTGGTCGAACAATGTTTTTTGGACTATCCTTTTTTGAGTCACTACCCAATGAAAAGTTCGGTTTAAGAACAAAAACCTAGAAGATACCCTTCAAGAGTAAACCTCCTCAACATCTACTAACACCTCTCCCTCATCTATATTTGTAACAATCAAAGATACAGTACCACTCTTCTCCCCCAATTGACTAAAAAAACATATAAAAGTCATAGCGTCTATTTATATGGATTAATATTTCCCTTCCTCCATGCCAAAATACTATCCACTTTGGGCGACACTGACTCACTTTCATGAGTTTAGTTGTATCCACTATAATGTGCCTGGCATTGGGATCTGGTCATCCCCTCCCCATAGGCATCACACTTCGCACACATCCAAAGAACAAGGGAAACAATCAACTTCAACGTTAATAATGTAAATAACTACATCACAAAGAAGTAAAAAAAAACTTAACAAATCATGAAACTTCTCTAGGTACTGGGCGTGCATCTGTGCCTCCCATTCCCATGTCCCGTCATCAAGGACACCATGAATCTATATAACACAACCAAAGGGATGGTTGTTCAATGAAGCAACATCTCCTCACAAATCATGATCTTCACTGGTCACTCTAAAAATGTTGTGTCGTCCCCGATATCCATCTCCCCCAGTCGAGGATGTGTGAATCATCATGTAGGCACCGACAGTGCTGAGGCCCATGGCTGATGTCTTGAATCCTTAGTAGTGGTGGTGGTAGCACTAGCTGATAAGCTACATCACCGACATTCTGCTACAACTTAAAGGGTACAACAAACCTCGGGGAAATATTACTTCATTTTCCTAACCTCGATTTCCCACACCGAGGGAAGACCTTCAAGAACGAGTGGTCCCTAACCTGTTACTCCAATGGTCTCCTCCTATGATCGACATACGAATTCTCTCTATCTTGATCCATCATCATACTCTCTCGTATAAGCTGAACCTTCCTTGTCTTGCTCTCCACCAACTCTGGGCCAAAACACAAGCATCCCCGTCCTCTGTCCAACACATGGGCGAGCGACATGGCCTTCCGTACAAGGCTTGAAAGAGAGCTATGCCTATTTTAGTGTGTTAACTATTAATGTTGTAAAAGTATACCAAAGGTATGTTTCATACCCACGATCACCCAATGTTTAAAACACATTCCCATATCATATCCTCCAATATGTGGATGGTCTGCTCTATTTTCCAATATCTCTAGGGGTGGAGAGTAGTGATGTGGAATAACATGGTTCCAATAGCATGTTGAAACCAATATCAGACTCTTTAGGTCTACCGTGTATCCATATCTGAGACTAAGGACCTTGGACATCACTCAACCACACTACCTCAATCACGTACCACAATTATAAGGCATCCACCACACTCGAATCCTTGATTTCCAGGAAGTGAGCTTATTTCGTTATCTAGTCCACCACTATCCCGATAGAATAACAACCCCCTTGATCCCTGGGAAGTCCCGTGATGAAATACAAAGATATTTTGTCCCACTTACACTTGATTAAATCAAAATGTTTTAGAAGACCTATTGGGATGCGGTGGTCCGCCTTCACCAGCTGACACACGTGGCACTTTACCCAAAACTCTACCACTGCCTGCTTCAACCCGATACACCAAAACCAACCCTTAAAAGCTTAGAACATCATGGAAACTCTTGGGTGTGCCACTAGCGGTGTGTTTTGTAAGTCACCCAAAACACTCTTCTACATTTCCACCGGGATTTATAACATCCCATGAAACAACATCGGATTCTTCTTATCTTCTAAACATCCTCCTTGAGAATCACCCTTGGTAACACGGTCATGAATCACTTCAGACTCTATATCCCCTCACAAATAATCCTCCACCTGTTGCAACAGAGAGGAATTTACTATCTTCTGAAATCGACATCCTCTACCATCCTACACCCTTTCATTTAGGTGTTGGGCAGCCATCTCCTCCATCACATCCAAGCATCTGTCGATTCTCAAACTACATCCTTCCTCAACTTTTTACTGAAGGCATCTTCCACCACATTACTCTTACCAATAGTGTATGTGATTTAGAAGTCGTAGTAAAAAATAAAATAAATCAACCTCCACATTGGCAAGTTCATGTCCCGATGGGAGATGATATACCTCAAGATCTTATTATTTGTGAAGACCAAGAAGTTCTCCCCTGTGAGGTAATTCCACCATAAAATTAGTGATAACATGGCTGTTGTAAGTTCTAGGTCATGGGTGTAATATTTGTTCTCATGGGTCTGTATCTAATTTGACCCATAAGATTTCTCCGCTACTGTTTCATTATCACAAACCATAAGAATTAATCTAAATCATCACATAACACATCAAAAGTCACCCCATATTTTGGAAAACCCAGTTCTGGGGCACTAACCAGCTTCCCCATCAGATAACTAAAGGATGCCTAGCACTAATCAGTCCATATAAATACTTTGTATTTCTTGGTCAAGGATTTCAAGGTTGTTGAAACTAAAGAGACGTTGGGAATTAATCTCTGGTAGTAACCTTCTAGGCCAAGGAAACTATGAACCCCTACCACGTTCTTGAGTGCTTCCCATGAAACAACCACCTTGACCTTTGATGGGTCCATTTCTATTACTTGATCAGACACCAAATGACCAAGGAAGTGCACCTCTAGTGTCTAGAACTTGTTCTTTAACAACTTCCCATAGATCTAGTGATGTCTGTGGACCTTTAAAACTATCCTCATATTCTCATCATGACCAACATCTGATCATGAGTAGATCATGATGTCGTCGATAAATATGAAAATGAACTTCTCCAGATTTTCCATGAAGATTATGTTCATGATCCCAATGAACACGGTTTGTTCTTTCGTAACACCGAACAACATGACCATGAACTCAGAGTGCCAATATCTGCACCTGGAGGAACTCTTAGAGATGTCACCCTCTTTCACCATCAACTGGTGATATCCTCATCACATGTCAATCTTGGAGAACCATCCTTCCCCCTTCAACTGATCAAAATGATCATTGATCCTTGGTAGGGGGTAATGGTTCTTCACTATTACCTGTTTTAGCCTTTAGTAGTCTATATATAGCCTGAGACCACAATCTACCATCATTAAGAGGAAGAATGGAGTACCCCATGGTGACATGGTTGGCCAAAAAAACCCTTCATCATCAGTTTTTAAATATGCATCTTTAACTCCCACAATTCAAAAGGCACCATCGAAGTCGTAAGAGCATTGGGTTTCAGGTTTATCATGAACTCGACATCACATCAAAGGGGTAGAGTCACCACCTCTCTTGAGAAGATGTACACGAACTTACTGAAGATCCCAAGAACTTCCACAATCTCTGTATCTCCTAACTCCACTGAAAACTAAACCAAAAAGGAATGAAGGGGCTCCACTCAGCAGATGTATTCCTAGAAACCTCCCCCACCAACAAAAGTCATACATTGTCTACCCGTATCTGAAAACACAACCCTTATCCCAAATCAGCTGATAAAGGCACACAGAGAGATCATGTAATTGATACATAAAATGAAATCATATGGCTACATCAGTAGAAAACGAAGGTCCTTGATCGAATGATTTGGTCCAAACATTAGTCTACATCCATGTTATACATAATGCAAGTTGGTCTAAACTCTGATTGGAGTACTCAAATCCAGGGTTATGGGAATTCTCTCTGCATCTAGACCCAAAAATTGGTCTATATTGGGTGGAAAAAATTATTTTGAAGCTCCTCAATCAAACAAGGTGTAGGAAAGTGTGCTAAATAAGAAGAACGTACCTCAAACGACCACTGGACCAACTTGAATGGCTTCTTATACAGTGTGAAAATGCACATGGTCATATCCTCTTCCACATGGAGTTCAGCATCCTCCCCAACCTTTCCCTTGTTGAGGTCCCTGATTAGTGCCCCGAGATTAGATGCCTCCTACAAACTCTTCTCTCATAAGAGAGGGATCTTGTTGTCCCTACTACAACTGTTGAAAGGGCCTTGCTAGAAACTGTTGTTTTTGAGGTGGGAACTGTACCTGCCATCCCCCACTATAGTGCAGTCAGTCAAAGAATGGATTCAAAAGGTTCCCATGAGGTCCACAGATGATGAATCATGCTCCTTGGAATTTATGTAAGGGTCAAGGACTAGGTGATCGAAACTGGAACTACTAGGGATTCTCTCTACTGGCTGAAACCTGGAGGGCCCAAATTCTTGTGGAATTCTACTAACAACCTTCCACATTTACGATACAAAAAAGATCCCCTCTCATTGTACACCTCACCATGTGTTCATCCTCTCCACCACTTCATCCTTTTTCATAACCTCAATGTACGTCAGTTAGGTTAAAGTAGTAACCACATACATATGAGAAGGATGGAGTGCCTCCTCAAAAGGTATTTACGGAGTCTCCTCATCTAGAAATAGGTGCATTGAAATGTGAAAGAGATCCTTAATCATTATCCCCAGCTCCATCAATGAAATACTCTTCTTCTGAAGGGAGATTAGCTCCTACCTCTTCTCAGCCTTAATCTTGGAAGAGAGGAATTCTACCTAGAACTCTCTCTCTATGTCAGTCCACGAATCTTCAGTCGTCCTCTTCACCCCATGATAGAGCATCCACCACTGACACACCACTCCCAAAATCTAGATTACAACCACAAGAACCCAATACTCCATTGGAGTTTGGATCACGCTGAAAGTTGTCCCCTACTACTCGAGCCTTATTTCTGTCTCTATGCCAGAGATGTTTCCCTCATACTTCCCAAGGTTCTAGCACTAAAAATCATGATGTGTCCTTTTCTACTAATCATCCTACTCCTTCTGATCATCCCTCTAGTAATCAACCAAATTGGACTCATGGGGTTGGATCACCCACATTACTTGTGGTCGTCGTCTGTGTTTCATAGCTAAATGGTAAATAAAGAATGACTAATCACTAGTGTTGTAGAATATTTCTTTTAAATATTTAATGGACTTTATATTTATATTAAATCCCTAAAATTTCAAAAAACACAAAAAAAATAGAAGTCTCTAGGAAACTTGTATCCTTCCTAAGGTCTCTATCCTATAATCAGTGTAGCCTCAAATGGTTTCTCGGTGGATCCAGAGTCATTGAATCAGATCATAGGGGGCTATAAAATATTGCTTCCTAGCTAGTCTTCCCTAGCCTATTTCAAACACTATGATTTCCAAACATTGTTTCCCAACCATCCCATGTAATACTCCCTGTGTCTGACCTCAGACTCCATCCTATCTCGCAACCTCTCTCTGATACCATCTTGTCACGAACCTCCTTCACCATGATGAATAAAAGGGACAACAACCTACCAAACCCTTCATTCATCGAGTTGAAAGATAGATAATGGCCTCTATGCCCCTTCATCAATTGGCCCCAGTGGGACGACTAGAACAAGGTGTATATAATCACATATAATATGGAAGGCATTACCCTTTTTATTTATTAGGATTGGGAGATACGACAATGAAACCCCAATAAACTCAAAAACCAAATGTAAATGTAAATCCAAAATCCATTCCCATTTTCATGTTAAATAAAAAATTTCTATAAGAATGGGAAAATTTCAATGGGATGTACCAAAAGAAAAAACCAACAACAGCAACGATCCCAATTTATGATCTATTAAGGTCTAAAACGATCCTCAATGTCCTCTTGGAAACCTAAAAATAGTTTAATATAAGTATGGTGAGTATACATGTATACTCAGTAGTGAATCCCAAAATCAATCGGTTACATGTGGGGAGGAATTGTAATGCCCCGTCAGAAGATGAGATTACCAAAGAACCTAAAAAGGAAACAAAATTCATCCTGCCTCTCCATGTATCACTCCCAAATAATTAAAGTTAGTTAAAATAATAGTCATAACACATCGATTATTGGGTACCCTGCAACACTATTCCATGGGTTATTGATGACATCCTACGAATCAAACTTCTCCTTCAATTCTCATTGCCTTCCCACTACCGCCTCAAATACAACCTTTTGTCCAACCACATCCATGATTTATGCCCACATAAACCTGAGAAAAAAACAACCACACAAATCCCTACATGCTGAATCCTAGGCAACAAAAACTACCACAATGCACAAAGACACCTAGGCTAGAACAACTACCGTCACACCCGATGACACTAGGGCCTCAACCTGACGACACATGGGAAAAAAACTACCCACACCAACCTCGTCGATAACCACAACTACACTACCAAAAGAATCTAGGGCTATAATGGATGACATTCCGTCACAGCCCACCTGAAGGGTCTTGAGATACATGAAAAAAGGAGTAGAAAATTAATTAATAACAAGCCTCTCATAAATGTTTTGGGGAAAACACCCTCCCCCACAAAATGGGGGTGTTCGGCACAAAGTGCTCTACTTGGGTGGGGCACGAATAAGAAACATAAGTAATAAATTATAAATATAGGTAAACCAATAGTTATCACAACCTAGTAAATCAAAAACCAACCCATACATAAAAATCCTAGTTACTATTCATTTATAAAAATCACAACAGCCCCAACCCAGTCACAACTTATTCCCGGAATACAATTACCCATTGGACCCATTCTTGTTATCAAGTTCAAGTGGTTAAATTTAAATAATTATTCACTACTAGGATACTAACAGGAATAGACATAGGTTAAAAAATTGACTGAAGGAAAACAACAACATAATAATTTAAGAATTCACACCGGTCCTCTTATAATGTCACATGAACAAAGGAATCTATGAGATCCCTCAATGTACTAGAACCAAAACAAGACCCAACCTAGTATCACATAATCACAAGCCAACAACTGAACAACAATGGATCTAATCCCCATCCATTTCAACCCACAAGCACCAATAATAAAAACCACACGCATCACAAGAACATAGCACAAGGTAGTTTTCTTATTTAATCACAAAATTCCTTTAGTTCTGTCTTTCCATTTGGATAATCCCAGGTGACCAAAAATTGATAATTTTTTTAGGAATCCATTTAATCAATTGAGTTATTGGATTAACCCATTTACATGTTACAACTATTAAATCACTGAATTATCTGAAAAACATAGGTTAATTAGTGATCAATAATGGGCCACCAATGGCCACAATTTTCAGTGGACATAAGTCTATTCAAATTACAACACTTAATCAAGGGTAAATGGTACATCATCATCATAAAAAACAACCTATGATTCTTTCAAAACCATTTATTATCTTTAGTTACAGTTTTATTTCATTCACCCCCTTATAAAAAATATGATACCCACCCCGCATAATACACATTAAAGATATATGAAGAAAAACCCTTACCTGAATGACCAATGATTGATGTTTTTCTCCACCCTCCATGAATTGGGGATGCGTGACTTACAGGGGAGGAACTCTGAGGTATCCATGAGTGAGCAGGAATGTCTCCATCATAGGTTCACCATTATCCTTGGGAAGGAGGACTCCAAATTCACCCACAAAAGTAAAGAGACCATCCAATATAACGAAATAATTCTTGTATGATAAAATGTGAGATCTTGCTTTTATGGAATAAAAATTATTGAATCAATTTAAAGTCAGATTTTGGTTTCTCCACACGGTTGGGTGGTTACATATGATTCAATTCATTATAATTTAATAACTTTCATCAGGGAGGTGTCTATAAAGACTGTGAGTTAAATGGGGTTGATTTAAACATAAAAAACCCCATAACTAGAAGGCAGAAAAAAGGGAGTGACGCTGACGAAAAAATCCTCTTCATTTGGTATGTCAAGGGTTGCCCGACAATTGGGGGTTTTAGATATCATTTATGTGATTTTAATTGCTTTCAATGGGGTACTAAAATACTTTTATGTCAAATGATATATTGTGGGGGAGGAATTGGGAAAACTCATGAAACTGGAAAAAAAAGGCGAAGGAATAGTGCCCCCATAATGGTCCCACCATTTATGTGTGAGACTGCGATAGAGTGATCGTAACAGTGCCACTATAATGGTGCCACCAATTTAGGTGAGAGACTATAATTGGTGACATGGATTCAGTGTATGACCTTGACGTTGCCACTGTAATGGTGACACTAGATCAGAGAGACATCGTAAGAGGTGCCACCATTTCTGAGTTCGACCATGGAGGGCCACCATAACGGTGCCACCAGTTTGGTGAGACACCATAAGTGATGCCACCTTAATGGTTCCACTGTGACCACTGCCACCGTAATGGTGGAACTATTTGGTGGAACCATGTTTGTTGTCAAAGTGATTAATGAGCCACTGTCCATGCCATTTCCTAAAGACTACCAATAAGCAATTATATGTGGGGTTTGGATGCATTATTTTTTCTCTATTTTTTTAATTCCATAATTTGTGATTTTATATTGTTTTTTTTGTTTCAAATTCTAAAATATGGAATTTCATTTATTTTACATTGCGAAGTGGAAATCATTGAATTTGTTTTTTATGATACTTGTTCATGTCCACTTAGCCCACGGGATGCTAGAATGTTTTCATGGAATGGATGAAAATTATCATGATTTTTTAGATTTTAGAAATGAATTATAAATGAAATGGGGTTTTTATTGGATTTTAACTACATTCATGTTTCTGCTTCATGAAGGGTTGAACAATCGACTTATCTAGATCATAATCTAGGTAATAATGGTAGTTGATTAGATGATATTGGAATATCTTATGATTGTTTTAATTTCATGGTATTTATGCCAAAAAAATATTATATTTTTACTATTTATTTTTAGTTTTTAATTTACTTTTTTATGTATCAGGTTTTTTTCTTTCAAATCCGGGTTTACCATATTCTATCCTATAATTTTCACAGAAACATTGTATTTTAATTACATCACCCAAAAGGGTATAATGGAATAATAAATTCAATAACATTTAGATAAATATATAAACAATCTAATAATATTTAATAGGCATTATAAAATAATAAAATCAAATTAGAAACCTATATTGTGTTTCCCAATGTCAAAAAATGGGATTGTGTTCCCATAAAATTACAATTTTTCATTTTTTCAATTTTAATTTTTAAAAAATAATTATGAATTGGAATTATTTAAATTTTAATAAATAATGTTACAATATTGAAATATGACTTTATGTTTCAATAATATCGAGATTAAAATTTTTACTATGGAAAATGTTTTTTATTGTATATTTTAGCTCAAAAATACCACTCTCATACCATATAAACACCAATCCATCCCCTTTAAAAACAATATATATCTAACATACCAATGATGAATATCTATAAATATCTCCTTTTTTAATACCTTTATACTCTTTAGAAATTATATTTAGTTTCTAATCATTATGAATTCAATGATTTTAGTGGGGTAGAAAGGAATCAATATCAAGATGAGGGTATGATTTCACCCACATTCCTTCTCATTTTCCTCTTATAATCCAAATTTTCACTACTCCATTGAAACCAAAAAATTAAAAAATTAATTAATCATAATTATAATATAATTTTATGAATGCGAACCAACATTAATTATTATATTTATTATGAAATTATATTTTATACATTCCATTATTTCTATTTTGAAAATGCCTATTTAGTGATAGGTTATCTACATATTACTACATTTTCCATTTTCTTTAATGTCACAAACCTTATAGAATATTTGAGTAATCTCTATATATTATATAAATTTTTAATAAAATTTATTTTAATCCTTTGGAATAAATTTAAAAATGTAAAAATGTCTTTGAATAAGGATAAATTTTTTGAATCAGAATGGAATAAAACAATTTAAATTTAACAAATGTAATTACAATATAGAATATGATAATTATGGTGGATAAATTGTGACTATAATTAATATTAGAAAATTATGTTTATATATGTCAATGAATGTATTTTTATTTTACAATATTTTTATATAAGAAAATTCATAACCTATTTTATTATAATGGGATTCTCATACCTAACTGCATATTTATGGGTTATCTCCCTCTTCACATTATGTTCAGTATATATATTTATATAATGTACTTTTAATTTCATTTTATTCATAATAAAATTTATAATTTCTAATTATATAAATTTTTCTACCATAACTAAAGAATTTTAAATCAACATTACATAGTTATTAAAAAGGCTTTATTTTTCCCAAATATAACTTGGAATCATGTTGATCATATTATTATCAAAAAATAATGATATTTTATAGAAAAATTTCATATCCATTATGCATTGGGTATCCTCAAATAATATTTATAAAATCATTATTTCTAAAATCCTTCTGAAATTATTTCAATTAAAATGGTTTATTTAACGACTATGATTGTTACATTTTCTCCTTCAAGGATGCTTGTAAGATTATGGTCATATTATGATGTGATTAGTGTTAAACAAATTATATATCCATCCAATTAATTGGGAAATATGGTATATATCTGGATATTTTTTTTATTATACATGGATGTGATGTTAATTTCATAACTATTATTCTATTATAATTTATACGAATCTGTTACGTGTGGACATGATTCAAGATTTGTTGAAAAATTTGTGTGGTATTTGACGACAACATAATTATGATTCATTATTATGCATAGAGATATTCTATGCATTTTTCATGTTATTACCCCATGCATATTATGATGAACTTATACTTATGATATAATTGATGATATTGATGATCACACATGTACTATTGATTCTGGTATCGTTTTCCTTCAAATGTATCTCTATAATTACTGGGATTTTAGATCAACACGTTATTTGATGCATATCCAAAACATATTTCATGTAATACAGAGAAAACTAGGTCTTTAAGAAGTGTATGAAGAAAAAATTAAATAATGGTTATTATTAATTATTTTTAAGTGGTATGTGTACTTAGTATTAAAAATTTCATAAACTTTTTGATCATTGAATTTTTTTTTATTTTTATTGTTTATCATAAATATGATTTCATAGTCTTATTAAAAAGAAGTTTGGCTGGAATAAACATCAACTACTAATATGCACAGAATAATGATATAACATGGACAACATCATTAATGCACCATAAAATGCATACCATTTTATGATTATGTATTCATCAAGAAATCCCATACTCTAAATTCAGAATGTGATAAATAAAATTGAAAGAGATATATTCTATTGATGATAGGTTGAATGGCCTGACAGAAGTATAACTAATTGACCTTAGGGGTGACATACCAACCCAAATTTATGTACCATCTGTAATCTAATATCATCCAAAATTATTTAAAAATCTCATGGGTCATGTTGTTTAAGATGTATCGATACAATCATTTCTATAGTACACAATTTTTTTAGAAGATACATATAATGAAAATTATACTAAATATAATGACAATTCATGTATAAAGATCCTATACCATGGTATTATATTGTATTAGTTGTAGTACTATATGATCAATGGGTGGTCTAATCCAGATTATTCCATATATAGGATAATGGAATGAATTTTATAAAGCTATACACTTCAATTAGAGCCACATTTATTATATTTAAATCCCAGAGTCTTATCCCATCATCTACAATAATTAGGTGGAATTTTTAGACATAAAGACTATATATTGTTCATTATTAGGTTTATTTTATTATTTAAACTCTAGAAAACATTGATACACATACTTATTCATATGGCCATACTACCCTAAACTCCTCACTAAATTCAATGCTGCTCCGCCAAACCTAGAATTCAAAACCCTAGTCTGTACCAGAGACATTACTATAGTGAATAACCTAACTCCAATCCCATCATAATCAATATTATGTAGTGTATTTTATCGTTATATAAAAAAATAAACCTATAACACTAGAATGAATCATACATATTTTTTGTTTGTAGGGGTAAACCTGAAAACATAGCACATTGATTGATCATACTCCCTAAATAAGTTTATTAAAAATTAATTGTGGGGTTTAGGAAGTTCACCAAAATGATTGATCTAGATTTTATAATGATTAATTACTCATGAAAAAAGAATGACCACATCATACAGAAAAAAAATACATATCTGGGTATCCATTTTAATTCTAGGTAAACCTGATGTCTAGCTTTTATTCACATATAGTGTATTATGTAATGCATCGTTTCTCAGGGATCGTAACATGACTATCCCAAGCATTCCACCAATAGGTAGGGGTTGGAGTCTAGATATAAGATGGAATTTTTCTCAAAGGGGAGGGATATTTCTATTTATAGGCACCACACACCCATCCCCAAGAAAAAAATACAAAAACCAAAAAAAACTAAGTAAACATATAAAAATCCCACATAGATGAATACTGAGAGTAACAATATAAATTGAATAGTAAATGGTCAATAATATAAGCCCAACTGAAATAGAAAAGATTAAGATGTTAGATATTGTCCTTAGAAAACCCTACATGGAGGGAAGCTATAGTTAGATATCTGAATTTTGCTAATGTTTACCGTGTCTTTTTGGTCATCCTGAAGCACTCATTTATCCGTCCCACCAATGACTCTATCAAATCATTTGATCATCTGTAAAAGACATGAAATTTGAGGAAAGATATCATGCAGGGGTGAATAAAACAATTCAAATTAGATACCCCCAACCACAAAGGTAAACCACAAAGCAAGACACAAGGTAGACAACCCAAGAGGTACTCACATTGTACCCTATAATAAGTACAATCAAGAGAGTCACTAGAGATAACTCGCATCCAGATACATATACTACGAATGTGAAGGAATATCAAAATACATGGAGACATGGTTTGGGTCCTCGAAGGATACACACTATGTATAAGAGCATGAGGTACACACCACGTAGGCCTGGGAGATACACTCTGTATAGAAATTGGAGACACACATCATCAAAGTGAAACACCCTATGGGTGAAGGGGACATAGTATTTATGACACAATCTCCATATGATAATAAGATAGACATTCTATATGGGAGCGGAAGAAACAATACATATGGGTATTGGAGACACACTTCATAGGAGAAACACTCTGTATAGGTCACCAACAGTAATAGGACTTCATCCTTAGTGTTATCACTATAAAAGAACCTACACCTTGATCCAATTGGACGTACTCTAACCACCATGAAAAATTTTGTAGAGTATATCAAATTGACTTCCCATCGTGAGCATCCTAATGCCATAAATGGCTCATCAAATGGGCAAACAGTTTGACAGTTATGTCCATTTAAAAAAAGGGGTTGGTTGAGTCGATGACCAGTCCGACATAACTCGATCTATTGTGTCTGACCCAGCCCACATTAGTGATGCCCATCCCACTATTGAACTGATAGCTCCAATCCAACCCACTAAGATGCTGTGAATTCCATGTCAACTCCAGCTTGACTCGGAGGGTTCCACTTCAACTCCAGCTGCATGCGGCCAATCATCAAGTTGACCGAATCTCCCACATGTGATCCACGGTACCACCTTCATAGCAGTCTAACACAACACCTTTTTATGTCACTGGTCTGCATTACCGCTTCCCATCCTAATTGCTGATTCCATCACTACGTGTGGCCATTCCACTGTGGGCCCCTACTCTACTGGCTAAATAGTCGGAGACCGCTTTCTACCGGGTGGTCATGTCACCGTGCACCACCACTAACATATTTGATTATACAGGTCACTGGTTGCACTCAAGTTATCTGTTTTTTTAAATGAATGAATTTTGGTGACCCTAAGGTCATTTTCTTATTCACCATGGGCTTGAATCCACATTGTAACACATTCCACTAGTAAAAACTCGAGTGGTGGTATCTCTTATGTCCCATTGATCTGTCAGATGTCATTTTTGTCACACTTCTGCTAGTTTATCACAATTATGGATCTTTAATTCCAAATCCCCCAAGGAATAAAATGTAGCACAATGATCATATGTTCATATTCCGACAACGAATGTGAAAAACACATAGAACAAGAATGGGGGAATGGCACAAGTAAAAACACAATGAATATACCTCCACCACTATTCATTTCAACCATGAGCCATTTCGTTAGAAGGATCAACAAAAACAATAATATAATTTACCTAAAAAAATATTAAAAAGAATGTTCATCCCAAAATCAATAATGAAAAAATCATCCATCCAACAAGAATGAGCGATCTGGGGGTCATCTAATTCGTGGGTTGATCCTCTTTCATTGCTAATTCCAAGGATGGGGAATGAAATACTATAAAATAAGCCTCATACAAGGAAATATGATTACTAGGAGGAGAGAAATAATCTTTGAAGGAAATAATTTCAAGAATGTCAATGATCCTTTGTTCGTCGGTAATCGTCAGTCGTTGTCAACAGTGGGAGAGCTCCCTTCTACATGCCTCTGGGAAACATCCAGGATCCCCTTTGGTTTTCCCCAGTGTTATGAATTCTAATTCTAGTCCATTACCGTTATTAATGTGGGAAGCATGTTTACATGTTTCTACATTTCCATGATTATGAATTTTATCATGTCTAATTCACCGTGTCACGATGCTACTGAATCAGTGCTTAAATTTGAAGAAATAAAATAAAATAATTTTTTAAGTATATTTTATTTTTCCCTTCAAATTACATCAATTAAATTTTGAAGCAAACCTTCAATGGACAATGTTAGGCCCCGCCTAAGGTAAATTATCTATTATCAGCACAACGGTGCCCTTAGATATTTTATCTGGGCACTGACTTAGAAGTTACTATCACCTAAACATAGGTGCTATTTCTATTAAACATAATAATAGATCAAACAATTATTTTGGGAACCCCTACCATCGGAATCACATTTCGTCTCAGTTGCTTGGATTGAAATAATCACATGTAATTTTCCAAAAAGTTACATGGAAAATCTGAGACATAAGATTCTACAAACCATTGGGATTTATGTCCCTAAAAAATTATAAGCAAACAAATGGTTATACATAGAATTATTTTAAGCCTCCTGCTCCCATGGTCTCTATTGGAGATTCCCATCCAACCACCAAACATACACCAAAGGAGTCAATAACCCAAGGACGGACCACTCTAGTCGATCCACCATATATATTGAGAACTCAAAAAAAAATTCACCTCATATTCATTATCCCGCTCTCCCCAGTCAATTACATATGATGGGTTGTGTATGTATCTCCATTGCTGGGATACATGGTAGATGTATTTCACTCTCTCTAAATATAGAGGTAGAGATATGTGGTATTCAACCATTCCCACTCTACAAAGTATCAAAAATGTTCTGATGAACCTTGGAGATAACTATTTTACTGGACCAAATCATTGTCTCCCAAGTCAAGAGAGACTAGAAAAAACGCATCGTCTGCCTCCATGAACATCATGGGTTTAGATCATATATCAACATAGGAATTATGATAGATCGATATATTCTTCATCTACTCCTGGATGACTCACACCTTCACTGTATTATCCTGCACCAGCTTCAAGCCCATGAGTGATGACTTTTCAGGGTAAAACTACAAAGTGGAAACCTGTTGGGTCACCCATTCAAGGCCTTGAACGGTGCCATACAAATTGGGGTGTGGTTTAGATTTTTGTACAAAAACAAAAACAGATGTATATGATCCTCCCTAGTGTGAAAAAATTCAATGATTCATGCACATAGAATTTCCACTACAACCTGAATTATCCCCTTTGTCCGACTATCTTTCTGTGGGTGGATATGTATGAAGCATTCTCAATTGAGTCGAAAATGCCTCCTACAGTCCCTTAAATAATAGGTCTGTGAAACGAGATTAAAAAAATAATACTATAATCTATGGGACACCATGGATTTATACAATCTACTATACATAAGGGCTTCAAAAATTCTCTATTGAACCATGTTCCTGAATCACAATGAAGAAGGCTAACATGGTGAGTCGGTACATGATCAACATGATGGTATCGTGACCCCTGAACATACATGGTAAACCTGCCATGATTTCCTTTGATATTCCATCCCACTTCCACTATGGTTCCCCAAGGGGTTGTGTCAAACCTGCTACAACCTGATGCTCAACCTTCACATGCTAAAAAATGAGGCACCTGGAAACAAAATCTGCCATGGCCTTATTCATCCTAAGCCACCAAAACTAACATCGGAGGTCCCGATATGGCTTTTAAACACTTGGATGTTCAACCAAATGGGATGTATGGGACCCCATCAACACATACTCCCCTAATGATTATGGTATGAATGAGCATCGATTGATACAATTGGCATGCCCCCTTTTTTTGAATATCCATCTAGGGCATGCCCTTTGCTCATCTGATCATGTCTTGTCCTTCATCTAGTATATATGAGTTGTTCCTCACTATCTCACTGTAAGAGTTAAGGGGTAACTACCATCAAATAAAGATAATATTCTCCATCTCTATACAAAAATGATATCTAAATCGAGGAAACTACTCCATGTCCTAGTTTAGTAGTGGTGAACTAGATATTTGATTGGCTGCATCTTGCACCACATTCCCCATACCAGGAGTATAGACTATATTAATGTCATACAACTAGAGTAACTCTTTCCAATACTGCCATCTGAGGTTCATATCCTTATGATTAAATATACACTTTATAATTTTTTAGCCTGTGTAGATGATAATACTCTCACTGATAAGATAGTGTCACCACATCTATAGTGTGAATACAATAACCACCAACTCCAAATCATGGGTCATGTAGTTTGGATCATTTGTTCTCAACATCTACGAACCTTAGGTAATAATCTCTTTCACCTACATCCTGACATAACCATGACAGGTCCCCAATATATCGCAGAACACCACATTCTCGACACCCTGCTCTAGCAATCACAAAATGGTAGTACTCATCAAACCATATTTTATCTGTTGAATGCTCTCTTAGTACTTCTCCATCTATGAAAAATTTTTCCCCATTTCTGTTAAGGCCTTCATGGATGCTTCTAATATGGAAATGTTGGGTACAACCCTCCAATAGTACCTAGAAAAATCAACGAAATAAAAAAACTTGGTAAAATTCTTTGGTTTCTCCCAAGAATGCATCACCTATATCTATACTGGATCTACTGCAACCATTGCCTCCTAAATTATGTGTACTATAAATTGGAACTATCATATTTAAAATAGACACTTCGATAGATTCTGGTAATTCTCGGGCTTTCAGAGAAAGTCTAGGACCATCCTAATGAGTATCATGTTATCCTAAATGGATACATAGTACCCAAGGATGTCATCAATAATGAAAACAAAAAAGTAATCTTGGTATGTGAAGAAGATCCTATTAATGATTCCCATGAACACTGTGGGGGAACTCATCAAACGAAATTATATCCTTACATACTCATAGTGTGTATAGTGACATCTAAAATATATCTTCAAAATGTCCACATACTACTCCTAAATACGTTTATAGGCTGATCTGAGGGATATCTTTGAGAACCATCTCTCTCCCTTCAGCAGATTTAATTGATCATCAATATTTAGTAGCGGATTCTTTTTCTTTAAGGAAACCTAATTTAGGTGCCAGAAGTCGACACATGACCTCAATATCCTGTCATCCTTCTTGGAAACAAATTGGGGATTCCAATGATTAATCACTATGTCACACGAATCCCCACCTCTATTATTCATCCAACACGACTGTCAATTGAAAATATATTTCAAGAGACATATGATACTCCTGTGTAGATACCAATGTCTTTCTCAGGTACAGGTCAATGAAGAAGTATACCTTCCTACGAGGTTTTAGTCATAGAAAAACTTATGGAAATATGTCCTCGCACTCATCCACCAATACAAGAATGTGAGAAATCATCACCATCACTACATCGAGGGTCATGCTATCCAAATTATGCATGATCATTTGCACCCTATTACATGTGAGTCCCTTATATGCTGGTACATTTTCCTTTCTATCTTGATAAAGGAAAACCACGTAGAATCTCCATGGACAAATCAAACTGTATGACTAAAACAGTCGATCTAAGCATGAATTGTGGATAACTAGTCCATACCTAGAACAACGTCGTAATACATCGACATTGCTACAAAGAGATCCCAACCAAATCAATCACCTCCAAGAGTAAGGGCACACAATAAGAACCAGTGTGTGATCATCAAATCTCCTCCTATAGATGATTCCAAGAAAAGGGATTGAGTTAACAGTTCCACTATAATCTTTGTGTCTTGAACAAGGGTCATGGTGAGATAAGAGTTACAAGATCACGTGTCTATTAAAACTATATCTAGGGTTTAAAAGAAAGAATCCATTAATATAATAAATTTGGGAGTCTTGAGAATGTAATCCTTCATTGCTCAGAGTTGGCATGTCCCCTATCGACCTGCTCTCTGAGCCCGTGGAGGAAAAATTGGGCGGTGTAGGTACTGCATAGAACGTATGTCCACCTCCTAAAACTCGTCCCTCTCCTTTTCTATATCCACCGCATATTGTAATGTTGTGTTCATACATCCTATACAACCTCTACAGTCCTTCAACCGTTTCCCAGTCAGTTTTACAGATGGTCAGACAATCTCACGCCATATTTTTCAGATGGTAATACATGTAGCACAACACTTATTTTGGTGAAATTTCACTACCATGGGAGCACTACACTACTGAACTTGTTTTTCTGGATCATCCCTTATACTATCTGGTCCTTTTGGACCCTTGAAATAGTTGTAGACTACATTCTGCTGATGACCCAACATCCTGATGATTTGTGGTATCTCCCACCATCACTGCCTTCTCCAAAAGAAATATTTATACCAGTAGATCTCACTCCAGCACCCCACAATTCATAGGGATTGTAATGGATATCATTTGAACCCTGAACTCAAAGAATATTCCTTATTATAAGGTAAATGCACTAATGAATGGGTCCTGCACCATTTCTATAGAGTAGTAATATTGTTCCTTGAATCTCACTGAGTACTCTCCCACCATATGTCTTCCCTACTGACGATGTAGGACCAAATATATCCACCAAGAGCGTAATGTCAGAAGAAATAAATACCCATGAAGAGATGCTCTATTTTTTCCAGGGATTGGGTCTCAATCTCATGCTTCTGGATCATTAAATTCCACCATCTCCCCACTGAGCCTTGTTGATGACTAACGGCTTGGAAATTCATCTGTTCAAGAGTGTTGGATTGGGTTATAGCAAATATACACAAGAGGGGGGGGGTGGGGGTGAATTTTGTGTATTATTATTTCTTCACAATATCGTAATCTGTCCTTTTAACATTATTATAATGATTATGAAGTGGAAACAAATAAAAATGGATGCATGATGTATAGTGTATATGTGAATATAAGGCCCCAAGTCCACTCCACTAATGATCTACTCCACGAGCTTGGTGATTTTCGCTATCTGGGCCTCTTATCAACTGATCGTTCCACAACTGAGTGCAGGTAGTTGACACCAATAAATAATTAAGACAAAACATAACCTTCTAGATCATACATAGATCCAAACACACATCATTGTCTGAGAAGCCAGCTACTCAAAGTAAAAGATTATTTTTTTCATTGAAATAAATTCAATTTGTTCTTCATAACTTCAACAACATAAAATTGATAGTAGATGTATAGTCAATTTTCTGAAATGATGATATTTAGTTAAGAGTATTTCCGATTTAATCTGGTTGTAGTAGATCTGGATATATAATAAGAAACTTTAACAACTGTTGATTCACAAATGATAATCATTGTAGAATCTGTAAATCATCTATTGTGATTATTTTTATTCCAAAATCAAAGTTTTATAGATCATGGTAGTATCATATCTGTTAAACTTTAATGTCTCTATAAACTATTGAATTGAAAAAACTCAATAATATTTAATTCTCTTCTCTTCCACAATGATCTATCATCCATCCACTGTAACGAAAAAAACATAGATATAAAAGGAAAACATTTTCCATTCAAATTAAGATCCACTAAAATCGCCTATAGAATTATGATATTCCAATATTTGAATAATAGAGAATTCGTAACTCCCCTAACAATTCACCATTAGAAGAACCTCTTAAATCGATCCATTGAATCATAATTAAAATTATTTGAACAAGTCAATTACATGATTCAGATTCAGGCATTTAATATGGCTTGAAATCATGCTGATAATCCGCACAAATATCAATTCTTTAATAAAGTTGTAATTTAATTCTTCGATGACCAACGTAATGTTAAACTGCATAGAATTCATTTTATGAAAGTTGGGCTGACAAAATAAGGTTCTCAATGTAAGGTTGATCAGGAAAGTAATATTTGATGATCCATTAATCAAACATAAGGCTAATGTCAAACATAACGTTGATCATCTATTATTTTCTCTTATACTCTCAGATGTACATTATATAGTCCATAATTTTCGATAAAACATATAGTTGTTTTGAAAAGTAAGTGTGATGAATAATACATTTGATAAACAAACATAACATTCCATAATAACGTAGTGATCTTCTTCAATAATTTTCTGATATTCCAAAAGTAAGGTTCCTTCCAAACATAGGACTTTTCATTCATAATTTTCTGATAATGTATGGTTTCTTAACCATAATTTTCTGATAACCTGTAAGAAAGTGTTTTCAAAATTACTTTACGATCCTCAATGTAGGGTACGAACAATGTTTCCAGAACATGATAATGTAATTTCAGAACACTTAGATTATGAATACTGTTTCTTGAACATGGACAAGTGATTTTTGAATACATTGAAAAATATTCCATGCGGATTAAAACAATTAAAATATTACTTAAAAATAGAGAAAAAAATAATATTAACTTCCTAAAATATACTCAATATAAATCCATTAGAATAAAAAATAAGGGAACATGTGAACATTAAAATCATCATAAAATGACAAAGTATTGTTGAAAACAACAACTGTTCAACAATATGCCCGTTTTGAACATCAAAAAAGCCCTGAAATAACCAGTAAAATTATATTACAAAATTAATTACATATAATTTAGAATTTTTAAATGATAGAAATAATATTTTATTTTAACAAAATTATTTCCTAATTTTCATATTTTCTCCCCTTTTATAATGTAAAAATATATATCCTCTTTTATAAATAATGAATTTTGTGTTTATACAAAAAATAATAATTTCTCAATAGTAATATGTTTTGTTTATCCATATTTCTCCCCCTTTTTTGATATAAAAAATAATGATAGAAGAAGGAATATAACACAATTTAATGTAGCACTAATATTCTATAATTGATATGATAAACTATTTATTAGTATTTGAATCAAGATTACTGGTATTCTATCATAGACAGTATAGTAAAACCAATCAATGACACATAATAATGTGATTCAAATATATGTTATTGAAAATATATTTACAAGTACAGTAATGACAATGAAAGTCAAGGTTGGTCTAAAAAGGATTGAGGAACGAGTTTTAGCACCTCTAAATGATTTCCTTCAACTCTGACATCTGTAGTCACAACCTTTTCATTAGTCCATCTCCTAACAAGACTGTGATATCTCTCCCTTCTTGAGTCAGATGAATGTCATCAATAAAATTAACTCAGAAAAAATGATTCAAACTTTCTTCATTTTCCATAAAAGTGTTAACTTATCAGTTGAATGATTTCACAAAACATTAGTTCTAGGTTCATTTTAAGTAAAAAATGTCAATAAGAAACATATATTTCCCAACAACATAGATAAAAGAGCACTATTGAATTGAAGGTCCTACATTTTTTCATTCATATTTCTCATTGCTGAGGTAATGGTTGGAAATCATCATATCAGATTAGGTGACGTACCTGATGTACTGGCTTCACTATTTCTAACAGCTGAAAATTTTGGCTCCATGAGATATTTAAATTCTAGTAAAGCATACTTCATCACCATTTCGTATTTGAGATTTTCAACTTCAACCAAAATTTCTTTCTTGATATTTTCATATTCTTTCTTAGAAACAGAACTGGATTTATGTCATCGAAATTTCAGATTCTCTTTTTCTAATGATCTTTTTAAATAAGAATTTTCATCTAGAACATTAATTATTTTTCAGATCATATCCTCCACATGATCTTTATCATAATCAGAGGCACCTTGGGCATGATTCTCATTTTGAGCATCCACTGGATATATTAGCGCTATAGGTAGGGATTTAGCATTTGACTTCTCTTAATTATTCCTTTTTACTGGCTTCTCCACAGATTTTCCCTTCGAGTCATTTCCTGACTCATCCATATAAAAATATTCACCAATAAATTCATTGCGAACATCAAAATGATTCTTTTTTGGGCTAGGATCTTGCCCGTATTTAGAATCTGCATCATTGATTTCATCCAATACAGGTTCCTCTTATATAGGTTCTTCTAATATAGGATTCTCATGAGCTAATTCTTCTAGGAAAATTTTAGTAGTTTGTAATGTTTTATATATAGACGCTTCATCTTCTCCATGATTCTCAACAGTTAGATACACAATTTATTTTTCTACCTGAAGATTCACTTCAACCTAGGAAACTATTTGTTGTGAAATATTATGTATTGTAGATTCTCTAATTAATTGGTAGCTGAGAAGAAATTCATTTATTCCAATATTTGGTTGAACATGTTTTAACTTATCTTGATCCTCTATTGTCATTATCCTCTAAATACCATCTTAACATTCCTCATCAGTAGGTGTATCAACTACCTCAAACTATATCCTCCTCAATACACCAATAGTTATAGATTCAGGTACTCCTTCCTTTGATTTTGCAGGTATCTCTTGAATACTCTCCTTTCTTTTTCTGCTCCAACTGTGAGGAGTTTTCCTATTATTGTGCTCTAAAAGAATCCAATAATCCTTAGTGTTTCTACATTAAAAATGTTTCTATAGTGGAATTACACTCGTGCATCCACTATCCTTATCATATCTCTCTTAAATAAGATATTTAAAATGAACCTTAGAAAAGGATATAAGTTCATCCTTTCTTCTGGTTGGTAGCAGTAGTTGATATGTCTCATCATAAATCATATAAAATTAAACTTTATATAACTCATAAATAGAAACATTCTGTACATATCATGGTACAATATTTTCTCCATCTCTGACTATCTGGGTGCAGTACATGTTGGCACAAATTTCACTGAAATCTTCTGGTCATGATCTAGATCTTTCCATTACAGCTTTCTTATATTTGTAGATCCAAATAGAAAATACATAATGTCCTCGTACTTATGGACATTATCCCCAATATTCTCTAAATAAAAACAGAAAAATCCATCATGAGGGAAGTGAATAATTTTTCCTATCTCCATATATGAAATAGAAAAATCTATGTCGTCAATCTTAGTTATTGTTGAATCTTCATCTTCTCCCAGATTGAAATGAACCTATTTAAAAATGCATCGATGTTTTTCTCATATAGAAACTCTGTATAGATCCCCTTGAAGGTTTTCTTGAGTTTCTGAAATGATAGGTCTTGGCTCAACATCAGATCTGTCTGGTAAAACCATTCCAGATCTAACAATTTTCCGTGAAAAATCATTCATCCTACCGAGCAATTCTGTTGGGCGTTGATGGTTTCTGGCTCATCAGTTATTTTGGTTTTGTCCATTGCTTTCACATATTTATGATGGTTCAAAAATATATGGTTTCGATGGTTCATGTGCGGGTAGAGAAGAGCAGTAGATGTTATCTGGGCTTCGAAGGGATTTTAGTAAATGAATGGTTTTGGAATTAGAAATAGTTTCTGAAATCCTTGATTCCTTGGTCATTACGCAAAATGTAATTAGTTCATTATTTAGAAGTAAAAACTAATGTCGAAAATGTTTATAGCAGAACTGATGAAATTTTTAAATTAATGAGTACATGATACAAAAATAAAATAAAAAATAAGATTATTATTTAATAATAATAAACCATTTAAAAATAAATATACCTAGTTCCCCCATAATAATATCAAACCCTGCAGTGGGAAGTGATTTAGTAAAATATAATCTAATTTAATTTCAGGGAATACAAATTCGAAAAATATACCCTTTTTAAAAACATGATCTCTTACAAAGTGATGTCTCATATCAATATTCTTAGTTGTAGAATGATTAATAGGATTTTTTAAAATATTTATAGCATTAGTATTAACACATAAAATAGGTGTATTTTTAAAATATAGTCCAAAATCTATAAGAGTGTTTTTCATCCACAAAACTTGTGCACATCAACTACCCACAAATACATATTCTGCTTCGACTATTGATAGGGCAACTGAGTGTTGTTTTTTTACAACACTATGACTCAATGGATTTTCCTAAAAAGTGTCAAGTACCTGAGGATATTTTTCTATATAATCTAAAAATTCCATTGTCTGCATTTGAATATGAAATTAAATTAATATTAAGTGTTTTTTAATAGATAATTCATTGAAAAAAAATTCCTTTTAAATATCTAACATTTTTTTGACATCACTTATGTGAGATTCTTGAGTATCAGATTGAAATCTAGCACAAAGACATAATAAATACAATATATATGGCCTTATTGTAGTAAGATATAATAAACTACTAATCATACCTCTATATAACTTTTTGTCAACTAGTTTTCCAGTTTCATCCAAATCAAGTTTCTTATTAGTACACATTAGAGTTGAATATGTTTTGTCGATTTCATGTCCAAATTTCCTTAGTAAATTAGTAATGTATTAACATTGATTTAAAACACTTCCAAAATCTTTTTGGTAAATTTGAATTACTAAAATGATATTTAATTCTCCCATCATACTCATTTCCGTTTTTTTGAATTAAATTTGTATAGTAATGACAAATCTTTTTGTTTGTTGAACGAAAAATTACATAATAAAGTTAAATTTGATCCTATAAATTATTATAGTTGACAGTTTTCATAAACAATGTTCAATCTGCAATCCCAATAGTAAAATCATTTTTTATAATAAAATAACTGAATCATTCATACCAACCTCTATGTTGTTTTTTAAGGCAATAAATAGTCTTAGTATGCTTAAAAACAGAATCTGGTTTTTGTGAATTTTATAAACCATGAGGTTTCTCTACATAAACATCCCACAGAAGGTAACTATGTAAAATTCAAACTTAACATCAATCAAAAATAATTTAATGCTCATAAAAGATGAAAAGGATATAAGGACCTTAATGACTTCAAATATATCTACAGTTGCGATGGTATCATCATAATCTGTACTTTTTCCTGATTATAACCTTTAGCTAAAATCATTTCTTTAATTTTTATTATTATTACATGATCATCTAGTTTATTTCTAAAGACCCATTTGGTTCCTCTAACTTGATTATTTTTATGTCTTTCAAATAAATTACAAACATAGTTTCCCTTGAATTGGATTAGTTCCTCAAGCATTGATAACATCCAATATTCATCAACTATGGATTCTTATAATGTATTAGGTTCTAATAGGGATAGAAAGGCAATGAATTCAAAAAGACTTCTTACATTTCTTATTGTTTTTATTATTGTGTCTAGGTCTTCTATAACAGTTTCTATAGGGTGACTATTTAGGGTAATATATTGTCTAGGTAGTACACTATTAGGTTCTTCAATGCCATGTTCCACTGAACTGGGATGAATTTAATTTAAATAAATTTAAAAATAAATATTTATATTCTCATGTCTCATGTTTTCTTTTGAGTGAGATTCATCAATTGGGCCTTTCCTTTTCTGAAAGGGATATGATTCCTCAAATTTCACATGAACTGATTATTTAAAAATCATTGACTTTTTATGAAAAACTCTATAACCTTATGAAATAGTATAATAAACTTAGAAAATTCCTTCATCAGATTTTGGATCAAACATACCATGATTGTCCTTAGTGTTTAAGGTGTACACCTTGCATCCAAAAACATTAATGTAATTTACATTAGGTATTCTATTATTCCAATGTTTATAGGGCGTCTTGTTAAAACTTGGTCTTATAAAAACCCTATTCATTATATAATAGGTAGTGCATAGAGATTCTTCCCAAAAATAGGTAGAAGACTGTATTCATTTAGCATACTCTAGCATTTTCTTGAATAGTTTTTTTATTCATTCAACAATTAATTTTTTTTTTCAGTTGTTCTTGGTGAAAAGATGGTGTATTTAATACTCATATATGAGTTGAAGGAATTAAATTACAGATTCTCAAATTCTCATCCATGATCACTTCTTAATGAAATTATTTTAGATTCTTTTTCATTTTGAACACCTTTTCAAAAACATTCAAATGTAGTAAAAGCTTTTTTTTATATTTTAGAAAATAAATCCATGTAAATATTGAATAGTCATCAACTAAAACATATACATATAAATTACCAGTAAATATTTCTATTCTTGAAGGACCAAACAAATCTATAGGGATATATTCTAGAGGTTTAGATGTATCAATTTTTGAAACAGGTTTAAATGATGATTTGTGATTCTATCCATGTTGACATGCATCACAGAATCTATCACATTCAAATTAAAGACTAGGCAAATAAAAAAATAATGGTTTCAAATAATTTTGTAAACCATATATATTTATATGTCCAAGTATTTTATGCAAGTTCCTAGATTCATTTATCATAGAAGTTAATAATTTTACATTTGGTTTACACAAGGAATTAAAGTTCATGTTGTAATGATTATCATTTCTGGGTGCACTAAATTTTAGAAATTTATCTTTATAAACAGAATAAATCTTATCAATAAAATCAATAAAATAACCATCGTCATTCAGTTGAAGGATACATATCATTGTGTATTTCAATCCTAGTACATAGAGTACTTTATTGATTGAGACAACTTGTGGATCTCTAACATTTCCAATGATAATAATCATACCTTTTTCATTGTCACCAAATATTACTGTACCACCATCCATTTGAGTTAGAGTTATGAAATTTGATGAATTTCCACTCATATGCCTAGATCATCCACTATCCATATACCATATTACAATTTTTTTTACTTCTATGACCTGCTTCTTTAAAAACTATTTAATCATATGTTTGTTTTGGTACCCATATTTTATTAGGTCTAGTAGTGTTTGATATCAAATAACTTGGAATCCATACTATCATGGTTTTTCTATAATCAATAGAATTATATAAACATCTTGCAACAAAGGGTTTATTAATTCCACTTATTTTTAGTTTCCTTAAATGAATGTTTTTAGATAAGTGGCCTCTAGCTACACAATAATTACAAATTACTTTTCTAGTACTAGGAAAAAATTAATTTTTATATAGTTTAGTTTTTTCACCTATACTTTCTATTCCATATATTTCATTTCTAATCACGTTTGTTCCAAGTATTTCATTTAATGTATTATCACCTTTTGTAAAAATAAGAGATGCACATTTTTATGTTTCTACTTCTATTTGCAGTTCTTTTATTTTAGTTTCATTATCTATAAATATTTTGTTTGATGAGTTATATTTTTCAGTTAACTTTCGATATTTTGTTAGCAGAGTTTCTATTTCTCCTTAAACAAAAGTAAGAATATTTTTCAATGATATATGTTACTTAAATAAGGAATCATTTTCTCCTGCATCATATTAATGTATGATATGAGTTTATTATTTGAACAACTATATCTAGAATCAGAATCAGATTAGTAGTAAGATTGTACCTCATCAGCTTCTATCATGAAGCACATGTTTTCATTTAGATTAGATTGTTCTTTTTCTAAGTAAGACATTGATGAGATGCTGGAGTCTTCAGAAACACACCATGTAGTGTTAATTTCCTTCATTTATTTCTTCTCATTTTCATTTCTCTTGAAGAATTTCATTTTTTACTTCCATTAATTGAGGGTGGTTAGGTCTGATGTGACCCATCATTTTTTTCATTCATAGAATCTGACTTCCTTTGGTTATTTTTGATTATTTTGAAGGATTTTATGAATCCCTTCTTGTTTCAATAGAATTTTATGAACATTCTTGCCAGATAAGAAAGTTTCACACCTGAATTAGATGAATCAGACATCTCTGATTTCAATTTGATTTCATTCTTCATTTTTCTACTTTTCATTTGAGATGTTACCTTGAAATCAGTATTTTACTTTTTGATAAAATCATTATTCCCATTTGCTTTATCATCGATATCAACTTCATACATCATAATATTTCTATGTAACTCTATATTTGTATGATTTTTTACTGGTGATGATTTCCTAATAGTAGTAGAAATTCCATTCAATCTTGGAGGAAGTACTCTTAGAACATTCAAGGTCTTACCGGTTTGTTTGATTAGTTCTCCAATGTATTGATGTTATTAAAAATTTATTTAAGACTTCCATTCATCTATGTGATACTTTCCCCTTAAATCATTTAGAATGTTTCAAATTTTAATTTAGCTGTGGAATACATCATTTTTCTGGCATTGACCATTTTCTCACAAGCAACCGCAATCATCTGCCACATTTCATATGCTATCGTGAACTGAGATATTCCGTTGAATTAATCTTGTCCCAGACCAAAAAAATGATGGAATTCATTTCCTTTTATTTTACATTGTACTCTACTTCTGTATCAGAACATCCTGTTTGAGGTTTCTCTGGAATCACATAGGGAGGTAGAATTTTCGAGTTGACTCTGTATCCATGGTTCATTAAATAAATGATCATCCTTGATTTCCCACATCCAGAATTTTTACTATTTAAGTAGGTAGATCAATCCATTGACATACTCTATTGTGTATCATATATTGTGCTTTGTATAATCCAAAAACATATACAGTGTTACAGCATTATCAAAAAACGCACCTATGAATCCCATTTTTGGATCGGGTTATACCAAATATACACAAGAGTTGGATGAATTGTGTGTATTAAAATTTCATAACAAGATCATAATCTGTCCTTTTATCTATATCAGAATGAATATGCAGTAGAAAATAAAAATCAAAGGATACATGATGTGTAGTTGTTCGGGGAATAGAATTCCCCTTGCTACTCCACCAACGCTCCACTCTACATGCTTAGTGATTTTCATTTTCTGGTGCTCTTATCAACAGACCATTCCAGAACTGAGTGTAGGAAGTTTACACCTTTACAACATTAAGGAAAAACAAAGCCTTCTGGTTCATACACAAAACCTAACACACATCTTAGAATGAGAATTTGGTCACTCATAGTAAAAGAGTATATGTTCTATGAAATAATTTCCAGTTTTTCTTCATAACTTCAACATCATGAAATTTATAGTCGATGGATCGTTGATTTTTAGAAATGATGTTCTTATTGTAAGAGTAGTTCTGTGTAGATCTAGTTGCAGTATATCTTGAAATATAATTCGCATCATTAACAATAGTATATTCCTAAAAGTTATTCAATGCATAATCAATTAATCTTCAATCGTGATTCATTTCTTCAGAAAACAAAGTTTGATAGATCATGGTAACATCAGATCTATAAATATTGAACGTCTTTGTAAACTATAGTAGTGAAAAACACAAGAATTTTTTCTTCTCAACTATTTCACAGTGATCTACTTTGTATCCACTTTTATTCAAAATAACATTGTTATATATAATAAAGAGAATTATTTTCCATTCGAATTTATATCCTCAAAAATTGACAATAGAATATAAATATTAATATATTTGAATAAAAGAGCAGTCCTAACACAATAAAAAATTATCCATGTAAATCTCCTCTTAAATAGATCCTTTGAATCATAAATAAATGGCTTTGAATCTGTCTAGGAAGCACATTAGATTCGGTCTTTTAATCTGGCATCATATCAGCCAGATATTCTGCACAAATACCATAGCTTTAATGAAGGTGTAATTTAAATCTCTGATGCCAAATATTTGGTTGAACTACATAGCATACATTTTATGAATGTAAGGTTCACAACATAAGGTTCACAACATATGGTTCACAACATATGTTTGATCAGGACAGTATGATTTGATGATCCATTCTTCAAACATAAGGTCGATCTCAAAAGTAAGTTTGATCCACCATAATTTTCGCTTCAACTCTCAAATGAATGGTATATAATCCATAAATTTATAAGTAAGGTACATGATACATACTTTATAATAAAACATAATTTTGTTTAAAAAACTAAGGATGATGACCAATACTTTTGAGAAACAAATAAATCATTCCATACTAATGTAGGATTCTTCTTCCATAATTTTCGGATATTCCAAATGTAATTTTCCTTCCAAATTTAGGATTTTTCATTCATAAATTTTTGATAATGTATGGTTTCTTATCCATAATTTTTTAATAACCCGTATGTGTCAGTTTTCAACCTTACGCTACACTCCTCAATTTTGGGTATGAACTGTGATTCCATAACACAGTTAACTGATTTCCAAACACTTAGAGTATGAACAGTGTTTCCATAACACGCAAAATTCATTTCCAAATACATTGTCAAATATTCCATCTAGATTAAAACACACTGAATATTATTTCAAAATAGAGAACTAAATCATATTAATTTCCTGAAATATACTCAAACAAAAATCATTAGAATAACAAAGAAGCGTATTTGTGAACATCAAAATCATTATAAAAAGATAGATTACTGTTGAAAACAACAATTGCTCAACAAAGATGAATTCTCACTAGGGAAAAAACTAATGTGAACACCTACATCTAGTCCATAGAAACCTAAGGATATACAATAATTTGGATCCTAGGACGTTTCTCTATCTAGAACTCATGCAACACACTTATCATACATGTATCTACAACTAGAAATGAAGGTAAGAACTGCACCTCTCTGGTTGGTGGTATCCTTGGTACACCACCCAGAGGATATTTCTCTATAAATAGTATATTTACCAATTCATTATCCCCCGGTATACCATCCTCATGGTTGTTCCCTAGAATCCTGAACGACTACCTGTGAGAAGCATCTTTAAATAGAACCAATGTACCACAATCGATAGAGTATACCTATTGAGATGAATCTTACTCAAGAAGAACATGAGAACTCACTAAAATTTTATATTAGCCATGAACTATTAATCTCCCATCCAACATGTGCTTCTTTGTACAGAGTCGTAAAGAATAATTCATGGACCAGATGTATGGATATATCGACCGTGACATCAGCACATAGTTCTCTGGCTTGAAATCTGAACCCGAACACATAACATTGTATCCTCGAAACAAAATTAAAACCAAAAACCCTCATATACTACTCTTCATCCCATGTCGTGACTACCACATACGCACCTCCCATAGGTTGAGTGTTGGAGAGTATAACTGATTAGTAATTTCCCACAAGGGGTTTCATTTTCCAATTAACATTTACACACACGCCCATCCCCATGATAAATTACTAAAACAAAAAACACCTAGTAACCAAATATAAATCCCACTAAGATGACCACTAAGAGTAATAAAATAAACATGATTGTAAAATCTCTAGAATAAAAGCTCAAGTAATACTAAAAAGGACAATATCTTGGATCTATTATGTAGAAAACCCTAACTAAAGGGAAGTTACTGTAAGATGTCTAAATGTCATGGAAGTGTACCACATTAATTAGGACACCCTAAATTTACTATGTCTCCACCAACCAAGGACTCTATCAGTGATTTAAATCATCTTCACAAGTCCTTATACTAATGGGTGAAGCTCAGGAAGAGGGGTATAAAAAAATAATCAGAAGGGACCACAAACCACAAAGGTAAACCAAAATGTAATACACAAGGAAGACTAGCAATGAGGTAAATGAAGTGTAACCTCTAAGAAGTAAAATCAAGAATTTCACTAGAGTAATCTCACAATAGGATACATATACATAAAAATTCTAGGAATATCTATATCCATGGAGACAGAGTGCAGGTCTTCATTGGAGACACACTACGTATATGTGCGGAAGACACAATCCTCACAGGCATATGAGATACACTCCTTGTAGGTGCAAGAGACTCACTGCATATAAAACACACTTCATATGGGTGTTGGAGACACACTATGTAGGAGACACACTATTTATTGGTGTAAAAGTCACACTATGTACGGGTATAGGAAACACACTATGTATAGCTCACAAATAGTCATAAGATTATGTATGAAGCATGATCGCTCTAGGAGAATCTTCTGCTCAAGACAATATGTCATAAACCAAACTCCATTAAATTTTTCTTATTTTATTCAAAAAATATCGTCTTGTCGTGATAATCTCAATGCCATAAAGGGATCATCAAATGGACATGTGGTTTGAGAGTTATGGGAATTAATGTTAAAATGGGTCGATGGGGTCTGGGTCTGGTCCGACCAGGCCCGATCCGACCTGAGTCCAGCCTACACTAAATTGGCTTAGCCCACTAATGGTTTGGAATGCTTTTAGCTGGGCTGACTGATTTCCGCCCAGTCGATTCAGACAGGGGCCAGTTCAGTCCGCTCGAACACATTGACTGTGTGTCCACTCCAGCTCCACACGACTGGTCATCAATATTTTTTATTCTCTACATTGCGGTGTAGGGGATAATATTCCACTATTCCTACATGGTTCCCTATTGTTTCAATGGTCTAGATCACCAATTTCATCTCTATATGTGACTTTCAATGATGCATGTGGCCTCATCACCATGAGCCCCTCCATTGCCATCCATCGAGCTAGTGGTCGCCTGCTGCGGGGTGGTCGTGCCACTGCCAGCGCTGTCACGCACTACCTCTTGTGGATCTCCTTCTTTGGGTGACTAGTTGCACTCTGCAACTCATTTTTTCTAAATTTATGAATGCACACGTCCCTCAGGTCATGTTATTCATCTCCATGGTCTCAAATTCACATTGTGATTCATTCTTCCGGTAAATTCTTGTGTGATGGAATATCACATGACACATAAACATATTTTTCGCAATTGTTTTTGCACATTGGATAGGTCATCACAAGGATATATCATTGATTTGTAATCATTTCACCAAGAATTAGTTTCACAATGATCTTTTGTTCATATTCCCACAAAGAACGTGAAGAATACAGAGAACAAGAATGGGAAAATGCACAAGTGAAAACCCAAGGAATGGACCTCCCCCATTGTTCATTACTTCCATGATCCATTATGTTATAATTCTCAATAAAAAAATAATTTTCAGTTATATACCAATCCGAATAAGAATGATTATCACTAATACAATTACCACAAAAGAAACCACCCTACAAGAATGAGTGATTCGCCAGTCAAATTTTTTGTTGGTTGATCCACATTTAATGTTAATTATTTAGAACAGGAAATAAATACTTTTCACTAATCCACAAATATATAAATAAGATCAGTCAGATGTGATAATTGGTCATTAAAGGTGATCAGCCCCTGAAATTCCTCGATCCGCCATTCGTTGGCATTCTTCATTCGTCGTCGACGGTTGGAGAGCGTCATTCTCCTTCACTCATAGAAACATCAGGGCTCCAAGAAAGAATTATAGATTTTTATGAATTCTAATTATAGTCCCTACCTATTATTATTGATAGAAAGAAGTTTACATGATTCAATTTTTATATTCATTTCTAGATTTCCACGATGCTGCATGGCAGTGTTTCTATGTAACTGCATCATAGTGTTGTGTAGTCACTATGTAATGTTGATGAAATAAAATAAAAAAATATTGTATGTATATTTTATTTTTCGCTTAAATTTACATGATCTAAATCTTTCATCCGACCCGCACTGGCCGATGTTAGGCCCCGCCTATGGTAAACACGTTGTTCTGAACTTAACGGTGCCGTTAGATTTTTGATCATAGAACCCGTTTAGAAGTAAATAAAACTGAACATGCGTGATATATTTAAAAAATATAAAAGTATTTCAAACATTTATTATGGGAACCTAGGTCTTGGAATCATGTCATGTCTCAATTCATATTCTCAATATAATCCCATATAATTTTAAAATAAATTACGTAAAAATCAAGGACATTATATTGTACGCGACTTTGAATAACATGAGGATATTGAATGGATTCAAATATTTAAATAACCTCAATTATTCTAGTAGTGGCATCCTAATATGTTTTTTCTATAGTTATCCCTTCAATATATAAAGACATTAAAATTTCAAAAGGTAAATAATGAATGAACAATGACAAAATATCCACGTTATAATTTTCACAACATAACTTTTTTTACAAAACGACCCATAAGAATCAATATGAATGTTTAGACATCACATAATTTTTCAAATATGAGATATGTATTCATATATCATATTGGGGAACCTCATAGTCATATTCAAAGTTAATTGCATATATATGGTTCTTCATTCGAAAGGATATTCATTCATGGAATGCTTCATCTATAACACACAAAAGAATAGAACATCATATGTAAAGAAGAAACATTAGCTGGGAAACAAATGATCTAATGATGTTCTCAAAGACATAGTTTAATCAATGAGTAATCATATATTAATCATGAATATATTATAAATTTTTGGGTCTTCTCTGAAGAATAAAATATTATTTTTTCAAATAGAATCCATTATTGGGGGATGTATTTGTTGAAACTAAAAAAATAAGATATAAAATTTAAGAATATTCAATGAAAATGTTTTAATGATAGATGGATAATGTGGGAATAAAAAAATCACAAATATTGAAATCTTATAATTCACGGGATCCCTTAGTGATTGGTAATCAATTGTGGGATAAGTGTGAACATCCCTCACAACCCTATAAAATCAATTAAATTGAGTACAATTAAAAACAATGACATAAATATATATATTAATTGTTAAATAGACTTGTGTATTATCATCACATTTTTATAGCAATATGATGATCCTTCACCTCCCAATAACTACTAGTTACATTCAATATAATATATTCCCAAATATTATGTGAAGAAGATTATAATGTCTATCCTATAAATATTTGGAACATAGCTTTAGATAGGGATAAAAAATCAAGGTAAGTGATAAAAAATCAAATTATATTCTCTTATGTATAAAAAAAATAAGTGTAATAAATTTATTTACTTTTGGTATATCTCATTTGCAATAGATTTCAAAGGTAACTTTTATGGTGTTTGTAAACTCTTCTATGAATTTGGAAGTAGGATTACATAGTTATTTTACCGTGATTATAAATTAGAATATATACCATCTAGAACCCCACATAAAATCATAATTAAGTTATGATATGATATTTCTTCATGGAAGACCACTGTTCTGATTTACTTCACAAATAATTTTTTATAAATTGACATTAGTTGACCACACATAATCCTGAAAAAAAATATGTGAAATTTGTGTTCCTTGAATTATATATTAACATATTTTTAATGGGAACATGTTTGTTAACGACACAGACTATAGTGGGTAACTTTATATAGGTACCCTATTACAGGAAACCATTCCATTGTTATATTCCATTTTCTACTCAGGTTTTCTATATACGATGAATAAATCAAAATAAACTCAATCACTTACTATTTCAAATCTCAAATCCTATAATTTCTATTCCAGAAATTCTTCTATATCCACATTAGATTCACAACATATTCATGAAATCTATATTTATACTATTATATAAATACCTCACTCCATTAACATATTGTTGGTTTTCATCTTACAAAATTGGTATAAGTTACCTGATATCACATGTAACAAGATAAATTAGGTTATTAGCCTTGGGAAAGAGGATACAAATGCAATTCTAAAATTACACATGTAAACATGAGATAATACATAAAAAGATTATGATAAATGTATTATATATTCTATTATATCCCGAAAATCATTCATAGATCCTTTTTTGGTTACATGGGGAAAAAATTAGTAGATATTAATCTCAGATGCTCAGTAAAGAAAATCATAAAATAGAATATACCATAATATAAATAAAACATTAATAATATGCATGCGAATTGTAATAATCAACTATTCTATATTATATATAAAATGAAAAGGGGTAGATATATTTTGGATGAAATATTGATACAAAAAATCACATGGATAACAATAAGTTATTTCATTACGGTGAAATGAATAATGTTGAACATCATAATAATATCATTATTGACCTGTTACAATACATTATAAACATATGACAAAGGCATAATTCCAAGATTGTATAAATTATTCATCATTATTATGCTTAATACAAAGGCTAGTTGGTGTTATGATCCCAAAATAATGCATCAAGAGGCTATAACAATCACCTCATATAACCAACTAAATCCAATGAATTTTTTATATGAAAGGGGTGAATACAAATTCAGGACATATCCACATAAACATTTGTATTGAATAACTAGTATACAAAATATTATTTATTTCAATAAGAAATAAATATAAAAACCAGATCATAATGTATTCATAGAAATGTAAAATATATCTATTAGAAAATGAATGGAAATTTTTAAATAGAACAATAATAGAATAAGAAATTACTAAAAAGAAATAAATACTAGAAATAGATAAAGGTAAAATAAAATCCCCCCAAAATTGTAATGAAGTGAATCATTATAGAATAAGGGGACTACTATCAAATATGACTATTTGTATGAAATTTGGAATTTCTAAACATATTCCATGAATCATATGATGATGGATGACCAAGAACAAAAGAAAACTACTGGTCATCAACACAAGTCATGACATGTGCAGTCCGAGCCCATATAATGCTGAGGATATAAATACCGAGCAGGATACCCTGATATCATTATATATAATTTATCAATGGTATTCATCTCCTTTTAAAGGATTTAAATTTTATTATGAGACATATGATAAGACATACATATATACTCATAGTAGACACACAATCTTAAGATGAGTTTGGAAACTCATTTCCATCCATCGATTCCTTGTCAACGGTTCCATATTACAGTCATCAGAAATAAAACACTCAAGAAGTTAAATTATAGTAATGAAATACATAAGGGTTTTCATTCTCTCTTTGTATATCCTTACAAATCGCACTATATAAGTATGCAGAAAATGATATAATTATAGAGATCATGCCTAGGTCCATGATTTATACCAACATAAAAAATATGGGTTAACCCGCTATGTAGAGTATCAATTCCTAGGTAATATTTGTCACTAGTACTCTAGGAATCCAACCAAAAATGATGATTATATAGGATCTCACTTCAGGCCTCATTGAGGGATTGTTAAAATATTATCCAATACTTATGTTTCTCAAATGGGATCACCATCTTATACACAAGACATGATTCCATACTAAACCCTCAAGGAAAGGATCACAATAACAATCACTTTTGATACATTTCCATTATAAAATGAAAAGTTATCAAATAAATCTTTTAATAATTACATAGTTTTCATGATAAGTATACAACATGACTTATCAGCTTTAGGTATTCCCATGTATGACAACCCATTCTCATGTTCGTGTCTTTTCACACATAGTCATGCATGTATACTAAGTTATGTTCGAGTACAAGGTTAATCCTATGTACTCTAGGATCGGTCTTATGCCTAGATATGTTCCAATACATGTAGTCCAATAGAAAAAATGATGTTTCATATTTGGGTGTCATTCCACATGACACATGTCAGACGCAATGTGATACTTATCTTCTTCCCACTAACCGTATGCAATATCTGGGGCCCCACACGATGTGTATTCTTAGATTACACTCTAGCTATATTTGAGTATGAAGATCCCATAGAACTCCTCTATATTTTCTATTTTTTCTTCAAATAAAATGCTTCCATATTATAATCACAGATCTAAGGTCATTTGACCCTTGCCATCACTAGATACCTATATCTAGGATTCAATTTTGCGATGAAATTTCACTGTCAAGTTCACTCTCCATCATGCATCAATCATAGAGAACTAGTTAATGATAACTATTTTATTTAACCATATCAATCCTATACCATCATCATCCCTAGATCTATAATAACAAAAATATAATTGAACAATTACTCCAAATAATGTTTGTGTAATGATCAAATAAATACTATTTCCTTATCTATGGGATAATGTAATTTCCCACGATGATCATGAATATAATTTTGGGAGGAAATATGTTAACCATAAAAATTTAGGAACAAACTTAAACCACTATAAATTATTATCCTCGATCATTTTTCAAATAATTTGATGACTGAAAATAACACATGAAAAAATAAATCACTTTTCAATAAATAAATTGAATACGAAGAAAAAAAAATTCATTTTCATGGAATTAGCCTGTAGTCATTGAGGATGATAGAATATGATATAATTATAGTATAAAACATCTAACGTGGGGTTTTTATTGACCTCTTAATGATAAAAAAACTTTTTTCATTGCAAGAATGGTCCATGAACATCATTGGCACTTTATCCTTGATCTTATCTCGATCCATTTTTTTGGTACACAATAATTAAATGGCTCCTCTATAAGAGATCCTCTCAATATCTATAATATGAGTCCAAACATATGGATTGAGAAATAACAATGTAGTTATATAATATATTATGTCACAACATCAACTTAACAATATAATGTTATATGTTTTTTTATTTTAATAATTTGTGGGAAAAATTCACTTTGCCGATACATCTGATACATATAATGATTATTTCATTTCTAGTGTAAGTTGCATGATATGAACTCAACAAAAACCAAATTTTGTTGGATCTGATTCCATGATTGGGAGTTATTGTAATTTTAATGAATATTTCACATGTATTCAATTAATATATTTTATATACTGGAAACATCAATTACGGGCTCACCAGGCCTCAAAATAACATTATCTGTTGCATTTTGGTCTAATAAAAATTATATATTCAATGATTTTACATGGAAAATGGTGATGTGACATTCAACCAATCCAAGGGATTCACAGGTCAGAAAGAAAAATGATATAATACACAAAGGGATAGGGTTACCGAGATTGAATTTGTGTCTACCTCTCCCAAGTACTCTCTTGAATATTCCTATAATGCCACGGGACTTGTAATAAAGAAATCACTCACATGTTAATGATATTTTCCTGTCGATCCTCAATATCAATGAGGTACTTTGTAATGGTATCTCCATCCTTGATGTCCATGAATACCAGTTGATAATATATAAATGGTCGTGCGCACACCTTCTCAATTGTGACATGTGAAAGACTCCAATTACGTGGTACAATTGTGGCGGTAGATCCAAGAAGAATACCACCACATTGTCTATACATTATATTTGTAAATGGAAAACAAATCATGTAGATATATTTTCACCCTAGAAAATTCTACAAAACCCACATTTAGGTAAGACTCATATGAACACATGATCATCCTACATTTACACCAAAGGCATCCATTATGTTTAAAAATAAGAATTATGATCAATTTGTATAATCCTGATCCATTCATAGAGATTCTATACCATCTTGATCATGGATCACACAAATTAAAAAGCCAAACGTGCTGCCTCTACTAGGCTGGTCTATCATATTAGTTACCTATAAGGTCACCCATAGAAGCCATGAATGGATCCATTATAATTATGGAATGGTAGATGTTGTTATATAAAAATTACAAAAATGGCAGCTGGTCCTCCCGATAATGGATAATGATCAAAATGTAATCACATGTCATATCCTATGGGACTAGAATGGTCCTAAATTTCATCTATTAACTCTGCGGGTGAAAAGATGTTATCATGAGAAAATGAGTGTTAAAGGATTCATGAAATCTCATCCATAACGATTATTTGAAGAAATAACCAAAGTAAGAGATGATAGATGAGGGAACTACATGGAGCTGGATTATCACCCACTTGTAGAGGTAGCCTAAGATCACTACATAAAGTTTCTCGATTACATGATGAATGTGGGATGACTTGGTAAGTTATTATTTGACCATCCCATATGAAATAATGTCATTAATATGTCGGTGTACACCTTATCACGTACTCTAGTAATATCCTATCCCACTTCAACCCTAGTTCATTAAGGGGTTATTAATAATCTCACTAGATCATGGTTCTCAACCATCACATTCTGAAAATTAAGGAATCAAAAGACAAACTCTATAACCCCCTCTTTAATCTGAAGCCACCAAAACTTATGTCAATGTCTTTAGTAGATCCTCGCCATAGACGGATGTTCTTCTAAAGTATTTATATGAAACACTCTCATAAACTCATACAACGATGTCATTACTACCATCGTGAAACCTCTGAAATGGATTTCATGCTCCCCATATTCAAAAAAGTACATCAGGAGAATATCCAGTGGATATCAGTGTACATAGGGTCATACGATCAGTGTCTCCATTTTGTTCCCAACTAACATCATTTTGAATTTATGTGGTAACAACCATCAATAAGATGTAAGATATACCATCTCCATCAACAAAGGATAATTATAACAAGGGTAACTACTACGACTCCTCACTATGTAACTACAAACAATATTTCTAGATGAAATCATCTAAAACATATTCCCCTTACCATGATTGTAGACCTTCTTGGAGTCACAATCTCAAAGGATCTACAACAATAATCAATTAGTCATGTTATGATCCTTATAAGAGAATATATACATGATTCTGTTGTTTTTAGAATAGCTAATAAATTTCTCACATGTAATGTTGTCTGTCTATAATTTTAGAGAGAAGACTACAACTGCAATCTTAAGATCTTGGGATTCATAGTTATTCTCATATAATCTCAATTGAAGTTATCCATATGAAATAATTTCATTAATATACATTATAACACATGAAAATATATACAAGGATGCATCACATTAAACTATATACTTGACACGCTCCTCAATCAATCTCAAGATGGGAGGGCATATCAATATATTTCTAAATTATAACATATATCACACACCTCTCTATCCGCATGAAATGAATCCCATTTGGGGTCAATGTTTTCAAAATAACTAATATACATGAGATATTAGGTATGAATATCTGATAGTATCCCACCATGCCCAATAATCCCTACTCCTCTATCATGATTTTGTGTGGATCCTAATAAAACACTTCCTCAACATTCATTTGTTCTACTTTTAGGCCATCAACTGAGATAACATGTTTCATAATGTATATCACGTAAATCCAAAAAATAAACTTTTAGAGCTTCCCATATTGTGGGTGCTCTCACTGTATGTTCAGGACCATCCATACATTTATCAGATGCTTGATCATGGGAATCATGTACACTAGGATATCATCAATGAAGAGTAACAAAATGATATATAAGAATGGTTTAAATATTCTATTCATGAGTCATATGAATACTTATTAGGATTTGATCATTATAATGACAAGAACCAAGTACTCATAATTACCATAATGACATTGGAATGTCATTTTCAATATATCCTCATCATGTACTTGTAATTGTTGATAGACTAATATGGGGAAAATTATTGAGAACCAAAATTCCCTCTCAACTGATCTATGAGGTCATTGATCCTTGTAAGTTTATATGTTTTTCTTCAAAATCACATTATTTATATGGTTTTAGTCCAAATCCATCATCAAACTCCCATAAACCATCATGGAGAATAACACTGGGCATTCTACGGGTTGGACACTATTTTTGAAAAATATATTCCTCTACAATTCCCAAAACTACACCCAAAACTCATGAATCACAATGGTATCCATCTGATATGATAATAATTAAACTGTGGTCATCTTAAGGTGTAGATAAATTTATAAGACTATCTCATGATGTAGATGTAAGCCATGAATGTCCTCAGAATCCATAACATCCTAATATATCACCTCTAAAAAAATATATATTAATAACAAACAAAAAAATTATTCATTATATAAAATTGGTGAGTGATTAGATTCACGCTTCTATTAATGATCACATTATACTCTTCAATTTTTTCCTTTTTATCCTCAAGAAGAAAACAATCCCCTTTACTGGAGACTCACTGTATCCTCTGAAATAAATAGTCTATATGAGCATGAATTGTAGATAATTGTTTTTACATAAGATGAAATTGTTTTGCACCATCACTACAAAAAATGATCTCAAAAGAAGATCTCACCTCCATGTGTCAGATCACACCGATGGTAGTAGTAGTGTGATCACTGAGGCTCCTAGAGTATGAGTCTCTAAGTATAGGGGTTGAGGCAAGGGCACAGAATAAATTTCTAAGTCTTGATGTAGATTAGTTGAAATAATGTAGTATCTCAAACCATTTTCTGTATATATTTCAAATAATTTAGAGAAGACCCATATTGTGAATGTTACTATACATACAACATATGGGTGATAAGACTCGATCACATTCATTGTACCTCACCACTATTCCCCAACTCCATGGGCAGGTGTAGGCCAGTATGGGGTAGTGGTGGTAGTAATTAAAAATTCATTCCTCCTTTGGATGAAATCCTATATCCTCTTCCATGTACACCTCCCCAAATAGATACCTATTTTTACCACTTCTTCTAGCTAAGAGGGATTTCCACTTCTAATTAATAAATAGTAAACTGGTTTGGGAAATCACATGGAATATATAATTGACTATTATGATATTAAAACCACCCTTATCTTGGTATAATAAATCAATCATGTGGGACAGGATGTATATACCATCTATCATGGTGTCGCCTCCTGAAACCTCTCAAATATTATGGCCTCTACATCAATCATCGTTTTACTACTACTGATGTATCATTTCCCGTGTTCCCAATGTTGTAACCAGCATTATGCATCAACTCATCTAGAAAACACTCAACCACCAAATCATTCTACAATAACGTAAAAAGGTAGTAATTCATATACATATCACTCTATCTCGGATATCCCTATGTAGACATCTCTCAAAGGTTTTACCTTAAAAAATTTGATCACACATTACATCCTTAAAATACCCAGAGATGTTGGTAATCCTTGACTAATAAGAAGCCATATTCACACTACCCCCATAAAGCTAGGTAAGCTCTAGGATTTTCACATCCCTCAACCGAGTAGGAGAAAACTCCTCTTTGAAAATTTACACAATATCTAACCATGAATGAGTCACCTCATCGTATGACTGGGTCACCAATCCCCATCATTTTCCACTAAATTCAAAGATAAGGATAACATCCAAGATTAAAATATGTCCTAATAGTGTCCTGATGAGGAAAAATACCCACATCAATACCTCAATTGAATCCTTGTTGATGTTGAAACTCATAATGGGATCTTTTCCTTCAAACGTCATCTTCCTGGTCAATTGGTTCTATCTTTTACTTGACAATTGGGGGTAATATTAATTCAAAAACTAAAGGTAACACCTCTTTAACAAGTACCATTATTAAGTCTTTATCACTATTGGGATCATATTAATGATCCTACAAAAATAATTGTTGGAAAAATCGTCAAGGTATCCTGAAGTAGAAATTATTTCTCGTAGTCAATCAGTATATCTATAGAACATACTCCAGAATAACTAGGAAACAAAAAATAATTCATATATGATGTGTGTACCAATAATATCCCCACAACCAAATCCTATATTTACTTATTAAAAAATATAGACATCAGAGTCCTAGTGAATGTATATATTATATGCTGCAGAAATACATGATTCCATGGCCTGAAATCCACTCTCAAAACACTTTAGATTTTCTTCATAATGCCCAGTAAAAATATCACTGCTAGGGAAACTGAAAATAAAACATTAAAAATATGGAATACTACCCTAATTCCACTATTTCTTGACTCAAACCACTGGGGCCCACCTACACAATGGTATGTCAAATCTGAGTACCCCAATGTCACCTTTAATATGAATGAGTAAGGATAACAGCATTGAGTAAGAATTACAATCAAATAGGGATCATTAAGATAATGTGAAGTTATTCAGATACACATCTACAAGCCCATAGAATGATGAAATTAAAAATTATATATATAATCAATGCATGAATGCATCAATATCCCATATTGAGAGTATAAAATAATACTAAAAGTTATACAGTCAAAATACAATCATACCAAAACTGTAATGAATTCAAATGTATTCTCAATAGGGGACTACACTGAAATGTGAATCCTTGTATGATCCATAGTTTATTCTTCTAAAATATTATCTAAATCTACTCTTATTACACCAATAACCTCGTCAATATTTGTGTCATATTTATGAGACATGACATGTGCAGGTAGAAAACATGGAGGGGTGTGTATAAAAAAACCCATTAGGCCACCCCAACAACAATATGAAATAATCATTATGAGTAGTTATCTCATCATAGGATATGTCAATCATAATATGACATACACAATTAATCATCCAAAAATACTCACATCGACACACAATCTCAATGTCTGGTATTAACTATATTTATGACATAAGATTCCTAATTAAAGGATCCATATGAAACTTATATTGGGAAACACACAAATTGAGTCAAATAAAAATGATGGTTTGCATCTGATATGTTATGTTCAATGGTTATGAACACTAAAATCATGAAATAGAAATATGAAGTGAATAATAAATAGCTGTGAATTACACCTAGGCCCAATGGGTATACTCATAACCAAATGTAGAGTAACTAGATAAGTAGGGTACTAATGTCTGGGTAGAGTTGATCATGATGATACTGAGAACCCCACTAAGAGAAAATTTTGATGATTGTGGATCTCTCTTCAGAAATAATGGATTTATTTCTGAAAATCATTCATAAAATGAAGCTCCTCATAGGGGATTACGATCTTATACAGAGGACATGATTCCATACTAGACCATCAATGAAAGGATGAAGGGAATTAAATCGAAATTCCGTTCATTCTGAATCCATTATGGGATCAATGACATCATTGAAGAGGTACATTATGTGTACTTTATGTACATGGTTCATCTCTTCGGTATTATGTCGTTCCATGTATCGGATCCCATTCTCATGCTTGTGTCTTTGTAATCTAGGTCATGCCCATGTACATGGCCATCTTTAAGTACGTGACCCTATCAATGTTCTCCAGGTAGGTCTATGTGCCAGTCTGTGTGCCTGGATGTGTATTCCTAGAGAGATTTTAATTTATATACTCATTTATCTCTCATTAAACCCCCATACTATAAATATTATGTTTTAATGATGATATACTAATCCCTCCCATGTACACCCATTACCATGCTGAAATTTCGTAATAGTTATTCCATATATCCTCTATCTTCATGTTTCATTATTATGTTATGCCTTCTATTTAAAAATTCTTTATGTTGGGACACGTATTCATATGACCCTATTACTTCAAATTTTATGAATATTTGATTTAAGACCCCTTTATTTCCCATAAAACATATATATTATGTCATGCCATTAAGATGCTGAAATTTCCTTACAGATTTCCATTCGAAAACAATAGTGTTGTGAGTTCCATGCCCATTACCTCTCAATGATGTAAAATTTTATGCATGTATAACATTTTATTTAGAACATAAATTTATTTATTGCACAATATTTGATCATGGAATAAAATATAACAATGAATTAATCAATGTTTTACGATCTATATGTTGTACATAATCATGAGAATGAAATAAAGCTGATAAGTATGCCCAAATTATATAGCGCTCTAATGCATCGAGTAATGTTCAGTATCATTATGCATCATGTTGGTAAATGGGTTTAACATATTAGTTTTTGGTAAATTGTCCTTTATGATTCCTTAGATTTTTATCTTTGACTTATGATTCAGTGATTTATGTTGTTTCCACATTTCCATGTTAAGAATATCATGCTATATCAGGATTTATGATTCATGTAACTTTATGCCACATTGACATGTGCTTCCTAACATGTATTATTATATTAATATTATTTCATGTTTACTCCCTTAATGGTGTTTATATCCCACCCCTTTTCTTTTGTTTTTTTACATAGTATATCCCATGGAGTTAAATCTTAAGCATGATAAAGATGTGTTTTTTCATATTTAATGTTTTAATGTAATGAACTAAATTAAAAAATAAACTACGGTCATCGATATTTAGAGTAGTGTTTTGTTAAAATTATGTAATTAGGTCATGTATGATTGTTATAAAGAAAAAATGGTTGTTATGTGTGTCACACACCATGTGATTATTATATCCTCAATGGAAACCATTGTTCTACAATCATGGTCCCCCAAGATATGTATTCCTGAATTACATGCCTTGTATATTGGGATATTATAGAAATTCATGATCTCTTAAATTTCAATTATTCATGTTGCAGCTTCCATTAATCTGTCTAAGAATAATGGAACTGAGGTCAACTAACACTTTCCTTTATCAGAGATCAAAATCATATTTTCGTATCCTCTTGGATAATTAAAAATCAATATGCACCATAAATCGTATATCGAATAGGTAAGAAGGCGATTTTTCAATACATAAGATCTTCCTCCAATCACCCTCCATTATCATTGCATCTTGATAGTACAATCTACCATAAATTGCATCTATGGTATTAATCTGATTCCCCAATAAATTGTCACTTCATAAAAATATAATTGTTCATTCACCAAACCACTTGCTAAAGGAAAATCCTAGGATGATCAAGTGATGAAACATGTAATAAATACAAATGCGAAAAAATATGAGGAATGAACCTTGGAATTTTTTTCTTCCTCCTCATTCTATTTTCAATGAATTTTACAAACAAAGAGTGAATAAACAACTTGAAAAAATAAATTTACCATAAATAATTCTACTATTTATTTGTGAAATAATTAATTTTAATGGATTGGATTTTAATTTGATTAGAATAATAACACTTTATTTAATCTAAAAATAAAATATAATACCTACAATTTGGATCATTCTCTAATGGATAATATTCTAATTTTACTACAATTGGAGAGATTGATGAACTCTATTAATAGATTATCTTTGATCAGATCTTAATCTGATAACAAATATAAACAATCATCTTATAGATCCACTACAATGACTCAAAATAATCATTAGGTTATGAGGATGTACCTATGGATTGTGTAATAGTTGTGTATTTATAGAGTTTTTTAGGTTTATGTAGCAACATAGTAAAATAAATAAATAAATAAATTTATATTATTAATTTCCCCTGTGACTAAACGTTGTCTAAATTTCATATTTAGATAAATATTATGTATCTTTCAGTATAAATCAAACACAATTAACAAAAAACTCCATAATATTTCCTATCAATGTTCCCATATGGATTTCATTCCACTTTTTATGGAAAACTAGTGACACATGGAACAAAAATATTTAATATATTTGAAACAGAAATTATGATCTCACTTGTCCCCAAAAACACATTTTATATCAGAGGATAATCTTAATAATAATAATATATATTATAAGAATTTATATTAGACGAAATAGATATTTTCCAGAGGGGTATAATCAAAGAATATAATATTATTCATGGTGGGAAAATTCCTTTGTGTGGTAATAATTAAAATAATGATTTAATTCAAACCATTAGTAAAATGTTCCTCATATCAAAAATGATAAGAAAATTCCATTTAATAAATTATATAGAAAGAAAAACATTGGTTAAAAATACTATAAAAATCATTTGATAAGATTAAAAATATTTTTTAATGCCTTGAAATGAAAATATGGGCTTGAAAGAAATACATTAATGGAAAAATAGAAATACAATGTCAATTTTCCTTAAAAATGTTAAACCTATATTTTTAAGTGACAAATAAGATAGAAATGGAAAAAATATAGGAAAAATAGTAAAAAATCATTGAATAAAAAATATATGGTTTAAAAATTAAAATAACATATAATTATACCAATGTATACTTAAGAATAATCAATCTCGAATAATTATGAGATTTGGAATGAAACATTTCCACGGGTTTGAAATTCATCATAAGATCTTTTATACTACTATAAAAAAAATCAATTTATTATTATTCTGTAACGGAACCATATTAAACTATATAATACAATATATGGTTTAATTATGACATATTATTACCTACTAATTAACAATCCTTCATTTTAGTCATCATTTTGGGTTTTAACAGCTATATTTCTCCAGTATGTTTTTATATAGTAGTTATGATAATTGAATATGGTTCAAGGTTTCAAATTCTAAAAAAAGTTATTCATTTCATAAGTATCATATTTTATCATTATATAAACTTTTATATATACATTTATATAATAAGGTGATGAAAAATGAAGTATATCCCATTGTGGATACAGTAGTCCATACGTATACATGAGTGATGTTTCCCTATTTTTATGGATGGAAAAAAGGAAGATGAATGATAAATATTTTATATATACGAATTTTTATGTTATAAATATCATATATAGCTATTAAATATACCCTTATTGAAACACATGAAAATCATAAATTAAAAACAAATCACATGGCTTCATAAATGTGGTAGTATACATATATAAACAAATAACCTTATACTTTTCCAACATATAGGATGGATATAGGATGTAAAATATAATACAATTTAATAATAATAATTATATAAAAAATTAATATATAATCATGAAATTCATCATATTAAAAATAAATTAAATATAGTGAAAAAAATTAATCACTCCCCCATATGGATTTTGTAGCCCACATGTATGCATGGGTGATTCTTACAATTCTCATTTGATATAAAAGATTTGGAAATGGTTATACCAAAATAATTATTTTTTTTGTAAATTAATGATACTATATTTATTATGTTAGTATAGTTAAAATCTTTTTTTATGATATAATAGAATAATATAATTTTTAATCAGTCATGAAAGATGGTTGAATCTTATTTTAACGACCTTATTTGGCATACATCATAATCTTTCATGGATCAATATTAGGAGAATAAAAAACTAAAGAAGTAATAGAAATAATATATTATGATTTTTGTGTAGGTATTGCCTGATATATAATGATAATTTGTTTTACTACAGGATGAGAATATGTTCTATTTTATAAGGGAGGGGAGGTTTGTATAAGTAATTACTTAAAATTTATAAATATAATAATGTCATATTATTGTGAAAGTGGTTCCAATTGAAGAATATCATAATAATAGATAATATAATTTCTAAATATCTTCAATTAATAATTTTAGTGATGTTTTTGTCATATTTTTATCTTAATCTCTTTGTTTAACCCCTTTAGTAAACACATATAAACCCAATACATGTTAAAATATTGTTATAATTTTTACTATTTATTATGGAAAAAAGGTTAAATAATTATAAATTTTAGAAATGATGATTCCAAATATGGAATATATTTAATCAATTATAAATTCAATATGTTTTATAATTAAACATTTTCTTTATAAAATTAATCAAAAATCCTTTTTTAGAAAAATAATTTTTTAACTATGAAACTAAAATTACATCCCTAAATTTCATTGTAATAATAATTAATTAACTACTAAAATAATTTTTTAATATATATAATCTAAATTTTATTTTCTATTTCAATAAAATATTTTTAAATAATTAATTAATATAAAAACACATTTCACATGTAAAAAAAGTTTTTAGAAAAATTAGTTTTTAAGGATAGAAATGATCTTATTCCAAAATCAATTTTAATGGTGATTCTTATGTAATTAATTAGACTATTTATAATTAAATAATAATTATTTTGATGTTATATATAATTCAAAATGATAAGGTATTTTTAATTTATTTATTTTAAAAAATTTTATTTTTTATTTTATGAAAATAAGTATTTTCAGTATTTACATAAAAAATACATTTTTATAGATAATTCAAAGAAATTTACCCTATGGTTTAATTTAAGTGTTGATTTTAAAATGAAGTTAGTTTCCTCAAATGAAATTTATAATAATGGTTATAATTAATTATAATTTCCAAACAAATAATTCAATAAAATATACATTTTTTAGGAAAATATTTAGTTTTTGTATAAAATGAATTTACTAATATTTGATTAATTATTTATTATGCGTTAATAAATACATTGTAATTATATAAAACATTTATATAATTTTTTATAATATTTTTATTTTTATTTATTCAATCATATTAACTATCATTCAATAGCAATCACTTTTCAATAATATTTTTTTATAGAATATCACATATTGCAGAATGAATGGTTTGGTGTGTTAATCATTATATAAAAGTTAATATTGACTTAATAGAAAGAAAAATAGGTGGTTGATAAATTATACACTCAATAAAGATTTTTTTTAATTTTAATTATTTACGAGAATCTCATGACATTTTCATTGATTTTATTGTGAATTTTAAAATCAATGATAAGAATAGCGTCCTAATTACTTCCTAAATAATATGATTAAATTTCAGATGAATTCTTCTTATGAATTTGTTTGCAGAAGTATTACATATTAATTTATTAATTCATTAAACATAAAAATTTATTGATGTTTCTTCCATTTCATGAGTTTTAGGAATTATAATTAATTATACTTACTAGATTACTTAATTATTTATAAGTGAATTTCCCCTCCTTTGACATGGTATTTCAAATAGTTTCACTTCAGAATATAATGATAAATGGATAAGATTAATTTTTTATTCCCAATGCACACAATTCAACCATTAATGGATCATAACATCCATAAAAGAATGAAATGTTATTTCACATGTCTATGAAATTTTTTATAAAATGTTTTGAATATACCCAATATAGATGAACATTCTTATGAATATTTAATAAATTAATTCAAACAATTTATATAACAACACTCATAGAAATGCTACATTACAATAAACATTATATTCTAAAACAACTATTTTAACATAAAATATTTTATCCTTTATATAATAATTCTTAAATACTCAAAATTTAATTAAAAATTATTATAAATAAAATTTTTTCAAGAAAATATAGGTACCAAAGAATGTATCCAACTAGGTAATATCTTAACATCTCATCGACAACCACATGATATATTATAACAGTATTCATACTCTATTTCTTGATTGAAATTTTATTTCCTCATTGTGTCATGGTTTGATTTGTTGTTCTTATAAAATATAAAGGTGTCTAAATTTGAAATAAAAATAATAATGAGTATATGATTAATGTAATGATTATCAAAACTTTTGAGATTTGAAAATCAAATTTAGTTACTCTATGAACATGACCTTTTTCTCTTATCCTTTTATATGATAAATTATCATGATGATTGGGCCATGTTTTTTTCATCTCTCCATCATCTTATAGGTGAATCACAAGATCTCAGAAATTATTTTCATTCCATTTCATTCATTACTATAATAGATTTTCCTTATATACTTTATGACAACAATTTTTCTCCAAGGGAATGCACTTGGGTTTTCATTCTTTAATTATATCATGTGATAATTTATATTTTTCCCTAATTTTCCATTGAATCCATTTTTTATTAATGCTCAACCATAATATTTTTAGAGACCCATTCTTGTTATACATGGGAATTACATTACTTTTTCAGCATACTTAATATATAACAAAAACAAACACACAGGGAATGTAATAGTTTGGTGTCTTTGGAAACTCAGAAAAATAATCTTCTAATCATGGTGAATGCTCTTCAACATCTCCAATAAATATCCTCCCATTTTTTTCTTACCTAAAAAATTTCTTTATATCATGGGGAAATGAAAACATAAAAAGGGTGATCTCAAATGCTCAGTAAGGTTAAACATTGAGAACATAAAACAATCCATAAACATTTAAATGCAAAAAAACATGAACATAAAATCTAAACATCAAAATCATGAGGAAAGACATAAATCATGGATGTATGTAAGGCATATATCATAAAAGAGCATCAATCATGATAAAATAGCATGGGAATAAAACATTTAATTGTGGAAACCATAAAGCACGTGATAAGATTTCCATAATATCCAAGGAATTGCTTCCAAGACCATCTTAGTGGACAATGTCCCTTTCTGAATGGAGTTCACTCCTCATTCCAGTCCTGTATCACTGATCCTGATTATCTTACCGTTCCATCCATGTCAACGTCATTAGATATAAATCATTAACCAATTCATTGGAGGGAGATATAGGTCCCACCCATCACATAATGAAATCATTCTTCCTTATTCCACAAAATAAACCTACATCATTCCTAATAACCCAATGAAATAATGGGTTTCATAAACATCATCCCAACATAACATAATCCATATAAAAAATGGATATTATTTTATCATAAGAAAAATAAATCCATGTAAATAATAGAGACAGTATACTGGAAACATAAACATGCTAAATAATTTCATCTAATATGGAAAATAGTTTTGATAAAACACTTGAAATGAATTCTGGATGAAAATATATTTTCTTTATCAAAATCAATTTCTTTTAACAAAACGAAATGAATTTTTAAAAGAAAATGGGTTTTTTTTAAATTATCCTGAAATATTGTAGAGTACAATTCATGAAAATGAGGCATTCTGAAAACGTAAAAATCCATTCACGCCGTACAAGCTAAAAAAACATTCTCCTCGTACTTTTGTCAGGAATGTCAAAAAGTTCCTCGTATGGAAACAAAATAATGATTCCTTCCATAACACAATGTAAAACTCAAGGAGGGGTCAACATGACTTTAAAAATACATTTATGAATATTAAAGACTATATTAATAACATTTTTATTGGCATGGATGAAAAATATTACACCAGTAAATACTTACATATAAGAAATCTCGGAAAAAATGAGATTTGCAAAATTATCCCTTACCTAAGGTCTGATATGCTTTGTACGTATATGAAACTCCTGTATAATGATTTAAATAATGTCTTTGACTTATTACATAATCATATTAATTGTTATTATGTCATATATGGTTCAATTATGACATTATATTACCCGTTCATTTGTAAATTCTATGTTAAAGCAGTGTTTTGGGTAAAATCGTTTTTTTATCGTACATGTTTGGACTTGTTGTTCTTGATATTATTATTAATTATATCATGATTTACATACAGACAGAATGTAAATCATGATTTATATATCATATATATTCATTATATATATATATGTATAATAGATAGATAAATGAATTGAAATATGCCGTTCATGGAGACAATAGGCCGTACGTACGCATGAATGTTGTTTTCCTTTCATTATTGACTTTAATGTAAGTAATTAGATGATATATATATATATATATATTAGCTTAATTATACCATATATTTTGTTATTATTCCTTATATATACTTTACAATCATTCTTGAATGGTTAACATGGTGAATGAATCTTATCGCGTCGTGGAGACGGTAATCCGTACGTACTCATGAGCGATGATATAGTTCCCATTATTATTGAATGGAATTGGAGTGGATGATATAATATCTCAGAAATAGTATCATTTTATTATAACCATATATATTTATTCAATAAACCATTATACCCATCCATGTAAGGTGGTGGTGGAAAAAAAGATTACACCACAACTTGGAGATGATATTCCGTAAGTACGCATGCGTGGTGATTTCAATTTCTGTAATATGGATTGAAGGTGAAATGGGGTTGTTTCATATTTATAATAAAATATCAGTATATTAGTTATACATATGTTATTAATTTATATATAAACAACTAAATAAGAAGAAGTTGAAGAAGAAAGAAAACATGAAAGAATCGGTAGAAAAGATTACATCTTCTTCGACGCACCTCCTTTAAGCTTCCTATTAAGGCACTAGAGTTAGTCTTTGGAGGAGACCAGAACCTATATAATGATTCTAGGGAAGTTGAGAAGGGAAATGGGAAGGGTTTTTCTGAGCTTTAATGTTTAAAATTGTGTAAATAGAAGAGGGACGAGGTGCCTTTTTTTAAGGGAGGAGAGGGGCACCTTAAGAAAAACCTAAAATATTATTTTAAAATAAAGTCATATTCGATTATTAGAAGATCCAAATTGATTTATTTCTATGATAAGTCAGGGTGGGTCGAGATCCTCTCAACAAATAGGTTTTATACAAGTTTAGGTTACTATTTTAAACTTATCATTTATATTTAACTCTATGTTAAATAATTTATCTTTTACCGTGTCTTCTTGTATTATTACACTATATGGTTAATAAACGTACTATAAAAAGCCAAACGAACCCCATTTGGTTACCTATTAATATATATATCCTTATATATGTCATTTGGCCGATCCTCGGTTTTTTAGCAATAGAATAACAATTAATAATATAATATTTTTTAAAAAACTATTTTATTTCAATTGTGACACTATTTGGTAATTGATTTTTGTGAAAATTATCACAGCATAATTAGTTCTAAAAAAATTAATTAAATCAATAATAACATGTCATATTAACCTATAAAATTATTTTAATTCAAAAACAGTCTCAAATTACAGTTATTTTGGTATTTATAATATCAATTATGTTAATATTTCATTAATAAGGTACTTACTACATCATCATTGTATCATAAATAAATAAAATTATATAATGTCTAAAAATTATAAATAAACTACCATTATGTAGGAAATATTTTTATCTCTGTTACTAATATTTATATTCGAATTTATCTTATGTATAACCCTATATTAAAAATGATTTAGTTATTAAACATTGATTTTAACACTTTTAACTCTTCTTTAAATAAAAATATAATAATTGTCCAAATCTAATCCAAGTTTACCTAAAGGGTAAAATTTTATTCTTAAGGTTTTTTTGGTCTAATTATACTTATCCAATAGAATTAGGACATGTGTTAGGGTAATAATAATATAATTTTTACCCTTAATTACCCTATTTTATTTTAACTGTGGTAAATAAATGTAAAAAGTTACTATTCAAAAAAATTTCTTTTTATCCTATTGAACCAAATTTTACTCCATGATTTTAACCGTATCTCTCAGATTCTCGAAATTTCACTCACAGAAGCATTAAAATTATGTTTTATGTAATTTTTCAAATTTTCCTTGGAGGTGGGTGAAAGACGGTGAAAAGTTCAATAAATTTTTTTATATATATAAAATTATTATAAAATGACTCCAATGAATTATATTGAACATATATAGGTATTATGTATCAATTTTACCTAAAATAAATGTAAATAATGTAAATAATTATTTAAATAAAAATTCAGTTTTTAAATAGTAAAGTAGTGTTTTCACTATTCATCAAAAATTGAATGTTTTCCGAAAAATACCAAAAAATCACCCTAAAATAATTTCAATATTCCGAATCCAAAAATGAAGTTTATTTTGAAAGATAAAATTTATAATATTTAAAAAATAGGGTATTACTATTTATAAAGGCTAGTTCATAATAATATTATAATAATATCTCATTTAGTGAAACTCAGTATTGCATACTACACATGTCATCGAAGAAAGAATTGATTGTGAGTAATGCAAGACAAGTCAGGGCTGCGTATAGTGAAATCTCCGTTTGGTGTTTCCTACATCATAATCAAAACAAATTTCATTTAGACATTAAACACAATCTATACTTAATGTTGTATAGAAATATTTCCACAAAATGAACTTGAAACTCTATGTAACATGATCCAATAATAGTGTTGCGAATACAGCAAGCTAATATGGTGTTGGGTATATAACAAGCTAATTTTAGAGTATCATACAACACAAGACATTAATGAAAGTAAAAAAGTATAATTCTCATATAATCTTGGGTTGTTACATTCTAACCCCCATAAAATGAATTTCTGTCTCAAAATTATTCGGGGTTATAAATTGTTTACTACTTGAATGTTTCTTTCATAGAAACCCACATCGTAAAAAATAATATAAAAACATAATTTTAAAAAATGAAGTATGAAACATATCAGTTACCCAAACTATCTCATCACTGGGATTCCACATAGGAGAACATATGTGAAAATAATGATATGGAAGGGAAACCTAACCATCATGTTTGGATGAAGAGTGGTAGAGAACATGTCTATGAAATGTCCAAAAATCACAAAGCCATAAATTTGTGATGATCTAAGGTACCATATGATTCATTGTGCATGAGGGTACTAGGACAAAATTTTTAGGTCTCAGGATCATTTTAATTAATTTTGAAGAATTGTTGAATTAAAAGAAATACATACTTGATTTTGGTACAATCTCACCGTCGTTCGTTCCATGAAAAATTTCCACTTCATCTCTTAATGAAATGGAGTTAAACTTTTTAGTAGATAATGTGATATAATGATGGGTCATTTCATCTATTTCTATCGCAAAAAGTTTAACATAATATATTAAATATACATAAGTCCATCTATTCTGAGATTAATCATATACAGTTTCTAAAATGGACATATAATTCATCTATCATAGAACATAATATAATAAAACTAGCTTCTACTAACCAGGGACTTCCTGTAGGTTAGTGTTAGGTCATAAAGGAATGTTACACTTTGTTTGTGGGTTCAATTCCCACATCCTTGTTCGACGCGAAGGGTTGTCGCCCGTCCTACAGGTTGTCCTTTTTCTAAAACTACATTATTATAACATCCCATCAATTATATCCAAAAATGTTCTATACTAACTTATTCCCAACATAATCCATTCCAATATTTAGTCTTATCTAAAATACATAAATCCAAGCTCATAGTATAAAGAAAAAGTTTCATAGAAAGGTCAAGAATGTCCATACCATCATTTATCCCCACATATATCATTTGATATATCTTGTTGGTCACATTACAAACATGTGAATACCTTAATCATGTATTCTCTTGAAAAATGAATACCCATTGAACCATAGTGAAAAACATGAATGCGGTCAAAAGTTTACTCTTTCCACTTACCAAAATCTAAAAAATTCTATATACTCATACCATGATATCACATTGTCCTTATATCAGTCATGAACTCATTAATACGGTCAAACAAATTATTTTCTTCTTATCCATTCATTATGCACATATCAAATTCTCTCCAAAAATATTTCAATCAATTTTCATGCTTACTGGTACCATTCATCGTATACTTTAAAATAATCAAGGAAAGACAATAGTGTAATAATCCTTAGATTTTTCATTATTCCATAGTACCATACATTATTCATGATAAACATGAAATCCTTCCCCTACCTTCTTAAACCACTGACTGAGCTTCATCATCATATTCCTCAACACTTCTTTCATATCATATATCATTTGTAGTCTGTTCATCATTATCCACATAAATTCCACCCATACAACCAATCTAATTCTCTTCATGATATTTTCCTTTAGGGCATTGATTTGTATAATTCCAGTACATTCCACATTTAAAACATTTATTCATTATTGAAGTCTTAGAAATACCATTATCTTTGTCCATTGTGTTAACAGAACCTTTTCCATTGTAATTACTAGATATGTGTCCTTCTTTTCCACACCCAAAGAATCATCTAGTTCCCTTGAAACGTTCTCCTTTATGTCTCTTCCCACATGATTTACATGACGAAAATTGAACTTTCTTTCCTCTATGATCACCAAGAATCTCCATCATTCTCTTTTTAGCAAAGTCATGAAACATACCAAAGTTGAGATTATTGATCATATTATGAGATTGATAATTAGTCATAATAACAATTTTTTACCTTCCAAATATCATTTCATTTGGTTTCTCATGACTAATATCATTCCATTGTCCATCATATTCTCCATTATCAATAATCTTGTTTTTTCTGTCCATTTTTTTAAAACCCAAAAAGTATAGTGTGAGTGGAAAAAATCATCCTAGGAATGTGATATAATAAAGATAGAGTACCTTAAATATCTACCATATTCAGTTTAATTATATGATCGTTACCATAATTCTGGGACTATAACCTATACTTATACTTAACCATTGAGACATCCCTAGACATACCTTAGAAATAACTCTAGGTATCTCACTAAAGATTTAACATCCTAGTTTCCAAAGGTAAACTAGACCTTTTCTCTAATACCAAATATAGAGACACATTCTTCACATACATGGAAATTACATTAATTTTGCGGAATACTTAATATATAATAAAAAAACACACAATGACTGTAATAGTTTAGTGAATTTGGAAACTCGGAAAAATAATCATCTAATCATGGTTAAAGATCTTCAACATCTCCCATAAATATCTTCCCCTTTTTTTCTTACCTAAAAACCATTCTTTATATCCTGGGGAAACGAAAACGTAAAATGGGTGAGCTCAAATGCATAGTAAGTGAAAACATTGAGAACATAATAAATTCCATAAACATTTGAATGAAAAAAAAAATTGAACATAAAATCTAAACATCCAAATATTGAGAAAAAACATAAATATTGGAAGTATGTAAGGCATATATCATAAAGGAACAACAATCATGATAAAATAGCATGGGAATAAAACATGTAATTTTGGAATCCATTAAGAATGTGATATGATTTCCATAGTAGCCAAGGCATTGCTGCCAAGACAATCTTAGTCTACAAAGACCCTTTCTAAATTGAGTTCACTCCTTGTTCTAGTATTGTATCACTGAACCCGATTAACTTACCATTCCAGACATTTCTATCTCATTAGATATAAATCATTACCCAGTTCATTTGAGGGATATATTTCTCCCACACATCTCATAATGAAATCATTCTTCCGTGTTCAACAAAATATACATAGATCATTCATAATAACCCAATGAATAAAATGGGTTTCATAAACATCATCCCATCATAACATAATCGATTTAAAAGAAATGGATATAATTTTATCATAAGAAAAATAACACCTATAAATAATAGGGACATTATACTTGAAACAGAAACATGATAAATAATGTCATCTTAGATGGAAAATAGTTTTGATAAAACACATGAAATTCATTATTGAGGAAAATATACTTTCTTCATCAAAATGATTTTCTTTTCACAAAATGCCCTAAAATTTTAAATGAAAAGGTTTTTGTTTAAAATAATAATGAAATATTGTAGAGGAAGCATCATGAAAATGAGGTGTTCTGAAACCGTAAAAATCCATTCATGCTATATAAGTTAAAAAACATTATCCTCGTTCTTTTGTCGGAAAAATCAAAAAGTTCCTTGTATGGTAAACAAAAGAAAGATTCCTTCCAAAACACAATATAAAAGACAAGGAGGGGTAAACATGAATTTATACATACATTAAATATTATGAAACACTTAATGAAATACATTTTTATCAAAATGGATGAATAATATAACCCATGTAATTACTTACGTATAAGCAATCTCAGATAAAAATAAGATTTACCAAATTATCCCTTACCTTAGGTCCGATATGCTTCGTACGTATCTGAACCTCATGTATAATTATTTAAATAATATCATTGACTAATTACAAAATCATATTCATTGTTATAATATCATATATGGTTCACTTATGACTTTATATTACCCGTTATTTTGTAAATTCCATGTTAAAGCTGTGTTTTGGGTAAAGTCGTTTTATTTATCGTATGTGTTTGGACTTGTTGTTATTGATATTATTATGACTTATATCATTATTTATTTACATCCATAATTTAAATCAGGATTTATATATCATATATATTCAGTATATATATATATAATAGATAGATAAATTAAATGGAATACAACGTTCATGGAGACGGTAGATCGTACGTACGCATGAACGCTGTTTTAATTTCCTTATTGACTTGAAAGGAAGTAATTAGATGACACACACACACATATATATATCCATTAACTTCATTATGTCATATATTTAATTAATATTTATTATATATACATTATAATCATTCTTGAATGGTTAACATGGAGAAAGAATCTCATCGCTTCGTGGAGACGGTAATTCGTACGTATGCACGAGCGATGATATCATTTCCATTATTATTGAATGGAATTGGAGAGGGTGATATAATATCTCAGAATTAGTATCATGTTATAATAAACATATATATTTATTCTTTACACCATTATAACCATCCAAGTAAGGTGGTGGTGGAAAAACAGATTACACAACGGCGTGGAGACGGTATTTCATACGTACACACGCCCGGTGATATCTTTTTTTGTAATATGGATAGAAGGAGAAATGAAGTTGTTTAATATATAAAATAACATATTAGTATATTTTTGATACTAATTTTATAACATTATAATGAAACAACTAAAGAAGAAGATGTTGAATAAGAAAGAAAATTTGAAAGAATCGGTTGAAAAGATTACCTCATCTTCAACACGCCTCCTTTAAGCTTCCTCTTAAGGCACTAAAGTTGTTCTTCTGAGGAGACCAAAACCTATATAATGTTTCTAGGGAAGTTGTTATAGGAAATTGGAAGAGTTTATCTGAGCTTGAAAACTCAAAATTGAGTAATGAGAAGAGGGAGGAGGTGCCCTTTTATAAGGGAAGAGAGGGGCACCTTAGGAAAAACATAAAATATTATTTTCTAATAAAGTCATCTTCGGTTTTTAATACCTCGAAATTGATTTATTTTGGATCTAAGGTGGGGATTGGTCTAAATCCTCTCAACCAATAGGTTTTATACAAGTTTATGTTACTATTTTAACCTGATCATTTAGATTTAACTCAAAGTTAAATAATTTAAATTTTACCATTTCTTCTTTTTTTCATACACTATATGGTTAATAAACTAACAATAACAAGACAAATGAACCCCAAGTGGTTAATTATTAATATATATAACCTTATCTAAGTCATTTGGCCAGTCATTAGATTTTTAGGATTAGAATAAAAAATAATTATATAATATTTTTTTTAAAACCTATTTTATGTCAATTTTGACACTATTGGGTAATTGATTTTTCGGAAAATTATAACAGCATGATTAGTTCTAAAAAAATTATTTAAATCAATAATAACATGTCATAGTAACCTATTAAATTATTTTAATTCCTAAAAAGTCTCAAATTACATTTATTTGGGTATTTATAACATCAATTATGTTAATATTTCATTAATAAGTTAATTACTACATCATCATTTTATATAAAGGTTGGGGCCGAAGCCTCAATTTATTATTAATGAAATGACCTCTTTAGACCAGGTAGAGGGTGACCCCTTACATTGCCCAAATCCGCAAGGCCAATTGGCATGCATATAGGTCTAGAAAGCCGATTATATTGGCCCAAAGGACCCCTCGGTGAATAGTACTACTACAACACCCGCACAGCTACAGTGCCTGCTATAGTACCGCCGCCGCTATAGTAACCTGCTACAGTACCTCCGCCGTTATAGTGCTTCTTCTGCTACAATCTGCTGCTACTACAGTACCTGCTATAGTACTTCGGAATTCTCCCCTTCCCGGATTTTATCCTGGGTCTTTTGGATGCCAAGCAGGAGCCTGAACCACTAGGGTACAGGATCATTGGCAATTACTGCATCATCATTGTGTCACAAATAAACTAAATTATTTAATTTCTAAAAATTATAAATAAAATAGTATTTTGTAGGAAATATTTTTATCTTTATAATGAAAATTTATAGTGGAATTTATCTTATGTCTAACCTTATATTAAAAATGTTTTAGTTGTAAAATTTGATTTTAACACTTTTAGCTCTTCTTTAAATAAAATAATAATAACTGTCCTAATCTAATACAAGTGGACCTAAAGGGAATATTTTATTCCTAAGGTTTTTTTGATAGTATTACACCTATCAAATAGAATTAGGACATGTTTTAGGGTAATAACAATATCATTTTTACCCTTAATTACCGTATTTACTTTTAACCGTGGTAAATAAAAGAAAAAAGTTATTAATCACCAAAAATTGTTTTTATCTTATTAAACCACATTCTACTCCTTGATATTAACTGTTTCTCTTAGAGTTTTGATATTCCACTCATTGAAGCGGTAAAATTAAGTTTTATGTAAATTTTCAAATTCACCTAGGTGGTGGGTGGAAGACGTTGAAAAGATCAATAAAAGTTTTATATATCTAAAATTATTATAAAATAACTCCAATGAATTACATGGAACATATATAGGTATTATGTATCAATTTTTTCCTAAAATAAATTTAAATATAATAAATAATTATTTAAATTAATAGTCATTTTTTAAATATTAACCCAGGATTTTCACTATTCATAAAAAATTGAATATTTTCAGAAAAATACCAGAAATTAACTCTAGAATAATTTCGATATTCCGAATGAAAAAATGAAGTCAATTATGAAAGATAAAATTTAAAAAATTTAAAAAAGTGGGTATTACTATTCATAACGGCTAGTTCATAATAATATTATAATAATATCTTCTTTAGGGAAACTCAGTATTATGTACTACACACGCTATCGAAAAAAGTCATGATTGCGTGTAATGTAATCCATGTCATGGATGTGTGTATTGAAAGCTCCATTTAGTGTTGCCTATAACATAATTAACACTTATTTCATTTATACATTAAACAAAATCTATACTTAATTTTGCGTAGAATAATTTCCAAATAACGAATATTAAATTGTGTGTAACACGAGCCAAGAATAGTGTTGCATATAATTCAAGCTAATATGGTGTTGTGTATAGCACAAGCTAATTTTTGTGTAGCATAAAACACAAGACATCAATGATATTAAAAATAATAATTCTCATAAAATATCGGGTTGTTACATTCTACCCCCCTTAAAATGAATTTCTCCCTTGAAAATCGTCGGGGTTTAAATGGTTTACTACTTGAATGTTTCTTTCATAGAAACCCACATCGTAAAAAAAATACTAAAACATAATTTCAAAAATTGAAGTATGTAACATATCAGTTGCCCAAATTATCTCATCACTAGGTTTCCACATAGGAGAACATAGGTAAATATATGGATATAGAAGAAAATCATATCCATCATGTTTAGATGAAGAGTGGTGGAGAACATGGCTATGAAAATTTTAAAAATCACAAAGACATAAATTTGTGATGATCTAAGGTACCGTCTAATTCATCGGGTATGAGGGTACTAGGAGAAAATTTTTAGTTCTCAAGATCATTTCCCTAATTATGAAGAACAGTTGAATTAAATGAAATACTTACTTGATTTTGGTATAATCTCACCATCATTCATGCCTTCAACAATTTCCACATCATCTCATAAATAAATGGAGTTGAACTTGGAAGCAGATCATGCGATAGAATGATAGGTCATTTAATCTGTTTCTATCTCAAAAAGATTATCACAATTTATTAAATATACATAAGTCCATGTATGCTGAGATTAATCGTATATGGTTTCTAAAATGGACTTATACTTCATCTATCATAGCGCTTAAGAAAATAAAACTAGTTTATACTAACTAGGGACATCATATAGGCTAGTGGTATGTGATAAAGGCATGTTGGACATTGGTTGTGTGTTTGATTCCAAGATCCTTGTCCGACGTGACTGGTTGTCTCTCATCCTGCATGTTTTCCTTTTTCTAAAACTACATTATTATAACATCCCATCAATTATATCGAAAAAAATTATATACTAACATCTGTCCAACATAATCCATTCAAATATTTAGGATTATCTAAAATACTTCTGTCCAAGATCATAGTATAAATAAAACGATTTACAGAAAGTTCAAGCATGTCAATACCATGATTTATCCCCACATATTTATCCCCACATATATCTTGTGATATATCTTATTGGTAAGACTCCAAACAAGTGAATACCATAAACATGTATTCTCTTGAAAATTTAATACCCATTGAACCTTAGTGAAAAACATGAATGCTGTCAAAAGATTACTCATTCCACGTACCAAAATCCCAGAAATTTTAATACTCAAACCATGGTATCACTTTGACCTTATATGAGACATGAACTCATTAATATAGTCAATCATATTATTTTATCATTATCCATTCATTATGCGCATATCATCTTCTTTGAAAAAATATTTCAATAACTTTTCATGGTTATCGGTACCATTCATCATATAATTTCAAATACTCAATGAAAGGCAAAAGTGTAACAATCCTTATATTTTTCATTATTACATAGTATCATAAATTATTCTTGTTAAACAAGAAATCATTCCACTACCTTCTTAAACCACCGACTGAGCTCCATCATCTTTTTCCTCAACACTTATTTCATCTCATATATCATTTGTAGTCACTTCCTCATCATCCACATAAATACTACCCATATGACCATGCTAATAATCTTTATGAGATTTTCCTTTAGGTCATTGATTTTCATAATGCTCGTACATTCCACATTTAAAACATTTAACCATTGTTGATGTCTTATCAATACCATTATCCTTCTTCATTGTGTTAACTGAAACTTTTCCTTTGAAATTACTTGCTTTGTCTCATTCTTTTCCACACCCAAAGCATCATCTAGTTCCCGTGAAATATTCTCCTTGATTTTTCTTCCCACGTGATTACATGAGTAAAATTGATCTTTCATTCCTCTAGGATCACCATGAAACTCCATCTTTCATTTATTATCTAAGTCAAGAAACATACCAATGTTGAGATTATTGATCATATCATGAGATTTATGATTAGGCATAATAATGTTTTTTTGCCTTAAAAATCCCATTTTATTTGGTTTCTCATGAATAATATCATTCCATTGTCCATCATATTCTACATTATCATGAATCATCTTATTTCCGGACATTTTTCTAAAACCCAAAATGAATAGTGTGAGTGGAAAAAATCATTCTACGAAAGCGATATAATAAAAATTGAGTACCTTAAATATATAACATATTAGGTTTAATTCTATGATTGTTACCATAATTATAGGAATATAACCTATAATTATACTTAACCTTAGGGACATCCCAAGACATACGTTAGAAATATCTCTAGGGATCTAACTAATGTTTTCGCATCCTATTTTCCAAAGGTTAAATAAACCTATCATCTGATACAAACTATAGAGACCCATTCATGACATACATGGACATTACATTACTTTTACAGAATACTTAATATATAATAAAAAAACACACAAGGACCGTAATAGTTTAGTGTCTTTGGAAACTCGGAAAAATAATCTCCAAATCATAGTGAAAGATCTTCAACATCTCCCATAAAGATCTTCCATGTTTTTTTCATACCTATAACCTTTATTTATATCCTGGGTAAATGAAAACATAAAAACGGTGAGCTCAAATGCTCAGTAAGGGTAAACATATAGAACATAAAACAATCCATAATCATTTGAATGCAAAAAAAACTTGAACATAAAATCTAATCCTCAAAATCATGAGCAAAGACATAAATCATGGAAGTATGTAGGGAATATATCATAAAATAACATCAATCATGATAAAATATCATGGGAATATAACATGTAATTGTGGAAACCATTAAGCACGTCATATTATTTCTATAGTAGCCAAGGCATTACTGGCATGACCATCTTAGTGGATGAATTCCCTTTCTGAATCGAGTTCACTCCTCGTTCTAGTCATGTATCACTGAACCAGATTAACTTACCAATCCATCCATGTCTATGTCATAAGATATAAAACATTACCAAATGAATTGGATAGAGATATATGTCCCACCCATCCCATAATGAAATCATTCATCCGTGTTCCACAAAATAAACATACATCTTTCATAATAACCCAATGAATAAAATGGGTTTCATAAATATCATCACATCATAACATAATCCATATAAAATAAATGGATATAATTTTTTCATAAGAAAAATTACACAATTTAAATAATAGATACATTATAATTGAAACATAAAAATGATAAATAATTTCATCTTAGATGGAAAATAATTTTAATAAAACACTTGAAATAAATTCTTGAGGAAAATATCCTTTGTACATCAAAATCATTTTCTGTTCATAAAATGTCGTGAAATTTTAAAATAAAAGGGTTTTTTTGAAAATAATCATGAAATCTTGTAGAGGAAGCTTTAGGAAAATGAGATGTTCTTAAACCTTAAAAATCCTCTCATGGCATATAAGTTAAAAAACATTCACCTCGTACTTTTGTTGGAAAAGTCCAAAAGTTCCTCATATGGTAAACAAAAGAAAGATTCATTCCATAACACAATGTTAAAGTCAAGGTGGGGTAAACATGAATTTTAAAATACATTTAATAATATTAATCAATTTATAAAAAACATTTATATGGAAATGGAGGAATAATATAACCCTAGTAAATACTTACATATAAGCAATCTCAGATAAAAATGAGATTTGCAAAATTATCGCTTACCTTTGGTCCGATATTCTTCGTATGTATCCGAACCTCCTGTATAATGTTTTAAATAATGTCATTGACTTATTAATGAATCATATTCATTGTTATAATATCATATATGGTTCACTAATGACTTTATATTACCCGTTATTTTGTAATTTCCATGTCAAAGCAACATTTTGGGTAAAATCGTTTTAATTATCGTGCATGTTTGGACATTTTGTTCTTGATATTACTATTACATATATCATATATATTCATTATATATAAATATAATAGATAGATAAATGAAATTAAATACTCCTTTCCTGGAGATGGTAGGTCGTACGTACGCATGAATGTCGTTTTCCTTTCTTTATTAACTTGAATGGAAGTATGCAGATGACATATATATATATAAACATAAATAAATTAGCTTAATTATGTCATATATTTAAATATTATTCATTATATATACTTTAGAATCATTCTTGAATGGTTAACATGGAGAATTGATCTCATCAGGTCGTGGAGACGGTAATCCGTACGTACGCACGAGTGATGATATCGTTCCAATTATTATTAAATGGAATTGGAGTGGATGATATAATATATAGAACATATTATGATGTTATAATAACCATATTTAGTTATTATTTACACCATTATAACTATCCAAGTAAGGTGGTGATGGAAAAACAAATTACCCTACGACGTGGAGATGGTATTCCGTGCGTACACATGCACGGTGATTTTTTTCCATAATATGCATAGAAGCTAAAATGGGGTTGTTTCATATTTATAATAACATATCAGTATATTAGTGATACTGATGTTATTACATTATAATGATAAAACTAATGAAGAATAAGTCTAAGAAAGAAAGAAAAATTTTAAGAATCGGTTGAAGAGATTACCTCTTCTTCGACATGCCTCCTTTAAGCTTCCTCTTATATAACTAGAGTTTGTATTTTGAGGAGTCCATAACTTCTATAATATTTCTAGGGAAGTTTATAAGGGATGTGGTCAGGTTTTTTTTGAGATTGAAAGCTAAAAATTGTGTAATGTGAAGAGGGAGGAGGTGCCCTTTTATAAGGGAGGAGAGGGGCACCTTAAGAAAAACTTAAAATATTATTTTATAATAAATTCATATTCGGTTTTTAATACCTACAAATAGATTTATTTTGAATCTACGATGTGTATTGGTCCCAATCATTTAAACCAATAGGTTTTAGACAATTTTTAGGTTACTATTTTAACCATATTATTTAGATTTAACTCTAGGTTAAATAATTAAACTTTTACTGTGTCTTCTTGTTTTCTTAAACTATATGGTTATAAAACTTACTATAACAATCCAAACGAACCCCAAGTTGTTAAATATTAATATATATAACATTATATATGTAATTTATCCTAACTTTATATTTTTAGGAAAAGAATAACAATTAATAATATAATATCTTGTAAAAAAACTATTTTATGTCAGTTTTGACAGTATTTGGTAATTGATTTTTTTGAAAATTGAAACAACATGATTAGTTCTAAAAAAATTAATTAAATAAATACTGACATGAAATATTAACCTAAAAAATTAGTGTAATTCATAAAAAGTCTAAAATTACATTTATTTTGGTATTTATACCATCAATTATGTTAATATTTCATTAATAAGGTAATTACTGCATCATCATTGTTTCATAAATAAATTAAATTATTTAAGGTATAAAAATTATAAATAAAATACCATTATGTAGGAAATATTTTTATCTATCTAATGAATACTTATATATGAATTTATCTTATGTACTACCCTATATTAAAAATGTTTTAGTTATTAAAATTTGATTTTAACTCTTTTAACTCTTCCTAAAATAAAATAATAATAAGTGTACTAATCTAATCCCAGTGGACCTAAAGGGTAATATTTTATTCCAAATGATGTTTTTGATCGAATTATACTTATCCAATAGAATTAGGACATGTTTTATGGTAATAATAGTAACATTATAACCCTTAATTACCCTATTTACTTATAACTATTGTAAAAAAAGTAAAAAGTTACTATTCACCAAAAAAAATTATCTAATTGAAAAACATTTTACTCCTTGATATTAACCGTATCTCTCATATTTTTTTAAATTCAACTCAAAGAAGGGGTAAAATTATGTTTTATGTAAAATTTAAAATTTTCCTAGGAGGTGGGTGAAAGACGCTGAAAAGTTCAATACAATTTTTATGTATCTAAAATTATTATAAAATAACTCCAATGAATTACATTGAACATATATATGTATTATGTATCAATTTTTACGTAAAATAAATTTAAATAAAATGAATAATTATTTAAATAAAAAGTCGGTTTTTAAATAGTAACCCAGTGTTTTCACAATTCATCAAAAATTGAAATCTTTCAGAAAAATACCTAAAATTCACCCTAAAATATTTTTGATATTACCAATCCAACAATGAAGTACATTTTGAAAGATATAATTTATAAAATTTCAAAAATTAGGTAGTACTATTCATAACGGCTAGTTCATAATAATTTTATAATAATATCTCGTTTTGTGAAACTCCGTATTGCGTACTACACACACTATTGAAGAAAGTCGTGATTTTATGTAATGCAATCCAAGTCAGGGCTACGTGTAGTGAATTCTCCGTTTGTTTTTACCTTTAATAATAAAAACATATTTCATTTATACATTAAAAAAATCTATACTTAATGTTGTGTAGAATAATTTACACAAAACAAACATTAAATTGTGTGTAACACGAGCCAAGAACATTGTTTCATATACTACAAGATAATACAGTGTTTCATACATCATAAGCTAATTTTGGTGTATCACACAACACAAGACATCAATGAGATTAAAAAGAATAATTCTCATAAAATCTCGGGTTGTTACAATATTTTTCACGTGATTTCTTATGAAAGTATATGACTTCTACAACTAATTTTAAAAAATGATAGAACATGATACCATTTCATCATAAAATGAAAACATTTCCGAGAATAGTTTGATTCAATGTAATCTCTTAAAACCATAAAATAAAAGTTCAATACTAATTTTCTTTTAACATGTACATGATATAGATGCCTTTTAAATATTCAAATGTTTTATTAAAACACGGCATAAATTTTATATTCCGAATATATAAGATTGATGAGTTTCCATTGAATTCCATATTTTCCCAATGAGGAAATTACTATTTATTGAACATGTCCAAAAAATTATTTCACTCAAAAATATTTATCTCCTCCTCATTTGTATATTATTATAGTGAAAAAAATTGATCAACATATTAATTATAAAAATAATTCTTCAAATTAACCTTCTCCCTTTAATTACATATCAATGTTAGAAATATCATTTCAGGGGACCTGATCCACTGTTAGACTATAAATGTATTTTTAGTTCAATAATGGTAGATATGTTTCTTCTGCATCACATTTTCTTACAAAAATGAATCAAGATGTAAAAAAATATTTTGTTTCATATACGAATTATTATTTGTGTTAACCAGATTCCAATGTCTTTATATTGTTATAATCTGCTCGGCTGTAAGATCATATGACCTATTTCTTCCAATACCGGTCTCACTGGATATTTGGAAATGAGTTATTTATTCATATCACATGTTTATTAGCTTATATTATCCTGGAAAAATTAATTTGGTGCAATATCATATGACCTATTTCTATATTTTTAACTTATTTCCCTATTTCAGAAAAATCTACATTGGATAATAGGCTAATACAAGAAGATTGTTCTACCAAAATTATCATCTCTTATCTATAAATTTCTCCTAATTTTTGGTAATTTTATATACATTATAGTTATTGTTGTTATTTACATTATACATTGTGGTGTTGTAGTAAAAATAAATTGAATGTCTTGAATAAATTGTCGGAACCTATTTAAATTTCAGACTTAGTAACATAATATGGTTGGAGGTTTTAAACCACACCCTAGACCACCTATGAGGTGTGTTTATGAATTTTACCAAAGATTTACAACGTTGTTAGGTGTGTGTGAGAGCCTTCCATCTTAGTAGAGGCTATAATAAGTTAAATAATACATTAGGGGAAGGGTTATTCACCATTTTTGTATGATTAAAAGTTGTTAAAATGATTAAATCATCAAATTGGAAATGTATAATGCATTTTATGATGTCATTATATGTAAATTCGTTTGAGATGGTTTATGAAATTATTTTAGAAATGCTTATATATGACATTGGAAGGCATAAAAATTTATACTCTCTAGGTCTACCACATGGGGATCTGAATTTTGAATAAATTTAATGACATTTTAATTTTACTCTCTAGAATTAGAAATAAATTTATTTCAATAAACATTGCAACCCCGTAGATTAGGATTTATATTGTATTATTTGGAAATTTTTTCCTCATGTATCCAGATTACATATGATGACATGTCCTTCCCTACTCATTAGATCTATCCTTGGTTCTGACATTTGATTATTTATAATATGTTATAATGGGTGTTTATCATGCTTCACAAATATCCCTAGAAAGAGTATTTGACAATAGCTATTAGACTCTAATATATTATACCGTATTTAACAAAATTTATAGCTAGCTTGTATTATCATTTTTTTTTATTGTGAATCTTGATGTCTCAATTATATCATTCCTTATTTTTAATTTAAATTAATGATATATGTTTCACAATGATCCTATTTATATTACATATAATGGAATTGTTATGTACATTGTTGGCGGTGTCCTAATAAGTTTTATCTCACACCTTGTTTAAGAAATCATTAGGTTCTCACATAGGCTTCATGGATGTAGTTAGGAAAAAATGTAAGAACCGACTTAATGATGCATGATTTGATTATTTATTTAGAGTAGGGGAGTACTGGATCAAGCTATTCTATTGATGTAATTTGAATATAGTCATTTTTTATATTCTATTTTGATGCATGTAATGTAATAGAATCATATTGACTTTAATTTTCTATAATTTATTATACATACATGATATACAACATTTTGAATATTACATTTTTTTGGAACTGTATACTTTTACAACTATCTTAATGATTATTATCTAATTTTAACCTAATTTATAGTATTCTTCATCTATTGTTTTGATATTTTTACATTATTTCATTACACTATTACTAGATGACATAATATTTTAATTTACACACCATTGTCCATCCCTACTATTCATAAAACTCCAATATTTCCAGAGGTGTGATTGAGGCCATCAGACCAACCAACTAGAGGAGGAAATTACTGGCCCCTAGTTCAAGATTATATATATTTTTATCATAGCATTTTTTCTTTAATGGTTTTAATGCTATTTAGGATTATTAGTTAGGAGACTAGGGAGGATTTCAGAAATAATAATGAGTTGGGCATGGGAGTATCTAACCCACATACAAGAAAAATCTAAATTTAATTCATTGGAAATTTGGGTTATATTATTTTTCTATAACAATTGATTTGATTCAACTATGAGGTGATACACTTGTTACGTGATGTCATTAATGTGGTAACTGAAAAAATCTATTTATATTATTATTTTGATATGGCATAGAAATATGGATCATGCATTATTTCAAGAACCTTATCGGATTGAAATATCAGGAATATTCCATGACATATACAATGCATGGCTAGACTTCATTACATCATTATACGTTCTTTGAGTTATATAAATTTCCTCAAATAAACTTTTTTCCAGGTGTTTGACAAACAATAATTGTTAGTTAAAGTTCCCACTATAACCTAAATATAATTCTCCTACATATTCTATAGTATATAACTTATGAATTCAAATATAGAACATTGAATCATACAACATTGGATGCCCAGGATCGAATGTGTTATGGTTGGGATTAAATGGACACCACATTTAAATTTATATAGTGTTTGATCTTATATTACTTGGAAATGGTAATCTATATAAAAAATAATTAAATATAATCGTTATATGGATGTGAATTCATTAAAATTATTTTAGTTTTTAAAATAACAATTTCATTATAATGTAGGGATTCCAAATTTAAATTTGAATGGAATTATAATGTATAAATTTCAATTGAGACTCTATATAGTGAGATCCCTTACATGAAATAGGGAGCTTAACCAACTCGCGTACATAGTAGTGGGATGTGGGATACCTCTTCATTGATATATTCAGATCATTTTGATTTCCCAGTCCCAGATTTATAATAATGCATAGGGATGTGTCTTATATATTTGAGGGATTCAACTTGTGTAATTCTTATGTCATTGATTTTGTTGATGTGGGAAAAAAATGCGTGTACATTTCGAATATATAAATACAAGCCACTATGATGAACTCTAGTCATGTGTAAGGAGGATGGTGATGACCATCCTCCCGAGGTGGTTAGATCTGAGCTTCCATTATAACCACTAGTAGTTCCTTATGTGGCATACCTAGTCATACTAGACATTGGTGATGATTTCCAGTACAGTGTAGGTTTTTATTCTTTTTTCAAGCCATTCAGGGAGGCCCACTTTATACTATATCTATAGAAGATATGACTCAATTTTTTTCTATAGTATCCACCCATGTTTTAAGGAAATTGAGGTCTACATGATGATATGATTTGTCTTGGAATTATATTGTTAACTATTTAGAATCTAAACACACCAACTAAGAGGTAATTGAAGCCCACACCATATTAGCTTTGTGGAGATGCAAAGTGTTGGTGTTATGTTTTGAGCCAGGATGATAGGATGTGAGATATGGTTTTGAGGGATTTCCATCCTATGTTTTTTTATTAATTAATTCTTAATTCCTAGAGTGTTGTAATAACTAGTAATTTTATGTTTCAATAGAATTGGGACATGACAGTTATAGATTATTCCTCAAACATTTCAGACCTTCAATGGATTACACTTCTGTATCATGTTGATGCTAAATCTAGGGTGATATCATTTTATGAAGGTCTCTAGCATTCTCTATGGCCATAGGTGAATATTTTTTTGTTGAATTTTGTTACTATGACAGTGAATTAGGCAACAACTAATGAATATAATATGTGGAATGCTAGAGACCCTGACCAGGTTAGTTTTGATTCTTGACCCAGTGGATCTGGGATAGGTGATATTTCTCATGAAGGGAATACCAAATAGAGTGTGAGAGATTGTTTTTCTATGTTGTGTCATTAGTATGGAGTACATTAACATATAATTCCCTAATGTTATTGAAACATAATAATTTTTATCATTCATCATGATGGAAAATACTCAACAATTATACATGACCTTCCCTACACTAATAATTGAATGGGGTCCACTCAAACTACATGTTCACGAGTGGGAGTCAATGTTTTTCATTAGGATGAGAGCTAGACTATTGTCGATCATTAAAGATATGGTGGTGGTCATGGATGATATATCCAGAACCATACTATATTGTGACAGTATAGTGGGCTTACTAAGGTTATTGAGGTTATTTTATAGGGTCATAGATCATGATTGATATATTCTATATAGCCTACACCTAAGGAGAAGTGTGTTGGGAGATCTATTTTGAAATGTAGGAACATAGTTCCATATGCACTGTTATATTCTTTTTTTTTTGATACATGTTCTTCAAATATCTTCACATATGTTCCTATTGTGGAGAGAATCATGCATGTTTGCTAATTTTATGACGGTGTTTTAAAAAGTGATTCTGTGTTCATTCTCATATCATATGATATACATTAGTGAGTTGAATTCCCTCTTGATGTAGGTGGGTGTCACTTTTTATGTAATATATTTATCCTTGAGATGATAGTGTTTAACATCATTATAGGGATTGAGTATATAGTTTATTATCATCCCCCTATCGATTTTTTATTTTGGGAGGGTGAATTTTACATCACATGACTGTGGGGGTTTTATTCACAAAGTTGAATGGGAAATCAATGATAGTATAGAAAGACTCGAGTATCATGGGGTGGGAATGATGATAGAATCGATTGCTAGATCATATCTCGATAACTAGGGATTGTGTCTGTTAGATTTCAATCCAATGGATGAACATTTCAAAGACATTCTTCAATTTGACATTTTTGGTTTACATCTTTAGAAAGATGTATATTTTTCCATCAAGATAGTTCTAGAAGATACACTCATATCTATTCCTACTTATGGGATATCAACTATAGAGTAAACAGATGTCAATATGTATGAATAAAAATAAAATGAAAATTGGTTTTTAGGAACAAGTATTTCTTTATGGGGGTTTTCAGTCCTTTTCATCTCATAAGAAATTGAACCAACATTCTATTTATGTATTACAGAAAATTGAACCAGGTTATGAATGTAGATCATTTTTAATAGATATATGATATATTATACCATCAACACATATCTCATGTTTTTTGGAACATTGATTTGAGGTCAGGTTACTTCCAAGTTCATTTTTGATGCGTAGACATACCTTGTACAAATTTTCATTGAAGGTATTTTATTTAAGGGTTTCTAGTTATGTAAGTTGGCCTCAAAAATGTGCTGAAATATTTAAGGGAAAAAATTAACTAGGGTTCAAATATGTATCTAGATTTATTCTTTGGTAGTATTCTTGTAAAATATCTTGGTTTATTCTTATAATCAATGTGATCCTTCCATACATATTGATATTTTTTTGGATACACTGAGATAGAGTTAGATATATTATAAGATCACAAAGTTACACATTTGGATGGATAATATTCACGTCCTAGGTCATATAATATCAGATTCATGGGTTTTAGTTGATTGAGAGAGGGAGAGAGTTGTAGTTTTTGTGAAGAATACAAATATTTTCTTCAATATATGGATTTTCATGATGATATTTAGATGTTACATGTGATTCATAGAATACTTATCATTCATACAAACTCCAATGAATGGTGTGACTATGAAGGTTGTGATGTTTTTATGTCTATATATATGGGAAAAATCTATTTAGGATTACACATGGATATTTACATCAACACAATTCATAATTCTAATATAGCACGGAGAATCTATACAATATCTTGTGATGAATCATGTATCAATATAATAGTAGTGTTAGTATAAGAGGAGAATTTTGTGGAATATGCAACACATCATTTTAGGATACATGGGGTGAACTATCTGACACATGATCTTGAGTTAGCCATTACTGTACATGTCTTTCAATGTTAGAGGAACTATTTACATGGAATGTGTTTTTTGGTGTTCAAGGGCCACAAAATCCTCAAGTACATATTTAAAAATATAGAAATGTATATTTTTAAATATATTTTTATTCAATACCAACATTCATTATAATTTGATATTACCTTTATATCTATAGTTGGGAATGAAATAACTGATGCATGGAGTGGGAGGAATTGAATATAGGATGATCAAGAAACCAGTACAAAGTGGAATCTTTTGGAATCGTTTTTAGAGATTCACTTGAATGTTTCGGATAATATCAGGTATTCATTTCTATCATAATTGGCAGCGATCTATACTATTCTATATTGAGTGAGGATGAGTCAATTTTATGTTGTTGTGGCCATACACCAAAGATAGAGTGTGACATGTAATGACCACCTTCTGGTTTGATCATGGGTGAGGATGAATGTCAACATGTACATGGTCTTTTATTTGTTTAAAAAAATACAATGGAAGATGATCTGAGATTCTCAATCATCATTTTGGGCATTAAATCCAAGTTTAGCTAAATTGTATCATGAATTATATCACATGTATTGGTGGTTGGGGATGAAAAAAGATGCATCTTGTTTTTTCATGAGGTGTTCCACCCATCATCAAAAGAAAGAGAGACACCTGTGAGAAACTAGTATTTTATAGTAGTTAACCATTCACAGGTGAAAATGGAATAATTTTATGATTGATTAACATAACAGGTTATGGGGGACACCTAATGGTAGTAATTTCTTATGTTTTGTTCTACATAGGCTCAATAAGTCATCCCATTTACTTCCAATCAATGAGAACATCTTATTAGATTAGTTTGGGAGACATTATTTCTATGAGATATTTCGCCTGCATGGGGTTCCTCATACCATGGTAAAGGATATGGAAGACAAATTTACATCATGATTTTGGAAAATATATCAACGTATTTTTAGTTCCCAGAAGATGTTAATCATGACATACCACCCCCATAAAGATGTTCTATCACCTAACACTATTATTACTCTAGAGGATATTATTATAGAATGATTCCATGTTTGTAAGGGAAATTGGTAGAGGCTTTTCCCCATATTTAATTATCCTTCAATTATAGATATAATTTGACTACTATGATGGAACCTTATGGACTTCTTATGACAGTACATATTGATCAACTCTGTGTAGGTTAATGGAGGGATATGTATTGTTTATTGGACCTTCTCAAATTATGATGACATTAGAGTATGTCTTTTTTATTTGAATGTGGATGGTTATAAAATAATCTATACATAAATCCTATTACAATAATATTCAATGTCATATAGAGTTTTATGGTTGGGATTATGTCTTTTTTGATTATATATTTGAGGCAAGGGAACATAAATATTAGGATAAAATGTATGATTTCTAAGAGATATGTCAGTCAGTTGATATTATAGAGATATTTGTTTTGATATCATATTAGATGTTGTAACCTTAGATATATCGATCCATTTATGTCATCTTCTATGTTTCATATCCACTCCTTTATTATTAATACTCATCTCACACTCATAAACTAGATTACATTGACTTATAGGAAGATTCATCCTGATTGGAGCATCCTATATGTGTTATTGATTATATCTCAATGATTCTTCTAGGTAGGACTATTCCTCTAGTACATTTTCAATATAAGCATGTTTGTTTACAAGATGATACTTGGGAAAAAGAGACTTACCGATGTTCTCAAATTGTTGAATTTATTATCAGATAATTCTTAACCACATGTGGAAGGTAAATTCAAGGATTAATTGATATAGGGGGTCTAATTTCAGGATTTGGTGGTATTATATGTCGTATGGATATTTTTTGACTCATTTAAATTTTTTAGTTTTGATCTAATGCAAATGAATACTAAGGTCATAATAATTTTTAGGTGTTCGTGTCGTGTGCGAAGCCTAAAGGAAATTTTTTTTGAAAAGGAACTGTTGATGTATGATTAGTTGAAAATATGAATCCTTGGCCACATAATTACTCCTAACAATGTGGGCTATTTTAGAAGGAAGTAGTGTTTTGACAATTTTACATAACCATGCGCCTCGAGCCACACACTTATGTAGGATTATATTTAACTTTCATTATAGGCGGTGAACATGGTTTTTTAATGGTTTCCCAAAAATTTCACATGAATTGTGTAGGTACCCTATTAAGGTAGTGGGGGGCATGCGGTTAGCGCATGATTTGGATAACAATACATCCATCCCATGTGGCCCTATATTTGGAAGGAAAATTTCCATTTTTCCTTAAAGACATAGAATAATAAATCATTCAGTTACAATAAATTTCCTCCAAACATTGACATCCTTATAAAATTGTGGAATTCCCTAGAATTATAAATCATGGATATAGAATATCTCCCACATCTAGGCTACATTTTTTCCGCTCTTAGTATTTTTGGATTCATTCTAGTAAGTTATTATTTCATATTGCGACATTCTCTATTTTTATTCCTCTCATTAGAGATATTTTGGGGATAGATTTTATGACATATTTCTAGGCTATATGTTTCTTTTTCTATTTTCATTGTATCTCAGACAATGAATAAGTTGATACATCATATGTATTCAACCATACAAATATGGTAGGTTGTCTATACATTTACCATAATGATTGGTGTTTTTTGTACATTGTTTCTTTTATGACTGACACCAAACCATATAGCCGTGTTACTAATATTAATTAAACTTCATGAATATTTTTTGACACATATTTAGGTTGCCCATTTTATGTGAGGATATGGTGGGATGTTTTCAACCTAAAACAGGACAAACATTGATGATTATTTATGCATTTTACCTATGATTTAACAGCCTATTCGGCGAGTGAAATAGATTTCGATTTCAATGGAATATGTAATTAATTAAATATTACTTTAAGATAGTTTTTAATCCCCTTTGCATAGGATTACATTTTATTATAAGGATTAATTGTTTAAATTTGAAATGTGGAATGAGTTGGATGATGTCCTAGAAGGTAAATCATTAAGATATGGTTTATGACTTGATTAATAAAATGGTTATATATGAAATTTGATTAATTTGGAATTTTTACTTCTTGTATCTAGACCATGATGTTTTGAAATTTTATTACAATGAATTTCTTGTTCATTTCCACTCCATGGATTTATAATCAAATTGATTTCCACTATTATTTTTTCATCATGGATTTTGAATGATATTATATCACCGGTAAATTTCTACTCCATGGATTAAAATTACATTAGATTCCATGGAAATTAATAATGCATGCATCGAGATATGGGCTAAGAACATTATTACTTTTCATATGTCATATTTTATTATTATCATGCTTCGTAGATATCCTTGGTATGTGGATTTGATTGTATTTTTTAGAATTTATTATATTACACCTAATTTATCATGCTTTTATAATTCTACAATGATTATAGTTGTTGGTTTATAGTGAGCCTCTATGGATGGATAATAACAAACCTACTTAAAATTTTATATTGATATTATAAATTTTACTTTTCATTTTATTATGTTATACAGACTGGACATGATATAAACACCATTACTTTTGTCCTACAGTGTGTTATCTCACATCTGATTAAGTCTCTCGTTACATTAATGAATATAATTCATCAGTGTATGTAGGGACCAATGAAAGAATAAAATTTATGAGGCTTGGTTTATTTTTTCTTTGGATTTGGGGATCATAGGATCGAGCTATTCTTGTGATGCTATTTGAAGATAGTCATTTTGGTTATTTGATTCTTATAACTGTATACAGTTCGATTCGTATTTACATGTATTTTATGTAATTTTTTATAGAGGCATGACATGCATCAATTTTTATATGAAATTTTCATTGGTACAATTTAATTTTACTACTGTACTATGGATTCTTTTCTACTACTGTACCTGATTTATATTGTTGTTATGCTATTGATCGATATGTTCACACAAATTTGTTAGACTCCGAAATGAGGGAATAGACTCACACAGACATAACCCAGTCTCTCAATGATAATCGGTATCCTCTGGAACCCATGTTGGTGCACTTGAACCAATGAACCTACGAACTAGAGGCACTCTTAAGATTCTCCCATGTCAAAATGTTATAGTGAAATTGTTTCATAGCCACATCCACATTCCAATATCCAAACATGAATTTCTATTCTTGGAAATCCAATCAATATCTACATTGAATATTTTTATTATATTATCGTATACATATACTTACCCAAGATCCTATCATAATATTATATTTTTCTAATCTATGTTTTATTGAATCTAGTTCTTATACTAATTAATAATCGTGTAGTGATTCAAACTATAATAACCCCATCCTTCATATCCCAGAACTAGTGATTTTAATAGTATATTAGAAAAATATAAAATATATCACTTGTCATTACTGGCACCGTTAGACCCATGCTGTGACTACCCCAAGATGGTCTCCCAAATTCCATGTGGATTGGGACTAGTGCCAAAGTCATTATTCCAAAAGTGGGAGTCAGTTGCCTTTGTACTTGGACACAGGAACACAACTCCCAACCAATTATACTAAAAGGAAACTCCAATATAACCATGCATGTAATCCACTAAGTAAAACCCAAGAAGAGTACAATAGATTGTAAAGTACAGGGTAGAATCTTGGGCCATTATACAAGCTTTCAGAATGAAAAACACAAAAAATGTAAACCACCATGTCCCTAATTCTCATCCGCCAGGAAGCCTACCTAAATGGTTGGTGATGAGTATTTGCCCAAAGCTATAGAATTGAACCTCAAATATCTTATCCCACATTATACCACCAGTTGTTGGGCCACCCTGGACTCCCTCAAAGCATTGACATTTTCACAATACAATACACGTTCATGAAATACCTGTGTAGAGGTGATTACAACAATACTAAATAGGGGACCATGAAAATCCATGTGTAAAGCCCAAGATAAAAATATCAATGGAACGAAAAGTCACCTCTACTTAAGTATATTCCCTTACATGCACCATGAATATCCAGATATACTCATCTTATCCACATATAATAATATGGTCCAACCATATAGCTATTACTATGACTATCACATTAGGGTTAAGAGCAACAAATAAACAGTGAGTACACGCTCTAGGAGCTCTCCATCATTGATGAAACATATCCAAGAGATACACAGCATTAGGTACAATCCTACCATTCCTAATGGAACATCCGAGAGAACGTGCTCCATCAGGAACATTCTACAAGGCCCATATTCTGTGCCTTGCACCGGAGGTTCATTCGTTGTCATCTCATGCCCAATGAAAGACCATGAAAATTCACGTAAAGAGGCCCATCATTGACAATGTACATGTATGAGGGATCCATTACCCTAACGATATCACGAAACCTCTTTCCATATTATAAATACTGGCCCACACATCCTTCCACATAGGGAGAACTGGCTCTAAGCTAGGTATCGTTTTCATAAATTGGATGGGCCCACACCTTGCTACTGTGTCAGACAGTCAATGGATATCCATATCCAATTGAATAAATACACCCTACCTGGTCGGGGAGTACTACTAGGTGTCTAGACGACCCACACCCTATTATTATTGTAAAGTAATGACTCTGTTAGTTTAGGTGTGGAGGACCTACACCCTGTTATGATAGGGGAGTACCAAATATTATAATAGAGGACCGACTCTTTACTTAGTAGGAGAGATCCAACTATATTCAATCATGTGTGGAAGAGTCGTTTTGATAAATAGAAGGGAAGTACCGACTCATTTAATATAGGACCCACACCCTACCCGATAGAGGACTATAGACTCTATGTACGTTAGATTTATAGAGGACCCTTACCCTGGTATGACAGGGGAGTATTTAATGTTATAATAGAAGAAGACACACTCTTCCCAGAGGTGACTACCAACTCTATGGATAGAGGACCCGCCCCCTGATCCCACACAGGAGTACTTACTCTATCTTCGAAAATATATCAGGAAACCCACACACTAGTATTTCTGGGGAATAACACCACTCAGGGAAGCTACTCAATCAAACCTGCACACATGACATGAAGAGTCACATCTATTCCAAAGTAGAGGGATAATGAGTAATCGTGTCGGGAGTTATCAAGGGAGTAACTGTCCTAACTGTCTCAATAAAAATGACCTCCATTCTTCCCAAAGTCTTATTATATTGGAACAACATATATTTTAAATTAAAAATTTTGTAATAAAAACATTTCCAAAAACATACTTAGTGTATCTCAAAATAACCATCCAATCCCAAGAGTCCCAATGCCGAATACGTCTCGCCAAATGAATGCTCTGTTTGAATGTTATTGGAATTTAATGGAAAATGTGGGTGGTTGGGTCTAGGACTGGTCTGAAAATGTTGGACTGACCCAAACCATCTCGACATGGGGAACACATACCTGACTCGGGTCCGACCTAGCCCAATGGGCCTGACTCGGACCGACTGGTCCACAGGACCGGCCCATTGGGCCCATCCCACTGTGTAATGGGCCAGGCCCATTAGGTAGTGTGTTTGGCCCAGTGTTGGCTTGGCCCGTGTGGCTGGGTGTGGCTTTCCTGTAGTAGAAAAACCCACATTAGAGTGGTATGGCTCCTTCAAGTGGTCCACATGAAGAAAAAAAAATACTCCACATGGTAGTTCATCACAGCTACATCCAACTGCCTGTCATCGTAAGCACTAGCATGCCAGTGGGCTATTCTGCAGACCATCGGCCGCACTCTGGTGGTCCATTCATTGAAATGTTAGGTTTTTTGAAACCCTTAGGCTGCATTATTCATCACATGGGATTCAAATCTCTATTATGATCCCTTGTGCTGGTAAAATCACGATTTCTGGAATTTACCGCACCGATTTAGTCCACCCACCAACATTCATCATCCCACTACATCGTGTTGTGTCCATTTTTTATGCATGATTTTGGGGTACTACACCAACGACGGTTGAACTAGGATCAAAAATTCATCAACCCATGAATAACGTGTAGACGGTGGGGGAGAAAAGCACAATAATAAACCTAAGGATCAAACCTCAACTGCTATTTCTTATCTTCCTTGACCCCATTCATTAGAAGGATCACGGAAATGAAACAGGAAACATCCACCAAGATTGATCAAACCATGGGTCAACCTTTTCTTGGGATGATTCGTGTTTGTCATTTAATACCTAGTACATGGGAGGATTTAATTCAAATAATAACCCCTATCTGGAGATTGGATTTCATCTAGGAATAGATTAATGTTGTTTTCCCCATCAAACCTCGTTCCAACACCATTCTTTAATTTTCTATTACATATATATTTTTCTATATATTTCATTGATCCTACCATCATAGATCATTCACCAACGAATTCTTTATGGATTCCCTATAAAACATGACACCCCCCACAATTGACCCAGGGTCCTTACTACGCCATTAAGTGATGAATCTAGACATAGAATTTTCTATTACACTATGTTACAAAGTCCTTATATTATTTCATTAATGAAACAACATTTCAGTTTCATTGTGTTTCACATCATTTGGCATTAACATCTTCAAAAGTTCAAAAATAAAATAAAACATTCATTTATATTATTTTATCATTTTCATAAAATTTTGAAAACTATATTTCTCAGTAAACTACTACTGGATGATGTTATGTCCATTCTTAGGTAATGTCACCATTCCAGATGCAATGGTTCACTCGTATTTTCAATACAACAACCTGTTTAGATGTTTACAAAACCATGAACGCATTACATTTTAATTTTCTTAAAAAAATAAAAAAATACATTCACCAGCGACCTATGTCGTTCGAAGTAAAGCTTTACCTAATCGAAACAATCACTCACGAGCTCATGGGAAATATTTTATTTTAAATCGGAGATACTGTTTTCTAGTTATAAGGATTTTAAAATTAAATAATTGTTACATAATTATATTATTTATGGGAAAAAAATAACTTCCACTATTGTACTACGCCTACTAACATTAGGCCCTTTCTAAGAGAATCTATTCATTCTATGATCAACAGTGCCTTCATGATTTTGATCTGGGCACTAGTTCAAAAGATAAAAAAAACCCACCCAAACGTTTAATTATTGCTCATAAAAAATATTGAAAAATCTATTCTAGCTACACATAGACATCGAATTACGTTCTGTCTCAGAACCCGGTCTCATAAAAATCCCTTTTATATTTGATAAAAATTCTATGGATTTCCATGACATTATATTCTCGAAACCGTAAGGATTTTCTTCCTAGATAAGTAGAATCATAATCTCAAGTGGATAAAGATATGTTCATCAAGGTTCCCTACGTATCTTATAAGCACACACCTTGAGGAACCACCTAGATCGACCACCTTTCATGTCCAACTCTTTCTAGGTCAACATTTTGGAATGACTTGCACAGGTTTATTAAGCTGTGATAAGTCGAAAAAAATAACCCATCACAACAATTATTCTGCTATCATGGGGTCTAGGTGCTCAAACCCATGCTAACCCATCAATTATAAAGAAATAAACCCATAGTTCACATCCACCATTTGATGAAGTGTGCTAATGCCTCCAAAAGTGTTACACATTTAGGGAATACACTAAACAGTCATGGGTATTTACGAATGAAATAGGGCAGTCCACAAGAAAACACTGGGTCTTACTAGGAAATCTATATACAACAACAAGTGTCCACACAACATGATGAAATAAGAACACCCCCACACCCACTAGTGGAATCCCAACTGAGTATGTTTGATATGTGACCATTATATTCTACAGAAACATCATGGCTTTTTACTCTACCACCATGGAACAATTCCAATTATGAATTTTATCAAGATTCAACCAAATGATACCTATGTTTTCCTTTCAGTGGAATGAAAACCTCTTTTCACCATCATAGACTCATTTCATCCTTTTCCTAAGATAGTCTATCTGAGTATGAGAGGTAGCAGTCCAAACATATAATGAGTTCATGTTCCCTTGATTCCACAACTAAGAGATCACAACCATAAATCTTTCCTCCATGTGTGAGGTCACACTATTAGCTATTATATGTGATCAACGAGTCTCCTACAACAAGATTCTATATGTGTGAGGGTCACATCCACAGTCCATCTAGAAATTCAAAATCCCATAATGATATTGTGAAAAAAATGGAGATTGTCCATCACCTATGTCTATTTAAAAATGAATACCAAATAAAAGACATAGATTGTAACTCAAATCTCTCATGGAGCTTCTTGATCATAAGACATAATCGCAGGACGTTTTCCTTTCCCTCAACCTCCAACTCCCATATCCTGGCGCAGACCTCCTTATATTGCTCATCCAACACCTCTGCCTCATCTGCTGACCTACCAAACTCCTTGATCTAAGAACTACCTATGCTAAGGAGGCTCATCTACTAGCTCCCTCTACATAGAATGGTGGGTCAGAAAATCACCAGTGAGATGTACTCGATCATTGTAATCCTAACACCATCCCCCTATTTGTGATCTGCTCCTTGGCACTAACCCTGCGCCACATACCCATGTGTTTGTGTTTGGACATGGGTATGTCTCCTATGCCAATATTTTTTATCTTTTAATCTAATAGATCCAATATATTCTTCTACCGCAATACCACATTGTAGGTCACATCCATCTGCTCATCCACCAAGATGCTAGCAACCACCAGGGATTACTCTAGTACCCCAACATTCATCAGAATGCTAAGGGGTATTACTGACACCCTGATAACCCTATGTAGTCCCGGATAATTTTTCTAGGCGATGATATAAATGTATTGCACCATATATGTAGATTAGAGATAATGATCTATGAATCTTAGTGAGTAATCTACTATTGTCATGCCTCCCAGCCATAGCTGCAGCAGCTCCTGCATACACATAGAGCGTAATGTCACCTAAATGAAATCCTCCCTAATGAGGTGAAAAAAAGTCAAACTAGGTGAGGGTATCCCCATTGTGCATCATGATCTTTATGCTCCAAAAACTACCCATCAATACCTAGACAGGGATCATGACTATGATATCTATTTATTCAGGTGGGATCCTCAAGAGGAAGAAGACTAGTATAACTAGTTCAAACCAATCCTTATACACCTTGGTATCTGTGTTGCCTTATAACCTAGTAGGTCTCTACCTCAATTAACTATGTAGCACATTCATCCTACGTGAATCCTCTATTGGTAGAACTAGATGTAAATTCTGATCCATGGGTTATGGTATCTCTAGTGAACCACATATATGTAACACCTCACAATTAGTGCCATGCATTGAAGCCTCTACATAGGGAAAAATATCTTTACTATAATGTTGTAGAATCCAATCATGCTTTCGTCTTGGAGGAATCATGAAATGAATCAAGATGGTCCACGGTTAAAAGTATACATCTAACTATATGACTCAATAATGACATGGAAAACACAATCATTCAAACATGATTTATGTTCCATTTCTTTTCCCACAACCAGTGTTTCCATGATCCTAGTAGGAAAGAAGGTGTCCAATGTTCTGTTTTATGGATATATCATCCTTTTCACCAACACTCGAGCCCATGTACTAAATGAAAACTAAAAATAGTTAACACCATCATCCAAAATAAAAAAGCAGACCCCTGGTCATTGTGGTAGAACAAACCTCCCACTGTAACTAATTATCCATGACCCATACCCCAGGGCCCATGCCGTGACTACCGCAATCCTGCCTCACCAATCCCAAGGGCTTGATACTAGTAGTTAAGGAATTATTCGTCAACTAAGAGGCATTTTATTGAGTACATGTACACACACACCCAACTCCCCATAAAAGGTACTAGAAAGTGATGTCAAAAGAAACCATGCATGCAATCCAGTAATTAAAACATAGCCTGAGTAAAATGGAAGGTAATGTCCATGGTGTAATCCCATTCTACTATACAATCCCACCAAATGAATAATAGAACCAAATTTAAACTCCATGTACGTGAAGCTCGTCCATTGGAAATCCTACCTGAAGGGTAGGTGAAGAGTAGCAACATGATGTTTTAAATGTGAACCTTGTCTATCTGATCTAACTGAACACCAATAGGTCCTGGTCCTCCCTTGAATCTATCAAAGCATCAGACATCTTCAAATTACATGACACAAGCTACCAATGACCATTCATGGGTTAGTACAAAAATACTTAGCAGTGGACCCTAAAACCAGAAGGTTAATGCACAAGATAAAACCTAGAATGGAATGAACAGTCAGATATACTTGTGTATATACCCATAAAAATACCACGAACTTCCTGATATAATCATCTCATCCACTAATAAGCATAAGCCCAAAGTTACAGCTAGTACCAAGATTCTCACATAAGGCTAACGGGAAACACACAAATCAGTGGTAAAAGATCCAGAAGCTCTCCAACCCGGGTGGCACCCTTCCAAGAGATGCACTCCATCGGGTATAATCCTACCATTCATAATGGTTTGTATAAGAGAATTTTCCCCCTCAAGAACATTCTACCATGTTCATATCGAGTGACTAGCACTGGAGGATGATTCATCTTTACCCCGCACAAAATGCATGGCAATATAAATCCAATTGGAGAAGCCTGTATTCCCTACAAAAGATATTGGAGTGAGACATGCTCATAACTATCTCATGAAACCTCTCTCGCTCTAATATGGAGTTGCCCATACTTCAGTCTATTGAGTGATAACTAGATCATATCACGGTAACATTTTAATCATGTGGATGATCTCACTCCTCGCTTCCATTCATGATAGCGGAGGGACCTCTATCACTAATCAAAGACCCTATTCCCTACATGGCAGGGGATTACTACTTAGGATCTAGTGGAATTGTTCAATTGTAGAACATGGGAAAACTGACTATGTCAGTTCATGTGTGGAGGAGTGATGTAAGGATTATTTGTCACGAAATCCTCAATAAATTAATTTTTCACCAAAAAGAACAATGCTATATAGCAGTCCCTGGATTGTCTCTCGTGGAGGTTGCAATTTGAGTTGCAAAACTCTCACTTTTTTTGTAGGTTTGTTTTCACATGAAATGGAAAATTGGGGATTTGATTAAATACTCAAGAACAGAAAATAAATAAACACTAAAGAGAAAGAAAATTGGAGAATGAGGTATAAAATTGATTGGAAATAAAATGGGTTTCAAACCAGAATCAAAACAGTGGTTACAGACAAGCTTTAACCTCCCGAACACTCCCCTCTTCCTTGTTTAAAATTATATCTCTAATGAATCTCACAATGCCAACCAAAATACCTCTGGATAAACACCTTATTTGGAAAGGATATCATAATAAGTCATCAATATGATCATTTCCCCTCCTATATAAGTGATCTAATTATTTGAAGACCTTCAAATAACCAAACCTAACTGAAATCACTATACTCAACGGCAAGACCTCATCGTAGAAATTTAAATAGTGAAATTGACTATTTTACATTGTAGATTGGGAAACCATCCAGAACAAAAAGTTGGAAATATATTCAAGAAATAAAAAACCCATTTTCATTCGAGAAATATAAATTCAAAGGAGATGCAACATAGATTACACATAAAGATCAAAACTCGGAAGGGAGTGTCCGTCGGTTGTCGTCGTCTGCAACCACTTGGTGTTTTTCCTCGCATCACTTGATCAGCCCACATCACCTCCATTCCAGAAAGAGTGTACACCATATTCATTACTATCTCCACAAATCCAACCCCCCTTGAAATGAATGAAGAGATAGGGAGAATAGGGGAGGAGGGCTGGAAAAATCTTCTGTCCAGATTCTTTCCGCCCGAAATATGTTCCTGTTTGGAACACCTACCGGCCGAATAAATATCTAGATACTTCTAAAGAGTTGTTTAAACATATGTCCTCTGTCGTTCCACAACATTTCAGCTGCTTTGGAGACGTGGTGAAAACGTTATGAATTAATTACTCCACACCTCTTTCTCTTCCCGAGGAGACCTTTTATCTCCCACTTGTTTGACTCGATCATAGTGTGCCCTAATTATTGTGTATGACCTTAAAATAATCCTAAATGCGCGCCTTGGAGTCCTCTTTCACTCCCAGTTGGAATTAATGATATTGGAAACATGTATCCGATGTTATGCTCCATTTATTGAGGTGGGCTCCACACATCCGAACATACAAACTCTTCCCAAAGAATGATTTATTTGGACCCTTATATCGCCAATTTAGAACTTGATCTCATTGACATATATGAAGATAACATTCCTGGGGTTCCTAAAAAAAACGAATCAGTCTAATTGGATATGTAGTTAAAAAGATATGACCAAATAAGCAGACAAGTCAAAAACTGATTAAAATCCAGAATTAAGGCATTTTCACAATTTAGCTCAAAATACAACAATATTTCAAAATTGATGCAACTTAACATGTAATGACACATTGGTGAGGACTAAATCATTGAAATTTAGATAAAATATATTGAAAATATTAGCTTTATCAATTCCCCCACACTTAAAACTTGGTCTCTTGGACAAGTTATCATTAAAACCAGATCAGTGCATATTCAAAACACAAACCAATGAGGTTCACAAATCAACCAAAAAGAATCAAATGATATCATGCCTCATAAAAAAATGATTCAAGTTTTAAATTAATTTCATTAAATACATTTCAACTCATTTTATCCTCTCATTCACTTAACACAGTCACCTCACAAAAAATTTCACTCAACACAAATATTGATTTCCAACAAAGCTTCTCTGAAGAAAACATGAAAGAATCATCATAGGCTTAAAAAATTTCTAAATCTCCACCTGATGTGAGCCAAGAAAAATTTGATCATCTTGAGGTATTTTCAAGGATGTTCTGTGGATAAAGGTGGATGGGTCTCAAATGTCCATAATTATGAAGCCGAATAAGGAGGTTTTGGCTCATTTTGGAATCAAAAAATACATGAATCTAATCTTCACTCATGTGGGGAATTCACCTTACTATCCTCCAATGAAAGTCATATTTGAGAATCTCTGAGAATATATTTTCCACCTCATTCCATCCAAATTTCATCAGCAACAGTTACATTTCTCTTTTTTTTCAAAATCTCCAGATTAGGCACAACTTTCTTCCATCAAGAGCTCCAGACAGGCATAGCTCTCATCAATTGAGAGTTCCAGATAGGCACAACTCGCTTCCATTGAGAGCTCCAGATAGGCACAACTCTCAGAAATCAAACATATCTCAGCCGTAAAAACATCTCTTCATTTTTTAGATAACCACCCAAAGAAACACCAGATGATGTAGCACACCACAAGTCATCTCCCCCACACTTATGTTCAACTAGATCATGCATTTATACTTCTAGAGCAGTTTGGAAAGGAAAAATGGATTGTAATGTGGCTATCTAAAAGGAAGTAAATGGAAACTAAGCGATCAAGAAAGATAAAATGTAAAAGGTGGTCCAGAATAAAAGGTATAATCATGAAAAAGGGGTTTTCAATCACAAACAAATTTCCTCAATAATTTCAATCACACTCACCTTAGCCCTCAAGTTTTGATAGAAAACGATCAAGTTATGGTTCAATCAAACTATCACTATTTGGTTCACTCAAGAAGTATGATGAATGTAAAGAAGATGAAAAATTGGTTCAAAATACTCATAGGGAAGTGGTTTTCAATATTAGACAGCATTCGTGGAATAGAATTCAAAAGTCAAAGGTTATTTCAAAATTTTGGAACTTGAAACAGTGTTTTTTTCAGCATTCATTTATAACCAGATTCAAGGGATCAATTAGTTCACCCATTTATATGTTTTTAATAGATCATCATGTAATCTCAAATGTTTTTAAAAATTTTAAATAAAACACACAATGTTTGAAAAATAAAAGAACACACCAAAAATGGAAATAGAGAGAAAAGCAAAGGAAAAAAATGAAATGAAAGAACATAAAATCCAAATCTACCCAGCATATTCCTCCCCCCAAACTTATTTTATGCAATGTCCTCATTGTATAGAAAAAATACATGAATATCAAATTCATGAAATCAAAGATATTACAAAAAAATGAGAAGGAAAGACACAACCTTGCATCAATTGTAATCTGCTTCATGAAGATGGATCTCCTCCCGAGGAGGATCGTGAACATTCCCTCTAAACAGATTCAACCGGTGCCCATTGACTGTGAATGGTGTCCCTTTGCTTGGTTCGTTAATATGGATTGCACCAAATGGAAAAGCATGAGTAATAATGAATGAACCAGACCATTTGGAACGAAATTTACCTGGGAATATCTTCAATCTGAAATCAAACAACAACACTTTTTCTCCTTCCTTGAAGTTTTTATTGAGATTCATCTCATCATGAAATGATTTTGTTCATTCCTTGTACAGCCTAGAACTTTCATATGCATTCTTTCTGATCTCCTCCAGCTCCTGCAAACAAAATTTTCATTCTTCCCCAGCAGAAAATAGATTCATGTTACATGTGTTAACAACCCAAAAAGATTTCTGTTCTAACTCAACCGGAAGGTGACATGCCTTTACATAGACTAATCTAAATGGTGACATGCCAATTGGGGTTTTTAATGCTGTCCTATAATCCTAGAGTGCATCATCATGTCTCAAACACCAATCCTTTCTATTCGGGTTCACAGTTTTTTCCAGAATTTGTTTGATTTCTCTGTTGGACAACTCAGCCATTCCATTTGTTTGACGGTGATAGGGTGTAGAGTCCCTATGATGAAATCCATACTTCTTCAATAGTGATTCCAATGTCTTTTTACAAAAATTAGTACCTTGATCCATAATCATGAACTTTGGGAATCCAAACCTTGAAAATATATTTCCCTTCACAATCTTGGAGACAATTTTGGCATCATTAGCTCTTGTGGGAATAGCTTCTACCCACTTGGATACATAATCAACAGCAAACAAAATGTAAAGATATCCAAATGAATTGGGAAAAGGTCCCATGAAATCCATACCCCTAACATCAAATACATCACAAAACAGCAGAGGTTGTTGTGGCATCTAATTCCTTTTCGAAATGCCCCCTTGAAATTGACAATTTCTACATGTCCTGCATAAATCAAAAGAATCTCTAAAAATGGTAGGCCAATACAAACCAGAATCCAGCACCTTTCTTGCAGTTCATTGAGGCCCAAAGTGTCCTCCACAGCTCAATGTGTGACAAAAGTTTAGAAAATATTGGAATTCAGAATTTGGAATGCATCTCCTAATCATTTGATCACTACCAACATGCCACAAGTAAGGATCATCCCAAATGTAATGCTTTGAATCACTCAAAAGTTTAGAAAATTGATTCATGGAATACCAGTGGGGAACATCATCAGAAGCTAAATAATTCAACGTATCAGCAAACCATGGACTTTCAGTTTGACAAGCATACAACTCCTCATCTATAGAAGTTTCTTTAATTGGAAGATAGATCTTATGATCCCCATTCAAAACAGATGGTATCCTACTCAAATGATCAGCAATAAGGTTTTCACTTCCCTTATTCTCCTTTATTTCAACATAAAACTCTTGTATAAACAAAATCCATCTCAAAAGTCTTGGTTTTGTATCATGTTTCTTCATAAAAAATTTGATTGCAGACTGATTAGTGAAAACAATCACCTTAGATCCCAGAAGATAACATCTAAATTTGTCCAAAGCAAAGACAACAGCAAAAAACTCCTTCTCAGTTGTTTTGTAGATTGATTGGGCCTGATCTAATGTTCTAGAGGCACATGAAATAACATGATATTTCTTTTCCAATCTTTGACTTAAAACATCCCCAAGATAAAAGTCAGATGCATCAGTCATGATCTCAAAAGGAAAGTCTCATTTGGGAGGTTGAACAATGGGTGGAGTAATCAATTTTTTCTTCAGCTCCCCAAAGGCCTGTTTATAATTTTCATAAAAGACAATTGGGGTGTCTTTTTGGGGCAATCTAGAAATGGAAGTGCTACCTTACTGAAATCCTTAATGAATCTCCTATAAAAATCAGCATGACCAAAAACATATCTCACATCTCTGCTTGTTTTTGGGTATGGTAAAGAAAAATGACCTCAGCTTTGGACTTATCAACTTGAATTCCATCAAAAGACACAACATGTCCAAGAACAATCCCTTTACCCACCATGAAATGACATTTTTCATAATTAATAACAAGGTTCACCTTTCAGGAAGACGATCCAGACCTTCCAAACAACTTTCAAATGATAGGCCATAAACAGTGAAGTCATCCATAAAAACATCCATGCATATTTCAAGAAAATCATAGAAAATACTCATCATACACCTTTGAAATGTTTCAGGAGGATTTCAAAAAACAAAGAGCATCCTCCTATAAAAAAATGTTCCAAATGGGCATGTGAATGTTGTTTTTTCATGATCCTCCAGTGCATTATGAATTTGGAAATAACCAGAGAATCCATCCAGAAAACAATAATGGGTTTTTCCAACCAATCTTTCAAGGAACTCATCAAGAAATGGAAGTGGAAAGTGGTCTTTCCTCATATCCAAATTGAGCTTCCTGGAATCAATGCACATTCTCCATTTACTTGGAAGCCTAACAAGAACAAGCTCACCAAATTCATTCTTTGAGATTGTGAAGCCTCCTCTTTTGGGAACTACATGGATTGGACTCACCCATTGACTATCAGAGATGGGAAAAATAATTCCAGCAGCTAAAATGGTGGTAACTTCCTTCTTAACAACCTCTAAAACTGTTGGATTCAACCTCCTTTGAAATTGTCTCACTGGTTTAAAATTTTCTTCCATGAAAATTCTATGCATGAACACTGAGGGGATGACTCCAGTTAAATCAGATAGAGTCCATACAATAGCTTTCTTGTGGGTTTTGAGGACTCCTAACAATTGATTCTCTTGGTCCATCGAAAAATCTTTTGTAATTATAACAGGGAATGTTTCATTTTCACCTAAGAAAGCATATTTGAGATTCTCAGGAAGTGGTTTCAACTCTAAATCAGCTGTGGTATTTTCATTTATCAATGAACATTGCTTACAGGTGTGGTTGTTTAGTGGGGTTACAATATTTAAAGGATAATCACCATGAATATCAATTTCATTGTTCTTGGAATTTGATTCTAGTGGAAAATTTTCAGTTTCTCCTAGGAGACCACTAACAGGACTATGGATTTCTAGGGAGACATCTTCCTCAATGTTGAGATCGATAGATTCTTTCAAAGCCATATCAACATTCCATGACTCATCATCAGCTCCCTTTTCCCTCTCTAGTTGATTAGATTCAGCAACAAACAAATTTCCATCATAAAAAATATCAACTAGTTTCTCATGAACGGAAAAATCAAGGAACATATCAAAAGAAAAACCAATCAATCATGTTCACTTGGGGGGATGAATGATCCTCGACTGGGTGTATCATTGAATGAAAAATATTGAAATGAACAACTTCTCCGCCAAACTCTAGTGAAAGTGTTCCCTTGTGAACATTGATGATTTCTTTTTCAGTTTTCAGGAATGGTCTCCCTAGAATGAGAGGTTCATGGGTACTAAACCTATCATCTTCCATATCTAAGACATAGAAATCCATAGGAAAAATCATGTCTCTCACCTGTGTTGTACCTCTCGTACCCCTCGTGGTTTAATTTTCATGATCACAATCACTCTCTTATTTATCTAATCTTGTTTTAAGTGTTTTTGTTGATAGGAAAAAGGTTGCCAAGGAATTGGGCCAAGAAGGACCCAAAGTGGACTGATTTTCAGTCCACCGGCCAACCGGTGGATGACCACCGGCCAGCCGATGGAGCCTGGACAGAAGGCATCACCTCTGTCCAGACCACCGGCCAACCTGTGTCCCACCACCGGCCGGCCGGTGGAACCCAGACAAATAGTGTCAGCTACTGCCTCAGCACCGGCCAACCGGTGGCCTCCTCACCGGCCAACCGGTGGTGCCTGAGCCCGAGCCCTCTCCCTTTTTCAAAGCACCGGCCGACCGGTGGCCAAGCACCGGTCAGCCGGTGGAGCCAGTCAAACTAGCCGTTGGGCATTGACCAGACTTGCACACTTGCCTCCCAACGGCTCTGAAGGCCTCTCCAACGGCTCCGAAGACTCCCAAAGGGAATTTGAGGGTTCTCCCTCTATAAATAAAGGACTAGGAAGCCCCGGAAACACACAGAAGCCCACGGGAACATTTTTCCATCATTTGGCGAACCTCCGGCGCATTCCTCCAAGGAACCTCCACTTGCTCCAACTCAATTCCACAACCAAGGAGCACCACCATAGAAGCTTGGGAGCGCCCTTCATAAACTCCAATCAATCCTTTGGCGCTCAAGGCTTCTCCCATTACGGTTTTTCATTATTTATCATTTTGAGCATTATTTTGGGTTTGTGCTTACAAACCCCCATTTCTCTCATCCTCCTTTCTTTTGGGTTTTCACACCACCTTCAAGGTGTGAAGAGGTTAGTCAAGCCTTCCCTTTAGAAGGCTTGAGTCATAGGTGAGCTAGCCTTCACCTGTAAGAAGGCTAGTGGGTTCTTGCTCAACCATTGAAAGCAAGTGGGTTCTTGCATAACCATTAAAAGAAAGCTGTAATAGGTTCTAGACTAACCATAAAGTCTAGTGGGTTTCATGCTAAAACCATTAAAAAGCAAGCGGTAGTAAATCTCTCAACAGTTGAGTTGGGAGCGGAGACGTAGGCTTTGGTTTAAGCCAAACTCCGTTATCAAGCTTTGTGTCTTGCCTCTTTTATTTCCGCTGCACTTTGATAATTGTTTTTAATTGTTAATTACTTTTTAAAAGGAAATTTACCCCCCCCCCCCTCTTGCCATCATGTCTGAGTCTATCAATTGGTATCAGAGGGAAAATTTGAGTAATACCCTAACCGGTTTCAAAATCAAGATCCTTTGTGATGGCTTCGTCTTCTTTCGCCCCTGAAGGCTATTCTTTGGGTCATGCTCCATTCTTTGATGGAACCGACTATACATATTGGAAAACCCGCATGACCACTTTTCTTAGAAGTATAGGTTATCCTATATATAAAATTGTCATGCATGGTTATTCTCATTATTCTCCCGATGAATCCAAATGGACTCAAGCCAATATTAAAAATTTCGAGCTTGATGGAAAATCCATGAATGCTCTTCATTGCAGCCTTGATCGTAATGAATTCAATCGAGTTTCCACATGCACTTCATCTCATGAAATCTGAAAACTATTGGAGGTTACCCATGAGGGGACCAACAAAGTCAAGGATACTCGATTGGATATGTTCCGTCAAGATTTTGAGTCTTTCACCATGCACCCACATGAATCAATTTCTGAAATGTTTACACGTTTTACTGATGTTTGCAATGGAAGAAAGTCCCTTGGTGATGATGTTTCTACAGAAACGATGGTCAAGAAGATCCTTTGGATCCTACCAAGCACATGGGCACCAAAAGTCACGGCAATTCAAGAAGCAAAAGAAATCTAGAACATACCGGTCGAAGAGATCATCGGATCCCTCATGACCTACGAGATCACCATGAGGAGGCAAGCTGAAAAGGAAGGAAAACCGATCAAGGTTCCAAAGAACATCGCCTTCAAAGTTCAACAAGAAGAAAGCTCATCCTCCTCATCGTCTTCCTCTTCATGCGGCGATTCCGAAATGGAGAATCTTGCCTGCAAGATGCACAAATTCATGAAGAAGCACAAAAAGAACAAATCTCGCAAGGCTCAATCCAGCGAAAAATCTGAGCCCGAGGTAACATGTTACGGGTTTGGCAAGAAAGGCCATTTCAAGCCCGATTGTCCGCTCCACAAGAAAAAGGGCAAGAAAAAGGAGAAGAAGAAGGCATTCAGGGCCACATGGAGTGATATCTCCACATCCTCCTCCTCCTCCTCCTCAAGTGAAAACGGTAAAAAATGCCTAATGGCATTTCATGAGGTAACATCTTCCGACTCCTCATCCTCTTGTTCTTCTAATTCTTTCAATCATTTATCTTATGAGGATCTTCAACATGCTAGAGATCAATTGGAGGAAGGTTTTCATGAACTTTCTTCCAAATTTTTTTGCTTTAAAAAAGAATTTCAAAAAACTCTCTTCCGAAAAGGAACAAATTCTCAAAGAAAAGGAGGAGTTGTCCCTCAAGATCCAAAACCTTCCCGATGTTGATTCTATGGAATCAACAATCAAAGATTTAAGGGAATATCTTTCCATGTTCACCGAAGGTGATCAAAATTTGACCAAATTGCTAGGTTCCCAATGCGTTTATAGAACCACCCAAGGGCTTGGCTATTCCAAGAAAACATCATCTTCCCATGCTCCAACTATTTTTGTAAGGGGGAGCTCCCAATTTAAATTTTGTAACTATTGAAAAAAACCTGGGCACTTAATTGATGAGTGCGATTGCAAAAATGCCCGGTATGGAAGGCCTAAAACCATTTCCCTTAGTGATGAATTTCATAGGAGAAGACCCACCACTAGACAAGTATGGATTGAAAAATCCCTTTCAGCGAGTCTCACCGGACCTAAATTTGTCTCGGTTCCAAAATCCTCTCCTCGGTGATTTGTTTTTTTTATTTAGGGGGAGTTAGGATCGTTTAAGCCTTTTTGCGTTTTTCATTCAAAACATTCAATTCAAAATTTAAATTCAAAAAATTAAAGTCATAACTTTCAATTCAAAATTTCAATTAAAAACTTTCAATTCAAAATTTCAATTCAAAACTTTCAATTCAAACTTTCAATTCAAACTTTCAATTCAAACATTCAATTCAAAACATTCAATTCAAAATTTTAATTCAAAACTTTCAATTCAAAATTTTCATTCAAAATTTTCATTCAAAATTTTCATTCAAAACTTTCAATTCAAATCTCAAAAATTTCAATTCATTTAAAATCTCTATCTTGTTTTTCAATCCTTTCCATCAATCAAGTTTTATGGCCCGTGCTATTTTGATAATCACAATGGGGGAGAAATTCTTGGTTGATTGGGGGAGAAATCTTTCTCTCATGCTTTTATTTTCTTTTCAATTTATCTTTTAAAGCATGCCTCTCATTTCAATCTTTTACATTGATTGTTTTAGTGATTGTGATCATCAAAATAGGGGGAGATTGTTGTACCTATCGTACCCCTCGTGGTTTAATTTTCATGATCACAATCACTCTCTTATTTATCTAATCTTGTTTTAAGTGTTTTTGTTGATAGGAAAAAGGTTGCCAAGGAATTGGGACAAGAAGGACCCAAAGTGGACTGATTTTCAATCCACCGGCCAACCAGTGGATGACCACCGGCCAGCCGATGGAGCCTGGACAGAAGACATCACCTCTGTCCAGACCACCAGCCAACCGGTGTCCCACCACCGGCCAGCCGGTGGAACCCAGACAAATAGTGTCAGCTACTGCCTCAGCATCGGCCAACCGGTGGCCTCCTCACCGGCCAGCCGGTGGTTCCTGAGCCTTAGCCCTCTCTATTTTTCAAAGCACAGGCCAACCGGTGGCCAAGCACCGGTCATCCGGTGGAGCCAGTCAAACTAGCCGTTGGGCTTTGACCAGACTTGCCCACTTGCCTCCCAACGGCTCCGAAGGCCTCTCCAACGGCTCCGAAGACTCCCAAAGGCCATTTGAGGGTTCCCCCTCTATAAATAAAGGACTAGGAAGCCCTAGAAACACACGGAAGCCCACGGGAACATTTTTCCATCATTTGGTGAACCTCCGGCGCATTCCTCCAAGGAACCTCCACATGCTCCAACTCAATTCCACAACCAAGGAGCACCACCATAGAATCTTGGGAGCGCCCTTCATCAACTCCAATCAATCCTTTGGTGCTCAAGGCTTCTCCCAATACGGTTTTTCATTAGTTATCATTTTGAGCATTATTTTGGGTTTGTGCTTACAAACCCCCATTTCTCTCATCCTCCTTTCTTTTGGGTTTTCACACCACCTTCAAGGTGTGAAGAGGTTAGTCAAGCCTTCCCTTTAAAAGGCTTGAGTCATAGGTGAGCTAGCCTTCACCTGTAAGAAGGCTAGTGGGTTCTTGCTCAACCATTGAAAGCAAGTGGGTTCTTGCATAACCATTAAAATCAAGCTGTAAAAGGTTCTAGACTAACCTTAAAGCCTAGTGGGTTTCTTGATAAAACCATTAAAAAGCAAACGGTAGTAAATCTCTCAACGGTTGAGTTGGGAGCGGAGACGTAGGCTTTGGTTTAAGCCGAACTCCGTTATCAAGCTTTGTGTCTTGCCTCTTTTATTTCCGCTGCACTTTGATAATTGTTTTTAATTGTTAATTATTATTTAAAATGCAATTCACCCCCCCCCCCTCTTGCCATCACTTCTCCGTCTATCAACCTAAACAAAAACATCCTCAATATCTCCAGCAGGCTTGGCGGTACTTCAGTTAGCAAGTTGAATGATGATCCCAGAGGGTTTCAATTCTCCAACATGAAGAGATGAGTAAACAGAATGTGGAATAACATTGATGGTGGCCCCCCAAATGAAGCATAACATCCTTGAATTCACATTTCCCAATGGTGCAAAGAATGGTAAAAGTTCCTGGGTCTTTACATTTGATAGGCAGGGCATGCTGGATCATGGATGAAACATTCCTTCCTAAGTTGACCCTTTCCCCTCCATTGAATTTCCTCTCGTGGGTACACATTTCTTTCAAAAACTTTGCATACCTAGTAATTTGTTTCACATCATCAAGCAAAGGTATATTGACTTGAACATTCTTAAAAGTCTCCAAAACCTCTTTATCCAACCCTTTCTCAGCACTCGACTTCACTGGTGGTTCACTCCTAGGGTAAGGAAATGGTGGTTTGGTTTTTTCAAGGCTATTTTTATAACTTATATGAGAAACAAAAGGTCCTGACATCCTTTTCCAATCCCTCTATGTTCTTTCAATAAACATTTCTTCTCTTAAAATTGTGTTTCACTTCAAAGAACATTTAGAATTTACAGTAATTCCATTAGTGGTGGGATTCTCAACAGCATTTTCAACAACAGGTTTTGGTTTCTCCATTTGAGGGGTATTCAATTATTTTCCACTCCTAAGTTTAATTGCACTCACATTTTCCTTCCCTTTATCTCTCGGATTCACTTGGGGTTATGTGGGAAAACTTCCACACATTTGATTTTTTATGCAACTAAGATCAGAGGCAAGTTGACCCATTTGAGTCATTAGTGTATTAAGCATGTTTTGTTGTTGGTCTGGTGTTTGTTTCATTGCCTCATTTTGTTTCCTCATTGCATCTTCAATATTACTCTCTGAATTTTGAGTGGGAGGGGCAGCCTGAAAGTTTCTTCCAAAATGAGCATTGGCTTGCTCATTGAAATATCTTTGTTGTGAATTTCTTGATTGTCCTTGGAAGAAGCCTCTAGGTTGTTCAGGCTGTCGAAATCGTTCATTAGAGTGGTTGTTCCAGCATTGATTGAAATTTTGATTTTATTGAAATGGCCTTTTTTGGTTTGATTGAAAGGGTATTCCAGGAAAAACAGCATTGCAGTTTTCAGAAGGTTCCTGCATTTGAGGGCATTGGTCACTAAAATGGTCATTGGAAGAATAAATTCCACAGTATAATTTCATTTGAAATGCTGCTTCATGTTTGGGTGGTGTGGGTGGGGTATTGGATAACATCATTGACCTCACCATGGTGGTAAGATCAGATAGTTGACTCGCAATCATATTTTTTTCAGGACAAGAAATGGGGAACTCTAGGGAACATTTCACATGAAGAAGGCCTCTTATTCCAAACTGTTGAGAATTTTGGGCCATGTTTGTAATTAATGTCCTAGCAGCAGTTGGTGTTTTTCAACTAGAGCCCCTCCTGCAGCAGCATCGATCATGCTTCTATCAGTAAGACACAAGCCCTCATAAAAATATTAAATCAAATGTTGGTCATTAATTTGATGGTGGGGGAAACTGAAACAATGTCTTTTGAAGTGTTCCCAATACTCATGCAATGTTTCACCTTGAGATTGCCTAATTCCAAAAATCTCCTTTCTAATGGAAGTAGTTCTAGAAGCAGGGAAAATTTTTTCAAGGGAACGTTTTTTCAATTCATTCCAATCCCTAATCAAAGTAGAATGTGAATAGAAAAAACATTCTTTGTCAACTCCTTCTAACGAAAAAGAAAAAGACCTCAATTTCATTTTATTTGCATCAACACCCTGGGGTTTCATGTTGACACAAAGATAACTAAATTCTTGAAGGTGTTTATGTGGATATTCCCTAGGAAAACTATTAAATTTTGGAAGTTAGTGAATGAAACCAGATTTAATTTCAAACCCAACTGGTGCATTAGGATATTAAATAGTATTTTCTTGATTTGCATCATAATATGAAGCCAATTATTTCAAGGTTCTAGTTTCAGCCATTGGAATTTGAATTTCAACCAGGTTTCTTCTAAGTGCGTTATTAGAAGATTCACAACTTGGTAAAAGGGGATTTCTGGTAGATCTATCCCTAGAGTGAAATGTTCTATCAATTTCAAAATCCAATGGGAACAAATTTGGGTTAGAATTTTGGGTCATGCAAAAATAATTTTCATACAAATAAACTCAAGAAACCTCCCCGGAAAAAGGCACCAGTTGATGTAAGGATTATTTGTCGCGAAATCCCCAATCAATTAATTTTTCCCCAAAAAGAACAAGGCAATATAGCAATCCCTGGATTGTCACTCGAGGAGGTTGCAATTTGAATTGAAAAACTGTCACATTTTTTTGTTGGTATGTTTTCACATGAAATAGAAAATTGGGGATTTGATTAAAGATTCAAGGAAAGAAAATAAATAAAAACTAAAGAGAAAGAAAATGGAGAATGAGCTAGAAAATTTATTGGAAATAAAATGGGTTTCAATCCAGAATCAAAACAGTGGTTATGGACAAGCTTTAACCTCCCGGACACTCCCCTCTTCCTCGTTTAAAATTATATCTCTAATGAATCTCTCAATTACTACCCAAATACCTCTGGATAAACACCTTATTTGGAAAGGATATCATATTAAGACCTCAATATGATCGTTTCCCCTCCTATAGAAGTGATCTAATTATTTGAAGTCCTTCAAATAACCAAACCTAACCGAAATCACTATACTCAACGGCAAGACCTCACCGTAGAAATTTAAATATTGAAATCGACTATTTTACTTTATAGATTGGGAAACCATCCAGAACAAACAAGTTGAAAATATATGCAAGAATGAAAACAACTGTTTTCATTCAAGAAATATAAATTCAAAAGAGATGCAACAGAGATTATAGATGAAGATCAAAACTCAGAAGGGAGTGTCTGTCTGTTGTCGTCGTCCCCAACCACTTGGTGTTTAGCCTCGCATCACTTGATCAGCCCACATAACCTCCATTCCAGCATGAGTGTACACCATCTTCATCATTGTCTCCACAAATCGAACCCCCTTGAAATGAATGAAGAGATAGAGAGAATAGGCGAGGAGGGCTGGAAAAATCTTCTATCCATATTCTATCCAGCCGAACTATTCTTCTGTTTGGAACAACGACCGGCCGACTCAACCTCTGGATCCTTCTAAAGAGTTGTTTAAAATATGTCCTCTGTCGGTCCACAAAATTTCAGCCGCTTTGGAGACGTGGTGAAAATGTTATGAATTAATTACTCCACGACACTTTATTTTCCCGAGGAGACCTTTCATCTCCCACTTGTTTGACTCGATCATAATGTGCCCTAATTATCGTGTATGACCTTGAAATTAATCCTTCATCGGAGCCTTGGAGTCCTCTTGCACGCCCAGTTAGAATTAATGACATTGAAAACATGTATCTGATGTTATGCTCTGTTTATTAAGGTGGGATCCATACATCCGAACATACAAACTCTTCCCAATGAATGATTAATTTGGACCCTTATATGGCCGATTTAGATCTTGATCCAGTTGAAATATATGAAGATAACATTCCAGGGGTTCCTCCAAAAAACGAATCAGTCTAATTGGATAAGTAGTTAAAGAGATATGACCAAATAAGCAGACAAGTCAAAAACTGCTTAAATCCAGAATTAAGGCATTTTCAGAATTTAGCTCAAAATACAACAATATTTCAAAAATGATGCAACTTAACATGTAATGACACATTGGTGGGGGCTAAATAATTGAAATTTAGATAAAATATATTGAAAATATTATCTTTATCAATTCCCCCACACTTAAAACTTGGTCTCCTGGACAAGTTATCATTAAAACAAAATCAGTGCATATTCAAAATACAAACCAATGAGGTTCACAAATCAACCAACAAGAATCAAATGATATCATGCATCATAAAAAAATGATTCATGTTTTAAATTCATTTCATTAAATACATTTAAACTCATTTTCTCCTCTCATTCACTTAACAGAGTCACCTCACAAAAATTTTCTCTCATCACAAATATTGATTTCCAACAAAGCTTCTCTGAAGAAAACATGAAAGAATCATCATAGGCTTAAAAAATTTCTAAATCTCCACCTGATGTGAGCCAAGAAAAATGTGATCATATTGAGGTATTTTCAAGGATGTTATGTGGATAAAGGTGGATGGGTCTCAAATGTCCAAATTTCTGAAGCCGATTAAGGAGGGTTTGGCTCATTTTGGAAGCAAAAAATACATGAATCTAATCTTCACTCATGTGGGGAATTCACCTCACTATCCTCCAATAAAGTCATATGTTAGAATCTCTGAAAATATCTTTTCCACCTCATTCCATCCAAATTTCATCAGCAACAGTTACATTTCTCTTTTTTTTCAAAATCTCCAGATTGGGCACAATGTTCTTCCATCAAGAGCTCCAGACAGGCATAGCTCTCTTCAATTGAGAGTTCCCGATAGGCACAAATCGCTTCCTTTGAGAGCTCCAGACAGGCACAACTCTCAGAAATCAAACATATTTCAGCCATAAAAACATCTCTTCATTGTTTAGATAACCACCCAAAGCAACACCAGATGTTGTAGCACACCACAAGTCATCTCCCCCACACTTATGTTCAACTAGATCATGCATTTATACTTCCAGAGCAGGTTGGAAAGGAAAAATGGATTGTAATGTGGCTATCTAAAAGGAAGTACATGGAAACTAAGAGATCAAGAAAGATAAAATGTAAAAGTTGGTCAAGAATAAAAGGTATAATCATGAAAAATGGGATTTCAATCACAAACAAATTTCCTAAATAATTTCAATCACACTCACCTTAGCTCTCAAGTTTTGATAGAAAAAGATCAAGTTCTGGTTCAATCAAACAATCATTCTTTGGTTCACTCAAGAAGTAGGATGAATGTAATGAAGATGAAAAATTGGTTCAAAATACTCATAGGGAAGTGGTTTTCCATATTAGACAGCATTCGTGGAATAGAATTCAAAATTAAAAGGTTATTTCAAAATTTTGGAACTTGAAACAGTGTTTTTTTTCAGCATTCATTTATAACCAGATTCAAGGGATCAATTGGTTCACTCATTTATATGTTTTTAAAAGATCATCATGTAAGATCAAATGTTTTTCAAATTTTAAATAAAACACACAATGTTTGAAAAATAAAAGAACACACCAAAAATGGAAAGGGAGAGAAAAGCAAAGGAAAAAAATGAAATGAAAGAACACAAAATCCAAATCTTCCCAGCATGTTCCTCCCCCCACACTTATTTTATGCAATGTCCTCATTGTATAGAAAAAATATATGAATATGAAATTCAAGAAATCAATGATATTACAAAAAAAGTGAGAAGGAAAGACACAACCTGGCATCAATTGTATTCTGCTTCATGAAGATGGATCTCCTCCTGAGGAGGATCGTGAACATTCCCTCTAAACAGCTTCAACCTGTGCCCATTGACTGTGAATGGTGTCCCTTTTCTTGGTTCTTTAATCTGGATTGCATCAAATGGAAAAACATGAGTAATAATGAATGGACCGGACCATTTGGAACGAAATTTACCCGGGAATAGCTTCAATCTGGAATCAAACAACAACACTTTGTCTCCTTCCTTGAAGTTTTTATTGAGAATCATCTCATCATGAAATGATTTTGTTCATTCCTTGTACAGCCTAGAACTTTCATATGCATTCTTTCTGATCTCCTCTAGCTCCTGTAAACAAATGTTTCATTCTTCCCCAGCAGAAAATAGATTCATGTTACATGTGTTAACAGCCCAAAAAGATTTGTGTTCTAACTCAACCGGAATCTGACAAGCCTTTCCATAGACTAATATAAATGGTGACATGCCAATTGGGGTTTTGAATGTAGTCCTATAATCCTATAGTGCATCATCAAGTCTCAAACACCAATCCTTTCTATTCGGGGTCACAGTTTTTTCCAGAATTTGTTTGATTTCTCTGTTGGACAACTCAGCCATTCCATTTGGTTGACGGTGATAGGGTGTAGAGACCCCATGATGAAATCCATACTTCTTCAATAGTGATTCCAATTTCTTTTTACAAAAATTAGTACCTTGATCCATAATCATGAACTTTGGGAATCCAAACCTTGAAAATATATTTCCCTTCACAAACTTGGAGACAATTTTGGCATCATCAGCTCTTGTGGGAATAGCTTCTACCCACATGGATACATAATCAATAGAAAACAAAATGTAAAGATATCCAAATTAATTGGGAAAAGGTCCCATGAAATCCATACCCCAAACATCAAATACATCACGAAACAGCAGAGGTTGTTGTGGCGTCTCATTCCTTTTGGAAATGCCCCCTTGAAATTGACAATTTCTACATGTCCTGCATAAATCAAAAGAATCTCTAAAAATGGTAGGCCAATACAAACCAGAATCCAGCACCTTTCTTGCTGTTCATTGAGGCCCAAAGTGTCCTCCACAACTCAATGTGTGACAAAAGTTTAGGACATATTGGAATCCAGAATTTGGAATACATCTCCTAATCATTTGATCACTACCAATATGCCACAAGTAAGGATCATCCCAAATGTAATGCTTTGAATCACTCAAAAGATTAGAAAATTGATTCTTGGAAAACCAATGGGGAACATCATCAGAAGCTAAATAATTCACCATATCAGCAAACCATGGCCTTTCAGTTTGACAGGCATACAACTCCTCATCTGGAGAAGTTTCTTTAATTGGAAGATAGATCTGATGATCCCCATTCAAAACAGATGGTATCCTACTCAAATGAACAGCAACAAGGTTTTCACTTCCCTTATTCTCCTTTATTTCAACATAATACTCATGTAACAACAAAATCCATCTCAAAAGTCTGGTTTTTGTATCATGTTTCTTCATAAAAAATTTGATTGCAGACTGATCAGTGAAAAGAATCACCTTAGATCCCAGAAGATAACATAAAAATTTGTCCAAAGAAAAGACAACAGCAAAAAACACCTTCTCAGTTGTTTTGTAGATTTATTGGGCCTGATATAATGTTCTAGAGGCACATGCAATAACATGAGATTTATTTTCCAATCTTTAACTTAAAACATCCCCAAGAGAAAAGTCAGATGCATCATTCATGATCTCAAAAGGAAAGTCTCATTTGGGAGGTTGAACAATGGGAGGAGTAATCAATTTGTTCGTCATCTCCCAAAAGGCCTTTTTACAATTTTCATCAAAGACAAATGGGGTGTCTTTCTGGGGCAATCTAGACAATGTAAGGGCAACCTTACAGAAATCCTTAATGAATCGCCTATAAAAACCAGCATGAACAAGAAAATATCACACATCTCTGATTGTTTTTGGGTATGGTAAAGAAGAAATGACCTCGGCTTTGGACTTATCAACTTGAATTCCATCAAAAGACACAACATGTCCAAGAACAATCCCTTTACCCACCATAAAATGACATTTTTCATAATTAAGAACAAGGTTCTTATCAATGCACCTTTCAAGAACACGAGCCAGACCTTCCAAACAACTTTTAAATGATGAGCCATAAACAGTGAAGACATCCATAAAAACATCCATGCATATTTCAAGAAAATCAGAGAAAATACTCATAATACACCTTTGAAATGTTTCAGGAGCATTGCACAAACCGAAGAGAATCCTCCTATAAAAAATGTTCCAAATGGGCATGTCAATGTGGTTTTTTCTTGATCCACCGGTGCATTATGAATTTGGAAATAACCATAGAATCCATCCTGAAAACAATAATGGGTTTTTCCAGCCAGTCTTTCAAGGACCTGATCAAGAAATGGAAGTGGAAAGTGGTCTTTCCTCGTATCCAAATTGAGCATCCTAGAATCATTGAACATTCTCAATTTACTTGGAAGCCTAATAGGAACAAGCTCACCAAATTCATTCATTGAGATTGTGAAGCCACCTCTTTTGGGAACTACATGGATTGGACTCACCCATTGACTATCAGAGATGGGAAAAATAATTCCAGCAGCTAAAAGGGTGGTAAATTCCTTCTTAACAACCTCTAAAACTGTTGGATTCAACCTCCGTTGAAATTTTCTCACTGGTTTAAAATTTTCTTCCATGAAAATTCTATGCATGCACACTGAGGGGCTGACTCCAGTTAAATCAGATAGAGTCCATCGAATAGCTTTCTTGTGGGTTTTGAGGACTCCTAACAATTGATTCTCTTGGTCCATCGACAAATCTTTTGAAATTATAACAGGGAATGTTTCATTTTCACCTAAGAAAGCATATTTGAGATTCTCAGGAAGTGGTTTCAACTCTAAATCAGATGGGGTATTTTCATTGATCAAGGAACATTGCTTACAGGTGTAGTTTTTTAGTGGGGTTACAGAATTTAAAGGATAATCACCATGAATATCAATTTCATTGTTCTTGGAATTTGATTATTGTAGAAAATTTTCAATTTCTCCTGGGAGACCACTAACAGGACTATGGATTTCTAGGGAGAAATCTTCTTCAATGTTGAGATCAATAGATTCTTGAAAAGCCATATCAACATTCCAAGACTCATCATCAGCTCCCTTTTCCCTCTCTAGTTGATTAGATTCACCAACAAACAAATTTGCATCATCAAAAATATCAACTAGTTTCTCATAACAGGAAAAATCAAGGAAAATATCAGTGGAAAACCAATCAATCATGTTCACTTGGGGGGATGAATGATCCTCGACTGGGTGTTTCATTGACTGAAAAATATTGAAATGAACAACTTCTCCGCCAAACTCTAGTGAAAGTGTTCCCTTGTGAACATTGATGATTTCTTTTGCAGTTTTCAAGAATGGTCTCCCTAGAATGAGAGGATCATGGGTACTAAACCTATCATCTTCCATATCTAAGACATATAAATCCAGAGGAAAAATCATGTCTCTCACCTAAACAAAAACATCCTCAATATCTCCAGCAGGCTTCGTGGTACTTCGGTTAGCAAGTTGAATGATGATCCCAGAGGGTTTCAATTCTCCAACATGAAGAGATGAGTGAACAGAATGTGGAATAACATTGATGGTGGCCCCTAAATCAATCATAACATCCTTGAATTCACATTTCCCAATGGTGCAAATAATGTTAAAAGTTCTTGGGTCATTACATTTGATAGGCAAGGCATGCTGGATCATGGATGAAACATTCCCCCCTATTTTGACCTTTTCACCTCCTTTGAATTTCCTCTTATGGGTACACATTTCTTTCAAAAACTATTCATACCTAGTAATTTGTTTCACATCATCAAGCAAAGTTATATTGACTTGAACATTCTTAAAAGTCTCCAAAACCACCTTATCCAACTCTTTCTCAGCACTCGACTTCACTGGTGGTTCACTCCTAGGGTAAGGAAATGGTGGTTTGGTTTTTTCAAGGCTATTTTGATCACTTATTTGAGAAACAAAAGGTCCAGACATCCTCTTCCAATCCCTCTATGTTCTTTCAAGAAACATTTCTTCTCTTGAAATTGTGTTTCCCTTCAAAGAACATTTAGAATTTACAATATTTCCATTAGTGGTGGGATTCTCAACAGCAGTTTCAACAACAGGTTTTGGTTTCTCCATTTGAAGGGTATTCAATTGTTTTCCACTCCTAAGTTTAATTGCACTCACATTTTCCTTCCCTTTATCTCTTGGATTCACTTGGGGTTGTGAGGGAAAACCTCCACACATTTTATTTTTTATGCAACTAAGATTAGAGGCAGGTTGACCCATTTGAGTCATTAGGGTATTAAGCATGTTTTATTGTTGGTCTTGTGTTTGTTTCATTGCCTCATGTTGTTTCCTCATTGAATCTTCAATATTACTCTCTGAATTTTGAGTGGGAGGGGCAGCCAGAATATTTCTTCCAAAATGACCATTGGCTTGATCATTGAAATATCTTGGTTGTGAATTTCATGATTGTCCTTCGAATAAGCCTCTAGGTTGTTCAGGCTGTCGAAATCGTTCATTAGAGTGGTTGTTCCAGCCTTGATTGAAATTTTGATTTTATTAAAATGGCCTTTTTTTGGTTTGATTGAAAGGGTATTCCAGGAAAAACAACATTGCTGTTTTCAGAAGGTTCCTGCATTTGAGGGCATTGGTCACTAAAATGGTCATTGGAAGAATAAATTCCACAGTAGACTTTCATTTGAAATGTTGCTTCATGTTTGGGTGGATTTGGTGGGGTATTGGATAACATCATTGACCTCACCATGGTGGTATGATCAGAAAGTTGACTCGCAATCATATTTTGTTCAGGACTAGCAATGGGGAACTCTTGGGAAGATTTCACATGAAGAAGGCCTCTTATTCCATACTGTTGATCATTTTGGGCCATGTTTGTAATTAATGTCCTAGCAACAGTTGGTGTTTTGTCAACTAGAGCCCCTCCTGCAGAAACATCGATCATGCTTCTATCAGTAAGACACAATCCCTCATAAAAATATTAAATCAAAAGTTGGTCACTAATTTGATGGTGGGGGAAACTGAAACAAAGTATTTTGAAGTGTTCCCAATACTCATGCAAAGTTTCACCTTGATATTGCCTAATTCCACAAATCTCCTTTCTAATGGAAGTAGTTCTAGAAGCAGGGAAAAAAATTTCAAGGGAAAGTTTTTTCAATTCATTCCAATCCCTAATCAAAGTAGAATGTGAATAGAAAAAACATTCTTTGGAAACTCCTTCTAACGAAAAAGAAAAATACCTCAATTTCATTTGATTTTCATCAACACCCCGGGGTTTCATGTTGACACAAAGATAACTAAATTCATGAAGGTGTTTATGTGGATATTCCCCAGGAAAACCATTAAATTTTGGAAGTTGGTGAATGAAACTAGATTTAATTTCAAACCCAACTGGGGCATTAGGATATTCAATAAGATTTTCTTGATTTGCATCATAAGATGAAGCCAATTCATTCAAGGTTATAGTTTCCGCCATTGGAATTTCAATTTCAACCAGGTTTCTTCTAAGTGCGTTATTAGAAGATTCACAACTTGGTAAAAGGGGATTTCTGGTAGATCTATCCCTAGAGTGAAAAGTTCTATCAATTTCAGAATCCATTGGGAACATAATTGGGTTAGAATTTCGGGTCATGCAAAAATAATTTTCATACAAATCAACTCAAGAAACCTCCCTGGAAAAAGGCACCAGTTGAAGTAAGGATTATTTGTCGCGAAATCCTCAATCAATTATTTTTTCACCAAAATGAACAAGGCAATCTAGAAATCCCTGGATTGTCACTCGAGGAGGTTGCAATTTGAGTTGCAAAACTGTCACTTTTTTTGTAGGTATGTTTTCACATGAAATGGAAAACTGGGGATTTGATTAAAGACTCAAGAAAAGAAAATAAATAAAAACTAAAGAGAACGAAAATTGGAGAATGAGCTAGAAAATTTATTGGAAATAAAATGGGTTTCAATCCAGAATCAAAACAGTGGTTATAGACAAGCTTTAACCTCCCGGACACTCCCCTCTTCCTTGCTTAAAATTATATCTCTAATGAATCTATCAATGCCTACCCAAATACCTCTGGATAAACACCTTATTTGGAATGGATATCATATTAAGACGTCAATATGATCGGTTCCCCTCCTATAGAAGTGATCTAATTATTTGAAGACCTTCAAATAACCAAACCTAACCGAAATCACTATACTCAACGGAAAGACCTCACCGTAGAAATTTAAATATTGAAATCGACTATTTTACTTTATAGATTGGGAAACCATCCAGAACAAACAAGTTGAAAATATATGCAAGAATGAAAACAACTGTTTTCATTCAAGAAATATAAATTCAAAAGAGATGCAATAGAGATTACACATCAAGATCAAAACTCGGAAGGGAGTGTCCATCGGTTGTCATCGTCCCCAACCACTTGGTGTTTCGCCTCGCATCACTTGATCAGCCCACATCACCTCCATTCCAGCATGAGTGTACACCATCATCATCATTGTATCCACAAATCGAACCCCCCTTGAAATGAATGAAGTGATAGGGAGAATAGGGGAGGAGGGCTGGAAAAATCTTCTATCTATATTCTATCCGGACGAACTATGCTTCTGTTTGGAACACCTACCGGCCGACTCAACCTATGGATCCTTCTAAAGAGTTGTTTAAAATATGTCCTCTGTCGGTCCACAAAATTTCAGCCGATTTGGAGACGTGGTAAAAATGTTATGAATTAATTACTCCACGACTCTTTCTCTTCCCGATGAGACCTTTCATCTCCCACTTGTTTGACTCGATCATAATGTGCCCTAATTATCGTGTATAACCTTGAAATTAATCCTTCATGCGAGCCTTGGAGTCCTATTGCACGCCCAATTAGAATTAATGACATTGGAAACATGTATCTGATGTTATGCTCCATTTATTAAGGTGGGATTCATACATCCGAACATACAAACTCTCCCCAATGAATGATTAATTTGGACCCTTATATGGCCGATTTAGATCTTGATCCAGTTGAAATATATGAAGATTACATTCCAGGGGTTCCTAAAAAAACGAATCAGTCGAATTGAATAAGTATTTAAAAATATATGACCAAATACTCAGACAAGTCAAAAACTGCTTAAAATCCAGAATTAAGGCATTTTCACAATTTAGCTCAAAATACAACAATATTCCAAAAATGATGCAACGTAACATGTAATGACACATTGGTGAGGACTAAATCATTGAAATTTTGATAAAATATATTGAAAATATCAGCTCTATCAAGGAGCTACGCCCTGGTACGATAGCGGAATCCCATCCCATTTAATAAATTACCCAAACCCTACCAGGTAAGGGAGTATCGACTCTATTTGATCATGTGTGGTGGAACGACGACTTGAAACTATAGTGGAGTGCCGAATCCCATCATTGAGTACCACTAGCCTACATAGTAGGGGAGTACCCACTCTATGACCAATATAATTATTGAAGAGTTGTGACTTGGTACAACAGGGGAGTGACGAATCCTATAATAGAGGCCTCACACCTTACCCAGTTGGGGAGTACCGAATATAAGGATAGAGGACCCACTCCATGATCCTGTAGGAGAGCACTTACACTACCTTCATGAACATCTACGAATACCCGCACACTAGACCATGAGGGGCATAAAACCCCTGGATGAAGCTACCTAAATGAACCCATAACCATGATGTGGGGAGTCTTATTTCTACAAATGTATAGGGATAATGTGTTCTCATGTCTGGAGTCATCATATGTGTATCAATCCAAAACATTTATCGTAAGAATAAACTCGATTCGGCCCAATGTTTGCTCGTACCTGAAGAGGATACTCTTCAAATCAAATAAGTTATCTTACATCATTATAAAAACTCTCAAAGAGTAGATCAAAATGGAAATCTCGTTAAAAGGGTCCCAATGCCACATGCGACTAATCAAACAGATGCTTGGTCTGAAAGGTACCAGAGAAATAGTGAAACAAGGGACAATTGGGTCTAGTTCTTATCTGACCTTGTCGTGCCGACCCGACCTAACCCAGCCTGGGGGCCCACGGACCCGACCAAGGTCCGAACAATCCCAATGGGCCTAGATCAGTCTGTTTGGGAAAGGCTTCACCTATTGAGTAGCGGGTTCGGCCACCTACCAGCCTGGCCCACTTGGTTGGGTGTGGCCTACCCCCACCATCCAAGCCCGCATCTGAGATAGCAAGCTCTTCTAGCCTGTAGGTATCTTTTTTGCATAAACTTTTGCACCAGGTGGTTCCATCTAGAACAACCACCCCATCCATCCGGTTCGCATGAGCATACCAGAATAAAATTCCACACGCTGACAGACTGCATGAATCCAGTAACCTAGCGGTTCTCCGAGTCCAGCAACCCCGCAACAAATGCCTCTGGTTCTTATGGCTGCATCTGCATGCTGCCACAGGTCACCACCGGCACCAGCGTTCCTAGGGTATATTTCACGGACCACCAGACACATTCCAGTGTTCCCATAATTGAACCAGAAGGTGTTTCAAAAACATTAGGCCGCATCCTTCAACACATGGGGTTCAAATATATTATGTGATACCTTCCACTATAAAATTACTAATTTCTTGAATTTCACTAACTAATTATGTCCACCCACGGTTTTCCATGGCAGCACATTTATCATGTCATGTCCATTCCCAATCAATGAAATAGAATCATTATACCAGGGACTGCGGCACAATGATCAACTATTTTTCTACTTATGAAGAACCTCAAGAAAGCGGGGGATAAAATCATTATAATAAACAGGAGGATTGAACCTCAGCCTTTTTTACATTTCATCCTCTACCCAATCTGTTAGAAGGTTCAAGAAAACAAAACGAGAATCATCCACCAAGAATGATCGAACCACGTGTTAACCTGTTCGTGGGTTGATCTATGATTGTTGTTTAAAACAATTAATGTTGGAGAATTTAATTCAAATAACAACCCCTACCTGCATTATGGATTGCTAGATGGGGTAGATTGAAGTTGTGTCACCACACCGATCCTCGTTCCACAACAATCAATTGATAATATACTCTTGACGTCTGTTTTGATCTGGTTTATTGATGTCTCCATATTTTTTCATTTTCAAACAAATTTTAAATGCGTCTCAATGAAATCCATAATCTTCCAACCCACCACCCGACATTGCATCCATACTAATCCATTATGTGGGGAATCATGATTCATGATTTTTTATCACAGTACATTACAATGTTATTACACTATTTCATTAATGAAACAACATTCTTTTAATTGTGTTTCACACCGGGTTGCCAAAAAAGTTTCAAAAGTTAAAAAAAACAGCCACTTTATATAATTTAATTTTTTTCATAAAATATTTGAAAACTATCTTTCTTGGGAAACCTCTTACACACAATTTTTAATACATTCATAGGTAATGTAATTGTTTTGGATGCAACAATACCCTCTTATTTTAAATTTGGACACCATTTTTTAGGAATCTAAAATCTTGCACGCACACCATTTTAATTTTCATAAAAAAAACTCCAAAACTGACATTCATCCTTAGTCTGTTCCTGTTGAGATTAAGCTCTACCTATAGGAAAAATTCCCTCATGAGCTCAACTGTTATCTCATTTTTCAAATCTCAGATACCATTTATTAGTTATATGGATTTGGAAATAAAATAATTTTTAATTAATTATATTATTTACATCCAAAAACTCACTCCCATTATTGTCATGCACATGTCAACATTAGGCCCGTTCTTGGTAAATTTTGACATTCTGAGTTCAAATATGACCTCATATTTTTTATATGGGATCTGGTTCAAAATATATAAAAACACACATAAATGTTTAATTAAAAACATAATAAAAGCTGTAAAATCCATTTAGGCCACTATGTGTATCATAATTACATGCAATCTCATAACTTGGCCTCACAAAAATCAAATTAAATTTTGAAAAAAATCCAGCAAATTCTAGGACATAACAACACATCTAATAAGATCAAAAAGTTCATAATTCTTTGGAAACATGAAAAATACATAATTATAATATTTCACTCGGAAACAAGAAATACAACTAATGATTCTTGTTAAAATAGTGTTACCTCTTCTGGTATATCCCTAAAATTATTCATATACAATATATTGGAATTATTGGTAAAGTAAAACATTAAAAATGATGAGATCATATTATCTATTTGGGAATGATTATAAAAAATTATTTATAAAATTAATATAAAATCATAATCTGACCGAGAAAAACAATAATAAAATATTTCATATAACTAATATCAGAATATTGAAAATATATAATTGATTAAAATAATAATATTAAAAATTACATGGATAACCATAATTTATTTCATAATGATGCAATGAATAATTCAGGACATTACATTCATAATGTCAGGGCCTTGTACCAAGACATTATAAACATATCTACAAGGATCTGAGCTAAGATATCTTAAATAATTGGGTAATCATACATCAAATACCAATACTATTTTATCTTATGAGACAAACTAATACATTGAGGGGTGATAATAGTCCCCACCCGTATCTTAAAAAGTAAATTTAATTTGTCTTCTAAATGTGGTGAATTAAAATTCAATACATAATCGCTATAAACCTTTGTATTGAAAAACTAAAATTTTAAATTTTAATATTTTACCCAATCTATAAATATAAAAAATGATCATATGTCTTATAGTGAAATATAATGCATGAGGAAAGTGTATTATTACTCTATTAAAGTGTTATATTTATCAAATGTTATTGATATAGATACAAATAATTGTAAAATATCACTAGAATATTTCAATAGAAAAGTAAAATTTTCAATTGAAAATCACTTACTCAATATATAATAAATATCTATAATTTTAGGGAAAATGATTATTTACAAAGAATACTGGAAAATTTAATGGAGTCATAAATTATATAAATCGATATGTTGGTAGGAGAAGTCATGCATATATTATATGTTAAAGTAAATATTTTATTCAAACCATTAATAAAAATAAACTCATTTGGAAAATGAAAAGAGAACACGTTTTAAAAAATAATATAGAATTTAAAATATTGATATAATGGAATTTATAAATTCGTAGATGAATATTAAAAATATTCTTAAAAATGTTTTAATTAAATAATATCATGGAAGAAATATGTTCCCAACCAAATGGAAAAACAATGTTTTTTTAATAGAAACATTCATTTCGAATTTTTGAGTGAAAATAGATGTATAAATACAACTAATACAATAAAAACATAGAAATAAAAAAATTTAATGAAAATATATGGTGTTTAATATATATAGGATCATATAATTCCTCTAAATGGACATAAACATATATAATACTGAATAAGGATGAAATTGTAAAAGAAACTCTTACTTCATGTCTAGATTTATCATAGGTAATTATATCCTCATGTAAAATAATTATTAATTTAATATAATAATATAAAAAATATTCTTAATAATAATACATTACCTTTATTATTTATAACAACTTATCATTTTATTAATTAAAAATATTTTATTAATATCAATATTTCAGGTGTTATCTGCTAGGTTTTTCAATAATATTTTGTTTTAGAAGTTATTATATTTTCATCTTGATCATGGTAAGATATTTCATATAATATGAAAAGTGTAATAATTATAATATTTTGTCATCACATACACTTTTATAACTATTATTATAATGTTGTGATGATAAATAAATTACATTACATTTGGGAAATTATATTATGTATGAATGGATGAGTGATGTATCAACTTATAGACGAATGGAATGAAAGGAAATTAAATAATAAGTCATCATTCCATTATAATTATTGCATAATTAATATCTTATATCTTAATTATACAAATCCTTATTATCATGTATGTAATTCATAAAAGAAAAATAACCATATTTTCTTCATGGAGGTGGTAGTGCACATGTTCACATGATTGCATTATTATATATATATATATAATTATTAAATCAATAATAACAATGTACAATGAAAAGTGGGGATAAAAAATGAATCATATCCCTATGTAGAGGTAGTATTCAACGCTTACACATAAGTGATGCTATCAATTACAAATTGATTTTAAAGTGGTGGAAATTAGTATCCCCATAATCATAAAACAATTGAATATATTGATTATATTTTATTAATTATTTTGGGAAATATTAAAGAGATTTATAGGAAACAAAATAATGAATAAATATTAAAATAGCTAGTAATAATCATTACCTATTTTAAGGTGACCTTCTTTTGGATTACACCATAATTCATATGTTTATGGTCTTAGTAGAAGAAGTGATACACAAGAATAAAGGTAAAAAATTTGGGATGGTTTTGTTATACATATTTTCTAGGATAATATTTTAAAATATTTTGAATAATTGATGATAAATGGTTCCCTTTTATATGTAATGCCAGCGATTCACATGTAATTACATACAAGATTTAAGGAATATAATTTCATGTTCATGTTAAATCATTTCGAAATGGACCATAATTCAATGTTAAGATAATATATTGTCAAAATATGTTCAATAAATATATATATATATATATATATATAAGTTTAGGTAGATTTTTTTATCATTATATCTTTGTTTATCGCCTTTGGTAAACATGTTTTAACCCTAAGCATGGTACCATTTTTCTATTGTTATTATCATTCAATTTGAACAAAAAATGAAAGAGGCACTAATAAAAAATATGGAAATGATTAATAAAATTTACAATTATTTTATAATATTCAATGATTATAAATGGTGTAAATTAATATTAAAATATGTTCAAAAAATCAATTAAAACCATTTTTAATTAAATTAATATCATAATTATATATTTTCATTCATTTCTGACCCTATAAATACTATCATATTAATATTAAAATAATTTATTAAATATATGTTATTAGAATTTGATTAAAATTATTAATAAAGAGTGATATATTTAAAATTTTAATATAAATTCACACTGCTCACATAAATTGTTTTTAGAAAAATGAATTTTTGATCCTACAAAAGAACCTATAACATTGTCAAGTATATTGAATATTCCGATGAAATTAATTCAATTCTGGAAAAATAATTTGGAATTTTTTTTACTTTTATATAAAATTCCAAATATAATTCTAATTCTAAATAAATTTGTTTAATAAAAATAAATGATTGATTTATAATAATAATTGATTTTCACTATTCACGTAAAAATAAATAATTCAGTCAAAATTCCAAAATTTAACCCTTATATAATATTCTCATGAGTATTTTAAAAAATATATCACTTTATTTTTTTAAAATATCTATTAAATTTAGTATCTAATTATAATTTTCATGCAAAAAATGAAATAATAACCATTTTTTATGAAGAAATATTTTTGAAGCATAAAATGAATAAAGAAATATGGGTACGTATTTATTATGAATTTAACAACTAATTTTCATTACATTATTCCTTTATACACATTTTTCATAATTTGGTTATTCTTATTCATCTCATTAATTTACTTTCTATGTTTTAACCATCATAATTAAATTATATTTTTTTAATGTATCACACTTTTCCTAAATCTCAATATATCATGTTAAGAATATATAAAAAATAGTATAATTTTAATGGAAAATAAGATATTTGGTTTCCACCCCATTGACCATTTATTCTTATGATAATGGACCCCCCTTGATAATTAATTCATAACAAATTAGTTTTTTAGAAGATTTACAATGTTGTCTTCCATTAAAATTTAGTGTCCACGTTTTTTTGTGATTACTGAAACCATCATTGGCTCAAGATACTCATCATTGATATCCATACATCCCGTTTTCCCCCATCATCCAGTCAATGAGATATATACCTCCAAATGAGTAAATTATTTGTATAATCCCAAATATTTTTCATATCAATGACCTTTTACATGGTCAACTCAATGAGACACATATACATATTGGATTACAATTTGTTGTTGGCCCCTAAACCAACCTTTATAAAAGACATATTTTATATTAAATGATAATTGGACTCCAATTAACTATAATCCCCATCCATTTCTCACTATCCCATTTTACCCTTATGTTTAGTCTTCTTTTTTCATATATCCATTAATAAATTGGAGTATATGACCACATATGTTTATTCTATCCAATGTATTCCCCAAACATACCCTTTACATTTATTTACCAATAAATTGTATGAAATTGAAATGTAATGGTTGTCATTATCCCTAAAAAATTACATGATATAGAGAACATCATATATGTTTCCAGAATACCATATGTTTAAATTATCATATTTGTGTTCATATTTTCCATGAGATGAAATAATATTAATGGTTCCAAAATTCCAATCTGCATACTCACATGTCAGGTTGAATATAAAAGTGTTTCTCTATGAATAAATTATAAATTTTCCAAATTATCGATACCATTCAACATTAATTCTACTATCTCCAACATTAAACTTCTTATAAACTTCCATGTAAACATAAAATTAAAAGGATCCATTGTATTACACCTCCCATAACATTAATTTTCATAATATGTCTTGATTTGTTCTACAGATCTATGTTGTTTTTGATTCCCTTCATTGTGATATGGAAGAATTCCCGCCCATAAGATTGATCTTAGAACTATAAAAACTATTTTTCATTATTATATGAGTATAAAACAATCTAAAATAGATCAAATACAATAGATACTTATTATAAAACTAAAAATTATAGAGTAAAACAACACATATGTGAAATGATAGGTAATAGAATCCCAATATTCAATAACCTCTTAAATTTTTCTATTAAATCATTAAATTGTATAATGTTAAATAGTTTTATTACAATATATAATTCATTCAATTTTTACATTTCATTAAGTAACGCATGGACTAGGAATGGAACCCCTTTTATGGATTATTATAACTCTCATCCACTCAACTAATTCATAAACCAAAGTTTCACGGGTATCTCTTAGAAACTACCTACATTTGGAATATAAGTGTGATAACCCAAGACCAGCACACTCTAAACACGCCCCAAAATACAAATATTTAAATTTCTATATTGATACAAATAATTGTGACCCATATTATCCATCCAAAATATATAATATTAAAATGTAATAATTGGTTAAATTATATACCCAAGTAACTTTTATGTTCAGGGTTTTAGATAATTATGAAAACTCTATCTAGGAAACATGGGTACAGAAATTGATGTTTATTAAAAATATATTTCATCTCTATAAATGATCTGAAAATATTGTATCCTTACTATTAATAACATATATTATTATTTAATTCATACCCTAATGAAATGGATAACATATAAATTTTGAGATAAAAAAATATATAGTGAAAAACAAACGCATTAACGTTTGAACGTCATAAGTGCATATCAGATGATAATAATGGTAAGATGACATAATAAAATTCCTATGAATAAAATAATAAAAATAATTCCCATAATATAATATTATAAAAAATTATGCATTGAATAAATATTTAACAATCCCATAATCAATTGAAATAAATATTCAAGAACTGTTGGTTCACAATCTTCATAAAAGTAGTCATTTTATAACTTTGACCATTCATAGATAACAATTACTGTTATATAATAACATAATTATTATATCATTCTTTCTAATATAATATATTATATGGTAAATTCCAATATTCACTTTGGATAAACCTATAAGAATTTAAAAATATAACATTACACTATGGATCAAAGGTCTATATCGAACCTATAGTTGCTTTCTTTATAATGTAACCACTCATTCATTATTTATAATAGATACAACCATTTTAGTTTATAATGGAACCAAAAATCAATTTTTTATAATGGAACCACCCAGGATTATAAATAATCTACAATACCTATAACACGAATAAAATAAATTAAGGTTACAATTCATTATAATACTCCAAGAAACAACCATATTTCAAAACCTGATTAACCTTTTGAAAATAAAGGAGTTCTAGGAAAATATATTTCATTCAATCATAATCAATCCATAGAAATAATTATGAGGTTATCATTAAAAAATTTACTTAGTGGATAAAATGTAACATCAAGTGTTGTTGTCGTTTTCAAATAGAAATAATATAAAAATTTATAAAAAATATTCCTGATGAAAATACACTTTCAACATTAAAAATAACTTAGGAAAACAATTTTAAAATCCATTTAATTTAAAATAAAATTAAATAATTATTAAGTAATACTAAAAATAAATAATTTTTAGGACATCAAAAAAATCCATTCATGTAGTCAACATAAAAAATTGGCTTTATTTTCAATAAATTTGTGGAGAGAGATAAAATTGAACCATGTGGAAAATGTAAAAAATTATCATAATAAAATATTTTAAAACAAGGTAAAAAATAATGTAAAATAAATATAAAAAATATTTTGTTAAATGATATATTATTATATTAAATATTTTAGAAACATTATATAGAATAGAATGAATCGATATCAAAATACTGATAAATTATTGTTATAAATTTGAAAAATTATTATTTATATTATTTTATAAAGTGAGGAAGTAAATATTAATCCTATAAGACATATTCATTACCATATATGATGAAAATATATATGTTCCATGAATGAAGGCATACATGACTACCCTTAATGAAAAAAAAAATATTCTCAAAAAGATTGTAAATTTTAATATAAATCCTTTACCACTTTGTAAATTTTTGAATCAAAAGTCATTGAAAATAAAAGTATTATATGGGTATGTAAATCCCATGAATTCCATGAATAAATAACTATATATTAATTAATTAGATATTATGTAAACAATAAATGAAAATCATGGTACCTATCATGAATCATGTATCATGAAAATGAGATTGAGACAAATAACACCCTCACAAAGATCATAACATCTAAAGTGATAAAAAAATCCATAATGATATTATATATATATATATATCTGTGTGTGTGTGTGTTTCCATATTAATAATTTATAATTTTTGATTACTTTTTTTATTTCATTACAAATAATAATTATGTAGATAAGTTTATGAAAAATTTCTTTAACCCAATGATTGTAAATTGAGAAAAGAAACTATTTTATACTTAGTAACTATCATTTAAAAACCCCTTGTATGAAATAAATTGAATAGACACATAAATTACCATGATGTAGGAAATATTAAGGTTATAACATGTAATAAGGATGTCATTTAAACTGTATAAATTAATATATCTCAATAACATTAAAATATTCCCCAAATAATCGAAATTGTGATTTAATATATTACCAAGAGTTCAGATGTTCCATATATGTATGTTAACTCATCTTATATAGAAAACCACATTTTATATACACATTAAATAATATAAGGTTGGAATTTTTCCCAATATAACACATCTTGAATTTATGGATAGATATTATGAAGGTATTTGGATAGTGTTTGGATAAACCAAATGTCTATTGATCTTTAAATAAATGTGTAGAGCTGGTGAAAATTTATAATTGAGAGGAGGGGAATTTTTTAAATTTAAAAAATTGCTAATTTATATAAATTTCATTTCATTTTAAATCGATCCAAATTTATATAAATTAAATATATATTTATTATGTGTTAAAATAAAATCATCTAAATTTTCTTCGCATGTTTAGGTCATGTATTCACTCTTATCTATTTGTTTTTACATCCCATAAACCCTTATTAAAATTATCGTGATATTAAATGTTTTAATACTTTACTGGTCAAGAATGATACTATAATATGAAAAGTAACAGATAAATATAAATTGATTTATATTTTAAATCATAAAATAGTCACTTTTCAAAGACATTATTTTTATAAATGTTAACTAAATTAAAAAAATATTTTGATTATAAAATATACGTAATTTTATTTTTTAAAATACATAAAATAATATAAAATAATATTTTTCTAACTCATTATAAATGGTACCAAAATGAAAATAATTATTTTAGGTCACATTTTTTCAAAAAAGTAAAATAATTCAATCCTCTTATCATTAGACACTAATGAAAACCAAAATAGTTAGCTCATGTTCAGATAATTCAACAAATGAACACACCATCATATGAATAAATAAAAAAATTAATCACCAAATTCTCAATTTCATCAGTGTTAAAATTTGTTCATTCTATAAATAAATAGGCATAAAATTATTCAACATAATCCCAACTATGTTCTAAAAAAACATTATAATCGTTTCTCATATAATCTATAGAATATTTTAATAATTTAAGTAAATAAAATTAATAAACAAATAAAAAATAATATCATATATTCTTCCAACAAATAATTATTCTTTTTTCTTAAAAAATATAGTCTTATCCAAATTATATAAATTACCCTAAATCAAATTATTTCACTAAAATAATGATATTATTCAAGTAAACATTATTTACATAGTCAACAAATAACTTTCCAATCTCATGGTTAATTATGTGCTATAGAAGATATTCTTACCATGTAATAAGATCATTGTCCTAATTAAGCATAATTTCCAAAAAAACAAATAATCATAATAACAATTAAGGTTATAAATACCTTTAAACTTATGTCTATATTATAAAAAATAATTATTCCTCAAATAATTTTTTCAGTAAAACACATACTTAACTCAACTGCTGTATTACCCTTAAGGTGTTCCAAAATAATATTTATCACCTTAATAATATAAAACCAAAAACCATAAAGAGTTTATATTAATTTTTACATATGATCATCATTTATCTTATAAACTTATTATGATTAACTTAAATCTTCATATAACTTCTATTTAGAACATTTTCATCAAAAAATTTATATAAAACCAACCATAATACAAACGGTGACATCCCAAGACCCACAAAACCAAATCCCAATCAAAAAACATAATATTTATAGTTCCGGATTCATAATGATAAATGTGACCCAATTTTATACTTCAAAAATATCCAACATCAAAAGTAAATATTGGTTACATACATACCCAAAGATATTTTAGGTTTATGGTTTAAGAAAATTTGGACAATCACATACATACCAACTGGTACACAAAATCACCTCTTTCACAAGAAACTGTTTAATATCCCACTAATTTGTTTATAGTTTGTAACCATATTAGGAATAACATACTTAAAATATTTCTTCACAACCAAGGAAAATGGTAAACATAATAAGGGTCATCTTATGCACTTCATAAGGGTAAATGATGAAGATTTAAAATATAATGTCCTATGTGAGCATATGATAAGCATAAGGGTATAAGGGAATAATGAAAACACAGAACCATAAAATATGTTGATTTACACCCATCAAAATATGGACAAAAACCCCGGTACATTAAATAACGATTCAACCAAGGAAATGTTAATATGAATAATTAATAATGATCCATGTGATGTAAATCATTATCAAAGGAAATACATTCAAAATAATTGAAAGCGTAGACATACCATGATTGTTCAATGGGTCATCATTATCATATAACTCATCGAATAACTCCTTTAAATGGAATAAAAAACACAGTATATTTCACTAATAACTTTATATAAACCTAAAGTAGGATTACCTTATCTCATTACCCAATGCAATGGAGGGTTATAACAATCCCACTTATACGTGGTTTATAATGTAACCCTCATCCTTGGAATATAACGAAACCACACAACCATGGTTTATGATGTAACCACCAGTACATGGTTTATAATAGAGAAACCAAATATCATAAACCATTTATAAGAACCATTAAATGAATAATTAACATATTGCTATCATTTGATCACAAAACTCATAAATCAACCTACTTTTATAACATGATTCATCAAAGTTAAAATAAAAAGGTTCCCTAAAAATATCTTCTAAAAATCATAATTTATGCATATAAATAATTTGTGTAGTATTATTACAAAATATAACAATTTAATTATAAGAAACATGTTGTTTTTTCTTTAATGAAAATATATATATCAGTAAAATTATTTTAATAACATTATTTAGGAAAATACAATTCCAACATTGAAAGTCCTATTTATAAAATAAAATCAACAAAATAATGTATTAATAAATTCTTTAGAAAATAAACTAAGAAAATTATATTATTATATTTGATGAAAATAATGGTCATTATAGTTATAAAACCCATTCAAGGTGAAACTGTAACAATATAAACTATTTTCATAAATTTTGTAAAGAGAGTAAAATGTGAACCATATAGAAAAATGTTGATAAATTTCATTCAAAATTAATTTCAAATACTATCGAAACCATGTAAAATAAAATTACGAAATCATTTATATTTATAAAATAAAATTCATGAAAATATTTATGAAAACAAATTCTGAAAATAAAGGGATTTTAAAATTCAATTATAATAACAGTCTTGTGTCTCCTTCAAACAAATTTCATGAAATTTCATGGATTAAATTGTAAATAAAAATTAAACATATAAGCCAAATTTTAATCTAGATGAGAATAAAATATATGTGTTTCATAAAAATAATATTTTATGATTTCCCTAATGAAACCCTGATCGTAAAATATCTTCAACAAAGGAGATTGTATTGTATATATTTTACATCTTTAAAAACATTCAAATCCAAATAAACTTCAAAAAAGATTATGATATATCTTAGTGAATCACATGAATTTGATAAATAAATATGTAATGATTGGATGTATGTACACCAAATAAATAAATTATGTATCCTGGCAAGAATCTTGCCTCATGAAAATTGGATTTAGGCAACAAAAACACTTATTATATCATATTTTTTATGTGATAATTAATCCATGATATTATGATGTGTATATATGAAAATAAACCTAAAACATGTGGAAATATATAATTAAATATTATATAGATAAATCCAAAAAATTAAAATTAAAAAAAATGTTAATAAAGAAGAGTTATAACCTCATTAAAATAAAATTTGATATGAATATTATTACTCAAAAGTAATTTTCTAGTAAAATCCCCTTTGATGAAATCGTTTAAATTGAAATTGAAATTATTTTTTTTATTAATTCTTCATGAAATATAATTTATTAAGAAGAAAATATGCATCAAATAAAATAAATTATGTTGATAAAATTAAAATATTCATTAGTATTTATAAATTAAGGAAAAATTATTTGCCAATGTAGAAACATTCCACATTGATCCTTTAACTAATCTTCTTTAGTGACCGTCATTTAATTGACTCCATAATGTCTAAAAGGATATAATTATAAGACAAATATTACCTATAAATCAATGTAATGGATTTTAGGAATTGATATGGGTAGGTAATGGTTGAAATAAATGGATCGTGAACTATATATTGTAGAAGAGAAGGAGAGACCATTTATAATTCTTGGGGAGGCTATTAATGAATCTTATGAAAGTATTAATATAATATAAGTTGATTTGAATTGTAAAATAGAAAAAAATGATATAATTCCAATATTCGATGACAATATTTGTAAATCCTATCATCCAATAATATAGTGAAATGTTTAGGTTATTTTTCCGCACTCACCTATTCATTATAACCAATGTTAAACTTTTTGAGAATTAACATGATTCAAATATGTTTACCCTTTAGTGGAAAATAATGTTAGTATGAAAAGGATAGGTGACCCATAATGAAATATATTATGTTGATTAATAATTTTTAATTAATTAGATTATATATTTTAATATAATTTTTGTTAAATTTCAATAAATAATGGAAATTTTAAATTAACTTATTTAATGAAAAAATGAAAATTTTTTAAAAATACATTTTTTCACCATTCACTAAAAAAATAAAACCTTTCAAAAATATCAAAAAAATACCCATTCTATAATATTAAATTTATTAATTCAAAAATTATATCCTTTCTCTTAAATAAATTTTATGAAACTTAAATAAATTAATTATATAATTCTCTCACATAACGAAATAAAAATCAATTTTGGAATAAAAACTAATCTTAGGAGAATAAAAATATAATAATACAAAATGATTTCTTATTTATTAAGAATTTACTGATATAGTTATTTTATTAATAATGATATATATATGTATATATATTATACTATTATTCATTCTCGCCAATTTCAATGGATAGGTGACTATTGAGTCAATAAGGATTTCCTTATGACTTTTCTATTCCTTCTTGTTTTGAAAATCACAAACACCTTATCTTTAAGGAAAATTTCTTTTATAAGGAAAATTGATTTTATAAAGAAAATTGATTTTTTAAGGAAAATAGCTTTTATAAGGAAAATTGCTTTTATAAGGAAAATTGCTTTTATATGAAAAATTGCTTTTATAAGGAAAATCGCTTTTGTAAGAAAAATTTTTCTTATCATATTTTCATTCATATTTTTCCTAAATATAAAATTAGGATTCATTTCTGTTTTCTCGGATTTGATGGAAACATTGATATAAAGTATTCTGTTTTAGGATCCGAATTCTGGATAAGAACTGTAAGGAAGTTTCACTCCGAATTCCAGATGAGAACTGTAATAAAGAATCATTCCGAATTCCAAAAATGACCTCCGACTAAGTCCTATTCCAGATTCTGGATACGAATCCTTATGAAGTTCGACATTGAATTTTCATTACGAATTCTAATGACGAATTCTCATTACGAATTCTGATAATGAATTTTCATTAAGATTTATGATGAAGAATTCTCATTACGAATTCTGATGAAGAAAACTCATTACGAATTCTGATTAAGAATTCTCATTACGAATTGTGATGATGAATTCTCATAACGAATTCTGATGAAAAATACTCATTAAGAATTTTGATGAATAATTCTCATTACGAATTCTGATGATGAATTCTCATAACGAATTCTGATGACGAATTCTCATTCCGAATTCTCATTCCGAATTCACCTATTAAATAGATTCTGATCATCTTTGTTTTATACACTACAAATTTATTTAGACTCCGAAAATTATCTTTGGTTAGACTCCGAACTTTCATCTTGCTTACGTTGTTATAATCTGTCTACTCTTTTTTATTTTTCTTACACTCCGAACCTTCACTCCGAATCTTTTTAGTTAAGATTTAAAATAGTGTCGTATATTCTGTTACACTTGTTTTGTTATAAAACGATGTCGTCTATTTTGTTATAAACTAACCGTTGTCTAGTGACACGTGTACAAGTCTCTCCGATCTTTAAGGAAAATATGACCGTTGGAGAAGGAGCCGACCTTACATATAAATAGGAGCTCATTTGAAAGAGCTCACAACTGATGGATGGATGAACAACTTGGTTATTATGCATACTTGTTATTGAAGTTATTTCTTAAGAGAGAGGCTCTTATTAACTCTCGAAGCTTCGTGCGACTCCGAATGTTGGTGATTACATTCGAGGACTTCCGGGGATAGGAAGACAGAGGTGTCGACTACCTTGAAGTTCGAGGGCTTCCTTTCTGAGGAAGACAGAGGTTTTCAACTACCTTGAAGTTGAGGGCTTGCGGGGATATCAAGACAGAGACTCCGGTCTTCGTATCGAGGGATTACCCTGGTGTGGGTAAGACAGATTTGCTTGAAACTATAAATCAAGGGACCTTTATCCAAGGTTGTTGGATACCCTTCTTTTTGGGTTAAAATACTATTATCATGTTACTTGTAATTCTACTACTTGTTTATTTACGCTGCATTTTGTATTATAAGGAAAGTATAACATTCTTATACTTCCTTACTTGTACTCTGTTTCATTTAGATTCTATACGCTTTATGGTAGAATCTCATATTGTAACTTTTGTTAAGTTTCAATTTCCGGAACCATATTTCTGGAACCTACTTTCGGAATCTCTTTCCAAGTTTGCATTCGGTGTTATAGGTGTTGTGAATTTTCCTAGTTTAACATTGTTAAAATTATCCCTTTCCTTTTCTTAAAGAAAACATAGTTATTTGTAACTAACTTTAATGGTTCCAAAGGAATTTTTAAAGTATACAATTAACCCCACCCCCTCTTGTATATTGAGCATCTACATCACTATTTCGATCCTACAATTGGTATCAGAGGATGTCTCTGAAGTACTTATACTTACGAATAAGTTTTTCAAGCGCACTTTTCTATTCAGAACTTTTCCATTCCGAACATTCTCATTCCAAACATTGTTATTATGATTTTTTTTTCTACTAAAAAGTTTGTGTGCCGAAGGTTTTTATAAGTATGGCAGGAATTAATGTCGGATCAATTGATAATCTAAATCCTACAAGACCACCAATCTTTGATGGTAATGATTATAGGTACTGGAGAGATCGTATGATAAATTTTGTTATCCATACTGGAGTAGACAATTTTTTTATGCTTACTGGTGATTATAAAATTCCTGATAAGGATGTTAGAACTTTTACTAACTAGGAAAAGCAAGAATATCAACTCAACTATAAGGTATGCAATACTTTACTTTGTTCAATGACCAGAAATATATATAGCCAAATTTCTTCTTGTGAAGTAGCTAACTATATCTGGAAGAAGTTAGAGGATACACAATTTGGAACTTCTAAGGTGATTGAGACTAGTAGAGCTATGCTTAGAGATGAATATCATGGCTTCAACTTTCCTTATGGTGAACGAATCTGTAATGTTCAATAGTGATTTATGACTATCGTAAACATCCTACAGTCTATGGGAGAGAAAGGTTTAGATGATGAAGCTCTTGTGGATAAGATAATTGATATCATGCCTAATGAGTGGGAATCCAAAATAACGGTTATAGATGATAATAGGAAAGTCACTCAGATTTCTCTTGATGAGGTTTTTGGAACTCTTCTCCAACATGAAACCAGAATGAAGAGAGAATCTGACAACATCAAAAAGAAAAATGGAAATGGTATTGTTGGTTTTACAACAAATTCAAATCAGATGAAAACTAAGACTCCGGAGAGAGTAACCATATCCAAATCTAAGAAAGTTATTTTTCAATCTGAAGATAGTGAGAGTGAAGTCTCAGAAAATGAATTAGAAAATCTTGCTCGAACGATGAACAAGATAGCTGGCCAGAGAAATTTCCAATCCAAGTATAAGAAAAAGGAAAGGAAAGATAAGAAAGATGAGAAGTTACTTATTATGAATGCAATAGAGCTGGACATATAAGACCGGATTGCCCTATACTCAAAAAGAAAGAAAGGAAAGAAAGACATTCAGACAGGAACAGAAAGAAGTATTATAAATAAAAAGCTAATTACACCTGGTGTTCCCGTCGTGGTGACTCTTCAGATGAATCTTCTTATTATGAATATTTAGGACAGAAGAATCTTGCTCTTACAGCCAGATTACCTATTGATAATCATTGTTTTATGGATAAGGTACGATATGTTGAATCACTGACCAATGATTCTTTAAATTCTAATGATAGTAAGTATTATGTGTCTTCTGATGAAGAATTTTCTTCTGATAAAGAAAATACTTTACCTACTTATGAAGAAGTCTCTAGGTTTGCTGAACTTCGTGAGATTGAGAATTCTAAACTCAATAAGAAACATGATAAGGAAAACTTTTGAAATTCTATTATTACAAAAGAGATATCAGATCTTTCTAAAGATATTGATAAGAAAAATGCTGATTTTGAAAGTATTTCAATAAATCTTGAGGATGTATGTTCTGAAAAGAATAAACTTTCTAAAGAATTAGAAAATGTAATTTCAAATAAAAATGTTTTCGTTCCTAGATCTAGTTCTAAAACTAATGATTTTGAGGATAAAAACATGGTTGTAAAACTCAAGTCTGAAATTTTTTCCTTAAAGAAGTGTTTATCAAACCTTACATTTTGGGAAAGATAATTTTGATAAAATGTATTCCCAAATACGACCTCTAAGAAATAAATCCGGATTTGGTTATACCCATGCAAACCAATTTTAGTAACAATTATTTTGTTCCTCAAAGTGCCCCATTTTGTACCAAGTGTCAATGTGGTGGTCACTGGGCAAAGGATTGTTCCTTAAACAAAACCCAATCTTTAGGATTTCAGAAATCTTAGTTTTCTAAGAAACTGTGGGTACGTAAAATTTCATTGTCTGGAAATCTCGGATCCAAACAAGTTTGGATTCCGAAAGTCTAATTTTTCTTCTTGATTTTAGGAAAATAAAGAATGTACCAACAACAATACATGGTACATGGATAGTGGATGTTCCCGGCACATGACTGGTAACAAAATCTATTTTGAAAATATTATCAAAATGAAAGGAGGAAAGGTAACTTTTGGAGATAATGCTAAGGGTGATATTGTTGGTATTGGTAATATTGTTCTTTTTGGTAAAATGTTAATTTCAAATGTTCTTTTTTTAAGGTTCTTAAGCACAACCTCATTAGCATACGTCAGTTATGTGATGAAAGTTACCTTGTGAATTTTAGGAATGATAAGTGCTTAGTTCACAATTCCATGGAAGAATTTATTCTCTCAGCCAATAGGCAATAGAATGTTTACACCATAAATTTAGAAGACCTCCGGAGCCAAGATTTACCTTGACTTAGTGCAATGGAAGATCATTCCTAGTTATGGAAAAGAAGACTAGGTCATTGTAACCTTAGAAACCTATGTAAACTCTCTAAGAGGAAACTAGTTAAGGATCTACCGGAGCTTAGATTTGATTCTTCTAATGTTTGTGATCCTTGTCAATATGGAAAGCAACATAAATCTAGTTTTAAATCAATCGGTGATGTCTCAACAACCGATACCTTATAGTTACTGCACATGGATCTTTTTGGTCCAACAAAAACTGGAATTATTGGAGGCAAATACTATGTGTTTGTATTAGTTGATGATTACACTAGATTTACATGGGTTTATTTTCTAGAAAGGAAATCTGAAGATTTTTCTTATTTCAAATGTTTTAGAGGTCAAGTTAAAAATGATAAAGACCTTCCATTGAAAACTATTCATAGTGATCATGGTGGAGAATTTAAAAAATTTGATTTTGAAACTTTTTGTAGTAAAAAAGGTATTACTCACAATTTCGAAGCACCTAGAACTCCTCAACAAAATGGTGTAGTATAAAGAAGAAATACAATTCATCAAGAGATAACTAGAACCATGTTGAGTGAATATGCTATAGCTAGACATTTCTGGACTGAATCTGTAAGTACATCTTGTTATACTATAAATCGTGTTTTGATTAAACCTTTTCTTAATAAAAATCATTATGAGTTATGGAATGGTAGAAAACCAAAACTATTCTACTTCAATTTTTTTGGTTGCAATGTATTCATTTTGAATACTAAAGATAACTTACATAAATTCGCACCAAAATATGATGAAGGAATTTTCTTAGGTTATTCCACAACATCTAAGGCTTATAGAGTTTTTAATAAAAACACTTGTACTGTTGAAGAAACAGTACATGTAACATTTGATGAGTCAGATCCTTTTGTTTTTAATACGTCCCAACCTACATTCTCAGATGGGTTTTCAAAAACTGATTATCAACCTTTGATAGAAGAACTTTCTGATAAGAATAATGCTCATGAAGTTATTCCTGAAACATTTACCCTAGAATATTTTCTACCCTATGTTGATGAACAAGCTTTTCAAAACCCAAATCAGGCGTTTCTTAAGAATCATCCCAGTGATAGTATCATTGGTGATGTAAATCAACCTGTAAGGACTAGAAGTTCCTTATGAAATGAAGTAGAACATCTAGAATTTATTTCCCAATTAGAACCTAAAAGAACTGATGAAGCTTTAGGTGATGATGATTGTATTAAAGCCATGCAAGATGAACTAAATGAATTCGAAAGGAATAAAGTCTGGACCTAGGTTGAAAGACCTAAGGAAACATCTTTAATTGGAGTCAAATGGGTTTTCAGAAATAAGTGTAATGAAAATGGAATCATAGTATGAAATAAATCTGGACTTGTTGCTAATGGCTATAATCACCAAGAGGGAATAGACTATGAAGAAACCTATGCTCCAGTAGCTAGACTTGAATCTATCTGTATTCTACTTTCCGTTGCAGCATTCTTTATTTTCAAACTTTTCCAAATGGATGTGAAATTTTCTTTTATTAACAGTTTTGTTCAATAGGAATTTTTTGTTGAACAACCTCCTGGATTTGAAGATACAAAACATCCTGATTATGTTCTTAGAATTACCAAAGCTCTGTATGGCCTTAAACAAGCCCCACGAGCATGGAATGATAGGCTCACTGGATTTTTGCTTCAAAAAAAATATATTAAGGGAAATGCAGATCCAACCCTTTTTATAAAGAAAGATAAGAAAAATGTTTTGATTGTTCAAATTTATGTTGATGACATCATATTTGGTTCAACTCAGCAATCTTTGACCGACTCTTTTGCAAATCTAATGAAATCTGAGTTTGAAATGAGTATGATGGGCGAGTTAACATTTTTCTTTAGTTTTCAAATTTCTCAAAATCTAGAAGGAACCTACATATATCAACATAAGTATATTAAAGATCTTCTTAAAAAGTATGGTTATGACAACACTAAAATTATTAATACTCCCATTGGTACCTCAAACTCTTTAGACCTTGATGAAGCTGGGAAACCAGTAGATCAAACATCTTTTTAGAGGTATGATAGAAAGTCTACTATACTTAACAGCTAGTCGACTAGACTTAATGTTTTCAGTATGCTTATGTGCAAGATATCAATCCAATCCTATGGAATCTCACTTAAAGGTAGTAAAAAAGAATTTTTCGCTACCTTAACGGAACCATTGATCTAGGATTATTTTATACTTCTGGAAATGATTTTATCCTAAAAAACTTTTCTGAAGTTGACATTGGTGGATGTAGAATGGATAGAAAAATTACATCCAAAACTTGTAATTTCATAAGAGAATCATTAGATTATTGATCCTACAAGAAGAAACATTATGTAGCACTCTCCACTGCTGAAGCTGAATATGTAGCAGCTGGAAGTTGTTGTGCTCAAGTGTTGTGGAAGCAACACACACTCACAGACTATGGCTTGAGTTTTACTAAAACTCAAATTTTGTGTGATAACACTAGTTCCATTGCCCTCAGTAAGAACCTGTCACATCACTCCCGAGCAAAACACATAGATATTAGGCATCAGTTTCTTAGGGATCACACAATTAAAGGAGATATTATTCTTTAGTTTATCAGAACACACCATCAACTTGCTGATATTTTCACAAAATCTTTACCTTCTTGTAGATTTGAATACATTAAACAACGGTTAGGAATGATAACTATAAGGTAATCATTCTTCATTAAATTTATGTTGAAAAAGTCTCCTGACAGAAATAAACACCTTTTCATAGGGGGAGTACATTTGATTGTTAGTTTAACAAAGTTTTTCAAAAACTGTTGTAAAACTTTTCGAAATTAAAATTCCGGAATGGAATTTTTGGAACTAAAATTTCCAGAATGGATATGTTCATATAGAAGACTTCTGGAATCAATGAATTCGTATTGAACACTCCCGGAATGGAAAATTTTCATACTGGTGTTTTCATAACGGTATTTTCATACCAAATCTTCCATAATAAGTTTTTCGTCTTCAAAATTTTGTAATGAAATTTTCGTACTGAGTTTTTCGTACTGAGTCTGTTTTTCGTAGTGAGTTCTCTGAATTTTTTCTTTTCGTAATAAAGTTTTTTTTCAATGTTTTCGTAAGAATATTACCAATTAAAAATAATCCACCTAAGCCAATCTGAAAGGTATAATTTCCTTACCCAAGTTATCGTAGGCATATTTTACTTGCTGGCATTCTCTTATATTTTGTTTTCGGTTATAATTTTCTTAATTATTTGTTTTATTAAAAACCTCCAAAGATTGGACTCAAAAGAATTGGTTTTCAACTGTCAGATCTGATCTCATCTTATCACAACAGTTAGATCAACCGTGGAAGTTGAACCGTCATCTCATTAACTATATAAAGGGGACTCAAATAGTTGTCCCACATCAGTTTTCAAGCTCTCGCGTCCCGAAGCTCTGCCCCTCTGTTTTAAGGCCATTTTGAACTTCAGCCTTCTCCGATCCAAACTTCTCAGAGGTCATCAGATCCGAAAGTCTGTGGAAGTAGCATCGCAAGACATGTCTTCCTCAAAACCAATTTCTAAGTGGTTAGTATACAGAGAGAGGATGGTCCATCCGGATTTCTTCAACAAGTACGACTCTCTTATTTCGAAGAATATCAAGCTTAATTGTTGGGAAGATGTTGCGGTGTCAAAACCCGGGAACCAAGATGAAGTGTATTCAGACTTACTTGTTGAATTCTATGAAACGGTTTCTTTTCTTAATGAAGATAGAAAGGAGAAATTGTCTTTTAAGTATTATGGTAAGACATATAAGCTTTCATATGCCAAGGCAGCTAGCTTGGTAGGGTTAAATAATGAAGTTGAAGTTGAGATTATTTCTCATGTGTTGCTGGATTCTAAGGGTAGCTTCGACAAGGAAGAAGCCTTAGAAACTCTCGGACTGGATGATGAAAAGGCTACGAAGATTGCTAGTTTATCTACAAATTTCCGGATTCTTGAGTTATGGGTATATGGACTTATCGTACCGAGGAAGGGTGACAAAGACAGCTTGAAGAAGAGTGAGATCTACATCCAAGATTTTCTATTAAATTTGAGGAAGTTTAATTTGATGAAGCACATTCTTATCACTCTTGAAAATGTAAAGAATGGAAATCTGAGAGCTCAGATTATTATGTATCCAGCAATCCTCTCCAAGTTAATAGTTCAGTGGCTTGAGTCTTTCAAGGAGGCTTCAATATCTAAGCTGAGAGTTTGCAAGATTATGCTGGTGAGTGATGGTACACTCAAAAGAATGGATGTAGTGTTTGACAGGGAGTCTGGACAGTTTGTTGATCTACCTTCTCAAAAAGAATCAGTTCTGAATGTTGCTGATCCAGAATCCTCTAAGCCAGTAAGGAAGAGAAAGCTGAAGGAAGTGGAAGTAGAAACCGAGGATCCCAAGTATAAGGAAGTTCATTCTGCACCTCCAAAACCAACGAAGAAGAAGTCTTACCTAGATTTGGTTGTTGCTAAATAGAGGGAGATTAAAGAAGTGAGAGATCAAGGCAAGCCTCAGTTTGGATTGGACCCTGTGGAGGCTAAGGCCTTGAAGGAAAGAACTGCGGATTAGCTCGAAAAACAAGTAAAAAAAGAAGCTCAATAAGAAGATGTATGAGGCTGAGGTAGATTAGGCATTGTTAAAATTCAATGAGATGGTTTCAGCAAATATTCCTATTCCGAGATCTTTTTCATTGGAATCTCTACCTGAGACTCCATGAAGAAATTTCGTTGCTCCGGAAGAAGTTGATGCTAAGACTGCTGAAGAAGTAGAGCATGTTGAACAAGTGGAAGAATAATAAGATGTTGCTGAAGGAAGTGGTGAAACCAGAGATGTGTTGAAGCAGGTAGACGATTATAAGGGGACACCTTCGGAACACTTATCGCCCTGAACTTCAGAAGCTGAATCTTTGAAGCTAGTTACTCCAGCAATGGAAGAAGAGAAAGGAGAAGAATAAGTATCTTATAATGGAGAAGAAGAACAACTTTTACATGATAATACTCAGATGGAAATCGTAGAGGTTGGTGTTTAAGAAGTTGCTGATGAGGAAGATAATGTTTCTCAAGTCTCTGATAGTGAAAAGAAAACTCCGGAACATTATTCTATTCTGAAAAAAGGCAAGGGAAAGCATATTCTTGCTGATACTCCGAGCTCAAAAGTGATGAAGATAATGGAAGTTGGTAGTTCTTCAAAGAGAAAGATTAACCTTATTGAAGAACAATATTCTCCAAGAAGAGTCTCGGATTCAGAGTCATCTTCGGTGGGGCATAACTTTGTTGTTCAGTCTTTGAAAAATTTGGTGGGAACCATTCCGACCTTCTCAAGTATTGATTCAAGATTCCAGATGCTCCAACATGCTTTAAATCAGAAATCAGACTATGTATCTATGGTTATGGACAAGTGTGTTGAAATAGAGGCTCAGTTCAAAATATTCTTTGTTGGCTACAAACCCATAGAAAATCTTGCAAGAGGATGAAAAACTGGTCAAGGAAGACAGTAGAAGAGATGAATCTATTTGATGAATTTCAAGAAAATGTCAATGATGCCTTTGACACTGAGGATAGAAAGATAAATGAGCTGACTTATTCCTTTGAAGAGAAGTTGACAGATGAAAAGAACATTCGGATTCAAGAAGTCATAGATCTGAATGGGAAACTAAATTCTGTCTCTCAAAACTGGAAGTTTGAAAGGGATCATCGGATTGAGTTTCAAGAGAAATTCAAAGCTCAGGAAGAAAAGATCAAAGCTCAGGAGGAAAATCTCCAAGCCCAGGAAGAAAAGATTGAAGCTCAATATGCAAGAATAGTGGTCTTAGAGAAGCAAGCTGAAGAATATCATAAAGACTTAATGAAAATCAAGACTATTCATAAGAGTCTCATGGTGAAGGAAAAAGATCCAAAATAGACAGATCCGATCTTTTGTTGTATTTTATTTTGTGCCCGACATTTCAAACATAATGAAATTTGTGCTTGTTGTTTCTTTTGTTGTTGTAACTAATGTTTCAGGTACTTTGTTATTTTTTCCATTCCCTCGAACTCTTTTTCAAAATCACAAAGGGGTAGAAGGAAAAGATACTTAAGAAAAAGAACTCTAATAAGAGTTTATCTAAGGGGGAGTTTCTAATTAAAGAAGACCTTCTTATTCGTAATAAAATGTAACTCTGGAAATCTAGAATACGATCCTTAGAGTATCAAAGCCTAAGGGGGAGTTAGTCGTATTCATCAATATCCTTAAAGTAAAGGGAGATAAGCCTTAATGTTTTTCTTTCTTCTTAGAATTTATTTTTCATAAGGATGTCTGTGCTTTCCATAAAGGGGGAGATTGTTGAGTCAATAAGGTTTTCCTTATGACTTTTCCATTCCTTCTTGTTTTGAAAATCACAAACACCTTATCTTTAAGGAAAATTACTTTTATAAGGAAAATTGCTTTTATAAGGAAAATTTCTTTTTTAAAAAAAAATTGATTTTATAAGGAAAATTGCTTTTATAAGGAAAATTGATTTTATAAGAAAAATTCCTTTTATAAGGAAAATCGCTTTTGTAAGAAAAATTTTTTATTATCATATTTTCATTCATATTTTTCCTAAGTATAAAATTCGGCTTCATTTATGTTTTCTCAGATTTGTTTGAAACGTTGATATAAATTATTCTGTTTTAGGATCCGAATTATGGATAAGAACTGTAAGGAAGTTTCACTCTGAATTCCAGATGAGAACTGTAATAAAGAATCATTCCGAATTTCAGATATGAACTCTGACTAAGTCCTATTCCAGAATCAGGATACGAATCCTTATGAAGTTCGACATTGAATTCTCATTACGAATTCTAATGACGAATTCTCATTACGAATTCTGATAATGAATTTTCATTAAGATTTATGATGAGGAATTCTCATTACGAATTCTGATGAAGAATACTCATTACGAATTCTGATGAAGAATTCTCATTACGAATTCTGATGATGAATTCTCATAACGAATTCTGATGAAAAATACTCATTATGAATTCTGATAAAGAATTCTCATTACGAATTCTGATGATGAATTCTTATAACGAATTCTGATGACGAATTCTCATTCCGAATTCTCATTCTGAATTCACCTATTAAACAGAATTTGATCATCTTTGTTTTATACACTCCAAATTTATTTAGACTCCGAAAATTATCTTTGGCCTGACTCCGAACTTTCATCTTGCTTACGTTGTTATAATCTGTCTACTCTTTGTTATTTTCCTTACACTCCGAACCTTCACTCTGAATCTTTTTAGTTAAGATTTAAAACGGTGTCGTATATTCTGTTACACTTGTTTTGTTATAAAACGATGTCGTCTATTTTGTTATAAACTAACTGTTGTCTAAGTGACACATGTACAGGTCCCTCCGATATTTAAGAAAAATATGACCGTTGAAGAAGGAGTCGACCTTACCTATAAATAGGAGCTCATTTGAAAGATCTCACAACTGATGGATGGATGAACAACTTGGTTATTGTGCATACATGCTGTTGAAGTGATTTCTAGAGAGATAGGCTCTTATTAACTCTGGAAGCATCGTGCGACTCCGAATGTTGGTGATTACATTCGTGGACTTCCGGGGATAGGAAGACAGAGGTGCCGACTACCTTGAAGTTCGAGGGCATCCTTGCTAAGGAAGACAGAGGTTGCCAACTACATTGAAGTTGAGAGCTTGCGGGGATAGTAAGACAGAGACTCCGATCATCGTATCGAGAGCTTACCCTGGTGTGGGTAAGACAGACTTGCTTGAAATTACAAATCAAGGGACCTTTATACAAGGTTGTTGGATACCCTTCTCTTTGTGTTAAAAGACTATTATCTTGTTACTTGTAGTTCTAAAACTTGTTTATTTCCGCTGCATTTTGTATTATAAGGAAAGTATAACTTTATTATACTTCCTTACTTGTAATCTGTTTCATTTTGATTCTATACGCTTTAAGGTAGAATTTCATATTTTAACTTTTGTTAAGTTTCAATTTCCGGAACCATATATCTAGAACCTTCTTTCAGAATCACTTTCCAAGTTTGCATTCGGTGTTAGAGGTGTTGTGAATTTGCTTAGTTTAACTTTGTTAAACATATCCCTTTCAATTGCTTAAGAAAAAAATAGTTATTTGTAACTAACTTTAAAGGTTCCAAAGGAATTGTTAAAGTATACAATTCACCCCCCCTCTTGTATATTGAGAATCTACATCACTATTTCGATCCTACAGTGACAACAATCATAAAATAATGAAATTTCATTCTTCAATTATGATCTCTGTTATATATTGTGTACACAATAAAACATAGTATTATTTTAAAATCATGTGATATTATAGTAGGTCTACATTATCCCAAAATGGATTGGTGTGGTAGAGTTTCAGAAACAGTATTGTAATAATTATTTTTGAAACAAAAAATTATTTTCTATTTGATTTTGATTTATGATATAATTTTCCAAGAAATAGAATGGGGGATATAATTTCCACCAGTTTGTTAGATATTGGGGTTTTTATAATTTTTTATTATAAATGTGTTCTATATGATGACAATTAATGGGTACGAATAATTAATGTTGTTATGTGGAGAGATAGCGGTTCTGAAATGAGGTTAACAATGGTTACCTATACATAGAGCTATATTTGGTGAAGTATATCTGACATAGGAATATATGTAAATGGATTTATATTAAATTAGATGATTATAATTGACAATTTTTTACCCAACAATATCGATATATAGACGAAACTATTGGATTAATATACACCTTGATATATTATTAAATCACAGAAATGGATTTTTTTTATATCAATCATTATAGGGGTGGTTATCACACATAGTGGACTAATCAATTAATATTTGATATGAGATAGATTACATAAAATATAATTATTCAATATTATTACTATTTCTGGAGGAGATAAAGAATGATATTATTAATTTATAGAAAGAAAAAGGGAATTTTGTGAAGGAATAGAACATTATGTGGTGATAGTGTACAACACACTATGATCGATATTATAAAAACAAATATAGCTTTCATTATTTATTGATATACCATAGAGTTTTACACTACACAAGTATATATCATATATTAGATTAAAATATGAGTAAACTTAGTTCCACATTAGGGTATCCTCTTAGGTGAAACATCATAATAGTAACATCACATGATAAAGATTTTAAAATTTAATTTAATAATTATTAATGTATTTATCGGGGGAATAGACAAAAACATAATGATAGAGAATATTTTTTGTGTAATAATATTTATAAAATCTTGAAACACATAATTTAAAATTAGTTGTTTTAGGAAATAACTGTATATTTCCTGGATATGTGGAAGGAATAAATCCACATAATAAAACTAAAAACACCTAGAATATGTATTTTATAAAATGAGCATAAATATGTAGAATTATTTTTTGGATCTATTTTGTATATATGAATTTGATTACATTGTAATGTTTATTCGTACATCATGATTATGAGAAAACTAACAAAAATATTTATTTCATTGTATTATTAAGTAAGAATATTTAAACCAATATGAAGAGTATCATACTATATTGTTGGGGAGATATACCCTAAATTCATATATACATATGATTTATATTGGTCAAATAAAAATAGTAAATATGAGTTTATTATATATAAAAATTTATATAAATTTGGAGAATTTCTAGGAAATATTATAATTCAACATGGTTGAATTGTTTAGTGGGTTTAAGATGAGATATTTATGCGATCTTCCCCGTAAACTCACATTTAAATTAAATGAAATGTACGAGACAAAGTATTGAATAAATTTATGTGATAAATACATGTTATGTTGATGGGTTATGATTTTTTCAACAACATGTTATTTAATAATATGTTATAAATTTATTAGTAAATTCACAGGTGCTTTGAAATGGAAATCTATGGATGATAAGCCATTGTGATGGTGGGATAAACTGATTTCCTTATTTCTTATAGATTTTTTTTGTACTCATTTCTCGATTTGTTTATTATCCATATACAATGATACATGTTTATATCTTGGTTTGTAAGTAATTTATGTGAGCTTAAAATTATTCTTATATTTCCATATATATGTCATGAAACATGGATTTCTACAGCAACATTTAAGGGATCCTCATCAAACAAGTGAATGTATTAGAGGTTCATCCATTTTTTTGAATAGTACACCAAAGTAATTTATTATTTATATGAATTTATTTTTTCTCATGCATGGTTTATCATGAAATTTTTTGGTTTGTAGTGTCTTTTGTAAAATAGAATGGGTGATTTTCAATTCTCATAAACTGAAAAATAATGTCAATGTTTCAATATGAAGCATGATTCATGAAATCATATTTTAAAATAGAGAATCTTATTTATCTTATAACTACCCATTTACATATCAATAAAAACATTATAAAATTAACTATTGACTGATATATGATATAGTTTAATATTTTCTAAGATAGGGTATTTACATATAATATATGATAATTTAGATGATGACAATTTTAAAATACTGTGGTTTTATCATTTAATCGATATGAGGTGTTTTAATTAATTGATATGAAGTTCAATTTTATAAAAATATTAAATCAGAACACTAAATCGATATTAATTAAAATAAATAATGTGATGTTGAAATAAATATAGGATTATTTTACATCAAGTTCATATTATAAGTAATAATTTTTGAGTGCGCATGGTTATATTTCATGAATCTTTTTATCATAATGGGTGATCAACCATGTATTGATGGGAATGTCACGGCTAGATATTACCCATCATAAACTAAAATTGGTACAATTAAATGGTATTGATTTTTTTGGATTATCAATCATAGATCATGGTTGACTAAATATCATTAAATGTGATTATCAGGGGAAAATTATTTATCTAAATATCAATTATGTGAGGAATTATATGGTTTATAAATTAATTATGATCCATTGAAAAATTTATATTCAAATACGTAGTTAATTTATAATCCCTTAATAATATATTTATTTCTAAAATGATTATAATTACTTAATAAATGTTTATGAAATTATTATAAAATTAAAGTTCAATAATATTAGTTGATTATATTAAAATTTATATTAATGTTATATAACATGTCTTATAATATAGACATAAATTTTTTGAATTCTAAATATAAAAATAATTTTTAAGAATATATAAAATATAAAAATATGAAATTAATAAAAATGGTTTATATTTAAAATTATAAATTGTTCAAAATTGTGTAAAATGGGTTATTAAAAATAAAAAATCCTTTTTTAGGAAACTTCATTGACCATATAAAATGTAATTTTGATATTTGAGATGGTCAAATATGATATAGTACTCAATGTAATACATTCTAAATTATATATAATATATGAATATTGTATACAAACATAGTTTTTTTGATTCTATATATTATATATTTAAACTAAATCACATAAAAAGTATTAAAATTTTAAAAAATATATTGGGATTAAATATAAATGGACTATAATAAATTAATTATGAATTTCCATCATGCATGGAAAAATGGAAAATTGTATAAAATTACATTATTTTTGAGTTATTAATAAATAATACATCACATGAATAAATATATTAATTTTTCATTTACTTAGCTTACATATGTTGAATTTCTAATGGATTTTTTTTTATTTTTTTCAATGTGTTAAATGGATTTTATAAACTCTCATATTATTTATAAATATATACGATTGGTATGATAAATGAATTTTTTTATTTTCTTTTCTAACTATAATTTAATGTTTTATTATAATTTAAACTTAATAGGTGATGTAACTAAGTTCTCCCCATACTAATATATCTTTTGGTAAAGGGACACAATGTTATACTTTTCACTGGTCTAGAGTCTTATCCCATGTTTAGATACTTGCATGTTGGATATCTATCTCCCCATGATTACAAATGCTAGGATTATAGTTTTTCCGTTATTATAATATTTTACATGAAATGGTTTTGGTTAAATTAATCAATTAAATCACATGGATGTGTATAAATATTTTTATATTTTAAATTTGGGTGAGTAACACATGCCATGGGTTATTTACAGAGTTCTAAATAAATATGGTTTGAACATATTTGTTTTATGGAATCAATTGGATTGAAAATCAAATCACTAAAATAATGAAAAAATTTAAATGGATAAATGAGATATGGTGATTAGATTAAATCCGATTAACTATTCTATGTGTCAGATTCCATGAATAGTATGTACCGGTTATGACCTAGATCATCTTACTAGATCTGTTATGAACAACATAGGTTCCCTAGGATTAGCAGGAATAAGGAAACAAGGTAATAGGTGAACCGAATAGGATTAGGGTCCTCTAATTGGAATTTAATTTGGGACAGTATTAGATGGGAGACTCTAAATGGATTAGTTTAACATAGAAATAATTTTGAGAATATAATTTTGTTGAATTATGGAAAATAGTTTTCTAATCAACTATCCATGATCCCAATGAGTTATGAGTTTATTGATAGAAAAATAAATAGATAATTGATGAGAGTAATTCCAAAGAATACTCATTTTTTTTAAAAAATATATTGGATAACAATTGGAAATTATTAGTTTAAGATGAATCATCATTTTCCTAGGAGTTTATTTAACACATTTCATTATTAAATTAATTTCTATATTGATATTCATTCATTAAATACTTTAGTCGAAGATAAAAGAAATCATAATCATTAGAAAATCCATTGTGGTCAATAAAGAGAAAGAATAATGGTACTATAGGAAACATCATTAATTGATATGGATTATATGAATTGGTCTTAGCAAAGAAGAATTTTATGGGGTTAGAGTAACTCTTTCATGGGTAACTAAATATTGATGTTGATCAATAATAGAATCTTGATGATTTTGAGAAGCAAAAAATTAATAAGTCATGGATTCATTGTAATTTTATGAATGAATATCTAAAGGGTCTTTATTATCCACACATATACTCAATTTGGTGTATTTAATAATTCCATGGTGCAACTTAAGATATCCTCTATGGATTTTCCTGTTATTGGATTAATTTTTGTATTATTGTTGGATTAGTTCTAGTAATAGAGACGAGATTGAGAAATATTTATATTTTTATGGGATTATAACCTAGAAACCCATTATATTTTAAATATTTATGTACGTGTAACATAAAGGTTGTTCAAATGGTTGTTCAATTTTTTTTTGAAAAAGTGGGTGTCAGCTCTATTTTAGGAAAAGATGAGGCATGTTGTCATAGATTTTGGGATAAAGCAATATTTTATGATGTGGTCTCTTTACTGTAGAATAGGTGGGGCCAAAAAAGATATATTAAGGATACTTAAACAATGTTTTTGACTACACAATAGTGATTGACTATGGAGTATTCCCTTCCTCAATGTCAAGCACTGTGGCAAGAAGTACGGATTTTGGGTCATAATGGTCTTTGGATTTTCTTCCAAGGAAATAATTGATACACCATGGGTTGTACAATAAATCATACCCCCCTTAAAGTGTGTAGGATCTACACCACAAGAGTCAATGTTGATCTCAGTCGTGATTTTACTACTGTTTGTATCATGGTCCACTGGGATGCACCGCAGTACACCGCGTGTTTGGTGATTTTGCAGCATGGTCATAAGGTCTGATCCATGGTAATTTTCAAATTAGTCTGAATATAAATTCCAATGAGGCCTCTAAATAAAAATTTTCTCTTATATCATCCACATGAACCCAATTCAACCAAAATTTGCTTCCAAAGGATTTATGTCCTCTTTTGTTACTGATTGATCCAAAACTTCCCAAGTTTGATCTATGGTGATGAAATGTTAGTTCTACCTATTTTTTCATACAGTTTATCTCCATTGAAAATTATATCATAATATTACTTATTGAAATATTACGTTCAATTCAATCTATCATGAAAATGTATTTTTATTTTTAATTTTTGGTGCATTCATGTAACGACATCCTTGAGAGATTATTGTTTTCTTGTGAGAGAACTGATTGAAGATCTACGTTATTAATCCCTTTTCATATGAAATATTTTGATGAATTTGAGGATGGAGATTCATTACTTCTCCAAATTATTTACATGAAATCATAAATTTATAATATTTAAGATTTTATAATGGAGGTAGAATTTACCTAAAAATAATAAATAAGATTAAATAATAAAATATTATTATTGTTAGTGACCACATATTGATGTTTTCCACTATGGTAAGAGTTTTCTACTTGATTTATTAGATTTAGGTTATATATGTTATTTTATTCAGAATTTTTGGTCTTCAAGGGTTAGTGGGTTCTGCTTGATGAAATAGGTAAAGAACCAAAAAATAATTATTGGTTATTTGGGTGAAGAATTAAAGAGTCATGTGTAATGAAATGATTGTTCATATAATAAGATAATATTAAAATGGATTTTTAATAAATTTTCTGATGAATATGTTATTTTATTTGTTAATGAAACATGATAAAGAACATGTGACATGTAAATATTACTGATGATAATATTTAAAAAGTAATTTTAAATGATACATTACATTCCTTAAATAGTTTTTTTGTAGTTGAAAAATGAAAAAAATATTATTTAAGTAATTTGATAACATGTTATAGATACTTCTCCGGATACCCATAGTTGGTCCAATTTATAATTGAATTGGTTTATTCAAGATGAAATAAATCAATTTGATTGCTAAAAACCATTTTTAGAGGTTGAGAATTCATGTTTTCTTATGAAGGATATGTTACTTGTGTCTGGATATAAGTGAGATCTTCCAATTAAATGGATGAATTCGTTATTTTTATCAAGTTTCCCTATAGAATTTTTTGGTTTTTTATTCATTTTGTTTTACTTCAGATTTAATTCTTTTTATGTGATATGATATGATCTTGGAATATGTGATGACATATAGGCAAGGAGGCCCATGTTTGTTTTATAATTATCTCATGTGGTGGAGAGATGCATGGTCTAATGCATGTTATAGTTAGGGTAAGAACTAGAGATGAAAAAATAGGTTGAAGATAGGGTTATCCATTTTTTTCTTATGATGGAGGATTTTTATTAAAGAGTCCTCTTAATAATCAGATATATGCCTTTCTTATTATTTAATTATTACATTTCCCACTGCTGGAGGCATCTAGTAATTCTTGTGTACGAATCTCTATTTTGGTTGCATAAGATGGTTGCAAGAGTACCGTGAATAATAGACATAAAATGATTAATCAATTTTTTCCAAAAGGGTTTGGTTTATGGAATTAATATTTTGATAATATTGAGAGGCTACTGACCCAATTGGATTGTGACAATTGGGAATAAAAAACTCTGGAAGATGGTAAATTTTGGTTTAAATAATCATTAACTGCTGGTTATTGATATTTAGATTTGAATAATATTAACTAATTGATTTTGAAATAATTATGGTAAGGTTAAATGATAATAAAATAAATAATTAATTTAATGTATCCAATAAATTTTTTTGTTTCTATAGGATATCTAATAACTTGAAATTATAGTTGGGTGTAAGTGTTGAAATAGATGTAGTTGAGTCTAGGAATATTGTATTCACATAATGTGTTTCTGAGCATGATTATATATTTTTTGTTTCTATTTTGATTTCATACACTCCCACCCTAATGTTGGTTGGGAGAATGATAACCATTTGACTATATGATGGTGTTTTACCCAACATAATATTAGAAAATATGGATGGATTAATCCACCATATAGTTACTCTCTCTATTCATTGTAGTATTATGTGTTGGTATGAACAATGTTTAGTTTATCATATATGTATATAAAGAGATATAATTTCATGTGGTTATTTAAAAAATATTATTCATTGGATATATGATATAAAAGATTATTATATGTATGCTTTTTGGTCTTGGAGTCCTAAAGGATTTCGGGCCACCCAATCCTTTAGGTCAGCCGAGATTTCGGGCTAACTCAAGGCCTTTCCGCAACATACAGTTGCCCCTACAGACTCTATAAAAAAAGAAGCCCCAGAAGTGTATTTATAGCAAGTGCACTCACCAGAGTATAGATAAATGGATTTTTCAGAATGAGAGGGTATGTCTATGCAATAGAAACCATTCATTGCTTGCACGAGAAGCCTATCCAGACAATCATGAGAAGATGGAGAGAAATTATCATTATGTAGTTTCTAGAGAAGTGGTAGTTCCTTATAGATTATCTAGTTGAATTCTCTAAGCCATTCGGTTCATGTAATCTCCTTAGCCTATGGTCCATGTAATTATCAAGCCTATGAGCCTTGTAAGGGTTCCCCATCATCCCTTGAAAAGGGGGTTATCAAAAATCAATAAAAATAAAGACCTTCGGGCCATTAAAGAGTGGCAGTATAAGATGTTTTGATTCATGAGATTATTTTTTTGATACTTATCCATGGTTTTATAGGGATATATTACATTTCTAGAGAGATGGATTCAGACATATGATGTTGAGGTAGGGCAAAAACTAGAGTGGGTGCGGTAGTAGGGTTATCACACACTGAATATGGTTTTACATTTAGTCTTACTAATTCCTTAGTAATTGATCATTAAACTAAATCTTCAGTTGATTTCCTACTCATAGTTTTTATATTTGGTGTTTTTAGGATGTTTTATGATCTTTTCGTCTGCACTATGTGTTTTTTGGGAGAATCCATGTGGCTAGTGGATGATAATGGATCTTAGTGGTAAATTTCACAATGATTATTTTCCTTCTTTGGATTTTCAGATTTTAGTACAAACTATTGAAGGAATCAGTGTAACTATGTGGTATGTCATGGGGTGTTTAGTATCTAGTTCATGAATTTCACATGGTTAGAAAAAAATTCATGATAGGTTGGGGGTGGAATATGTTATATTGATATACTCTAGTGGCATAGTTTTCTCATAGTTCTTCATACATTGAGGATAGTTCATGTGAGGATTCATAGCTTCAAGAGAAGGGATCATGATTGGCACAAAAATTCCATACCATGTGGAAAAAACATATGGTGTTGTGGTGTATTTATATCAAGTTCCACATAGTTGGTGCATGATTTTTTTAATCATAAAACATAATGAAGTTGTGTGACTATATTTTTTAAAAATAGAAATTCCAATTTATATTTTGATAATTTTGAATTATATTTTTATAGCTCTTATACACAAATTCGAATTGTCCCTTAATGTCCATGTTTATCTCACCCACTCTTATTTCATTGATGTTGGGTGCTTTTTCCTTGGATTTGTGGTGTAATCTTCCCCAGTCAACTCTTCTCCTCCATCTCATTTCTTCTTTATCTCATTATTTCTTCTTTATTTTTCCTGGGTTATTCATTCCCAAACCCCGGGGGATGATATATGATGTTGGGTTGAGTAATTGATTCATCTAGTGTGTATGGTTTCGTTCTTGGGTTATAATTATCTCATTATATGTGTTTTCTCTCCTTTCCACACTTTTGATGTAGTAATATCCATCCATTACCTTTATGAAACATACCATATTATTTCTAAGATATTATTAATTAAATTTTATTTTATTATCAAAGAATTTAGATTGGGAAAGTAAATTTTTATGGCATTATAAGATGTTACTTTGATGTACTTCAAGGATATAAATATTTTCTTGGGCTCTAAATATATATATCTAAATTATATGTCTACAACGTTCTGTATAAAATTAAAATTGGTCTTTAAAATATATTTTGATGATTATTACAATTGTTCATCCTTGTTTAGAGTTTGATAAAATCGGTTTTCAATTGCAATGGTTCATTGTTTCGATCTAGGGACAACTAGTGGATATTGTACTTATGTGAGAACTATTGAGATTTGATGAGATGCCTCTTTTTTATTGGGAAACATCCTTGAATTATTTAATGCAACTAATAATATTATAATAGATCCCTATATATGTGTTAGTGTGATATGTGCATTCCCATATAGTCATGGAGTTTTTATATAGATTTGTTCATGCATATAAATTGAGAAATTACATAGGGAATCCATTTTCATAAAACATTTTTTCGACCAATGGATTCATGATTTTATAATGTTTTCAAAATGTTATCGTTATCTCTATTATACTCATAAATAATTTTTCGAATTGTGGTCCTATTTATTTCTCTTGTTATGGTTGTTTGGTGCCTTTGAATGTCTATTTGGAACCTTATGTATTCTCATTCACTATTGCTATATTTTTCTATTTATTGGGAAGTGGTTTTGAACTATCATGATGTATTGGTTGGAAATTTCGATTTGTTTTTTATGTGATAGGAACCCCCATCATTATCATCTAGCTATACAAGGCCTCTTGATTGATGGTGTTGAGATGTGTGAAAGCCATTCCAATTGGCATTAGTGGGTAATATAAAATACCAACAATCTGTTGGCCTCCACCTTTTTCTATTATACTATTATCATGTGATCTTATATATCATTCATAAGGTTGAGAGACGGTAACTATATATATCATTATGATAAAAACTAGACCCCTTCATAGGCTAAATTCCATAGTGGTAGTGTCACTAACACTATTCGAGAAGTGCATTCATGATTGTCACAGTGTATGGAATATTTCATACTCTGAATGGTGGTTCTAAACTGGGTACGTCAAGGTTATACTATTATGATGTTTAGGGAATTCCCATGAATACTATATATTTTATCCATCACTATTTTATAGAACCTAGTTTTATGGTTCTGTTTGTGTAGCTATGTCTGTAAATGTACTTCTTCTATTTATTTTGGTATTTCTCTTCTGAAATATCATTCAAAATATTACCAGTTAGTTTTTCCATTATTTTTTGGCATTCATGGATCATGATTTTATTCTTGTAGTTGGGTTTAAAAATTTTATTGGAATATCGGTATCTATGTTAAAAGAAATTCATGATTTTCTTTACAATAACTATTTTTGGAAAAGTATTAATGTTTTTTTAAATAAAATGGATTATTTTATTTATATTTCTATAAACTATGGTTATTTGACTGTTTCAGGGAAGTACATTTATTGATTATGTGGTTCATAATTATTGAGTTTTTTATGATTTCACTCTCCTTATTCACCTCGATGTTAAGAGACAAGATCTAGGTTTTAGGTTCAAGTTATAGTTTAGGTGTTCAAATATAGAATGTTTATTTTTTGGAAGATGGTGACCAAGGGATTCTACACATACTGTGTCGATATACAATTTGGTTGTATTTTTTATCATGATATCTTATATCTTGATCATATTATATAGTTATTTATATCCAATGATTTGTTTATCATTCCTTGTTGTGATGAACTATTTGTTTTTTACTATTTTTGTTTCTAGGTAAAATCATCCACAAAAATTTATCTATGATTAATTAATTGTTCGTGTCATCCATTGGTGATTGAGGATCCCTTCATGCCGTTGTAATGATTTATTTGAGTGAAATTTTTTGGAAAGACTGAGGTTTGTTCATGAAAAATGGAATCAGAGTAGCTCTTTTTTGTTTTGGATGTTATGTTGAATGTATGTATGATTCATAGGGGTAATGAGGTAGGTCATGGGTTGGTTCCTTATCTCCACCACTATTGATGAGACCTAAATTATATCGGATTATTGGGATTTTTATCTTCAATTTTGGCATTAGGTTTTATATAGTTGGTAAAATATTCTCTTTCATGGGTTTTTTCATTTTATAGTATAAAAATAGAGGTGGAATAGTGGCACACATGATGATTAAATTGCATTGTGGACAATGTGAATCATTAGTGAAAGACTCAATATGAATCAATGTCATATTAATTCTAAGAATAATATTTTTTAAAAAATGTGGACATGATTTGTGTAACAACTATTTCATTATATCATAGTATTTGGTGTGGGTGATATTATTTATTTGATCTTGGTTCACAGTAGTGGAAAAAAAATTATTTTTGGAAAATGATTTTATTAATAAAAGAATTTTTCCATGATGGGTTGTGTAGTTTTAAAGGGAATGTGAAGGTATTGTTATAGGTTCTAAAGTGGGTGATCTGGAATGGATTTTGTTCCCAGAGTACTTAAACTAATAAATTTGATTTAATAGTAGTTATAGTACACAATATTTATACGGAGTTTCAATGTTTTCTTTTGAAAGAGGATTTTCTATATATTTTTTGAATCTTTTCGTTTATGAGAAGGATATTTTGGTCTTACATATTATTTTGGTTGAGATTTATTTGATTTTGGGATTGATATTAATCTGATTTTATGATTTAATGATATTAATAGTATGTCACTTATTTTTTTTAAATGTTCCTATGATGCCTCTATCAATTATTTGACCTATCCAGCCATGTTGTGGAGTGGGAGAGTTGGATTATTCTCAATATATTCCTCTCTTCCATGAGTATTTTAATTGGTCCCATTTTTTAAATGCTATTTGTTTCATAAATAAATACGTGTTATATAATATTATATAATTTTTTATATGAATAGAGAACAAAGATAAAACAATAACATCTTAATTCCTTAATAAAGATAATTACATTATTCTTATGTGAATCCAATTAAAGAAATACATTACAATTGGAAAAAAATTATATAATAGAAAAGGAAGAAAAACCTGGATCACTTTATCTTTAGGAATCATCACCACCACAACCAACATTATAGAAATGAATCCAAAAATCCTTAAACAAATAAATATATTGAAAAATGAAGACATATAAATTTGGGATGAATTTTAGTAAATATTTATTGAAGTAATGTATTGATATTTATAGGATGTAATGTGACATTTATAACAGTAATGTAGTTTTAAGAATAGTAACCAGACAATTGGGAATAGTTATTAGATAATTGGGAATGGGAACCTGAACATTAGATATTGAATAATGTAAAATTAATAAATTATTATATAAATAATATTTATCATTAATAAATCATGAGAATATAAATATTATTATGTTGAAAAAAAGTTTCATGATTGAAAACCATGAAGAAAATCGAATTGTAAACTATTTTATAAAAATGTAAATTTTTATATTAAAAATTATTCTAACCAATTTTTTAATTTATTTTGAAAAATAAATAAATTTTTTGAAATCACCGCGGCTAATTTTTCCATGTTTTGGTTTTTCGTTATTTTTGAAAAAACATAAATTATTCGGTTGTAAGTAAAAAATTGTTTTCACACTATCGGTGTATCATAAATTACATCATTCATGATGTTATATGAAAGTAATATTTTATAGAACATGATATTAGGCCAAAATATATTCAATATCATTAATTAATTATTAAAATAAAAAAAAAATTCCAAACCTAAAAAAAACAGTTTCCAAATTCTAATATAATAAATGTTCCCTTAAAAATATTATTTTCTTATATCCAAAATTCATTTTTTAAAAACTATGTGATTAAAAATTATAATATGTTTTAAATTACTAAAACAAATTTATTATAAGGAAAAATGATTTAAATTTTTTATGTTAAACTCTTACATCTTTTAAATTTGATATCGTATTTTATTTAATACATTATAAAGTAAACATCTTCTATTATATAAATAATCCATCTCAATCCTCATTCAATCCCACTCCCTAATCACATTAAAAAAGAATTATTTATACCCAAATCCTATATATTAAAACATTACAGACCTTAATAATTTTTTGGAGTAAATATAATATAAACAAGATGGAATTTTAGACTCATGCATGAGAAGACACGCTATGAAAGAGTATGTTTTTTTCTAACTCTTCTCCCATTTTCATCTTTATCATTCAATTTCCCAAATTTATTTTTAAATAAATTATTTAATTATTTAAGTAAGAATAATTTTAATATTATATTAATTATTTTATCCTATTATAATAAATAAATTTTTTTTGTATTTATATTTTACAACTCATTTGTTCATATGTGGACAACCTTCCATAAACAATTGGTTAACAGTGAATGAGGAATTTTAAAATTTATAAATTTTAAGATTCATTAAGGATTATTAAAAAAGTTAAGTATTTTATATAGTATATAAGATATATTTTTTATTAAATTATAGGATTTTATCATTTTATTTATGATTTACCATGAAAAATATTAATAAACTGATGAAAAAAATTGTAATATTCAAGGAAGAGATGTTATCAAAACACATGAAATTAAGCAATTGAAATTAAAAATTACATTTAAAAAATTTAATTAATAAATAAGGTAAATAATATTATTATTCACTTACATTTTAATGTTTTTAAAAATATATATTTATTTTAATAAGGCATAAAAGCTATAATATAAATAATGATTGATAGAAGGGGATTTTTGAACCTAACACCATTTCTTTGGATTTTTAATATTTCATGCTATTTTTTATATAGATAATCAGATAATTATCCTTAATTATCCTATAACTATACATCCCTTATCTTTTCTATGATATACATTTTTCTACCTTGATTTATAAAACAAATACAATGATTTCCCGAAAATTGGTCTCTTTCCACAATACGTCTCTCGATCCCCTTGATTAATTTCTTCATCTATCAAAAAGGATAATTTTTATACCAGCTATTATTTACCTTTTAATTTCAGAACACCAATGTATATTCATGATTTTATTCTTTAATAATTCATTGTGAAACCCAATAATTTTCATTGGTAATATCATGATTATGATTATTATATATTCTATGTCAAATTCATGAATATGAAATTATTATAATGTGATTGGTGGGGACAGGATTATATATCCCTGTAATTCATAATGTAATGTGATTTTACTAATGAAATAATTGTTATTTTTAATAAACATGAATTTATATTTTTTCACAAGGAAGATGTTATGATTTTTTCAAATATGATATGCTAAGACATGTTTCCAGATTTGTTAACAACTATATGTTTCATTTGAACACTATGATATGTTGTGTAATTCATATGTATCACCACATTCATGCCTTATTATATTGATATCTTCATTCATATGATGATGATACCATTTTTATCACATGATTTGAATTTTTATGATAACTCATGTTTTACTAATTCGTGTCTCTTAATTTTTCGATGTTTTCCTATGATTTTCTAGGATTTTATCTCACCTCTATCTATGATGTATATGCCCTAGTGAATAAATTTAATAAGGATAAAGTGATAGATTTTAAGATGATAAGGATTAAATGTTTTTAAAAAGATTTTATTTTATTATTCATAAGGTATGTGTGGTCCTAATTTTCTATCAATTCGAAACCATTCAATAATTTATTGTGTAACTATTCTGTTTGTAATCAATAAATTTATGTAGTATTTGATTAGAAAATCAATTTTCAATATATTTTTTTGTTGTACTAGATTATATGAAGTATCTTTATAAAAATAAAATTATCCTTAGGTTTTTGGTAACTCTAGATGCCTCAATGGTAAGATTTTTTTATTTTATTTGAGGGACCTGGTTTAGATCAGTGGAATGTGATATCTCTAATCTCATTACAATTAGGTGTTATACATGTCCCTAATTAAAACAATGCATAATCATGAGTTTAGGGAAAAAATATTCTTTTCCACTAATTATCAATTCATGTTTTGAGGATTAGAAAAATAAGACATAATACATATCTATAAAACACATTCATACAATGAGGATACTACTAAAACTATACATATTTATAAAAAATATTAAAGATTTTAATATAAAACATGGTTTCTATTAAAAAAATAAAAAAATTAAAAATTCATTGATATGTCTCTTACAATTCCTTGTAAAATATGATACCATTTAAAAACATGGGATGAGAAAAAAAAATTGTTAGGGACATAAAGAAAGAAAATTAGTTTGGTTAGTGAAACATGAAAACCCATTGAAGACCATTTTATTGAAAAATCGTAAGAATGCATAGAAACATCATGTATTTGAATTTGGAAATTTTTAACATATGACTCTTAAATTAACCATTACTCATTTAATAACCATTTTGTGAAATTTCATATCTATAGTACCCAATGCATTAAGGTGTTATAATGCAGCTCACCCAACATATATTTAGCTAGAAGAGGCTCAACCAAAATTATCTTTAGTTGCAATGAGATAAACCCATCCTATATTGTGTTATAACGCGATGAAACCAACATAAATAGTGTAAAAAGAATATATCATGAACTAAACAATTGATAAATCATTTAAACCCTTTAGCAATACACATTCATATTTTCAAAATACCATTTTTCCAAAAAAAATTAAATTTTAATTATCAAAAAAATAGTAATGAAATAATAATATTCAATATTAACTATAAAAACATAATATTCAAACATTATATTAATAAAATGTTATGAAATTAGGGGACACTATGAATGTAATATATAAAAAGTCAAATCTTTTTGAATTTTGTATAAGATATATTTAAAAGGATTTTAAACGGATTGTCCCTTACATATCACATTAAAAATAATAATTCTAAAAAAAATAACAATTTAAAGTATATATAACCATATATATACATTCATAAAAACCATTTTGAATAAAAATTCATAAAATATACTGATTTAGTGAATAAATCATTAAAAAATTTAAAAGAATGTTGTAGTTTGAGAGTCTCATACCACAGGTTCATATTACTTTAAAGGTGTTCAAACCTCCTATATAATATTTATTAGTGTTTTATTAATTTATTTTATAACTATAATAAAATTTATAATACCATAATGTATATTTTAATTTCATTTCCACCAATTTATTAACAATATTTTTCTATTTTCATTATTTCAAGTTGGTTCTTTTCATGGAGTCCAAGATCTATTTATTTATGTTCATTATTTTCAAAAGATATAACAATGCGTATGTGATAATATATATATATATATATATATTGGTAATTTTAAAAAATCACATATTAATTTAATCTTTCCATGATTTTGGTAAAAGGGAAACAAAAAATCATTGCACATGAAGGTGGTGAGTTGACGCACCACATAGAATGATGTCATTATTTAATATTTAATGAAGAAGATGATTTAATTTAGAAAAAATAAAACATAATAACAAAAAAAAGACTATTTTATATTTGATATATGTTTTTAAAAAAATTCTTGGATAAGAGGAGGAGATAAGGTATTAATTAAAATGAATTTAAAAGAGAAGAAAATTAAATCTTACTTCTTGCAAAATCCTCCACGAGAACCTATTTATGGCTCTTGTAAGTAGTATTTTTATGAAACTATAAGCTCATAAATGTGTCCATGGATGAGAATGAAGGAATTTTATAGAGTGTATCAGATAAATAATGCACAAGTTGATGACTCATTATGAAGGATAGAGAATCATATTATAATAATGGAGAGGGGTAACATAGCAATTACTAAAATCAGTAAAATTTAATGAACATATTATACAGTTGACATCATAAAAAGGGCCTAAAATTCATAGTACATACCATTTTAGAATATATATTAATAAATGATTCCTTAAACATGTAATCTCCTGGACCTCTCCGGTCCTTTCCATTGTGAAAATGTGGGGTTAGAGGTGTTTCGGGAAATTAAGGTTACATGGGGGGTGCGTTTGGGTAGAACTTTAAGGAAAATTAAAGGGGTAATGGCCTTCACATGGGAGGCAAACAGTTTGTCAAACCTTGTGGCCAAACCATTCAAGGTTGGTGTTGGAGGAAGTGGCTAACACACGGTTAGCGAACGGTTTGGCTAACCATACAGACTAACCGTGTGAAGAGTTGTTATCGAGACAGAAGCTGATGCACAGTTATCGCACTGTTTGTTAAACAGTGTGGACTAACCATGAAGGCACTTAAATTTAGATCCTAAAATTTCGGATCTGAGATATTTTTCCTTTAAATGGTTCGTTTATGCCCCTATGTAACCATAACACGGGATTACCCTTCCTTGGAGGTTGAAGAACCTCTCCCACACATTTTGAAGGCGACCCAGAGGTTTTTCTTCACAAATCAAAGATATTTTCTCAAGGTATGTGACGGTTCTTGTTGGATTCATATATCTCCTTATATGTACTCCTCCTACTCTCTCAGTTTCATAGATCTATGCCCATTATGTGTAGATCATAGTGGGTGGATGCCGAATATGATGAGTCTTGGTCTTGATCTTTCTAGGAGGAGAGATCTAAGGTGGGGTTTTGGAGAATCGACACGGGTTCCTTGAGCGTTCCTTGACCGTTTTGGTTTCCTTCAAAAAAAACCATTGAGGTAGGTATTTTACCTTCATCTCTCTAATTTGTGCATCATGCAGAATGGGGGTCCACTTTCTTTCACGAGACAAAGTTGAATCATTTTAATGAAGATAATAACTGGATTAAAGAACGGGGATGGGGAAGTTGTTATGTTTATCTTTGTTAATCCTATTGTTATGTTGTGAATTGAATTGGATTAGGCCTATTGAATGTCACGGTCGTTGGGGGAATTTGCATTTGAAATTAAATTTTACCCTATCTGTCTATATAGATTTATGGAAACATTGTGGAATATGGAAATTGGTTAATCACACAATGTTAACTGATTTAATGAATATCTGGAACCCTTGTGTGATCACCCTTGTTGAACAAAATGGAAGAATGACCCGGTGGGTGTTGGTTAGGTCATGTGGTGTGTGAAAGGGGGGGGGGGGTGTGAATCCTGGGTTAATTCAAATAAGATGGGAAGAGGGGTTGCGATAAATGTTATTAAAGGGGGAATGATGTGGCATGAGCCTTGTTTTGGGATATGGTAGTTGATATGTGGTTATAGTGGCTGCAAGGTAGCAGTAATCAGATGTGATATTAAAATAACGTTGAAAGATGATAAATAAACTATGGGGAACGATAATGATTTAAACTAGGGAACAATCAATGGGGATTGATTGATGATAAAAAGGTTGGTTTTGTGTTTCTTGTGTTCTATCTAACTTTATTTGTGGTTGGCAGGGTTTTTCTATGAAATGCTATATCTTGTTTGATTTTTTCCCAGTGTTTAAGGAACTAATAAACTAATACTGTTGAAACCTAAAATCCTAAATGGGGTTGGGATTTTTGGATGTATGCATTCTTCGTAGTAGTAGTTTTGAGGAACGTGCTCAGTTTCTCTATTTAAAAGCCAAAGGTTGGGCTCTGTGTTTTGTATACATATATGTATCTCTATCTTTTTGTTTTGTCGCACCACACCCATGTTGAGCATTTAGTTCCAAACACTCCCATTTAATGTGAGAGGGTGTTTTCTCCATAGCTACTAGATCCTTCTCGCTTCTTCTTCCATAGGATGTAATGGCTTGAGGCGTCCTTACACCAAAGACTATTCGGGTGGGTTTTGATTGGTGTTATTTTAGCCCAAGACTCTTTGGGTATGTTTAATGTTCCCAATAATCTTTGGGATGAGGCCCAGGTGTGTGCGGGCGGGATATGTGGTTTGTGAGGCCCAGGTGTGTGCGTATCGGATATGTTGTTTGTAAGGCTGAGGTGTGTGTGATCAGGAAATGTGGTTTGTGAGGTCTGGTGTGTGTGGGCGGGATAAGTGGTTTGTGAGGCCCAGTTGTGTGCGGGCAGAATTTGTGGTTTGTGAGGCCCAGGTGTGTGCAGGTGGAATATGTGGTTTTTGAGACCCTGGTGTGTGCGGGCAGTAAGACTGTGGTAGCGTCAAGAAGTTCGCTATTAGGAAGAGCAGCTAGCTAGTGGCCGGAAATGGTGTGGTTTACCCAATACTCTTGTTCAAATATACTACTACCTGTTGTTTTGTGTTTTTGGTGACCGTGGATGGTGAGGTTCGGTGGATAGAAGTCCATGCTAGGTTTTGGTTTCTTCTATTGTTCTCACAAGACATTCGGATGTCTCCCCACATATGCACAAGAGTTTTAAGTTTTCCTAATGAGTATACTTGTATGCTCACAATAATTTTACCTTCATGTTTCGAGGAGGACTACCAGGGTCGTGCAGGACCCTACTAGTCGGGACTGTAACACCCCAAGCTTCTACGGTACGCTTCTCTTTAAATAATGAAATAGCGTGTGTTGTATGGAACATCGAGTTCTAACACACCACAACCAATCAAACTAGCTGTTATGAATAATAATACATACTTTAAAAAAATTAATTTTTATTTTTCAAAATGGACTTCATTTTTTAATTCATAATATCGAAATTAGCCTACAGTGAATTTTTTTATTTTTCTGAAGAACTTCATTTTTTAATGAATCGTGAAACTACTTAGTGGTAGTTAAAAAACATAATTTTTCATAAAACTTAATTTTACCGCTTCTATGATTGGAATCTCGAAAATCCGAGATACACGATTAATATCAAGGAGTAAAATGTGGTTCATTGGGATAAAACTAATTTTTGGTGAATAGTAACTTTTTACTTTTATTTACCACGGTTAAAAGTAAATAGGGTAATTAAGGGTAAAAATGATATTAATATTACCCTAACACATGTCCTAATTCTATTGGAGAAGTGTATCTCGACCAAAAACAACCTTACGAATAAAATATTATCATTTAGGTCCACTTGGATTAGATTAGGACATTTATTATTATTTAATTCGAAGAAGAGTTAAAAGAGTTAAAATCAATGTTTATTTACTAAAACATTTTTAATATAGGGATATTCATAAGATAAATTAGATTGTAAATATTAATTATAAATCTAAAAAGATTTCCTAAATAATTATATTTATTTATAATTTTTAGACATTAAATAATTTAATTTAATTATGACACAATGATGATGCAATAATTACCATAATATTGAAAAATTAAAATAATTCATATTATAAATACCCATATAAATATAATTTGAGACTATTTATGAATTACACTAATTTTATAGGTTAATATGACAGGTTAGGATTGACTTAATTAACTTTTTTCGAAGTAATAATTCTGTTATGATTTTCAGAAAAATCAATTATTGAATAGTGTCAAAATTGACATAAAAGAGTTTTTAAAACAGATATTATATTATTAATTGATATTAGATTCCTAAAAATCTAAGGATCAGACAAGAGACTTATATCATGATAGGTGTATCATTAATGGACCACTTGGGGGTCTCATGTATGTATATAGTATGTTTATTTACTATATAATATAAAAATACAAAGTGACATTGTTAGTGTCAAACTAATTAACTAAGAGTTAAAACTAAAGGATAAGGTTAATATAATAACCCAAACAAATATAAATTCTATTCGTTGAGTGGTTTTCTACCCATACCCACCTTATCCTTCAAATAATACACTTTAGAGCCATTAGAAACCAAATATGAATTTATTATAAAATAATATTTCTAGCTTTTCCAATGGTGCCCCTCACCCCTCTTATAAAAGGCCACTCCCCCTTCTCATTAATTCACACCATCAAATGCTTTTGGATCGGCCAAAACCTGCCCAAATACTCCCTCAACTTCCATCAATACAACTTACAGGCCATAGTTTGATCAGAAATCCAACCTATGGAGCCCTTTTGATTAAATCAAACGGAAGAACCCGAAGAAGAGGAAATGTTTTCAACACCCTTTTTCAAATTCATTTCTTCTTCAACTTCTTCGTTCTTTGTTATTCCCATTATAAAATAATTAATCCATTATCTCATATATAATGTAATATTATTATAAATATGTTACAACCATATTCAGTATTCTATCCATCCTTTGAATGACATGTCACCAGACAAGCGTGCGTACGGCTTACCGTCTCCACGTCGTGGTGTAATTGTTATTCAATATATTATTATTTGGATGGGTATAATAATGATTTGTAATTCATGTAAATAATAAAAATAACATGACAATGATTCAATATATATGATATACCATCCAATTATATATTATTTTAATATCAAAAGAATGATATTGTCACCCGTGCGTACGTACAGACTACCGTCTCCACGAATGCGATGAGATTCATTCTCCATCGTATCCATAAAATTATAATTATCATTTGATGATTAACAATAGTTTTTTAGGACGTGATATCATTATGGATATGAATAAGACAAAACCTATCCATAATAAACACGACTTATGTAACAAAACATATAACAGAAAATGAGTAAGTTAACACCCGAAACGACAATAATTCTAAGATATTATTAATTAAGAAATGTTAAAAGACCATATATGATATCATATTAATGTATATGATTATTGAATAATTTAATACCAATTATTAGACATTATACAGGAGTTAAACCTACCCTAAACCAAGGAAAGTACAAGGTAAGGGTTTATTTCCCAATCTCTTCCTTATCCGAGGTTGTTTATACGCAATAATATTCTGGGACTTCTTTATCATCCACATCCATGTTTCTTAAAAATGTAATTCAAAACATTTTTAATATTTACTAGAATATGGGGTAAAGTAATTTATACCCTTTTTTGATTTTTTATAAGTGGTTTATAATAGAATCTTTCTGTCGTTTTCCAAACAAGGTGCTTTTTAACCTTTTTGACAGAATTAAGGTATGAATGTATTTTTTAACTTATACAGCGGGTGCGGCTATTTTATACTGTTATAAAATCATCGAAGCTTCCCTTAAAATCTTATAAGAATATTTTTAAAGAAAATGATTTATTTTATATGACCCTTAAATGATATCAAAATAAAAAGAGATATTTCTCTAAAAAGTGTTTTGATTTCATCTATGTCAACATCTTTTGAGGGATTTTAAGCTTATTTGAAGCTGATTTATTATGAAACAAAACATACATATTGTATTGAAGGTTTTGCGATATTTTTGAATATGGATATGTTATTTTTATACACTTCATGGTTTATGGTGAATGTATTGGCATTTCGTATGCAGGTTATAATACGAATGTTTATGTTATGTTTAAACCATTTAATATAGGAATGCATTGGACTTAATATATGATGGGTGGAGCCCGCTATAGATCCTCGAAGCATCGGTAGGTCTCATGAGACAACCTTGTGTCATGGAACAAGGCCTTGACAAAATCTTATTTGTAGTCTTGGAACGAGGCCTTGGCTATGTGGTTATGATATTCTGGCATTATGCATTCCATCATTATGAAAGTGTTTATTGATATTTCATGTGATTATTAGATTAGTAGAATATCCATGTGAATAAGTAAATAGAATTATTTCATTTTATTTTTTCCATAATATGTTGAAGTTCAAGTATAAAAGTCTTTTGTTTTAGTAATATATTGCCTTAAATATTTTTACTTATTTATAAAATCTTCCTCTATATTGTTATCCTTTCTGGTCATCTGATCTCACCCCTTTCTATGTTTTATTTTTCCTAGGATGTGAAGAATTAATTTATGAATGACCTCCAGGTATATTTTTAGGGGATAAGAGTGTGGACTATGGAGACTATATTGTTGTATTTTTTCACTTAATTATGTAATTTAACTTTTATGAATGTATCTAGTGTTTCCAAGGCTACTAAACTAATCGGTCTTTCGAGATTTGATCTTTCTTGTGATCATGCCAATGTTATGTAATAATGCACCGACTCTGGGTAACTGGGGTCAGGATGTTACAGTTGGTATTAGAGGAAGTTTAGTACAAACATTGGAAGATAGATTTAGATAAAATCTGATTAGAGCACATAGACCTAAGATGGAATTTCAGGATTAGTATAGAAGAACTTCCTAGAATTTTGGTATTATAGAGATTTTGTGAGTTATCCTAGAAATACATCCATGTATGGATACGAGCAGGTATAGGCAACTGTGGGACATATGTACCTAGGGGTAGAACCCAAAAACACTGGTTTGAGCTGGACTCGAACGAGAACTGGTGCACGACAACGGGCCTTGCTGCACTCTTGGTTACGACACTCCCGAGGGATATGCTTAGGATAACTCTCATTTTCTTTAAAAATAATTTTGAAGGTTTTATGAGTATATTATTCCTCAAAAAAAACATCCTTATGATTATGGATTATATCCATAAATAGTTCAAATTATTTTAAGTGTTTTATAAGTATGGAATTATGTATTTTGATTCATAAACTGATCTAGTTTATGCCATTGTTTAGAAATGGCACCTAGTGGAAGAAATGGAAACTGTATCAATGCACGCACTCAATGTAGGGATTTCCCTCCTACTCAAGATAATTATAGTGGAGTTGGTGATGCAACTGGTGCCGATCAGCTAATCTCCATTCTGGGACAACTCGCTCAGGTTATGAATAATAACCATACCTGTATGGAACACCCTGATCCGTAGTGTAGAGGATCAATGTTAGATTGCTTCATGAGGAAAAAAACCCCAATGTTCAATGGTAGTAAAAATACATTAGTATCTATGAAATGGATAAATTCCCTAGAGAAAATATTTCAGGCTTTGGGGAGTAGTGAAAGGGAAAAAGTTATCATAGCAGTTTACCGCCTCACTGGAGATGCTGATCAATGGTGGTCATTGATTCAAAACACGAAGTAAGATGATGAAGTGTCAAATATGAAATGGTGGGAGTTCAAGGATCTGTTTTTAGAAAAATACATTCCTTGCGACCATCGAGAAGATATGGAAAGTCAATTTCTGAGTCTGAGACAAAAGTAGGATGAGAATATCACAAAGTATGAGGCTAACTTTACAAGGTTAGCAAGGTATGCAAGAGATTATATACGTAGCCCAAGAAATAATATTGATCATTTCATTGATGGGGTAAAAACATATCTCCATCGAGCATTAGTCTCATAATCCTTCTCATCGTATGAATACATTGTCTCATATGGTATCAAGACCAAAAAGGAATTCTCTAAGCCTTATGAATTTAAATTAAAGCAAGAGAAGAAGAGATCTGCTGATCAATATGGGAATGGAAATAAGGGGAAGAAGGGAATGTTTAAATATCCATCATGTGGTAATTTTGGGAAGAAACACCCCAGTACTTTCTTGAAGGGAATGGGTGTCTATTACAAGTGTTGTGAAAAAAGCCACCAAGATCGTGATTGAAAAGGGAAGAAGGAAGCTACCAATGTTCAGTGAAACAATTGTAGGGAGATGGGACATAATGAAAATGAATTTCCTAAGCATCAGGGGATCTTACCTCAGAAAAGTCCAAGGGATCAAGGCCAAGCTTATGCTATCACTACTGCTGAGGTATAAGCTCCGAAATACGTGGTGGCAGGTAATTTAATGGTTTCCTCAAGTTTAGAAAATGCCTTATTTGATTCTGGATCATCACATTTTTTCATATCATCCCAGTTTGCTAATAAAATTAGATATTTCCAATTTGATTTAACAAGGGAGTTGTCAGTTAAAACTCCTTAGGGAAGTATCATTGCAACAAAGTTTTGGGAATCAGTCCCCATTAGAGCACATAAATGTTCTATATCCGCTGATCTCATAATCATACCTATGATTGAGTTTGATATAATCCTCGGTATGGATTGGATTTCAGACCATGATGTGAAGATTTATTGTAAGAAGAAGGAGGTTACAATTTTTGATGATGATGATAAGGAACACCTTATCTTTAGAGAAAAATCGTCACCGCCAAATTCGTATCTAGATCCACCCCCAGTAGCTCAACTAAATTCATTTATTGGGGATGAAGAGGATGAAATTACAATGGGTGAGTAAAGGAATGTTCAAATAGAGGATGTACCTATTGTGAAAGAATATGTAGATGTGTTTCCGAAAGATTTACCTGGACATCCTCCAGAACGAGAAGTTGAGTTTTCCATTGATTTAATTCCTGGATCAAGGCCTATATCGAAGACCCCTTCTAGAATTTCCACTATAGAATTAGTTAAACTAAAGTAACAACTAGAGTAATTGAGTAATAAGGGATTTATTCGGCCTCGTGTTTCTCCATGGGGAGCCCCAGTTCTTTTCGTTAAAAAGAAATATGGATCTATGAGGTTATGTATCGACAACAGGGAGATCAATGCTATAACAATAAAGAACATGTATCCCCTACCATGAATTGATGATTTATTTGACCAACTACATGGAGATCAATACTTTTCAATGATTGACCTTGGATCTGGATACCATCAGTTGTGTGTGAAGAAGGAAGACATTTCGAAGACAACATTTCGAACCAGGTACGGGCATTACGAGGTTACAGTAATGCCTTTTGGATTAACTAATTCTCCCTCTGTACTCATGGATATGATGAATAGAGTTTTCAAGGAATATCTCAAGGAATTTTTGGTGGTATTTATTGATGATATCTTAGTATACTCCAAAATATATGAAGATCATGAAAATCACTTGTGCATTATCCTGAAGACTTTGAGAAGACATGAATTATACGGGAAGTTTAGCAACTTTGAATTCCGGCTTCAGGAGATTTCATTTCGTTCCATATTGTCTCTAAATATGGAATCTCTATTGATCCTTTTAAGACCAAGGCAATCCAAGAATGGCCTACACCAACGAGTATAACTGAGGTATGAAGTTTTATTGGTTTATCAGGTTATTAAGGATGTAATGTCCATAATTTTTCCCATTTGGATAACCCATTAACAAAGCTCACACGTAAAGGGGTTAAATTTGTTTGGAGAAAAGAGTGTGAAGAACGTTTCGAAGAACTGAAGAGAAGATTAGTGAATTATCTTATATTGACTCTACCATCGGGGAATGATGGGTTCGTTATTTATAGTGATGCATTGAAGAAAGGACTTGGTTGTGTCCTTATGCAGAATGATAGGGTTATTGCCTATGCATCACGACAGTTGAAAATTCATGAACAAAACTATCCTACTCATGATCTCGAGTTAGGAGCTATGATCTTTGCTTTGAAGATATGGAGGCACTATCTCTATGGTGAAAAATGTAAGATTTATACAGATCACAAGAGTTTGAAGTATATTTTCTCACAAAAAGAACTAACGTGAGGCAAACGAGATGGCTTGAATTACTTAAGGATTATGATTGTACGATACACTACCACTTGGGGAAAGAAAACAAGGTGCCAGATGCATTGAGTAGAAAAGACCACGGATATTTGAACAATATGAGAATTGAAAGGGATCCAATTTTCATGGATCTTGTGAAGATGGACATGGGAATAACCATGGAATGTGAAACATCAATTCTTTTTCAAATGGTTGCCAAACCATCTTTACTAGAAAGGAATAAGAGTTCTCAGAAAGATGTTGAAGAATTTCAAAAAAAGATTAAAGATGTGAATGATGGGAGATTGAGAGACTTTTTTTATGAAGATGGAATTTTGAAATTCGGTAAGAGACGTTGTGTTACCGATATACCTGATCTAAAAAAGGAATTGCTGGATGATGCTCATAGTTCTATTTTCTCTATACACCCTAGGAGCACCGAAATTTATAGAGTATTTAAGGAACATTTTTGGTGGGACAACATGAAGAGAGAGATTACTGATTTTGTGTCAAGATGTATGGTTTTCCAACAAGTGAAAGCTAGAAGGAAATAGCCTGGAGGAGTCATGCAACCTCTTCCCATAACGGAGTGGAATTGGGACGATATCACGATGGACTTTGTCATGGGACTACCAAAGAATCCTTGAAGGAATGATGTAATATGGGTTATTATTGATCGTCATACCAAGTCAGCACATTTTCTTGCTATAAGAGAAGATTTACCACTGGAACGTCTAGAAAGACTATATATTGATGATGTTGTGAGACTTCATGGAGTATCCCTATCGATTGTTTCGTATAGTGATCCCTATTTTAGTTCAAGATTTTGGAAAAGCATTCAGAAAGCCTTGGATACTGAACATCATTTGAGTGCTGCCTACAACCCTCAAACAGATGGAAAATCAGAACGAACTATTCAATCCTTTAAGACATGTTGAAATCCTGCTCACATGACTTTCAGGGTATGTGGGATCAATATTTACCTCTGGTAGAATTTTCCTATAACAATATCTTCCATTCGAGTATTCAGATGGAACCATATGAAGCGTTATATGGAAAGAGATGTCGCACACCAACCTGTTGGGATGATGTTGGTGAAATAGAACTTGTAGGGATAGAACTGGTTGAGGAAACGATGGAAAAGTTAAAGGTAATACAAAACCATATCAAAGCAGCTCGATGTAGGCAAAAGAGGTTTGCTAATAATCGAAGGAAGGATTTGGAATTTCAAGTCGGTGATCATGTTTTCCTGAAGGTATCTCCGTGGAAGGGAGTCATAAGTTTTGGTAAGAAAGGTAAATTGAGTCTCAGGTACATCAGACCTTTCGAAATTCAAGAATGAGTTGGGGCTGTAGCTTACAGATTGGCAATGCCGCCAAGTCTCTCCAAAGTTCACGATGTGTTCCACGTACCTCTGTTCTGGAAATACATGCCTAACCCAATGCATGTACTCACCTATGCGAAATTAAAACTGGAACCCGATCTGTCTTATTGCGAAGAGCCCGTCAAGATTTTTGATATGAGAGAACAAGTACTGAGAAACCGGACGACTCGTCTGGTTAAAGTATTGTGGAGAAACCATAATATGGAAGAGGCAACGTGGGAACCCGATCAACTTATGATGAAGAACCACCCAAGTCATTTCAGGCAGTAGTATTCTAGAAATTTACAGGATGAAATTATTTGAAGTAGGGGAGAATGTAACACCCCAAGCTTCTACGGTACGCTTCTCTTTGAATAATGCAATAGCGTGTATTATACGGAACATCGAGTTCTAACACACCACAACCAATCAAACTAGCCGTTATGAATAGTAATACCTACTTTTTGAAATTTTATAAATTTTATTTTTCAAAATGGACTTCATTTTTGGATTTGGAATATCAAAATTAGGTTAGGGTGAATTTTTGGTAATTTTCTAAAACATCATTTTTTGATGAATAGTGAAACTACTAAGTGGAAGTTAAAAAACTGAATTTTTCATAAAACATAATTTTACTGCTTCTATGATTGGAATTTCAAAAATTTGAGAGACACGGTTTATATCAAGGATTAAAATTTAGTTCATTGAGATGATAATAATTTTTCGTCAATATTAACTTTTTACTTTTATTTACCACGGTTAAATGTAAATAGGGTAATTAAGGGTGAAAATGACATTAATATTACACTAAAACATGTCCTAATTCTATTGTACAAGTGTATCTCTACCAGAAACAACCTTATAAATAAAATATTATCATTTAGGTTCACTTGGGTTATATTAGGACATTTATTATAATTTAATTCATAGAATTGTTAAAAGAGTAAAAATCAAAGTTTATTTACTAAAACAATTTTAATATAGAGTTATATATAAGATAAATTAGATTTTAAATATTCATTAGAAATATAAAGAAATTTAGTACATAATGAAATTTTATTTATAATTTTTAGAAATTATATAATTTAATTTATTTATGACACAATGATGATGAAGTAATTACCATAATTGTGAAAAATTAAAATAATTGATATTATAAATACCCAAATAAATATAATTTGAGACTTTTTATGAATTACACTAATTTTATAGGTTAATATGAGATGTTATGATTGACTTAATTAACTTTCTTCGGAGTAATAATTATGTTATGATTTTCACAAAAATCAATAATTGAATAGTGTCAAAATTGACATAAAAGAGTTTTTAAAACAAATATTATATTATTAATTGATATTAAATTCCATAAAATATATGGTTCGACAAAGAGACTTATATCATGATAGGTGTATCATTAATGGACCACTTTATGGTCTATTGGATGTATATAGTAATTTTATTAACTATATAATATAAAAATACAAAGTGACATGGTTAGTGTCAAACTAATTAACTGAGAGTTAAAACTAAATGGTAAGGTTAATATAATGACACAAACCTGCCAAAATTCTATTTATTGAGTGGTTTTCGACCCATACCCACCTTAACCATTAAATAATACACTTTTTATCAATTAGAAACCGAATATGAATTTATTATAAAATAATATTTCTAGCTTTTCCAAAGGTGCCCCTCACCCCTCTTATAAAAGGGAACCCCCCCCCCCTTCTCATTAATTCACAACTTCAAAGCATTTTGGTTCGGCCAAACCCTGAACAAATACTCTCTAAAATTCCCTCACTACAACCTAGTGGCCTTATATTGATCATAATGCCATCCTAAGTAGCCCATTTGATCATATCAAAAGGAAGAACCCGAAGAAGAGGTAATGTTTTCACCACCCTTTTTCAAATTCATTTCTTCTTCAATTTCTTCTTTCATTGTTATTCCCATTATAAAATAATAAATCCAGTATCTCCTATATACTGTAATATTATTATAAATATGGTACAATCATATTTAGTATTCTATCTATCCTTTGAATGACATGTATCCATACGTGCGTACGTGCGGCTTACCGTCTCCACGTTGTGGTGTAATTGTTATTCAATATATTATTATTTGGATGGGTATAATAATGATTTGTAATTCATCTAAATAATAAATATAACATGATAATGATTTTTTATATATGATATACCATCCAATTATATATTATTTTAATATCAAAAGAATGATATTGCCGCCCGTGCGTACGTACTAACTACCGTCTCCACGAACGCGATGATATTCATTCTCTATCGTATCCATTCAAGTATAGTTATCATTTGATTATTGATAATATTATTTAAGGACTTTATATAATTATGGATATGAATAAGATACAACCTATCTATAAAAAACACGGCTTATGTAACAAAACATATAAAAGAAAACAGGTAAGTTAACTCCCGAAATGATGATAATTCTAAGATATTATAAACAAAGCAATGATAAAAGATCATATATGATATCATATTACTGTATATGATTATTTAATAATTTATTTAAAATTATTTCACCATTATACAGGAGGTTAACCTACCCTCAACTAATGAATAGTACAAGGTAAGGGGTTATTTCTCAATCTCTTCATTATCCGAGGTTGTTTATACATAATAATCTACTGGGACTTCTTTATCATCCACTTCCATGTTTTTTAAAAATGTATTTCAAAACATTTTTACTATTTACTAGAATATGGGTTAAGGTAATTTATACCCTTTTTTGACTTTTTATAAGAGGTTTATAAAAGAATATTTCCATCATTTTCCAAACAAGGTGCTTTTTAACCTTTTCGACACAATTAAGGTAAGAATGTTTTTTTAACTTATACGGTGGGTGCAGATATTTTCCGCCATTATAAAATCACCTAAGCTTCCCATACATTATTATAATAATATTTTCAAAGAAAATGTACTATTTTATATGACTCTTAAATGATTTCAAAATAAAAAGAGATATTTCTCTAAAAAGAGTTTTGATTTCATCTATGTCAACATCCTTTGATGGATTTTAAGCTTATTTGAAGCCGATTCATTATGAAATAAAAATTCCATATTTTATTGATGGATTTGTGATATCTTTTACTATAGATATTTATTTTTATACACTTCATGGTTTATGGTGAATGTATTGGCATTTCTTATGCTAGTTTTAATATGAATGTTTATGTTAGGTTTAATCATTTTCATATGGGAAAGCATTGGAATTAATATGTGACGGGTGAAGCCCACTATAGCTCCTAGATGCATCGGTAGGTATCATGAGAAAAAATAGTGTCTTCACACAAGGCCTTGACAAAATCTTATTTGTATTCTTGGCACGAGGCAGTGGCTATGTGGTTATGATAGTCTGGCAATATGCATTCCATCATTATGAAAGTGGTTATTGATATTGCATGTGATTATTTGATTAGTAGAATATCCATGTGAATATGTAAATGACATTATTTCATTTTATTTTTTCCAAACTATGTTGATGTTCAAGTCTAAAAGTCTTTTGTTTTAGTTATACATTGCCTTAAATGTTTATTCTTATTTATGAAAGTTTCTGCTATATTGTTATCCTTACTGGGCATTTGAGCTCACCCCTTTTCTATGTTATATTTTTTCCAGGATGTGAAGAAGAAATTTATGAATGACCTATAGGGATAGTTTTAGGGGATAAGAGTGTGGACTATGGGGACTATATTGTTGTAGTTATTCACATTATGATGTAATGTAACTTTTATGAATGTATCTAGTGTTTCCAAGGCTACTAAACTAATCGGTCTTTCGAAATTTGATCTTTCTTGTGATCATTCCAATGTTATGTAATAATGCACTGACTCTGGGTAAATGGGGTCAAGGTGTTACAGGGACAGTTGGAGTTTTTGCGGTTGTTGTACTCGTGTTTCATGTGGTATTGCACTTTTGAGTTTTCTTGTTCTTGTACATGTTTCAGAATTGTTTAAACATGCATGTGGGATCGGTTTGGGTTAATTTTTATTTACTTGATCATGTTTATTTTGGTTTTTGACTCATCCAAATTTCCGATCTTAAATAATAAAAAGGGTAATGCCTCCCATATTGGTGAAAACTCATACCCTTAGTGCTAGTCCCCACTCTGGGGCCCACCATAGGCGGGACTCAGGGATCATTATCTCCCTTTCAACATTTCCAGCATAGAAGGGTCATATTTGGTGGGATGGGGTCATGACAGAATGGTATTAGAGGTGATGGGTGAGAGATTGGAGGAGACTGGACTTAGGAACAGTGAGGATTAAATGGGATGGTAGGGAAATAATGTTGTCTGATCTTGGTGCATGACATAGTCCAGGGAATACCGTGTAGGACATGGGATTTTAGGTCCCCCCATGATCTGATGCAAGGACTCTGAGCCTACCAAACGACCAAGTGAGAATATAGTGATTGTAGTGTAGAGACCCAAAGTAAGGTACATGCATCATCATGTTTATGTTTTACTTCATTTGGGTGTTCTGGGAATGAAATTGAAATAATGTGATAAAATGAAACCCTGAGAAATTTCCTTACTACTTGGGAATAGGTGGTCATTGTTTACCATACAACTATGGCACATGGACATTGTCCCTGGGTGACTTAGACAGTCGAGTCCCAGTAGATTCAGGTGGTCGATCAGTTGATTGTTGGCCAAGAGGAGGAAGTTGATCAGTGGCAGAAGGCTCTCCATTCATTCTAGCGACAAACTCTCAAGAGGTACGAGGGTAGTACTTCAGATATGGTGACAGAGGGGTGTCTTGAGGAGCTAGGGATCACTTTTACATTGATCCGTTCTTCGAGGGTGTACTGGGTTCCCCTAGAAATCAGTCAGTTGAGAGGTGTGGCGCATCAGTGGTGGACGCTCTAACTCAGGGAGAGGTCAGAGGAAGAGGTTCTATGGGATGAGTTTGAGAAGGAGTTCCGAGAGGAATTCTTTTCTTCCATGATCAAGGTAGAGAAGTGACATGAGTTACTCTCCCTCCAGTAGAAAATTATGTTAGTATGGGAATTCTGGATCAAGTTCAAGGGCCTCCTACGCCTTTCTCCGAATCTATTTCCGACTAAAGAGTCTCGGGTGAGACGTTAGGAGGAGGTGCTTTGTCCTTCACTTCAATATGATGTCACCCCCTTCACCCTTCCGATGTACATGGAAGTAAAAAAGAAGGCAGAGGTTTTAGATAGGATGAAATCACAGGGAGGTGTACCAAGAGAGGGGATACAACCATGTTCGCCGAATGGGAAAGCAGTCAGCATCGGGTCTCCTATGACAGGACCTTCTAGATTTATGCTAGTAGGGAGCAGACCCCATCAATTCAAGTTTAGATATTTGGGTCCTCTTCCCTTTTTCACGAGCCTAGGACCGATTTGTTTCTCATTCGGAGTTCTCGGGCACATTCAGTGTCGGTGCCCGGCCCGTGTTCAGTACGGTGGAGGTTGGCAGGTTCAGCGCCCGCCTCAGCAGCACCAGTTGCCGGCGAGGCCCTTCCAGTAGTAGCATGATAGTGATCCTCTGAGGGAAACTTTGTAGGAGTAGGCCGAACTCAATGTGCTCCTCAGGGACCTCAACCAGAGTGTTTTCAGGAAGGTGGCCGACATCAGAGCGGTAGAGGATCTGGGTGTGGACAGTTGCACGCTGCAGAGTTGGTAGCTTCGTTAGGACCAGAGGTGGTGAAAGGTATGATTTTCTTGATCAACACTCTCTTTTCGGCTTTGTTCGTTTTGGGTGCTTCACTCTCCTTTATTGCACCTGGTCTAGGCCATGCTTTGGGTCTAGACGTAGAGTGAATTTCCATACCACTAGTGCTGAGTACACTAGATGGAGGCCAGGCCTGCGTATCGTGTGTTTTCGAGAGATGTGGGCTGACATTGGGACCGCATCGATCTAGTGGAGATCTTCTTTTGCTACAGATGCAGCCATACGATGTCATCCTAGTCATTGACTGGCTGTTTTCTATTAGCATCGTTATCGAATGCTTCCATAGAAGTGTCGTGTTATCCAATGTGGATTGGTAGAGTGTAGCTTTTTTTAGTGAGAGTAGATATCAGGTGTGAAGCCGGCATGTGAAGCCTCCCCTTTCCTTGTTAGGCAGGTTATCAGTGGGTTCAGCTGATACATAGATGATGGGTGTTCTAGAGGTACTTGGGGGGTTCTTCGATGTTTTTCCTGAGGAGGTTCTGACTCTACGTCTTTGACGTGACGTTGAGTTCGGGATAGACTTATAGCCTGGTGCCCGTCGATTTCAATGGACCTTTATCGGATGGAACCTTTCGGGGTTGCAGGAGTTGCAGATTCGTATTGACGATCTGATGGAGAAGGGATTTGTTTGACCCAACATGTCTCCATGGGGTGCCCCGTTTTTGTGTGTGAAGATGGTAGATGGTGGTCTCATGGTAAGAATAGACTATCGATGGTTGAATCAGGTAACGAACAGGAACTGTTACCCCCTTCCAAGGATAGATGATCTCTTCGACCAGCTAAGGGGAGTAGGTTGGTTTTCTAAGATTGATCTACGATATGGAAATCAACTGCTGAGGGTAAAGGATAGTGAAATCTCGAAAAAGGATGTCAGGTGCAGGTATGGGCACTTTGCATTTGTAGTGATGCCATTTGGAGTTACAAATGCACCATTTGTGTTCATGGGACTTATAAACATTCTCTTCCGAGAGTTTCTGGACTGGTTTGTCATGGTGTTTATCGATGACATCCTCATCTACTCAAGATCAGAGGCGGAGCACGTTGATCATCTCAGGGTACTCTTGGAAGTCCTTCGACACCACCAGCTTTATGTGAAATTGTCAAAGTGTACGTTCTTGATGCAAGAAGTGAACATACTTGGTAACGTGGTGTCTCAGCATGGAGTGTCAGTGGAACCGTCGAAGGTGGAGGCAGTTGTTTCATGGGATGCACCCAAGAGCGTAGCAGTAGTTCGTAGTTTCTTGGGGTTGGCAGGTTATTATCAGAGGTTCATTTCGGACTTCTCTCAAGTTTCCACTCCATTGAAAACTTTGACTAGGAAGGACCTGGTCATCCTATGGAGCGAGCAGTTCCAGAAATATTTCAACTACATGAAGGAGAAGTTGGTTAGTGCTGAAGTACTCAAGTGTCCATAAGAAGGGTTTTTCTATGGGGGGTTTTTGTGATGCTTCTGGCCTTGGTTTGGGTTGTGTATTGATGTTGAAGAAGGGTGTGATCTGTTATGGGTCTAGGTAGTAGTTCTCTCATGAGCGTAAATATTCCACCCATGACCTAGAGCATGCATCAGTATTTTCCGCACAGAAGTTGTGGCGACATTACCTCTTTGGGGAGCGCTTCATGGTCTTCTCATATCACAAGAGCTTACATTATATCTTCTCCTAGCTTGACCTGAACTTACGGAAGTAGATATGGGTTGAGTTTCTCCAAGACTATGACTTCGAGATCTCTTCCACTGAAGATAAGGGCAACATTGTGGATGATTCTCTGAGTAGAATTCGCATAAGGAAGTGGTTCAGGAATCCGCTAATGCTTGGAAAGCGATGGGAGAGTTGGTTACCATTCACATGGATGCAAGGGTAGAGGGTGTTAGAGGCTGTTTGATTGAGATGACGGTGTAGTACTCCTTGTTGTATCAGGTGGAAGAGTCTCAGTGGGGTGACTCCGAGGCGGAAGTAATGCGGGGTCGTATTGATCAGGGAAATTCTCCAAAAGGATGGTCAGAGGACAACCTACATCAGATGCTTTTTCATGGAGGGTTGTTTGTTCCGGAGATGATGTGTGAGGGAGTTATCTGTGAGTTACATGGCTCAGTATTGGCAGTACATCCAGGAGTTTTGAAAATGTATCGAGGCTTGAGGGAACATTTTTCATGGCCCAATGTTAAACATGAAGTGTTAGAGATTGTGGATAAGTGCCTAGTGTGTCAGCAAGTAAAGGCTAAACACCGTGTTCCTAGTGGTTTGTTTCATCCTTTAGATTTTCATCAGTGGATGTGGGATGACATCTCAATGGACCTCGTCACAGGACAACCTAGAGCTCAGTGTGGTTATGATGATATCTAGGCAGTGGTGGTTAGACTGAAGAAATCATCTCACTTGTTAGCAATTAAAGTTTCTGACCTAGTGAGTACATTAGAAAAGAGGTACGTAGAAATGGTGATGCGTTTGAATGGAGTTCCAATGGATATCATCTCAGTTCAGGATACTCTGTTTACCTCACGAGTCTGGAGGAGGTTACAACATGATTTTGGTACCCTGCTACACCTTAGCACTGCTTTCCACCACCATACCAATGGGCAGACAGAGCGGACTATCCAGATGTTGGAGGACATGCTGCGAGCATGCATTCTGGATTTCAGAGGATCATGGGTGTGACACATTCTTTTAGTAGAGTTTTCCTACAACAACAGCTTCCACTCTACTATTGGCATGGCACCATTTGAGGCTTTATATGGAAGATGATGTCATTCACCCATTCGCTGGGCAGAGGTTGGTTAGACAGGTGCTCTTGGGTCAGAGGAAGTACATAGCACCATAGAGAATGTTCAGCTTGTGTTTGAGAGGATGAAAGTGGCTCATGACTGATAGAAGTCTTATGTTGATCGTCAGAGGAGGCCCTTTGAGTTTGAGGTGGGAGATCATGGGTTATTGAAGGTTTCCCTTCGACGGGGGCAGCAGAGGTTTGGGAAGGGGAATAAGATCTCCCCTAGGTTCATCGGTCCTTTCGAGGTGCTGAGGCAAGTCGGTGAGGTGGCATATTAGCTGGCCTTGCCACCTCATTTGGAGAAGGTTCATGACGTCTTCCACGATTCCCAGCTTCGTCGATAGTTATACAATGACTCTCACATTATCGACTAGGGAGAGATATATGTGGGAGACGACGCGACATTCGAGGAACGACCAGTCAGAATCGAGGATCGTTAAGAGAAGGTGCATCGTGGATGAACCATCACCTTGGTTCGTGGGTTGTGAAGGAATGGAGGCCTCAAGAAGAGCACTTGGGAGTGAGAGGCTCAGATGCACGCTGAGTACCCATAGTTGTTTTGACTTGTGTTTTTCTTTGTTCTTCTGATATTTTTTTTGATGTTAAACTCTGTACCATTGATATATGGAATTCATGGCTTTTCGGTTGTGAGAATTTTTGTTTCCTTGTTCTCTAGAGGAGTGTAACAATTTTGTATGTGTGGGGAAAGGGAAAAAACTGATCCTTAATCAAGACACATTAGTGCGGACGTGATTGATCTTGTGCAGGAGAGTCAATACCACCTAAATTAGATAATATCTCGACATGGGATAATGAATTCCCCAAGCAATTTGTTTGGGCAGGGTGTTGGTTGTACGGTGTTGGGGGCAGTGTAAGTTGGAAAAATCCTAATATATGGAAGTGGGAAGACCCAATTCTTAATTGAGATGCATTAATGTGAATGCGATTAAACACATACAGGCGAGTCAGTGCCGCCTAAAGCAGATAATATCTTGACATGGGAGAAGTGATTACTAACACCTATTATTAGGGTTGTTGGTTGGGTTCCGGTTATGACAATGGCCCTGAGAGTTATCTTGTGGGGTGGTTGTTGGGACCTTTCCCCTTTTTTATGGGTTGGTTTTTTTAATTCCCGAGGAAGGAATGTTTTGGGAGGTATCTGATGTAATGACCTGGACCTCTCCGGTCCTTTCCTTTGTGAAAATGTAGTGCTAGAGGTGTTTCGGGAAATTAAGGTGACTTGGGGGTGCATTTGGGAGGACCATTAAGGAAAATTAAAGGAGTAATGGCCTTCGCACGGGAGGCGCTCAGTTTTTCAAACCATGTGGAAAAACTGTGCAATGTTGGTGTTGGAGTTAGTGGCAAATGCACGGTTAGCGCATGGTTTGGCTAACCATGTAGACTAACCGTGCGAGGAGTTTTTGTCGACACATAAGCTAACACATGGTTAGCGCACACTTTGTTAAACTGTGCGGACTAACCGTGTGGGCACATAAAGTTAGAACCTAATATTTTGGATCTGAGCTCTTTTGCCTCTAAATGGTCCATTTAAGCCCCTAAGCAGACATAACTATATATTACCCTTCCTTGGAGGTTGAATAACCTCTCCCTGGAATTTTGGGGGTGACCCGGAGTCTTTACTTCGCAAATCAATGCCGGTTTTTTAAGGTATTTGATCGTTCTTGTTGGATTCATAGATCTTCTTAGATCTACTCCTCCTAATATCTCAGTTTCATAGATCTACACCCATTATGGGTAGATCTATGTGTGTGGATGTTGAATATGATGAGTCTTGGTCTTGATTTTACTACGAAGAGAGATCTAAAGCGGGGTTTCAGAGAATTTACCCGGGTTCCATTAGTGTTCCTTCACAGTTGTGGTTTCCGTCAAAAAAACCATTGAGGTAGGCATTTTACCTTCGTCTCTCTAATTTTTGCATCATGTAGGATGGGTATCCTCTTGCTTTCATGAGACATAGTAGAACTAGTTTTAATGAAGATAATAATTGGCATAATGTACGGGGAAGGGGATGTTGTTATTTTTATCGTTGTTTATCCTATTGTTATGTTTTGAATTGAATAGGCTTATGCCTACTGAAAATCACAGTCATTGGGGGAATTTGCTTTCACAATTAAATGTTTCTAAGTCTTTCTAAACTATTTTATGGAAAGATTGTGGAATATGGAAATTGGTTTATCACGTAAATTTGGCTGATTAATTGAATATCCAGAACCCATGTGTGATCACCCCGGTTGAACAAAATGGAATAATGAACATGTGGGTGTTGGTTTGGTTACGTGGTGTGTGATGTGGGGGGGGGGGGGGGTGAATCCTAGGTTATTACTAATAAGATGGGAAGCGGGGCAGCGGTAAATTATATTAAAGGGGAAATGATGTGGCACAAGCCTTATTTTGTGATACGATTGTGTAGATGTTGTTAATGTGGCCGGAGGGCTTCAGTAATGGGTTATGATATTAAAAGAAAGTGGAATGTTGATAAATGAACTGTGGGGAATGATAATGAATTAAACACGGGAACAATCAATGGGGATTGATTGAGGATAAAAAGTTTGGTTTTGTGTTTCTTGTGTTCTATTTAACTTGATTTGTGGTTGGTCGGGTTTTTCAACAAAACGCTTGATCTGGTTTGATTTTTGCCCAGTAGTTAAGGAACTAATAAACTAATACAGTTGAAACATGAAAACCTTAATGGGGTTGGGTTTTTTTGATGTATGCATGCTTCTTAGTAGTAGTGCCGAGGCACGTGCTGATTTTCTCTATTGAGAGCCATAGGTTGGGATGTGTTTTTGGTATACATATATGTATCTGTATCTTTGTGTTTTGTCGCACCCCACCCATGTTGAGCACTTAGTGCCGAACACACCAATTTCATGGTAGATGGTGTTTTCCCCTTATATAATACCTCATCCATGCTCCTTCTTCCATAGGCTATGATGAATTGAGGCGACCTTACACCCATGAATCTTCGGGTAGGTTTCGATTGGTGTTATTTTATCCCAAAACACATCGGCCAAGTTTACTGATCCCAAGAATCTTCGGGATGAGGCACATTTGTGTGTGGGTGGGATATGTGGTTTGTGATGGCTGGGTGTGTGCAGGCGGGATATGTGGTTTGGGAGTCCCAGGTGTGTGCGGGCAGGATATGTGGTTTGTGAGGCCTATGTGTGTGCAGGATGGATATGTGGTTTGTGAGGCCCTAGTGTGGGTGGGCGGGTTATTTGGTTTTTGAGGCCCAGGTGTGTGCGGGTAGCAGTAGTGTGGTAGCATCCGGACATTTGCTGTTAGGAAGACCAGCTTTCTAGTGTGGGGAAATGGTGTGGGGTACCCAATACTCTTGTTCTTATACAATACTACCAGTTGTTTTGTGTTTTTTGTGAGTGTGGCTGGTGAGGTTGGGTGGATAGAATTCCTTGCTAGGTTTTGGATTCTTCTGTTGTTCTCACAAGACATTAAGATGTATCCCCACCTGTGCACGAGAGATTTAGGTTTCCCTACTAAGTATACATGTATTCTCACCCTACGTTTACATTCAGGTTTCCATGAGCACTACCAGGGCCTTGCGGGACCCTACTAGTCAGGATAGTTGGATTTTTTGCAGTTGTTGTACTCTTGTTTATTTTGGTATTGCACTTTTTAGATTTCTTGTACTTGTACTTGTTTCGGAATTGTTTAAACATTCATGTGGGATTGGTTTGGGTTTATTTTCATTTACTTGTTCCTGTTTTTTTGGTGTTTGACTCATCCTATATCCCAATCTTAAATAATAAAAAGGAAAATGCCTCCCATATTGGTGAAAACTCATACCCATGGTGCTAGTCACCACTTTGAGGACTACTAGTGGAGGGACTCGGGGGTCATTATCTCCCTTTCACCATTGCCAGCTCAAAAGGGGCATCTTTGGTGGGAGGGTTCATGACAAAACCTGATTTTTATCATTTTAAAATATTTGAATAAAATATTTTATTCAAAAAAAATATTCTTTTCAAATTATAAACATGTCCCAATCATGACATTAAACTCCTCAATACAATGTTTCCAATTAAAATGAATTTTTTTTATTAAATCTTATAAATAATATAATTACTTATATAAATCATTATTTTTTTGAAAAATATTAAATTATATTTTTTTTACTATATTAAAAATCATATATTTGATTTATTCATTAGTTAAATATTTACTTCATCGTAATTGTTCAAGGAATTAATGTCAATATTTATTAACACAAAATTAAAAATAAACATATATGAGAAAAAATGTTATTTTATTTCCAAATTACTATTATGTTTTGAATAAAATCTTCTAAAGACCCTCATAATAAAATATTATACATAGTGAACAACCAAGTGTCAACAAGTTGTTGTTCATTTTAATAAAATAATATAAATTGACCAATGTGATCCATTTGGTTCCCAAATGTCATAAATTTTAATCTAACATTTATAATTGTATAAAAGTGATTATATAAAATGTTTTAGCATCAATATATTCCATTTAAAAATTCTTATAATTTTAATACAAAATTATTTATTTTTCTAATGCTTGTATAAGAACTACCTCAGCATTGGACAATCATTAATGTCAATTATTTAATATATAAAAATAAAAAATCACTTTCATAGATAAAATTTTGTAATGTAAAAAATAAAAATCTTTATTCATAAATGTTTTAAATTCAATCATATTGTTTTCTTGATAACATCTTAAGTTTTCTATTTTAACTTTTCTTTCCCCGCAAAACTATTTTATAAGAATTTGGTTAAGATCAATGTAAAATAAATATAAAATGTGAAATTTACAGAAAAAAACATAAATAATAAATAATAAATAATAAATGAGTCTAGAAAAATAATTTTTACGACTAAATTATTATTTCAAAAGAACCAAATTTTACATTTCCAATGTTGTAGAGGCAGTGCATCAAAACTGAAAGTATTTTTTTACTTCTCTTGAATATAATATTTTTTTCATGTTCTATGATATTTCTATAACATATAATTGTAATAAAACATTACATAATTATTCATTAAATTTCAAATATTTAATTTTTCAATTGTTTCCTTATGGCGTCAACAAATGAATTTTGTATTTTTTAAAAAGAGTTACTTTTTTCTATTCACCAAATATTATACTCTTTTAGAAAATTATAAAAAATATATAAGAAGTTAATTTAAAAATTTAAAATTCCAAAATAAAATAATATTTGTCAAATTAGAAATCTATAGTTGAAAATTTTAATGTTTAAAATAAATAATGATTTAGTAAATTATTTATTTTATGAATTAATATTTAAATATATTATACTATTAATTTTTTCTTATAAATAACTAGGTTGATACATGCCCCCTCCCATTTTTGAAATTTCATCCTCCCAATTTAATTCACTTATTAAGAAAATGGGGGTATATTTCCCTCATAGAATTTTTAGATTCCCTTGTTTCTTCTTCTAGAATGTGATTTTTCTACAAACAAATTACCTAGTGAATTATATTCATCTGCAATACTTACTTTATATGATCACTAATATGAATAATATTCACTTCATAATGAAGGTTCTTCTCTAGATGGAAAACTTCGAAATTTGGAAACAACATATGAATCTAGAACATGATTTCGTAACACCAAAACATGGAAAACACTATGTACCTAATTTGAACAAGAAAGAAATGGTATTTGTAAGAAATTAGTCCAAATTTCCCTACAATTTCATAAATTCCAATGATCAATTGGATAAACATTCCATTATTAAAAAAATAAATAAAATTTTTCCATAGATAAAATTTTAGAATAACATGATCAACTACCCCTAAATAAAGGTATTTCCATATATTATCAATATAAAATTTATTCGTACTCTGAGTTGTCGTAAAATTATGTTGAATCAATTGAACTATTTACACCACATCCTCTAATAATAATTTTCCCATTAAATTCATTTTCCCAACTACATCCCAAATTAATGGAGTTCATAAAAAAATTCCATATAATGGTTAATAAGGTGACATATTTATACTATAATTATGACTATTATTATAAGTAGACTCAACTATTGACAGATATTGATCGAAAATTCACTGGTAATCCATTGAACAAGCTAGAATAATATCCTTCAATGTCTAAATTATTTTCACACCATTCTGTTCAGTTGAGAATGAAAAGATATTCTAAAATTTAATTTATTTCTCAATGACTTCTGAAGTATTTTCAAAATTTTATATGTCAAGCTAGGATCACGATCGAATACAATGGAAAGAGAAACTCCATGAAACCAGTAACATTCATTAAGGAATAACAAATACATATGAAAAATAGAATTAATGTCTCTAAAATAATGTTAATGAGAATATTTTTTCAAATGATCAACAATATCCCATATTTTATTATTACCTCAAGTTTCCTTTTGTAGTCTCACCATTGACTGCATTGATATATTTTCCCATATCCACTCTAGCACTGTAAAATGTTGATGTATCTAGTTTGGTAACTACTATTATACATTATCTTTTTTATATGTAAATAATTTCATGTTAAAATCAGCAATATCAATTTTCATTCCAACCCACCAATAATATTCTTGAATGTCTCTATATGTATTTGTTCTACCAAGATGAACAGAAAATAGAGAATTGTGAGTTTTATAAAATTATTCTTTATTCTGTTGAGAATCAGAAGGAATAGATAATCTCATTCCAACCCACATAAAATTATCATTATCATTGTTAATATTATTTAACAATCCATGTTGAACCTATTATACCTGTTTATGTAACCAATAGTCTTTAATATTATCATTCTTTATTATGTGTGGCATAGATGATTGCACTGACACCCAAATCAAAACAGAGGAACATCCAAGAAGAACAAAATTGAACCCAAATATTATAAAATAATTAACCATTGTGCATGATCAAAAAGTATCATGGTTAATATAGAATTAAATTTAAAAATCAATCCACCAACTAGTCTTCTTTCTTTTTCAAGTTGGTAATGAATCATGAAATCAGAATAATTGATTCTTTTCAATCATATTCTCTGTCTCTTGTTAAATCCATTCGTAGTTAATATATTCTCCAAAAATATTATGATTGTTGTTTTATATAATTTAAATGATGCGTCCAATATATAAATGAAAAAACAACAGAAAAAAATTCCACATAATTTGTGTGGTAAATAAACGCATGAGGTATCAACTGATGCCGAACATATGCAAATACCAATTCATTTTTCATCAGTACACAACCATGCCCTTTCAAGTAACTATCACTATAGATAATCATTTACCTTGTCTAAAAGGTATTTAAAATGTTAGATAATCCAGTAATCGTCTTTTCATTTCATGAAAACAATCAACACATTGTTTTTTCTAGATGAACTTGCAACCTCTGTGTGTTATCCTAGTCATTAGGCTTGATAATCATGAAATGTTTTTGAAAAAACTCATGTAATAATCTTCCAAACCAAGAAAAATATGAATTTGGTTATATTTTAGGTCTTGTACATTCTAATTGTTTTTTATAGGATCAATAATCATGTAATCTTTAGAAACAATGTTGTGAAGGAAAAAAAATTTGCAACCAAAATTCACACATGCTTAATTTTCCATATTTTTCTTTTCTTTCATCATTTACAAAAACTCTTGGATCCCTTTAATGATCTTATTTAATTTCAGAATATTCCAAAATATCATTAATAAACACAACAAAAAACTTATCAAATAACTCATAAAATACTATATTCATAAGATCCATGAATTTAGTCAGTACATTAGATAATCCAAATAGAATAAATAAAAATTCATAAATCCCATATCTAATATGAAACATAGTCTTCGAAATTGTATTTTATTGAAAAATAAATAATAATATATAATTGATAATATATATTGTTAATTTTAACAATTACATGATAATTTAAATGTTCCATTATTTGAGTAAAATGAAAAAAAATCATCATTTACGAAGGCTTTCAATTAACACAGCACATATAACAATGGTGTTATTTATTAGTAAATAGATAAGATGAGAGATATTAGGATTCATATACCATTAACACAAAAAAACACTATAATATTTGTGATATTTTAGTTGTTATTAAAAATTTAACAATTTAATAAAATAAGTTATAAATGAAAAAGATATTAAAAGATAAAAAATGAATATAAATTTTTGAAAATACCTCCCTAAGAATCTCATTAAGGATCTTGGAAATGGTATTTTTTTGAGAATATATGATCCAAAATGTGGAAAGGTATCAGTAGGGGTAATTTGGAAGTGGTTATATGGGGAATAAATCTTATAGTGAATAAAATTTGTGAAGAAGAGAGCCTCCTATTATAATTGATGTGTTGGGTAACATAAGAATTACTCAAATTATTACACTATATAAAAATTATTATAGTGTTTAAGACATCCAAATGCCCTAAAATCATAGGATATCACATTTTAGATGGAATTTTTTATTTTATCCATGTTATAATATATTCGTTATTTTTAATTAATTTAATAAAATATATTATTCATGGAAATTTTTTTTTTGAAATTATAAACAATTCACAATCATGAATTTAAAAACATCAAAACAATGTTTAAAATTGAAATTATAATTTTCATTATATATTAAAAAAATTATAATTATCCATATAAAAATATAATTGACATGAAAATATCAAATTATATATATTTTACAATTTTTAAAATTATTGTTTTAATAAATTCATTAATTATAAATTTTTTCATCATAAATGATTATTGAATTAATTTGAATATTTATTAAATAAAAAATTAAAAACCAAATTCTGAAAAAATTTAATTTAATTATCATTCAAAAATAGTATTCATGTTTGAAAAAATCATCTTGGAAACTACATATTAAAATATTATACTTCTTTAACATTATAGTTTCAGCATGTTTTACATCTAATTATTAAAAGAATATAGAAATCCTAATGTGATCTATGTAGTCAAAAATGTCTCAAATTCAAATGTAGAAATAATATTGGTCGAATATTTCATATATAAAATGTTTTAGATAGAATTTATATCATTTAATATTTTTTCTAATTTTAATAAAATATTTTTTATAGGCTTGTTCAAGTACAACATTAGTTTTTCATATAAATTACATTATATTATTTCAAATTTAAAAATTATAAATAAATTAATTTCATGAAATTTTTATTTGAATTATAAATAAAATTATAGATTCATTCAATATTTATATTCCCTCATATACATATCCAGATAACATCTTTATTTTTTTTTTCATTCCCTCCACAAGCATTACACATGCATATGGGTATGATCAGTTTTATATAACAATAAAATTTGATATTATTAGAAAAAATCAATAATATATAACAATGAATAAATGTGTATTGGAAAATAATTTTTGGCACTCAATTATTATAAAAAAATAAGCACAATTTACAATGTTAAATCTACATTGGAACTACATCGGCATTGATAACAATTTTTATACATATCATGAATAAAATATAAATTTAATGTTATAAATTTTTAATATTCAATATTACTCATATTATATTATTATTTAATTATTCAATGAACATAATAAATTTTATATCACAAGTTTGTCTTCATTGAATCTCCAAAAATACCGTATTTTATAAAAATAAAGTACATTTAAGATTCACTAAATATAAAACATTTACAAAAAAATTATCAATAATTCATACCATGATAATTTTAAAATTATGCATTAAAAATTTAAAATAACTTCTTTGAAATTTTTATTCTGTAATTTAAAAATTCTATTTTTTAAAATAAATAACCAAATAATAATTTTTTTTATAATTACTATATAAATCTAGATCACAATAAAAAAGAATTATTCTCTAAATACCTGTGATGTTATAGCGATTACCAAATAGATCCTTAAGGCAATTTTTAATCCAATGGTTTGTAGCTGAATAGGTTATAATGATGGAATTGGTAGAGAGTAGGGATATTCAAGAAGATATACTGATTGTAAAGGGGTATGTTGATCACTTCAATGAGTAGGATAATTTATTTCCAAAAAATTGAATCAAGAGACAATTATGAATTAATATGACTATTAATAGCGTCTTCATCTGGATATTAAACATTCAAATCGTTCTTCTGGTCATGTCATTTTTATGAATCAGGTAGATGAGGTGTTCTATGCGGAGTTCGTTTCGAGACGTAAACCAGTGGAAGTTGGAAGAATGAACTCCTTTGATTCTTGTGAAGGTTCCACATTCAATGATGTGTGTGAAATAGAGTAACATGCTCTAGAGGATTCTTTATTACCCTTTCATTAAATCTATATGGTTAGTTGGGAAATCTACCAAAATTCATTGTGGTGGGACCTATGTAGGTGAAATATAATTTATAACTAGTTTTGGATTCTAGTATCCCATCCTCTTTTATTTTCTTTTGTAAATTAAATTTTCATTTTTTTCTCATACATCATTATTCAATCATTATTAATTGTTCCATTCTTACTCTATAAAATTTTCATTTTCTTTTCTTATGGGTGTCAATTGTGGTGTTATATTGTCTTGTGATGGTCTAGGGATGAATCTGTCTTCCTGAATTAAGAATCATGGATCAGTTTGGGGTATTTTTTATGTTTCTATGTTTGGGTCATTCATGTGATAGAGTCCAGTTTCACTGTAGTAATTTCTAAAATGGTAGAGATATACAATATTTTTCTCATTGTAATTTTCCCTTGAGAATATTAGTACAAAAATTTGGAGATAATGGTACAAACATGTATGAATTTTTCATTTGGTTTCAATTTTGGTTTGAAGATTTGTTTTTATGTTTCATAAATTAAGTATTATTTTGAGTCTAAATGATTATATTACGTTTCTCCCATTGTACTTCGTGACTCTATAAGTGGATATTTTTTTATTTTCGTGTTTATTTTCACACCATGGCCATGTTTTTCCTTTTTTTATTTATTTCAGGGTTCTTGATCAATATATTGATTTTTTGAGTTGAGTTCTTGATTAGAATTTTCAGTTTTTGAGTTATGGTCTTCTTATTATATATTTGAGAAATTATTGTGCATATTTTGGTGAGAAATTGTGTGGATAGGTGTTACCGAGGGTGTTATTTGTTTTTAACATTCATGGTATTTATTTCACGTTCTTCAAAAAACCTCACCAAAAAAATTCTAGGTAAATGTGTAATAATTCATTTTATCTTGGAGTGTCTGATACATTGTGAGTAACATGCACGATTAAAGGGTAAACCAATTGACATGCAAGATGGAGTGTCTGTCATCATGATAGACCCAAACAAAATGGTCAGTGCATGGTTCCATATAAAATGGGATCATTTCAAAAGAGTTCTCATAACTTAAAGAAGAGGGAGCATAGTTCATGCCTAGTTAATATTCAATTAAACCAATCCACATGAGGATCTAGTGTCTTTCAAGTATTTGATGAGATGGTATGTGGAGTGTGATATAATCTATAACAACAAATATAGAATCAAAAAAATATAGATACTAAAATAATTATCTAATAATGCTCAATATAATAGGGGTTGGGTGAATTGTACTATTTTAAAAATTCTTTTGTAACTTTTTAAGATCGTAATGTTTAACAATGTCAAACAAGGAAAAATTTCACAAAAACTCTAGTACTAAATACATTCTGGATTCCAGAAATGTGATTCCGAGAAGTCAACTCTGGAAAGATGATTTTGGAAAGGAAACATAAAAAACGTTTACAAAGATTAAGATCCTACCTTAAAGCGTATAGAATATTACTAAATCAGAGTACAAGTATAAGGGAGTATAAAATAGTTATACGTTCCACTACAATCAAAAAAGGCATCTGAATACCTGAAACAAACAATGTAACAAGCAATAAATCATTTAACAGAAAGAGAAGGGTATCCAACTACCTTGGAAAATTTTATCTTTATATGGACATTCAGAAATGTCTGGCTTACCCACACCAGGGTAAGACCTCGATACAAAGATCAGAATCTGCCTTGTTATCCTCACATGCCCTCAACATCAAGGTAGTCGGCACATCTGTCTTCCTCAGCATAGAAGTCCTTGAAATATAAGTTATTCGGTACATATATCTTCCTATCCCCGGCAGACATCGAATGTAATCAGCAACATTCGGAGTCACATGAAGCAAATATGAACATGACATTAAGTACACACTAAACATTAGAGTCTCTCTCTAGGAATCACTTCAACAGTGTTTATTCTTTATATTCATTGAGCAGTCTTAATGGTTTTTGAGCTCTTTCAAATGAGCTCCAATTTATAGGAACAGTTCCAATGGTCAACTCCCTCCTCCAACCGTCATATTCTCCTTGAATTTTAGAGAGACCTATACTCGTGTCACTCAAATAATTGTTAGTTAGTAACTGAATGCATGAAATAATTTTATAACCAAAACAAGTGTATGATAAAATATGGGTATATAACCAAAATCAAATATTCATAAGTTAATAAAATAATAGTTCAGAGTCTAACCAAAAACACATTTGATGTCTATAATACAATGATATTCAGATTCTGTTTTCTAAGGAATTCAGAACCTGAACTGTATAGAATTCTGGAGTCTGAATTCCAAGGAATTTCAGAATCAGGATTCACAAGAATTTGAAACCTGAACTTACAGAGTTTGAAGTTAGAGTTTAAGATAATTTATAGTCAGAACATACAATGTTTGGAGTCAAAATTCATGATAATTCAGATTCTAAATATAAAAAGTTCAACTTCTGAATTCATTAGAATTCAGAGTCTAAACTCATAAGAGTTCAAAGTCTGAATTCAGAAAAATCGAAGTCAGAACTCAAAAGAGCTTGGAGTCTAAATTCAGAGAACTCGGAGTCAGAAGTCAGATGAGTTTGGAGTATGAACTCAGAGAACTCGGAGTCAGGACTCAGAAGAGTTCGCAGTCTAAATTAATAGAACTCAGAGTCAGAACTTAGAAGATTTTAGAGTCTGAATTCAGAGAACTCAGAGTCAGAACATAAAAGTGTTTGGAGACTAAATTTTGAGAACTATGAGTCAAAATTTGGATCCTAAAAACATAATTCTCTTTATCTAAGTTTTATATGATTTACGTTTTTAGATATGAAACTAAATTTTACAGACAGACGAGATAATAAACAGTGAAAAACATGGTAAGGATAAATTTACTTGGGGAATGACATTTTTCCATTAGAATGTAAAACACAGGGTAACATGTAAATTTCCATGACATAAGGTGTTTATGATTATAAAAACATGAGAATTGTTAACGTCATAACAAAACATTATTGAATCCACAATATCTCCAAACATAATGGAGTGGAAACGTCATAAGGAATCCTTATTGACTCAAAAATCTCCACCTTTTTGGAAAGCACAATCATCCTTACGAAAAATAAAATTAGGACTTAGAAAATAATTTTTTAGAATATGAAAATAAAACTTATCTCCCTTATCATATTGGAAATTGTGAATATGAATAACTCCCCCTTTGGTTTTTGAACACTAAAGATCATATTATAGATTTCTGGAATATGGTTTTTCATTATCTTGAGTATGGAAATCTCTGTAATGAAAACTCCCCCTTAGATTAACTCCCCTTACATAGGGATATTTCTTCTTTAACTAGTATTCTTCTTCCTTTCCCCCCCTTTGTAATTTTCATTATGAATTTTAGGTAATGGAAAATTAATTATGGTACCTAAAATATTTTTATAACACATCCAAAAAATACTATCATCCAAAAATTTCATTATGATTAGAAAAAACTTGTACAATGAGGAAAAGTAATACAAAATATCAGATTGAAACGAAGTTGTCATTTAATTTCCTTTGGAATCAACTTCATGACTATATTATTCAGCTTTTTGAGCTCCTTATGAACTTACTCTGTTATCTTATGAAACTAATCCAGATCCTCAGTTTCTTTTATAAAGTCATTATTCATTCTTCCTGAGACTTAAGAGCCTCTGCCTGAGCCTTCGGGTCTTCTTCCTACTTGATAAGATTTTTTTCGATCTCAATCCAAAGATCAATTTATCTCTTATAGATTTTGACAACAAAATACAATTTCCCAATCAGATCATTCACTTCTTGATGCTGAGAATTTTATTGCAGAGTAAACATTGCTTCAAAACTGGTTGTAAGAAAATCAATCCTACCATCTTCAATGTCAAAAGCCTCATTGAAACCATCTTTGAATTCATAATGTTCTCTCAAATCTTCAACTGTCTTCTTTGACTAGACAACCATTTTCTTACAGGACCTTTTCTCGGCATCGTTGTTAATGATGATCTTATGGAAATCAGCCTCATGTTTAACACACTTGACCATCACCATGGAAACTGAATATGATTTCTGATTTAGTGTGTGTAGAAGCATCTGAAATCTAGATTATATGATTGGGAAAATCGGAATTGTGTCAACCAGCTTCTTTAATGATTTGACAAAAAAATCATGTCCTATAGATGATGATATTGAATCTGAGACATTACTAGGTGAGGGATCTTTCTCTAACGCAACATGTTTCCTTTTTGAAGATCCAATAGCCTCATTTCCTTTAAAACTTCTTTAGTAGGTTTATCAACAACCATATTTTTCCATTTATCAATTCTCATAATGGCTTCCTCATCCAAATATTCATGTTAACTATTAGACAGTTGAAAAATTATATCTTCATCTATCTTCTCCTTCTCAGCTCCTTCCTCAGTATCATCAGGATGAATAAAATGAAGATTTAAATTTTTTTCCTCTGACAAATTTTACAATTAAATATCATTTTTCTCATACTCTTATTTCTGATCTTTACCAGATGTGGCATGTTTTGAATATTCTACTTCAGATGTTCAGATTGACAATTTCTCGGAGGGACTTTCATTCTCATGAAAGTATTCAACTTGCATTATGAGATATTCAGTGTCACCACTGGTTTCTTCTTCTTCCACTTTTTCAAAACATTTTCTACATCAACAAAATTTTCTTGGGGTTTTTCCAGAGTCATGAATTATGTCCCTGGGGTTTCATGTAATGCTTCTATCATGAATGATTTTGGTATTGGGAAATTATCTGATGCTTGCTCAGTATCCCTCAGAAGGGATTGAACATTTTCAATCTCAGACATCTTCTTCTTTTGATTATTTTCTTTAGAATGCTTATCAAGCTCATCTGGTGTCTTCTCTTTTACGGATTTGGCTTCAACAGGATCCAAACCTAAATGTGGTCCCCTGATTTCTTATTTTTCTTATCATCCCTCTATTTTTCTACAAATTCATCTTGATAAGCTTTTTGATTATTAGGATTTGGATGTGAGGATTGGTCTTCCTTAACTTTTAGGGGTTTTCCTTCCTCTTATACTTCCTTCAACTTTCTCTTCTTTCCATTTTTTTTCAATGGTTCAGACATATCTTGATTTTTCATAATTGCTTTAGCTACATCCTTTGGTAGGTCATAAAATTCTCCTCAGTCATTGTAAAAACCAATGTTCATCCTCTTCAAAGTATCATCACTGGATAGCATGACTTTTCAATTTCTAGGCATCGAACTGCAAGGAATTTTGAATGATTCTAGACACCAAACAATCATTATAGAAAGAATGTCCAGGTACATGATAATCTGAGCCTTCAGATTTATATTCTTGATATTATCGATTGTAATAAGAATATTCTTAATCAAATTCACCTTCCTCAAGTTGACCTGAAAATCTAGGATGTACATATCATTGTTCTTTAATTTTTCTTTGTCACCTTTTCTTGGAATGTTAAATCCTTGAACACATAACTCACAGATCCAAAAATTTGTAGAGTGGTGAGAAATCATCAGAGTCTTGACATTAGTAAGACCGAGTCACTCGATTGATTTCACTATTACGAAGATTTCATTGATATCTGACAACCTGTGGGAACAGAATTCCGCTTCCCCTTCGTATGGAATACCAACTAATCTGTCATCCAAAGTATATGAAAGAGCATTGGTTTTTCCATAGCTTTAGAAGGAAAAATTCTATCTGCCTTCTTCCTTAATGGAACTAAATGATTCATAAAACTCCACAAGAAAATATGGATATTCCAAATCCTAAGCCCCTGGATTCGATAAGAAAACACCATCCCATCCATTCAATTTGATTTTTTTGAAATAATAGAATCATACTTGTTGAAGATTTTCCGGTGAAACACCCTTTCTCTATATACCTTCCACTCTAGAATTTGCTTGACAGTAGACATATCTTTATGAAATGATTCATCAAGAGACATTCAGATTTGAGAAAACTCATAGAAGTTCAGAACGAGCTTAAGTAGAGGGTCAAAAATTCAGCACGTGAGAGCTTGAGATCAATGTGGGACTAGCATTGGGTGTCCTTTATATAGACGTTTGATGCCTCAATACCAGTTCCAAACTCAATCCGATGGCCGATAATCTTTCTGATCAGATCTGATAGTTGATATGATAGTTGTAAGGAAAACATGATTGAATTAAATCTTTTGAAGTTTTTATTAAATCATTCAGATTTATGAAAAAGTGAATTTGAAAAATTAAAAAAATGAAAATACTAGGAAGTAAATTATGATTACGAAAACATAATAAAGGAAACATAACTTTTCGATTTCCAGGATGATTATTCTTATTAATTAAATTTATGAAGAACTTTTGATTCTGAAATCTTTAAAAACAAAAAATAAATTTGAAAATGGAATATTCCATTAAGAATATTTTAAGTATGAAAATAATCAATATAAAAATTTTGAGTACGAAAATATTCATTACGAAAATTTTAAGTAAGAAAATCATCATTATGAAAATTTTATGTATGATTTGAACTAACTAACAAGCATATGTACTCCCCCTTCTAAAAAGGAGTTTATTTCTGTAAGGATATTGGTTTTAACAAGAAGTTAATAAGGATGGTTAACATACGATTATCAGTCCTAACTTTTGTTTAATGTATAAAAAATCTATCAGAGGGTAAAGATTTTGTGAAAATATCAGCAAGTTGATATTGTGATCTGACAAATTGAAGAATGATATCTCCTTTTTGTTTGTGATACCATTGAACGTGATGCCAAATATCTATGTGTTTTGCACGAGAGTGATGCATAGGGTTTTTTCTTAAATCAATGGAACTCGTATTATCATATTTTTTTTGGTAAAACTCATACCATAGTCTTTGAGTGTTTTTTGCATCCACAACACTTGATCACAACAACTTCAAGCTGTTATATATTCAGATTCAGTAATGGAATGTGATACTGAGGGTTGCTTCAGGAATGACCAATAAACTAATGAATCTCCTAAGAAATGACATGTTCTGGATGTATTTTTTCTATCCATTATACATCCACCAAATTCAGCATCAGAAAAAATCTTTAGAACAAAATCATATTCAGATGTATAAAAGTGTCCTAAATCCGTGGTTTCCTTTAAGTAGCATAAAATTATTTTCACTACCTTTAAATGAGATTCCATAGGATTGGATTGATATCTTACACATAAGCATACTGAAAATATTAAATCTAGACGACTATATGTCAAGTAAAGTAATGTTCTTATCATACCTCTGAAAGATGATTGATCTACTAGTTTCCCAGCATCATCATTATAAAGTGAAATTGATGTACCAATAGGAGTAGATATATTCTTAGTGTTGTCAAATCCATACTTTTTAAGAATATCTTTAATATACTTATGTTGGAATACATAGATCCTTTCTGGTTTTTGAGAAAATTGAAAGATAAGGAAAAATGTTAACTCACCCATCATACTCATTTCGAACTCATATTTTATTAGATCTGTAAAGGAACTACTTAAATATTGATGAGTTGAACCCAATATAATTTCATCTAAATATATTTCAACAATCAAAACATTTTTTACCATTCTTTATAAAAAGTTTTAGATCTGCATTTCCCTAACGTAATTATTTTGATGGAAAAAACATTTATGTCTATCATACCATGCTCAATGGGATTTCTTAAATCCATACAATGCTTTGGTAGGTTTAAAAATATGATCAGAATGTTTTGTAACTTCAAAACAAAGTGGTTGCTCAGAAAAAAACGTCCTCTTGAATATAGCCCTTAAGGAATGCACATTTAACATCCAATTGAAAATGTTTGAAATTGAAGAATGCTGGAAAGGTAAGTAAAATACGAATAGATTTATGTTTAGCTACTGGAGAATGGGTTTCATCATTGTTTATTCCTTCTTGTTGATAATTGCCTTTAGCAACCAATCTAACTTTATTTCTTACTATTATTCCATTTTCATCACACATATTTCTAAAGAACCATTTTACACCAATAACAGAAGTTTCCATACGTTTTTTAACCATGGTCCAGACTTTATTTATTTCGAATTAATTCAGATAATCTTGCATAGATTTTACCCAATTATCATTACCTAATGATTTGTCAGTGATTTTTGGTTCTAATTGGGGAAGGAATGATAGATGTTATATTTTATTTCATAAAGAAATTCTAGTCCTTACAGGTTTATTTACATCAACAAATATACCTTCAATGGAATGATTTTTAAAAACTACTGATTTGGGTTTTGTAAAACCTGTTCATCAATATAGGATAGGTAATATTCTGGGGAAAATGTTTCAAAAATATATTCTTGGATATCTTCCTTATCAGAAGGATCTTCTAACAAAGGTTGATAACCAGTTTTTGAAAACACATCTGATGTTCTAGGTTGGGGTTGTTTAAAAACTAAGGTATATGTTTCATCAAATTTAACATGTACTATTTCATCAACAGAGGATGTGTTTTTAGTGAAAACTCTATAATCCTTAGAAGTTGTGGAGTATCTAAAGAAAATTCATTCATCATATTTTGGTTTGAATTAGTGTAAATTATCTTTAGTATTAAAAATGAATAACATGCAACCAAAAACTCAGAAGTAATCATTTCTAGGTTTTCTACCATTCCATTACTCATAAGTGGTTTTATTTAAAAAAGGTCTAATTAAAACATGATTTATTGTATAACAAGATGTACTCACAGCTTCATCCCCAAAATTTATGGCAATAGAATACTAACTACGCATGGATCTAGTTATATCTTCAATAATTATATTTCCTCTTTCAACATCACCATTTTTTTGATATATTCTGGATTTGAGAAGTTATGATTAATTCCTTTTCTAATACAAAAAGTTTCAAAATCCGAATTTTGAAATTCTCTTCCATGATCACTATGAATAGTTTTCAATGGAAGGTTTTTCTCATTATTGAATTGGGATCTAAGACTTATGAAATAAGAATGAGAATTGTATTTATTTGCTATAAAATACACCCACCTAAATCTGGTGTAATCATCAACTAAAATAAATGCATAATACTTGACTCTAATGATTCCAGTTTTTGTTGGACAAAAAATATCCATATGTACTAACTATAATTCATCAGTAGTTGAGACATCACTAATTGATTTAAAACTGGATTTGTGTTTCCTGCCATATATACAAGGATTAAAAAAAATTGAATCAAATCTATGTTCTAGTATATCCTTAAATAGTATTTTCTTTTAATGTTTTCATAGGTTACTAATGTTACATTGTATTAACCTTCTATGCCACAACCAAGAATGATCTTCCATTGCACTAAGCCATGGCATTTCATAGCTCATATGGTCTTCTATGTTTAGTGTGTATACATTCTCTTGCCTATGGTTAGAAAGAATAAATTCATCATTGGAATTGTATACTATGAACTTGTCATTAAAAAAATTCAAAAGTTAAACTTCATCACATAATTGACTTATGCTAATGAGGTTATGCTCAATACCCTTAAAAATATGAAATTAAAGTTTTCCAAGAATATCTATGTTACATGTATCAATAATTTCCCCCTCAACATTATCTTGGAATGTTACTTTTCCCCTTTCATCTTGAAAACATTTTCAAATTAGTTTTTGTTATCAGTCATATATCGGGAACATCCACTATCCAGGTACCATTCATTGATGATGGTACTTTCCCTATTTTCTTGAAAACAAAGTATTTAGAAATTTGGAACCCAAACATTATTGGATACAGAAATTTTAGAAAGAAAAACCTTAGGCACCCACATTTTCAAATAATGACAGGCTTTATGAAATCCTAAAAGTTGACTATTGTTTAGGGAAATATTTCTTGCCTAGTGTCCACCACACTGAAACTTAGTAAAGAAAGGACCACTTTGTGGAATCGAATAATTGTTACTAAAAATCGGTTTAGAACTAGTATTACCAAATACAGATTATTCCATAGAGGTCAGATTTGAGAATACATCTTATCAAAAATTTCATTACATAAGGTAAGGTTTGAGAAACACGTCATCATGGAAAAAAATTCAGATTTTATTATGATAACTATGTTCTTGTTTCCAAAAACATTAGCGTTAGAACTGAATTTATGCTTAAAAATATTTTTCTTAGAAATTACATTTTCTATATACTTAGAAAGTTTATCCTTCTCATAATTTAATTCCTCAATGTATTCTGAAACACATTCTAAATCATGGGTTTTCTTATCAACATCTTCAGAAGGATCAGATATTTCATTAGTATTTATAGAAATCATAGAGTTTTCCTTCTCATGCTTCTTGTTGACTTTAGAATTATCATTCTCAATAAGCTTATCAAACCTAGAAACTTATTCATAGGAAGGAAAAATATCATTTTTATCATAAGAAGATTCATCATCTAAATATTAATATTATTTATAATTACTATAATTTGCATTCAAATAAAAATTTTTCATTGATTCATAAATTTGTACCTTATACATAAAGCAATGATTTTCAATAGGTTTTTGGAAATTAAACCATGAATCTTCTGCCCTGAAGATTTGTAATATGATGATTCCTCTCAAGAGTCTCCACCACTGGCACTCAAGGCATCATTATCTTTAAATACATTCTAAGATTAATCTTTGTAGTACTTATTTATGTTTCTCTCAAAATGATTTTCCTTTTATTCCTTTCACGTAACCATAGGAAAATTAGGTCGTATATGTCCAACTCTCTTGCATTAATAACATGTAACTTCTCAATCATTCTTATCTTTCCATTATTTCTTCTTATATTTGGATTGAATTTTCTTATGTACAAATATATTTTTCATCCTTCATGAAAGATTGGCAAGATCATTTTCTAAATATTCACATCCACTATATTCAGATTGAATAACAACCTTCTTATATTCATATCTTTTAAATCTCTCAAGAGTCTTGGATTTATTATGATTTGAAGTTGTTGTAAAAGAAAAAGTGCCATTCCCATTAATCGTCTTTACATTATTAGCATCTCTCTTCATTCTAGTCTCATGTTGATGAAGAGTTCCATAATTTTCATCAAGGAAAATCTGAGTATCATTTATGTACTCATCAATAGAATTCCTCTTGGATTCCCACTCATTAGGCATGATGTCTATAATCTTATCAACAAGAGCTTCATCATCTAATCCTTTCTCAACCATAGATTGTAAACTATAAATAAGAGTTATAAATTTCTATTGCACCTTGCGATTGGGATCTCCATAAGGAAAGAAAAAACCATGATATTCAGCTCTGAGCATGGCTCTTCCTGTTTCAATGACTTTTGATGTTCCAAAGTGTGTAACTTTGAGTTTCTTCCAAATACAATTTTCTGCTTCACAAGATCATATTTGGCTATATATAATTCTAGTCATGGAAAAAAGTATTGTATTGAGTACATTATAATTCAATTGATATTCATGATTTTCTTGATTGGTGAAGGTACAAACTTCCTTGTCCAGGATTTTATATCCTTCAGTAAGCATAACAAAATTGTCTACACTAGTACTGATAATAAATTTCTTCATGTGATCTCTCCAATATTCTTAATCATTCCCATCAAAAATAGGTGGTCTAGTTAGATTTAGGTTTTTAATGGAACCAACATTGATTCCTGACATCTTAAGGAAAACTGTCTTGACCAAAACATGTTAATAGTAAGGTTAAGTAAACATGAAATATATACCTCAGCATGGAAAAAGTAGAACAATGAAAATTTGATCAAGGAAAACATATATGTGAATATAAGTATTTCAGAGACATCCTCTGATACCAATTGTTGAGATGGTATGTGGAGTATGATATACTCTATAATACCAAATATAGGATCAAAATAATATAGATACTAAATGAAGTATCTAATAAGGCTCATTATAAAAGTGGGTGAGTGAATTGTACCCCTTTATATGCTTCATTGGAACTTTTAATGATGGTAATCTTTAACAAAGATAAACAAGGAACAAATCCACAAAACCAATAGTTATAAAAACAATATTGATTTGGGAAAAGTGATTCCGAGAATTCATCTCCTGAAAGATGGTTCTAGAAAGGAATCATAACAATAGTTTACAAAGATAAAGATTCTACCTTAAAGAGTATAGAATCATCCTAAATCAGAGTACAAGTATAAGGAAGTATAATATTGTTATACTTTACTATACAATCAATAAAGGCCGCGGAAAACTTGAAACAAACAATGTATCAAGTAATAAATATTTTAACCCAAAGAGAAGGGTATCCAACAGACTTGGATAATGGTCCCTTGATTTATACATTCAACAAAGCATGTCTTACCCACACTAGGATAAGCACTTGATACAAAGATCAGAGCCTATCGTACTATCCCCACAATCCCTTAACATCATGGTATTCAGCACCTCTGTCTTCCTCATCAAAACATTTCTCAGACTTTAAGGTAGTCGGAACCCTTGTCTTCCTATCCCCGAATGTCCTCAAATATAATCAGAAAACATTTGGAGTCTCATGAAGAAAATATAAACAAGAATTTTAGCATTCACTAAGAATTAATGTCTCCCTATATAAATCACTTCAACAAATATGTAATATCTAGAATCACAGAACAGTCTCAATGGTTTTTGAGCTCTTTCAAATATGATCTTATTTATAGGAACAACTGCAACGGTTGGCTCTCTCCTCCAACAGTCATTATTCCTTCAATTTCAGAGGGACCTGTACACATGTCACTCAAAAAATGGTTAGTTATTAATTGAATTCATGACATTTTTTTATAACAAAAACAAGTTTAAGAAAAAATATCGTTACATTAAAAAAATCAAATAATCAGAATTTATGCAAGTAAAAGTTAAAAGTTTAACCAAAAACACATTCAGTGTCTATAATACAATGATATTTGGATTATTTTTTCTAAGGAATTAAGAACCTAATCTATATAGAATTCCGGAGTCTCAATTTCAAGGAAAATTGGAATCTGGATTCACATGAATTTTGAACCTGAACATACAATGTTCGGAGTCAGAGTTCATGAGAATTCAGAGTCAGAAAATTCAATGATAGGAATCAAAAATCATGAGAAATTAGAGTCTGGACATACATATTTTGGAGACTAAAATCATTAGAATTCAGCTTCTGAACTCATAGGAGCTCGGAGTCTGAATTCAGAGAACTCAGAGTCATTCAGAGAAATCGCAGTCAGAACTCAGAGGAGTTCGGAGTCTGAATTCAGAGAACTAGGAGTCAGGACTCAGATGTGTTTAGAGCTTGAATTCAGAGAAATCGAGGTCTAAACCTAGAAGAGTTCAGAGTCTGAATTCAGAGAACTCAACGTCAGAACTCAGAAGAGTTCGGAGTCTGAATTTGGAGAACTCATAGTCTGAATTCGGATCTTGAAAATAGAATGATCATTATCTAAGTGTTTTATGATTCCGAGGTTTTAGATATGAAATTGGATTTTACACTTAGACATGATAATGAAAATTAAAAACATGGTGAGGATAAATTTCCTTGGGGAATGAAAAAATTTCCTTATAAAAGTAAAATACCAGAAAACCTGAATTTTTTCATGATATAAGGTGTTTGTAATTTTGGAAAAATGAGAATTAGAAAAGTCATAAGGAAACCATATTGACTCAAAAATATCCCCAAACATGAAGTTATAGAAAATTAATAAGTAAACGTTATTGAATTAGTAGTATTATGTTCCTAGTTTTCCACTATTTATTAAATTATGTGGGATATTGTCACACAAGGTTTTTAGTCTTTTATTGATCCGGTCCATTGGAAACCCCGATCCTTTTTATGGGTATTTGGTGAGATTAATCCTGAGTTTTTAATTTTCATATATGTCTAACCACCTTAATTATTGATCCCCATTGTTTGTTTAGTAGTTTTTAAGAAAGGGTGGTTACTTCCTGATTTTGGCCAACCATGAGCCCATTCCCTGTTTTTAAAACTGAATTTTTTTCCATTATAACTCTTTTGTTTTTCATCCTTTTTCACCCATTCAACTTCCAAAATGTCCCATAATGATATATTAAAACTTATTTATCCTTTTGGACCCATTATAAATTCATAAGTACGGTCAATTTGGGTTACTTATTTAGGTATTGGGCCAGCCCATGGTCTCATTTCTTGTTTTAAAGAAATAATTCGTTTCATTTATATATTTTTACTTTTTTAATATTTTTTGGTTATTCCACCTCCCACACTAATAATATAATCCTATCATAACCCTCATAATCTATTCTACCTCTTTAGAGCTCATATGAGGCAGGGATTTGGGCGAATATTCTCAGGATACCTCAAATCGTCCAAAATTGACAAGGTATATTTTATCATTCATAAATCAATCAATTAATAATCTTTTGGACACCATTCTTCTTTTCCTGGTTCTTCTAGACATTATTAGTGTCTCCGAGATGTTTCATTCCATTCACTTCTCTCTAGGCTTTCATATCTAAGGGAAGACGAATAGTTTTCCAGGGTGAAAGGTGAGATTCTTTCACCTTTCTCCCGCCTCTTCCCACTCATTTAATTATTTATTGGATTTATATTGTCCCCTAGTATTTATCGACCCTTGGTTTTGTTATAACATGTTTTTATGGGTTTTCAATTTTTTTTGTCTTGGATTTATAGTTTTATGGTTTATAAACCCGCGGCGGGTGATTTCGGTTGTGCATTTCAATTACGCCAAGGATTTGCGGTAGGATATCCCATACATAGGCCATTATCATTCAAGTTTCATCATTTTAATATTCTAAAAAATTTATAAAAATGATTATTATTATTTTAAAGCCTTTGGATAATTATCTTGTTGTGAAAAGTTGGTGTTTAACCATAGTTTTGTGAAAGGTAGTGTTGTTTTTTCATGAAAGTTCTCAACAAGTGTTTGTTCAAATGTTCCGCTATCTTTTTCAAAAATATTGTGAGGTTTATAATCAGGATTATGGTATTTTTAACATTTTAAAGTATCATTATTGAAAATATGACATTCAATTGGTGTTTTATTCCATTTCAAGTAATTAAAATAATTTTTTTTAAAGGGCATGACATGTGTTCAGTAAATTTCCTGTTTGGATTTTATGTGTGATGTTTGATTTAAAAGATATTTTTTTGGATTTATAATGGAATTGGAAGAACGATAAAAGGTATTTTTGGGTTCTTATATGGATTTCCAATTTCGATTTTTTTTAAACTAGTGTGTTTTAGGTTTACAACATATTTTGGCCCGAGTTTCCCAAAAATGGACAGTTTCACATCTTTATGAAAATTGTTTTGTTTTGAATATGTAACCTGAGTATTATAAGAGATTTATGAATTTGGTTTGCTAATATAAATGTTTTTTATACACATCCTAAAAAAATTCATACCTTCATCAAATGGTTTTATTAAAAGTTTCTAGGGATTCCAAATATTATTTCGATTGGTTTTCATGTGTCTTTATAATTTATAGAGTGTTTTTGAATGAGTTTTATGTGAAAAGCCTCAATACACTTCAAGACATTATTTTAAAAAAATATTTAGCAGTTTGTTGATTTGTGTAAGAAATGTGAAGAAAGATTATGGGATGTTTTTGTTTTTATGGTTTTGGAATGGAATGTGGATATGAAATGTTTATTTGATAATATTTTTAACTTTATTGAGGACTAAAGGGAATCCTGGGTATCTAGGTGAGCGGACGTGTACTAGTATGCTAGTGATTCTATGGGGGTTTGCCTCTGTTTCAGGTAGCATGTTTGACGATGACTACACTAACTATGATATGATTATGATGATGATTGGGGACCACTAGTTTATGGGTATGTTCCCTACTATTGTCGCATGCATGAGAACAGATATTTATTATGGTTACTTTCACCGAGATACGAGGTACCTAGGGATCACAACTAACTAGTGCCTAGGGGTGTTCCTGGGACTAGTGATCATTGGATATTTAGTACTCACTGTCGGCATACGATGTGTTTGGTTGGTAAATTCAGTAGTATGTGTTATTTATTTAAATGTTAAAATTCTTTAATGTATCCCTCTTGAAAACTATTTTAATTTTTAAGTTTCACCTCTTTGAAAAAAAATTGTTACTTGCATTTTTTTTATTAAACATGCATGTTTTTGTATGATAATTATTATAGCATGGAATCTCATTTGAAAACCATACTTTCATATATTTAATTTAAAACTATAAATTGATTTTTTTTTATTTTAATGGAATAAGCATTGGGAATATAATATCAGGCTAACCTATTGAGTTTTAATACTCACGCCTATATCTAATTCTTTTTTTAGCCCCTGTGTAGGTTTCATATTTAGTTCGGTCACCTTGGGAGAAATTTGATCATTGTGTTGGAGAGGGACCAGAAGTGACACATGGAGTTAGTTGGTCATCAGGATTGTTCAGTTGTGTTTTTGGTTATGTTCTACTTTTAGTTTCTTGTACATATAATATTCAGTTCAATTTTTATATAAATTCATTTTGGGTTGTCTGATTATTTATTCTGTTTGTTTGATTATTTATATATGGGTGAAATCATTCCCTTGTGTACTCTATTGATTCCCTTGTAACTTTTCACCATCCCAGGAGGATCAAGAACTACTCTTGGGACTTGTCGCGGGCTGGACTGGGTGACCAGTTCAGGGTCAACTCGGGCTGGTTCGTGAAAAAATGGTATCAGAGGAGGTCGGCTCTTAGCAGACCTTTCTTTTTAGAGCACCCTTGTTATTTTTGTGATGTCACGGTAGATGGAGTAGGATTTTTGGGACTTTAGGGGTATGTTCAAGAAGTGCGTCGCGAACTCTTTCTTGTTCTAATCCTCGTGTTTCCATGGAAGTCTGGTTTTATTAGTGTCCTTTGTTCTGGTTGATTTTTTGGTGTTGGGATATGACAAGGGGAGTTTGACTAATGGCCCCCATGATCTCTAAAGGCCTAGAAATCCATGTGGAGCTGGGTAATGGTCCTAATAAGTCTTTCTATGTTGTTGTTGGGTTTGGCATGTGACCACCAACCATATGGTCAAGTCACCCACCGACACTAGTTCCCCCTTTTTGGGTCTCTTGAGCCTTTCTTGGATTCTGAATATTTGTTTTTTAAAATCGTTGTGTGAGAATTGTGGAAATGGGTTTTAAAGTAAGGATTAAATTTTGAGAAGATAAAAAGGGGCTTTTCAAAAATAAAATATAATAATGGTTTTGGAAGGTTGTTTTTGTGTGAAAAAATGGAGGGAAGTGGAAATGATTTAAAGGGATTGGATTATCCATAATCTAAACTTGTGGTTTGTTGAAATAAAATCTTTTGAAATTGTGAATAATTTTAAGGTGATTCTAGATATTTGTTTTAAATGGGGTAATTTGGGATGTTAAATTTTTTTTGAATCGAATAAATTAGTTTTGGCAATTGGTTTTGATTGTTTGGTGTTTTACAAGAAACTATATTGGTCACGATGGACCCCGGATTATGAAAATATACATTACTGGATTTTTTTTTAAAAAAAATGTGAAGGGTTTTGAGTGTCTTGGTTATTTAAAAATATTTTAAAAATGAAAAGGGGTAGGTTTTTATGAAAATGGTTCTTACATAATTGTGGTTTGTTTTTTATGAAATATGAAAAGGTTTTCTTTTGACTTGCTAGTTGGTGTTCCTTATGAAGGAAATTTTTTTTGGAATGATGTTGTTTTGTTTTAGCCATTGGTGTTTTCATGGGTGATCACATGCATGGTTTTATTTATATCTAGAAGGATGGCCTGTATGGTATGGTTTTTGTGTGTGTGGGGTGGCATGAAAATGTACATGTTGGTGATACTTGATGAAACACCATTGGTGAATGTGGAAACTAACCAAGTTAGTTTTTTTTTTCAAAATAGTTTTGAGATGAAAATTGTGGCCTTATTTAAAACCAATGGTTATGTGGTTTGATTTTTCTATGTTATATAATAGTTTTTTATTTGTTTAGATTCCATGTGATCTATAATTCATACTCCTGTTCTATCTAGAGATGAGATCTTGTTGGTGGCTCGGTTTTGGAGTAATTTTCTTTGGGTTTCTAATGATGTGTTTGATGTTGTGATGTGGTCATGGATAGTTCTCTGTTGGAAATCTTTCCTACTGATCAACCTAAGGATTCCTTTAAAATTTTAAATCGTCCTCTTTTGATGATGGATCAACCAGTTTGTTGGAATAGAGAGCTATTTGGGACCTATTAAAAGTGCATCTAGGTCATGATAATTCTTTTTGACAAAGCAGTTGTGTTCGGTGATGTTTATGTGTTTCTTCGTATTCCTTGTCCATTCGTCCCCTAATTTGGAGTTAGATATAATTTTTTTATGTTTCTGTGAGTTCCTATTTAGATGATGGTTTTTGTTTGGTGATCATGTGTGGTTTTTTTGAGTTGTATGATCCTTATCACCTGACTGCAGTGCAGCAAATGCTTCAAGAATCAGGGCTCCAGCCATAGGCCTTGGAGTGAAGCTTTTCACGCTATAAGGAAATTGACAGAGGTGTGGAGTGCTCAATTAGGATCCCTACTCCCCGGTTTTGGTATGTTAGTTTCTATTTAAACATTTTGGTTTCTCATTTTTGTGAATTTCCCTTTGTCGCAAAAAGCATGGTGGACATAACCCCTCACAGAGTGTCTATGGTTATTTTTTCATGGATGCAGGTTTTCAATCAATGTCCTTGGGTGGACTTCCTGTAAAAATCAGGTGCAGTAATGGTATTACCTATTCATAGGTGGAGAGTTTTTGGTAGTTTATTTGTTTCGTTTGGGGTTTTAGTGGCCAAATTATTAGGTCCCCTTCCCTCGCATCCCCAAGTGGCGGGGGGTCCAGAACTGTGCTGAATGTGTTGGCCAAGTTCTTGTCCCCTTCGTTCGGGAGTTGGTGTTTTATATGATCATGTTGTAGCCCTATTTACTTTTTATAGTAGGTTTTTGTATGAGTGGGTTTTTTGGGCTTGTGTGAGTGAGGCCCAATTCTAGCTCATGTTGAATTCTTGTCTGTTCGTTGCTAGTTGGTTTCTAATAGTGGGGAGACCCACCATGGGTCTCCTGGATTTTCATTCTAAGAAAATTTCTAGTGAAAGTTGATTCTTAATGGTGGGGATTCCATTCTGTAATCCCCTATAATATTTGGTTTTTGTGAGTTTTCTTTGGTTTGGGTGATGGTTGGGTTCATTGAGATAATGCCCAACAATCGGGTTCTTGGCTTGGTTGTGGAGGTGGCGGCTTCATCTTTCTATTGATTCTCCAGACGTGGTTGTGAGTTATGTTTTGTGTGGGCAAGAGTATTAAGTTGCATTGTTGGTGATTGATATTTCATTATATTTAGAGGTTGGATAATGTTGTTATGGAATCCTTAGGTGTTGTTTTTTTTAATCCGGAAAGTGTTATGGCTTTCCGAGGGCGGAAAGCTTTAATGGTGGGGATAATTGCCACACATAGTTTTCTTGTCATTGTATTGATTTGGTCCATTGGAAATCCCAATACATTTCATGTGTATTTGCTGAGATGAATAATATGTTTTGAAGTTTCATATATGTCTATCCACTCTAATTTGGGATCCCAATTGTTTGTTTAGTAGTTTTTGAAGAATGGGTGGTTACTTCATAATTTGGGCCAACCGTGAGCCCATTCCCAGTTTTAAAAACCAAATTTGTTTCCTTACAACTCTTTTTTTTCAACATTTTTCACCCATTAAACTTATCACTGGTCCCATAATGATATATTAAAACTTATTTATCCTTTTGGACCCATTATAAATTAACAAGAATGGTGAATTTGGGTTACATATTTAGGTATTGGGCCAGCCCATTGGCCCATTTCCTGTTTTAAAAAAATAATTCGTTTCATTTATATAATTTTCATTTTTCAATATTTTTCGGTGCTTCCACATCCCCCTCTAATACAATAACCTTTTCCTAACCCTCCTAATATATTTTACCTCTTTGGAGCTAATATGGGTTGCGGATTAGGGAGAAAATTCTCAGGATACCTGAAATCATCCAGAATTGACAAGGTATATTGTATCATTCATAAATCAATCAATTAGAACAATTTTGGACATAAATATTCTTTCCCTGGTTCGTCCAGACCATATAAGTGTCTCCAAGATGTTTCAAGTCATTCCCTTCTCTCTAGTGTTGCAGATCCAATGGAATACGAAGAGTTTTCTTGGATGAAAGGTGAGATTCCTTCTCCTTTCTCCTTCCTCTTCCCCCTCCTTTCATTATTTATGGGATTTATATTTTCCCCTATTATCGATCTACATAGGGTTCTATTATACCATGTTTTTTTGATGGGTTTTCTATTTTTTTAGGTCAGGTATTTATAGTTTTAGGGTTCATAAACATGCGGCAGGTGATTTCGGGTGTGCATTTCAATTACACCAAGGATTTGAGGTAGGATATCACTTTAACATGCCTTTATCATTCAAGTTTCATCATTTTAATATTCTCCTAAACTGATAAAAATGTTTATTATTGTTTTTAAACATTTGGATTACTATATTTATGTGTAAAGTGGTTTTTTATTCTTTGTTTTGTGAAAGGTAGGGTTTTTTTTGTCATGAAAGTGCTCAACAAATGTTTGTTTAAATGTTCCGTTATCTTTTGAAAATATTTTGTGAGGTTTATAATCTATTTTATTGTATTTTTAACATTTAAAAGTTTCTTGAATGAAAATATGACATTCAATTGGTGTTTTATTCCTTTTCACGTACTTAAAATAGATTGTTTTTTTTAAAAAGGGTAGGACATGTGTTCGGTAAATTACCTGGTTGGATTTTATGTGTTATGTGTGATTTAAATGTAATTTTTTGGATTTATAAGGGAATTGGAAGAACGAAAAATGGTATTTTTGGGTTCTTATATGGATTTCCAATTTGGATTTTTTTTACAAACAAGTGGGTTTTTGGTTTACAACATATTTTGGCCCGAGTTTCCGAAAAATGGTCCGTTCAGATCTTTATGAAAATGGTTGTGTTTTGAATATGTAACATGAGTATTATAAGATATTTATGAATTTTGTTTTCTACTGTAAATGGTGTTTATACACCTCCTTTAAAAAATACAATTCATACCTTCTTCAAATGTTAGTTTTGAGAAAATGTTTAAGGGCCAGTTTGTCATTTCCTAGAAATGAAAGAGTGTTATACTTGTGTATACCAAGTTGTGTAATTGGGATTGTTTTATGGTCCATTAAATGATTTTATTAAATGTTTCTAGGGATGAAAAATATGTTTTTGTTTGTTTTTTGTGTGTTTTTATAATTGAATGAGTGTTTTTGAATGAGTTTTATGTGCAAACCCTCAATACACTTCATGAAATTGATTTACCAAAATATTTAGTAGTTTGTTGATTCGTGTAAGAAATGTGAAGAATGATAATGTGCTGCCTGTATTTTTATGGTTTGGGAATGGAATTTGGATGTGAAATGTGTATTTGATAATATTTGTAACTTGATTGAGCACTAAAGGGAATCTTGGGTATCTAGGTGGGTGGACGTGTACTAGTATGCTAGTGATTCTGTGGGGGTTGGCCTCGGTTTCACATAGTAAGTTTCACAATGACAACACTAACTAAACTATGATTATGATGATGATTGGGGACCACTAGGTTACAGTTATGTTCCCTACTAGTGGCTCGTTCATGAGAACCGATATTTATTATGGTTACTTTCACCACGATATGAGGTACATGGGGCTCACAACTAACTAGTTCCTAGGTGTGTTCCCATAACTAGTGGTCATTGTCTATTTTGTACTCACCGTCGGCATACGGTGTGTTTGGATGGTAAATTCAGTAGTATGTGTTATTTATTTAAAAGTTAAATTTTTTTAAAGTACCCCTCTTGAAAAATATATTCATTTTGAAGTTGCACCTCTTTGAACAAAAATTGTTACATGCATTTTTGTTTATTAAACATGCATGTTTTTGTCTAATAACTATTATAGCATGGAACCACATTTGAAAACCATAATTTCATATCTTGAATTTAAAACTATAAATTGATGTTTCTTTTATTTTAAAGGAATGTGCATTGGGAATAGAATATTGGGCTAACCTACTGAGTTTTAATACTCATGCCTATAGTCTTCTTCATTTTTTATCCCCTGTGGAGGTTTCATCTTTAGTTCAATCACCTTGGGTGACATTTGATCATTGTGTTGGAGAGTGACCAGATGTGTCACATGGAGTTATTTGGTAATCGGGATTGTTCAGTTGTGTTTTTGGTTTTGTTCTACATTTAGTTTCTTGTACAAATAATATTTAGTTCATTTTTTATAAAAATTCTTTTTGGGTTGTCCATTTATTTCTGATGTTTGTTTGATTTTTTATATATTGGTGAAATAGTTCCCTTTTGTATTCTATTGATGCCCTTGGTGCTTGTCAGCATCCCGGGAGGATCAAGAATGCATCTAGGGACTTGTCTTGGGCTGGCATGGGTGATCGGTTCATGGTCGACTCGGGCTGGTTCGTGAAAGATATTTATTCTAATTTACAATATTCATTAAAAACATAAATTTCATGCCATTTTCTCTTCATTTAAAACAACATTTCAACCCCTCTCCCCTACTCATTTTATCCAGCCCTTGGGATCCAAGGGAAAAATCTTCCCCTTATCCTTGTTGAATGATGGATGCTTCCCCCATCAAATCTTGGTAGATTACTCCTTAGGATAGACATCTTATCTATAACCTTTCTACCTTCTCAAAATATTTCTTTTTGTATCATGGATTTGTCTAATTTGAACTGTAGATAATAGCTATTGATGTTAGATTTTGTTTGGATTTGATATAGGGTAAATTGTTTTGTTATTGGGTTCGTATTGTCCCATTCATAGAGTTTCATCATGATCTCATAATAATAAGATACATGTATGAATATATTCTATTTTTGAGACATTCTATGTAATTTTGTAGCATTCATAAATTATTTTTTATTATGTTTTTCATGATTGTGTTTTTCAAATTGAATTATCATGGATTTTAATGATTGTTGTTGGATGGATAATGGTGTTTTCAAATGGGTTCTATGTTAATGAATATATTTATATAATGTTAATATATTTACGGTATTTTGATAAAATTACATATTATCTTTTGAATATATTTTTCATTGAATATTAAATTAGGCCTTCTGGAGTTTGATAAAATTGGCTTATAATTGGAATTGTTATTTACATTGGTCTTTTTCCACTATGCATATATCATGAATATGTGGTAACTCTTGGGATTTGATGATATTATTATTATGTTTCACTATTATGATTTATTTTATTTTATATTTAACATTTAAAATTAGTATGGATTTCCATATATATATATAATGGTGTTATTTACATATTTTTAGATTTACTCTAGTAGTGAATATAAATCTTTACAATAATATTAATGCATAAATTCTATATGATGTACATGTCTAAAATAATTTTTTCTACACATGATTTCATGATATACAAATACTTTCCAAATTTTCTATTCATTTCCAAATGAATTCCAAAAAAGGATTCAAATTGTGTTTTATAATGTTTTATTCTAATTCATGTTTAGTACCTATAGAAATCTATTGGGATATCTATGGTTACTTAGGCTAGATTGGTACGTTGAAATATTTTTGGGGCACTAGAATTAAAATTTTAGGATATTTAAGACCAGTTGAAACATTGAAAATGTTTTCTATGTGATGGGATCCTCCATGGCTATACTATAGTTGGAGAGGGTCTCCATCGATATTTTTTCAGAAAGGGTTAATGAATACATGTTCGAATATGTGGGTTATATTCAATGCGAAGAATGTGATGAACTACCCAAATTTACCATTACACTAGTATTACAATATCAGAGAGGTCAACTTGATGGTCGGGATATGGTTGCAAATTATTCCTTGATGAGAGGGAAAATGTCCCCTATGGTAAGATAAAATTCATGGTTGTAGGGACGATGGTGAAAGATTAGTATTATATCTATATTTCTGATGGGACATAGACTACATCATATATCCATTGATGGTATTAGACAGAGTGCATCTAGGGTTATCTCTTGAGACGTTTATGGAATTCCCATTAATAATATTTGTATTTTGAAGAAATTATTAATGGAAAATTATTTCCATGTTCTATTTATGTGTGACTTTATATACAAGTTATTCATGTATTTCTTTTAAAACTAAACAATTGATATATATTATTTTCTCTTCCTTGTTCTACATTCTGTTGATTATGCATTTTCATGAGTTTTGGTTTCTTTATTGGAATTGTTTTTTATAACTATATTAAAAAATTATAATATATTTTAATGGATGTCTATGAATTGATTTTTAAAGAATATTTAGGAAATATTTTCTTGGTTTTAAAAATTATAAACACCTATTTCAATAATTTATTTCAAAACTAGTTTTCACGGTTTATATTGGGAATGTTAATATATGAATTCTATGGTGATTTACTGTTGAGAAATTGTATGATAATATGATACATGTTCCCTTACACATCAATAGATATAATCTATATTATAGATTTAGTTTCTTATTTAGGTGTTTCTAGGGATAGGGTTGGTTTTTTTGGATTCTGGTGAAATTGGGTTATAAGGTGATCATGTCGGGTTCATGTTTGGAAGTATATTATATTTTGGTATCATGTAATTAGATCAATTTATGTATTTATTTATATTTTATTATATGTATTGTTTTTTGTTTATTTCCTAGTTGTGAATTCTATTATGTTTTATTTTTTATTTTTTTATTATTGGTAAAAATTTCCACATTTATTTATCTACAATTTCATGATGGTTTTTATCAGCCTGTGGGGATTTAAGATTCCCTTTAGGGCATTCCAAGGATCAGTTTAGGATATATTTTGTGAAATACATGGGTTGGATCATGAAAAGGGAACCCATTATAATTTATTACAATAATATTTGTTTTCTTAAATTTTATAATTTTTGAGATATATAAATTATGAGGATGAAAAATTGGTATACCAGTTTAGTTGACATGTTTGTTTTATTAGTTGTTCTCTATGATTTAGTATATATTCATTATATGATTCATGATAAGATTTGATAAGGATCCTATAGTTTTTAAATGTTATGATCAACCTATATATATGTAAAAAAAATTATGTCAATATGATCGTGTTGGAAATCAGGTGAGAAATTAACAGTTCGTGGTTTTGTAAGAGTTTTTTTGGACTTCATGGATACTGTTGAGTTTACATTTTTCGGACATGTACTTTCAAATTTAAGTTGTATTAGATCTGTAAGACATTACATGTATATACATTGTATTTATTTTATCTATCCATGATGGATTTTATTTGGGTATATGTATTATTTCTATTTTATACATGTTTTCTTACAGGGTAATTCCCCAATTTATATTTTTATTCTTCCCTCGGTGTTATTTTATATCCAGGGGCCTACTAGAGGCGGGACTCATGGCTCATTTTAGATCATTATAAATTTTTAGCTATGGAGGGGAACCCATGGGGGAAGAAGGTGGGCATGAAAACCCTATTATAACATTTTTTTGGGAATAAATGATATTAATATGTTATGTTTCAGAAATGTCATTGTGATAATAGTACACGTGGGTAAAATATTAATGTGGAAGAAGAAAACATAGTACATAAAACTAAATTTCACATTTGTTTTTTATTTAATTATTTTATTAAACTATTTTTAAATGAACAATGTTGGTTTTTGAAAACATTATAAGATTCATGCATTAAGGATTATTTCAAAATGTTTTAATTATACCATTGTATGTCTATTCATGATTCCTTTTTTGATGGATGTTTCAAATTCCATGTAGTGGTTTTTTGGAATTTTCAATTTATTTTTTTTAATATATTTTTTATAGTTCAAATACTACTAATAAAAAATGGGGCATTTTATTTTGATCATTTACTTAAAAATAGTTGAAAATAATGAATATAGAAGGTTATAAGATCTACTATTAAGTCATGGCCTAGTCAACCCGGGATGAACACATAACCCATCCAAAATAATGACTGAGGAAAAATTAATCCTATATTAATGGCTTATGTGATTTTAATCCACATCCTCTTCCTCATATTATAGTGAATGCAACTAATTTGTGCTCATTATATATTAATTATACTTTCATAATACATATTACATATATATAAAGATATAAAATGTATATAAATAAAAATCTAAACCCCCAAACACACAAATAAATACATATAAATATTGATATATAAATATAAATAAAAATACATTTGTATAATTGTATACAGATACACAAAAATAGAGTTATATAGAAATATATATATATATATTAAATTTCTCTATACGTATATATACATAAAATATAAAAAGAAATATATATATTTATATTCATATAAATTTATATTAATATATATATATATATATTTGTATATCCACATAATATATATATACTCTTGTAGTATATATAAATATATATAAATATAAATAAATACAAATCTTTATAAACTACATCAATAGATATCAACACATATCAATATTATAAAAACAAAATATGCACATATATATATAATTAAGCTTCATTAGGTAAAATTATTATTATATATAAATATTTGAATAAATACTTATACTTATATATATATATATTCCCATCTACATATGTCACTATTTATATATACACACATAATATGCTGAAATATAAATAAATTTACAACCACAATGATATATATATTTATATATATTACAAAATATAATATTAAATAAATATCATTATAACTATATATATACCCAAATAATATATTAACATTTTTAAAATATTATTACAGATATATTTATATAAATATACATAAATCTACTAAAATATATATAATTTTGTATAATTATAATTATACATGCATATAAAAATTGATAAATATATTTATACCCTGATAATATTTATAAATATTGATAAATGTTAACTCAAATAATTATTTAATATATATATACACATATTAATATTTGTTAATATATTTATATAGATATACATATATATATGTACATAATATAAATAATTTTATATTATTGTATATATAATTATAAATGTATTTGTATGTAAATAATAAAAAATATATATATTTCAGGAATATAGTGTCGAGGACAAATAATCACTAACATCTAAGTGCAAGGAACCTGCACTCACCACTAGAAATCTTCACTCTAGGGAATCTAATTAACTGTAGTTCATTATTTGAGATAATGAAATTTTTTAAAAGTTATTTTAAACACTATATAGAATTAATCTACCATCTAGTTAGTTAAATTTGAATGCACCATGGTTGATGTAGATTAAACCCCATAATTTTTGTAATGATTGTATTTATCACATACCTATTTAATAACCAATTAACAAGGAAAATATTAAGGGCCCATCGACCCAATATTCTCACGAATATGAATGAAATTCATATTCGATAGCCCAGAAAACAACTAAAAATAAGAAATAATAGTCATCGTCTCCCATGATTCTCACCTAGGCTCCCAATTTTATTTGGGCCATTATTTTTGATAAATAAATTTCTTAAAAGTCCTTTCCAGTAGTATTTAACATGAATCAACTTACTACTAGGCTAGGTATAAAGGAACCATGATGCAATTGGATGTATAGCCAATAAATGGCGCTATTATTACCTTTCCACATGACAATAGTATAACCAAATAATAATTTAAACCCAGATAACCTTAAACCCAATTTTTAAATAACCATAATTGAAGTGTATAGGTGATAGCCTCACCAACATCAGAGTGAAAGGAATTTATTTTTTGGCCTCTCTATCATCCTAAATGGCCACCCTATTAACTCATGTCATTTAATTGTTGAAAAAATTGCCCAAAGAAAAATAAAAAATTATTAATCCAAAAAACAACAATAGAATCTTTTTTGGTGTAACCATAATGGTATTTGATGAGTAAACTAAATGAAACATTAATTAAATTTATGACATGGACCATGTATAAAAAATAGTAAGGGAATGATGGAGAAACCTTTTACCCCTACATTTAAGAACAATTATGATGTTTGATGGAGATATTCAAAAAAATATAAGAGATGGAATATGTACCTTGTCCTCCCATTCTTCCCACAATGATATGATGTTCACTATGGTCCATTAATAATGCTAAAAATGTTTTCAAAAGAATTTATATACACTCTATAGCTTCAATAAATTAGCGAATATGATGATTTTATAGGAACAAAGGTGGTCCTAGATACATATTCTTAAATGGAACCATTGTTATCATTATCATATGACAATAGTATATCCAATTAAAAAGAGAGATGGAAAACCATTGGATCCCCCATTTTCAAGAACATGTTTGATGTGATGCTGAGATAGCCTCATCAACATCCGAGTGAATGACATTTATGCCCTCCCTCCATGCTTCCCATGTGGACACCTCTTTCAGTGATGTCAAATAATTGGAATAAAAAATTCCCATATAAATTTTCCAAAACTATATAACCCAAATGATCAAACTATTGTGACATATATATACCGACCTCACATTAAGATTAAGAATCAACAATATATTGTTTTATCAATTGATAAGTGATAAATACTATAGGCCCCTGGTTGGGTACAATCCATGACCTTATAACTTTTAATTATCTCATCCTTGTGTCTAAGAAATAATCCATAAAAACCCATGGGTCCCCTACAAGGATAAGAATCCCCCCTAAAAAGTAGAAACAACATAAAAAGATCTAAATTTACTTAACAAAAAAAAGAATTTTTCAGGACAATCCGACCTCATTAGATTAATAAAATAGTTATTCATTAACCATAATATTTAATATTTCATAATTAAAAAATAATATTTTATAATAAAAAAATAATATATAATTATCATTTTATTTTGATTAAAATAATTTCTATTTAAAAACGATTAAAATATAATAATTATTTTTAATTTAAAAAAAAAGATACAAATTTTTGTAAAATAAAAATAATTATTTTAATAAAATTATTTATTAATTAATTGAATAACTATTAATATATATATATATATATATATGATTTTTTTAAAACCATCATTAATAGAAAAAATAATATAAAATACAAAAACATTATGTCTGATGGTGGTTTCTATTTAATGTAATATAAATTTATGATTTTTCTGACTATTTTTATAAAATTTATATTTAGATATTAATATGAAAACAACTATAAGTAAGATATTTCTAAATGATCAATTCTCAAAAAATAATGTCCATTATAAATTCCACTGATGTTTTACTAAATATCTTGTCATGGCCATTCAAAAATAAAAGAAGAGTTTGGAAGGAATTACTTTATTTGACTCTGATTGAATTACACACTTGATTTGGAGGTGTTATAGAAATTACAAAGAAATTCTACATCATGTATTAGTATTATAGACACTAATTCATCAATTATAAGTGTTTTATGATATATTTTTTTGAAAATGTTCTATGTATACATGTGCTCAAAATTATTGTAATAATTGATAAAGATTTTAGTTTTCATTCATGTAATGAAGGAAAAAGATGATAAAGAATATATTTTTATGTAAAAAATAATATAAATCGTAGAATAATCTATAAATAGAATCTATATTTTAAACTTATTTATCCACTATAATAAGTAATATTGTTTTTATTATTGTCTTGTTATGAAAAATATGAGATGATATATTTATCACACCTAGGATATAATTCACCTTCATTTATAAAAAAAATTAAAATATGTAGAAGATAATTTTTTTAATCTTGGGTAAATATTTTATCCATAATCATTCTAAAATTATAATAAATAGAGATAACCCCAACAATAAATGGATTTTCATAAGGAATAAAAAATAATAATTAGAATAATTCTAAAAGAATCCAAAATAAAAAATGAGATATATATATATAAGTATATTTATAAAAATTATTTACCAATATACATATGTGTTTTTTCAAATAAAAAATGATTTATAAGCCTTTTGATGATATAATAATGAAGGTATACGTCCTAACATGCTATAGAGAGTATGTTTGGACATGGTGAATTTAAAAATATAACAAAAAATATATTTTTAGAATTAAAATTTTATGTGAATTTTACCTAATACCATAGAAGTGTTATGGGAATATAGTTAAAGATAAGTGAAAAATGATACATTTAATTATCATAATGGGGTGGATATCAAGTTATATATTTTATGAGTTTTGTATTTTTTGGTAATGAAATTATGTTATCATTTCATATATTGTTCTTATAAGGATTATAAGAAAAAATTTTGATGAAAAATTCCATGAATGATGATGTTGAACTTATAATGAGTTATATGTTGAAAAAATAAATTTTTAACAATATACAATTAGTTTTGAGTATGTAATGGTTTTTTAACACTATGATCAAATTTATTAACATTACTAATATCATTCATAAATCTCACCATTTTTAAAACTATTTATCATCATAGTTGATACTCAATAGATGAGTTTTTGATATTGGTTTATCATAATATCATATATTGATAGGGTATGAATTACCATGATATTTAAAAAGTTTAAAAAATCCCTAAAAGTGCATAAAGAATAAATATGATCTTTTGATATACATATATTATATAATTATATTAGATATTATGTATTGTTTTTTTATGTATTACTATTGAGTATATGATTATAATTTCTTTCATAATATATTAAATAAATTCTCTACTTTAGTGATCTTCAATCTTGTATATATATGCTCGTGATATAAAATGATAACTGGCCTCTAAAAATACTACTTTATATTATCCCTAACTAAGTAATATCATGGATTATTATAGGTTCTTACATACTTCTATGGTTATTTTGCTTACAATATAATATACATATAAAAACTACTATCATGAGATATTAAACAACATCTAAAAGATGGAAAACCAATCAATTATACCCCGTGGATCGATATAAAATATATATATTGTGCAATATAAGTAATTATTTGATATTAAAATTTCCATATAATTGATATTTGTGAGTCAAAAAAATAAGATTATTATTATACACTAAGTCCATTATTACATAATCTCTAAAGAATAGTTAGACAGGGGTGGTTTAATATGTTTTTGATCATGTCATAAGTTGGATATTAACTAATATGATATTTTTCTTATCATATAATAATGAAGTGTAGAATAATATGTTAATTAGACATGTCATGTTTTTTTGATATGATAATAGTTATTTTATATTCTCATATATATAGTTGAATAAAATTAGTTGAATTATTTAATTTGATTATTCTATAAAAAAATATAGAATGAATGAGGAGCAATACTAGATTCAAAAACATTGTCTCTCATGGTTACTTGTTGTATTGAAAAAATGTATCATATGAAAATGTATTCATAGATTTGTTATAACTGAGGGACATTGTTATAGTGATACATGTGAGTGGTGGATGTAATGGAATATCCTTTTGTAGCATGAGTATCATTGGTTATATTATAGAGGATTTTATATGATTATATGCAAAACTTTTGGAATTAATATTTTTCATTAATTATATAAATTCCAATTGGATAACAATTTATGGATAAAATAATTGTGATTGTGGTTTCTAAGTTAGAGTTCCTCTTTAAAATATCATTAGTGCATATCAATATAATTTTTTAATTTAATTATTTAATATATATTTCTTATTATGTGTTACATGGTAAATTTAATAATGAAATTCATAATTATTATTATAAATATTTAAAATGAGTTTTTGGTATTTTTTCAAAACTCATTATATTTGATACTATATTAGATAAAATGTCACAAATTCTATGAGGTTTATATAATGTCAAAGATTAATGGAGATATTATATAAATCCATATATATATATATTGTATTAAAATAACCCATTACATTAAAAAATAATTAAAATTATTTTAATTTTAATGATTTTAAAATTTTAAGCATCCATGATATATTTGATTTATTGTTTTAATAAGTTATATAAAAAATTGCACAATAATTTGGAAAGTTTGAAATAATGTACAATTTTTATAAAAAAAATATGGACTAAATTTTACACCCATAGTTCATTAAAGAAACATTATGTTATTTTAATATGAGGCCAAATAGTAACATTAGACCTTAATATTGTTCTCACCCATGCATAGAAACAATGAAAAACATTTCAAAATGTGGGATGATTGAAAATTGTTTGGTAAGGGAAATAAAATAATTAAATATCAGTATTCTAGTAAAAATAACAGAACACATGAAAATAATTACCTTCAATGTAATTAAACAATGATCACATAAATAAGATAATATAACATATGAAAATAATAATTTAATCAATTAAAAATATCAGGAACCCTTGATAAATCATAAGAAAACCATAAGTAAATATTCAATCTTATATGAGTCCATAAAAATATTTCAAAACATTAAACATTAAATGTCAAAAACATTCATTAACTCATATAATTAAAATATTTCATTATTAAAATTGATTAAGAAATAATAAATCTATCATGGATCATCATATTAATTACCTATATTAACTCATGTTGTTTCTATGTTAGTATAAAAGAATCCTGATTAATTCCATAATAGGAATCAACCCATTTATCTCTCTCATTATTCATCATTGAAGAATTAATGATTACCTAATGCATTGTAGAGAAGTTTCATGATTAAACCTCATAAATATATTTATATATAATGATCTATAAAAATAATGGATAATTATCATCTACGATACCTGAAAAATAAAACAACGTGATTTTAATTTTTCATTTTAAAAACCAAGATACAATCATTTCAATCCATAAAAACACTTTAAGTTTCAGGTAATCATAATGATAAATATCTTATTCAATCAAAACTACTAAAATGAAAATATTCCCAGAAGAGAATGAATATATTGTAATTTTTAAAACAATGTAATATTTTAGCGGAATATATGTAATGAATAATGATTATGATACATAGAAAAATATTTCAAGCCATAATCACTAAAAAACAATTTTTTCACTATTGAAATAAATGTAAAAAAATGAGAGTAGATAAAAAAATTAATGATTATTCATTAATAAATTGTAAATAAATTCAAATATTCTCAAATAATTCCATTATAAACAATTAAATAATAAGTATAAACATTCATAAGTAATTTAAAATACATTTTACATGGTTGAAAAATAATATAATGGAAAACATTAAAACAACATTTATAAAAAGAATGTATTTTACGTTAATTAACCACCACATTCGTATATACTTAATAAAATTATATTTCCTATTTAAATAATAAATAACTACTTTAATGTTTATTAAATATTATTTTTTCACTTTATTTGTTATTACCATATTAAATTAATTTACAAGAATGCTTACGTCCTTGTTAAACAATTCGGGGTTGTATGACTAATAAAAAAAATATCATCAGTTCACTAAGCATTGTAAAATGTAATATTGTTATACTTCCATAAGAATATTAATAATTTTATAATTATCATAATTATACATTAAATAATGGTTTAATGATATTTATACAAGGCGATCATGAAAAATGTATCATGCCCTCTTATGGGGACTATAGTTTTTACATCCTACTGATCGATGTTCTCATGTTCTACTAGGTTGAAAAAATTTATTATATAATATTTCAATTTTTAGATTCATAAATATGTTATTAATTTACATTTTTATTACATCCATCATTAAGACAATACTTTTAAGGTGGAAATAAAAAATAAATCACATCCATTCATGGAAGAGGTAGTCTGGAGATATGAATGAGGGATGATGTTGTTTTCTAATATATGGAGGGGGTAATAAGTCTAGTAATTCTTTATCATTTAAGAATTAATCATTCGTTAAATATTATATATATTGATTTTATCTATTATTTTAACACTCCATATGACCCATTAATGAAAATTAGAACACATAAATTCGTGAAGGGGGTTACCCGCATGTACCTATGAGTGATGGTTTTATTTATCATTGGATGTAAGAGAGGATGAGTTTTTTTATTTAATAAATAATATTTATTTTTATAAACGTTTTTAATTATATTTTATCATCTGTGATAAAAAATATTAAGGATGGATAAGAATAAATTGAAATTAAATAGTTCAATATGTATTTAACTTCTTCATTGGAAAACTTCGTTGGGCTTATAGCTTATGCATTCAAAGTATTGAATTTTAGTGAGAAAATAATGAATAATAAATGTTGGAGTATTTTCCAAATTTATTTGGTAAAATATTGGTTCATCTAACTATCATAAATTATGTGAAGACATGAGGGGATGAGGATCCCATTTATATGTGAGGGGAGTGCCATTCTTATATATATGTAAATAATTATAATATATTATATTTCATTCAAAATTGGAATGTGGAAATAACATTAAAATATTAAAATCTAGGATGTATATTAAATTAAATATAATCAAATAATAAATGTGAAAGTAGTTTCAATGAATATTTAGGACAAATATCTTATCTATAACTTCGTCATTAACTCTATTATGCATTATATTGGTGGAAACGTTTTTCTAAACATAATATTAATAATGAAAAAATTGAATCAATGTTATTTCAAAATTAAAAACTCATGAAAAAAATAAAATCCATTTAACCATATTAAATTTCTAAAAGTGGTAAATACTAATTTTAATGTTAATATTCATACAACAATAAAAACTGTTTCTACAAAAAATTCCCACTGAAGCATAAAATCTTTTCCCTGAAAATAATTTATAAAGGCGATTAAAATGAATTAAAATTATTTTTTAGTAAAAATGGAAAATTTTAACATTAAATTGATTCCAAAATATAATTTCAATTTATTAATACATGAAAATAAATGAAAAGTTTAATAATAATCAATGATTTCATTATTCAACAAAACTATCGAACTTTTTTATAAAATTCCAAATATTTACATTAAGAAAAAAATTATATAATGATATAAAAAATATACAAATTATTAAAATTTAATTTATAAGAATTAGAAATATTAAATTTGAATAAAAATACTTGATTTTTGTGAAATAAGATTCTTTTAATAAGATATTTATTTTTGATTGGAATATTGCGTGAAATTATAATCATGAATATGACTCAATGAATATAGTATAAAATAGAACTATAATAAGAAATTGATTTATTATTGTCATTTCTTTCATTGTATCATTGTTTCCCCATTATTAAATTATGTCTTCTAAGTTTTATTCATCATGTAATCATTTTAGGGTATTCATCCCTATTACGTTTTTAGGTTCCATATTTTCATTCCCAATCAAATAATTAATTCCTAAATCCTTAAACTAGTGAATCACCCAATTTTACAGTACTAGATTTTTGTTGTCTAAAATATGAACTAGATTTTCCTTAAATGAAATATATTCTTCCAATAGATATAATTATGATCCTAAAGATTGAGACTCATTAGGTAAAAAATATCCTTAATAAAAAAACATGAAAAACACCATTTACCTGAGATAATGAAGGATTTGAGGACACTTAGTATTAGACTGATCCAATATTTTCTATAATTTTATACAGACCAACTTATCCGTACATAACATTCCATTTTTCCATAACACATACCACTTTTCATAGGAAATATGTTTGGAAACATATGTTCACCGCCATCGGGTAAGTGATCTTTCCTCTAATAATTAGTATCATTTTTCAGACAAATAATTTCACTAAAAGGGAGCTAAATCATAATTTACACATCAAATTCCTATTTTAGCAGCCCATTTCCCAATAAATTCTTTTAAACAAACTCATCCAACCATATAGGAGTTCAACACCACTTTCAATATAATTCCTTGAAATGTGCCATCTATATAATGTATTGAAAACTATTTTCATTATTAAATTCAAAAAAAATGAACTATAGAGTTTCCAAGAAACATGATAATCAAAATATAAAGATAGAATCCTATCTTCCAAATTATAAAATTTTCACATTGAATTCTCATAATATTCAGGATGAAATATTATATCGAAATTCAATTAAGTACCAAATTATTTTTGAATCATTCTAAAAAATATTGAGTTAAAAAGGGGATCCAGATTTTATTATTTAGAAATAAGGAATCCATGTAATATAATATTCACTTTAATAAAAAATCTTATCATGTTGATTTAATGACATCATATCATTAATTGGAATAGAAATTATTGATTTTTTAATCAATGTTCAATAACTGCAATCACATTTTTACACTGATATGTCATTAGTAATTCCAAAATAAAACCCTTGGTTATGTTATGAAATTTAGATTATGATACTAGAAAAGATTAAATCATAGACATTGGTAGTTTTTGCTCATCCCTATCCTATTTAAATAACAATAAATTCATGGAAAAATTTAAAATATCATTATTTATTCTACCGCAACAATAATACTCTCATTGATTTTTATACATTTTAGTGCTTATGAGATGAATAAACATACATATCTATGAGATTCACAATAAAAAATTCATTATATTTTAATCACATGGAACAAAATACATCATTCAAAATCATATAACACATTCTTTTGAATTTGTAAATCAAGACAACTTACCATTATTTACGAAATCAAATATTTATAGGAAATGATTATATTTATTTTGAGCATGAATATCTCTATTTGAATGATATGGATAAAATGAATCTTAAACCAAAGTATAAATATTTACAAATTTTTTTTTTCTTCTAATGATCCTCAAATCATTAACAAAAGATTCATGTTCCTATTCTATCATGTTCAATGATAAATTATATTTTTTACTCAATGCATTAAATACATTTTTTTATTTAACTCAATGTTAATTAATAATTTTTTCATAATACATTAGTAGTTGTAAAAAATTTATTTACCTTATGTCAACCCTTTTTGAGTGAATACATACATTAAACTATTATCGTTAGTAAATATTTCATATTTTTCTCTATAAAAAAGATGCCTCAAAATTTTTGAAGTAAAAAAAACTATTATAATTTCAGGATCAATGGTTGTGTAATTTTGGTTAGGATTATTAATTTATGTTATACATATTAAAATAGTCAATATTATTTCTTCAAGGAATAACCAAGTCCATTCAATTATCCATCATTATAAATAAAAATTTCTGTTTTTAATGATGGAATAAATAAAAATGAATCATTATCCAATATTCCTATCAGTTCCTAAAATCAGTCATCAAATTCCATTTTCTATAATAAATAAATATATTTTTTATTTAAAATTGTTAGTGGGAAAGACAACCATGCAATGACTTTTAAAAACTAATATATAGTAACCCACTGTTACAAAAAATTATTTAATATGAATTTCATTTATAGTGCATATAAATTATTTCCCTTTTTTGTTTCAGGAGGATAAATATTTATTGTATCATGTTAAATAATATGATTATAAAAAAAATCTGAAGCAACCAAAATCCACATTTTATAAATATTCCATACATATTATTTTTTTTATTTGAAAAAATGCATATAGGATTCTCATTTTCCTAATAAAATTTATAATGTAAAATATTTTAATTAATTGATACCACTAAAAATTAATCCAAATAATCACAAAAAACTATATTTATAAATTCCATTAATACTTTGGGAGCATTATTCATCCCCAAAAGCATAACCCCAAACTTATAATGACTATGATTAATATCAGTCACCTTTCATTGAAGGTATCATTTCTTCATCTTCTTGTGGTGATACACCTATTAGAGATAAATATTTGAAATGAAATTAGAACCCTATTAATGATAAAATAAGTAAACAATATGTGGAAAAAATATTTATTCTTTTGAGTGATTTTATTGTGTTAAAAATAATAAATGTTAGTTATCATGGAACCAAATTTATTTCTAATAAAAAAATATATCACCTTATGGTGAATTGTTCGGGATGATGAAAAACATATCATGAAACTCATTTAATTGGTTTTAAGTTCAAAAATTCAACTATACCTATTCGATTTGTTTGTTTTGGAATGTGGATAATGTTAGTAACTATGTCAGAAATAAATATATCCTTATAATCTATAATAAAACCAAAAATCAATTAATAAATACATATAGATATTAATTTTGAATTGTAATCTCACTAATTTTAATAGTTCATTTCTTTTAAACAATATGTTAAATAATAAATAAAATTCAATATTTTATCAGTTTATTCACTTCTTGGTATGTTATTAAACATAAAGACTAATTTTTCTATAAAAACTAAAACTAATTCAATAGAATAACCAATTTTTCTCTAAAATGAATTTTAGAACTATAATCTAAAATTTAATTTATTTATAGAATAACATTATACACTAAATCAAGAAAACAACATGGTTTTTAGGAGAAAGCATTACCTATAATATAATAAGTATATTTTAATAAGGTATAATTTTCTTTTATATATCCTATAATATTTTATCATGAATCAAAACATCACACCCTGAGTGTGGATTTCCATATTATATAAAAATTCCACATATACAAATTAATACATTGATCCCATATCAATCAATACATTGTAATAATCTAAATAAAAAACTAATAGGCCTATCAAATAATCATTTGAGGGTCTCATAAATATCATAGTAATAGAAAATTTATGGTCTATAACTTTTGGTTTCTAGTCATTATGATTCTCTAAATAGTAACTAAATTCAAACATGTATTGCCACAATATCATAACTAATTTCAATTAAAAAATATTACCAATGTATGCTATAATTTTTTTGATTAGTTTCTCATTATAACTCTTTTCTTTATTGTAACATGTCAAATGAATGAGCTTACCACATCAATAACACTTTTCTGAATCAATTAAAAATTATTTAGTAATCCTTTTATATAAAATGGAATATTCGGTGGGAAAAAATAAATATTAACTTGTTGAATAATTCATTAATCCATTCCTACATAACCATGTATTTCCCTTGTTTTCATGAAGTACATAAGTGTCTAAAAATGTTATATTAATTTTTTCATTAAAAAAAACAATATCCTCATAATAATTTACTCTATGAGTGTAAATTATACATTATAGTTTAGATTTCAGAACTATTTATAATCTATATATTTAACCCTTGTAGCCTCAAACAAAATATGCTGCAATCCAGTTCAATCGAGTAAAATGTTCCTAATAAGTGTCCATAATGTATTATTTATTTATTTTATAATCCAAAACATTCCTTTCCATTATCATTTATATATCATGAGGAAAATAATTCTCATGAAAATTTTATTTATGGACTATCTACTACAAGGTATCATTTTCATTATTTTGCATGGAATTATTAATCAAAGACTGACCTCAATTATATCAGCTACAAAAATATAATTTTTTTTTTACTTTTTATGTTATAAACATACCAAAACATAAAATATTTCATCTAATTTATTTTTCTAACATTTATCTTTAAATGGGTCTGAAGGTCCATTTAATGTTTTACTAGAGGCATGTTATTCTTTAGAGAATATGATATTCTATTTATTGTGTAGCACTATTAATAACCTTTTTCTTCTATGTTAACACTGCCATACACTATTTTTTCCCAATAATTCAAGGTTTCATATTTATAATGTTATTATCCTCTTGATACCTATTAATATTAGAAATCGAATTTCCTCTATGGAAAACCATTCCAAACAATAATTGACGTGAAGAAATAATACGTACAAAAATAACATGATATATCACGATAATATATAATGTAACATGAATCTATTAATTTTTTTAACTTTCCACAAATCTATAAAAGAATAAACACCATTATATAATATAAACTATAAAAACCTATTACTTTAATAACCCATTAATATTATTATATTTCTAATGAAATCACATTTTTTCATTTCTATAATCTTTTATGCTTTGTGTTTTATAAAATTAAGATAAATATATAGAAAACTAGTAAACACCCAGATAGTTTAATTGTTCTACAAAAAAATAGTCATTATGTGTATAACCTTGTTTATTTCAATATACCTGTTCGTATACAAATATAATCACAAATTGGAGTGATAAAACATTTAATAGGTCCATCTAATCCATATATCTTATGTCTCACGTCCCGCCCCCTAGGGCACGTGTCGTGGCTGCACCAAGCCCACCTTCCAGAGGCTATGGGCTGGCGACAAGCACAAAAAGGCATATTACTTAAACCTGGAAGGCATTTCCTTTAAAAATGTTCAAATAGACGGTCCGAGAAAACCAAAATAATCAAATGTGAAGAAAAAAACTATAGTAAAAAATGAGTAATGAATGTAAAAGGGGATGGAGTACAATCCCAACTGAATGAACGAGTACAACTGAATGTAAAAATACAACTGAAAGAACAATACAACCGGAAAAGGTAAAATAGAAACTGAGTTGTCCTCTACGGATCCTACCTGATGGGTTGGTACTGATCACCTCCTTATAACTCCACATCTTCCTTTCTCCTCCCTGTACCACCTAGTGCGGGCTCCCTCAACCTTCATCCCATATGCTCATCATTAGCACAGGACACAACAAGGTGTGGGAAAAGCCCGTGTTGGGGTGAATATAACGATAATTAGTAGTGACGTTGAGACCCCCGAAGTTCTCTCAGAATTTCACATGTAAAATTAAATGGAATCATGTCAATCACAAAGCACAAATAAATAGAAATATCTCAATTAGTGTCTAAGATCAAACAAGGAATAAAAATCACAGAAACATGATATGATGCTGACCCAGACAAGATCTCTATGAATGATGATAGCCAGCCATGGATTATCTAGGCCTAGGAACATGTAACATTCCCCGTAACAACGTCAAACCCCTCGGCTGCTAGAGAACTCTACCCTTATAGAATACAGTGGGCCTATTGCATCATACAGAGTAACTTCCCACTATCATTGAACTACTAAGATACTTCTCACCGTCAGGAACTTTGGGTTTTTTGAGTCACAAAATTCTGGTCCCCCACCATGGCCTACTAAGGTACTTCTTACCATCGCGTACCATGGCTATCGAGTCACTCCGAGTTGAAAAGTCAATAGTAGTCTGGTCTCATCCACTTGCATGGTTTCGTACATAGCACGCATGGGAGAACTGCTCCTCAATACTTCAGTTGTATTTCAACAAGAACTATGTCTCTAAAAAAATTAACCCAATGATTCATCATGCCACATGTGTTCCAGTGCAATAGATGTAGTGTCAACTAGATTCTCGGTCTATGCATTGTTATCACTTCAGTGCCGAGGGCCTAGTTGGATTCTAGTGAGATCCAACCAGTTTTTACTATATGTTTCTCCAAAACATTGATGGAGTAATTCAAAAAAAACATATCATTATAGGGATCCAAAAACCATAATAGGTTCTTCCAATGGATGTATATTTCTCATGATAAGGCCATTTAAGTGTTTCTCATCCCGGTTTGGACAGGTCTGGTCCCACCCAATCAGACCAACCTTGCCTGACTTGTCAAGGCTAGGATGAGGTATGGCCTGGCTTACCATAAGTGGAGGCGCATAAGGGCTGAAAGTCCCATGTAGGAAGGGGCTCAAAAAGGGAAGATTGGCCAGCATTGAGGCGCTACATGGCTAGTGGGACGCGACCCATCCGACTAGGCAGGTGGCCCAGCCCGCTGGAGGTGGCCGGCTAGAGGGAGGTCCAACTATGAAGGGTGCATTCGGTAGTACATATATTAGGCTGCTTGTGGGAGTCGCTCCCCCATGTTCCTAAACGGCCAAATATTGGTCAACATTTAAAGCGGTGATGCCCCTTTGGCGACGCCCGGTCACTACGGAACCCTCTGGACGTGCGAGTTTCATCTCTTTTACCACATCTTCGGTTGTGGTCTCTTTCTCACTAGAAACACGCGATGGCGCGACTCCCTTACCTTCTTCGGATGACCAATGATTTGTCTAACTTCTTAATCTACGACGACACTAATGTCATGGCACCTTCTTACAACAGTGGAGTGCCACACCTCCTCCAATGCCAGTCAATTATGGCCACTCTGATGTCCATTGCGGCTTCGTGTCGCGGCCTCCTCTGGCAGAGTGTGTTGTCGTGTCACCTTCTTCGTAGCTAGTTGGTCTCATTGTCCTAACGGTCTTCTCTAGAAGGGACAAGGGTTATAAAGTGGCAGATGTTTTAGGGTGGGTTCGTTAGATCCACAACCTCTGTGTTGGCTCATTATCAAAGGGGGGATAAAATGGGTTTAAAAATTTCATGTATTAAACAAAAAAAACCCCACAAAGATACCCCATAATAACCTCCCACAAACCAAATGATTCGCAGATCAACCCATTTTTCGGTTGACCGGTGTTCTTTGTATAATTTTCAATAGTGCGGAATAGGGAATATTTTAAGGAAACATAAATGAATAAACCCCATAACTCGAATCGTCAGAGAACTGCCGATGCTTGAAAGTGGGTTAGTGTTATTCCTTCCCACAAGAGGCCTCTAACAATTTTGATCTCACCTCATCCCCCTGTTCGTGGTTCGATGTCACCCATCATCACCTGCTATGATTGACTCCGTCTTATATGGGTCTAGCATGGTGGTGCTCCAGTATAACTTTGTTCTTGGTGAAGCTGTGCTGATATCCCTCCCCAAGCTCCATATATATAAGAGAGGGGAAGGTTATTTATCAACATTAGAATTTAATTGGGATCATTAATTATGAAGCTTCCTAATTCCCCAACGATGTCATCACATAGGGTTGTTAGGTCAATCCATTTATTGTCTTGACATGTAGCTGGCCCCACCCCTTTACTTGTCCGCTAGAGGATATTAAATAAAATAATGAAATTATTTTATCTCATTTCATTTAAAAATTCACAAAACCAAACTTTTTCTGAATACCTATTGCGGTCTAAGTAATGCCTCCCTTAAGCAAATCTCGATGCTGCATATTGAATGGAGCCCTCAAATTTTTAGTCCGAGCAACAGTTCATCAATTAGAAACTACTTCTTTGGAATTTACTGAACTTACCTGAAAAAGTTCAATAAATTAATTACATTCACCCTTGACCGGAATCAGGCATGGCTAGTCTTCTCTGAAGAAGAACATGCCCCAATGAAAACAATGGTACCCTCTAATATTCATTCCGAGTTACCATTTAGAAGTTATGGATTTAAAAATTATATAATTCCTATTTATTAATTTATTTATCACCAATATATAACATTCACTAGTGGCCCATGCTCGCCAATGTTAGTATCAGCCTAAAGAAAACATACCTTCATGAGTTCAATGGTGGTATTTTATTTTCAATCCGAGTTACCATTCGTGAGTTATAAGCATATATAAAATAAAATTATTTTATTATTGTATTTTATTTACTGTTTTTCCATTTTTGGGATTTCTCACAGGAGGCCCATGTCGACTAAACATAAGTCACACTTAGGGTAATCCCTCCATCTTGAGCACTATGGTGCCCTTAGTTTTTTTTATCCAGATAACCATTTAAGAGATATTAAATTTTTTCCCAGAAAACAGCTTACTTGCTCTATTTAATGTTTAACAAAACATCGACATATCATTAGAAGCACTATGGGCCTCAGAATCACGCGTCATCAGATTTCACGATCATGAAATACTTCCATATAATTTATTATAATACATGGAATAAAAATCTATGTCTTTACATTCTCCCCACCTTAGGGAGTTTCATCCTCGAAATCCACAACATAGACTAAGAAAACAAAGGGTGGTACTTAGACTTAAACTGAACCACCCACTTCCATATTCTCTCTCAAAGGTTATCGTGCTGCCAGAAAATGTGCACTAGATGTATCAGCCACCCATGAATATCCCACTCTTATCTATCCTCAATCTGTAATAGATCCTCTGTAAATGTCACCACATTGTTTATGTCTATCTCTCTATGGTCGATGATGTGAGAAGGGTCATGCATGTATCTCATTAGCAGGTATACATGGAAGATGTATTGCACCTACTCCAACTACGGTGGAAGTTCCAAGTGGTATTCCACCTTACCTATCATTAGATGTATCATAAATGGCCTAATAATCCTTCATGATAATTTGTCTCCCTGGACAAATATTAGCAGTCCCCATCGAGGAGACGAGAAGGAAAATGTGGCCCCAGTAATAGAACTCTAGAGGTCTCTGTCGCCTTTCAGCATGTGAATTCTGACCACTCTGTGTAGTATTTATCTGCATGTGGATGGTCTACACCTTCTCAATGGTATCTCATACCAACTCTGTACTCATAAGTGCTGACTCCCCTAGGACTATCCAGCATAGAGGTTATCTGCAAGGTCGACTGTATAGGGTCTCAAATGGTGTCATATCGATGATGGGGTGATAATAGTCATTGTATGCGAACTCTTAAAAGGAAAGTGATCCTCCAAACTGCAGAAAAAATCTTGGACACATGGACAAAGCATGTCCTCTAGTGTCTAAATATTCTGCTATGTCATGACAATCCATCTGAGTTTGGAAGTTGGTGCTCAAATGCAGATGAGTCCCAAATTCCTCATGAAATCCCTTCCACAAACGGTATGTGAAATGTGTGCCGCGGTTAGAGATGATCATCTACAAAACCCCATGAAGTCTTAAAATCTCCTACACATAGATTTTTCCCAAGACCCTTACTAATACATGCTCTTGGATAGGTAGGAAGAGGGCCGATTAGTTAGTCGGTCAATTATCACCCAGATAGAATCATGTACCATGGACATTTGTGGATGCCCTATCATAAAGTACATGGATATCCCCTCCCACTTTAACTATAGCACCTCTATTGGAATATCTAAGCCAGCTTGAAACTGATGCTTGGCCTTCACCTACTGACAAGTGTGGCTTAGTGAAACAAACTATGCTACTACCTTCTTCATCCCTGGCCACTAGTGCTGACACCAGAGGTCCTGGTACATCTTCTCCACACTAGGATGTACCGCAAGAGGGGATGTTTGGAACCCCCTATTACCTCCTCCCATATCACCACAGGTACCATTGTATGTCCTTTGAAGAGGATGACGTGCTCCCCACCTTCAGATAATCAATCAGGTGCCTACCTGTAGAATATATGAGCACGTCGAGCTTCACAGTCATTGTCCACATGTTGCGCCTCCATGACTCGTTGAAGGAGTGGGGGAGTGATTTTCATAGACTGGAGGTACGATGCTCCATCCCTATCAACGATTTATATCTGCAACGCAGCTATCTGCTATGTCTCTTCAATCAGCAACTGCAGGCCAGACCTCCTGTTTAGTGTATTTGCAACCACGTTCCCCTTCCTAGGAGTATAGACAATCTCAATTCCATAGTCCTGTAAGAACACCAGCCATCACCATTGTATTAGGTTCACGTCCTTCTGATAGAAGATATACCTAAGAATATTTTCATTAGAGTGGACTGTAATACGTTCGCCCATCAAGTAATGTAACCACATATGACAAGAGAATACCACTACTGCTAACTCCTGGTAATGGGTGGTGTAGTTCTACTCATGATGTCCCAGCTGTCACAAGCCATAATTGATCATGAAACTCTCCAACATCAGGACACATCGAACCCTGGTCCTTGATGTGTTAGCGTAGACTGCATACCCAACACCCTCTTCTGGTAGCCTCAAGATGGTGGCACTCATCAGTCTCCACCTCGGCTCCTGGAAACTATGATTCCATATCTTCATCCTTAATAAGGGATTCCCTTTATTTTTAAATCATGAAAAAGCTGGCACAACTATTGAAAAGACATGCATGAACCTCTGGTAGTACCCATCCAACCAAAAGAAACTTTACACCTCCATCAACCTCCTAGGTGGCCCTATGAAATCACAACCTCTATCTTCATTGGAATCACTGCAACTCCATCCTTTGAGATAACGTGTCCTAGAATTTGGTCCACTTGTCTCTAAAACTAGCACTTTAGGAGTTTACAATTGATGTGGTGCTCTCAGAGTGTATCCCGAACTACCTGTAGATGATACGGATGATGCTCCTCTATCGCCGAGTATACCAAGTTGTCATTGATGAACCCCACCATGAAGCGATCACGGTATGGGTGAAAGATCGTGTTCATGAGTCCCATGAACACTGTTTTGATGTTGGTCATTCCAAAATGCCTAAACAAGAACTCATAATGGCCCTACTGATATCTAAAAGTCATATTATTCCCATCCTTTTCTCGTATCCTAAAGTGATGATAGCCTGATCTGAGGTCTATCATAGAAAACAAATGAGCACCCTTCATCTAATCGAAAAGATCATCAATCCTTAGAATTGGATACTTATTCCTAACTGTCACCTTTTTCATGTTCCATTAGTCCAGAAAAAGTCTCAACATCCTATATACATTCTTAATGAATAGAATCGGGGCTACCCATGATGAAACACTAGGTCTTATGAAACCCTTTCCCTACATGCCCTCCAATTGTACCCATAACACACTAATTTCTAAATTAGCCATCCGATATGCTAGTGTAGATATCTGTGACATTCTGGGTTATAGGTTGAGGTAAAATTCTACATCTCTGCATGGAGGTAATCTTGTAACGTCATTAGGAAAGACATCATCATAATGTTCCAACACTACATGATATCTTAGACTATCAACATCAGCTGCTCCAAGGGTAAGGCGAGCCAACTGATCAGTAATCAGTTTCACCCTTTTAAGGGTAAGACCATCTTGAGCTGCAAATGATCCCTTCTCACCTGTGAAGGAAAACCTAGTCCCATCCATGTGGAAACAACACACATTCTGTCTAATACAATCAATATGTGAATAGACTATGGATAAATAGTCTATACCCAAAATAAGGTCGTAAGGTCTCGACGCCATTACTAGGAGATCCCAGCAGAAGATCTCTCATCCTAGAGTATTCTTACACTACTGGAAAATGTCTGTAATTGTTGAATCTGCTCCCGTAGAAGTCTCTATCTATAAGGATCAAGCCAACGGCTCCACTGGAATCTCTGAGCTCCGATCAAGGGTCTTGGAAATAAGAGAGTAACAAGAACATGTGTCTATAAGTCATACAACTAAGGTGTGGTAGATAAAAATCAATCCTCTTATCATCTTTGGAGCACCATGATCGTAAGTCTCAGTTGCCTCGAACTAAGATCATCCCTATCCTCCTACTTTCTATGGTCGGGTGGAACACATGGCGGTTGTGGTGGTAGAACCTCGAAAACCTGCCCACCACCTACTGTATGGCCAGCTCTTCTGCCACAACGGCTAACCTATGGACCTCCATGCTCGAACCTCTGCCTCTGCCTTAGCGGTCACTCAACTCTATTCTTGTTTTACACACAGCAGGTAGGGCAGTGGTGATATATGTGGCCCTTCCCACCACATGTGTAGCACTATGTGTCCCTCGCCTATCTTCCTTTGCCTTGAAAACCTCGCACCTCTGACCCTGTGTCCCATGGTCATCCAACATAAGGTCTTGTCCACCTAGACCTCAAGGCTATCTTCTTGCTACTTGATTATGACCACTCTAATACCCGATGTCTGGTGTTGGATCTCGCTATGGGTTCATTCTCATATAGGAAGACCACCAATATCACTCATTCTAACACCCCAACTTGAGTTGTTGTGCGGAGTGATACCATCGATGCTCTAATCTCCCGCCGGAGACCCTGAAGAAAGGATAGGGCCCTGAAGAAGGTTTCATGTACAATATTGGTGGAGTAGCAAGAGTGGCTAGTGAACCTCACCAAGTACTGGGCCAATGTCATGCTTCCCTTCTGTAACTGCAGTAGCTTCTGTATACACATACAGTGTAAGGAAGTTGGGATGAACTCTATCAGGAAAAGGCCATTGAAGTTCATCCCGATGGGGGTAACCCCATCTTGTATTAGGAGCATCTTGATCCATCATCTCTATACCTCTTCTTGAAAAAGGATGACCACTATGATCACCGTAAAATTAGCTAGGGTCCCAACCATGCCGAAAACTCTGGCCACAGCCTTGAGCCAGTCCTCAACCGCCTGTGGGTCCGTTTCACCTTAGAACCTCAGATTCCTCTTCTTCTGGAACTCGTTCAATGATCCCAGTCGGCATGCATCCTCTACTGGTGGATCTAGTGGTAACAGCTTCCCAGCGGGAAGTGGTGCTGTTGGTACACCACCCAAAGGTGCTAACACCGTAAGAGGGTCATGCACCAAGGCATCATCGCTCAGTGGGACATCATTGCGTACACTCTCGGGACTCCTGGATGGCTGTCTATGTGGAGGCATCCTGAAAGTAGATAGGTGTTCAAATTTCATTATGATATACCAGGTGAGATGAATCATGAGGTAAAAAATGATTCGGTTCAAAACACACGAAATCAGTGTTTTCGTGTGGTGAGTAAGAAATAAGAATTCAGGGTCCTAGTATATGGATACATCGATTGCTGCACTTACACTAGACTCACTGAACTAAAAACCACACTCATAACACATAAAACTATTGCATTATATAAAGTATCAGAGTCCTAGTTATTCGATGGAACCAAACTCCAATGATACGACCTTGTCAAGACCCGTCCCAAGGGGCCTGTTCCGTGACTACCCCATGTCCATCTTCCATATGCTAGGGGTTGGCGACTTGCACCGAAAGGCATATACCATAAAACATTATGGTGTTTCCTTTAAATCTAAACAAACACATTGTCATAAAACATAAAAAAAAACAATTGTGAACTTACTTCTATTGTAAAAAGGAGTGATGAAAGTAAAAGGGGGCAGAATACAAGCCCAGTTGAATGTACGAGTACAACTGAAAGTACAAATACAGCTGAAAGGAACATTACAACCAAAAAATGGAATTTTACTACTGAGTCATCCTTCAATGATCCAACTTTAAGGTTAGGTATATATAACCTCCTGAGCACTCCACATCCACCTATATCATCCTCTTACTGGCTATTCTTGGCTCCCACAATCCTTAGCCCAGCAGCTCATCATCTGTACGAGACACAACAAGGTGCGGGCGAAGCCCATGTATGATTGAGTATAACAATACATAATAGGGAACATGAGACCCATTAATATCTCTTAAAATTCCACATGTAAAACCACACGACATGATCTCAATCAAAAATAACAATTCAATAGACACAGCTCAATTAGAGTCACATCTTAAAATAGGAATACATCTCAAGAAAACATGATATGATGCTGACCCACACCGGGTCACTATGAATGCTGAAAGCTATCCGTAGATAATTCAGGCATAGGATCAAGTAAAATTCCTCATCACAACATCGAACACCAAACCTGCTGGAGAAATCCTCCTTTATTTAGTATAATAGGCATGTCGTGTCACACAAAGGTGCTTCCCACTATCCATGATATGCTGAGGTACTTCTCTCTATCACGTATAGTGGGTCGGTCGGGTCACATAGAGCCACTCCCCTACCATGGTCTACTGAGGTACACCTCCATATCATGTTCAACAGATGATCCCCATCGTGGCCTCCTGAGGTACTCCTCCCCATTGCATTCAGTGTTCATCGAGTCACACCAAGTCGAAATGTTATTAGTCGTCTGGTCTCAGCCAGTCGCATGGTTGTGTATATAGCGCGCATGGGAGAACCACTCCCCAATCAATCTGTTGTATTTAAACCAGCATGAAGTCTCACAAATAATTAAATTTTCGATCTATCATGTCACCAGGGTTCCAATGCAATAGACGGCGTGTCAAACAGATGCTCGGTCTTTGTGTTATTGGAATTTCAGTGCCAAGGGCCCGATTGGATTTGGTGGCTATCCAACCTGCAAGTACTCTAAAACTCTCACAGAGTAAGTCGAAAGTACTGTCTTGATCCAAGGATCTCAATGTGTATAGGGTTCATCAAATGGATGTATGGTTTCCGAGATAAGACCCTTTAACTATTTCTGAGCCCAGTTGGGCCTGGGTCCGATTCGACCTGGTCAAACCCACCCGAACCGACCTGGTCTGGGCTGGTCTGCAGTGGACTCAGCCCACTGGTCTGAGGTCTATACTTTCCAGCAAAAAGGCATTTCTTACAAGGGTGTCCAAGCCCGTGTAGGGCGGAACCCTCAAAGGGCTTCCTAACACGTGGAGGGGTGCGGCCCAACCTACGGGGGGGGGGGGGGGGAGGTGGTGGGGATGGTGCAGGGGATCGCGGAAAGTCCCACATATGGGCGGTCCAGCCCATGGGGGAACATCCCGATTGGTTGGGTGTGGCCCAGACCACTGGAGGGATATCCGGATGTGAAGAGCGCATCTCTCGGTGCTTTCGTTAGGCTACTCGGGGGAGGCGCTCCCCGAAGATCCCGAATGGCCAATGTCTGTTGCACCATTAATGTAGAAGTGCCACATGGGAATCACCCAGTTGTCATCAAAAGCTGCTAGAAGCATGGGTTCTTCCTCCTCCACCGTGGCATCGGCTGCGGTCTCCTGCTCACCGGTGGGGTACAATGGTGCATTGCCAATCCCTTCCGTGGCCGGCTAACAAGCGGGTCTCCTTCTCTGTCTTTGGTGGCTGACAAACCATGGCCCCTTTGCAGACCGAATGCACATGACAGTATGTCGCACCTCCTCCATGGTCAGTTATTACTACCTACTCCGATGTCTACCATGGCTTCGTGCCTAGGCCTCCTCTATAAGTGTTCTTTGGAGTGTCACCTCTTTCTTAGTCGGTTGGTGATTCCATGCCGGTAGTCTTCCATGGAAGGCGCATGGGTATCAGAGTTGAAAAGGGTTTGGGAAGAGTCTGTTAGGACAACACCCTCTGTGTTAGATCATGATCATTGAGAGTATAAAATGGGTTTAACAATTTATTGTATTAACTAACAAGTAAAACCCCACAAGGATTCCATGAAACAAACTCCCGCAAAACGACTGATTCGCATATTAACCCTTTAGTTGGTTGAACCACATTATTCATATAATTTTCATGAATTTGAAAGAGGTAATATTTTATGTAAATGAAAATGTATAAACTCCTCGCCAAAAATCATCGAAGAAATTCCCGCTAATAATGGTGGGTCAATATTCCTCATTCCTGCCAAAGGATTCTAACGATGACCCTCGCACGTCGTCCTCCGGTTCGTGGTTCGTTGTCACCCATCACCTCCCATTGGGATCATCTTTGCCTTCTAAGGTTCTTGCGTCATATATCTACTTCAACACTTCATTTCGTAAATAAGATTAGCTGATACCCCTCCTCGTGATCCATATATATTTGAGAGGGGGAGGGTAAGTAACAACATTAGAATTTAATGATGCTCATCAATTAGAAAGCTTCCTAATTTCTTATGGAAGTTGTTACATAAGGTTATAATTTCAATCCATTTATTATCATGACACATCACCAGCCCCACCCCTTTACTTGTTCGTTGAAGGATATTAAAATAAAATAATAAAATAATTTTTTTTCATTGATTTTAAAAAGTTGTAAAACATAACATTTTCTTCGGACCCACTACTGCCAAAATAAATCTTCCCTTACGCAAATTCCAACACCTCAGATTCAACAGTTCCCTTTTTTTAAATACGACCAACGACTCAGAAGTTAGAAAAGGCTACTCACGTGTGTACTAAATTTACCTAGAAAATGTTCAACTAATGAGTTATGTTCCCACATGAGCTGCACCGGTCGATGTTATTCCCTCCTAAGGAGATAACACCCCAACAAACAAAAAAATACCCTTCTATTTTCAATCCGATTTTCCGTTATGATGTTATATATTTTACAATAAAATAATTGCCACTTAATTATTTTGTATATAGAAAAAAGCTAACATTCACTAGGGGATCTTGCCGGCAAATGATAATATCATGCTAATGAAAGCATACCCTCAAGAGTTCAGTGGTGGTACCAAATTTTCAATTCAAGTTACCATTTGTGAGTTATTATTATTTTATAAATAAAATAATTTTGTTCAATTATTTTATTTAATGTTATTCCATTTTCAGGTTTTCTCATAGGAGGCACGCGCCAACTAAAGATAAGTTGTGCCTTTGGTAAACCCTACATCCCAAGCTCAACAGACCTCCAGATTTCTAATCAAGGAAATCATTTAAGGTTAATTCCACTTTTCTAGGAAAATTGCAAATGCGTTCTATTTTATGATTAAAAAAACTTTGATGGAACCTTTCAGGCACTCCGGGCCTCAAAATCCCACGCCGCTAGGTTTCACTGTCTCAAAATAAATACATATGATTAAGATAACTTAATAGTAATAAAAATATGTTTCATTACACTATGAAAGACATTTAAACATGTAATATGAACATAATAAATATCAGTAATGGATAAATAATAATGAAATCCCATTATTCTAGAAAAAACATAAAAAATCAAAAAAAAACAATTTCCCAATAAAAAAAATAAGAACATAAATAAAACATTTTCATATATTTAAATCATACATATCTAAAATAAGTCATGTTATAAACAATTATTACGTATTATAGTAATATAAAATCTTTTTTTTATATCTTATAATCTATGAAATCATTTCAACCATTTCACATTAAATGTTTTTAAACATTCCATAGATCATGAAATAAATATATTTCCATAAAACCATTTTTAAGGAGCATTATATGAACATTGGTGCATTATATTCATAACTCTTGCCCACTAAGTTTTAACTTGTTCTTAAATAATTTAATCATGGTTAATTATATAAGTGTTACAAATAGAATTATGTTCCTAATTTTTTAACTTTAATGAATAAGTCCATAATCAATGAATTGGTGTTCTATATCTAGATTACATGTCATCATGTTCTATATTACGCTCATGAGTAATAATTTATAATTCTCATGTACAATATCATGATAAATTTTTAATAAATATTTCATGTTTATATCATAAAATTTTTTAAAAACACATTTTAACTATGAATAATAACACTTTTCATGATTAGATAATCATAAGGAGAAATAACATTTTTCTATGAAAACATCTAAAAATGAAAAATTCCTTCAATATAAAGAATCATATATACTATGAAAACAATTTTTAAAATTTATAAAAGTATTAATAATTAATACTATATTGGAATGAAATATATATCAATTCATATACTTTAAAACAAATTAATGGTTAATTTAATAAAACAATAAAAAACCTTCACGCAAAGAGATGAAACGATTCATTTCTAAACATTTTTAAATAAAGTCAAATATAGTCAAAAGGAAATATAAAAACCATTAAATTATGAATAATATTATTTTAGAAGAATTTAAAATAATATTTACATGAAAGAAAATTAATTGGAAAGAAAGAATTAAATTATTTTTAGAGATTCCCTTGCCAAATTTTTTATCTGGATTCATAAATTCTATAGCCCTTAAATAAAAATATTATTTTTACAATTTAATTTTATAAGTAAAATTTTAAATTTAATTCTATTTTAATTATTCCCCATATTACATTTATAATAATATTATATATAGAAACTAACATTTTTAGGTTTATGTTTGATTTTTATGGGTTTGTTCGTTTTACAACCAATAAATATAATTGATGTGTTGACCATGATCAAATAGGTTATGGTTCTAATGTATTAGTAATATGAAACATGTTTTAACTATTATTTAACTATATTTAATAATAATTAATAAATAACAAAGTCATTTGGTTATGTAAAATGGATCATGTTCTTTAATGGATATAGTAGTTCATAAATATCTACGAATGAAGTTCACATTTTTTATAACGAGTGGAAGAAAAATAATGTGGAAAACTATTTACATTTATAGAATCATAAATATGTTATAGATATCCTATTTATTCCCTATTTTAATCCTTATTACCAAACATGTATGTTGTAAATAAAAAAATAATCACCACAATTATTGGAAATGATATCCCACACTTATGAATGAGTGATGTTATCAATTTTCAAGAGAATAATTACTAAGAAGATAAGTAATATATTATCATAAAATGATCTAAATTATCTCATAAATATCATATTTATTAATTTTATACATAACTTTAATTATACACTTGATCCAATGAAAAAAATGATACACATCACTCCATGGAGGTGGTAATCCACACACACGCATGTGTGATGTTTTCAATTACCTTTGGATGGAAAAAGAGATGAAAAAGTGTTATTATATATAGAAAATATCATGTAAATATATATAATATATAGAATTAATTTTATCTAAAATTATATTGAACATTTTAAGGATGTATAAGAATAAATAATCATGAATCACATAATTAAGAATAAAACCTCTTATATTAAAAACCATATTACCTTAAACCTTAAAAATTCTGAGGATGATATTTTTTTGAGACCAGAACCTATAAAAAATGTTTAGGGACATTAGTAATTTAGTTGGATTGTAATTGGTTTTTTAAATGGATCATGTTTTTAAATAACTAAGGGGGTATGTTCACTTTTATAATTGAGGGATGGGGAATAGTTGATAATATGTAAAATTTTAATTAATTTTATTTTTATTTCTAAATGTAATGTGAAAAAATTAAAATGGTTCTAATATAGGATATTTATTTTTTTAAATACAATGATTAAAATAAATTTATATAATTTTTATGGTATTTTAATCCTTATTTATTAGTTTTATCTTCCTTATTAACTCTTTAAAACATTACGATGGTGAATTTGTTTTACTAAGGTTGCATCTCATAATGAACAAAAATGAATACAGATATATTAAATAAAAGTAAACCTAATAATTCCACATAAGAAATAAGTTTTTCCATATTAAATATTAAGAAGTGATAAAATTAATTTTATTATCAATATGGTAATCATAATTAAAAATGTTTTTATAAAAATTCCATATATGGAAAAACTTTATTTCATACTCATATCATGTATAATGTTTATTATTATGGATTTAATTGTATTAATTTTAGTAATAGGGGAGTAATTTCACTTTAATGTGAAACTAATGAAGAGTGAAACATTTAAATTCAAGATAAAAATGAAAAATTTAATTAAAATTAGTACATCTATCTATTCATTAAAAAATGAATCATTTCAAAAATATAACATAAATTAACCCGAAGTCAAAATTAATATAATTGTATAAAAAATTAATATCATTTTATAATACTCGATTACTATATATTATATTTTATCTTATAAAATATATAATATAATATATGAAAACCAAATTTATAAAAAAAATCTATTACATTTTAAGCTGACAATGGTCTGCAAATCAATATATTGAATATTAATACATAAAATCTTTTCATTAATATTACTAACAAAAATAATTGAATTATTACTAATATTTCATTTTTTTACGTGTTTATTTTTTATAATTTAGGAAAAGATTTTGGTGTATCCACAAAAATGATTTAGAGAAATTATTTCACTATCTAGAAAATCATATTTCATAACATGAATGAATAATAATATTAATTTAATATGATGAAAATGAGTAAAATTCTAGGTATTAAATCATTATAAAATGATATTTCGTTTAATTAAATACATTGTAAGAATATATATTCAATTAATGGGATAAATTAATGTTATGAAAAGGGGTTATTTTTTTAACTACATTGAATTTACTAAAAATATTAAACATATGACTGATTTAATGATTGCTTACCAATGGCTACCATTAATGGGTAAATATTTCTGATATTGGGATCCATTTATTTTCATGTTTTATATCTTTTAATTCATGGGATAAATAGAATCCCACTTGATAATCATGTGATTCACCTCTATCTACGGATACTTTATGTAAGTGGGAGTCTATTACCTTCTCCTGGGAGATCCTGATCAAAAACATATTACAAGAATAATGTTCATCAATCTAGGGTGATAAAAACTCATATACATTATTATATTAATAAACATGGTTTTAGACTAATTTATGGTTGATAAATGGTGTTTGAGTTTTCAATGTTGGTATATTATATTGAATGAATGTTATTTAATCCTTAGTATCAAAACCCAATGGAATAATTATTTGAAAAATAATAAATATTACACTATTATTTAAATTAAAAATAATATATTATATAGATTTTTTAGATCTATTATCATGATTTCCCCTCCCATTAATGATAAAATTTCTTTTGTGGTGAATATTGAAGAGAAATAATTACCCCTTAGTCCCACCACAGGTACGCCACAAGTCATAGAAAAGGTAAAAAGGTATAAAAATCTCACATATGGAAGGCATTAACTGGTAAGATTATAGAATCCCACGATAATATAACTAAAAAAACTACCCCATAATATAATATAAGAATAGAATAAATCCAACAATTATTGGTCAATATTAAAAGATACAAATAAAATAACTCTTTAAATGTACCCAATGACAGGTCTTATAGAAGAAACTCAACTAGAGCTCTATAACCCAACCATGATAAATCCAACCCAGTCCCCACAATTATAACAGGAATCCTAGAAACTACTTTATATATAATGTGGTAAAAAAAGTATAATTTTTAGGATCATAACCATTGTCTCATGAAGATGTATTGATAGAGAATACTAATTCACCAGTGAAAAAATTATTGAATGAAAAATAACATAAAAATGAAAACTAAAAATTTTTATCTGCATTATAACAAACCTGATCTTTATTACACACTAAAACATGATTTATTTCATAACGATTCACTTAATATAACTCTGAGGATCGAGAGTTCTAGTGTCATTGGAAATTAGGAACATTAAATTACAACATAAAAAATAAAACACAACATCTTTTTTGAAACCGTATTTTACAAGAACACATCATTTCTATGTACATAGCATTTTATTGGATAACCTGATGACCAACATAAGAAAAGTTTTCCCTATAATGCCCACTAAGAGAATAAACAATGTATAACATGAAGAATTAATTACATGTTATGAAATAAAAATATATATGCAGAACAAGGGAAACACTAACATAAAGAAATGATATATCATTATTATAATAAATGGAAATGTAGAAACAACATTTAACATGATATTCGCATGCGCCAAGTCTCATTGCATATGTATTATGATTATAAACTCATAGAATATTAATTAGAACTTAAAGTCCATCATTTCACTTAAAATATCAGGAGTAAACACTAATTTCACATGATGTATAATGATATTAATATTAAACCAATGAATTGGAGTGTTATCAGGGTGAACACTTTATAAACATTTAATTTCATAAATAAGTGTACCACATAGTTTATAGAACATGGAATCCTTAAAAAAATTATTCCATGAAAAAGAGATGTGGTATACATAGATATAAGTCCTCAATCAACAAGTACATGTTCATAAACCTTAATACCCTTGATAGAGAAATTGATATGGTATACCCTAACATGATGATTTTGGCATGGAAATTTTTGTTTTACTTTATCTGCACAACGATGTCAAATAGAAGTAGTAAAAATGAATGATGAGAGAGAAAGTGGTAATTGATAAATTATAATTTAAATTAACATTAAGGGGTCACGTAACATAATATCCCAACATATGTAATGAAATTAATATTAATTATATAAAAACATTTCATGAATGTAAATGAGGAGGGAGAAATACCTTATAAAATTTTGGCATCGTAACATGTGTACATGGGAGGAATTAATGAGAGATAAAGAGGTATATAATCATTATAACATAAAGAGGAAGTATATCCGATGTTCAAAATCATACCGTGATATTCATAATAGAATATAGAAATGCATTATAATAAAAGGAAATATAGACACAAATAATGAAACAAAGTGAGGCTCCCTTACATGCAATTGGGATAGTAGAGTCTCAAGCGAGGCCAGCGAGAGGCTTTGTGGGAGTATGGGGAGCCTTGGTAAATTGTATACTTATGGGGGGAAGGGGATATTTGAGCGCTAAAGGGTTTTAGTGAAGAGTAATTGGATATTGATTGGTTTTACATTGGAAATGAGAGGGAATTCGTTGTTATTTATGTTTTGTAACCAACACAACAAACAAATCAAAACCAAAACCATCCCATGATTTTTTCCCATTGTTTTTCCAATTTTTAGTGGAAGAATTTATTTTATATGTCCAATGGACGATGTTATTAAAAAACTAGGCTTTCTTCTAGGGAGGTGTGTCAATCTCTGAATGAAATCATTTTAAATTGCTAAAATATTTTATATGTCCAGGAGGGTCCACTAAAGAACCATAAAATTAATCAAAAAAATATATATTCACATTTTATGAGGTTAGAACATATATTGGAAAAATATTCCTTTAATATAATTTTGTTACATTAAAATTGGGTTATTATAATGTCATAAAACACATTATATATTTAAATGGTATATAATTGTCACATAAAATTTCTACAATCTTAGAAAATTAAGAAAATTTGACTGTTAGATAATTTTGAAGTCCAAATTCATAAATTTATATTCATTTTATATAATTAATTTTATAAATATGTCAATTTTTCTTATAAAATTTAAAATAATATTTATTGAAATTTCATGGTTTTAGACACAAATATATTTCAAACATTAATCAAAATTACAATTTTATTCATAAATATTATACAATCATTTATATTTAATAAAAAATAATTTCATAATAATATTTTATTAAAATATTATTTTATTAAAAAATCCAGTAATTCTTCAAAATAGATTTATTAATCTAATAGTAAATAAAAATACTATTTTTTCATTCAAAACAAATTGAAATGTAACAATAATAAATTAATGTATATTAATTAATCTATACAAATAAATAATGCACATAATTATGATGATAGTGTGTTGCAACATAATCCCATGGGGCATGTTAGTAAAAACAGATGGGGTGGCTCGGTTAACATCCCTCTTTTGGTAATATATATTTACATACACTTCTCCTATAAGTGGTTATGTTCAAGAATTATTTGTTGAAGCTCATCATTGGCTTGGAGAAGAGAGAATCCAAGAGGCACTACCTCCTTTCAATGATCTGACAAATGTGCTTCTCATGGATAAATTCTAATGGATAATGTCATCTCATGCTATGTCTGAGTAAATTGAATTTTATAAGGCCCTATATTTATACAAATCATGTGATCAATGTTCAATGTCTATATTAGCATTGGTAACAATTCTTAAGGGTTTTTTAAAATACAATAACATAAAACCAAGGTAGTGAATATGTTTTATATAACAATTTTATATAATAATTCATTTAATTAGATCAATAAGTACTTTCATTAATAAATATATGGGTTGTTACAATCTTCTACTTTAATATGTTTGACCCATAAAATATCTTTTCCCCCACTAAAATAGATGAGGGTATATCTGCTTCATACCTTCCTCTGATTCCCATGTTTCTTCATTAAAAATGTGGTTTCGACACAACACCTTGATGAGGGCAATTTTTTTATTTCAAAACACTTTTTCAATGCGATCTAATATCTTCACCGGTTTCCCCTCATAGGATAGGTCATTCTCCTATGGAACCACCTCTGGATTGAGTAAATTTAATTATTCAGGTATGTACTTTCTCCAGAGTGATAAATTTAATACATCATGTACTTGAGATAGATTTAGGGGGAGTAGTATTTGATATGCCACTACTCCAATGCGATCATGGATCAAAAAAGGTTTTATGTACCTGGGACTAAGGTTTCACATTGTACCTAAATATAATAAATATCTTCCCCAGTAATATGTGGAGGAATACCATTTCCCCAACATCAAAATCTAAGTCTCATCGATTACTATCATCATAATTATTTTTTCGAATCTTTGTTGCATTTATGTGATACTAGATGGTCTTAACCTTCTCCACCATTTTATTTACTATTTATGGACCTAAATGTTTTATCCCCCCAACATCATCCCAACATGCTAGTAATATGCACATCTTCCCACAATAGTCTTCAAAAGAATCCTTTTGAATGCATGATTGGAAACTAATATTGTAAGTGAACACAACCATGAGAAGATATTGATCCCATCCTCCTTTGATGTCCATTGAAAATGCGTTCATCATGTCATCATTTGATTGGATAGTCTGCTCAGATTGTCCATCAGTTTGACAATGAAAAGACATACTGATGATCAGCTCGGTATTCAGAGTGTTTTGGTGACTCATCCAAAACATAGAGGTGAATGTTGGATCTCGATCAGATGCAATCTATAGTGGTACTCCATGTCGTCTTACCAAATATATGATGTATATATACACTAGTTGATCTAATGAAAAATTATATAAAATTTCAGTGAATTGTAAAGGGTTTATAAGACGCTCTACAAATATCCAGATAGAATTGTTTCCATTTTATGACTTTTGAAGTCTAGTGATAATTTTTATGGTGATGTTATCATATTTCCATGTTGGTATGGGTAATGGTTGCATAATCACCTTATACTTATACCACTTTTCCTTAAATTGGTGACATACCAGGCACATAGATTTATACTCAGCGATCTCCTTCTTTATGTTATACCACCAATAATGATCACAGAGATCTCAATACATCGTTCTGTTTCCTAGGTGAATGGAGAAATTCAATCTTTAAGCCTCATCCAAAATATCATTCTTTATCTCCAGATTTTATAGAACACATAGTCTTATCTCAAATCTCTCAATTCCTTCTTCATTAACATTGATCTCCAAGGATTTCCCTTTATAATAGTATCCACAATCTTTTGAGTTTCTACATAATCATTTTGATTTTCCTTTTACCATTCCAAAGATATGGTTGAGCAATAATTTGTGAATAGATGGACTATGTTTCCTTACTTTATGATTCCCATGTCAATCATCATCAAATCTAAGAAGATTTGATCCTTTTAAATTCCTATTAATGATAGAATTTCTGGATCCATTCTGATTAGATCATCTTCCACCTTGTTCGATTTACTATAGTGGTAATAGATTGAGGAATCCTAGAATTTGATCATAACTATCCATATTTGTGGTCTCATGTTCAACTCTTACTATGTGAATATATAATTGTGGTTTTTTTGATCCATATATATTTCACACTTCTCTAAAAAAAGAAAATTCTGAAAAATTCTCAACTAGATGATTACTACTACCAACTCTAGATAAGGTGTTGGATTGTTATTCTCTTGAACCTTCAATTTCCATGAAGCATAAGAAATTTCATTGTCAATTTGTGTCAACACACAACCCATTCAATTACTCGAAGCATATTTGAATAGAACTGCATGTTCTCTAGTTGTTGGTAGTGTGGGAATGGGCTCTGTGATAAGCCTCTTTTTTGTCCCCATGATGCTCTCTTTGCATACATCACTCCAAGAAATATTGACACCCTTCGGTGTTATCAAAGTAAGAGGGTATGAAAATTTTGAATCATTTCTCACAAATTGGTGATAATATCAAGCTATCCTAAGGGAGTTAAGGATATCTATAACAAATGATGGCCTCATCCATCCATCAATTTCAATTTTCTGAGGGATCCACGGATATCACATTGATTGTGATGATATGACCCATGAATTCAACTTCATTCAACTATAAGTCATACTATCTATAATTTTCAAAGAAATTATGTTTTATCAAGGTCCATAGTATAGTTCTTATATGATCCTCGTTCTCTTTTTTTATTTCTGACTATATTAGAATATCCTCTATATATACAACCATATATTATTTGAGGTAATCTCTAAAGACACTATTTATCAAGTATATAAAAATTTATGGAGAATTAGTTAGTTCAAATGGAATTACTATGAATTCATAGTCCATATACCTTCTACGAAATGTAGTCTTGTGGATATCCTACTTCATCCTTACTTAGTAATATCATTACAATAGATCCACCATGGAAATGTATTGTGCCCCACATAGCTAATTAAACAAGTCATAAATTCATGGAATAGAATACTTTTTCTTTATTCTTTTTTTGATCTCATGATAATAAATTCAAAGGCACAATGTCCAATCCTTTTTTTGGATGAACATGACAACATCACCCCATGGGGACATACTTGGGTGTATACACCCATTATGAAGAATATCCTATAGTTGATTCATTAGATCCTAAAGGTCCACAATAGCCATTCTATATGGAGTCTTGTATATTGGCAGCACCCTAGGTATAAAATCTATCAATAATTAAACATCTATTCTAGGAGGATAGACATGAAATTGGTTAAGAAACACTTCAGATAATTCCCTCACAATAGGCATGTCATCTTTGTATGGTTTCATCCATACACACAATCATCTGAGAATGATACGCGTTGCATACATGATTGTAATATCCATGCTAGATATGATGGTGCTAAATAATAATCCTCCTCCTCCTTGTAATTGGTCATAATCAGAGGTTGATTCACCATATAAAGGGTGATATCCCTCTCACCTCAAATTATGTTTTCTCCATATAGTGAAAGCCAATCCATTCCATGAATTTAATTTAATTTTAGATGATGTAGTATAATGAGGTTCACTATGAAATTCAATAAAAAATTATGATATGAGTGGAGTAGTATTCATTGGATTTAATAATTTCCCCATTTCCTTTCCTCAACTTCATCTATACTTCCTTGAATTATGGTGGTGTTGGGATTCTTATACTAAACATTCGATATATTAAAGAAAGCGTAGAACCAAAATCAAAAAGTATTTTCACTATTATTGAAGGAATAAATAGTGTACCTATCACCACTTCATTTTCATGGTTCGATTCAGAGGTAGTTATTGAAAAACGATCACCCTTACTGCCTTGTAATTTTTTAGATGCCTCTGAAAACACAGAACATAGGGAAGTTGTTTGCAAAGTGCCCTGGTTCATTATAGTTGAAGCGATGAACAATGTGATGTGGTTCGAATAGAGAGTTACTCTCATATGTCATAGATGTTGATTTTTTATTTCAACATTTAATGGCCAGATGCCCTTCACGTCCACCCCTAAAGCATTTCCTCATCCACTTTAGTAAATTTTGGGGTTCTTCTTTCAGAACATTTGGCATGTGGGGTGATGGAATTTCATTGCACCATTGGATTTATCCACAGGACTACCATAATTAGAGTCAACTTTCTGATTCTTATGCCAATGATACCCCTGAGATTTTCATATAAACATTACAACTTTGAGGTAATGTTTGACAAATTTCTTCATAGCTATCGAAGTCACAAATCACTAGGGCTTTCCGTAGGCTTGGTTTTATCCCTCCAAAGAATAGTTGAACCATTCATTATGGGGTAATAAAAAAATTGAAGGCGTATCAAACAAGACAAGTGGTGTTTTTTCATACACTATGATGGATTATTCAAATTTTTCCTTAAGGGAAAGCATGAATCTTTCCATATTAAGTCGAAGGGTGCAGATAAAATATTTATTGAATTTTTTTTCTAGAAATCCATCAATTTAAATATATCAATCTCTTCCTCAAGCTTCATATTTTTTATCATTGACCACCACTGGTCATTTTTTCATCCATTTGATAATCTTACCAAAGAAAACAATCTTGATTGGACATTGAAGGATGGATAAGATCATTTCAATGGTGTTTATCCATTATTCGATGACTGAGGGATCAAATGACTCATTAAGAGTAAGATACCTTTGTCTCATGAAGCTCTCGATTCTGGCATGTTCTATCTAGGGGTGGAAATTCCACTTGACCTATGTTTCTATTAAAAAACCAGATAACTAAAATAGTATCATGAAATTTTTTGTGATTCCGGCTCCCATCAGATTGGGAATCTCATTAGAACTATCATCACATTGATCCTTGAATGGGTTTTTAACCAACGTACTGGTATTACTGGATAATGGTTGAAATAAAATTAATGTTAGGGGTAACACATAAAGGGGAATCCAAAGACAAAAAAGGATAACTTATAAATTACATTTATTATTTTAACATATGAATTTAAATGGTTAAATATATCTTATCCCTAATCTACATCCCATCATATTTATTTAGGTACCTTTTTTATTCTTTTAAAAATACTTCACACAAAGCTTATGAATTTACCAGAGCATATACCCAGGGAGTGTCGAATAAAGAGTCGAGTATGGCCCATTTTGGTTCACCTTTTCAGAATGAGTCTTGATCAAAGTAGTGTTTTTAGGTTTTCCCCTAGACACATTTGTGCCAGACCTCGCTCTACTTGTTCATATCCAGACTGGGATGTATTTTCTTGATAAACCAAATATCATATACTCACCAAAATTTAGGGAATTTTTTATTATACACAGTATTATCCCTAAGAATTTCACTAGGTTTTTCAAATCCTAATCTCAAAATTAATAGATCTTATACTTTCATACCAACTACAATGACCCTTCTCTTTATTTCAAACATAAAAATGACATATTACATAAAATTACGCTTAAGAATAATCTGAGGGTTGAGAGGTGTAGTGTCTTGGAAAATAATGAAGAATAAATAATAACTTAGAACCTAAAACACCACATCTTTATTAAAGACTTCTTTTTCATGACCAAAACATTCCTTCGTACTTAGCATTGCATTGGATAACACAAGGACCTGCATAATAAAATGGAGAGCTGTATATCCCAACAAGGGATTGAACATGGAATAACATGAATAATACAATACATGTTTGGAAATAGCATCATCAATAGAGAACAAGAGAAATATGAACCTTACGGTAGGATATAACATGATTATCATGACATGGAAATGTGGAAAAAACATTTAACATGATATTAATATGAGATAAGGCTCATTGCACATAGAGAAAATGTAATCCATCATTGAATGTGAATTATCATGAGTAAACCCTCATTGCACTTGAATTAGCATGATAAAAGATTCATTCCACTGATTATATCATGATACTAATCTTTACACAATGCATTTGAGTGCTATCAGGGATAACCCTTTATAAACATTTCATTCCAAGCATATGTTTTCCCAATAGATCATAGAACATAGATTCATTAATAATAATAATTTATTAGATCAATAAGATATGTTGAATAAATAAATGTATACCCTCAGTAAAAATATACAGGTCCATAAAGTTGAATATCATTGATAGAGAAATGGCTATGGTATTCACATAGATGATGATTTTGGCATGGAAATTTGGTGTAACATCAGCATCACAACGATGAAAAATATGAATATAGAAATGTTTTGATGATAGATAAAGGGTTCTAGAATCGTTTATAAATGAAATGGATAGTAAGGGGGTATTTGAACATAATATCCCAACATATGTAATGGAATTTAGATACATAATTTAAATTAATTTCTTGAATGTAAGTGAGGAGAGAGAACTCCCTTATGGAATATCGTTTGGGTAACCGATGTACATGGGAGGCATTAATGACATTGAAATGGGTCTCTCAAAATTAAAACATAAGGACGATAGTATAGGAATGGTTATAAAACATTCCCATAAATTTTTAATTGAAAATAATAAGGCATAAAAATAAAAAGATACATGGAAATAAATACGAATGTAGGGGAATTGAGGATCCCTTACATTGAAGTGTGACCCAGAAGCTCGAGAGAGGCTTCTTAGAGGAATGGGTACCTTGGAAGGATTTTAGGGTGACTAGGGAAGATGTTGATCGAGATAAATGTGGTTTGAGTGATGGGTAATGGGATATTGTGTGGGTTAATATTGGAAAGGGCAGTGAATTATTTATTATTTAGGTTTTGGAAACTACACATTAAATAATCAAAAGTGCAAATCATCTCACGTTTTTTGTACATGGTACATTAAAAAGTGGAGTGGAAGTCATTATTTTATATGTAAAATGTCCTAATTTATTAAAATATTTGACTTTCGTATGTAGAAATGAATCAACTCTCAAAGAACTCATTTTAAAAAGTTAAAATATTTGGTAAGTCCTAGTGGGTCCACTAATGAACCATAAAATTAATCAAAAAAATATAAAATCATATTAATTAAAATTTATAAAATATATTGGCCAAATATTCTTTTTTTATTATTTTATTACATCAGTATTGGAACGTTATGTTGTAATAAACAACATTATATTTTAAAACCGGATTTTTTTTTACCCAAAAAATCGACTGTCTAAAAATATTATGAAAAAATAATCATTACATAATTTTTATGTCATGAATCAAAAAATGATTATAATTTTATCTAAAAAATTCTCTAAATATTTGTTTTTTAACTTTTAAAATAAAAAGAAACCTTTATAAAAATTCATGGGTTTTTGACAAAAAAAAATTCAAACAGTAATAAAAATTACAAATGTATTCATAAAAATTATATGATCATTTATATTTAATAAAAATCAATTTAGTAATTATATTTCATTAGAATTAAATTAAATTAAACATCAATTAATTCATCAAAATAGATTTATTAATTGAATATTATCTACAAATGCTATTTTTCCTTTAAAAACCACAAACCATGTTACACTACTATAATGAAGGAATATTATTTATAATTTTAAAAAATAATACACGTAATTATAATGAAAGGGTCTTCTTACATAAACCCTTATATCACCGACATAATTCCAAGGGATAAGGTGTGTGATGGTGATATACTCACGGGGCATCTTAGATAATATTTCTCGTGTGGTAATCTATATTAACATCCTCTTCTCTTATAGGCGGTTCCATTGATGATTAACTTGTTGAAACTATGCTAGGGAATGTTCTTATGTGATTCCCACATTCGTAACCTCAATTTCAAGCTCTTAAAATATGGTCTTCATATGGATAAATACTACTAGATGAGGCCATGACATCTTTTGTCTAACAAAATTGGATTTATTAAAGCCCTATATTTATAAGAATAATTTAATCAATATTCATCAAAAATATTAGTAGTGGTAATAATTCTAAATGTTATTTTAAAATCCGGAAACATAAAAACATGGAAGATCAAATGTTTTATAATACCATTTTGCATAATAAGAAATTTAATTAGATTCGGAAGATTTTTTATTAATAAATGGTTGGGTCATTAGATACCCCATATCCCTCTCACCAAATAACACATATAATATTGTAACAATGTATCCTAAACAAAACAAGGAACCCGCCCTATTCTTCCCTATTGAATTTGCACTATCACAAAAAAATATTAGATTCTGATTCTCCCATCCTATCCATATATGTCAAATAAAATATAAAATTATGTTTATCAGGTTTTAGGGAACATCCATACCTACCTCACCCTTGCATGGTCTATAATCTACTACTAGCATTAGTAATCAGCTAACCACACCTCACTCAAACATAATTGGTCCATCACTTCGCATCTCACCCAAAGACACTAGGACATTAAAAATATACTCACAACCTGGTTAATATTCTAACATAAGAATAAAAGATGTAAAGCTCATGCCCTCATCCTAAAATGAATAACTGTCAAAAATATCATATCACATTATAGACTCATCACATCAAAAAATTTAATCTCTAACACATCCACATATCATCACCATTGACTGTAGGTCGAGGAAGAGGGGGTATTCATCCATCTACATCACCACTATACTACATGTTGGGGAAAAACATAGAAACCAACTCCATTGGTTGTTGGAAAGGTTATCCAACTCTGGAGAGGTGTGTATAGAAATAAAATAAAACAATATATATAAATATATCATATTATAAAAATCTTATGGGTTCACATACACTACAATAATTCACACCACATCAACACTGAACACCACACATCATAAGTTAAAATCGCTGAAACAACTATATGCTTCACAACACAACCACCACACAGAAATTGCCTTTTAATTAAAAAATATACACATATATATTTAATGAGTACCCACTAACTACCATTTTATATTTCCATATATTAATCATTTTACAATGAACTATTTTATATCAAACTATTTATTTAAGATATTTATTACATAACAATTCCATCAATTATTATTCGATTAGAAACCCATAGATCATCATTTCAAAATTATAAATTTATTCCAAGGATACCTTGGAATCTAACTGAATTAAAAAACAAAACACACCACCTATCCCCACCAAACATCTCTTCTGAACCATAAAAACCATGATATACTTCCACAATAACCATAGGTCACAATCACCTGACACCACAACCAGCACCAAATCAATGTCCACAAACCCCTTTCATTGTACAACTTCCCACATGGAATCTTATACTTACACCATTTGCAGCACTGCATAAAATTTTCCAAAACCTAGTTATCACAAACCCCATAACAATATATATAAAAAAAATTATAAACAAAACCAACAAAATTACAAAAATCCTCACATTCCAGCTTCCATACATTATATTGTTTGAATTAGATAACATTCCATAATTAAATTTTATGTGCAATAACAAGAAAACCATGTTACCATGGTAATCTAATTTATTAGATATATATACATTTTTGACTCTTATTATAGGTGATGTAAAAAAACCAATATAACACATTTCTCACACAAATCAACTATAGAATAATCAAGGCTCCTAACATTCATGAATTTCAGGAATGAAACCAACATGAAAACAATCTATTTTGACAACATTGAAGAAATAATGTTATGAAATTACTCAACATCCTGATCAATTAAAAATATTAAAATTCATTTTATCATTTATATTGACTTATATTATTAACCTATTATAAGGAAAATTAATTAAATCCCCATAGGTTAACCATAAACATTCAGAATGTGAGGATACTTCCGCTCAATGAATATTTCAGATTTATTACGCTCTATTGGGAGAATAAAAAACAACCTGAGAACGAAATACATACTAGGAAACCCAATATCAAAACAATTACACTAAGGAATCATAAAAAATTAAGACCCAACTCACCCCAAACAAAAACAACTCAACCATAGTGAATCCATATAATTAAAAATTAAGGAAAAAAGGAAGAATAACTCACCTCATATTACCAATGAACATTCACCAAAACCAAAGGATCTTTTTAGTGAAAGATAAGATAGAATATATTCCGAAATCATATATGGTTTTCCAAAAATTAATAGGAAGTGATTGGTGAATAAAAGAGTCAAACCAAATGAAGATTTGTTGAATGTCAGTATCCTTCCACCTTCACTATTAGAATTCAAAATTCAGGTCATAAATTTTTTGGGGTCAGTGAAATACATTTTATGATCTTGATTCATGTCATGAATTTACGATATCTCACACTTACTCCGAAATTAATTTCTCCTCGGCTTGAGTAATTACACATCATAAATACAATATTCATTTCTTCAATTAATCTCACATGATACTACTCTCCCACAAACAATCTATGAAATGCCAAAATCACATCTCAAAAAATACCAATTCATGTCATGAATTCTTCTTTCACAAAATTAATTACCTACTGTAGTTTTGATGCTACTCTAACCACCACTGAACAACCTCAAGCCACTACTAAAACACCACCAACTACCAAATAGGAAAACTAATGGGACAAGAAGTCACATTACATTAATTATAAATTGGACTTCAATATGTGTATATAATAATTGTTTTTTTCTATAACATGGATTAATTAAAAGTGTTTCACACTATAAATAATATTTTCATGACTTGAATATATATTTATTAGAATATATAAAATATTATGTTCAGATATAAATGTGGAAAACATGGATTAATATATGCGATATTTAAACAACCCAATTAGATGTATTTTAAAACATTTATACCAATGGGACACATTAAATAATCCAAAATTATTATATTTCTTGTATTAATACGAACCATAGATCAAAGGGTTCGAGACATATTAAAACATATAAAAACCACTAATGGTTATGCTAGAAAATATAGAGAATTTATGCTAAATCTGGTTTCGAATATAAAAATGATATATATGGAGGAGAGTATATTTCCTTGATCCATAAGTTTTATTAATATATTTTTTATAATGATTATTGAATTCTATTAAACTATCTCAAAATTTACGAAAATATATAACAATGATAATTAAAGTACTGACTTATTTTAGGGAGGAAATGGTTTTTATATTTTATCTTATATATAATAAATTGATATATCTAACTCATTAAGTATTATGTATTATCTATCCTTGGGAGATTTAAAAAAATGGAGTGGATCATAGTGGATCTCAATTATAAATTTATAATGTAAGTAGTTTTAGATTCTTATATTGAACATGGAGAGACCCTCATGTCTATAAATTGAAAATGAATTCATAATGCATTAGATAAATCATGATATGGGGGATAGACCATTGTGATGTAGAGTAGAATCCTAAATATTATAATTGTAGCTCACCATTTCACAGAGTTTCAAAATCCTGAACATTCCATTCATCAGACAAGTAGGACAACAAATTTTGGTATATAAACAGATTATTGGTATATTGTTCTTAGGAATAACCTGGAGAGGGATAATCATTTAAAATATATAAATGTTTTTTGTTATTCATTTTTATAATCATTAAATATGAAGTTAAGAGTCATGATTGAATTAATATTCCTTCTAAAAGGATAATAAGATATAGAAGTAAAATATTAATGTAGAAAATTCAGTAAATTAGGTGTTCACCTTAATTCATTTTCACACCTCATGATGAATTTATTAAAAAAATTTATAATGATATTTTCCATCACTACATATAATGGGTGGATTCAATGGTAATGTATTGTAGAAAAACATCCTACAATATATTAGTTGATTCCTTATCTTACCCAAAATCCTTAGATACTGGTGTATCTCTATAATGATTTATGTTTTCCATTTTATGAGTACCTATTTAATTCCAACCACCAAAATCTACATGTATATGAGATATACTAAGTACCTATATTAAACAATTACTATAAAAAATATTTCTAACCATCGTTGATATACAACATCTGTATCATTAACTACATTTGGATAGTTTCATGGCCTCTAGTTAGTTTTTATATTACCATATAATGTAAAATTATTCCATGGATTTAAAATAATGTCCAGGATCAGATTCCACTAAATCTATGACATGAGCCTATGTGGTACATTTCCTCAAGTGATCCTCGCCATATAATAGAGGTTTCCGGCTAGTGCTGAGGGTTTAATGGAACAAATGGGGATATTATAACAACATTATCATAGGGAATCAATAGAATTAATAATAATAAATGTGATTATGATATAATAATTCACATCCATGTTTTATATACAACATTCCAAAATTGAAAAACAATAAAAAACAATAAATTAAAATTTGGTATGCTATGATTGTCTAAAAATTCAATGGAAGAACTAAATAAGACCCTAAATTTGATTCCCAAAAGGGGACCCCAATTTATGTATGACCCCATCATCCATCCTTAATCCCCTATAACACATATATAATATGTTTATTTCCCTTCCCAAAACACATTACCATGAAATCTAATCAGGCACCCAACAACGTCCCATGTTGGGTGTGAGTATAAATCTATAGGATTATAAAAATGCTGTCCATATTAATATATTATAAAATAATAGTTTTTATTAGATTTTAAAGAATAATAAATAATAATTTGAATGTATGTATGTTTTCTATAAAAACATAATTCATTATCCTTATTTCACAGGGTTCCACCCATACACATGACTAAGAACACACACTTTCCAATATCAGGAGTCTAAAAAAATGGATTCAAAATCTTTACATTAATTGGTAATTAATTTATCAAATAAGTATAACCTTGTATATTGGAGAATTAGTACATGTATCTATCTCATTTCCACAATATAGGTTCATGGATAATTTGCCTCAAATCCTAAAACTTGAAATACATCACTTGATCCCATATCATCAGTTGAGTATGGACAATTGAGAGGAGTATGTGTACTATATCCCAACCATATCATTTATCATTTATTTCAATTTTCATCATCATTGAACTTTATAAGATATAATAACTACAAAGATACACATTTTAAATATATCACAATATCAAGCTTCATTACATTTATTATCTTAATAATTCTATAATGTTCCCATTTTATTATTTAATGACAAAGACGTAAAATTTTGACCTATTTAACCCATTTAACCACATGTACAATCCTATTTAAATTTTTATCAAATTTAAAATTTGGAATTCCATAACTAATTTAGATTCTTCATGTTAACCCAATAATCCACTAATTCCATGGTATAAGTCAATCACAATTTCAACTTTTTAATATCAAAAACACTATAAAATAGAATTTATCAACAAATTATACCATATCCAAGTTATTGTATCACCACATACATGAATCCACACTCAGTATATAAATTCTTACTGGATCACATAAGAATTTTTTGGGGTCTCATATATGAATTAGTTTTTCAAATCACAGGTCAAAATTAAAAATATAAATTCTAGTCAATTAAGTTCACTATCAAAGACCATAAATTATATTAAATTCATGATTATGGGAAATGTAATTATAGACCACTTACCTCATGTCCATGATAAATTTCACATAAACATGACTCTTGATTCAAAGCCAAATAACCGTTTACACCAAATCTAAAAACCTTCTAAGAAAAAATAGTTTACCGTTTAGAAAAGAGAAATAATATTACAAAAAGGGTTATCCAATAATATAGGATAAATATAAGTTGTAGACACAACCATACCATTGATCCATAACCAACAATGAATTAATGACTAATGATCAACAGATAATTATAATGACCAAAACTATTATGAATAAAATTATCCATTTTTCATTAACGAAATTGCTGCTGGATGTAGAAATCACATGATATTAATTTTTATCATTATATCCAATTTCATTTGAATGAATTTTAAATATCTTTACCATTTATAATATAGTTGTGGAATAGTGATCACATGACTAGTATAAATATAAGGTTTTAATAAATCAATTTGGAACAAAAGAAGTGATGGTCTAAACAAGTAGGATCGTACCATATGAATCCCATCTATTTCAACATCTAGTGGAGATATAGTTACATGGATATTATCTAGACCAAGACCAAGACGTGATCCAATAACATAATCATGATAAAACCCATTTACAGGGGAAGTTCTGACTCATCAAGATCAAAACTAGAACAATGTTAAGTAAACAACCCCATGAAAGTCAACCATTAAACTCTTTACTAGTATAGTGTATTTAAGTGTAATAAAGAGTTATGAATACAGACCCTATAATTAGAAATATGTATGCAGTTATGTTATAGAATATTGAATATTTTTCATCTATTATTATTACTATGGAAATTACATTCAAAGCATAAATAATTTATTTGGTTAACATTCAAACTCATTTATTAAATATATTTTGATGAATTAATATATTTCCAAAATAAATTCTTCTTTAATAAAATATTATTTTAAAATTAGTTTTTTAATAAATAATTGATTATATAATTTGTTGTGAAGTTAATATTAATTTTTATTAGGATTTCAAATTTTTTAATGAACAAACCTATTAATATTAAAAAAATGCTTTTTTTTATTTTAAAAGTAATAATTCACATATTTAGAAAATTATTCAAATAAAATGAATAAATTTTAATGAATAAGGATGTTTAAATTATCCAATGGTTAATTTTTCATAATTTTATGATAAATTAATTTTTTTTCTTAATAATGAAATACGATATAAATATATAGTGTCTTTATGACATCATAATAGAAAATAGTTATGTAATGATTACTATAAAATTTATAAACATAAAAATCATTAGTTTTACATTAAAATAATATAATTTTATAATTACTTTATTTATTTATTAAAACCTAGTGATTACTCAAAGACTTCTAAAATATTTTAATATTTTAAAATAATTTATTTGAAGGTTTGACTGGCCTCCACATAAGAAAGTGAAATATATTATTATCTTTAGACCTTATCCATATAAATTAATTTATTCAATTCGACTTTCAGGAAAACCATGAGAAAAATTATTGGATAGTTTATGGTTTTAAATTTTCTATTATGTAGAGTCCTAGACCCATAAAAATGAATCCCCCATCCATTATTATGTAAACCCACCCATGCTCCAATTAATATTCACTCAAACTCCCTGAATATCATAAAATAACTTCCCCCTACTACCTAGAGTCCTTCCATGGTGCCAAAAATCTCCCAAGACTCGTCTTTTAATCCTTTGGAGTCACACATCCATGTAACGGATTCTCTCTCACCTCATTTTAGCAAGAAATTCATTTATGATATGCCTTAATAATGTAAATTATATTAATTTGGTATATATTATTACCTATCCCCCTTACAATAAATGTGTTTTTAAGATGATGGAATCCATTTATCTATCATTTATTACTCTTATGAACCCATTTTTTACACCTATTACTAAGCCAAAAATTGTTAAGGAATATTCCACCATCCTCTTTTATCAAAAATTCCATTTATATTATACCATATAAATTCCTTTTTCATATGTTGGGATAAATTAATGAATATCCCACTTACTATCCAATTAATATATAAATTAATACAAACCATTTCCTCTCTCATAAAACCATTTTTTGAAATTCTATATGACGTCTCTATTCTATCAAAATTAAATCATGATTTTCTATGCCAAAATCATCGTGTAGTGAATACAATACCATTTACATTGTTAACCATAATCACCATTACTAAGATATAATTATTTATTAGGGACATAAATATATATAGTCCACAATATTATTTTTTGAATAAATAATTATTTTGAATGTAACAGTGTTATATGATCTATGTGGCACACTTAAAAAAGAGAGTGAAATGATTATGAAAGGTGTTCCTTGATTGTGCTCTAATGCATTGGGTAATGGTCAGAATCAAAATGTTTCATGTTATGACACATTTACTACTATGAGGTATTGGTGAATTTATCATTGATATTTTTTGATGTAGTGTTATAAGTAGTTGCCACATTTTCCATGTTATGATTATCATCATATATCATTCCTTATTATTTATATTCCTTTACCCCACATTGATATGTCTTGATAAACATGTTTTATTACCCTCATGTTATTCATTTTTTATTCCATTATTGGTCTTTATAGCCCACCCCTTTCTTATGTTTTCCCCTAAGTTATTCCATGTAATGTTATATACGAATGAATATTTTGGTCATGTTAATGAAGTTTTCAATAAAGATGATGCTTTTTCATGTTTTATGTTGTTATGTAATATACCTAATTTTCCAATGACAATAGACCTATTGTTATTTTATGGAGTTTTATAATATATTTTATCTAATAAATCATTTTTAAAATTGAAATAAAGAAAAGGGTTTTCATAGTTGGAATCATAGGTTAGTTTTTATTATATATAGGTTTAGGATTTTGAAACCCTAGATAAATACATTATGTATAAGACTATGATTTTCAAAACATCCATATTTTTTCAGTAATGATAAATTATTTTATCATGAAAATATATCAATGTATGGATTCTGCATCTGGAAGTCATTCTGGCACAAATTTACCTAGGAGTAAAAACTCTGACAAGGTCTTCCAGGCCGGACTCGGGTAACCTGGTATATGGAAAAAGGCCTTACATTGCACCTGGATTGACAATAATGGGGGATTTCAGTTTGTAAAATCAGAAACTCGTTATAAATAGTTATTATAGTAATAAAAATTCCCTTAATAATATGTGTTTTGAAGTTAATCAATGATAACATATAACGAATCCTTGAAACTCATTTGTTAAAGAGGTAAATATTAGTTATATCTTTAATATCATTGGATTACCCCTTTATGTTTTTAACTATTTAATAAAATCAACCCAAATTTTCCTTTTATTCAAGAAAATGTCAAGAAATATGTGGAATCATGCTATCAACCAATGTGAAGGGCAGTGTGAGGATTTCCCTAATGATATCCTCAACCCGATGGGTGTAGTAATCAGAAACATAGACATGATACTCACTCTATTAAATATATTTTTGTATAAAAAACTTTACTAGGATGAGCACCCCCCCCCCCCACCAAACCCAATAATGACCAACCTATAGTCAAAAGTATCATGCGACAAATGCCTCCTATATTAAATGGATCATTTGACCACATATTTATTGAATAAAGCATAAGTTCTATTTAAAATATATTTTCAATCATTTAATGTTTTGAACAAGGTAATGATCTTTTTTCTATTTATCATATTGATGGGGAAGATGATTAGTGGTTGAATTTGACCATGAATATGAAGCTATAGGTAAAGATTGATGTTATTGAGTGGATGGAATTGGGTAAAATGTATTCAGGTAAATATTTTCACTACACACTCCATCGTAATATGGGAGGATATATCATTTTAATCAAGAAAATGGGTTAAAATAATTTTGGGGTGTACGAGGAAAAATTCACAAGACCTTCAAGATACAAAAACTATTTTTCCATTACCTCTGAATACAAGGTAGACCACTTTTTTGTGGGATAAATAAATGTATAAAAAATGAAATAGAAAATTTTTTCAATGATAGATATGAGAAAATTTTATTCTTTTCCCACAATGTCAAAATAGAGGCTAGTGAATCTCAAGATATGAAATAAAATGTTGATTTTAATTCATGCATCCTGATGGATAAATCCAACATTTTTGTAAAATTCAATCACCCCACTTCTCAATGATGCAAAAAAGAATATCCCAAAAAATTTCCTAAGTGGAAAAAAGAAATGCATCAGTCCGGAAAGGTAAGGGAACCTAGGAAATGATTTTCAATAGGTGAAACCCACTAATCTGATAGAGAAAATAAATGAATTTTTCAACCGTCAATTTGTTGTTTAATGCTTCAATTATAAGGAAATATGGATATTTTTGAACATCTACACTAATTCATGGGTTTTCAGAGGCATCCAATAACCTCCATGGTAGCAAGGTAGAGAAGTTTTCCATCACCACCACTAATGTGGATCCTAACGATGAAGTGGTGAAAGGTATGAGAGTTATTAATTTAATAATAGTGAACATAATTTTATATTCCAGTTCAACACATTATTTTATATCATTAATGTTTAGTAGAATAATTTAAATTCCCCCATAAATCCACAATGTAGAGATTCCTATGAAATTAGAAAATGGTGAAATTATTGCATCAAATGTATATAACTACTCTCCTTTGACAGTTTATTGATTGAACATCCTAATAAAACTCATCATACATTTCGTGGTGTAATTTTATTCAATTATGGGAATGGATTGGCTATACATATATAGAGACAACCAAAATTGTCATGAGAAGGAACTAAATATCTAAATAAGGAATTGACCCCTACTTCTATATATTTGAAAATAGTGGGAGGAATCTTCTTTATAAACATAATCTCGTGCATATATATTATTAAATTATGAAAATGTGTATCTTTCCCAAATGGTTGATTATATGGAATGAACCATCATTGAAGAAATTCCTAATTTTAGGGAATTTTCTTGTGTGTTTCCCGTAGAGTTTCTAGGTCATTTTTAAAAAAGGGATGTTAAATTTTGTTCAAACTTATAAATGGGGAATTTCTAATATCCATAATCTATATAGAATGGAAATTTTCTAACATTAGGTTATAAAGAAACAACTACAAGTGAATTTAAAATACATGGTTTATACACTCATGTTCTTCATCATGAGGTGTACCAGTCCTCTTCATCAGGAAGCATGATGGGTCAGTGAACTTTTCCTTTGATTATCATGATATATACAATGTCATAAAATCATCAAGTATCCTTTTCCTAAAATTTATTAATTTTGCGATCAACTACATGGTGAATAATAATTATCCATGGTGGATCAACAGTCGGGATATTAGCATATAAGGTGAAGTAGGTGCATATCCCCAGGAATACTTTTTGTCCAAGGTATGAGATTTATGATTTCATATTGATGCCATTAGAACTCACTAATGACTTAAAAATCATTATATAATTGATGAATTTATCCTTTAAAGAATACATCATCATTATTTTGTACTCTTTATGGATGATATTATGATATACTCAAAAACCATGGAGATGGATGGGGAGTATCTGAGAATAGTTCTCAAGGCCTTGTAAAAGTAGAAGCTCTATTGAAAGTGCATCATGAGTGAGTTTTAATTGAAAAAAGTCTCATTACAGGGGAACATCATTATATTAAATGGCATATAAATGGATCCTCTGATGAAAAAAATACTTTAGGGATAGATGAGGCCAACATCAATGATAAATATATTAGGTTTTTTTTGGGTTAACTGGATATTATCAACATTTTTTGATGAATTTCTCAAATTTTTAAAATCCTCATACGAAGATATCACATAAGTTAATCCAATTTACATTGATTTATAAAAGTGATTAAATCATTATAGATTTGAAAAATAAGTATTATCACTACCTATGTGTTCACACTACCCACAAGTGGAGAGCTTTTCGTAATTTCTTGTGATTCATCAAAGAAGGTGTGGGAATGTGTGTTGATGAAAAATTATATAGGCATTGCATATGCCTCAAGAATGTTGTAAATTAATTATAAAAACCATCCCCTTCTAGATCTCATGTTTTCAGATGTGATATTCTAGTTTAAAATGTTAAGTAATTATCTCTTTTTGGAGAAGAGTTAAATGTATAAGGATCACAAATTTATCAAATATACATTCACACAAAAAGATCTAAATATGTTCTAATGGAGATGGTCAGATATCATTATGGATTATGATGATTCAATCCACTACCACCCTAGGAAAAAACTACGTGGAAGATTATCTAGGTAGAAAGGAAGTGGAAATTTTATATTTGATGAGAATACAGAACGATATGATCGTCCTAGATATGAAAACAACTAATAGAGGAATCATAAAAAAAATATAATCAATCCATTAACAAATTATTTCTCAACAATAAATTTTTGAAATGGATAGTGGATTCTCAAAAAGTTGATGTGGGAATTGACCAGAAAGTGGAAATAGTTAGAAAAGGGAAATTCTCAGAGTTCAATGTAAATTGAGAAGGAGTTACGATATTTGGGTCAAGACTATGTGTTCAATAAAAGTCATAGTTTATGAAACTACTATTGGATGATAATCATAGTTTGAAATCCTTCATTCACCCATGAAACATAATGATGTTTCATGATCTTTAAAAGAACTATTGTTGGATAACATGAACAAGGAAATCACTGATTATACGTCAAACTACCAGGTATGTCAATATGGGAAGCCTAGATGAGGGATGTCTAAGGGGGTGATTCAACCATTACCCACACATACATTAAAATTGGAAAAAATCACCATGGACAATGTCACAAGACATCTAAAGTCATCAAAGGGAAACAATTCTATATATGTTGTTGTGGGATGTATTAATAAGACACACACCTCATAATTATTCATGATTATTTCTCACAAGATAAATTGGCACCAATATACATCATAGAATTGTTGAGGCTACAATGAGTAACACCATAAATTTTTTCCGATTGAGATCCAATATTCAACTATATGTTGTAGAAAATTCCCTAGCATGATCTAATCACGGAGGAAATCATTAGTATGAATTATCACCCTAAAATTTAGGGAAAATATGAGTGGACTATCCAAACACCTGAGGACATGATGGTAACATTCTTTATGTTAAATAAAGGTGGATGGGACTAACATATTTGTTGGATTTCTCTTACTACAACAATATTTACTCGATAATCCAGATGGCCCCCTATGAAGCCATTTATGGGAAGTGGTGAAAATCACTATCATATTGGGATGATATTGGGGAATAGAAAACTACTAGGTCGTAATATAGTAGAGTAAAAGTTGGGGAAGGTTAAGACCATCTATTATTACATCGAAGAATCATAGAGTATAAATAAGAGCAATGCTGACAGTTGTTGGTGATACCTAGAGTTAGATGTAAGAGATATGGTAATCATCCATATATCTCTCTGTACGAGAGTTATTATATTTGGAAAGAAGGGTAAGCATATTATATGTTACATCCACCAATTTGAGATCTAGGATTCCATCACAACTGGGACATATCAACTAGAAATCCCGAAAAACCTATCTCAAGTACATGATGTATTCTATATATCCCTGTTACGAAATTACATACTATCCCCAACACATCTACTCAATCCGGAGGTGGTACCAATGGAGAATGAACTATTCTATAAATATCATTGAGGTAATATTTTAGATCATAGAGAAAAAGATCAAAAAAATAAGACAATTCACCTCGTCAAAGTGTGGTGGTAAAATCACAAGTTTTAAGAAGTAACCCTTGAACCAAGGGAGTGGAAGAAACAGAGCTACAATTGTCTATTTTATTGAGTGGAAATGAACTTTTGGTGGTGAAATTTATAAAGGTGTGAATATTGTAACCACTTGAACTTTTATAAATAAAATATCCCTTTTTTATTTAATTAAATGTCTTATGGATAATGAAAACACTTGAAATTAATATGATTTATTATATCCTATTTCATTTACATGACCATTAAGTACCTTAATATTTGATAATATAGATGTGGAAAATTATCACATGACTATTATAAATATAGGATTTTAATAAATACTTTTAGAACAGACAATAGAAATGATGGCCTCAACCAGTAGGATCATACCGTATGAAGCCATCTTTTTAGAGTTTCCAAGGGAGATATCATTTCTGGTATTTTATATAGACAAAGACCACGATAAAATCCATCAACTAATGAATGAGTGAAACCATTTACGGGTGATGTTCAAGATCATCGATATCATTACCAAGACCATGTTCACTAAATTAACCCAGGAAGGCCCCACCATCACACACCTTACTTTTAAGGAATATTCCCGTTTAATAAGAGGATATGTATCAAGACCTTAACATTAGTAATATGTATATTATTTTTTATAGAATATTGAGTATATATTTTTTCTTATTATTGTTACATTGTTAATGAATTTTAAATAATAAATAGTAATTAGAGGTAATATTTAATTTCAATTAAGAAATTAATTTTGATAAATTATTAGTTTCTTGAACTCAAAAAATTATAAAAAAATAGAATTATTAAATTAATTTTTTACATATAAATTATCATATTATTTTTAATGATGCCATCTGAAATATTTGAAGTGTTCGAAAACATTTATTACCAAAAACCTTCCATTTTCAATAAAAAGTAGTTCTTATTTTAAAAATGAATATTCAACTATTTATGAAATTTTTAAGATAAAATTAATATCATTTTTTAGTTAAGACATCAAAATTATCCAATGATATGTTTTTCATAATTTTCAGTTACAGTAAAATATTATCATAAAAATTAAATATTTTATATATATACTATGTGTTTTATCACATCATAATAGCTGAATAAATTTTTTTAAATTATATTTAAGTTATACTAATCTAATTTAATTTTGTTAATTTAAAATAAAGTTATTATATGTTATTTTTTTTATTTTTTAAAGCCATTGTGAATCCTCCTTGAATTATAAAATGTTTTTATATTTTAAAATAATTCATTGTAATTTTTTCACACCACCACATACGAAATAAAATATTTTATTATCTTCAAACTCTGGACATATAAAAAAAAAATTCGACTTACTGTTGGATGAGACCATTGGAAAAACCATGATATGGTTTGTGGTTTTGAATATTTTATTTTTCCTTTTCCAAAGCAAAAATAATAATGAAACCCCCTATTTTCCTTTATAAACACACCCAAAATGTGATTAATATCCCCTTAAACTCTTTTAATACTGTTCAATATCTTCCCTCTACTCTGTATAGTCTTCCCAAAGATTCACAATGCTCCAAAGAAGACTATCATATGCTTTTTAAGGAACACATCCATGGGTGGTATTATTTCCCTCTAATTTTTATCAAGCACATCAATTATGATATGAAATCATGATTTCCATTTTATTATGTTGCGATACATTCTATCCTATTGCTATTACTATAAATTTTATGTTAAAATTATGTGTTACCTTTCACTCTCATTTATCCTTTCTATGAACCCTTTTGTACCCCATTTATAATACTGAAATTTTGAAAAGAATCTTCCACACATCTATTTTGTCAAGAATTCAATTTATGTAATGTCTTTTAAATTCCTTTTTCCTATATTGGGATATGCTCTTCAATATCACAATTACAATAAATTTTAGGTACAAATGATGATAGGACCCTTTCTCTCTCATCCAACCATTTTATTTATTTCTATATGATTCTGTTATGCTGCCAAAATAGTCTCATGATTTTCCATAAAAAAATCATCATGTTGTGAATGACATTATCATTACTCTATTAAGTGTATTCAATATGAAGACCCTTCCATAAAAATTGAATAATCATGAATTATGTCAATAATTTACATTGAGGATCATTCCAGGTTATGTGTTTTTGAGAATTATTCCATAACTATTACATACAAACTTGAATATTTCATGTAGATACTACTACTCATTATCCATTTTTTCATAAAATAAAATATCTTAAAAATAAACATGTCAAGTTACATGTTTTATAATGCCTTATTTTTTCGTGTTCCCATCCTTGACCGTATTTATCATTATGTCATGTGGGAAAAAAACGAAAAAACATGGGATGAGCACAAAAAGCCGAGTAAGGGTTTTAAAATAATGAAGGAAAACATTATCCCATAAATAAATAAAAAATCAATGAAACTATACTTTTCAATCATAACATACCTTATGAAATAATAAGATTTATGAACAACACAAGGAAATCATAAATCATTAAGGTAACTTCTGTAATTCATGACATACTTACATTATAGATTCCACGTCTACATAGGGAAATACACTTGGAATACCAATAATAGTATATTCGTTAAATCTCTTAGGATAAACATTAACATTCACCACGGTAATGTTACCTAATGCATTTGAGAGCTATCTCTGGCTTACCCTCCCTAGGTTTATCAAATAACCAACCATATACGTATACAATACCCAATATCCATAAAATAATCAAAATACATAAAAATTCATATGAAAAATATAAAATTTCCACACTATAATGATAATATATCATTTCATGATATTTACATAATCAATGCTTTATCAAACCATTTTCAAAACCATTTAAAATAATTAATAAAGAGATTTTTGAATCAATGTACCCCATAGCACATTGAAACTTTTAAATGAATTAAAATTTTAAAACATAATGGACCATATAAATAAATCATAAAACTTATTTTGAAAACATGTGCATTGATGATAAATATTTAGAAAAATAATTCGTAATAACAATGTGTATGTTAAGGAGTCCCTTACAACTTGAGAAATTACTTGAAAAAAATAATTAGAGTATAACATTAAAAAAACATTATAATATAATGAGAATAAAGAGATTGATGATATAATATTTCAAAGGGTAGTATATAAACCATGTAAATGGAATTTGTGTATATCAACAAATAAGTCTCAATGGAATGTAAATTTAGACAAAGTCTATTACACAGATCGTATCCTTAAATTAAGGATAAATCGATGTCATAATTATGGGTGAAAAAAATAATAAGCCTAATATGAGTGGTTATTAAATGAAAAATAATCATAATAAATTCACGCATATTAATATGATGACATAATCAAGAAGTGGTAGTTTAACCCAAAGAATTGAATTTGCCTTAAGAAGTCCCCTTATGAAAATTCAACAGCCTAACAATGTCAAAAAAATTCACAAAATGAGTAGATGAGAGAAAAAAAGGGTATCTAATAACATTGAAATAATTTTTACAACATGTGTGATATAGAATAACATATCGCAGCATTAGAAAATTTAAATTTAAAGACAAAACATAAAATAAGTCTTTTACTAAATTAGAAGGGTGAACGGTTTCCTTACCGATTTTGTATCATACAAAACACACACCCCATATAAGAAAGACCCTAAAATAATGATTTAAATACACAAAAATTTATGTAAATTATAAAAATATTACAATAATGGGCAATAAATACACAACACCAATTGAAATAGTGGAAAATATGGCACAAATCCCTCAAGAATAAAAAGGTAAATGAAAATCCCATATCTCAAGTCTGAATTGCCTTGTATGTTCCTTGTAATTCCTAAAAAAAATTAATTTAATTTTCTTTTCTTAAGAATAATTTTAATTTTTACTATTCCTTTTATATCACTTATTAATATTCAATAAAAATTAGCTCGTTATTTGAGTTCATATCGGACAATTCTTCAATGCTCGAAACTTGAGTAAAATATAAACAAGTTATAATTACAAATTGTCCATGTGGAAAAAAGTCAATTATCTCCATAATAATATTCATGATTTAAATATTATATATATCATATATACCCATTATATATATGTATTTATTATATTTCATAACATTTACAGATATTATATGAAATGCACCATTCATGAAGACAATAAGTTGTACGTACGCTTGAATGCTATTTTCATATCTATTTCATATTTTAATTGATTGAAAAAATAATGATGCATAGGTAAATTATATTTTTGGTATAATATAATATTTAATTTCATTAAATACATCCTTTATACTTCCCATATATGTCATGATTCAGTAATATCAATTTGAGTGGGCAGTAGTTGGCATTTCCTGAAATGAAATTATCATATTACCCATTATGGAAAACATAATGGTATGATATAAATTAAAAATAAATAAGTAAAGGTAAAATAAAAATATAATATATTTCACATATAAATATAGTTCCATCATAATGGCCACCATGATATGCGGTTGGAGATATTTGAAGAATAGTTATTTCTTGAGGCTGTAGTTCCCCATCCATAGAAACGGTGTGCTCGTATCCATTAGATAGAGGTGTGTAAAAATTTAGTTCAAATAATTATAATAAAAACAATATAGTATATTTTTTTACCGGTTTTGTGATTAAATAAATGAATAAAAAGAGTTTAGGGGGCTGGAGTAGTAATATAAAATAAAAGAACTAATGAGAAGATGTTACCTTAAAATTGGGTATCTCCCTTTGGTTTGAACCAAAAGGTTTACATGAATCACCTTCCTCCTAAGGTAAGTAATCTAGGAGGAATATAGGAATTTAGTTAGACTAATTAGGAAGAGGTGGGATGAGCCATGGTTCTTGAAAGGATTGAGTAATGGGTTAGAGGAGGGGTTTTTTATATGGGGGAGTAGGGGATCATTAGGAATGTTTGAATGTATTATTTTATTATAAACTTACTTTATTTTTCAAAAGTTCTAAAACTCATGAAAGTATAATATAAGATGAATCTTGTTTGAAATAAAATCATTAAAAAAGAATTTTACAGTATTTGGATATTATATTAATTTGTATAGTCTTATATATTTAAATCATTCATAAATAACGTTGGCACTGAATCATTACTATGACATAAATAAATTTATTTATATGATTTATGAAAATTTTAAATAAATAACATAATATAGGAAATTATTTTAGATTTAAAATATATATTTATAGTCAAATAGATAACTTATATAACCCCATGTAAAAATTGGTTTACTATAAGATATATGTTTATGTCATTTTTGTTGTTACTTTAAGTGAATTAACATAACGTGTCATTATCACTACCAAGTGGCTCCTTGGAGTCCCAAAATTGACCCAAGGATTCCCATGGTAGTAAATGTATCAGCCAATAGGATTATAATATGTAATAGGATAATTAAATATTATTATAATATTATTTTTACCCTTATTTAACAGATTTTCCTTTTAAAAATGGTAAATAAAATATTTAATGAATTAAATATTCATAATGTTAAAGAATAAAAGTTACCTATTATCAAAATTTGGTCCCCCGGATTCCAAAAATGGAATATATTTTTCCAAATTCAAAATAATGATGTTCCTGAAATTAATTTAAATTTATTTCCCGTTGAAACTAAAATGCATGTTTTTAAGAAAATATAACTATCAAAAGATTGACACTAGTTTATGTCCAATTTCAATGTTAAACTACATAAAATGACCAACATTGGATTAAATGGTCAAAATATAATCTAATAAAACATCAATACCATTTAAAAATATAATCAATCTATATAAAGTAACTTTATTAAAATATTGTTTTGAATTAAAATACCGTATTATTAACTATTCATTAAAAAATGAAATTTATCCGAAAAATACCAAAAAATTACTCAAAGTGAATATTGGTATTCTGATTATAAAAAAGAATTTTATTTGTTCAAATAGAACATATAAAAGTGAAAAAAACTAGATTTAAAAATGATTTTCCATTAAAAGGTGGTAAATCGACATTTTAAAAAATATTAGATATTTATGTTCAAAATTGGATTCATTCACATATTAAGACAATAAATGTTTTTCAATAAATGTAAAACAATTTAACAAACATATATAATCATATTTTAGTTAGTTATATTCATTCTTACCAATAAAACTGGAAGGAATTAACTACCATTTAAATTTATAATATTATTATATTATTATTCAGTATAACTCGGTGTTGTCTACAACTTATGTTTTCAATGATAACCATTTTTGCGTAATAGGTGCTCCATCAAACATAGCATACCCTTTAATTAAAATTAATATTTATTTCAAAAATATTAATAATTATAAAAAAATCATATTACTTATTTACCTGGGATGTTACATCCTTCCCCCATTTTGTAAATTACATTCTTCAAATTTTAAAATTAGGACAAGAAACTTCATTGAATGGTCCACATCGGAAAAATAGTAAATAAAACTGTTTGTTTAAATGAAAAAATAGAATTAAAAACGTCAAAAGAGATAACACATTCCAGTATTCCATGAAAAAATGGTATCGAGGAGAAACTTAGTGTCATGCTTTGATGGAGAGTGATAAAAAAACATGATTAGATGAAAGTTATCCCCCTTAAAATCACAAACATGTGATTGATTAAATGGTAATTGATACCCCAATAGTAAAAGTTAACAGAAAATGTTTTTGTTTTACGTTACTTTTCATAAAGTTGGGGAATTTATTTATGAGCTGAACTATAATCATAATGAATCATACTTTTCATGTACACTTTCATCCTTAACTAGATTCCTACCACAAACTCATCTTTTCTCCAAAAGATAAGTTTTCAAAATAACTTGGTTACTTCAGAAGAACTTGAATAAACTTCTAGAGTATCACACGATCCACAAAAGATTTTATATGAATTTACCCTATCTTTAAACATAAAATAAAACCAAAATGGTTAGTACTAGTTCAAATAATCCCAAAAAATATAATCCTTTAAAATGTAAATAACATTATTAATCTCCAAAATTCAACACAAATTACCCAGTGATCAACAAAGACCATTCAATACACAACTGTAATTAACATTATTCAAATTCACTCCAACAATGATTGAAACCCAAAACAGAGAAAAATTTTATCACATAGTCTTCTACAATAAATCATAACATTTATCTCTAAGTAACATCGACTACTCTTAAAGTCTAATAATGAAGTGTAATAATCCTCATCACATATTCTCTAAGATATGATAATCATTTTCATAAATAACCCAAATAGCCGTATGGCCAAAATAAAGAGATAAATTCATAAAAAAAACAACCATTAATGAACAAATGAGATCCCATAGTATTCTAATTCCCTAAAGCATATAATGATAAACAAAACAGAGAACATCTTATGGCATAACCATTATTACTTAATCAACAAATCATTTTCCTATGTTAAGGACATATATTTTATAAACCATACTCTCCCAAAATCAACATATTTTTGATCTGTAATATCATTTAACTGAAAATAACAAGGCATACTAACTAGGTATATTTCATAGGAAAGTGGTAGGAGATGCATCCTTATCACCCTTCAGTTCTGGGTTCAATTACAGTGGACATTCTGGACACAAGGGGTTGTCACCCCTCTTTCGGGTTGTCCTTTTTATAAAACTCATAAATTAACCGAACTTGTGTTAACATCTTGGTTTTTCTTATACCTTTTTATTTTCATCTGAATACATTCAGACCTCAACATCTTACATATTGTCATTTTTTTCACCTCCATATGATTAATATAAAACTATTCCCAATATAATGAACATCATACTTTGACATGGTTTCTATATGGTTCTATCATCATCTTTTTTATGGTGGTATAAGGTCCAAGAATTGTATCAATGATTTAGATATACTTCAAAAATGAAGTCCATTATTCATCGAAATACACCTGGTATAACTTTGGTTTCACATGGGTCTCCTTCAGCTCCGTTTTCATAATAATAATATTCTTCTAAATCATGTGATAATGTAAAATATTTGAAAATTCCTTGATAATATTTACCATTCTTAAAAATATGATAATATTTAGAAAATATGAATTGATTAAATAATACTATTGATCCATGATGATATCAAGTTATAGTGGTGGTGTTTGATATCTCAAAGAACTGGTTGCAAGTGAGTTATATGATAGAAAATTTTTCACAATCATATAAACATGACATTTTGATAATTATTGCAGGAATGTCATCAGGAAGAGCTAAGAATGTGAATTGAGATCCTCCTCCTTCCATTTGTAACCAACATTCCTTGACATGAAAAGGTTATAAAACAAGGATTTAACTAAAATAACAGACATAGAGACTAACCATGTGTTTATTGAAGACCCATAATCCATTATGTTGTCTAAACCTACATTTGATACAAACTATAAGGACCCGGCTATATACATTACATAATCAACATTGATGTCAAGAATTAACATTGAGGATATTTTCAGGTTTATAATTTTAGTTAATTGGGAAATTAATATTACATAACATCATGAATATAACATGTAGACACTACTACGCTGTATCCATTTTTCCATAAAATAAAAACTCATAAAAAAACATGTCTAGTTCCATGTTTCATATAGAATGAATTTTCCTTAATCCTATTATTGACCCTATTCATCATTAAGTCATGTGGAAAACATTTTAAAAACTTGATATGAGCATAAAAATCATAGTAAGGGTTATAAAATAAGGAAGGAAACCATTGCCCCATCAGTAAAAAAATCAATGAATCCATACTTTTCAACCATAACATACCTTATAAAATCATATGATTTATGAATATCACACAAAAATCAAAAAATCATAAAGGTACCTAGTGAATTTCATAACATAGGTACATTGTATCATTCAATTCTACATAGAGATATAAACTTGGAATAACCATCGTAGTATATTCCCTAAATCTATTTAGAAAAACAATAATTTTTACCATTGTAACGTTACCCAATGCATTTGAGATCTATCTCAGGCTCACAAGCCCTAGGTTTATCACAAAACCACCCTTATACTTAAACAATTTCAAATAAATATAACACTTAATTAGAACAAAAAAATTCATAAAGTAAATATAACTATTACACATTGAAATCAAAATATATAGTATGAAGATATTGACATAAACAATGATTTATCAAACCTTTTTCAAAACTATTTACAATTTTTAATAAAGGGATTTTTTAATCAAATTTCCCTATACCACATTGATACATTTAAATTAAATAACAATTTAAAACATTAATTTCCATATAAATAAATACTAAAAACATTTAGAAAACATTGACATTGATGATAAATATTAAGAAGAATAGTTATTAAAAACAATGTTTTAGTTAAAGAGTCCCTTACCACATGATAAAATACATGAATAAAAATAATTACAGAATAATATTAGATGAAGATTATAATATCATAGGTATAAGGATATTCAGGATAAAACATTTTAAGGGAAATTATATACACCATTGAAATGTGAATTGGTGTATAAAACAAAATAATTCTCAATTGAATGTAAATTGATAAAATGTCCCTTACAAAGATCGTATCCTTAAATTAAGGACAAAAAGATGACATAATTATTTGTGACAAATACGAATACATCCAATTTAAGTGGAATATATATGTAAAACTATTAATGGAAATTCACAAATATTCATATCATGAAATAATCAAGATGCGAGAGATTAACACAAACAATTGCAATTGTGTTAAAATATTCCCTTAAAAAAGGTTTGTGGCCTAACAACATCAAAAAAAATCTGAAAATGAGTAGATAAAAGAAAAAAATGTTTCTAATAACATGTAAATAAAATTAACATAAATATTTATATATAAGAACATATCCCAAAAATTTTAACATTGAAATATAAAGACATAACATAAAATAAGTTCTTTACTAAATGAGGAGGGTGAAAGGTTCCCTTCCAAATTTTGTAACATAAGTAACATACACCCTATGAAATATAGATCATACAATGAATATTTAAATACACAAAAAATAATTTATAATACATAAATAATACAATAATGGTAATTACATACACCACACAAAAGGAAATAGTGGAAAATATAACATGAATCTCAGAAGAAAAAAAGTTAGATGACAACCCTTACCTCAAGTCAAACTTGTCATGTATGTTACGTGTTCTTCATGACTAATTAAAATAAGTTAATTTCTATATTCATATGAACCCTTTTCATTATTATTATTCCTTTTAATTTTCTAATTATATTTCTATAACAATTACTTTATTATTTGAATTCATATTAGACGTTTTATGGATGTTCAGAACTGTTGTCAAAAATTAACTTGTTATAATTAAAAATTGTCAATGTTGTTAAAAATAGATTATCTCAAAAATCTTATTAATGATTTAAATATCATATATATGAAATATATATAAAGTATATATATATATATTTATAATATTACATTACATTGGAGATAAAAAAAATAAATACACCATTCATGGAGATGGTAAGTCGAACATACGCATAAACCCTAAATTCATTTCAATTTGACATTTTAATTTATTGAAAAATTAATGATAAATATGTATATTATTATTCCAGTATAATATAATAAATATTTTCCTTAACTCCATCCTTTATACATCCCACGTATAGAAAGAATGAGTCATGTAACTTTGACGGGGTTGTAGTCCGTATTTCATTAAATGAAAATATCGAATTTACCAATTATGGATACCATAAAGGTATGAAATAAATGAAAAATTAAGAGATTAATAGACAATATAAATATAATATATATCACATATGAATACATTTCAATCATAATTTACCCCATTATAGTCGGGTGGAGATATTTGAGCAATAATCATTTCGTGAGTCAGTAGTTCGTCATCCACAGAATCAGAATGTTCGTTTCCATTATATTGAGGTTTGTGGAAGTTTAGTTAAAATACATCAAATAACAAAAACATAAAATATTTAGGTTACTTTTTTTCTATAAAAGAATTTAATAGTGTGAGTTTAGGGGGATGGTTATGTAAAATAAAAAAATATCTTATAAGAAAATGTTACCATTAAATTGGGTATCTCCCATTGGTTTGAACCAAACTGTTTACTTGAATTGCCTTCTGCCTAGGGTAAGGATTCTAGGAGAAATAGAGGACTATTGGGATCTTAATTGGGAATTGGTTGGTCGATCCAGGTGCTTTTGGGGTGTGAGTAATGGGTTTGAGGTGAATTAGTTTTATAAGGGGGAGGAGGGGCTCTTTATGAAAGTTGGAAAAAAATTATTTTATAATAATATTATTTTAGGTTTCAGAATGTCCAAAACTAATTATAGTAAAATATAAAATGACTCTTATTAGAAATAAAATCATCCGAAAAGAATTTTATTTGTTTTTAATATTTCTTTAATTTTTATAATCTTATTTATTTTAATCATTCATTAATGTCGTTAACAATAAATCATTATTGTGTCATAAATAACTTTATTTATTTGATGTCTAAGGGTTATAAATAAAATTACCTGATCTAGAAAAAAAAATTATTGTTAAAATGAATATTTATAGTTAAATAGATAACATATATAACCTCATGTAAAAATTGTTTTACTATAATATATATGTTTATGTCATTTTTGCCTTTACATTTTAAATTAATTAATATAAAGTGTCATTATCACTCCCTTGTGGCACCATGGTGTCCCAAAATCAACCCAATGATGCCAAAGGTCGGACAAGAATCATCTAATAGTATTAAGACACGTGTTAGAGTAATTTAATATTATTATAATATTATTTCTCTGCCTTAATTACTGGATATAATTGTCATCCTTGGAAAATATAATATTTACTGAAGTAAAAATTCAAAATGTCTAAAAATAAAATATACCTTTTAAAAAAATTGCACATCATGATTCCAAATATGGAATCTATTATTCCAAATTCAAAACACAGAAGTGGAAGAAATTAATTTAAAATTAATTCCCTTTGTAAAAACCCAATACGTTTTTTTAAGAAATAATATCTATGAAACGATTAACACTAGTTTATGTCCAATTTCAATGTGTAATTACATCGAATGACTAAAAATGGATTAAATGGTAAAAATATAATCTAATTACTATTTTAAATATTTTAAAAATATCATCTATACAATATAAATATATTATATTAAAAGGTAGTTTTGAATTAAAATAGAGTATTTTTCGCTATTCATTAAAAATTGAACATTATTAGAAAAATACCAAAAATTATCCCAATGAAATTTTAATGATTATATTATAAAAAAGTAATTTATTTTTTCAAATAAAACATATAAAATTTACAAAATCTAGTTTTAAAAACGGTTTTCCATTGTAGTTTGTTCTACTCATTCCTGTTAATACAACATCTAGGAGTTTACTACCATTTGATCTAATAATAATATTATATTATTTTCTTTGTATAACTCAATGTTGTTTGCAATATATGTTTTCAATGAAACTAGTTTTAGAGTATAAGGTACACAATCTAACATTGAATCCCTTTCAATGTAAAATTAATATTTAATTCACAAATACTAATAAATATGAAAAAATGTCATATTATTTATTTACATGGGATGTTACTTTCAAGTACAAGCACATATACTTATTTATTAGGGACATAACTACATGTATTCCACATTCTTATATTTTGAAATAAATTATGACATTTAATGAAACCATGTTATATGATCTTTGCGGCACACTTAAAAATGAGAATGAAATGATTATAAAGGGTGCACCCTAATAGCACTCCAATGAATTTGGTAATGGATAGAATCATGAAACATCATGTTGGGACATTAGATTTATGTGATTCATTTATGGTAAATTGTCCACCATGGGGTATTTGTGGATTTATCCTTAATCTTTATATTATGAAGTGTTTTATGTTGTTACAACATTTTCTATTTTATGATTATCATTCCATATCATTTGTAATTACTAATGACCATTTAGGACATATTTATATTCATTTACTAACATGTACTATTTTCATCATGTTATGAAATGTTTATTACCACACATGGATTCATCTCTCATACCATTATTATGTATGCCTTCAAGTTATCCAATGAAGTGTTATTTATAAAGGATTTTTTTTAATGTCAATTAAATTGAATATAAAGATGTTTATTTTTTAATTTTTTAGGTTGATATGTAATGTACCTAATTTCCCAAAGACACTATACCTATCAAGCTTATTATTTTAATTATGTAATATTCTATGTAATAAACTAGGATTAAAAATTAAATAAATATCATGGTGGTTATCTGAATCACTTTTGAGAATTTTAGGAGGAATGGGTATGAAATCTATGATAGTATTGGGGGAATTGTGGGATAAATTGAGTGTTCCACTTAAAAAATGAATGTAAAATGTATAATTCCCCAATTGTAATGTTTTGAATTATTTTGATAAAAAAAATTTCCAAACCCTGGGCAAATCAGGTGTAACACTTGTCCCAAGTGGGGGACTAGTCCATATTGTTTTTCTAGGCCACCCACATGGGTTGAAAAGCCATGAGGTCATTATGTACCTACATTATCCAAGGTTTCATTCCATATAGTCTCCTAGTATATGATGAACATTTTTTCTAACTGTATACCAAATTTTATCCCATTTTATAATATACTATTTACCCTATTAAATTCCTCAAGAACCTAGGACACCCCCGAAAGATGTTATACTCTTAAAAACAATTACATTAAAAAATTTAAAAGGTATTAAACCAAAACATAAAATGAAAAAATAGATCAGGAAATATAGGGATCATTAAACCTACCAAACATATATTATTACACACTCAAGGTAGAGTCCAAGACATCGTTAAGAATCAATATTATAAAATATCAGGACTCTGATCTCTCATATCAACTTCCCTTAACCTATTTTTCTCCTTAACAAATATATGCATTCACAATAGTCAGATTAATGGAATATAAATACCCTGAAGGGTCGTCTAAATGTGATTGGTGTTAAAAACATTATTCTCCATAATGGATGTAGTGGCCTCAATTGAATTATATCACCATAAATGAAATCAAATGGGATAGTGGGATTCCAAATTTTATTCGACACATGAAAAAATAATCCATAGACATGTACCTCTATCGATGTGTCCATCGATATACCATAGGTATTATCCTCTCCACAACATTAATTGACACTATATACTTATTTTAAAACTTCAAATGTTTTCTAATCAGACATGTCCCAATCATGGAGATAATTGTTGGAACACACGACCACCAACCATAAACTAAATAGGACAATGAAATCGTTCTACATATGAATTATGTCTAATTTGGGACACATCCATATGATTATTAATCAACTAATCATTTATCAGAATCACTTATAGGAGAATCACTTCTAATAATATTGATTCCATTGCATCCATCCGACATAATGCAGATCTATAGGCACTAGCATAGATAACCTCATATTATTCCTCCTAAATAATATCCAAATAACTATTCTTATCGGAAAACTCAACATAATATTTATGTTCCTCCAATGATGTACTAAAATGTATGTCTAGATCCATAGGAGGTCCTCTAGGACCTCAATAGAATGTTTCTATTTACTGTTTATCTGTAAGTGTAAATATTTACCCCAAAAATAGGGTTCCTTAGTGCATTATGCAATCCTCTTCAGAAGCATTAATAAAAACATAGAGAAAATTTTGAAATAATACTGTGAGGTAACCCTTGAAAACATAATATCTAATGGACATTCAAGACTCTAAACTGATCTGTGGTGATAGTCCACCATATCGGTAATAAATGTGTATCCATTATTTACAAATCTTCAATTGACCATTTTCATTCATATAGTCAATCAATCCTTGTATTACCCATAATAAAATCTATGATAAAAGCATATATTTTTTATTTTATAATGGGAATAAATTATAATATACTAGTATGTCACTAATTCTTGGTGTTTACCTACTGATAGCTGTGGCATTAGCTCACAAAACCTACAACATCTTATTTTATTCCAATACACCATCACTGTATATGATGATCATGTTACATTTTGGTCAAACCATTGTGCACCACCCACATAAAGACATGACACACATTAATTGAATCTTCTTTTATAAAAATAGGGATAATGACATAAGAACAAATGTGAATAATATTATCCACATAAATAGTTTCAATTAGAATGTGGCTCTAGATATTCATTATATTCTCTAAAATATGAAAATTATGAATCCTCATAATTTTTCATTTTGACAAAGATTATAATATATGGATTAGTAGACAATGACACAAATTTATGTAGATCATTCTCCTCATGAACACCTATATTCATCGTAGTGAACAAGGAAATTGTTGTCCACATGAAACTGGTATCCGAAACAGCATGAATCTGTGACCACCAACTCAACACATATTGAATACTATTTTCCTTCCCAACGATAAAATCTACAACAATGTTAGAATATTGAATGTTATAAACCCATCTATGATACTGAATATTTAAAAAAACACAAAAAAAGATATACTAAAGGATATTATGGTAATTAAAAGTGATTAAATTCTCACCCAAAATGTATTAACACTTGTATTTTAAATCATAATCTATTGTGGCCAACAAGAAATCATTCCTAATATATTTTTGTTCATGTGGGATCAACTATAGTGATCTATATTTCAAAACTCGATCTCCCTTCATCAACACTACCCCATGTACAATGTGAAAAACATCACAAAATAGAGTACACGCTTTACTCTACATTGGTAAGATAATGATTGGAGTAGTGGGAAAACCATAATTCAAATATTTGTAATGAATTCTCACATGCGTCAGACTATTATATCATAACAGTCATCTTAGTCAGGAATGATACTGAAACTACCAAGAAAGAATAATGATTAACTAATATTTAGAAATAACCCACTAAAAATCATTTAATATAAAAACCATTTCTGGAATACTTCTACGATACCATTGTTGGATCATTATCTGGGTCCCCTAACAAACCTTCCTCTAAGATGATGTGGACCAAAAATTATAAATTCATGATTAAGAAATTAATCTTTTATATATGGTTATATTTTCAATTCTCTCTTAGTATACTCAAGAGTATGTTATGATGTTCAGAATGATCATCTTGAGTTTCTAAGTACACTAAGATGTAATATATAATAACAAACACAAACTAGTTGTTGTAAAGGTGGATGATTTGATTAATAAAATTCATAAACACAGATGAAGCATTTGTTATCCCAAGTAACATTACAAAAGACTTATAAAGTCCATACCTAATCCTGAAATCTATCCATCATATATCATAATTTCTCACCCTTAGTTTATGATACACAGACATCAAATCAATATTTTAAAATACATAGGAACTCATAATCTGATCGAAGAGATTACATATCCATGAAATAGGATATCAGTTCGTAACTATCTTTTTATTCAACATCTGATAATCCTCATGAAATCGTAAGGTTTTGTTAGAAATCATTATGAATTAAACTAGATATCCCCCATGTTGATGTACTGAAATTATTAAATCCATTATTATCTAACAATTACATATTACTCGTGAGATCTTGATCTCTATTGGTTCGATTTTATAAGGTGGAATAAAAACCAATTCTTCTCTTTGAATGAACTGTATCATGAATTCAACATATCTCTATTATGGAATCCCTATGAAATATTCAAAAAACATATCATAAGTCTAATCTACTACTAGAGGAAGGTTTTACACACTATTCACTCATCATAATGAATAATACTTATAACTATGGATGTGATTTCAAATAGTTATGGAAGAACTATGTCTTGAAGACATGCCATGCTATCTCCTTTCCCAAGGTGAATATAACTTCCAACCTAATGAGATGTGAAACTCAACCTCATACAATGACCATCAATATGCACATATTGTCTAACCAACCTGACCATTTCATGTATTCAAGAGAAACAAGTAATATCATGTTAAAAAGTTATAATGAAGAAAATATCGACTAACCTTACATGAAGATTCATTACATTGGCAGAAACCCTCAGATCCTACTCCCAATATTGTTTCTATTGACATAGACCTAAATAAATACTCATATTTCATACCTAAATCATTTACAAACCATTTAGATATAAAATAATGTGACCCTCTGCTTTCAAATATATCACTAGAAAGAAAACGAGCTATAAGAATTGTACCTTGAAAATTTGACGATCCAACCTAGCCATTGAGGGTAATAGGTCAGACTGCATACATCTTACATGTTCCTCTTCCATAGTGACTAGTATAATTCCCATGTTTTGTGCAACTATACCTATAAGGATATTATTTCCTTGGAGAACCATGTACACCAACTCAACAAGTTTGGCTAGTAGAACTACAACAACCTTCCTATTAGGGGAAAACATACCCCCTTGAAATAATCTTCATTGTTCTAGATCGTCTATCACTACCCACCTATCAAGAGTTTTGGAAAAACCTATGTAAATGTTACAACCTTTCTGCATGCTTGACAGATGACTAGTGGTTGGGGAAACTAACCAAACATTTTTCCCATTCCAATACACTAATAAGAAATCAACCAGCCATGCATTTGAGGGGAGGATCTACATACATTTATAATCTAACAATCACACCCCCAGTGAAATCATTCACAATGATACTTCGTGCTATCATAATTCGTACCACAACAACACCTTACCGAAACAACATATCCACCATTATAAGTCGTTTTCAGGTTCCCCAATAAATGATGGGTTTTCCCACTAATTTATAAATCCTCTTTAAATATAATATATTCACTTGGGACTTTATATTATATATTTACATCCTAAAAATATCTATTTTTTACTTCCTCATCACCTATCAAGGCTCGAAAAATGTTCTATATAACAATGATGTAGCCATCATAATCCATCACATAAATAGTCACCTAAGTCAACCTCATATTTTTCAACAACTCTATCATCTATCAAATTATTTGGATATAAATGTTTAAGAAAATTTAACAGTAAATGATTCCATAAAAATCCATCGACCTGATCTTTCTAAACTCAGATATAACACCATTTCTTCATTGGTCATCAAAATATATATTCTTTCGAGTTAACCATTTCGTAGAAGGGGTTTCTAAATGGTCCAAAAAATTATTGATAGACCTTTTTCTGTTATATTATTTATGTTGGTCCACTATTCATAGAAAACATCGAAGGATGGAAAAACTGAAAAACTTGTGTAAAATCATACATTTTATGTACTATCCACCCTAGGAATCTCTCCATGAAATGCATAAATAAAGAAAACTTCTCAAAGAATTTCACATCACCCCATTACAAAAATTAAATGTGGTTTTTTTTGAACTAATTAATGTTCATTGTCATCGATGTAATCCTCTCAAAAAACTATTAATCATTTTTAGGTAGAAAACTCTTTAAAAACTCAAATTCATGTCTTATAACACATTACATATATTTCCCATATTTTACACAAAACAGGTATCAATACTTGAAACAAAAAACCACTACACATACATTATCCCATTGGTTATAATAGTATATCAATCACTAGCATCACCATCCATATAATTGGCCATGCCTAAATCTTATTAAACCAGCATTCATTTTACAACCTTCAATTTAACACAATGTAAGAATTTTTTAACACAAAAAACAATTTACAAATCTATATTTGGAATTATTTTAAGTATATTAATTTTTAACCTTTCAACATAAACAATTCTGAACATCATTATTAGAAACTATTTTATTTATACAATAATAATAATTGAAATTATCATTCATTTCCCAATACCAAACATCGCCATATTCTAATTGGGGGATTAATATGATTCCAGACACATAAATAATGAGTTCTTAAAATGATGCAAGAATATACAAACCTCAGACAAATTATTTCCATGAATAAAACACTAAACAATTAATATAACACCAAATTTGTATCACCCAATGTAAAATATCATCCAATAATAACAGTTGGACATCAATAATAATAATCACATAGTGGATACTTGGGTTTTTCCAACACATTTTGTATCTACTCACATGCATGATCTCAAATATAATGATAGACACCACTAGTATTCTCTCTATTATTCCGATACAATAAAACTATAAAAGGGTGATGTATTTGATTTGCCATTTTAAAGTCTCATCCCATTGGATACTAAACTGGTACCTTGGTCTAATGTAGCACATAACCTCATGAATGCATATCAATATCCCAGAGGCTGCCTACTAGCTATGAGGGTCTAATGAAACATGTATAGAGACTATAATATCTTCATAATAGTGAAAAATATTTACAATCATAATAAATGACAATATTATATTATAATAAATATTAATGAATTATATACCACATTTCATAAATGGGAATGTACCAACAAACCAAAATAGTGAAATATGATATTCCGTGGTAGTCTAAGGGTCAAATGAATTACAAAAACAAGACACTAAAAAATTACCCAAACCAATCATGATTTCATGTATGTTCCCCTCATCCATGTTCAGTATAATATTACACATATATCATAGGGATATTACCCCTCCTTAAACATGGAAACATGATATTTTCTCAGGTACCCAATGGTGTTCGGAGTAGGGTGTGAGTATAACTATGTTTTCCACCAAAAATAGTTTCTACCTTAATTTTTATTAAATTATTAGTTTCTGTAGCAGCTCCAATCATAACGAAAAATATTATGTAATTATACTATTTTTCTATAATACATCTTTCAATAGTATTTTGGAACTCAGGTTCTACCTTGACCCAGCAACTTTAAATCTTGCATAGTTCGACATCTAGAATCTAAAACATTAACAAAGGGAGTCAAAATATTTAAATCCCATGGTAATTAATTTATCAATCCAAATTAACAATATATATTGGATAATTATTCTATGTAATTATATAGACCCAACCTTAAAAAATTACATAAACTCGAACTAAATGAATAATTCAAAATGAGGATATTTTCAGGTATAGATTTCTAGAGAATAATGCCATAATTATTACTTATCAACATGAAAATTACATGTATACATTACAAATCAGTATCCATTTTTTTCATAAAACAAAAAAACTCTTACAAAGAAACTATTATAGTTCCCTATTTTAGACATAATAACATTTTCTTGATCCTATCCTTGAACCTATTTATCTTTAAGTCTGGTGCAATACATTTCAAAAATAAAACTTTTGATGAGAATAAAAAGTTCAGTAATTCTTATAAAATAAGGAAAGGAAAAATTATCCCATCAATAAATAAAAATCAATGAAACCATACTTTTCGTTCATAACATACCTCATGAAATCATAAGATTTATGAATTAAACATTGAAATAATAAATAATAAAGGTTACTTGTGCCATCCATATAAAAAATACATTGTTTCTATCACATATATGTATGAAGCTACATTTGGAATACCCATCATAGTATATTCCCCTAGTCTATTAAGAGATACATTCATGATTACCTCTATCATGTTACCTAATGCATTGGGGGGCTATCTCGGGATCACCATCCCAAGGTGGATCACGGAACCACCCATATATGTAAACAATGCCAAATAACCTTAAAATATTCATAACACATAAAACAAGAATCATGTAATGATAAAATTTATACATTACAATCACAATATATCATTTCATATTAATGAAATCAATGCTTTTTCAGAACATTTTCAAAAAGATTTTAAACATTTAATATAGGGATTTTTGTGTAAAAGTGTCTGATACTACTTTGAATCATTTGAAATGAATTTACACATTAAAACACTCATGTTCATATAAATAAATCCTTAAAACCATTTTTAAAACATGGACATTAATGGGAATTATTTAGATGAATAAATCATTAAAACATTTAAAATAGTGTTTTGCTTAAGAGTAATTAACAAAATAAGAGATGCTTGAATAAAAAAATAGAGGAAAAAAATTAATAAAAACATTATAATATGATGAAAATAAAGGGATTCATGATATTATATTCCAATGTAAATTATTAATACTGTATAAATGTGAATTGGTGCATAACAACAATAATGTCTCAGTGGAATGTAAATTTAGACGAAATCCCTTTTAAAAATAGTATCCTAATATTAAGGAAAAATGAATTACATAATAATGTTTGAAAAATATAAAAAAAGTCAATATGATTGGATATTAAATGTCTAAGAATAAGATTTATTGAAACATATTAATTTCACAACATAATCAAGAAATGGATGTTTAACCCAAAGAATTGAAATTGGGTGAAAAAGTTCCCTTATAGAAATTCGACTGCCTAACGACGTCACTATAAAATTCATAAAATGACTTCATGAGAGAAAAAATTGTATCTCAACACTTTTAAATAAAATTTATAGAAATAATGATATATAATAACATATACCAACATAAGAATATAAAAATTAAATGACATAACGAAAATAAGACTTTTAAAAAGAGGAGGGTGAAATGTTCCCTTACTGATTTTGTATCTTACGTGACATAAACCCGATGATAGAGGGATCATACAATAAAAATGAAAATGCCCATAAATTAAGTAATATTACATAATTAATACAATCATGGGAATTATATACACCACACAAATGGAAAGAGTGTCAATATAGCATGAATCTCACTAGAATAAAAAGTGATATGAAAACCCCTTACCACATACCAATCATTCGAGTAATGTGAGAAAAAATTAATAAACCATTAATTGATTCACTAAATACCCTGAATATTAAAATTATCATGACAATAGATATCCAAAGTAAGTACAAAATACACCACATGCATGAAATATGTGTTGAAAATGGAAATCTCACGGAATTAAAAGCAAGATATCAATCTCTTACCTCGTGTCTGACATGACTCAATCATTCATTAATATCTTTAATAATAATAAAATCTAATTTCTACATGAATAATAACCTTTTGTAGGTTTTTTATTTATTTTATCTCAAATATTTCCGTTCTATAACAAGTAGTTAATTATTTAAGTTCATATATGACATTTTGTCGATATTGAGAACTTGAGTTAAAAAAATTATTTGTTATAATTATAAATTTTCCATGTCTTCCAAATTCCATTATCAATAGAATGATATTCATGATTTAAATATCATATATATCATATATATCATATATATCCAGTATATATATATATTTGTGTGTATTTATAATATTACATAACATTTGGAGATAAGAAATGGAATGCATCATTCACGGAGATGATAAGCCGTACGTACGCTTAAACGCTACTATAATTTATATATCATATTTACTGTACTAAAAACATAATGATACATATCTATATTTTAGTTACAGAATAATATCATATATAATTTCATTAACCCTATATTTTATACGTTCCTTGTTTGGAATGAACGAGTCCTATCACATTGAGGGGGCGGTAGTCCGCATTTCCTCAAATGAAATTATTGTATTTACCCATTGGAGAAAACCATAAATGTATTAAATAAATGAAATATACAGAATCATAGAAACAATATAAATCTAATTTATATCCCATATAAATACAGTTCTATATTAATGGCCACCACAAGAGGTTGTTGAATATAATTGAACAATCATCATTTTGTGAGGCGTTAGTTTGTCGTCCACCGAAATAATATGTACATTACCCATTAGAAAGAGGTGTCTATATGTGTAGTTAGAATAATAATCATAAGATAAACCTATTATAATGAGTATACTAGTGTGTCTATAAAATAACGGGATAAATAGAGTTTAGGGGGTTGGAGAAAGAAAATAAAATAAAAGAACTTAAGAGAATACCTTACCTTTATATCGGGTATCTCACTTGTGTTTGAACCAAAAAGATTACTTGAATGGCCTTATGCATAGGATAAGGCTTATAAGATGAGTATAAGGATATAGGGAGAGTATTTGGGAAGAGGTTGAATGAGAAAAGGTGTTTGAGAAGTGTGAGGAATGGGGTAAATGTGAATTCTTTTTAAAAGGGGGAGGAGTGGATATTTACAAAATATTGAAAATATTATTTTCTTATATACTTATTTTGGGTTTCTAAATGTCCAAAACTCATTAAAGTCAGATATAAGATGGCTGATGTTTGGAATAAAATAATCCAATAAAAATTGGACATGTTTTTGATATTTTACTAATCATTATAATCTTAATTATTTAAATTATTCATTAACGAGTTAAACACCGCATCATTATTGTGTCATAAATAATTTTATTTATATGATGTATAAAAATTATAAAAAGATATCATGATGTAGTAAATAGTTTAATAATTCATATGAATATTTAAATTTGAATAGATAAATTATATAACCCCATGTAAGAATTGTTTACTAAAATATATATGTTTAATTCATTTTTGTCTTTACTTTAAATTAATTTATATAAAGTGTAATTATCACTCACAAGTGGCTCCATGGGAGTCCATAATCTACTGAAGTATGACCATGGTCAGAAATTTATCAACCAATAGCATTAGGACACATGTTATGTAACAGCCCGAGATTTTATGAAAAATATTCTTTTTTATTTCAATAATGTCTTGTGTTGTACGCTACACCAAAAGGAGTTTTCAAAACACGCATCCTTGAATTTCCTTTCATTACACTCAATCGCGACCTTCCTCGATAGCTTGCATCGTACGCAATACCGAGTTTCACTAAACAATGATATGCTATTAAAATATTATTAAAACTAGCTGTTATGAATAATAAAAACCACTTTTAGAAATTTTATAAATTTTATTTTTCAAAATGGACTTCATTTTTGGATTCGTAATACCGAAATTAGCCTAGGGTGAAATTTTGGTATTTTTCTGAAAACTTTCAATTTTTGATGAATAGTGAAACCACTAAGTGGTAGGTTAAAAACTGAATTTGGCATAAAACATAATTTTACCACTTCTGTGAATGGAATTTCGAAAATCCGAGAGACATGGTTGATATCAGTAAGTAAAATGTGGTTCAATGAGATAAAAATAATTTTTTTGGTGAATAGTAACTTTTTACTTTTTTTTACCGCGGTTAATAGTAAATAGGGTAACTAAGGGTAAAAATGAAATTACTATTACCCTAACACATGTCCTAATTATTTTGGATAAGTTTAATTCGAGCAAAAAATAACTTAGGAATAAAATATGACCATTTAGGCCCATTTGGGTTAGATTAGGACATTTATTATTGATTTATTTAAAGAAGGGTTAAAATAGTTAAAATCAAAGTTTAATAAGTAAATAATTTTTAATATGGGGTTATACATAAGATAAATTCGACAATAAATGTTCATTAGAAAGATAATAAAATTTCCTACATAATTATATTTTATTTATAATTTTTAGACTTTAAATAAATTAATTTATTTATGACACAACGATGATGCAGTAATTACCCTTTTAAGGAAATATTAACATAATTGATGTTATAAATGCTCAAATGAATGTAATTTGAGACTCTTTATGAATTCCAATAATTTTAAGGGTTACTAAGATATATTAGTGTTGATTTAATCAACTTGGTTCGAACATATAATTCTGTTATGACTTTTAAAAAAATCATTAATCAAATAGTGTCAAAATTGACACAAAATAGTTTTTAAATCAAATTTTATATTATTAATTGTTATTTTATTCCTAAAAATCTAAGGTTAGGCCAAATGACATAGATAAGGATATATATATTAATAATAAATAATTTGGGGTTCTTTTGGCATGTTATAGTAAGTATATTAACCATATAGTGTAAGAAAACAAAAAGACACGGTAAAAGTTAAATTATTTAACTTAGAGTTAAATCTAATTGATAAGGTTAAAATAATACCCTAAACTTGTCTAAATCCAATTGGATGATAGTATTTAGACCCATCCCCAATTTAGCTTCCAAATAAGACCCTTTGGAACCATTATAAACCGATTTTGACATTAATATAAAATAATATTTTGAGGAATTCCTAAGGTGCCCCTCTCCTCCCTTATAAAAGGACACCTCCTCCCCCTCCTCCTCACACCAATTTGAGCACTCAATCTCGGCCAACCCCTGCCAAAATCTCTTCTCCACTTCCCTAGCAACATCCTAGAGGTTCTGGTCTTCCTCAAAGACCAATTTTAGTTCCCTAAGAGGAGGTCTCCAAAAGGCGCTTCAAAGAAGAGGTAATTACCGTTACCAATTCTTTCATCTTTATTTCTTCTTCCACTTCTTCTTCTTAGGTTGTTTCATTATGAAGTAATAACATCAGAATCACTCATATACTGATATGTTATTATAAGTATGAAACAACCCTATTTCACCATCTATCCATCCTACGGAAAAAGAAATCACCGCGCGTGCGTAAGTACGGAATACCGTCTCCACGCCGTGGTGTAATCTATTTTCCACCACCACCTTAAATGGATGGTTATAATGGTGTAAAGAATAACTATACATAGTTATTAAAACATCATATTGATTCTGATATATTGTGTAATCCACTCTAATTCAATTCAATATTTATGGAAATGATATCATTGCTCGTGCGTACATACGGACTACCGTCTCCACGACACGATGAGATTCATTCTCCATGTTAACCATTTAAGAATGATTATAAAGTATATATAAGAAATAATAATGAAATACATGACATTATAAAGCTACTGGATTTATGTATATATATATATATGTATGTCATCTACTTTCTTCCATTCAAGACAATAAGGAAAGGAAAACAGCGTTCATGCGTACGTACGGACTACCGTTTCCATGAACGGTTCTTTTCATTTCATTTATCTATCTATTATATATATATATATACTGAATATATATGATATATAAATCATATTTTATATTCTGGAAGTAAGTAAATCATGATATAAGTAATAATAATGTCAAGAACAACAAGTCAAAACACCTACGATAAAAGAAACGATTTTACCCAAAAACTCTTCTTTAACATGGAATTTACAAAAGAACGGGTAATATAATGTCATAAGTGAACCATATATGATATCATAACAATGAATATGATTCTTTAATAAGTCAATGACATTATTTAAACCATTATACAAGAGCTTCAGACACGTACAAAGCAAATCAGACCTAAGGTAAGGGAAATATCACAATCTCATTTTTATCCGAGATTGTTTATACGTTGGTATTTACTGGGGTGTATTTTATCATCCACATATATGTTTCCACAATATGTAATGTTATTTCCATCCGCCTACAATTTTTTAAATCCAATTTTACCCTTTGGTGAGTTTTTAGTAAAAGATATGAAAGGAATCTTTTTTCGTTTTTCCTACGAGGTTCTTTTTGACTTTTTCGACAAAAGTACAAAGAATGTTTTTTTAACTTATACGGCACGAACAGATTTTTACTGTTTTATAAAGCCTTATTTTTATGAATATTCCTCTAAAATATTTCATGACTATTTTCAATAAAATATCTTTCTTTTAAAATTTCATGATGTTTTGTGAAAAGAAATTGATTTTGAAGAAGAAAGGATATTTTCCTCAAGAATTCAATTCAAGTGTATTATCAAAATTATTTTCAATATAAGATAAATAAGGGTTATGTTTCTATCCATATTTTTACATTGATTTGACTATTTTGTGATTGAATTCCTTTATCTTATATGAATGGTTTTATGATGTCATGTTGTTTAAGAATCCCATTTTTATTACATGGGTTATGCAATGATGTATGATTTATGATTTTGTGGCAAACATAAGAATGGTTTCATTATGAGATGGGTGGGACCTATATCTCCCTCCAATGCATTGGGTAAAGATTTTATATCTCATGAGATAGACAGGGCTGGAACGGTAGGTTATACCGGTTCAGTGAAACAGGACTGAAACGAGGGTTACTCGATTCAGAAAGGGACTTTGTCCACTAAGATAGTCTTGGCAATGAGTCTTGACTAACAAGAAATGATTCTCTATGATTTTGTGTGAATGCCACAAAGTTTCATGTTTTAAGTTATGATTATTGTGATTACATTTCACTGCCATTATTTACCCCATGTTATGAAATTATGATCTCTTTTGCAGGTTAAGATTTCCAAAAGTTATGTGCTTATGTATATGATGTGATTGATATTTCTTTTGTTTACCCTTACTGAGTATTTGATCTCAACCTTTTATGTTTTCTTTTCCCTAGGATATAAATAAAAGTTTTAGGTAAAAAAAGGAAGATCTTTATGGGAGATTTTGAAGATCTTTCACCACGATTAGAAGATTATATTGCGAGTTTCCAAAGACACTAAACTATTACGATCCTTGTGTGTGTGTTTTTTTGTTATGTACTAAGTATTCCACAAATTTAATGTAATGTCCATGTACGTTAAGCTTCGGGTCTCTATAGTTGGTATCATAGGAAAGGTTTAGTCAACCTTTGGAAACTAGGATGCGAAAACGTTAGTGAGATCCCTAGAGATATTTCTACGGTATGTCTAGGGATGTCCCTAAGGTTAAGTATACGTATAGGTTATTGTACTAGAACTACGCTAACGATCTTATAATTTAACCTAAGATGTTAGATATTAAGGGTACTCCCCCTTTACTATGTTGTTTTCCCTAGCATTATTTTGTCTCTCACACTATTCTGTTTGGGTTTTAGAAAATCGCTGGAAACAAGATGATTCACAATAGTGGAGGATATGATGGACAATGGAATGATATTATTCATGAGCAACCAAATGAAATGGGATTTGGATGTCCAAACATCATTATTATACTGAATCAGCAATCTCATAATATGATCAATAAAGTAAAATTTGGTAAGTTTCCTAACTCGAATAATAAGAGAAAGATGGAGTTCCATGATGATCATAGAGGAAAGAAAGTTCAATTTCCCCTATGTAAATCATGTGGGAATAGGAATCAAGGAGAATGTTTCAAGGGAACTGGAAGATGCTTTGGGTGTGGAAAATAAGGAAACAAAGCAAGTAAGTTCAAAGGAAAAGGGTCGGTTAACACCATGGATGAGGATAATGGTATTGCTACGACATCAAAAATGGTTAAGTGTTTTAAATGTGGAATGTATGGGCATTATACAAACAAATTCCCTAAGAGAAAGACTCATGAAGAGAATCAGTATGGTCATATGGGTAGTATTTATGTGTATGATGATGAAGAGACTACAAATGATATGTGAGATGAAAGAATTTTTGAAACTCGGTCAATGGTTTAAGAATGTAGTGGAATTATTACATGGTTATCATGTGTAATGTTGTATAAGAAATCTCATGGTACTATGGAATAAAGAGACAGCTAAGGATTGTTACACTGTTGTCTTTCCTTGAGTTATGAAAGTGTATGATTAATGGTACCACTATCCATGAAAGGTTATTTAGATATTTTTAGAATTTAGATGATATGCGCATAATGAAGGAATAATAAGATAATGAGGTGTTTGATTTTATTCATGAGCTCATGATTGATATAAGGACTAAGTGATATCATGGTTTGAGTATATAGAATTTTGAGGATTTTGGTATGTGGAAAGTGTTAACTTTAAACTGCATTCATGTTTTCACTAAGGTATTCAAGAGAATACATGATTAAGGACTTTGAATGTTTGGAATGTGACCAACAAAACATATCAAATGATATATGGGGATCAACGATGGTATTAAATCTCTGTTAATCGTTTTCACTATGTTATGATAGTGGACTGCAGTATTATGGATAAGCCTAAAGATTGAAATGGATTATGTTGGACATAAGTGAGTATTTTTTAAGGATAGAAGTTTTTTTTATTCAATATTATTGATGGGATGTTATAGTAGTGTAGTTTTAGAAAAAGGAAAACCTGCAGGAAGAGTGACAGCCCATCGCTTCGGACAAGGCTGTGGGAATCGAACCCACAACCGAAGTTCGACTGGCCTTTATCGCCTACCACTGGCCTACAGGAAGTCCCTGTTTAGTAGAAACTAGTTTTATTATATTAAGCTGTATGACATATGATGTATAAGTCCATTTTAGGAACCATATATGATTAATCTCACTATAGATCGACTTATGTATATAATTTTTTTCTAACCTATTGTTTGAGACAGATGGAATGACCCGTCATTCTATCACATGATCTTCTAACACTTCACGAATAACAAATTCAACTTCATTTATTTAAGAGATGAAGTGGAAATTGTTAAAGGCGTGAACAACAGTGAGATTGTACCAAAATAAAGTAAGTCTTTATTCTAATTCAAATTTTCAACTTTAGGGAAATGATCTTGAAAACCAAAAATGTTGTCCTAGTGATCTTATACCTGATGAATCAGATGGTATCTTAGATCGTCACAAATTTATGGATTTGTGATTATTGGATTTTCCATAGCCATGTTCTCTACCACTCTCCATCAGAACATGATGGTTATATTTCTCTTCCATATCCATATTTTCACCTATGTGGAAACCCGGTGATTAGTTTATTTGGGTAATCGTTACATTTCATACTTTAGTTTTTAAAGCCAAGTTTTGGTATTCCTTTTTACGATGTGGGTTTTTATTAAAGAAACTTTCGAATAGTCAACCATTTATAACCCCGACGAATTTCGAGGGCAAAATTGATTTTAAGGGGGGTAGAATGTAACAGCCCGAGATTTTATGAAAAATATTCTTTTTTATTTCACTAATGTTTGTGGTGTACGCTACACCAAAAGGAGCTTTCACAACACGCATCCTTGGCTTGCCTTGCATTACACGCAATCGCAACCTTCCTCGATAGCTTGCGTCGTACGCAATACCGAGTTTCACTAAACAATGATATGATATTAAAATAATATTAAAACTAGCCGTTATGAATAATAATAACCGCTTTTTGAAATTTTATAAATTTAATTTTTCAAAATGGACTTCATTTTTGGATTCGGAATGCCGAAATTAGCCTAGGGTGAAATTTTGGTATTTTTCTGAAAACTTTCAATTTTTGATGAATAGTGAAACCACTAAGTGGTAGGTTAAAAACTGAATTTTTCATAAAACTTAATTTTACCGCTTCTGTGAATGAAATTTCAAAAATCCGACAGAAATGGTTGATATCAGTAAGTAAAATGTGGTTCAATGAGATAAAAATAATTTTTTGGTGAATAGTAACTTTTTACTTTTTTTTACCGTGGTTAATAGTAAATAGGGTAACTAAGGGTACAAATGATATTACTATTACCCTAACACATGTCCTAATTCTATTGGATAAGTTTAATTCGAGCAAAAACAAACTTAGGAATAAAATATGACCATTTAGGCCCCCTTGGGTTAGATTAGGACATTTATTATTAATTTATTTAAAGAAGGGTTTAAATAGTTTAAATCAAAGTTTAATAAGTAAATAATTTTTAATATGGGGTTATACATAAGATAAATTCGACTATAAATATTCATTAGAAATCGAAAAAAATTTCCAACATAATTATATTTTATTTATAATTTTTAGACTTTAAATAAATTAATTTATTTATGACACAACGATGATGCAATAATTACCCTTTTAAGGAAATATTAACATAATTGATGTTATAAATTCTCAAATGAATGTAATTTGAGACTTTTTATGAATTCCACTAATTTTCAGGGTTACTATGATATATTAGTGTTGATTTAATCAACTTGGTTCGAACATATAATTCTGTTATGACTTTTAAAAAAATCATAAATCAAATAGTGTCAAAATTGACACAAAATAGTTTTTAAATCAAATTTTATATTATTAATTGTTATTTTATTCCTAAAAATATAAGTTTCGGCCAAATGACTTAGATAAGGATATATATATTAATAATAAATAATTTGGGGTTCTTTTGGCATGTTATAGTAAGTATATTAACCATATAGTGTAAGAAAACAAAAAGACACGGTAAAAGTTAAATTATTTAACTTAGAGTTAAATCTAATTGATAAGGTTAAAATAATACCCTAAACTTGTCTAAATCCAATTGGATGATATGATTTCGACCCATCCCTACTTTATCTTCGAAATAAGACCCTTTGGAACGATTATAAACCGATTTTGACATTAATATAAAATAATATTTTGAGGTATTCCTAAGGTGCCTCTCTCCTCCCTTATAAAAGGACACCTCCTACCCCTCATCCTCACACCAATTTGAGCACTCAAGCTCGGACAACCCCTGACAAAATCTCTTCTCCACTTCCCTAGAAACATCCTAGAGGTTCTGTTCTTCCTCAATGACCAATTTTAGTTCCCTATGAGGAGGTCTCCAAAAGGCGCTTCAAAGAAGAGGTAATTACCGTTACCAATTATTTCATCTTTATTTCTTCTTCCACTTCTTCTTCTTAGGTTGTTTCATTATGAAGTAATAACATCAGTATCACTCATATACTGATATGTTATTATATGTATGAAACAACCCTATTTCACCATCTATCCATCCTACGGAAAAATAAATCACCGCGCGTGCGTACGTACAGAATACCGTCTCCACACCGTGGTGTAATCTATTTTCCACCACCACCTTACATGGATGGGTATAATGGTGTAAAGAATAACTATACATAGTTATTAAAACATCATATTGATTCTGATATATTGTTTAATCCACTCCAATTCAATTCAATATTTATGGAAATGATATCATCGCTCGTGCGTACGTACGGACTACCGTCTCCACGACGCGATGAGATTCATTCTCCATGTTAACCATTTAAGAATGATTATAAAGTATATATAAGAAATAATAATGAAATATATGACATTATAAAGCTACTGTATTTATGTATATATATATATATATATATGTATGTCATCTACTTTCTTCCATTCAAGACAATAAGGAAAGGAAAACATCGTTCATGCGTACGTACGGACTACCGTCTCCATGAACGGTGCTTTTCATTTCATTTATCTATCTATTATATATATATATATATACTGAATATATATGATATATAAATCATATTTTATATTATGGAAGTAAGTAAATCATGATATAAGTAATAATAATGTCAAGAACAACAAGTCAAAACACCTACGATAAAAGAAACGATTTTACCCAAAACGCTTCATTAACATGGAATTTACAAAAGAACGGGTAATATAATGTCATAAGTGAACCATATATGATATCATAACAATAAATATGATTCTGTAATAAGTCAATGAAATTATTTAAACCATTATACAGGAGCTTCAGACACGTACAAAGCAAATCAGACCTAAGGTAAGGGAAATATCACAATCTCATTTTTATCCGAGATTGTTTATACGTTGGTATTTACTGGGGTGTATTTTATCATCCACATATATCTTTCCTCAATATGTAATGTTATTTCCATCCGCCTAAAATTTTTTAAATCCAATTTTACCCTTTGGTGAGTTTTTAGTAAAAGATATGAAAGGAATCTTTTTTCGTTTTTCCTACGAGGTACTTTTTGACTTTTTCGACAAAAGTACAAAGAATGTTTTTTTTAACTTATACGGCACGAACGGATTTTTACTGTTTTATAAAGCCTTATTTTCATGAAGATTCCTCTAAAATATTTCATGACTATTTTCAATAAAATATCTTTCTTTTAAAATTTCATGATGTTTTGAGAAAAAGGAATTGATTTTGAAGAAGAAAGGATATTTTCCTCAAGAATTCAATTCAAGTGTATTATCAAATTTTTTTTCAATCTAAGATAAATAAGGGTTATGTTTCTATCCATATTTTTACATTGATTTGACTATGTTGTGATGGAATTATGTTTATGAATTCCATTATCTTATATGAATGGTTTTATGATGTCATGTTGTTTAAGAATCCCATTTTTATTACATGGGTTATGCAATGATGTATGATTTATGATTTTGTGGCACACATAAGAATGGTATCATTATGAGATGGGTGGGACCTATATCTCCCTCCAATGCATTGGGTAAATATTTTATATCTCATGAGATAGACAGGGCTGGAACGGTAGGTTATACCGTTTCAGTGAAACAGGACTGAAACGAGGGTTACTCGATTCAGAAAGGGACTTTGTCCACTAAGATAGTCTTGGCAATGAGTCTTGACTAACAAGAAATGATTCTCTATGATTATGTGTGAATGCCACAAAGTTTCATGTTTTAATTTATGATTATTGTGATTACATTTCACTGCCATTATTTACCCATGTTATGAAATTATGATCTCTTTTGCAGGTTAAGATTTCCAAAAGTTATGTGCTTATGTATATGATGTGATTGATATTTCTTTTGTTTACCCTTACTGAGCATTTGAGCTCACCCTTTTATGTTTTCTTTTCCCCAGGATATAAAGAAAGGTTTTAGGTAAAAAAAAGGAAGATCTTTATGGGAGATTTTGAAGATCTTTCACCACGATTAGAAGATTATATTCCGAGTTTCCAAAGACAATAAACTATTACGATCCTTGTGTGTGTGTTTTTTTGTTATGTACTAAGTATTCCGCAAATTTAATGTAATGTCCATGTACGTTAAGCTTCGGGTCTCTACAGTTGGTATCAGAGGAAAGGTTTAGTCAACCTTTGGAAACTAGGATGCGAAAACGTTAGTGAGATCCCTAGAGATATTTCTACGGTATGTCTAGAGATGTCCCTAAGGTTAAGTATATGTATAGGTTATAGTACTAGAACTACGGTAACGATATTATAATTTAACCTAAGATGTTAGATATTAAGGGTACTCCCCCTTTACTATGTTGTTTTCCCTAGCATTATTTTGTCTCTCACACTATTCTGTTTGAGTTTTAGAAAATGTTTGGAAACATGATGATTCACAATAGTGGAGGATATGATGGACAATGGAATGATATTTTTCATGAGCAACCAAATGAAATGGGATTTGGATGTCCAAACATCATTATTATGCTGAATCAGCAATCTCATAATATGATCAATAAAGTAAAATTTGGTAAGTTTCCTGACTCGACTAATAAGAGAAAGATGGAGTTCCATGATGATCATAGAGGAAAGAAAGTTCAATTTCCCCTATGTAAATCATGTGGGAAGAGGCATCAAGGAGAATGTTTCAAGGGAACTGGAAGATGCTTTTGGTGTGGAAAAGAAGGAAACAAAGCAAGTAAGTTCAAAGGAAAAGGGTCAGTTAACACCATGGATGAGGATAATGGTATTGCTACGACATCAAAAATGGTTAAGTGTTTTAAATGTGGAATGTATGGGCATTATACAAACAAATGCCCTAAGGGAAAGACTCATGAAGAGAATCAGTATGGTCATATGGGTAGTATTTATGTGTATGATGATGAAGAGACTACAAATGATATGTGAGATGAAAGAATTTTTGAAACCCGATCAGTGGTTTAAGAATGTAGTGGAATTATTACATGTTTATCATGTGTAATATTGTATAAGAAATCTCATGGTACTATGGAATAAAGAGACATCTAAGGATTGTTACACTGTTGTCTTTCCTTGAGTTATGAAAGTGTATGATTAATTGTACCACTATCCATGAAAGGTTATTCAGATATTTTTAGAATTTATATGATATGCGCATAATGAAGGAATAATAAGATAATGAGGTGTTTGATTTTATTCATGAGCTCATGATTGATATAAGGACTAAGTGATATCATGGTTTGAGTATATAGAATTTTGAGGATTTTGGTGTGTGGAAAGTGTTAACTTTAAACTGCATTCATGTTTTCACTAAGGTATTCAAGAGAATACATGATTAAGGACTTTGAATGTTTGGAATGTGGCCAACAAAACATATCTTATGATATATGGGGATCAACGATGGTATTAAATCTCTGTTAATCGTTTTCACTATGTTATGATAGTGGACTGTAGTATTATGGATAAGCCTAAAGATTGAAATGGATTATGTTGGACATAAGTGAGTATTGTTTAAGGATAGAAGTTTTTTTTATTCGATATTATTGATGGGATGTTATAGTAGAGTGGTTTTAGAAAAAGGACAACCTACAGGACGAGCGACATCCCATCTCTTCGGACAAGGCTGTGGGAATCGAACCCACAACCAAAGTGCGACTGGCCTTTATCGCCTACCACTGGCCTACAGGAAGTCCCTGTTTAGTAGAAACTAGTTTTATTATATTAAGCTGTATGACATATGATGTATAAGTCCATTTTAGGAACCATATATGATTAATCTCACTATAGATCGACTTATGTATATAATTTTTTTCTAACCTATTGTTTGAGACAGATGGAATGACTCGTCATTCTATCACATGATCTTCTAACACTTCACGAATAACAAATTCAACATCATTTATTTAAGAGATGAAGTGGAAATTGTTACAGGCATGAACAATAGTGAGATTGTACCAAAATAAAGTAAGTCTTTATTCTAATTCAAATTTTCAACTTTAGGGAAATGATCTTGAAAACCAAAAATGTTTTCCTAGTGATCTTATACCTGATGAATCAGATGGTATCTTAGATCGTCACAAATTTATGGATTTGTGATTATTGGATTTTCCATAGCCATGTTCTCTACCACTCTCCATCAGAACATGATGGTTAGATTTCTCTTCCATATCCATATTTTCACCTATGTGGAAACCCAGTGATTAGTTTATTTGGGTAATCGTTACATTTCATACTTTAGTTTTTAAAGCCAAGTTTTGGTATTCCTTTTTACGATGTGGGTTTTTATTAAAGAAACTTTCGAATAGTAAACCATTTATAACCCCGACGAATTTCGAGGGTGAAATTGATTTTAAGGGGGGTAGAATGTAACAGCCCGAGATTTTATGAAAAATATTCTTTTTTATTTCACTAATGTTTGTGTTGTACGCTACAAAAAAAGGAGCTTTCACAACACGCATCCTTGGCTTGCCTTGCATTACACGCAATCACGACCTTCCTCGATAGCTTGCGTCGTACGCAATACCGAGTGTCACTAAACAACGATATGCTATTAAAATATTATTAAAACTAGCTGTTATGAATAATAATAACCGCTTTTTGAAATTTTATAAATTTTATTTTTCAAAATTGACTTCATTTTTGGATTCGGAATACCGAAATTAGCCTAGGGTGAAATTTTGGTATTTTTCTGAAAACGTTCAATTTTTGATGAATAGTGAAACCACTAAGTGGTAGGTTAAAAACTGAATTTTGCATAAAACTTAATTTTACCGCTTCTATGAATGAAATTTCGAAAATACAACAGACATGGTTGATATCAGTAAGTAAAATGTGGTTCAATGAGATAAAAATAATTTTTTGGTGAATAGTAACTTTTTACTTTTTTTTTACCGCGGTTAATAGTAAATAGGGTAACTAAGGGTACAAATGATATTACTATTACCCTAACACATGTCCTAATTCTATTGGATAAGTTTAATTCGAGAAAAAACAATCTTAGGAATAAAATATGACCATTTAGGCCCACTTGGGTTAGATTAGGACATTTATTATTAATTTATTTAAAGAAGGGTTAAAATAGTTAAAATCAAAGTTTAATAAGTAAATCATTTTTAATATGGGGTTATACATAAGATAAATTAGACTATAAATATTCATTAGAAAGATAAAAACATTTACAACATAATTATAATTTATTTATAATTTTTAGACTTTAAATAAATTAATTAATTTATGACACAACGATGATGCAGTAATTACCCTTTTAAGGAAATATTAACATAATTGATGTTATAAATTCTCAAATGAATGTAATTTGAGACTTTTTATGAATTCCACTAATTGTCAGGGTTACTATGATATATTAGTGTTGATTTAATCAACTTGGTTCGAACATATAATTCTGTTATGACTTTTACAAAAATCATAAATCAAATAGTGTCAAAATTGACACAAAATAGTTTTTAAATCAAATTTTATATTATTAATTGTTATTTTATTCCTAAAAATCTATGTTTCGGCCAAATGACATAGATAAGGATATATATATTAATAATAAATAATTTGGGGTTCTTTTGGCATGTTATAGTATGTATATTAACCATATAGTGTAAGAAAACAAAAAGACACGGTAAAAGTTAAATTATTTAACTTAGAGTTAAATCTAATTGATAAGGTTAAAATAATACCCTAAACTTGTCTAAATCCAATTGGATGATAGGATTTCGACCCATCCCCACTTTATCTTCGAAATAAGACCCTTTGGAACCATTATAAACCGATTTTGACATTAATATAAAATAATATTTTGAGGTATTCCTAAGGTGCCCCTCTCCTCCCTTATAAAAGGACACCTCCTCCCCCTCCTCCTCACACCAATTTGAGCACTCAAGCTCGGCCAACCCCTGCCAAAATCTCTTCTCCACTTCCCTAGTAACATCCTAGAGGTTCTGGTATTCCTCAAAGTCCAATTTTAGTTCCCTAAGAGGAGGACTCCAAAAGGGGCTTCAAAGAAGAGGTAATTACCGGTACCAATTCTTTCATCATTATTTCTTCTTCCACTTCTTCTTCTTAGGTTGTTTCATTATGAAGTAATAACTTCAGTATCACTCATATACTGATATGTTATTATATGTATGAAACAACCCTATTTCACTATCTATCCATCCTACGGAAAAAGAAATCACCGCGCGTGCGTACGTACGGAATACCGTCTCCACGCCGTGGTGTAATCTATTTTCCACCACCACCTTACATGGATGGGTATAATGGTGTAAAGAATAACTATACATAGTTATTACAACATCATATTGATTCTGATATATTGTGTAATCCACTCCAATTCAATTCAATATTTATGGAAATGATATCATCGCTCATGCGTACTTACGGACTACCGTCTCCACGCCGCGATGAGATTCATTCTCCATGTTAACTATTTAAGAATGATTATAAAGTATATATAAGAAATAATAATGAAATATATGAAATTATAAAGCTACTGGATTTATGTATATATATATATGTATGTCATCTACTTACTTCCATTCAAGACAATAAGGAAAGGAAAACAGCATTCATGCGTACGTACGGACTACCGTCTCCATGAACGGTGCTTTTCATTTCATTTATCTATCTATTATATATATATATATATACTGAATATATATGATATATAAATCATATTTTATATTCTGGAAGTAATTAAATCATGATATAAGTAAAAATAATGTCAAGAACAACAAGTCAAAACACCTACGATAAAAGAAACGATTTTACCCAAAACGCTTCTTTAACATGGAATTTACAAAAGAACGGGTAATATAATGTCATAAGTAAACCATATATGATATCATAACAATGAATATGATTCTGTAATAAGTCAATGACATTATTTAAACCATTATACAGGAGCTTCAGACACGTACAAAGCAAATCAGACCTAAGGTAAGGGAAATATCACAATCTCATTTTTATCCGAGATTGTTTATACGTTGGTATTTACTGGGGTGTATTTTATCATCCACATATATGTTTCCTCAATATTTAATGTTATTTCCATCCGCCTACAATTGTTTAAATCCAATTTTACCATTTGGTGAGTTTTTAGTAAAAGATATGAAAGGAATCTTTTTTCATTTTTCCTACGAGGTTCTTTTTGACTTTTTCGACAAAAGTACAAAGAATGTTTTTTTTAACTTATACGGCACGAACGGATTTTTACTATTTTATAAAGCCTTATTTTCATGAAGTTTCCTCTAAAATATTTCATGACTATTTTCAATAAAATATCTTTCTTTTAAAATTGCATGATGTTTTGTGAAAAGAAATTGATTTTGAAGAAGAAAGGATATTTTCCTCAAGAATTCAATTCAAGTGTATTATAAAAATTATTTTCCATCTATGATAAATAAGGGTTCTATTTCTATCCATATTTTTAAATTGATTTGACTATGTTGTGATGGAATTATGTTTATGAATTCCTTTATCTTATATGAATGGTTTTATGATGTCATGTTGTTTAAGAATCCCATTTTTATTACATAGGTTATGCAATGATGTATGATTTATGATTTTGTGGCACACATAAGAATGGTATCATTATGAGATGGGTGGGACCTATATCTCCCTCCAATGCATTGGGTAATGATTTTATATCTCATGAGATAGACAGGGCTGGAACGGTAGGTTAGACCGGTTCAGTGAAACAGGACTGAAACGAGGGTTACTCGATTCAGAAAGGGACTTTGTCCACTAAGATAGTCTTGGAAATGAGTCTTGAATAACAAGAAATGATTCTCTATGATTATGTGTGAATTCCACAATGTTTCATGTTTTATGTTATGATTATTTTGACTACATTTCACTTCCATGATTTACCCCATGTTATGAAATTATGATCTCTTTTGCAGGTTAAGATTTCCAAAAGTTATGTTCTTATGTATATGATGTGATTGGTATTTCTTTTGTTTACCCTTACTGAGCATTTGAGCTCACCCTTTTATGTTTCCTTTTCCCCAGGATATAAAAAAAGGTTTTAGGTAAAAAAAAGGAAGATCTTTATGGGAGATTTTGAATATCATTCACCACGATTAGAAAATTATATTCCGAGTTTCCAAAGACACTAAACTATTACGATCCTTGTGTGTGTGTTTTTTTGTTATGTACTAAGTATTCCTCAAATGTAATGTAATGTCCATGTATGTTAAGCTTCGGGTCTCTACATGTTAGGGTAATTTTATATTATAATAATAATAGTTTTTACACTTATTTACCAGATTTACCCTTTAACCTTGGTAAATAAATTTTTTTCTGATGTAAATATTCATAATGTCTAAAAACAAAATTACATATTTACACAATTCGGACCTCATGATTCCAAATATGGAATCAATTTTTCCAAACTCAAAACACATAAGTGTAAAAAAATAATTTAAAATTCATTCCCGCTGTCAAAAACAAACAAACGTGTTTTAACGAAAATAATAACTTTCAAAAGATTGACCCTTATTTATATACAATTTCAAACTGAAATCACTTATAGTGATGATCATGGGATTAAATAGTAAAAATATAAACTAATTATACTTTATATCAATTTAGAAAGATAATCTAACCATATGAATAAATTATATTAAAATTAATTTTTGAATTAAAATATATTATTTTTCATTATTCATAAAAAATGAACATTATCATAAAAATACTAAATTTTATCAAAAGTAAATTTTGATGTCCCGATTCTAATGAATATTATTATTTAGTCAAATATAAAGTGTCCAGATCTAGATTTAATGGGGGTTCTCCATAAAAAGGAGGAAAATCGACCTTTTAATGAATATTAGAGTATTTATGATTTAAATTGTTTTATTTTTAATTATAATCCTCTAAAAGATATTCGATAAATGAAAAAATATATATGAAAAACATGTATATACATATTTTAGTTACGTTTATCCATTCCCACCAATACAATGACAAGGCATTAACTACTATTTAAAATAAAATTATATTACAATTTTTTAGTATTACTCATCATTGTGTTCAACATAAGATTTCAAAGAAACCCATTGTTGCATATCGGGTACGCCATCAATCATATCATCCCATTAAAAGTAAAAATAATTTTTAAATCACAAATTTTAACAAATATTAAAATGTTATATTCTTTATTTACCTAGGATGTTACTTCCTTCATCATTTTTCAGAATAACATCTTCACAATTTTAAAATTGGGCTTCACAACATCCTTGAAAGGCCCCTATCAGAAAAATAGTCAATAGAAATATCACATTAAAAGAAATAAAATGAAATACAAAGGTCAACCAAGCCAACTCATACTAAGATACCCTGAAAACATGGATATGTAAGATAAACTAACACTCATAGATTAATGGAGTGTGATAGGGAAATTGATCAATGAATTTTAACCACCACAATAACATAAATTTGTGGTTGGGTGAATGTATAATGATAAAAGAGAGCTTATAACATTTTTAATCATGATTTTTTTCTTAGAGTTGAATAATAATATTAATATCTACAAAATATATCATAAAAAATATACTTACATTTCATGTAGAGTGTCATCATTTAATAAAATTCTACCACAAACTATTATTTTCTATAAACAGTATGTATTCAGGGTGATATTGTCACACCTGATGTGAAATAATAAACATCTAGAGTATAACATAATCTAAAAAGAATGAACTATATATTTTCCCAATCTTTAGAAATCAACCAAAACCAAAATTAGTTAGTACCAGATCAGATAATCTCCCAATGGATAATCATTTATAAAAGTAAATAATTCTCTCAGTCTCCAAAATTATAAAAAAAAGAACCTAATGTTCAATAAATATCTTTCAATATACAATTTTCCATAAAATCATTAAATATAATCCAAACAATGACTCAAAACCAAAACTCAGAATAATTTTATCACATAGTCTTTCACGAAAAATATTAACATTTATCTAAAAATAACTTATAAAACTCTTAAAGTCTCACACTAAAGTGCATTTAACATAATCAAATATTCTATATTATAGGTTAACCATTTCCATAAATAACCAAAATTTCCATATATCCACAATAAAAACATTGAATATTCCAAAATAAAATCTCAACCATTACTCGACATATGAGAACCCATAGTATTCTATTTCCCTTAAGCATATAATGTTCCCCATAAAAGATAACATCATCCAAATTAACTATTATCCCTTAATCACCATATCATTTTTTTATATTAAAGATATCCTGTTTATAAAACTTCTATTTCCAAAATCACTTATTCTTGATCCATAAAATCATTTTATGTAAATGAATAAGTAATACTAGCATGTGAATTCACGTAGGATAGTGGTAGGTGAAGTGCCCTTGCCACCCTTCGGTTGCGGGTTTGATTCTTGTGGCTTTGACAGATGCGACAGGATGTTACCCATCTTACAGGTTGTCCTTTTTATAAAACTAAAAAAATATCCCTAACATGTTTTAACCTCAACTATTTTCCTATACCTTTTATTTTCAACCCAATATATTAAGACCTTAATATCTAATATATTGTCTTATTTATTTCACCTCCAAATGATAAAATAAAACTATTCCCAATATAACTAATATCATACTTTGATCATGGTTTCTATATGGTTTTATCATCATATTGTTCATGTAGGTAAAATGTCCATGAATTGCAAAAATTATTTAAATATCCTTCAAAATAATTTTATTCATTCATCCATGTACACCTATTACAAAATGGGTCATATGGGTGTTCAAAAAAATGTTTTGGAAAATATTCATGTATGACATAAAATTTCAAAACATCTGATATAACATGATTTTTATAAAACAGTCAGACCAAATTTTAGTTGATACATTTGTTTCGGTGCGGATGTGCGTCGGGTTACGCTGTTCCGCCAGGACACGTTCGCGCGTGCACCCGTCAACCCGAGGGGATGGGCGCGCGGCTTGTGGTCCCGCAGTCCCGCTTTCCAAGGGCGGGCGGCATTCGTCCCTTATTCAGGGGCGTCTGCTCCTTGATCGAAACCGGGATGATGGGATTTCGGCTCCTCCTTCCTTGGACGTCTCCTCGGAACTCGTCGCCTAATCCGGGTCTCCCTCATAGACTTAAGAATGTTCGTGAATCTCGTTCCCGGCGCCATATCTTCATGGACACGGGTTTATTACGCTGCTTCCGCCCGGACGCTCCAAGGAGTCTGGGCGGGGCAGCAACCTGCAGTGAGAAGGCCGGGTGGCTCTGGGTGCTGGGGGCGTGTCGTAACACTGCAGCTCTGCACATCTGTCTTCCGTCCCTAATAGGGCTTCTCGAAGGCATGATAGCCTGAGGCATCCCGTACTGGGTGCGGGGAACTGTGTCACCTGAGGTTTTCCTCAGCTTCCCATGTTTAACACGGGGTATGCCGCGAGTTTAACGTCCAGCGGGGACGGCATCGGACCGATCAACACGAAAAGTGGATCAGATGACAGAACCCCTTGCGGGGAACCTCCGACGCTGGGGCCAGCACATGGGCGGCTTCCCAAGTAACGTGGAGTGGAGTGAAGTGGCATGACCCCACCGGGATGTGGCGGCCCGGGTAAGGATCAGGATGGATGATGGAGTGAAGAGCTTGGACCCCGTAGGGGCTTCCTACGTACCGCACGTTAGCACGGATCAAAGTCAACGTAGTTCGGGTATACAGTTTAACGTCATGCTGGACGTCGGCAAGCCGACTCACGAAGAGGTCGAGGCCGCCGGACGGAGGATTGAACCGAACCACCTCGCACAGAGGGGGGTGGAACGGCCGGGTGGATCACAGTTTCACGTCATGCTGGACGATAAAAGGAGAAATGGAAAAAGGGGCTGTGGGGAGGCACAGTGGAGATACACACAGGAAGTCTCCCACAGGGGCGGATTCATAGGTGAATCGACGCAAGCGTGAACCCTGGAGGGGTCCACTGATGGACGAACCGACGTAAATACGACCGGGACGACCAGGTGGCGGGCTTGGACCTCAAGAAGGCTTCCTACGTACCCTGTATAGAAGACAGGGATCAAAGTCCACGTAGTTCATTCTGTCAGGACTTACGCACTTGAGGCAGCCCGGATGCGGCGAAACTCAGTTGGAAGGGACTTGGACCGAAATTACGAGACACCTCGATCCCAGTCACACCCTCTACTGGCTTCGGCAGTGGGGGAGCGCAATGGAGATACACATGTGCAGCCCCCCACAAGAAACAAGGGGTTTATAATACCCTGCCCCCATAGGGAAAAGCCACTCCCATTAAATCGTCCCAAAAGCGGGACAATCCCGACATCCCTGCAGAGACAAGCGGGTGGGGGCCACATCCAAACCGGGGGGGACCCTGCGTGCGGAGCACGGGATCAGGTTGCGGACGGTTTAACGTCTTGCCAGACGAAGTACAGTTTAACGTCGTGTGTTGAGGACGAAGCGGACGGTTTAACGTCTTGCCGGACGAAGCACAGTTTAACGTCGTGTGTTGAGGACGAAACACTTGGCAGTTTAACGTCTTGCAGCACGGACGAATGTGCAGTTTAACGTCATGATGGACGTATGGGCAGTTTAACGTCATGCTGGACATATGCGCAGTTTAACGTCATGCGGGACGTATATGTAGTTTAACGTCATGCTGGACATATGTCTGTGTCACTTCGCGCAAGCCTGGAGGGCCGCACGGAAAGACAACGCACGGTGCGGGCACCCAGGATAAAGATCATCGGGCGCCACGCAGGCGGGTACCCTCAGGGGGTCAAGGGAGGCGACCCTGGCGGATTGCGCGCAAAAGAGGAGCCTTGCGCGCAAAACCGCGGGTCGGCGCGCAAAATGGCGGGCTGGCGCGCAATTGGGCCAGCGCTTCGCGCGCGGATGATTGGGATTGCGCGCACCGGGCTTCGGGTAGCGCGCGGGGGCAACGGCTCATTCTCTAGTGAATGGCCACTTTGAAAATGGGGGGTGCGCGCAATCGGGCTGGATTGCGCGCACCCGGGGGGCAATTGCGCGCAAGAGGCTTCTTTTGCGCGCAAAGGCCTTCGGGTTGAAATTTATTCAAAGGAAAGTAGCCAAGGGGATTGCGCGCGAAGGCGGACCCCAAGGCTCTATTGCGCGAAAGAAAGGAGGTTACCTGAAGATCGGCATAGCGCGCGGAAGGGGTTGAATTGCGCGCGCGGGAGACCGTTCGACTTCCAGCAACCTTTGAAACGTTGGGGGTCGCCTAGTATTTATAGGCAACCCCGGGCACGGAATCCGGTCTCGGGCGCGGAATTCCCTTTGCGGGCGCGGAATCAGGACCCGGTGCGCAAGGGAGCCGCGCAGGCGACGGGCGCGGAAAATAGCGCGCCGTCCAGCGCATTGCGCGCATCCCGGGAGGATTGCGCGCCGCGACTCAACTTTGCGCGCGGTCCTCTGAAATTTCGCGCAAACCCTCCGGGCCCTCCAGAACGTGCCTCTGACCCCAAATATCACTTCGCTTTCTGCATCCGGAGCTTCGTTTGGGAACAACGGACTTTTCTGGCGTCTACAAAAGCCCCCCCTCAGAATCTGATCGGCGAGAGGTCGCAACGATCGGGTTCCGAGGGAGACGCCGGAATGCCGAAGTCCTGGGCGGCGCGGGACTTAGGCGCGTAAAAAGGGGCGCCGGTCGCGAAATTCGCCGCTGCGGTCGCGCAAAGTGCTTTCCGCGCAGCGCGGACCCCGGCCTCGCCTATAAATAGGGGCACTGGGTCCCTCCGTGCCGTACACTGGCCTTCCGCGCGATAAGCATCTCTGCTCTCGTGCGCGAAATTGCCCTTTCCGGCGCGAAATTCGCCCGCTCGTCGCGCAAAACCGTCCGGATTTTGCTCTGCCTTTGCGCGAATACCTGGGGTTTTACGCGAACGACTTCCCGATTGCGCGCCGTCCACTAGGATTGCACGCCGACTCTCAAACTTTTCCACCAGCCTCGTCCGATTCCGCACACTTCATCCCCTAACCCGCACGACCCCCGGAACTTCTGAGATGACCGCGAATCAAGGAAATGAGGGGGATGCCGCCACTCGCAGGGCTGAGATGGCGACGAACGAGGAGGTTTACGGAGCCAAGGAGATTGTTTCCAACAATCAATCCTTGTTCGACTTGCTGACGCCGGCCCAGAAGACATATCCGCTGTCGGACAACCTGCCGCTCTGGAACTTCGGCATCCTAGATGAGGTCCTGGTGCCAGGGTTCGAGATTGATGCGCCGCGGACCTGGGTGACCCGGGAGGACGAGCTTCTCCGCTATAACATCACCAACAATGGGCATCCTGCCAGGGAGACCAGACACTTGGATGTCTATGTCCTGAACCCGAGGACGCGAACCATTGATGGGGGTGAGCCTACTGCGGAAAATTCTCCAGCCCTCTACTCGAGCATATATCGCCAGAGTGTCACGGACGACACCAAGGGCTGGCTGAAGGACTGGGACTTGCGGTCTGGGGGCAACTTCACCAGTGAGTGGGCCTGGGCGTTCTGGGTACGCCACACTTGCGATCACTTCGTAGAGGAGCTGCGGTACATCGGCCTGTTCGAGGCGGTGTGGACGTCGCAGTTCCATTTCTACCAGCAGTCCGAGCTCGGGCCGGAGCTGTTTACCCGCTGGTCTCCGGATACCAACACCTTTCATCTTCACCATGGGGAGGTCGGCATCGGTCTCTGGGACATCCACTGCATCGGAGGTATCCCGCTGGAGGGCTACCAATACGATGAGTTCCTGCCACCGAAGAACACCTGGGAGGACAGGTCACGGACTCCCATCCTGACCTGGCATCTGCTTGACCTGGCTACGCAGCGGCTCGGGATCAAAGACTTCCAGAAGGACATAGCCTACAAGGAATGGTTCGGCCAGTTCTTGGAGCATGACCTGGCGGTCAAGATGCCAGGCAGGGGGAAGCGGTGCCCGACCGCATCTCAGAGGAGCCGGAACGGGTTGTACTGGCGGGTCCTGGAGACGGGTGACTACCGCTCATGGGGGTACCGCGTCATCGAGGCCCGGGACCCAAACGTCCGGTACGCGGCGTTCCTGGCCGCCTTTCTGAGTGGGTGGCTCCTGCCAGTGCGGGACGCTAGAATGGGAGTTCGCCCGGCGACTCTGGCGATGGCGGGCGCTATGGCCGCCAACAAGAGATACAACCTCGGGGTCCCAGTACTGGCGAGGCTGCATGCCATTCTGGGACGTATCTCACGAGGGGGGTCGCCACGAAGGATCTGTGGGCCCATTCAGTTCTTCCATGGCTGGGTGGGTGCTCACCTTGGTGGGTACACGTTTCCGAACGCCATCATTCCTCCGGGCAACGGCCGGCGACCCTCCCTGCTGAACATCGTGGGGGTCGCTCCGATGACCCTAAGTGAGGAGGGCGTGCGGATCCGGATTGGCAATCATGCCAACTTCAACTTCAGTCCGTTCCCCACTCCCGTCGGCCAGATGATCGACAATGGGCAGGGTCCGCTGGAGCAGCATGAATACTTCCTGAACATGCGGGGCGGGGTGCTCGTGGCTCGGATCGACGGGAAGGTGATCTGCGAGCCTTACGTGCCGACCCGTTTCGCCAGGCAGTTCGGGTGCCTTCAACGGATGCCGAAGAGGGTATTCACTGCTGTCCGGGAGGAGACGAACCCTTGTGTCCTTCGTCAGATGTGGCTGATGTTCGCCGCTTTCGGCTCTGGCGACGTCATCACTCTCCCTCCAACCGGAGTTGACGCAGGCTTGGCAACCGAGTACGCCGAACACTGGGCCATCGCGTACCCCGAGGGGCTCTTGCGGAAGCTAGTTCGGCGGCTCGAGGTTACCCGTGCGGAGACCGGGCGTCAAGGAAGGAGGTGAGGCGCCGCCACATGGGGGAGAACGGAGGCGCGCCAAGCAGCGGGGCCGGCGCGAGCAGGGACTTCGGCGGCGGGCACATCGCGAGCTGCCGCCACGACCTCAGCGCCCAGAGAGGGGGCTCATGCGGTGGTCGACGAGCGGCCCGGGAAGCAGGTGAGACGTCTGCTCGAACCTTCCCATGATGCGGTCTTCCCGGCGCTGTGGTCGGCCTGGATGACCCTGCGGCAGTCACTGGGGACCGACACCATCTGGCGAAAGATACTCAGAGAAGGAATCTATCTGCCAGAGGTCGGGCGCCTCCAGATTGCCGACAGAGTGGACTTCAACCGGCAGTATGCGTATCTGACGGCCATGGACGAGTACGCGCGCCAACGTGGCCAGCGCGCGGAGCCATCCCTTCTGGTGAAGGTGATGCTCGGTCTCGAGCCCGCTCCGGAACAGATGCCGCCGGAAGAAGATGACAGTAGCAGCGACTCCGAAGAAGAGGAGGAGATGGGGGAGGATGAAGGCTCCGAGGGAAGATCCCATCAAGGGATCCCACGGGAGAGCGGCGAGGTGGCCGGCTCTGACAACGTTGATGTCACCGAGCTCCTCGAGGTCCGCTTCTATCCCTACTCAATCTACTTCATCCACTCTCTTATGCAGCTTCTAACCCATTTCTCCATCTTTCTCAGGAGCACACGGATGTCGGTCAGGCGTCCTCAGCGGGAGTAGGAGAGGCGCCAGTAGGACAAGGCGGGGGCCAGGCACCCATTATTGATTTGACAAGCGCGGAAGGGCCCCCTGCTGCAACTGTTCCTGCGGCGGCCGGGATAGCGGAAGATGACGCTCTGAACTCCCGTAAGTCTCCCTACTTTACTGCTGGTGCTTGCCGTTGACGATCCGTGACTAACCATGGCATGCCCCGCGCAGTGATCTCATCATTGGAGGCTCGTCAGGTTGCCGAACCCGGGCCATCTACGAGTGGACCAGTGGTGGACATGCCGCCTGCTCCGGAACAGACTTCCCAAACCGAGCCGGCCCCACCAACTACTGATCAAGGGGCTCCGGACGTCGGCGGTGCTGACATCGGAGAGAGGCTGGGGGCTGACGAGGGTGTCAGCACCGCTGTGGAGAGAGAAGAAGGTCGCCCGGATGTTGGGGAACCTATCCCTCGTGAGGACCTCCCAGGGGCGGACCCTGCAGCAGACCTGATGGCTGCCTTCCCTGCCTACCGGCCTGCCGATCCCGAGGAGATGGACGACTCAGACACGGAGGCGGTCGAGGAGAGCCGGATAACGCGCCGTAGGGGGTGGAAGTGCATCCAGCGCTTCCTCAAGCGAGACCCGTCGGAGTGGCTGGGGCGCATGGGATCACTTCAAACCTGGCTGCGCTTTCTGTGTGCCGGGGGAGCTGATGCTCAATGCCTCCATCTAACGGTCCGTGATTTCATGGCCGAAAAGATGCGCGAGAGCTGCCGGCGTGCCGACGTCACACAAAGTCGGGACATGTTGGAGAGCACGCGGGCGCTCCTCGTGGCGGAGCAGGAAGTCCGGCGCATCGAAGGGCAGGCGGCAGAGAAGGAGGCCCTCGTCGCAACGTGTACCGAGCTTGTGGAGCAACTAGCAGCCCAGCTGGTTGACGCCCAGGTACAGCTGACGGAGGCGGGCCAACAGATGGTCACAATTCAGGTCGAGCGGGAGCGTGCACAGGCCAGAATCGACGAACTGTGCGCTGCGACCGCCGACGAAGAGAGGGCACGCAGAGAGCGAGAAGCAGCTCTGGAGGCCACCAGCCAAAGGGTAGCGGCATTAGAAAGACTCATTCAGCACGCTAATCCCTATGGGCTTTGTTTTGCCATTCCCAAAACATTTGCTTCCACTACTTTGATCCATCTGTATGAATCAATATATTTATCTGCATCTTTTGGTTTAACATGCTCAACCACAATTCGTTGTCTTGCGGGAGTGTTAACCAAGCATCAAGCATCCATAATTGGGCCTGGATTTCTGGAGAAAAGAGGGAGGTCATTCCTAGGAAAGGAGACCTCAGACCTAATCAATTTATCATCCCCCCAACTTGTTCCAACACACGAGCGGGACAATGCTAGGGGCGTTGAGATTTTATCCGAACATAGGGAAATGAGAAAGGGTGAATCGCGTGTCCCGAATCCAGACATCCACAATGGTCGGCCTTCCAGGAAATGCCCAAGACGGTAGGCGGACAGTGGATCGACCATAACAACTGCAATAGACGGACCGAAAAAGGCCATCATTCATATTGCAGGAGGCGGACCACATGTCATCATGAATACCGCTTTGGGGTTCCTTCAGACACAAGGGTGGAAATCCAGATCAACAGGGCATGCGAAGCGTGGGGCGAAGTGACGATTTGTTCAGATAGAATCCAACGCTCTCAAAATTGCGCCACCATGGGGAAAGCGTATTAGGCGGATGCACTAATCTGGCCGTGAGTCACCTCAATTCTCAGACAGCACCTCTATGACGAGGAAACCGTCGCTTCCCATCCTTGCGATGGGGCATCCCGAGCTGAATCGGGGAGAATATCACAACTGCACCACTCTACCCGAAGTCAGGCCAGACGACCGGCGACGAGGAGGGGCGGGACTTAACGATCCCTGAGGCTGGACCCGAGTTGAGATGCCTGGGCGTTCCTACGTACTCCATCAGGCTGGAGATCAAGCCACACGTAGTTCTGAGAGTGCAGTTTAACGTCATACAGGACGTAGAATCCCGTTTAGGGGAGATCTTAGTTTAAGGTCGTAGAGCTTGGACCATAAGGGTAGATCTTAGTTTAAGGTCTTAGAGCTCGGACCATAAGGGCTAGATCTTAGTTTAAGGTCTTAGAGCTCGGACCATAAGGGCTAGATCTTAGTTTAAGGTCTTAGAGCTCGGACCATAAAGAGAGATCTTAGTTTAAGGTCTTAGAGCTCGGACCATAAAGAGAGATCTTAGTTTAAGGTCTTAGAGCTCGGACCATAAAGAGAGATCTTAGTTTAAGGTCTTAGAGCTCGGACCATAAAGAGAGATCTTAGTTTAAGGTCTTAGAGCTCGGACCATAAAGAGAGATCTTAGTTTAAGGTCTTAGAGCTCGGACCATAAGGAGAGATCTTAGTTTAAGGTCTTAGAGCTCGGACCATAAGGAGAGATCTTAGTTTAAGGTCTTAGAGTTCGGACCATAAGGAGAGATCTTAGTTTAAGGTCTTAGAGCTTGGACCATAAGGAGAGATCTTAGTTTAAGGTCTTAGAGCTCGGACCATAAAGAGAGATCTTAGTTTAAGGTCTTAGAGCTCGGACCATAAAGAGAGATCTTAGTTTAAGGTCTTAGAGCTCGGACCATAAGGACCTCAAAGTACGCCACATCGTGATCATATCCCCTGGACATGCGAAGATGCACTGAGGGATAGTGTCAAGAGTGTCGAGGTTTCGCCTGGCCAGAATGGGAGGTGGAAAATGTGAATCATGCGGCCATTCACTCAAGGACTGGGGGCACCGGAGTAAAGATATGGGAGTACTGCCGACCGTGGCGGAAAAGCAGCATCAATATCGCACTAACCGTTGGTGGAATGAGGCAGCAAACGAGCATCGACCGCTCAATCACAGGATTCATATCGATTTGCTGCCCGAGGCCATTAGGGGTACCGGCCCGAGTCGGTGGGAGAGCACTGAGGCATTGTGTCCGAACCGTTCACGGGGGCTCCACCCAGGGCGTAGACGATGGGTCCGAATGAAATGGGGCACGAAGCCTGAAAAGCGGAAGAAACCTGACCAAGCGGATCCTGACCCTCCTGGCAATAAACCAGAGTACTCTTGACACCGGTGGACCACTGCAAGGGGTCGGGGAACACGCCTTGAAGGTGACCTGAAGGCGGCGGGTTCCCCAGAGAAGGGGGAATCTCTAAGAGGTGGGGGGCTGGACCCGAAGTTTCAAACATCCGGGCGTTCCTACGTATCCCATAAGGATGGGAATCAAGCCACACGTAGTTCTTGAAGCGCGGCGCAACACAATCGGGCACCAGCGCGGGGAAGAGTGCGGGTCTGACCCTCGCACACAGAAGGAGCGGCATTTGATATTTCTTGTTTGTCCTTAGAGATGAATGGTTTTTCGTGCGGCGACATGCCTGTGATTGAGAAATCTCTGGCGTCGCCACAATGATCAAGCCATGGAAGGCATTGATGAATGGCGTGGTTATTAACCAGCGCCCAACATGAGTGTCCCCCGAGGAGAACATCACGATGCAGTGCCGTTTCTCGTCGGGCAGCCAAGACGATAACAGTTTACGGTCGTGTGGTAGGACCAGACAACACAGTTTAAGGTCGTGTGGTTCGGACCATGGAGGAATCCGCTTACCGCGGTACGGCGGACACGGCGGAGGTGGGAACATACCCAGCCCTGCGGTCACGCACGATTCCAGGAAAAGAGTCTTGGGATAGGGGTCTGCGTATGTCCATCACCCGAGGGGCAGAGATGCTAGCCTCCAGATATACTGGGCCCAGAACGCAATTGTTCGGGTGACTCCTTCCTCCTTATGGGGACGAGGGTCCAGCTACGCATGGCCCTTGGGGAGAACATCCGCATATATCCCTGGTGCTCAGATCATGGGAGCCTCGAACGACATCATTACCCTAGTTGGTCTGCCTAACGTGTAGAGGTGTAATGGAGGTCAGTATGAAGAGAGTGTCGAGATTCCACTACAACGCACAAAGGCGGAGTGTGATGAGGACTGCGCAACCAATGTTCAGAGCCTGAAAGAGCCGACATGGCGATCAAGGATGTTGATGACGCATTCGCAACACAACATCCGACCGCGTCAGCCTAAGACGGGGCAAGCAAACGAGCATCGACCGTTCAATCGCAGGATTCATATCGATTTGCGGCCCAAGACCCGCCGGTAAATCGACCCGGAGCGGTAGGAGAGCACTGAGGCATCGTACCCAAACCGCTAACGAGGATCCCTTTGGGTGAAGGCTCGAACAAGAGGAAGCGCGAAGCCTGACGAGCAACACAGGACTTGTCGGGGTTGAATCTGACACTACGAGTCATAGACCGAAGTACCCAAAACATGTTAACAGATCACCGGAAAGGGTCGGAGGACTCACCCTGAGAGCAACCAAAAGAGGGCAGATCCCCGTGATCAACCAAGGGACGGGGCTGGACCTGAAACACAAGCGTCCAGGCGGTCCTACGTATCCCATAAGGATGGGAATCAAGCCATACGTAGTTCTGGAGAGGCAGTTTAACGTCATGCAGGACGATGAGGGGTGTGAGGTAGTCCCACACACGGGGGAGGCGTACGGCGCGGCCAGTAGACCAACGTGAATGAGGACATAATCCCCCGCTCACGCGATACGCCTCGCACAAAAAGGAGGGGAACTTGGGCCAGAGACCCAACGCGGGATAGGGATTCCCGGAAAATGGGGCTGGGCCTGAAACATGAATGTCCAGGCGGTCCTACGTATCCCATAAGGATGGGAATCAAGCCGCACGTAGTTCATGAGAGGCAGTTTAACGTCATGCAGGACGAGGAGGGAAAAAGAAGGGGGGAGCAGAAGGCATCCCAAAACATGGGGGGGGGGCGTACAGCGTGACGAGCAAACCGACGTGAATGAGGGCATAGCCCCGCGCTCACACCATACGCCGCACACCCGGGGGCAACTGGGCCAAGGGCCCGAGATGGGATGGAAATTCCCGAAGGATGGGGCTGGGCCTGAAACATGAAGGTTCAGGCGGTCCTACGTATCCCATAAGGATGGGAATCAAGCCGCACGTAGTTCTCGAGAGGCAGTTTAACGTCATGCAGGACGATGTACAGTTTAACGTCATGTTGGACGGAGCACTTGGCAGTTTAACGTCTTGCAGCGCGGACGATACGCTGGGCAGTTTAACGTCGTGCAGCTTGGACGTGTGCAGTTTAACGTCATGCTGGACAAATGTGCAGTTTAACGTCATGCTGGACGTTGTGCAGTTTAACGTCATGATGGACGTTGTGCAGTTTAACGTCATGCTGGAGGTTGGTACACTCAGACAAAGTACTGCTTGAGGAACCTAGCGTTGGTGGGAGGAGTGACACGCTCACCATCCATAGTCGCTAGGGAGTACGCGCCATTGGGATAGACCTTGTGGACAACAAAAGGTCCCTCCCACTTGGGCTCCAACATGGGCGGCTTCCTGCCGGGGATCATCGGCGCTCTTAGGGCTAGCACTAGATCACCCTGCAGGAAGGAGCGGAGGCGAACCTTCTTATTGAAAGCTTGAGCCATTCTGCTTTGATGCCTCTCCAAGTTGTGCAAAGCGCGAAGTCTATTCTCATCCAGTGCTTCCAACTCGACTAGACGGGCTTCAGCAACTCTGTCCGGCGCTTGCTGGTCGTAGACCGCAGTGCGCAAGGACGGTAACTGGATCTCGATGGGCAGGACGGCCTCAGCTCCGTACACCAGGAAATAAGGGGTCATCTGGGTGGAATTGCGAGTCATCGTCCGATAAGCCCAGAGGGCGTTGGGGAGCTTGTCCGGCCAACTCTTCTTGTTCTGACCAACCATATTTTGCAGAATGTTAGAGAGGGTTTTGTTGAACGCCTCGATCTGTCCATTTGCCTGCGCATGATAGCGAGATGTATGGTTCGAGCGAATGTTATACTTGGCGTACAACTTTTTCAACTCGGCTGCTCGGAAATTGGTTCCGTTATCCGTGAGGATAGCGTGAGGCACTCCAAATCGATAGATGATGTTGGAGGTCAGGAAGTCAGCGATCGAACAAGATTTGACCTCTCTGAGCGGAATCGCCTCTGCCCATTTGGAGAAGAAGTCTGTGGCGGTCAGAATGAACCGGCACTGGCGAGCTGTCGCCGGCGGGTAAGGTCCCACAACGTCCAATCCCCAGACTGCAAAGGGCCAGGAATACCTTGTGGTATGGAGAGGCTCCGGCGGCCGATGCACAAAGTTCGCATGAACCTGGAACGCATGGCACCTCCTGGCATACTCGATGCAGTCATGGATCATAGAGGGCCAGAAGTATCCCAACCTCCGAATCTGGTGGGACAGCTTCGGCCCAGTCTGGTGGGCGCCACATGAACCAGCATGAACCTCTTGCATGACCCGTGGGATCTCAACTCCCTGAAGGCAACGGAGGAGAACACCATCAAATCCGCGTTTGTAGAGGATCTGCTCCAGGCCGGGACTGCTCTGGAGGACGAACTGCGATGCGCGGCGTCGAACTCGCTCGCGCTCTGCCCGATCCGATGGAAGAATGCCATGTTGGAGGTACTCAACCAAAGGCGTCCTCCAATCAGGGGCTGATCCGACTGTCATATCTGGGGTACTCGGGGCTCCGGGCATAGGGGCAACCGTGGTGAGGTTACTTACCAACGGGCCGCGATCTTCTTCCGGGATAACGGGAGCGATGAGCCTGCGGCGCGTCACGCGGACGATCAGGTTGTCCTGTTCAGGCTCCGCAAGTGACGCAGCGAGGCTGGCCAAAGCATCTGCTCGACCGTTCTGCGACCGGGGAACATGGACAATTTCCGGCCGAGAAGGGAACCGAGCCATCAGAAGGAGGGTGCACTCCAACAATGGCACAAGTTCCGGCTTCCTGACTACGTAGTCGCCATTGATCTGCTTAACGACCAGCTCGGAGTCCCCTTTCACGCACAGGCGGGGCACGTCGATCTCGAGAGCCAACTCGAGGCCGGTGATGAGGGCATGGTATTCCGCCTCATTGTTGGTACAGCCCTCTGACAACAGGAAAGAGTATGGCAGCACGGCTCGCTCTGGGGTAATGAAGACGATACCCAAGCCCACTCTGTTGAGCTTAGGATTATCGAGTCTTCTACCGGTGGGGCTCCGGGATGCGCCGTCAAAGTGCATCTGCCAACATGGATCGGCTCGATCAACCGAGAGAATGGCCTCATCAGGAAAGCCTAGATCCAGCGGCTGATCCGCGGAGGTTGGGTGAGCAGCCAGAAAGTCTGCCAATGCTTGCCCTTTGATGGCCTTCTGAGACACATACCTGATGTCGAACTGCTGGAGAATCACAGCCCACCGCGCTAGGCGGCCAGTCAACATAGGCCGGCTCAGGATATATTTCAACGGGTCTACCCGAGAAACCAACTGTACCTCATGGTGCTGCAAGTAGTGCCGTAATTTCTGTACGGCAAATACGAGCGCCAGGCAGCTCTTCTCGATGGGGGAATACCTAACTTCCGCATCGAGGAGCATGCGACTAAGGTAATAGAGGCTATTCTCCGTTCCCTCGTTGTTCTTCTGGGCGAGAAGGGCACCCAGGGACCGTTCCAGGGCGGTCACATAGAGGACCAGCGGCTTCCCGGATACAGGCGGCATCAGGACCGGAGGTTGAAGCAGGTACTGCTTTATCTCCTCGAAAGCGGTCTGACACTCTTTATCCCATACATAGGTGGAACCTTTCTTCATGAGCCGGGAAAAGGGCTTACACTTGCCGGCCAGATTCGCGATGAATCGGCGTATATAGGCTAAGTGGCCTTGGAACCCTTGCAGTTCCCGGACGGTACCTGGGGGAGGCATCTGGCTAATCGCCCTGATTTTCTCTGGGTCGATCTCAATACCCCGGTATCTCACCACAAATCCAAGGAACATTCCGGAGGTGACCCCAAAGGCACACTTCAACGGGTTCATCTTCAGGCAGCGAGACCGGAGGAAGCCGAACACTTTCTCAAGATCTTTGATATGGTCCTGACGCTGGCGCGATTTGACCACCAAGTCGTCGACGTAGCATTCCACCAGTGTGCCGAGGATTGGCTTGAATATGCGGTGCATCGCCCGTTGGTAGGTGGCACCTGCATTCTTCAGGACGAAGGGCATGACCCGGTAGCAAAAGGTACCTTGGGGGGCCCTGAAGGCAGTGAACTCCTCATCCTCAGGGGCCATCCGAATTTTGTTGTATCCGGAGTATCCATCTATGAAGGAGAGGGCTTGGAACCCTGCCGTGGCATCAATCAACAGCTCTGTCACTGGTAGGGGAAAATCATCCTTCGGACAGTGGCGGTTGAGATCGCGGAAGTCGATGCAGACTCTGATCTGCCCGTTCTTCTTCCTGACCGGCACAATGTTGGCCAGCCATTTGGGGTACTGAACTTCCCTCACGAAGTTGGCTTTGATAAGCTTGTCAACTTCGGCCTCAACCATGGCACTGTGGGATGGGTGCATCTTCCTGGGAGGCTGCTTGAACCCGCGATGGTTCGCCGGGAGACCAAGGCTGTGGACGGCTACCTGAGGATCTAGCCCCGGCATCTCGTCATAGCCCCAAGCGAACACATCACGGTGCTGCCTGAGAAAGTCCACGTACTTCTGCCGCTCCTCAGAGGGCATGGCGGCACTAACCAATGTGGGTCTTGGATCGGCCTCGGTTCCAAGGTTCACCTGTATTAACTCATCGACCGTGGCGGGGACGCCCTCCTCAATGGCTGGGGGTGAATCTTCCACGTCCTCTCCACTCGGGGAGGGATCGTCCACGGGAGAGACTGCGTTGGCAACTGCATTGGGGATACCAGATCCTGCTGGGCCACTGGTGCTGGCACGGGCGGTCGCGGCCATCTCATCAGGAGACTCGCGGGCCGTCGAGACCATAGCGATGTCCAACCGGTGAATCGGGAGGACGTAAGCGTCATCCAGACTTGCCCAGGGATCGCTTGCAACAGCGACAGGCTCAACCTCACCTGCCAGGATCTGCTTATCCTTTCTCTTGTAATAGTCCGCGTCCAGATAGCGGGCTTCACATGAGGCAAAAGGAGAGGCATCTCCTTGAAGCACGCCTACTCGACCATTAAGGGAGTATTTGAGGCATTGGTGGTATGACGAGGGAACCGCCGCGTGAAGGTGAAGCCATGGCCTTCCCATCAATGCGTTATACGCAGTGTCCTGAGAGACTACCATGAATTCGGTGTTGGCAACCAAGTCACCGAACTGGGTCTTCAAACGTATCTTGCCGACCGGGGTTTGCTCGGTGCGGTCGTACCCCTGGATCCTGAGGTCGGAGGGAATCAAGTCATCCTCAGACAACCCCAATCTCCGGAGCGTCCGAGTTGGAATCAGGTTAATCCCAGACCCCGTGTCGACAAGACAGCGCCAGACTTCAAGGCCATTGAACTGGCCAGTGACATACAGCGGACGGATATGTCCCTGTATATGAGGGTCTTCATCCTTACCAGAGAACGAGATAACTGCCTGACATTCGGCGTCCTCGATCGTTTCGGTGTGAAAGGCCTCTGCAGCCGCAACCTCTGTCTCAAACTGGAGGGGGCTTTTCAGGGCTTCAGCGAGTGCCTCGCGCATCTCAGATGACATGCGCAGAGCCTCAAGGATGGAGAGCCTTGCTGGGATGTCAGCCAAGTGCTTCAGGAAATCATACTTTTTGGCCAAGCGCGAGCCCCGGGTTGCAGGAGGTTGCTCTGCGGTTGGTGGCATGACGGGCCTTGCCGGTTGGGTCGGTGGCCGACTGGTACTTGGCGCATCTCGCTGTTCACTGGTCACAGTCCGGGAAATGGTCACCGTACTGGAGTCAGGAGGCCGGGATGGACTCGTGGCAGGGCGGAGCTGGTCGCGACGCGGCTGAGGCGGTTCTGCCTGGTCCCACAACACAAACAGTGGCGGAGGCGAATCCGTCATCCCCGGATGGGGGGGCTGCACGCGCTGAGCTCGGTTTTGAGCTTGCTGCCTAGTCTCAGTGGCGTGCACGGCCTGGCTGGAGGTACCAACGGCTGTGCCCCGGCGACTCCTGTTGTTGCGGTTCTTCCGACGGTAGCGACGACCGGGGACACTAGGGAGGTCCACCTGGTGTTCTTCAACGTCGGGAACCGAAAAGGGATTTACCAGCTCGACGGTGTTAACCGAAGCGTACCCAATACCATCATCGGACGAATCATCCATCACCGGGCGGATCCGAGGAGGGACCCCAATCTCCGGGGGCATGAAATCGCCAAGAGTGCGGGATAGTGGCGGAACCGGCGGGGCGCGCTCTTCCTTCTTGCGCTGCCGCCGTTTGCTCCTCTTGGAAGAGGCAGGCTGGGACGACGATGCCGAAGCAGCACCCGCAGATTCTGGGGGCTCAGGCTGATTCGAGCGCGCACGGATGATTCCATGGGCGCGAATGGTCGTCTTGCGGGCCATCCAGTTATTATACTTCTGGGATCCGCGGTTGGAGACCAGCTGCCATTCGTCCTCGTTGCCACTATCGTCATCTGATCCCACGAACATGCCCGCCACTTGTGCTGGAGTTGGGACCAACCTGATTACATTGTTGTTAATCTGGTCTTGGAGCCAATCCTTAAACACATAGCACCGCTGGATGGTGTGCCCCAGGGCCCGATGGTAGGGGCAGTAGCGGGGGTTATTCGTAAGATGTGCCTCCTCTGGCCTCCAACATTCAGGCAGTCGCACAATCCTCTGCTCCAGGGTGCTCCGGAAATAACCGGGGACCTGATCCTCATGGAATGAGTAAGTCAGGTGTCGCGGGCCCCTTGGAGCGTGGTCTTGACGAGGGGCTGGAGGGGCCGGCCGAGGAGGTGGACCCTGATTATCTCGCCTGGGTTGCGGCGGTACATTACGCGGAGGGGTCGGCCGGTTCTGGGGCTGCCGCTGCTGGGACGGGAACTGAGCCCGTGGAGGCGGATTCCTGTGAGGCTGCGGAGCTGGCCTCGCCGGCAGTAGCTCCAATGGCCTGGGGGCCTCTATCTGGGCGACAGCAGCGGGCTCAGCCCTGCTGACTCTCCTTGCAGGAATCATAGGAGGCAGCGGGTGTGCCTGGCTGGCCTGTTGCAGGGCTTCCTCAAGACGTTGAGCTTTGTCTGAGAAGTCCCTGAACCCTCCGGGGTAATTCTGAGTGATCAGGGAAGGGACCAGCTCGGTCTTGACGTTCCCGACGCACATTGTCAGCAACTGCTCCTGAGTCAATGGCATGTCAAGGGAATACGTGAGACCCTTCCATCGGGCGACGAAGTCCGCGACTCGCTCATCAGGCCTCTGCTTGCACTTGAAGAGGTCTGCGATACTTGTCTTCCGGGTCGTGGAACTGAACTGGTAGAGGAACTGTCTACGGAGGTCCTCCCAGCTGGTTACCGACCCGACGGGGAGCTGGCTGTACCAGACAAATGCTGGCCCTTCCAGTGTCTGAACAAAGCAGCGAAGCTTAGCGGCCTCTTGCTGCGCCGGAGTCCCCAACATAGGCCCACACCTCGAGTTTAAGTGGGCTAAATGCTGTGGCGGATCTCCAGTCCCGTTGAAGGGGGCAAAAGTGGGGTTCCCGAATCCCGGAGGCGCCGGCATGTCATCCACCCATGCTGGGTAGGGCTTGCCGTCCGGTGGGATCGCCACCTGCCGAGTCTCCAAGGCTTCCAAGCGGGCAATGAGTGCCGCCATCGGATCGTCCGGACATGGGTTCCAGTCCTGGCGAGGATCTCTAACCACGAGCTCATTGCATGGCCCTTCAATCGGGTCGTCGACCGGGTCGTCGAACTAGGCGGCTCGTGGGATGGCGGGCGGAGCGGCCCTTGGGGCAGCGGGAGGAATCCGAGCGGGGTCTCTCAGGAAGTCACGCCGCTCGGGAGGGTGTGGCGAAACATAACGCGCCCTCTTGCCATAGGCAATGGCCTCTCTCCTGTCGGCGAACACGGCGTAATCACGGTTGCCCGGGAGAGTCTCATCGTGGAGCGGTTGTTCTGGTCCCTGCTGTCCTGGCCTGGGATCACCGTAGTCAGGCCGCCGTTCTGCAGTGCGCTCAGCGAGGTGCTGGTCCACCAGCTTCTTCTATTCGGCGAGCTGCTGACGTAGAGTAGCCTTCTCGGGATCCTCCTCTGTCCTCTGCATGGAGGCAGATGGGTCGGCGGGCTTTATAGCCTCGCTGTGCTCTTTTCCTTTGCTGACGTTTCGGCTCAACGTCAGTGCTTCAGTGGGCGCGGGGAGCCCCAGGAGGTTCCACTGATGACGAGTGACTCTCACCGATGGATCTGACGACGGCTTGTCTTCGGGGGGGAAGCCCCCGTCGAGAAGTTCCAAGTCGTTCCCCTCTCCCGACAGGTCAGCCATATTGACCGTTCCTGTCCCTGGGGATATACCCTCAGGGCCACCCAGCGAATCGGGCTGTCGGCGGATCACACTGAAGCATAGGGCAGCGTACTGCCCCCATCCACGGATATACACGTGGGGAGTGGCTTCCTCGATAACTTTGCGGAGTACTTGGAAACACTCAACGCATCGTTGTTGGAGGGCCTCGTGGTGCCCAAATGACCCGGGGTGCCGAACTGCGGGGAGCATGGCCAGGTCAATTTGACGGCACTGCCCACCAATATCCTCCAGGTGCACTTGACTCCCGGGGTATGGCATTTGTAGGCGGTGAAGACAGGAGCGAGTCTCCCGGAGAGTTCGGCGGAAGCATTCGAACTCATCTGGGGTGAGTGATTCGGGTGCATCAAAGCCTGGTCCTGCGACTGGCCAAAACTTCTCAGTGAAGTGGCCCTCTGCAAGGATGGTCCAGAAGCTCCACGACTCAAACTCGGGACCCAGATCTCCTTGGTCCTCTTCAATGGCTGGGAACGGACGGGGAACTGGTAGTGGTGCCGAGGCGGGCCGCCGGGCCGACGGGCTGGTCGGCGGTGAATACGGCGAACAGGCCGATTGGCCTCCATATCCCGGGCCGCCCTCTTAGGGTGGCGGTTCCCTGGCTACCACATCAAGATAGGACGGGCCGGCGAGCGGACATTTTGCCGTAGCATCGGTGCTCGCCGAGGGTGCACCGGATCGTGGTTCGACCGTCGATCCCCAGAAAAAGTCTCCGGCTTCTCCGATCGAGACGGAAGGCACTTCCGGAGGGGCCAGTACCAACCGCAAGCTTGATCCTTGGGGGTCTACCAGGCCCTCGTTACTCCGGATATACCTTCGGAGAGAAGCGGGGATCACATCGATCTCGCTCTCGGGGAGCACGAGGCTGACGTGCCGCATTCCTACCCCTGCCCTTGACTGGCGGGATTGGGGAAAGGGCTCTGTCGCCGAATCATACTCCGCCTCTGAATCAGAGAATCGAACCAGTCAGATCTCTGTCCGGAATTCCGTAACATTCTTCCCTCGGCGTCGACGCCTTGCCTTCCTGCCCCTGGGCGGTTCTTCGGGGCAGGGCTGATCTCTGTCCTGGCGTCCTCCGGCCGCACTGGTGATGGGGCCAAGAGGACTGGGAACCAAGGTGCGAGGGGCACCAGGACAGATATCAAAGGGGACGCGGGGAGAGATGATTCCGGGCAGGACTCCGGGCCGGGATCGGAAGGTGGGATGACCCATGCCACCTGGATCGGCCACACAGAGTAGATCCTGCCGGTGAATAGCGCTACCGCGAGGTGGTCCGCGGTGGCTACTGCCAGTGCCAGCAACCGGGAGAGTCAACCCAACCTGCCTTTGGGGCGGTCGGGGCCTCGATCCAGGTCGGGCATAGGAGTTCCCCTGCTCAGGATGCGCAGAGGCCTGGCGACTGGAGCCAGCAGTGGCTTGGGCCAATGCGGCCGCTGTTGCTAGAACCCCAAGGTGGGAATCCTCTTCCGCCCGTGCCCGACGTTGGCGTCGAGACAGGCGAGTCGGGATGAGCGGCGCGGGCAGGTGGAGAGACCGCTCTTCGACTGGAGAGGCCTTGCGGCGGTGTCGCCATGGCCTGGCGGGAGTCCTTACCGTAGATCCCTGGAGCGAATCCCGGATAGGGTGATCCCGGGCATCATCCACCTCATCCGCATAGGGAAGGGAACTGTCAGAGCGCTCCGGGGATAAACTCCCAAAGCGATTGGACGTTGAGGTAGGCAGCGGTGCCTCCCTGCGCGGCCCTCGGGGGCGGCGGTGGTGGCGAGGCGCAGCCTCCTCAAGGTCTAGGTGAGCCATTTCCCTAGTGGGGATGACTCCCTCTTCCTCGTATCTCCGCACCAGGGTGTTGATCACCCTTCTCTGGATGACCTCCGAGGGGGAGAGAGGGTGTGGTCGTCCCGCAATTGCGGCTGCTGGGACGACTGTGGAACGGGCGGGACCGCGCGGAGCAGCCGCGTCGGCGTTTCCCCTACCTCTGCGCCAGTGGGCGGGTGGCGATCGGGCACTGGATCGGGCGACCTGATTTCTGAAAGCAGGGAGAATGACCCATTAACATTGACAGGAAAAAGGAATCGACAACCAACCATTAGCGCCACGACGCCTTCCGTGGGGGGAACCCAGGCCCTCGACGTTGCGAGACGGAGTGCCTGATTTCACTTCCCCAGCCCCTGGCGGGCAAGACTGAATGCTTGGCCGGGCAACATGCCGGTCTTCTAACACCTCTGAAAGCCATCGGTCTTCGTATCGAGGAGAAGAGATTCACGTCGGGTTCACCATTTTTCTGTTTCGGTGCGGATGTGCGTCGGGTTACGCTGTTCCGCCAGGACGCGTTCGCGCGTGCACCCGTCAACCCGAGGGGATGGGCGCGCGGCTTGTGGTCCCGCAGTCCCGCTTTCCAAGGGCGGGCGGCATTCGTCCCTTATTCAGGGGCGTCTGCTCCTTGATCGAAACCGGGATGATGGGATGTCGGCTCCTCCTTCCTTGGACGTCTCCTCGGAACTCGTCGCCTAATCCGGGTCTCCCTCATAGACTTAAGAATGTTCGTGAATCTCGTTCCTGGCGCCATATCTTCATGGACACCGGTTAATTACGCTGCTTCCGCCCGGACGCTCCAAGGAGTCTGGGCGGGGCAGCAACCTGCAGTGAGAAGGCCGGGTGGCTCTGGGTGCTGGGGGCGTGTCGTAACACTGCGGCTCTGCACGTCTGTCTTCCGTCCCTAATAGGGCTTCTCGAAGGCATGATAGCCTGAGGCATCCCGTACTGGGTGCGGGGAACTGTGTCACCTGAGGTTTTCCTCAGCTTCCCATGTTTAACACGGGGTATGTCGCGAGTTTAACGTCCAGCGGGGACGGCATCGGACCGATCAACACGAAAAGTGGATCGGATGACAGAACCCCTTGCGGGGAACCTCCGACGCTGGGGCCAGCACATGGGCGGCTTCCCAAGTAACGTGGAGTGGAGTGAAGTGGCATGACCCCACCGGGATGTGGCGGCCTGGGTAAGGATCAGGATGGATGATGGAGTGAAGAGCTTGGACCTCGTAGGGGCTTCCTACGTACCGCGCGTTAGCACAGATCAAATTCAACGTAGTTCGGGTATACAGTTTAACGTCATGCTGGACGTCGGCAAGCCGACTCACGAAGAGGTCGAGGCCGCCGGGCGGAGGATTGAACCGAACCATCTCGCACAGAGGGGGGTGGAACGGCCGGGTGGAGCACAGTTTCACGTCATGCTGGACGATAAAAGGAGAAATGGAAAAAGGGGCTGTGGGGAGGCACAGTGGAGATACACACGGGCAGTCTCCCACAGGGGCGGATTCATAGGTGAATCGATGCAAGCGTGAACCCTGGAGGGGTCCACTGATGGAAAAACCGACGTAAATACGACCGGGACGACCAGGTGGCGGGCTTGGACCTCAAAAAGGCTTCCTACGTACCTTGTATAGAAGACAGGGATCAAAGTCCACGTAGTTCATTCTGTCAGGACTTACGCACTTGAGGCAGCCCGGATGCGGCGAAACTCAGTTGGAAGGGACTTGGACCGAAAGTAGGAGACACCTCGATCCCAGTCACACCCTCTACTGGCTTCGGCAGTGGGGGAGCGCAATGGAGATACACATGTGCAGCCCCCCACAAGAAACAAGGGGTTTATAATACCCTGCCCCCGTAGGGAAAAGCCACTCCCATTAAATCGTCCCAAAAGCGGGACAATCCCGACATCCCTGCAGAGACGAGCGGGTGGGGGCCACATCCAAACTGGGGGGGACCCTACGTGCGGAGCACGAGATCAGGTTGCGGACGGTTTAACGTCTTGCCGGACGAAGTACAGTTTAACGTCGTGTGTTGAGGACGAAGCGGACGGTTTAACGTCTTGCCGGACGAAGCACAGTTTAACGTCGTGTGTTGAGGACGAAACACTTGGCAGTTTAACGTCTTGCAGCGCGGACGAATGTGCAGTTTAACGTCATGCTGGACGTATGGGCAGTTTAACGTCATGCTGGACATATGCGCAGTTTAACGTCATGCGGGACGTATATGCAGTTTAACGTCATGCTGGACATATGTCCGTGTCACTTCGCGCAAGCCTGGAGGGCCGCACGGAAAGACAACGCACGGTGCGGGCACCCAGGATGAAGATCATCGGGCGCCACGCAGGCGGGTACCCTCAGGGGGTCATGGGAGGCGACCCTGGCGGATTGCGCGCAAAAGAGGAGCCTTGCGCGCAAAACCGCGGGTCGGCGCGCAAAATGGCGGGCTGGCGCGCAATTGGGCCAGCGCTTCGCGCGCGGATGATTGGGATTGCGCGCACCGGGCTTCGGGTAGCGCGCGGGGGCAACGGATCATTCTCTAGCGAATGGCCACTTTGAAAATGGGGGGTGCACGCAATCGGGCTGGATTGCGCGCACCCGGGGGGCAATTGTGCGCAAGAGGCTTCTTTTGCGCGCAAAGGCCTTCGGGTTGAAATTTATTCAAAGGAAAGGAGCCAAGGGGATTGCGCGCGAAGGCGGACCCCAAGGCTCTGTTGCGCGAAAGAAAGGAGGATACCTGAAGATCGGCATTGCGCGCGGAAGGGGTTGAATTGCGCGCGCGGGAGACCGTTCGACTTCCAGCAACCTTTGAAATGTTGGGGGTCGCCAAGTATTTATAGGCAACCCCGGGCGCGGAATCCGGTCTCGGGCGCGGAATTCCTTTTGCGGGCGCGGAATCAGGACCCGGCGCGCAAGGGAGCCGCGCAGGCGACGGGCGCGGAAAATAGCGCGCCGTCCAGCGCATTGCGCGCATCCCGGGAGGATTGCGCGCCGCGACTCAACTTTGCGCGCGGTCCTCTGAAATTTCGTGCAAACCCTCCGGGCCCTCCGGAACGTGGCTCTGACCCCAAATATCACTTCACTTTCCGCATCCGGAGCTTCGTTTGGGAACAACGGACTTTTCCGGCGTCTACAACATTCAATCAACAGTCCTTTTAGGATACCATAAGTATGTAATGGGATAAGATATTATAATGGAAAATATAACTATGTTGTGAAATTACCTCCTTCATCAACACCTTTTTCAAAATCATAATATACGTCAAAATAATGATATATGGTAAAATATTTAAAAATTCCTTGATATTATTACCCAATCTTGAAAATATTAAAATATTGTGAAAATATGATTTCATTAAATACATCCCATTATCCAAGATGATATCTTGGTATAGTGGAGGTGATTGAGATCTCAAATAACTACTTACAAGTTATTTGTATGCTAGAAAATGTCTCAAAATCATCTGAATTTGTCTTTTGAATAATTATTGTAAGCATGTCATCAGGAAGATATAGAAATATTTTTTGATATCCTTATACATTTATTTTTAACTGAATTTACATGATCTGAAAATTTTATAAAAAATGATTTAACTTAAATAATAGACGTAGAGTCTAACTATGGGTGAAACTAAAACACATAAAACCAAAAGTGGTCTAAACCAACCTCTAATAACAACTATAATGACCCAACCCTAAAACATTAAACAATCATGACTTAAATGAATAATTCTCATTGGTTATTTTTTCAGGTTTAGAGTTATAGAGTATTATGCCATAACTATTATATAGTTTCTTGAAATTACATTTAGAAACTACTACTCTGTAACCATTTTTTAATAAAATAAAAACTCTTAAAAATAAACCTGTCTAGTTCCACAATTTAGGCATCATAAATTTTCCTTGATCACATCCTTGAACTTATAAATCGTCAAATCATGTGGAACAATTTTCAAAAAAACATGGGATAAGCATAAAAATATCAACGAGTGTTATAAAATAACGAATGGAAACATTTACCAATAAAAAAATTGATGAAACCATACATTTCAATCATAACATACCTAATAAAATCAGAATATTTATGAATAACACATAGAAACCATAAATCATATAGTTAACTTGTGGCACAAATTTCATACATATATTGTAGCTGTCACATATACATGGGGAGTTACATTTGGAATAACCGTCACAGTATATCCCCTAGATCACTTAGGAGAAACATTCACGTTTACCTACGCCACGCTACCCAATGCATTGCAGCGCTATTTGGGGCTCACCCACCCTTGGTTTATCATGAAACCACCTATATATGTAAACAATTCCCAATAACCATAACATATTAATAACACATAAAACAAGAATAAATGAAATAAAAAATTTCCACATTGTAATCACAATATATAGTTTCATGATATTGATATAATAAATGATTTTTCAAACCATTTTCAAAACCATTTAAAAAATTTAATGAATACATCTATGAATCACAGTTTCACATACCACATTGAATCATTTAAAAGGAATTTACATTATAAAACACTCATGTCCATATAAATAAATCCTTATAGACATTTTTAAAACATGGACATTAATGAAAAATATTTATAAGTACAAATATTTAATTCATTTAAAATGATATTTTAGTTAAAGAGTTTTTAACAAAATGATAAATGCATGAATACTAAAAAATGAGGAATACAATTAATAAAACCATTATAATTTTATGAAAATAAAGGTATTCATGATATGATTTTAAAAGGTATAGTATTATCATCATATAAATGGGAATTGGTGCATAACCACAATGAAGTATCAATAGAATGTAAATTAAGACGAAATCCCTTATAAAAATAGTATCATTATAATAAGTAAAAATCAATGACATAATAATGTGTGAAAAATATAAATAATTTCAATATGATTGGATATTCAGTGTATAACAATCATATTTCATTCACGCATATTCATTGTATTACAAAATCATTAAGTAGAGGTTTAACCTAATGAAATTAAATTAAGCGAACAAGTTCCCTTACTGAAATTTGACATCATAATGATGTCACTATAAAATTCAGAGAATGAGTTGATGAGAGAAAAAATTGTATCTCATCACATGGACATAAAATTTACAAAAAAAATGATATATAAGAGAATATCCCAACATAAGAATATGTAAATTAAATACATAACAATAAATGTCTTCTAAAAGAGGAGGGTGAATGGTTCCCTTAATGATTTTGTAACTTAAGAAACAAACACCCTAGAAAAGAAGAATCATACTGTGAAAATTAAAATACCCATATATTAATGAATATTACAAAAAAAATCACATCATTGTCATTACATACACCACACAAAAGTAAATAGTGGAAATATAGCCTGAATCTCACAGGAATTAAAAGTGAGATGAAAAACCCTTACCACGTTACAATCAATCATTTTGTATGAGAAAAAATTAATAAACACTAAATTATTAATATAATTAAATCAATATAAATAGATTCATGATAGTAGATATAAAAATTAATTAAAAAATACACCATATGCATGAAATAAGTGGTGATCAATGGAAATCTCACAGTATTAAAAGTGAGATAAGAAATCTTTTTCCTCGTGTCCGACATGATTCGATCATTATATAATTTTATTAATAATAAAATGATGTTAATTTAAACTTCCTAAAAAACATTTTATGAATTTATTAATACATTTATATTAATTATTACCTTTCTATTATAATTATTTACTTATTTGGGTTCATATCGGACATTTTGTCGATGTTCAAAACTTGTGTTAAAAAAGAACTTCTTATAATTATAAATTGTCCATGTGGTCGAAATTCCATTATCTCTTGAATTATATTCATGATTTATATATCATATATATCATATATATCTTGTATATATATATATATATGTATTTATAATATTACATAACATTTGGGGTGAAGAAATGAAATTCACTGTTCATGGAGACAGTAAGCCATACCTATGCATGAACGCTACTTTCATTTATATTTCATTTTTAATTGAATTAAAACATAATTATACATAGGTATATTATTATTCTAGTATTTAAAATATATAATTTCATTAAATAAATATTTAATAAGTTCCATTTATTACATTAATGAGTCATATGACATCGAGGAAGCGGTCGTCCGCACTTCCTCAATTGAAATTATAGTATTTAAACAATATGAAAATCCATAATAGTGTTCTATAAAATTAAAATTAAAAACAATAGAAACAATATAATTATTATATATATCACATATAAATAAATATCCATCTTAGTGGCCACCATAAGAGGCAGTATAATATAATTGAACAATCATCGTTTCCTGAGGCGTTAGTTTGTTATCCATAGAAACAGTATGTTCTTTACCCATTAAATGGAGATATGTGTATATGTATTTAAAATCCCTATCATAAAAAATAATATATTTATTATACTTGTGTTTCAATAAATTCAAAGGATAAAAATAGTTTAGCGGGTTTGATAAGGAATATGAAACAAAATAACTTAACAGAGGACATTACCTTTAAATCGGGTATCTCCAATTGGATTGAACCAAAAGGGTTACATGAATTTCCTTCTCCCTAAGAGAAGAATTATAGGAGGAGGAGAAAAATGTGGTGAAATTAATTGGGTCGATTTTGGACAATCCGTGGTGCTTGAGTAGTGTGAGGAATGGGTTAGAAGTGAGGTATGTTTATAAGGATTGGAGGGTCTCTTTAGGAAACATGAAAATATTATTTTATTATATAATTATTTTTGGGTTTTAAAGGTCCAAAACTCGTTAAAGTTGATGATAAGACAACTCATGTTTGAAATAATATCATCCAATAATAATTGGACATGTTTTGTACATTGTTTTTATCTTTTTAATATTATTTATTAAAATCATTCATTAATGAGGTAAACACCGCATTATTATTGTGTCCTAAATAATTTTATTTATATGATTCCTAAAAATTAAAAAAAATATCATGATTTAGGTAATATTTTTTTCATTAAAATAAATTTTTATAGTATAAGAGATAAATTATATAACTCCATGTATGAGTTGATTTACTAAATGATATACGTTTAAGTCATTTTTTCGTTATTTTAAATTAAATAATATAAAATGTCATTATCAATCCCATGATGCCCCATGGGGTCTCAAAATCCAACCAATGATTCTAATGGTCGGAAATGTTTTAACCAATAGTATTAGGACACATGTTAGGGAAATCTAATATTAGTACAATATGATTTTGATACCATTATTTACCAGATTAACCCTTTAACCAAGGTAAATAAAATTATTACTAAAGTAAATATTCATAATGTCTAAAAATATAAGATACCAATTTATACAATTTGGACCTCCTTTTTCCAAATATGGAATCCATTTTTCTAAATACTAAACACATAAGTGTCAGAAAATAATTTAAAATTAATTCCTACTATAAAAACAAAAAGCATATTTTTATGAAAAAATAACAATCAAAAGAATTAACTCTATTTATGTCAAATTTCAAAGTGAAATTACTTCAAATGACCATAAATGGATTAAAAGAAAAATATATAATATAATTATACTTTTAAACAATATATAATTATAATATAACCATAAGAATAGATTAGATCCAAATGCAGTTTTGAAAAAATAATTTTTTTAACTATTCATAAAAAATGAACACTATCAGAAAAATACCAAAATTTTATCCAGAGTAATTTTTGATTTCATGATTCTAAAGATGAATATAAATTTTTCAAACACATTATATTAAAGTGAAAAAAATTAATTTAAAGAGGGTTATCCATCAAAAGGCAGTAAATCAACCTTTTTATGAATATAAGAGTATTTATGCTTAAAATCTGATTCTTTCATATTTCAATCCTAGAAAATTTATTGAATAAATGTGAAAACATTTAAAAAACATGTATTTTCATATTTTAGTTAGTTCTGTCCATTCCTTCCAATACAACAGCTAGGTGTTAACTACCATTTAAAATAATATTATGTTATTATTTTTCAACACGACTCAACATTTTGTGCGACATAAGATTTCAATGAAAAATGTTGTTGGGTATCAGTTACACCATCAAACATAGAATTCCAATTAAAGTAAAATTAAAGTTTAAATAAAATTTTTTAATAAATTTTAAAATGATAAATTATCTATTTACCTGGGATGTTATAATAACAATCTAATGTCAATAACCTTGGAACATAGAGCCTATATCTAACATCTTAAACCATGTGTTACATCTGTGTGGCCTAGATAATAAGCCTATATCCAACCCCGTGACATAGTCCTTTTTCAAACATCTCATCCATTCCCTTTATCTTATATGTTAAGATTCATCATTAGTGTCTGCTTGAACACTAAATAAAACAAATATTTATGTTTTTCATTTACAATATTTTTAAATATCATTACAATAAACAACTTTAGAAATCAATAACTATCCCATTTCATCAATTATGAAAAAATAGACCATTGGTTACCATTTAAAAAAACATAAATACCTTGACATTCATCATTAATGATTTATTTAATTTACACATTAACATATCATAAATAATTTATCATCTTTATGTTATGAAACTAAGACCACTTTTTCCAACATATCTGTCTAACAAAATTTATAAAAAAAATTTCATAAAACCTTTAAAAAGTAATTTGACAACCCATTTTTTTCATATCAAAGGTAGTGTCACACTATAGAGGTGACTATTAGCATGGTACAAGTATCCTAGAAAGATACCGTAAAATAATGAAAAGCATCACATATTATTTAGGGTCTCGAATCATAGTTAATATTTTTTTTAATAATAGAATATTAGTACATAATATAAACAAGATTAAATCACCAATATATTTAATAAGCATAAAGACCACCAACCTAATGATCATAGAAAAACACAAAATTAAATATGTCACTATATTAAAGAACATAATATACATAATGAAAATTATTAGAATATTTTAAAAAATCATGGTTTTAGGGATTTAGAATGATATAATACAATCCATCATGACACTCTTATAAAATTTAACAATGTTATGTTTTAGAATCACCCATAGATATTATTGGAAACTAATAGATCATTAAATTACAATGGATCAAGGATAATAATCATTTTTAACCTTAGGAGGAAAGGTTCACACCCAAAGTTACTATAGTAGGAAATGGGGAAGAAATTATGTAAGAAAACATTAAGCATGATATGGAAAAATTGGAAAATTATTCTATTTTACTGTTTCACATTATTTGGATTCATCGTAGGACAAACCATGCACCAACCTTAAGGAACAATCATTCCATGGGGGGGTTAGGATGCATGGTTTTTCTAGGAGATCCATATGGATTGAAAAATCTTGTAATGTCTGTGCACCTACCTTTATCTTAGGGACCAAGAAGCATAGTCATTGTGGCCATGGAACATGATTTGTTCTAACCATATTCCAACCATTCTCATAGTTGTTAATGACTTGTTTCCCAAATTTCCACGACCCAAACCCTTGGGAAAACTCAGATAACTTCCATAATCATTGGAATCATTCCATTGTCAATTTTAAAATGTATTGAATGAAGAAATAAAATGAAGACGTACCTCATCAACCATCATGATCATACAAATAACAAAATCATTCCAAAATGATTCACTGATAAAGAAACAAATAACATGAAAATAAAATATAGATGTGAATAAAAATTGAACACATTGAATTATAAAATTATATTTAAGATGAAAAAAATTATAATATAACAAAAATAAACACCTATAGGTCTAACACAACACAACATGCTCAAGATAATGAAAATTATCCATCCTACATAGTCCAATTTTTACAAATAGTAATAGATTATTATATTAACATCCATAAAAATGATGTATCATTATAGATTTAATTTGATTATTTTTATGACGTTACATTCAAATAATTTTTATATAAATAAATTTTTTTACTTTATGGATATGAAACTAAAATAAATATAAATATATATATTTATATACCTTAATTATGTAATTTTTAATTTTTTATAAATTACACAAAATGTAAAATTATAAATAAATGAATGGTACAATGTAGGGAAACAAGTATTTCATTTATTTCATCGCCATAAAAATATACATACAAAGGATAAATAATTTGAATAATGTTATAAATAATTAAATGGGTTTGAAAACATTGTTTACAATATGAGTAAAATATGGAAATAAAATAGGTTATAATTATTTATAAATACCATGTTTTTTAATATTATTGGTAAAATAAAATTAAACATTATAAATATGATGTTTAAATTTTATAATAAATATATATAAACATAATAGAATTCACTGTGAATATACAATGATGTAATTATGCTTTATATTTTTTAATTTCAAGAACTAAATGAATGTTCTAAAGAGGTAATGTAAAATGTAGGAAATGTAAAATATACAATAGGATTATAAAAATTTTATAAAGTAAAATGACCATTAGTTTAACTGGTGATATATTTAAAATTATTCATATAAATTCAAATAAATTAATTTATTTAACATAAATATCCCTACACCATAAATATATTTTTCAAATTATTTGTCTTTATGAATGATATAGTGAAATATTATTTATACATTTATTAATTTAATGAGAACAATAAATATTTATGTTAAGATATAAATAGTTGAAATAAAAAATTAATATTTTTTTTTGGAAATGGAACTCATTTTCGTAATTATCACATTAAAATTAGCTTTTCATGTATTTTTTATATTATTCTTAAAAATTATAATTTTTTTAAATTGTAAAAAATCATTTATTTATAAGAATTATATTTTATGACATCATGAAGATGATCAAATGAATCAGTCTATTAGTAAATAAATTCACGAATCGATTTGTATTTAATGATTATATTTTCTGAATGCCCTAAAGGCTTTATATTTTTTTCATTTTTGATAATCCACCTTTTGAAGGGTTGAAGGGGAACCCAAACGGGGGATATATTCTTCGTGAAATTACATGACTCGAATGTCTAAGAAGAATTCATCCAGACTATAACTATTTGAAACAGCTCGTCCTTAGAATCTATATCTTGATGTAATCTATCCTCCTTCACGTAGCTTTTCAGATAGGCCTCCCATGACTGAAAATTATGGTAATAATGGGAAATTTAATAACCTCTTATTCTTCGAAATACATTTGCTCTATTATGGTGAATGTGCCTGCTCTGAATTATCATTTGGAGCATGATCCTTATAGGATATTCCAAGTCCATTATTAACAATTCATGTGGTTATAAGGCCTTGAGGTGGGATGAATTCCTTGATGGGGATTTAAAACCGTACTGAAACGAAGGCCTTTGGGTGACAGAAGGCTTTTATGGACTAGAGAACCAAACCGGTGGCCTAAAAGTCCAAATAGATGAATAGTTATAGAAACTTGAGTACCAAAAAGTACATACTATAGTGCCTTCTATTGCACAACTATTGTATTGCTATAATATCTTGAGAACATTTCTCATCATGGATTTGATCTCAGGTATCTAGGATTCACATGAAATGTAATTAACAAAATTCCTAGTTTCAAGTAAAAATAATAAATTATTTAATATTTTAATCTAAGATACTTGTCACACTGAGCTATTAATGATCCCTTTCCCCACCAATTCATCATCACTTACAAAACTTGTTATATTTTACAATCTCTACCCAAATCCTTATTTATTCCATCATATACATATTATTGAGGTATTGTTATAAAAAACTATCCATCCATGATGGACTAGTACTCAGTCCAATAAAAACCACTCAATGTAAAATGATAGGATTTCAGAAACCTTTCATATTCATTCATAATCTCAAATTAGATAATATATAACATATGTAATATAAAAATATATTTAAAATATTATCATAATTATCATCTAATGAAATATATCAAATAAAATATACATTAGTTTTTTTTCTCTTAAACTATAAAACAATCATTCAACTTTTATTTATTTATACTACATAAGTTAATAATGATTTCCAATTATGAATAGTTCCTTTTATAGAATTTTTTATAGTTATTTTATTCTATTAATTAAAAATGAAGAAAAAAAGAATTTTATTTTTAGTAATATATGATGTTATATACATGTATTGTGGTCAAAATATTTATGATAATTGGTCATGTACAGGTTATGTGTGTAAAAATTGATCAATGGTATGTTTTTTAGCTTTTATCTAATAATTTATAATGAATTACATCTAGATTGAAATAAAAGATATATCATTCTGATTTACAAGGTTATAGATCCATTAGAAATTGATAATCATTCATTTTTACAACATCAAAACAATGTTTTACTTTCGAACCAAACAACCCCAATCCAATAACTGTGAGAAAAAATAATGAATAAATGTAAAATTTAATATAACCATTTAATTAAAATGAATAATAATAATTATATAAAAACAATTTTTTTTCAAAATTTAATTTATAAATAATTTATAATACAATAAAATAGAGATTATTGGAAGAAATAAACAATTCTAGATAAGAGGTACACTTCCCAATCTCCATCCTTGGATTTTATTTATTCTATCTAATCTATCAAACCTATTATATAATATTTATAAATTCTTCAATTTATAAATTATTTTATTATAATTATTAATTCGGTATTACATTAAATCATACCTTTATTTTATGTTTATATATTGTGCAATACATTAATTAAAATATTATTGTTGTTGGGAATATCAATTTATTATGTTATACACTTTCCTCTTTAACATTATTATAATATATTGGGTATGTAATAACATTTTAATATCTCATATTATATTTTCAATTATTTTCTATGATATTTCCATATAAATTTAATAATCACCATTGATATTTACTCTTTCCTTTTAAAATATTAATTTTTCATTGAAAACAATGAAACTATATTTTGAATACTTCATCTCCATAAAAAAATTTAAAATCCATTTTTTTCTTATTTTTAAATAAAAATGATTATATTATTTTCCATATCACATTTCCATTTAATTTTATATAAAATACAATTTTTAGTTTTTATTCATCAAAGGAGTAATTTCAATGTATCAAAAAAAAATTGGCATTACAATAAATCTAGAATAAATATTTAATTTTAGAGTTGATTAGTATCCTCTAAAAAAGTGTTTTTCGATGTTCCAACACTGAATCACATGATATTATTAGATATCTTGATTTTCAAATATTAATATAGCAAAAACATTATTTTAATCTTGACCAAACCATTATAAACCTGAAATCTGGTGAAAATAATTATGTAAGGGGAGATAATGCCCAAGTAAAATTTAAACCAGACATGAAACCCACAGTACACTATAACTAATTTTGCTTCTCGTAATGGTTCAAGAAACCATATATAATTTTATTTATTTAATGAAAATGGATTGTTTTGATAAAAATCCACTAATAATTGTATTTACTATTGAAAATATTGTAATCATAGTTTAATAAATTAAAATAATGTAATGACCCGAATTTTTTTTAAATAAATTTTGTTTCCTAATTTTATGTGTTATTGTTATACTCAACAAAAATGTTTCATTTGGTAACATGAGTATAATTAAAATGAAACTATTGGGTTTTGACTGTTATTTGACCATTTGTCAATATGACCGCTAGAAACTAAACATTTTGACTATTGTCTCTAAATACAAGCAATCTTGGTTAATTAATATAGAAAGAAGATTTGATGGCCTCACCCAGTAGTCTTGGACAGATCGAAGCCCATCTAACAGAAATTGGGAAGGAGGTAGCACCACTGGCCTTTGCTCTGGACCAAACCCAAGCTGAACTTCATCATATAAAGCTAGAACGGGATCGCCTTCGCGAGAAGTTCAAACTGATAGAAATTACTACTAGTGTGATGTTGGCCGAGCCTCCCTCGGATTCTCTCACCATAGCACACCTTACACTTAGGTCCTATGCTGGTGTGATAAGGGGCTATATAAGGAGACCGTAACTGTCTTGTGTAATCCTTTGTTTTAAATAAAATTTCAATTTCTTTTATGAATTTTCAAATGACCGGATAAATATAGTATGCAAATTTTTGATGAATTTTAGAAAAATGATATTTTAAATATGTTTATGTAAACCCTAAATAATTAAAAATGTGTAATGATTTTCAAAAAATGGTCTTCTGCAATTATTTTTAGTACTAAATTTAGAGTCTAATAAGATCAACTTGATTTTTGATGAATAGTAAATTATGAATAGTGAATTTATGATTAGGATTAATAATGTGTTCAAATGGATTAGTAATCTCACTTAAAGAAAGTATTAAAATAAGCTAGGCACTTTGATTAAGTAATGTGATTCAATAAAATGGTTAAATAACGGTTTCATAAATTATTATTCAAGTATTAGTTTTTTCGGATGAATAGTGTTTTTTAATTAAAAATTTAATTAAAAATAATTAGAAAATTATTTTTATATAAATGAATTTATTTTTGAACTCAGAGCATCGATATTATGTTATGGTAAATTTTGGGGATTTTTCTGAAAAAAATGAATTTTCGGTGAATACTGTATTTATTTAAAAATAAAATTAAAAATATTTAAAAAAAATATTTTTATAAAATGGAGTTCATTTTTGAAATCGGAGCATTGATATTTAGTTAAGGTGAATGTTTGGGATTTTTCTGAGAAAGATGAATTTTTCAGTGAATAGTAAAAATGCAGTTTTAGGGTTTCAGTATGTTTAATGACATCATCATTGTGTCATGATGATGTCATGAGATCTTTTAAGGGTTTTCCGGCCAAGGGTGATGAATTATTGTTTTGGGGGCCCCATGTGGCCTAACTCCATGATAAATGCCAAGGGAGAGCACATGGGTTTGAGAAAAGCACATGTGAGGTGTCCCTTGGCCATTAATGCCTTGTCCCCTCACTTTCTCTATAAATACCAAGCCCTCCTCTCATCCATTCGACTCCCCACTCATTCCCAACGAATTTCTGGTCACATTACCTCCCAAGGAGTCCTCCCAAGGTTCCCCCAAGCCCTCAAGGTCCCAACCTTTGAGTATTAAGAGTTACATTTTAAGGTAAGGGATCCGACCTCTCTCTTTCTTTTCAAGTAATCTCTTTTATGTCATTTCTTTTATACTCCATGTTCTTATGTTGGAGGATGTTCTTTTATATTCATACTACTTCCTATTTCAATTTCATATGATGAAAGACCCCCCTTTGCTCTCATCAATTCGTTTTAAGAATGTTTAAGTGGCGCCGTTAGGCTGCCGAATTTTTAAGGGATTCTTTCACCTTCCTCGTTTTCAAGTTCTATTTTCATTCAAGACTTTCATGTTCCTTTTTATTATGTTGGGGTATGATCTCTAAATTACCATACTGATCATTTATTATCATATGATGAGATACCCCTTTTGATCGCTTCAATTCAGTATTTTGAAGTTTTAAGTGGCGCCGTTAGGCTACCGAATTTTTAAGTGGTTTTTCCCCCTTCTCGTTTTGAAGTTCTACTTTCATGTAAATTATTTCAAGTTCCTTTTTGTTATATTGGGGTATGATCTCTATATATATCAAACTGGATTCTTATGTTCATATGATGATATACCCCATTTGATCTCTTCAATTCAGTATTTTGATGCTTTAAGTGGCGCTGTTAGGCTACCGAATTTTTAAGTGGTTCTTCACCCTTCTCGTTTTGAAGTTCTACTTTCATGTCAATTAATTCAAGTTCCTTTTTGTTATATTGGGGTATGATCTCTATATATATCATACTGTATTCTTATGTTCATATGATGAGAGACCCCATTTGATCTCTACAATTCAGTATTTTGATGTTTTAAGTGGCGCCGTTAGGCTGCCGAATTTTTAAGTGGTTCTTCACCCTTCTCGTTTTGAAGTTCTACTTTCATGTCAATTATTTCAAGATACTTTTTGTTATGTTGGGGAATTATCTCTATATCTATCATACTGAACTCTTATGTTCACATGAATAGAGACCCTATTTGATCTTTTCAAATCATTTTTTTGATGTTTATGTAACGCTGTTAGGCTGCCGAACTTTCATAAGAGAAATCTCATTTTTTTCTTCCTTCCATGTTTTTCATTTCAAATGGTATGTCCTTGAAATTTCATTACCATGATCATGTATCCTTCTTATTCTGTCCATGTACTGTTTTATTGGTCATTTATGAATGTTTGACCCATTTTCCCTCTCTTTTTAATGTCTTCTAAAACCTCGTAACATAGCCGTTATGCTGCAGAATTTCCATCTCAAAATGTCTCTCACTTTTTCTAAAGTTCTTTTATATTATTAAGTGAATACTCAAAGCTCTTTCTTATAAAGGGGTATTCACATATATACCAAAATGTTCTATTTTAAAATTATGGGATTTACATACATGAGACCCACCTTCCTTTTCTGTGGGTTTTAAAGTGATGTAAAGATCAGGTCTTTATTTCAGTTTTTAAAAAGTTATGATTATGAAATGAAACCAATTTCCTTTATGCTATATGGGTTATTTATGAAATGTTTGATGATGAAATATGTGGCTCACATGATAATAAAGGCAAATTTAAGGGTGCGCCCTAATAGCGCTCCAATTCATTGGGTAATGATGTAACCACTAGAGATTACAATTTTCACGATATCTTGGTGAATAACCTTGGTAATATTAAAATGACACCTTGGGGATGGACCTTGGTGATATGTTCATGATTGTCTATGTTAAATTATGTAGCCACATCTTTAAGTTATAAAAATGTTTTATTTTTATTATGATATGCCTCATGATTTCATTTTCATGCCTTAATGTTCTTTTCATGACTTAATTGATGTATCTCAAGTTCATATGTAAAATGTTTCACTTTTTTCCCTTGCTGGGACTTCTACTCACCCTTCCTTTTGATGTATGTCCCTAGGTTATGAGATGTAGTAATGAGCCTAGGTTTAATATGAGGAGAAGCCTTTCAAGTGTTTAAGATGAATGTTTTTTTTGTTTCATGTTTTATGTTCCTTGTTTCCAAGACACTAAACCTTAAAGATCCTCAGTTCCGTGTAATGGAATGAAAGTTATGTTATAAAAAGACAGGATGCTATAGTTGGTATCAAAGGATGGTTTAGTTATTTGTGGAAATTAGGATATGAAAACTCTAGTAAGAACCCTATAGAAAAGTTTAATATAGGAAATCTTCCTGGTATTTTGGTGAGTATTGAGTAAGGGGGGGCCAAGCAAATACATCCCTGTCTGGATACGAGCAGGTAGAGGTGGCTCTGGCACAGATGTAAATAGGGGTAAAACCCGAAAACACCGCTTTGAGCTAGACTCGAACGGGAACTGGTACACGACAACGGGCCTTGCTGCACTCTTGGTTACGATACTCCCGGGGGATATGCTTTGGTAAATTCATAAGCTTGGTATGAAACATTGTTAAAGGAACAAAGATAAAATAAAATAAAGGTTCACATAAGAATATATGATCATTCATAACCTAGATGGGAACCTAGGAGATCACATGTTAGGGTATACCTTTCATATACAAGTTATCCTTATATGCTTTCAGTTCCTTTTCATGATTATTAGCTATGTACTTAAGCCCCTAATTATGCTTTCTCTTCTTATTTAATGGTGGGAAATGGAAGAACATGTTCCGACAACCAATGTGATAGGAAATGCGACGATTTTCGTATTAATATGACTGGGATGATTAGGGGATTAATATATGTTTATTATTTTGGAAGATGTTCATTATTTTGGGAACCATATTTGATCGAGGTAAATAGATTACTACGGTATTTTCATTGAGGAGTAAGCTTGACTTATATTTTGAAGAATCGATGAATTTAAGGTGAACATATAGTAATTTAGGTTACTTATTGGAATGACTAACCTATCTTGGGTAAAATATGTTTAGGTTAGCTACTTTTTTTATAAGATGATAGGAGTGGTTGATATTGTCTGGAGATGAACAATGAAGTTGTTTTGGAAGACTATGTTATCAAATCCTTCTTGTATTTGGGTTTCAATCTTCGTTTGGTTTGTTTTGAGGGATTTTTAAGGACCGTTATTTATGGAATGGTCCATGATGAACTTTGGGTAGTAACATGGAACTTTGATGATTTTAATGTAGTTTCCATTCCTATGGGATTCTTTCTTTTTGAAGAGTTGTTTTACCTTAACCTTTCTGTTTATGGGATAATGTTTAAAGATAGAAGAAATAGATAGTTAATCTTTTGTAGATTATGTGATTCTATAGAAGATGATTCTTGTGCTTTTATGAGACCAAGTTTTTTTTTAATTCTCATCATTTGGAGAAAAGATTAGTGTTGGTAGGGACTTGTTAAAGGATGAAACTCTACTTGAAGGTAGGTATATTTTCTTATGTTTTTGTTCTATGTAGTAAATGAAATCCTCAAAATTATGAAAAGAAACGTAAAAAGAAAAATGTTGTTGGTTTACGTTTCCTACTAGGTAATCAAAGACCGTGTACACACATCATAAGATTGGGATTTTCTAATGGTTAACTTTCTCCTAATCATGTTCTCTATCACTCTCCCTCAGAACTTGACCCTTTGTTTTCTCCTCCATGTCCATGTTTTCCTACATGGAACCCTAGTGTGGGTTAAATCGGGTGACCATTGTACTTCCCTTTCTTTATTTTAAAGTAATAGTTTTACTGACTCCTTTTCCGATGTGGGACTTTCAATGAAATTTCAAAACCCAATTTTAAAATTGCGAGGACGCAATTTCTTAAGGGGGGAAGATTGTAATGACCTGAATTTTTTTTTAAATAAATTTTGTTTCCTAATTTTATGTGTTATTGTTATACTCAACAAAAATGTTTCATTTGGTAACATGACTATAATTAAAATGAGACTGTTGGGTTTTGACTGTTATTTGACCATTGGTCAATATGACTGCTGGAAACTAAACATTTTGAATATTGTCTCTAAATACGAGCAATCTTGGTTAATTAATATAGAAAGAAGATTCGATGGAATCACCCAGTAGTCTTGGACCGATCGAAGCCCATCTAACAGAACTTGGGAAGGAGGTAGCACCACTGGGCTTTGCTCTGGACCAAACCCAAGATGAACTTCATTGTATAAAGCTAGAACGGGATCACCTTCGCGAGAAGTTCAAACTGATAGAAATTACTACTCGTGCGATGTTGGCCGAGCCTCCCTCAGATTCTCTCAGCTTAGCACACCTTATACTTAGGTCCTATGCTGGTGTGATAAGGGGCTATGTAAGGAGACCGTAACTGTCTTGTGTTATCCTTTTTTTAAATAAAATTTCGATTTCTTTTATGAATTTTCAAATGACCGGATAAATATAGTATGCAAATTTTTGATGAATTTTAGAAAAAGGATATTTTAAATATGTTTATGTAAACCCTAAATAATTAAAAATGTGTAATGATTTTCAAAAAATGGTCTTCTGCAATTATGTTTAGTACTAAATTTAGAGTGTAATAAGATCAACTTGATTTTTGATGAATAGTAAATTATGAATAGTGATTTTATGATTAGGATTAATAATATGTCCAAATGGATTAGTAATCTCACTTAAATAAAGTATTAAAATAAGCTAGGCACTTTGATTAAGTAATGTGATTCAATAAAATGTTTAAATAACGGTTTCATAAATTATTATTCAAGTATTAGTTTTTTCGGATGAATAGTGTTTTTTAATTAAAAATTTATTTAAAAATAATTAGAAAATTATTTTTATAAAAATGACTTTATTTTTGAACTCAGAGCATCGATATTATGTTATGGTAAATTTTGGGGATTTTTCTGAAAAAAATGAATTTTCGGTGAATAGTGTATTTATTTAAAAATAAAATTAAAAATATTTAGAAAATTATTTTTATAAAATGGAGTTCATTTTTGAAATCGGAGCATTGATATTTAGTTAAGGTGAAAGTTTGGGATTTTTCTGAGAAAGATGAATTTTTCTGTGAATAGTAAAAATGCAGTTTTGGGGTTTCGGTATGTTTAATGACATCATAATTGTGTCATGATGATGTCATGAGATATTTTAAGGGTTTTCCGGCCAAGGGTGATGAATTATTGTTTTGGGGGCCCCATGTGGCCTAACTCCATGATAAATGGCAAGGGAGAGCACATGGGTTTGAGAAAAGCACATGTGAGGTGTCCCTTGGCCATTAATGCCTTGTCCCCTCACTTTCCCGATAAATACCAAGCCCTCCTCTCATCCATTCGACTCCCCACTCATTCCCAACGAATTTCTGGTCTCATTACCTCCCAAGGAGTCCTCCCAAGGTGCCCCCAATCCCACAAGGTCCCAACCATTGAGGTTTAAGAGTTACATTTTAAGGTAAGGGATCCGACCTCTCTCTTTCTTTTCAAGTAATCTCTTTTATGTCATTTCTTTTATACTCCATGTTCTTATGTTGTATGATGTTCTTTTATATTCATCCTACTGCATATTTCATTTTAATATTATGAGAGACCCCCCTTGCTCTCATCAATCCGTTTTATGAATGTTTAAGTGGCGCTGTTAGGCTGCTGAATTTTTAAGGGATTCTTTTACCTTCCTCATTTTCAAGTTCTATTTTCATTCAAGTCTTTCATGTTCCTTTTTATTATGTTGGGGTATGATCTCTAAATTACCATAATGATATTTTATGATCATATGATGATAGACCCCATTTGATCACTTCAATTCAGTATTTTGAAGTTTTAAGTGGCGTCGTTAGGCTACCGAATTTTTAAGTGGTTCTTCACCCTTCTCGTTTTGAAGTTCTACTTTCATGTCAATTATTTCAAGTTACTTTTTGTTATATTGGGGTATGATCTCTATATATATCAAACTGGATTCTTATGTTCATATGATGAGATAACCCATTTGATCTCTTCAATTCAGTATTTTGATGTTTTAAGTGGCGCCGTTAGGCTACCGAATTTTTAAGTGGTTCTTCACCCTTCTCGTTTTGAAGTTCAACTTTCATGTCAATTATTTCAAGTTACTTTTTGTTATATTGGGGTATGATATCTATATATATCATACTGGATTCTTATGTTCATATGATGAGAGACCCCATTTGATCACTTCAATTCAGTATTTTGATGTTTTAAGTGGCGCCGTTAGGCTGCCGAATTTTTAAGTGGTTCTTCACCCTTCTCGTTTTGAAGTTCTACTTTCATGTCAATTCTTTCAAGTTACATTTTGTTATGTTGGGGAATTATCTCTATATCTATCATACTGAACTCTTATGTTCACATGATTAGAGACCCTATTTGATATTTTCAAATCATTTTTGTTGATGTTTACGTAACGCCGTTAGGCTGCCGAACTTTCATAAGAGAAATCTAATTTTTTTTCTTCCTTCCATGTTTTTCATTTCAAATGGTATGTCCTTGAAATTTCATTACCATGATCATGTATCCTTCTTATTCTGTCCATGTACTGTCTTATGGGTCATTTATGAATGTTTGACCCATTTTCCCTCTCTTTTAATGTCTTCTAAAACCTCGTAACATAGCCGTTATGCTGCAGAATTTCCGTCTCAAAATGTCTCTCTCTTTTTCTAAAGTTCTTTTATATTATTAAGTGAATACTCAAATCTCTTTCTTATAAAATGGTATTCACATATATACCAAAATGTTCTATTTTAAAATTTTGGTATTTACATACATGAGACCCACCTTCCTTTTCTGTGGGTTTTAAAGTGACGTAAAGATCATGTCTTTATATCAGTTTTTAAAAAGTTATGATTAGGAAATGAAACCAATTTCCTTTATGCTATATGGGTTATTTATGAAATGTTTGATGATGATATATGTGGCTCACATGATAATAAAGGCAAATTTAAGGGTGTGCCCTGATAGCGCTCCAATGCATTGGGTAATGATGTAACCACTAGAGATTACAATTTTCACGATACCTTGGTGAATAACCTTGGTAATTTTAAAATGACACCTTGGGGATGGACCTTGGTGATATGTTCATGATTGTCTATGTTAAATGATGTAGCCACATCTTCATGTTATGAAAAAGTTTTATTTTTATTATGATATGCCTCATGATTTCATTTTCATGCCTTAAATTTCTTTTCATGACTTTATTGATGTATCTAAAGTTCATATGTAAAATGTTTCACTTGTTTCCCTTGCTGGGCCTTCTGCTCACCCTTCCTTTTGATGTATTTCCCCAGGTTATGAGATGCAGTAATGAGCCTAGGGTGAACATGAGGAGAAGCCTTTCAAGTGTTTAAGAAGAATGTTTTTTTTTGTTTCATGTTTTATGTTCCTTGTTTCCAAGACACTAAACCTTAAAGATCCTCAGTTCCGTGTAATGGAATGAAAGTTGTGTTATAAAAAGACGGGATGCTATAAGTAACCTAATTGATCCTACCATATCCCAAACCCCACCCTGACCCCATGAGCCTAGAACCCTCATCACCTCTACCCCCCCACCAATGCAGCCTTGAAGACTCCCCCCCCCCCGAGTACAGATCACTGTCCCTTGACCATTGGCTATAGAAAACGCATTTTTCCTCACCAACCACCCTCTATCAACAAAAACTAATGACAACAGATCACACATTCATAGATAACAACCCCTACCCTATTTGATGATAGTTTACCACCACTTACCCCAACCCTCCCTCTGTCAACACCGACCATGATGATTCCCCCAATGTGTCTTCACTATAGATGGAATCCTCTCTTAGTTATTTTCCTCTCTCCCCTATTTCCTATAACATGTTATTTTTTTAAATATATTTTTCATAAATAATATAATATTATTTATATATATGTAATTTCATTCATTAATTTATAATTTTTATATGAATTTACAATGTTTTTATTGAGTTATAAATATAAACAAGTTAATCGTGTGCTACCCGCAACATCAAGAACATAAAGGATTATATTCTCCTGATACATTACTAAATATTTTATATTTTATATATATTTGATATATTCTATATAGATTTATATTCAAGTGAAAAAAAGTATCATGCATCCGATTTTACAACATGTTTCTCCAATGACTTGGGTTACAGAAATTATAGATATTCCCTGAATAACAATATATTAGTGAAATATTATTATTTAATATAATAAGATATTAACTAGATGCTAAATTAGTGTTAATGCATAATATTAGCTAACAAACAAAAATAATTGGATAAAAAATGGATTCATGGGATTAAATTAACAAAAAATGTATATATTTATACAAATAGAATAAAAAGGAAATATTATTATATAAAACTATTTTTTACTCCCAAATATATTTTAACCTAACGAATATAAATTTTTATAAATAGTGATTTATACTAATGAAATAAATATTTTATATATTCAATAATGTTTTTTGATATTAATCCAGTAGTTTTTATTATAATAATATAAGAAAACACACAACATTTCTCATTGAAATCCATATATTTATAAATAAACTTTTATTGATTTTTAATGGAGAACATATTTTCAATCCAATTTATCGAACATTTATATATATTATTTTTTAAATATTAAAATTCATATTTTAAATTGGAACATAAAAATTTGATTATGGTGAATTTTGTGTATTGATTCGTGAAATTTCATTTTATTATGAATCATGAAAAATACTAAATTTTAATTCAAAACATTTTTTCCATATAATTTTTTATAATGATAACTTTTATTATATGTTGATTTTATAGAATAATTTGATAATATATAGTTGAATTAATCTGATTTGGTTCATTCTGATCAGTTTTACATTTAATTTTGATATCAGAACATAGCACACTCTTGATAATTTTTACTTTCAAAACCCATATTGTCATCTCGTCCACATTGTGAGTTTTAAATTAATTTTTTCCACTTCTATAATTTAAAGATTATAAAATTTATTAAATATATTGAATTATAATAATTAATAATTTCTAATATTTTCAAAAAATATTTTTATGAAAAATATTAATAAATGTTAGTAGAAATAAATATATCAATTAAGAGAAAAATAGTCTTAACAATGATCTAAATTGTAATATTATTTCCAAAACAACCAATAAACTTGTCCATAAGCTATTATATTGTGAAATTTCAACCCTATAATTATGTTCATATAATTATATAATGGAACATACCTCCATGGTCCATTACATGGTCAAAATACAGTGTTGGGGGTGTTGTAGGAGGTAATGAAAGCTCATTTTAAGAGTTTAACCATTTTCCAGTTTTCCATTGCTAGGTTGAGGGTGTTGGTAGGTTAAAGAATATATAGGTAGACATAATTGGTGTGTTGATAGAATCGTTAGGTCGAGGTGTGGGTAGGTCAAGGTTCTGTAGGTTCAGGGTGTGGGTAGGTTGAGGCATTGGTGAGACTGGGCATTAGTGAGTCAGGGCATCAGTGTGTAAGAAAATCAGTGTGTCACGGAGTCAGTGAGGATAGTTAGTCAGGGCATCCAAAATTCATGGATTCCCAGAGTTAGGGAGTCATTGAGTCAGGGAGTTGGTGAGTTAGGGTGTCTGTGAGTTAGGGAGTCAGTGATTCAGGGGTCGATAGGTCATGTTGCTAGCTCATTGTCAGTTCCTCGGTGTTTGTATATGAGTGTCGATGACTCTCTATTTGTATATTTTTGTCATTGGATGGCTATTTGTGACTCACCCATTGGTGACTCAATATCGGTGGCTCGTTATGGGTGACTCATCAATCAAGGAAACATTCATGTTTTCTCTGTTTTTCAATTTTCACACCTCTTATGTTTTATTTGATATAAATTATGTTAAAAACCTTATTTTGGAGTTTAAAAGGTATTTTCAAAGTATGGTAATTATATAATTAATATCCTAATGTAATGGTATTTTTGAAATAGTCAAACCTTGTGATCATGATTATGATATGTCTTTAATAGTCCTTGGAACTATTTCCTTCTATAGATATAACATCAATATTTTTCCAAAGTCTAGGCCCTCTCATATCATTTGTCTTGGTGTGACAAGACTCTTTCATCCCTACACAGGTTGTGAACCTATGTTTTATCCCCCCCCCCCTCTATAGTTTTCCATGGAGTCACCTACTATTGTGACCCCTCTTTTTTGTCCCAAGGAGGAGTTTTGGTCACCTATTGTTCCAGGTAGGGTTTTCCTTCATCTCTCTTTAATTGTTTATCATACAGGATTGTCGTAGTATGGTTATTTTTTAAAAAACAATGAAATTCAACTGTTATAATTGATAATTGATATTGATTAAATATAATCCGGATAAAATCCTAATATTAAACTGATATTGAATAAATTTTTTATTTGTGATCATTTTGTTATGATGTGATCTGTTATGGCCATGTGGCCCTTGAAAATAATGGTTGTTGGTGGTCATTTCTTGTGCATGGGTGATGATTTTTTATTTATTTCCCCACTTATAATTTCTATAAATATAAATCTTATTAGTAACATTGACATTGTTAAATAAATGAATTTCCCAGTATGAATACCCTTTTCTGATCACCCAATCCTATCAAAGTGGAATTAAAAAAGTAGTGTTCAACATATATGAATACTCCTTGTTTTTTAGTTACGACTATGTGTTGTGTTATTTTGGTTTTTGTTGATTTTGTTGGTTTTGGTGGTGGTAGCTGAGTGATTGTGTGTATGGGTTAGTATGTGTAGTGTGATGGTATCTCAGGTTGGGATATTTATTTATTGTTGAATGGATATACATGTTATGTATTGGGATATCATCTAGGCAGTGGCTGGGTATCGGGGATGCATGACTCAGTTGTGTCATGGTTTTATGTTTATGTTTTCGTTCTGTGTGGCATTATTTTATAGTGGTTCCTTTAGTTTGGGTTTTGAGATTATTATTTGAGCAGGATAACATTCAAGATAGTTTTTGACAATTTCATTCCATATTTTACGTCATAGTGGTTGGTATGGTTCATTCACATTAAAAAGTGTTTAGTGTTTTGTAATTACTCGATTAGGGATGTAAACAAATAAATAAATGTTTAGATAATTCAGAAAGGTAATTGGTTAGGTGAATTGGTAGGGGGTATGTTTTTATTTTGGGATTGTATTTTAGGATTGTTAAGGTGACTGTCATCTATAATGGTACACACATTTAGGGGTAGTATCAATGGTGGTTAGGAGTGGGATGGTTGTATATTTTGAATCCCATAGGATATGATGGTTATTTTTTACTTATATAAATATATATATATATAAACATGTAGTTCTCTTTGTTTTCTATACTCACCCAACCTATGTTGAGAACTGTGTGGTGAACACCCCCATTTTTACGAGAATGGTTTATTTCCCAAAATCCTAGTGGGAATATGTATGGATGGTTAATGACAATAACTTTCTCCCTGGTCTAGATATTTTGCGACCATGAATTCATGGTCATGCTGTAATAGGTTTCATTTTATTACCAGGTTAATGGTATTTGTTGTGTGAGATGTGGTTTGTTTCCAAAATTTCATTGGGATGAGGCCCAACTATTTTCAGGGGAGACATGTTTGGGTTGTGGCCTAGGTGTCTGCATGAAGGATGTGTGTGGTTTTTTCCCATGTGTGTGTGGGTGGTTTCTGATAATGGGGATTTTTAAATAGCATGGTAGCATTAGTACATTATCCATTAAGGATGAGAAGTTAATCAGTGGGGTATGGTGCGGGGTACCAAAATATTGACGTGCAGATTATATTACATTACATGATTGGATTTACATGGTGAGAGTTCATTACTAATGCTCTTTGGTTAGTATTCCTCGATAGGTTCTATTGGATATTGATGTTTTCTCAAAAGAGAATTAGTATGTTCCTCCAACATTTTCATAGCTCACTTTGGAATTTCTAACTGAGTGTACTTGTATTCTCACCATACATATATTAATCTGTTTTAGGTTTCTGGGGAGATATTATAGACCATGTTAGACCATACTGGCTCAAACATTAGACATGGTTATTGTGTGATTACTGATTTTTTTTGTTAATTACATTTTATTTATTTTTTTTTCTATAATTTTTTTGAATAATGCATTTGGGATGTGTTTTTGTTTGGTTTTATATATCTACCGTAGAGTTTCTTAATGTGGATAAACCTTATCTATTAATATTGGTGACTATTAAGAGGGTAATTACTCCATCATTTGTGAAATTTCTATACCGTTTGTTCTGGTCACTACCCCAAGGCCTATTGGAGGAGGGACATAGAGGTCATTATATGTACTTCATATTGAGGAAGGATGGTTTAACATCTTGGTATATGTTCCCTCATCTTGAAGAAGTTGAGTAATGACAGAATGGTATCATATTTTATTGTTGAGTGATAGGATGGAGTTGGGTGTTAGGAAACATGAGGATTGCAAGGGTTTGTAGGGAAATTGTGTTAGTTGATCTGGGTGTATGACATTGGCAAGGGAAAACCTATTATGACATGAGAGTCCATCCCCCCTCCATGATCAAATTGATGGACTCTATTCTTATCGAACAACCAATTGATGATACAATGAATGTGGGGTAGAGACCCTATGAATGGTACCTACATCCTGATAAATTGTGTTCTTTTTTTGGTTGTTTTCGAGAAATTAAAATAAATAAGGAGTTAAAATATATCTATATAGAAAATTCCATACTACCCATGATTAGGAGTTCCTTTTCTCCTTTCAACTGTGGCTCTCAGACATCACCCTTATGTGGTAGGCCTAGTGGAGGGTGAGAAGTCAAACCCAGTTGACTGATGAAGGTTCAACCCTATGGAGGATTATTATTAGTTCAAGAAGACACTTCATGATTTCTAGATAAGGACTCACGGAAAATTATTTGACATTGTCTCAGACATGTAGATAGATAGTTTGTTCGAAGATCTAGTGAACATATTAGCATGATCTAGCCAACAAATAAGTATTTTATTCCTCTATTGGATATCATGATGAGGGAAGCACTGCATTTGTGGTGGACACATTACCATGGGGAGAAGAAGGATACTGGTTTTTTTTTGATTTTGTTGAGAAGAAGATGCTGCTGGAAATCCTTTGTTCCTTTAAGAATGTCATGAAGAGAAAGGTGTTACTCTTCCCCTAGCAGAAGAGTATGTAGGTGAGGGAATTAGGGATCATGTTCAAGGATCTATTTTTTTCTATAATATCTATCGAGATGGGGATTCTTGGGATAGGGACATAGAGGAGGTACATTATCCTTCTCTTTAGTATGTGGTTATGCCATTCACCAAACCAACATATATAGAGGATCACAAAATACTGAAGAATTTGAATGGATTCTTTCATGAGGAGGTATTCCATGTGAGATTATTCACCCGATCTCTTCAAAAGGGAATTTCATAAACAAAAGGTCTCTTTCATGAGGACCATTCAGGTTTCAGACACTTGGGAGACTACCCAATCAATTTTATTTCCAACCCTCTGATCCTTGATCTTTTCCAAATGTAGTTGGAATGACGTTTTTTCTTATAGAGGCCATGGGAACCTCACAGGATAGTTCCCAAATTGATATCATTATGATGGTGGTGGGTAGGTTTAGCGTCTACCTCATTAGTAGTTTTCATCAAGAACTTTCTATCATTACATATAGTATGTGCATGCTCCACATAGTTGAGTCGGTGCTGTTTGAGGCAAACCTCGGGGAGCTTCTTAGGGACCTAGAGTAGGGGGTGGTCCTGAAGGCACCTGACTACTGATGAGAAGAGGAGCTGGGTTTGGGCCATTACATGCCATAGAGGAAGAAGCTATAGTGTGTATGGATTACCTTTAAGGTACGATCAGATTGTTTAGTAGGCTTTCATGTGCCATGTTTAACATGGTAGATTCTCACTACATTGTGTCACCCGGTCTATCCCATTATCTATTATTGGAAATAGAGACAATTTATATTCCCTTGTTGTTCAGAACACCAGTCAGAGGATAGAAAAGAATACTTGTTGTTTTATGAGAATGTAGAGAGATGTTGGGGCCACATCAGTCTAGTGTGGACCTCTATATACTATATATGCAGTCGTATTAGGACACACATGGAATGAACGAGTTGTTTTATATACATGTTGGTGTCAACTACATCTGGGTAATGGCCATGTTTTCAAACATTAAAGGCCTATGTGTAGAATTATATGGTTTGTGGAGATGTCATATGGGTAGCCAGTGTATGGATCCTCTTCCTTTATTGACTTTTGATCTACCGTTGGGAACTGTGGATGTTATTATTGTGGAGGATCTGTGTGTTTTGGATGTTTTTTGGGTTTTCCCCAATTAGTTTATGACCTTACCCCGTCGAAGCGATGTTATGTTTGGAATACACATACACACTAGTGTTTTTTGATTTCGATGTCTCTTTATCAGATAGTGACTTTTGAGTTTTGGGAGTTGTAGATTCAGATTGATGACCAGACAATGATGGGGTTTATCAAAACATGTATGTAATCTTAGGGTGAAACAATCTTGTTTTCTAAGAAGGAAGACTGTGTTCTGAGGCTATGCATAGACTACCATAGATTAAATAAGGTAACGGTCTAGAACAGTTACCCTCTCAAGAGGATCAATGATCTTTTCAAATAGTTGAGGGTAGTGAGTTTGTTTTCTATGAACTATTTATTGTCTGGTTAACACCAATTGAGGCTGACATCATAAATAAAGGATTATGGTGTAACACACAATTCATTCATTGTATGTTTCCCCTTGAATAATTCATTATCTTGTGTTGTATGCAACATAGTGTTTTAACACACCATGACCAATGAAACTATCATTTATGAATAGTAATACCAACATTGTGAAATTTTATAAATTTTAATTTTTAAAATGTGCTTAATTTTTTGGATTCGGAATATCATAATTATATTAGGGTGAATTTGGGTATTTTTTGAGAACATTCAATTTTATATGAATATTGTAAAACATTTCATTATTGTTTCAAATTGAAATTTTATTTAAATAATTAGTTATTTTATATTAATTTATTTCATGTCAAAATAGAAACAAAATACATATATATGTTTAATGTAATTCATTGGAGTCAATTTATAATAAGTTCATATATACAAAATTTTATTGATCTTTTTACTATCTGTTACCCACCTTCTAGGAGCATTTAGAAATTTTAATAAAACATAATTTTACCACTTCTATGAGTTGAATTTCAAAAATAAGAGAGACACTGTTGATATAAGTTAGTAAAATTTTGTACAATAAGATGAAAATAATTTTTGATGAATAGTAACTTTTCACATCTAATTACAAAGATTAAATGTAAATAGGGTAATTAAGAAAAAAATGATATTATAATTACCCTAACACATGTCCTAATTTTATTGGAAAAGTGTATTTCGACCAGAAACAAACAGAAGAAAAAAATGATCACCTTTGGTCTACTTGTATTAGATTAGGACATTTATATTTATTTTATTTAAAGAAGTGTTAAAAGTGATAAATTCAATGTTTTATAAATAAACCATTTTTAATATAATGATATAAATATGATAAATTATACTATAAATATCATTTAATAAGATAATATGATTACAGATATACAGGTATTTTAAATATTATTTTTAGACATTATATAATTTAATTAATATATTACACAATGATGTTGCAGTAATTACCATATTAATGAAAGACAAAATTAATTAATATTATAAATATCCAAATAAATATTATATGAGACTTCTGATGAATTACACTAATTTTCTAGTTTAATTTGACATGTTAGGCTTGATTAAAGAATTTTGTTCGATGTTATTGTGCTATTATGATTTTCACAAAAACCGAATACTAAATAGTGTCAAAATTGACATAATTGAGTTTTTAAAAAAAATACTATAATATTTTTCGATATAATATTCCTAAACATTTATAGATCGACCAAATAACATAGATAATGTTATATATAATAATAATTAACCAGTTGGTGTTCTCTTTCCTTATTATAGTAAGTTTAATAACCATATAATATAAAAATACATTGAGAAATGGTAAATGTAAAATTGTTTAACTAAGAGTTAAATATAAAAGATAAGGTTAATATGGTAACCGAATATTATCTACAACCTATTGGATGAATGGTTTTTGACCCATCCACACCGTATCCTCTAAATAAATCATTTTTGAGCCATTATAAAAAAAAAAATATTACAAAATAATATTTCTACTGTTTCCTAAAGTGACCCTCAACACTCTTATAAATGGATTCTTCCACTTATCATTATTTCATACCTCCAAAGCCATTTGTCTTCACCAAAACCTACCCAAATATCCTCCCAACATTCCTCCCATTGTCAAGACCCATCCTTGGGACCCTTGTCCTGACATCCCAAAGCCCACCTTCTATAGGCCAGGGGCTTGCGACTAGCACCAAAGGCATAAATCCCTAAGCTAGGAAGGAATTACCTTTATAATGTGTAAATACACACAACAGAGTACGAGTTAGAAGTAAAACACTAAGAAAAAATATATACAAAGGAGTGCTGAAAAGTAAAAAGGTGCTGGAAATACAAGACCAACACAAAAGTACACGTACAACTGAAAAATAACTACAACTGAAAAAAAGTAAAGAAGCTACTGGGTCACTCTCTGGGAATTCATACCTGAAGGGTAGGTACATGTGGCCTCCTTAGCACTAACGTCAGTCAGTCTCCTCTGTTTACTGACTCGTCATGTGGTGCACCTATAGGTACCATACAGTCCTACAACTCTAATTCTCAGTCAGCTTTTTTTGTCGTCTGTAACCTACACAACGAGGTGCGGGGCAAGGGTGAGTATATCGATACTCAATAGGGACCCCGAGACCCTCAAGTTCTCTCAAAGTCCATCAAGAATAAACGAAAATGTATGAAATAAACAGATAACCTCACTTAGGTATATTCCATTACATATACCTATGTTATCAAGTAATCCATATCAATCATGAGGTAAACACAAAAGTTTCTGACTCTGCTCAACCAGGATTTTTATTCGCATTGATGAAACCACAGCTGCTAGAGATATATTCCTCTTTTGAGTACAGTGGGCCTGCCGCCAACTACCAGGCACTTCCAACTACCCTTGGACTGTTGAGGTACTCCTCCTGTCGAGTTCTGTGGGACTGTCGCGCTCACACAGAGGCGCTCCCCACTGTGGGTCTGCCACAAACTACAAGTCGCTCCCCCTAATAGCCTGCAGAATTACTACTCCTGTCGAGTACCACTGGTTTTCCGCCAACTATTAGGTGCTCCTTCACAATGGGTCTGCCGCCAACTACCAGTCACTCCCCACTGAGCTAGTCAAATGACTCCGAGTCGAATCGGTCAAGCAGTTGTCAAGACTCAGCCAGCTACTAGGTCTCCATACTCCGTTCGCGCATCTCCAGGAGGGTCCTCTCAACAAACAACATGATGATACTCCAACTATCACGACGTCCCATGAAGAAGTATCCCAGAGTTCTGTATCATAAAAAGGAACACAACGTGATAGATAGTGCATCATTTGGACACCTGGTCTGATAGTTATTGGCATTTCCGTTTCTAGGGCCTAGTTTGATTTAGGTTCAATCCAACCGGACTGTACCCCAACATTGTCCAAACATCATGTGGGGAATGCCAAAATAACTTTCTCACTCTAATATTTTTTTCATCATATATGGTTTATCAATCTGACACTTGTAACCCATGTTATGGATGAAAAGGTAAAATTGAGTCAAATAGGTCCAGACTGGGGTCTGACCCGGTCCACGGGTCCAACATAGTCTGTGGATCTGACCTGGCCCACTGAGGTGGCCTGGCCCATGAGGTTGGCTTGGCCCGCGCTGGGTTCGGCCTAGCGGCCCATGCTGGGTCTGGTCCAGCGGTCTTACGGCCCGTGGGGTCCACCCTAGCCGCGTCCAGGTGGGATCGCGCACCCCTGGTAATCTCGAATGGCTATGTCATTCTGGTGGGAGATAAAATGTCTCTAGGTTGCGCAGGGTCGCATTACGCGGGACCCTTGGTGGGTCCTCATACTCCCAACAGTCCAAGCTGTCAACCAACTCCCACGAGGCAGTAGTTGTGTCGCGCCTCCTCCGGCGACCCGGCGACTCGGGGCGCGTGGCCATGCACTGGCCGCTGCCGCACCACTGCCGCCATGGGTCGTGGCTACTTCTTCTGCACCACACGACGCCCTTGAGCCGCGCCTTCCTGGTCGACCCTGCAGTTTTAGCCGCCTGTTTATTTCATGACGAGTAGGTGGGCCCCACCACAATAACCTCTCAGGGGAGGTTAAGGAGTGGTGGTCGCACCACTAACCTCCATGAGGAGTTTTCAACCACCACACACCAAACGATGCCTTAAATAAAATAATGTGTAGGGAAAATTATTTTTTTATGAAAACCCAAAAACTAACTTCTATCCTCGACCCATTTCTATCAAAGTGAAAATATTCTTAAGGGAATACCAGTGCTGCAAGTTCAACTATTCCCTCAGATTTCCGTTCTGTCAACCGATTCAAATTTTAAAAACACTCACTCGTACATTTACTGAATGAACACAAACAAAAAATCATAAATTGACTCTGGGCACACTAGGCCACAGAATCACGTGACGTCAGTTATCATGGACTTGTAAAATTCCAATGTATCTAAAAAATTTCCATTGGATTTCCGGGTCATTACATTCTCCCAACCTCAGGACTCAACATCCCAATAAGATACAACTCAAACTAAATAATCAAATGGTGGTACTGAGCATGCATCTGAGTCTCCCACTCCCATTGATCTCTTTAAGGTTCATGTGCTTCCAGGAAACGCGAACTAGTGGTATCGACTGTCCACGTTGGACCCACTTCTGTTAATCCTCAATCTCCACTGGGACCTCTGTAAAAGTCACCCCATCATCGACATCTAGCTCTCCATGGTCGATGATCTGAGAAAGGTAGTGCACGTACGACCTCAGCTGTGATATATGGAAGATGTCGTGCACCCGGTGTAACAGAGGAGGAACAATTATGTAGTAAGCCACCTCGCCAACTCTGTTGAGGACATGAAAAGGTCTGAATAATCATGGAGATAACTTCTCACCTCGGCCAAATCTCATTGGACCCTGTCGAGGTAAGATCTATAAGAAGACATGGTCACCATACTTGACCTCTAGAATCCCGCATCAACTATCAGCATATGTCTTCTATCTACACTATGAAGTCTCTATCCTCTCTTGGATGATCTACACCTTCTCAAGGTAGCACGTACCATCTCCGGTCTCACCAATGCTGAATCCCCTAGGTCTGTCCAGCACAATTGTGATAAGAAAGGTCGACCATACAACGCCTCAAAAGGGTCCATACCTATGGTGGAATTATAGCTGTTGTTGTAGGAAAACTCTACCAATGGTAAGTTATCCTCCCGCCTACGACTGAAGTCAAGGAAACAAGGATGCAACATGTACTCGAGGGTCGGAATGGACCTCTCATCTTGGCCATTCGTCTGTGGATGGAAGGCTTTCCTTAGTCTAATATGCATCCCAAATGCCTCATACAACCCCTTCCATAGTCGAGAAGTAAATTGTGCGTCATGATCTGAGAAAATAGAAGGTACTCTATGTAGCCACACAATCTCTACCACGTATAGGTGTCCCATGATCTCTACTGAACCCTGATATCTAATCGGTATGAAGTGGGAAGACATGGTGAGTTGGTCGATGATCACGCAAATCGAGTCATGACCCCAAGATGTACATGGAAGGCTCATCACGAATCCCATGGATATTACATCCCACATCCTCTCATGGACCTCTAAAGTCTGAACCAAGCCTACAGGTACATGCTGCTCCACCTTCACATGATGGAAATTGAGGCACCAAGTGGAAAACTCTTCTATTTCCTTCTTCATACCTGGACACCATTGCTATCATCGAAGGTCTGAGTACTTCTTCACAACTCTTGGATGTACCTATATAGGGGAATTATGTAACTCCCTCAACAATTCTGCCTAAAGTGACATTTGTACCATGGTACATCCTTTAAAGAGGATTATGTGCTCCCCACCATTGGAAAATCCATCAGGTGGCTACCCTATGGATATCTGAGTATGTCGCATCTCATAGTCAGCATCTCCATGTTGCACCTCCCTGACTCACTGAAGAATTTGGGGAGAGACTGTAAGAGACTGTAGAAGGCTACTCCGTCTCTATCCAAAATAGATATATATAAGGAATCCAACTACTATGTCACCTCTCCTAGAATCTATTTACCATATCTCTTACATAGTGCATCATCTACAACATTCCACTTTCCCAAATTATAGAATATCTCGAAATCATGGTCCTAGAGGAACTCAAGGCAACGTTGTTGTCTCAGGTTCAGGTCCATCCGAGAAAAGATATACAGGAGACTCTTGTGATTAGATTACATGGTAAAACACTCACCCATTAGATAGTGTCACCACATATTAAAGGCAATGACCACTGCTGCTAACTCCTGGTCATGGGTAGCAGAGTTCTACTCATGCTGTCTTAGCTGCTGAGAACCATATGCGATCACTGCTCGGTCCTGCATCAAGATGCACCGAGTCCAGTCCCTGACGTGTCGCAGTAGACTACGTACCCTATGCCTTCTTCTAGAAGCCTCAATATGGGGTAACTAATCATCCTCTGTCTCTGCTCCTGAAATCTCTGGTGGAATCTCTCCAACCACACGAAGGGTTTCCCATTCTTCATCAAAGATGATAGCTATGCTGCAACACTTGAGAAGTTTGGAACGAACCTACGGAAATATCCAGCAAATCCTAGGAAACTCTGTACATCCATCACACGCTTGGGTGGATCCCAAGAAATTACCAACTCAATCATTGCAGGATCCACTGCAACTACAGCCTCTGAGATGACCTGTATAGAAAAGTGAACATATCGGATCTAGAACTAGCACTTCGAGATCTTAGTATAATGCTGGTGCTCTCGAAGTGAATCTAGTACTAACATAAAATGGTAGGAATGCTTATCCTCATTATTTGAGTAGATTATAATGTCCTCGATGAAGACTACAAAAAAGTGATCAATGTATGGCTAGATGATCCTGTTCAGGAGTCCCATGAACACTGATGTAGTGTTGGATACGCCGAAAGTCCTAACCAAGAACTAGTAACGGTCGTACCAACACCTGAAGGCCATCTTCTGCACATCCTCATCATGAACTCTGAGGTAGTGATAGTCAGAACTGAGGTCTATTTTTGGGAACCACAGTGCTCCCTTCAGCTGATCAAATAGGTATTCAATCCTCAGGAGTGGGTACTTATTATTCATGGTCACCTGGTTAGGGAAATGATAGTTGACAAAATGCATCAAGATCCCATCTATCTTCATGTTGAATTTAATTGGGGATGCCCATGGAGAAACACTAGGTTACATTAATCCCTTCCTCGTTAAGTCCTCCAACTGTACACGTAGCTCAAGATGCTCAATGGGATCCATCCAATATGCCAGTGGAGATATCGGTGTCGTCCTGAGGTACAATTCAATATAGAAGTCCACCTCTCTACCAGGAAGTATTCATGGAAAATCATCAGGGAAAACATTCACATACTGGTCCACCACTATAAGATAGCTCGGACTATCCACACCACCTGCTCCGAGGGAATGCAGGACAATTGATAAGTGATCAGTTGTACCCTCCTCCAAGTAAGACCGTACTGCGTTGAAAAGGCTCCGTTCTCACGGGTGAAGGTGAACTAGGTTCCATCCATGTGGATACACCACACTTTGCGCCTAATATAGTCACTTTGAGCATGTATTGTAAATATCCAGTCCATACCCAAGTTGACATCGTAAGGCCTCGATGCCGCTACAAGGAGATCCAAGCTGAAAATATGGCCTTATAAAGTAATCTCACACTACCGGAACCAGTGCGTAATCTTTGAGTCTTCCCCGGTAATTTTTACTAGCCATAAGGATTTATACAATGGCTCTGTCAGAATATCTGATCTCTGAAGGAAGGGAAGTGGAAATGACAGAGTGATTGGAACCATTCCCTATAATAACACCATCTTAGGTGGAGTAGACATAGATTTTAGCTCGAATCATATCCAGAGCACCATGATTGTAAGACTCAGGTGCTTGGAACTGATCACTCACATGTCCACCTTCTCCCTACGGTCGGGGCGGACCTCATGGCGGTGGTGTAGGTAACACCTTGAATCGTCACCCACTGCCTACTGCATGACCAGCACTTATGGAACGTCCGCCTACTCCCTGGGGACTTCCTCGATTGAATATATGTATCTTCTTGGATTGTACTTCGATAATCTACTGATCATATGAATGGCAGTTCACACAGTCATGATCCGTATTAACATTCCCTCTATATGAGTAACACTATACGCTCCTAACATGATTAGCTCTGTCTCCACTCCGAGATCCCCGCACAACTAATTCTGAATCGTGCATTCATCCACCTGTAGGTCTTGTCCTCATGGACCTCTGTGACGTCTGTATATTTCCAGTTTTAGAAGACTCTGATTCATGTCGACTAGTGGTGGGTCTCGCTGTAGGAGACTTCTAAGAAAGAAATCTCCCCATTAATAGGGCACATTCGAACACCCATTTTTACATCAAGATGCCAAGAGATATCATAGAATCCCTGATCTCTTTCCTGAGTCCCTTCTTGAAATTGTTGTCCCTGATGAATGGGTCCCATACCATATCAGTGGAGTAGCACGAGAGGCCTGTGAAATTCACCGAGTTCTAAATTACAATCATGATTCCCTTCTACAGATGAATTAGCTCCTGTATTTGTACCTCTCGAAGGGTGGATAGTAAAAACTCTCCCCAAAACATGCTCTCAAAGTCAGCACAAAGTTGTGTCATCTCATCATGCACCTGGAGCATCAGGTTCCACCATCTTCTTGTTTCTTCCATAAGGATACTCGTGAAAATGGTCACCATAAATTCGCCTACTGTCTCAACTAGTCTGAAAGCTCTCACCACAACCTCCATCCAATCCTTAGCTTCATGTGAGTCTATCTATACCCTGAACCTGGGTGACCTTATGTGCTGGAACTCATGCAATGTGCTCAAAGGGCGTGCATCATCTGCTGTAGGGGATGGTGGCATTGATGGCCCAATGGGATTTGGTACTACAAGAACCTCCACTGGTTCCTCTATTGGAAGAGGGCCCTACACTGAGGCCTCATGGATTAGTGGTATGTCCGTGAGTACAATTCTAGGGGCTCTAGCCAGTCGTCCGCGGGGAGGCATCCTTAAAGAAAGAGATGTGACACAGTCAAATTATTTATAACTTTTGAGCTGATCTGGTTGAGTTGACCTTATGAATTTTTTTTAAAACACAGAGCAAACAATGTCTTCGTGTACTGAGTCTAAAATCAGAGGTCCAGGTCCTGGTGTATGGAAATGTCGGCCACCGCACCAACACTAGACTCCATGTACTGAAAACCACACTCGATACCCTTAACACTATTTCTTCATAGAAAATAAATTTCATAGTCCTATGTTCTGCGGTAGAACCAACGTCCTCTGATAGCAATTTCTTACGACCCGTCCTCAGGTCCTGTGCCTTGACTACCCCAAGCCCACCTTCCATAGGCCAGGGGTTGGCGACTAGCACTAAAAGCATAAATCCCTAAGGTGGGAAGGTATTTTTTTATAATGTGTAAACACACACAATAGAGTATGAGTTGGAAGTAAAACACAATGAAAAACTACATACAAAGGAGTGAAGAAATGTAAAAAGTGGTAGAAAATAGAATCCTAACATGAAAATTACAAGTACAACTGAAAAACGAGTACAACTGAAGAAAAGTAAAGTAGCAATTGGGTCATCCTTTGGGATGTACTACATGAAGGGTAGGTACATAGGTCCTCCTCAGCACTCAACATTCGTTAGTCTCATCCGTGTACCTCCTTTTCATATAGTCCACCTCCGGGTACCATCCCATACTTCAACTCTTATCCTCAGTTAGCGATGTTTGTTATCTGCATCCAACACAACGAGGTGTGGGCATAACCCGTGTAGGGGTGAGTATAACGATACTCAGTAGGGACCCCGAGACCGTCAATATCTCACAAAATCCATCAAGGAGAAACCAAAAAGTATGAAATTAATAGATAACATCACTTAGGTATATGCCCATACATATACCTATGATATCAATTAATCCATCTCAATCATGAGAAAAACACAAAAGATAATGACTCAGCTCAACCAGGATATTTATTGACATTGTCGAAACAATGGATGTTGGAAAACTCCAACTCTATCAAGTACAATGGGCATACCGTCAAGTACTAGTGCTTCCCATTAACCTTGTACTGATGAGGTACTCCTCCTATCAAGTATCGTGGGTTTGTCACGCTTACACAGAGGTGCTCCACACTGTGGGTCTCTTGCCAACTACCAGGCACTCCCCCTAATAGCCTACAGAGGTACCTCCCTTGTCGAGTATCGTGGGTCTTCTACCAATTAACAGGTGCTCCTCCATCATGGATCTTCCTCCATCTACCAGGCACTCCCCACTAGGAGATTTGAATCACTCTATGTCGAATCGGTCAAGTATTCATTAATTATTAGCCGGATTCTATGTCTTTGTACACTGCTCGTCATCTCCAAGAGGGTCTACTCCACGACCTATAAGTAGATACTACAACTATCACGAATTCCCACTTAATAGTATCCCCGAAGTTCCAACTCATCAAAAGGAACACAACTCGACAGACGGTGCATCAATCAGATGTCGGGTATGATAGTTATTGGCATTTCTATTCTGAGGGCCCATTTGGATATAGGTTCAATCCTAACCAACCATACACCAACTGCGTCCAAAACACATTTGGGGTATTCCAAAACAATCGTCTCACACCAAGATTTCTGTCACCATAGACGGTTCGTCAATCAGACACTCGTAGCCCATGTTATGGGTGAAAAGATTAAATCTAGTCAAACAGGTCTGGACCGGGGTCCGACTCGGTCTGTGGGTCTGACCCGGACCGTGGATCCTACCAGACCGACGGATGTGGCTCGAACCGCAAGGGTGGCCCGAACAGCACTGGGTCCAGACTTGCGGCCTACGCTGGGTCCATCCTGGCAGCCCGACGGCCCATGGGGTCTGTCGTATCCTTGTCCATGGGGGGAATATCACATCCCCTGTTAATCCAGAATTTAAATGACGTTTGGGTATGAGATAAACCGGTTCCAGGTGACATCGGTCTGTGTCACGTAGGACCCGTGGTGGGTCCTACCCCTCGTGGCTAGCCGAGCGGCCAGCTGAATCCCACGCGGTGCTGGTTGCACCGCGCCTCCTCTAACGGCTTGGTGGCTCGGGCTGCCAGTCTTCTTTGCGACCGGCCATGCACTAGCCACTGCCGCACCACCGCGGCTAGGTAGCGTGTCTTCTTATGCTCCACCATGAGACATTGTTGCACCGCGCCATCCTAGTCGATCTAGTGGATTGAGCCGGCTGTTTCTTTCTCAACCGGCCTTGCGTCGGCCGCCACTACACCACGGTGGTCAGGGCCGCGTCTTCTCCTCCGGCAGTGCTGTTTTGTTGCCTCTGACCATGCTACCGACCGGTTTTCTGGAATCCCTTAATTCGTTCCACCACTGTCCTTTGCTGGTTCTGACCATCGTAAAATCTTCTGCGGGTCACCGGACATGTTCTGGTGGCCCGATTCTCATTCCGGAAGAATTCACGCACTCCTCGGGATGCTACCTTCGATCTGAAACCATTGTTGATGAGTGATGCTCATCCCGAACACATGCCTCATTCAGCGTCAAATTTCACAATGAAGGCGGAGGGGTCGGGACATGTTTCTTTGGCCGATTCCCTCCGGGTAATGGTGATATCAAGAAGCCTCAAATTATAATCCACAATGGAAAACGAAGATGTAGAAATGAAACAGGTTCAAACCCCTTACTCAGATTCTTTGTTCATTGATTATGTCATGGAAAGGATGATTTCGTTTTGTTGACGTCGAGAAAGAAGATGAAGTAGTCGAGGACGACGACATCGGCGTTCTTCAAGGATGACACTTCTTTCTTTGTTTCGGTTTAAGATCGTTCTGCATTGGCTGATGAAGTGTCCTTCAATGGAGAAATGTTTTTCTCCCCAAGATCTCCTTCTTCCAAGCACCACCAAATGAAAGATGCCAACCCAAAAGAAATAAAATATTGTCTATTATTTTAGTTGATGGCATGAATTCAAATAGGGAATTAATTAATATGATAGGCTTGAACTAATATATTGATGACAGTTTTCATATATTTAATAAAGGGGATTTGAAGAGGCTCCCCCATATTAATTAGTGCTTGTGGGTTTCTCCACTTTAATGGGGAGTTTAAGGGGTTAAGATCCCGGATGGTCCCCACCACATTAATCCTCTCATGGGAGGTTGAGTTTGGGTGGGCCCCACCACCATAACCTTCAATGGGAGGTCATGGTGCGGTTTTCCCACCACCAACCTCCATGATGAGGTTTTGACAACTACACACCAAACTATGGCTTAAATAAAATAATTTTTAGGGTAATTTTTTTTATGAAAACCCAAAAACTAACTTCTATCCTAGACTCACTACCATCGAAGTGAAAGTATTATTAAGAGAATACCAGCACTGAGAGTTCAAATGTTCCCCCAGATTTCAGATCTAAGGGCCAATTCAAAAGTTATAACAACTCGCTCGCACATTTACCTAACGTACCCGAACAAAACTTTAGAAGTTGATTTCGGGCACACTAGGCCTCAGAATCAGGCAACGTCAGTTTTCACGGACTCAAAAAATTCCCATGTATTTAAAAAAAATCCACGGGATTTCTTGGTGTTTACACCCTTCATCCTAGAGGCCATTCAATTTTTATAAATCCAACCTAAATATCCCTTTTGATCAAATCAAAATGTTGAACCTGAAGAAGAGGTAAATATTTCATCACTAATTTCAAGTTCTTTTTTCCACTTCATATTTCATTATTGTTTCCATTATAAAATAATAAATCTACTATCTTATATATAATGAGATTTTATTATAAATATGGTACAACCAAATTCATTATTCTATCTGTCCTATAAATGACAATTTCACTATACGTGCGTACATATGGCATTCTGTCTCCACGTTGTGCGGTAGTTTGTTATTCAAACACTTCATTATTTGGATGAGTATAATAATGAGAATAACATAATTAAATAATAAATATAACATGCTAATGATTCTGTATATATGATATATCGTCCAATTACATACCGTTTAACTATCAATATAATGATATTGTCGCTTGTGTGTACGTATGGATTATCTTCTCCAAGAACGTGATAAGATTCATTCCCCATCATAATCATTCAAGAATAATTTTCTTTTTTTTTGATTTAAAATAATGTATTATAACATAATTTTATACTATATATGAATAAAATACATTCTATGAATAAAAATCATGGCTTACAGAACCGAGATTATATAGGGAGATAGATCATTTTACACTAGATACGATGATGCTACTGAAATATTATTAACAATGAAATATTAGAGGGTCATATATAATATCATATTTATGTATACACTAATTTTATAATTTAATAAAAATGTTTTAACTATTATATATTCGGTTAACATACCATCGTATAATGAAATGTACAATTTAAGGTTTAATTCTGCAATCTCTTTACTTATCCATGGTTGTTAATACGTTAGTATCTACTGGGACCTCTTTATCAACCACATCAATGTATTAGAAAAATATATTTTAAAACATTTTTACTATTTACTAGACTATGTGTTAAATTCATTTATCCCCTTTTTTCCTTTATATAAAATGGTTAGAATGAAATATTTCCATCATTTTCCAAACAAAGTACATTATGAAATTTTCAACAAAATTAATATAAGAATGACTATTTTAACATATAAGGTGGGTGTGGCTATTTTTTTCCATTATATCAGCATTGAAGCTTATGATACAAGATTATAAAAAGTGGTATTTATTTCAATTTTTTCATTTCATCTATGTTTATATCCTTTGATTGATTTTAAGCATTTTTGAAGTTGATATATTATGATACAAATCTTCCCTATTATATTGAAGGTTTTTTGATATGTTTGACTATGGATGTGTTATTTTTACACCATTCATGGTTTATAGATAATTTATTGACAATTCGTATGCTAGTTTTAATACAAATGTTTATGATCTGTTTAATCCATTTCATATAAGGAATGAATTGGACATAGTAAGTGACATTTGATGCCCGTTATAGCTCCTCGATGCATCGGTATGTATCATGAGACAAACTAGTGTCTTGGAACAAGGACTTTAAAAATATTATCTTTAGTCTTTGTACAAGGACATCACTACGTGGTTATGAAGTCTTGCATTATGCTCTCTATCACTATGAAAGTGTCTATGGATATAGCATGATATTACTCGACTAGTAGAATATCCTTGTGAATATGTAAAGGGAATTATTTGATGTTATCGGTGCCATATAATGCTGTTGTTTATGTTTAAAAGGCATTTTTCTTAGTCTTATAAATTACAGTAAATGATTTTGTTTATTAATGAATGTTTCTTCAATATTTTTTTATCCATTCAAAGCATCTGAGATCACCCATTCTATGAATTATTTTCCCCAATAAGGGAAGGAGTATTTTATGGTTGACCTTCAAGGATAGGATATGGATTTAAGTGTGTTCAAAATGTGACCAAATGTTGTTGATATTTTTATTTCATGATTTAATGTAAAACGTATTATTGTATCTAGTACATCCAAGTCTACTAAAATGATCTGTCTTTCGGGACATGATTTCTTGTATCATGCCAATGTTATGTAATAATGCACTGACTCTAGGTAACTGATGTCAGGGTGTTACAAATGGTGTTGGGTTGTGCACTTCAAGGGCATGGTTATGTCATTCGGTGTCAAAAACCCATCAGTAATGTCCATGGGGATTATGGACACCATCATTTTTCTGTTCATGGACTGCTTCATCATTGAATTCATTGAAAAAATATTGATCTAATCAATGATCATGGAGAAACATACCAAGAAACATAGGACTATCCTAGAGATCCTTTAGCACCACCAGCTCTATAGAAATGTTTCCAAGTGTAATTTTTGGACATGCGAAGTCCACTTACTAGGGAATGCGATGTCTTTGTAGGGTGTAAAAGTGTACCCATCAATGGTCGAGGAAGTTCTTTCTTAAAAAGCACAAAATTATGTTGCATAAGATCACATTTTTTGGACCGGTAGGATACTATAAAAAATTTATACCTAATTTCTCTTAGATTGTATCTCTATGGATGGGTCTAACCAGAAATGGTGCAGATGACCAAGATTTATGTACATGCAATTTACATTTTATTGCATAAAACATAATACAAGGAAAAAAAGATTCCCAAAGAACATATTAGTTTAGTGTCTTTGGAAACTCATAACAAAAACATTTAATCATGGTGAAATATCTTTAATATATCCCATAAAGATAATCCCCATTTATTTTCCTACCTAAAACCATTATATATATCCTGGTAAAAAAACATAAAATGGGTAAGATCAAATTCTCAATAAGTGTACAGAAATGAAATATCAATCATGTATAACATTTGAAAATATTTTCCTACATATAAGAGATCCTAATATCAGGTCCTGAGATAAATCATAGAACATCAATGTAATACCAATAATCATTATATAAGAAATGAATCTTTGTTCCATACAGACATAAACATTGTAATTAATTTCATATTAGTGAGGGCCCATTTCCAATACCATCATAATGGAGAATTTACATTACTTAACTGAGTCTAATCCTTGTCCCAGCCCTCTAATATTGAACCTAATTTACTTTTTGTTATTGTCATGTCTATCTCATGAAATATAAATCATTACCCAATGCAGTGAAGGGATATATTGGTCACACCAATATCAGAGTGAAACCATTCATATGTGTTCCACATAAACATAAATCATACATCACAACATAAAACATGTAATAAAATGGAATTCATAAACCTAATTTCAACATAACATAATCCATATAAGAATAATTTACTTAAAAAAAACAATTGAATCATAACATAACAAAATAAATGTACTAATATAGATACAAGAATAACCATATATCATCTAATCAGGAAAATAGTTTTGATAAAATACTTGAAAATATTTTTGAGGGAAATATCCTTTCATTTTCATAGACATTTTATTTTTTCATTCTATCATGCAATTCTAAAAGAAATTTAGGTAAAAAAAATTAATATTGAAAACCTATAAAATAATATTCATGTAAATATTTCTTTATGATTTCATAAAAATCAGTTTCTTACATATTAGTTTAAAAAACAGTCTCCTCATACTTTTATTGGAAGAGTCAAAAAAATACCCGATTTGGTAAAAAAAGAATGAATCCTTCAATACCACATTGTAATAGTAACAAATTCTTAAAAATTAGTTTAACCATACATAGATGAATAGTAAAAATTTTATGAACACATTTTTAAAAAATGTATGAAGGGATGATGAATATATCCCCAGAAAATACTTACATATTAACAATATTAGATGAAAATTAGATTGCAAAAGTATCCCTTTAGGTCACATTTGTTTTGTATGTGGCTGAAACTCATTTACAGTGGGATTAATGATATTATTAACTTGTAACAGAAATATAATAATATTTATGATATCATATATGATTCAATTATTAATTTATATCACCTTTTCCTTTGTCAATTCCTGGTTTAATCAATGTTTTGGGTAATAATCATTACATTTATCATACATTTTCATACTTGTTATTCTTCATATGATTACATAGAAAAATAGTTTCTTACATAAAAAATGTAAAGTATGATCTATATATTCATAAAATATTTTTTATTTAAATATACATATAATATATAAATAAATAAAATGGAATACACCGTTCATGGATACATTAGGACATACATACGCATGATCACTATTTATGTTTCATTATTGAAGTGGATAGATGTATGTAAATGACATATATATATTTATATACAGTAGAAATATTTTTTCACATATTTCATGATTATTATTATATATGATTTATAATCATTATTTAATGGTTTAAATGAAAAGTAAATCTCATCTTATTTGGGAGACGGTAATTCATACGTACGCACGAGCGATGATATCATTCCCATATTTGTGGAATGGTATTCAAGTGAATGGTGTATAATATCTCAAAATTAGTATCAGATAATAATAATAATATCTAGATATTATTTCCACCATTATACCAATCCATGTATGGTGGGGTGAAAAAGAGACTACACCACAGTGTGGAGACGGTAATCTGAACATTCACATGCACGATAATTTCAATTCTCATATGATGGATAGAAGGAGAAATAAGGTTATGTTAAATTTATAACAACATATTATTATATGAGATATATTTATGTTATTACTTTATAATGAAATAACTAAATTAGTAGATGTAGAAGAATAAATAATTTTGAAAGAATCATTAGATGCGATTTCCTCTTCCTCGACGTGTGTCCGTTAAATTTACACTTAGGGCACTAAAGTTGGTCTTTTAAGAATATCGAATCCTCTAGAATTTAACTGGGGATGTTTATGAGGGTAATGGGCACGGTCTGGGAAAGCATTAAGGCTCAAAATGGAGTGAAGAGGGGAGGGAGGTGGTTCCCTTTTATAAGAGGGGAGAGGGGCAATTTAAAAATATCTCAAAAATATTAATTTACAATAAAATAAAAACATAAGTACAAACAACCAAATTGTACATAATTATATGAGTAGATGATATAGGGATGTAATATCATCATCTAATATATTTTTAAAAACTTATTTTGTCAATTTAAAACTTATCTTTTTAATTGAACATAGTTATTACCAAAACGAATAATTTTGTTAATAACATTGAAAATATTTTATTTATAATGAATATTTAATTATGTGGTATTAATTGAAAATAAATGGATAAATTATAATAATTCATATTTTATAGTATTATCTTTGTAATTATTAAATATTTTTATGATTTTTAAATAATTTAATAAAATTTTATTATTATAAAATATCAATTCAATCATTATTGACACTATTCTATAATTATACTTAAAATAATATTCAAAGAGAAGATAAATTCGAACCAATATTTTAAACACTCTCCTAACATGTCATATTCACCTGGAAGATTCATTGTGAAAATTAATTAGTTCATGTGATATTTCTTTTTAAAATTTTAAAACCATTTATTTTAAATTTCTATTAATAAAATAATGTCTACACAACTATTGAGTCATCCTTAACGGTAATTATATAAATACTAAAATTTATAAAAAAAAATTATGTTGTGGATAGTTATTTTATCTTTCCATAAATATCAATAGACTATTATATCTCTTTGTTATCCATATATGAAAATTAATACACTTATATAAAAAGATATTGTGACAGTTTTTCCATTTCATTAGTTTTTATTACATTCATGTCAATTTCATAGGTATGTGGCACTAATGTGATTCCATTTCTAAATATTAATGATAAGGGTAGAATTTAATCATCCAATTAGATTTTTATAGATGGATAGGTAATTGAATGAAATTATTATTATCTTTAATTACATATTATCCTTTAACCATGGTAATAAAAATAATTACAAAAGTTAATATTCATAATGTCCAAGACTAAAAGTAGAATATTAACATAATTTTGACCTAATGATTAAAAATATGGAATAAATTTTTAAAAATTCATAGCTCATATGTTGTATTAGTTAATTTTAACATAATCATGTTATTGAAAAAATGAGTTTTAATAGTGAAAATGTTTCAAATGATTGAAATGTTTTTACATATGAATTCAGTGTAAAATAAATGATAATTTCATAAATTATATTAAATGATAAATATAAATTTATTTATCTTTAAAAACCATTCAATATTATAATTTAAGCATATAAATTATCTCGATGGAAAAAAGTTATTTTTAATTAAAACTAGTACTCCGCCCGTGTGATGCACGCCACAATAAAATAATTCTTATTATTAACTATAGATTACTATTTATAAAACATAATAGTTTATATTAATATTGAATATATTTGAAAATAAAATGACATACATAATGGGGAGTAAAAGTTATAGAAATTGAGGAACAAAAATTAGATATTGAGCAGCCTTCTGTATAAAATTAACAACGAATGATCCAATGGGGAAACAAACTGAAAATTAATAAATAATATATTGAAATGTTAAATTTACAAAATAGTAATAGATAATATTGTAATACTTGTACAAGTTTAAAAAACGTCATCACATGATTTTTAATCCAAAAAAATATATGGAAAGGAATTCAAATGTATTTTTACCATTAAGAAATCATATATATAAAGTGGCATAGTATTCAAATAAGAATCAATATTAATAAACATTGAAATAGGAAAACATTAATTGTGAATGTCAACATAATAGGGATAATTTGTAAACAATGAAAATATAACAGATCATTTACATAGAAGCATTATGTTGTGAACAGAAGGGGATAATAAGTAATTGCATCCACGAATTTTTAAATTCATCTGTTGTTCCCAGTCGTACTGGTAGTGTACTGGAAAGACGTATAGGTGAATTCATGCATTCCCAATTAGTAGACATTGTCATAGCATAGCAAAACTGTCGAATGTTGGGTTGACACAAACGATCATCCCTACAATAGATAATACATGCGAGAAAATTAAAAATTGGAATTCAGTTAGTGTAAATGATATAGGCATCAGAAAAGAAAATGGTTACACTTGAACATGTTCATTCATTTTATTAGTTGAGTAAATGTATAATTTCAGTTACAACTGGAAAAAAAAAATTAAACCATTAATTTGAAATAATATAAGAATATATGTTGTCAAATAATACCTGGAAATTGAATCACAAAATATCAGTCAATCTTGTCAGCCTTTGGGTTGATGATATCCTTTATACAAATATGCAGTTCATCGGCAGTCCCTCCCTGCATTGCAGCCCTCACCTCTCCATCACTCCTCCTCCCCCCCCGGCCTATCCCCTCCCCCTCCATCCTGCCTGGTCCCTCCCCTCCCCCCACTGCCCAGCGTGTCACCTCCTCCTTTCCCAGAACCTCTTCCTACCCCCATGCCCAACTCTACCCCTCCCCTCCCCACTCCTCCTCTTGTCCTCCCTCCCCTGCCCTGCCCTTCCTCCCCCCAGCCCAGCTTGTAACCCCCCTCCCAATTTCCCAGCACCTCCTCCCACACCCTACCCAGCTCTACCCCTCCTGTCCCCACCTCCTCTACTTGTCTCCCACCCCATCTCAGCACATCCCCCTCCCACCTCAGCATTCCCCATACCCATCCACTTCCCCCACCACTCCCCCCCCACACTGCCCTTCATGTTCCCCCACCAGCCCCCCTCCCCCTCCCCTCCCCTCCCCTCCCCTCCAACCTTCCAGCCCCACCCATCCCCCCTGCCCAACCTATTCCCCCACCAGCCCCCTCCCCCTCACCCTCACCCTCCCCTCCCCTCCCCTCCCCTCCCCTCCCCTCCCCTCTCCTCCAACCTGCCCAGCCCCTCCCCTCCCCCTTGCCCAACCTGTTCCCCCACCATCCCCCTCCCCACTTCCCTCATTTTCCCCTCCCCTCCCCTCCGCTATTTTCCCATTCCCTCCCCTCCCCTCCAACCTGCCCAGCCCCTCCCCTCCCCTCCCCTCCCCTCCCCTCCAACCTGCCCAGTGATGACCAGCATCCCTGAAATTTAAATAATATCAACAGAGGATATACGATAAATAACTCAAATTAGATAAGAGAAAATATAAATTAACAAAAAGAAAGGATGTATAAATTACCTGATCTTGTGATCTAAAAAACATCCACTTGTCATATTAAAATGCTCCAGAGTACATTATCCAATTTTCAAATAAATGTATCACATTTATTATACACTAAATGTAGAAGAAACTATTAACTAAGAGAAAATAAAATTATCCATTGATCATGAAATCCCTATATGTTTCCCTCTTCCATAATGCAGAGTGTATCTCCAAAATCCAGTTATAGTAAAGCATATCAGACTGAATTCCTGAAAGAAATCATTCATTAATATTGACAAAGACATGGATTTTTGTTGTGCAATATAAAAAATGATAACAATAATAACTGGAAAATATTTTAACAATCACAAAGTCAATATATAAAAAGTTAATATAGAAAACAGATTGACAAAATGTTTTTCAAATTATACAACATAAATATACATCTTTGTATCTGTATGACTGTATCAATCAACAATAGAGACTTGAAGTAGTAGATTCTAACCAAATTATCATGTCACATTGTAAAAATCTTAATCTGCAAAAACTTCTAACTTTTCTGCATAGGAAAAAATGTTTTAAAATAAGAATACGTATTAATTCCTACTAAAAAAGAAGATTCCAGAATATGAATATAAAAATAAACCTAGTGTGATCCAAAAATGAGATTTGGAATGCTTATGTTAATAGGTAATGTAGGTTGCAACAATATGTGTATTTTTTCACTAATTTATAAAATCTATTCATATTGCAAGCAGTGAATATCTATAAACATCATGTAAAAAGTTAATAATTCAAATGAACATACAGATTGTTAAAGTTGTTATGTTGAATGTATAGATACAGTGTTGTAAATAACTGGTTGAACCAGTATATGTGCTGTGGATATTTCATTGATATGAGAAAATAATATTTTATTGGAATAGTAACATTTCTAAATGATAAACAGAAACATGTTCAACTAATATGTGAAATAACCAAATGAAATGGATGTTTTAAACATTATATGGATCATAGAAAACACATAAACAAGCAAAATATGTTATGCATCATCCATGGAAGAGGCTAATTCGGAAAATAGGGTAAACATATTACATCCACCATAATATAAATAGCAGTCCAATACTGTTTTTGAATGTTTAAAAATAATGCAGAAATCAAAAATGAAAAAATATGAAATGGTCAATCTGTAGTATTACATTGCACTTACAGCTAAAAAATTCAGTCAGTTGTTTCAATATTCATTGCTATGTTCACCATCCCTAAGAGTTGAATCTGTACATAATGCCTAAAAAACCAATTACAGAACATGATGAAACACAGTTTTATCCACATTGAAAAGGTATTACTACAGATTGACCGTTTCATGCCCCCCCTACACTCATCCTCCCCTCCCCACCCCTCCCCTCCCCTCCATTCCCCTGCCTAGACGCTTCCCCAACCACCCCCTACCCAAAGTCATCCCCTAGAAGCCCCCTCCCCCTATCCTCATCATCCCCTCCCCTGCCCATACCTCCCCTCTAACATTCCTATCCCCTCCCTTCCATTCCCCTGCCCAATAAGAAGATTCTTCCCTGAGCCATTCCTCCCTCCTCCTCCACCCCTCTACCCAGCCCCTCCCCTGCCCAGCCCCTCCTCTCCCCCCGCCACCCTACCCATCTTTTCACCCCCCACCCAAATTACCATCACCTCCTCCTACCCCCCACCCAGCTCCACCCCACCCCTCCCCCTCCTCTGGTTATCTCCCACCCAATCCCAGCACACACACCCCCCCTCCAACGTACGTGTCCCCCCTTCCCAACCCCTTCCCCCACCACTCCCCTCTGACCAACCACTTCCCCCACCACGCCCCTTCCCCCTAACGTAATCCTCACCTCCCCTCCCCTCCAACCAGCCCAACCCCTCCCATCCATTCCCCTTTCCACTAAGAAGAATATCCCATGAGCCATTCCTCCCCCTCCTCCTCCCCTTTCCTAATCACTCCTCTACCCTACCCCTCCTCTCCCCCACACCCGCCACCCTTCCTAGCTTGTCCCCCCCCCCCCAAATTCCCAGCACCTGCTCCTACCCCCTACCCATCTCTACCCCTCCCCTCCCCCTCCTCTAGTTGTCTCCTATGCAATCCCAGCACTTCCACCGCCTACGAATTCCTCCCACTGCCCAGTCCCTTCCCCCAGCCCCTTCCCCCACCACTCCCCCTTGCCCAACCTCTTCCCCACCAGGCCCCTCCCCCTTCCCTCATATTCCCCTCTCGTCCCCTCCCCTCACTAAATTCTCAACACCTCCCCCTTCTACTGACTTTGAAACAAAACACATATAGTGAATTGAGAATTTTTATATTATGAAAACTGAAGGACTTAATTTATAATAAGTAACATGGATATACCGTGTATGTAGTATGCATATAGTTAACTGATAATATGTATTTTATGAAAACTGAATGACTTAATTTATAATAAGTAACATGCATTTACTATGTATGCATTATGCATATAATGAATATGAAATCTGCATATAGTAAATATGTATGTAATTAAATATATTACATAATGTAGTATCACAATGTTCAGTTTTCAATTCTCATTTATGTAATATATAATATACATATTTCTTATATTAAAAATTCAATATTACAATATTAATACATAGTATATTGTCTTTCAAGTTGAAATTTCCAGATTGACACCACATCAACATATAGGCAGTATCGAAAAAGAGAACTGCAGTTAGATGAAAAATAATATACCTTTTTTGCAATTTGATATTTGTATGCATATAAGTTGAGGCAGATTTCATATTATGTATATGCAACACCTCTTGGCGATTTCTGAAATCAACATCCATAATCATCATTGCACATACAAAGCACTTGATCTAGGTATTGAAGTTGATAAGCTACATGGATGAAATCCTGTTTATGAAAATACATTATTTGTGTGGGATTTTAAATTATATTTAGAACTGTAAAACTATCTTCAAATAGATAGTGAGGATTCTGGATACTGTTTTATTAATTCTCCATGAAAAATAACTGTGTTTAGGGTTTAAATAGAGGAAGATTCTACCAGAATCCCAAACTCATCATTTTTCTTAAATACACACCTATGGAGACATCATTTTTATGTATTCAGTATGAATATACTAAATATGTAATATGCATATAGTTAAAATCTAAAATTCATTAAATATACTACGAAATGTTGAATAACCATGTTCTATTTTTAGTTCTCTTTTCCATAATATGTAATATACAAATTTCTCATATTAAAAATTCAATATTAAAATATCAATATGGTCTTTCTAGTTGAAAGTACTATATTGACACAATATTAAATTATAGGCACTACATGAGAAGCCACTTGCATAGAAATGAAGAATAATATACCTTGTTTACAATTTGTTATTATTATCCATATGATAAATATTAGATATTCAATATTAGAAATACAATATTAATAGGCATGTGCTGAAAATGAAATCCGCGTATACTGAATTAGTAAAATGAATTCAAAATACTATTTCTAAATCTTATATGAGAAATCTCTATATAATATATTATGAAAAATATTATTATAAACACATTATATAATTTAACTCAAGAATGCCTACCGTATCTCTGAAATCAGATGGTGATTGAGGCGGACCAGGAGGAGGGGGAGGCAGAGGCACTGGAGCCGGAACAGGCTTAGGGAGACTGAGGTGTAGCAGGTGGAGGTAGAGATATTTGAAAGAGGGAACATGTGAAGGGCACACCAAACCTAAAAATTAAAAATAGAAAGAGGAAAGAGGGAGTCTATGAAGGAAATATGAACCTGAATTACAAAAAGGAGAAAGAGTGAAGAGTGAAATTGATCCTAAAATCTTGAGAAAAAGTGAAATAAATCTTGTAAGCTTGTAGGAGATTTCTAGTATAGAGAAGCTTCAATGAAGCATGGATTTTTCTGTCTAATGAAAACAATTATGTGTAACAATATATTACAATAAAATATGATAACATAAAACTATCATGAATCTGTAACATCCAAATCTGGGGGGGTATGTTGCAGCCCACTAATAGTTTTCCAATGATAGACATGCACAATACCCTTTAATATTCATGTGATAATAAACTACATATTAACCTCTAATGGAAAGTTACCAGGTTGCTGGTGTGGAGAACAGATGAAACTGCTTCCTAGAACATCTTATTGGGCCCCTAGTAGGATCCAAAGGGGAACCCAGTGGTTTAGGCCACCAAAAGACTCCAATTAATTGATCAAACTCTTCCTTCTATATCCAAATATTAAACATGAAATAAACTCAATTGAAACTATTAAAACAATAAAATAAAAAAGATATATAATTTTGTAGCCACAAAAGTACAATAGATTTGGGCCAACATTTGAGTACCAAAATGATCCAGCCATACTTTTATGTAGTTATGAATGTTTTCGATAATCTTATAATATTTCCAAAAAAGTAATTATCACCCCAATATGACATCTACAACTCAAATAATCATCAAAACATTGTAGGTAACATCATCATAATAATGCACTTTATAGAAGCATAAGTACAATCCCTTCAGGAAATTGGGCCATTAATGTCAAGAAACAAAGGAAAATTTATGATGTTTATAAATTCTACTTGCTAAAAAATTATAAAGAGGGAAGAAGGTAATTGAACCTAAAATCTTGAGAAATACAGAAATCTATCTTGTGAGGTTGTGGGAGGTCTCCACTACAAAGATGCTTCAAAGCACTATGGATGATTCTATCTATCTAAAACAATTAAGGTAAACAATATATTATCGTAAAATATGTTAACATAAAACTCTACAACAACCAAATCTAGTGGGGTATGTAGCTACCCACTAATAGTCTTCAAACATGTGCTATAGAATACCGCATTAACATTGCATCTGTATCAACAAAAAATTCAAACCATTTATCCTAAATTCATGTGAGTATAACTAACTACATATTAACCTCCAACAGGAAGTTACCAGGTAACTGGTGGGGAGAACAGAAGCACACGATTCCTACCACATCCTATAGGGGCCACGGTAGGATCCTAAGGGGAACCTGGTGGTTTAGGACACCAAAACCATCCAAATGATTTATCAAACTCTTACTTTTATATCCTTACATAAATCCTGAAAGAAACGCAATCCAAAATGTTAAAGCAAAAAAAAAGATAATTTTGTATCGGAAAAAGTAAAACAACTTTGGGCCAAAATTTGAGTTCCAAAATGATCAAGCCACACTTCTATGCAGTTATTATTGTATTAGATAATATAATAATAATTCCAACTCAGTAATGATCACCCCCATATGAAATATATAGCACATGTAATCAACAAAACAGATTAGGTAACATAATCTGAATTCTGCACTTTGTAGAAGTAGAACTACAGTCACTTCGGGGCAACTGGTCTAGTTATTGTGAATCAAAAAACATTGGAGAAATTTAATACGAGTGAATCACAGAGGGAAGAATATAGTGGTGTGAAATGAAAATCACTCTGTAGTATTCCATATGTTGCAGCCCCGTGACAGTGTTATGAATTTATGTTGCAACACTGGTAAGAGAAGCCCCTAGATTTGAAAAAACCAGCGCATATTTAAGAATTTTCATAGAACTCGAAAGGATTATAAACTGGACAGTTTCAAAAAAAAAATTTTAAAAAATATCATAAGATTGATCATTTAGAAATAATTAATCCCAATCCTATGAAAAATAACATTTTTATCCTAGTTAATTTAGAATAGATGGAAAAAACATAAAACCCAATATTATCAATGAATATACCCGCAACATCAGAGAATATAATCATAATAAATAATTTTCAAGAAAGAATGGCTGAAAGAATAAAATCATACCTTTCTAGTTGCAAATTATCATATTAACACAATATTAAATTATAGGCACTACATGAGAAGCCACTTTCACAGAAATGAAGAATAATATACCTTGTTTACAATTTGATATTATTATCCATATGATTAATATTAGATATTAAATATTAGAAATACAATATTAGTAGGCATGTACTGAATATGAAATCCGCGTATAATGAATAAGTAAAATGAATTCAATATACTATTTAAAAATCTAATATGAGAAATATCTATATAATATATTATGAAAAATATATTTAGAAACACATTATATAATTGAACTCAAGAATCCCTACCGTATCTCTAAAATCAGAGGGTGATTGAGGTAGACCAGGCGTAGGGGGAGGCAGAGGCACTGGAGCCGGACCAGGATTTGGGAGACTGAGGTGTAACAGGTGGAGGCAGAGATATTTGAAAGAGGGAACATTTGAAGGTCACACCAAACCTAAAAATTAAAAATAGAAAGAGGAAAGTGGGAATAAATGAAGAAAATATGATCCTTAATTACAAAAGGATAAAGAGGGGAGAGTGAAATTTAACCTAAAATCGTGAGAAAAAGAGAAATAATACTTGTAAGATTAGGGGAGATTTCCAGTACAAAGAAGCTTCAATGAAGGTTTGATTTTTCTGTCTATCGAAAACAGTTAAGGGTAACAATATATTACCATAAAATATGATAACATAAAACTATCATTAATCTTCAACATCCAAATCTGGGGGGGTATGTTGCATCCCACTAATAGTTTTTCAATGATAGACATGCACAATACCCTTTAACATTCTATCTATATCAAGACAAAAATCAAACCATTTATCTTATATTCATGTGAGAATAAACTACATATTAACCTCCAATGGGAAGTTACCAGGTTGCTGGTGTGGAGAACATATGCAACTTCTTCCTAGAACAACTTATCGGGCCCCTAGTGGGATCCAAACGAGAACCTGGTGGTTTAGGCCACCAAACCCTCCAATTAATTGATCAAAATCATTATTCTATATCAAAACATTAAACCTGAAATAAACACAATTGAAACTATTAAAACAATAAAATAAATAATATATATAATTTTGTAGCCAAAGAAGTACAATTGATTTGGGCCAACATTTGAGTACCAAAATGATCGAGCCATACTTTTATGCAGTTATGAATGTTGTCGATAATCTTATAAGATTTCCAAAAAAGTAATTATCACCCCAATATGACATCTACAACTCAAATAATCATCAAAACATAGTAGGTATCATCATAATAATAATGCACTTTATAGATGCATATGTACAATCCCTTCGGGAAATTGGGCCATTAATGACAATCAATAAAGGAAAATTTATGATGTTTTGAAATTCTACTTGCTAAAAAAGTAGAAAGGGGGAAGAAGGTAATCGAACCTAAAATCTTGAGAAATAGGGAAATCTATATTGTGAGGTTGTGGGAGGTCTCCAGTACAAAGATGCTTCAAATCACCATGGATGTTTCTATCTATCGAAAAAAATTAAACGAAACAATATATTATCGTAAAATATGTTAACATAAAACTCTACAACAACCAAATCCAGTGGGGTATGTAGCTACCCACAAATAGTCTTCAAACATGTGATATAGAATACCCCCTTAACATTGATTCTGTATCAACACAAAATTCAAACCATTTATCCAAAATTAATCTGAGTATAACTAACTACATATTAACCTCCAACAGGAAGTTACCAGGTTACTGGTGTGGAGAACAGAAGCACATGCTTCCTAGCACATCCAGTAGGGCCCCTGGTAGGATCCTAAGGGGAACATGGTGGTTCAAGACACCAAAACCATACAAATGATTGATCAACTTCTTACTTTTATATCCTTACTTAAAAACTAAAAGAAACTAAATCCAAAATGTTAAAGCAAAAAAAGAAATAAAACATAATTCTGTATTAGCAAAAGTAAAACAACTTTGGGACAAAATTTGACTTCCAAAATGATCAAGCCACACTTCTATGTAGTTATTATTGTATTATATAATCTTATAATCATTACAACTCAGTATTGATCACCCCCATCTGAAATCTATAGAACATGTAATCAACAAAAAAGAGTAAGTAACATAATATGAATTCTGCACATTGTAGAAGAATAACTACAGTCACTTCGGGGCAACTGGGCCAGTTATTGTGAGTCAAAAAACATTGGAGAAATTCAATTAGAGTAAATCACCGAGGGAAGAATACATTGGTATGAAAAGAAAATATCTCTGCTGGATTCCATATTTTTCAGCCCCAGTGACAGTGTTATGAATTTAAGTTGCATCACTGGTAAGCGAAGCCCCTAGATCTGAAACAACCAGCACATATTTAATCATTTTCATAGGACTCAGTAGGATTATAAACTGAACAGTTTCAAAATAAATATTTAAAAAATATCATATGGTTGATCATTTAGAAATAATTAATCGTAATCCTATGAAAAATATCATTTTTATCCTGTTTAATTTAGCATAGATGAAAAAAACATAAAACCCAATATTTTCAATGAATAGACCCACAACATCAGAGAATATAATCATAATAAATAATGTTCATGAAACAATGGATGAATGAATAAAATCATACTTTTTGTGGGTCTAGCATCACATTGTTCTAATATTCATTTAGAAGAAAGAGTAAACATATATAAATGCGGAGGGAAATATTGAGTTTGAGGGAATTAGGGAACAAGGTGAAGTGAATTTGGAGGGTTTCTGACTTAAGTACTTCGAAGAAGTATTGGGAAGAGGGAAACATAATAAGATCTAGGGTTTCCAGGTGGATGAACCATAGTTGAATAAGGTTGATGGGAGGGGAAAAATGAGCTAGAATTATTGGATCTACAATAGAGGGGTAATGGTAGTGGGAGCCGTAGGAGGAAGGGCGTTGAAGGCATAATCGGAGTGCATGCTGTCAGAATCGTTGCAGAGGTAAATTCAGAGCAGAAACACTGGAAGTGGGAATCGTAGGAGCACCGACATATTTGAAATGTGAGGAAACCTAGGAGTAGCAGAAGATATCGTACCGGGAACCCTAAAATTGTGGGAGGTAGAAGGTGAAATTTTGGGAGAACATCGGGTGGAGCAGCGAAGCCGAAGGAGGAGCACATAGAGGCATATGCGCGGATGGAGGGAAGATTAGGTAAGGGTAGCGGGAGAGGCAAGTTTATAAGGGAGCGGGAGAGGCGAGTGTAATATTGGAGTTTGAACAGTAGGAGACTAAATCTCGATCGGCATAGTGACTACATGAAGGACGTTGTTAGCCGTGAAACACTAATTCAAAGGGAGTAGTGGAGAGCACGCAGGGGGGAATCCAAAGGTGTCGCGGGAGGGAGGATGGAAAAGATAAGGGAATGAGATTGTAGGGAGACGTGTAAGGATGAGAGTTTGACACTTAGGTAGGATGAAGCCTAATATAGTATATATAGTAGATTTGGCATATTTTTACTATTCATCAAAATATGAAATTTATCAAAAATTTATCAATAAATTATACAAATTATATATTTAAATTTTGATTTCAATGTATAATTTTATTATTTCAAATTAAAATTATAAACGTTTCAAAAACAAGATATAAAATGTGTGCACCTTCATAAGGCGAGAAAACCAGAGAATTTTGTAAATCATATATTTTATTAGAAAAAAATGAACTCGTTCCCATGTTCTAGAAATTTTTTTTGATGAATGATAAAGATATAAAATTCAAAATACGTTAAATAATATTCATAATGTGTAGTTTATATCTCATTAAATAATAATATTTAAATAATATATTGTTGTTTAGAAAAACGTGGTATCGTGTACAACAAAATATATCAAGGACGGTCACACTTACGTTTAATGAAAGCCAAGTAAATGTTGTGTGTAGTGAAAGATTAGATTGGTGTTTTTTATAACATAATGAAAATATAATTCATCTCTAAATTAAACAAAATTGATACTCAGTGTTGCATGAAATGAATTCTATCAAAAGAACTTGAAATTTTGTGCAACAAAATCCAACAATAATGTTGTGTATACTGTAATATAATATGGTATTGTGTGTACTAGAAGATAATTTTGGAGTATAATACACCATAAGACATCAATGAAATTAAAATAAAAATTTCTCCTATAATCTCTAGGTGTTAAATTTATCCCCCCTTAAAATAAATCTCTCCCTCGAAAATCTTCGTTGTTATAAATATTTTTCTACTTGAAAGATATTTCATAGAAACCAACATCATAAAATAGGAATAATAAAAAACCAATTTAAAATGGAAATTTAGGAACATAAATTTACACAATTTAACTTTTCACAGTGTTTCCACATTGATTAACACAGGTGGTAAGTGAACATATGGATATAGAAGAGAAATCGTACCATCGAGTTTAGATGGATAGTTATAGAAAATGGTATTTAGAGAAATTTAACTATCGGAATGCTATAAATTTGAGAAGATTTAAGGGACCATATAATTCATTAGATAATAATGTACTAGGATAATTTTATTTATTTTCATGATCCTTTTCTTAAATATGACGATCATGGGACGAAATACTTACTTTATTTGAGTATGATCTCATCATTGGTCATGCCTTGAACAATATCCACATCATATCTAATTTAAAAAAATGACATTTATTTGTCCATTTGTGAACATTTATCATATCATACGATATAATAATATGTCATTCCATCTGTCTCAACAAAATGTTTTGATCAATTTATTGAATATGCATAATTCTACCTATATAGAGATAATACATTAATCTAACTAACTTCAACCAGAATATAAATTATACTATCCATAAATGGATAACATTACAATCCTTCAAAAAACTAAACATATAAAACATTAAAAGGTGGTGAACAAAATCGCCTAAACATTTTTCTCCAATATCGCATTTGGATGTTCTTAGTTGACACATTCCAATCATTTAAAAATTTTTATCATGAATTCTCTTGAAATATTTTAAGAACATAAATTTCCATAAAACCATAGTGAAAACATGAATTCTACCAAAATTAATTACTTCCACACACCGTATTTAGCAAAGAAAAATATATAGTCAAACCATTATATAACATTGTATTATAATCAATTATGAAATCATTAATGCTATCAAATATATTATTTTCTATTTATCCCTTAATTTTTCAAATATCATTTGATTTCCAAAAATATGTTGATCAGTTTTTATGGTTACTGATACCATATACTATTGGAAAACCACAATGGACAAATACATTGATATGCCAATATTCCATAATAATATAAAATTGAATAAAAACGCTATTTTTTAATTCCATTATATTAAAAATATATCATTCCACTTCATAGTTGAAATAATCCCAATCAGCAACAGTGAACTCATGTTATTGGCTATTTTCATTGGACTTAATGGTTTTTGGTGATGTTAATCAATGATAAACCTCATGTTATGGATTTCGTTAGTGTAATTCCTCTATTTTTTTTTGCACTTGTAACCCTGATTTTGGGAGGTTAACTCTATAAATCATTTTGTTTTTTCCATTTACATAGATAGTAAAATGATAGATTACCATATTCGCAAAAATAAATAATTTATCATTTTAATTAACACAATTTCCTCCTTGTTTCCTTCCACAATTTTATCAGAAATAAAATCTAATATTCTTTTCTCTGTAATTTTTATAGTTTCTTTTGAACTGTATCCTACAGTTCTTATCAAAACCATGAGATAGAAGAGAAACTGTAGTCTCCCTTTTTGTAATAAATGTATCTGATAGGTACATGCTTAAAAATGAGTTCATTAACTCATCCTAATCCAGGGAGTCGATTTTATCTCGTTTCCTCTTATTCTTGATAAAAATTCTCCACATATTATCATTACCATCCAAGAAATAAGATCCCAACATAACCTTTTCATGTTTTGAACAATAGAGAATCAAAAATATTTTTCAATGGTACAAATCCATGTCTCTGCAACTAGTGGAACAATCCTCCGACTAAAATAAGGTGGATGTTTCATTAAGAATGATTCCAGAGAATGGTGTTCGCCCCTTTGGTCATTTGGGAGCCTAGCAGGATTTGGGGTCCTAGAAACAAGATTCATTATTCAAGCTCCCATTACATTTGGTTGTTCAGGAGGTCAATCATTGCATTTCCCATCTCATCCAGCATTATCGTGGTTATTTTGGGTTAAAACCATTTTCCAAAAACCAAAATGAAGAGTGTGAGAAGAAAAAAGCATACTTGGAAAACAACATAATCAAGGGGAAGTACTTTCAATCTCTAATATCATTTGATTAATACTAGGTTATTCTCGATAGTTACCTTCATTATAGGATTTTAATCTATAGTTAGACTTACCCTTAAGGACATCTCTAGACATGACTTATAAATATCTATATGTATCTCACTAATGTTTTATCATCATAGTTTCCGTAGTTTGATTAATCCTTTGATATGATACCAACTGTAGAGGCCCATTATTTACGTACATGGAATATACATTCCTTTGTGTAATACTTAAAAAAAGACACAAAATGATTCCCACGACCATATTAGTTTAGTGTCTTTGTGAACCTATGACATAAACATCTAATCGTGGTGAAATATCTTCAACATCTCTTGTAAGGAACATCCCCTTTTTTTCCCTACCTAAAACCTATCTTTTATATCATTCTGAAAAATATTAAAAAGGGTGAGCTCAAATGCTCAGTTAGGGTAAGAAAAAGAAATATCAATTATATATAACATTTGAAAATATTATCCTACCTATAATTGATCATAATATCATGCCATAGGATAAATAATATAAGTGAAAAAAAATCCAAATAATCATAATAGAAGATATGAAACATTTTTTAAGACACACATAATCACTTCAAATCATTTCATATTAGTCAAGGCTCATTTCCAAGACCATCGTATTGAAAAAATTCCATTACTGGACCAAGTTATCTCCTATTTTCAACCATAAAATAATGTATCGGGTTTACTTGTCAATCCAGCCATGTCTATATCATGAGATATAAATATTTACCCAATGAATTGGAGGGATATTTAGGTCCCAACCATTTCATAATGAAACCATTCTTATTTTTCCACAATAACATAAATCATACATTATAACATAACCCATGTAATAAAATGGGATACATAAACATCATGCCATCATAACATAATACAAATAAAGTAAATATAAATTATAAAAATAATTCCATCATAATGTTATCAAATAAAAGTAGTAACAGGGATAGAAACCTAACTGTATATCATCATATATTGAAAATAATCTTGATAATACACTTGAACACAGTTCATAGAGAAAATATCCTTTCTTCTTAAAAAATATTTTCTTTTCTCAAAATTTTGTTCAATTCAAAAAAAATATTTTATTGAAAACATACATGAAAACTTCTAAAGGATTCATTTTAAAAATAATTATTTATGAATGAATAAAAATATGTTAATGCAGTATAAGTTAACAAAAACATTTTCCTTGATCTTCTACCATAAAAGGAAAAGATACCTCATATGGTAAACAAAAGAATGGTTTATTCCAAACTATGTAGTGAAAGAAAAAAATGTGTAAAATGAAATTAACAATAAAAATTAGAATGAATAAAGTTTTATGAAAACATTTTTTTAAAACATGGGAATGGATGATGAATACAACCCCAAAAAATACTTACATACAAACTATCTCGGATAAAAAAGAGATTGAAAAAGTAGCCCTTATCATATGTTGAATTTCATTCAAATTTATTTGAAACTCATTTATAGTGGGTGAAAATATATTATTAACTTTTGAAAGAACCATAATAATAATTATGATATCATATATGCTTCAATTATAACATTATATTACCCATTCAATTGTCAATTCAATGTTAATAAAACATTTGTTGTTATAATTATTTCGTTTATCGTATGTTTTTGGACTAGTTATCCTTTATATGGTTACATAGATCATGATTTTATTACATATTGAATATAAAACATGGTATATATATATATTATATTCAGTATATATATATATATATAATTGATAGATAAATGAAACTAAATAAAGAGTAGGTTGTACGTATGCATTGACGGTGTTTTTGTTTCCTTATTGAATTTGATGGATGTAAGTAAATGACATATATATATATATATAGATAAATCTAGAAAAATTATTTTGTCATATATTTCTTGATTATTAATTATTGATACATTATAATCATTCTTGAATGGTTAACACAGAGAATTAATCTCATCGTGTCATGGAGATGGTAAGTCATACGTACGCACCATCGACGATATCATTCCCATAGTTATTAAATGGTATTGAATTGGATGATGTATAATATATCATAATTAGTAAAAGTTTATAATAATAATATATTGTTATTATTTCCACCATTATACCCATCCATATAAGGTGGTGGTGAAAACATATCAAACTACATAGTGGACACGATAATTTGTATATAAGCACGAGCAGTGATTTAGTTTTTTATACGATGAATAGAAGGTGAAATAGTGTTTTCTCATTTTTATAAAAACATATCAGTATATTAGGGATATTTATGTTATTAATTTATATTGAAACAAATAAATGAGTGTAATAAATGAAAAAATAAATTTGAATAAATCAGTAGTAGAGAATACCTCTTCCTCATTGTGCATACTATAAATTTACTCTTACTGCCCCATAGTTGGTCTTTTGATAATACCATCTCTTCGAGAATGTGACTAGTGATTTTTATAAGAGTAATGGTTATTGTTTGTATTAGATTTAAATATAAAAAAAGAATGAAGACGAGAGGTATGAGGTGCCATTTTATAAGAGAGGAGAGAGGCACTTTAGGAAACTCTCAAAAATACTATTTTATAATAAAATCAATCCCTGCCAAAAAATCAATAAAGTGTCCTTATTTCTAAGAAGATATTATATAGGGTGGTAATATAATCATACAATAAATTTAGGACCAATTATTTTTTTCAATTTAATCCTTATCATCTTAATTGACCCTAAGTTATTGTATTAATGTTTAATATCTATAATAACATTCTAAATATTTAATGGAAATTAATATTTACATATGTGGTGCTAATTTACCATAATTGGATAATTAATAATATTTTAGACCTTATATTTATCACTTATTAATTTTTAAATATTTTAATTATTTTTATATAATTTAATTAAACATTATGTTTATAAAATATCAATAGTGTCAATTTTGACAGTATTCATTAATTAGACATTAAATAAAATTCACAAAGAATCTAAATTCGAAAAAAAATATTAAATATACTCAAAACCTATTATATTATCCTAGAAAATTAATAGAGAAAATTAATTTGTTCATTTGATATTTAAAAAAAAATTATTTATTTAATATCTCAATTAATAAAACAATTTCTATGTCATTATTTTGTCATCATCAATGGTAATTATTTAATATAAAAAATTATAAAAAAATTATTATGATGTAGGTATTTTTTTTATTTTTCCAGATATTATGTATAGTCACTTTTATCTCCTATTTATACATATATTAAAATTAATTCACATTTATAAAAAGAGATGGTCCCACTTTTCCCATTTCATTAGTTTTTATTACATTCATTTGATTTTGATAGGTTAGTAGGAATAAATTGATTAAATTTAGAGAAATATAGTATAAGAGACTAATTTAATCATCCAATAGGATTTTTACAGATGTTATGGTAATTTTATAAAATTATTTTTACCCGTAATTTCCCATTTTACCTTTTAACATGGCAATAAAAATGATTATCAAAGTTATTATTCATAATGACTATAAATAAAAGTATCCTATTAACATAATTTGAACCTAGTGATTCAAATTATGGAAAAAAATTCAAAATTAAAACATTGAATTTGTAGGATTTAAATTATTATTAATCCCGTTGTTGAGAAAATGGGGTTTAAAAGTTAAAACATTGTAAATGATTGAATTTTTTTTTACCAATGAAGTCCCTGTAATATTATAGATAATGAAATAAATTAAATAAAATGGTTAAAATATATTATCATTATATTTCAAAACTATCAAATATTATAATTTATCGATATAAATTATCTCGATGAATAACTATGCTTTTAATTAAAATTTATAGTTTTTATATTATTCATAAAAATATGAATGTTATCAAAATAAAATAATAAATTTACCCAATGTAAATATTAATATCCTGATAAAAAATAATATGTTTATTTTGTCAAATTGAACTTATAAATGTGTTAAAACTAGATTTAATATGGATAACCGGTCAAAAGGCAACAAAATTGGATTTTTTTTTTAAAAAAACTACATATTTTATCCAGAAAAATTGAACTTGTTCTCAAAACATGTTCTAGAAAAAGGTAAACATGAATGATAATGTTAAAAAATTAAAAATATGTGTAATAATATTCATATATTCTTGATTATATCTAATTATATAACAATATATTCATAATATATCATTGTTTAGTGAAACTCGGTATTGTGTACAACGCAAGCTATCGAGAAAATCATTGTTGATTGTAATATAAGCCACGTAAGTGTTGTGTGGAGAGAATGATTCATTGGGTGTTGTGTATAACATAATCACAACTAAATGAATTATAAAATTTAACAAAATATATACTCAGTGTTTCGTGAAATGAATTATATCAAAAGAACATGTAATTGTGTACAACAAAATCCAAGATGTTGTTGTGTATACTAAAATCCAATACATTTTTACGTATAGTGCAAGATAATATTGGTTTAGTGTACTACAGATGAAATCAGAGAAATTAAAAAAAAATCATTCTCATAAAATATTATTGCGTTACAAAAGGACAAGCTTCCATGTGGGGGGGTAATTATTATGCAGTATTCGGCTATCTGAATGGGATTTTGGTTAGGTCTCCAATTCTCAGACTACCATATAATGTGGTGATGTTCTAGGTGTATTTTGATGCTTCCAGTATAGGCTATGGGTGTGTGATGATATAGTAATGGAGAGTGGTATCCTATGGGACTAGGTAGTAAATTCCCCATGAATGTAACTATGGAACCCATGATCATGAACATTCATCGGTCATCTTATCAGTAATGGTGTGGCGTCATTACCTCATTGCGGAGAATTGTGTGGTCTTCACTGAGCATAAGAGCTTGAGGTACAACTTTTCCCAATGATAACTGAACTAGTTGAAGTGGAGGTGGATGGAGTTTCTCTAGGATAAAGATTTTGAGATCTCCTACATCTCTAGAAAGGGGAATTTGTTGGCAGATTATTTGAGCAAGAAGTTACATAAGGAAGTGGTTCAATAATATACAGACACTTGGAAGGTGATGGAGGAGTTGGATTCATTACACATGGGTGTTAGAATGGATTTTGGAAGATTCCATCATTTATAGATGATGGTATAGTAATCTCAAAGGAACGCGGTGAATGAGTATCTGTGGGGAGACTCAGAGGTTCTTGTGATGCATGATCGCATTGACTGGGGTGATACTTTGGAGGGAGGGTCGAATGATGGTTAGAATCATATGTGGTTCCATGAAGAGATATTTTTTAAGTTAAATGCATGGTGATGTTCTATATGAGTTTCATATATCACCAGTAACAGTAATCCTAGGTTTTCATGTTGTAACATATATATGGGGAATAGTCTTGGTGGCCCATGATGAAGCAGGAAGTAGTAGAGTTTTTATAAAATTGGTTTTTGTACCAGCAAGGGACATCTGATGACAGTTTCAGATGGTTTGTTGAAATCCCTAGAAGTACTTGAGGGGATGCAGGATGATATCTCGATTGACATATTCACAAAATTACCAATGGCTTAGGAATTATATGATGTTATTGGGTAGTAGTGAGTTAGTGAACAAAATCATCTCACTTTCTAGATATCAAGGTGTCAAACACAGTTGATTCATTATCATGAAGGTATGTGGATGAGGTGGTGCAGATACATGGAGTCCTGAGATCCATCACCTTTGATCAGGATACATGTTCTACATCACGAATATGGAGGGGATTGTAGCATCCCATTTCACTTTGTTATTCCTTAGCACTGGTTTCCATCATCCGAATGATAGAAGAACTGATAGCACCATCTAGAAATTGGAGGACATGTTTTGAGGACGAGTTCTATAATTTAGTGGGGTTTGGGTGAGACATTTTAACTTTCTAGAGTTTAAATAAAATAATATCTATCAATATTCTATTAGCGTGGCTCTATTTGAGTAATTTTATAGGTAGTTGTGCCGTTCAACCTTGTACTAGATGAAATTTGGGGAGGACGATATTCTTGGTCCATATGTGGTGCAGAGTTGGATAGAGAAGGTGCCACTTGTCCTTGAGAGGATGAAAGTATCACTTGACCAATATAAGTTGTATGCTGATTGCGGGAGAATTACTTTGGACTCTAAGGTTAGGGACAAGGTATTTTAGTAGGATTCCCCTCGACATGGAAAGTGGAGGATTGAAAGAGGAAGTAATATCTATACCATGTTTCTCATACCATTCGAGGTTTTGGGATGAGTTGGTGAGTTTTCATATAAGTTAGCATTTCCACTGTAGTTGGGGAGGTTCCATGACTTCTTTCCTATCTCCCTGCTTCATCGGTATAATCACGATGACTCTAATGTCATCCAATAGGGAATGTTGGATATAAAAGGTGATGCAACATTCCTTGATTGACATGTGGATATCCAAGATCATCATAACATACTTTTCTGAGGAAGGAACATTCCTATGGTATTCTTGATGTGGATTAATGGTTTCCTAGAGGAGATAAATTTTGAGCATGAGAGGTAGATGGGTTCCCAGTACCCAGATTTGTTTTTAGTTTTGATCATGTGTTTTTATATGAGATATAATTCCTGAATCATGTTTTAATGAGTTGATTTTTTCCTTGTTATTTTGTGTAAGATAATGTCTGAACAAACTAGGAGGGGAGGACCTGATCTTTAATCATGATACTTTAATGTAGATTTGAAAAAATCCATGTAGGTGAGTCATTTCCACCCAATGCAGATATTATCATGACATCGGGGAAGGAATTACTAGATTCATTTGTTCGGGTGTTGTGAATTTTGGTGCCTGTGTTGTATGTATTTAGGTTTTTGGGTTAGAAAATATCAGAGGATGTGTTGTTCTATGTTCACGATTCCATCATGATTTCTAACAACATAGGGGGGCTATCCTTGAGAGGTTTCTTATGGGGTGGTTTTTGGACTGCTCTTTCTTTGGATTTTTTTTTGAATTATATGGATGAGAATATTTTGAGAGTTAACTTATGTAATGGATCATACCCTTGTGGTACATTACATTGTCAAAAAACCAATTATTGGATCATTTTGGGAGGCAAAGATATCTCATTTCAAGACTTTTCCAAATTTCTATTATTTATGTTGGTAGATCGAGGGTGTTGAAAGTTTGAGGTGTCGGTAGGTCGAGGCCATTTATAGGATGAGGGATCAATGGGTCAATGTGTCGGTAGGTCGATGGTGTTGGTAGGTCACTATGTCATTTAGTCATGGTGTCTTTGAGTTAGGGAATTAGTGAGTCATGGAATCTGTGAGTAAGGGTGTCAGGAAGTAAGAGAGTCACAAAGTCAAGGTGTCGGTGAGTTATGGAATCAGTGAGTCTGGTCCTCGGTTTTTTAGGGTGTTAGTGAGTCAGGGAATTTGTGAGTAAGGGCATCGGTGTGTTAGGTGTTAGTAGTTCAAATTGGGGGCTGAACACCATAAGATCCTCCTCTGTAGCTCAACAACAGTGACTTGAAATCAGTGGCTTTCTATCGTTGACTTGCTGTCTGTGACTCACCCATCAGTGACTCATTTTTGGTGGCCTAATATCAATGACTCACCAATCAGTGACACATTGTATTGTCACCCTATTATATTTTATTTGACAGATATAAAAAATAAAGCCTATTTTCGGTGTTTATACTATTGTTTCAATGAATATTAATAATATCATTAATATCAAAGCTCTTAGAAGACATTGAAATAGTACAATTGTGTGATCCAAGCGACATTCCAACATTAATGGTATTCAGAACCATTTATTTCTATTGATAAAATATATGTATTTTTCTAAATCCTAGGTCCACTCTTCTCTTTTCTACTTGTTCATCGAGACCGTTTCTTCCCCAAACGAGCTATGCACCTATTTTGTATCCCCCCATCATCGGTTTTCATTGGATTCTACTGCTCGCATGACCCCTCTTTTTTGGCCCAATTAGGTGTTTTGGTCATTTGTTGTTCTAGGAAGGTATTTTTTCCACTCTATTTAATTGTGTATCATACATAATGGGTGTAGTAATATTCCTTTATGAAAAAATAAGGAATCCAAATTTTTACAAAGATAAATGCAAATGATGTTATACCGACTTCAAAACCAGCTGGGAGTAGATTGATTATTATCACTACTTTTATTTGTTAAAATTGTTTATGATGTGATCTATTGTGGTCATGTGGCCTCAAAATATCATGTTAATTGGGGGTATTTTATAGTTCATGGGTGATGTTTTATAGCTATTATTGTTTCTCTTGGGATAATGAATGTATATATCAATTTTATTATTCTTGTAAAAGTGGTTTAACAAAAACATTCCCTAGGAATCAAAACCATTGTGTGATCAACACTAGTTATCAAAGTGGAAAATTAAAGTGATTTTTTGGCCAATTATAAATACAACCTATTTTTTAGTTGTGGTTGTTGGTTGTGTTTTTTTGGGTTTCGTGCCTTCTGTTGGTTTTGGTGGTTGTAGCTATGTGATTGTGTGTATTGGGCAGTATAGGAAGTGTCATGGTATCTCAGGTTGAGAGACTGATTTATTGTGGAATGGATAGACTTATTATTCCCTCGGACTATAATTGGTTGTGTTTGGGATGAAGGGATATACGATTGGGTTTTGACATGATTTCATGTTTATGGGTGTGATGCCAATGGTATTGTTGTGCAGCAAGGCTTTCCGGTTCTGTTGTGAGAGGATTAATTGAGACAAAAAATATTGAAGAAGGTTGTTTGTAGATTTATTAATTTTTGTAGTTGGTAGTGGATGGTATGCATGCTCTACCATATAATTTTTTATGTGTTTGGTTGTTTCTTAGGTTGGGATCAAAATAAATAAAAGAATGATTTAATAATGCATAATGATATCTGGTTAAATAATTTGGTTGGTGGTAAGATTCGAGTTGGGTATTGTAGTGAAGCGGTGTTCATGTGATAGTCATTCGTGGTGGTGCATGCATGTAGGGTTACCAACATAGGTGGTTTCGAGTGTGATGGTTGTATGTTTATAATTCTATATGAGGGGTGTATTTTTTTACCTGTCTATATATAAACTTGTAGTTCCCTATGCTTTCAATATGCACCACACCCTTATTGAGAACTATGTGCCAAAAACCCCCCATTGTAATGGGAGAGGGTGTCTATACCAACATCCAAGTTGAAGAATTGAAGGATGGTTGCTAAAAATTCCATGCTCCCACATCTAGGGATTTATCTCCCATGAATTTTCAGGCAGTCTATAATGGATTTATGTTTATTCCAGATTCATGGTATTGGCTAGGTGAGAGGTGGTTTATTTTCCAAGTGTCTTTGGGATGAAGTCCAAGTACTTTTTTCCTAGATTTTTGGTGGGTTTGGTCTAGTTTTCTATGATTTAGATGTGTGTGGTTTGTGTACTAGGTGTTTGTGGGTTGGTTGTTACAATGGTGCTTGTGGAAGAGCATGGTAGAATCAAGAAATTTTCCATTATGGATGAGCAATTAATTATTTGTAAGTGGTGTGGGTTTCAAAAATATTGATGTGATTATTATATTACATTACATGATTTTAGTTTCTTGGTGAGTGTGCATTACTAAGGTTGGGTGGTTAGTATTCCTCAATAGGTGTTGTTGGTTTCTGATGTTTTCTCAGACAGGTATTAGTATGTTCTTCTAAATTGTACATAGGTGACATTGTCTTTTCCTAATAAGTATATTGGTATGATCACTCTTCATATATAAAACTATTTCTAGGTTTCCATGGATATTATGTAGACTGTTCTAAACCTTACTATCTTGGATATTGGGGATAGTTGATGTGTCACTACTTAGTTTTATTTTTGGAACTAATATTTGTGTTGTCTTTATGTTTCTTGTAGTTTTATTTAAACATGAATGCGGGATGGGTTTTGGTTTTTATATATTTACCTTTTGTAGAGTTTTATGTTGTTGAAACATCTTTTCATCCAATAATGTTTACTATAAAATGGTTATTGCATCTGACTTTTGTTAGATTTCTATAGACCTTTTGTTGGTCACCTCCCTAGGAAATATTGGAGGCGGGTCTCAGGGGTCATTAGATCTCCTTCAACTTAAGGAAGAAATTTCTCAGCCTCTTTCGATAAAATCCCACGCAATGAAGAAATAGAGTTTTTATAAATTGGTCCCATTATTTGAGCGATGTGAAAATGGGAAAAATGTTGGTTTGATTCCTTTTTCATTAAAATTCAAGAGTTTCACGTCTCCTCTACTATAATAAGAATCCTCTCCTCCACACACCTAACACCTGTCATGATAAATTGGATAAAAAAATATCTAACAAAATGGATACTTAAAAACCTTCCATAATCCTAGAACCCCCCCCCCTTTGGCATAGATCCCTCCACGTAATCCCTTTTCATTAAAATAAATATCTACCACAAAGAAGAGGTAACATATTTCTTCATGAATATTACATTCATTTCAATTATCCACCCCCAAAAATAACCTTATTAATTGATTATATTGAATCAACCATATCATAAATATACAAGGATATTTTTATTCTAAGGCTTCTACAAACACAATCACACACTTTCATCTAAGGGGAATCCATTATACTTTGTATTTTTATGTTCTACAACAGCTTCAGGAAACGATGATTGTTTTTTTCCTTGAAAACAATTCATGTTTGGGAATTATTATGAAACACTACATATATATATTATGTATTTATTCTTCTATAATTCTTTTATAACACATACATTTATACATTCAATCTTCTGTAAATATGATAACATCATTTGTCGATGTGTTGACTACTGCCTCCTCAATGCGATGAGATTCATTCACACATTAAATGGTATGACTAATGGGATGATTGAGAAAAAATATTTGATATATATGACATAATAAGTATAATTCAATGATATAATATAAATATATACGTATATTTTATTTACATACATTCTTTTAAAAAAATATCAAAATAAAAAAAACATCCATTCATACATACGACCTTCCATCTCCATGGATAATGTATTCCATTTCATTATTATACATTTTATAGAATATTATAAATACCTTTATTCAGAATATATATAACACCCCAAGGTTTTTTATATAAATATTTAATTCATTTTATAATCTATCAATTCAACCCATATTTTCCTCTACTCTGTTTTTAATTTCAAAAAACTGCCATCTAGAGTTGTGACTAGTATGTTATTTGGGGTCTCATAGAACAAACATCATTTTTGTTTAAAGGTATCATACCCTTATAAATAGTTATATGAATAGTAATAAGAGTCTTAGGAATAGTAAAAATGATATTATTTTATTTTCTCAAGTTAATAATATAATGAGATCTTAATTAATTTTTTAGTGTTATATAAATCAAATTATACCTTAAAATTATAATTTCTACAATTAAATATGATTTTATAAAAAAATTAAATTAGTAATATTTAAAAATTAATTTTGAAAAATTTAGCTCATTTTTGTATTCTACATGTCGAAAAATTGTAATGGTGAATTTGTGAGATTTTTCTAAAATACTTGAATTTTTTGTTAATAGTAAAATATAGTTTTCAGTTTTTAGTAGATTATGGACATCATAATGACATAATAAAAGGATAGTCGACTTGTGTACATTATCATATAACATGAGGTTTCCCAAGTGTCTAAACAAATGGTAATATACCATAGGAAAGCCCGTGGCATGGCAAAAACCACTAATGAGGCGTCACTTTGAATTTTTTAAAAAACTCCATCTTTTTATATAATTACCCACACATCCATTCATTTTATTTCATTCAAATTCTCTTATACTGAAATAATTGTTTGTTTTAACACTCTAGGATTCCTACAATGGTGTTCTTAAACCCCCAAGGTCCCAACTGTCTTGTTCTAGGAGTTACTCTACATGTTAAGAGAATCTGTCACCCTCCTCTTTTAGTTGACACTTCTTTTTTGTTATATATTTTAATTTCTATTATCATAAATTGGAGTTATTTTTAAGTATTAATCTTACTATAATTATTATTTCAAAATTATTATATACCATTTTTCTCTCATTATATAATTTTATGAAATTTTAGGTGATGTTGTTAGGCTGCCAAGTTTTCATAAGTGATCTCTCTTATTTTCATTTATTTTTAAGTTCATCTCTTTTCTTTTGCTCTCCTCACATCCTCTGTCCAAATAACCATGAAGACTCCATTATAATCAATATTATATAATTATATCCTTTTAATGGAGTAACAATCATCAGTATCTTCTCTCTCTCTCACCCCTTTAATTTTATAGGCGAAATCAATGTCCATTGGGTTCTAATTTATATCTTTTATGGACGATGAAGATTATTTATCAAATTCTCTTTCATTTCTGGTAATGAACCCATTTTAATAGATGAAACAAACTATAATATATGTATTATAACTAAATTACTATTCATGAACCATTATATGTACATATTATTAATTCGTATGACCTAACTAGTTTTTAATAATCATAATAACGCTTAATTAATCTATGTGAATATCATTAATAATTCATCTAACGATTCAACCGTTTTCCATGTAAAAAAATTATAGAAATGAAAATTAAAGATAATGGATGTTCATAAACAATATGTAATTTGTGTTTTGGATATTTACATCCATTCTATATGAACTCCATTACTTAAAGATAAGAGATCTGATTAAGAAAATCATGAAAAAAACACTCTGAAACGAAAAAAATCAAAATTATAACTTATCAATAATAGCATAAATGAAAAAAATGAATTATGATAAAGTATATAAATGATTAAGAATTTCTTAATTAAGTTATTAATTATTGTAATTTCAAATTTCAGAACGTAAATTTCGTGAGGGGAACACATTCAAATTTACGGTAAGGTTTTTCCACCCGAACTTCCATGTACATTTGGGTTACGTTCATTGTCTAATTACATCAAAGAAATTCTAATATATTATTAGGTACTCCTAATAAATTCGGTGTGAGTATTCTATATATGTACATTGACCATAATCTCTCCATATTTTATGGATATTTTCATTTTTTAAAAGAAACATTCAAAACTGTTTCGAAAATACAGGTCCCATTCAAGGGAATTACTGATTTTAATATCTATTTTCAGGGGAACTATATAATATGTTTTTGGAAACCATTATCTTTCTAAAATCAGTCAATTTATTAAGAAAATACTTTTTTACTTCTCTTTTTAATTTATACAAATATTCTTCAAAATATATATTCTTTTCAAAGTATAGGAGTGTTTATCTCAAGATTGACTAGATGATCTTATAATAGTATCTTCATCTATTTCCACACTCATTTTGATTATTATGTAGTATTTGGATTTTTATTCAATGATTTCATCTATAATATTTAATTTAATGGTTAATAATTATTTAGTCTATTGATGTAATATCTTAAAACCATTCATCAGTTTACTTTGAATGGTTAGTATTTTTTATTAATGTTCAGGGAAGACTATTTACATTTCATATAATAGTTTCATTATTATTGTGTATGTTGTTTATGATTATCATAATTCATATGAGGAATGCATTAAACATATTATCTTTCATGTGTGGACAACTATATCCCCTTGGTGCATTAGTATGTCTAATGAGACAAATTATAGTCATGGAACAAGGCCTTGAAAAAATGATTACTAATGGTCTTGTCACGAGGCCTTGACGGTATGGTAATGTTGTCCCACATTATGCATTCTCTAATTATGGAAATAGAATCAATGGTTCAGGTGGATATTATAATAGTAGAATACCCATTATTATGTTATGTTATGTTAATATTAACTCGGCTCATTTTCTACCCTACTATGTTAATGTTTATTTTTAGAGGCATGTGTTTCAAATTATTCACCATGTCTAATGTTTATGCTATCTTCTATCGTATGGCCTACCCATACTGATCATTTGAGCTCACACCTTAATTATGAATCATTTTCTCAGTACATGAATTAGTTTATTATGAATTTCATGCTGAAATATCCTAGGAGTTATGGATGAAGTATAAAGAGTTTCTATGTAGAATTTATTTTAATGTTGCAATGTTTAACTTATATATGAATCTTGTTTCTAAAAATACTAAACTACTCAGCCTTTCGATATTCTTATTCCATTTTTTTATTCCAAGGTAATACAAAAAGGCACTGGCTCTAGAAAACTGGGGTTGGGTCCTTACAGTTGGTATCAATGGATGTTTAGTAGAAAACACAGAAACTAGATATAGAAAACATAGATTAGGGATGATTCCATAATCTAGTCTTTGAGTATAAATATACAAGAACGTCATAGTATTCTATTAAGGAATATATTATGTGGATATTTCAATAAATACATTACTGTATAGATATGAGCAGATAGAGGCGTATCTGGCACAAATTTACCTCCAAGTAAAAGCTCTTACAAGGAGTTTCTGGCTTAACCTACGGTATCATGTTACACAAAATCGAGGCATCCTGCACTCTTGGTTATGAATCTCCAAGAGGATATTCTTATAATAATTCAAATTTTTATTACAAGACATTATAAAGGATTTAAATTTAATTTTTTCATCAAAGATACTATGTTTATGATTAATATATTATCTATTCATTGAAAATTGATTTATTCTAAGTAATTTTCTACCATGGGATTATAAATTGTGATTCAAACCCTAATCTAGTATAATAAATTATTTAGAAATGGTACCTAGTGGAAGGAAGGGAAATTTCACCAACGAGGGAAGGGATTTCCTTATAATCCATGATAATGATATTGGCTCTGGTTTTGTGATTGTTCTGGAGAAAATTATAAAAATATTGGGACAACATACTCATGTTATGAATAATAACCTTACTCATATGGAGAATCTGGATCCTCTATGTGGAGAAGATATGTTAGATAACTTTATGCAACAAAATTCTCCATAATTCAATGGGGCTACAAACCCATTTGTAGCTGGGTAGTGGATAATTTCCTTTGAGAAAATATTTCTTAATTTGGGATGTAATGAAACAAAAAAGGTTTTCATGGAAGTTTATCGTCTAACGGGATATGTGCATATATGGTGTTCTTTAATCCAAAAAACCAAGGATGATGAAGAAATAGAAGAGATTTAATGTAGAGATTTTAAGCAAATATTCATAGAAAAATATTCCCCTTGTGAAAAACAAGAAGATATGGAGAGGAAATTATTGAATCTGAGGAAAAGGAGAATGAATGTGTTTCCATGTATAAATACAACTTTACAAGCCTGAAAAGGAAAGATGTAGACTAAATACAAAATCCAAGGAGAAAATTTGATCGATCAATTGATCGTTTGAAACCATTCAACTGAAGAAATCTAGTCTCCTAGAATTTCTCATTATATGAGGAAATATTTTCATGTTTAATCATGATGAAAAATGAATTCTCTATGTCTTATGAATTTAAGGGAAATAAAGAGAAGAAGATGGATTCTGAAAACTCTAGGAAAGGAAATAATGAAATGGAAAAGAATGAAAGTGTAGAATTTCCATCATGTAGTAATTGTGGGAGGAGACGCAATACATCTTTCTTGAAGGGAATGGGATTGTGTTACATGTAAGGGAATAAGGACCACCTATCTCAGGATTTTATGGGGATGAAATAAGATGCCAATGTTTTGTACTACAATTACATGAAGATAGGACATTATTCACATGAATGTCCTATGTAACAGGTAAATGTTCCCTAATGAAGGCCAATGGAGCAATTCCATGCTTATGTGGTCACAACTATGGAGGTTTATGTTCATAATGATTCTGTGGTAGGTATATTGATAATTTCATAAAAAATAGACAATGTATTATTTGATTCTTGATTGTATCATTCATTTATATCGTCCCATTTTTCCATGAAAATTTGACATGTCCAATTTGATTTAATAAAAGAGTTATTTTTCAAAACTCCTAGTTTATGTATCATTGCAACAAAGGCATGTCGAAAAGTAACCCTAATGACCCATTAATGTGATTTAGTTTCTAACATTATCATTATACCAATTGATGACTATGATATAATTCTTAGTATTAATTGGATATGAAAATATGATGCGAATATCTATTGCAAGAAGTAGGAAGTTATAATTTTTGAGAATTATGTAGAATCCCTTATTATTATAGAAGAAACCACACCATTTGATTCTCATATTGATCAACCACCATTATCTCACCTAAATTCAATTATTTGGGAGGATGTGAATGAAATATATATGGTCGAGGAGATGAATGTATCGATATAAGATCCACCTTTTGTACAGTAATAAGATAATTACTTTCTAGAGGATTTACCTAGACATCCTCTAGAGCAAGAAATTTAGTTTTCCATTGATTTAATTCTTGGGTTAAGGCCCACATAAAATATCTCTTATATAAAGACCAATGTGGAGTTAGTGGAACCAAATAAACATTTAGAGTAATTGAGTGATAAAGTAATTATTAGACCTAGTGTTTCTTCATGGGGAGCCCCAATCCACTTTTCTATGAAAAAAGATGGATCCATGTGGTTGTGCATTGATTACATTGAAATAAATGGTCTTAGTGTAAATAATAAGTATCGTCTGCCATATATTTATGATTAATTTTATCAACTTCATGGAGCCCAATAATTTTCAAAGATATATCTCTAATATGGATGACATCAGATTCTTGTGAGGAAGGAAAACATTCCAAAAAAATGCATTCCGAACAACGTACAAACAATACAAGTTTACAATAATGTCTTTTGGACTTAAAAATGCCCCATATTTTTTTTGTGGATCTAATCAATAGACTTCCAATTAATATCTTGATGAATTTTTGGTGGTTCTTATAGAGGATTTCCTGGTATACTCATAAATTCATGAAGATCATGAAAATAACTTGTGCACAATTCTGAAGAAACTTAGAAAAAATAAATGATATGGGATGTTTACCAAGTGTGATTTTAGGCTCCAATTAGTTTCCTTTCTGGGACACACTATCTCCACGAATGGAATATCTGTAGATCCTATGAAGGCAAGGGCTTTGCAGGGATGGATTACTCCAAAAAACATAACATTGGTATGTATTTTAATTGGATTAATAGGTTATTATCAGTGTTTCATTCAGAACATTTCCTGTTTATCCAATCTAATGACCAATCATACATAAAAAAGAAGTTATGTTTGTATGAACCATTAAATCTGAATATTGTTTTAAAGAATTTAAGAGGAGTTTAGTGAATGCTCTGTTCCTAACCCTACCATCGGGGAATTATTGGTTTGTTATCTATAATGACACATCAATGAAAAGAATAGGTTGTGTCCTTATGAAAAATCATCGAGTGATTTCATATGCATCTAGGCGGCTAAAAATTCATGAACAAAACTATCCAACGCATGATCTTCATTTAGCATCTGTAATATTTTCTCTCAATATTTGGTGACATTACCTCTATGATGAAAAATATGAGATATATAATGATCATAAAAGTGTGAAATATATATTATCACATAAAGAACTCCAAATGAGACAAAGGAGTCGGATATAGATACTCAAAGACTATTATTTCATAATAAACTACCACATGGGGAAGTAAAATAAGGTAGAATATGCTTTGAGTAGAAATGACCATCGAATTATAAACAAGATGAGACTTGAAAGGTATCCGATGTTGAAAAATATAGAAAATATGGGTATGTGAAATATCAGGGAAGGTTACACATCACGACATTTTCAAATGGTTTCCAAACCTTCATTATTGGAAAGGATAAAATGTTCTTAGGCTAATGATGAAGAGTTTTAAAAGAAAAATGAAGCTATAAATGATGTAAAGTTGACTAAATCACATATGAAGGTTGCATTTTAAATTTTAGAAAGAGGCTTTGTGTTCCCTATATTCCTGAGCTAAAGAGGGAACTATTGGATAATGATCATAGCAATAATTTATCTATACACCCTAGTAGAACAAAAATGATTTGATGTATAAAGGATCATTTTTGGATGGAAAAACAGAAGTGGGAGATTACTGATTACGTGTCGAGAAGTTTGGTCTGTCAATAAGTGAAGGCTGGAAGTCAACATCTTGGAGGAGTCATGAAACACCATCCTATTCCTATGTGGAAATGGGATGATATTACAATTGGATTTTTCATGGGGATACAAAAGAATCCAAGAAAGAATGATGTGATACGGTTCATCGGTTACAATCATACAAAATCCGCACATTTTAATGCTATAACAGAAGATTTAAAACTTGGAAATTTACCAATACTATATATTAATGAAGTTTTAATACTTAATGGTGTACCGTCATCAATTGATTCCGATCAGGATCCCTGTATTACATCAAAATTCTGGAAGAGTCTTCAGGAGGAACTAGATACTGATATTTGTTTGAGCACTTTATCCTACCAAAAAACTGGTAGACAATCAGAATGGACTATTCAAACATTGGAAGACATATTGAGGTCTTGTTTATTTGATTTTCATGGAATGTGGGACCAGTATTTACCTCTAGTATAATTTTTCAAAAACAATAGCTTCCATTCAAGTATTTAGATGACACTATATTAAGCGTTTTATGGAATGCGATGCCGTATACAAACATTCTGGAATGATGTTTGTGAACGAATGATTGTAGTCAGTGGTCGTTTTGGGGAAACAACTCAAAAGGTGAAGATTATCAAAACCCAAATCAAAAAATCTCAATGTAGGCAAAAGTGGTATGCGGATAACCGAAAAAGGACTTGGAATTTCAATAAAGGTATCATGTTTTCTTACAGGTATCTCAATAGAAGGGTATTATGTAATTTGTTAAGAAGAGAAAATTAATTCCTAGGTAAATTAGACCTTTTTAAATTTTGCACCAAATTTGAGTTATATCTTACCATTGGGTAATGCCTCCATGTCTCTCCAATTATCACAATGTGTTCCACGTGTCAATGTAAAGAAAATGAATGGTAGACCCAACACATGTACTCACTTATGAAGAATTAGAACATTAGCCAAATAATTCTTTTTGTGAAGAGACTATCATGATTCTTGATACTGAAGATCAAGTATTAATAAATAAGACAGCTCATCTGGTAATGGTTATTGGGAGGAACCATAAGATGAATGAAGCAACATGGGAGCCAATGGAGCTTATGTTGAAGACATACCCAAATCATTTTAAGTAACATTTTGTGAATTCTGAGGAAGAAATTTTTGTAATGAATGGAGAATGTAACATCCAAAAGATTTGAAAATAAATATTGAAATCATTTTATAATCCCACCATTAAACACATCTTTGACTCTACCATGTCTTGAATTCTGATAAACTTTCATCTATAGTTGTGACCAGTAAGTAATTCGGAGTCTCAAAGAACAAACATTATTTCTTCTAAATAGTAACATACACTTATGTATAATAATATTATTTGTAATATGACCCTTATTAATAGAAAAAAATGATATTATTTAATTTTCGTATGGTAATATGATAATGAAATCTTAATTAATTTTTCCATGTCATATATAACTTATTATACCTTAAAGTTTTTATTTTTCGAATTAACTATGATTTATTTTAAAAATGACATTAATAATATTTAGAAATCTATTTTTGAAAAATGCAGTTCATTTTTTGAATTATACACATTGAAAAATGGTAGGGGTGAATGTTGGCGATTTTTCTTAAATTCATGAATTTCTCAACAATAGTAAAACAAAATTTTGTTTTTTTGGTAGTTTGAAGAAATAATAATGACATAATAAAAGGCCGGCCGAATTATGTATAGTAACATAAGACATGATATTTACCATGTGGCTAAATGCATTGGAAAATACCATATTCAAGGCCATGGTTTTGCAAAAACCACTAATGAGGTGTCCCATTGCAATTATTCAAAAACTCCCTCTCTTTTCCTATAAATACACACTCATCCATTTGTTTTAATTCATTAAAAATCACACATCCTCAAATCCGTAGAGTTTTTACTTCTATATGAGTCCCCCCAATGTGTCCTTATTCCCCCAAGGTCTCATCCATCATGTTCTAGGAGTTACTCTACAAGGTAAAGGAATCCTTCACCCTCCACTTTTAGTCGACACTTCCATTAATTATATATTTGAGTATCCATTATATTATGTTGGAGTTTTATTTTATGTATTAATATTACTATTATATTTATTTAAATACAATGATATAACCTTTTTATATCATTATTTCAATTTATGATATTTTAAACGACGTCATTAGGCTGCAAAATTTTCATAAGGGATTTGTCCACATTTCATTTATTTTAAATTTCATCTTTTTTATTTTCCTCTTCTCAACACCAATATCCAAATGAACATGATAAATCTATTATCATATATATACAAGAATTATATCTTTTTAATGTATTAACATTCATCAATATCCTATATCTCTCTCCCTTTTATTTTATAATGAAATCAACTTCCACGAGGATCCAATTTATAACCTTTGTGGGGGAAGACGTTTCATTCCTCAATTTCTCCTTCATTACTAGTCATGAAACCATATTGATGGTTGATTTTTTCAATATATGTATTATAACAAAATCAGTATTCAGGAACAAGTATATGTACATATAATTACATCATAAGTCCAAACTAGTTCTTAATAATCAAAATATCACATAAATAATTTAATTGAAAATCATTAATAATTCATCTAATGATTCATCCTTCTTCCATGTAACCAGATAATAGAAATGAACATTAACACATATGGATGTTCATAAATAATAATTAATTTTTTTCATGGAGATTTTATCACATTTACTATGAACTCCATTACATAAATACATGAGAAACGATTATAAAAATCAAGAAAACAAACAATCTGGAACGACTAAATTTGATATTATAACTTATGAATAATATAAAAAAGAACCAAAATGAACTATGATATACTACATAAATTTATAATATGTTCATTATTAAGTTATTAATGAGTGTAATTTTATATTATAGGAACATATGTTGATGAGTGGAACATTATTGGATTTAAGGTAATGGTTTTCCACTCGAACATCCATTTTTCATTCAGGTTACATTCATTGTCCAATTACCTTAGTGGAATTATTATTTATTTTTATGTACTCATAAGAAATTATGTGTGAGTATTATATATATCTACACTAACCATATTACCTTCCTATTTTATTGATAGTAAAATGTTTTTAAAGAAACATTCAAAACTGTTTTCAAAATACAAGTCCCATTCATGTGAATTTCTAAATTTATTATCTATTTTCAAGAGAACAATATAATATATTTTTTGAAAACATTATCTTAATAAAATAAATCACATTATTATGAAAATATTATTTTACATCACTTCTAGTTTTATACAAATATATCTATAAATGGACACTTCTTTTCAAAGTAAAAGAGAATTAATCTCAAGATTTACGCGAAGCAATTGTATGAGTATCTTCATCTATTTAAACTATAATGTTATTTGTTATTTAGTATTTGGATTTGTATTCCTTTTTATAATCTACATTATTAAATTTAATGTTATATTATTAATTTCTATATTAATTTTCTATCATAAAACCATTCATTACTTTACTTCTAATGGTTAGTGTATTAGCATAATTTTTCTAGAAAGCAATTTATATTTCATAAAATAGTTTTTATATGAATTTTTATGTTGTTTATGATTATTAAAATTCATATAAAGAACGCATTGGACATAGTATGATTCATTTGGGACCTTCTATATCTCCTTGTTGAATCAATAGGTCTAATGAGACAAACTACAGTCATGGAACAAGGCCTTGAAAAATAATTACTAATTGTCTTGGCACACAAAATGACGGTACAGTTATCTTGTCCCGCATTATACATTTCCTCATTATGAAAATCATATTTATGGTTCATTTTGTTATTCTAATAGTATAATACCCCTGATTATGGTATTCTATGGCAATATTTACTTAACTCATTTTCTACAATATTATGTTCATGTTTATTTTTAAGGGCATGTGTTTCCAATTATTCACCATGTCTAATGTTTATGTTATCTTCCATCATATTTCTTAACCTTACTGAGCATTTGAGCTCACCAATTTATTATATTTCATTTTCCTATTACATGATGTAGTTTATTATTAATTACATGGTGAAATATTCTAGGAATTATAGATGATGTCTAAAGAGTTTCTATGTTTTATTTATTTTCAGGTTGTAATGTTTAACTTATATATGAATCTTGTTTCCAATAATACTAAACTACTCAGTCCATCATGATTCTTATTCCTTGTTATTAATATAATGTAACCAAAAAAGCCATCGTCTTCATGCAATTGGGGTTAGGTCCGTACAATATATATTATATTTATATAATTTTTTACATTATATAAGTAAGTAAATCATGGTCTAAGTAAGATGATTATAAATAATAAGTCAACATTTTAATGAATATCAAAGAATATATTAGTCTATGTGAAACTATAATATAAAATAATTAATAAGAGAGTAATATAAGGACGTAATAAACTAATATAAGTATTTAGATATAAGAATATGGATATTTAATATATATATAATTATAAAAATTATATTTGAGGTCTGTATGAATATAATGAGAGTCAATACACAAGGTTATATGTACAATAATCTTATATTTTTTATATTTCATGTTTGTATGAGTATGATGAGAGTCAAGACACATATTAATATTATTTTATATCACATTTTATTTCTATGAGAGACATGCCTTGTTAACCAGTTATATTTTATTGTGGTGTATATAAATCCCATTTAATTATTATATGAGTCTTATAATTAAATTTATGGGTATTTATATATCCTTTTTATGATATTTCATATCATGGATTCTGGGGTTCAAAAAATACCAAATCATTAAAATGGGTTTATATAAATTTATTTTTATTGAGACATGAGTTTTTTATGCCCCTATGTTCTTTTATGAGATTTATATGGTAAATTTATCCTGAAAAAAGTGAATATATTTCAATAAATGATATTTTATGTTTCATTAAATTCCATTTTCTTACATGGTTAGTATAATCAGATGTTACCAATTGGTAAAGGAATATTGAAATAATATCATCGTTTTTCGATATTATTTATTATTATGGTTCCATTCATGAAATCTTATGATACATATATATATATAACTGTTGAATTTGGTTGTGCTATTTGTATTCATGATATAATCATGTATTGATACCATTTATCCACTTTTTGGTGCATAATATTATTAATAATGTGTTTTAAATAAATTATAACTTTATATCTCTCTTTAGTTGGGAATTTTTCTTTATTCAAAACCGTGATTCATAAAAAGGATTTCAAAAGGTATTAAAAATTTATTTATATGTATTATATGTATTTTTAGTGAAATTATTTTAAAAATATTTTCTAACTTTAATAATAAATTTTCAATATATTTAAAAATAAATGATTTTAAAACGGTTTTTATGATTTATTTAATTTTTTTTTAATATTTTCAATGAAATATATTTCAATTTTTTTTCTTGAATTCTTTATATATTTTCAATTTTCAATCTAAGAGAATGGTATTAAAAAAAATTAATTCTTTTTTTATATGTTTTTAGGGAAAATAGTTTTTGAAATTTTTTTAAGATTTCATTAAATGTTTTCAATTAAAAGGATTTCAAAATAATTTCGAGATTTCTTTCATTGATTTAAATTTATTATGAAAAAATGGATTTAAAAATGATTTTTCTTTTAAAAATCCATTAATAAAATATGAAAGCATATTTCCACATGAGCTGTTTTTTAAAGAGATGTAAAAATTATTTTCTATCTATGTTGACATCTGATGATGATACCCATGCAATTTTAAGAAATAATGAAGCTGTTCCATTAATATTATTTATTATAACATATTATGTTTTGATGGTATAATTTTTATAAAACCCATTTCACTTTCATCTGTTAACTTTTCATAAATACCATTTCTATATTATGGGTCATATGATTATGAAACCAACATATTATCATGGTTTATGATTTGATAATATGATTACAAATCCTATCTATTTTCAATAGGTAATTATATAATTAAATTTTTAGGATACAAATTTTATTTATTGGGCAATGATATGAATATTTGTTGTATTTTGGAATATGTATGTATGATTTAATTATTATATGGGTAAGACCTTTATTCCCTGCCAATTCATGGGGTAAATAATTATATATCACGTGATATACTAATATCGTATTTTGAGTGATCTCTAACCACTAATATGGATATGGGAGTGAACTATGACTACCTATATGGTATGGGAAGTGAACACATACTGAAATGATTCCCATGGGAGTGAAACATGACTATTATGATGGTATGGGAAGTGAACTCATATTACTATGTTGGTCTCGAGAGATAATTATGACTACCATGTTTTTTTGGGTATTGAACCCATACTACTAATATGGCCTTGGACATCATGACTTTACTACTATTGAAATGGTTTTATATTATTATGTGCCTTCCATAATTACATGTCTTGTTCCAATGTTATTATTTCATATCTTAATTGCTTTTCTCTGTTACGATTCATGTCTTTTGAGCTAGTTACATTTATTCCATGATTACTTTTTGTGATATTTGATTTTTAGTGTATTATATTTTATTATTATGGTCACATAATCATACCATTATTATTATGTATATGTTTAAATATCTCTCTTATTTAACCATACTAAGAATCATACCTCAACCCTTTATATGATTCATTTCCATTGGTAAGGAAGAAATGTTTTCATGTAGAATTACTAAGTGGTAAGATCTATGTGGGAAAACATGAAGATATTTCATTGTGATAGAAGAATTTTGTTCCATGTTTTTAAAGGCACTATAATAACATGATCATTAGGTGACTCTTTTTTAATTATTTAAATATTTTACAAAAAATGATGTAATGTATATGTATAAAAAGAGAGAGTAACTATAGTTGGTTTCATACTAACAGTTTATAAAAAAAATTTATATTTGGATTAAAAAAATTACTGATATACCTAGTAATATTTCTATTTATATGTATTGGTATATCACTAAGGATAAGTGTAATGATATGGAAATGTATATTAACATTTCCTTGAATTTTTAAAAGTTATCAGTGAGTTTTTTCCAAGCAATCCATCCATGTCTGGACAATAAAAGTGGATGTGGATCTTTCAAACAAGTACCTAGTGATAATAATATTTACAAGGTGTGTAAGGCCTGCTTCGGTGTATCTTGGTGCATAAAAACGGACATTGCAACACATATGTTTTGACAATCCTAAGGGATATTCTTTGTAAAATTTAAAACACTTCATGAATCATCATGAAGGATTTTAATGTATGTTGTTTATGAATAAAATAGGATAAACATAGGGTGTCATAGAGTACGGAAGTTTCATGATTTATTCATCCAATAAGTAATTTTGTTTAATGATAATGTGGTTTTCCACTACAATAAATTGTTATCACTCAATGTTTTTGGGTTTTAGTCAACGGTAGGAACCAAAAGGAACTGGGTTAACATTGAATGTGACCGAATTTTTTTAATGAGCATTAATTTGGAATGATCATAGGAGTAATGGATTTTTTAATCCAAACCAATTAGTTTCAAAGTTGAGGATTAACAATGCATAACATAACCAACTATTTTACTCTCTAATGAATATAGATAATGATTTCATTGATAGTTATGAAAATTGAGACCACATATGAATGAAAATTAAATTTTTCAAGAGTGTGAAACAGATCACCCAAATGAATATCCTATTAGTAAATGAATACGTTTTGGATGAGGAATATTATGACATAATGAACGAGACTATATTGGAAAAATAAAGAGTTTCATTAACAAAATAGAATATTAACCGCCTAAAGACACTATTGACGGTTAAATTCTTCAGGTTTTGAATGAACAATCATTAGGTAACTCAATCTACCAAATGTAATGTTGAAGAAGAGAATCATCATGGATTTATATGTAATTGTTATATAATTGATGATGATGAGACTATTGATCAAACTTTAAGTTAAGAGGTATTTTATAATAGGATAATATACCCTTTCTAATGTCTTTTGGTTGATATGTAATAATTAATGATTTTGTCGTTGGTTTGAAAAATTATGTTTTGTGATGAGTTAAATTCCAATGGTTTTTTTAGTTTATGATTTTTCAATAAGGATTTAAAATTATAAATTAAATGGTTTTTATAAAATATAATATTGATTTCCTAAAAATGTTATGTCCATGGAAAACACGTGATTAAGCGAATGATTAATCTTAATATTTTCTTATGTTAAGATAATTCTGTTTAGATAGTGATATGTTGGATATTAATAAGTTAATTAGATGGTACTAATTACATGTAACTAGTTATGGACTCACTAAAATGTATATGATACTATATTTGATTATGTTTTCAACTATTTGGTTTAAATAAACCTAATCAATAATCATTAGAATAAGGAAACATGCATGTTTTTTAAAATAAATTCTTGTAATTCATGTTATTACCATGTTTCAAGATAATATACACTGAGGGTATTAAAATTTTTTGGAATGTGAAGCCAAGAGATACTTTTTGATATATGGGAGATCTATGATAAACATTTTTTGGGAAATTTATTGACAATATTTATAATTTTATTCTTCCATACTTCTAAAGGGCTATTATGTTAACCATTTATGAAATGGTTTTTTAATGTATTATCTATCTATTTAAATAATTATTCATATTTGATAACTTGTTATAATATTTTTTATATTATAAAGTCAAATAGAATGATCCATAATTTTAATAATATATCTCATGTTCTGTTAATGGTTTAGTAATGAATCATTCACCATATTTTATAAGATATGATATGACGGGGATGTTTATGAAGGAATAATAAAGGGTAAGGTTTTCCTAAAATCAATTTAGTATACCATTTAATTAAAATTTATTAGTTATAGGAAAAATGATCTTGAAACAATAAATTTTGTCCATGAATAATTTTTTCAATGATTTATATTTTCCCTTTGGAAATCATAAATTTATGGCTTTGTGATTGTTAACATTCTCCTAACCTAGTTCTCTATCTCCATGCCTTAAAACTAGATGGTTAGATTTGTCTTCTATGTCCATGTATTCATTTCCCAGAAATGTTATCCTATATGGAAACCTCATTATATATTACTTGGTGTCACCATTATGTATAAGAAAATTTAATGAATTTTCAGTATTTATTGTTACAATGCACTTTTCTAATAAAGGATCATTCATGTATTAAATATATAATCACACATACATATTTAAAGGGGGACATTTATTTTAAGGGGGTATAATGTGACACCAAATGATTTTTTGAAATATTTATTTTATAATTAATTTAATATTTTTTAGTTATTTTTCATTTCTCAAATCTATATAGAATTATTTTATATGAATGTGATAAGATTGTATTAAATTTTACACAACACCCATTTAAGAATAAGCTACCAGAAACACCATGTGTGTAAGGGAATATAATATCCCTTACAATATATGTACATTTTTAAATATATTTGAAATAATATATATGGATTGAAATTCATGTGATACCAAGTTATCATGAGTCTCAAAAAAACATTTTATTCAGTGACTTATTTTACAATAATTATTGAGTTTCACTGAACTAAAATATATTATTAATATATTATTATTTAATATAATATTATATAACCTATATGTTAAACTAATATTTTTGAATAATATTAACATAATTATGAAAATACGTGGTGTTAAAAAATATAAAACTATTTCATTGTTAACAAATTAATTTCAAATGGATATAATAACTAATTTAATAAAAAGAAATATATTTTAATTGATAAAAATTATTACACTCAAAATGTTTTTTATATTAATAAATTCAATTAATTTAAATTTGATAATGATTTTAATTAAATATATATGTCATATATTCAGGAAAATATTTTTTATATTCATACAATATATTTGATAAGCATAAGTTAAGAAAAAACTGAATATTTCACATAAAAATTAGTATTTTAATATTGAAACTATTAACGAATTTTAATGAAAATAAAATTTGAAATAATTTTTTATTACTTTTATAAATATAATATTTATAAATAAGATTCGAAATAGACATATAAACAGAAAAAGTTTGTTAAGATTAATTTTTTTCTATTTTTCTATGGAGTTTCATTTTTGGAAGAATAGTGAAATATATGATATTTTAATTCCAAACTGCTTTTTGTGTAATTTATTTATAGTGTTAAATTAGATTTTTTTTCATTAAGTAATATTACAAAAAATATTCATAAATTCATCCAATTTATGTGATTGGAACCAATTTCACATAGAAATTGGTCATAAAAATCTGACTAAACTTTTAAGAATTTTTACTTTAAATACTTGTACTATCGTCCCATCTATTGATTAATATTTAAAACAATTTATGCTAATTATATAAAACAAATATAGAAAAATTATTTCCATATAATGAATCCTCATAATTTATAATTTCTAATAATTTGAAATTAGTTTATGGACCAACACTATAGGTGTACATAATTAAAAATAATTATAGTGATTAAGAGAAAAATTAGTTACACAAATAACTAATCCTTTAATAGGAGGCTCAAAACAACCAAGAAACCTGACTAAAATATAAATTCTGGAAATATACATATTATATAATACAATTTATATAGATTTTTCTATTATGTGACACACTTTCAATGGTAACAATGTTGGTGGAGTTTCCTTTTCCAAAATATAGAAGAATTTCACTCCACAACCACTATAAAAAGGCCTCCTCTACTCCCACTTCCTCACACAAATGAAGCCACTTTTTTCAACCAATATCATAAAAAATAGATCATAAACATGTATAAACATATCTTATAATCCTATAATTGTTTATAATTCCTTCCAAATAAGCCCATTTTTTAAAACCAAAAGGAGTTATCCCAAGAAGAAGAAATATTTTTCCTCATGGTCTTTAGATTTATTTCCAATCTCCACGCAAAAACTGTTCTTATTCCATAGATATAAAAAATATAAAATATTATATTATTTTTTCTATGAAATTGTTTCAAAATAGACATACACAATCTTCTATCTAATGGGATACACACATACTATTTATGTGTACGACGAACTACCACCTCATGAATCAATGATTGTTCATTTTTCCATTACCACTATTAATGGTTTAGAATTATGAATGAAATTTTATTTAAATATGATATATATTATATTTATTATGTATTTAGGATTATATAATTCCTTTATGACGCATAATTTATACTTATTATCTTGTGTAAATTTGATAACAATATTTTTTGTTATGTGGATTGTCGCCTCCTCAAAATGAATTGATTCGTTCACACATTGTATGAAATGTGTTAAGGATGGTGTTAGTGAAAATATATGATGTATATATCATAATAATTATATTTAAATCATATTATATTCTTATATACCTATACATTTAATTTACATAATTTTATTTCATATGACATCAGAAAGGAAAACAACATTCATGTGTACATACGTCCTACCGTCTCCATAAATTGTGTATTCCATTTCAACTTTCTATAATTTATAAAAAACATTAAATAAAAATGTGGTTAATTTTTTTATACTTATATTTTATTTTACATTCAGGAATTATATATCTAATGAACTATGTATGATGATCATGAATATAAAGTCAAAATGATTATGAAGAAGAAATAGAATATTAACTGAAGTGAAGACATAAAATAGAATTGTTAAAATAGAAATGTAATGTAGTAATAAAATCATATATGGTATTAGATATATTCATATGGTTATGTAAATTATGTATAATAAACATATTCCAATGATCTTGTACCAATGTGGTAGAGGCTTCTGCATTTCATTGAAATGACCCCAGATCAAATCTAGATGTGATGAATTTTCAGGTACTGGTGCAGTGCTATAGAAGGGTACTATAGTAGTACTATAGTTGTAGTGAAATATATCTATGGTGACACTGTAGAGGTGGAGAAAATATATGAGGAACTATAGAAGAGGGGATACTATAGCAGCTACTATAGAATTATGGGTTTTGTAGAAGTATTATTCAATAATGAGCCCTTTGGGCCAAAAATGGGCTTTCAAGCCTTTCATTTAGGACACCTGTCCATGGGCCTTCAGGATATGTAATGGGACTCCCTGTACCACGTCAAAAAAGTCATATTACTTAATAATAAAATTAATCTCATGACCTTCCTTTTGAAAGAAACAAATATTTATAATTAAATTATATATATTATACATGATATTTGTATGAGTATGATTATAGTGAGGACACAAGGTATTGGAATTCCCTCTCACATTTTTTATTGGATACAAGCCTTATATTATACTAATGTATTTTTAGTTCTGTGTATACATCACATGAATGTATTCAATTATTATTATAATTAAATTTATGCGTATTTATATATCCATTTGATGATATTTTATCTTATGGTTTCTACGGAACAAAAAGGCATAAAATTCGTAAAGTATTTTCGGCCAAAATTGTTTCTTCCAAATACATGTTTTTTATGAATCTATTATATATTACAATAATTATATGCTACATTTGACATGTTTGATAATTAATAAAATTATATTAATTTTATTTTAAGCTTTACATAATTTCATTTTCTTATAGGGGGAGTACAATTCAATGTTTACAAGAGGAAATATTTTGTTTAAATACTCTCATGATTTATCCAGAGTGCTTATAAATATTCTTTCATAGAAAAAATATTATATTCCATCTATCATGATAAATCATGAATTATTATCTCCTATTTATATTCATGAAATACTCATTTATTATCACCATTATCCCACTATTTGGTACATAATATGATTAATAACGTGTTTTTAATAAATTCGAACATTGTAGCTATCTACAGCCCAAAATATGTGATAACTCAAAATGATGATTTCAAAAAATTGTGCAATAATTATTCATGATTTATTTAAAAGGTCTAAAATTATTTTCAAAATGCTCATTTTAAAATCTCTTTTAGGTTTCAATATATTCATTAATATTATTTTCAATGAAATGATTTTAAAAACATTTTGAATAGTTAATTATATGTTTTTACAAAAAAAATTTAAATAATTTTCAAAACGATTATAATATTTCATTATAAGTTATCGATGTGTTTTCAAATAATTTTTTTTTCATTTTTTGGGATTATTACTTTATAAATTTTAAGGTATTATTTTTTTAAAAAAAATTAATAATTCTATTACAATAATTCTATGATATTTTATAAATGATTTCAAGCATTTATTCTATGTTTTCAATGTATTTAGAATAAAAATAGATTTAAAATGTACACATGTTTTAAAAATAAATTTTTCAAATAGAGAAGCATATTTTCCAAAAGGAATTTTTTTTGAAAAATAATTCAAAAGTATTTTCCATCTAATTAGAAATTTGTGGATGTTAGTCATCCCATCAGGGAAATAATCCAAATGTTGCATTCATATTCATTCTGTGAATAAATAATTTTTTGATGGAATGAGGTCTTTGAAGCTTGTTTCTCTTTCACGTGTTATATTTTTATGAAACCCATTTCACTTTATTGGGTTATAATTTTTTAATCCCACTTATTATAGATTATTATTTGATGTAATTATTATCATTCCAATATATTTTTTATAAGTTATTATATCAATAAAATATTATGATACCCATTTAATTTCATGGATTATGATATGGAAATTTATGATCCTATAGAAAAAGTATATATGATTTAATTATGAGATGGTTGTGACCGATATGCCCCTCAAATTTATTGGGTAAATATTTATAACTCATGAGATAAATTGAGATGTTATTTAGAGTGAAGCGAGACTACTAAGATAGTTATGGGAGTGAAAAATGTCATCCAAGATAGTATGTGTTTTGAATCAATTCTACTAATACGGCCCTTTGAGTGATCCAAAGATACCCAGATTGTATGAGAAGTAAACTAATACAACTACGATGGAAATATGAGTGAACTATTACTACCATGATGGTATTTGTAGTGAACCCATATTACAATTATGGCCTTTTTTGTGAGTCCTTGAGTACTATGGAAATCATATCATAGGTTTATGTGTCTACTAAAATCCCATGTCTTATTACTATGATATAATTTAATGTCTAATTATATTGATTCCATTATAATTCCTATTTTAGGAACTCACAACCTTTATTCAATGATTTGTGTTTATGATCATTGATTTACATCATATGATCTTCTAATATTATGATCACATTTTTATACCCTCGTGCTGATGTGTATGTTTACATGTCTTTGTTGTTTACCCTAGCTGAGCATTCGAGCTCACCCAATTAAATGTTTCTATTTCCTAGGTTTTGAAAAAAAAATCTAATAAGAATTAATAATGGGGAGATCATTGTGGGAAACATTTATATTAATTTACATAGTTATAATTTTTTTGAGGTTTCTAATGGAACTAAACTAAAATGGTCTTTGAGTGTCTATTTTTAATGATTTAATTATTCATAAAAAATATGAAATTTTTATATATCAGAAATGAGGTTCATTATATTTCTAATCGACCATCACCCAAATGGATATCAAAACCTAACCCCTTCCCCAATTCCATTAATGGATGCCCCTCTATTTTCTCTATTTTCTCTAAGTCATACATTATGGGGATCATATCCATTACCCCAAATACATCTATTTCCCTCTAAATTTCATTTTATTTTAGTTGAAAATCATTTGATTCTGTTACTATGAATGGTAATATTATTTTATTTGTGTATACATATTTCATGTCAAGTTGAATAATTTTCACGTTAAACATATGTTTTACTAAATAAATACCCACTCTGGTGAATGAAAAAAAGTAAGTGATTATAAAAATTTATTTTAACTATCTGAAAAATTATTTAAAAAACTATAAATGAATATAAATTGATATGTCTGATAATAAAATATTTATTGATTAAAGTATTATTTATTTACCTTGAATCACAATTCATTATGCAAGGGGTTTGGATTAATTTTAATATTATATAAATAAAAACTGATCAGTTGATGGTAGAATAGAATGTCTCTTTACTGATTATAAATTAATGTAATGGTTGAATAGAAACAAATCATAGGAGCACTTGATACAAAAACAATTTCATTTTTTTGATATGCATATTATATTTTATATTAGGAATCAAATATTATGTAATTTCTAAAAAATTATTATCCAATCATTGAAACCCAAAGTGACATGCCAATGGAGAATTTAGTTTGAAATAACATAAATTAGACATATGGATTTTAATAATACAATTTCAATGAATTTAACGGAATAATATAACCATCCGTTTCTCATGTTCACGTTAATATTGCTCAGAAATACAGTCAGAAAATGATATTTATGAATTAGTTGAAGATAGAAAACAAGAACATTATAATCAGAATTTCAAGTATCTGAATAATTTTTTCTACTTAAGATTTAGCATACACCGTGTCCCTATAAAATTAATAACAATGAAATTTATTTTATTTAATATATTCTTCATTATATTTTTAGTGAATTTATGACCCCTAAATAACACATTGAGATGAATAAAATCATAAAAAACCTAGGAATTGATTAGAGAGGGATAGATGTATTCCCAAATGATAACATGATTGACATGGGGGAAGAGTTTGATAATGATGAATTTATAAGTTTCCATAAATGTATATGGAATGCCAAGAATAATGATGATAGTAATAATTAATGCAACAATAGGCTGAAATAGAAAAAATAAAACTCATGGAAGGTGTTTGATTTATTATATTATTTATTTTTTTGGATCCTAAAAATGTATTCCTGGAATTAGATTTTGTTTATTTTTCACTTTTAGGAACATTAAATAGAAATTTTAGTATTTTTATAGTTTTTTGAATCCCCTATAATCCTCCTTTATGGATGTGTATAAAGATTAAATCATTCATTATTTTGAGGATTATTCATGGTAATAAAATTTCTAGAAATTAAAATGATGTATACTTTAAACCAACAATCAAAGAATTACAAAAATTATGATTTGATTGTATTAAAACATATGATTCCTCCAAAATATAACTATTAAAAATGAATGTTTCCATAATGTGGATAGTTATTTAATTTCAAGGACTATTAATATTTTTTAATTAGAACACTCTTAAAACTGTGGATAATAAATATAAAAATATTGATTTTAAACCTCAATGATTACCTATTAGTAAAATGTTGGGTTTTATTTTTTATCAACTATTTCATGACTATTCTCATTAATATAGGTTTAAAAATAAGAAATTAAACTGATAATTACAATAAATATATTATCTGGGTAATAAATATTGTGAAAATTATTGAATTTCACTGTACAATTTTGAAAATTAAATTAGTTTCATGTAGGTGGAAAAAGGGAAGGAGGAAGAGTTTCTAAATAATTGGGAACAAAATAGATAAATAAAATAAGTATATTTTTTGAACTCCACTATTGGTCGATTAGTTTTTTACATCATAGTCTTATCATAATTCATATTGAGAATATGTTCTATGACAATGTAATTTTTACACTTCATAAAGTTAATGGTAAATCGAAGGACGACATTTATTCCTATAATGATTTGGAATAAATGAATATAACTAATTTTTTGTGAAAAATTTTTAGTATAAATCATAGATTATATATTTTTAGAATGAAAAATCATGAGACATATGTATTCCTTCAAAATTTGAGTACTATAAAAGATATATATGGAAATTAAATAAACATTTAAATTTTAATTGACATAAAAATTGAATGTTACACAGATTTAATAGTCAATAATCACATATTATAATAGATAATATTTTTCCCATTGGTATTTCATGATACATTACCGATAAAAGATATTACGGTTCTAGTTGAGTTGTGTAAAATTTTCAATGATATTTTTGGGGAAAATCAAAATCCAACTGATCTTGATAAAATTAAAGAATGAATTGGTTTGAACCTTTTTCATTCAAAGATGTTATTTCCCCCAAAATTTATTAAAATCATGTTTCATTTGGCTATTAATTTTTTTGAAGAAGCTAACAATGGGGAACTAGTCGACTATAAATGGACTTATCAAATATATAGATACATTTATATATTTTTTATTTTCATGGGTTAATAAAATTTTATCAAATCATTTCATAAATTTTATTAGTATCCATTTTATATTTTTAATTTTGTACATAGTTATTTTGAAGATATATTTGTGGAATAAGGAAAAACCTGATGAATTTATTAAGGAATGTAATCTAGGAAAAATGTTTCTCACCAATTATTCTAGGTATTTGGAAGGGATTAATAGTATAGTCCATCATGTTGAATGTTTTGATGATATTACCACAAATTATCATTCTAAAAAACAATGGATCAGAATTTCTAATTGTTGAATGACATAATAGAAACTGGTCAAATTTTACACTTATTAAATTAGGGGTTCTATAAGCATACAAATATGTGGAAATTTATATTTTTATTAAAAATCCATTTTTTCAGGAATTTTGATTGAAAATAAATAGGGGACTAAGGGGTCGATCATAAAAATGGAATAAATTTACAAAAACTATTAATAATTTTATTATCTAATAGTTCATCTACGATGTTTGAAATCTAATCAAATTATTATTATTGATTAGTATTTATTTTTCCTAGGATAAATGTATCATCTTTTTTATTTTATTCTAGACAATTCATATTGATACTTGAGATGAAAAATCTGTTGATTTGATCTTTCTAGGACAATGCCCTCTATGGATAGAAATGAGATTTGATGCCTATAATAGTCATGGCATCAGGTTTCAAGAAATTAATCATGAAGATGCCTTAAAATCTCAAAATAGGGGTGTATTTAAACAAGTATAGGTTGGATACTATGGAATTTTAATTATTATAATTGAATTAAACTATCATGTCCAATATTCTTATTTCATATTCAAATTCATGTGGTTTAACATTGATAGGGGTATAGTGAAATATGTGCTACAATTTTATTCAATCAACATATCTCACCTGATCCATACAATGAGTGTAGATATAATGATACATTTATCATGGATTTACCAGAGAAGATGTTTTATTATGTGAATTAGTAACTCCATGAATAATTAAATGTTTTTACAATTAAATCATGGAGAATTGTGTGATCTAGGATATAAAGTTCAAAAATTACTTTAGGACAATAGACCTTATCAACTACAAATCATTATATAATTTTATCCTAAAAATATTTAACAAATAGTTTATAAAAGACAATTCCAAAATAAATTTCTATTATTTAGGGTTGTTTAACATAATTAATACAACAAATATTATGTTAATTTAATGTTCAAATTGGTTATAAAACTATATTAAAAATATTCATTTATAAGTGTTTCATACAAATATACATTAATAAATTGATTTTTCATTTTTTGTAAAAATATGTAAATTATTTTTTTTGAAAGATTAATATATTCCTAAAAATTTAGTTATTTTAATGATGAGAGAAAAATATTTTTGAGATTATTACCAATCAACAAATAAAATTACACCACCATTATAATTATCATTAATGGGTCAGATTGATTACATTACACCTGAGACATATAGAGAGCTTGTATTTTCTCATAATATTTATAGTAGAAAACCATCCTATCTGTCTCTAGTGATGTGGTAGTTGGTCACAAATCTACATAGGGGATATTATAGATTTTACCTACAGTAATTTATTGAATTTTAGAATAAAAAATACAATTTTTTATTCATTTAATGAATTTTTCAAGCTGATAAATTTAATAATATAATATATATATATATATACAGATGATTTTAGGGACCTACCATAATTCATGAATATATATCCAATTTATTATATTGGGGTGACTACTAGTAATTATACTAGAATTTATGGAAAAATATATTGGGTATCCCTCTTTTAAAATAGTGTGAATTTTTATTAATTGTAAATATTTGATTTATATTCCCAAAACATGGAAAAAAATATTTTTTAATCACGTAAAGTGATTATTAATTTAAAATTAGTTGATAAAAAATTCTACTAATTGTGATCATCAAGGTGAATCCTAGATTTGAATATTTATATATCAAATTCACTATATATCTTGATCTGGACTCAAATTTACTGAACGTGAAATCATTCTTAATTTTCTCTTGGGTAAACACAACAGTTTAACATAATTATTTTTTATTTTGTCAAACTATATAATTAATACTAATCATCTTGAACAAATACTAGACACTTGTAAATATGATTATCTACATGAAAAATAATTGCTCGTTGTGATTCTCATAGTGTAAATAATATTTCAAATGATAAATAATCATGTAGGTTTAACCTTGGATTAATATTTTGATGTTATATTAGAGTAAAAGAATATAATTATATGTTATCATGTTTATACATTGAATCTAAATCATCTAAATTTTATCCCTTGGCTATAATAAACCATTTGTAACATTATGCCATTGTATCATGCCTATGGTGATGATTGAGTAAAACCCCAATCCAACTATTTGAGGTTATTAACCATAAAAAAACATAATTTACATTCAACACCGACTTTTAGTATCTATTTTTTTCATTTTTCATATAAACCTACAATAATTATATTACAAATTTTTTGATTTTTTTTCTTATCGCATTAGTGATGTCTCTAGAATTCTGTATCCCAGAATTTAAAATTCAAAAAAAATATATTTTTTAATTAATTATAATTAGGGGAATATTAATAAAATCCATTGGGATTAGAAACTATTTGGGAATTTATTCCTCTTTATAATGAACCAATAAATTTTTTTGTCAACACACATTCTTATCTTTTTCGTGGTTATTACCCGAGGTAAAACTTCTCTAGTTCATGTATTCACTTTTACTGAATATATATAGGTGTTTCATCTATAATATCACCACATAGTATTTATTTTACCATTGTTTTAGATATTTACCTTATATCCTTAGTGATTTCATTAATATTTAATATCTCAAATATAATTATTTATTAATTTATATTTAAATATTAAGTATATAAAATGTAAACCGTCTAATGAAAATACAACATGAGTGTAAATAAATGTATAGTTGGTAATATTTGTAGTATAATATATGATGATTAAGTTAATACCTAATTTTCCCTTTTTTAGGGTTATTACCCCTAGGTAAAACTGTTCCAATTTCTTCATTAACTTGTAGTAACCAGATAGAAAATTCATTATTTCTATAATAATAAAATGATTTCTTTACTATATTTTTATAATGTATTATTATATCCTTAGTGGTTTCACTCTTTATCTGTAGCCAAAATTTTTATTTTAGTAATCATATCTAAATATATTAATTGAAAATAATGAAAATTATCTTGAGAGAAACCATCAGGATTGTCAACAGTAGTGTGCAGTTAGGACCCTTTTTTCATCCACTGGGTGATGATTGAGCTAATACCCAATCATCCCTTTTTTATGTTATTTACCCTAGGTACAAATGATTTAGAGCATTTGTTTACTTGTAGAATCTAGAATTGAATTTATTTTCATTGATAAATGCACAATATTTACTTTATCAAAATTTTAGAGTGTTTTCTAATAACATCAATGTTTTTATTTAATGTTTCTATCAAAAATTTTAATATTTCTAAATTTATCTAGATATTTTAATTAAAGAGAATATGATTCATCTAATACAGATCCATGAATAGTGTCCAACAAGGTGTGCACATAAGCATCCTGACATGGAACCTGTAGTAAATCCTTAATAAATTAATAGTTGTTAATAAGTATTATTATGCATCTTTTTAGTTAAATATTTTTTATTATAAGTTAATATTTATTTATTCCTTAGTTAATCATTATTTCATCAAAAGTTAATTTATTTATAATACATAGTTAATCAATAGATCATTATTGTTTGATTATATGTTAAATAGTAATTAATCATTGGTACTCCTATGTTAATCTATAGTTAATTATTAGTTAATAATCAGTTAAATGTTTAATAATCATTAATTAACCTTTCATTAATCAGTAATTAATAATTCATTAATTATTTGTTATTATGTAGATTTTTAGTTATTAATTAATAGTTAATTAATAATAGTTACATGATAGTTTTTTCATAGTTAATCATTAGTTTATAATTGATTAATAATTAATTATTCATTATTTGATCCTAACCTAATCCTATGTTAATGATTACTTTGAAATAGTAATTCATTTTTTAAATATTAAGATAACAATTATGTAATACATAGTTAATAAGTGCATAATTATTATTCAATCAATCATTAATCATTAGTTAATTATTCATTAACCATTTTTGAATAACATAATTATCAATAATTAATAATTAATAAATTAATTAATTATTAGGTAGTTAATATATAATTAATTAGTATTTATTTATTTTTAATTACTATTTCATTAGTAGTGTACTATTAGTTAATAATTAGTTTATCATTATTTGATCCTAGGTTAATCATAAATTTTTATTTGTTATTAATTATATAATCAATATTTAGCAATTTATAATCATCGTTTAATAATAATTTATTCCTTAGTCTTTCATTAGTTTTTCCCCATTTAGTTATTATAATATCATTTGTTAACCACTCATTACTTAATTTTTATTATGCAGATAAATGTTTATAAAATTATAATTAATTAGTAGTGAATAAATTATTAATAATTAGATGACCATTATTTGATTATTAGTTAATAATTAGTATATAATTAAATAATTATTAGTAAATCCATAGGTAATAATTTTTATCTAATTATTTAATAAGTAGATAATCATTATTTAATCATATATTAATCATTAGAAATGGTTCAAAAATAATTCCTTATTCATTATTTAATATCTAGTTAATCAATAGTTCTTTGTTACTTATTTAATTATTTATCATTATTTTTCTAATATTTAATCATCACCAAATTAATAATAAATAATATTTACTAGGTAATTAATTATTAGTAAGTTATATGTTCATCATTATTACTTCATTAAGTTTATATTAGTTAATAATAATTGTTTACTGATAAATTATAAAATTCCAAGTCATACAAAATAATAATAATAATTTCGTAATAATATATCATGTACTAAGACTATTTATAAAATTTACAACTAAATAGTCATAAAATAATAATAATAATTTACTTAATAATATTATCTATTATAATGAAATTTTATCTAATCACCTATGTAACTAATTATCTTATGGAATAAAATTTAAAATAAAAATAGAAAAATATTTCATTTACATTAAAATAAATTAGAAAAATACCCTTAAATGTTTCTTTATAATTCATGCACTCTATTAAGAGAATAAAAAGAGTTGAAAAAAATAGAGAAGAAAATATGAAAACATAAGAGTGTGAGGTGAGGTTTATATAAAGGGTGGAATATCAATTTTAGGTATTGGGGAGGATTTTATAGGAGGTAGAGTCATAAGTATTTCTATCTAGAAAACGGTCTTTCATTTGTTAGGATAAATGCATTTTTACCACCAGCGACATTCACCAAATAAAAGTAAAATTTAATTCAGGACAGTAAAACATTTTCCATGTTATCAATTTGGGGGATTAGAGTTATGTTCCTGGAAGCCTTTCAGATTATTGTAATGGAGTTGAGGTGGAATATTGCGTTTGATTTTTTTTCAACAAAAATCACCTATATCTATTTTATATTTTTTTCAAAATCTTATTAAATTCCTTGTGGTGATCCATTATAGATAACTGTATATCTCGATAATATAGAAGAAATGTATTTAAATTAAATTCTATATCATTTAATTCCATTCTCTCTATATTACATTTATATTATAATTATTCGAATTAAATGTTCCATTATATTGAAATTTCATTATTAAAATAATTGTTTTATATCCTTCATATATCTATTTAAAATAATTTGGAAAATGACTAATATATTATATTTTATTAATATATTACCATAATTTTATAAATCTTGTTTCATGATTTCACATCCATTTTCCATTATCAATTTTAATAATACACCAATACCATTTCCTTTAATTTTCATCAATTATTTATAAATATAAAAATCCTTCCAGTAAATTATGATTATGAAAATCTACCACATTCGGCTTTTGAATGAATATTGGTCACCTATTTTTCAATAACATTTATTTGATTAAGGAAATATATTAACTTCTTGGTATACCAATCATTTTTCAGATTATAAATTCCCAATAATTTAATATTAAATTTAAAGTTTATTAACCCATATTTCATCATTATTTATTTGGTTGTAAATTTTATTTTTAGGTTTTCATCATGTTTTTAATTTTTTTGCATGTGTAATTATAGTATTGTGGAAACATTTATATATGGATATATCCTTATGTGAAAATGGGGATTAATATTATATATCCCTACAATTAATTGGATAAAGTTTTACATCTAATAAGATAATTGTGTTTTTGGATCATTGGAGTAAAATCTGTCCACATAACAACCAAATTTTAATAGTAGTTAACAACATTTTTTGGTTATTTTAAAACACAATCAAGGAGATGATTAATAAATTTTATGTTTATTTTTACTCTTTCACTTCGTATAGGGTCCACTTAATGGTAATGTATTTTATACATTTAAATATGGTTTTTTTATAAGTAATGTTAGGGTAAACCCAATTTTATTTTATCATCATTATTTTATAGGATAATTTTCATTATCTGTATAAGGATAACCATTACATCAATTAAATGTATGGTTATTTTTCACATTTCTAGGTAAGGTTGATCCTTGTGGGTTTTCATTGTGTAAGTTAAAGCATTACCGTACGTAATGGTAATAACACAACATAAGGGTCTTGTATAGTGGTACTGGATCATATAAGGGTCTCGTGTGTGAGTACAAGAATGTGTAAGGTCACTCATAAGGGTACTGAATCATGTAAGGGTCAGATATATTGGTATCTACCCACATAAGGTCCACACATAAGGGAAAAAAATATTTTAATAATGGATTCACAAGTGTAGTGTAGAGTAGCATAATGATAATGTTGTGTTTCTATAGGTTGTTCAAGGGTATCCTACGTAATTTGTAATGGAAACCCCTCTTTTATAATGGTTTTAAAAGTGTACACAGACCCTGGATAAGGGTGAAATGGGGAATGTGACATATGTAATGGTAAATATTTTTACCCTAACGTTATTCATAAGATAATTTTATGGTTAAACCATTTTACATTTTATTTATTCTCGTTCTGAAACAAATATTTTAAAAACATTCTTTTTTTATTTATTCTTCTCATATATCGATCTATATCCCTTTTCTATAATTTTTTTTCAAGAATTTATATATTTTAATCCATTAAATTTTTAAAATATTTTAAATCAAATTTAAAATTTTATAAACCCTGTATTGTCCATATTTGAATAAAACAGGAAAATAAATATTGTTTTAATTTTAGTGTTTAAAATTATTATATTCCATGTCTATTCAATTAAAAATACCCAAAATATTTCTACATAGATTCCAGTTTCACCATGAGTGGGGTTTTGTGCATCATGTATCTAGGTAATCATCATATTGGTGTTTTTATGATTTTTATCTTATGGTCAAAGATATTAACCTATTTCACTTTCCAATATCTCATTGAGATTTATGCCTCTTTATTGAGGTAGTTTATTTTCATTGAAATATGAATTATAATTTTAATCCTTTGATGAATATATATTCAAAATTTATTTTCAAATAATTTTATAATGCCTTATTTGAGATTTATGTAGATTGTTTTTATATTAAATGGAATTTGTGATGAATTCCATAGACAATGGCTGTTGAAAAGTTGTTATTATTTTTATTCAGAAAAATGATCATGATTTCAAATGATGATTTATAAGAGAAAATATATAAAGTTCTGGTAAATGTATATTTTATGAATGAAAATGATATTATTTGATGATATTTGATAAAAAAAATTGATTTATGGTTTTGAAAAAAAAGGATTATAATTTTAGGACATACAGTTGATATTGTTTCCTAAAATAAATACCTAAATTTTTTATTAAAATCATATGATTTGAGTTTTTCAAATGAAAGGATAGTTCTTGAACCTATACGTGTGTCCAATTTAAAAGGAATATTTTAAAAATAATATGGATTATTGATATAAAAATGTATCACAATTATTTTCTAAGATTACTATTATTCACATGACAGTTTGATTAGTTAGGTAGGGGTCATGACTTGTTGAACACATTTAATAATGAATTTTTTTTAATATCTAAGGAAAATGAAATCATATTTATGGATGCATTCATATTCCAATAAGGATTGAGTATATGAATTTTTGAACACATGGATCTATAAATCACTAAGACTATGAAAAACATGTAACATTAATATTCTAACTAATACCTAGTTCTTATATATATGGTTTGATGTTTTCAAATGAACTTGTATTCAAACTCTACAAATTTTTTAACTCATTTAAATTTTTATATAAATTATTATTCATTCCAATTTTGATCAAAATATTTAATTTATTCCTATTTGAAAAATATATTTATTTATTTATAATGTAATAGAAATTCACATTTGAAACATGTTCAATGATAGACATTTCAATTTTTTTCATTCGGGTTTTGATGTAAACAATGATGATATTTCAATGGATTTTTTATAAACATCATCCAAACTGATCTATTTTATATTGATTTATTATTAAATATTTGGTGAAATTATAATCAAAATTCTATAAAAAACCCACACATTTCCTTTGAAAAATTGTATTATTTATTATTCCATGTCAATGAAACTGGTGAATCAATACTCATAGGTGGTTAGTGTACTAATTTATAAAGAAATGAGATTTTTTGGTGATTGGTGGAGCATGAGAAGAACTTTTAATATTATGTTTTTGGTGCTCGAGTCCATTAATTCTTTCGGGCCACCCAGGACATCGGGTCAGTAAGGCCTTTGGGCCACATCAAGTGCAGATGAAAACCAGAAAACCTACAATGGAACAAAATTCAGAAGGAGGGGCAAGGAGCATTCACCATAGTAGAAGCTAAATAGATTGCAATAATAAGAGGGTATGTCATAGTGATCGAGAACACCATTCAGGTCAGTAGAAAATCATCTTGAATATCAGTATAGATGTACTCCACATTATTTCATTTAAAATAAAATAAAAAAAAATCATTCCTAAAAAATTACATTTCCATAAAAACCCTTTTTTCATTTGTGATGTTTTTAGTGAAAATGTGTCTGTACTCAAGAGGAATTTTATAATCTCGTTTAATATCACCACTTATTTTTTATGTTACATACGTTATCAAGGGTTATAGTGATGTGGGTCTTCATCTGAGTTAAAAATTTCTTTATAATAAGATTACTTTATATCATTGATGAGATAATTTTATATAATTGTAATCTCTTATCAGTTTTGGTTTTAATAGAGTTATGAATAAAGGTACAATATTCCTTCATGTTTTGGTAAACTGTGAGTAATTAGAGTGACTAGTTTTTATGTTATACTAGATACTCTAGTATGGTTGGTGGATAATTTATCAGGCCATGTGACAAAGCGATGAACAGTTATTCTCTAACACAAACATGGTGCCCTGTTCATTTTTTTACAAAATTACATCACTGGTGTGACATTAATTTTTAGTGTTCATATTACAATATATAATTTCAATTTATTTTCCGTGCCTTGTATTTTCATATCAACATTAATGTATTTGGTTATTTTTTAAATCTATTGAAACCCAAAATTTGTTACATATAATGTTTTTTGATTTCATTAGAATGTGTCTTATATTACCAATAGTTGTGGATTTTGTAATTCATGTTTATGAAAACTATTATTTAATGACTATTGTGTTATTTGATAATGTAATTTTTATGAAGAAAAATATTTTATTAGTTGGATTAGAATAGAAAGGATTTTATAAATTTGAAAATAGATTTGTTATTTTGAAACCATGTATGAATTTTCTTCAGTAGGTAAAATATTTATTTGAAAATGTAGTATATTTATTTTTAAATTTTTCATTTTCAATAAATGTGTAATATTTTATAAATGAATAGATTTTGTGTTCGTTGAATTAGGTTATTCTATAATATAATGGGTTTTTCATAATGTTTTCTATATTTTTGTATTTTTCATTGGGGAATTTTAATAACTGAGAAGAGGAGATTTCGATTTGTAATGTTTAGAAATTTCTAAAAAGGTTTTTTCCAGGAAATATAGAATTTATGTTCCCAGTTTCATTATCAAATTGATCCATCATGATTTCCCTAATTTTCATGTCATGTTGAAAACATTACCACGAATATAATGTGAGTGTTGGAGATAGATCAATTCTAACTTATAGACCACACTAAAATCATGTTATATCATTATCCACATGTTAATTGAGATGAGGAGGTTGAAATTTAATAAATTGAATTGCCTGATGAGGTTGATTAGATATTTTACATTCTCAGGGGTCATAATTCTATGTGGAATACTTCTATCAACTCGTTGCTTGACGGACATAACTGAGATATGATGGAGGTTTTTATTTATATTTTTATGTATGAAATAATGACTTGATAATTATTCAAGAGAGTAATTTTTTAATGGAAATATCATGAGGTTGTGATGATGGTAAATTTTAATGAGGCATTGGGTTTCATTCAATATGAGTTTTTAGTTGGGGAGTATGGAAACCAATTCTCATATATTGATTTCTAATTCACAGATCATGTAGGTTATTACTAATTCATGGTTATCTGTTTTAGAATTAGTCTTCACCAGGAACATGGAACTGTCATGTGAGGGGAATTCACAACCTCATATTTTTAAACGATTGAAAGAGCATTGTCAAAAAAAGAAGAGATAACCAATTCAAATGATGTGTTGAATTCCAATTTTTTAGATCTTTTGAGATAATATTTCAAATGAACTAAATATGATTTTTGGTTTAGTAGGATTAGTGTTCAATGGAAAAACAGATATATCATTTGTGCTTTCGGTATGGGGAACATATTAATACTATTAATTTATATTTTAAATATCTTATTGATTATAATTAGTGGTGATTTTTGGGTTACCCATAGATGTTTTATTTGTTGTGTAACCTAAAGGGGATATTTATGTTAGAAATCATCAGCTTCTGACTGTAAGGAAGCATATGCTTCAATGAAACAAGGCTTTATCCATAGGTCTCATATTCAATCCCTTCACACAATGTGGAAGGTAATGATTTAACTTAATGTTATTCCAATATTTTATAACATTTATGGAGTGAAAACCATTGGATAACTCCTCAATTTTATTTCTTTTTATGGACCATGTTACATGAGGATTTATCCTCCCAATTCCTTGGTTTCACACCTATGATGATATAGGTTTTTTATAGTGATGTTTTTAGATTTTATCATATAGGATTAAAAATAATTTTTCTGTATTTTCAGGTTCTCATCATCTTATCTAGATCAACATTTTTGATGACGTGGGTAATAAAATATTTAATTTATGTGAATTAAATATTGTGAGTAGAATACCAACATTAAAATTATCATGTTGAATAGTTTTCCTTCCCATTCATTAATTTTTTTATGATCTAGATAAAATATAATTTGGATATTAAATTTTATTGATCTGGATTATGCTTATCTAATTTATAGATAAATAATAATAAATATTCATTTCATCATAGAATCCTTGCTAATTTTCCATATCATCATTTGTTTTTGGTGACTTTCTATATTTGGTAATCTCTATGGGTTTTCATTGGGTACTTTGGGGATTTTCTATTGTGGATCACAGTTTTGATCATGAAAATGGTTTTATTTCCTTATGATCACTATTTTTATTTCTTGTGGGTGTTTACATATGAATTGGAATGGATTATAATAAATAGTTTTAGACACTTGTGGATTAATGAGATATAAAGAATTTATTGGAATCCTATATGGATAACTTCTAATTGTTTGGATCTATTACTTCTCAGTATGCCTATTTTTTTCTTCCTTAGATGGTTTTATTACTATGGATGGTTTTGTATAACATGTGGGATGTTTGATATTATTATATATCCTTTTAATATTTACTTTTGGGTTAGAGAAAAATATTAATTTCATGTACTATATCATTTATGAGAATTAAATTATGTATTATTTAATAGACTTTTATTTTTTAGTTCTTTCTGATCAAACTTTGATGGAACGTGGGGTTTTACTTGGGTTATGACTATTATGTGGATTCATGATTGACTAGTCACTCGAAGGTTCAGATTGATAATTTCATGACCATACTGATAGGTCCGAATTGGTGCTGAAAAGACTAGGTTACTAATGAGTACATTCAAAGGGTATAACTCATTACAGTTTATTTAACCTTAATGTGTATTGCTAGATAATTTTTTTGTATATAGAGTGATGTATCTTTTGAGAATCATTGAGATGTTTTTTATATGTAATTCTATGAGGTATCAATCTTATCTCTTGGATGTTTCACTATGGAATGTGATCAAAGTCACATAATTGAGATGAAGGGAAGTGTTTCATCATATTTTTCACTTGTATTCCACCCTTTTCGTGAGTCATTAATTTTTGGGTATATCTACTCTAGGTCATTAAATGATTATAATAATTTTTCTATTCCACTCAATATTGTTTAGGATTTCATTATGTTGATATTCCTATCAATCATGGAGATTTTTCGGGTGATTTTTTCTTAGGTATGTTTAATTTTTTTCACGGACCACCCACCAAATGTGATTAGAGATGGATTTATTTTTTTCATTTCTTGTTCATATTATTTCAATAGTAATATTTCAACGAACTGAAATTATAAGGACCCGACCTTAAACATTACATAATATTGAATTAAATGAATAATTCACATTAAGGATCTTTTCAGGTTTATAGATTTTGAGAATTAGACCACAACTATTACATTACAAATTGAATATTACAAGTCGACACTACTACTTAGTTTCTATTTTTTCATAAAATAAAAACTTTTAAAATGAAACATATCAAGTTCCATGTTTTAGATAGCATGAATTTTCCTTGATCCCATCCATGACCCTATTAATTATTAAGTCTTGTGGAAAACATTTCAAAATAAGGGATGAGCATAAAAATCTCAGTAATGGTTATAAAATAAGGAAATAAAACATTATCGCAACAATAAATACAAATCCATGAAACCACACTTTTCAATTATAACATACCTTATGAAATCATAAAATTTATGAATAACACACACAAATCATAAATAATAAATGATACATATGGAATCCATATCAAACATACATCATAGATATCACAGCTACGTAGGTAGTTACACTTGGATTACCCATCATAGTATATTCCTTAAATCTCCTAGGAGAAACATCACGTTTACCTCCGTCACATTACACAATGTATTGTAGACCTATCTCCGGCTCACCCAACATATGTTTATCACAGATCCACCCCTATTCATAAACAATTCCCAAAAAACATAACATAATCTTAACATATAACACATTCATAAATGAAATATAACATTTCCACCATCCAATATATCAAATAAAGATATTGAAATAAACAATGTTTTATCAAATCATTTTCAAAACCTTTTGAAAATGGATTTTTGAATCAATGTATTCCAAACCAATTTAAATATATTAAATTAATTGTCATTTTAAAACTTTAAGGTCCATATTAATAAATCCTAAAACCCCTATTGAAAACATGGATATTAATAATAAATATTTATAAGAATAAATCTTTACAAAATGATATTTTAGTTAAATAGTATTAAACAAAAAGAGAGATGCTTGAATACAAATAATTAAAGAAAAAATTTTAATCATAACATTATAATATTATGATAATAAAGGGATTAATGATGTATTTTTTCAAAGGACAGTATATAAACCATATAATACTTAATTGGTGCATAACAACAATGAAGTATCAATGGAAATGTAAATTGAAACAAAATCCCTTATAAAAATGGAATTCGTAAATTAAGGATAAATCAATCACATAATTATTTGTGAAAAAAATAAATTCAACCAATATAATTGGACATTAAGTGTAAAAAAATCATAGTTCATTCATACATATTCATAGGATGACATATTAAATAAGTACAAGTTGAACACGACGAATTGAAATTGGTTTAAGAGGTTCCCTTGTAAAAATTCGAGTGCCTAACAACATCACTGTAAAATTTAGAAAATGAGTTGATGAGATAAAAAATGGAATATCATAAAATTGATATAATGATTAAATAAATAAGGATATATATGAACATATCCCAACATAATAATATGTAAATTAAAAGACATAACAAAAAAGAAGTCTTTTATAAAGAGGAGGATGAATGGTTCCCTTACCGATTTTTCATTTAGAAATAATAGGCCACATGAAAAAAAGATCATACAATGAAGATGTAAATACTCATAAATGAAATTATATTAAATTAAGAGTACAATCATGGGCAATACATACACCAAACAAAAGGAAATAGTTGCAAATATATAATGAATCTCACGGGAATAAAAAGTGAGAGGAAACCATTTACCATGTTGTAATCGACTAAGTCGTATGACCAAAAGTTAATAACCACCATATGAATCACAGAATACCATGAATATAATGATAATAATGATAATATATATCAAATTTCAGTACAAAATACACCACATGAAATGAATAAGTGGCGAACAATGGAAATCTCAACGAATTAAATGTGAGATAAGAAAATCCCTTACGAGAAATTCGGCAGCCTAACGATGCCACTATAAAATTATTAAAATGAGTTGTTGGGAGTAAGACTAGGTATCTAATAATATTAAAAAAAATTACAGTATTGTTAGTATAAAATAACATCTTTCAACATAAGAACATGGATCATAAAAGAAATGACATAAAAGAGAGTACTTGAAAAGAAAGAGAGAGGTCGGGTCCCTTAACTCGTGTCCGACTTGACTCGATCGTTATTTAATCTCCTGAATACTAAACTAAAGTTAATTTATACTTTCTTAAGAAAAAATTTCAAGTTTATTATTCCTTTTATATCTATAATTACCATGTTATAATCATTATGTAATCATTTATGATAAAAATGTCGATTTTGTCGATATTTGGTACTTGAGTCAAAAATGGACTTCTTATAGTCACATGTTGTTCATGTGGTAAAGGGTTAATTATATCTAGAATGATATTCATGATTTGGATATCATATATATCATATATATCCAGTATATACATGTATTTATAATAGTACAAGACATTTGGAGGTAAGAAATGAAATGCACCATTCATGGAGATGGTAAGTTGTTCCTACGCATGAACGCTACTTTAATTTCTATTTCTTATTTTAATGGGATTAAAATAGAATGGTACAAAGTTATACTAAAATTCCAGTATAATTTTACATATATTATCAGATATTATTTCCTTAACACCATCCTTTATATGTCCCACATATTGAATTAACGGCCAATATAACTTTGATGGGGCGGTAGTTCGTATTTCCTCTAATGAGATTATTGTTTTTACACACAACGGAAACCATAAATGAATGATATAAAAAAGAAATTACAGAATAATAAAGTAAATATAAACATAATATATATCATATATAAATATAGTTCCATCATAATGTCCACCGTGAGAGGTGGTTGGAGATATTTGAACAATCATTATTTCGTGAGGCGTTAGTTTTCCATCCACAAAAACATTATGTTATTCACCCATTAGATGGATATGTGTGTAAGTTTAGGTTGAATCTTTATCATAAAAAAATCATAGTATATTTATTATACTTATTTTGTTTCAAAATAAATGAAATAAAATGATTTTAGGGGTTGGATAAGTAAAATAAAAGAAAACAATTTAAGAGAAACTGTTACATTTAATTAGGGTAACTCCCTTTGGATTGAACCAAAGATATTCATGAAGTGCCTTATTCTGAAAGTAAGGAATTTAGGTAGAGGATAGGTATGTAGGGAGCATAATTTTTCAGATTTTGGACGAGACAAATAGCTTGAGAGGTGCGAGGAATTGGTTAGAAATGGTCTCCTTTTAAAAGGGGGAGGAGGGGATCTTTAGGAAATTGTGAACACATTATTTTATTATATATAGATATTCGGTTTATAATGGTCCATAAATCATTAAAATAGAATATAATATGACTTATGGACGAAATAAAATCATCCAATAGGAATTGGATAGTTTTTGGACAATATTTTAATCATTATAATCTTATTTATTTAAATGATTTATTAATGAGGTAAACACTGCATCATTATTGTGTCATAAATAATTTAAATTATTTGATTTCGAAAAACTATAAAAAAAATACCATGATATATGAAATCATTTTATCTTTACAATGGATATTTATATTCGAAATGATAATTTATATAACCCATTTTAAAATTTAATTTACTAAAATATATTTGCTTTTGTCATTTTTGCCTTTACATTAAGTAAATTAATCTAAAATGTCATTATCACTCCCAAGTGGCTCAATGGGGTCACAAAATAGACCCAAATATGCCCATGGTAATAAAGGACTCATCCAATAAGGTTTGGACATGTGTTATGATAATTGTGATTTATTATAATATTCTTTTAACCTCGAATGACCTTATTTACCTTTAACCGTGGTAAATAAATGTCAAAAGTTACTATTCACCAAAAATTATTTTCATCTTATTGAACCACATTTTTCTTCTTGATAACAAACATTTATGTCAGATTTTCAAAATTCAATTCACAGAAGTCGTAAAATTTCATTTAAATGAAAAATTCAGTTTTTTAACTACTACTATGTTGTTTCACTATTCATCAAAAATTGCAGTTTTTCAGAAAAATAACGAAAATTCAGTCTCAATATTATTTGATATTCAGAATTCAAAAATTATTTCTATTTTTCTAAATTTTAAACATATATGTGTAATTAATTAATTTAAAATTAATTCCTATTGTTAAAACAAATAGCGTGTTTTTAAGAAACAATAATATCAAAAGATTGATAGTTTTTTTGTCCAATTTCAAATTGAAATTATTTCCAATGACCAAAATTGCATTAAATGTTAAAAATATATTTTAATTTCACTTTAATACCAATTATAAGGATAATATAACCATATAAATAAATTAGATTAAGAGGCACTTTTTAATTAAAATACAATACTTTTCACTATTCATTAAAAAAATGATCTTTATCAGAAAAATACTATAAAATTACCCAATGTAAATTTGTATGTCCCCATTCTATAGAAATATTTTATTTGGTCAAATAGAATGTATTCAAGTGACCAAAATTATATTTAAAAAGGGTTCACCATTAAAATGTGGTAAATCGACCTTTTAATGTAAATTATGCTTAAAATTAGATTCATTGACATTTTAAGGCTCTAACTTTTATTGGAAAAATGTAATTACATTTAACAAACATGTATTATCATATTTTAGTACGTTTTTTTCATTCCGATCAATACAATGTCTAGTATATAACTACTATTACAATATTATATTATTAGTGTGCAACGTATGATTTCAAAGAAATCTATTGTTTGCATATCAGGTACGCTATCAAACATAGCAACCTATTTAATGTAAAATTAACATTTAATTCAAAAATATTAATAAATATGAAAATTTCATATTATTTTTTTTCTGGGATGTTACATCCTTCCCCCCTTTTGGGAATTGCATTCTCTCAATTTTAAAATTGTGCTCAGAAACGTCATTGAATGTCCCACATCGGAAAAAGAGCCAATAAAACTATCAGTTTAAAATAAAGAAAGATATATAAAAAGGTCACCCGAGACAACCCATACTAGGATTACATGTAGGAAAACATATATATGGAAGAGAAAAAATACCATTATTTTCTGAGGGAGAGTGGTAGATACCATGATTATGAGAATGTTAACCACCAGAAAATCACAAACTTGTGATGGGTTAAATAGTCTTTGATACCCGAGTAGGAAATGATAACGAACAAGGATTTTGTTTTAATTTACTTTTCATTGAAGAATTTATTTATGAGCTTAACTAAAAACATATGGAAATATACTAACTTTTCATGTAGACATCCATCACAAACTCATATTTTATCCAAACGATGAGTATTTAGGATGTCTTTCTTTTCACATTAAGAATGCTATAATCAACTTCGATAGAATCAAATAATCCACAAAAGATGAACTATATATTACCCATGTCTTTAGGCAGTAACCAAAACCAAAATGGATAACACAAGATCAGGTAATCCCTAAAAAGGATAATCTTTTACAAAATGAAAATCTTCTTTTAATCTAAAAAATTTTCTCAAACAATAACCAAAGTTCAACCAAGACCATTCAATAAATAATTGTTCATAAAAAATTTTCAAGGTAATCCAAACTAAGATTTAATACCAAATCAAAAAAAGATCTAATCACATAGTCTTCCAATATAAATCATACCATTTATCTACAAATAACATCAGTTAATCTAAAAGTCTAATTTTGAAAATTTATTAACCTAATCACATATTCTTTATCATAGGTTAATAATTTCCATAGATAACCCAAAATCGACCTCTTATTGATTCATAAAGTCATCTGAATAAAAATAATTAGTCATAAAAACCAGGGACTTCACCTAGTCTAGTGGTAGGTGATAAATACCAGTCGTACATTGATTGTGGGTTCGATTCACACAACTTCGTCCAACGTGATGGGTTGTCACACGGTTTGCGTGTTGTCCCTTTTAAAAAACTACATGATTTTATAACATAAAAAAAGTTGTAAATTTATCTAAAATAACCATAAAATAATTTAACCAAGAAGGTTTTCTAATAACATTCATTTTTCATCCTAGAAATGTATTAACCTATAATCATATCAAATTGAATGATCATATAAACCGAAATTGTTCATTATAACTATATCCACAAAATAAAAGAAACTTATTCGAGGAATAAAATTTTCATATGTCAAACATCAGGGTTACACATACAATATAAAGTCTTCTAATGTAATCCAATCATCAAAAGAGCCTTAATAATATTAAGCATTTCACTATCCTAAATTCTACCATAACTCTTGAATCCCTTATATGTTGAATTTTGACTCATTCAACATTCTTCTAGATCCATTAAACATTCCCTTATAAATTATTCAAACAAACGTCTTTCCTACTAACAAAATCTTGAATCATATCCTATGATTCAAAAATATCAAAATATATGTTAAGAAATAATTCATACCATTCATTGGTCATTATTATTTTCTTCATCCACAATCGGAATGGCATTAAGTATTGATAAAAAAATATTTGGACGATCCTGGTGATCACATTCCCGAAACTTTTTTGTAGGACATGTGTTTGTATAATGACCATGCACACCACATTTAAAAAATTCAATTGATCCCTCATAAAGATCATCATTCCCTTTCCTAGAGTCAACTGGATGCTTCCTTTTTACATAGAAGTTTCTTGATTTATGACCTTCATTTCCACATCTATAGCATCTTCCCTCCCCTTTGAAACATTTTCCTATGTGTTTCTGTCCACATCGTTGACACATATATTTTTTAACATAATTACCTTTATGATCATGACCTAAACATCTGTAGGGATTTGTTTCTCACATATATGATGTCTTATAAAAATCAATAAGGTTCAGGTGATCAATCATGACTCCAGATAGTGGGTTGAGAATAACCAAATGAGTTCTCATTACAGATCCCATATCATTCAGTTGCTTATTCAGAAAACCGTCAATGTTTTATTCACATCCATTGTTACTTTGATACCTGCTAGATCTAGCCATTGACTAAAACCAAAAAGGTAAGTGTGAGTATATCAGTAAAATCGTCATATAATATCTTATGGGGAGGGTAAATACTAATATATAATTATTCATGTTATCTTAAACTCATTCACATTATCTTAGAAAAACAATGACTCTTTCTAAAATCCTATCCATTATATTAATATCACTTATGCTTAAAGAATACCCTAACCTCTAAAGTTATCTAAACTGACCTTTGATACCAACTACAAGGAAACGTCCTTAAACATTACATAATATTAAATTAAATGAATAATTCACATTGAGGATCTTTTCAGGTTTGGAGTTTTAGAGAATTATGCCATAACTATTACATTATAACTTGAATATTACGAGTAGACAATACTACCCAGTATCCATTTTTTTCTTAAAATTAAAACTCTTAAAAAGAAACATGTCTACTTCCATGTTTTAGATAGCATGACTTTTACATGATCCCTTCCTTGACCTTATTTATCTTTAAGTCGTGTGGAAAACATTTCAAGAAATGGGATGAGCATAAAAAGCTCAGTAAGGGTTATAAAATAATGAAGGAAAAAATAGACAAACAATAAATACAAATCCATGAAACCATACTTTTCAATCACAACATACATTATGAAATCATAATATTTATGAGTAACACACACAAAATCATAAATCATAAAGGTTACTTATGGCATCCGTATCAAACTTACATTGTAGCTATCATAGATACGTAGGGACTTACACATGGAATATCCATCAGAGTATATTCACTAAATCTCGAAGGAGAAATATCACGCTTACCTCCGTCACATTACCCAATTCATTGGAGAGCTATATCGAGCTCACCCACCCATGGTTTATCATGGAACAACCCGTTAACATAAACAATTACAAATAACCATAATATAATAATAACATAAAACACATGTATAAAGGAATGATAACATATCCACATTCTAATGTATGAAATCAAGATATTTAAATAAACAAATATTTATCAAATAATTTTCAAAACAATTTAAAATGATATTTTTGAATAAAAGTGTACCATAAAACTTTGAAGATTTTAAAATAATTATCATTTTAAAAAATTAATGTCCAAATAAATAAATCCTAAAACCCATTTTGAAAACACTGACATTAATGAGAAATATTTATAAGAATAAATCTATAAAAATGATATTTAGTTAAAGAGTTTTCAACAAAAAGAGAGACGCTTGAATACAAATAATTGAAGAATAAATTATAATCAAAACATTATAATATCACGAGAATAAATGTATTAGTGATATAATATTTCAAAGGACAATATATACAACATATAAGAGTGAATTGGATCTTAACAACAATGATGTCTCAATGGAAATGAAAATTGAGATAAAATACCTTATAATGATGGTATCCTTAAATTAAGGATAAATCAATCACATAATTATGTGTGAAAAATATAAATACACCCAATATAAGGGGATATTAAGTGTAAAAAAATCATAGTTCATTCACAAATATTCATAGGATGACATATTCAAGAAGTACAAGTTGAACACAAAGAACTGAAATTAGGTTAAGCGGTTCCCTTGTAAAAATTCAATAGCCTATCGGCATCACATAAAAATTCAGAAAATGAGTTGAAGAGATAAAAAAGGGAATATCACTACCTGGATATATATTTTCACCAATAAGGATATAGAAAAACATATCCCAACATAATAACATGTAAATTAAAAGACATAACAAAAAAAGGAAGTCTTTTATAAAGAGGAGGTTGAATTGTTCCCTTACTGATTTGGAAATTTAGAAAACATATGCCACATGAAAAAAAGATCATACAATGAATATGTAAATACTCATAAATGAAATTATATTACATAAAGAGTACAATCATGGGTAGTACATAGACCACACAAAATAAAATAGTGGCAAATAAATCATGAATCTCACGAGAATAAAAAGTGAGATGAAACCCTTTACCATGTTGTAGTCAATTGAGTTGTATGACCAAAAGTTAATAAAAAACAATTGAATCACAGAATAACATGAATATAATTAGAATAGTGATAATATATAACAAATTTAATTACAAAATACACCACATGCAATGAATTAGTGCAAACAATGGAAATATCACGGAATTAAAAGTGAGATAAGAAAATCCCTTACCAAAAATTCGACAGCCAAACGACGCCACATAAAAATTGTTAAAATGAATTGATGAGAGTAAGATGGGGTCTCTCATCATATGAAAATACAAATTAAAATTTGGTGAATATAAAAGAACATCCTCCAACATAATATCATGAAGCATAAAATAAATGACATAAAAGAGAGTGCATGAAAAGAAAGAGAGAGGTCGGGTCCCTTACCTCGTGTCCGACATGACTTGATCGATCATTATTCTCATGAATAATAAAATAAAGTTAATTTATAATTTCATAAGAACCTTTTTATATTTTATAATTACTTTTATATAAATAATTTCCATTTTATAAACATTATTTAGTCATTTAATTTAATAACGTCAATTTTGTCGATATTTGGTACTTTAGTCAAAAATGGACTTCTTATAATCACATGTTGTTCATGTGGTCACTGGTTCATTATATCCAGAATGATATTCATGATTTGGATATTATATATATCATATATATCTAGTATATAAATGTATTTATAATATTACATGACATTTTTCGGTAAGAAATGAAATGCATCGTTCCTGGAGATGGTAGGTCGTACGTACGCATGAACGCTACTTTTGTTTCTATTTCTTATTTTAATGGAATTAAAACATAATGTTACATAGGTATATTATAATCCCAGTATAATTTCATATATAATATCATATATAAAATCAGTAACACCATCATTTATACCTCCCACATACGGAATTAGCGGGTCATATCACTTTGAGGGGCGGTAGTCCGCAGTTCCTCTAATGAGATTATCGTGTTTACCCATAATTGAAACCATAAATGAATGATATAAATAAAAATTTCAGATGAATAAAGGAAAAATAAACATAATATATATCATATATAAATACAGTTCCATCATAATTTCCACCATGAGAGGTGGTTGGAGATATTTGAACAATCATCGTTTCGTGAGACGTTAGTTTTCCATCCACAGAAACTTCTTGTTCATCACCCATTAGATAGAGGTGTGTTTAAGTGTAGGTAGAATAATTCTCATACCAAGAACCTATTATATTTCTAATACTGATTTAGTTACAAAATAAAGGAAATAAAAATATTCTATGGGTTGGAGAAGTAATATAAAAGAAAACCATTTAAGAGAAACTGTTACCTTTAATTTGGGTAACTACCATTGGTTTGAACCAAAGGATATCATGAAGTTCCTTCTGCATAAGTTAAGGCTTTTAGGTAGAAGATAAAAATGTAGGGAGATTAGTTGGGCATAGTTTGGATCTGCCAAATGGATTGAGAGGTGTGGGGAATTCGTTAGAAATGGTCTCCTTTTATAAGGGCGAGGAGGGCTCTTTAGGAAGTTGTGAAAAATTTAATTTATTATATATTGATGTTCGGTTTCTAATTGTCGAAAAATAATTATAGTAAAATATATTAAAACTCATGTATGATATAAAATTAATCAATAGGAATTAGAAAGTTTTTCGATAATATTTAAATCATTATAATATTATTTATTTAAATGATTTGTTAATGAGGTAAACACTGCATCATTATTGTGCCATAAATAATTTAAATTATATGATGTATAAAAAGTATAAAAAAAATACCTTGATATAGTAAATAGTTTTATCATTCCAATTAATATTTTTAGTTGAAATGATAACTTATATAACCCCTTCTAAAAATTAATTTGCTAAAAGATATTTTCTTTTGTAAATTTTTCCTTTACTTTATGTTAATTAATCTAAATTGTCATTATTACATTCAGGTGGCTCAATGGGGTCCCAAAATCAACCCAAAGATTCCCATTTTCATAAATGAATCAACAAATATGTTTTCGACAAGTGTTAAGGTAATTTTTAATAATTATAATATTCTATTAACCTTGAATGACCTTATTTACCTTTAATTGCGGTAAATAAAAGTCAAATGTTACTATTCACCATAAATTATTTTCAACTTATTGAACCACATATTTCTTCTTTATAAAAACCATGTATGTCAGATTTTTGAAAATAAATTCATAGGAGTGGTTAAATGTCATTTCAATGAAAAACTCAGTTGTTTTACTAATACTATGTGGTTTCACTATTCATAAAAAAATTAAAGTATTTCAAAAAAATAGAAAAAATTAAGCCCAAGATTTATTTGATATTACGAATTAAAAAATGATATCTATTTTTCTAAATTAAAAACATAGAATTAGAATTGATTAATTTAATGTTAATTTTTGTTGGTAAAACAAATAGTGTGTTTTTAAGAAACAATAATTATCAAAAGATTTATAGTTGTTTTTGTCCAATTTCAAAGTAAATTAATTCAATGACCAACATCGGATTATATGGTAAAAATATATTTTAATTTCACCTTAAAACCAATTAGAAAGGTAATCTAACCATATAAATAAATTATATTAAAAGGCACTTTTGAATTAAAATACAATATTTTTCACTATTCATTAAAAAATGAACATTATCAGAAATATATCAAATAATTACCCAATGAAAATTTTGATGTCCCCATTATAAAGAAAAATTTTATTTCATAAAATAAAATGTATTAAAGTTACAAAGTTAGATTTAATGAGGGTTCTCCACTAGAAGGCAGTAAATCAACCATTTAATGTAAATTATGCTTAAAATTAGATTCATTCACATTCTAAGCCTCTAACTTTTATTGGATAAATGTAATTAAATTTACCAAACATGTATAATCATATTGTTGTTAGTTTTTTTCATTCCATCCAATACAACATCTAGGTGATAACTACCATAACAATATTATATTATTAGTGTGCAACGTATGATTTCAAAGAAATATGTTGTTGTGTATCGAGTACGCTATCGAACATAGACACACCTTTAAAGTAAAATTAATATATAATTCACAAATATTAATAAATATTAAAATTTCACATTCTTTATTTTCTAGGGATGTTACAAAAATCCATAAGGAGGGGAAAATTATAACATCTTTTTTTTCATGGAAATTGATAACCCTTTTTTGGTTTTCTTTTGAAATCCCTTTTGTTGAGAAAATTAATAAATTATAATATTATTTTTATCCTTAGGCATGTTATAATCCCAACATAACAGTGATGTGAATCCATTCTTTATGTAGGGTGGTTTTTAATAATAACTTTATAATAAATCAAATTATATTTGAGTGGTGTAATGGTAGAGAGGTGTTTCCCATAGTTCGGTAAGGGTGAAATGGGATATAAAAATATTAGGTAGTGTTTCACTTGGATATGTAACTATAAAAATTGTGTTTTGGAACTCTATATGGGTAAACATTCAAATTAATATGGTTAATTTTGTTGTGTAAACGTATCGTTTAATGGTATCATCTCATATAATGACCTCATAGATGGGTATTGGCTCATTTAAGGGGTCTTGTTTATGGATAATGGCCAACATAAGGGTCTCAAATAAGCATGAAAACTCTTTTAATAGTATTATTAAGGGTAAATTTATTTTCATAGATTGTTTTTAGGGTTATCCTTGAGTCTTTTAGTGGTTACAGTGTATTTCTAATTAAAAAATATTGGTAAATAAGGTGATACATAATGATGGCCCCCTTTAATCAAAACTTCTATAATGGTAAAATGATATTATTTGACTCCAAAAGAAGTTTTGTAGACTATTTAATGGTAAATACTCTGTCACTTAAAAATTTCATATGAGTTGGGTAATGACAAACCATGTTTCCCTTACAAAAATTCCCTTTTGAAATAAAATATTATGTTACCCTTCTATTCTGTTTCTTCTGCCTGCAACTTGACTTGTAACACCATTTAAAACTTATTAAATGATATTATATATGGAATTAAATTATTAAACACTTTTATTATTTTTTAAAATATATTTTAATTTTTTTAAAAACTCATTTCTCAAGAATCATTAAAAATAGTTAAAATTATATATTATTTTAATATTGGGGTTTTAATTACTACTAAACAAATAGTGATAAATTAAAAATACATAAATAATTCATATTTGACTTATTTTTTGTCATTTTCAATGTAAAGGGATTCATGTTTCCTGGTAATCATCACTGTGATGGTTTTTATATATTTAAATTTTTGAATTGTTTAGACCTTCTTTTATTGATATTAATAATTCATCACTGAGTGTTTTTCCTTTTTATTGTGGTCTTTTTATTTGATATAGATTAATATTTTAATTTAAAATATGTTATGTTTATATATTTTAAATTATATATTTAATATATTTATATAGCTTTATTTGAGATTTTTATGTTTGGTTTTTGATATGTAATGTCATGTGTGATGAAAAATGATGAAAATAGATATTAAAAATTTATTTTTAATTTTCATAAAATAGGTCCGGAAATAAATGATGATTTATTAATGAAATTTTATTACATGAATGGAATAAGATGTTTATTGAATGAAAAGGATATGATGTTTTTTAAATGAAACTATTTGATGTTTTGTTTTTATAAAAAGTATGATTTTTTAAAAAAAATCATTTATCCTCATCTTTCAAAATAATGATAATGTTTTTAATCCTGATCTTGAGGATGATTTTAAATTAATAATTAAATGATTTTGTAATGATTTAAATGAAATTATAGCCCATGTTTTTTATATTACACCAATAAAAATTTGATCGTTATTTTTTTATAATGGGTTATGAACACTATATAGAATTTGATGATGATAAAAACATTAATTAATCTGCTGATAGAGAGTTAATATTTTGGGATATATTACTATTACCCCTAGTCTAATTTATAATAATGAGTGAACACCTAGATCCAGAACTCATTGAGACTGTGGAAAACTTTTAATTTTATTATACTAACTATTCACCTAATCTTATATCCATTTTTAATGATATAAAAATGATATTAAATTCCAATTTAATGTAATGTTTTACTCATGAAATTCTGTATATAATTTCTTATTTATTTCTTTATTGAATGAAATGTTTAATTCATGTGTTTTTGAAAATAAAAATTATATAATCTATTTATATTAAAAAAACTACGTTTGAGAATTATTCTATAATTTTCCATTGAAAATAATCAGAAATATTTTTTTATATAAACTATGATGATATTTCCATAAAATTTACTTTTAAAAGTTTTACATAATTAGTTATTTCATATGCACAGACTATGAAATATTGTGTTACATTATACTGAGACTACTTTATCACCCCTACCTTTCCTTTAATCATTTGTAGAATTAATTATTCTATGTCTTTGAAAAATGTTAAGCTGCACAGAGAGGTTGTGAGTGTAATTATTTATAGGGACTAAAGAGTTGGTATTGATCATGGATCTTCTAATTCACCTGTATGATGGATTTCATGGCTTTTATATTAAATATATTGTTAGGTGACCTTGGTAGATAACATTTTTTTGAAGATTTGAATCATTTTATTTGATCTCTCTCTGATTGATTTGTATTTTCTATATGATATATATTTGTTTCTATGTGTCATTTTTTAAAAATCATTCCCTTATCTCTATTTATGATGCTTGGGTTCTTGTCTATATCCCGTTGGTATTTAAATCTCCCATTAGGGTCATGGAAAATCATCTCGAATATCAATTTATATGGTATTATTCTAATGTTCATTATATTTATCTATATTTATTAGGATGAGGATTAAACAAAATATATTACATTTATTGAATTATGTAGTAAACCAAATTGAAAATTTAAATATCTATTGTTGATTTATATAAGGAATATACTATTATATTCTATTATTATGCATTTATGAAATATATATTTTAGGTAATAGTGGTCCATGATTATTGTTTTACACTTTCATATAATTAATCCATGGTGTATATTTTTTATTCAAGATATTATGCTTAATTTTTTACTGCATTATCTATTTTTATTCTCTATGGACTCTTGATAATGTGTAATATTTTTTTAAACCATTAAAATTTATCATTTAATTCATCCAAATATATTACCACTTAAATTTTTTATGATTAATTTATGATTATGATAGATAATATTTGACCCCTTACATTGTATATAAAACACAATTTTTTTTTCTTCCCCTATTTCCCCAAATAATTATATGTTCAGATATGATAATTGTCAAATTATAAGTGGTTTGAAATTATGGTGTTATTATTCATAAATATAATATGTATATGTTATTTATTTATTATATTCCATAATGTATATATATATATATATTAGGTGGTAGTTGTATTCATGTTATGTGTAATTATTTATAAGTCTATGACTAGATGAAAATGTGTGTGTCTGATGAATAATAATTTTTATAAGAGTATTTGTTAGTTATTATTTTTAATTGTGATTAAAAAATATTTGTTTTTAAAGGCTAAGATAGATATCCATTAACTATAGGGAACTAGGATACTGATAACATATATCATCATATTGGATTATAATTTTCATTGTGTTTATATTGAGTATTGTTATATATTTACTATTGTAATAAAATATATAAAAAATTAGAGATTTTTGATATTGATTGTTATAATAAGATGAATTTTTGATAATTTTTTATCAATGAGTAAAAATTATAAATATTTAATTTCTATAAAGTGGAAGAATGTAATGTTGGATTGAATATGTAGATGAATATGTGTATAGATGGAACAATACAATAGGGGGTGAATTGTTGGTTTAAAACTATTTTTAAACAAATATGAAATTAGTTTAAATGATCTTAAACTAATACAATTCACAACAAGAACTAACAACCACAATTGTATTGAATATAAAGGTATGATATGTTGTAATACTATAAGAAAAGTAAATCAATTGTATTAAAGATGAAAATAATAATTAGAGTAAAAAAATATTGAAGGATTCTACCATATAGTATATAGAATCCATCAATACAATATGTAACAGAATGATTGTAATTGCAACAATTACAAATGAATATTAAATAAAAAAAGTAAACAATACAATTCTTTATCAAAAACAAATAGAATCAGAAATGTAAAAGTATTACAATTCTTTTGACCAAATGAGAAGGGTTACCCTTTCACCGAGAATAAAAGGTCTGTCTTACCAACACTTTGGTAAGCCCTCAATACGATGATCAGTATGTCTGTCTTTCTATCCCCGCAAGCCCTTGATATGATGATCGGTACGTCTGTATTGCTATCCCCGCAAGCCCTCGATACGATTATCGGTACGGCTTTCTTGCTATCCCCGCAAGCCCTCGATTTTTCAGGTAATCGGAACCACTGTCTTTCAATTACATGAAATCCCTCGATACGATGATCGTTAGCGCCGTCTGCCTATCCCCAGCAGCCCTCGATCGTTATCACCTAATCTGTCTCACAAAGAAAATCAAATCCCTTATTGAAATACAAAAACTATGAACGGTCCATTCACGTTTTGTAGTTTGAAGGATTTCGCATGAAGTATGAGAGAAGTCACAACGTCTCTCTCTAGAACTTGATAGTAGAAAAGTCTCACAGTTTTTATTTCTCAGATTCAAATGATCTCCTATTTATAGGTCTAAGGTTCCAACAGTCACATTTCCTCCAGTGGTTATATTACTCCGCAAAACTTGGAGGGACTTGGACACATGGAATTAGAACGGACATATTGAAACAGAAAAAAAGATATCATTTTGATTAGTTTATAACTAACTCCACGTCATCATTTTGGTTAAACAATATAAATGAAGATGATAAATATGAGTACAATTAATATGAAACATGTGTTCTTGATAATGGACCAAAAAAGAAAGTAATGAAAGTAATGTATGAGTACTATAATAATCAATTCGTGTAATGTATTGATATGATGAAAACTAAGTATGATTCATAAACCTCAATATGATTAACATATTCAATACAATTTCGAGAGTTAGCATGATAATTATAGTCAGTACGATATGTCACGACCCGTCCTCGGGGCCCGTGCCGTGACTACCCCAAGCCCGCCTTCCATAGGCCAGGGGCTGGCGACTAGCACCAAGGCGTAAAATCCCAGTAACAGGGAAGGCATTGCCTTTATAAGTAACAACCACACAGAGTCAGCAAGCGGAAAGTAAAGTGCAGAAAAGTAAAGGGGGCCGGAATACAAGCCCAACTGTAAAGTACAACTGAAAAGTAAAGCAGCAACTGAAGAAAAGACGGCGGCCTCGTGTCTTCCACTGGCAATCCCACCTGAAGGGTGGGTACAGATAGCCTCCAGGCTCCTCGGGTCCCACGTCCGCTCCGAGCACGTCCCGCCCAGTGGTCCACCTCCAGGTACCGTCCTGCTCCACGCCCAACCGTGATCAGCGCTGTCCGTCGTCTGCAACCAACACAACAAGGTGCGGGCATAGCCCGTGCAGGGGTGAGTACAACTACTCAGTAAGGACCCCGAGACCCCCGAAGGTCTCCCGAAATCCACAAAGGATATAGCACAAAAGAAAGATGCAATCACGAAGTAACATCTGACTCGACTTAGGTATATGCCCATACATATACCTAAGTCCCCAATTCTAGCTCTGCTCACGAGCTCAAGAACAACTCAATCCACAAAGGAAAGCAAGACTCAAATCCACAAGGAGAGTAAACAGTAAATCCACAAAGGATAGTTCAACACAATCCACAAAGGAGAGTAACATAAGATTCAGCTCAACCAGGTATACTTTTTCAGATGACGTCAAAGATGATCACTGATCCATCTAAGTCGTCGGACCCACGAAGGATCGATAGGTACTAACCCCCGCAGAAGACCCACACAGGATCGGGCTCACACAGAACCTGTAGGCAGTGGCTCACACAGAACCGGTAGGCAGTGGCTCACACAGAACCGGTAGTAGGACCCACATAGGATCGGGCACTGATCCGCGTAGGATCGCTGAGTGCAGTAGTCGACGCAGTCCACTGAGGATCTCTGCACAGTCGTCGCCGCAGTCCACGAAGGATCTCTGCTCTGCCGTCGTCGCAGTCCACGGAGGATCTCTGCTCTGCCGTCGTCGCAGTCCACGGAGGATCTCTGCTCTGTCGTCGTCGCAGTCCACGGAGGATCTCTGCTCTGTCGTCGAGGTCACAGCCAGCGCTAGGGTTCCCGCACGTAGCGAGCTCGTTTAGGAGGGTCCGCTCCACGAGCCGAGAGGCTGATACATCAACTGACACGTAGTCCGAAGTTGATGTATCCAAAAGTTCCGTATCGACAACAGGATCTCAACGCGACAGACGGCGCGTCAATCGGACGCCCGGTCTGAGAGTTATTGGCATTTTCGTCCCAGGGGCCCGGTTGGTTTTTAGGGCAAAACCAACCCGACCGTACTCCGCCTGTATCCGATCCTCGGGCGGAGTATGCCAAAAGTTCCGTCTCACTTAGAGGAAACTACCACAGCTGACGGTACGTCGATCGGACGTCCGTAGCTCAAGTTATGAGCGTTTCCGCTCCGAGGGCCCGGTTGGCTTTGTGTACGAACCAACCCGGCCGAACCCAAAGTCTTCCGAAACCTTGAGTATAATATACCGAAACGACCGTCTCGATCCAAGGATCGCGTAGCCGCTGACGGTTCGTCAATCGGAGGTCCCAGGCCCAAGATATGGGCGAAAGACCGTAGAGGGCCCGAAACGAGGGGTACTGGGCCCGGGGCGACCCGGCCCGAACCCCCCCTGGGGTCGGCCCGAACCGGGTCGGCCCGACCCGGACCGAACCGGCTCGGCCGGGTCCGGTCCGGCCTGGGCGCGGCCCGGCCGACCGGACCGGCCGGCTCGGCCTCGGCCGCGCGGCCGAACTGCCGCCGCCGCGGGGTTGACCTGCGGCTTTGAAGGAGACGCGGCCCCCGCGGGGGGCCGCCTGTCACGCGGACGCGGCCGGGCCGCCGCGTCCGTCCCGGTTCCGCGCGGCCGCGGAACCGGCCGCCGTTGCCGCCGCGGCTTCAGCCGCGGCGGGCTTCCTCCACGGCGGCGCGCCGGCCGCCGCCGCCTCCGGTCGCCGGCGCCGCCGCGCCGGCGACCCGCGCCGCCGCCGCCTTCTGCGGGCCGCCGGGGATGCTCCGGTGGCCCGATTTCTTTCCCGTCTGCGCCGATGCTCCTCCCGGGGGACGATCTTCACTGCGGAATCAACAAATTGCCCTTGCCGCACGGTTTGTCGACGTCCGCCAAATCCGCACAACAAAATAGATCGGCGGAGGGTTGCCGGGTCTTGTTCGTTAGACCCGCACCCTCCGCGTTAGTCATAATCCACGGGAGGAACAATAAAACAATCAACAACAATTTTAAATGTTAAAATTGTTCGAAGATCATGTTCTTTACTTTAAAAGAAATAAATCACGGGAAGGAAAATATTCCAATCAACCCTTACCTTGTCGTTGCCGAACGGGGGATCGTCGCGGAATTGCTCGTCGCGGAAGATGGAGATCGCCGCGTCGTCGCGGAATCGCTCGTCGCGTCGCCAATCTCCGGATCAAGATCAACAGATTTAATTAGTTTAAATCCGTTGATATTGAAATTAAAAAGGGAGAAGAAAAGATCCGATTCTCACCTTTGTTGCCGAACGAGGGTCGGCCGCGGAAGAAGAGGCGTTGCCGAAGAACGTCGCGGGTAGATCTCGTCGACGTCGCAGATCTTGGTGTGCGTCGTCAAATTCCGGTCGCCGGCGTTCTTCGCGTTCTTCGCGTTCTTCGCGTTCTTCGCGTTCTTCGCGTTCTTCGCGGAGAGGGTGGAGGAACGAAGATTCTTTCAAATCCTTTCCAAGGATTTTTAGGTTGGTCTTATTTTATAAACATGCCAACACGAAACCGGTTAAGAAACGATCCATCAATTCGTTGAATTAATTCAACGAAAGAAACGAACCATTTAATTCACGAAGAAACAGTCCATTTAATTCACGAAATAAACCGCCCAATTAAATGGTCTGTTAAGAATTAAAGAAAACGCGTCGGTTGACTTTTCAGTTACTTTGACAGGTTTTCGCGGGTGCGTTACTTAGCGAAAGAAACGGCGGGGCTCGTGCGGGTCCCACCGCACAAATATCCTACCAAAGGGGGTAGGATATTTCTGGATAGCATCCTATCCAGTTCAACTCAGTTCAAGCCGTCTTTAAGTGACTTCAAGTGGCTTCCAAGCAGCTTAAGTGAAATAAAATAAAGTTGTCGCACAAACTTTATTTTATTTCTGACTTAAAGCCGTAAAATTTAAAAACCACGTCTGAGCAAACGCAACTCCGGAAGAGGCGTTTCTAAGCAAATACCGGCGCTGCGATTTCATCGGTGCCCTCAGAATTCGATTCCGGGCACCGGTTCAAAAGATAGAAAAACCCGCTCGTCCGTTCACTGAACGTACCCGAGCCAAACTTCGGAAATTGATTCCGGGCACACCGGGCCTCGGAATCAGGTACCGTCTGAAGCTGCGCTCTTGTAAAATTCCAAAGAAAATTAAGAAAAAAATTTCCTTGAAATTTGCGGGTCTTTACACGATAATCATGGTCAGTACGATCAGCATGATCAGTATGATATGCATGGTCATTACGATCAACATGATATTTACGATCAAAATTTTCAGTATGATAATCATGGTCTGTACGATAAGCATGGTAAGTACGATCAACATGGTCAGTACGATTATCATAGTCAGTATGATAAGGATGGTTAAAAAGACATCTGTGATTTCCAAAACAAGATATAAAAGTCAAAAAAGAACTTTTGACTCAATAATCTCCCCCTTTTCGGAAATCTGAAAACACAAAAAATAATAAACCATATCTCCCCCTGAGTTACTGGAAACTCTTATGAATATGAAATTGAATACAACTAACTCCCCCTTAGGTATGTACTTCCATATGGATTGTATTTGTATATTTTCATTGATTTATTACTATTTGATTAAATAATTTTTCCCTAGATAAAACATTCTCCCCCTTTTTAAATCATTCTCCCCCATTGTCAATCATTCTCCCCCTTTGTAGTATACAAAAAGAATGGGGTAATCATGAGTTTCCTGAAAGAGTTCGGGAAATGAAAAGATGGAAAAAGGAAAGGGTAACAAAAATCTCATTAAGATAACAAAATTTTATAGAGTTTATGAAAAGAAAACAAATACAACAATAATTTGTTTTCTCTTTTCCTTTCCTTCTTTATCAAGTCATGAATAAAGACTTCCATATTTTTGATTTCCTTCTTGTCTTCATATATAGAGTCACCCTGAGATCTGAGAATCTCTTGTTGGACGGAAAAAAGCTAATCGTGATTCTTGATGGTCTCCTCCTGGACTCTGATTACTTCTTCAAGAGTATCAATTCTGTTTTTTAAAATCTTGTTGTCTTTGGATAATATAGAATTTTTTCTCTTCAACAAGACTAATTCATCTTTGAAATATGAAGCCTTTGAAAACATAGACTAAAAAACTTTCATTCTCTATTGAAACTCTTTTACTGAAGGGATATCATCTCCATGGGTATTTGACAATTAATTCAGCCTTTCAATAGATTATTTATCAAGCTTATTAAAAGAGAACGTGAGATCATTCGGCAGCCTCATTTGGTATTCAATTGACACTTCATGATCATTCACTGAGCATTCTGTTTTGTATGACCACTTAGTCATTCTGTTGTAAGCCTTCTTATTAGTAGCCGATCTTTCATATTGAACTTTAAAATCGGCTTCAACTGACACAAAATTCTTTCTCAATTCTATTACAGAGCCAAAATTATTTCTCTGATTTTCAGTAATGAAATCAATTTTACCTTCAAGTCTAGGAAAATAAGGAATGGTCTTCCCAGTCCTTCTCAAAACATGAACAATGTAATCACTCATCTGTAGAGAGATTGTGTGTTCTGAGTCAATATCTTCATCGTACTAATCCAGTTCATTTGATCAGCTTGAGTCCTCAACTAGATGTTTTCCTTTTTAATTTTCATTCACCCTTATTTCATCTTCTAATTTGTCACTGATGACAATTAGTTTTTCATTTTGAGAGGATTGAGCACCTTTCTTTTCTTGAGAAGAAATTTTATCTAGAGTTTCAAAAGATTGAGCTAGAGTTTGATCGGGATGAGAAGTTTGTTGAATACCATCACTTTTATTTTGAAACGATTCCTCTCTACTTTTCCTTTAGCTTTGAAGGAATTCCAATAGAAAATCTCCTTCCTCTCCTTCAAATTCCTGTATTTCTTCCAAAATTTATTTCCCTTTCTCTTTCTATGGGAGACTCTGTATGATAGGCTCTTGATATACTTCTTACGTTATTTGAGAACTAGCATCCTCAACCATTCTCATGACTTTAGAAACATCAAAGTCATGAGATTTTCTTTTCAAAAGAGTCATATTTTTCTTTTTATCCTGAAGGGTATTCCCAACCCTTATCTTCTCAGCTAAAGCTTCAGCTGGTTCAAGACCAAACTTCAGATATCCTTTCTTTCTCGGTTCTCTTTCTTTTCTTCACATTTCTACAACCTCCTTAATGTACTTAGTTGTCTTCTTTGGATTTGAACTGGTTTGAGGATCTTAACTTTGAGGAACAATATTATTTGGGTGTGCTTTTGTTGGTATAGGTGCCAATTGATTTGGTGTCGATTTATTCTGTGCCGATTCAGCTTCTATATCTCTGATGAAAAGATTTTAATTCAGATCAAAACAAGCACTCAACATTTTCAACGTACCCTTACTTATCCATGAAGGATTCAAATCTATAAATTGTCCTTTTAATGGAGCATTACAAAACTTCATGCTCTCGAGAATGAACATTGTAAGAATAGCAGGATACATAATCAAATGTGATTTTATCGCTCCTGACTTTACATTCGTGACTGTTTCAAAGATGTATCCCATGAGATTTACCATTCTCATATTAAAAAGATTGTCTAGCATGAAGATATTATAGACTTTCAGAGTTTCTATATCCCCTTTCTTTAGGATAAGAAAACCTTGCATCCAAAGTGTCATGAATCTATTATCTGAAGAAATATGAGCTACATTCCCCTTTTCTTAATTTATAATAAACAATGACTTTTCAACACATTCATTGACAAACGAACGAACATCCTCTAGTAATTTATGAGATGGAAAATATGAATCATCTTCTATTGGAACATTTAGAAAGTGGACTTTTTGTTTCATAGACATTGATATCTTTCTATCATAGACAGTAAAGTTGATAGTCATGTTTTTGTCAAATGACATGGTTTTGTATAACTGACTCACTTCATCCATAAGAACTGGATCTTGAGACACTAGTTTTTCAACACACAAATGCTCCCAGCATTTAGAGAAAATAATTCTTCTGATTGTAGAATCGTATGAATCAAATATGTCCCGAGAAATGAACCTTTCTTTGAATAAGAATTTCTCTAAAAAATCATTGATGTCATTTCGTCTTGAGTGTTGGGAGAATACTGAGACATAAAGATGAAGAAGAATAAAGATCGCACGAAGTCTTAAAATATAGGCATAGTTTCGCCACAAAAATTGAAAACCCAGTGTGGGTTTGGGAAGGGGAGGGGTCTATTTATACGATAAAAAAATGACTGTTGATCTTCTACAGTTGAGATTATAAGGGAAACAAATTGACGAATAGGATTAAAATGGAGTTTTTTTAAAAAACGAGAAACAATAAAAAGTAAAAGAAATACAATGTAAGGAAAGAATGTACCTGTCAGAGAATGTAAGGAAACTGTTGGTTTAAAAGAAAAACACAAGAGTACGAAGAAAAAGAAAATGATCGGTTATCAAACTGATGGAAAATAAAGTCATTACAATAGACTGTCGTGTCGATGGAAAACAAAATTTTTACCATAAACTGAAGTGCAGATGGAAAACAAATTTGTTACCATAAACTGACGTGCTGATTGAAAACAATGTTGTTACCATAAACTGACATGTCGATGGAAAACAAAGTTGTTACAATAACCTGACGTGTCGAAGGATAACAAAGTGGTTACCATTAACTGACGTGCTGATGGAAAACAAAGTTGTTACCATGAACTGACGTGCCGATGGAAAACAATGTTGTTACCATGAACTGAAATGCCGATGGAAAACAAAGTTGTTACCATGAACTGATGTGCTGATGGAAAACAAAGTTGTTACCATGAACTAATGTGCTGATGGAAAACAAAGTAGTTACCATGAACTGACCTGCTGATGGAAAACAAAGTTGTTACCATAAACTGATGTTTCGATGGAAAAAAAGTTGATACCATAAACTAACGTGCCAATGTAAAACAAATTTTTTACAATAAACTGACATGCCAATGGAAAACAAAGTCACTACCATGAACTGACGTGCCAATGGAAAAAAAGTTGTTACCATAAACTGACGTGTCGATGGGAAACAATGTTGTTACCATGAACTGATGTGTCGATGAAAAACAAAATATAAAAACTATAACTAAACACTTAATATGATAGGCAGAATAACAAACCAATAACTAAACAGTCAATATGTTAAATAGAATATTTAAACAAACTAGGAGAATAAACTAATAAAAGTCATAAAAATAAGACATTATGTAAAAATGTTCTCCCCCTTACTAAGAGGAGTTTTTTAATGTAAGGAGAAGTGTAAAACATGAAGTAGATATGAATAGTTATTTTAATGTAATCAATCATAGATTCTGTTTTATAAACTCAAATCTATCGGAAGGTAATTGTTTTGTAAAAATTTCAGCAAGTTGTTCTTGCGTTATGATGAATTGTAAAATAATATCCCCTTTTTGTGCGTGATCCCTAAGAAAGTGATGCCTATCATCTATGTGTTTTGTACGAGAGTGATGTGATGGGTTTTTACTAAGATCTATAGCACTAGTATTATCACAAAGAAGTTGAGTTTTGGAAAAAACTCAATCCATAGTCAGTGAGTGTGTGTTGCATCCACAACACTTGAGCACAACAACTTCCAGCTGCTACATATTCTACTTCAGTAGTGGAAAGTTCAACTAAGTGTTGTTTTTTTCAAGACCAAGAAATAAAGGAATATCCTATGAAATGACATGTTCCTGATGTACTCTTTCTATCCATTCTACAATCACCAAAGTCAGTATATGAAAAACAATTTAAAACAAAATCATTTCTAGAAGAATAAAAAATATCTAAATCCATAGTGCCTTTTAAATACCGAATGATTATCTTTACATACATTAAATGAGACTCTTTTGGATTATATTGGTATCTCGCACATAAGCATACAGGAAACATTTAGTCTGGTCGACTGGCTGTCAAGTATAACAAACTTCCTATCATACCTCTAAAATTTGATTGATCTACTAGTTTCCAAATTTCATCAAGATCATGTGAATTTGAGGTACCAATCATAGTGGTAATACTTTTAGTCTTTTCGTAACCATAATTTTTGAGTAAATATTTAATATACTTATATTGAGATATATATGTTTTTTCTAGTTTTTGTGAAATTTGAAAAACTAAAAAGAATGTTAACTCACCCATCATACTCATTTCAAATATAGATTTTATAAAATTTGAAAAAGAATCAGTTAAAGACTGCTGATTTGATCCAAATACGATGTCATCAACATAAATTTGAACAATAAAAACATTTCTATTTTCCGTTTTTATTAAATGGGTTGGATATGTTGTACCTTTTTCATTATGTTTTTGTATAATAAATCATGTAAGTCTCTCATACCATGCTCTAGGGTCTTGTTTAAGGCCATATAGAGCTTTGGTAAGTTTAAAAACATTATTAGGATTTTTTGAGTATAGAAAACTCGGGTGTTGTTTGACAAAATCTTCTTCTTGAACAAAACCATTTAGAAAAGCACATTTAATGTCCATTTGAAATAGTTTGAAATTAATGTACACTAAAAAGGCTAATAGTATACTAATAGATTCAAGTCTAGCTACCGGATCATAAGTTTCATTGTAGTATATTCCCTCTTTTTGATTATAGACCATTGTAACATGTCTTTCTTTATTTCATACTATGATTCCATTTTCATCACATTTGTTTTTGAACACCCAGTTTACACCAATTATAGCTGTTTCATTAGGTTTTTCAACTAATGTCCTGACATGATTCCTTTCAAATTAATTTATTTCATCTTGCATTATTTAAATGCAAACTTCATCACCTAAAGCCTCCCTTTAACTTTTAGGTTCAAATTGGGAAAGAAAGAAAATATAGTCTATTTCATTTCTCAAGGAAATTTTGGTCCTTAAATGTTGATTTAAATAACCAATGATATTATCACTGGAATGATTCCTAAGAAATAATTGATTTGGGTTTTGTAAAACCTGTTCATCAACATATGGTAGAAATTATTCTGGGGTAATAGTTTCAGGAACACATTCTTGATCATTTTCCTTATCAGAAGAATATTCTAACAGAGGTTGATAAACATATTTAGAAAAAACAACTAATGATGTAGGTTGGGTTTGGTTGAAAATAAAAGGATTGGTTTCATCAAATTTAACATGTACTGTTTCTTCAACAGTACAATTTTTTATATTGAAAACTTTAAATTCCTTAGAAGTTGTAGAATATCATAGAAAGATTCCTTCATCATATTTTGTTGAGAATTTTTGTAGATTATCTTTATTATTCAGAATGAATACTTTGGACCCAAAAACATTTAAGTATAAAATTTAGGTTTTCGGACATTCCATAATTAATAAGGTGTTTTATTAAGAAAAGGTCTAGTTAAAACACAATTTATTGTATAACAATCAGTACTCACAGCTTCATCCCAAATGTGCTTAGCAATTGAGTATTAACTCAACATTGTTCTTTTCATTTCCTGAAGAATATGATTTCTTCTCTCAACAACACCATTTTTCTGAGGAGTTCTTTGAGTTGTGAAATTGTGAGTAATACCTTTCTTACTATAAAATTTTTAAAATCTGAATTTTGAAATTCACCACCATGATCACTATAAATAGTTATCAATGGTAGGTTTTTCTCATTTTTAACTTGGGCTCTAATGGTTTTCAAAAAGGAAAAGGCTTAATATTTCATTTTTAGGTCTACAAGGATGAATACCCTGAGAGGGGGTGGGGGTGAATCTGGGTATGACTAATTTAATATTAATGCCCATTATTATCTTGATTTTCTGTTAAGGAAAACACTGTTCTCCCTCTTTCCTATTGCACAATATAAATAGAAAGTAAAGCAAGCACAGGACACAGTTATTGTACTTAGTTCACCGCTAAGGGCTATGTCCAAGAGCATACACCGATAGGATACCGGTCGTACCAAATTCAATTATACTTCACTAGTTGTGGATTACAATGTTCGGGTACAGTCACTCTGTCCTAGGCTCACTGCCTTTGCAAGGTTTAAGGTCATCTCACTGCTTTCCCAAGGTTCACTCCCTATTTCTCTCTCTCTGGCTAACTGCCGGTGAAGAGGATCACATTTTTCCTCTTCCTATTCTCACAGCACTTGGAAAGGATCCAATCACAGTTTATAGACCTATAGGTCTCTTCACTTTTATGAAATAATGCATCCTCAACTGTTGATAGATGTTTTGTTGAAGTCCAACTTTCATCCACTGATGAATACCACTTTTCCTCTTAACCACTGGGAAATTAACTTTGGAAACACCTTCACAAACCACCCTACTTCACGAGGCTCCCAATTTCACGAAGCTCAAACAAGCCTTCGCGAAGCTACTGACTTTTTGTGAAGCACTCTCGCAAAGTAATATCACAAAGCTCTTGACTTTTCATGAAGCTCAAGGCATTGCAGAGAAACATCCCTTGAGAAGCTCACTAAGCCTGCGTGGAGCGCACAACTTTCGCGGAGCTGCAATAGCCGACGCGAAGCTCTTCTTTCGTAAAGGACACAGGCTACGCGAACCACCTTCACGAAACGAGAGAAATGGATTTTCTTTGAGAAATCGCTCTACTTCTCTCAAGGGGGTCAGCCTCAATTTATAGGTGATTCCACTGACCCTCGAATTTTCCGCACCAAGTCAACTCTATGTCATCTCAAATCGCGAAGCTCCAAAGTTTACGCCCGAATTCTATCTAAATCGCGAAGCGCCACAGAAATTTTCCAATCGCGGATCTCATAGTAATCGTAAAGAATCACCATCAACATTCCTTTATGCCTTCGCCCCGAACATCCCTCGAAAAGACCTTCATCGCCGTGTTGCACTTCAACTCTGTCGTTCGCGAACCGTTGACGTAATCGCGAAGCATCACCGCCTCCATTTTTCTGGTCTTTGCGAAATCCAATCCATGCATCCCATCTTCGCGAAACTCATTCCTTTGCCATATAAAAACATGATATTCAAGGAAATACTATTTTCACGGTGCCACCTTGTACTAATCTTTTGTACCGCTTCCAGATCATCCATTCCCTTCTCATCGTTCTTTGTCAACATTGATTGTCAACAACTTTTCTGGAACTCGACAATTGTTTGTGGAAACCTGATTTTTCAACAAACACAATCAAACCAAAAATAATGCAATGTTACCTTGAGGTATTTTCCCCCAAAAATATACCCCTTTGTGTTTGTTGACAATTAATCATAACTCTTCTCAGAATGATTTTCTGCACGTTGATACCTCACTTCCTCTTATTCCAGCCACTACCACAATTCGCCTCTTGCGATTCTGATAGCATTCAAGGATTCACTTAACACATACTCTAAGACCAAATGAGCAATGATCGGCGTGAGAAAGAAGAGTAGTATGAAATGTTCATCAATGAATCACTTCATGTCAAACACCAATTATCGATTCCAACCTGATAACAATTCTTAAATTGATACCAATTGTTTAACCACACTGATCCCAATTGGTGATAGATTGAAACCTTCTCTCAACATTCCAACACCATTGTTATGCTTTTATCATGATCCTCAGCAGTCGTGATTTCTATTCTTTGATCGATCACTTCTAGCATCATCATATTTAAAACTCTGCCCCTATCTCATTGCACTCCCCCTATCTGGCTTCTCCACATATCATTCATGATTTAACAAATCTCCACACTGTCTCCCTCTTGAACAATCACTATTTTCTCCCCCTTTTCCAATGAACCCAATGGTCACTCCTTTGTAGTCTGTAAAAGAGTAGAGAACACATATTATCACAACAGGGAAAACACATCGTACCTCTGGGAGAGGGGGGGGGGATTCCATATCCCCGCTATTTCAAGTGCGGGGAGTCGACTAAACTCCCAGAGTCAGTCGATGCCTTTCAAATACTTCCTTGGGTAAGACCTTTGTCATAATATCTGCAACCTGTAGTTCTGTAGGCACACACTCCAACATCATGATTCCCTGCTCAACTTTCTCCATGATAAACTGAGACTTTATCTCAATGTGCTTCGTCCTTGAGTGATGGATGATATTTTTGCTGAGATTTATAGCACTTGAGTTATTACACTGGATTCCTATCAGAGACATCACTTTGACTCCCATATCATCAACCTGCTGCTTCCTCCACAATAATTGTGTGCAAGCTTGAGTGGGTGCAATATACTCAGCTTCTGCGGTGCTTAATGAAATGCAATATTTCTTCTTACTATGCCAATAAATACACAATACACCAAGATAGAATGCACCACCTGACGTTGATTTTCTATCATCTACTGAACCGGCCCAGTCTGCATCAGTATATCCCAATAACTCTGTCTAAGATTTTTCAGTATATTTTAAGCCAAAATCCACTATGCCCTGGATATACCGAAGTATTATTTTCACTGAAAGAATGTGGATTTCCTTGGGATTACTTTGATATCTCGCTGCTTGGCAGGTGGCGAAAAAAATATCAGGCCTTGTTGTGGTTAAATATAACAAACTTCCAATAATTTTCCTGTATTCTGGGATATTAACTACCTTCCCATCCTCATCCTTTGATAATTTCATTCAGGTAGCAACCAGAGTCTTCATATCCTTGGAATTATCTATTCCAAACCTTCTAAGAACCTCATTGGCATATTTAGATTGAGAAATGAATGTTCCATTCCTTCCTTGGGTCACCTGTAGACCAAGGAAAAATGTTAGCTCTCCGATCATTGACATTTCAAACTCATTTTTCATTAATTTAGAATACTGTCTACACTCACCTTCATCTGATCTGCCAAAAATTATGTCATCGACATAGACTAGAACCATCATCCATTGATTATTGTCATTGCTGAAATAGAGATTGTAATCAACTCCTCCACGCTGAAAACCCAGCTTCATCAAGTACTGATCAAGCCTTGAGTACCATCCTCTTGGTGCTTGTTTCAGCCCATATAATGACTTTTTCAGCCTGCAAACTTTGTTCTCATCCTCATGAATGAGAAAACCATCTGGCTGCTCAATATACACCTCCCCTTCTAGAACACCATTCAAGAATGCAGATTTGACATCCATCTGGAACACTTTGAACTTCCTTTGCACTGCGATGGCTAGGAATAATCTAATTGTCTCCAGCCTTGCAACCAGTGAAAATGTCTCATCAACATTTATTCCCTCGATCTGGGAGTACCCATTGCACACTAGTCATGCTTTGTTCTGATTCACTGTGCCATCTTCATTAAACTAGTTGTGATAGACCCATTTAGTCCTGATGACATTCTTATCTACTGCCCTCAAAACAATATCCCATGTTTGATTCTTCTCAATCTGATCTAGCTCTTCATTCATAGCCTGAACCCAATTTTCATCTTCAGCTGCATCGGAAAAACATTTCGGCTCCACCTGAGATAAAAAAGATGTTTGCTGTAATGACTTCATTCTTTGAGTCTGAATTGGTGTTGTCTGATCGCCAATGATATTATGCCTATCAATTTTAGCTCGACTCTTTGGCCTCCTTACGGAAACAGACTTGACACTTTCTTGTTCATTATCATTATCTTCTTCTGAGCCAGCCTCTGGCACTTCTGCTCCCCCTGTGTTGCTTACCTCATCATCACTTTCATCCAGGAACTGTTCACTAGGTCGTTGAGTATTTTGTTCATTTTCAACTATAGTGACATCATTTCTCTCAACAATTATTCTCTACCTTTTGTTGAAACATTTATATGCATTTCTTTTCCCTGAGTATCCAATGAATATCCCCTCATTTCCTCATGCCTCAAACTTCCTGTGATTTTCTTTATTGAGAATGAAACACTTACTTCCAAAGATTCGAATGTATTTCAATGTTGGCTTCTTTCCGTACCATAGTTCATACGGAGTCTTTCCTTGCTTCGGACACAACAGATACCTCTTCAAAACATAGACCGATGTCAAAACTACTTCCTCCCATAATTTCTCTGCTAGGTCTTTATCAATGATCATCATTCTAGCGATGTTGTTGATGATCCGATTTCTTCTTTCAACAACTCTATTCTATTGGGGATTTCTTACTGATGAAACGCGATTCCTTATCCCATGTTTCTCAAGATATTTTTCAACTTGAATGTTTGTGAATTCCGTACTGTTATCAGTATGAATCTTCAGAATTTTCTGCCCAAGCATCTTTTCTGATTCCCTCCTATACTGCTTTATGCAACTGATCACCTCTGTCTTATGGGTAATGATAAATACCTAGGCCATTCTGCTATAGTCATCAATGAAAAGGACATAGTACCTTTTCCCATTTATAGCACGTGGTGAAATAGGTCCACATACATCTGCATGTTCTAATTCGAGAACTCTGGATGATTTCTGTTCCTTTGGAATGTTTGTTTTTATGATGATCTTCCCTTGTTGACAAGCATCACATGTATAAGCATGATCATGTGATAGTTTGGGAAGGTCTCTAGCAGCATCACACTTTACCAGATCCTCCATAGATGGTTGGAATGGATGACCAGGTCGCTTATGTCATAGCTGGTATTCTTCCTCTCTGGATAAAAGACATATATCTTCTTCCCCACTTACAAGGTAAAGATTTCCCTTTTTTATTTTTCCTTGCAGAACAACTACCCCATCTTTTCCTGTGACAGTACAGGTCTTCTTGGTAAACCATACAGAATGTCTTGAGTCACACAATTGACTGACACTGAGTAAATTGTGACTGAGACCTTCTACAACTAAGACATCAGCACGCCTGATTTCTTTTACCCCAAACCTAGCCTTTCATGATCCAATTATCTTCAGGTCATCATCATTTCAAAACTTGAAAACCTATTCTTTGTCATACATTATGCCTATAACCAGATCCTTGTTTCCTGTCATGTAAGACGTAAAACCACTATCAAGAATTCACACACCAGAATGATATGATGCTTTAACGGAAATTTCAGCAACTACTGCCTTCTTTGATCTTTTCTTCTTGGTCCATATTTTTGTCTCCATACTCTGTATAGACTGAGACTCATGAACATTCTCAGAGTACGATGGACCAACTTCATCTTGCAGAGATGAAAATCTGTTCTGAACTTTTAACTCACTTGTCGGTTTATTGATCTGCTACTTGTGAACATTTTGATTCTGCTTTGGCACATTTCTCTGAATGATCGAGGTGCATTACCTAGCCATGTGCCCAAATCCTCTGCACCAAAAATAGTGTCCTTCAAAATATGTTCTAGAAAACCGTTCTCTATTTTTCTGCCACCTCTATTCATGTTCCCTTCTATATCTCTTGGCTATGGAACACACATACTGTGAATGTCCCATCTTCCCACAACATTAACACCTTATATAGGGTGCATTCTGTTGTGTTACTTCAGAACTATGATTTTCCCTTTGGGATCTCTAAATATTCTAATTCTGTTTTGTGACCAAATCAACCTTTAATTTCAGGACGGGTGCTTGCAATCTGACATTAACTTCCACATATTTTCGTTTCTTATTAAGCCCTGAATTAACCATAGCATTTGAGATTTATTACTACTTCACTCCTGCTGAGCTACGAGCTTCCTCTTTCATCTTCTCTGTCTTCTAAATGGCCTGATTTTCTGAGATCACATTGGGGGTCAAGATTTTTTCTTGATCCTTCATTTTTCGTTGTAGACTGACCACTTCTTCTTCAAGTTCTTTGATACATCTGACCTTCTCTTTTCTTATGTTAGTCAAACAGTCAATCTCCTTCTTTTGTTCCTCAATTTTAAGCTTATTCTCAAGAATATTTTCTAAGATCTCTAGTGTTGAGAAATTTAGAATTTCAATTTATTCTAATAGCTCTGACTTTTCTTCATCCTGTTGTTGCATATAGGGTTTGGAATCACGAACTACTTTATTGGATTTCTTCATTTTCGCTCTCCAAACGTCTATATCTTCAAGAGCTGCTTCCAATTCGGATTCCATATCAACTGTCCCTTCAATTTCATATTCTTCTTCCGCATCAGTTTCTTCCTTTTTATGAGAACTACCAACAATCCCCACCAAGGCATTTAACCCACGATCTCTTCAATTTTCTATCTCCTCAAACTCTTCATCCTCAGAGTCATCTGAACTTTCAAATTCTTGTGAAAGAAGATTATTCTTCTTGAAGAAATTTCTCTTGAATTGTTTCTTCCCTTTCCCAAACACTGACGTCTTCTTCTTGGGAATTTAAACTTCATCGTCATCATTATCATTATCTTGAAACATCTTGGGGAATCTTGCTGCAATATGACCAACCTTTCCAAATCAAAATCATTCTAGTGGAAGTTTCCCTTTAAACATTTTTCTTCCCCTTTGCAGATTTGATGAAAGGAATGACATTACCTCTTCTGTCTTTTCTTCTTCTTTAGAATCTTCAATGGTGAGATTATTCATGGACTTGAATGCCACTTCATTGGATTTCCCCTTTTCCACAGCCTCGTTGTCATCGTTCCTCATCTCATATGCAAACAAGGTACTATGCTAGTTGTCGAGTGTCAGCTCTTTGGGATCTTTATCTTCTACTACAGAAACATTCGGACTGAACCGAGGTGGAAGCTTCCTCAAGATGCGCTTTACGATATTTATGTCTTCAATGACTTCACCAAGACCTCACATATCTTCCACAACAATATTTACCCTATAAAAAATATGCATCAACAGACACATTCGGGTTCATCCTCAGACCTTCATACTTATTCCACAACACTTTCTGCTTTGCCTATCTGACCTTTGTATCTCCATCATATATATTCAATAGCTTTTCCCACATGTCACATGACGTTTTTCATGACATAACCTTTGTATAGATAGGATTGGATAGAGATCCCCCTATGGAATTAATTTCATTGGCATCTGCATCCAACTTTCTACCTTCAGCTTCTGATAATCCGCCACTATTAATATTAGTGGTTATGCCATGTATTGCTGTTGTGAATACATCCATTCCCAATGATCAGAAGTAGTGTTGTATCCGATTCTTCCATTGCTAAATGTTGTTCCTGTCAAATATCGTAATCCATTTATGATTGGTGACCTCCATTGAGAGAAGAACTAATATTGACCATTCCCTCTAATACCAATTATTAGGTCTACAAGGCTGAATACCCTGAGAGGGGGGTGAATCAGGGTATGACTAATTTAAAATTAATGATTGTTCTGATCATGTTTCACTATTATGAAAATCACTCTTCTCTCTCTTTCCTGTTGGACAATATAAACAGAATGTAAAGCAAGAAAATGACACAACAATTTTACTTGGTTCACCGCTAAGGGTTGCGTTCAAGGAGCATACGCCGACAGGTTTCCGTTCGTACCAAATTCCCCTATACTTCACTAGTTGTGGATTACAATGTTCGGGTACAGTCACTCTATCCCAGGCTCACTGCCTTTGCAAGTTTAAAGGTTATCTCACTGCTTTCCCAAGGGTCACTCCCTATTTCTCTCTCTCGGGTTCACTACCGGGGAAGAGGATCACCTTTTTTCTCTTTCTATGCTCACTTCACGTGGAAAGGATCCACTCACAGTTTATAGACCTATTGGTCTCTTCCCTTGCATGAAATAATGCATCCTAAACTGTTGATAGATGCTATATTGAAGTCCAAATTTCATCTACTGATGAATACCACTTTGCCTCTTAACCACTGGGAAATTCACTTTGGAAACACCTTCGCAAAGCACCCTACTTCGCGAGGCTCCCAATTTCACGAAGCTCAAACAAGCCTTCGCGAAGCTACAGACATTTCGCGATGCACTCTCGCGAAGAACTATCGTGAAGCTCCTGATTTTTTGTGAAGTTCAAAGCGTTGCAGAGCAACTTCCCTCGTGATGCTCACTGAGCCAGCACAGAGCGCGCAACTTTCGTGGAGCTGTAATAGCCACCACGAAGCTCTTCTTTTGCGAAGCACACGGGCTACGCGAACTACCTTCACTAAACAAGAGAAAAGGATTTTCTTTGAGAACTATCTCTGCTACTCTTTAGGGGGTCGGCCTCTAAATATAGGCGATTCCACCGACCCTCGAACTTTCTGCGCGAAGTCAACGCCACATCATCTCAAATCGCGAAGTTGTAAAGTCTACGCCAGAATTATGTTTAAATCGCGAAGCGCCACGGAGATTTTCCGATCACGGAGCTCGTTGTAATCATGAAGTATCACCATCAACATTTTTTCGTGCCTTCGCCGCGAATCTCCATCACAAATCCCTTCACCATCGTGATGCACTTTAACTCTGTCATTCGCGAAGCGTTGACGTAATCGCGAAGCATCACAACCTCCATTTTTTTGGTCTTCGAGAAATATAATCCATGCATCCCATCATCATGAAACTAATGCCTTTTCCATATAAAAATATGATTTTCAAGGAAATATTATTTTCATGATGCTCACCAAACTCCAAATTTTGGACCCCCAAAATTTGGAAAACACTGGGAAACAACGCCACCTTGTAATTCTCTTTTGTACCGCCTCCAAATCATTCATTCCTTTGTCATCGTTCTTTGTCAACATGGATTGTCAACAACTTCTCTGGAACTCGACAATTCTCCATGGAAACCATCTTTGTTATCAAACACAATCAACCCAAAAATACAGCAATGCTACCTTGAGGGATTTTTTCCAAACATCTTTGTTAGAAAATAGACCCATGTAAATCTAGTAAAGTCATCAACTATAACAAATACATAGTATTTGCCTCCAATGATTCCTCTTTGTGAAGGACCAAAGATATCCATATGCACTATCTGTAATTAATTAGAAGTTGAAACATCATTAATTGATTTAAATCTAGTTTTATATTTCTTACAAAATTGACAAGGATCACAGAATTTTGAGGAACCATATCTATGATCTGATAGTCCCTTTACAAGTCTTTTCATTGATAGTTTACAATGGTTTATCTAGTTTCAGTGTCCTAGTCTTCTTTTCCATAGCCGTGATTGGTCTTCTATTGCACTTAAGCAGGGCAAATTTTGGCTCCTATGGTATTCTAAATTAATATTGAATAAATTCTCTTGCCTATGGGCAGATAGAATGAACTCATCCTTGGAATTGTGAACTAAACACTAATCATTTCTAAAACTCACAAGGTAAACTTCATCACATAATTGAATTATGCTGATTAGATTGTTCTGAATACCTTTAACACACAAATTATTTGAAATAAGAACTTTTGCAAGAAAAACAATATTACCTATTCCAACAATTTTTCTGTGAGCATTATCTCCGAAGGTAACCTTTCCATATTTTGTTTCGATGATTTGTTCAAATAAATCTTTGTTTCTCGTCATGTGTCATGAACAACAACTATCCATGTACGAAATGTTCTTGTTGGAACAATTCTTATTTTCCCAAAAAAGAAACACTTAGTTTTTCGGAATCCAAGATTGTTTGGATCCAGAATGGTTAAATAACAGAATTTTAGGTATCCACAATTGTTTTGCAAAATGGTCTTTATGAAATTTTAAAGACCGGGTTCTATTAAGAGAACAATATCTTTTCTAGTGCCCTCCACATTGACACTTAGAGCAAAAAGGGTTATTTTGAGGAGCAAAGCAGTTATTACTAAACATCGGTTTAGAGTGAGTGTATCCAATACTAGAATGATTCTTCAAAGGTCTAATTTGAGAATAAATTGTATCAATGTTTTCCTTGCCATAAGTAATTTTTGACAAACCTTTTTTCAAGGAAACAAATTCTGAAATTAGATTCAAAACTATGTTCTTATCCTCCAAAACAATTGATTTTGAACTAGAGTTTGGCTATAAAAAATTTTTCATAGAAATTACCTTTTTAGGATCCTTAGAATGTTTATCCTTATAATATTTGACTTTCTGAAGGGTTTTTAAAATAACTTCAAAATCAGAATTTTTCATATCAAGATCACTAATAAGATCTGATACTTCTTTAGTTAAAATGGGAATTCTAGAATTTCCTTTATCAATCTTTTTCTTCATTTTAGAATTTTCATTCTCAAGTAATTTAGAAAACCTAGACACTTCTTCAAAAGTGGGTAAGATATTATCTTCTGATAATGAAGACTCATATAAAGATTCATAATACGTATTATCAGTATAATTTTTAATCAATGAATCATTTTAATAGCTTTGGCATTGTGTACCTTATCAATGAGACAATAATCTTCCATTGGTAATCTGGCTATAAGATCAATATTCCTTTGTCCTGAGGACTCTTATTCTGAAGAATAATATGATGAATCAATACCACATTCACTCCATGTATCACTTTCCTTCAAGACATTCTTTTTCATTGTCTTGTAATACTTTTTATTATTCCTTTTAGAATTTTTCTCCTTTCTACCTTTTCACTTTTGTAAAAGACAACAAGGACTTATATGTCCAACTTTCTTACATTAATAATAAGTCATATCTGAATCATTCTTATCCTTCCTATCATTCTTTTTGAATCTGTATTGGATGAATTTCATTCCTGCAATCTTTTTCATCCTTCGAGCAAGATTGGATAACTCATTACCTGAAAGATCACACTCACTTGAATCAGACATAACAACTTTCTTAGCTTTGGATCTTGTTATCCCTTCAGGTGTTTTAGATATAGATGTATTGGTAAAAGATACACTTCCATTTCCATTTTTCTTCCTATTGAATTATCATCTCTCTTCATTCATTTCTAATGCTGTAGAATAGTTCCAAAGAGTTCATCAAGAGTAATCTGGGAAACTTCTCTATTTTCGTCAATATGTGTCCTTTTTGACTCCCATTCGTTCGGCATTATAACAATAATTTTGTCAACATGAGCATCATAATCAAGACCATTTTCTCCCATAGATTTTAAGATGTTGACAATTTTCATAAATCTTTGTTTCACTTTACATACCGGCTCTCCATAAGGAAAAATTAATCCATGATACACTGCTCGATGCATTTCTCTTCTTGTTTCTATAAACATGGATGTACCAGAATGTGTGACTTACTATTTCATCAAAATATAGTTGGATTCTTCACAAAAAGATATCTAGATGTATATATTCATGGTCATAGAACATAGTAAAGTATTGCGTTCATTGTAATTCAGTTGGTACTCTTGGTTCTCTTGATTAGTGAAAGTACTGACTTCTTTGTCAGGAATTTCGTAACCTGTAGTAAGCATAATAAAATTGTATACATCAGTATTGATAACGAATGTATTCATTTGATCTCTACAGTACTCATAATCATTACCATAAAAGATAGGTGGTCTATAAGGATTTAGATTTTCAATTCACCCAATATTTATTCCTGCCATCTAATAAAAAAAATTATTTCCAATCCACACGTTAGTGTAGTAAATAGTTCAAATAGAAATTGGAAAGAAAATACCTAGTAGTATTAATCAGTGGAAACAACCTTTGATACCATTTGTCAGATCAAATATGTAGATGTATATGTATATTATATGGAAGAATAAAAGGGGGGGGGGTGAATTTTTGGTTTAAAATTTTTTTTAAACACTTAAGAAATTAGTTTAAAAGATTTTAAACAAATACAATTGACAAAAAGAACTAACAAACACAATTTTATTGAATATAAATGTATGATATGATGTAATAAAATAAGAAAAGTAAAGCAATTGTATTCAAGATGAATACAATAACCAGAGTAAAACAATAGTAAAGGATTCTACCATAAAACATATAGAATCAATCGATACAATATGTAATAGTATGATTTTAACTGAATCAATTATATATGATTATGAATTGAAGAAAGGAAACAATACAATTCCATTTCTAAAAAAACAACATCAGAAATGTAAAATTATTACACTTTTTTTATCCCAAAGAGAAGGGTTATCCTTTCACCTAGGATAACAGGTCTGTCTTACCAACTCCTTGGTAAGCCCTCGATACGATGATAGGTACGTCTATCTTTCTATCCCTGGAATCCCTCAATAAGATTATTGGTACGTCGGTCTTGTTATCCCCACAAGCCCTCGATTTTTTAGGTATTCAGAACATCTTTCTTTCAATTACATGAAATCCCTCAATACGATTATTGGTAGCGGCGTCTGCCTATCCTCGACAACCCTTGACAGGTATCACCTGATCAGTCTCACAAAGTAAAACAAATCACTTTTTGAAATAAAAAAACTATGAACGAGTTGTTCACGTTTTTTAGTTTCAAGGCTTTCGCACGAAGTAGGAGAGAAGTCACAACGTCTCTCTATAGAACATGATATTAGCAAAGTCTCATAGTTGTTATTTCTCAGCTTCAAATGACCTCTTATTTATAATCCTCAGGTACCAACGGTCACATTTCCTCCAACGGTCATATTACTCCGGAAAACTCAGAAGGGCATGGACACCTGGCATTATAACCTTCATATTGAAACAGAAAACACGACATCGTTTTTATTAGTTTATAACTAATTCCACGACATCATTTTGGTTAAAACAAAAGATATATGAAGATGATAAACATGAGTATAATTAATTTCAAACATGTGTTTTTTATAAAGGACCAAAAGAAGAAATTAATCAAAGTAATGTATGAGTACTATAAGTATCAATTAGTGTAATGTATTGATATGATGCAAACTGATTATGATTCATAAACCTCAGAACGATTAACCGAGTCAATACGATTTCTAGAGTTAGTACGATAATTATAGTCAGTACGATAAACATTGTCAGTACGATCAGCATGATCAGTACGATAAGCATAGTCAGTATGATCAGTAGGATCAGAACGATCAACAAGGTTAGTAAGATAATCATGTTCAGTATGATAAGCATGGTCACTAAGATCAACATGGTCAGTACGATAATCATTGTCAGTACTATAAGAATGGTTAAAAGACATTTTTGATTTCAAAAACAGGATAAAAAAGTCAAAAGATAACTTTTGACTCAACATGTAATAACATGAATTCTCAAAAAATATATAAAAAAGTTTTCTTCTGTTTGATGTTTATATATATGTGAAAAAAGTTATCTATAATATAACAATTTGAGAGCATGATCCAGTAAATAACATGATTTAGACTTTAAAATCATATTGGTATTGTCCTCCTAGAGATATAATAACAAAAATCACAACTGTTAAAGGGAAATAAAAAATCAGATTTTTTACTAACATTTTGTAAAATAAATTTAATGAATCAAAAGAGAATGTAAATTAAATGAATGGGAAATGATTGTTGAGATATATATTGTAATTATAATTTTCATATGGCCTTTTAATTTGGTATTTTAAAATTTTGAAATTTGGATTTTAAAATGTTAAAATGATGATTTTAAAATTAAAATAATCGTAATTGAATCTAAGGAATTAAACTTAAATGAAATTACTACCAAATAATTAATTATACACAATTATTTTAAAACAATAAAATGAATTCATAAATTATGTAATTTTAATCATAAATTAGTTTAAATTTTAAAAAATCATGTATAATATATTTTGGAAACCAGTTGTTTTAATCAAAAAATATTGATATTCAAGTCACCAAATATATAAATTTATTTTCATTAAATATATTTTTTTTTCAATTATAAATATGAAATAATTTGATACATAATTTTTCAAATATTTTTAAAATATTTTTATAGAATTGATAGTTAAATATTACTTTTTTTTGTTTATGATAAAATTTATGACATGTTTAACATATTAAATGAATGGATAATTTATTATTGTTTTTAAAACCATAGAAAATTTTTATGGAGAAACATAATATATTCTAAAAAATTGTATAAAATTTCAAACCTAAAAACTAGTTTTCATATCCAAAATTTTTATTTAGTTTTAAAAAAACAATTTATGAATCATAAATTTGAATAAATCAATTCAAATATTTCATTCAATTTTTGTTTTTAAATTTTAATCAAATGTATTTTTTTTCAAAATCACAATCTAAACAATTATTTCTATTTATATTATTGATCCTAAATAATATATTACATATTATTTTATTCATGGATACCCATTTTATTTACATATATATGAAAAAATTATCCACCAATTTATACAACTTTAAAAAAAATTGTACAATAATAATTATATGTTAGAATACCTATCAAAATCATTATATCTACGTTTTAGAGGCCCTATTCTAATAAAAACGCTCTATTGAACTGTATTATAATTCACTCTGAATGAGGAATCTAAAAATGAAATATAATATATCAAAAACACATTTCTATTCTTTTCAATTATCCTCTAACCCCTTTAATAGCATAATTACTCCTCAATGGAAAATTAAAATAATAATTATAATATTAAACTACTGTATTCATGAAAATAATTTATTTTGTTGTTTTTATCTTATTATAAACTATCTTAATAATATCAATGAAAAATATAAATGTAAACACCCTTTGTGAATGATCATATAAAATTTTGATTTCTGTCAGTCATGGAAGATTTTATAATTAGTTTAATTTAAAAATATAATATTCATAGTTTGAATAATTACTTTTTGTGATTATATTTTAATAAAATTATTATTCATAATATTAATAATATTTCATCATGATCAGTGCAAATGTCTAAAATAATATATACACAATTATTATACAAATTATATAATATACTAAAATATTGAAAATATTTGGTTATATAAGGAAATGAACACTATACCTTAAAACATATAGAGCATATATAATTTCATTTTTCATATCTACTGTAATCTCAAAATATAATAAATTTTTAGAATATCAATAAACAATCATCAATGTGGTGGAAACGTTAAATTAAATATATTAAATAGATAATAAATTATTATAAAATAAATTAATGTTATAATAATAAGGAACAACAGTAATATGGTTCATTCAGGTAATATATATATGGATTATTTATGATATAATTGGATATAAAAAGTGATCCAATACTCAAGATAATGTATTCTCTTCTAAATCAATCTAAATTTAATGTATTAATTGATAATTGATTGACATCCCTTAAATGTATTATCATTAAATATTCGATTCTATAAATATTTAGGATTTTTATTTGTATATTAATTTTCGATTTAATCCTCTTTCGTATTTCTATTTCATTTAATATATTATTTTTAAAGGATCCATAAACTCAATCACCTTTATTGATTAAAATACATCCATCATTAACTTTATTATTTTATATTTTAAATATTATATCATTTTACTCTATAATATATTATTTCTAATTATTCACTATAGTATTAATATTTATATCTCAATATTTCATTCCATGTGAATTTTCATCCTATAAATTAGAAAAAGAATTGATGGAATAAATCAAACCTCTGTTTTTGACATATCTTTTCCATATCCATAATTATTCATACTATTAAAAATTTTCAATAAATTATATGTATAAATATTTATTATCTTAAATACCTCATAAAATTCCTATTTGTTTCATTTCATGATACATTTGACACACTTTTCATACAGAAGAGTTGTTACAAAATCTATAAGATTGATGAAAAATATTTCATTCAAATTTAATACCATTTTCATAACTCTATGTACAAGAATTTTTAATACCAAATTTATATATTTTTTATCTTTATTTATTGGAAATTTTGTTATTAAATTAAAATTTAAATATCCTTAATATATCTCTTAAAAAACAAACATTTAACACCACAAACTCATAATGATAAACATACTATTGAAACTATGATTGAATATTTATACACACACCACCTCCCAAAAATTCACCAATATATATTTCATGAATATAGAAAGTTATAATACCAACATAAATACATTAAAACAATTATAAATGAAACATAATTTGAATGAAATAATGTAATAACATAGATTTCCCCAGACCAGTAATTTGTGGATATCCAGTGTTTTTGGTGTTCATGGAGGAAATTATGGCTCCATTAATGTGTTTGACCAATTACCAATTTTCTATATGTTATTGGGTGGTCAATGTCATCATGTCACTGTGTTGGCATGGGATTGTGTCGACATTTCGGTGCACCGACATGTCGATATGTTGTCATATTAGTGCATCATCTTTAGTGATTCTAGGGCATAAACGTTCAGTGAGTCAAGTGTGTTAGTATTAGCGAGTCAGGGGCATTTGTAGGTCATTACATCGATGTGTAAGCATCGGTAGTTTTTGGAATCATTAGGTTCTGGAATCGTTAGGTCCTTGTATTGGTAGGTCATTTCATCTGTAGGTTGTTTCATCTATGGGTTAGCAGTAGTGGCTATGTTTCGATAAGTCACATCAGTAGCTCACCTATTGGTGGCATCGGGTCGATGAATCACCCATTTGTGACTTATTTTTATATTTTTACTATTTTCTAATTTCTTCCCTCTTATATCTAATATTATGTAAAGTGATTTTGAAGACTCGTTTAGATGTTTTTAAGGGAGTTGAAAAAAATATTAAATATATCTTTAATGACTTGATGTTCTAAGGGGTTTGAGATACTCAATCCATGTAATCAAGACCATGATTCCATGATTAATGTCTTTTGGAGACCCTACTTCCTTTATAACTGGATATGGATCTTCAAGAATATGATCTTCCCTTCCTTGTGTGTTTTTCATTTCCCCTTGGTGAACCTACAAAATTCATCCCTAGATGAGTCGTGTGCTAATGCTAGAACCCCTCTTGCTCATTTTCCATGAAGTTCTTCCATTACGCTTTGTGATCCCTTTTTCATGGAATAGAAAAGAAAATATATCCTCTAATCATCCTGAAGGGATTTCATATGTCTATCATTAATTATGAATCATTAGGGGGTGTGTGTACTAATTATTCCTTCAGAAAAAAATGGTGAATACTTTCTAAATGGAGGAATTAAATAAGATAGATAATGTCGTACTAAAATGACGGGTTTAGAGGTGATTAATGATTGATTTCACATTTTTATTATTATCTTTGTTTTTTTATTAATTCATGGTGGTATTTTGTCTTCTATAAATCATGGTTGGTGGTGTTATTTTCTTGAACACTGGTTGTGTCCCATTATCATTATTATGTTTTTTAGATAATCTTCCATTAAATGATAACTACTTAAAAATTTCAACATAGTTAATTGAAGAGGATGCCTGAAGATGATAACCCTTGGGTAATCTCCCCATAAATAATTAAGTGGGATTAAGGAACCACTACTTTTTGAATTTGAATATATATACACATCATGTTGATATGTGTGATTGAGTGTTGTGGTCTGTAGAGTTTTTTTAATTGTGTGAATTGTGTGGTGCTGTTGTTGGGAGCACAGTTATGGGTAAATGGTTGGAAAAAGGAGTTGGATCCATGGGATGTGTGTGGTATCTATGTAATGTGGGGTTGTGGGCTAATAGATGTTTTTTGGGCCTTGTCTGTGCATCGTTACAGTGGGTGTGTTGGTATCCTAGTTTGAGAGACTAACTGATTGAGGAATGTATGGACTAGTCGGTAGTTGAACTACTTTTGTTTGCGGCATGGTCATCGAATGACACTGGGCATTGGTACTACAACGTGGTTACGAACATGAATGCAGTGGGACTACATCTCAGAATTTTGGGGTAGAGGGGCTGCACAGTTGGGTAGTGATAGAAGGATAGTGTGGTATAACATTGATGAATGGTAGTTGGCGTTGGTTGAATAGGGATGTGAGGTGGGACATAAAATCTAGTTATGTTGTTGTTTTGTTAAGGTTACATTTTGTAGTATCTCGGTAGTTCTATAAAAAATTATGGTTAATTTCCCCCCTACTAAATAAATAAATGGAATGTGGTTATATAAAACGGGTTTTGGATTACTCTTGGTAGTGGGTGTTGTGTGGTTATTCATACAGGGGTAGAAGAAAAAATGGCACTAGAGGGCTCATTTGTATGGTTGTTTGAAACCCGTAGTTTGGGATGAGTGATTTTTACCTATACATATATAAATTGTAGTATCTTGTGATTTTAATATGCACCCCACCTATGTTGAGAACTATGTGTCAAACACCTCTATCTCATAGGGGAGAGTGCCTTTCCCAACATCTCAGTGGATGGATGGATAGATGCTTATTGCTATTATTCTTCACTCCCTCTTCTATTTTGTTACTGCATGAGCGTATCGATGTAGGAAGTATTGGCTTAAGTCTTACCATATTACATGATCTTTTGGTAAGGGGTTGGTTGTAGATAATTGTCCTAGTTGTTAGTGGGCCATGACGGTTTCCCCAAGTAGCTTCTAGATAAGGATCAGGTGTCTCCGGGCGAGAGGCATGGTAGTTTTTTCCTAGTTGTTTGGAGGCAGGATTGTGTGTGGTTTGATTCCCATATGTGTGTGTGTGGGATGTGGTAGTCGAACTACATATGGAATAGTGTTAGAATAAAAATGTTATTTGTTAGTTTGTAAAGTTAAGTAGGGGGAATGTTATACAGGGTACCCACATATCATGGTTCTTATAATACTACTTTACTTGACTTTCATTATTTGGTGAGTTACTTTTTGAGTTTGGGCTAGTATGTATTTTCTGGTAGGTTTATTGAGGATCTAATATATTCTCATAGGGATGTTAGTATGTTCCCCCACTTATTAATTGGTTAAATTAGTTTTTCTACTGGGTCTACTTGTATACTCAACCCTATGTATATAAATCTAATTTCAGGTTTCCATTAGGACGTTGAGAACAATAAAAGACATTATTTGCTTAGACATCCCCATTAGTTGTTTTCCATACATCATTTTTTTCTTATGATACTTTACATTGTAGATTTTTTGTACCTTGGACAAGATGTACAATTGAACATTCGTGTTGGAATTGAATTTGGATTTACTATTACTTTTAATAATTAGAGTAGAGTGGGATTTAACATTTCTCTACCGATCTTATTCTATAAAAATCATAATTTCATCAATATTATGTGTGATTAAATATCATTTTATCTATTCACTACTCTAGGGCCTATTGAAGGCCGGACCCAAGGGTCATTATCTCTTATTCCTCATGAGGAAGGAAGGGTGTGGCCCTTTCCTGTCCCTTCCTACATCTTGGAGAAATGGGGCCGTGACAAAATGGTATCAAAGGTAGATATTGGGAGTTTACGTATAGGATGGAGTTCATAGTTAGGAACAATGAATATTTCATGGGATAGTAGGGAAACCATGTTAGGTGATGTTGTTGCATCAAACCGGCAATGGAAGACTGGTTTCGACATGGGATTTTAGGGGGCCCCATGATCTAATGCAAGGACTCTGGACCTACTGAACAACCAAGTGAGGATACACCAGTAGTAGGGTAGAGACCATAGGAAAGGTACATGCATCATAATGACTTTTTTACATGTATTTCTGGGGTGTATTATGAAAAGAAAATAAATTAATATTTAAAATGAATCTAAACTAAAATATCCACACTACATGGGAAAATGAATTCCTTGTCTACATTTCAGCTACGCCACCCGAACATCATCTATGGGTTGTATGAGAATTTGAGGCTTGATAGGTTGACCAGGTTGATCAGTGCTGGACCAATTGATATGAGGAAGATTACAATCGACAGAAGATGCTTTGTGACTTCTAGAGGAAGACTCTAGGGATGTACGAGGGAAGAATCTCAAAAAACGTGATGAAGAGTTTGATCGAGGTTTTGGTGATCACTTCTTTCTTGATCCATGCTCTGATAGAGTATATGTTTCTTCTTTTATTGTGTGAGATACTAGGATCATCACATCAGTGGTGAACGCTTTTCCTCAGGGAGAGGAGGGATACTGATGTTTCATGGTCTGACTTTGAGAAGGATTTTTGTGTGGAATTCATTTTATACAGGATGAAGGTCACGAAGATAAATGAGCTACTCTCCCTCTAGAATATGAGTATGTCGGTGTATGAATATGGGATCACGTTCAAGGATCATCTATGCTTCACACTGGATCTGATCCTGGATGAGGAGTCATGAGTTAGAGGTTTAGAGGAGGCACTCCGACCATATCTTTAGTATGTTTTTATTCATTTAATTCTACTAAATTACATAGTGGTTCAGAATAAGGTGGAGGAAGTATAATGGATCCAATCATTGGGAGGTTAACTGTGAGAGGGGAGACAGATGAGTTTTTCGAAGAGGATAGTCATATGCAGCTGGTCTCCGACATCATCCCCTTTTAGGTTTCGTCTAGCAGGAATGAGGCCCCAAAAGTACCAGTTTCAGTCTCATGATCCTCACCCTTCCCCTATTGGCCCGGGACCAATGTGCTTTTTATGTGGAGGCCACAAGAATCATTAAAACCAATGCCCGGTTTGAGCGTCATACAATGTGGGCGGGCAGCTTCAATGCATACCTTAGCAGAGACAATAACTACTGGTCAGGCCCTTCAAGTAGAAAGATAAGTGATCTACCACTCCACCAAAGGTAGGTAGTGTTGGGGGAGGCCAACCAAGGGGTGGTCTTCCTGGGCCTTGACCAGTGTGTGGTCATAAAACCAATTGACAGAAGATATTTTGAGGAGCTGGGCATGTTAATTTTAAAGTCATTGATGGAGCAATTCCAGCATTTGTAGAGGTTTTTCGAGGAATGATCAGTCTACTTAGTAATATTGTGAGTGAATTTATTGATCAATGATCCTCACACAACTTTGTTTCACCCAACCTAGATCGTTCTTTGGGACTGGACATAGAGAGACATACAATGCCCCTGGTGTTGAGTATGCAAGTTGGAGGTGACAACAATCTATTTGGTGATTGTCGATGATGTAGACTGATGTTGGAGCCCCACCAGTCAAATGTGGATCTACTTATGCTATATATGTAGCCATATGATGTCATCCAAGGTATCGACTGGTTGTTTTCTATCCATTCTATGATTGGATAATTCCATAGAATGGTCGTGTTCCCATTAATAAAAGGCATGTTCCATGCTTTCGTTGGTGAGAAGTGCGTCTATGAAGGTTGTCTGTCTATGAAGCCACTTCTTCTTTTGTTATTTGTGATGTAAGTTTAATTAGAAGATACATAGATGGTTGATGTTCTAGGGGTTTTAGTGATGTCTTGGATTTCTTCACGGAAGCATTTTTTACTCTACCCCCTCCCCCCCCCAATTGGACACTGATTTCAGGATAGACATATTGTTGGGTTCACAATCAATTTTGATACCTCCTATTAGATGGAAACTTTTGAGTTGTGGTAGTTTCAGGTTCATATTGACAACCTGATAAAGAAGGGTTTTATCCGACAAAGTGTTTCACCATGGGGTGCTCTAGTCTTGTTCCTGAAGGATATGGATGATGTTCAATGATATTGCATAGACTTCCAGATACTAAATATGGTGATTGAAAAGAGAAATTAACCCTTTTAAGGAACGATGAGATTTTTGACCAGTTGAAGGGTGCAGGTTGGTCCTCTAAGATCGATATTCAGCCTGGATATCACGAATTGTGGGTGGTGGAGGGTGGCATCCCGAAGACTGCTTTTAGGATTAGGTATGATAATATTGAGTTCACGGTCATGTTTTTCATTGTTACAAACATGCCAAGTGTTTTTAGGGGGATCTTGAACTCTATTTTATGTGTGTTCATGATCCAGTTCATCATTATCTTCATCAATGACAACTTAATCAACTCAGGTTCATAGAAGGAGCACACCATATATACGAGGACTATCATGGACGTCCTATAACACCACAAAAACAATGGAATGTTTTCCAAGTGCATGTTCTGGACACAATAAGTTCTCTTCCTTAGACCCATTATGTCTGAGCATGGGATATAAGTGGACCCGTCAATGGTCAAAGTGGTTATTTCTTGGGAAGTACCCAATAATTTGGCCGAGGTTCGTAGCCTCCTAGGTTTGTAAATATATTATTGTAGGTTCTTAGACATGTTCACTTGAGTTGAAGCTCCAATGAAGTATTTTACTAGAAAAATCCAGACCTTCATGTGGAATGAGCAGTGTTAGGTTTCTTTTAAAAATTTGTACTGGATGATGGTTACTGCTTCAGTGCTAAGGTTGCTGGAGGAAGGGTTGATCTTTGAGGTGTTTTGTGACGTTTCTATCCTAGGTGCATGATTTCATCAAATTCAGTAGTGAGGAGTAATATCTTATGGAGAAATAAAGTTATTTTATCATGAATATAACAATTCCACAAAAGATAAAATGATTGCAATGGTTATGTTCATGCTGAAGTTGTGGAAACATTACCGCATCAGGGAGTGCTTTGTGATCTTTGTGGATCATAAGAGCTTGAGTTTTATCATACCCAATGACCCTGAACATCTATATTTTAAGGTTGATGAAGTTCATCGATAATTACAAATTCAAAATCTCTTTCACCCAAGGGATGAGGAACATGGTGGCCGATGACATGATAAAGAAGTCAGCGAAGGTGGTAGATTGGGAATCCATGAATGCTTGGAATGCATTGGAGGAGTTGGCCAATTTGTGCCTAGATCCTGGAGAGTACAGTTGAAGAGGCTACCTATTTTAGATGTTAGAGATATCTTCCTTAATGTGTTTGGTGGAGGAGTCTTAGTGGGGATACATAGAGATATAAGTGATGCATGATCACCCATCACCGGGTGATGCTCTGGTGGGATGGTCAGAGTATTTTCATAATCAAATATTCTTTCTTGGGAATCAATTTGTCCAAGTAGAAATTAATGAGGGACTTCTCCATGATTTACAAAACTCTCCCAAAGAGGTACACCCAGGAGTTTCCGAAATGTTTTTATGAATTAGGTAATAGTTTTAGTGGCCCTTGAAAATGTATGAAGTTGGGGAGTTTGGGGAGAATTTCCTAGTGTGTCAGCAGGTGAAGGCTGAGTATCTTGTTACTGGAGGTCTGTTGTATCACTTAGATATTCTGTAGTGTAACTGTGTCTAAATAGAGATGTATTTCATCATTGGTTTACCTAGGGATCAGAGAGGATGTAATGATTTTTGGTTAGTGGTGGATTTATTGACGAAATAATCTCACTTCTTAGCAATCCAGTAGCAGAGCACGGTGGATATCTTATAATAGAGCTATGTGGATGAGGTTGTGTGGTTGCTTGTAGTTTAAAGATCCATTATCTTAGATCAGGATACATGTTTTACTTTACATTTCTTGTGGGGATTGTATCTTGTTTATTTCTCCTAGTTATGCCTTATCATATATTTCCACAAACATATGGATAATAGACAAAGATGACTATTCATACATCGGAGGATATGTTGTGATCATGTGATATAAATATTGGAGGATCATGGGTATTAAAAATCCCTCTGGTTTAGTTTTCCGAAAAGAATAGCTATCAGTTTAACATTCGGATAGAACAATTAGAGGATTTGTATGGAATATTGTGTCATTCACCTGTATGCTAGAAAGAGGTCAGGGAGATTCCCTTCTAGGACTAGAGGTAGTGCAGAGCACAACAAAGAATATTTAGATAGTGAATTATCAGATGAAGGAGACATAAGACCAGTAGAAGTCATATGTAAATCATAGGTAGAGGTCCTTGGAGTTTGATGTTAGGGAACACATGTTCTTAAATGTCTCCCTATGTCATGGGAAATGGAGGTTTGGTGGAGGAAGACATATTAATCGTAGGTTCATTGAACATTTGGATGTGTTTGGATGAGTTGGTGAGGTTGCATATCAGTTAGAATTTCCACCAAAGTTAGAGAAGATCCATGGGGCCATCTTTGTATCTCACCTTGTTTGATATCTACATGATGACTCCCACATCCCATACTAGGGAGAGTTGGATGTCAAGGATGGCGTGATGTCTGTAGTGATATAGGTAGGAATCAAAGACCATGAGGTAAATGCGATTCATGGATAGAAAATTCCTTTGGTTCAAGTGTAATGGATGCATGGGGGCCTTGTGGGGAGTACATGGGAGTGAGAAGTACTTATTTGTGCCTAGCACCCAGATCTATGCTTTTTTCATGTTTTTTAATTTATTGCATCGTTTTATGATGTAATGACTTACACTATTCATTATATGATGAGTTACTTGTCTAATCATTGAATGTGTGTGAAATGTATTGAATATGGGAATAGAAGTACCTGATATCTTACTAAGACGAATTAATGTGTATGCAACTAATTCCATGTGGGAGTGTCTGTTCCACTAAAATCAGATAGTATCTTTACATTAGGGAAGGATATCCATAATCCCTAAGTCTGTATAGAGTAAACATTGGTGTTTGTGTGTTTGTTTGTGGTTATGGGGCCTTAGTGTTTTCTTAGTTGTTAAAGATATATATGAAAATCATTTGTCCTTGGTTGTAGTGGTTTCAGTTTATATTAAAATGTAATACTAGGTAAGATTCCCTTGAGATGTATCTTAATGGATGGTTGTTTGGACTCCCCTTTCTACTGGGTTAGTTTTAATAATCTTAGGGATGATAATAGATTGAGTGGTATCTAATGTAATAACACATATTTAACTAGACCAGTCATTTTTTTCTATCTAGTTATTTAGGTGTTCAAGGAGGCAATGGTGGTTTTTTTCACGATTTTTCTATATTTACATTTTCCATCAAAAACTCGGGGTAGGGGAGGTATCTTCATATTAGTTTGTAGGCATGTCAATGAATTAGAATATCAATGCATCAACATTTTGATAAAATTAAATATTAGTGTATCATCATTACTGAGTCATGGACATCGTCATTGGTGGGTCCGAGGCATAGGAAATAGTGAGTTAGGGGTGTCAGCATCGATGAATCAGGGGTGTTGGTTGGTCGTTGCATTGGTGGGTCAGTGTCAGCAGGTCATGGCGTCAGTAAGTCATGGAATAAGTATATTGCTGCATCAGTAGGATTTATTATTGGTTGGTTATAATTGGTGTCTCACTATCGGTAGGTCACGTGGATAGCTCAACCGTCAGTGGTCATGTCTTAGTGACTCACCCATGAGTTACTCATTTACATTTTTTCCAATTTTCCCAGTTTTCCCCTCTTACAGATTATATGATTTAAACTGAGTATAAAACCTTTTTCGGTTGTTTTTAAGAGTTTTTTATAGATATTATATATATATTTAACATCCTGATGTTTTGGGGGCTCTAAGATACTCAAACAGAGAAATCATGACCACAATTCCACGATTAATGTCTTCTAGAAACTGTTCTACCTTAAAATTAGACTTGTCTCTTAAGGTATATGATCACACCTTCCTAGTGTGTTTTTAATTTATCCATGGATTGAATTGAACATTCATACACCATTTACAATTGAGCTTATTCTAGAGACCCACTTTTTCTATTTCCTTCAAATTAATCTCTACTGCACGCGCAATCCCCCGGTCTTGGCACATAAAAGAACATCAAACCTTTAGTTGTCTAGTCGGGACTCATTCTATCTCTCTTTAATTATTCTCATGTGGAGTGTGTAAAATAATTATTCCTTGATCCGAATGGGTGAATAAATTCTCAATAAAATGAATAAATAATAAATATGATTGGGTAATGAAATAATAGGATGAGAGTAGATTTATGATTGATTGTGTATTTTATTTTATTTTTTATCAATGATTATTTATGGATTCATGGTTTTTGTATTTATTCTATATATCAAATTCATTGGTGGTCTTTTCTTGGCACTGGTGTTGTCCTGTTTGTTTTTTATATTGTTTTATAATCTGCAATAACCTGAAAAGATCTTAAACACGTACACTTGTTTAATTGAAATAGATTCCCTAGGAAGAAAAAACATGTGTGATGACCCTTGTTATAATTAAGAATAATTAATGAAGGTCTTATGATGAAATATGAATTTATATACACATCATGTTGTTAGATGTTTTTGAGTGTTGTGTTCTGTTGAGTTTTGTGTATTGGGTGAGTTGTGTGGTGTGGTTGTTGGGAGAATGGTTGTGGGTACAAAGTTGGAAAAAGAAGTTGATTTTTTAAGTAGTGTGTGGTATATGTGTACAAAGTGATGTGGTTTAATAGTAGTTGATGTGGGCCTTTTGTGTGTGGAATTAAAGTGGGTGTGTAGGTATATCTGTTTGAGAGAATGATTTATTGTGTAATTGATGGATTTTTTGGATGTTGAACGGCTTTTTTGTGACATAGCCATCAAATGGCATTGGGAAGTGGGATTGTGGTGTGGTTATGACCATAAATGTAGTGGGAAGACATCTGGGAATTTTTTTGTAGTGGGGATGAAGAGTATGGTTGTGATAGAAGGGTTGTGTGGTATAAATTTGAAGAATGATTAATGGTTGTGGATGAATGTGGATGGGCAGTGGGACTGCCAATCTGATATTTTTGTTGTTTTGGTATGGTAATGGTTGGTAGATTCTTGGTAGTACATGAATAAATAAATGTGAATCCCCTGTTTGATAAATTAATGGTATTTGGTTAAATGAAAAGTGTTTTGGGTTGTACTTGGTAGTGGATGTTGTGTGGCTATACATATAAGTTTAACAACAAAAGTGGAACTAGTGAGATCATAAGTTTGTTTGTTTAAAACCCATAGGTTGTGATGTGTGATGGATTACCTATGCATATATAAACCATATTTTATTATAATTTATATACACACCCAACCCCAATTGAGGACTATGTGCCAAACACATCAATCTCATAGTGAAGGGTGTCTTTCCCAACATCCTAGTGGGAGGATGGATGGTGGGAAATTGACCTTGTTCCTTGCCACATATTCTACGTTCATAACCCTCGAGCATATTTAGGTAGGTTATAATGGCATGAGAAATACCATATCCAATGATCCTTCATGAAAGGGATTTTTATGGATAAAATTCAAAGGTGTTTCTGGGTAAGGATTGTTTTCCAGTGTTTCTTCGAGATGAGGCCCAAGTGACATCAATCAAGAAGTGTGGTTGTTGTGGACTAGGAGTCTACGGTGGGACTGTGTGTGGTTTGAATCCTAGGTGTGTGCGGGCAGGTTGTGGTAATGGGAATGTGTATGAGAAGAGTGGAAGAATCAATATTTTTTTTCTATTATGGATGAAAACTAATCCCGATAGAATGTGGTGTGGGTTACCCAAATATCGAGCTGCTTATACTACTATGTTACATGACATGATTTATTTGGTTAGTGTTCCTTGAGGTGGTTGGGATGGTTTTTATTTCATGTTAGGGGTTTTGGGGTTCTACTGTTTTCTAACAGATCCATTATTATGTTCCCACACTTGTTCCCAATTGGATTTAGTTTTCACACAGGGTATACATGTATACTCACCTTACATATATACAATTGATTTCATGTCTATAGGAGGACATTGAGAACAATGATAGACAATACTAGGTCAAGCATCCAGAGTATTTTTTGTTTCTATATAGTCTCTTTTCTTTCGGTGCTATAGATTACAGGTTTCTGTACCTTGTACCAGCTTTACTTTTGAACATGCTTGAGGGAAAGGGATTTTCGCCTTACTATTACTTTATATTTTGGATTTTATAGGGATATATAATATTATATCCTGATCATGTTCCATAAAAATGGTAATTCCATCAATATTATGTGAGATTCTATACCATTGGCGCAAGTTTCTTCTCAAGGGATATAAAAGTCGAGACTTGGGGGGTCATTATCCCTCCTTCATCTAGAGGGAGGAAGGGTGGGGCCCTTCTCTATCACATACCTCGTCCTGAGGAAGGTGGGTCATGAAAAATTAAAAATTTAATAATATCATAGTTGATACAAATAAAATAATAATAAAATATTCTATATCACATTAAACCATGTGGATTATAAAATTGATAATAATAAAAGAAGAATCAAAATTATAGAATAATGATAAAAATATTTAGACTAAACAATATTAGTATGAGATACTTGATTTTTTTAAGCAGATGTAGTTATATATTAGAATTCAATATGGTTGATATATATTTTATCATTGGGATTATGTATCCACAGACCACATATAGGTGTTGACCAAATAATTATTCATAAGTAGATTTGATGAGATAACATATAAGATTATTGAATGTAGTAAATGTGACTATTATATCACAGTCCAAAATAGGGTGGGAAAAAACCAAACAAAATAGAAATTTGAAACAACCCAAACAGAAATTTTAGTTTTTTATTATGATTCGGATTTTTGGGTTAATTGAATAGATCCATTGGTGACTTACAAAACAGTACCTATTAAATAGAACCAAATATGCTGAAAAAAAATAATTTTGTATTTTTATATGATCATAGTCCATGAATAAATTATTTGATCCAAACCCTTTGTCGTATTAACTTTCAATTAACCTTAAATTAAAAATGGATTATTTTGATACTATGTCAATTAATATATTAGGACTCTCTAATTTTTTTTGGAATTAAACATCATTTAATATTAGTTGGATCTAATAATCTATAACATTGTTATAAACATACTATCACAATTTCATATATCTCGACAAATAAAATCAAGATAATATATTTTTGAGTTTAAATGGATTTCAAAGCCTATAGCTTGAGTCAAACCAAATATACAAACATCCTTGGACTAATACGATGACTGATGGTACATTACCCAAGCTATTATTGTCTACTAACACCAAAAATATTGAATTAAACCAAATGAATCCTTCACTGTCAATAAAAAAACACCGTTATCATAAATGTTTAAGATGAATCACCCAATAACTCTGACAACCTAGATCATATAAAAAGGCATCTCTACTTGAAGTATCAGCATTAAAAACTCACATTAAACTCATATCAATTGAATCATTATCATTAATGAATCATAAAAAACACTAAAAATAGTCCACGTTCCTAGAAATATCATGATGATGAAAACCCAACCCCTAGTGAGACAATTTCATAAAAAAGAACCACCGTATAAAAAACACAAATAAACTACACCAATGGAGATTTTACCACAACACAAATCCAATTTCAACCAATACATGAATCCAACATGATACCATACTTGTTTTTTAGTCCCTAAATCATGATAATATAATTGAAATCATTAGGGAATTCCATCATGCTATTGATGTGCTACATCCAATGATAATACCACTATAGTAACTCAAATCCAGCAAATGAACAAAAAAATTAATCATAATATAGGACCCATTAATCAAATTCTATCCTCGAAAATAAGTATAGAAAATAATTATAAATATTATTTATTCATATTTATTATGTTTTCATAAAAATTATATAAATCCAAAATTGGTATAAACCAAGATGAAAAATAATGGCTTCTGCATTTTTTTACGTGAAAAAAAATATATTTAATTGTTTATATTTAATGTATAAATTAAAAAGGAATCTACGGTGTCATTTATGTTTTAGTTAAAAATAAACAAATTCAATCTTTTCTGACCCCTATACATCCAATAAGTGGGTATTAATTGAAATATTTGCCTTATAAAATATATGCAAACTGGAAAACAATATAATTATTTGGAAGAATTATTTATTCTGATCCCATGATTTCAAACATTGGAAAATAGGGGCCACCAATAGGGTTTATGATAGAGCTAAATATAGAATAAAATCAATATGTATGTCTTTAGGGAATTTATTTATAGATTAATTTCATGATTATTGTAATCAAAACAAAATCTATGATAACTAAATCACTACATGTCAATACCAACATTCCTTATCATATCATAGTTTCATGTGTATCAGTCTGTATGTGTTTTTAAGGGGAATTTGTGATGATATAAGCATGTAATTATTAATATAATATATGATATATAAATATATGTATTTTAGTATAATGTGTACTTTATAGGTTTTTATTTTTATAAAATTTAATATTATAGAATAAATTTGATTAAATAATAAAGATAGATTTTGATGCCATTTTATCACAATGTTCTGGACCCAGATGCCACATAGAGGATCCCCAAGCCTGGTTGGCCACATGGACTCAACCACATCTCCTTTGATGTCAAAGGCAGTTGGCTAACAATGATGGCCTGAAGGGTTCCCTAGGGGACACTATTCAATCATTAATATAGTTTAGCAATAAAGATAATTGAGATAATATATTATAAATATCAGAAAAATTATTTGTAAATCGATAGAAGTGTGGGAATAGACAATATCCACACAATATAAAACACTAGGATTTATAATATAAATATACAATAGATGTATATGGTATTTCATGTATCTAGAAATATGGATGACATGGATACAAAATAGCTTACAAAAATGCTACGAGAAGGTATAAAAAAATACAATACCTTGTATCCCGAACTCCAGCTTGGTCATTTTCGACCATCTCTATCCTAAAGTAGTATGTAATCAAGTGTCTAAGTCGATATGATTCCATTTATCAACACACATATACATTTATTCATCATGGCTACCAATGGATTCTCGTATAGTGTGTGATATTAATATCCTTAATCCACTAAAATGAAAACTATAACATCCTGGCCATGTAATAAAAATACAAACCATATGATAGAATCAATATATAATTGTAAAGAAGTATAATTACATTAATAATAATGTACCTATTTTATCTTGTGGATGGTGTGTGAACATGTAACTAGTTAATTAATTAAAATGTTTTATTTTTATGTATTTTATTCACGTGAGACATATGCAACACATAAATCACCCCATCACAGTAATTGTGAATGTTCCATGTTGTAACAGGGAAAACAAATATGTATATTAATAGTTAAAGGTGTTCCAAGGTTATAACAAAGGATCCAAGACCCCAAGTGTATCCAACACAGTAGTATTTACATCACGCCTAAGTGGTAAGGGTGTAATCCAAGGAGTGTCATCAATGGAATTCCAACGTAGTTTTATCTAACCTAGTTAAAGAAATATATCCAACGTAAAATGAGATATTCTATGGTTAGGCCCAATGATATAAACATGGAACACCGTGTTTGTAAAAGAAATGATGGATACATGATGTGTATCAATGGAATCCTATAATAATAAATAAGGGAACCTATGGTGTCATACATGTCATCTACTGAGTGATAATGATCAGTTTCCAATGTGGGTCTAAAGGCAAGAAATCCACATCAGCAAATCTGATTGGAATCAATGAGTGGTTCAAGAATTCATTCTAGAATACAACATGAACACAATCCAAAACACCCGTATATGTATTTATAGGTCCATTTATATAATTATGAAGTATATATTATATTCAGTTAGTTAATTAAACCAATTTATATCAATTAAATTTAATAATGTGAAGGCTATGACCATTGCCTTTCATTTGTTTGACAAGGACACGGGGAATGGAACCATTCATGACATTTCATTTTTAATTACTTTGTTCTATCCATTACATATTATAACATGATAATGATAGGATATGTATGAGAAACATCAGGAAATGAATTTACTATAAACCTAGCCAAATGATATCAATAATAAATACATTCCAATTAATTTAACATTGATTAACATAATTTAAAAACATACCATAGGAGTGACAAGTGTCTATAAAATATAAAATTCAATAGAAATTTAATATAAAATGTATTAATTTTTGAATAGTAAAGACCAAGAACCTTGAATTAGTGGCTCAGAGGAGTCATAAAAATCTATTCAGACAGAAAAGCACACTATTCTCATAAACAAAGTAAACTCTCTACATGGGGGGGGGGGTTGATGTTTGGGATGAAACCACCAATAATGATTAAAATATATATAAATAGTATTATAATATTATTCTAATGACATTAGGAAATAAATATAATTTTAATAGGTGAAAAATGATGAAATTGGCATGCCCAAAAAACATTTTCTAAAATGGAAAAAGGAAAAGGAATTGTTATAGACCCCATACGCTGTACTCGTATGACCCTCCACATTATATATCATCCTCATGTTCTGCTTTAATTTTAGTAGATTTTACCAATAGATAAATTCCATAAAATTTGGTCATATTATCCATCATATAAATACAATCATTTATTATAAGAAAAAATAACAAAGGATTAAAAATAAATCTATAACATAATATTTCCAATCCATCTATATGAGCGATTATCGATTCAGATTCCTGATAGAAGCTAGATCTCAATTCTTAATGTATCCTTCAAATAGGATTCAAAGAGGAGAAAAATATAGGTTCTATCCACTAGAATAGAATTATGATGGAGTGGTTTATTTAAATCATTATTTTAGAGGGAATCCATAAATTCACCAAATTTACCATTCGCACAGACCAACCACACAAATTTTCCAAAATATGTGGATTTATTTCAATAATATATTTAGGATGGGAATACATCTTGGTTAGGACACAATGTTATGTAATCCAAGTGATAGACGTGAAAAATGCCTTTTCAATTTTTCTATAGTTTTTTCACATGACCGTGTGTCCCAAATCACGTAGTTTGAGAAAACCATGCACCCTACTCCAGACCAATTTCATGTACCACATGATTAAATATAACCATAAGGAATGCCTTTCATGGTTTAATCTTTCCTTGAAACATGCCATTTTCTCCAACTGATTGGGTTTTTGAGCTTTGAGAAAACTCCCAAAACCAATGAAACTGTTACTAATCCATAAGAAATTCTTATGAGATCAATAAACAGAATTTGTCCAATATATAATAAATTTCTGACTGAGTCAAAAAATATATTCATAAATTCTCCCACCATAAATGATATATATAAATGTGTTCCCTTCAATGGGAATAGAAACACTTTCTGAGAACAACGTTTGCCACTCGGCATGTATATAGGCCTTCCACTACCATGTATTACCCCCTACATGATAGGGATACCATATCACTCACACTAGAGGGAAGGACCATCCTCGGAGATACTTCATTATATAGTTGAAAATGTTTATATAATGAACCTCAAATGAGGCATAAACATGGAACTCAACTTCCATTGGGTGAAATGATTGAGATAGGTTGGCATGATAACAGTGAAGCTATGAAAAATGAAATACATTGTGCCTGGAACGATACTTTGTGGTAGTGGAAACTGATTGGCTACCATACTACCTATCATTAGAATCTCAATGTGACCAAATAATTAGTATAAATAGATTCACATTCCCTAGTATTATTTGATTCCCTATCATGGGTTATATCCATAGGATAACATGATCCATTAACTAGGTCACTTAATGACATTGATGATGATAGACATATTATTTCTATCTAGATTGAGTAGTAGACATGTAATTATTCACCAAAAAAACCTACTATGTAGTCTCCTACATGAGACAAGGACCTATTAGGTATTCCTCTCCTTCCCCTAGCTAGCATAGTATTGAGAAATATGGTTTACCGTACAATGCCTTTAAAGGAACCATTTGAGTCATCAACTAAAATCACTTATTATAGGTGAAATCGACGAGAAGGATTTGTTTCTCTTGAAGAACCACAAAAATTAAGGGAGCATAATTTAAAAATTCCATCCAAAACCTATATCATTTGTTCCCATTTTCAATCTTTCAAAGGATGAAATGTTGTTCTTAGAAGAAAATGTGTACCTATATTATTCTAATGTTCATACAATAATTGTGTTTAAAAACAAAAATCCCAATCTGAAATGATACTTTGAGGGGCCTCATACAGTTGAATGATATCAAAAATATATAATCTTCCCAGTTCATCAACCATGAAGGTCTCCTAAAAAACATTTAATTGGGATACATTATTCTATATGTCAATTACAACATATAAAACATCACGAAATCATGGTGACCAAGATAAAAAAACTAAAAATTCCATGGAAACATCATATCATTTCAATTCTGGAATTGGATGTGGATGTAACAAGCCATTGGGTTTCTAATGCTCTACCTTCAACTACTGATAGTTTGAACACATAGTGGTTATTTCATTTATAAAATGTTTCATCCCAAGATGCCAATACTTACATCCCATGTATTAATACATATTGTAAATTCCCATAGAAAATATCCACTATGGAGCATGAGACATACAAATCAAATACTCTCTCATATCTATATGTACCCATACAATTCAATGTAAATGCAGGATGTCTTTCCTACCTAGAGACCAATGTGGAGGAAGTCCAGCTTCTGAAATTCTCTCACATGGAACCATGACCATGAAATTTTAATATTTTCTACTCTTCACCATCTCAAGTAGGGAGGAGGTTACTATCATGGAATGGAGGTAATACTTCTCATTATTTTCATGAATGTTTAGATACATCTAATAAACATGGTACCAAAAATTATATTTATCATTGACATCCTCCGTGGATTGGGTCTTAGTTTTTTATCTCAGTTCATTAGAAAATTCATTGCCCATTCCAGGAATATAGGAAATCTAGAAATCGAATGATTGAAGATATTAGACCGATCATCAATAATTTTGATTCAGATACTGCTATGTAATGATATACATGAGGATCATGTGGCATGTATACAACACAATGAGATCAATCAATAGATAATGACTCGTGAAATGTAAGGAACATGCAACAAATTCTATATCAATGTCATGAATCAAATAATTTCTATAACAATGGATCAACTAATGAGATTCATATGCAATGACTATATCCGATTACCTCAGTAAATACCATAGTCCTATTCTTGTTTCATCACAAATCCACATATAGCCTATTCCTGGCATTGGAATAATATGAATAGGTGTAAAGAAAAACATCTCTTTCATCTCTTAAAATACTTTCTGAAATTCTTATGGACATAAGAACATAAAAAATAAATATATAATAACAGTAAGAAGTGAATAAATGAGTGAGAATTAATTATAAAACAAATGTAATAACTATCCATCCTCCATAAACATTGTATCTCAACCACGTTCCTAGTTTCTTCATAGGAAACCATAGAACTAACATTGTATAGGTAAACATACACTAAGGATTAGGAGATAAAATAACACAAGAAGTGAAATTATACAATCCACATGTGGCACATAGCATGATTAGAAGAAATTTAATGATCTGGCAGTGTAATCAGAATGATCTATATGTGATTATCATAGTCAAAAATATATTGAGACTTCACCAATATTTATCAAATTAAATAATATGAAAAAGGAATCCAGATAGGGGGCATCACACTCATCTTATCCATGTAAAAGGAGGGCACATTGGTGAGACCCAATGACAAAATGAGGTATACATACTGACCATATATTATATAGAAAGATGTAAAAGGTATGTATGATGGCGCGGATCACACCTAATGATAGATCAATTTCATGTAGATATTATAGATGACTATATCTCATTGGAGATGGTCAAATAAATCATCTATTAATATAATTGGATATCATTTCATTAGCGTATGTTTGTTCAATCATCTATAATCCATTCATTAATGAGGGGTCAAATCCTCTTTCCTGGAGAAATGCACTGGCGGACCCCAAGATGATGTGTTATATGATATAAAACCATTGGCCCCTAGATACTATAACATCAATTTGATCCCCTATATCTATGTAGGATCCATCTTTAATGGATTAATCAACAATAGGGAACATCCTGGAACAATCTTGATCGTAAAATATGCATCTCTCAGTAGTGGATAGATTGAAAATTCATCAGTAATTACATCTATGAAATGATCTACTGTTGCGGGAAATTATGCTTTAAGTAACCCAAGACACTTCACAAATAGATTGGAAATATGGGTAGTCACTACACCAAGACCGTGATTCATCTTGTCCATCTATGCTAGAGTAGACATCATCCTCAACGTTGTGTTGATAAATTATGATATCTAGTGATTTAATGATTCCTAGTAGAAATAGTAGTCTACAAAGGAATGATATGAAAACAAAAAATCTCCCTTGAGAATGAAATTGAACCCCACAATCATGATAAAAAAGATGTCTAATAAGAACGAGTATATGGCCAACTGAAAGGGATAATGCCTATACTAGTCTATTTCCTCTTTCCGTTCCCCCAACGGTGTATCAGAGTCATCACACAACTATTATACTATATTTACAACCCATGTATTTCAACTATTTATAAGAAGAAGATAGTTTGGGATGTAAATTCATCAAATAAGTAATATAATACAGTATAGGCTACTAGAATTGTACCACAAAATATAGGTGGAATTTTATCCTAATCCTCGGGTGTCGACTGTAAAGCATGAAACTGACCTGATGAACTAAAATGTGCCATAGTTAGTGTACAAGGATCAATACTACCCTGCTGGTGATACTAGTGTCATGGAGTCAATCTACCATTGCCAAAACCACTTACTCATCATGTTTTGTTGGTGAAACATTTACTCCCCTCATGACATGATGAAAATTATCCTTCCCATAAAGGTGGATCTTGTATGAATCCTCTTCCACTCAAAGATGATGGAATGATTTTACAAGAACAATATATGTCCCCTATATGGTCGTAAGCCTAGTTCTCTATAATGTATCTATCTCATAGAGGATTTAGTTAACCATGTTTTCGCACTGGTGATGCACCGTAGAGCCACTAGAATTGGTACTCTGGATACTACTACCCTGATGAGAATCCTCAAGGGAATTATTCCAAGTTCAAGAAGAACTACTCACTGAAAAAGAAATTTGTCTTTTATGTCCAGTACTATTTCCAACCGTCATGGTTTTATCAGTGATAAGAACCTGGATTATTAACTCATGAAGGTAGGTAATAGAAATACATTCACCTTAGTACAAATGATAAACATGATCCCATCTTCAAGGCTTACTGAACCTGAATGATCGTCACTATGTAAAAGTCTTGTTAAACACTATAACTTATTGAAACATGATTAATGTTACATAATTAAAATAGATCTGAAGTTGACATTGAAAGAACCCTCTAGTTATATAAGCTCTCAGTTTATGAGGGATGGACAAACCATAATATATATACTATAGATCAACCCATACCCTGCCCTGATTATGAACAACAATGGTAACTTCAACCCACTAACACGTGTTTGAATCACAGAGCATGTATACATCAATCATGAACCTCCATTTTAAAGTCATATCCAAATTCTCTATGATAAAAAGTATGGAATCTATAGAGAACTCAACAGCCAATTGAATTCCATCCCCTGAGAAGGTAGGAGGTTGTTTCTACTAGAACTCATGAGCCAGATCATCCACCATAGGATCATGCTATGGAAACAATATATAGACCATAAAAGATATAGGAAACTATCAAAGACTCAATCCTCAGTTTCAAATTTATTTATAGGAATTGGTTCTTCATTTGGGACTCCTAGAGGTAAGATTGGTAACTTAGGGCCCACCATGTATAGAGTACGGTTGTCGCCACCCTCCTTGTGCACAAAACAAGGATGTTGTGGCATTACTGGTCTAAAAAATCAAATAAAATACCTCATAAAAATTATTAAGAATATACTTTTCAAAACAATGGGAATTTTAACATATGAATTATGTCACTAACCATGGTAGAGTACCCCAAATACCCAAATAAAAGGGCATGTATCAGTATGTAAATTTGTATATGATATAGGGGTTCTAAGAGATGAATGTTCAACCATAACTAGCCTAATCGTCCACTAGAAACCATTTCATTCAATTTATATTTTATTTCGGGGTTCAATCCATTAGAATTCAGAGACATGTCATGTAAGGATTTGGATGTTCATCCATTTCATTATAGATTCCATTTACCCCTATTATAGAATTCATTTTCTAATCAGTTATATCAAGTTCATTTAAAATAGATCATCATTCCTTGTTAATTAGGACCAATAAAAATTATCCGTGAAAACATCACTCATTTTTTTGTAATCTAATGGATTGGCTTGGCAAATTTCCAATTCTAACCCAAGAGGCCCCATAAATCCTCAAGAATGGAAACTTGAAATTACTAACTCAAAACCAATGAAAATTGCACGCATAATAAAACTACAACAAAATAACTCAACAATCATAGACATATAAAAAATGTAGAAAATGAAATGCACATATATGTAATAGTAACATGCATGACCTGAGAGTTTTATGTGCCTCTGATGATCCATGAAACAATGCTCCTTAACCTCATTTCATTTGGACATTTATTAAATGAAATTATAATTAATAAAAATAATCAACAATACCACATAGCATGTGTTTCACCCAAAAACGAAATGATATCAAATATAATAGTATAAATTATAAAAACAAATAAAATTCAAAAAACTTATCATTTACCCTGAACAAGTGTTCATGTACCCTAGAATTATATATAACCTTGTTAATACCATTCCAAATCTCCAATATATTTTCACTAAATAGTAATGTATGAAAGGAATTCAATGATAATCCTTGGTGACCAAACAATCCTTGATACCACATACATATTCCCCAAGCCCTATTTTCCATAAGGCCTCAAGAGGAAATCCTAGAGCATTAGATGTTTCCAACTATTATTGAGGGCCATAGGAGTGTTTGTGTGGGACCTATTCACTCAAAACCATAATGTAGAATAACATATACTTAATCTAACATATAATAAATGTTGGTTTCACTGTAATTCGATATATGGAACACAAGAACGAGTCAATATTAACAATAAATAAAATAACTGGTATAAGCTAAATAAATAAAAAAATTTAATAATGGTATGTCATGTATATACCACTATCAAACATGGATACAAAGCCACAGAAAAGAATGATATAAAAAAGTAAAAAACGAAAACAAAAATAGTGTCCATTATCCCGTGCTCCAGCTCATTCATCTAGTACTATCTCTATCAAAAAGAAGCAAGCAATCAAGTATCTGAAGTGATACACACCCCTTTATCAACACCTATATAAATTTTGTCTTCCAGAGTACCAATTCAATCCCAAATAATATGTGATACAAATCTCTATAGGCCACCTCCAATAGTGTCTATTCCATCTTGATAGGGTAAAATAAACTGAAATAGTGTGCAACAATACATACAAAAAAATAGATCAATAAATTAACTTTAATACCCATGTACACACTTCATAACATTGTCGGTGACTGAACTTGTTACCTATTGATTAATTATTTATGTTACAATTTAGGAATTTATGTCAAATTAGTCATTTTATTATCTGACAGCACCTTTTAATAGTAATGTTTAATTTTCCATGATGTAATAAAGAATAATTTATTAATATTAATAATTAAATGGGTTCCAAGGTAATAATTAAAGAATCCATGACCATAATGGTCCCCAAATCAGTTGTAACTGGAGCATGGATACAATGATTGTGTGTAATACATGGATAATATTTTGAATGAATTCCAATATTTTGTGACCTAACTGAGTCCAAGGAATACATCCAATGTAAAACAGGATGAGCTATGGCTAGGTGAAAGGATGTATCCCTGGAAACTCATATCCATATAATCCATGATGTATCCATGTAATGTATCCAAATCAAAATGTAATATTATGAAATGGATCAGAATGTGTCATAATAGGTGTCCACTAATTGGTGATGATTGGGTTCCAAGGTGGGTCTAAACCAAGGCATCTGACAACATTGAATCAGAATAACATTTACACGTGCTCAAGGAATTCCCGCAAGAATCCAAGCCAATATTTAGTAAAACCTCCTCTACAATTATGTCAATGTTTATATTCATATTTTTAAACCACACATTATTTTAATTTATTAAATTAATCCATCTGACTTCCATATAATTTTATTAGTTGATGATTCAATCCATTTCCTTTCATTAGTTTGACAATGTAAAGGGACTTATAACCATTCAAGTCCTTTCATGTTTTATTACATAGTTTTATCCTTTTCCATTAATGACATGATAATGATGGGATATGTATGATCAACCAAATGTGATTCATTCAATGTACACTTGTCCACATGATATCAACACTACGAAAATACCAATCCATTTCAGATTAATTAAAAAATTATAAGAACTTAAATTATGCCGTTAAAGAGGTGATAACATAACCTTTTCAATAGTTATTTAATATAGAATGTATTACCATTATAATGTTCAATCTCAATCATTCCAGATAATTTTATCATATGATTCAATAAAATCCATTTATGTGTAACTAGCCCATGAAGGCATAAAATATTTAAAAACCATATATGGGGTGGATAACGTTTTGAATTTAACCACCAAAAATTAATTTCATTTATACCATGAGTATTAGAAAATAGTTTTATTTACTATAATAAATAAATATATATTAAATAGATGATTCATAATGGAATCAGTTCACCCACATGACATTTTCCAAAATGAATAAAAAATTAAAGGATGAGTTATAGGCCACCTTCCACGCACACATAAAACTCTCATTGTCGAATATAAACTATTAGTTTGGCATAGATTGGAGAAGATATGTTGAATTTATGACTGCCTTAAAAGTGGGGTATTTAAACCATCATCTAATTAGTTTCATTGATATAAATAAGGAAAATGAAAAATTAATATAGAATTTATAATGTACTAATGTAGATCCAACGAGAAGAATTATTCCCAATTCACACTCTTGATATAAGCTAGCTATCAGTTCATATTTTACACATCAAAGTGGATCAAAATTGGTGGAAAATAGATGATCTGTACATTTTAAATGAATAAGTAATGATTTGATCATTTAATAATGAATTTATAAGAAAACCCGTAAATTAACCAAAATTTTCACTTCACATGGTTTGTCTACCTGTTTATCTAAACCATTAGATAACATACAGAATTAGTTATTGGAATTTTGTACCATATAATTAGGACACATGGTTAGGAAATTCGTTCAGCAACCATGAAAAATGACTCACTTATTTTCTTGTAGTTTATTAATGGAATTTTGGCCCAAATCACACAAATTAGGAAAAATATGTTCGCTACTCCAACCCATTATATATCATTTCACCAATTAAATCTAAAATTGAGGCCTACCTCACATGTTATACTGTAACCATTCCATTGGACGTTTTCCCCCACAGGCTGGTGTTTGATCTCCGAACAAGCTTCAGACACCCATGAAACTTTAATAACTCATAAGGCATCTATATTATATCCATAAAAAGAATTATACTAATATTTAAAGGATCCATGCCAAAGTCAAATAATATGTTCATACATTTATTGATAAAATTCAATTATTTTTTATTAAATAAATATTCAACTTTACTTATAATTATGATAAAAATAATTTAATATTATTAAGTGTTATTTTTATATGGTTTATTTCTATGTGTATATTTTATTTTTGGCATACAAAATTAAATGAGTCACTATTAATGAATTATTTGAGTTAATATACTAATAATATATAAAATTACATAAATTAAAATGTCATTTAATTTTTATAAAATAGAATGGAGTATGAATATTTTATTTTTTTAAATAAAAATACATTTTTAATAAATTTTTATTTTATTTTTTCCTATTAATATAGAAATTAATTCTATTTTACATTTCTAAATAGAGTAAAATGAAAATAACTTCATGTTTAAGATCATCATGTTTAAATTCTATAAAAATGCGAATTGATATTCTATGAATAAAAATTAGCCACTTTTGAAAAAAATCCAGTTACCATAGTTAGTGAAAAATGAGATAAATAGTTTGACTTAATTAGTTATGTTTTAATCTATTACAAAAATATATTTCTAAATGCCTTGATGAAAGAATTATAAATGTCCAATTATCCATGATCTATTATTTTTCAACATCTGATTTACATTTCATGAGAAAATATAGTCCTCATTTATTTTAGAAAGGTTATTTTCTAAAATGTCGCTCATTATTGCCATTAGAAATCCCACCACTACACACCTAAAAATAAACTTTTATTTATTTTTCCCCATTAATAACTATCGTTATTCTCTCCAAAACATTATTATCACACATTTGATTTACATTTGACCACAAGGGTGTGTCCAAAATTAGTTATTTCCAAAACCACATAAAGAGAATATTCAAAGACTAATTGTAGTTGTTATCCTATCAATAATCATTTTCCGTTATGATTTCATATGAAACATCATCAATTTGATTATCATGATTTTAAAAACATTAGTTTTATATAATTTTTTTTATAGTTTTGAAATAACACGTTTTGAATCTTTTTTTTAAAAAGTTATTGTTTGGGGTGGTTTTGACAATTACATAAATGTGGAAATAGTGGTTATATCTGATTGATTATTAAAAAATAAATATTTTTTATATTTTGTAATAATAATTAATTTATGATGTTTTTGTAGTATAATAATTAAAATATACAGAAATGTATTATCTAATAAATTAAATTCATTTAGTGGAATTTACTTTAATATAAAAGGATATTTTAACCACTATTTACAAACTAAAACTATTTTATCCTTAATATAACAATTGGACAACAGAACTCGGTATAACAAATCTATGTATCCACCATTGACATTATGACGGAAATGAAGACATTGAAATGGACGAATAACTGAAACTCTTGTACTAATTCTTTCATAAAACAGAAGGGAAAATTAAAACCCAATCATTAATTTTCTGGAATAATTAATAACAAATGTGTAATAATAATTTCAAAATTAATGTGTTCAATTTAAATAAAAATAAATATTGTGAATAAATATATTAACAATTAACATTATGTTATTATAAATGTTTTTAGATCATGTCAGACTAAGTATGAATCAATGGTATGGAGTTTTTCATGACTCAATATTTTCCCTCAAGACATAATATATCATTTTTAATGAGGTTCTCCAATAATTGATAATATATTACATTATCATGTTCTAATGGTATTTTTTCTATTAATGTATATTTCAATTTCATGAAAACTATTTCTTCTATGATAAATCTCTCTATCAAGAAAAATATGATATTGTTAGGAATAATACTCAACCTCTAATATGTGTCTTCCTCCTCCACATTCATATTTTGTTATTAAAAACTGATCCAACAGTTTATTTCCAAATAAAAAGCTTTATTTTATTCTATATTCTTTATAGATTTCAGTATCACATTTTAAAAAAGATTATTTTATAATTTTTTATCAATGTGGGATTTCATAAAAAAATCTAACATCCAAAATAGTTTTTTCCTTTTAGTTAAATATAATTACCGTAATCTTAATCAAATTTTTTATTCCTTATAATTATATAATTTCATGATTTAATTACATAGTAATAATCTGAAATTATAAATGTTTCTTGGATGACACATTTTTTGAAAATCAATTTTAAAGTGGCATAAAATTTGAATTTTTATGAGAATGTAATAAAATCAACAATAAGATTTTTGATCATTTCACTTCTATCATAAAAATCCATGATTTATTATTATATTTCTCTTTAAAAAATTTATTTCATCGATATCATGTGTCACCCACATCATCGAGTTGAAATGAACTATGATCTTATATTAAGTTTTTTTAATAGTTATCATGCAGTCATTGGATTGAAGGGTATTAATATGTCTAAAAAATTACAAAAAATTATTTTTAAAAATATAGAAAATGAATTCATAGAACATGGTCCACCTTTGAGCACCATCTAGTCATGGCTCCCTCAGCCTCGATCAATGTTGTCTGTCATCTGCATAGGACACAACATGTTTTGGGCATATCCCATGTAGGGTTGAGTATAACAATACTCAGTAGGGACCTAGAGACCCCTGAAGGTCACCCATATATCAATAATCGAAAAACCACTAATCAAGACCTCAATAACAAAGCACAAAGGAATGATCCACTATATATAGGTATATTTCCATAAATATTCCTATGTTATCAATATATACTCATCTCATTCCTGAGGAATCATATGGTTCATAATTTTAATCCATTAGCACAAAAAATCCACGAGGGCAGAATACCACAATGGTAACACCATGAAGGAGACAACACAAAGGTAAAAGTACCACAAATGTAAAGTATCATATCAAACTAGTTATAACATCTGTACATAAGTAAAAATTATTTAAATTATCATTGGATCATATTATTATATCGTGAGGCTTTACTACTAACCTACACATGATAAGAATATGACGACCCACATAGGATTAGTGTGCATTGACCCACTCAAGATTGCTGAGTGCTAACCTAAATACGATCTATATATGCTGACCCACATACGATCGATAGATGTTGACCCTCATAAGATTTATGTACATTATTAATGTTACAGCCAGCCACAGTATTCCCACAATATGAACACATGATTCTGGGAGGATCCACTCTAAATTCCATCATTCATCCATCATCTGCCAAAATGTTCCATGAAGAAGAATCCCAATGTACCACCATGTAATAAGTTCTCCAATGTGACTGATGACGCTTCAATCAGTCACTTGTCCTATATGTTATACACATTTTAATTTGAAGGGATCGATTGGATTTGGGTTCAACCCAACCCATTCGTACTCCAAATTTTTTCGAAATCCATATGGAGTAAACCAAGATAACTTTCTCATGCCAAGGATCCTAGAATCGTAAATGGGCTTTCAAAAAGACGTTTGGTTCACTGTTATGGACCATTAAGTGAAACTACGCCTGGTTGGGTCTAGGTCTAATCTGTCCATTTTGGTCAGACTTAGACCAGACCAGTATGGGCCAACATGACAAGGTTCTGGTCGACCAAACCTGGTCCAGGTCTGACCTTGTTGGACTGGTCCACAGACTGCATGGCTGGCACGGCTCGACCCACCGAGGGGCGTGGACCGCTAGGACCATGCTACCTGACCCACGGAGGGCATGAACCGCGAGCTTGGGCATTCCATAAAAAGCGCCGGGGGGGGGGGAATGGCTCCCCCCACCCTGAAGGCAGAGCACATGGCACCGCTAGTTAAGCAACAAGACCTACAGGGAGAAGGTATTGGCCTTCCGTCATGGATTCTGAGCTGCGACAATATTCAACGGCATGTCACAACACGCTTCTCACCTCCGCCTATAGCCGGCCACCATTGTCCTCCACAACTATATGTTGCATCCCTCATCATTGAGGGTGTTTGATGTCGTGATGCCACCTCCTTCATGGTATGCTTGTACTAGCCACCGCCATTGTAACACCCGATACTTTTATGTTATATGAATCATCAAGGGAATCTTTTTCTACACAACACTTGCTTGGCTTGCTTTACACGCAATCGCGACCTTCCTCGATAGCTTGCGTCGTACGCAATACCGAGTTTCACTAAACAACAATATGCTATTAAAAATAGCCGTTATGAATAGTAATAACCACTTTTTGAAATTTTATAAATTTTATATTTCAAAATGGACTTCAATTTTGGACTCAAAATATCGAAATTAGCCTAGGGTGAAATTTTGGTATTTTTCTAAAAACTTTCAATTTTTGATGAACAGTGAAACCACTAAGTGGTAGGTTAAAAACTGAATTTTGAATAAAACTTAATATTACCGCTTTTGTGAATGGAATTTAAAAAATCCGACAGACACGGTTGATATCAGTAAGTAAAATGTGGTTCAATGAGATAAAAATAAATTTTTTGTGAATAGTAACTTTTTACTTTTTTTACCGCGGTTAATAGTAAATAGGGTAACTAAGAGTAAATATGATATTAATATTACCCTAACACATGTCCTAATTCTATTGGAAAAGTGTAATTCCACCAAAAACAAACTTCGGAATAAAAATATGACCATTTAGGCCCACTTGTATTAGATTTGGACATTTATTACTAATTTATTTAAAGAAGGGTTAAAATAGTTAAAATCAAAGTTTAATAAGTAAATAATTTTTAATATGGGGTTATATATAAGATAAATTCTACTATAAATATTAATTAGAAAGATAAAAAGATTTCCTACATAATGGTATTTTATTTGTAATTTTTAGACATTAAATAATTTAATTTATTTATGACACAATGATGATGCGGTAATTATCTTATTAATGAAATATTGACATAATTGATGTTATAAATACCAAAATAAATGTAATTTGAGACTTTTTATGAATTAAACTAATTTTCTAGGTTACTATGATATATTAATGTTTATTTAATCAACTTGGTTCGAACATATAATTCTGTTATGACTTTCACAAAAATCATATATCAAATAGTGTCAAAATTGACACAAAATAGTTTTTAAATGAAATATAATATTATTAATTGTTATTTTATTCCTAAAAATCTAAGGTTCGGCAAAATGACTTAGATAAGGATATATATATTAATAATAAACAATTTGGGGTTCGTTTGTCATGTTATAGAAAGTGTATAAACCATATAGTGAATGAAATCAAAAAGACACGGTAAAAGTTAAATTATTTAACTTAGAGTTAAATCTAATTGATAAGGTTAAAATAATACCCCAAACTTGTCTAAATCCTATTGGTTGATAGGATTTCGACCCATACCCACTTTAGCTTCGAAATAAGACCCTTTGGAACCATTATAAATTGATTTTGACTTTAATATAAAATAATATTTTGAGATATTCCTAAGGTGCCCCTCTCCTCCCTTATAAAAGGGAACCTCCTCCCCCCTCCTCCTCACACCAAATTGAGCACTCATGCTCGGGAAACCCCTGCCATTTTATCCTCTCCACTTCCCTAGAATAATCTTAGAGGTCCTGGTATTCTTCAAAGACCAATCTTAGTTCCCTATGTGGAGGATTGAAAGAGGCGTTCCAAAGAATAGGTAATATCCATTACCGATCTTTTCAATTTCATTCTTCTTCAACTTCTTCTTCTTTAGTTGTTTCATGATAAATTAAGAACATCAGTATTACTTACATACTGATATGTTATTATAAATATGAAACAACCCTAATTCACCTTCTATCCATCCCACGGAAAAATGAAATCACCGCGCGTGCGTACGTACGGAATACCGTCTCCACGCCGTGGTGTAATCTATTTTTCCACCATCACTTTACAAGGATGGGTATAATGGTGTAATGAGTAACTATTTATGATTATTATAAAGTAATATTGATACTGAAATAATATATATATATATACTCCAATACAGTTCCGCGATCATAGGAACGATATCAACACTCGTGCGTACGTACGGAATACCGTCTCCACGATGTGATGTGACTCGTTCTACATGATCATAATTACATAGTAATTATATAAATGAATTGAATGAATAAATATGATATATGTTACACTAATACCATTCTGGATATAAGGTATCTATAACCTTAAAAGAAGAATAAGAATGTATTCGGCAAAACACGCATAAGAACAAAAGGCAATAAAGTCCCGAGTAACAAGTAACAATGAAATATTACTAACAAGAAGCTAAGAATATTACCATATATGATATCATATCAATATGTATGATTCTGTAATAAGTCAATAACATTTTTTAAACCATTATACAGGAGCTTCGGACACGTAAAAAGAAAATCGGACCTAAGGTAAGGGAAATATCACAATCTCATTTTTATCCGAGATTGTTTATTCGTAAGTATTTACTGGGGTGTATTTTATCATCCACATCCATGTTCCCTCAATATGTAATATTATTTACATCCTTCTACAACAGTTTATATCCAATTTTACCCTTCGAGATGTTTTTTTTGTAAAAGATATGAAAGGAATCTTTTGTCGTTTTTCATACGAGGTACTTTTTGACTTTTCCGACAAAATTACGAAGAATGTTTTTTTTAACTTATACGGAATGAATGGATTTTTAAAACATTATTTCCAAGAAACTTCCTTTAAAAGTTTTCAAGTTTATTTGTAATCAACTTCTTTTAGTTGAAAGTTTTATGACATGTTAAGAAAGGAAAAATGTTTTTGAAGAAGAAAGGATATTTTCCTCAAGAATGGAGTTCAAGTGTTTTATCAAAATTATTTTCCATCTAAGATAATAAAGGGTTCTGTTTTTATCCCTATTATTACATTGATTTGATTATGTATTGAGGGAGTTATTTTTATGAATTCATTTACTTTATATGATTTTTTTTATGATGTCATGATGTTTCAAGAATCCCATTTTTATTACATGGGTTACGCTATGATGTATGGTTTATGATTATGTGGCACACATAAGAAAGGATTCATTATAAGATGGGTGGGACCTATATCTCCCTCCAATGCATTGGGTAAAGATTTTATATCTCATGAGATAGACATGTCTGGAACGGTAGGTTATACCGGTTCAGTGAAACAGGACTGGAACGAGGGTGACTCGGTTCAGAAAGGGACTTTGTCCACTAAGATAGTCTTGGCAATGAGTCATGACTAACAAGAAATGATTTTCCATGATTATGTGTGCATGCCAAAAAGTTTCAAGTTTCATGTTATGATTATGGGGATCTCATTTTCACTTCTATGATTTGTTCCATGTTAAGATTTTATGATCTCTTTTGCAGGTTATGATTTTCAAAAAGATATGATATGAATTTTATTTCCTTTATTTGCCCTTGCTGAGCATTTGAGCTCACCCTTTTATGTTTTCTTTTCCCCAGGTCAGGAAAATGGATATTAAGTAGAATATGCTAAAAGGGACCCTAGATATGATGAAATAAATGGGAGACACTGTAGATGATTTATAAACCAGTTGTTTATGTTTCCTAGTTTCTAAAGACACTATACCTATACGGTCCTTTGTGGTATTGTCATATGTTGTAATAAGTGTGCTTCAATTATAAAGTATTAACAATGTATGTAAAGTATGGGTCGTTATAGTTGGTATCAGAGGAAAGGTATAGTCAACCTTTGGAAACTAGGATGTGAAAGTCTTAGTAAGAACCCTAAGGATATGTCTAAGCATAGAACACAATCATAGTGTTTTAGAAATGGCCTTGAATAACCTAGGATAAGACCTTAAGCATGAAAATTTTATTCTTGAATTATGTGGTTTTCCTATTATAATTAGTGTTGCTCACACTATTCTTCTTGGTTTTAGTCAATGGATGGAACCCGAAGGAACCGTGTTAATGCAGAATGCGATGGGAAATGAATTGATTGTCCCCCAGAGCAACCAAACGATATGGGAGCTGGAATGCAAAATCTTGTAGCCATGCTCACACAACTTTCTCAAGCTATGAATCATGCAGGACTTCCAAACGAGCAAAGGAAGGAGCAACATTCTGTTTAATCCTTCATGAGGCAGTGTCCACCTTCTTTCAGCGGGTCTACTGATCCATTAGTTGCTGAACAATGGATTAGTACTACTGAAAATATATTTTCTGTTCTTCAATGTTCTGAGCATGATAAAGTCATCCTAGAAGTGTATCGTTTGGAAGGAGATGCTGATCAATGGTGGAATATTATTAAGAATACGAGGCAAAGGGATGAAATTGAGCCTATGGAATGGGACGAGTTCAAGAACTTATTTTTCAATAAGTACTTCCCTCGTATTCTCCGAACAAAGATGGAGAAAGAGTTCCTTCAACTGAAGCAAAGGGATGATGAATCTGTTGGTACCTATGAAGCAAATTTTACAAGACTTGCAAGGTACGCTTCTGGTATTATTATCCAACCTGAGAGTAAGATCGATCGATTCTTTAGTGGCTTAAAACCAAGTCTTCGAAGGGCGTTAGCCATAAGGGACTTCAATAGCTACGAGGAAATCGTTCGATGTGCTCTCAAAGTCGAGATGGAGATTGGAGTAACCGATCAGTCACATGGGTTTGATAAGAAGAGGAAGATGGAATTCAAAGGAAAATCTAAAGAGAACACTGAAAATAAGATGAGCTTTCCCTTATGCTCAAAGTGTGGAAAGAAACATGGAGGGAGTTGTCTTAAAGGGACAAGTAAATGATTCAAATGTGGAAAGGAAGGTCATCGGGAATTTGAATGCCGCGATAATGGGAAGAAGATGTCTAATGATGCAAACAAAGGAAGGGATACACAGAATGAACCTACTACACTTCAATGTTTCAAGTGCAAGGAGATGGGGTATTATGCCAATCAATGCCCAAATCCAAGGGTTGATGATGATGGTCGACGTCAACAAAATCTTAAGGCTAAAGACAAAGGAAAGTCACATGCAATTTCTATCAGCGATGTGGAGTACGATAACGAAGTGGTGAAAGGTACACTTACCATCCACTCTAAAGTAGCAAATGTTTTATTTGATTCTGGATCCACCCACTCTTTTATTTCTAAAGAATTTTCTAAGGGTATCACCGTATTACCTCAACAATTAGATGTTGAGTTAGCTGTGACAACACCTAATGGAACAACAGTCGCATCAAATGTTTATAATTCTTCTCTGATCAAAGTTTGTGGGAAAGTGCTTCCTGCAAATCTTGTGATCCTTCCTTTAGTGGAATTTCATGTGATTCTTGGCATGGATTGGCTTTCTCTACATGGAGCTCATATCAATTTCCAAAGAAGGGAAGTAACATTTCATATTCCAGATCAATCTACGATCGTCTATCAATGCAAGGATGAATATAACCTTCCAGTGGAAATTTCTTCCATCTTATGGGTCTTGATTCAACTAAATAAAGGTTATTTATCTCAAATGGTTGGTGAGAAACTCACGATTAAGAATATTCCCATCGTACGGGAGTTTGATGATGTCTTTCCGAAGGAATTACCGGGTCTTCCACCAAATCGAAACGTTGAGTTTTCAATAGAACTCGTACCAGGTGCTTTTCCTATTTCAAAGACACCTTATAGAATGGCCCCAATTGAGTTGCAGGAATTGAAGAAGAAACTCTATGAGAATCTTGATAAGGGATCCATACGCCCTAGTGCGTCACCTTGGGGAGCACATGTTCTATTTGTTAAGAAAAAGATGGATCAATGAGACTCTGCATTGATTATCGAGAACTTAACAAGAACACTATCAAGAACAAATATCCTCTCCCTCGCATTGATGACTTATTTGACCAACTACGCGGAGCTCAATACTTTTCCAAGATTGATCTTCATTCAGGGTATCATCAATTAAGGGTCAAAAAGGAGGATATACCAAAGACGGATTTCCGTACAAGGTATGGACACTATGAATTTATATTGATTCCATTTGGTCTTACTAATGCCCCTTCTATCTTCATGGATATAATGAATAGAGTCTTTAGAGACTATCTTGATCAATTTGTGGTAGTCTTTTTAGACGATATTCTTGTCTATTCAAGGAACAAGGAAGAGCATGAAGATCACTAGAGAATTATATTGAAGACCCTGAGAAAGTAGAAGCTTTATGCCAAATTTACCAAGTGTGAATTTTGGCTTAAAAAAGTTGCATTTTTGGGTCACATAATCTCAAATGAGGGGATATCCGTGGATCCAGCAAAAACAGAGGTTATCGAAAGATGATCGAGACCAACAACAGTAACTGAGATCCAATGTTTTCTTGGTTTGGCTGGATATTATCGACATTTTGTAAAAGATTTTCCACGATTATCTAATCCACTCACCAAGTTGACTCGGAAAGGAGTTATGTTTGTCTGGACAGAGGAATTTGAAGAGAATTTCAAGGAGTTTAAAAGAAGGTTATCCAATGCACCTGTTCTCACACTGCCTGGTAGTGGAGAAAGGTTTGTGATCTACAGTGATGCATCCTAGAAGGGATTGGGGTGTATTCTTATGCAAAATGATATGGTGATATCTTATGCCTCACGACAGTTGAAAATCCATGAGCAAAAATTACCCAACACATGATTTGGAGTTGGCTGCGGTAATCATTGAATTAAAGATTTGGAGGCATTACCTTTATGGTGAAAGGTGTGATATTTATAATGATCATAAAAGTTTAAAGTATATTTTCACACAAAAGGAGTTTAATATGTTTCAAAGAATATGGTTGGAGATGATTAAGGATTATGACTGCTCAATCCATTACCACCCTGGGAAAGCAAACATGGTGGCAGATGCATTAAGTCGACAAGAACATGCTAGTTTATCCATGATGAGGATCACAAAAGATCCAATATTTATGGATTTAAAAAGGATGGATATTGGAATTATAATGGAAGGGGAAAAATCTTATCTTTCTCAAATGAATGTTCAACCATCTATACATGTGAAGATTAAAGAGTCACAGAAAGAAGATGTCGAGTTACAAAAGAAGGTGAGAAATGTTCCTGAATTCAACCTTGATTGTGATGGGATAATAAAGTTCATGAATCGGGTTTCTATTCCTCCAATCCCCGAATTAAAGAAGGAGCTTTTGGATGAGGCTCATAGTTCATCATTCTATATTCATCCTGGAAGCACAATGATGTATAGGGACCTGAAAGAGTACTTCTGGTGGGATGGCCTGAAAAGAGATGTTGTTGAATATGTCTCTCGATGCTTGGTTTGTCAACAAGTTAAAGCTGAGAGACAGAAGTCTAAGGGGATGTTACAACCATTACCCATACTCGAATGGAAATGGGAAAACATCATTATGGACTTTGTCACTAGACTTCCTAAAACATCCAAAGGCAATAATGCTATTTGGGTCATAGTTGATCGTCATACAAAGTCTGCACACTTCATTGCTATTAGAGAGGATTTCTCTCTAGATCAGCTTGCCATGATATATGTAAAGGAAGTGGTAAGATTGCATGGAGTACTACATTCTATTATATCTGATCGGGATCCGAGATTTACCTCGAAGTTCTGGAGAAGTCTTCAGCATACTCTGGATACAGAGTTGAGTTTCAGCACTGCTTATCATCCACAGATAGATGGTTAGTCTGAGAGAACAATTCAAACCCTAGAAGATATGTTGAGAGCTTGCTCTATGGATTTCAAAGGAGGTTGGGATCAACACCTACCTTTGGTGGAATTTTCTTATAATAATAGCTTTCACTCCAGTATTCAGATGGCTCATAATGAAGCACTCTATGGAAAGAAATGCAGGACTCCAACTTGCTGGGATGAAGTTGGGGAAAGAAAGATATTAGGACCTGATCTCGTCGATGAAATGGCAGAAAAGGTCAGATCTATTCAACAACACATAAGAGCAGCTCAGAGTCGACAGAAAAGTTATGCCGACAACCGAAGAAAAGACCTAGAGTTTGAAGTGGGTGATAAAGTGTTCTTACGAATAGCTCCCTGGAAGAGGGTTATGATATTTGGAAAGAAGGGGAAGTTGATCCCTAGATATATCGGTCCTTTCGAAATACTGGATCGTGTTGGGAAGGTAGCTTACCGATTGGCGCTTCCACCGAATCTCTCTCAAGTTCACGATATGTTCCATGTATCTCTCCTGAGAAATTACATACCAGATCCTTCACATGTACTCAGCTCAAGAAGTTGTACCACTGGAGCAAGATCTTTCTTATGAAGAGCAGCCGATAGAGATTCTGGATCGTAGCGAAAAAGTCCTACGAAACAAGACCACTCGATTGGTGAATGTTTTATGGAGGAACCACCAACTTGAAGAAGCTACATGGGAGCTTGAGGATATGATGAGGGAGAAGTATCTTCATCTGTTTGTTACAAAGTGACAAATTTTGAGGGCGAAATTCTTTTTAAGGGGGGTAGAATGTAACACCCGAGACTTTTATGTTATATGAATCATCAAAGTAATCTTTTTCTACACAACACTTGCTTGGCTTGCTTTACACGCAATCACGACCTTCTTCGATAGCTTGCGTCGTACGCAATACCGAGTTTCACTAAACAACAATATGCTATTAAAACTAGCTGTTATGAATAGTAATAACCACTTTTTGAAATTTTATATATTTTATTTTTCAAAATGGACTTCATTTTTGGACTCAAAATATCGAAATTAGCCTAGGGTGAAATTTTGGTATTTTTCTGAAAACTTTCAATTTTTGATGAATAGTGAAACCACTAAGTGGTAGGTTAAAAACTGAATTTTGCATAAAACATAATTTTACCGCTTCTGTGAATGGAATTTCAAAAATCCGACAGACACGGTTGATATCAGTAAGTAAAATGTGTTTCAATGAAATAAAAATAAATTTTAGGTGAATAGTAACTTTTTACTTTTTTTACCGCGGTTAATAGTAAATAGGGTAACTAATGGTAAATATGATATTAATATTACCCTAACACATGTCCTAATTCTATTGGACAAGTTTAATTCGACCAAAAACAAACTTAGGAATAAAAATATGACCATTTAGTCCCACTTGGATTAGATTAGGACATTTATTACTAATTTATTTAAAGAAGGGTTAAAATAGTTAAAATCAAAGTTTAATAAGTAAATCATTTTTAATATGGGGTTATACATAAGATAAATTCGACTATAAAAATTCATTAGAAAGAGAAAATGATTTCCTACATAATGGTTTTTTATTTTTAATTTTTAGACATTAAATAAATTTATTTATTTATGACACAATGATGATGCAGTAATTATCTTATTAATGAAATATTGACATAATTGATGTTATAAACACCAAAATAAATGTAATTTGAGACTTTTTATGAATTCCACTAATTTTATAGGTTACTATGATATATTAATGTTGATTTAATAAACTTTGTTTGAACATATAATTCTGTTATGACTTTCACAAAAATCATATATCAAATACTGTCAAAATTGACACAAAATAGTTTTTAAATAAAATATTATATTATTAATTGTTATTTTATTCCTAAAAATCTACGGTTCTTCCAAATGACTTAGATAAGAATATATATATTAATAATAAACAATTTGGGGTTCGTTTGGCATGTTATAGTAAGTTTATTAACCATATAGTGAAAGAAAACAAAAAGAAACGGTAAAAGTTAAATTATTTAACTTAGAGTAAAATCTAATTGATAAGGTTAAAATAATACCCCAAACTTGTCTAAATCCTATTGGTTGATAGTATTTCGACCCATACCCACTTTAGCTTCGAAATAAGACCCTTTGGAACCATTATAAATCGATTTTGACTTTAATATAAAATAATATTTTGAGATATTCCTAAGGTGCCCCTCTCCTCCCTTATAAAAGGGCACCTCCTCCCCCCTCCTCCTCACACAAAATTGAGCACTCAAGCTCGCCCAACCCTTCCATTTTCTCCTCTCCGCTTCCCTAGAATAATATTAGAGGTCCTGGTCTTCTTCAAAGACCAATCTTAGTTCCCTAAGTGGAGGATTCAAAGAGGCGTTCCAAAGAAGAGGTAATATCCATTACCGATCATTTCAATTTCTTTCTTCTTAAACTTCTTCTTCTTTAGTTGTTTCATGATAAAGTAATAAGATCAGTATTACTTACATACTGATATGTTATTATAAATATGAAACAACCCTAATTCACTTTCTATCCATCCCACGGAAAAATGAAATCACCGCGCGTGCGTACGTACGGAATACCGTCTCCACGCCGTGGTGTATTCTATTTTTCCACCATCACTTTACAAGGATGGGTATAATGGTGTAATGAGTAACTATTTATGATTATTATAAAGTAATATTGATACTGAAATAAAATATATATATACTCCAATACATTTCCACGATCATAGGAACGATATCATCACTCGTGCGTACGTACGGAATACCGTCTCCACGATGTGATGCGACTCGTTCTACATGATCATCATTACATAGTAATTATATAAATGAATTGAATGAATAAATATGATATATGTTACACTAATACCATTCTGGATATAAGGTATCTATAACCTTAAAAGAATAATATGAGTTTATTCGGAAAAACACGCATAAGAACAAAAGGCAATAAAGACCCGAGTAACAAGTAACAATGAAATATTACTAACAAGAAGCTAAGAATATGACCATATATGATATCATATCAATATGTATGATTCTGTAATAAGTCAATAACATTATTTAAACCATTATACAAGAGCTTTGGACACGTACAAAGCAAATCAGACCTAAGGTAAGGGAAATATCACAATCTCATTTTTATCCGAGATTGTTTATTCGTAAGTATTTACTGGGGTGTATTTTATCATCCACATCCATGTTCCCTCAATATGTAATATTATTTACATACTTCTACAACATTTTATATCCAATTTTACCCTTCGGTATGTTTTTTTGTAAAAGATATGAAAGGAATCTCTTGTCGTTTTTCATACGAGGTACTTTTTGACTTTTCCGACAAAAGTACGAAGAAGGTTTTTTTAACTTATACGGCATGAATGGATTTTTAAAACATTATTTCCAAGAAACTTCCTTTACAAGTTTTCATGTTTATTTTTAATCAAATTTTTTTAGTTTAAAGTTTTATGACATGTTAAGAAAGGAAAAATGTTTTTGAAGAAGAAAGGATATTTTCCTCAAGAATGGAGTTCAAGTGTTTTATCAAAATTATTTTCCATCTAAGATAATAAAGGGTTCTGTTTTTATCCCTATTATTACATTGATTTGATTATGTTTTGAGGGAGTTATTTTTATGAATTCATTTACCTTATATGATTTGTTTTATGATGTCATGATGTTTCAAGAATCCCATTTTTATTACATGGGTTACGCTATGATGTATGGTTTATGATTATGTGGCACACATAAGAAAGGATTCATTATAAGATTGGTGGGACCTATATCTCCCTCCAATGCATTGGGTAAAGATTTTATATCTCATGATATAGACATGGCTGGAACGGTAGGTTATACCGGTTCAGTGAAACAAGACTGGAATGAGGGTGACTCGGTTCAGAAAGGGACTTTGTCCACTAATATAGTCTTGGAAATGAGTCATGACACACAAGAAATGATTTTCCATGATTATGTTTGCATGCCACAAAGTTTCAAGTTTCATGTTATGATTATGGGGATCTCATTTTCACTTCTATGATTTGTTCCATGTTAAGATTTTATGATCTCTTTTGCTGGTTATAATTTTCAAAAAGATATGATATGATTTTTATTTCCTTTATTTGCCCTTGCTGAGCATTTGAGCTCACCCTTTTATGTATTCTTTTCCCCAGGTCAGAAAGATGGATATTAAGTGGAATATGCTAAAAGGGACCCTAGATATGATGAAATAAATGGGAGACACTGTAGAAGATTTATGAACCAGTTGTTTATGTTTCCCAGTTTCTAAAGACACTATACCTATACGGTCCATTGTGGTTTTGTCATATGTTGTAATAAGTGTGCTTCAATTTTGAAGTATTAACAATGTATGTAATGTATGGGTCGTTATAGCCATCACCTCCGCCAGCACCGGTTACCGGCACCGTCATGTCGATAGTCTTCCGTGGGTCACCAGTTGAGCTCTAGTGACCTATTTTTCCATATGAATGTATCAACATCCTCCCTAGGATTCCCTCTTAAAATCTCAAACCATCGTTTTGGGTACCGTCTAATCCTGAATAAAAAGTCAATTATGAATGCATTGATCAAAAATGTAACAGAGGGTCCATGCCTTGTTCATTAGGCTCACGCCCTCCATGATAACTTGATAACATGAGGGAGTAATAAGAACAAAAAATTCTTTTATTAATACCTCCAATAAAATAACTACCTCACGATCATTACAGAATGTCCTCATTTTAAGAATATTCGGTCTCCGTTGTTCCCGAAACAGGCCTCAGACATCACAGCTCAATTGACGTTCAATGGGTCTTCCTTGGTGATGAGATTCATTCTTCGTCAAGAATTCACCCAAGATCAAGCATTTTCCAATGATTTTCCACAAACCCAAGTTTTAGTTTAACTCTATTAAATGTGATTATTATGTTCATAAATTTGTGTAATTAATTATCCTCACTAATCACATGAATGGTGGCGACACAACCATTGTGTAACCAGACATTTAATATACATCATTAAATACCTGACCACTCCTATGGTCCCCACTATTAAAACATAACAGTGATGTGGAATTATGTTTTAAAAATAAAATAAAATATATTTTATTTTATCTTATTAATTCATCCTTGAAAAAATATATAAACTTCCTCTTTGACCCACTATGGTTGAGGTTAAACATCCCTTATGTGAATCACAGTGCTGTGATTTCAACAGTGCCCTCAGATTTCAATTCTGAGAACCGATTTAAATGTTTGGATATCCTACTTGCGCATTTAATAAACCAAATTTAAATTATGTTTAAAATTCTACTCTAGGCTCACTGGGCATCGAAAACAAACTTGATTAGATTTCAAATCCACGGAGTAGTCTCATATAAATAAAAAAATTACATGGAAAATACAGGTCTTTTAATTCTCCCAACTGTATTATTTTTCATCCCCAAAATCCCCAACATATACTAAGGAAACAATTTTGGGTACTAAGAAAGAATATGAACCTCCCACTCACATGTTCTCTTCTTGAGGTTCTCGTGCTGCCAGCGGACACACACCAAAGAAATCGATCATCCTCGAACAACCCGCTCCTATCGATCATCAAACTCCACTAGAACATCCATAAACGTTGCCCAGTCATCAATGTCCATCATGTCACAGTCGATAACATTCTATGTATCATGAATTTACTTCCTTACATGTGACATGTAGAAAACTTAATGCACCCTATGCATCTACAAGAGACAATCTAGGTGATACACCACCTCACCAACTCTATTGAGAACCTAAAAGGGTCCGATGAACCTCAAAAATAGCTTTCCGCCCTAGCCAAATCATTAAAATCCTCATCTAGGTAAGACCCATATGAAAACATGGTCTCCCTCCTCAAACACTAAAGGACTCTATCTCGTGTCAGCATAATACTTGTTCCTACTCTATGCAGTCTTCATCCCCTCCTGAATGATCTTCACCTTCTCATTGGTACCCAAAACAACTCTGGAACCATAAGTGCTAACTACCCTAGGTCTGTCCAGCATAGAGGTGATCTGAATGTTCTTATTTAAAAGTCCTTAAATGGTTCCATACAAATTATGGAGTGATAGATGTTGTTTTATGAAAACTACACCAATGAAATTAATCTTCCCATCTACTTCCAAAATCTAGGACGCAAGCACCAAATATGTCCTCCATTGACTGAATGGTCTTCTCTGTCTGACCATCTGTGTACAGATGAAAGGTGGTTCTAAAACGTACCAGAGTCCTGAATGACTCCTATAATCCCCTTCATAACTAGGATGTAAAAAATTCTTCATGGTCAAAGACAATCATCAATGGATCCCCATGATGTCCTACAATATCCTGTACATATAAGCATCCCAACCCCATTACTGATCCCTTCTCATTGATGTGTTGGAAGTGGGACGACTTGGTGTGTTAGTTAATGATCGCCCTGACAGATTCATATCTACTAGACCTACGTGGAATCCCTCTCACATAGTCTTTGTAGATACAATCACACTTCCCCTCTGACACCTCTAGTGGTTGTGCTAGTCCTACTAGAAACTAATCCTCGACCTTCACTTGCTGAAAAGTGAGGCATCATGAAACAAACCCATCCACTACCTTCTTAATCCCTCGACACCAGTGTTCATGATGATGGTCCTGCTACATCTTTAAAACACCATGATGTACCACAAAAGGGGACATATGGAACACTCTCAACACCTCCTCTCATTGTGCCACAGGTACCATGGTTCATCCTTTAAAGAGGATGACATTCTCCCTATCTTCATAAACATTATCAGGTGTATGTACTATGGAAATCTTGGCACATTGATCCTCACAATCAATTCCCCATGTTGTTCCTCCCTAACAATTTGAATAAGCGGGGGAGTGATAGTCATAGACGGGAGGAAAGATGCTCTATCTCTATCCACAAAGGATAACTGCAACGCGGGTAGCTGTTATGTCATCTCACTCTGCTGCTGTAAACCAGATCTTCTACTGAGGGTTTCTATCACTACATTCCCCTTCCCAAGAGTGTAGACTATATTGAATTCACACTCATAGAGAAACAATATCCATCACCATTCTCTCAGGTTCTAGTCCTTATCTGAGAAGATATAAAAGAGACTATTGTGATCATAGTAAATAATAAAGTGTTCACCCATCATGTAGTTCAGACTCATGGGAAGGGGTATATCATCTCATATAAGGACCTGAACCTGATATTGCGGTGGAGGCTGGGAACTCCATCCATCACCGCGGAGGGTCTGGACAAGCTCCAGGTGGTTCCTATAGATGACCTAGTGGCGCCACGTGGTGTTGCAACTCCTCCTTCCAAATAAGGGGTAGGGGGTATCTATACCACCCCCCACACGCCAGCTCGGGCAGGCCCTAGTTAGCCGTACGCACCCTCTGAGGGACGGGCTGCACTCTCCATGTGGTGGGCCACACGAGCGTAATGGGTCATGCTAGCATAGCAGGTCGTGCCGCCTAGGCAGGCTGGGCCTGTCCGTGGCCCAAGGGGCCGAGCCCGCCGTGGCCCAGTGTCATCATGTCTGACCCAGACCGGGTTGAGTTGACACAAACTCTATCGGGTTTCCCAAACGAGGTTGGACCATGTAGGTCTGACCGGGTCGGAGTATACGATGACCCCAATAGGCCTAGTTTCATTTAAAAGACAAAAATATGGGAACTAGATATCTGTTTTATGAACCTTCATTGGAACTATGATCCTTGGATAAAAACCGTTCTTTTGGATTATTCCACATGAGTTTTGAATAATTATGGAGTATGTTCGGGATGGATTGAACTTGAATCCAACCCGAACCTTGGCATTAAAATTCCAATTACATACAGACTAGGCACTTGATTGAAGCTCCATCAGTCACGTTGTTTCCATTATGACATGGAAGTCATTTAGGATACTTATTTATTTATGTTCATGGTGGATGAGGTATGAATTATGGCTTAAGGAGAGGATACTACCGTAATCAAGCATACATAGTTCTAGAATCTAGTTCCTGGATGTAACGTGAAGAAAAAATATTAATCATATATGGTTATGCACCTATCTATACTATGTGGGTCATCATATATCAATCCAATGGGGGTTAGCACTCAACAATTCTGAGTGGGTCAGTGCTCACTGATCATATGTCGGTCAGCCTTTACCGAACATTTGTGGGTCAGCCGTGCATCCTGTTGGGAGAAAAAGATGATCATGTGGTATTTCTAATCATCTATACTTTTCTACTTAATTTATAACTGGTGTGAGTCGAGTCTTTAACTTTTTTGTACTTTTAACCTTCATGGTATTACCATCATGGGGTTACCATGGTTTTATTCACCAATCATGGATCAGTTGTGAAAATGGCTTAATTGTTGGATCCATATGTTTCCTATAAATGAGAAATGTATATTTTGATTACATAGGTATATGTATAGGAATATACATAATTAGAGTTTATGACTGCATCATGAATTTAGATTGATGTATTTCTTTATTGATTTCCATTTTTGGAACTCTAGGAGACCATCGAGGGTCTCAGGGTCCCTAATGAATATTTTTGTACTCGCCCATGCATAGGATATGCCCACACCGTATTGTGTCTTATGTAGACGACAGAAAACAATGAGTCAGAGGGATCTAGGATTGGACAGTGATCAGAGGTGGACAATATGATGTGACCTGACATAGTGACTACTGATCGTGAACATTAACTACTAATCAGGTAGCATCCTTTGAAGATGAAACCAAAATATATATTTTTGTTGCTGTTGTACTTTTCAGTTGGGCTTCTAATTTGGCCCCCTTTTCATACAGTAATGACTATTTTACTATTTAGTTTTACATCGTGGTTTTCATTCTATTGTGTTATTGGACTACGTGTTTGTAAGTTTAATGGTAGTGTCTTCCCGTTTAAAGGGATATGCCTTTCTGGTGTTAGTCGCCAGCCCCAGTGCAATGGAAGGTGGGCATGGGGTAGTCTGGAAATGGGCCGCGAGGGATGGGTCGTGACAATTTCATGAAAAATTTAATTTGACAATTTTTTCTATTTCAATGTTAAATGGTTATTATCATTAATAAATTTTCTACGGATATTTTTACATTATTTAAAACTATGTGAACTCTCATTGATGATTCTATCATTTAGGATATTATTTAGTGATACCAACCATCATAGTTTTCTAGATTTTATAAAATGAATTTCAATATGTATTTATTATTTCGATACTATTTTTCATATTACGTTGGATGTGTTATGATAATTATTTTTTATTGGGAAAATTATAATGAATTCATATGTATTTTTTTTAATATGAATGTTTCCATTGATTGTGTTTCACAACATTTATATGGGGAATTCATTGGAATTATTATGTGATAGATGTGGACCAAATTTGTTTAGCCCCTTGATGCATTGTTTAGTCTCAGGAGACAAACTAGTTTTGGGTATGTATGAGGCCATACCCATTTATATAAGATTCCATAGTCGTAGGCCTTGATATTATGTCAATGATGTTAGGGAATGATGACTCAATGTGATGTTTTAAATTTATTTCATTATAAATTCCATTATTATGATATTAGTTATTTATTTCATTTTAGTAATTGATTTTTTTTATCTATTGATATTTTTTCTCATGTCATTTTTTATAATGAGGTATTTGATTATAATTTATTTCCTACTATATTATTCATGACTTATTTTTTGCAGTAGGGACCCCGAGACCCCCAAAGGACACCAATATATCCATAATGGAAAAACCAAAAATCAAGGCCTCGATCACAATGCACGAAGAAATCATCAACTCTAATAAGGTATATTCCCATACATATTCCTATTTTTTCAAAATATACTCATCTAATTCATGATAAATCTTAAGGTTTCTAATTTTAAGCCATTGGCACAAAAAATCCATGCGGGGATAATACTATAAAGGTAATACTTGGAAGGTAACACCATGAAGGTAAAAGTACAACAAAGGTAAACATTCATCTCAAACAAGGTATAAATTAAGTACATAAGTAAAAATGATTTAAATTATCATTGGATCATCTTATTATGTCGAGAGGCTCTACTAATAACCCACCCATGATCGGTAGATGATGATCCACATAGTATAGGTGAGCGCTGACCCACTTAAGATTGCTGAGTGCGGACCCAAATAAGATTGATAGATGCTGACCCACATAAAATTGATAGATGCTAACCCTCATAGTATATTTTTACTTTCTTCATTTTACAACTAGCCAAAACATTCTTTCACTAAGCATTCTTGATTCTGAGAGGATCCACTCAACATGCCATCAGTCATATCTCAACCGCCACAATGTTCCACGAAGAAGAATCCCAAAAAAACAGCTATGTCATAAGGGTACCAACGTGACTGACTACATGTCAATCAAACACCTGGTCTATATGTTATAGGCATTATAATTTGGAGGGTTCGATTAGATTTGGGTTCAACCCAACCGATTCGTACTCCTATTTTCTTCAAAACTCATGTAGAGTAAACCTAGAGAACCTTCCCGCTCTAAGGAACCCATTTCCTTAGACGGTTTGACAAATATACGTTTGGTTCACATGTTATGGACCATTAAGGGAAACTGGGCCTGGTTGGGTCTATGTGCGATTTGTCCCTATTGGGAAGACCCGACCCAAACCTGTATGGGCCAACAGGATGCGGTTCGGGTCGATCAAACCTGGTTCTGGTCTGACTAAGTTTGACTGGGCCACTGATTGCTAGGCTGGCACGACCCAACCCACTAAGGGTCATGACCCACTGGGACCACGTTAAATGGCCCGCGGAGGGCGTGACCTGAAATATTGGGTAAGATCTAGATGGCCGGGATGGGGTGGGGGCTCCCCCCCATTAATGAGGTAGAGCACATAGTGCTACTAGGTCACCTGCAGGACCCACAAGGAGATGGTCTTGGCCCTCTATCACGACTTTCGAGTCGCGGCCATATTATGCGACATTCCACGGTGTGCATCTAACCTCCTCCTGCAGCAAACCACTGATGTCCACTACAGCTATATCTTGCATCCCTCTTCACCGAGTGGTGTTTGATGTCATGCTGCCATATCCTTCATGGTAGGCCTGTACCAGTCATCGCCATTACCCACACCAGCACCGGTTACTGGCACCTTCATGCCGATGGTCATCCACGGGTCACTGGTTGAGCTCCAGTGAACTGTTTTTCCATCTGATGGTATCAACGACCTCCCAAGGATTCCCGCTTCGCCTCATGACCATTCGATTCGGGTACCATACAATCCTGAATAAAAAGCCCATGAAGTACACATAGATCAATAATGTCAGGGAGAGTCCATGCCTTGTTCATTTGGCATGCACCCTCCGTGTTAGCTTGATTACCTGAGGGAAGAATAATAACCAGAAATAATTTTATAACTACTACCAATAAAAACTGTACCTCACTATCATTAGAGAATGTCCACATTTGAGGATTATTCGGTGTCCTTCGTTCCCGTAACACGCCTCATAAATCACATCTCAATCAAAATTCCTTGGTTCTTCCTTGGTGATACGATTCATTCTTCGTCAAGAATCCACCCATGATCAAGCATTTTTGAACGATTTTCCAAAATCACAGGTTTGAGTTTAACTATATAACATGTGATTAAGAGTTACATTAATTAGTGTAAATAATAAGACTCATTAATCACACAAATGGTGGTAACACAACCATTGTGTCACCAGGCATTTAATATCCTTCAATAACTTCCCAACCACATTTGCGTTCCCCACCATTATAACATAAAAGTGATGTGGATGTATGTTTTAAATAAAAAATAAAATATATTTTGGTTTATTTTATCTTATTAAACCATGATAAACATAAAAAACATCCTCCTCAACCCAATGTAGTTGAGGATAAACTTCCCTTATGTGAATCACAGTGATATGAGCTCAACAGTGCCCTCAGATTTCAATTCTGAGAACTGATTCAAAAGTTAGGATTTCCTACTCGCACGTTTACTGAACATACCCTAAAAATGTTTCAAATCCTTCTCATGGATCACTAAGAATTGAAATCAAACATCGTCATATTTCTATTCCTTGAAATAGTCTCAAATAATTAAAACAAATTTAAGAAAAATACAGTTCATTACATTATCCCCACTTTAGTGATTTTCAACCATGAAAGCCACAACATATACAAAGGAAACAATATGGGGTACTGTGAAAGAATATGAACCTCCCGCTCACATGTTCTCTCCTAGAGGTTCTCTTTCTACTAGAAAACGTGCTCCAAAAAAGTCTATCATCCACAATGGGCCCATTTCTATAGATACTTAATCTCCACTGGAACGTCCATAAACATCACCCCATCATCAATGTCCATCTTTCCCGAGTAGATAACACGCTATGGGTCATGCATGTACTTCCTTAGCTGTGACACGTGGAAAGCGTCTTAAACTTGATGCATCATTGGGGGATGAGAATGGTTATACGCCTCCTCACCAACTCTGTTGAGAACCTGTAAGGCTCTGATGAACCATAGAGATAGCTTGCCACCCCAGCCAAATCTTCACAATCCTCATCGAGGTGAGTCCTGTAGGAATACATGGTCTCCCTCGTCAAACTCTAAAGGCCTCCATATCATATCAACATAATAATTCTTCCTACTATGTGCAGTATTCATCCCCTCCTCGATGATCTGCACCTTCTCATTGGTACACATGGAACATCTGGAACCATAAGTGCAAACTACCATGGGTCTGTCTAGCATAGAGGTGATCCGAAAGGTTGTCTGTACAAGGCCACAAATGGTGCCATACAAATGTTGGAATGATAGATGTTGTTGTATGTGAACTACACGAAGGGAAAGTTATCTTACCAAATATGGCCAATATCTTGGACACAAGAACCAAACCTGTCCTCCAGTGTCTGAATAGTCCACTCTGCCTGACCATCTATCTATGGATGAAAGGCAGCCCCCAAATGTAGTTGAGTCCCGAATGTCTCCTATAATCCCCCCCAAAACTAGGAGGTAAAATGCTCTTCACGATCAAAGACGATATTCAATGGAACCCCATGATGTCATAAAATCTCCTGTACATATAGGCATCCCAACCCATCAACATATCCTTCCTCTTAGATGGCATAAAACGGGTCCGACATGGTGAATCGATCAATGATCACCTAGATGGACTCATGTCTACGAGACGTACATGGAATCCATGTCACATAATCCTTGTAGATACCATCACACTTCCCCTCTGACGCCTCTAGTGGTTATTTTAATCCTACTAGAACCTAATTATCGGCCTTCCCATGATTAAAAGTGATGAATTGTTAAACAAACCCTACCATTACCTTTTTCATCCCTAGACACCAGTGCTAATGCCGATGGTCTTGGTACATCTTCAAAACACAAGGATGTACCACCGAAGGGGACAAATGTAACTCTCTCAACACCTCCTCTCGTAGCGCCAATGGAGCCATGGTGCATCCTATAAAGAGGATGACATGCTATCACCATCAGAAACTCCATCAGGTTAATGCACTAAGGACATATGGGCACGTTCATCCTCTCAATAAATTCCCCAATATGTTCCTACCGAACACAGTGAAGAAGTGGGGGACTGATAGTCATATACTTGAGGTAATCGTCTTTATCACAATGCACAAATGATAGCTGCAAGGTGACTATCTGTTATGTCTTCTAACTTTGCAGTTGTAAACCAGACCTCCTTCAGAGTGAATCTATCAAAATATTCCCGTTCTCAGTAGTGTAGACAATATTGAAGTCATAGTCATGGAGACACTCTAGCCATCACCGCTATCTCAGGATCAATTCCTTATCTGAAATTATATACCTGAGAGTCTTGTGATCAGAGTAAATAATAAAGTGTTTTCCCATCAAGTGGTCTATAATCATGGGATGGGATATATCTTCTCATAGAAGGGCCTGAACCTGACTTTTTGTGGGAGGGATGGAAACTACAGCCATCACCACAGAGGGTCGGGACCATCTCCAGGCAGTTCTCATGGGCAACCTGGTGGCGTCGCGGCTTTGCCTTCCAAATAAGGGGTAGGGGGGCTATCTCCCTCTTGTGCTAGCTCGTGTGGGCCCAAACTAGCTGGTCTCACCCTCTATGTTCTGGGCTGCGCTCTCTAGGTGGTGGCCCTCACGAGCCTAATGGATCATGCCAGCCAAGCTAGTTGTGCCGCCTAGGCATGTTGGGCCGGTCTATGGCCCAGGGGGGCAAGCCCACCATGGATCGGTGTTGCCCTGTCAGACCCAGACCGGGCTGAGTTAACCTGAACCATTTCAAGTTTCCAAGAATGGGTCAGGATGGGTTGGTCTGACTGGGACGGACTAGACGATGACCTCACCAAGACTACATTCTCTTATAGGAAAAACATGTGAACTAGATATTCGTTTGATGAACCTTTGGTGGAACTAGGATCCTTAGAGATAGACATTACTATTGGTTTACTCCACATGAGTTTTGGAGAATTTTGGAGTACGTCCAGGTTGTATAGAACCCGAATCCAATCAGGCCCTTCGCATAAAAATGCCAATAACATACAGACTAGGTTCCTGATTGAAGTGCCATCAGTCGCGTTGGTACCCTTACGACATGGCAGTCAGTTGGGATACTTCTTCGTGGATGTTCATGGAGGATGATGTACGACCAGCGTCTTAAGGAGAGGATCCTCCAGTAATTAGGCATACATAGTTCAAGAATCTAGTGGTGTGATGTAAAGTGATGAAAGAATATTGATCCTATGTGGTTCTGAACCTATCGATCCTTTGTGGGTTAGCATCTATCAATCCAATGTGGGTTACCTCATACTGATTTTTAGTGGGTCAATGCCCACTGATCATATGTCGGTCAGCATCTACCGATCATGTGTGGGTCTACAATGGATCCTATTGGAAGAATCAGATGATCCTACAATATGTCTAATCGTCTATACTTATGTTCTTAATTTATAACTGGTGTGAGATATTTCTTTACCTTTGTCGTACTTTTTACCTTCATGGTGTTACCATCATGGTGTAATCATGGTGGTATCCAACTATTGTGGATCAGTTGTAAAAATGGCTTAATATTTGTATCCATATGTTTCCTCGTGAATGAGACATGTATATTTTGATAACATAGGTATATTTATGGGAATATACCAAATTAGAGTTGATGACTACATCATGAATTGAGATTGAGGATTTTCTTTATGGTTTTCCATTTGTGGAACTCTGGGCGGCCATCAGGGGTCTAAGGATCCCTACTAATTATTTTTATACTCACCCATGCATAGGCTACACCCACACATTATTGTTTATTTTGTAGACGACAGAGAAAATGGATTGAGGATGAGGGATCTAGGACATGAAAATGATCGAAGGTGGACCATTTGATGTGATGTGACATAGTGACTACTGATCGTGAGCTATAACTACAAATTTGGCAGGATACATTGCAGATTAAAAACGAAGATAATTTTTTATGTTTCTGTTGTACTTTTTAGGTGGGCTTGTATTTCATCCCCCATTACATATAGTACAAACACTATTACTCTTTAATTTTACATCATGGTTTTCATTCTATTGTGTGAATGGACTACGTGTTACTAGGTTAAAAGGATGTGCATTCCCATTTAAAGGGACATGCCTTTTTGGTGCTAGTCGCCAACCCCGAGGCAATGAAATGTGGGCTTGGGGTAGTCCCGAAACGAGCCCTGAGGGACAATTTGTGACAATTTAATATAAAGTTTAATTTTTTAAAAAATTATATTTCAATGTTAAAAGGGTATTATCATCAATAAATTTTCTAGTGATATTTTTACATTATTTTAAACTATGTAATCTCTCCTTGATGATTATTACATTTAGGATATAGTATTGTGATACCATCAACCATAATTTTGTAGATTTCGTAAAATAAATATGAATATGGATTTATTATTTTGATAATATTTTTCATATAACGGGGGATGGGTTATGATAATTATTTTTTATTGGGTAAATTTTTAAGAATTCATATGTAAATTTTTTAATATTAATATTTCCATTTATTCTGTTTTTCCATATTCATATAGGGAATTAATTGGAATTATTATGTGATATGTGGGGCCCAAATCTATTTATCACCTTGATGCATTATTTTTTCTTTAGGTAAAAACTAGTTTTGGGTATGGATGAGGCCTTAAACATTTTTATAATATTTCGTAGCCTTAAGCCTTAATAGAATGCCTATGATGTTAGGGAACGAGGGCTCACTTGTTTGATTAAAATTTATTTCATTATTTATACCATTATTATGATATTAGTTATTTATTTCCATTGATTAGCTTTATTTTTTTATCTATTGTTATTTGTTCTCATGTCATTATTTATAATGAGTTATTTGATTATATATTATTTCCTACTATATTATTCATGACGTATTGAGCTTCTGTTTTATGAATACCCTTACAGGGATTTTGAGAAAACCCATTTATTATGTATTATTTTCCTTAGATACCGGTTAGTGATTTATTATTTATATTATGTAATATATTAATGGCGAAAATAGTGTTCCAAAGGAATATACTATGTCATATTTTATGTTTTGAAAACTTATGTAAAATTAATTTATGTATATAGATCTAAAAGTCATTTAAATTGTTTTTCCTTATATCAATTGATGTCATGTATATAGTACCAATTTAATGATTTTACCATTCAATCCAAGATAATAATGATGGGGTCTTTAAATAAATTTTATTTCATTTCTCCAAAAATCATGTCAAAAATATAATTATGTTTCATGAATTAAACTCTCATTTAAATTATAATAATCATATTTAGGGTGATTGGATTTTTTGTATCATATTTAATAATTATTGATTTAATCTTATTTTAAAATGTTTTAAATATATTTTTAGGTCATATTATATCTATGGGTTTTTAAATGAAAGATATATTATTATTTCATTGGTAGAACAGATTTTTTGTTTAAAATTATCTAATGGTTGGGTATGTTATATCATTCAAATGTATTTTGTAATACCATATATCTCATTAAATAAAAATTGCATTCATAGATATGATAATAGATTGATATTTATATAGCATTAGGTAATGAAATTATTGAAATTATATAATTTTATTAACCTAGTTGTAGGAAAATTTACAGTTAGTTTTGACCAAAACCGTGTATTTGGAAACAATTTTGTTTAGATAAATCTATAAATTAGTTGGTGGATATGATTTCTGGGTTTCTATGTTCACATGTTTAAACATAAGTTTGATTGTGGTTTAAAATGTTCACAACCTTATTCATGGTCAATATTGTGGTTATATATGTTCACTACCTTTTGTATATACATCATTTTAGTAATCTACATTCATAAATATATGCATATAGACGATTTTTTTTAACTATGATCACAAAATTATATGTATATAATATTGTTATTATTAGTGTTTACTATCTAGTGCATGGACATGATATTTGGTAGCTATGCTAATTAATTCATGCATTGACATGATTCTAGTAATATTTTTTAATAATTTCATTATATACATGAATTCTGTTACATACAGTCACATAATTATAACATGAATTAATTATGTTTAACTACGCGTCCAACATTTTTTCTGTAGAGAATGCTGGTAGGATATGTTTATAAAGTCATGATTTCCTATCGTTATATTTATACTTATTTTGAATGTTATTATTCATGGCCAAGTATTATTAGTATATGTCCCAAAATTCTTATGTCATTTAATTTTTTATGATTTATTCTTGAAATTATTTTGGTAATATTTCATTCTATTATGAATAGTGTATGTATAATATGATTCGATGTTAATTTTAATCAGATATTTTCTCCATGTTCATGTTTTCTCATAGACTTATGATATAACACTTTATGACTCCTTGATATGTTCTTCACTTATTTTGTGTTCAATCTTAAGCATTCATTTGTTTCCCATTTTACATGGGAATTACATATAGATATATGTTTTCATTGAATTGATGAGTGGAGGAGTTTATGGGAGTTATTAAAAAAATAATGTGAACTAAAAAATTTATATAGAGAATCTCAAATGATGGTAATCCTTTGTTTCTATAGGGTTGTATGATCACTTTTTGAAATATAATATTTATAGATTAAAAATGATGTAAAATTTATTCATGTTATAACAAGGACATCTAAAAATGTATTAGAATAGGGTTTAGTTATTTTCATGGATATGGTTAATAAATATATGAAAAACCAATATAAACCTACCTTAGTTGACCTAAAATTACCATTAGATAAAATTATCATGTCATGTAGTAATATATCATGAGATATAATTATCAATTGGTTTTTATATTGATTGTCAAACAATATCAGGTTGTATTACTCATGTGTTGAATTATTTTTTTATTAAACAATATAAACACAATAAATAATTTATTAGTGAGATTAGTATGAAATTTAATGAAAATATTTTATTTTATTTATGTTTTCTGATTCCCATCATAGCAGGAATAGTTAATAAGAATATTATCCTAAAACATTGGATATTAAATTCATGATAAAACTCAATGAGTTGAATGAATATAATCCTTATAAAAAACTCCACAATAATGAAGGGATTTGGGAAGATACTTATGATATTTTTAGTTCTTAATCCCTTGGAACGATTTTATGTTATACCATACTTTTATTAACACTCCCGATATAATGACCATATCATCAATATGGTGAAATATTATTTTATATCACAATTCATCCCATGATAAAATACTGATTCATATATTATAATAAACTCACAATGACAAATGATTCCATAATATTGGCCTTGGTACACCATAATGGTGAGACTTGGCCTAAATTTTCTGGATGTACTCATCATTGAAGGCAAATTGACAATTAATACATTGATGTATTTCTTAATAACTTGTTCATATTACCCTATGATGATGTGTTTTTATTTATTAAAATGATCACATTATTTTACTTAATTAAATATTGAAGAGTCAATAGAAAATATGAACTACTGAAATTCATTAATTAATTAGGTTTTTTAAATAAATTCAAGAAAAGTGAATTCCCAATATATTTATCATGGTGTGCACCTGTTAACTTTGAAAGGAAGAACGAATAGTCAATGAAACTGTACTTTGATTATCTTGAACAAAACAACATCATACGTAAAAAAATAATATTTTACCCTATATTGATGATTTTTATCATATTAAAGGTTAAAAATAATTCCTGAAGGTGGGTTTTAAATTTTAATAATTCAAATCACTGGAAATTTTATAAGATTTACCGAAGGAAGACATCGAAAAATGATTTAAACACTCAAAATTCAGAGTAATGTTATTTGACATAAAAATTTAAAATAATTTGTTTTTGGATTTAGTATATAAAATCAATATAGATTTCAATGAATACATTATTTTAGTCTATATAAAAACTATTGTAATATATTTTAAAATAATTGAATAACATGGTAAAAATTTGAGGATTTTACTATTAAAATTGTTATTGGAGGAACTATATGAAAATTTCAGAATGTTTTCATTTAGAATATATAAATTATCCTTCATCAGTAATGTGATCTAGAAAAAGTATTAATCTATATATCAATAAGATATATATGTGATTTATGAATGGGAAACACCGACTACCGTGACACAGATATTATTGTTAAATAGATTGGAAGGATACTTTAAATGTTCTTTGAGAGATTTACGATTATGTTCACATACACTAAATAATTTTACACGAATGTGGTTAATATTCCTTGACATAAAAAAATGTGCATATATCATCATGGATCATAAGAAAATAATTCTGTTGGAATTAATACTTACACTACCAATATGGTGGAGAATTTTTTTTGGTATATTGTTATTTTTTAATGAAAGACATGGGATATTCTCTAATTAAATATAGTTATATATTTTCCATCATATGAACTAATAATTCATGGGAAAATTTTCCATACATATGATCTAAAGTTTTCTATAATATTTTTTTCATTACTCATATGGAGGAATTATACCTATATTGGAAAGTGTAACACATATATTGTTTATATGGTTATAAAGTGTATATCATATAAAAATATTTGAACAGACAATATTGGAAATGGTTAGAGGTTATTAAATACAATTATTTCTATATAAAATTTTGTATCATGGAGAGGAAAACAGGGTCACTAGTGCTTTTTTATAAAAAATGAATTATTTATTATCCTTAATTAGGAATTACAGGGGGCAAATATTTATTGATATTTTAATGATCTATGAATTACATTCTAACCCAAATTATTTTTTAATTATATATCAATGAATAGATAAAGTTTTCCTAAAAAATATGATATAAAATTATATAATAATGGAGAGAATATTATAGAGGTCAGCCTTAATGGAGATAGAGGTATATTTTCTATAACATGAATGTGTTTCCCATTCATTCAAGAGTTGAAACAATATTTTTTATGATTTTAATTTTTAATATTTCATTATTTTACTATGATGCACAAATATGCATAGAGATCTCAAATATTAGTTTCGGTGTGAAAAATTAATGTGGGATATTAATTATTATATATCAAATTTGTTGGTATTCCAACTTGTAAATATTGAACATAAAAAATCTAATGGGGTGATATATCTATTAACTAATCCAGTAGAAAAAATGAGAATATAACAATGGAATTGTCCATTGGTATTCTTAATAAATCTAATTAAAATAATTCAGGTTGGGTGGTTGTAGATTTATTAATAATTACATTACATTTCATTTCTATTAGAGTTGTTCTATCACTTAAAGAAATTCGATGTTATAAATAAAATATGTTGTAATGATGTATGAATTAATACTTTAAATTATATTTGATCATGTTCCAAGCGTCAAATATATGATCTATAAAAGTATCAAATATTAATTGGATATTGGGATTATCTGTATCTCGACTTATCATTATTAAATTTATGGTAAATATAAAAAGACCATTTAGACATTGAATAATATACCATGATCACTGTAAGTTGATTTTGTATTTAAATTTTGATCGAGATACCCCTAAGGTAAAAAATAATATATAATAATATTATCCACATTATCATATAAAATAAATCATATGAGGTACTACATGGGAATTAATGTAGTATAATAACATTATAGAATAAATTAGAGGGTGTTTTTTTTGGGACATAATATTTTCCTGAAATAATATAGATGGATCAAACCATTTGGTGAAAAACAAATTTAGGATAAATATGAAAGAATATCTATGATAAAAATCATCCATGATATCTAAATATTGATGGTGGTGAAAATTTATTACATCAAATATCACATTTGAGAGGGCTATAGGATTTTGGACGATGGGAAAGATAATACTTATATACATTAGTCCATTTGAGATTATTTATCATCAAGGGATGGTATCTTATAACATAGAACACCCAAAAAATAATTAAATGTGAATGATTTAGACATGGTATAAAATTATATGATGAATATACAACATCCTTAAAGTGTAAAAAATACATTTTTTCAATTGTAACATTATATCACTTATGAGAAAAATCTAGTGTAGATCTCCAATCATAGAGTAAAATTATTGATATAAATATTACCCACCTCGTTTATGTTCAATTTTAAAATAAAATTTGTTAGGAAAAAATATATTAACATAAATAATTAGTAAGAAAAAATTACAATATTTTTCATCCATAGTAATGGTATTTAATAAGGAAAAATATTTTAATGTGCATGGAATGTAACATTCAAAAAATACATTACAAAATGTCCCATAAAATTAATTATATGTTACTTTACATGTAAAATTGTCCAAAAATGAAAATTTCATTATTTTTATAATTAATAAATATATATAATAAAAAATGAAATAAATGAAGATATTTATAAATGAAAATTATTTAAATAACAAAATGATGAACAAAACCACTAGCAAAAAAAATTATTAATAAATTGAAATATTTCTCATCCTAATATTATCTCAGAATTATGACACCAATATTTGTTATTAAATTAATTTAATATATTTTAAATATGATAAAAATGTTTAGAATTTTATTAATATGAGGAGATAAATTATTTTCAAGAAGTATGTACAGATATGTATGTGAATGAAATATGACAATTATATAGATGGGTATTGGGAATATGAATTAATTCTGATTTCATGGTCATTATCTGTATCATTATACATAAGAATATTTTAGAATATAAATTATTATGTTATTATATATAATAAATGTGACCTCTATAATATAGTAGTTGAATTTGAATCTACAAAAAATGTAAATGTGTTATTAGATGAATATAGATTAAAGACAAAATAGAATATAGTAGTTGTTGTATCCATTAAGATTAACATGTTTCTAATATTCGAATAGAGGTAGAATCACAATATATTTCTCTTGAACACACTCATGTTGAAATTCAAAAAGTTTTTTTTTGAAATAATTTTTGGGGGAAATTGAAACTCATGAAAATCACTTTAAGATCAATGTTAGTAGAATCCTCACCCAATAATTCCACCATTAAATATTTTAACCTATGAGAATATGAAAATGTCTTTATTTTATTTTCATGTCAAATTTATAATGATAAGATCCTATGATAATTAATGTTAAAAATCATATATACACGTTAATTATATTAAATAATTTTACACTTATTATTTTTTATACAAGTGAAACAAATAAAAATAAGTAGGTATGAATAGTGTTTTTCTATAAAAATATATTGTTAAAATTAAATATATTTCTCTAAAAATTATTAATTAATATTAAATAATTTGTAATAAATTCATTAAATGCTAAAATGATATATTTATTAATGAATTTATATATTTGTAATATATATTTTAAATTAAAAAATAAAATTAATCACTTTTGAATAATAATTTTTATTGAAATTCAGTAACCATAATAGAAAAAAATTTAATAACCCTTTACTGTTTTTAAAATATCCAAACCATTATATATAAATGTGTGGCTGAGGGATTGATAAAACAATACAATATTGATTTCTTTATTTTTCTAATTTTGATATACTATCCTTGAGAAATTTTATTCCTTATTCAGTAGTGAATGAATATTTGGGAAAATACCAGTTATACTCCCTTATAAAATGACCAATCCAATACCCAACTCAAAGAATACAGATCCTTCAGTTTAAACTGTAATTTATATGGAAATTAAAATCTTAAAAGTTTAATACCATGTTTCTTTTTGCACTAGTTATTATAAGGAGTCCAAAATCCTCTAATTTTAAGAGTTTCTTATACAGAAAATTGAAGTCCTCAATATAATTTATATTAATTTACTAATAAATTAAATATATATTTTTTAGAAATAACTTCCAAAATTTTATTTATCATTTTTATGAGAATTTTTTAATTCCATCAAACCTATAAAGATTTTACATTATACATGTAAAGTAGCTTGTTATTTTTCATTCACTTGTCATAACACATTATAGGTTTATTTTGATCTACCACCAACATAAAAGGAAATTTAATAATTATATAATGATTGTTAAATAATAATTATATACTTGTAAATGAAATTATAGTGATTAATTTAGGGTGTTTTCATAATTATATAACGATAATTTTTATAATCATATTCATTAATAAAATTAATTAATTTTATTGAATGAAAAATAATAATGAAGTGATTTAAACCGATCTTTATGAACCATTACCATACCATCAATAAAATTACTTTTAGACATATGAAATATATAAAACTCCCCTATTTCAACTCAATTTACATTATATATTTAGATAACCATAATAAAAGACCTAGGATGAAAACAAATTTACTGAAGCTATCATATAACAAATGAGACTATTAACATCAATTAATTATGTTTTCCAAGAATTATTAATAAATTAATAATGAAAAAAAATAAATATATAATTTAAAATAAATAAAAATATATTTACTAAATAGATTAATAATAACCATAGATTGATTATAAATTAGGATAAAGTGCATCTGACAAAGTGGGAATCCAAGGAATGTGTTTTTCTTGACTCAATATTCCATTATTGAGTAAAACCCTCACATCATTGACCACGTTCATCTATTATTTATAGAATATACAATTATATTACATACATTTATTTTATTTACTTAAAATATTTAAAATTAAATTTATTATAACATCATTATTCATTTATAAATTTCATTCTTTATAAATATTTTACTTTATTAAAAATAATCCGTACCCACTCTATAAGTAATTTCTCCTCCTTGTTCACACTCTTTACATAAAAAATAATTTTTTTTAGTTCAAAATAAAATAATTTACTATATTCATTATAATTTATTATAAATAATATATATATATATAATATTAAATTTATTAACATTTTCACTGATTTGGGTTTTCTTTAGAACAATATAGAAATTAGAAAATGTAATATCATTTCAGTTTAATTTTTTATATTCCTCTCACTCCACATTTTTTCACCATATATTTTATTTAATTTAATTATTTCATTAATTTTTGTTATTTTTATGTTTTTTATATTCTTTATGGAACCCATTTTGGGGAATAAATTTTTTAATTTGAATGAAAATATCTATTTACTAAATAACATTTAGAAAGACTATATAAAATTATATTTTTTTATTTATCTTAAATTTGAATTTATAAATCCAAAATAAATATACTCATATGAATTATATATCATTAAAATCCATCATAAATCAAATAATCTATAAATCACTGAGGTGGATGAATTTTCTATGTCGACATGTTTAATTTTTTATTTCATTTTATGTGATACTATTTAAAAATTCTAGGTAACCTATATTATTTACATTGATTTTTATGGTGAAATGTATTTTTGATTTTATTTTCCATTAATAGGTATGATTTATCATTATGATATGTGAATATCTAATACGTCCCTCAAAATAATTTTGTAAATTTTTATATCTCATTTGATAATGATGTTATGTATCGACAAGATTACAGTAAGCTATATTCATTACCTTATGTGTAAAAATTATTTTAGTAATATATATCAAAATTTATTTTCATTATTATTATTAAGGTTATATATGTTAACATTATTTTTTCTACATAATAATTATTACATATATTAAAAATTTATGCATGGACATGATTTTGGTTAACAATGTTCAAAAATGTTTCTACCGAAATCATTGCATTAAGAAATGTTCACAACCTTATGTTTGGATATGATTACAGTTATCTATATTAACAAATTATTTACAGTACATCATTGAGGCTTTGGATTTTAATATTATTTTGTGTAGAAATTAATATATTCAGTTATATTCAAAAACCATGAGGTGTACATGATTTTGTATTGTTATATTGGTAACATTCTTCATGGAATTGATTATTGTTATAGATGTTAGAAAACTTATGCATAATCATGATTGTGGTTAGCCATATCCAAAAACACATGGATGTAAATGAAATTGGATATATTTTTTCATAACCACATTCATGGACATGATTAAGGTGAGCTATGTTTAGAACCATATTCATCAATATGACCATAGATATAAATTTTCACAATATTATTATTTCTAATAGCACTTGTGTATGTTATCACCCATGACCAATAATTATATTTCCATGTTTCCACATTCCTTTCCCTTGTTATAAGTTATTCTTTCATTATGATTCATTTTAGGAAACATTTCCTTTCATAAAGATTATATATAATCTCATAGGATTCCAAATTATTTTTAAATAGGCATTTCTTCATTTTTCGTCTTTTTAACATGCTTTTTATTTTTATATTTATAAATAATTTATATGTTTTTCCAATACATATCATTTTTCTCACACCTTTTTTATTTCACATTTCCATTAATAATTATATTATATACTATTTTAGGATGAATTCATGTGTAGATATGTCTATGGGAGATGTTAATGAACGAATGTGAAAAAAGTCATTTATATAGAAAATCTAAAAATATAATAAATAATTAGTTTTGGGGATTTTATATATTATTTGTTAGATTCAATGACTAAATTATGGAAATTTTGAAAAATATATTAATGTTTTTCTTATTTTAATTCTATACATATATCAAATTAATGTAAAATATACAACATTATTAATAAAACTATTCTAGCTATTTATGCTCAATTTTTCATTCATTTGCTCGATAATCAATCAATAAAATTCTCATGAAATAAAATAAACTATGCCTAAATGTAAAATTTAAATCTATATGATTACATTGTGAATAACCTATACATCTTACTTGTGAAAGAATATTGTTGAACATGTTATCCAAATTATTTAATTAACTAAGGAAAATTAGGAATATGAATGTATTCTGTTTGTTTTGTATTGCATAAACAGTGTAATAATCATTATTCTAAATGAATGGTATATATATATATATATTTCCACATTATTTATTGGGATTTATATTTTAATTTTATGTTTTAGTCATGATATATATTTTAATTAACATTTGGTTGTATTAATAAGTCATATATATATATCATTATGTGATTCGTGAGAAAAATATTACATAACAAAAAGATTCAAATTGTAAATATTGACATCTCATTTGATTAATCAACTTTTAATAATAGTGAATAAACTCATTAAAATATGCTGATGAGACTATTCTGTAAACATGGATTTCATATATTTGCTGGACTAGGGAGAAAACCCAATCAATTACGTTATGATGGTCTTGGTTTTTATCATGAAAATGTGTATTGATTTTCTATACATATACATATTAAAAGATCGTATTTTTTGTCATTATTTTTCATTAGTATTTTCTTATGGTGTCACCTCAATATAAAAGTATATAGCATTCATTCATCATCATTATTATAAGGGTATAATCCCCTGATATATTAATATTTAATCATGAGTCATGATTGTAAGTTATTGTTTCTCGATCTATTTCTATTAATCATGTCATTTACATCACGATCATTCATATTACATTATTTTGATATATTAAGAACTCATCTGTGTTATTCTATTATTCTTTATCACTATGTGATTATTTTTCCTCACTCAATATTTATGTTTCACATATTCACCGTAATTATCATTGTTGTTTAATTGAATTTGATCTGTTTTTTAGGAATAATAGATAATGGGTTTGATTTAATAATATAATATAAGTATATTATTATAATATATTATATAGTTTTTTTAATGGGGAAATCATTGTTACATGGTGTTATTTTTATTCATGTTAAGTGTGATAGTTTCTATATTTTGAACTGTGTCCACATGTTTGGGTCAAAATAATCTCATGAAAAGCTTCTATGATCCATCAATAAAGATCATTTTTAATATACATTTCATACATAAAAAATATTTATAAATACACCCAATGATGTGTTTTATGGATATAATTCACAAATAAAGATAATACTTCTAACAATGACACCCGGAAATTTACATGCATGATCTATCCATAACAATGTAATCTATTTTTTCACTTCTTAATCTAGTGAGGTAAGTCTCTAGAATAACCCAAGACCACATTCAAAATATATGCACACCTATATAAACCCATACAATGAATAAATTTTAAAAAATGGAAAACCATGCATTAATATATCTATAATATTAAAATCGCAATATGAAAATAATGTAATGGATGATAGGTACAAATAAAATCTGACACAAATAATTGGAAAAAAGACGAAACTATAATGTATTAGACCAATTATTTCAAAAGAACCACTAGAACACACATTTGTTTATTTTTATCATTATGCCCTCCCTGGTCATTGTACGTATATGGGTCAGTCAAATTATTAGTCATATACATAAGAGATAACATGTGTGTGTATCACCCATGTAGGGCTGAGTATAAAAATACCCAGTAGGAAACCCATAAAATAAAAAACACCTTGTATAAATAATAGTAAAATCATAATAAGTGTATAGTTGTCTATGCATAATCAACAACATGGATATACCTAAGAAGGACACGGCACCTCTTTGTTACCTCACCCAAACTGCCAGCTACAAGATTATTCATTATGTTATTACCATTCATAGGTAACCCACTCCATGAGCCAAGAAATCACTGGATACACTCATACAATAGGTCTGATCAAGGTGCCTCAGCAAAAAAAACACAATTCTTATTGATGACCTTGATGCTCAGAAAAGAGATCAACCATAAGACCACTGTCGGGGAACCGTAAATCCATGATTAGGGTATTATCGTCCAATGATAATGAAAAACTACTAATATGAACATCTAGTTGGAGGATCCATTAACCAAACATAGATGTCATGAATATTCGATAAACCATAGTTAGGATAAAATAAAAAATTAGAGGATTCCACTCTAGCCTCATAGAAGCATGAACTCAAATGAGACTCATTCAATAGCGGAAATCAGAATCCCAATATACGGACATAATGCCACAATGTATCCACTAGAAAATGAATCCAGGGACACAGTCAAATGAAAATATTCCATAATGAAGAAATCAATGGATCCAGACATCTTCAAATGGGTTAGATGTCATGTACTCAGGTTACATGGTGTGTCCACTCAACTGAGGGTCTTCCTATGTGTATCTACCTCACTTAGAATGTAAAACAAGAAATAAAAAGCATAGAGATAACATTTGTATCCCAAACCATTCCATATTTCAATGCATGTGTTACATTGGTTGTTTATTTATACCATCGCACGTTATAATAGTCATGCCTATGAACTCGTAGTTGTGAAAAATGTTGTGGATCATCCCATGTACTTTGGACCTTTTTGTGTATCGTGGCCTATACAGGCCTATGTATCCTCTGCGACATAGATCAAACATCTATAAAGGGTCTAAATAACCCTATTGATGTTTAGAATTATCATTTTATTATATTTGTTAAACAATAATTTTTGAATTTTTTTAAAAAAAATATGTGAATGTAACTGAATGTTAAATACCAAATAAAATTGGGATAAATTTTTTTCTATGAATTTTTATTTCTAGATGTACAGTATTTTACATAGTATCACTATAAGTAGATGATTTTATAATGATAATGATTTTTTTTCACACACTATTGGAAACAGATTCATTAACATGATGTTATTGATTAATTGGCCACTATGGCTGTTATAAACTCTGAAGTTATTGAGTGATTAAGTCCCAATGTTACTGATGATGTTGATTAATGATAGTGATGTACATTGTAATACATTCTTAAACATTATAAACATCAGTTAGATGACTCTCTACAAATCATGAAGATCTATTAAATCATGAAAAATCTCCTAACAAAATCATTCTGATGTAATGGATGATATTTTTAGTCTTTTTAATGATTATACCATTTCAAATAATATGAATATAGTTCATCATATATGTAAGTATTGAATGAAAATTCACATGTCTGAATGTTTTATATTTGTTGTTTTTTCATAATATCATCGTAGGTATGTGGAGTCGTCATCGAATGCAGAACATCAGAATACATTTGAGTTAGACGATAAAATTAGACTGATTATTAGTTAGAAATACATATAAGATTGAATTACTAATAGAATTTCAAATCATATTGAGTATCAATTTAAAATTAAAAGTATACAGAGTTTAAGTAATAAATTCCAATCAGACTAATAGGTTCTGACAAAATGATTGTTAAAAAATTTTGTTTCATGTATATAATTGTGGATTTATGAATATTTTATAGAGAATTCAATAATATTTGATAAGACACTAGAAGAGTTGATAAAGGATTTATATGGTCAAATATAGAGATCATTTGTGATGGAATTTTTGGTTTTGTAAATTTGATTATGTGGGTAAAGTATTTTAGTTTCCCACCATAACAATTATAGGCTTCCTAAAAATAGATGAAAGTATATTCATACTTGAATCTATTTACATGTGAAAAAGGCAGTGTGATGTATATTTTGAGATATTTTTAATTTTATAAATAGTGATCTCATAGGAAGTTCATACATATGAATTTCTTTGTTATCAGACTGAGGAATATTAGATTGGGTAATTGATTATAGTTTGAGAATCACATATTGAGAACATTTTTTTCATTATTTGTCTACCATACTATGTTCATTAGAGTGAGCTAATGATATCTAGTTTACTCTTAGAAGATAGAAGGTGTGGGATTATAATTGAAAAAAAATTAATTACTTATATATTATAAATCATTACCATAGACACAAAAGAGTGTCTATGGTTATAATATAGGTTCTCACATTGAGGCCAAACATTGTAATGTTCGTGTACTTCACATACTTTTTTACTTTTTCAATAATGATTTTCTACTAAAATATCATAAGGTAATTAACAATAATAGGATATATTTTTAAAGATTGTAAATGTTTAAAAACATATAAATTGGTAATCAACTAATTCATCTCCTCCCTTATCAATTTTCATTCGACCGTTTGGAGTTCAATTGGTAGCATAGTAACAGTTCCATTGTTTAATTGTTATCATGGATAGTATTAATTTTATCAATTATAGAGGAATTCATAAATTTTATTTAAAAAAATATTATGGAAATAAAAGAGGATGATTTTGTATCTCACGTCGCTTGGATTGAATGTTGTCTATGATTCCAAAATAATGGTTCCACCCATTGAGAATGATTCCTCGATGGCATTTTCTATCTTGGTAAATAATGGTGTTGATGGAAAATATCCAAATGATATTACTATGTCTTTATAAGAAAATATTTATTTGAAGGAGATGAGACTCTAAAATTAAAATAGATTATGTGATAATTTGGAATTGTTTTTCAAAAGGGGATACTAATGTTAATGAAAAAATATGGTGTATTATGTCTAAATACATATGAATAAGATATGGAGAAAGTATTGATGAATACATCAGAGGATAAAATGATTATTTTCCTAAAATCTAAAATTTTAGAGATGTTGGGGAAGATTCTACAATGGTGAATAACATATGAGAAACCTTTAAATCATTTTGATTCTAAAATTTACATATTATTAAATTATGATTATCTATCTCTTAATTAATTAGAAAAATTTCATGTTTCATAAGAAATGACAAAAGATCCAATATTTACAAATAAGATGAAAAATGATATTTATTATGAATATATGAGAAAATGAAAATTCAATATATTGAATATATTGTTCCTTGAGATTTTATAGTTAATGAGGATGATTATTTAAATGAAAAAAACATGTCTATTATCACTAAGAACAACTATATGGGAAGGGGAAAGTATATATGAAATTTTCCTGAAAATTTTATTCGAGTATGGTAGAATAATAAAATTTTCATGATTTCTTCTGAGAAGAATGATGTCTATTATCAAGATTATTTTGAGGAAGAACCACGATGGAATATGTTTAATAATTGTTCTAATGAAGATAAGTCTTACATCAAATATAAGAAGATGTTTATTGTGAATAAGACAAGTATGTTGATAATATTTTTGAATTAGAATCAACTGAATATAAGTATTAAAAATTATAAGAGATCAAGAAAGGTAGAACATTCATTGAAAATTTTGGAAAAACAGTCTCCTGAAATAGTCAAAACCAAGGAGGTGTAGAATCCTACAAAGAGTATCATTTCAGAAAAGAGAATATTGATTGTCTTTAGAAAAAAAGACCTCTCAGGGACTAGATCATAATGATAAATAAATATAGTAGGAATGTTATTGAAGCTGAAAAAATTTATGTTAAGAAAGAATAAGTCTACATCTCTAAGATCATAATAAATTAAAATTTAATTATTGAACAAGTAATGGTGGATTAATATCTCATTAATATGTTGGATGATATTGAATATGATCTTAATAAGTCTCAATTAAAATATCTTGAGCCTGAAATAACCTTAAGAAATATGAGTTTTAATTTAGACAATGATTTTGATATAAAATACCACAATATTAATGTTTTTTTAGAAATATAAAATCAATAATAAGTTTAAATACTCATGTGGTATAAATAATGTTGCTTCTAAATGTTCATCAAATTTCAAATGAGAAGAAAAATATTGGTAATACCTAGTTTGAGAAGGGGTGTGGGAAACCCATCACATGTAAAAAATTAGAAATCACCCTTTGTTAGAGAGATGTTCTACAACTAGAATATGTTATATCCGAAAGAATTTTTCACCCTCAACAATGTTATTATAGATAAGCATCATATATCAATTAAACATCAAAATTTTATGTTTTTTCTAGTTAAATGAAATATATATGGATATGGAATATAAATATTTGCACAATTGGTCACTTTTTAGAAAAAAATTTGAGCATACTAAAATCAATGGTTTATGAAGATTGTGTAATTATCCTTAAACATGGAATTTTAAATGTGTAAAAAGTCAAGATATAAGAAAAAATTAAAAAAATAGTGTCTACAAGAAGTTCCTGGAAGATATGGTCAGGTAGGTCATCATTAGAAAATATATGTGACACTACTTTTGGAATAATATTTATATTCTTGAAAAGAAAAAGAGGTTGGTAGATTATCTTAAAATTTTCATACCGTACAAAAAATATGTTTTTAGACTAAATATGTTATTTTGAATCAGAGGGATCCAGTTTTAACTAGAGGAAAGATGATATAACAAAATCACACTTCTATAATATCAATAGATATGACATAATTAGTTTCAGAAGATATTTAATATAAATAATGGGTCAATGCTATGAATGACTATATTTATCACTATGATAAACATGAACCATGGGAACTTTTTACCCAGCTAGAAAATACAAATGTTATTGAAATAAAGTGGATATAGGTGATAAAAGGAATGAACATAGAGAAGTTTCAGAAAACAAATAAAGATATTTTTTAGGTTTATTCCTAGGTGGATGGTGTGAATTTTGTATAATAATTTCCCCATATATAATATTAGAGAAATTACAAATACTTTTTTCAGTGAAATCTCACAGATATTAAAAAATTTATTAGATGGATGAAAAGATACATTATGTAAATAGAAATATTGATGAAGAATCTTGAATTGAACAAAATTGCCTTTTTGTACTGGATATTGATGAGAACAGTGTTTATAGATTAATAAATCATTTTACGGGGTGAAAAACACCCTATTTTTCATATAAAAAACCAAATAGGGTTTTGAAAATATGGAATTTTTCTAAAGGAAATGTTGATATAGAAAGAATGTGAAATTATTTAATTCCTTCACACTAATTTCTATTGTATATGTTGAAGATAAAATTTATTTTCGGGATGAAGAAATTTTTTTTAAACATTATTATGAGGGAATTATGAAGGAATTTGAAATGTCAGTGTTGGTATAATTCACTTTATTCCATGAATGAAAATATCTAAAAAAGGAAAATCAAATTTTCTTATCTCATGAAAGGTATGGAATGTAATTATTAAATATGTTGGGGGTGATAGAATTTAAATATGTTTGAACTCCTATTCTGGTGATCTTAATGATGAATAATTATGAATTTGAAAAAATAATGATTGAGAATGATATTCAAATGTTGAATAGATATTTTATTAATCATATATAATCAATACCTGATATTATTTACGCTATATATTTTTATGTCAGGTATTATAGTGAATTAGAAGATTCTAATGTGTTGGTAGAAAAGATAAATATGATATGTGTTAAAGGAAAAAATAAACATAGGATTTTGTACAAAATATTTTTTAATATGTACATTTAGTGATATAATTACGCTGATTGGGATGGAGATTGTAACGATAGAAAATAAAAATTCAAATGAACATTTTTCTATGGTCAATTTCATGTATTCTTTGATAGTAAGACACAATGTTCAGTAACTGTGATCTCCACAAAATCATTATATGTTATATCTACTCTGTTTTCTTCAAAAATGATGTGTTTGGAAGTTCAACTAGAATATTTGGAAGTAATAATTATAAACAATTTAATATATATTATGGTAATTATAGTGAATTTTATATTTATAAAAAAAATCCATAAATTAAGATTAAAAAATCGATATACTGTTTCAATTTGTAAATGTGAATGACACATCTGGAGTTTTTTTCTGAAATACATCTCAATGATGTATCAAATTGTTTATATTTTGACAAAGGTAATTCCAAAAGATTTAATTTTTTATGTGACAGTACATGTTTATGTTTATCCTTTTCTATATAATTCTTAAATCACATAATGGTGTCCCTATATGTTTTGGATTGTGTTGAAAAAAGGGAGAGAATGTAATAACTTTGGATATTTTTAATATGTTTTTTTCATATCATTATTTTATAAATATGAAGCTATTTTCTATAGATAATGGGGGAGATAAAAATCTTGGGGAATCAAAAAAACATAAAAGTGAGAAATGATAAAGTGAGAGAGAGTTTATCTTTACGTTTTTTGTAAAATTTTCTTTTCAAAAAGGGATAAAAATCTTTCAAAAACTACTTAATCGAATATTGTTGTATCATTATTCTCTTTTTTGAGAAAGAAAATGTTTATGTAAAAGTGAAAACTTATTAGGACTTTAATAAATTTTGATTGTGAAAAATTTAAGAGAGATGAAAAAAATTTTAACGTGTTCTTTTAAAATATCATAAGTGGAAATTGAAGAACATTTGTGATTGTTAATTTTCACATAGATTTTTTACTTTTTAAATATCTAATATTTTGTAAAAGAATATTTTTTAAAAAATATTGGAATGTTTCTAAAATTTGAACCCCAAACACAAAGTGGGACATTAGTTTTGTTTTTTATAATATTTTTATGAAGAGAATCGGAGTGAGAAATACGTTACATTGACGTTATGATGAAAAAAGGTTTTGTATTTAATAATACACAATATTTTAAAATTATTATTTTTTGAAATATAAGTGACATTTCTAGAAAGATTGAACATAAACCAAAAGAGAGAGACAATTTTTTTAGAATGATTTTATAGGCACATAGTATAGGGATTAGTTAATCTAGACACAAAATTTTTCATAATGTTAATCTTATTTCATGGAATCACCATCAAACAAAGACTCATTCACAAGAAGTTCAAGATTCAGCAGACACCATGGTTTTTATAACGATATATTTTCATGGGTAATGAATTTTTAATTTTTTTATTAATAGGTTTAATAAATACAATGTTGTGAGGAGTTTGAGTGTTTCTAATCATTGTAATAATTATTAAATAGATTATTTTTCAATAATTATATTCCCATAAATCATGAATAGTTTCATGAATATTTTTTTGAATAAATGATGGATGTTGAAGGTCACTGTAAATTTTATATCAGTACCAGAGATATGAAAATTGAAATGTGGATCCAAGAGTACTAAACAAAAAAAATTAATAAGTGTGAATGTGATTAAGATGATGATGTTGAAAAAATTTCAGAGTTACTGAGTTGATCCCTCAAATGGTGAAGAAAATGAAACATTGATTTAGTTAGAATGTCAAATAAGAATTAATTTCAATTAGGATATCAAAACAGGCTATGTTTCAGTCATAATGAAAAATTTTACTATGATTCATTTAGAAAATCCATTCTGTCAATGTTTTAATTTTAAAGTAAAATCAGACAGATTTTCAATTAGAAAGTCAAATGGTACAAAATATTAAATATTATGTAATATTGGACTACGTTTTAGTTTAAAAAACAAATATAACTATTTTTTTGTTTGAATTTCATATCAGAATGAGTTTTAGTTATAAATTCAAATAAGAATGTGTTTAATTTAGAAATTCAAATCACATTTAAAATGATCAATCAAACTATGTTAGGTATAATTTAATTTTTGACCCATTGTTGAGAACTATATATGCACTTATATATAAATATTGATTTTTTTAAAAGAAACTCAAATATTTGGGAAGGATTGAAGTAGTCAAATATGATGTTCAAATGTCAGTGAATATTGTGTTTTTCAAAATTCGGTATACATGATTATTTTTTCAATTCCCTACATTATATATTAATGTTTTGCATTAAATTGTCACACCTTTCATTCATAATTTCATCTTTTTATGTGTAAAAAATGCAGAGGAAAATGTATTTTGGGATAGTGTTAGATACCATACATAGATCTCAAAAGAAGGTAAAACCACTGAAATTGCTCTTTACAAGATTGTTGATCATCAGAATGAAAAAGCTCAGATTGAGAAATTGAATAGTGTTTGATAAGTGATGATTGATAAAAGATTTAATACATTGAGTATATTGTACTAAGTTTATCAAAAAGAAATAATCAATCTCATTTTCATCATACTGAGGTTTCTGACAGAGTTTTTTGTAGAATAAATTTTTTATATTCATATTAATTTTCTTTCTCATATAGTTTGTAGGGAAAAAATATCAAAATAATGACAGTCTTTATAAGAAATCATAAAAGGATCTAAAATCTTTTTATTTGAATTTCAAATAATTTTTATTTACTTTTATATGGTATTGAATATTCATATCCCTACCAGAGTGTATATGGAAATGATATAGTTTCTCCAAATGATACTGAACCTTGTAAATATCACATGCATTACAAGATTTTCAAATTTTTATGAATGAATTTTGACTAAAAATAAAAAGGTAGTGAATAATAATATTTTTTTGTGTTGGGTTTCTTAAATTAAGAAAAAATAAAATATATTAACAACTGATTCAATCCCACATCTCAGTTGTTACTCAATCATTTGAATTTATAAATGGTATTAGAAGAAATTCTCTATTACATAATCCATATTATGGACTATCCCAATTCAATTTACTATAGAATAATTCCTGCATTTCATGGGAAAAAATTTTTGGATGTAAATATAGGATGATTCTCTATCCTCTATCTGTTGACCTATATGTTTCTAATATTTCCAAAATTGGGGTTCCACCAACTGAGAATGATTCCATGAAGAATTTTCTATATCAAGTTAAATATTAATGTTTCTGTAAAATATAGAAATGATATTCTTATATATATTCTATAACAAAATTTTATGGAGTTTACAGGTCTCGGAACATCTTTGTGTATATTGGACATGCTAAAAATCAACATCAAAGGGAATAATAATGTGAATATATCAATACTAACATTTCAGCGTAGTATTTTTAATGACATAAGAAAGAGAGATGAAGATACTATTGATGAATTCTATACTTGAGTAAATGAAGATTTCTTCTACATCACAAGTTTTTGAAATGTTTTGTAATATTCTATAATAGTATAGAAACTAATGGGAATATTTATAGAAATGTCTTATTCAATTATTTTAACATTTTAAGAATAATAGGATTTGACTCTGTTTAATTTGGATACCATTCTTTTTTTGTATGAAATAAAAAAATATCAAATCTAAAAAAAAGAAGATGAAATATTAAATGGATATTGATGCTATAAAAAAATTGATATTCAGGATGTGGAAGATGCTAATCATTATGGTTTGAGAGATATAAGGGATAATGTGTTAAATAAAAACAAATCATGTCCCATATCTCTATGAACTATGGTAAAGGAATATGAGATCATGGAGGATATCATTCTTTAACATTAATTACTGTTGAATAATTACACACATTTCAATGAATTGTCCCATGAAAAATTGTGTTGAATATAGACATGATTCTGATAAAAATAAAATTTAAAGAAGTGGGAACATATTACTAATGAATAAAATTATTTGATAAAATATAAAAATAGGTTTACTCGAAACGTGATAAGTTTGTTGAGGAAGAAATATGAATCAGACTAAACTAAAAATAAGTATTTAGAAGTTTAGTGTTTACAAATGGTTATGAAATTCCATGAAAATGTTGATGAAATTGAAAACTACACAAATATTGATGAATAAGGTGGTGAATAATCTTATAAAGAGTGTCATCTCAAAACAGATCATGATTAATGTCTTTATAAAAAAGATCTCCCAGAAAATAAATCATATTCTAATGAAATGTTGGGGAAATGTTCCTAAAGGTGAAAATTATTTTTTCATGAAATAATATTAATATATTTGTGAGAGTTCAAGTTACACACTTATAATTGATGAACAATGAAATTTGGTTGTGGAAATCTGTATGAAGATGTAATCTAATGAAGATGATATTAATAAGTTTAGATCAAAACAACATGAGGATGAATGTACATTACAAACGATGAATGAAACCATCAAAAAAATATTTGGATGTAAATATCAAGACTTCTATTCTTTTTTAGAATGATCAAATAATGAATAATGTGAAATCCTCACAATTTAAAAACATTTTTTCATATTAGTTTTCAAAAATTTCTTGTGAGAAGAAAATTTATGGGAAATCATGGGTTTAGAAGTGATGTTATAAATACATCTTATTTAAAAAATCTAAAAAATTACATATGTGTGAGAGTTTTCCACTCACAAATTATAATGAAATAGATATATATTTGCAATCTCAATATTATTTCTCCAGGGAATGGTATTACTTGAATAGATAATCATGATTTGAAAATTTTTATTAGTTATACTGAATATACGGGAGCATGGAATAAAATTATTAGCAACACATGTAACTCCTAGAAAAGTGTTTGAGCATAATGAACGAAATAGGGGAATACGATGAGTAATTATCCTAAATCTAAGAATTTTTAAAGGGTAAATACTAAAGATTTTAGAAAAATGTAAGTATAAAAAATGTGGATATCTATAATAAGTTCTTGGAAGATGTTATTAGGCTATTAATTATGTTAAAAGTGGTATAAAACTCATTGTAGAAGAGAATTATTATGTTTTGAAATGATATAAGTTGAAAAGATGATATTTTAGATAATACATTTATTTTCTAGAGGGAATTAAAATAATGTAAAAGTAAATAATCATGGAATCATGATTGTGGTTGTTCATAATAAATGATAGGGGACACAAAAATCCTGAAACATATTGAAATTCATTACATAAGATTAGTGTACTTTGGAATTGGCAGTTCATTAAAAATTATAGGAATCTGAATGACTGATAATGAAATAAAAATGTTTAAAAATAAAGAAGTTATATTTTCTGATGAGCTAAAACACAACCAAGATATTTTTAAGTCACCATTCTTATGATCTAAAAGTGGTTTTTTTCGGAATGAATTATTATATCATTATAAGTATAAAACATATAAAGTTATAACTAGGGGAGAAAAAATTCCACAAATATCTTTCATATTAGAGAACTTAATAGCTAATTTTATCTATGTTATGATAATAATAGTATATTTTATCATTAAATAATGGTCCACCTTGTGTAGACAATTATTTAAAAATATTTTAATGCTAATTTTTATATTAAATTTTCAATAGTGGGAAGATAAGTGAAGAATATGTTTTAATAACTTTTCATAACAGGAAAATGAAAAAAAGAGTCATAAGAATGTCGATATTTAATCTACCAACCTTCTTGATCTTATTCATTTGAATATATGTTGGATGATGGCACATCTATAAAAAATAAGAAATTTTTACTTTATCACATTCATTGATTATTTCAATCATATGTACAACATCAATTTAATGAAACACAAGTCATGGGCTGTTAAAGTGTTCATATTTTTTTTGTACAAAATAATGAGAATGAAATTGGTGTTATAATTTGAGAATATATAATTATATAGAATGAATAAAAAATAAAAATTATAATAATCATACAATGAACAAAATGAAAAATCATATTATTACTCCCCACACCCCATAAGAAAAATTAATAGCTAAAAGAAAAATGCATGTTTGGTGGAATTATGAAGTACCATGTTAGAAGAATAAAATTATCTAAATTTATTTAGAGATAAGATGTTATCACTGTTTTATATGTAAAAACAGATGTTTCATATGCTGGAATCCACCAAGACTCCCTAAAATGTTTTGTATAAAAAACCATCATTGAAATAATTTAGGGTTTTTGGAAGACCCGGTATCCAAAATATTTAAAGGACATATATTGGAAACTTTGGAAAGAAATATGATGATGAAATTTTCATGATATATTCAAAATTGGATGAATGTATAAATTTCGAAACAATTATTTTAAAAAAATTTGTGGATTTATAAGATGTGAATATTATTGGAAATGAAAATTCTATAATAAATTATTTTGAGAATGTCGAGCAGGATAAAATAATAGATTCAAATGAATTTGATAATGATATGAAAAAAATTATAACGATTAAATAGAATCAGATGGTGAAAAATGTTTAGGTGTATTTGATGCATTGAAATTTACTACCATACTAAATAATGTTGATACAAAATTATTCATGTGAATCAGAAGGCTAATGTTCAGACTTGGAGAAAACTGAGATTATATAATCAGACATCGATCATCTTAAATGTTGAACTATAATAAATTTCAAAATTTCTCATCACAAATAATGTTTGGATTATACTAATTAAGAGTAGGATCAGATTGAGAAAAATGAAACCTGGGAACTTTTTCAATGGATATAAAATTAAAATACTTCCATGACTGGGTGGGTTTACAAAAAAACATTTAATAAACCTGGATATGTTTCAGGAAACAAAGAAATAATAGTTTCTAATTTATATGAACAAGTCAAAGATGTGGATTTTAATAATATTGTTCTACATATTAATGATTAAAAACTATTCTAATGTTTTTATTAATGGTAAAACATCGAAATTTAAAAAAAAATTATCAGTTAGATATAAATTCACCATTTTTAAATGGTAAAATTATTCAAGAAGTGTACATAGAATAAAAATTTTAGTTTTCTAAATCAATATTATAAAAACATGTTTTGTATATTTAAGAATTCGCTATATGAATTGAAATAATCCTAAGGTGGATGGTATTTAAAACAAGATACATGTTTGAAAATATTGATTTTTTCAAATTTAAAGGATGATGGAAACATATACATGAATGATTTTAACTACACCACACAAATTATTATTATGTATGTAGATGATATATTTGTTTTGGGGGATAATGATAATATTATTAAATAGTTTTTTTTGTAATAACGAAGAAATTTAAAATATATTGTGACAATAAAAAATCCCATGTATCGTACATGTTCAAAAATGGATTTTTTTATTATATTATGAAATGTATTATAGAAAATTTTGATATAAATTTTGTATCGTAGAATCTAAAATAAGTATGTAATACTATTTAATAGAGTATAATTTTGAGTAAAGATGAATCTGGAAAATATGTGAATAATAAATAAATTAAAGAGATAATATGAATTATTCTTTATCTCAATGGCCCATGACCTAAAATTGATTATGTCATGAATTTGTGGTCCATATATTAGAGTGACCAAAAAAGTACTCTTTTTTATATTATAAAATAGAATTATATGAATATTAAATTTATAAATTCATATGGTATTTTATAGAAAAGATGTTTTACAATTATATTTTATAGTTATAATGAGTTGGTTGGACAAGAAAATTATAATGATAGAAAATAAAATTCTAGATGAAAATTTTTCTTGGGGTAATATTTTGTGAGTTGGAAAAGTAAGAAACTGAGTTTAGAAATATTGAGAACAATTAAATAATCATATAATTTATATAATCAATACTGAACTTATATTTTGGGGATGAATGTTCAGCAGGATGATTTTAACCTAAATATGTTTTTACCCTTGAAGAAATTTATTTATTAAGAGTGTCATTGAACGTTATAAAAAACTTTTTAATCAATAAAGATTAGAATATATTCATATAAATCATTACTTATAAAATATAATGTTTCAACATGAGAAGTTTTGTTGGAATATGTCTCAATGTAGAATAAAATTGATGATATCTTTACAATGTAAACTTCAAAATATTTTTTTATTTGAGAATGTAATTACATGATGAATCTCATATAATGTCGTCCTAACTCGCATAAGGAAGTACCCCACTATTATTTGGATTATTTTTAAGAAAGTGGAGAGGATGTAAGTACATTGTATTTTGTTTTATGTTTTTTACTTATCATTACATTATGAATCTAAAAGTGTGGTTATCATATAATTATGTAGATAAAAATTAATGTAGAGAGGAATGGAAAGTTGATAAAAAGTATATGTGGGATGTATTTTATAATTATATTGAAATATAATTAAATTACAATAATGGATCGAACTCCTTCAAAAATATTAATTCATCTAGTACTGTTGTGTTACAACACTATCTTTTTACAAATGCTCTATTTTGGTAAGTGATAAAAAATAGTAGTTCTGTAAAAATGTTTAGTTTTGAATTCTTTATCTTTAAAAAGTTATTTCATAAAATACAAAGGGGGTATTTAACAAAATTATTGATTTTTTGATTTTAATTTGTATTTATTTTTGTCAATGAATATGTTTTAAAAATATATTTTATAAAAACATGTTGTATTTTATCATAATTGAAACCCAAACACAAATGAGGGGGGATTTTTGTTTTCCATAAGTAAGGTTTCTGAACACAGTCTATAAAAAATTAGACATACCAGGCACATAAGTTTTCAGAAAGATAAATTTGTATATATGACACATCATTGGTCATATACTCTGCAGTATGAAGGTCAAGGGTTATCGAACACTATAGTTGTTATAAATTTTTATATTGTTGAGTGATGTAGTCATAATGTGATTGATGTGGTTGAATAAAGAACATGATTTTAGTACATAGGATGTTCACATACATTATAACCCTTAGTTAAGTAATTATTTTAAAATAACTCAGGTCTATTTTATCATGACAACATTCATGATAATATCTTTCGAATTAAGGTTGGATGAATGCAGGTTTTTAAGGATGGTATCTATTATATAATCCTAGAAAAAATTCATTAGATATAGATGTAAAAGAAACATTAGTTGTCAAGAGTATGAATAAAATATTGATAACAAGGTTTGATGAATTTTAGATTTTCTATTTGGAATTACCATCACATGTATAAAATAATATTGAGAATCAGTAACAAATTATAATCAGGCGTGGTTTCAAAAATTAATTCAAATGGGGTTTTGTTTTAGTTAAAATGTCAAATCAAACTAAGAACTAGTTAGAAAGTAAAATTGGACATAGTGTTTGTTTGAAGTAATATTAGACTATTTTTTAAATAGATATTAAAATTTGATTGAGTTAAAATTTGAAATTTATATCCTAATGAGTTTAGTTACAGTGTCTAATCAGATTGAGTTTCAATTAGAATGTCAAATTTGACTAAGTTTTAGTTAAAAAGTATATGAATAATGAGAAAGTTGTAACAAACTATAATTTCCAGTATTTTGTCTATGATATTTTGTAAAAAAATTCTAGATGATGTTCTCTATATTTAATGTTGATTCAAGACGTAACTAGAAGAGTTGATAAGGTTCTAATCTACCAAATATGATATTCCAATGTGTGTGAAATTCTGGTTTTATGAGTTTATATATGCGGGAAATTGTTTTCAGTTTTCCAAATTCACTATTCCAGGATTCCTATAAATAGTTTCACACTACATTATTAATTTCATATAATCATGTGTTAAAGAAAGGTATATTGAAATATAGTATGAGTTTTATTTACTCTTTGATTAGAGATATCACAAGAAGATCAGACTTCTGAATGTTTTTTTGAATAGATCGATGAAGATTATAATGAGGTTGATAGGACTAGAAAATTAAAAAGATTTTGTGTAGTGAATTTTGAGAATAGTGTTATCATAATATGTCTTTTAGAATATGTTAAATGGAGAGATCCAATTGGACCCAAAATCATTTGACTTTTTTTAGATATTGTTTATTGCAGTACATTTTTTTGATTTATATATTATTTTGGGACTCATATTTTTTGAATGTAATATTTATAAACTAGTGAGAGTAAACATATTCATTAACATTGGGAGATATAATGTGTCTACATGGTGTTTACAAATGTTTTATCCACCTTTTTATTATATATAATTTTATTATACCTTGGGTAGTGGATATGGAAAGGTTTTAGGTTCTCAAACTGAGGCCAAACCATGTAAATATCAAATGATTTACATGTCTTTTTAGTTTCTAGTAGATGAACGTTTACTAAAAGATGATAATGATGTTAAATTTAATTGGTTTAATGGGGTTAGTGTCAAAAATTTGGAAAACAGAAAAAAAATAACAACTTATTCAATCCCCAAAATTAGTTGTTATTTGATCCTTTGTACATTTATAATGAATGAATAAATAGATACACCATAGAAAATCTACCATTAATGAACGAATCAATTCCTGTTAATAGAATTGATCCTTGTTCAACTTGGAAAATATAATGGGAATAAAACACATAAATGAAACTTCATAAGTAGTGTTTGAATGATCACTAGTGAATAAAAACTCTATTTTTTCATTGTTTATGAGATCTATGAACTCTAATGGTGAAATGATCCTCAATCTCGATCATATTTGATTTCTTCCCACAATAATCCTCCACCTAATCCTCTCTAATGGCTCTCATAATTTATTAGGTTATACAGATAACTCTAATAAGTGTCCGTATAAGATTATTTAGAAGTGTTCCTTATGTAAAATATTTTAATTACATAATTAAATAAATATAATTCAATTTATCTATTTATTTTTCCATGAAGTCCCTAAAGCCTAATGTTTGATGCTAAAAAATATTATAAATTTTAAAGAGTAAATCCTAGGATTTTAACCAAAGGGAGATCTTATATTTATGGGTTATGAATCAATTAAATACTTATTACGAATTTTTATGAAAAATTTGAATGAATGAAATTAATAAATTTAATATATTTCAACAAATAATTCTGGGTGCATGGAGCCTCATCATAACCTGTCATTCCAATGCATAGTTTGAAAATAATAATAGATACATGTAAAGACTACTTGTGAAAAAAAATGATACAATATCCCCATCTAATAGTCTTATATCATGGAATGTAAAAAATGATATACAATGATATGTGGGCATTGAGCACACATTTTGGTCTCCTGCTACCATGTGCTATTATGAAAATTTACATGGTAAAACTAAAAATGAACTTGGAGAATCAATATACTATAAAGGATCATCTCATATTAATCCTCAATATCTATTACATAATAAAGAAATGAATCTATATCTCTGAGGTAAATCTTAACCCAGTAGATTATGAGGGATGGTTCATACACGTACCTCCTCAAATACGACACATGAAATATGTAATCTAGATTGTATAACTACAAAAGTAGTGGTAAGTATTATTTTACCATTCCAACTATATGAAATATTATAAATATCACAATTATCCTCTAATATATCATACCTCATCCAGATATTCACAATCCACTTCAACCTGAGATCTTCATGAACATATTGCCTCCTCCAAGAACACCAGAGAACTCATTCTAAGTACATATTGGACTTCTGACAACTTTGGGAAATCCTCATCCCCTCTTTGATAATATGCATATTCTCTATCATAACCAACACCAAATATAATCCCATAAGTTATGACTCCACATGAACAATATAATAAAATGTTGACCTATATTCCCTCCAATACAAGGCCTCAAATGGTCTAATACTGATACTGTAATGGTAGCTGTTGTTAAATGAAAACTCTACCAAGCGTAGGTGATCATCAAAAAAATAGAAAAAATATGATATGAAAGCTTGTATCAAATCCTCAAAGGCCTAAATTTTTCAAATAGACATACCATCTATCTAGGGTTTAAACCCCAGGCACAAAAAAATATATGTCCCAAAGGTCTCTTGAAATCCTCACCATGATCATGATTTAATGAGATAATCATAGTTTGAAAAAATCAATATGGGAACTCCATGTATGAAGACCATCTCCTTCACATTCAAGTATCCCAATATATCTTCTAAACTCTAAAACATTAATGGAATGGGAGGGGTCTAACATGGTGATTTTGTCTACAATCGCCACGATGGAATATTTACCCCTGTACATATGTGGTAATCCTATAACAAAGACCATGGATATATATCAATCCTCTTCCACACTGTCTATAGAGACCCAAAGCTTGACGTACATGGACATCACCTTACTTTTGCGGAATACTTAGTAGATAACAAAAATAGACACACAAGGACCGCAATAGCTTAGTGTCTTTGGAAACACGGAATATAATCTTCTAATCGTGGTGAAAGATCTTCAACATATCCCATAAAGATCATCCCACTTTTTTTCTTACCTAAATTTTTTTTTATATCCTGGGGAAAAGAAAACATAAAAGGGGTTAGCCCAAATGCCCATTAAGGGTTAACATAGAGAACATAAAACAATGCATAAACATTTGAATGAAAAAACTTGAAAATAAAATCTAAACATCAAAATATTGAGAAAAGACATGAATCTTGGAAGTACGTAAGGAATATATCATAAGAGAACATCAACCATAATAAAATAGCATGGGAATAAAGCATTTAATTGTGGAAACTATTAAGCACATGTTATGAATTTCATAGTAGCCAAGGCATTGCTGCCAAGACCATCATAGTGGACAAAGTCCCTTTCTGAATAGAGATCACTCCTCTTTTTAGTCCTGTAACACTAAACCAAATTAACTTACCATTCCAGCCATATCTATCTAATGAGATATAAATATTTACCCAGTTCATTGGAGGGAGATATAGGTCCCACCCATCTCATAATGAAATCCTTATTACTTGTGCCACAAAATAAAAATTAATCATTCATAATAACCCAACGAATAAAATGGGTTTCATAAACATCATCCCATCATCACATAATCCATATAAAAGAAATGGATATCATTTCATAATAAGAAAAGTGAATCCATGTAAATCATAGATACTTTATTCTCGAAACATACACAGATGAAATAATGTCATCTTAGATGGAAAATGGATTTGATAAAACACTTGAAATGAATTCTTGAAAAAAATATCCTTTCTTCTTCAAAATCAATTTATTTTCACAAAAAATCCGGCAACTTTAAAAAAAAGATTCTGTTGAAAATAGTTATGAAATATTTTGGAGGAAGATTCATTAAAATAAGTCCTAATAAAACCATAAAAATCTGTTTGTACCGTATAAGTTAAAAAAACATTTCTCTCGTACTTTTTCTGGAAAAGTGAAAAAAGTACCTCGTAACGTAAACAAAAGAAAGATTCCTTACATACCATGTAGTAAAAGTAAAAAATGGGTAAAAATGACTTTACACATACATGAAAAAAAATTTATAAAACATGTACATGGATGATAAAACTAACCCTAGTAAATACTTACGAATAAGCAATCTCGGATAAAAATGAGATTTTAAAAATTATCCCTTACCTTAGGTCCAATATGCTTCGTATGGATCCGAACCTCCTGTATAATGATTTAAATAATGCCATTGACTTATTAAATAATCATATTCATTGTTATGATATCATATATGTTTCACTTATGAATTTATATTACCTGTTTATTTTGTAAATTCCATGTTAATGGAGTGTTTTGGGTAAAATCATTTCATTTATCGTATGTGTTTCGACTTGTCATTCGTGATATTTTTACTTATATCCTAATTTACATAATTCCAGAATGTAAAACATCATTTATATATAATTTATATATTTCAGTATATACATATATATATGATAGATCGATTAAATGAAATGAAATACATTGTTCATGGAGACGGTAGGCCTTACGTAAACATGAACGCTGTTTTCGTTTCCTCATTGAATTGAATGAAATTAAGTAGATGAAATACATATATATATACACATAAATACAGTATCATTATTATTTCACATATTTCATGATTACTTATTATATATACTCTATAATCATTCATGAATGGTAAACATGGAGAATGAATCGCATTGTGTCGTGGAGACGGTAGTACGTACATACGCACGAGCGATGATATCATTACCATGATCGTGGAATTCCATTTAAGTGTATGTATAATATTTCAGAATAAATATCAATTTTCAATAATCATATGTATTTTTTATTTACACCATTAAACTCATCCAAGTAAGGTGGTGGTCGAAAACAGATTACACCACGGCGTAGAGACGGTATTCTGTACATACGCACGCATGATGATTTCTTTTTCTGTAGGATGGATAGATGGTGAAATAGGGCTGTTTCATACTTAAAATAACATATCATTATATTAGTGATACTGATGTTATTACTTAATAATGAATCAACTAAATAAGAAGAAGTAGAAGAAGAAATAAAGTTGAAAGAATAGGTAACAGACATTACCTCTTCTTTGAAGCGCCTCTTTGAGATATCCTCTTAGGGAACTAAAATTGGTCTTTGAAGAAGACCAGGACCTATATGATGTTTCTAGGGAAGTGGAGAAGAGAATTAGGAAGGGTTTGGCCGATCTTGAAGGCTCAATGTGGTGTGAGGAGGAGAGGGAGGAGGCGCCCTTTTATAAGGGAGGAGAGGGGTACCTTTGGAATAACTAAAAATATTATTTTATTATAAAGTCATATTCGTTTTTTAATAGCTCCAAATTTAGTTATTTAGAATATAAGGTGTGTATGGGTTGAAATACCCTCATCTAATAGAATTTAGACATGTTTATTTTATCCTTATCATTTAGATTTAACTTTAAGTTAAATAATATTTCTTTTAACGTGTCCTCTTGTTTTCTTACACTATAATGTTAATAAACAAACTATAACAAGACAAACGAACCCCAAGTTGTTTATTATTAATATATATAACCTTATCTAAGTCATTTGGCTGAACCATATATTTTTATAAATAAAATAACAATTAATAATATAATATTTGTTTTAAAAACTATTTTATGTCAATTTTGACACTATTTGTTAATTGATTTTTGTGAAAATCATAATAGAATGATTAGTTCTAAAAAAGTTAATTAAATCAATACTAACTTGTCATATTATCCTATAAACTTATTTTAATTCATAAAAAGTCTCAAATTACATTTATTTGGGTATTTATAACATCAATTATGTAAATATTTCATTAATAATATAATTACTGCATCATCATTGTGTCATAAATAAATTAAATTATTTAAAGTCTAAAAACTACAAATAAAATACCATTATGTAGGAAATATTTTTATAATTATAATTAATATTTATAGTCAAATTTATCTTTTTTATAACCCTATATTAAAAATGATATACTTATTAAACCTTGATTTTAACTATGTTAACCATTCTTTAAATAAATTAATATTAAATGTCCTAATCTAATCTAAGTGGTCATAAATGTTCATATTTTATTTCTAAGGTTGTTTGTGGTCTAATTATACTTATCCAATAGAATTAGGACATGTGTTAGGGTAATAATTATATCATTTTTACCCTTAATTACCCTATTTACTTTTAACGTTGGTAAATAAAAGTAAAAAAGTATCTATTCACCAAAAATTATATTCATCTCATTGAACCAAATTTTACTTACTGAAATCAACCATGTATCTCGGATTTTTGAAATTCCATTCACAAAAGCGGTAAAATTATGTTTTATGTAAATTTGCAAATTCTCCTAGGTGGTGGGTAAAAGACGGTGAAAAGTTCAATAAAATTTATATATATATATATATAATTATTATAAAATGACTCTAATGAATTAAATTGAACATATATAGGTATTATGTATAAATTTTGACCTAAAATAAATATAAATAAAATAAATAATTATTTAAATAAAAAGTCGGTTTTTTAAATAGTAACCGAGTGTTTTCACTATTCATCAAAAAGTGAATGTTTTCAAAAAAATACCAAAATTTCACCATAGGCTAATTTCGATATTACAAATCCAAAAATGAAGTCCATTTTGAAAAATAAAATTTACAAAATGTCAAAAATTTGGTATTACTATTCATAACGGCTAGTTTATATAACATATCGTTGTTTAGCGAAACTCGGTATTGCGTACAACACACGCTATCGTGGATGGTCACGATTGCGTGTAATGCAAGCTAAGTCAGGGATGTGTGTTGTGCAAGCATCTTTTGGTGTAGCGTACAACACAAGACATTAATGAAATTAAAAATAATATTTTTCATAAAATCTCTGTGTTTTACATTCTACCCCCCTTAAAATTAATTTCACACTCAAAATTCGCCGGGGTTATAAATGGTTTACTAAACAAAATTTTCTTTCATAGAAACCCACATCGTAAAAAGAAATACCAAAACATGGCTTTAAAAACTAAAGTATGAAACATAATGGTTACCCAAATTAACTAATCACTGGGTCTCCACATAGGAGAACATAGATGAAAATATGGATATGGAAGATAAATCTAACTGTCATGTTCTGATGGAGAGTGGTAGAGAACACGGCTATGAAAAATTCAATAATAACAAATCCATAAATATGTGATGATCTAGGGTACCATATGATTCATCGTATATAAGGGAACTAGGAAAACATTTTTGGTTTTCAAGATCATCTCCCTAATGTTGAAGAATTTGTATTAGAATAAATACTTACTTTATTTTGGTACAATCTCACTATTGTTCATGCTTTTAACAATTTCCACTTCATCTCATAAAGAAATGAAGTTGAATTTTTTATTCGTTAAGTGTTAACAGATCATGTGATAGAGTGATGGGTCATTCCATCTGTTTCAAACAAAAGGTTAGAAAAAGTTATCAAATATACATAAGTCCATCTATGGTGAGGTTAATCGTATATGATTCCAAAAATGATCTTATACTTCATATATCATACAACTTAATAAAATAAATCTAGTTTCTACTAACCAGAGTCTTCCTGTAGGCCAGTGGTATGCGATAAAGGCCAGTCGCACTTCGGTTGTGGGTTCGATTCCCACAGCCTTGTCCGACGTGATGGGTTGTCGCCCATTTTGTAGGTTGTCATTTTTCTAAAACTACATTACTATAACATCCCATCAATAATACCACAAAACCATCTATCCTTAAAAAATACTAACTTATGTCCAACATAATCCATTCCAATCTTTAGGCTTATTCATAATACTGCCTTCCACTCTCATAATATAGTGAAAACGATTACCAGAGATTTCATATAACAAGCATGTTAATACAATCGTTGATCCCCATATATCATAAGATATGTTGTGTTGGTCACATTCCCAACATTCGAAGGACTTAATCATGTATTCTCTTAAAAAATGAATACCGATTGAATCTTAGTAAAAACATGAGTGCTGTCAATAGTTAACTCTTTCAACATACCAAAACCCAAAAATTCTATATACTCAAACCATCATATAAATATTTCCTTATATCAGTCATGAGCTCATTAATATTGTCAAACATTTCGTTTTCACCTTATCCCTTCATTATGTGCATATCATCTTCTTTCCAAAAATATCTCAATCACTTTCCATGGTTACTGGTACCATAAAATTATTGAAAACCACAATAGACCAATGCATACATATTCCAATATTCCACGATACTATATACAACATTATTTTGGAATCCCATTACATAAACACTTAATCATTCATCACATCGTTGTCATATTCAACATTTCCAATAGTGATCGCATGTGACTTCCCTTTGTCCTTTTCCTTAAGTGGTTGCTCATATCGATCATTATTAACCCTTTGATTATGGTATTGATTAGCATAATGCCCCATTTCATTGCACTTGAAGCATTGAAGTGTTGGTGGTGGGTTCTCTGTAGTCTATTCTTTATTCACACTATTAGGAAACCATTTTCCATTACTTTGACACTTAGCTGCTCGATGACCTTATTTTCCACACTTTAAACATTTTCTAGTCCCTTTAAGACAATCTCCACCATGCTTCTTTCCACACTTTGAGCATAAGGAAACATTCATCTTCTTTTCACCATTATTATTACATTTAACCTTGAACTCCATCTTTCGTTTCTTGTCAAAACCATGAGATGGATATGTAACAAAAACTTCTATTTCTACCTTGATATCACAACACACAATTTCTTCATAGCTACTGATGTCTCTTATAGATAATTCCCTTCGAAGATTTGGTTTTAAGACACTGAAGAATCGATCAACTTTACTTTCAGGTTGGATGATAAAGCCAGATGCATACCTTGCAAGCCTTGTAAAATTCGCTTCATATATACCAATAGATTCATCATCCTTTTGCTTTAGGTCAAGAAACTCTTTCTCCATCTTTGTTCGAAGAATACGAGGGAAGTACTTATTAAAAAATAAGTTCTTGAACTCGTCCCATTCCATGGACTCAATTTCATCTCTTGGCCTCGTATTCCTGATAAGATTCCACCATTGATCAGCTTCACCTTCCAAATGATATACTGCTAAGATGAATTTATCATGTTCATAACATTGTAGAACTGAAAATACTTTTCATTGGTATTGATCCATTGTTCAGCAACAGGTGGATCACAAGACCCACTGAAAGAATGTGGATTTTTCCTCATGAAGGACTCAATAGAATATTGTTCCCTTCTCTACTCATTTGGAAGTCCAGAATGATTCATTGCTTGTGTATGTATAGAAATAAGATTTTTCACTCCATCTCCCATAACATTTGTTTGTTCAGGAGGACAATCATTGCATTTTCCATTACATTAATCAACACGTTTCCTTCGTGTTGCAGCCATCGTCTAAAACCCAAAAGGAATAGTGTGAGAGGAAAAAATCATGCTAGAGAAAACAACATAATAAAAGGGGAGTAACTTTAATATATAACATCTTAGGATACCGTAAATATAGTACTATAACATATACTTATACTTATCCATAGGGACATCCCTAGACATACCTTAGAAATATCTCTAAGGATCTCACTAAATTTCACGCATGCTAGTTTCCAAAGGTTGACTAAACCTTTCCTCTGATACCAACTATAGAGACCCAAAGCTGGACATACATGGAAATTACATTACTTTTGCAGAATACATAGTACATAACAAAAATAGAAACAAAAGGACCGTAATAGTTTAGTGTCTTTGGAAACTCGAAATATAATATTCTAATAGTGGTGAAAGATCTTAAAAATCTCCCTTAAAGATCTTCCCCCTTTTTTTTTTTACCTAAAACCCATATTTATATCCTGGGGAAAAGAAAACATAAAAGGGGTGAGCTCAAATTCCCAGTATGGGTTAAAATAAATAACATAAAACAATCCACAAACAATTGAATGCTAAAACATGAACATAAAATCTAAACATCAAAATCTTGAGCAAATACATGAATCTTGGAAGTACATAAGGCATATATCATAAGGGAAGATCAATCATGATAAAATATAATGGGAATAAAGAATGTAATTCTGGCAACTATTAATCACATTTTATGATTTCCATAGTATCCATGGCATTGCTTCCAAGACCATCTTAGTGGACAAAGTCCCTTTCTAAATCGAGTTCACTCCTCGTTTCAGTCCAGTAACACTGAACCAGATTAACTTTCCGTTCCAGAAATGTCTATCTCATGAGATATAAATCTTTACCCAATGCATTGGAGGGATATATAGGTCTCACCCATCTCATAATGAAATCATTCTTACTTGTTCCACAAAATAAACATACATCATTAACAATAACCCAATGAATAAAATGGGTTTCATAAACATCATCCCATCATCACATAATCCATATAAAAGAAATGGATATCATTTCATAATAAGAAAAGTGAATCCATGTAAATCATAGAGACTTTATACTTGAAACATAAACATATGAAATAATGTCATCTTAGATGGAAAATGTTTTCGATAAAACACTTGAAATGAATTCTTGAAAAAATTTTCCTTTCTTCCTCAAAATCAATTTCTTTTCACAAACCATCTTGGAATTTTAAAAGAAAAAGATTTTGTTGAAAATATTTATGAAATATTATGGAGGAATATTCGTGAAAATAAGGCTTTATAAAACTGTAACAATCCGTTCGTTCCGTATAAGTTAAACAAACATTTTTCTTGTACTTTTTCTGGAAAAGTCAAAAAAGAACCTCATAACGTAAAAAAAAGAATGATTCCATACATACCATGTAGTAAAAGTAAAAAATGGGAAAAAGGACTTTACACATATATGAAAACACTTTTATAAAACATGGACATTGATGATAGAAATAACCCCAGTAAATACTTACGAATAAGAAATCTCAGATAAAAATGAGATTTGCAAAATTATCCCTTACCTTAGGTCTGATATGCTTCATATGGATCAGAAACTCCTGTATAATGATTTAAATAATGTCATTGACTTATTAAATAATCATATTAATTGTTATTATATAATATATGTTTCACTTATGACTTTATATTACCTGTTTGTTTTGTAAATTCCATTTTAAAGTAGCGTTTTGTGTAAAATCATTTTCATTTATCGTATGTGTTTCGACTTGTCGTTCTTGATATTATTACTTATATCCTGATCTACATAATTCCATAATGTAAAACATGATTTATATATAATATATATATTTCAGTATATATATATATATATATTATAGATCAATTAAATGAAATGAAATACACCGTTAATGGAGACGGTAGGTCGTACGTACACATGAACACTGTTTTTGTTTCCTTATTGAATTGAATGAAATTAAGCAGATGACATAAATATATATACACATAAATCCAGTATCATTATTATTTCATATATATCATGATTACTTATTATATATACTTTATAATAATTCATGAATGGTTAACATGGATAATGAATCTCATCGCGTCGTGGAGACGGTAGTCCGTACGTACGCACGAGCGATGATATCATTCCCATGGTCGTGGAATTGAATTGAAGTGTATGTATAATATTTCAGAATCAATATCACATTGCATTAATCATATATAGTTATTTATTTACACCATTATACTCATCCAAGTAAGGTGGTGGTCGAAAAAAGATTACACCGCGGCGTGGAGACGGTATTCCGTATGTACGCACGCACGGTGATTTTATTTTCCATAGGATGGATAGATGGTGAAATAGGGTTGTTTCATACTTTTAATAACATATCAGTATATGAGTGATACTGATGTTATTACTTCATAACGAAACAGCTAAATAAGAATAAGTAAAAGAAGAAATAAATTTGAAAGAATCATTAACAGATATTACCTCTTATTTGAAGAGCCTCTTTGATTCTTAGGGCACTAACATTGGTCTTTGAAGAAGAAAAGGACCTCTAGAATTCTTCTAGGGAAGTGGAGAAGAGAATTAGGCAGGGGTTGACCGAGATTGAAGGCTCAAAGTGGTGTGAGGAAGAGAGGGAGGAAGTGCCCTTTTATAAGGGAGGAGAGGGGAACCATTGGAATAACTAAAAATATTATTTTATTATAAAGTCATATTCGGTTTTTAATATCTTCAAATTGAGTTATTTAGAAGATAATGTGGGGATGAGTCGAAAAAATCTCATTTAATAGAATTTATACATGTTTAGGTTTCTATTTTAGACTTATCATTTAGATTTAACTTTAAGTTAAATCGTTTTTCTTTTACCGTTTATTCGTGTTTTCTTACACTATAATGTTAATAAACTTACTATAACAAGACAAAAGAACCCCACGTTGTTTATTATTATTATATATACCTCTTTCTAAGTAATTTGGCCGAACCATAGATTTTTATAAATAAAATAACAATTAATAATATAATATTTTTTTAAAAACTATTTTATGTCAATTTTGACACTATTTGGTAATTGATTTTTGTGAAAATCATAATAGAATGATTTGTTCTAAAAATTTTAATTAAATCAATGATGAAATTTCATATTAACCTATATAAATAATGGAATTCATAAAAAGTCACAAATTACATTTATTTGGGTATTTATAACATGTATTATGTTAATATGTCATTAATAATATAATTACTACATCATCATTGTGTCATAAATAAATTAAATTATTAAATGTCTAAAAATTACAAATAAAATACCATTATATAGGAAATCTTCTTATCATTTTAATTAATATTTATAGTGGAATTTAACTTATGTATAACCCTATATTAAAAATGATATACTTATTAAAAATTGATTTTAACTATTTTAGCCTTTCATTAAATAAATTAATATTAAATATCCAAATCTAATCCAAGTGGGCCTAAATGTTCATATTTTATTCGTATGGTTCTTTTGGTCAAATTATACTTATAGAATAGAATTAGGACATGTGTTAGGGTAATAATAATATCATTTTTACCCTTAATTACCCTATTTACTTTTAACTGTGGTAAATAAAAGTAAAAAGTTTCTATTCACCAAAAAATATATTCTTCTCATTGAAACACATTTTAATTGCTTAAATAAACCATGCCTCTTGGATTTTTGAAATTCCATTCACAATAGTGGTAAAATTAATTTTTATGTAAATTTACAAATTCTCCTAGGAGGTTGGTAATAGACGGTGAAAAGATGAATAAAATTTTTATATATCCAAAATTATTATAAAATGACTCTAATGAAATACATTGAACTTATATAGGTATTATGTATCAATTTTGACCTAAAATAAATTTAAATAAAATAAAGAATTATTTAAATAAAAATTTGGGTTTTAAATAGTAACCTAGTGTTTTCAATATTCATAAAAAATTGAATGTTTTCAGAAAAATACCAAAATATCACCCTAGGCTAATATCAATATTCCGAATCCAAAAATGAAGTCCATTTTGAAAAATAAAATTTACAAAATTTCAAAAATTGGGTATTACTATTCATAATGACTAGTTTATATAACATACTGTTGTTTAGAGAATATCGATATTGCGTACAACACACGCTATCGTGGAAGGACGCATTTGCGTGTAATACAAGCCAAGTCCAGGATGCGTGTTGTGCAATATCCATTTGGTGTTGCGGACAACACCAGACATTAATGAAATTAAAAATAATATTTTTCATAAAATCTCGGGGTGTTACACTGTCACCTCAAGGGGTTTAACTAAAACCTCTAGAACCTTGTTCTCTACGTTCACTTATTGAAAAGTGAGTCATCAAGAGATAAAAATTGCAAAAAAATTTGTGATGAATTTTGAAAAAAGTTTATAATATAAATCATGGTGAATCTTATCCCCACATGGATATGGAGACAATGTGAATGTATTAATGTACCACATAAAATCTGGCCACAACGTCATTCATACCAATGTCCATTATATAAAAAGGATAACAAATCCTTACCATGAAACTATAAATTTGGATTATGACCAGGGGATAGTAGGGTATAGAAGGTATCAAAATATATTTCTCAATGATGACATTCCCCAATAATATGTAAAATAAGTATTTTAATAAGAATAAAATAATGATATAATGAACCTTTGAAGCCTGATAAGGAAAACTTTATTAAGGAAATATATTCTGACCCATTCAAAATCAAATGATAAAATATATCATATTGAGATAATCTTCCACTATGTTCTCCTTCCAAGGATTATAGACAATTTTAATTATGTATTACTGAAGTTAATCAAACCATATCCTCTATCTCAAGATGATATCTTTCAAAGATTACATTTAACTGACACTATTGTGTTTAGAATAGAAGATACAACACTCACCTTGCTGGTAGTGTCACCACATCTTTTGAGAAAATACTACCTCTATTAGCTCCATATTATTGGTTTGTGTAGTTATCTACATGGGGTATAAAATTACTCTAACCATAGGTAATGACTACCCACCTATGCATCATAATAAAACAATTCATGATCCCTAAGGAATCATATAACACAATGTACTTAACATCATCCACTAGAAACATCATGATTTGTGCTCTAGTTAACCTACTCCTCAAATCCCAAAAACGCAGATATCACCTGTATGTCCATATGAAATTATTCACCATCAAGTTCAACCCTATCAAGGGTGATTCAACTCCAGGGAAATCAGGTAAAAACCTCTAATAGTACACTTCCAACCAATGAATAAAACCGCACCTAAGTATCCCTCTTGGGTGGATCCCATGCTAGCAATGCATCAACCTTGGTTTGGTCCACTACCACTCTGGTCTATGAGATTACATGTCCTATTAAATGAATCTCTCGAATCCAAAAATTATACTTCCAGATATTCTCATAATTCTGGTTTTATTGGTCTGTGTCTAGGACCATCATAAAATTTCATTCATTCTTCTTCATGGAGACTCAGTACACCCGGATATCCTAAATGAAAACCGAAAAAACGCTATCTATGAATGGATAGATGATCAATTTTATGATTCACATGAATTCTATTGGAGTGTTTTTTCATGCCTAGAGTGATAAAAAGGTACACATTTTGATAGAAATGTCATCTAAATTTTATATTCTTTATATCCTTCTCTTGTGTTCTCATCTCCTGATTGCCTGACCCAAGGTAAAATTTCAATTACTATTGAACCACTATGAAATTATAAAAGTGTATGGTGATCCTATGTAGTGTAAGAATATTCTCCATTTTCAACAATATCATTATTCGTTAATCCACACATAACCGAAAACTATTATGTTCCTTCTTGATGAGGAATACTGAGGGTTCCCTTGGAGAAACACTGGGTCTCACAAACCCTTCTCCTAAAAGTTTAATAACATCACACTCAGGTCATGAAGCTATATGGGATCCATATAATATGATAATTAATATATTAGTTATATCTTAGGGTGTTATTCAATATAGTGGTCTATCATTTTATGGGGCGTTAAGCTGGGAACATCATCATGATAGATGTTCTTGTATTCTTAAACCAGTATATGGAATAAGTGTCCCCTAACAGATAATTCTCTAAGATTCATGATATCTAACTAGTTTTTAACCATCTACACTCTTCTATACCTTTTCATGTCATACTCTTCCCCGAATTGATTTTTCCCATAATGGAAAAACTCATAGAATCATTATGGATGCACCACATCCTCCACCAAAAATTATAAAAATGGGAAGAAAATGCTGATATTCAGTCCACTACTAATAGGAAACCCTCAGAAATCACCATTGATATAAATATATTTCATATTAAGATCATTCCACCTTCCATTTGGTCACACTATCAGAATACTAGTGAAATTATAGATTCAACTCTTTTTGGAGTCTCTATGTTAAAGAGTCAAGACAATGTCCAATCTATAATCTCTATGTCATGAACTAGAGAAGTGGTAAGAAAAAAAATCAAACCGTTGTCTATAAATATTGTTATTAAGGTATAATAGAGCTAGATAAAAATATATATCATACCAAGATCCTAGGGTTTATTGGCCTTAATATCTTATAGCTATCTTTTTACATACTAAAAACTCCTTGATCTACGAGAGAACCAATTGGGCGTAGTGGTGGTAATAAGTCAAAAATATAACAATTCATACTACACTACTGGCCCCATTGTGTTGTATTCCACCCTAAAGACCTTCCTAATACGACCATTATATCAAGATCAATGGTCCCCTAATTGTGTCCCACTCATCTATATGAGAGGTTAGACAACCTCATGGATTATGTACCCAACCATTATAGAAGAAACACCACCACTCCCTTGGCTTACTATAGTCATCCAGATAGACATTCACTATTGATCCTATATCATGGGATCTTATGATGAAGTATATAACATGATCTGATCATTATGACTATTATATGCTACATTTAGGTGAGGCCTTTCCACCTTCTTTCCCATTACCGACACCGACTTTAATCGACCATTCAACTACGAATCTATCCACCACTAAGGCCCACTTGTGAACTATAGAATAAGTGGTAACACAAAGAGATATCAAAGAATCATTAATATCATATTGTAATATGGGAACAATTTTCCAGTAACTAAATAATTAATACTTGATTATATATATGGAGTGTCGTGGGATATCCTTAAAATTCTCCAACTACTCTGTCAAGGTCATTCTAACCTGTTATAGATACAGATGTTGTTGGATGTTCACTTATCCATATATGGCTGGATAAAATATCGTTTTGTAGATAAACTCAAGGTATGACTTGGAATGGGATGTATCATCATGTCACAGAGTCACTAGACTCCCCCAAATATCAGTGAATCATTAAATAAGACTAAACACAAGGAAAACTATCATCTATGATGGAATTTTCACAAGAAGGATAACTTGAATGACTAACTCAAAAAAATCAATAGCCAATTAGGGGTCTATATCACCTCGAAATGAAGGAGGTAACTACCAATGGATATCATATAGTGCACTAAGCCTATGCGTAGACTCATCCGGCACTACAAGTGATAACTGATACTCAATCTATGGTGGTATAGCTGATGAAACACTTGGATGTTCAATCATTATTATTGGCCCATATATAGAAACATCATTTCTCTTAAGATCAACCTTGTGATCATGTAGTGGAATCCATTATGGATATATTCACATTTTCATCCTAAAATATTAAAAAGTTACAATGTTCATTGATTATATATGGGGAGATGAGTCGAGATATACATGGATACCACACCCCAATCTTATATGATACTTGTACTAATGATTCGCCTATAAGTAGTATATACATGTACTAACCAATCAATAAAGTTTTCATTGCCCTAGTAAATGGATACTTCTATCATTTCACCAACACAGACGTCCTTAGCACACATGCCTAGATCAAAACAAAATAACACATTTACCATAAATACAAAGACATATCATTGAAACTGGTCTTAAGGTAGAACCGGGTCTTCTAATTCCACTGTATCACAATCTATCCTAGCCGAACATGATCCATGAATTCATCAAGCCCTCATTCAGTAGTCTATAGGAATGTAACTTGCATGAAGTATTAACATCACACACAAGATAGGCCATATCCTAATTGACCATTACATACACAAGAATCTCCATGGCTATAAAATATTTAAATGTAAATAAACCTATAACTATGCATGCATACTTAAATAATCCAAAATCATAGAATGAAAATAAGATGCAAGATTCAAGGACCAAATAGATCCCCCCCAACAGAAATATAATACAATCATAACCTATAATGTAGTGGAGTTACATAGGTAGTGAAACCACTAGAACACACCAACTTTTTTAATTTAACCTAGCTCTTCCTTGTCCTGATCCCTATAGGACTCTATAATATAGTTTAACATTTGTATATGACATGACATATGGGGGAAGATCTCATGAAGGTGTGAGAATAACAAAACCCATTAGGTTACCCTAGAAATAATAGGACCATAGAATAATTAATACTCATCTCATAAAAAATATATAACAGTCTATGAATAAACAAAAACCATAGATATAAACCAGAAGGATATCACACCTACAGATAGTCACAATGAAACTACCAGCCACAAGATTCTTCTTGAAGAAATGTTCATTCCTGGAGAACCATATCCACAAGACATTCATTAATTATAGAAACCAATCCATATGTTTTTGATAATTTATCCACACCGAATAAAAGTCACTAGTTTTTTATGAATTCCATACTCAAATAAGGGACCACACCTAGGACCGTTGATGGACAGAATAATGCCAATATGAATAAACACTCTATGTTTTGTATTGTATACCAACAATAACAAATACCTTATAAATATATCATTCAATATAGGGGATCAGAACCCAATTCATAGATATAATTCCTATTCAACAAATCACACATATATGATAATAATAAATGATAGAGGATCCCACTTTGGACACACAAAGGGACACCCTGAACACTATCTGAGACTCATCCTCAATATGGGATCACAATCGAAAGATGTAATTGTAACTACATACTGTACCCTGGAGGTATTGAAATAATATAACTTACCCAACTAATAATGGCACAAAATGAACAAATTGAGGGCTCAGAACAACCTCATGGGGCGTACATGACATGTACTAGGGGTACATGGTGTTTCCAACCAACCAATGGTCTTCATGTGTGTATCTTCCTAACATGACTTGTAAACCTCAATATATATAGTGAGTAAGTATGCATATATGTTTTGTAGATGCTTATTAGAACACATACCATGTTGTTTGATCATAAATCTTTACTTCTGTTTTTTCACATGCACCAACCCACATAGTCCAACCCATGTCTGAGTACCTGGCTCTGCCCATGTACTCTTCTAGTGTACATGTATCACATCATGCCAATGCTCATGTATACAATGAGATACATGATTATCCACTATCACAAGTCACAAAGAAGGTGTCATGGGAAACATAGAATGTGAAATTTTTTTCAAATAGGAATCCTAATGATGCAACGGGGATACCACATGGTGTGCAATTTCAGATTACATTCCATGTAACATTGGATTTTTCCAGAACCTTTGGGTTCACCCAAAGTCATCCATGTGTGATTCCACAACTATGATTTTTTCTAATAATATCATAACAATGGACTCTCAACCTCACCTTCACCAATACAATATGATTACTGGCATAGATCCCCTCAAAAATTTGTCCACAACATCATATATTTTTCCACAGTGAGCTGCCGTCATGTATCAATTTTGGGAACAGAGCCCCTATTCTGACGACGTCTCCTTCCTCCTCAAATTATCCACTATCATCCTCAATACTAAAATTGAAACAAAAATCATAATATGTAACTATGGTAATTATTCTTTGCACAAAATAATGTTATAATAATCGTTGAATACTGGGAAATTGTCGAACCATTAGACAAAAACAATATCAATGATGACCGACTGAAGAAATGGGTACAATAACAATATACCATAAAAACTAAGGAACAGACATTAGACTTTCCTTGTATGTCCTCAATCATTTTTTTAGACTTAGATGAAAAAAATTTAAATATAAAACTAAAAAATAATTACACCTTAAAAAATTTTATCATCAATGCATAAATCAATTCTGGTTTGTGGAATTTATCCAATTCATACAGGAAAAATAAACATGATTAAACTACAATATTTAAACATTATAACTAGATTTTTGATTAATTTTTGATGAGAAATATCCTGAATTACTATTATTGGTGAGATCCAGGATCTCTAATGGAGTAATGACCCTAGATCTTAATTCGATCTGATGTTATCATTTAATGATCAACCAATGAATCATGTCCAATGAATCCTCTCCATTTTTATGGTTATATAGAAAACCCTGACGAATAGTCAACAAAAGAATTTTAATAAGTGGTTGTTAGGTTTATTATATTATGTAAATAAGTACTAAATATAACCCAATATGTATTTATTTTCCAATAATGGATTTCATGATTATCATCCCATAAAAACAATGAATAATTTACACTTAGGGAAAGGCCTAAACTCTAAACTCAACAGAGGCCCCAAATTTTTAATCTTATCCACCATTTAAAATTTATTCAACATTATCAAGAAAATTGAGGGCATGTGAATAGAATAAATTGAATATATTTCAATTATTAATTCTGGGTTAATGGATCCATATAATAATATGTTGTCTTAGCACATAGTCTCGAAAATATAACTTCTTATATTCGTTGATAATAAATTTTTAAAAAAATATGTGTATCATATTACATTAAAATAATTTAGTGAAACAAATATAACAAATATGTATTATGTAATTATACGTTCTATAAAAAAATTAGTGAAACAAACAAAATTTATTGAAAAATATATACATAATTAAACATTCATAACATGAAATACATAATATAAAGGATAGTCATTACCATTCTGGAATACATTATAGACGTGGAATATTTTGAATGAATTATTTCCAAGGTTCATAATGGAAACTAATTGAGAATAGTCAATCACCCATTTTTTCGAAAAATTCGTACCATTCTAATTGATAACAGAAGCATGATATAACTCCCCATCACAGACAATTTCCCAGCCCTCTTGTTCTTTACCATATATACATTTTAATTTTCTATTCTGAATTTCATTCAATTATTCCAAAAATATTTTTTCCAAAAATAGTTTCCTAATAATGTTACATCAATCTAATTGTCTCATTTTTAACAAAATTTAATTCATAATAAACAATTTATTTAAAAATTCATATTATAAATAAAATCATAAGGTTTTTCCAAAATTTACAAAACCAGAAATTCTCATAAAATCAATTTCAAAATCAATTTCATTGAATATAAAAGAAATAAAATTAAATAAATGAAAATAAATATCCTTTAATTATTCACTATAGTCAAAGAATACCCATTAATCTGGGAATCATTAACTACCAATGAAATCATTACAATCTAATCTATTAGAACCTTGTATCATGAATATGAGATCATTATTCATTATTTCATAAAAAATTTTTAATATGTGTGTCTCTAGATTAAGCATGCTATGATTGATTTTACAAGGTTTATTGAAATAAATTTAATGATAAATGAATCAATGTGTTCACTGAGATCTGTACTTTAATTTGATGCCAATATGATCAATCCTTTCCAGAATAACAATATTCATTTGTGGGAAGAACCCAAAATCACTCTCAAGGTTCTGTATGTCCATAGTAAATTGTAATATGGTGTTAATGATTGATTTATATTGTTAATATGTTGTTTAATTGAAAAACAAAAATGCATTTTTTGAATCACACATCTAGTATTAAATGTTGGGAAGCTAATGTTCGAAATACAAAAAACTCTATACTAAATAAAACCAATGTCACGTAATGGTTTTTATGGTCTATAAAACCATAAATCCAATAATGAATATATATAATTCATGGAATAAAAATTTCAAAATTAGTCCACAAATTTTTTGGAACAAATGGTCAAGATAGGAACTCTCCAATTCCTACCCAAAACTCCAAATACTATCCCAAAAAATATAAGAAAACACGATGTGGTAACATATTATCTTTACTTTTTCACATAGCATGACAATATAAAATTTAGAAATTATATTGGACCATTAAAATATGTTCAATCAATTAATTTATCTTAAATAGAAACACAATTTAGTGAAATTAAACACAATCAAATAATTAAAAATCTCTTAAAATCATCTTAGTGAAATAATAAATACTAATAAACTAGATATAATACCACAAGAGAAAAAAAATATTAATTTAATTCTAAAATTATAGTTAAAATACATAGTATTTGGGTGATGTATCCTACCCTGAAAAACTAATTAGAATTACTACAGTGACTTGGAAAATCCCTCTACATGGTCTAGAACTCTAGAATCATTACTTTATAACATATAGAATTCTACGTTTTCGACAATTAAAAATGTAATTACTAATTAAAATCCATAAACACATAATATAAATCCAAATAAATAGATCTAAATATACATATCATGATATATAATGATTTTGAAAGGTTTAAAATACAGGAAAATTTCCCATAACACCACATTAACTCATGTTTTGACACTATAATTATAGACTAATTAATTTTTTTTATATTCACCTTGATCTTTGTTAACCTTATATTTTATTTATCATAAAATTAGTAATAATATATTCAAATAATGATCTGATACATGTCTGTATTAGATTGACAGTACTATAAACCATCGTTCATAGAAACCCTCTAATGATGGGAATCAATACATGATTGACCCCACAAATCCCACTAATAATAGGATACATGTTACTAAATATATCCATGATAACAAAACAAAAACAATTGGATAAATTACCCTCATAATACATACAATAATAATAAATGGACATATAATCAAGAATACATGCGTTGGAGCATGAGTGGATATATGGTTTTATAGAACATGAATCTAATCCTGAACACCATCTTCAAATTGAAAATATTAGAATATATAATATACAGGTAAGAAGATGAATAAACTCAGTAATTTTGTTACTAGAATATCATTTTTAAATGAGAATGAATAATACTAAAGCCTCATAGTAAATAATAAAATTTATTTATTACATATTCAAGTGGATATGTAACCGAACAGTACCAAGGATCACTGACAATATACAATCACAACTGTAATAAAATAATAATTATATATATATATATATATATATTATAATGTATCAACATACCCACTAAACTAGTAACTATAATGTTCTAATATCATACATCTCAGAGATCCCATATTATATATATCCACGTAACAACATCCTCAAACAACATCAAAATTACTAAAATTATATATCTCAAACCACATTTACATATATTATACCAATATTATAAGACATATATCACAACCACATCCCATGTTCCATTTAAAACTCACTACATCACATGATAGATAAATCATAAAGTCAATTAAAATCATTCCCTCCCCCTTTTGAATGTTTCAACCACATATCAACATCACAATTTCATTATCACATTGCATCTCTTAAACCAAATACCATTACATCATTCCAAAGAATATTCTACAATGTCTGTATGAGAGAGTAGGGAAGGGGGTGATGTAATCCATCTTAACCTCTCACATCCTAGATGATAGGGGTACACTGAGAACCCAAAAACACATATGTAATTAAATAAGGTTACCTGACTCATGTGGTTATAGATATGTAATAAAAATTTTAAAAATGAAATTATATAGTGCTATAAAATAGATTAATTATATGTTCCCTAATACCCCATATCTATCAACATAATAATATCTTCATGATCATGGTGAAACATAAACATGAACATCAATTTCTAAGGAAAATGGACCATCATTCATTACTCACAGAACATCTAAAAAACATTAGTCAATTTCATGAAATATTTATAATTTTCATTATAAGATTACTAGGATCATTAAATTAATTAACCATGTATAAATTATGTCAACTAAAATTACTTTAGTTAATACCACATCCGTATTTATGTTTATTTTCATATACTACATATTATTTGTCCTCTTATTCATTTATAATTTATAAAAAATCTGTTTTATCGTTAAATCTCATTCCCGTTATTTAGCGTGTTAATATCAAAATCATTTCCAATTGATATTCATATTATACATAATCAATAACAGTCTCACTACACTATCAAAATGAATTTAAACAAACTTATCCAATTTCTAAACCAAATAATAACAACCCCAATAAAGAAAACACCATTACCATAAAAGTAAATCATGATAAAAAACTACAAAATTATTGTAGAACAACATCAAACAATATCCTAAAATCATCATCATCAATTTATCTGACATTTATAGAAAACAAAAAGACAAAAATTTATATTCTCACTTCTACTATCTATTTACAATGATATTATTTTGTTGTAACTTATCCATTGTTTAATAAATAAAATAAAACATCAAACATATCAGCATTGTATTTCAAAATTCAACTAAGAATATCCTTGTATCATCAAATAAATTATGTAAAATATTCCTGATCCATAATAACTAAAATTTTTGGATTATTATGGATTATTATTATCATTATGAAAGTCTAATTTATTTAAATGAAGTAAAATAAATCATTATAAGATTAAAATAATATTTTAAAAAATATATATAAAGTCCTAATAATATAAAATATATGAATATTAGGGGTAACACCACACAATAATTAAGGTATCCAATGATTAAAATATATTATAAAGGAATATAAATCCCCCAAGTCGTTGAAGTCATTCATATCAATTAAAAACAATATCAATGAATTCAAAAAAAGGGAAACATCCAAAAATATAATTTCTCATTGAAATGGACAAAATGTGAATAAATATATCAGCTATAAAAAATGATTGAATTGAATGAAAACTTTTACAAATATCCAATACTAAAGATCTACCAAGTGATGAGTATTGAAGACAAAAAAAAATACATGGTATTAGATGGAAGGATGAGGAAATGAATTCAATGGAAAAAATATAGTATTATTTATACATAATGTTTGGGGGAACAAATTAGGGGGTGAGTAATCTCACCATGGTTGAAAATTGTTTTCCTAAGAATATTATGATATGATGGTGAAAATATTGATCTCATTGATCCTTGAAAATATATATGACTAGGGAACATAATGATGGAATGATTAACATAACATCGTAATGATGTAATACATAATAATAACATTGTAAGATTTTCAACCATCCCTTTACACAAATTATATTAAGACTGCAAACATGCTTCAATGGAGAGAATCATGATGCAATTATACCAAAAAAGTGAAATATAAGAAGGCTGGGAAAAATAGAAAATCCTATAATAATCCATTCTATAAACTATTCTAAACCAATAATAAAGTTGTATTGTCATAGAATTTGGATATTGTTTTACTAATAGTAGAAATTTCATACTTAATTCCACTTCACCCCTATTAACCAACTGGAAACCAACTTTGAAAACCTCTATGAATTCAATAAAATAATGTATCCAAATAATGTAAATCTAGGCCTGTATATTTTATATATCCCAAATTTATCTCTTATTTTAAATTTAAATATAAAAAATAATATGATGACACATCTGCATCGGGTTCCCTCTAATATACCTCTAAATCTATCATATTTACATCAAATATGGATATAGACAACATAATAGTGAAAATTTTCAATTACATCAATATAAACACAATATTTACATCATTAGAAGAAGAAATATAAAACCAAATGGGTAACATGGAACACATCTATAACACTCAGTCAAATGAACAACACTTTTATCCCTATGCCTCAAAATGATCTATGTAAAGGAAAAATATATCCATGAATCCCATTCAATAAATGAACTTGAATATCATTGCTTCACACCATAAATTTTTTACCACTCACAATGTAAATTTATACCCAATAAATGATATCAATTATTGATGAACATATTTATTAATCAATAAAAAATGAATATATACTTAATATGATCCTTCTACAATGATCTATTGCTGTAATATTTTACCTCAATAACATACTATAAAAATTTATAATTATTGATAAATCATGGATAAATCATTATGCTTCTATAAAACATCAATAGATATCTATGTGGATAATTTTTTATAAATTCAATGTCACTAACCTCAAAAATTAGGGGTACCACAATTAATTGACAAAATACATTTGAATATGTTGAGTAACATTTATCTATTCATAAATCACAAACACACTCGCTATCATGAACTATAACAAATCTTATCTATGAATTTTGGACTCGAAAATATCAATCTAATAAAATTAGTGTTTTTAATCTTTCTATTTAGTACCACAAGAATATCTATACCAATTGACGAGAAATAGATTTTAAAATAAGAAAACATAAAAGGTTAAAAAATACACCCACGAAATTCACAATTCCAAAAAACAGAAACAGAAAATGTTTCACAGAATCTATATCATACTTTTAGAATTACCATATATCAGAGGTAGAAAATTAGTTATATGAAACAACTGATATCCAAAATAAATCTACTATAACTTTCATACACACTTTTTAAAATTAGGATATTGATTGGAGTAGATCATCCTTAAAACCCTATGATTCCCCACTAATTCAACTATATAAATCCTAAATTATAAAATAGTATCTCGTTAATGGAGTTACCAATATTAATTAACATGGGTTTCAAATTCAGTGATATAATATTAATTAGTCATAATTTAGTATAACAACTTATAAGTCTATATGAATGATATTTATATCATAGGAAAATAAAATAAGAGCACATAATAAGTTGAAACAATTGTGTGGAACAACGAATGGACCATTTCTATTTTCATTAAAAATAATTTTTTTTTTCATTTTGAATGATATTTTATTTTAAAAAATTTTGTTTCCATAAATACTAAATATTTGATCGTATATATTTATGAAATCAGAAGTCAAATTTCCCAGGGTCATAAATTTGATCAAGACATAAATTTGTTTTAAAATTAATAAGATTTTAATTTAAAAAAATAATGTCATCATAATTAGATAATATTTTTACAAAATGAAAATAATTTTTGGATTATATATGGTGAATTCATAATAAAGTTATTTTTCAATATTTTCAAAAAATACTGATTTTTAGTGAAATATAGAATTCATTTTCTACCGATGTTGTTACATTTATGACATCATCACAAGTCAAATATTACCAAAAAAATATATAAAACCATTTTATAATTTTACAATGTATTTATGGAGAATATTTAATAATTAAAAGTTGATATTTTTAATTTATATACCTATATTCAAATATTTTTGGACCAATGTTATATTTTATTCTGATAAGGAAATATGTTTAGATATTTTCATTTATTTGATTGTTTGAATGATTTAATCAATTTTATAACAATTTAAATGATAAATAATCCTCATTTTTAAGTAACTTTTAAAATTATTTCATTTGAATAAATTCAATTCAGAATTAATTGGCCTAAATATTAAATGATCAATATTTTATTATAAGAAACCCCTCTCATCCACTTAAGAATACCACCACTAACAACCAAAAATTTTCTAAAATGTTGTTCTATTTTGCTCAAATTAGATCCAAACAAATCATCCTCTAACCCTATTCTCATCTCATAAAAGATTCTATCCCACCAAAAGATTATAATGAGGTAACTTACATATAATCTAATGAGTGAACTTCCAATGGAAGATGTGATATTCTAAACCAGATTATCTGAAATCATTATCTACTTATATAATAAAAAATCAATTAAATATCTGATATTATGAGAAAATAAAAATTATAAATTTTAATTAATGTTATTATACTAATTTAATATTAATTATCTACTTTCCACACATCCATACTACAGTGAAAATGTTTCTTCTTTTACATCAAGTTCACCACCTCTATAGACGATGTGTCTCATTTCTCTTCACATAATACATGGATGGTTTTATGGATATATTTAATGAATAATTAAAATATTTATAGAATTATTAAAACCAGGGAATAATAAATTATAAATTTTATTAATTTTATTATCATAATTTTATTAAAAAAATTACTACCCAAAACGACCATAATGGAACTGCATTTATAATATGAGTTTTTTTATCATAAATAAAACTATATAAATTTTTTGATTATCTATTAAAAAATATTACTTTTAATAAAAATTATACAGATTATATAACTAATTAATTTCCCCTTTGACTGTAATTATTATACTGATTTTTTTCAGGGAAAATTGTCTGAACAACATGAAGTGATCAATATGATCAAAAACTAAATAATGAATTAATCATAAAAAATAGTTGAACATTAAATATTAAATACACCTAAAAAGATTATGAAATTATTGTTTATTAATAATAATAATTTTATTTTGGATGTTATATTAACATGATGAACGAGTTTAAGGCCCATAGTATGAAATCTTCTAAAAATCCTCATTAAGTATGTGTTAATCATTCGATTATTATTCCATTCCTACTAACCAATTTTCATGAACTGATTATATAATTTTACATACATTTTCCTTTCATATTTTCAATGTTAATTTTCCCATTAAATTTGGTGAATATTAAACTTTCATCAAGTATCTAGGTCAATTACCACACCTATGAAAAATTGTAGGATATTTTTTTGGTTTTATACACATGGGGGTTGGGGGGGGGGGGCTATCCGTTAAAAAATTGGACCATTTTTCATAAAATCCATCTTAATAGGATAATTTATAAACATACTTCTGGACTATTTTTTATATATCTTGTTTTGAAAATAATTTTATGACCCATTATTTTTTATTCATTTATTAACATCCAAAAAAATACATAAAACCATTATGCTATTAGAATATTTATGATATGGAATTTGGTCATTCTATAATAAAATATTGTGTATAAAGATTCATTTTCAGGGGTTTCTCTTAGAAATATGACATATGTAAGCGTTTTTATGCATTTAACATAATCGTGTATATGTTTTCAATGTTACTGGTGGGTGTAGAATTATGCATCAACCCAATTCTTGGGTAATGTTTTCTTCTCATGAGATATGATGCATGATGCATGGCCAGTGGTCATAATACACTCTATTATGTTAAAATAGTAGTGATACATAACTTTTTCTTATGATATGAGGATTTGGGTTGATTCGACGTTATTATTATTTGATGACCCATTAATGTTATCAACTTCATTCCATTATTTCATATGAAAATACATAACACATCACTTTTATTTCATTATGATGTGAAAATTTCCTAATAATTACTAATTATCATTATGATTTACTCCTTTTTTTACAATTATATACATTATATCTCATAGGTTTTACTTATTTTTGTCAAATTCTATACTATAAAGTAAAATAAATCCCATGGGACTTATAAAATTTTAATAGATATAGAAATAATGATGATGTAGTTTATGTTATTTTTATTTGTTCCATGAATAGTTTCCCAAACACACACCACCTCATGATTTTTTTGTGGTATTTTATTAAAATTATGTTAATAATCATGAAATTAGATCTATAAGTGACATTGGCACCTATAGTTGGTATCAACACACAATTTAGTATTTTTTATTAGGATGATAAAATATTTCATTAAAATGGTAGTTATATGATTAAATAAAACATATTAATATTTTTTTAGTCATAGAGATTGTAGTTTCTCTATAATTTCACCCCTTTATGGACACATAAACATGGATAAAGGCAATATAAATGAAGTAAATTGGGTTAATAACATTATAAAATGATGATTGGGAGTAAAATCAATCAACACCTTGGTAAAAATAGTGGCTATAAATATAAACATGGCCTTATGGACTTGGCTGTGATAGTGGTGAAACTATGCCCTCATTGGCATTGTACACTGTGGAAGTAAACAATACATAAAATACTGGAAGCAGTAAATATCCAAATAAAGTAAACACCAGAAGACTGAAATATTAAAACTACAGGAGCACAAATCTAAAATGATGAATGATACAAATTCCTGGGAAAACAGTCAAACAAGTCACAATGCTAAATACATCCAGTACTAAACACAAGTACAAAAAAACAGATAAACAAATCCTCAGTATCGCAATCATGTGCTTGGTCTCATGCTCACCAACTCTATAACTAATCAAGTACCTGACGTAGAAGGGAGTTTCCCTTGTCTATACCCGCAACAATATAATTTTTTTGGTACCAAAATCATGGTCCAAATAGGGTGTGAGATGAAACCAAGTAGGAAGCCCCCACAAGATATATGCCTAATAGTCAGTGAATATGTGGAAGGTAAAATTGCAGAAAGCAGTAAATAATGAAGTTCTCAATAGTAACAATCCATAGTTTTTTGTATCAAGAAACAAATAATCAAAGAAGATAATCACCATATGTATCCCACTGAAAAGTACTCACATCCTACCCCCTTTGGTCCTACCTAACAGATGCAAGCAAGTAGCTGACAAACATGTAACCCTCTTAGAAGTTCTCATAGCCTATCCCCTCTGGATCTAACTATTAAGTACAAGAAACCCTCTAGGTAGTACACTCAATCTAACCCCTTTGGACTAGGTAAAATATAGACTCTCTGAGGAAGAAATCACTGTGAATTCTAGCTATAGTCTCATAGTGTCTAAAGTCACTTTGGGGAAGCACTCTATGTTAATTCCCCTTGTGGACCATGTTGAGGAACTACAAAAAATCTGAGGAAGCAATCAACATCAATTACCCCTATGTTATCACATCTTATAACTATAAGACACTATGGAGAGGCCCTCAACTTCAAATCACCATATGGTCTATAGACCAGGTTCTCATGGCCCTGTGTAAGTCAAGAAAGTGTAACAGCGCGTAGCGGACAATGTAAAAATCATGAATTACATGGTTGGCATTCTACAACACAACATCATAACAGAACAACAATCACACCATCATACAATACTAGGCATGGGAAACAGATGATGTATCCTAATAGGCTATGCAGACCCAAATGGTCATATGAATAACATGCATGGGAAACACCTCCAAAGCATAGAAATCAACCCCATTCACATAAAAATAATCTCTACTCGCACACACTAGAAAAGAAGTAAATTAATAGGGTCAAAAAAAGTAAATGAACAACACCATGATCATTGGTATTGGCTATTTTTCACATATAATTCAATGACATTAAACCGAAAGGCACAAAGCACATACCTTTAGAGTTCTGGTGAAAACGATCCACAATCAACCGCACCCACCAATACGGGAAACCGCTTCATGAATAACCACTCTAAAATTCTTTCCTTGTCATCCACAATCCTTAAAATCAACACCCAAGGAAAATCCAATAGTAGATCTACATGAAACTGATTTAGATATTGAAAAAATAGAGAGAGAGAGAGAGAAGAGAAGATCTAGGGAAAACCACAGAGAAACCAAGTGGAGAGACATACCCAAGAAGAACCTCCATCGTTCCTTCATAAAACCCCTACAATTTGCCTCCAGAATGAGCTGGAGAGCACCTTCATCATTTGAGAACCTAAATCCTCGAGTGAGGATCAAGTGGGAGAGAGTTTGGAGAAGAAATGTGAAATCCTGAGTGGCCTGGGACTTAAAAACCCTAAATTGAAGTGGTCGCATGGTTACCCTGCAGGGTTTGGAAAAACGGGCAACAACCATGCGGTTTCCTCTGTATCTAACAGGGACTTCACACAGCTTGACTGCACGGTTTGAAAAAATATGTGCTACCCATGAGGAGCCCAAAGTCAAGGGTTGCATAGTTTTCTGGGCTGGCCGCATGGTCTTTTCAGACCGTGCGGCAATCGTGTGCCAACTGTGCACCCCTACACGTCCTCCAGAATATCATATTTTTCTCAGAAATGACCTAAAAAGTACAACCTACATAAAAATAAGGTCTAGGTTCTTATAAAATTCCCCCCTAAAAGAAATTTTTTCCCAAATTTCTCCAGCGCGGCGTAGAAGAATAATCCTCGAACAGTTCTAGCCACTGGGCTCGTACATTAGCCTACCTCTCCCATGTCTCGTCCTGTAATCACTCGTGCTGCCATAGAACTCATACCAGAAGAACAGCCCGTCCATGGAGAACCATTTTACTTCGATTGACAATACAGATAGGATGGTCCTTGAATGACGCATACACTTGAACCTCATCCTCATCAGGTTGAATGGCATGAGACGGGTCTGGAATGTAATGTCGAAGCTGTGAAATGTGGAAGACGTTGGGCATAACACAGAATATATGAGGTAACTGCAACTGATAGACAATCAACTAACTATCTCCAACATGTCAAACAGTCTTACGTACCTCGGCAAAAGCTTAACCTATCACCTGATCCTTCTGTACCCCAACCGTGGTGCGAAACGTAGAAAAACCTAATCTCCTACCTCAACCTCCAAAGCTTGTCTCTGCTAATCAGCATAAGACTCCTGACGAGACTGTGTAGTGACCATCCTCTTCCGAATCAACACTATCTTCTCTATGGTATTCTGAACAAGATGAGGTCCCATCAAAGATTCATCTCATGCCTCCACCCATCACAAGGGTGATCGACATGTATTACCATACAAAGACTTATAATGTTCCATTTTTATAGTTGGTGGAAAACTATTATTTTAGAAAAATTACACAAGAGGTATATGCTTCTCCCAAGAACCTTCAAAATATAGGACGCATTCTTGGAGCATGTCCTCATGAACCTAAATCATACACTCAGAATGGCCATCTATCGGGGGTGGTAAGATGTACTCAAAAGTACCTGTGTACTGAAAGCCTTGTGAAGCCCCTTCCATACCCAATAAGTAAGACACTCATCCATGTCAGAAATGATAGTCTGAGGAACTCCATGAAGACGTACAATCTCTCAGATGTACAATCTTCCTAGCTAATCAACACGAAAGGTATGCTTGATTGGATAATAGTGAGAAACCTTTATTAGTCTATCATTGACAACCAAAATTGCATCATTCCCTCAAGGAAACCATGCAAAACAGTCACGATGTCCATCACGACATCATTACACTTCAACTCAGGAATGTTTAACTGCTGTAAAATCCCTGCTAGTCGATGATGTTCTGCCTTCACCTACTAACAAGCGGAACACCTCATGATAAAACAAAAAATGTACCTCTTAAAGGCTAGACAACAATACTAATGGTGTAGATCACGATTCATCTTGGTGACACGAGGATGAACTTCCCAACTGAGGAATGAAAATTCTGCATCATCTCCTCGTATATGTCTGTTGTCACCAATACGCACCCCTGGAAATGCAAGATCTCATCCTCACATAAAGTCCATCCATGAATAGGGTCCTCTCCTGACACACTCTCCCTTAGGACTAGGCCTTCATAATATGATAGCTACCTCATTCAAACTCAATCCATAAGATTACAGATAAAAGCTACAGAAGAAAGATACGTTTTCCCTTGACTGTAGTGCACCTCCAAATGAATCTCAGAGAAAAGAGCCATTAGCTGCCACTCACTACTGGCCTTCTAGACTACTTTTATCTGAGTCCTCTAGCTCAAAGCATTATCCACTACGTTGCCTTTCCCATTTGTATAGGAATGCTCAAAATCGACGGACTGATGAAACTCAACCCACCTTTGTTGCCTCAAATTCATGTCATGCTGAGTGAAAATGTAGTTGAGGCTCTTGTGGATGGTGAAAAACAAAAATTTATCTCCAATAAGATAATGTATCTAATATCATAAGGCATGTACAATAGCTGCCATCTCTAGATCGTGCGTCATGTAATTCCTCTCATGCGGCCTTACCTATCCAGACCCATACACAATGACTTCATCTCCCTGCATAAGCAATACTCCTAGCCTGATACCTGAAGCATCGCAACAAATAGTATATCTCTTTCCTGGAGCTTCCAATACTAGTATCGGTGCTTAAGTCAACTTCCTTTTCATCTCCAGAAGGGCTAACTCACAAGAATATAACCATAATAACATCACACCCATCTTACCCAGACCTGTCAGTAGTATTGATAAGAATGAATAGTCTTCTATGAAATGCATGTAGTATCCATCCATCCCTAGAAATCTTCAAACATCAAAGATGTTCTTCGGCTGCTCCTAGGAAACTACAGCTCTAACTTTCTCTGGGTCTACTTATACTCCTTCCACTGAGATGACATAAACCAAGAAGTGAATCTCATCCATCCAAAAGTGGAACTTTGAGAACATAGCATGTAACTGATTCTCCCTTAGTTGTCACGACCCGTCTTCGGGGACCGTGCCGTGACTACCCACAAGCCCGCCTTCCATAGGCCAGGGGCTGGCGACTAGCACCAAAGGAGTAAGATCCCGATAACTAGGAAGGCAATGCCTTTATAAAAGAAAACAAGCACCATAGAGTACAAGAGGAAACGAAACACTAAGTACAAAATAAAAGCTGAAAAGTAAATGGGCCATAATACACACCCAAAAGAAAGTACAACTACAACTGAATAAGGTAAAACAGCAAAAAGACATACAGATGGAAGAGGGAAGCAGCTCCTGGGTCGTCCTCCTCGGGTCCTTCCTGAAGGGTAGGTACATATAGCCTCCTCCACGCTCTCGTCCATCAACCTCCTCTGTGAGTCTTCTCGTCGCGTACCTCCGGGTACTGACTCATCATGTAGTCCACCTCCGGGTACTGACTCGTCGTGTAGTCCACCTCCGGGTACCGTCCAGTTGTCAAACACTCAGCCTCCGTCAGCACTGCCCGTCGTCTGCAACCAACACAACGAGGTGCGGGCATAGCCCATGCAGGGGTGAGTGTAACGATACTCAGTAGGGACCCCGAGTCCCTCAAGGTCTCACTAAACCAACAAGGATAACCACAAGAAGATCTCAATAAATAACCTCTACTTAGATATATGCCCATACATATACCTAAGTTATCAAGTAACCCATCTCAATCATGAGGAAACACAAGGATTGTGAAATCAACGGATAACCACTACCCAAGTATATGCCCATACATATACCTAAGTTATCAAGTGACCCATCTCAATCATGAGGTAAACACAAAGATCAAAAGTCTCAGCTCAAACCAGGATTTTCATTATCGAAACCGTAACTGCTGAAGAGCTCCGTCTCTGGAGTGTACAGTGGTCCTTTCATGACTCCGAGGTATTTCTCACTAACCTCTCCTATCGAGTACTCGGGTTTGCGGCCAACTACTGGGCACTCCTTCCGCTGAGGGTCTGTCGCCAAATACCGGGCGCTCCCACTAATATCCTAAAGAGGTACTCCTCCTGTCGAGTATCGCGGGTTTGCGGCCAACTACCAGGCGCTCCTTCCGTCGTGTGTCTATCGCCAAATACAAGGCGCTCCGTCCACTGGGCTAGTCGACTCACTCTAGGTAGAGTCAGTCAAGCAGTCGTCAAGTCTCAGCCGGCTACACGGTCTCCGTACTCCGCATGCTCGTCTCTGGGAGGGTCCGCTCCACGAGCTACTGGTCGATACTCCAAGTATCACAAAGTCACACAATGAAGTATCTCAAAGGACCACCTCGTCATATGGGTCTCAACACAACAGACAGCGCGTCAATCGGACGCTCGGTCTGTGAGTTATTAGCCTTTTCGTCCCAGGGGCCCGGTTGGTTTTGTGTGCGAACCAATCCGGCCGTAACTCAACTATACCCTGAACACTCATAGGGTATACTCATAGGGACTTTTTCTCAATGAGATCACCAGCGCTGCTGATGGTTCGTCAAACGAACGTTCTGTCAGAAAGGTATCAGCTTTTCCGTTCCGAGGGTCCGGTTGGATTTCGGTGCGATCCATCCAGGCCACTATCAAACTGCATCCAAATCTCGGTGAAAGATGCCAAAAGTTCCGTATCATCAACAGGAACTCAACACAACAGACGACGTGTCAATCAGACGCCCGGTCTGAGAGTTATTGGCTTTTTCGTTCCACACCCACCCTGGGAAACTTCCCATGAGGTCACCCATCCTGATCACTACTCTAGGCCAAGCACGCTTAACTATGGAGTTTTAACCACGTAGGCTCCCGAAAAGAAAGGTGCACCTTGAGTATAGTATACCGAAACTACTGTCTCGATCCAAGGATCGAGTTGCCGCTGACGGCGAGTCGTTTGGAGACCCGTAGCCCAAGATACGAGCATTTGACCGAAAGTGGTCCGAAATTTGGGGTCTGGGCCCGGGACGACCACCCCCCCCCCCCAGGTCGGCCGAACCGGGTCGACCCACCCCGGGCAGCGTCCTGGCCCGACGACCCGCCACGGCCGGCGGCGCGGCGGCACGGTCCGGCGCGGCAGCGCGGTCCGGCGCGGCGGTGCGGCCTGGGCGCCGTTTGTGTACCACGCGCGGGGGGAAAAGCCCCCCCCTCCTTTGAGAACCGCGGCCCCTTAATTGGGGCCGCTTTTGAGACCCGGCCGCGGGAAATTTATTCCCCCGGTCTCCATTGTCTGGTCGGCCTGCACTGGCTGGCCGGTTTCGCCAGCAAGGACCGGCGACGGCCGGTCCATCCATCACCGAACACCGGCGGCCCGGTGCCGGCCGCCGGTCATCTTGCTCCGCCGCGGCCCGGAACCGGCCACGACCTATACCGTCGGGCGCGATGCGACGACATCGCTTCCCTCCGCCGCGACCCCGCTCCGGCCGCGACGCCTTCGACTTTCTTCGACGCGACGCGACGACGTCGCGTTCTTGGATTTCATTCCACGGCGCGGCACGACGAAGCCGCACAATAATTGCCGTGAGATTCCCGTGTGGTGCGACGGCACCACGCCATCCCGTTCTATCTGCAAGGAAACAATTATGAACTTGGGAGGGGGGTTCGGCCGTGTTGGTGCGGTCTGGGCCCCCCTCTCGTTAGACAATAACATTTAATCCTTTATCCTCGAAGTTTGACATTCTAGAATCAAGAATGGAAAATAAATAAATAAAATATCAACAATCCCCTACCTCGGATTCAAGTGCGGAGCACGCCAATCAAGCCGCAGAAGACTAGCGTCACGGAGGTCGGGCGTCGCAGAAATCGAACGTTGTTTCCGTTGACGTCGAGGTGCGTCTGAAGAGGTACATCGCTGGAGAAGCTTCGTAAGCTGACAGATATAGTCCGAGGAGGAAACAGCGTCTCCTTTCGTTGACAGAGGAAGAAGATCAAAGAAGCGGCATCGTCGATCTTCAGAAACACACCGGCTACGAAGAAAAGAAGAGGCGTTCTTCGTCAGAGCTTAAGTGTTCTTCGTGTTCTTCATCAAGGTTGAAGAAGATGGATAGAGCTTCTCAAAATATCTCAAGGTGGTAAAGGAGACCAACCCAAAATAAAATAAGCTTAAGCCTTATTTTATTTACACAACTAAACATTTGAATTTCAAAAGATAAGAAACGAACCATTAATTCGTAGAATTAATTCAATGAAAGAAACATCTCATTTAATTTACGAAATAAACCACCCAATTAAATGGTCTGTTAAGAATTTACGAAAACGTGTCATTTGACTTTCATAATGATGGGTTTTCGTGGGTGCGTTACATAGCGGAAAGAAACGGCGGGGCTCGTGCGAGCCCCACCTCACAAATATCCTACCAAGAGGGTAGGATATTTATGGATAGTACCCTATCCGATTCAACTCAGATTAAGCCGCTTTTAAGTGGCTTCAAGTGGCTTCCAGGTGGCTTAACTGAAATAAAATAATGTTGTCGCAAAATTATTTTATTTCTTAACCTTAAGCCCGAAAATTAAAAACCACACCCGAGTAAACGCAACTCCGGAAGAGGAATTTCTAAGCAATTACCGGCGCTGCGATTCCATCGGTGCCCTCAGAATTCGATTCCGAGAACTAGTTCAAAAGTTAGAAAAACCCGCTCGTCTGTTCACTGAACGTACCTGAGCCAAACTTCGAAAATTGATTCCGGGAACACCAGGCCTCAGAATCAGGCGCCGTCAGAAACTGAGTTCTTGTAAAATTCCAAAGAAAATTAAAAAAAATTCCTTGTTATTTACGGGTCTTTTCATTAGTGTACTTAATAAAATCCTAAGATGGGTAGCATGGTCGTGTTGAGTGTGAGAGTACACCAAGATATCGTCCAGGAAGACCACCACAATGGAATCCATGTATGGATGGAACACTCAGTTCATCGGTGCCATAAAAAAAGTTGGTGTGTTCATGAGACCGAACGACATAACCATGTACTCGTATAGACTATACCTTCTCTTGAATGCTTCAAGAGGTATATCTGATGGTCAAACGTGAAACTAATGATAACCAAATCACAATTAAATACTTGAGAACACTCGGTCTCCTCAAATTTGATCAATGTGGTCATCAATCCTCAGCAAAGGATAGTTGTTCTTGACCATCAACTGGTTCAGCTTCCAATAATCTACACAAAGCCTAAGTGTATCAATTTCCTTCATCACAAAAAGGACTCGGAAACCCCAAAGAGGAGTACTGGGTTGGATTAAACACTTTTCCTGCAATGCCTCCAAATTCTTCATGATTTCCTACAACTCAGATGTAGCCATATTATAAGGAGGAATGGACACTGGTGCCGCTCCTGGAACAAGTTCAATCATGAGGTCTAACTCACGCTCTGGAGGGAAACCTGAAAAGTCCTCTATACAGTCATCTATAAAACAATCCACCATAGGAGGGAATTGCAAATGTGAATTCCCCAGGTCGTCCAGATACAGTCTAGCAATCTGGGTTGTAACTCCTTCCATCCCATGATGATCTGGACCCGCTCTTCTTTCCTGGACATCCCATTTTCCCTTATGAAGAAAAGATAAACCCTCTGTTGATATGAAACTCACACTGCTGCAATAATAGTCAATGAAAACCCTGAAGGGAAATAGTTAGTCCATTCTGAGAATGACATCATTGTATGTCATCTCTAGATCATAAATATCACAAAGGAAGTGCCACCCACTAACTTCAAGAGGGCACTCCTTTCACTAACGTAAACCAGATGTTCTTATCCCCAACAGAGTGTCTAGTGTCAAAACATTGGTAGAAGAAAAGATACAGAGACCAAGGCTCTCCACAATAGCAATAGATATAAAGCTATGTGTAGAAAAATTATCGAAAAGATATGAAGATAAAATAGAGCAACTAGGATCATACCTCAAACTGTAGAGGTGTCGGGATCCTACTCTTGATGGGTTTGGTTCACTACAAAAGATTGGCCCTCTCTATGACCATGTGACCCTGCATGAATTCTGTGAGCTAATCCACACTATTGCTTCTGGTATCCTGGTTTACTGACCACCAAGGCCTCGACCTCCACCTCTACCTGGATAGACGGAAGATCACCAGTTCACAAACTAGTGAAAAAATAGTGGAGAAACTCCGATACGAGGAGTCATAGATGAAGCCATGTCACCAGCTACTAGTGAAATAATCTGGCAGAAATGCTGAAGCACGGTGAAATAAGAGGAATACTTCATAACTAAACGAGTACCCAGCTCCAGAATCATAAACTCCCAGGCTCGGTAGGCCCTCATGGTCTGCCAATAGAAATAGTCAAATAAGATGCGTTGAAATTCATCCCATTCCATAAACATCTAGCGTCTAACCTGGGAGATCACATCCCACCACCTCTGGGTGGAGTCCCGAAGCATATAGGAAGAAATCTTGACCCTCCTCTTAAGAGGCATTTCCAGATGCTCGAAGATCGTCACCATGGAATCTAGCCATGAATCTACAGCCTGGGGCACCCTATCCCCTAAGAAAGTGGGAGGATGCTGTTGTAAAAGACATGTGTCAAATCTTCAATCGATTGGGTGGTTGGAAGTTCCCCCAGAAAGGTTTACATAATCCTCAAAAATCCATACATGAATTTTACATCAACTCCTGGGTCAGGTTCAACTACTTGGGCCAAGACTTGCTCCATAGGAGGATCTGCAGGATGTTTTGAATCAGCAATATCTGGTTTCTGATCACCGCCTTGTGGCTGGCATACAACCAGAGGACATCTCAGTGTCATGAATCTTCAAGGCCTAGTGGACACCATAGATCAGAATTAACAGGGTCTAAAACAATGGAGTGCACGATGTGTTCTTACGAAAGATTGTTTCTTCCCGAACAGAAGAACACATGTCGTGTAGTCAAAACTACACGGTGTGAATTCTGGGTTTTTCAAGACATTAAGCCTCAAAACTACTCTGGATCCCAATGAAACACAGAAACAAACATTATAAGTGTCAAATTATGATCTGTGGGGGCCCATACTCCCCATGAAACAAATCATGGAATCATACACATGTTATAAACAAGCCAAGGCCTGGCGAGGGTCCCCCATGTTCTAGTCCATGATGGCCCATAACACCTCAGGAACCAAAATTTGGTGTTCTTCCTAAAAAAACCCTTATCCAACAATACTATATCAAACAACATGTATTCTTATCAAAGCACCTATCACAAAAACATGCATATTCTACACAAAATTTATCACATCATCATGAAATTTCTAAAGCACCCTTAATGGCATGGAAAGAATGCATGACATGTGATTTCATACACATGCCTATATGATGCATGATATGGGAGAAGCTAATCTCATCATGTTTCGAAAAAAATAGAACCTCAATAACATCACTGATAACAGCACAAAACATGTGAATCACCCAACGGTGAAATTAAATAAACTGTAAAATTACAAACCAAAAAAATTATAATAAACGAGGTAGATTAGATTTTCCCTATACACGGGTAAGCTAATATTCGACACAACCTATTACCAAGTTCCTATTTATTCCTATCCCTAGATAAATGCTCCAAACAATAATTCATAAAGAAAAAAAACATGCCTCTGATACCACTTTGTAACGTCCTGGTTTCGGAAGCCACAAAGAGGTGCCCCGTACCAGGTTGGTCAAATGGGGTCAAGTGCCTTTCCCCGAACGCCAGAGGCTGTTGACTAGAAACGAGGGGCTTGGGTTTGATAGTGGGGATACTATTCCTTCATTGGCAGAGTACATAGTGGATGTAAACAATACATACAATAGAGCAAGCAGTAAATATCCAACAATGGTAAAAAACAGAAGACTAAAATAATAAAACAAATGGTGCACATATATAAAATGATGCAAGGTACATATGCCTAGGAATAGAGTAAAACATGTCACAATTATAAATACAACTAGTACTAAACCCATTTACCAATGAAACAGATAAAAATATCCTCAGCATCGCAAGCCTATTCTAGGTCCCATGATCTCCCACTCTATAACTAATCTAGTACATGAAGTAGAATGGTGCTTCCCATTATCAATAACTGCAACAATATAATCTTTTTTGTCCCCAAACCATGTCCCAAATAGGGTTTAATGCGAATCCCAGTAGACACCCACCACAATATCTGAGCCTAACATTCATCCAATAAATGCCAGGTAAAAGTTCAGAAAGTAGTAAACAAGGAAGTGCACACAAGTTACAATCCACCATTTTGTGTATCAAGAAACAACTAATCAAAGCAGATAATCACCACATGTAACCCTATGGGATATACTCATAGCCTATCCCGTCTGGTCCTATGTAATAGATACAAGAATGCAGTTAACAAACCAGTAACCACTAGGAAGTGCCCACATCCTATCTCGGCTGGTTCTACCTATATATACAAGTAACCCTCTAGGAATTACACTCAGTATAACCCCTCTTGTTAAGCATAAGAATAGACTCACTATGGAATCACACAACGTTATTTCCCCCTATAGTTTCGTATCATACTAAAGGCGCTTTGGGGAAGCAGTCAACATCAATTCCCCTGTGGCCAACACTGAGGAACTGCAGACACTCTGGGGAAGCACTCAACATCAATTCCTCCTATTGTCTCACATCGTATAATGATAAGACACTATGGAGAATCCCTCAACTTCAATTCCCCCCTTGGTCTATACACCAGGTTCTCACGGCCCTATGTAATTCAAACAAGTGTAACATCGCATAGCGGCCAAGGTAAACCTCATGAACTACATGGCTAGCATTCTACAACACAACAACATAATATAACAATAGTCACAACATCCTGCAACATTAGGCATGGGAAACAAACAATGCATCCCAATAGGATATGCATAACAAAATGTTCATATGCAGAACATGCATGGGCAACACCTCCAAAGCATAGCAATCAACCACATTCACATACAAATAACCTCAACTCGCACACACCAATAATGCATGGAATTAATAGGGTTATAAATGGTAAAAGCACAACACCCCATTCATGGGTATTGGATATAATTCATATATAATTAAAATACATTAAACCGATAGGCACAAACCACCTACCATTAGGGTTTTGGTGAAAATGATCCACAATCAACTGCACCCACAAATCTTGGAAACCGCTTCATGAAAAACCGCTCTAAAAACTTCTTCCTTAACATCCACTAGCCTTAAAATAAACACTCAAGGAAATCCCAAAACTATATAAACATTCAAAGGATGTAGGTAAAGAAAACCTAGAGGCAGGGAAGATAATTTCTATCGAAAACCAAAGAGAATCCAAGAGGGGGGACTTACTAGAGAAAATCTCCCTTCGATCAATCAAGAAACACCTTAGATTTGCCTCCAAAATGAGTGTGGGAGCACCTTCAACTATTGAGAACCCAAAATACAGAGTGAGGCTCTTGTGGGAGAGATTTTGGAGATGAAATGAGAAATCATGAGTGGTCTGGGACTTAAAAACCCTAACTTTATGTGGCTACATGGTTACACCGCACAGTTTGGAAAACTGTGTGCCAACTGTGTTGTTGCCACTGTCTCAACCAGGGACGTCGTATGGCTTTCCCTCACGGTTTGAAAAACCATGTGTTGGCCGTGTGGAGCCCACATTGAGGGGTTGCATGATTTAATGGGCTGGCCACATGGTTTGTTTGGACCGTGCACCAACCGTGCACTAAGCGTGTGGCCCTGCACGTCCTCCAAATTTTCCTCTTTTTCTCTGAAACGACCAGAAAATGAAAACATACCTGAAAATAAGGTCTAAGTTCCTACAGTAACCATATCCAATTTTATTTATAAATCTAGGGGGAAATGGTGAATAATGTTTTGGTTTTCTAAAGGGTTATCAAAACCATTTGGAAAGGGTTGTGTAATCCACTATTTACAAACAGTCTTAATTTAATGTTGGTTTTGATGAAATATCCCAATGGATTTTAAAATCAATTGGGATATATTTCCCCCAAATGCATCATCAGTTTCCCATCCCCATTCTACATCTATTCTTATTTCCATAATAGTGCACATCTCACTCGTCCATTTAGTGACCAATCTTCCACTGATGATCCATCGTTGTTATAATTCAGTTAGTTTCCATTCAAATCAGTTTCTTACATTTTGAAATCAGTTATTTCCAATATTTTCCTTCAAAATATTGACATTGGTTTCTTCCATTTATTTTTTATTTCACCATAATTCAGAAATCTATCATCTTTTAGATGTACTGATTATGATTCATATACTATATCTATATACAAATTTATTAACATATTATTTTTCTTATATGGAATTTATAAACACTAATTTTTTATAAATACATTATACTGCTTCTGTATAGAAATATTTCATATATAAAAACATAGATGATGATACACATATATATTGGTTCTTCAATAGTATACACATAGATCCCATTTTTTGAGTGCAATTATATGATTTTTTACCATCCTTGTATGGGGATTGGACCACCTCTAGGGTGGGTTATTTAAACATATTGTAACATTATAAATGAATTAATAAAAATAAATAGATTTCTATGAACCAATATTCCATCTAAATCTAGATTTATCATTGATATTTATCTATTGATAAATATAATTATTTTAATAAAATTAAAATTATTTAATTATTTTTTTTGATGAATTATATTATGTAATGTGTGATATGAATACATTTTATTATATTATTATTTGAATTGTGATAATGAAGGTAAACTAGATCTTGAGAAATGTGGAGTGACACTATATTGGTTTCCATAGATATTATATCCTAGAAAAAGTGAGAGTACATTATATTGAATTATTATATAGGAAAGTTGGTTTGTTTTTTGGACATTGAATTTAAAACCCATGAGGTCATGGATGTTAACATGGAATTTCACATTAATTAGGGTTCTGGGAATGTCATTCCATGCCACATTATTTAGATAATGGGTGTGAACACTATCATTTTTATTTATAATACTCAACATGGAATCCTACATTGATTATGATACTCACCATGAAATCATATATTAATTATGAAATTCAATATTTATTATTATTATGTTTCTATGAGACATTTTATAATGGTAACCCTTATTTATATTATGAGATTCTAATTATTATACAAGGACACTAGATTAAGGCATTGGTCTTGGCTAGTACTACATATCTAAATATAAAAGTATATTTTTTATAAAATAAATAGTGAATATATATTCATACATACATATATATATATATATATCAACTAACATGGTGACACATCAAAAGAAATATTACATCATAGACCAAAGTAGGTTTAGTGGTCTAGGTGTCCCTAGAAGAACCCTAGCATCCCTTGAAAATATTTTCATGTTTTATAGTAATTTAAATATTACTCATTAGGGTATTCCTTGATGTCATTCATCCACTCAATAACTCTCCATGCTGGATTAATATAATTTTTGTTGATCACCAACATGTTTTTAGATCATGAAACGAAGATGGATACCTTTTAAATAACATGCCCTATATGAAATATATTTTATCACTAATACTATAATAAAATAATTGATTATAAATATGTCATTAATTATGAAATACAATGATCTATAAAATTTTTGACATAATTCCAACCATTTTCAAATGATTATCCTAGAGAGATCATTTTTAATACAATTATTATCCATCACATCCACCATGTTTCAATTAAATATCATTGATTTATATTTATAGTATTTTATAATATATATTGTATTTTGTTGTATTTCATATTACGATTCTCACATAGAGTAGTGTCCCAGTTATGGTTTTATATAGACTGAATAATTATTATTTACATAAATATATTTTTGATTGACATTAAATCTCAGTAAATTGTATTAAATAATTGAATGTGTAATGTTTTCTACAGAATATATAGAATTTGGATTTATGAAACTAATAAAATATAAAAGGAATTTCAAAATAATATATAAAGATAATTTGATTACAAATTTGACAATGCTTTAGATTATAGTCACATACACTACAAATGTTTTAATTGTTTTATACGACATTGGAATAGCCAGGAAGAAGTTATCTACCTTATAACCAAATATATGGTTTTCAAAAGTACTATATGTGGTATCACAATCGGAAAAAAATGGATTCTCAAATTTCTAATGATATAGAGGGGAGGTCTGCGTTATAGAATTTGATAAATGGCCAGTTTCCATTTATTCATCATCATAATAATTAAAGTATATAGACCTATAAATATATCAATATGATAACACATGACGTGTCCAATGAAAATGATGATGTTGAGAGGGTGAAAAAATTGAATAATAATGTGAGGATTCTAGTATATATGCAATTTGGTATAATGAAAATGATGGAATTTTTAATCTGACTACTACATAGGAAAACCATGTATGAGATTTCTAATACTACCATCAATTAGATACATTTATTTATTGAAGGAATTACATCCAAATTATGTAGATGTTCCCTTAAATCCCTACATAGAATGGATTTTAGTTAAACTATGTGGATTTAATAAAAACATGTTATTCAAAAAATATTTCAATTTATTCGTAGAAGAAACTGCTGAAATAAATGATTATAAATAATGTTGAACATAAGAATGGAAGCCAAATATGATGGAACACCAGTCTGTGTTCCACCGAATGTAATTTATAACATTATATTGATTTTCAAACTATAGTATATTGTAATGTCAGATAAAATATCGACAAAAACGTTATTGATATATACTGAGAAAATGAAGAATAATGAAGAGCTGGTTTATCCTAAATATGGATTTTTATGGTAGAGATTTTTTTAGCGATATCTAGATTTTCAACTGTGGTGAGTAATGTATGGATGAGTATTTTATGTGAATGTTTTAATCTGTTTGGGATGATTATTACTTTGCATATCACCTTGAAGGTTTTCATACACATTTCCAACCTTCCCCCATGGTTGTGTAGAAAAAAACTATACTCTTTCATGAGTGTAATCATATGTAGACCTCATATTCCCATTAATGATATAGGTTTATACATATAAACATTAGTGAAATATTGGAATATTCTTTTGAATGTGGGTGTGTGGAATTAAAATGTATTTTTGAAAGGTATATTTCAGTTTTCTGTTATACTTATTTGGATTATCATTTATTTTCTTTCTTATGCAATGATTTCAGGATGGAGCATGAAGGAAAAACAATCATGTCTAATTTGTATACAGAATAATCGATCTCAAAGTTTTATGTATTTCCAAATTTTAGTATAATGTGAAATCGATGGTTTTTTCCAATGGATCATCCTTATGAAAATAATTGTTGATGAATGGAAAATACCCATAAGGATAATGATTCACCTTAGTATATGTATGGAAATATCGTGCTTAATGAATTGAAATATTTCAGTTTTTAGTTCGGAAAGGCTCATATGAAATCTAGAAAGAGGAAGAATGTTTCAAATGATACCTATTACAATTGGAAGAATAATAATATCTTCATTGATTTTCTTTAGTGGTCAAACAATTTGTTATGTCAATGATTAGATGGAATTCACATCAAAAAGAATATTTGTGAAAGGATTATTACGATTCATTTGAATGTCGAAGGAATGAAAAAAATGATTTTCAATTTCTGAGTGACATATTTGATTAGTGAATCAGACCATTATTTCATCATGAGTGTATCATTGAATATAAATGGCTAGTCTTCTCTTCTTCTCATGAGATGAAACACAAAAAAATAAATCAATTTCAATAATTACAAGAAACTAATATTATTACAGATGGCTATTCATGAAATATTTAAAAACTGAACTATAGAAGTGATTTGTAGCAGAAATAATTAAAGACTCATGATTTTCATATTCTTCTTCATGAGTTTATTCTAATATACATCCATCATCTTTTGTCCCATAATATAAGGGTATCAGTTATTTTGTTGTTCAATTTTTACTAAAATCATTGTGTTAAGAAGTTCTCTGAGTCTAACTTGTAATAAATGTTGGTAGACACACCATTAATTTTTTACGAGTTATAAAAAATAGTTCCTCTGTCATTTTTCACATTCATGTTGCATGTGACTATGCACGTTTTAACTAAATCACTTTTTATAGGACTTATTTTATTTTATTGGATGTATTAAATTGAATGAAATAGGTACTCATTGTAATCTTATGTCCAAAATAGGAATTATCATGTAGGTTCTATTCTGAACTGTTACATCAATATAGAATGTATGTAATTTTTCTTAATGTATTTGTCTGATAATACTATGAGAATGAATAGAACATTGATAAATGAATAATAATTGTATGAGAAAATTGAGCACATTTTTCTATAACTTCCTCAAACAGGATTAATTCTTGTATCAAATATATTGAAGACAATTAACCTTGAAGAGCGGGAAATGGAACAACACACAATGTTGTTCAATGTGACTTGTTCGATGACTAACTAAAGTAATTAAATTGAACATGTATATATTATCTAATATCCTGTAATTTTTACATAACTGTTAAGATAATTTTTTTATCTATATAGAAAATAATTAAATAATAAATAGAAATCATCATTATATATTTTTAAAAAGAGAGAATAATTTTAAGGAAAACAGTTTTATTCATGGCTGAAATTGAAGGTAGAAATAATTATGTAATAATAAACATTATTATTTATTTATGTTTAATAATTTTTATATTTATAATCCCAAGTTTTCTAACTGAAACTGTCTATGACGAAATAATATCTTTTGATTTTTGACATATTACCATGGTTCATGAATGTAAATCAATTGTGATCAATGGGTATAGATTTATTATCATTGGATGAGAAAATAAAACGTGAACACAAAATGATGGTGTTATGAAAACTGCCACTATTGTTTTTTATTCAAGTGAATTAGATTATATGTAACACCTCAGGATATCATAGTATATTATCTCTTCAACTTAATTCAATAACTTGTGCTACACGCAACATCGAGTTTCAGCGCACGATGACATACCAATCTAGCCATTCAAAAAGTGGTTATGAATAGTATTAAGTAATGTTGGAATTTGATATACTCTATATAATTTTATAACCCATATTATTTGTATCATGGACATAATTTAATATCAAATTCAATTTTTTCAGATAAATGGTGTATTTTTCAAAAAATGTTATTTTACGTTCTGTCAACGGAGAACCATTTTTAAAACAAATATTTGACCGTTTTATATTTTCAATTTAATGAAATTGAAATTTTCTTTATAATTAGTACATAAAAATTGAGTTTGGATAATTTTTTTGTACATTACTGATAACATTCATATTTTGATGAATAGTGAAAATAATATGTTCTAATTGAATAAATCTTATTTAATTGAAATAATTTATAGTTTTAAATAATGAATTTTAATGGTTTGAAAGAATAATTAGATTAAATCTTTAATTTTTAATACAATTTAGGTCATTATACTTAATTTCACATATAAATTTTACATAAAAAATTTCAATCTTTTGATAGTTTTTTATTTTTAAAAACCCACTTTTTGGATTTGACAACGCGAATTAATTTTAAATTAATTAATGAAACTTATATTTATTGTACTTGGTAAAATATTATTCAATTTTTTAATTTATAATATCAAAATTATCCTAGGCTGAATTTTTGGTATATTTCTAATAACATTGAATTTTTGATAAATAGTGAAAAACATTGCATTATTGTTTAAACCCGAATTTATATTTAAAAATTTATTTATTCTTTTAAATTTATTTTTACTCAAAATAGATATATAATACATATAAATGTCTAAAGTAAATCATTGAAGTCATTTTTTAATAAAATTCGATGTATATAATTTTATTGAACTTTTTAATGTCTTTTACCCACCTTCTAGGCTCATTTTCAAATATGCATAAAACATAATTTTACTAGTAATGTGAATTTAGTTCAAAAAATATGAGAGATAATGTTTACATCGGTAAGTAAAATATTGTTCAATAAGGTGATAATATTTTTCGGTGAATTGTAACTTTTGACTTTAATTTACCACGTTTAAAAGTAAATTGGGTAATTAAAGATAAAAAATGATATTATAATTACCCTAGAACATGTCCTAATTCTACTGGATAAGTGTATATCGACAAAAATCATCCACAGGAAAAAATTTGATCCTTTTGTTCCACTTGGATTAGATTTGGACATTTATTATTTTTTTATTTAAAGAAGAGATAAAAGTGTAATAATAAATGGTTAATAACTAACCCATTTTTATATAGGGTTATACATAAGATAAATTAAACTATAAATATTAATTATAAAGATAAATAAATTTCCAACATAAATTTATTTTATTAATAATTTTTATACTTTAAATAATTAAATTTATTTATGACATAATGATGATGAAATAATTACCATATTAATAAACGATTAAAGTAATGGATATTATAAATATTCAAATAAATGTTAATTGAGACTTATTATGAATCCAAATAATTTGGTAATCTAATAATATATATTATATTTGATTATATAATATCTTTTTGAAGTGATAAATTTTTTATTAATATCAAACACACAAAATAGAAAATAGCGTTAAAGTTGAAATAAATGAGTTTTTAAAACAAATACTATATTACTAATTGATATAATATTCCAAAAAATATTATATTTTTTCAAAGACATATTTTTGGTTATATATATTGATAATTAATCAATTGGGTTTTTTTTCATTTTATAGTATTCATATTGTCAATTTATTATAATAATACAAGAATAGATTGTAAAATATAAACAATTTAACTAAGAGTTAAATCTAAAATATAAGGTTAATATAGTGACCTAAAACTCTCTAAACCCTATTGTTTGGGTGGTTTTAGACCCATCCCCACCATATAATATAAATAATTCATATTAGATACATTATAATCTGAATATTATTGTATAATAAAATAATATTTCATGTTTTTTCGAATTTGACCTTCACCTGTCTTATAAAAGAGTAGTTCCCCTTCTCTCAAAATAACACCTCCAAAGCCATTGGGCTTGTCCAACCCCTGGCCAAATATCCTCCCAACTACGATCAAATTGTCATAGAGGCCATATTTGGATCAAAAAACCATCTTTTGGAGCCCCTTTAGTCAACTCAAAAGTAAACACCCGAATAATAGGTAATAATTTCACCACCTCTGTCAAAGTTCTATTCATTTTACAATTCATCTTTCTTTGTTGTTTCAATAACAAAATAATAACTCCAGAACCATATACGTACTATTATGTTATTATAAATATGGTATAACCATATTCATTATTCTATCCATTCAATGAATGATAAGTCACTATACGTTCGTACGAACGACTTACCATCTCCATGTCATAGTGTACTTTGTTATTCAAATACTTAATTATTTGGATTTGTATAATAATGAGTATAACTAATGTAAATAATAAATATAAGAAGTTAAGGATTATATAAATATGATATAAAATCCAATTACATATGATTTTACCATTAATTGAATTATATTGTTGCTTGTGCAAACGTACGGATTACCGTCTCTACAAACACGATGAAATATTAATAACACAGAAATATTAAATGATTTGATATGATATCATATTTATGTATTTGGTTAATTTATAATTTAATATAAATTATTTAACTATTTTACATGAGGTTAACGTACCCTCGACCAAGGAAAAGTACGCGGTAATGGGTTATCATCTCACATATTATTCTCGTGAGATTCGTGATATACTACCTCAATTTTCTTTTGTATGGAGAATTTTCTACCCATGATTGTATTAATTTTTAAATATACATTTATTTTTTGGTATTTAAATCTTCATTGAATAATCCTTATTTCATGTGGTGCATTTTTGGTACGTTACTAAATCGGTAAGTGAATTTCAAATTTTTATTTCCACACATTGAGTTTTACGCAAACTTCATTTATTATTTTACTCCAAGATAAGGTGTTAAATAATTATTTATTTATTTATGTAGTAATTTACACTCCCATTTTTGTGGATATACGTTTGATACACATAATAACTCCTTTTATTAATTCTCAAGTCATTGATATGAACTTGATAAGAGTAATCTTAACACAATATCCATTCATTGAGTTAAACTTCCAAGTCATTTGTGTAGTTTTCACTAGACTATGTGTGACTAAAATCAGATTGATTTACACCGAATATCCAATCATATTGATTTTATTTGTATTTATCACAAATAGTTATGTCATTGAGTTTTCATAACAAAATGATATAGCCTTTATAAGGGATTTCATCTCATGTTATACTCCATTGAGACTTCTTTTGTTGTTATGCGCCAATTAGATTTTATATGATGTATATATTGTACATTAAATAGTATATTATGAATCTTTTTATTCTCATGATATTATAAGGTATTTTTTACATTGATTATTTGTATTCAAGAGTCTCTCTTTTTGTTTGTAACTCTAACTAAAATATCATTTTAAATATTTTAATGATTTATTCTTTTAAATCATTCTCAATAAGGTCTATGTTTTAAAAATGGATTTAATTATCTATTTATATGGAAATTAATCTTTTGAAATTAAAATCCTATTAAAAAATTTCTAATTTTTATGGGACACTTTGATTCAAAAATATATTTTAAATGATTTCTTTGACAAATATTCCGACTTTTAAATGTTTTCAATAAAAATGGGATAATTCTCTCAAATTGTTTTACTGATTATTTTAATCACTATAAATATCCTTTATTATTATTGATTTATATTTATACAATCATTAATATTATATTTAATGAGTTATTTTTTATTGTGGATGTGATAATTTTTTATTATTCATGGTTTTCGGTTAAAATATTAACATTTCATACACTACTGCTAATATGATTTTTTTGATTATGTTTGAACAATTTCATATGATTAATGAATTAGACAAAGTATGTGACGGGTGGAGGCCACTATAGCATCTCAACGAATATGTAGGTCTAACGAGACAAACTATTGGCTTCGCAAAAGGCCTTGACAAAATATTATTTGAATTGTCTTTTCCATATTATTGTAAATTTTTTTAAAAGGATTTTTTTGTCTGATACATTTCCTTAAATGTTTATGCTAATTTATGAATGTATCCTCTATATTGTTATCCTTATTGAGTATCTAAGCTCACCCCATTCAATGTTTTCCCCTAGGATGTGAAGAGGTATATTATGACTGACTTACAAGGATAGTCTAAGGGAGAGGAATGTGTTAAAAGGAGAACCAATGTTGTTGTTTTTCATTTCATAATGTAATAAAAAACGTATGTTTATATATAGTACATCCAATGATACTAAACTGATCGGTCCTTCAGGATTTGATCACGTGTGATCAGGACACTCTAATTTAACAATACACAGACTCTGGGTAACTAGGGATGGGGAGTGATAGTTGGTATCAGAGGATTTTTAGAACAAACCTTAGAAGTTATATTTAGAAAAATCTTATTAGATAAAGTTACCCTAAGATAGACTATTTTAATTATTATAAAATAACTTCCTATAATTTTTGTTAATATAGATATTTTGTGTATTTTCCAAGAAATAAATCCATGTCTGGATATGAGTGGGTAGAGGCGGCTCTAGCATATATGTAACTAGGAGTGAAAAATACAATAAGGATTTTTAGGCTTGACATGGGGTATCCTGGTACATGACAACAATCCTTCATTCACTATTTGTTATGAAACATCTGTCAAATATGATTAGGATTTTTCATGTTTAAATTAAAAATTTATTTGATATATTTTATTATAAGATTAGAAAAAATAACCTTGATTAATTCACTGAGGTTTTATATTGAAAATTAGGTGTCATGATATTCTCTAAATGTTTTTATGACTATTGTTACTCACAGACTTCATTATGGTTTTTGTCAATAGTCGAATTCCAAGGATATCATAGTAACATTGAGCATGATGAACAAGGTGGGAATACTGGTGGGAATGATCAACTAAATGTTTTGATAGGTGTAAAAGATGTCATATTCATTATAAACCAATTTACCAAAAATATGATCAACAACATATACATTAACCAACTCTCGAACTCAATAAATAAGAAAAAAGGTGAAGAATGATAATATCTCTAACAGTGTAGACCATGGATTAAAGAAAGAGAATTTTTCATCATGTATGAAATGTAGAAGGAGACACCTTGGAATTTTAGTCAATTGAAATTAGAAATTAAATATGTGTTGGAAAGAAATACATAACATAATGAATTGCCGAGGAAAATGAAGGGTATTATTGAAGTAAATAAAAATGATCCTATCAATCCATTTATAGTCATTTTCCATAAATATTGGGAAACTAGTCATTACTGAAGTCAATGTAAAATTCAATAGGATAATCTCAATGTCAAGGAAAAATGTATATGGAAATAAATGGATAGAGAAATGGTTAAAAGTATTAATGTTATTTGATGATTAAATTACTTTGGAATACTTTTGTTCTGAATGTGTAACCCTGCAGTTTGTTATGTGAAAATTATATTTGGGGAAGAATTATCTTTTCTTTTGTGGGTATAGTCAATTACAGTTCATTACTATTATTAGATGAAAATTCATGGTATGAGATAACAATTGTGGTCAAAATATGTTAAGGTTATTTTTTAGATATATATCTCATTTTTTTGTAATAATATAAAATTATATAGTTTTTGAAAAAGGGAAACATTCAAACCATGTGACAACCTGTCGCGTTGTACGGAGATGCCGGAATTGAACCCACAACCAAAGTACAACTGGGATTTATCCCTTACCACTAGACAACATGAAGTCCCTGGTTAGTTTGAATTTTGTTTAGTTAAACGATTTCAAGGATAATGAATATGTTGATTTTGGGAAATAATTATTTATCATTAGTATATGAAAATGATTTGGTGTTTACCTGATAAATGTGATTTTGGAATATGATTTATCATTTTTTTACACTATATAACTGGGGAAAATATAGTATTATGGGATTTCATTTGTGGAGTAATGGTGTTTTTTTATTTGGAAGAATGAATGTTTTCATTGAGGAATTATAGATATTTTGGTTATTTATGAAAAATGATGAAACTATCATAGATAATATGTTATTATGTTTATTACATTTATGTTTGTGACATTAGGAGTAGTCAATGTTATTTGGAGATGAATGATAATATTTTTCATGGAAGAATGTGTGATCAAATACTTCATAATTTTCCAATTCAAACATAGTTTGGATTATTTGAAATAATTTTAAGGACGTTTGTTTTTTTGAATGGTCTTTGTGGAATTTTAGGTATTGTTTGTTTAATTTTGTATAGTAGGAGTAGTATTTCTTCCTATAATGGATTATCCTTATAGGGATAATCTGATCATGACCTAACAATCTTGGTTTTGGTTAATTTCTAAAGACTAGGGAAATATATAGTTCATATTTTGTGGATTGTGTGATTCTCTAGATGGTTATTCTAGAACTTCAGGTGAGACCAAGTCTTCTTGAATACTTATCTTTTGCAGTGAAAGATAAGTTTGTTGTAGGAATTAGTTGAAATATAACACTCTACTTGTCAAGTAAATTTTTTCTTCTTATTCTATGAATATATTAATTCTTTAACATTGGGGAAGGGACCTAAATACCTAAAATGTGTTATCTGAATAGATTTGGTATTTTTGAACCAATGATATTTTAAATCATCATATATTGTTCGCTCTAAGGCCCTCAATTTTACACATGTTTGTGATTGATGACCTCAATCACACCCAATAAATATTTTCAAATATACTCCAATTATTTGTCTCTAATTTTAACCATTGTTCTCCATAGAGAGATCATAATTTGGTGGTTAATGTTTCATTTCTCATTCCCTCTTATTAAAACTAAATTTTATTATCCCAATTTCTGATGTCCATTTTCCATAGAGGCATTTTTCTATATTTAACCGATTATTTTTTAAGAAAAATTTCAAATTGTGAGGATGAAATTTATTGATAGATCATAAAATGTAAAAACACAAGATTTCATAGTATGTTATCTCTTCAATGCAATTCAATAACATGCGCTTCATGCAACACCGAGTTCGAGCGCACCAGGACTTACCGAACTATCCGTTAGAAAATCGATTATGAATTGAATTAACTAAATTTTGAATTTTATATACTCCATATTATTTTAGAATCCAAATTATTTGTTTCTTAGACATAATAAAATAAAATTTTCATTTTTTTAGAAAAATGAAGTATTTTTTAAAAAATGAAATTTTACAGATTTTTAATGGAGAAACATTTTTAAAACCAGTATTTGACACTTTTATATATTGAATAAGATGAAATAATATACTTCTTTAGAATTGTGAAAAAAAATTAGTTTGGATGAATTTTTGGTACTTTTATGATAACATTTATATTTTGAAGAATAGTAAAAAATACTATATTTAATTGAAAATTTTTTTAATCGAAATAATTTATAGTGTTAAATTAAGAATTTGAATTGTTTGAAATTATAATTATTTATATTTTTATCCTTTAATACAATTTAGGTCATTATAGGTAATTTCACATTTAAATTTGACATTAGAACATGTCAATCTTTTGATAGTTTTTAGTTTTTTAATACACGCTTTTCAGTTTTGACAACAAGAATTAATTATAAAATAATTAATTAAACTTCTATTTTTTTAATTTGGTAAAATATAATTCAATTTAGAATTAAGAATATAAAAATCATCATTGGGTAAATTTTGGTATTTTTCTGAAAACATTCTATTTTTAATTAATAGTAAAAACACAACATTTTTCTTAAAATCGAATTTTTATTTAAATAATTATTTATTTTATTTAAATTTATATTAGGTTAATAATGATATATAATACCTATATGTGTTCAATTCAATTAATTTGAGTCTTTTTATTATAAAATTAGATGTATTATTTTTTTTGAACATTTTAACGTCTTTTACCCACCTTTAGGCACAATTTCAAATTTGAATAAAATGTAATTTTACTACTTCTATGAATTGAATTTCATAAATTTGAGAGACACGATTGAAATCAGAATGTAAAATTTGGTTCAATAAGATGAAAATAATATTTGATTAATAATAACTGTTGACATTTTTTTACCACTATTAAAAGTAATTAGGGGAATGAAAAATGAAAAATGATATTATAATTACCATAACACATGTCCTAATTATATTGGATATGTGTATTTCGACCAAAATCAACCTTATGAATAAAATATGAAACTATTTGTGCACATGGATTTGATTATGACAATTATTAGTTTTTTATTTAAAGAAGAGTTAAATGTGTTAAATATAATGTAAAATTACTAACTTATATATAATATTTGGTTTTACAAGAGATAAATTCGACTATAAATATTAATTAGAAAAATAAAATTATTCCTACCTAATGGTATTTTATTTATAAATTTTACACTTTAAAAAATTAAATTTAGTTATGATACAATGTTGATGTAGTAATTACTTTATTAATGAATGATTAAAACAATTGATAATATAAACACCCAAATAAATGTAAATCGAGACTTATTATGAATTCCACTAACTTTATAGGTTAATATTTTATGTTAGTATTGATTAAATTATTTTTTTCGAGGTTATAAAGTTGTTATGACTTTACAAAAACTATATAGAAAATAGTGTCAAAATTGACCTAAATGAGTTTTTAAAACAAATACCATATTATTAGTTGATATAATATTAATAAAAATATAGGGTGCGTAAAAAGGACATTGATAAGGTTATATATATTAATACTTATCTTATTGGGGTTATATTGGTTTTTTTGTATGTTTATTACCCATTTATTATAATAATTGAAGAATACATGGTAAATGTTAAACTATTTAACTAATAGTTAAATTTAAAAGATATAGTTAATATGGGGAACTAAACCTGTCTAAAACCTATTGGAATAGATTTTTTCAAGACATCCCCACCAGATCATAGAAATAAATCATTTGTGAGCCATTATAAACGGAATATGATTGTATTATAAAATTATATTTCAATCTTTTCTTAATGTGACCCTCATCTCTCTTATAAAAGGGTACTTTCCCTTCTCTCAAAATCAGACCTCCGAATCCATTGGGCATGGCCAACCCCTACTCAAATATACTTCAAAATACCCCTTAATTTGATGTAGAGGTCTTACTTTTATCTAAAGGCAATCCTAAGGATCCCTTTTGATCAACTCAAAAGGAAACACCCGAAGAATATGTAATAATTTCACTACCTCTTTATATGTTATTATCTTTATCCACATCCACTTTCATTGTTGTTGCCATAAAAAAATAAAAAAATAAAAAACCTTAAAAATAATGTGATTTTATTATAAATATAGTAGAACCATATTCATTATCAATCTGTCCTATGAATGACATGCCACTATACGTGCGTAGGTACGGCTTACTGTATCCACGACGTTGTGTAGTTTGTTATTCAGACACATTATTATTGGGATGGTTATGATAATGAGTATAACTGATTTAAATAACATATATAACATGTTAAGGAATCTGTATATATGATATAATATCTATTTACATATGATTTCACCATCAATAGAATGATATTTTATCTCATGCATACGTTCGGATTACGGTCTCCACGAATGCGATAAAATTCATTCCCCATAATAACCATTCATGAAGAATTATCATTTTAGGATTAAAAATATTTTTTATGAATTTATTATCATTATGTATAGGAATAAATGCATCCTATAAATCACAAAAATGTATTACATAAACATGAATATACAGGAAAACACATCATTTAACACTCGAAATAGTGATACTACTCACATATTATTAACAAAGCAATATTAAAAGTTCATATATGATATCATATTTATCTATGTGGTTCATGTATAATTTTATAATAATTATATAACTATTATATAGAAGTTTAAATTACTCATCACCATGTAAATGATCATGGTAAGTAGTTTTCATCTATCTTAATCACATGAGATTCATGCAATATTACAACTATTTCATTTTGTGTGATGTATGCACTACCGATTACTATATTATTTTTTAAATATAATTTAATTTATCAATATTTATATATTCATTTTATGATCCTTATTTCATTGGGTGTATGTTTTGTATGTTACAAAATCATAAAGTGAATTTCTAATATTGATTTCCACTCATTGAGTTTTAAAAAAACATTATTAATTATTTTACTCCAAAATTATGTTCGAAATCACTATTTATTTATTTATGTATTAATTTACACTCCCATTTGTGTGGATATACTTTTTTCATCCATAATCACTCTATTAATTAATTCTCAAGTCATCTATATGAACTTCATACGAGTAATATAAACTCAATTTCCATTCATTGTGTTAAACATCCAAGTCCTTGGTGTTGTTTTTACAAGAACATGTGTGAATATAATCTGGTTGATATACAATGAATATAAAATAATATTGAGTATATTTATATTTTTCACACATAATTATGTCATTTATTTATCCTTAACCTAATGATACAATAATTATAAGGTATTTCATCTCAATTTACATTCCACTGATTCTTCTTTGTTGTTATATAGAAGTTCACTTGTATATGTTGTATAAATTGTACTTAGAAATTTTATATCATGAATCCCTTTAATATCTTGATATTATAAGTTTTTTATGTGCTGGATTATTTTTATTCAAGAGTCTCTCTTTTGGATATGAACTCTAACTAAAATATCAATTTAAATTTTTTAATTATTTATTGCTGTAAATCATTTTCAATAATGTCCTTATTATAAAAATGTTTTTATGGATATGTTTATATACACATGAATGTTTTGACATTAAAATTACATTCAAAATTTTTAATGTGGTGTAGGAAACATGGATTCAAAAATCTCTTTTAAAATACTTCATTGATAAATAGTGCGATTTTTAAATGCTTTAAAGAAAAATGGAATATTTCTCTCCAATAGTTTTATTGATTATTTTCATTTCTGTCAATATCCTTTAATATTATTAATTTACGTTGATCCAATCTTTTATACTGTATTTAATGGGTTATTTTTTATTTTGGATGTGCTATTTTTATATCATTCATGGTTTTTGGTTAAAATGTTAACATTTCTTATGATAGTTCAAATATGAATGTTTAGATTATGTTTCAGCCATTTCATATGGGGAATGCGTTGGACAATGTAAGTGACGGGTGGAGCCAACTATTATTCCTTGATGCATTGGTAAGTCTCATGAGAAAAACTATTTTATTGGAATAATGCCATGATAAAATTATTATATTTTTGTCTTCGGATGAGGCCTTGACTATGTGGTTATGATGTCCAACATTATGCATTCCATCATTATAAAATTTCCTATTAATCTTACAAGTGATTATTTGACTAGTAGAAAATCAATGTGAATATGTAAAAGAAATTATTTGATTTAACTTTTCCATATTATTCTTAATTTTATGTTTAAAAGACTTTTGTTTTAGTCTTATACATTACTTTAAATAGTTATGCTTATTTTATGAAAGTTTCTGCAGTATGTTTATCTTTACTGAGCATCTGAGATCACCCCTTTTCATGATATATTTTTTCCGAAGATTTGAAGAAGTATATTTTGATGAACCATCAGGGATTGTCTAAGGGGGATGAATGTGTTAAAAGGAGATGAACTGTTTTTTTACTCATTTCATAATGTAATGTAAAACTTATGTTTTTATCTAATACTTACAAGGATACTAAAATGATATGTCTTTCGTGATTTGATCCCTTTTGATTTAAAGAATAGGTAGGGAACCATTATTAGTGATTCTGTATTTAGATGTGTTTATATGACTAGCACCCTTTCTACTGATCAACCATATTTATTTGCATCAATTGAAAAATGTGTTTTTTAATTCAAATAGTATGTTCGACCAGAATTTGGTTTCTTTATTGATGTAATCCCAAGAAATATTTTACTATACTGATGACTTAATTGAAACCATACCTTCTACAATTTTCCGAGATCCATTTATTACTTATGATGAATCTAATATTTCATTTATTATAGTTGATTGTGAACCTAAAGTTGTGGTCAGAAACATATAGAATCATTATTATGTGCTCTCGGTTACATTGGTTTAGCTCTACTTGATTTGTTAGTGTTTGTTCTATACAAATTTACTTTCTATTGATTACAAAAAATTTCTATCCTACTAGAGCTTCATGTAAATTTTCAATATTTACTAGTGGAAGTTTTCATCGATTTTCATATTATATTATTGATTGATTTGTATTAATACCTACCAAAAAAACTAATACATTTAAATTGGCACAGTAAAAAATATGACATTAATTACATATATTAGACTAATTTATATGACAATCAATTCCAATTAAAATAATGACCTATCAAATAAATAGTTATGCTACCTAACAGAAAATATGAACTAAATGACATATGAAAAATAAACCATCACTAAATTTTCTTTTGGGTTATACATAATTATCATTTTTTAATTACATATTTTTTTAAATGGAGGATCTGAATACTATTGAGGAGAAGTGAAGAAAAAGTATTATGGACAACAATCGCCTAATTACTAAGATTGGAATACCTCCATTAGTACCTATTGTGGTTATTTTATTTCAAATATATATATATATATATGACATATAATATCATGTGGTTAATTTTTTATGCATTTATGTAGGATCCACCACTTGGTGATAGTTATTCAACGAGCAGCCTAGTAGTGGTCCAAGTTGTAACAACCCAAACATTTATTAATAAAAATTCATCTTGATCAAATAAAATGATTTATTATGTGAAATGGTTATATAAAACAAGTGAACTTCCCTGGTTTGTGAATTTCAATTTTAAAATACAATTATTAATTGTTACCATTGGAAATATAGTCGTTGAACAGTGATCACATGATAAATATAAAAATAGGGCTTTAAAAAATCCTATATACTCAAACAAAGGAAGTGATGGCCTCCCCGAGTGGAATTTCTCCATATGAATCCCATTTGTCGAACCTAAAGAATGAGGTAGTATAATCGTGCATCACTCTTGTGCATGAAAAAGATGAGCTTCAACATGTTAATATTAAACGAAATCACCTAGAGGATAAGTGGAGGTTAATAGAGATTACCACATGAGCGAGGTTACTTGAGCAACACAAAATGTCTGTCACCATCGCACATCTTACACTTAGGTCTTATGTGAGTGTTGTAATGGGTTATGTAACAAGACAATAACACTATGATTATTTTTATTATATTTTTATGGAATAAAGAATATACATTCATTTTATTATTATTAAATTGTAAATCGGTTTTAAAGGAAAAATAATATTTTTGTTTATATTCAATTATGAAATATATTTTGATGAATTAATATATTTTTTAATTAAATAATATTTCAATAAAATATTATTACTACATTACATTTTTTTATTAATACTTGATCATTTCATATTTATTAAATTTTAATCTTTATTAATGGTTGAAAGGTGATTTGGTCAAAAAACATTAATATTCAATAACAGTTGGTTTATAATATAAAAGAGAAATTTGAAATATTTATTAAATTATTTAGATAATATCAAAATTATTTATGGATTCATGAAGTTTAAATTATCTAACAATGAAATTTTTATATATTTTTGAGACCATGTACTTTATGAGGAAAAATTAAATACCATTTAAATATATAATTTATCACATGACATCATAATGACTAAATAGTGATGTAATGAAATACTATAAAAGAGATATTAGGCCAATATATTTTTTAGCTTTAATATAATTTTATTTTTTGGTTTGATTAACTTTACAATGCCTTATTGGACCCTCCAAGCCATAATATATTATAAAATTTTATATTTTTTTTTGTAAAAGTGTTACACACCTCAAATTAAGCAAGACTAATATTTTAAGAAGCTCAGCTGATGGATTTATTATGTAATGTTTTTCAAACTCCTTTGGAAAAATATATGGGGAACACCGTGGGTTAGTTTGTGGTATATAATATGTAATTATATATATTCAAAAACCTCTGTTTGTGGAATATTATTAAGTTCCCCTCTCATTTCCTATATAAAACCACTAAATATCCAACTTATATTTCCTCAAAATACTTGTATCACATCCCAAAACATCCCTCATCTCTCTATATTCCTTTTAATGAACCCCAATATCTCAATAATGTCCTCCTCATGCTCTTGAATTCACATACTCAGGTAAGGGATCCTCAATTTTGTTCCATCCTTGTTTATGTCAATGATTCATTATATTGTTATTATATTTTATTCTCTTTTAAAAATGATGGGATTATGATTTTTAACTACTATATACTTACCTAGTTTGGTTTTCATTATGATATACACATATCTGACTCATTAATTCCCCACATGTACACCTGTTACCAGGTAGATATTTCGTAAGTGATTTCTATCTCATCATTTAAATCTAAGAGATTACTTTATATTATTCTTATAAATTCCATTCCATATGTTGGGATATTATATTACATGACAACCATACATTTTATTTCATGTACGAATGATGAGATACCCCTTTCCCTATCATCAACCCATTTTATGATTTCTATTTGACGTTGTTATGTTGCCAATGTTTCCCCATATTTTCCCATGCCAAAATCATCATGTAAGTGAATACCATACCAATTTATCTATCAAGGATATTAACCATTATGAACATTTTCATTATTATTTAGGACTTACATTTATGTTTTGCACTTATCTTATTGAAGGAAAAAATTATGATGTTTAATGAATCAATTTTTTTAATCTATGAGGAACACTTATGCATGAATTGAAATGATTAAGAATGGTGTTCCCTGATAGAACTCCAATGCTTGGGGTAATGAATAGTATCATGATACGTCATTTGAAATGTGTTTTGACTCATTCTAATTCATGATAAATTTGTGTTTACTCTTGATCCTTTTGTAATAATCCTTGTATCGACTATTATAATGTTAATTATTGTTTCCACAGCTCTATGTAATGATAATCATGTTATGTCATGCACTTAAATTCTTTTTTCTCTTAATCTTCATTAGTATGCATGCTGCCAAAATTGTATTTTATTATTTATGTTTTGACTTGTTTACTTCTTTACTGGGCTTTATAGATCACCCTTTTCTTGTATATGTCATTAGGTTATCTCATTCAATGAAAATAATGAAGGAATGTTTTCATCATGTAAAATATGTTTTCAAAATAGATGTTGTATTTTTTGTCGTGTGTTTTCATGTAATGCTCCTAATTTCTGAGGTCATAAGACATATTTATCCTTTGATCTATTTTATGTGAATTTTTATTTAATAAAACATGTTAATGTTTGAAATATTAATAAGGGTTGTTATAGTTGGTATCAGAGGATATGTTTATTTAAATTTGTGATTATGATTTGAAAACCATAGTGAAACCTTTATGTATATGACTAAGTATAATAAACATATCACCAAATTTTGGTGAGTATAGAGTAAGTGGTATATTAATCAAATACATCCCAATATGGATATAAACATATAAGGGTGGCTCTAGTACAGATGTATCTTGTGGTAAAACCAAAAAACACCTCTTTGAGCTAACTCGAATGGGAACTGGTGAACGACAATGGGTCTTGCTACACTCTTGGTTCGACCCTCCAGGGGGGTATTCTTTTATAAATACATAATAATAGTATGAAAAATTTTAATAGGAATAAAAAAAATACCCTAAGAATATTTGTAGGGAAGTAGATCAGGGATAACTTATATTAAACCATATAAATTTATAAGGTATGAAAATAAATGAAATTTATAAGATATAACTTTTGGTCACTGGATTCCACTTATGTGTTACCCATAACTTTCATTTTATTCCAGCCAACGGTCAGTAATAGGTGGAATTAAGAAAACAACTGATGTGAATATCTATGATATCACTGTTCTAATGAGATTCTCAGTCCGATGGGAGGAGGAATCACAAACATTGTTATCCTAATATATTAGTTAACTACTGATTTGAATAGGAACATGGGTCATGAAGAATTCCCCCTTTCCCAAACGAAGAAAGAAGAAGCTGAAATCGAGAGATTCATGAGAGAATGGCCTCCTACTTTAAATGGATCATCTGATACCTCAATCTCTAAACAATGGATCAACTCCATTTAGATGTTTTTCTCCATTCATCAAAGTTTGGATCATGTGAATGTTATTATAGATGCTTATTGAGTGGCAGGTAAATCTGATAAATGTTTTACATTGATTAAAAATATGAATCTTAAGGAATATATCAATGAATTTGGATAGAAGTATTTTTAGAAAATGTTTTTCAATAAATATTTTCTTTCACCCTCTAACTTAATATGGAAAGACACTTCCTTTAACTCAAAAAAAAGACCACGAATACATTGCAGTACAGGAGGAAAACACCACTAGGCCTGCATGATATGACTCACAATTTTTTGATACCCCTGAATTTATGGTTGACCTCTTCTTTGGTTGGGTAAAAGCAAACCTACGGAATCCCTAGAGATCATTGACTTCGATAGCTATGAGGAAATTGTATGATGTGAACTCAAAGATGAAATGGAGATCATATAATCTCATGGGTATCAGGGAGATAAGAATTGGAAAGTAAAATTTAAATCTTTCGGTTCGATGAATAAATCCCACAGCTCTATGAAATTCTAGAACCCCATTATCAATGGTATGGAAATTAGCACCCAGTGAATTTCATGAAGGGGAAGACAAAATGCTATAGGTGTTGAATAGTAGGGACCCCATCCATTAAATTCCAATATGAAAAAACACATTACAATGATAGAGGAGATTAATATTATTTTCAACACTCAACACATTGTTCATTGCATCAATTACAAAGAAGCGTTGTATATTGCAAACTAGTTCCTTAAGATAAGGGTGTTCAGAGGCACCCAATAACCTCTGTGGAAGAAAGGGTAAGATTTTTCCATCCATATCATTGATGAAAATCTTGACAAATGGGAGGTGAAAGGTACTCTATTTATTCATTCATGAATAGATACCATGCAATTTAATTCTTGTTCTATGAATTTTTTATAACTTAATAGTTTAGATAACAATCCCAACATCACCACAAATCATGGAAGTAGAGATATCGGTGAGAACATAAAATGGGGAAATTATTGCATATTATTAATATAACACCTCCCATATTAAAATTTGATGGTTGATCTTCTCCGAGAACCATTTCATACTCCCTCATGTGTTATGAGATTCAATTATTTGAATCAATTGCTTTTTCCTATATAGATCCATGATAAATTGGTGTGAGAGGGAAATCACTCTCCGTATGGAGAATCATCCGACAATTTAGTACAAGTTCAAGGAGGAGGATGACTCTTATTTTGAAATAAAATCTCAAGATTGGATATTACTTCCCTATGAGAACACATATCATGATCAGATGGTTGATTTTAATGAAGAAACAATCTCTTAAGACATGAATATTTTTAGAGAATTAACTGAAGTGATTCTCGATTAATTGTATGGTCTTACTCCTAGAAAATATATTGTATTATAGAATGATATTATACATTGGAAAATTCCAATATCCAGGATTCTATATTGAATGTATGTTTTGGATATTTATGTGATAAAAAATCAAATATAGGAGAATCTATATAAATGGGTTAATCGGACAAGTGCTTCACCATGGGGTGCACCTATTCTCTTTGTCGAGAAGATGGATGGGTCAATGTGAATTTTCATAGATTATTGTGAGCTTAAAAATCACGATAACTAACAAGTATCATCAGCCATGAATTGATGACTTGTTCGATTAGCTACATGGAGAACAATACTTCTCCAACGTGGATCTACGGTCGGGATATTACCTAGTAATGGTGAAGAAGGAGGATATTACCAAGACATCTTTTCATACATGGTCCAATCACTATGAATTCATTGTATTTCCTTTGAAATCAAATAATTACCCATAAATGTTCATAGAATTGATTAATAGAGTCTTTAGAGATTACCTTGATGAATTTATGGTAATTTTTATAGATGATATTCTAAAATAATTCAAAACTAACAAGGAGCATGAGGAAAATATAATCACAATAATATAGACCTTACAAAAGGAGAATGGCAATGAATAGTACCACGAGTGTGAGTTTTTGTTGATGGAGATCCATTCATGGATTATATAATCATAAGTAATGGTATATCTGTAGATCCATCAATGATAAATTCAATATATGGATGGTCGAGGTCAACATATGTGATGGATATTTGTAGTATCCTTTGGTTAGCGAGATATTATCGTCGATTTGTGATAAATTTATAATGATTGGCATACCCTCTTACAAAGCTATCTTGAAAGGCAGTCATGTTTTCATGGAGTGATGAATGTGAATATAAAATCAAAGAGTTCAAAAGGAGGACTATCATTTTACCATAGCTCACACAACACATAATTGAAGAAAATTTTGTGGTATTCAGTTATGCTTCAGAGAGAGGTTTGTGATTTTTTTGATGAGGAATGAATAGTTAATCTTATATGATTCAAGGAAATTGAATTTTCATGAGAAAAAATATAAAACAAAAGATTTGGGGATGGATGTAATAATCATCACATAAATAATTTGGTGACCTTACCTCTTTTTGGAGATGTAAGAAATATATATGGATAAAAAAACCCTCAAGTATATATTCACAACAAAATTATTGAACATGCTCCAATTATGATGTTTACATTAGATCCAAGACTATGTCTTGTCAATCCATTATCACCCTAGGAATGCAAAAAAGGCAGAAGATGCTTTATGAACAAAGGACCTAGTGATTCAATTATTGACAAGATTTGAAAATTTTCTAATCTTATTAGATTTTTTTTTTGGAAAAATGAATCCTAAAGAAGGGAATATCATCATTAATTTGACATATTATTTCTCAACCATCTCTTTTGGGAATGTTAATGGATTTACAAAAGGATGATGTGGGAATTCCGAAGAATCTGTAAACTATAGGAAAGGGAAATCCTAAATTATCAATGTTAATGAAGAATGAATTGTGATATTTAGGACAATATTATGCGTTTCATCAAATACATAGTTAAATAATGTTATGTTGGTGGATTCACATAGTTAAAATTTATTCATTCACCCAAGGAACACAAATATGTGCTAAAATATCCAAGAGAATTATTGGTGGGATAACAAGATGAAGGAGATCGCTAAGTATACATCAAAGTGTCTTGTGTGCAAGAAATTGAATTATGAGAGGAAAAAGTATAAGGGGATGATGCAACCATTACCCATAACAACATTAAAATGGGTGAAAATTACCATGGACTCTGTCATCAAACATCTGAAGACATCCAAAGGAAACAATGCTTTCTCGGTTATTTTGGATCATCTTACAAAGACTTAAATCATCATTGAAATTTGAGAGGATTTATCATTGAATCAATTGTAATGGATATATATATTAGAGAAGTTGTAATGATTAATTTATTACCACTAGTTATTGTGTCAGATAGAGTTATAAGACTCATATTTATGTTCTGGAGGAGTACCCAACAGACTCTAAATACTGAGATGAACATCGGTTTGGCTTATTATCCTAAAATTTAATGAAAATATAAGCAGACTATCCAAATACTTGTTGTTATGTAGGGAGAATTCTGAATGGAATTTAAAGGATGATGGGACCAACATCTTCATCTGCTTGAGTTCTCTGACAATAACTGTTTCTACTCAAGAATCCAAACAGATCCTTGTGAACCCTTTATGATAAGAGGTGAATAACATCGGTATGTTGGGATAATGTTGGGGAAAGAAAACACCTAGGTGAAGAATTGGGGGATGAAATGGTGGAGAAGGTTAATGCCATCTAGCATCACATTAATGATTCTACGAGTCTGAAAAAGAGCTATGATGATAATCTTCGACGTGACCAAGAGTTGGAAGTTGGAGACTTTGAATTCCTCCAAATATCACCATAGAAGAGAGTTATGAGATTTATTAAGAAGGGAGAGCTTATTCCTAGTTATATAGGCCCTTTTGAGATCCCTAATCGCATGGGATAATTGAAATATTAACTAGAACTACAATAGAACCTATCCCAAGAACAAGACGTATTACATGTATCACACTTGGGAAAGTACATACCTGACCCATTTCATGTACTCAATTATGTTATGGAACCATTGGAGAATGTCATGTCCTATGTGGAGAATCCAGTGAATATCTTATATCATATGTCAAAAGTACTGTGAAATATGAAAACTCCCATAATTATGTTGTTTTTGAGAAACCACGTGTTGGAAGAAGCAATGTGGGAATCATGGGAAGTGATGAATTAGAGTTACCATCATCTATTTTATTGTCAGATAATAATATTTCGAGGGTGAAATTTCTTAAGTGGGGAAGATTGTAACAACCCAAACATTTATTAAAAAGAATTCATCTTGATCTAATTAAATGTATGACTGTGAAAAATGGTTATATTAAACAAATGAACTTCCCTGGTTTAATGGTTTTAGATTTAAAAATACCATTATTAATAGTTATCATTAATAATATATGTGTTGAATTTTCAACAGGAGATTAGTATAAATGTAGGGCTTTAAGATATCCAATTTACTAAGAAAAAGTAAGGGATGTTCTCATCTAGTAAAATTTCTCCATACAATCCCATTTTTCAATGTTTGGGATGGAGGTAGCATCACTAGGCATCGCTCTGGACCAAGACCAATATATTATTCAACACGTTAATCTTGAACGGAATCTCCAATGTGAGAAGTGAAAGATAATAGAAATTACCAACTAAGTGATGTATTCTGAACGACCCCAAAAGTCTATCACCATCACACATCTTACCCTAAGGTATTATGCAGGTGTTATAAGGGGTTACATAACAAGGAACTAGAACTATGATTATGTGTATCATTTTTGTATTGAATAAATAATATACATTCATTTTATTATTTTTACATTGTAAATAGTTTTTAAAGCAGATATTGGATTTTTAGTTTATATTAAATTAAGAAATATATGTCGATGAATTAATAGAAATTTGAAATAAATAATATTTTATTAATATATTTTAAATAAATTAATTTTTATTAAATACAAATGATCTTATAATTTTAATACAATTGTAATTTTCATTATGGTTTGAAATATGATTTTTTCAGAAACCCATAAATTTTCTATAAATGTCAGTATTTAATTTAAAAGCAAAAATTTATATATTTAGAAAATTATTTATATAAAATGATTTTTTTGTGTCAAGAGATTGAAATAATCTAATGGTGAATTTTTCATAATTTTCTAAGACTATAGAATTTTTTTGTGGAAATTAAATATTGTTTAAATATATAATGTGTTTAATGAAATCATAATGACCCATGGGTGATGTAATAAAATACTATAAGAGGGATATTTGGACAATACATGTTTTACCTCTTAATTAATGATATTTTAGATTTTTTTATTAATTTTACAATGCCTTAGTAGACCCTCTAAGACTTATAAAATATTTCAATATTTTAAAATTATTTCTTTAAGAGTGTGACTCACCTCTATATAAGAAAGCCACATTTTTTAATAATTTCCCCCATAGGACTTATAAATTAATTTTTATGCTCCCCTTTGGAAAATAAAATGTGCAGAAATACCATGGGACAATTTGTGGTCTTGAATATTTAATTATATAGATTCCAAAACCTATTTTTGGGAAATATTACGGAGTTCCCCTCTCAATTCCTATATAAACCCACCCAATATCCCATAAATCATCACTAAAAATTCGTGTATCAGGTCATTATTACTTTATCCTCTGCCGAGAATCTTCCCAAGGAATCCCAATCTCTCATTATTCCCCACCTAAATTTCATGAAGTCACACACTCATGTAAGGGATCTTCACATTCCTTCCTTATTTATGTCCATGTTACTTTATATTGTTATGACCTTTTATTTTCAATTAAAAATGTTGGAGTATGATTTAACTCCGCCCTTACACTTCAATTCATATGTTTGAATGATTAGATACACCTTTACCTCTTATTAATGTTTCACATGTACACCTATTACCATTTCATAATTACGTAAGGGATTTCTATCTCCTCATTTACATTCATGAAATTCATAAAATTATGAATCTAAATTAAATTCTGTATGATGAGAAATTTTGTTCCATGACCCCCTTACTTCCCATTTCATGTATAAATGATGTGATAACCCTTTCTATCTCATCAAACTATTTTACTATTTCTATTTGATGTCGTAATGCTACCGATGTTACCCCAAAATTTTGAATGACAAAACCATCATGTAAGTGAAAACCATGCCAATTTATTTAACAATGGTCTTAATCCTTATGCTTATTTACATGTATATTTGGTACTTACATTTTTGTATTCCATATATCTTATTCATTGAATAAATTATGATTTTTAATGAATCCATGTTCTATGATCAATGTAGAACACTTATTCATGAAACGAAATGATTAAGAAGGGTGTGCCCTGATAGCACTTCAATGCATTTTGTAAAGAATAGTGTACTGATAAGTCATGATCGATGAGTGTAGAATCATGATATTTCCTATCCAATTGGGGTTTACTCATGCTCCATGTTCTATGATCCAAGGATCAATCTAATATAATGTTAAATATTTTTCCAAATCTCCATGTTTTGATAATTGTGATATATCATCCCTTTAGGTTCATATTTATCTTATTCTCCAATGATATGCCTATTTAATAACATGTATTTTATTCTTCAATTTGTACCTTTTTTAATCCCTTACTAGGATTTATAACTCACCCTTTTCTTTTTTATATCCTCATGTCATCCCATGAAATGGTTTGTAAGATAGACTATGGTGTCCATGTAAAATAGTTTTTCAATAAAGATTTTGTATTTAGTGTTTTAAGATGTCGTGTAATGTTCCTAATTTCTGAAGACACTATTCCTCTTGATCCTAAATATTGCCTTAATTGCTTGTCTATGTAATAAATATTGTTAATGAATTTAATAAAAAATAAGGATGTTATACCAAAACTCTGGATGGTGTTACGAGGGTGGTTGTTACAAGAGAAAGGCCCTATATTTGGTGTACCTTCTTATACCATGACCCTCCCACTGATGTAACATCTTCCACACATTCGGATCACATTGTGTCGTTTGGGACACATGCGATATTTAGACCAACCATGATTCCACCACCATTTACATATTGTCCTCCTCAAACATCTTTAACGTATCCCATGATGATTACCACACATCATCTAGATTATGTTGTTGGACATCCATCCACGAAATCATCTTTACCATATACTTATTTTATTTCTCCAAGAATCTATATTCTTTAATCAAATCAGGCTATGTTGTTGTCTCTAAGAAAGAATCATACACTGGCTGGCACTCTACCTAAATATGGTGATGTTTGATCATTACCTATAGATCTAGTTGTTCTCATTGAGAAGACGTCAATATGTATATTTTATAACACTAATTATTTTACCATAAATTATTTTTATTATATCATTAATTGATATAATATTAGTTTATTTATAATACATTAATTTACTAGTAAGATTAGTGGGTTGTGGAATATAATCATGTGTTCTGTATGGAGCTGCTACACACAGTAGATGGTGGACTCTAATAAAGACACCCAAGTGTTCGAAAAAATAGGGCAATCATGTTAGTTTTTTTATAGAGGTTTAGAAAATACACTGAAATCATTCATTTATGCCTTCTCTCATGGAGATAGATTCAAAGAAAATTCATGGATAATTATAGGGAATAAATATGGGTAAAAAATATCTTTAATTTTATGTAAAATTATAATTTTTAGTTATATTAATTACTATTTTTATGTTACCTTCAGTTTATTTTTCCTGACAGTGATGTTGCATGGACAACATGTATAATGGCATAAGGTGAGATTTGGAGAGCCTATAAGCACGAGTTTTATATTGGTGGCCATCCTAGAGTTGTTATAGATTTATAGGAGATACCTTTCATGGTTAATTTTCAGATAGAATTATATCCTCAAATGGTTACTCATGTGACGACTACCATGTTTTTGGTATTAATCACATCTAACGTTTTTAAATGAATATATTCTTGTTTTTTATTACTATTATAATTATTGTTATTGAATTTTATTTAGTAATCATCTAGAAAAAAATTGATGATAAAAAGTACCTCCACACATTGGGGTGTACCATGATGTCAGATCATGAGAGAAATTAGGTACGAATGTTTAAATAATTTTTCATATGGAATTTCACTTTCTATTGTTTCCACCATAATTTATTTTATTTCTAATGTTTTCAAGTAATTTTAGTTATGAAATTTATTATTGGTAACCTATTTTCCATTATGGGTTCCTATATTTAGTATCATTTTAGAAGAAGGTATTGAATATTGAAGGATGTGTGCCTCGAGACAGATAGTTTGGCCTGAGTAAAAGGAATAAAGATAGAAGTGCATTTAATGAACCAATATAGCATAATACTGTAATATATAAATTGTTGATTTCAGATTTTAATATCAATATTTTAAGATAATAATATATTTATATATGTAACAGGATGCTTGAGAGGCCCTTAATGTCTAATAACCTATTATTTTTGGGCCAAATGATCACTTATATTAGGTTTTGGGAGATGGACACCCTAGAAGAGTATGCTTCCAACCATGGAAGAGTATAATCCCACTAATGTATTGGCACTCTTTAGGTACCAGTTGTAGTACAACCGAGTTATAAAAGGTAAATGCATGAGTTTATCAGGATGAAAAATGGTAACATAGGTTGATGAAAGGGTTTAAATGGGAATACTAAATTTAATAAACTGATGATACTATTATTTCCATCACTTCTTCAATAGGTCAGAACTACTTGTGATGAATATATTTCATTGATGAATAAATTATATATTGCACCAGATGATAGATCTAGTGGTTGTAGACATGATGACATTCTTAGAAAGGAAGAGGTCAATGGCATGTATTATTTCTAGATTGAGGCCGAGGATGCGGTTGAGATAGAGGGAGAGGTCGAGTTCGGGGCAGAGGATGTGCGTGAGGATGGGGCCAAGGATGTGGATGTGAATGTGTATGGGATGTTGATGGGGAAATGGATGAGGATGATGATGATAGTGATGATGATGCAGGACAGATTGATCTCTTTCATTTTTTTAATGATATTACTAAAATATGATGTTTGAGGAATTTCAATGACTGAATATATGTGTGATTGGTTAGGTCAAATTATTATTCACTCATTCATCGTAAATACTTTATTGTGTTAATCATATCCCCATTTACCAAGCTAAATTAATTTGTCATAATAAAGTAATTATGGTATATGGAAACTGAAATTTTTATCATGGACTAAATGTTTCCGGCCAATTGAAATGGGGGACCTTGTAGTAAACGTTCTCAAATTATTCAATTATTGATTGGTTTTCTAGTTCACATGGAACCTATTAACTATTATATATCATAATTGTTACTTTTTATCACGTAGGTTCAATGAAGGTATTCTGGTTGGGTATTCATATTATCTTATATCATCTATCAATCCTTCAATCAAAAAATACTTAAATGTTATCATATATATTGCAATATGGTTATATAGTAGTCAATCTACCCAAACTATTGGGACACCTTATCGCTTGATCTAATTCTTGAGGATAATTTTCGTGTTCTTCTAGATAGAAAGAACATTACTGTTGATGGTTTGATGACATTATACACAATCATTGATTTTATTCCTCAGTGAGATTTGTATGAAATTTAAGTATATACTTGCATGGATATTGAAACTTTGGTTTTGAAACCATATATTAACGGGAATATTTCTATGAAATAAATCAATATTATATAAATTGGTACGTCCACTATGTTTCCATCTTGTCGGTCTTATTTTTAGGAATAATTCATTCAACCCTCTCAATTTCTTGTACAACAGAGATTTTAGAATTATACGCTTTCATCCAATGATTACATCAATAGAGCTGGGAAACATAATATTTCTTTTTTCTTCTTATTCATTAAGTCATAAGAAAGTTCAAAATACCTCATAATTTGTTTTGAGTATGCACATGAGTATTGGTAATAGGATCTTTATTTGTCTTCTTGGTGTTTCATTCTATTTGCACAATACAATAGATGATGATCTCCATTTTCAGTGCTTAATATATTTTAGAGTGGGTTCAACACCTCCTAATGATGGTAGTTGTATCCATTATTGGATCCTCATAGGAGTAATTGTATGTATTATTTCATCCCTTTGTAAAGATATAAAAAGAAGAAAATGTAATTTGAACTGTATTTCATCAATAATATAATTACATCCTATTAAAATCAAAAACAACTATAATATGTCTCCATAAATAACCATAAAATTATAATAAATAATTGGATTAATAACATGAGTTTCTCCATTGTCATTAAACCAATCCATTGTCAACTTCCTCTGATTCATTGTTTTTTTATGCTTTTCATAATGGTAGACCATTTTGATTTAGTATCATTACTACATTCCCAAGGTGATGGGTCTCTCACCATCAGGGTGAGAATTCTGGATCCCTTCATCAATAAATACAAGGATTCTTTCATCAATATATATTTGAGTAATCTTTCTACTCAATTTCATTACAATCATTCATTTTAATATGTCTATAAAAATTATTATGGACTATCATGAACCAATTATAAAACAGCATTCAGGTGGCAAAAAAACTAATGTAATAAATCAATATAAGCAATACAACATTGATAGATTTCCATTTCCCAATATATCCAATATTATTTTTTCTTTGCATTCAATTTGGTGCTGATATCATCCTTCGTTTGGTGTGGATACCATCATTATTTTCACATGCATTAATGTGGCATGTGGAGCATGGCAGTGTTTTCATTTTCTATATAATTTTATTGGAAAATGCCTATATTTTTTATTCTATTAACAGTGTCCTGTTTTTTCCAGTGCATTTTTTTCGGGTGTTGTATTATTTTTGTTTTCATGTGGTGTACTCACCGTTATTATATAGTGGGTTTCCTATGTTTGTATAGAATTTTAGGGTGTTATGATTTTTAGTGAGTTATTCTATATATTGTATTCATTAGTTTCATTTTTTACTTCTATACATTTTACTTTTTGTAATGTAATTTCAATTATATATAATTAAAGAGTTGTGGAAGCTATTGTGCACTGATGTTTGAAATTTCATATGAATATACCAACAGTTTAGAAAACGTTGGGGTAGATCTGAAAACCATATCTATACCAAAAGGCCAAATTAAACCATTGGTAAAATTCAATACAAACTATTCATAAACCATTGGTATGGATATAATAATGAATATATAGATATGGTATCAAAATGTTGGAAATAATCAATTCCAAAAATTTCTGTAAATTGTTGGAATAGTGAATTTATTAGTTCACTAAAGCAATGGTTTGGAAATAACCATTAGTATAGAGTTATCCCCATTCATCAATATACAATTTTATGGAAAAATATTATTAGATGGTATACCAACAGTTTTCCATGTTATCACAATGCTATAAAAACAATTCAATACATTATGTTTCTAGCAGTGTAATATTATTAATTTGAGTATTCTCATCCCTCCTTTCCATTATCATTATTTAATGAATGTAAATTGATTAAAATTTTCCATCAATCAATGTGATTTGAACTATTATTCTTTAACTATGAGATTTCGATCTTCATGAAATTTTGAGACAAGAACATTATGGATTTAATTTCCCAAAATACTCGAGATATTAATAAAGACACCAATCATTGGTAATACATACATTAACCTGAGATAAGGAAATTTTTTTTGTTGATTCCTTTATATGAAAAAGTCTTTCATGTATTAGTGGATCTAAAAAGGCCCTAATCGAAAAAAAATTTACTAATTATATTCCGATGATATTATTTATCTTCTAATTCTTTGAGTTTGATATATTCATATATTTTATATAAACCTAGGAGGGAGATGTCGATCACTAGTGGATATTAATCTAGAAAATGAATCTGGATAAGAAATATGAATCAATGAGGTGGTATGGATTGAATAAAATATTTTTCATCAAATATTTTTCTCCCACTCACTATATTAAAATGCATAGGGATTTATTTGAACTGGTTTAAAGGAAGGAAAAATATATCATGTCTTATAAAAAAATAATCATGACACCCTCATGAAATTCCTTCTTATTTTTCCTCATCCCTGAAATTATGATTTACTACTTATTTAATATACTAAATCCATGCCTTTGAAAATAATTTAGAGTCAATACTTTGATAGCTATAAGAATATTTTTTACTATACCATTAATGTCAATATAATAAATAGTGATTTTCAATGGTCACATGGGAATAGAAATATGTAAAGGATAGTATTGTGTGATTTTGGATCATAAATGAATATATCTCATAGAGGGATTAAAATAAACTTCACATATACTAAAGGTGTGAAAATTATTATTCTGGAATCATACATAATGGAATAAATAGATGATCCATGTGAGGAGGGTAGGGACATTATGCTAATGAATGAAGATGAAGAATATAACTAATATTTTTGAATAAAATATGTTTCATATAAATCCTAAACATATTTTATAACGTTCCAAAAGCAAGGGACACATACACTATAATATCCCATTCACTAAGCCATTGTTTTTCAATGGATATAGAAGAAAACATCTTAAAACCCAAAGAGATAAAGGATGAGATTATTTTATCACTACAACTAGGATGAGTCATGAGAGTGAAATTCTTATTGGTTCATATTTTAGCATTATTCATATAATATACTGAGAATGGTAAGATACATTATGATGACAATTTTTGGGTGTAATACTTCAATTATAATATTAATTACATAAATTACTCATGAAAATAATTTATCACCAATATTGATTTATTGATACTTATTCTTGGTCTAAATGATGCGGTTGGTATATCATCAATCATATGGGTGGATAAACTAGAATAAGAACGAACATATTATAAAAATGAATAACTAATATTATAGATTTATCTAATATTAATATAATTTTAATAAAAAACATCATTATATTAATATAAAATCATTATATTGGACAATGGGATTCATAATGAGGGTAAATGTGAAGGTATCTAAATATTATTTTAATGATCTAGGTACTTACATTGATGAAGTCTTTCATTGTTTAGACGTTTTCCATTAAAATGAATGATTTAGATTCCCTTCATGAAACAAAATGAAATAAAAGACTAATAGAGTTTTAAGAGGGTAAAAATCTGAGGTTATTGGAGAGATTTCTAAATTAATATAGTGTAATAGATGTTGTACTGTAGAACTCCATTGTTAGGGGAAAATGAAGAATATTTTATTGGAAAATAAGAATGTTAAAGGGTAAAGATGGAATCAAATGGGAATGAGGAGAGTTGAGTGAGTAAGTATTGGAAATAAATTTAGGTATGAATATCTAACTTATTAAATAGAATATAAATTTTATAAAATTAAAATTAATTATACAAAATTTCATCAAAGACAATTTTCCTATTTCTATTAAATTTTTAACTCATTTAATTATTTATTATAGTAGTTGTTTTTTATTAAAAATATCTGAGGAATCCCTAAACCAATTTCAATGGGTTGATGAAATATTTTTAGTCCAATTATTCTAATTTCATATCTATATATTTCAAAATTACATTTTATATTATAAAATTGATATATAAAAAAATATTTTCGTAGAGAAATGAATTTTAAAACATTATGTTATATTAATATTATATCATAAAAATTTATAACTAAATTAGTGTCAAACTATTTATTTATTTATACTAAATATAAATTAGAATAATATTATAAAATGGAAAAAATTTTATTTTTTTAGAAAATAATAAATATAACACTTAAAAACAATTATTTGAATATAACCCCTTTATTAATACCATGGTTACTAACTTTTATGTCCAAATCATATTTTTCAATCTAAAATACAGTTAAAACTTATCACCCAATTTGAACATTTTGATTAAAAATAAAAAATAATAATTTTTTTAGAAATAATAATTTAATTTCAGAAAGAAATATTTGTATTATAATAACACAAATATAACATAAACAATTTCTACATAAATATATTTTTAGATGAAAAGATTAATATATTATTATTCATTTATAGGTAATATTAAATTAATATTAAATTCAGTTATTACTTGTATAAATTCAATATATAATCAATTATCATAATTTATATATGATAACTCTTACTTATAAATATTAACATGTATAATTTGATAAAATCATTTATTTTGAATAATCAATATTTACTGTTCCATGATAAATTAAATTAGTAATTTTTATTGTTTCTATAATTTATTTTATGTGTTTGTTGTCACGACCAGTCCTCAGGGCCCGTGCCGTGACTACCCCAAGCCCGCCTTTCATAGGCCAGGGGCTGGCGACTAGCAACAAGGCGTAAATCCCGAGAAAAAAGTGAAGGCATTGCCTTTGTAAAGTAAACAAGAACCACAGAGTAAGCAAAAGCAAAAGTAAACACTAAGTAAAAGTTGGTACAACAGTAAGTGCGGAAAAGTTAAGAGGGCCCGAAATACAAGCCCAATTGTAAAATACAACTGGAAGGGAAAAAAATAGAAAATAAATGTAAAGCCGCAGCGTCGAGCCGTCCTCTGGAAGTCCCACATGAAGGGTGGGTACAGAAAGCCTCCATAGCTCCGCGGTCCAGCCGTCTGCTCCGAGTACGCCCCGCCCAGTGGTCCACCTCCAGGTACCGTCCTGCTCCGCAAGCCTCCACCACGATCAGCGCTGTCCGTTGTCTGCAACCAACACAACGAAGTGCGGGTATAACCCGTGAAAGGGTGAGTATAAGCTACTCAGTAGGGACCCCGAGACCCCCGAAGGTCTCCCAAAATCCACAAAGGATAAACCACAACGGAAATATACAATCACGATGTAACAACCGACACTGCTTAGGTATATGCCCATACATATACCTAAGTCAACAATCCTCGTTCGGCTCCAACATCTGAGCCCAAGCACAATCCGGTCCACACAGGAAAGCAAAACGTAATCCACATAGGATAGCTCAACACAATCCACAAAGGAAGGTAAACAGTAAATCCACACAGGATGGTTCAACACAATCCACAAAGGAGAGTAACATAGGATTCCGCTCACACAGGTATACTTCTTCGAATGATGATAGAGTTGATCACTAATCCATCTAAGCCGTCAGACCCACAAAAGATCGATAGGTATTAAACCCCGCAATGACCCACACAAGATCGGACCCACACAGAATCAATAGATAACTAACCCCCGCAAAGACCCACACAGGATCGGGCCCACACAGGACCTGTAGGCGCTGGCTCACACAGAACCGCTGAACGCTGACCCACACAGGATCAGATCCACACAGGATCTGTAGCACTAATCCACATAGGATTGCTGAGTGTAGTAGTCGCCACAGTCCACTTAGGATCTCTGCACAGTCGTCGTCGCAGTCCACTGAGGATCTCTGCACAGTCGTCGTTGCAGTCCACCGAGGATCTCTGCACCGTCATCGTCGTAGTCACAGTAGCAGTCGTAGCCAGCTCCAGGGTTCCCGCACACAGCAAGCTCATTCGAGAGGGTCCGCTCCACGAGCTGAGAGGATGATACATCAACTGACACACAGTTCGAAGATGATGTATCCAAAAGTACTGTATCGTCATCAGGAACTAAATTTCGCAGACGGCACGTCAATCGGACGCTCGGTCTGAGAGTTATTGGCTTTTTCGTCCGAGGGGCCCTCTTGGTTTTTAAGGAAAAACCAACCTGACCGTAATCCACATGCGTCCAAACCTCGGGTAGATTGAGCCAAAAAAATCATCTCACATAGAGGAATTCAACAAAGTTGATGGCACGTCAATCGGACGTCCGGAGATCAAGATATGAGTGTTTCCGCTCCAAGGGCCCAATTGGTTTCGTGTACGAACCAACCCGGCCGAACCCAAAGTATTCCGAAACCTTGAGTGTGATATATCGAAAAGACCGTATCGATCCAAGGATCGTGTTTCCACTGACAGAGGTTCGTTCGGAGGCCTGTAGCTCATGTTACGGGCAAAAGACCGAAAATGGTCCGAAGATGGGGCGTCTGGGCCCGTGCCGACCCGGCCCGACCCCCCCTGGGTTGGCCGCACCGGGTCGACCCGACCCGGTCCGCCCCGGCTGGAGCCGGTCCGGTCCGGCCGGGGCGCGCCCCGGCCCGGCCCGCCGGCCCGGCGAATCTCGGCCGAGGGGCCGAGCAATGCGGGGGGGGCACGCTGCCCCCGCGTGACAACCCTGTGGCCCCCGCGGGGTCCGCCCTGGTCAATGGACGCGGCAAAGCCGCGTCCTGTGTGAACTGAACCCGCGCGGCCGCGGGTCCGCTAGCGCCGCTTCCGCCATCGCGGCTTCAGCCGGGGCGCCGCCGCCTCCGGCCGCCGGCGCCGCCGGTGGCATCCGCGGGCCTCCGGAGTTTCTCTGGTGGTCCGATTCCGTTCTCGTCTGCGCCACTACTCCTCCCGAGTCTAGTTCTTCACTGCGGAAACATCAAATCGCCCTTGCGGTACATTTTGTCGTCGCCCGCCAAATCCGCACAACAACGAAGAACTGCAGAGGGTTGTCGGGCCGTGTTGGATTGGCTCGCACCCTCCGCGTTAGGTGATAACAATCGGGAGGAATTAATCAAACGTAGAAAACATGTCAAATAACAATTTTAATAAATTAAAATTATTCTTATGAAACCGGGTTCTTTGTTTTGAATGGAATCATCCACCGAGTATAAAACATTCAAATAAAACCCCTGCCTCGTCAGGTGTCACACGCGCGTTCTTCGCGGATTTATTCGTCACAGAAGGAGGGAATTGTCGCGTCATCGTGGTATTCGGCATTGCGCCGACGAACTCTGAGGACCAAGAAACAACAGATTTAATTTTAATAATTAAATCCATATTGAAGTTATAATCCACAAAGGAATTTAAAGAACCACAATCTCTCACCTCAACGGATGATCGAAGATTTTGTCGCGGAGGAAGGAAGGTCACAGAAGAACGTCGCGGGAGAGGAATTGTCGGCGTCGCGGCACACGGCATTGCGTCGTCGATTTCCGCGGGTTCGGCGTTCTTCGTCGGAGGCCGGCGTTCTTCACGTTCTTCGTGTTCATCACGTAAGAGGATGAAGAACTTGAGGTTTGTCAACTCCTCTCAACGAACAACACTTAAGGAGAAAAAGTGTTGGTCTTATTTTATTAACATGCCAACAAACGAAAACGATATAAGTAACAACCCATTAATTTGTAGAATTAATTCAACGAATAAAACCGCCAAATTAAATGGTGCGTTAAGAAATTAAGAAAACGCGTCAGTTGACTTTCATAATGACGGGTTTTCGTGGGTGCGTTACTTAGTAGAAAAGAAACGGTGGGGCTCGTGCGGGCCTCACCTCAAAAATATCCTACCAAGAGGGTAGTATATTTTTGGATAGCACCCTATCCGCATCAAATCAGATTAAGAAACTTTAAGTGGTCTTTAAGTGGCATTAAGTGAAATTAAAAAAATGTTTGTCGTACAAATTATTTTATTTATTAACATTAATCCCAAAAATTAAAAACCACACCCAAGAAAACGCAACTATAGAAGATGAGTTTCTAAGTAAATACCGGCACTACGATTCCATCGCTGCCTCCGAATTCGATTCCGAGCACCGGTTCAAAAGTTAGAAAAACCCGCTAGTTCGTTCACTGAACGTACATGAGCCAAACTTCTGAAAATGATTCTGGGCACACCGGGCCTTGGAATCAGGTGCCCTTAAAAACTGCGCTCTTGTAAAATTCCAAATAAAATTAAGAAAAAAATTTCATTGAAATTTATGGGTCTTTACATTACTCCCACCTCAGGGCTTTACGTCCCCGTAGAGATACATCATAAACTAGGGAAACAAATGTGGGTACTGAGCACGCATCTGAGCCTCCCGCTCTCAAGTGCTCTCCTAGAGGTTCCCGTGCTACCATATGATGCACACTAGAGGAATCGATCGTCCACGTAGGACTCGCTCCTGTAGATCCTCGATCTCCACCAGGACCTCTGCAAAAGTCTCCCCATCATCAACGTCCATCTCTTTATAGTCAATGATATGCGTCGGGTCGTGCACGAATCTCCTCAGCTGAGATACGTGGAAGACGTCGTGCACCCGGTGCAACTGAGGTGGTAGAGCCAGGTGATAATCCTCCTTGCCAATCATGCTGAGGACCTGGAAGGGTCCGATGAAGCGTGGAGACAACTTTCCGCCTCGACCAAATCTCCGTAATCCAGGTCGAGGTGAGACATGCAAGAAGACGTGGTCTCCATCCTCGTACTCTAGTGGCCTCCGCCTCCTATCAGAATAAGACTTCTGCCAGCTCTGAGCTGTCCTCATCCACTCCTGGATGACCTAGACCATCTCTGTCGTGGCCCGGACCATCTCTGGTCGCACAAGTGCTGACTCCACAGGGTCTGTCCCGCACAAAGGAGATCTGCAAGGTCTACCGTACAACTCCTCGTATGGTGCCATCCTGATGGTAGAGTGGTATCTGTTGTTGTACACGAACTCCACCAAGGGTAGGTGATCCTCCCCGCTGCGACCAAAGTCGAGGAAACAAGTGCGGAGCATGGCCTCGAGAGTCTGAATGGTCCTCTCCGTCTGACCATCCGTCTGAGCGTGAAAGGCGGTGCTCAGACGTAGCTACGTCCTGAACGCCTCATGAAACCCCTTCCAATGCCGAGAAGAAAAATGAACATATCGATCGGAGACGATAGATGATGGAACACCGTGAAGCTGTACAATCTCCTGAACTTAGAGATGCCCCAAGCTCTCCAGTGAGCCCTTCTCTCTGATGGGTATGAGGTGAGGAAATATGGTGAGTCGGTCGACAATCACCCAGATGGAGTCGTGACCTCTGGAAGAGCGTGGAAGTCTATTGACTATGTCCATAGATATCCCATCCCACCTCCACTCCGGGACCTCCAAGGGCTATACCAAGCCTGCTGGTACCTGGTGCTCTGCCTTCACCTGCTGGCAGGTGACGCATCGAGAAACGAACTCTGCCATAGCCTTCTTCATGCCCGACCACCAGTGATGTCGTCTAAGGTCCTGGTACATCTTTTCTACTACAGGATGTACCGCCAAAGGATAAGTGTGAAACTCTATCAGCACCTCCTTTCGTAAAGCGACTATTACCAAGGTACATCCTCGGAAATGGATGTCGTGCTCTGCTCCAAAGAAGAAGACATTAGGTGCCTGTCCTGAGGATAACTGTGCAGACCTCGTCTCACAGTCAGCGTCCTCACGTTGTTCCTCTCTAACCCGCTGGAGTAGTGGAGGGGTGACTGTGAGAGACTGGGGGAAGGCTTATCTATCTCTATCCACGAAGGATATCTGCAAAGCATCTAGCTGCTCTATAGCCTCCTCATGTAGCTGAATGCCCGTCCTCCTGCTCAGAGCATCAGCTACCACGATCCCCTTCCCAAAAGTATAGACTATATCAAAGTCATAGTCTTGGAGGAACTCGAGCCATCGCCGCTGTCTCAGGTTCAGTTCCTTCTGCGAGAAGAGGTACCTGAGACTCTGGCGGTCAGAAAAGACTGTAAAGTGCTCACCCATCAGATTGTGTCTCCATGTCTTTAGAGCAAAAACCAATACTGCTAACTCCAGGTCATGGGTAGCGTAGTTCTTCTCATGCGGCCTCAACTGACGTGATCCATAGGCAATCACAGCCTGATCCTGCATCAGGACAAATCCGATTCCGGTCCCTGATGCATCGCAGTAGACTACGTATCCAACTCCCTCCTCAGGCAACCTCAAGATAGGTGCGCTGGTCAATCTCTCTCTCAGCTCCTGGAAGCTCTGCTGACATCTGTCTGACAACACAAAGGGTTTCCCCTTCTTTGTCAAATCTGAGAGTGGTGCCACAACTCTAGAGAAGTCTGGCACAAACCTCCGATAGTATCCAGCTAGTCCCAAGAAACTCCGTACCTCTGTCACGCTCCTGGGTGGCTCCCAATCTAGCAACGCCTCAATCTTCGCGGGATCCACCACAACTACCGCCTCCGAAATGACGTGCCCCAAGAAGTGGACCTCACGTAACCAGAACTGGCACTTCGAGAGCTTTCCATATATCTGCTGCTCTCAGAGTGTGTCTAGCACAACCCGCAAGTGGTAGGCATGCTCCTCCTCCGTCGTCGAGTACATCAAAATGACGTCGATGAAGACCACGACAAATTGATCGAGGTATGGCTGGAATATCATGTTCATGAGGCTCATGAACACTGCTAGGGAGTTGGTTACGCCGAAAGGCATAACCAAGAACTCATAGTGGCCATACCGACACAAGAATGCTGTCTTCTGCATGTCCTCGTCTCGAACTCTGAGCTGATGATAGCCTGACCTGAGGTCTATCTTCGAGAACCACCGTGCTCCCTTGTGCTGATCGAAGAGGTCATCAATCCTCGGTAGCGGATACTTGTTCCTCACTGTCACCTGGTTCAGGCGACGATAGTCGACACACAGTCGCAAGCTCCTGTCCGCCTTCTTGGTGAACAATATCGGGGAAGCCCAGGGTGAAACACTGTGTTGTATGAACCCCTATCCCTGCATGTCATACAACTGTACCTGCAGCTCTCGAAGCTTAGCGGGGGCCATCTAATACACTGGAGTGGATATCAGGGTTGTCCCAGGGTACAGATCAATTTAAAAGTCTACCTCTCTGCGAAGAGGTAGCCCTGGAACATCATCGGGAAAGACGTCTGCATACTGATCCACCACTGCAGGATAACTAGGACTTCGCACGTCAACTGCTCCAAGGATGAGGCTAGAGAACTGATGAGTGATGGCCTGTCCCCTCCTCTGCGAGAGTCCCTCCTGTGCTACAAAGGCTCCCTTCTCACCGGTGAAGGTAAACCTTCTCCCGTCGGTGCGTACACATCGCACCTTGTGCCTAATACAGTCAATCTATGCATGGAATGTAGATAGCCAATCCATGCCCATGATGACGTCGTAAGTCCTCGACACTGCTACCAGAAGATCCCAGCCGAATCTCTCACCTACTAGAGTAAGCTCACAGTGTCGGCACCAGTGTGTAATCGTCGAGTCTGCTCCCATAGGAGTCCCTAGCCGTAAGGATCGAGCCAACGACTCTGTCTAAATCTCCAAGCTCCGAACAAGGGCAGCGGCTATGAAAGAGTGACTCACTCCTATGTCTATAAGGACTGCAGCAAGGGTGTAATAGACACAGATCGTACCTCGAATCATCTCTGGCGCACCGTGGTCATAGGCCTCTGCTGCCTGGAGATGTGCCTGTCTCTGCCCGCCATCTCCCTGTGGTCGAGGTGGAATTCCTGTTGGTGGCGGTGGAAGAGCCTTAAATCGTCACCCACCGCTTGTGGCTCGTCCAACTCCCCTACCTCGTCCGCCTCCTCACTGCGGACCGCCACGGTTGACCCTCTGCCTCTTCCTGGGTGGCCCCTCCACCGTCTGCTGCTCCTCGGCATGACGGGTCGGGCAGTCACGAGCCATGTGGCCCTGCCAGCCGCATGCGTAGCACTGCCTGCCTCTCGAAAGACTGGCTCTTCGCTGTGTACCCCGCACTGCTGAGCCAGTGTCCTGAGGTTGTCTACAAGAGGGTCTAGTCTGCCTGGAACCCTGAGTCATTCGTCGGCTACCTGCTACTGAAGACTTCGCTAACTACCGCCCTACGGTAGGTCTCGCTGTGGACTCGGCCAGAAAGCTCTCGATCAAAAGGGCCCGCTCCAGTACTCCTGTCTGAGTCAGAATGCTAAGCTAGATCAGCAATGCCCTGATCTCGTGTCTTAATCCCTGCTCAGAGGTCTGGGCCCAGTAGAATGGGTCCCGTACCATGTCGGTCGAGTAGCACAAGAGACCAGTAAATCTCGCCGCGTACTGGGCGACTGTCAAGATGCCCTGCCGCAGCTGGAGGAGCTCTTGGATGCGCACCGCACGGAGGGTGGCCGGGATGAACTCTGAGCAGAAGAGGCTCTCGAAGTCCGTCCAGAGAAGAGATTCTTCATCGTGCACCTGGAGCATCATGCTCCACCATTGGCCCTGTGCTGCGTGCAGTAGGCTCGTCGCGAGGATCACTATGAGGTCTACGGGTGTGCTCACTAGCCTGAAAACTCGTACGAATGCCTCCAGCCAGTCCTTGGCTGCCTGGTGGTCCGTCTCCCCATGAAACCTAGGTGGTCACTGGCACTGGAACTCATGCAGAGCTCTGAGGCGACGTGCATCGTCAGTGGCTGGTGCTGGAAGCATCGGGGGCTCGGTGGGTAGAGGTACCGCCGGTGCCTCTACTGTCAACATGCCCTGTACCGAGGCCTCGTCGCTCGACGGGCTGTCGTCACGCTCTACTCTCAGAACCCTAGCTAGCTACCGTCGTGGGGACATCCTGAAAAGGAAACAAGTGCGCCATGGTCAAAACAATATACCTTGTGAGCTGATACAAAGTAATCACAAAGAAAACTTGAAACACACATGCAAACAATATTTTTGTGCATTATGTCGGAAATCAGAAGTCAGGGTCCTGTTGTATGGATACGTCGGCCGCCGAACCAACACTGGGCTCCCTGGATTGATAACCACACCCAATACGCTAAACACTATAGCTTCACATAGAAGAAAGATCAGAGTCTGCGGTAGAACCAACCACCTCTGATACCAATTTTTCGCGACCCGTCCTCAGGGCCCGTGCCGTGACTACCACAAACCTGCCTTCCATAGGCCAGGGGCTGGCGACTAGCACCAAGGAGTAAATCCCGGAAAAAAGGGAAGACATTGCCTTTGTAAAGTAAACAAGCTCCACAGAGTAACCAGCGGAAAAAGTAAACACTATGTAAAAGCTGGTACAATAGTAAGTGCGAAAAAGTAAAGGGGGCTGGAAATACAAGCCCAACTGTAAAGTACAACTAGAAGAGAAAAAAATAGCAACTAAAAGTAAAGCCACAGCGTCGAGCCATCCTCTGGAAGTCCCACATGAAGGGTGGGTACAGAAATCCTCCACAGCTCCTCGGTCCAGCCGTCTGCTCCGAGTACGCCCCACCCAGTTGTCCACCTCCAGGTACCATCCTGCTCTACAAGCCTCCCCCACAATTAGCGTTGTCTTTCGTCTGCAACCAACACAACGAATTACAAGCATAGCCCATGCAGGGGTGAGTATAAGCTACTCAGTAGGGACCCCTAGACCCATGAAGGTCTCCCGAAATCCACAAAGGATAAACCACAACAGAAAGATACAATCACAAAGTAACAACCGAGACTGCTTAGGTATATGCCCATACATATACCTAAGTCATCAATCCCCGTTCAGCTCCAACATCCAAGCCAAAGCACAATCCAGTCCACACAGGAAAGAAAAAAAGTAATCCACAAAGGATAGCTCAACACAATCCACAAAGGAAGGTAAACAGTAAATCCACACAGGATGGTTCAACACAATCCACAAAGGAGAGTAACACAAGATTCAGCTCATACAGGTATACTTCTTCAAATGACGATAGATATGATCACTGATCCATCTAAGTCATCAGAACCACATAGGATCGATAGGTACTAACCTTTGCAATGACCCACACAAGATCGGACCCACAAATTATCAATAGGTAACTAACCCCCGTAATGACCCACACAGGATCGGGCCCACACAGGACCTATAGGCGCTGGCTCACACAGAACCGCTGAGTGCTGACCCACACAAGATCGGATCCACACAAGATCTGTATCACTGATCCACGTAGGATCGCTGAGTGCAGTAGTCATCGCAGTCCACTGACGATCTCTACACAGTCGTCGTCGCAATCCACTGAGGATCTCTGCGCAGTCGTCATTGCATTCCACTGAGGATCTCTGCACAGTAATCGTCGCAGTCACAGTAGCAGTCGCAACCAGCTCTAGGGTTCCCGCACACAGCAAACTCGTTCGGGAGGGTCCGCTCCACGAGCCGAGAGTACGATACATCAACTGACACACAGTTCGAATTTGATGTAACCAAAAGTTTAGTATCGTCAACAGGAACTCAACGTCGCAGACGGCGCGACTATCGGACGACCAGTCTGAGAGTTATTGGGTTTTTCGTCCCAGGGGCCTGGTTGATTTTTAAGGCAAAATCAACCCGACCGTACTGCACCTGCATCCAAACCTCGGGCGGAGTGAGCCAAAATATTTGTCTCACTTAGAGGAATTCAACAATGTCGACGACACGTCAATCAGACGTCCGGAGGTCAAGATATGAGTGTTTCCGCTCCGAGGGCCCTGTTGGTTTCGTGTAAGAACCAACCCGGCCGAACCCAACATATTCCGAAACCTTGAGTGCGATATAGCGAAACGACCGACTCGATCAAAGGATCATGTTGTCTCTGACGGCGCATCGTTCGGAGGCCCGTAGCTCAAGTAACGGGGAAAAGACCAAAAACGGTCCAAAGACGGGGGGTCTGGGCCCGGGCCGACCCGGCCCGACCCCCCCTACGTCGGCCGAACCGGGTTGACCCGACCCATATGGACCCGATCCGGTCCGGCCGGGGCACTGGCCGGCCCGACCGGCCGGCCCGGCTCGGCTCCACCGTGCGGCCGAGGAACTCGGGGGGGGGGGGGCACGTTGCCCCCGCGTGACAACCTCGCGGCCCCCGCGGGGGGCCGCCCTGGTCAACGGATGCGGAAAAGCCGCGTCCGGTGTGCGCCAGACCCGCACGGCCGCGGGTCCGCTGGTACCACTGGCGCTGCCGCGCCTGCGCCCCACGCCGCCGGTGGCTTCCGCGGGCCACCAGAGTCGCTCCGGTGGTCCGATTCTGTTCCCATCTGCGCCGCTGCTCCTCCCGGGTCCCGTTCTTCACTTCGGAAACATAAAATCACCCTTGCGGAACATTTTGTCGTCTCCCTCCAAATCCACACAACAACGAAGAACTACGGAGCGTTGTCGGGCCGTGTTCGTTTGGCCCGCACCCTCCGCGTTAGGCGATAACAATAGGGAGGAATTAATCAAACGTAGAAAACATGACAAATAACAATTTTAATAAATTAAAATTGTTCTTATGAAACCGGGTTTTTTGTTTTGAACAGAAACATCCACGGAGTATAAAACATTCAAATAAAACCCCGACCTCGTCAAGTGTCGCACACGCGTTCTTCGTGGATTTGTTCGTCCTGGAAGGAGGGAATCGTCGCGTCATCGCGGTATCCGGCGTTGCGTCGACGAACTACGAGAACCAAGAAACAACATATTTAATTTTAATAATTAAATCCATATTGAAGTTATAATCCACAAAGGAATTTAAAGAACTTCAATCTTTCACCTCAACGGATGATCGAAGATTTTGTCGCGGAGGAAGGAACGTCGCAGAAGAACGTCGCGGGAGAGGAAACGTCGGCGTCGTGGCACACGACGTTGCGTCGTCAATTTCCGCGGGCTCGGTGTTCTTCGTCGGAGTCCGGCGTTCTTCGTGTTCTTCACGTTCTTCGCATTCTTCATGAAGGAGGATGAAGAACTTGAGGTTTGTCAAATATTCTCAACGAACAACACTTAAGGAGAAAAAGCGTTGGTCTTATTTTATTAACATGCCAACAAACGAAAAAGTGATTAGTAACTACCCATTAATTCGTAGAATTAATTCAACGAATAAAACAACACAATTAAATGCTGCGTTAAGAAATTATGAAAACGCGTCAGTTGACTTTCATAATGACGGGTTTTCGCGGGTGTGTTACTTAGTGGAAAAGAAACGGAGGAGCTCGTGCGGGCCTCGCCTCACAAATATCCTACCAAGAGGGTAGGATATTTTTGGATAGCAACCTATCCGCATCAACTCAGCTAAAGCAGTTTTAAGTGGTCTTTAAGTGGCTTTATATGAAATTAAAAAAAAGTTTGTCGTACAAATTATTTTATTTCTTAACATTAAGCCCAAAAATTAAAAACCACACCTGAGCAAACACAACTCCGAAAGAGGAGTTTCTAAGAAAATACCGGCGCTGAGAAACCATCGGTGCCCTCAGAATTCGATTCCGAGCACCGGTTCAAATGTTAGAAAACTCTGCTCGTTCGTTCACTGAACGTACAGGAGCCAAACTTCGGAAAATGATTCTGGGCACACAGGGCCTCGGAATCAGGTGCCGTCAGAAACTACACCTTGTAAAATTCCAAAGAAAATTAAGAAAAAATTTCCTTGAAATTTACGGGTCTTTACATTTTAATTTATTGTTTCCACTATTTCTTGAATATTATCACTATATTTTCATTATATAAATTCATTCAATGTAATGTTTGTGAATAAATTAATATTAAATAAATAAATTACGATAAAATACTTATTAAATTAAAAATGATTTTATATATTTAAATTATGTTGAAAATTAATTTATATCATTTAAATTAAATTATTTGTTATGAAAATTGATATCTAATGAACCTATATTTAGTAACAATGTATCATCAATTATAAAATGGTAAATTTTTTTCTGGTATTTTACACAATAGATATAATCCATTTCATAATGATCATATGGTGAAAATATTACCCGCATTACATTTTATTAATTCATCCCAATCTTTCATAAAAAAAATAATACTAATCGTTCTTATAGTTTTCATTTAATATTTTTAAAATGGTTTCCTTTTCATTATTTTTTTATCTTTATTGAACTTGTTTTTTTAATGTAGATTATCCAGAGTGAAGATGATCCAGAGGGTTTAATAGTCGTAATGATATAATTTTTCATTTTTCTATTTTATAGTAATAAATCTTATGGGATGAAATCATAGATATAATGTTATAATTCATCTTGTGTATTATATATTTCCATATAATATTTTATAATTCTCCATTATTAGTGATTAAAATGTTGTTAGTATGATTATTTTATGAACTACTTTCCATGAAAGATAAATTTTCTAATAGAATATACAAAACTATGAATTATATTAGTACACTATATGGAAAGGGAATATTTGATTAATATAATGGTGTGACATGGAATTGTTGAATTTTATTGTGTATAATGATAATTTTCTAGACTAAATGAAAAATATAATGCAATGATATAGTAACAATTGTTCCATGATTATTTCGTAGAATATTATTTTTAAAATGTATAGTTCATGAACCATGAAATTATTTTCTAACAAATTGACCAGAGAATATGATTAAATTTTGGTGAATTATATATTATAGGTAAAACATTATAATAAAATAATAAAAATTTCTTAGTTAATGTATAATTTATCCATATGATTTTGAATCCATGAATGTATAGTGTCTCTATATATGTTAATTGTATCATTGAAGGATCATTTCACCATTACATGTCATATAAATATATATTTTAAATAAAAAATCACATTAAACAACTTAATGTAGAAATTATAGAATACTATGAATTTTTTAAAAAGTGGTACTATGTTGTTGTGGTAAAGGTCGCCTCAAAATTTTACCATGTTGGGAGTTTTAAAAATATTCAATTAATGCTGCTTTTTAAAATTTATTATCATAAATGTGTGGATTGTTTGACATGGGTTAGATGATATGGAATTTATGATTTTTTCAAAGATACTCAAAGAAAATTGATATCTCCAATTTGAGTATTGTTAGGTAAATTATGTCACACCCCAAAAATATTTTAACATATTATCTTATTTATTATTTAATAATTACCTTTAATATTAATTTTAGGTAATTTTTAATTTGTATTTAATGTCAGAGGTATTTCATTGCATGTAACATGTCTTGTATGGTTTTTGTGAATAGATCATGAATTAACCCTGAAAAAATAAAAACACTTCTTAGATGTGCATACAGTATAAGAATATATTATTAAATCATGTACCTAAGTTGTATGACATCATAAAGGTCAAAAATTTCACATAATGTGTTTGTAACACATTTTTGAAAACCATAAATCCTAACAGTAAAACTAATGTAGGTCATTTAATACATAAGTTTTACATTTCTCACCTACATTAATTTAAATCATGTTATGGCTCCTCCATCACCTCATTAATATCATTCGTCCATTGAAAACCACCTCTCTGAACTCCCCATTATCTAGGATCTTCTCCCATGTATTAATTTCTATCATGTGGTGATTTTTTGTTGTAGGTTATTCTAAACCCCATAATGCCCTCTTTTTAATTCGTCCTCTCTTCATATTTTACTAAAAAGATGATTATTACATGGGGTTTATTGTAACTAAAATTTTTTGTTATATTTTTATTTGGGATCAATTAATCCTAATATATATTTACATTAATTCTTTTAGTGTAGATACCCAAAGATTGACGTACATAGAAATTACATTACTTTTTCGGAATACTTAATACATGATAAAAACAGAAACTGAAAGACCATATTAGTTTAGTATCTTTGGAAACTCGGAACATAATCTTCTATTCATGGTGAAAGATCTTCAATATCTCCCATAAAGATCATAAATTTTTCTCTTACCTAAAACCATTCATTATATCCTGAAAAAACACATAAAAATGTTGAGCTCAAATTTTTATTAAGGGTAATCATGGAGAAAATAAAACAAACCATATACATTTGACCATAAAAACATGAACATACATTTTTAAAAAATCAAGATCCTGAGTAGTGACATAAATCTTGGCAGTACGTAAGGCATAGAACATAATGAAATATAAATAATGATAAAATATAATGGGAATAAAACATGTAATTGTGGAAACCCTTAAGAACATGTTATGATTTCTATAGTAGCCAAGGAATTTCTTCCAAGACCATCATAGTTGACAAATTCCATTACTGAACCGGGATTACATGTCGTTCCAACCCTGTATTACTGAAACAAATTCACTTGTCATTTCAACCATGTATATCTCATGAGATATAAATAATTACCAAATTAATTGGAGGGAGATATAGGTCCCACCCATCTCATAATGAAATCATTTTTAATTGTGCCACAAAATAGACATAAATCATTCACAATAACCCAAAGAATAAAATGAGATTCATAAATATCATCCCATCACAACATAATCCATATAACAAAATGGATATAATTTCATCATAAGATAATCAAACAATATAAATAATAGAGACATTGTACTTGAAACATAAACATTCTAAATAATTTCATCATAGGTGTAAAATAATTTCGATAAAACACTTGAAAAATATTCTGGATGAAACCATCCTTTCTTCTTCAAAATCATTTTCCTTTCACAAAATTCCATGCAATTTTTAAAAGGAAATGATTTTTGTTGAAAATAATCATAAAATCATGTAGAGAAAGTTTCATGAAAATAATGCATTAGTAATCCGTATAAACCCATTAATTCCGTATAAGTTTAAAAACATTCTTCTCATACTTTTTCCAGAAAATTCAAAATGTACCTTATATGGTAACAAAAGGAAAGATTGCTTCCATACAATGTGGTAAAAAGTCAAAAAAGGGTAATAATGAATTTAAAACTACATTGAATAATACTGAACATTTTATGAAAACATTTTTAGAAAACATGGACATGGATTATAGATATAACCAAAGTAAATACTTATTTATAAGCAATCTCGGATAAAAATGAGATTTGAAAAATTATCCCTTACCTTAGGTCCGTTTTCTAATGTACATGCCCGAAACTCAGGTATAGTGGGTTTAAAAATATTATTAACTTGTAAAATATCCATAATAATATTTATGATATCATCTATGATTCACTTATGACTTTATATTACCCGTTCTTTTGTAAATTCTATGTTAAAGCAACGTTTTGGGAAAGAGCGTTTCATTTATCCTAAGTGTTTCGACTTGTTATTATTTATATTATTACATATATCCTGATTTAATTAATTCTAGAATGTAAAACCTGATTTATAGAAATATATATTCAGCATATAAATATATCTGAATGATCGATAAATGGAAATGAAATTCACTGTTCATGGAGATGGTAGGTCGTACGTACGCATGAACGCAATTTTGATTTTTCCTATTGAATTGAATGGAATTATGTAAATGAAACATATATGTACATCAATCCAGTATCAATATTATTTTACATATTTAATTATTATTTATTATATAAAATTTATAATCAGTTTTGAATGGTAAACATGGAAAATGAATCTCATCAAGTTTGTGGAAATGATAGTCAGTACGTACGCATGAACGACAATATCATTCTTTTGATGTTAAAATTGCATATAATTGGATGAAATATCATATATACAAAATCATCATAATTTTATATTTATTATTTATATCATTTATACTCATTATTCCACCCATCCAAATAATGAAATGTTTGAATGACAAACTACACGACGACATGGAGACGGTAAGTCGTACATACACACGTGTGGTGACTTTTTCTTTCAATGGATGGATAAAATCACTAATATGGTTGTAAAATTTCTATAATAACATAACAATATATATAAGATAATGGAGTTGTTATTTTAGATTGAAAACAACAAAGAAGGAGGAAGTGGATGAATAAAGGAACATCAACTTGGTGGTGAGATATTTAACTATTCTTCGGGTTCGTTCTTTTGATTTGATCAAAAGGGTTATTTAGGTAGGATATCTGATTAAAAAAATGCCTGTAAGATGAAGGGAGGATATTTGGAAGAGTATTTGGGTATGGTATGTCCGAGAAAAATGGATTTGTAATTGTTAATTAGAGAGAAGCGGGAGTTCCCTTTTCAAAGAGGGGTTAGGCGCACCTTAGAAAAAACATAAATTATTATTTTATAATAATTTTAAATTTGGTTTATAATGGATCCAATGTGACTTATTTCTAGGATAGGGTGTGGATGGGTCTAAATACTTTCAACCAATAGGTTTTAGAAAAGTTTAGTTTACCATTTTATCCTTGTCATTTATATTTAACTCTAAGTTAAAAAATTTATCTTTTACCATGTCTTCTTGTATTCTTACACTATATGGTTAATAAACATACTATAAACTTCCAATAAAACCCCAATTGGTTCATATATTTCATATATATAATTATATAAGACATTTGGCTAAACAATATATTTTTAGAACCAATATATCAATTAATAATATAATATTTGTTTTAAAACTCTTTTAAGTAAATTTTGACGCTATTTGGTATTTTGATTTTTCTAAATTCATAAAAGCTTTATTAATTCGAAAAAAATTAATCTAACAAATACTAATATATTCTAATAAACAATAAAATTATTTTAATTCATAAAAAGTCTCAAATTACATTTATTTGGGGATTTATAATATAAATTATTTAATATTTCATTAATAAGGTAATTATTGCATTATCATTGAGTCATAATAATATTTTTTAAAGTCTAAAAAATATAAAAAAAATACCATTATGTAGGACATGATTTTATCTTTATAATGAATATTTATAGTCGAATTTATCTTATGTATAACCTAATATTAAAGAAATAGTAATTACACTTTGATTTTAACTATTTTAACTCTTCTTTAAATAAAATAAAAATAAATGTCCTAATCTACTCCATGTGGATATAAATGGTAATATTTTATTACTAAGGTTTTTTTGGTCTTATTACACATATCCAATAGAATTAGTACATGTTTTAGGGTAATAATTATATCATTTTAACCCTTAATTACCCTATTTACTTTTAACTGTGGTAACTAAAAGTTAAAAGTAACTAATCAAAAAAAATTATTTTCGTCTCATTTAACCTCATTTTACTTACTGATTTCAACTGTGTCTCTTAGATTTGTTAAATTCAACACACAGAAGTTGTAAAATTCTGTTTTATGTAAATTTGCAAATGCTCCTAAGAGGTGGGTAAATGACGTTAAAAAGTTCAATAAAATATTTATATATCTAAAATTGTAATAAAATGACTCCAATGAATTAAAATGAAATTATATAGGTATTATATATATATATATTGAGATAAAATAAATAATTATTTAAATTAAAATTCGGTTTTAATCTATAACTCAGTTTTTTTCACTATTCATCAAAAGTTAAATGTTTTCGGAAAGATAACAAAAATTCACCTGAGGCTAATTTCGATATTTCAAATCCAAAAATGAAGTAAATTCTGAATGATAAGGTCTATAAAATTTCAAAAAATGGGTGTTACTATTCATTACAGCTAGTTCATAATAATATTATAATCATATCTCATTTAGTGAAACTCGGTATTGCGTACAACATACGATATCGAAGAAGGTTGCTCTGGTATACAACACAAGCCTAGAATAGTGTGTGCATATGCTGCAATCTAATGTGGTTTTGCATATAACACAAGATAAACATAGTGTACCATACAACACATGACATCAATGAAATAAAAAAATATTTATCATAAAATCTCGGGGTGTTACATTCTACCCCCCTTAAAATGAATTTCTACCTAAAAATTCGTCAAGGTTAGAAATGTTTTACCACTTGTATGTTTCTTTCATAAAAACCCACATCATAAAAATGATTACCAAAACATAATTTGAATAACTAAAGTATGAAATGTAACAGTTACCCAAATTAACTCATCACTGGGTTTCCACATCGGAGAATATAGGTGAAACTATGGATATGGAAGAGAAATTGAACCATCATGTTCTGATGAATATTGGTAGAGAACATGGTTATGAAAAATGAAACAATCACAAAGCCATAAATTTGTGATGATCTAAGGTACCATATGACTCATCAGATTTGAGGGTATTAGGTCAACATTTTTGGTATTCAAGATCATATCCCTAATGTTGAAAAAATTTTATAAAAGGATAAATACATACATGATTTCAGTGCAATTTCATTGTTGGTCATTCCCTGAAATATTTCCACTTCATCTCTTATTAATGAAATGATGTTGAATTTTCATTCTTGAAGTGTTAATAAATCATACTATAAGTTATTCAATCTCTCTCCTAAAGTAAGAAAATGTTATTAAATATACTTAAGTCTACCTATGGTGAGGTTAAATGTATATGATTCCAAAAATGGACTTAGATTCCAACTATCATACCTCTTAATAAAAGAAAACTAATTTCTACTAACCAGGGACTTCATGCAGGCTAGTGTTAAGCAGTAAAGGCCTTCACCCTTTGGTTGTGGGTTCGATTCTTAAATCCTTGTCCGATGCGATGGTTTGTCACATGTCCCACATGTTATTATTTTTCTAAAACTATACTATTATAACATTAAAGAAATATACCAAAATATTCTAGATTTAAACAATACTATATGATGTCTAACTTAATCCATTTCAATAATTAGTCTTATCCAAAATTATTTTGTCCAATATAATAGTATTAAGAAAATGATTACTAGAGAGGTCATCTACTAAGAATGTAAATGCCACCATTTATCCCTCATATATCATAAGATATATCATGTTGTTCAAATTACAAACATGTGAATACCTTAATCCTACATTCTCTTTAAACATGAATTACCATATAACATTAGTGAGAAAATTAATGCTGTCAAAAGTTAACTCCTTCCATATACCAAAATCCCAAAATGTCTATATAGTCAAACAATGATATTACATTGTCCTTATATTAGTCATGAGCTCATGAATACTATCAAACATCTCATTATCTCCTTATCCCATCATTGTTTTCATATCATATACTTTCCCAAAATATCTGAATAAACTTTCATGGTTACCGTTACCATTCAACATATACTTTCAATTACTATAGGAAAAAACAACAGTGTAACAATCATTATATGTTTCTTAGTTCCGTAGTAACATTAAATTACATAAACAACATAACTATTGGTAAACATACAATCATTATACTGTCATATTACACCATTGACCAAGCATCATCATTTTATTCCTCAACACATCATTCATCTGATATTTCATTTGTAGTCTTTTCATCGTCAACAAAATAAATACTACTCATAAGACCATGTAGATTCTCTTCATGAGACTTTCCCTTATAGAATTGGTTTTCATAATTCCTGTACATTCCACATTTAAATCATTTAACTATTGTTGATTTCTTAGGAATATTATTATCCTTCTACATAGTGTTAACTAAACCCGTTCCATTGCAATTATTGGCTTTTTTTCCTTCTTTTAAACACCAAAATCAACTTTCAATTTCTTTGAAACCTTCTCCTTGATGTATCATCCCATATTATTTACATGAGTAAAATTTAACTTTCTTTCCTATATGATCATCATGAAACTCCATCTTTCTCGTTTTTGATGAGTCAGGAAAATTACCAAAGTTGAGATTATTGATCATATTATGTGATTACTGATTAGGAATAATAACGATGTTTGGACATCCAAATCCCATTCCATTTGGTTTCTCTAGAAGTATATCATTCCATTGTAAATAATATCTACTATCATAGTGAATATTCATGTTTCTATCCATTTTCTAAAAGCTAAAAATAATAGTGTGAGAGGGAAAAATCATGCTAGGAAAACAAAATAATCAAGAGGAGGGCATTAAATCTCTAACATCTTAGGTTTAATACTAGGTAATTCATGATCGTTATCATAATTCTATGACTATAACCTATACATAGGCTAAACCTTAAGGACAACCCTAGTCATACCTTAGAAATACTCCATAGATCTCACAAAATTTTTTGCATCTTAGTTTCCAAAGGTTAAATAAACCTTCGCTCTAATACCAACTGTATAGACCCAAAGCTTGATGAATATAAACATTACATTAAATTTGTGGAATACTTAATAAATGACATAAATAGACACCCAAAGACCATATTATTTTAGTGTCTTTGGAAAATCAGAACAAAATCTTCTAATCATGGTGAAAGATCATAATCATCCCAAAAAAAGATCATCCGTTTTTCTCTTACCTAAAACCTTTCCTTATATACTAGGGAAAAACATAAAAAGGGTGAGCTCAAATTATAAATAAGGTTATTCATGGATAAAATAAAACAAATCATAAAAATTTTTACATAAAAACATGAACATAAAGTTTAAAAAATAAAGATCATGAGTCGTGAAATAAATATTGGTAGTACGTAAGGCATAGCTCATAATGGAACATTTATCATGATAAAAAAGAATGAGAATAAAACATGTAATTGTGGAAACCATTAAGTACATGATATTATTTACATAGTAGTCATGGAATTGCTGCTAAGACCATCATAGGGGACAAAGTCCATTACTAAACCGGGTTTACTTCCGGTTCCAGCCTTGTATTACTGAACCAGATTCACTTGCTATTCCAACCATGTCTATATCATGAGATATAAATCATTACACAATGCTTTTCTGGGAGATATAGGTCTCACATATCTCATAATGAAATCATTCTTACTTGTGCTGCAAAACAAACATAAATCATTCATCATAACCAAATTAATAAAATGGGTTTCATAAACATCAACCCATCATAATATAATCCAAATAAAAAATGGATATCATTTTATCAGAATAAAATAAAACCATGTAAACAATAGGTACATTATACATGATACATAAACATAATAGATAATTTCCTCATAGATGGAAAGTAGTTTTGATAAAACACTTGAAAAGAATTGTTGAGGAAAACATCCTTTCTTCTTCAAAATCATTTTCTTTTCACAAAATTCCATGAAATTTTTAAAAAGAATTTTTTTTTTCATGAAAATAATCATGAAATTATATAGAGGTAGATTCATGAAAATAATTCATTATTAATCCTTAAAAATCAATTCATGCCGTATAAGTTAAAAAAACATTCTTCTCGTATGTTTGATGGAAAAGTCAAAAAGTACCTTATATGGTAAACAAATGAATGATTCCTTCCATACAATCTGGTAAAAAGACAACAGAGGTTAAAAATTACTTTAAACATACATGGATGAACATTAAACATTTTAGGAAAACATTTTCAGAAAACTTGTACATGGTTGACAGACATAACTCCAGTAAATACTTACGTATATGCAATCTCGGATAAAAATGAGATTTGAAAAATTATCCCTTACCTTAGGTCCAATTTCATCCGTATCTATCCGAAAATACTTTATAGTGGGTTCAAACATATTAGTAACTATTAACATAACAATAATAATATTTAAGATATCATATATGATTCACTTATGACTTTATGTTACCTGTTCTTTTGTAAATTCCATGTTAAAGCAGCGTTTTGGGTAAAATCTTCTGATTTATCGTATGCGTTTAGACTTGTTGTTCATGATATTATTACTTATATACTGATTTACATAATTATATAATGTAAAATATTATTTATATATAATATTTATTCATCATATAAATATATATGACAGATTGATAAATAGAAATGAAATACACCGTTCATTGGGACGGTAGGTCGTACGTACGCATTAACACTGTTTTTGTTTCCCTATTTAATTGAATTAAATTAAGTAAATGAAATTTATATGTACATAAATATAGTATAATTATTATGTCACATATTTCATGATTATTTATTATATATAGTTCATAATAACTCTTGAATAGTTAACATGGAGAATGAATCTTTTCGAGTTCGTGGAGACAGTAGTTCGTACGTACGCACGAGTGACAATATCGATATTTTAATATTTAAATAATATATAATTGGATGGTATATCATATATAAAGAGTCATAATAATGTTATATTTATTATTTATATCATTTATACTCATTATTCTACCCATCCAAATGATGAAATGTTTGAATAACAAACTACACCACGACGTGGAGACGGTAAGCTGTACGCACACACGTGTGGTGACTTTTTCATTCATAGGATGGATAAAATAAGTAATATGGTTTTATAATTTTAATAATAACATCATAGTATATAGAATATAATGTAGTTATTATTTTATAATGGAAACAACATAGACTGAGGAAGTTGATGAAAAATGGAACTTGAAATAGGTGGTGAGATATTTAAATCTTCTTCAGGTTCTTTATTTTTATTTGATCAAAAGCACACCTTAGGATGGCTCTATGAATAAATTAATACCTTTAGGTTGAACGGAGGATTTTTTAGAGGGTATTTGGGCAGGTTTTGGATGAGACAAATGGATTTGGAGGTGTCAATTATAAATAAGGGGGAGTGACCTTTTATAAGAGGGGTGAGAGGCACCTTAAGAAAAACTTAAAATATTATTTTATAATAAATTCATATTCGGTTTATAATGGATCAAAAGTGACATATTTGGAGGCTAGAGTGGGTATGGATATAAATCCTCCAAAAAATAGGTTTTATACATGTTTAGGTTACCATTTTGACCTTATCATTTAGATTTAACTGTATGTTAAATAATTTATCTTTTACAGTGTCTTCTTGTATTCTTACACTATATGGTTAATAAAATTACTATAAACTGCCAATCATTCCCCAATTGGTAAATTAATGTCATAAATATTATTATATAGGACTTTTTTCCGATCCATATATTTTTAGGACATATATATCAATTAATAATATAATATTTCTCTTAAAAACTCTTTTAGGACAATTTTGACACTATTTGGTATTTTGTTTTTTCTGAATTCAGAAAAGCATTATTACTTCGAAAAAGATTCATTTAACCAATCCTAATATGTTTTATTAACCTATAAACTTATTATAATTCATATAAAGTCACATATTACATTTATTTGAGTACTTAGAATATCAATTATGTTAATATTTCATTAATAAGGTAATTACTACATAATCATTGTGTCATAATTAAATTATTTAATGTATAAAAATATAAATAAAATAAAATTATGTAGGAAATCATTTTTTATTTCTAATGAATATTTATAGTCAAATTTATCTTATGTATAACCCTATATTTAATTTTTTTAGTTATTGAAATTTCATTTTAACTATTCCAACTCTTCTTTAAAAAAAATAATAAATTTCCTAATCTAATCGTATTGGACCTAAAGATTCATATTTTTTTCTAATGTTTTTTTGGTCGAATTACACTTACCCAATAAAATTAGGACATGTTTTAGTGTAATAATAATATCATTTTTACCCTTAATTACCCTTTTTTCTTTTAACCGTGGAAAATAAAAGTTAAAAGTTACTATTCACCATAAATTATTTTCATCTCATTGAACCACAATTTACTTTTTGATATTAACTATGTCTCTCGGATTTTTGAAATTCAACTCACAGAAGCCGTAAAATTATGTTTTATGTAAATTTGAAAATGCTCCTAGGAGGTGGGTAAATGATAGTAAAAATTTCAATAAAATTTATATATTTATAAAATTATTATAAAATGACTCCAATGAATTACATTGAACATATATAGGTATTCAGTATCAATTTTGATAAAAAAAATAAATTTAAATAAAATAAATAATTTTTTAAATAAAAATTTTGTTTTAAACTAAAACTCAGTATTTTTCACTATTCATCAAAAATTAAAAGTTTTCAGGAATATACCAAAAATTCACTCGTGGATTATTTTGATATTACAAATCCAAAAATGAAGTTCATTTTGAACGATAATGTTTATTAAATTTAAAAAAATCGGTGTTACTATTCATAATGGCTAGTTCAAAATAATATTATAATAATATATTGTTTAGTGAAACCTGGTATTGCGTACAACATATGCTATCGAGGAAGGCTTCTCTGGCATTAAATAGAAGCATATATTAGTGTTTGCGTATACTGCAACTATTTTAGTGTTGCATATAGCGCAAGATAATCTTGGTGTAGAGTACAACACAAGACATCATTGAAATTAATATATATATTTCTCATAAAATATCCGTGTGTTACATGTAGAATTTGATTCCCAGGATTAATTATTGATATCATATTGTGGGTATTTTCATTATGTTTGAGACATTTAACAAAAAATCCATTATTTCTCATTGGTACATATTTATGGTTTTAAATTTTTTTTAAATTGTATCAATTATACAAAGTAATTTTTTTGAAAAATAATTTAGGTTGTAAAAGAAATCTATTTGATATAAAATGGATTTATCATATAGTTTCAAAATCTAAATCTATCATTGAAAACACATTCACACAAAATTTTAATTTAAATGCTTGATTTTATTTCCATGAATGATTTTCTATATAAATGAATATAATTATTTATATAATAGAAAACAAATTATTTATAATTTAATTGTTTTTGGTCACCATAATTACATTCTAAAAATATTTTAGTTGGATATTGATGTTCATATGCCGCAAAATCAAAATTTATTTATTCCTTATTTACAGAAAGAAAATTTAATTTAAATGTTGACATATTCTAAAAATGGTGTTAAAAATAATATTCCCTTGAATAATTCCCCTTATTTTATTATAATGTTTTATTCCTCAAGATTTATAAGTTAAGATATGTGTGATTATATTCATGAAATATGAATGTATTATGGTTGTTTATTCATTTTGAAGAATAATGGGATGTTTTAGTGACATGTGTTCTTAAGTATGGGTGAAATTATATTTTTTTGATATGAATATATTAATAAGTTACAAGTTATAGAATATGATCCATTTATATTTCAAGGGATACCACATGATTCAAAATGGGAATTCTAGTTCCAAATAATTCACATGTTTTGTATCACAATCTTGATTGTTTCCTAAAAAAAACTATTCAATATTTTCGATATTTTCCCCTCAGTTATCCAAAGATGGGTTAGATTCATTATTATTCGAGGTTGTTGATATTTTTTATAGTAAATATTATTTTATGTTAACATTGTAATAACTTGTTCCCTGGGATCCTAGCTATCCCATAATGACTGTGAATTTTTTTATGGAAAATATTTTTGTAAAATAATATATATTTTTTGATAGGATTATAATTTTTTTATTACAAAATAGTGTTTCTACATTATTTTTTACTTTTTATATCAAATTTAATTTGATACCATTTTCATCCACTTATAAAAGTTTCATTCAATTTAATTTATTAACAAATTAGTCTGGAATCAATACAATTAACCCAAAATTGTGGTGAATATTTTCAGAGGGAAGCACTTAATATTTATATTAAATGAAAAAGACTGTCTTACTTTACCACGTTATGTTTAAACAAAGATAGAATTTTTTATCATATAAGAGTATGAATTGGGTGTGTGGAAGAAACCTACATGTATTTTTTCAATATTAAATATATTTATTATGTATTGTAATATTCATCTTAGATATAGTGGATGAGTTTTTGGTTCATTGTTTGAGTAATTTGACTTTTAAATAGGTGATTTATCATATACAATGTGAGGGGTGTTAAGGATTTTGATTTACTCTTAATATTATTTATATTCATATAGTTAGATAATTTAGACATCATTATTTTAAATATTTATGATAATTATATCATTTTATATTATAATTAACCTTTAGTAATGTAATGTTATGATTCATTTTTTTCATTAGTTTTTGTAATTGTATGTGTTTAATTTTTCTTTTATTATTTTTCTAGACAATTTTTTTGTATTGATATTATAATATTTCACCACATTGGATTTCAATTTTATTTTTAAACTATTTTTATGTCACTATAATCCAATAAATGTAATGGAAATGTTATATTTCTTTGTGGAATCTGTTTTTTATTATTTGTGAATTTTTGTTAATAATTCATGATAAAGTATATTTGATTCTTAATCCAATAGGGAATATTTATGCACATCAAACCATGTTGCAGACTAGATTTGGTTCATAGGTCAATGAAAAATCAAATAGTTTGTGATAAAATTATATCAATGTAACCTTTTTATTAAGGGGTTCATTGTATGTAGGATCCATGAATATTGGAACTCATTCTGTCCATATGAATAAATAAATTTCCAAAAAATTTCTCATCAAATTTAACACCTCAAGGATTTGAAATTAAATTTAATATTGAATGCATGAAACACTGATTTGTTAAAAACAACAATATTATAACCTTTCCAATGAAAATATTTTTTCCACTTATGTGTTTTGAATTTCTATAATCAAACATACACAGTTGTGTTTAGGGTGATTTTTGGAGTGTAATAGAAAAACATAATTTTTTATGTATAGTAACATACCCTTTTGAATAGTAACCTCCCATTATGAATAGTAACTTGACACTTTTGATAAGTAATGTTCCCTTATGAATATAAAATTGAACATTATGAATAGAAATGTACCCTTATAAATAGTATGATTCCCCTTATAAATAGTAATGTACCATTATGAATAGTGAAATCACCCATGTAAGTCTAAATACAATTTAGGTACCATATAAATGAGAGTTAATATGTTAACATTTTATAATTAATTTTTGGAATTTTTTTACAAGGATTTTGGGGTAAATTAATAAAACCTTAGTTATTTTTTCATAGTTGTAAAAAATCTGTTTTAGTTTTAGCAATGATTATTACAAAAAAATTTATGATTTCATTTAAAACATAAATTTTACATATTTATAAAATTATTTTCAAAATATGGAGTTCAAATTTTTATTCTACATGTCTAAAAAATATAGGGTGAATTTTTGGAATTTTTCAAAAATACTGTAATTTTTGATGAAGGGCGAAATACGATTATTTACTGTGTATATCAATTATGAGTTAAATACACCATTCCTAGCATCTTTGTTGATATAAGAAACCTTTTTTAAGACATGGTAACTTAAGAATAATAATGGTCTTATAATCGTCACAATTTTTTGTTTTATGATAAAATATTAAACAAATGAATAAAATATTAAGAAAACCATCATCTCCACCACTATAAAAACCACTAACACTCCCCTCATCTCTTCACTCCCCTAAAGACTTCTTCATTTCCTAAAATCTATTAAATTTTTTTCCCATGATCCACTCGAATGTCCAACAGCCCTTGGTTTCATAAAAAGACCAAATCATATGTCCTAAAGAATCCATCAATGAAGATTAATTCAAAATATATATTCCCCTTTTCAATTCATTTATATTCTTTCCATGTTCCTTTGTTTTCTTTTATATCATCACCGTTCCTCGTACTAATGTTATGAATTCTGAAGTAAGCTGAATTTAATTTAATTTTGTTATTATTATGGAATAATTATTTATCATATCTCTTTTACCATTATTTTATGCTATAAGTAAAAACACTATCCAAGATGTACTATTTTACCACATTCAAGGGTGAGGGGTTTTCAAATTATATTACAATCATAAATTTTGTTTATGAAATAATTAATATAATATAACTAGAGTATAATATATGTATTATGTCTCATCTATGGTTTTATAATCTTTTTATACACATGTTTTTTATTTTTAATGGAAAATGAGTTTGTTGTGTTCAAAAATCACTAATTAACACAAACAATTATAAATAAATAATTTGTATAATAATTCATTTCACACAAAGTAAAAAAAAAAATTTACTAAAATGTAGCCTTCTGTATTTTTACTAATAAATTAGAACTTCTATTCAGGACAACCTTCCACATTTTTTGTTATTCTACATTCATGTATATAACTATACTGATCATTAATCAAACGAAAGAGAACAATGAAATTGATCCTCTTTCTGATCATAAATTCCATGAAAATACTTAATAAGGTAATAGTAAATCAGTTAAATGAAGAGGAAGTCATGTAATAGTTAATTTGGGAACCTTAATTTGATTATTCTGGTCATTAGGATCATGGAGAGTACACCTTCAAACATAAGTTAAGTGTTTCTTCATCTCACTTCCATTTTTGTGAGATATTCCATATTCATTACATTTAATAGTGTATTGTGTACATATACTAACCATTTATGTTTTATATATTTAATATATTTATAATAATGATATTCAATTTATCATTTTAATAATATAATTTTTTCGGCATACGATTCTATTAATTACAATGTTGTATTTATTTTATACTCGAACCTCCATTTTAATTTGGGTTTCTCTTATTATCTACTAACCATAATTAAATTATTATTTCATCTTATTTAATGCTCATAAATTATTGTTTAATGTTATATATATGTTTATAAATCATAATATTCTTCATTTTCATGGGAGATTCTTGTTTTATAAGAATCGTTAAAATATTCCTCCTAAATGGAATCTCGATTCCAGGAACTTCTCAAATTATTATCAATTTATAATACACAATATAATATGAATTAAGTAATATTTATCATATTAAAATAACACATTTGAAAATGAAAAATATATTTTGTTTCATTTCTGGTCTTAGGAAATAAAACATGTCTTTGTGCTTCAAAATTTCATTAATGAGTTATTTAAACTATAGTAATATGTTTTAATTCTAAAGATTCGTTAAAAAACATTTTAAATTAATTTACTTCAGTGAGACATAATTTATTATTCAAATTTAATCTCACAGTTTTTCTATTTTTTTAGGTATATACATGGTTAAAACCAGAGTAATGAAAAATACCAAAGCTTTTCCAAAAGAACTCTTCATTCAAAAGTAATATATATTTCTACCACATAACATAAACATTTGTTAGTTATATTACTTGTGCACCACTTATTCCTTAAATGTGGTGTATCTGGTTCCCCTTGGAAAAATGAATAATGAGTATCATTATTATCATGATATTCTAAGGTATTATGATTGGAATTATTCATGGTGGAATGAGATACATTATAATATTTAAAGAATATTTTCCCTAAATTGTCACATTTTAATGTATCATTATTTATGTTAGCATCCTTTATTTAATCATGTATTTTATAGCTGTATATATCTTATTATATCATGTGAAATATTTTTTCCATGGTTTTATGATTATTCTGCATTTGGATATTAAATCATGATATCATTCACCAATTTTTGTTGAATGCTTAGTGTTTGTGTTTAATGTACATTAATATTTATTTACATGATAGTTTCCAAATTAATGTATATATTTTTTATTTATATCCATGTTCATAAGATAAATTGATTAGAATTACTATGTGTTGGTTAGGACCTGATATATCCACTCGTTGCATTGTTAGGTCTTAGTAGACATGCTATGATTTTAGCATGAGGCCATAAGAAAATGGTTATTTATGGTATTGGAATTAGGCCATTAAGGTAAGGTTATAATGACCCATGTTACGAATTCCCTAATTATAATACTAGTAATTAAATTTTCATGTTTTTATTCATCTAGTATAATAACCATGATTATGCTTTATTATAAAATTTTATATTTAGTTTATATTCCTACCATAATGTGTAGAATTTTATTTTTAATTCCATGTGTTTTTAGTTATTCCCCATGACCAATGTTAATATAGTATTCCATGTAATTAAATAATGCACCGGCTCTAGGAAACTGGGTTACATGCATTAAAATTGGTTTCAAAGGTAGTTTATTAGAAAAAAATGGAAACAATATTTAAAAAACGAATATTAGGGAACAAAAACACGTGACAGATTTTTATGATAAACATACTAGAACATGTTGTAATTTTGATAAGGAATTGATTATATGGATCATTCTAGAAAATTCATCACTATCTGGTTACTACAAATCAGTATGGTTATAAAAAATATTTAACTATGAGTAACAACTCTTACAAGGAGTTTTGATCTTGACATGGGGTATCCATGTACCTGACAATAGGCCATACTACACACCTGGTTTGTCACTCCATATTGATATTCTTAGGATAAATCACATATAATTCTTAATCCATTATAAAGTATTTAAATGTAAATTTTTTCCTTAATGAAAACATGTTTATGATTATAATATTAGTCATTTGTAGGATTTCAATTTATTCTATATATTTTTATATGTTGATATTATAAATTATGACCTATAATCTGATCAAGTGAATGTAATTATATAGAAATTTTTTCATAGTATAATTAATGAGAACTTCACTAATGAATGTGAGGAAAATAGTAAGAAGGATTATATCTCTTATGGTTAAAGCCATCGTTTCCAAGGAAGATAATATCACAAATATCTTCTTCATATGAGTTAATAACACAATTTTTTAACAAAAAAGGTAAATAATTCTCTATGTCCTATGTATTTTAAGTGAATCAAGTAAAAAGGGATGAATGAGAATAATATAGATAAATGGAATATGGTAATGAAGATGTTTCCCCAAAGTTATAACAATCGAAAGAATATTCCTGGTAAATGATTCAAGGGGGGGGGGGTGCTTTAGTTTCATTAAATCTATTTGTGGTGTTCACCTGGGAGATCCATTATGCCCAATCATTTTTATTTTGTCACAAGATACCATATCCCTGAATCATATTTGAGCATTGGAGGATTCCAGGATGATTCTATATCAATGTCAGTATGGTATGGAGAGGTTTTCTCATTTAATGTTCGCGAATGAAAATTTGATTTTTATTAATGGAAGGCATAGGTCATTGATCATCCACATAAAGATTTTGACTATCTATGGTAGCATTAGTGGACATTTTCTAAATTCAAAAAAATAAATTTATTTATTTTCAATAAGTGATCCGCAAGATGATGTTGATAAATCCAATACATCCTTGGTCAACAATGGATGAATCTATCATTGCTATATATTGGTCTCTCAATCTCATTTGGCCACATATAGAATTGATATTTTCGTGATATAAACATCTGCCAACTGGTAATGATTTTCAATTGGAAAAATAATTTATTTTCATTACGAGGGTGAGTTACATTGATTAACATCATACTCTACTCTATAATGATGCTTGTTTTCTCTTTTCACAATCCTCCCAAAGGGGATGTGGTGAAGGATAGAATCCTAACTGGGATCCAATGGGATTCCAAACAGGCTAGGAAGAGACATTGGATCTCCTTCCCGTTTGTGGAATACCATGGCCAAAGTTTGTGTGGGGATTCAGGGTCTCAACGAAGCCAGGTAGGGAATTCAAGGCCCACTAGCTTGAGATATTTTAGTTGGGGAGTCTTGATTGGATTCATTTTTCAGGGTGACATATGGTAACTTAGGTTATGTGTCTGTTTATAAAGGAAGAAAATCTTATGACCAGGTGCTATGTAGTTTCTCCTACCATACAGATCTTAGTGGTGCTAATTAGTCGATCATTGATGAAGGAGATGTCAACTTTTGGATAGCCATCTAGGCTGTTGAGGGGAAGTCATATTCATGTTTCCCTTATCCAAAATTTTTTTTAGTGAAGAATTTAGGTAACACGATCTCATTTTGGTCACCCTCACTCCTAATCAGATGAAGTTGTATGAAGGTTTAGTTATGAATAACGAATGAGAAAGTTGTTTCTTAATCTGCTCTAGCTTGGTATGGATTGTCTCTCATGATTAAAATAGTTTTCATCAAAAAAAATCTTGATGAATGGCCACCAAATCTTTGGTGCAATTATATTCCATTGAAAATTATCCTTCTATTATGGGATATCAGTATAAAGTCATTACCATCCGATGAAAACATTTATAGGAATAGAATCCCCTTGGCATCTCGCTACTTCTGTTATGTGATCTCAAAGGTAGAGTCCACTATGCACCTACTTTTTGATAGTAACTGGGCCACATACCATTGGTCCCTCTTCACTCCTCATCAATGCCTTTCAAATGGCCAGTTTTAATTGCACGGTTTCATGACATCCTGTTTTCATGGTTTGGGGAGTTGTGTCATGGAGTGAGAGGTGTTGGATATTATCCACACTTCTATCTGCTGGACTATCTTGGAGACACTCAATCATGTGCAACATAGATCTAGAATCTCCCATTTATTCATTAAAATGATATTAATGTTTCTTATTACGGATTTGGATTCATTTTTGAAGGGGATATAGTGGTACTTTAGGGTCTATAACAATCTTAATGAACCCTGTATAGAGGACATGGCAATTGGATATTGGATCAAATGGGAGCCTCCAATCAGTGGTCTGAATTTATATGTGCATTTTTATTATATTAATAGGTAGATGAGGTAATGTGGGGTTCTCTTAGATTCTTAAGGTTATGTCCAAATTGGTTTCAGTGGTTATTATGGTCCAAGAATCTCCTTGGGTGCAGAGGTGTGTGACCTTATTTTTGGTATGAGGATCTATTGGAGACATGGATTTTGGTGGATGAAATCAAATCGTATTTTGAATTTCTAGTGAAATATATCTAGGGATGTCAAGTAGTGCCTTGTGATTTGGTTTATATGATTCCCACATTCTCTATGGAGATGAAATGAGGGAAACTGATTAATAATAGTTACGAGAGACTTGTTTTGGGTGGGCTCATTAGTGCATATGGGAAGACTTTATGAGGAACGTATTATTTAGGATAGTTTGGGTTCTCTTCCTATAGAGTTTAAGGATGTCATTCATGTGGATTCCCTAGGACCCTATCACTTTCAACCACCATGAGGTGGTTTTTGGCTTTGATGTTATGTTCCATACCAAAGTTAATAAAAATTAATACTCATTCAAATTCTTGTGGGGAGTGGGAGTTTGTTATAATTGTGGATAATAAAGAAACCAATTTCATTAATTTGTGGGGATGAAAAAGATTCCAGATGTACAATGATTCAACTATAACGATATGGGTTACTGTTCAAATCAATTTTCCAACCATCAAAGGAATATACCCCAAATTCTGTTATTAGATAATGATAAAGTCATGATACTACCACATGTGATGTTGAAGGATTAATATGAATCTTCAAGAAACATGTAATTTGAATATTTTTTCATCAATGTACTGGTTATTATTGTTATGGAATATATGAGGACTGTACTATAATACTATTTCGTTAAGTATTTGAGGTTATATGATGAATTATACCAAGGATAACTGGCTCGGTAGAAAGTTGATATCTTGAGAATGTATATGGTTAAGGGAAGGGAAAAAATTAATATATTATTAGTCATTAAGACAATGATGAAGAAATGATTGATTTGGATTTGTAATTAGTACCTGAATACTGATTATTGACAGGTTGACAATTGGATTATGCCATCATTGATGGAGTCTATAACATTTTTTGATATAAGGAATATATACAATTGAATATGTATGGATTACTGAATGATTCCAATAAGGTTTTATAGTAATTTGAGTTATTACCATGTTTCAAGGGGACCCATGATGAATATATTCCCATGTCTGGAATTTGAAAATTTAGTGTTGCTTCATGTTGAATAAATGAAAATAAGGTTGAAGATGTATTGAGTAGGATAAATCATGGATTTCTATGAAAAACGGGTATTGCGAAGTACCTAGTTTATATGTATCATGTAGTAATGTATATGGGAATGATTCTATTGATTTTTATCCTCATTGTAAAAAATTAAACACATTTATGAAATGGTTTATTTAGATCATTTTGTGAGGTTTTTTAGTTTAATGTCACCACATGACGCTACTTGTGCTAAGATATGATTTATAGGTAGTTCAAGGAAAAAATAATGGATAAGAATATATTATTGAAATCGAAACACATATTTATACTGTTATCTGAGCGTAAAAAATTCTCAACTCAATGAAAAGTGTATTAAATAAAAACATTGTCCAATTTTCAAAAATTTTATTCTATCAAAATATTTTTTTATAAAATTAGTAATGGTTTTTTGTTGATGATCTTTCATCTGAGCATGATCTCTATCACTTTCCATTAGAACAAGATGGAAATATTGCTCTTTCATGACCATGGTGTCTAATTAGAACGTCTAGTTTTGTATTAATTGATTCAATACACTTTCCCTTTTATTAAGACGATATTTTAACTATATGTATGTTATGGATTTTCCAAAATTGAATTTTCAAATATAAACCAATAAATTTTGATCTTCACATTCAAATTTTGATGATGAAATTTTTTTAAGGAGGGGAGAATGTAACAACCCAATAATTTTCAAATAAAGTACATATTGAATGCCTGAAACATTGATTCCCTACAAAATATAACTTTGTTTTAACCCTTCCAATGAAAATAATTTTTCAACATTAATGATTTTGAATTTCAAAAATTGGATATACTTGGAAGCGTTTTGGTTGTTTTGTTAGCTTGATAGAACAAACATTATTATTGATGAATAGTAACATACCTTAATTAATAGTAACCTACCTTTATGAATAGTGACATGAAGCTTATGAATATTATTGTACCCATATGAATTTTAACATCAATCATGTCTGTATAAAAAAATTAGGCAATTTATAAATGAGATAAAATATTTTCAAAATTTATAATTAAATGTTTTTATTTTTTTAACATTATATGTTTAAATAGAATTTTATCATTAATTAATTAATTTAAAATAAAAATAATTTTTATAAAAATAATTATAAAATAAGCATTATGTTATCTTAGTATTTTTGTGTAATTAAATAAAACCTTAGAAAAATTTTCGAGGCATTACAATATCTGTTTTAGTTTTATAAGTTTATTTTACGAGTAAATGATGATTATGTTTTGAAAAGAAATTTCACATAATTAGAAAATTATTTGTATAAAATGATGTTCATATTTGAACTCTAAACATCAAAAAACTTGTTAGGGTAAATTTTGGGGTTATTTCTAAAATTGTTGAATTTTTAATATAATATGTAAAATACACTATTGAAAATATCAATTATAATATATGAACCACTGGTTCTAACTTACATCAACATATTACTATTTTTGTTCATGGAATCATCACTATTTAATTTATTATGGAAAATTAATAATCTAAAGATTAAAATATTATGAAATCCCTCATCCCCTCCACTAAAAAAACAACCCACACCCCCTCTTATCATAACCACTATTAAAAAATTTTCCATTACTGAATTCATCTCAAATATCCTACCATGCACCTCATTCACGTCCTGTGGTCCTTGTTTTCATAAAAATATCCAATACTCTCCCCTAAAGAAGATCTCAAGAAGAGTAATTAAAAAGGGAAATTCTATTTTCAATTATTTTACTTTCTTTTCATGTTCCCTTGATTTCTTTTTCTATCCTAAAATCATATCATAGATATTTTATGACCACTCCGATTTCTTATATGTACTAAAATTTGATTATTATTTGGAATAATTTAATATCATATCCAAATTTCCCTTCTTTTTTTCTAGTAGAAAAAAACACCAAATGAGATGAACTAATTCACCACATTCAGGGATGATGGGTTTTCAATTTCTATTACCATCATCAATTTTGGTACTGAAACCATTATATAGGTTTAACTATACTATAATATTTATAATATGTCTCATCTATGGTTAAGGAATATTATTTTATTAATGGGGTTGAATTATGCAGCTAACAGAGTACATTGTGTTAAAAAACCACTAATATACCCACACCATTATAATTAAATAATTTATATATTAAATCATCATAATGAAAAGTAACCAAATGAATTTTGAATCCATGTAACCTTATTTATGTTCACTAAAATCATATAACATCAATTCTGGACAACCATCATCATTTAAATCGATTATGCATTCATGTATATATGTATACCAATCAAGAAACAAATAGATCCGAACAATGATATTGAACCACTTAAACCATGAAAAAGACCTTGAATGAAATTAATAAGTATATAATAGTTGAATTACAATAATAGTAGTTTATGTAATTATTATTTAATAAACCTAAATTGGATTATTTAGTTCATTATGATCATGTGGAGAACTTCTTATGACATAAGGTACGTGTTTCTTCATCTCACTTCCATTTTTTTGAGATATTTATTATTCACTTCTATAATATGTGTATGGTGTATGTGTACTACCAAATGGTATTTCATAAAATGAACATATTGATTTTCATGATATTAAATTTATCATTTTATGATTATTAATTATGGGGAATATGATTCAATTGGACCTAATGTTGAAATTATTTTCTACCCGCACCTCTACTTTCATTTGGGATACTCTTATTCTCTACTCAGCTCAACGAAATTATTATTTATTCATATGTAATTATAATAAATAATTTTTTACTCTATAAATATTTTTACCAACCAGAATTGTAATTTATTTTAATTGTTGTTATATGTTTTAATGAATCATTCAAAATTTCTTCTGAAATTCCATCTCGATTCAATTAACATCTTGAATTCTTACCTATTAGGAAGATCACTATGTAATGTATTACAATATAAATTAAAATTTTTAAAATCACACATTTTAATATGAAAATGTAACATTGGGTCAATTTTTATTTTATTATTGGTATAATTCCTATGTGCTTTAAAATCTCTTTAATGAATTTATTAAACCGTACTAAAATGTTTTAATTATAATTCTTCATTGAAAACAATTTTTACATGGCTTCACATCAGTTATAAAACCGTTTTTCCTGAAATGTAATATCATGGACCTTCACTTTTCTTTTATGGGATATAAATGTATAAAACCAGATTAATGACAAATAAAAATGATTTTCCAAAAGAACTATTCCTTCCAAAGTAAAATAGATTCTTCTCAACTCAATTTAACTTTTATGTGGTATATGAATCTTTAATCATTTATTCCATGAATTTGGTGTCTATGATGCCCCATGGTATATCATTTTAAGAGTCTCCATATTCTTATGATATTATAATGAATTATTATTTGAATGGTTTGAGGTCGAATTGGACACTTTTGAATGTTTACGGAATATTTTTTCTCAATGGTATCATCTATAATATTTTATTTAAGTCAACACCATTTAATGAATATTCTATTTAAAAAGGATTTATATCATCTGATTTCAATTATAATATTTGGTAGAATGGTTTTTGATTTCATTGAATATGTTTGTTCTTTATTCAAACCATTCACCAATTTACATTGAATGGTTAGCGATTCTATTTTTGTATAGGTAATGTTATTTACATGTGATTTTCAATACGAATGAATATATTGTTTATGATTATATCTGTTCAGAAGCGAAAATCATTGGACATAGTATATATGATGTGGGGATCTCTATATCCCCTCAGTGCATTGGTAGGTCTCATGAGACAAATTTTGGTCTAGGCACGAGGCATTAATAAAATGGAAATTTAGGGTAATGGAATGAGGCCTTGATGATTTAGTTATGATGTCTAGTGTTATACATATCCTCATTATGAAACTAGTAATTCAATGTTCATTTTGTTATTGAACTAGTATAACACCCGAGATTATGCATCTTTATGGAATTATTTATTCTTCTCTTTATCCTACTATAATGTGTTCAAGTTTATTTTTAAAGTCATGTTTTCATATTTATTCACTATGACTAGTTTTTATGTTTATGATATCATCCGCTATAATTTAATGCATATTGAGATTCTATGCTCACCACTTTCTTATGGGTCATTTCTCCCAGACATGAAGAATTTTATTATGAATCACATGTAGGGTTATAATTAGATTTGTGAATATTTATAATAAAACATATATGTTGTATTTCCTTTCAGGTTATAATGTCAAATATATATATATATATATATATCTAGTAATATGAAACTACTAAACTACATGGACCATAAGGATAAAAATTTATTGTAATTATTCCAATGTAAATAAATAATACACCGTCTCCAGTAACTTGGGGTTGGGGTGTTACATCAGACCCTAATTATAGAGTTATTTATTTGGGAGAGATAAATCTTAAATTCAAATCATGTTCTCATGTTATCAAGTTATAGAGTATTAATATGAGTATTTAATTTTTTTATTAAGGAATAATGGGGTTATTGATAGATATTTAATGATTTTAAGTATAATAATGAAAGGATTTGAGGTATAATTTTTATTATGAAAGGTCTCCAAATTCACGTGAAAACCATGTGGGAATGTTTTATATCTTATTGTGGGGCTCACAATTTCAACACATGGTTTAACATGTTATATAGTGAAATTTTAGAATTATTTTAAATCATGGTTCCTTGGGGGTCCTAGGGTTATTTATTCATTATCTTATCATTTTTAATATGTTTTTATATATTTTATATAGGTCATTAATGCTATTGGTATTTGAATAAATTATGCTTTGTGTAATATTTTCAGTTTTTCCATAAAAGATGTAGAGTTCCATGAAAATTGACAAAATATTTAAAATGATTCAGATATATAATTATATTAGTTTTTTAATTAGATATTTATTTTTATTTTAAACGTTATTTGATCATTTATTTTATTTTAAGAAAAAAATTATTTTAAAACGTAAAGGTAATTTAAATTGTGATTGATTCAACTGTAGTTTTTATATGTATTTATGAAATAGGTGATTTCCTATTTAATTTAATGTTTAATGTAGAGGTATTCAAAACAGTGAAAATTTCATCAATTTAAAAAATAATAAGTCAAATACACTATAAAATACATATTACATATTTTAAATTTCATTGTTTAATAACTTGTTAGTATATTATTTTATTTTTTTTTCATAATTAAATGGTTTTTTGACGTTTATCTATTTTTATTTATTTAAGAGAGAACACCAACCATGTCCTTATAATTTATGTGAAGGATATATTGGTAGATACTCACCAGAGAATCCATTTTTGTTCAATATCAGTATTAGTTGTTTAGTATTTCTACTACAATCAAATATCATAGAAATATTCTTCTTCAATTATCTCATATGAATTACATTTATATGTTTCATAATATGAACCCTCCTCACATAACATGGAAGTATTAATCATAGGATGTTATAGAATGGTAGTTGTATATTTATAAGATCTTAATCTTTCATGGAATCCATGATTCTCATAATAACAGGTTATCAAAAATTATTCTAGAGGCCCCAAGTCGGATGTAGTGGAGCATTATTATTCAGACCAAGAAAAAGAAATACTATTATTGTTAATACATTAATGTGTTTATTTTAATATAATTCCCTCATGATTTGAATATTCCTAAAGGAATGGTACCATATTTCATCAATAAATTTAGCCTATCAGTTTTAGATTATGCTTGTTGTTATATTTAGAATGTATAATGATTTTCTGAATTTGATTTTTAAGTCTCATTGATGGCTCAATATTTTGGGAGATAACATTAATAAATTCTTTTGTTTGTTGTATCCTTCTTCATTCGCGACTCTTATGCAGATGTGGTGATTTTATTCTTTAAAATTCAGTTGGTATCAAATGTGCGATATAAATTCTTGATTTTTTCCTTATCCCTGAATATATTGATGGACCATCCATTAGTCGAAATGTAATATATGGAATATGGATAGAAGTGTGCTAGCATCCAAAGGTCACCTAATTTTTTCGCATCATCTTCAACTGAACAATCACCTCCATTATGTTACCATTACAGTAATCCATCATATAAAAATCATTTACGTATGGAATCACCTATGACAAGATATAATTATGGCCACTGGTATTATATAATAATGATCAATATAGGATATATTAAAATGATTTGTGGGTATAGAAATGTTGTAACAGCCTAAATATTAAGTTAAAAAGAAAACACTATTTGACATCTTTTTTTAACATTAAACACTAATTATGAAAATTGTGATATAGTTTATGTATAATAATATTACTTAATAGTGTCTATTAATCATTAAGAATTTAATTGGAAGTATGAAAAGGAATATATATGTTTGTAAAAAAATATGTATAATGGTTTTACAAAAATAAAAAATATTGATTAATTTATTGTAATCATGTACTCAATATTATGTAATGTCCTTTTATGATTAAAAATTTATTTTTTATTTTCTTTATATTTGTTGAATTATAATTATAATTAAATTCAACAAATTATATCGTTTTTATTCAAGGGAATAAATATCACTGTTAATGTCATCCGGTCAATATTATCATATGGTGTATTTTTACGATTTCTTTTCGTAAAATATTTAATTTTCAGTGAATTGCGGAAAATAATATTACTTTGAAAACTAATAATTAATTCAAGTTAAAGAAATACCATGGTTTTAATTTAATCATAAATTATTATAATAATAATTTTTTAAATAATCTAATTAAATACATTGGAATCGCCATTGTACATGATTATTTAACTTGTTCATTTTTTTTCTTAAGACACATTTTTCAAAAAACTGTTTTCATGCATGCAATATGTTTTTATTATAAAAATAATAATTTTATATTTGTGAATTTTTTCTTAAAAAAATATATCATACAGTAATTAAAAGATTATTACATTCATTCTAAATTTTTTACCAGGAAATTAAATCATGTGAAATCCAATTTTATGCCATTAATTAATTTTTCAAAAACAATTTTTTCATACTTTTTGCCAATTATTAAAAAATGTAATTATTTATCCTATTTGAATTTCGTATATCGAAAGTTATTAATTTTGTTTTTTATTTTAATTTTTAATTTCTTTTTTTAGCGTCAAATTAATTTTCTCTCATTGTTAATAGTAACAACAACAAAAATTATATTACCATGGTTATAATAAAAAGAGGATAACCATTATGTAAAACAAAGATATAAGTGTATTAATTACCCATAATCATGTATATTTCTTACTAGTTAAATATATTAGGGCATTATATTATTTTAAATATTAATCCTTTTCTATTTAGATCCAATTTTACATGAATCTGGCCTTGTATAATATTAAACATTTATGAAATTCTACCATTCTCCCTCTCATCACAGATAAAAATAGGCCTCTTCCCATTGATTATTTACATAATTGAAGACTTTTGGATAAAAAATTACATATTAAAAAACATTAATATACCATTTTAATTCTTAAATGATATTCTAGTATTCTATAAAAACATGTCCATAAATTATTAATGTGTTTTCCAAATAAGGAATCTTAAAGATGATGTAAAAATAATTACCATGCTCATTCAATTTTTTTACCTACTCTAAACCTATTATATAAATCATTAAATGATAGATATATTATAAATTATATACTTATAAGTTTTTATGAAATTTAAAAATTAATTTCCCATGAATTTTTTATTGGATGAGAGATGAATATATCACTCATGAATACAAATTAGTTTCCCTCTACATGTAGAGATGCAACTAATTTTCCATCAACACAATTCATAATGTTTATGATGATATATTTAATTTATATATATATATATATGATACAAATGTTATAATAATTGATATGAAATTGTAAATTATTATTGACTTTTCCTTAGTTCTATCTAATGAAAAATTTAAATGACAATCATACATATTAATAGACTACCATGTATACAAAGTGATCGTAATCATTTTCCACCTTTTCTTTACATGAAAATGTATAAATAAGTATATAATTAATATATATTAAATTAATATACAGATTAAAATTTTGGATATAAAATAACCATGATCAATATGAAAATAATATAAAAATCCCCATAAAACATACATAAAAATGAAGTATATAATACCTTAATTATTTATGATAATTGAAAATTAATAAAAAAAGGTTTTATTTATTTATAATTAAACCATTTTTGAATTTATAAGCCTTAATATGATTCTGTAATACAATTATATAAAATATATAACTATTATACACATGGTTCGATTTATTAAAAATAATGTTAGATATATTATATAACTTCTTAATACGAGTTTTGTTTTATTGAGGTGTGAAAGAGATTATAAACCACGTTATGTTTATGAGGTTTATATTATTTATATTTATAATTTTATTTAGAATTATTTCATTAATGATGGTTATGAATTAAATATAACCAAAGTGGTTAGGGTTTTATGATACAATATCCTTTTAAATAGGATTATAGATACATAAATTTATGGTATTGAAATTTTATAATATATATACTTAAAATCACATTTCTTTTATCATATTATGTTTATTTCATTAGATTAAAAAAATTATTTTCCTTTTTATCTCTCAATGTACTTGAAAGTGTAAATGATGTTTTTTAAAGTAAATCAAAATTTTTTGTCCCCTTAGTTTGTATTTTTTTTCTGATTTTATATATTTTATTTTATATGATTTAAACAATATTATTACTTTAAAAAAATATTTCTCAAATTTATATTTACCCATATTTGAATTTTTATAAAATTTCCTAAAATATATCTTCCATTCACTTTCTAAACATGGAACTATTGAATTTTTAATTAAACTATGAATAAAATATATGTATTATGGTGCACCACATAAATGTGTTTTCCGATCATTATAATTTTTTGGAAATCATACTTTAAAATTTTAGAGGGTGATATTTAAAGAATATTTTTTTATAAGAATAGCTTGAAATTTTTATAGTTTAATGAATTAATTTTAAAATGAATATGGTATTTTCATGAATAAATGATTAAGCGAATTTTAAAGGTATTATAATTATTAGAAATATCCTTTGATGTATTATATAACTTATGAGGGATGTGATCAGATTTTACTATTTTTAATATTTATCTGGATTTTATATAATTAGGGTAATGGAAAATTGATGAGTCCAATTGTATTTTAATTTGATAATATTTTATGTAATTATATATATTTTCATGATCTTGTAAAATATGTATGAATGGATAATAATTATGTGATGATTGGTTCCATTATCAACATATGATAGTTTGTTATGTTATAAACCATGGTAGAGTTGTTATGTTATAAACCAAGTATTGGTGGGTTTGTTATAAAAATCTCATGAATTGGGTAGTGATAACATATTTGAGAAAATTCTATGATATGATAATCTTAATAAAATACTAAGAGATTACAAATATAAGAAGTTTGAAGTTACTCATAGTATAATATTTCAAATTAATGTGTATGAATTTACATTATTATATTTTTCCTACAATAATAGTACTGGGAGTGATCCTGGAATATGTATGATTTTTATATAATATTGTGAACACCATAAACATATTTAATTTTTTAATGTTTTGTTTTCATGTTTCATGATTGATTATTAATGATTAATAAATGGTATGTATTATTTATTTTATTCACGAAAACATATTTTGTGATTCACGATTAATGATTTTTTATAGTTTTTGAATGATCAAAGTATGTTTTGAGCTTGTTCTCATACACATAGGATTATATTATATTCACTTATGATTATTGATAGATATATAATTTTTCTACCATTATTAGTAATTTTATCTAACCATTTCATCTATGTCTATTTCCCATGTTGTGAATAATGATTTGAAGTAATATATGTCTATGAAGGGTGATAGTTGTGAAGAACATAGTGGGTGATGATTCATACCATTTATATACTAGTTGTTTATGTATCTATGCTTACAAATATATAGAAAATTTATTGATATGGAATGGATCGAATTGTAAAAAAATGAACATTCATATATTAATATGTAATATCTATATGAAATATTTGCGTCACAAGAGTTTTTATTAATGAAGATTTAGATATTTCTAGAATCTAGAATGTGAAAACTTCTGTGACACCCCATTAGAGGTGACTATGTATAGTATAACATCTTAAGTTATAATAGTGAATAGAGTGTAGTTTTCATAGTAGGTGGATACATTTGTTCTAGGGATGCAAATATGGTTAAAAACTATTATTGAATAGGATAAGGTATTAACTCAATCATCATTGGGGCATGATGAGCAGCCCTATAGCTATAGACATGGATAGAAAATCTCATGGTATTTGAATGGGTTAATTCACATATTATTTATAAACCAGTATGAATGATTCAAAAGGATTAGGAACATTCATATCTTTTAAAAATGGTGTCGTTATTTAAAAACCATAGATTATAATTTTCATGATTATAATATTATGCACTGTGATTATTGTTACTCAAACTATTTTATTTTTATTTTAGTTATTAGTATGTACATTGAGGAATCCTATCAATGGAGAGAATTAATGAAGAGTAAATTATTGTACTCATGTGAAACCAAATAAAATGGGATATGGAATACGATAGCTTGTAATTATTTTTAACTAGATATATCAATATTTAAATAACGACTAAAACATTAGATAGTTTCAGAATAAATAAAATAATATGAAAAGGAATTTATAGAAAAATATAATGAATAGAATATTAATCTTCTAAAATGTTTAATATCTGGAAATATTCACCATGGAAATTATCTCAAGGGAATTGGAAGACATTTTATGTATCAAAATTATAAACTATGAATATGTAATTATTGAGGAAAAAATCGAAAAGTGTACTTAGTGCTAAATATAAAATAATTTTATCTGTGAGGTATCATATATGGTTTAATGTTTTAAATGTGTAAAGTATAGGAATTATGAAATTATATTTCTAAGAGGGAATTCTTAAGAATATGATAAACATGGTTATAATTTAAATGGTCCTCTTTTGATGATAATGATACAACCAATGATATATGATTTTTATGTATTAATTTAAAAATATTTATACAGATAAAATAAAAATAATGATTAAACTTATGGTGATTATTCTAAATACATGTTTCACATATCATATCATAGGAAGGAAGTATTATGTAATTACCTGGAAATTCCTTGATAATTATTAATATTTAAGTATAATAATTGAAATATTTATTTATTAGGATTTATAAATTATAATATAGAATGTTATTATCAATGATATTTCTGTTATTTGAATCTTCAGAAATCTATGGATTGTCTATATTAGTCTTCCATAATGTATATAACAGATTATGTAAAATGATATTGATAAATTAGAAACATTATTAAGTGGTAATATGATATTTTTAAGGAACACATCATTGGGATGAAGGGAAAAAATAGAATGGGTTTGATATTGACATATTAGTGTTTGAATAGGATAATGTGTATAATGATAATACTGAAGTAAATTAGATCATATTTCATTGATATTGAATTTATTAGTGATTTGATGAAAATGATATTTATTTTATAATTGATGAAAATTATAGATTTTTTATTTTAATAATTTAATCTATAGTCATGAATTATATATAAGAAATACAGATTTAGTAAAATATTATTTTTATTTGTGTTTTAATTAATATATTTTAGTGATTTTTGATATTTTAATTTTTTAGTATAATATATTTTCTATGTATTCACATGTCTAGTATGTGAATTTATGAGTTAATTTTTTCTTTTTGGGGAAAATGTAAAAGTTTATATTGGAAAAAATAAGTGATATATTATTTTCGATTTTTCATGGGAATTGAGTTTAGTCATGTTTATTTTTGAGCATTTTAATTTTACATATTTATGGAATAATTTCAGTTAAACTTTTGGTTTAATTATTGGTATTTTATAAATTATAGAATTATTTGAAAAAATAATGATTTATCCTTGTTTGTTAACTTGTGATAATTAATTTGGTTTTGGTAAATATCTATATACCTAACTAATGTGTCACGACATGTCCCCTAGGGCCCGTGTTTTGACTACCCAATGCTCGTCTTCTATAGGCCAGAGGCTGGCGACTAGGACAAAAGGTGTAATTACCAAAAAGTGGGATGGAATTGTATTTATAACCTATGAAAACACACAGTAGTTATGATCGCGAGTAAACTAAAAAACTCACAAGTGAGAACAATAAATAAAAAGGGGCCAGTATACAAGCCCAACTGAAAAGTACATGAAACAGAAAGTACAAGTACAACTGAAAAAATTAGAAAAACAGCCACTGGGTTGTCGTCTGAGGTTCCTACTTGAAGTGTAGGTAAAGATAACCTCATAATCTCTTCATGTCCATCCATTTTCTCCACATACCGATATGTCGTAAATTCCACCTTTGCATATCGTCCAATCCAGGTACTCACAGCCTCGCTCAGCGTTGTCCATCATCTACATCGAAAACAACGAGGTGTGTGCATAAACTTTGTAGGGGTGAGTATAATGATAATCAGTAGCGACCCTGAGACCCTCAAGGTCTTACAAAATCCAATAAGGATAAACTAAAAGTATGAAATCAAAAGATAACCCCACTTTTGTATATGCATGTACATAAACCTACGTTATCTTGTAATCCATCTCAATCAAGTGGAAAACAAAAATGTTACTAACTTAGCTCACTCATGTATACAAATTATGTAGACATATAGAGATGATTAGATGTATCCATTTAATCATCTATACTATCGAACCCACATAGGATCCTGATACAGAAATCATAACTGTCGAACCTACACAGGATCCAGGAAAAGTAGTCAGAGCTGTCGAACCCACACAAGATTATGGAATAACTGTTAGAACTATCGAACCCACATGAGATTTAGCAATATTAGTCAGAGATGTCGGACCCATAAAGGATCCAGAAAAAATAGTCAAAACTGTCGAACCCACACAGGACCCAGGAATAGTAGTCATAGTTGTCGAACCCACACTGGATCCATGAATATTAATTAGAACTGTTGAACCCACACAGGATCCGGGAACAATAGTTATAGCTGTCGAACCCACACTGGATCCAGGAATTGCAGTTAGAACTATATAACACACAAAGGATCGAGGAACAATATTCATAGCTATATAACCCACACATGATCCATAAATAAAAAATGGAACTGTAAAACCCACATAGGATCTAGGAACAATAGTCATAGATGTCGAACCCACACAGTATCTAGGAACAACAGTTAGAACTGTCGAACCCACACAAGATACAAGAACATTAGTCATATATGTCGAACCCACATATGATCTAGGAACAACAGTTAGACTATTGAACCCACAAATGATCCAAGAACATTAGTCAAAGCTGTCGAACCAACACAGGATCCAGGAACAGCAGTTAGAACTGTCGAACACACACATGATCCAACAACAGTAGTTAGAGAGCAGACAACAATTGGGTTTCTGCACAAAGAAAGCATGATTTATGGATTGTCCACTCACAATCAAAGATTATATACCTCAACTTCCACGAAGTCTGTAGAAGGAGTATCATAAAGGTCCTGCAATGTCATAGAGGGAAAAAACCAAAAAATTCGTTTCCAATACATAAAGGATGAGTTGAATAAGCAATTTACCAAAAACGTACATGACATGTTCGAATAAGGTACATGCTATGTAGTCATACCTTGTGTATTTCCCATGTGCAATGACCCATGTCTAAAGTCTGGTTGTGTAGAAATGTAAGTACACAGCGTGGTGTATGTTCACAAGTTGTGACCAAGAATCTGGATTCAACTTTGTGTATGTTGTCTATGTGCCCGTACATGGCCTCAACCCTTGTTTTACCACCCGTGTAACTGGTTCACAGGGTAGCTCGTGTCACTGGCCTTGCCTGGCCATGGGGTGGAGTACATGCCCATGTACTTCACCCTGTGGCCATGTGTCCCCAGAATACATGCCATGTCTCGCTTAGCCACCTCTTCTAAGTTGTGTGAGGAGTACATGCCATGTCTATTTGGCCATGTAATTCTACCCATGTCCGTGTATTTCTCATAATACATGTCTATTCTCGCGTAGCCACCTCTACCTAGTTGTGTGAAGAGTACACGTTGTGTGACAGGGGTCACATGCCGTGTGATTCACATCTAACGCCCATAATCCTAACCGCAGCACACCTGAACAACACGACATGTTCTTCCAAAGTACACTCAGTGTATTATAGAATTTTCCTAAAATGACGCTTCTAGCCAGTGCACCTCATCTGATGCTCATTCTTTGTTCTGACGGTCTGATCGCCAAGAAATTGCAGAAACTAGGTTTTCCCAATGTTCTGAAATCATTACCAGTGTTATCAGGCCTCTATTCAGCTCCAAAAACACATTATGATTCACCCTCTATAGGAACGGTCGAAGAACGGTCATCCTAGTAAATTCCAATCAATTTTATGATATCGTCGTCACACCACCTCTAGTTCGTCGTAATGTTGGGTCTTTAGTTTGGGATCATTATGTCACACAATTAAACCGCAAAGATCCATTGTTCATCGCCCCAGAAGAATGTGACGAACTCACCACAAGAAGTACTATGGAGGAATCTGGCAATGTTAGATTGGCATGGTCCCTCCTCATTATTTTAATAGAAAGCGGTTTAAGAGGAATAAAACAACTTATGTGGAACAAGAATAACACTGATCAAAACAAATTCATCCCTACCTTTGAAGGTTGATCATCGACGTTGGCTCCAGAATGTGGACATTGATTCGTTTTAGACAAACACATCATATGTTTAAGGTGGTTCCGAAGAAGGAAGTCAAAGTCGATCCTCATAGGTGTTATTAGTTCTTTGTTCATCGTTGGGAGATGAGGTTCTTCATTAGAGAACTCTATTTCTCCCAAGCTCTACTCTCCCAATTTTCCATCCAAATCCATAATTGATATGATTTACCCAATTTAATTATTGGTACAATATTCAAATTGGGGATATTAATTACATAGGTTGGCGTATTAAGGTTGGTGTGTTGGAAACATTAATGATAGAGGAGGTCAAGAGGGTCTCCCTCATTAATGAGGGGAGTTAAGAGATTTTCCTATCCTCCCATTAATAGGCGTTGGGTGTTCCCCGCCCCTATTATTCAAAATAAGTGGTTATGTGGTATCGGGTGGTCCCCAACACATTAAACTCAAATGGGAGGTTGAGGCGTGATGGTAACCACCTCCATAACCTCTCATGAGAGGTTATGGCCTGGTGGTCCCCACTTCCAACATCCACATTGTGGTTATAGTTCTAGTGGGTCATACCTCCCAATAGCCACATAGTTATTTGTAAAATAAATATAATGTGTCACAGACAATTATTTTTATTTTAATCAATTGTGTAAAAATCAAAAACTATATATTTTTTTCAACCCACTACTGTCAAGGTGAATGTATTCTTAAGTGAACACTAGTGCTGCAAGTTCAACGATGCCCTTGGATTTCAATTTTGAGTACTGGTTCAAAAGTTATAAAAACCCACATGTACGTTTACAGAACATATCTGAACAAAACATCCGAAATTGATTCCGGGCACATCGGGCCTCGGAATTAGGCGGCGTACAATTTAGCAGACTTGTAAAATTTCCATTAAATTAAAAGAAAAATTAGATGGATATTCTGGCCTTTAAATTATCCCCACATCAGGGATCTACTACCTCGTACGCCACAACTCATAACTAACAGAACAAGTGGGGGTACTGAGCACACATATGACCCTCCCACTCTCATATAATCTCTTGGAGGTTCTCGTACTACCATCAAACGTTCCCCATAGGTATCGATCATCCATGAAGGAACCTCTCATGTCAATTCCCAATCTCCACTTCATCCTTCGTAAAAGTCACACCATCGTTGACATACAGCTCTCAATGGTTGATGATCCGGGAAGGGTCCTGCATGTATCTCTTCAACTAGGATACGTGGAAGACATTGTGCACCCAGGGCATGTGAGGTGAATGATCTAAGCGGCATACCATTTCACCAACCCTACTGATGACTTGAAAAAGTCCTATGAATATCAGAGATAACTTTTCACGTCAACCAAATATCTATAGTGCTTGTTGAGGTGAGACCTATAAAAAGACATGATTTCCATAGGTGAACTCTAGAGGACTCCGTCTCCTGTCATCATATGACTTTATCCTATTCTGTGCTGTCTTTATCATCTCATTGAAGATCTTCTCCTTCTATGCGGTAGCTCGTACCAACTCAGTTCTTACTAGATCTGACTGCCAAGGGTATGTCCTGCCCAAGGATGATCTGCAAGGTCTCCTGTATAACACCTCAAAAGGTGTCATCCCAATGGTGGAGTGATAGCTGTTGTTGTATGAAAACTCCACCAAAGGTAAGTGATCCACCCAACTGTGATCGATGTCGAGGAAACAAGCACAAATCATATCCTTGAGGGTCTGGATGGTCTGGTCAGTCTGTCCATACATCTGAGGATGGAAGGCGGTGATTAGATGAAATTGAATCCTGAAAGCCTCCTGCAACCCCTTACATTGTTGGGAAGTAAACCATGCATCATGATCGGATACAGTAAAAGAAGGTACTCCTTGTAGCCAAACAATCTCCTTTACATAGAGGTGTCCCCAGCTCTCTAATAAACCCTACACTCTGGTCGATAGGAAGTGGGCTTACTTGGTGAGTCGGTCGAAGATCACCCAAATCGAGTCTTGACCCCTGGATTTACGTGGAAGTCTAGTCATGAAGTCCATGGATATCCCATTACACATACACTCTAGAACCCTTAATGGTGGAACCAAGAATTCTAGTAACTGGTTCCTTACCTTCACTTTCTGTCAAATGAGGCACCGAGAGACAAACTCAACAACTGCCTTCTTCATCCCCGGCCACCAGTGCTGTCTCCCAAGATCCTTGTACCACTTCACCACTCCATGATGTACTTATAGAGAGGATATGTGTAACACACTCAAAAAATCCTCTAATGTGACAATTTCACCTTAGTTTGTCCTCTAAAGAGGATGACATGCTCCCCACCATTAGAGAATCTATCAGGTGCATGTCCTGTGTATATCTGAGCATGTCGTGTCTCGTAGTTAGTTTCCTCACACGGCGCCTCCATGACTCTCTAAATGAGTGGGGGTGTGACTGTGAATGACTGTAGGAACGTTGCACCATCTCTATCTAGAAATGATATCTATAAATGGTCTAGCTACTCTATCACTTCGCTTAATAGCTATATATCAAACCTCTTGCTGATTGCATCTGCAACAACATTCTCTTTCCCAAGAGTATAGACTATACCAACGTCATAGTCTTGGAGGAACCAGATCGAACATTACTCTCTCATGTTCATTTCCTTCTGAGAGAATATATACCTAAGACTATTGTGATTAGAGTACATGGTAAAATGCTCTCCCAACTGATATTGTCAACACATATTAAAGGTGAAAACCACTAATGCTACAACTAGGTCACTAGTAGCGTAGTTCTAATCATGATGTCTTAGATTTCAAGAACCATATACAATCAATGCTCAAACTTGCATCAGGACACACCCGAGTCCGGTCCTTGATGCGTCACAGTAGACTACGTACCCTATGCCTTCATCTGGAAGTCTCAAGATGGGGGCACAAGTCAGCCTCTTCCTCTGATCCTGAAAGCTCTGTTGGCATCTCTCTGGCCACATGAAGGGTGTCCCATTATTCGCCATGGATGATATTGGATATACAACTCTATAGAATTCTGGAAATAATCCCCGGTATTAACCAGTCAGTCCCAGGAAACTTTATACCTCCATCACACTCCTGGGTGGCTCCCAAGAAAGTATCACCTTAATCTTCTCTAGATCAATTAAAACTCCAACCTCTGAGATGACGTGTCACAAACAGTAAAGCTCTCGGATCCAAAACTGACACTTCGAGAGCTTACCATAATGTTGGTGCTCCTTAAATATTTCTAGTACTACCTAAAAATGGTAGACATGCTCCTCTTAATAAGTTCAGTAGATCATAATGTCTTCGATGATGACTATGACAAAGCGATCGATGTATGGATGGAAAAAATTGTTCATGAGTCCCCTGAACACTGATGGAGCTTGGGTTATGCCAAAAGGATTAACCAAGAACACATAGTGGTTGTACCAACATCTAAAGTTCATCTTATGCACATCCTTGTCTTGAACTCGGAGCTAGTGATATCCTGACCTGAGGTCTATATTCAAAAACCAATGTGCTCCCTTCAGCTGATCGAAGAGGTCATCAATATTCGAGATTGGGTACTTGTTCTTCACGATCAATTGGTTCAGGTGATGGTAGTCGACATAAAGCCTCAAGATCCCATACGATTTCTTGGCGAACAGAATTAGGCCTGCACAAGGAGAAACACTAGTCCAGATGAATCCCTTCCCCTGCATGACCTCTAGCTATAACTACAGATTGTGAAGTTCTATGGGATCCATCTGATACACTAGTGTAGATATCAGTGATGTCCCATGGTATAGATCAATGTAGACGTCCACCTCTCTGCGAGGCGTTAGACCTGGGACATCATCATGGAAACCTTCCGCATACTGTTCCACCACTACAAGATATGTCAGACTCTCCACATCATCTAATCTGATAGTAAGGCATGCCAGATGATGAGTGATCAGTTGTAATATCGTCCGAGAAAGTCCATCATGTACTGCAAATGCTCATTTCTCGCATGTGAAGTTGAACCTGGTCCCATCCGTGCGAACACACCTCACTTTGCACCTAATACAGTCGATTTGAGAATGGACTGTAGATAACCAGCCCATACTCAAGATTATGTCATAAGGCATAGATGCCGCTACTAGGAGATCTTAGTAGAAGATCATGCTTCCAAGAGTAAGCTCACACTGCAGTAACTAGTGCGTAATAATCGAATTATCTATCGTAAGAGTATATGGCCGTAAGGATCGAGCCAACATATCCATCGGTATCTCCGAGTTCTGAACGAGGGTAGGGGCAATGAAAGAGTGTCTGGCACCTGTGTCTATAAGAACTACAGCTATGGTGGAGTAGACACAAATCATACCTAAAATCATCTCTGGAGTGGTGTGATTGTATGTCTTAGCTACCTGGAGCTGATCTCTCGCCTGTCCACCTACACCCTGTGGTCGGGGTGGACCTATTGGTAGCGGTAGTAGTAACATATCAAAACGTCGTCCACCGCCAACTGCACGTCTAACTCCTCTACCATGTCTGCCTGCTCTCTATGGACAGCCTCGATCGAACCTCTGCCTCTGTCGGAAAGGATCCTCAATAGTCAGCTGATCATCCGATTGGTGGGTTGGATAGTCCCGAGCCATGTGACCCTTCCTGCCACATGAGTAACATCGTCCGGTAATGGAATGTATGGATATGTCTCTTGTGCCCCGCACAACTGACCCTGAGTCATGAGATTGTCAACCCGTGGGTCTACTCCTATTGGACCTCTGTGACATCTGTCTACTTCCTACTGTAGAAGACTCCGCTACGTGGAAACTGGTGGTGGATCCTGCTCACGGAGACTACACAGCAAGGAAACACTCCACTAAGTGGGCTCTCTCCAGTACCCCTACCTATGTCGGGATGCTGAGTGAGATCATCGAAGCCTCGATGTATCGCATAGGCCCATGCTTGAAGGTCTGTGCCCTGAAAAATGGGTCCCACACCATATCTGTTGAATAGTGCGAGAGGTCGGTGAAACTCGCTGAGTACTGTGCCACCATCATGCTGCTCTGCTACAAATGAAGTAGCTCCTGTATCCACACTGCACGTAGGGTGGCTAGAACAATCTCTGCACGAAATAGGCTCTCGATGTCTTCCCAGAGAAGTATCGCCTCGTCATGCACCTAGGGCATCAGGCTCCACCATCTGCCTACTATTTCCTGAAGGAGACTTGCAGAAGGGATCACCATAAGTTCAGATTTTGTCCCTACCCGTCTGAAGACTCTCAACACAGCCTCCAATCAATCCTCAGCTTCCTGGGGGTTTGTCTCACCAATGAACCTGGGTGGCCTCTGGCGCTGGAACTCCTGCAACGCACTCATGCGGCATACACACTCTACTTCTAGGGATGGCAGCATCGATGGCCCAATGGGTAGTGGTATTGTTGGTGCCTCGGATGTGATAGGGACCTACACCATGGCCTCGTCGCTCGATGGGCTTCCATCTTGTAAAACTATCAGAACCCTAGCTGCTTGCCTACGTGGAGGCATCCTAAAAAAACAGCACATCCACGGTCAAAATGTTATATCTATTGAGGTGACTCAATAAATTCATCGAAAACTCTTCAAAACACACACACAATCAGTGTTTTCATGCACTGAGTCTGAAATTAGATGTTAGGGTCATGGGGTATTGATACGTTAGTCATTGCACTAACACTGGACTCCCTGAACTGAAAACCATACTTACTACACTTAACAAATTTATTTCATAGAAATAATGATTATATTCATAATTTAAATGGTTTAAATGACTCTAATAATACCAATATTTCACGACCCATCTCCCAGGGCTCGTTTTGTGACCACCCCAAACCCGCCTTCAATAAGCCAGGGGCTGGCGACAAGCACCAAAGGCGTAATTCACTAAAACAGGGGAGAAATATCCTTTATATCCTATAAATACACACAACATATTTGATCACGAGTAAACTGAATAACAGAAAAGTGAATACAGTATGTAAATTGGGGCCAATATACAAGCCAAACTAGTGAGTACAAGAAACTGATAGTACAAGTACAACTGAGAAGATATAAAAAACTGCCACTAGGTCATCCTCTGAGGTTCCTACCTGATGAGTATGTACAGATCTCATCCTCATCTCTACATTTTTGTCCATCTCCTCTGCGTAATGACATTCCGTAATGTCCACCTCCGGGTATCATCCAGTCCAGATACTCTCTTCCACGTTCAGCGTTGTCTATCGTCTATATCCAACATAATGAGGTGCAGTCATAGCCCATGTTGGGGTGAGTATAATGATAATATGTAAGGACCAAGAGACCCTAAATGTCTCAAAAAAATCCAACAAGGATAAACCACAAGTATTAAATCAACAGGTAACCACACTTCTGTATATTCCTATACCTATACCTATGTTATCAAATAATCCATCACAGTCATGAGGAAAACACAACAGTTACTGATTCAGATCACATGGGTATACAACTTAATGTAGAGAGATAGAGATGATTAGATGTAGACACTAAATCATCTATTCTATCGAACCCATGTAAGATCCTGATACAGAAATCAGAAATGTCGAATCAACACACGATCTAGGAATAGTAGTCAGAGCTGTAGAACCCACACATGATCTAGGAACAATAGCTAGAACGGTCGGACCCACACAGGATCAAAGAAAAGTTGTAAGAGCTGTCGAACCCACACAGGATCTAGGAAAAATATTTATATCAGTCGAATACACACAGGATCCAGGAAAAATATTCATAGCTATTGAACCCACATAGGATCAAGGAACAACAATTAGAATTGTTGAACACACATAGGATCCAGGAACAGTATTCATGGTTGTCGAACCTACACAAGATACATGAACAACAGTTAGAACTGTCAAACCCACATAGGATTTAGGAATAGTAGTCATAGATGTTGAACCCTCATAGGATCCACGAACAACTGTTAGAATTGTCGAACCCGAAAGAAGATCCCAGAAACTTTTTCATAGTTTTCAAACCCATACATGATCTGTGAACAGATGTTAAAACTTCCGAACCCACATAGGATCCAGGAATAGTATTCATTGCTGTAGATCCCACACAGGATACAAGAACATCAGTTAGAACTTTTGATCCCACACATGATCGAGGAACAGTTGTCATAGCTATCGAAACAACACAAGATATAGGAACAAAACTTCGAACTATCGAACCCACACAGGATCCAACAACAGTAGTCAGAGAGCAGCCATCCACAGGGTTTCCGCACAAAGCACACAAGATTCAGGGAGGTTCTAATCCTGATGAAAATATATGATACATCAACATCCATGACGTCCCAAGAAGGAGTATCTCAAGGGTCCTCTCATTTAATAGGGGGAAAAAGCAAACAATTCGTGTCCAAGACACAAAGGATGAGATGACAAAGCCATTGACCAAAAAATTATATGGTGTGTTGGAATAAGGTACACGACATGTAGTCAGACCTCAGGTATTGCACATGTACAGTGGACATTGTCAAAAGATTGGTCTTGTAGAAAAGTAGGTTAAGGGCATGTGGTATGTTTAAACGTAGTGTCCATGAAACTGGGGTCGACTCCATGTATACTGGTCATGTGCCCGCACACGGCCTCAACCAGTGATTTCCAACCGGTGTAACTGGTACACAGGGTACCCACTATCACTGGACTGGCCTGGCCTTGTGGTGGATTACATGATAGTGTACATCTCCTAATTTCCCTATATCCCTGGAATACACACTGAAACTCACGTAGTCAAATCTTCCATGTTATGTGAGGAGTACATGCTATGTCTGTAGGCCGTGTAATTCTTCCCCTATCTATGTATTTCTCAGAATACATGTCGAGTCTCGCGTAGCTGCCTCTTCCAAACTGTGTGAAGTGTACACATTGTGTGACAGGGGTCACATGCCATGTGATGTGTGTCTGGCGCCCATAAACCTAATAGTAGTACGCCCATACTATAGGGAATGTTCTTTGGAAGTACACACCGTGTATTCTAGAATTTTTTAGAATCTAAACTTCTGTCCAGGATTCCTCCTGTGATGCACATTATTTGTTCTCATGGTCCAATCGCCATGAAACTACAGACTCTAGGTCACCTTGATGTTCTGAAATCATTACCGGTGTTTCCGGGCCTCTAATCGACTCTGAAACAACATTATGATTCACCCACTTGAGGAACGATCGATGAACAATCCTCCTGGTCCAGTCTGATCTATCACCCGCTATTTTCCTCACCCCTCCTCTAGGTCGTCATGATGTTGGGTATTCAATTTGGGAACATTACATCACACAAAAAACCCACAAAACTCCATTGTTCATCACCCAAGAAGAAGGTGAAGATCACACCACAAGAATTATGACAGATGAATCAGGTTGTGTCAGTTTGGCCTGATCCCTCTACATTAGTTCAATTGCAAGTGGTCCAAGAGGAATAAAAAACCTTATGAGTAACTAGATTAACTTTGATCAAAATAAAAACACCCCTACCTTTGTTCGTCGATCATCAATGTTAGCGCGAGAATGTGGACGTCGAATCATTGTAGACAAACACGTCCTACGTCGAAGGTGGTTCAGAATAAGGAAGTTGAAGAAGATCCTTTATAGTGTTCTTTGTTCTTTGTTAATTGAGGGGAGATGAGGTTCTTCGTTGGATAACTCTATTTCTCCGAAGCTCTCCTCTGCCAATATTCCACCCAAATCGAAATGTGATATGATTTATGCCATTTAATTTTTGGTACAATATTCATATTGGGGAAACTAATTACATAGGATGGTGTATTAAGGGTTGTGTGTTGGAAACATTAAAGTTAGAGGAGGTCAAGGGGATCTTTCTCATTATTGATGGGAGTTAAGAGGTTTTCCGCTCCTCCCATTAATAGGGGTTGGTTGGTCCCCACCACATTAACCACGCATGGGAGGTTGAGGCGTGGTGGTTCCCACCACCATAACCTCTCATGAGCGGTTATGGCCTAGTAGTCCCCACTTCAATCCTCGAGCATGGTTGTCGGTAAAATAAAAAAATAATGTGTCACACAAATTTATTTTTATTTTAATCATTTGTTTAAAACCAAAAAAATATATGTTATTATCGACCAACTACCTTCAAGGTGAATTGATTTTTAGGCGAATATCGGCGCATTGAGTTCAACGGTGCCATCAAATTTCCATTCCGAGCACCGGGTCAAATGTTATGAAAATATGCTCTTACATTTACAGAACATACTCGAACCAAACATTAGAATTTGATTCTAGGCACACAGGGCCTCAGAATCAGGTGCTGTAAAATTTTGCAGACTCATAAAATTTCCATTTAATTAATGAAAATTTTAAATTGAAATTCTGGTCTTTACATAATGAATTTTCATTCATTTAATGATAATAATATTCATTAAAATTTAATTTTAGTATATCATGTATGAACAAATCAATGTGAATATTCATTTTTTGGAGTATATTATGGGAACGAAGTGGAACTTGATAGAACGAAAACAAGGGCTGAAATTTTGATTATAAAATACAATAAAATAAATTAAGTATATTTTTTAATATTCATTATCATTATATTAAAATAATTACTCAAATGATGTGAAAATAACTGTGAAAATTATATTTATTTTTCATTTTTTAACATACATTTCTGTTAAAATGATATTTCGTTTTACTATACACAAATTTTTGGACTTTTGTTCAGTAAAATTATAATAAAAAAGATCCATATCACAGTATATTATTATTTTTAAATTATATTTTTCCTTCATGTCCAGGATTTCACAAACTTATAATGTTATCCTTATCTAGAAATGTGATTATGTATTTTTTTGGTAACCATTATATTTCAATTTTCCCCTTTTCAATGAATATTTTATTATACCTTTGTATAACATCGGTATTCATAAAAAATATTTCAATATATTAAACCATTAGTATAAAATATAAAAATTTCAAGGAGATAATTTAATTTGGGTGAACATAGCACCCTAATGATGTATTTTTAAAAAATATTATTATAGTTAGATTACTAATCATGAAGTAATTTGTTGAAAGTAAATATGAAGTAATATATAATAATGTTATTTAAAATTGGCCTTTATAACTAATTAATTAAATAATATGTATTAATATAAATGAACACATTAAAATAATATGTATAAATGTTTTACATATTTCAAATCTATTTAATAATGCCTAAAAAATAAGTACAAATTTTTTTGTAAAGTCATTTTCTGTTACAAAATTATGTTTCTGCTTTTTATTTCATTTCATGCATGAACATTACAATAGATTTAGATTTAAAAAAAAAATTTATCAGTAAATTAATATCAGTTTTTTAAAACAATATATTAATTTTCTCATTGGGTAAATTTTTAGTGTTTTTCCGAAATGAAATATTTTTCATTGAATAGTTAAAATTGATGATTTTTGTAAAACATATCACTTTATTTGAAAAAAAATATGTTTTATATATTATCATAAATTAGAACAATAAGACTTTTAGATATAAATATTATAATTAAATAAATTATAATAATCTCTATAATTAATCATGGTATAAATTACTTTTTTGCAATAAATTCCCGTTTTGTAAAAGCTATTTTTGTGATAATTTTTTTTTTCATTTTTACACATTTTGTAATATCTATTGATTAATTTTTTAAAATGAATTTACATATTATATATCATATAAAAATATTAACATTCATTTTATAGTTTCTACAAGGCAAGTAATGGATGTAAAATATGGTCTTATTCTTAAAAATGCATTTTTCAAAAATGAATTTTCATTACATTTTTAAAATTTATTTAAAAATAAATTATGCCAATCTATAACAATAAAATGGTAAAATTGATTGCCTCTATTTAATTATAATAAGTAATATATTGTTATAGAATCAACATTTTTTTCATGGCGAATAATAAAAATAATAAAATTTTGTTACCATGGATATGGTTAAAATGAGTTAACTATCAGTTAATCTAACATATAATGGTTGGAATGAATCCCAAGACTATATAATTTTTATTTTTTGAGATATTTCAAACTTATATTATCCTATGTTAAAATAATTGGTCATTTAATATCCAATTTCACATGAACGTGACAATAAATTAATGAAATATATTATGAAATTCCATGTGTGTCCCTCACCTCTCTAATTAAAGGAATCATTTTTTCATCCATTATTCACACAATTTTACACTTATATATCATTAAAATTCAATATGAAAACTTTATAAATTTATTACCCTCATCATAGTGCTTCTAAAATTCTTCAGAGACCAAATCTTCAAGGCTTAAAGAGTATGCTAAAGGATGACTTTCAAAAAAGTGGTATAAATAATATTAAAGATAATTCAATTTTAATTCTTGTAATAATTATTGAAAACCTATTTTATCCATAATAACTTGATTAATATATTATAATAAATACAGTAAAATGTTATTTGGAGACTTTGACAACCATTTCAACCATCTTATTCCTAAAATTTGAGATGAATGCATCACTCGTGGGCACGTTTAGAATACCATATCCACGTAGAGATATAATTCTTATTCCATAAATTTTTTTATGGTTGTTATGAGATATTTAATTTATAAATTTGATATTTTTTAAATAATAATGATTCATTAATGTTTAATAATATTTACCTTTATTTCATTCCATCTATTGACTAATAAATATAGGACTCATGTATAAATAGATACTACCATATCAATGTAGTGATGTAATTAATTTTTAATCAAATATTTATTTAAATGGATATAAATAAGAATATATATGAAATAATATATTTTTTTTATCAGGATACAAAGAGACTATGACAAATGTGCAACGACCATTACTGTCGATCGAAAGCATACACTAAATAAAAAGCGACTAACAACTGAAATGATGATGATATTGAATGATTGTCAATAAACATGTGACAATACGATATAAGTAAGAAAATTATATAACTAATTAAAACCACAACTTCTAGATATTCTAAAGAAAACATAAACGTTACATTTTTGGATTTTACACCGATTAAGGTGACCTAATATTTTCCATCCAAAACTCATGACATCAATGGAACAATTTGATTCACTTTCATTTTCATACACCATTTATGTTTGAAGTTTTATGGATTTTATAATAAAAAAACATAAAAATTACTTGAGTTCTTAAATTATAATTTCTCTTACTTAACCTATATTTCTATTATTTCACATTAATTCATGCTCATCATATTCAATACGAAATCCTTCTCACTATAATTCATTCAACATTATTCTTAATAAACAAGAGAAAATGAACTATATGAGGAGTGAACTTAAATACACCATACATGTAAAGATAATAATTAACAATTGACTTAAATCAATGATCCTAAGAAGTGCATAAAAATAATGACATAATCAGCATGCATGGGAGACTCATAAAAGAAGTCATACAAATTAGTTTTGTAATCATCAATCCTAAACCATTTTATAAGGAATGAAAAATATAAAGAGGAATAAGAATAAATAATCAAGATCCATATGATATCATTAATTAATTAATGAAAAAATTTAAACCCATGAAACGAATAAATAAAATTTGTTGGTATCATGGAATCATTATCATCATATCACTTTTATAAATGGAATAACCTATTTATTATACTTACATCCCTATAATACTCAATTCATTATAGGTTTTTTGTGGAATACATGTCCTTGTTTTATCAAAAAACAACCCATTCATGGATAGTAATGTATCAACTAATCATTGGATTATAACAGATTCAATAGTCATTTACATATTTATAAAAATATTATTTTATAGAAACATTTTTCATATTTTAATACATTGAAATATTTCTATACATATTTAAATAGATGGGCATTGATATGGCTTGTAATTCCATGGCTCTGTCTATCCAGAAATAATTTTATAATATTATTATGTATATTTTATAGTATTAATGAAAAGGAAATGAGATAAACATTAAACAGTAAATTGGATCTGAAATCAAAGGCCACAGTTGAGTTAAGAACAGGGTGTTTACCCTATATGTGGAATAACCTTTGTTAATGCGTTACTTTTGCAGAAAATTAAAACAAGGGGAAAATAATAATTAAGATAATTAAACATAATTATTTTTTCACTAATGTTTTATAAAATAACATTTAATGGGGGTTCAGATTGAAAATATGTGACCACAATTGAGTTTTTAATGACATGTTTTCTAATTGGTCTGATATAAAACGAGATGAAAAGATGGACTCAGATTTCCATGCCATGAGATTTTGCTATAAATAGAGATGAATGTTTTACAGAATATAGTTATCCCCTAATCTCTCTCTCTCTCTCTAAATCTCTCTCCCACCCTCTATTTACCGTTCTTCTTTGAAATTTACTTGATCGAGGTGAAATCTCCACTGAAATGTCGATGAATCGAAGTAGGAGCATCTTGGACACGTCACCAATGATGAATGACCGATTCTAGTTAATATTTATTCTATACTAAATATATATTTTATCACTAAATTGTAAATCCATCCATTTAGATTCAAATTGATTATTTTATTGATGAATCATCGATGGTCGTGTGAACATGTCTATATAATCATGTTGGAAACTAAATTTTTGTATATTCTTCATAGGTAATTTCCATTAACTTGTAGGCACATCAAACCACATGTGGATTATTTATTTACGTCTGGATTTGTGGAGTCATCATCGCATGGGTCCATGTTACATTAATAGATTCATAGTTAGGAGACTAAAGAAATATCAGTTTTTTGCAAAACAGACCATTGGGGAACCACCGTCGTGGCGGCCGACAGAGGTTTTGGGGGGGGGGGGTCACTTCATCGGCTCCGTGTGTAGCATTGGCAACACTACATCTCGGAATAACATAGAGAGATATAAAAAATGCAGCTTGTTGGTGCTGAGGCATGGAAGGCCCTATGGTCTGACTGGTCACTCGGGCGAGGTCATGTGGCATGACCCCAAGCAGCAATCACCACTAAATATTGTGACGGCCGGCCAGCAGCATTGATCATGACAGTGATGACGAGCCATTGAGATGGGTTTTTGGTTGCAGTTATACAGGATCCATTTGATATGCGGGCTAGGTAGCGATGGGTTGGCCCATACTAAATGGGTCCGGCTATATTGGGATGGGCCCAAACAATGTATGACCGACCACAAAAATGGGTTGGGACTAAGCACGGGTGGTTAGACCAAGAAAAAATTATTGTACATGGGTCAGATCCATTGTCTACTTGGGTCAACCACCGTGGCATGGCGAACCGTCGTCTGTGGGGAACACCAACCACGAGTTGGTCCACCGGCCCCGTGACCCAATTATGATGATTCAGACACCCAAAACTTTTATTCGAGAAATATGTATAACACGATGTATACCTCATCATGTTCCTCTCAATGAGATGGTCATTTTCCTATAAATATGATGTTTTGAGTCATAAAATTTTTCCCACTTTGACCCTTTCTTCGGTGTTGCATTAAAAAACACATTATTCATCGGTTGTCCATTTTGGGAAAGGAAATAGCATATCCTACTTGTTTTTCCATGTAGAAAATAATAATGACATCAATAATAACATTTGAGTTAATATTTTAGGTGTTCCAAGAATAAGACAACATTTTGTGGTGTTCAAAAGTAGCTGATAATAGGTTACGATATTACTGACTCATGAGTGGAACCCTCAAGCCGAGATGGTCTTGGGTCCTCGATGACAATAGAGTAGAACCTTCCAGCAGATACATGTTTGGGTCCTCAACCATTTAAAGATTTGAACAATTCATAGGGGCTAGTAATAGATCATCTAGGACTAGAGTGGAACCCTCAAGTAGGGATGGGTATAATTCCTCAATGACTAGAGTGAAACCCTCCAGCCAGGTTTGGTATGGGTCCTTGATGACTGGAGTGGAAACCTCACGCTGGGCTAGGCATGGGTATTTGTCATTGGGAAGAAATGATTTCTACAATTAAGTGGACATATGTATAATGATGTTTCTTTGGACTCATGAGAAATAGGGTCACATTCATAACTAATACACATCCTTGTGAAATGACATAAAACTGAGGGGGTGAGAATGTCCTGCCCAAAGAGGATAGTATTGAGATATGTTGTTTGATCCCCTTTGAATTTATGATCATAGAAAAATTGAGGAATACATAGAATCAATTTTGGTTACTTCTAGGAGTATTGGTGACCCATTTTGTATGATGAACATTGAGATGTATATCGTCTTATTCTCTATTTTGGATTTCATTAATTGATAATATATATATTTATATGAAATATTGTAGAATCCTCTCCATGGATTTTAAGCTACTCTCCCTCTAAGGTAGGTGAAGTCATGTGGGGTATTCCACTTACATTCTATGTCTACTCTCGGTGATGGATGGGTATAATCTCCAACAATAGTTAGTAAAGACTATCTGATATGTCTATCGTCTTTCCAATTTATTGCTCTATATTTTTAGTTGAGATTAAATAAAATCCTTTTTGGGTCGAGCCGCACTTTTTCATCGTGAATTTTACTATCAGTTTCTCTTCATTTCCTATTTTATCTCTTAATTCTCCCCTTCTCTTCGGGGTGTCCATCAATGTATTTTTATACTAACCCCAGCACGGTATTTTCATACATGATTCATGAATTATGTAGATGATTCATTTCTTTGATCAAAAATTTGGAGGATATTAGGGATACTAGTGATTACACCACTAGTGGTGGTCACATTTTGTGTTTTAGTCACGAGGATTCTACAGTACATTTAATTTATATATTTTTATCAGGTTTGGACAATTTTTATTTGGGTGTTTATTTTTCCACTCATTCCTTTTTTTACATTAATATATTCTTAGTGAATAGTGGTCCATGCATGTATCATTGTTTAAACAATTTCATCTTTGTGTCCTTTCACTCTACACTTTTGTATTGATTTTCCTATGTGTTTTTACAAGAACATAGGAAAAGTCCACCCCCACTTGTTGTTCTTTAAACACTTGTTACAACCCATAGCCTATAGAGGTGGGATTGGGGTAGTTACATCTTCAGCCCCGATATTGGTTGTTTAGTGTAAAATATCATGAATAAACTTCATAGATCATTATTTTAATCATAAAATATTTAAAACAACATTTATTCTTTTCATATTTTCATTAAACCATAAAAAGAAATAGGTTCCATAAAAATCGCTTTGAGACAGGATTTACCAATGGAAATGAAATGTATTCCATATTTATCTAATTTTTAACATGATTAACTAATTTCAATGAAAACAATTACATAAAAATATTTTTAATCATTATTAACCTAGATAAAAGAATATGGTTATTTAAAAATCCTCATCGAAACATGATTAACCATTTGAAAAGAATTGGGTTTTATAACAATACCATTGAAACATGATTTAACTATGGATAATAAATGTATTCCTTGTCAATATATTGAGAACAATAGTAATCCATACCGAGAATGAATGTGGATGGTATCATTATAAAATATAACCATTATAACATAAGTAAACAAAAGGTTATTTGAAATCGAGGAATATAATTACCATTAAATGATAATTATAAAATTATTGATTAAAATTACCTTATAATATTTAAAATTATTTATAAAAACTAACAATTCACAAGATATAGTGAAAATTATTTTCATTGAAATAAAAATGGAAAAAATTAATTAGATTTCATGTAATTTAACGAACATGCTGGAAGAAAAATCTGTTCAAGTTATAAAGGCTAAAAATAATGATTATTTTCAAATTATTTTGAAAAAGGAATTCAAAAGAGTTGAATTTGGAACATGGTATGAAATTTGATTTTTAAACAATATATATAAATATAAAAGACCATGTATAATGGATTTATGATATCATTTATTTTCTTGAAATATCATTTTTCAAAATAAAATAGAAAAAATTAATATACAAGAGAAAGATACATTATGTAAACGAAAAATAAAATGTTAGTATCACTTAGAAATTACATTCATGTTGTTTCTTCTATCAATTGGGGTGGAAATTAAAATTAATCAAGAGAAGCACATGAATGACCAGATGAAATTAAATTAAATGTGATTTAATAAAAAAATAAATTTTTATTTCATTCAAAATAAACATGATCATAATCAATCCTAAATTAAATGAGTCTGTAACATTAGGTTTTTCCCATTTTGGTAACATTTAAATGATACTTCAAATGAGAAAATAATTCTAAAAGAAACATTATATTTCATGAAAATAATGAGTTTTTTTATATGAAATTTTAGAATTGATAGATTATAAACCTATTAAGTTAATATATGTGTGTTATATTACAATAAGCCTCAATGGAGGGAAATTGAGATGAAGTACATTATAGTTTTTATTTTTTTTATAAAGACCCCATGAAAAGATAGAACCTCATATAGATTTTAAAATTTCATTAATTTTGTTGAAAATAATCATTATATACATTCATGGTCATTATATAAACCACATAATAGAAATAATTTATTAATATTTCATATTTTATAATGAAGAAGAAGTGAGACAAGAAAATCCTTCACCTCAAGTCCAGTCATTTTTTGAATGTCTTTAAACTCTTATATAATATGATTAAATAACATATTTCATTTATTAGGATTCTTTCATAGATTTATTAAATTAAAAAAAAGATTAATTATATAAATTTTTATTGGAATATTCAAATACCTAATCAGTTATTTCCACATCTGGTGTTTTGAGAAGAATCAGTTCGTTATATCAAAATGGATTCAGTGTACTAACTATGGTCAACAAGTTATTTATATAAATAAATACCAAGTAATAATAACAACATAATTATCATATTAATTCCGGAATTATACTTTTTAATCTATTAATAAATGTTTTATATTAAAATGAACAATGTTACGATCATGAAACCTCACCAAAATAAACTAGTAGAAATTTTTCATAAAATATTTCTTAAAATGATAAAATTCATGACTGATTTATTAATAACCCTTTATGATACATTTTAATTAAAATAAACATCTTCATATACCCCACTATATTCATCACATTCACCATAATCCATCCAAGCCCTATCCCCCAGATTTGACACTCCATTATTCCTAGAGTGATCATTTTCAGCCACATTCTTCCCTTCTCCACTGAATCATAGTCCTAGTAATTGGACCCCTAATCCCAAGAGATCCCCATGACTGAGAGTGACATACTATCACCTCTCCCCCCAAACGCACAATTCCACTACTCCCCCTCATCTCCACCCCGCTTCCACCTCACCCTCATTATCTCCCTTTCCCTCTCTCAGCCCTGAACACTAGCCGACACCCTTTTCTGTCAAATTTTTTTTCCAATATATCATTGCTCATGAAACATATACAAATACTATCCTAATTTTTTTGTTCTATTTTTTTCTTGGTGTTTATGGTCCTTGATCCAATATTGATGCCAATTCATGCTATAACAATTTACGGGATGAATTTCAATTGATTGTATGTTGTTTTTCTAATTTGTTCTCCCATTTTGGAATTATTTTTGTTAGGGATTTATTCATTTATAGTCCCGAATTATTTCTATATGATTCCATGGAACATGTTCAGATGTTATTGTGTAACCATTTTTAAAATCATCATGTTTCATGTAAGTATCCCTTTGTTTTGGGTCATTATATTTTAGAACATAGTTTGATTGAATTTTTATTAATTCAATTAGATATAATAATATAATAATAATTATATTAAAATGGTATGTTGAAATAATGATTGAGTTTATTTAAACATGATTTATATGGTATTTCTCTAATTTAATTTTCTTTATTAACATAATATAATAAATTTTTGACACCAAATGTTTTGTAAATACATGAAAACATTTAACTAATTAGTTAAATATTTAATGAGATGTTTCAGTTTTGAAAGGTGGGGTTTTCTCATTTTGTAAATTTTTAATAAATGATATATTTTATAATGTATTTATATATATATGTGTGTGTGTGTGTTTATCACATATTCATAAGTATAGATATTTGTGTTTTTGTGTACTCACTCAAATTAAAAAAATGTTAATTTGTACAATGATATATATATATATACATATATGTGAATATTTATATGTGAAAAATAATAAAATATTACTTTTATCCTCAATAATTGTGATTTATTATGATTTCAAAATGATTATTTATTTTGGAATGATACTTGTTCATTTAATTCTCAATGAATAATTTTCTTCTATTAGTGTTTATAATATTTTAAACCTTATGAGAGACATATGTTTCTTGGATTGGATAACCTTGATTGGATGAAGTATACTACCACTATTAGTGTTAATGGTGTATTATTTGACACCCCCTCTATCTAGATATGTGCGAGAACTCAAACGAAAAAACTAGGGTGAAATTGAATTTCTATTTGAACCATGACTTATTGACCCTATATTGTTTCATCGTTGATTCCTATTATAAATAAATGATTACATGGTTTTTATATTACTTCTCTTTTGTGTTAAATTATTCATTGTGGATTTAATGTTTTTTACTTAGACATTTTAGTACATTTAATCATATTTTTATAACTTGTTTGGCTATGTTTTTTTTCACATACATTTTCAATTTTATTATTCAATAATAATTTTGGGTATTAATTTTATTTTACAATGTGTATGAACATTATGATATATATTGATAAAATAATGATATCATCATCGAGGAACACAACATAGTATGTTTAGAGTTTAGAGGAGTTTTTAATGTTTCTAATTTCAAATCTATCATTTAGTGGGATAATAATATGTACATCTACTAAATTTAAATTTTTAAAATGGTCGATGACAGATGATGATTATGAAATTATGAATTTGAATAAATTCCCTTCTCAAAATTTGCGTTGGAATTTTAATGGATAATCGGTCATTAAAGAATGTTTGATCATTGATTTTAATCATTATAATTATCTCCTAACATCATTGAAAATTGAAAATGAAATAAAATAAAATAAATATGATTATTTTGGCATTGTAAGGAAAAAACATCAACATCAAAACATATCAGAACAACTATATGAGAGTCCCAAAAATATTTACATTATAATGGATGTTGTTTTGACCATAAAAAACCAGATCAATATTGTTACATATCCTTGGATCCCTTTCATTATTTTCCACAAAATAATGAAATATATTACATCACTACAAAGAGAAATGTTTTTCATGATTTAATTGAGGCTGGAAATAAATATTTGTATAATGGATGTATGAAATATTTAGAACATTCATTTTGGAATAAGACTAACACTATTAAATTCCAATACAAAATTAAAAATATGGAAATATTATTGAAATTTGAATTTGTGTCTGATGAATATCATGAAGAAAATATCTCGGAGTACTTATATGATATTAAAAATTTTGTTATGAATATTGGTATACATTATATAAAAATACACGCTTGTCCAAATTATTTTATGCTTTATTTGGGAGAGAATTTATGTAGACATGATGATAAGAAATATTACTTATATAGATTAAAGACAATGGGTGATGTTGAAAGACATAATCAATATACAATTATGAATAACAAAAATAAAAATCGCACACAGTAACTTGGTTTTCATTATTTACCTTTATAATCTATGTTGAACGGATTATTCATGTCATTGAAAACTTTCTAGAACAAGAATTTTCATGCTATATATAAAAATAATAATGAAAGAGTGCGACATAAAAGATATTCAATATCAGGGTAGAAATTTTATTCATTACATCCCTATTTATCATTTACTCATAGGAATGTCATATTATGATTTATTGATAATTGATTCAACCCATTTGGGACATTGACTTCAAATCATAGCATTTGGTCAGTTTTTTGATCCCTTAGAGTATACCTATGTCTATGTTTAGAATAAATATGTATTTTATAATTATGATGTTTTTTTTCTGGAAAAAAAATCATTGAAATGATATTTATATACACATATAGCTTATAATTGATGAATTATTAGAGTTATGGAGAAACAATGTTGAGACAAATGATTAATCTTGTAGTACAATGATCAAAATTCATGCTTCTCTAATAGGAAAAATTGAAGACTTCCTTGAACATGGGAACTTGTCTACATAGAAAAATTAGACATGGTTAATTTTTTTTCTATTTTTCATTTTAATGAAAACCCCAAATAACAAACTTAATGTTAAAAAAATTTATTCTCATATCATCATAGATTTCTCAATTCATCTTATAGATTTTAGTTGAAATTTCAATAAACAATGTTCTTGTTGACAGTAGACCATATCCAAAGATGTTGAATGCTTATAAATTTTTTGAACAACATGGAAATTATTGAATAATAATCTAAATTTCATATAATTTTATTGATAATTTGTAATGAGTTGAATGTTAACTGTCAATTCAAATCAAAACTCAAAAACTGAAAAAAAAAATTTCTACAATCATTCGTATTAAGCATTTCTTTGTAGAAACAATATCATGATATTACTAATATTGGGGATAATGTTTTTGATAGTGTGATAATCAAATTTGTTAATGAAAATGGAAAATCAAAGGACCATATCAATTTTCATGATGAATTAAAACAATTAATATAATGGGTGATATATGTCCATATGAGAATGGATATTATGACATGAAAATTTATGCAATGGAAAATAAATATAGATATACATTCCATAGAATTTTAAAACATGTGAAGGTATATAATGGGTATTCATGTAACATATAATGTTGTGTATACATAATGAATCATAAATAACATTGACTGAGAATTTTTGATTCACATATTTTGTTATAGTTGTTACTACCATTGGCATTGCATGTGAGGATAACATTAAAGGTTACTATAGATATTCTCAAATTTTTCACAGTATTTATAAAAAAATTAGAGAAAAATATAGAACTATATTAGCTTTAAAATATTCATAGATATATTTAATGACACATTGTTTAGTGAATAATATATTTTCTCTATGTTATTTTAAATTCATGAAACATTTTACTGTACATTTTTTTCTGGAAACTAAATTCTGAGGCTCAGTACATTATAGATAAATAAATATAACTGATGGAAAAATTAATAAGGTTTTGAAATTAGGTAAATAATTATTTTCACTAAATTAAATACATAATTTTTTTATTTATATTAATTCATATATATCATAGTCATTTGAAATCATACATTAAAAATAACGCACAACCGAAAGTCTATATTTGTAAAATATATTGATTCGATGACTGTCTTAATATTTTTGGTAAATGCATGGATTATATAGTGATAACTTTCAATAAACATGGTCATGTTGATGATACATCAAATAAATCTCATCTACATGGGAAATAAAAAATCCTTCCCACTATGGGATGATCTCAAATGATACACCAAAAATATTCAATTCTTACTAGAACACAGATATTTGTCAATGAATAAAGAAATTTTAGAACCATTTATTAATGGTATAAGGATAAAAATAAAATATTAATGATAATATGAACAAAAATTTATAAATATATAACAAAATATATTAATAATAATACGCTATAATTTTTTTAATGTTGTCTGTGATAATAAATTTTGAAATAAATATTAACATACATGTCAAAACACATATTTTTCAATATGATAATGTATATTTATATATTTAGATAATGAATACTGAAAATGATGCGTAATTTTAAATTTTTTTGATGTTTCTATCTTAGGTAATATAAAATATTCTCTAAAGTTTGAACATTATTGTGTTAATGAATTTAAATTTCATATCGTCGATTTGGAATTGGGTTTGAAGACATAAATTAGTGGTTTATTTATAGTTTCTGAAATGGGATATTATAGAAAAATGAAAAATATTAATGAATTAATTTAAAATATGAGTTTTTTAATTTTTTTATTCAAATTCAATTGGGTTGATATTTCAAGGGGTTTTGAAATATATTCCTTGATGTTTTATTCAATTATCTTCTCTCACATGATGGATGTTGGATATGGTGAATTACCTGATCTGTATGTATTATCATTTAGAGAAAAAAGTATATATTAATAGAATGTTTCATGGATTATGTTTTAGAGTTTTTTTATAACATAAAATAAAGAGATGTGTTTTGTATGGGTTTGGTAGATTTGATCTATGACATTGAATCCCATCAACAATAAGAAATAAACTTATTTCCCCATCATGTTGTTTAAAATATTAGTCTTTCAATTTTGGATAAAGTATACAGGTTAATGATGGAACTATAAAATAACATTATTAAAGGACACAATAAATGTATTTTATGACAACCATTAATTTATCGACCACATTGGTAATATGTTCTGTCATTCATTATCATATCTAGGTATATTTTTTGTCAATATTATATATATGATCATTTATAATATTTTATTCATGAATTTTTCAATATATATGATTTGATGTTATTTTACATGATTATAGAATTGTAATGTCAAAGAAGAGTCATTTTACTTATCTTGGTGGACTCGAAATTTGTGATCCCTCATCCACATGGACTACTGATTATCCATTAGGTGCCTTCCAAATTGTATTCATGACGCCCTCTATCTACCCCACTTAGCTTCTCTCACACACTCCTATATTTTTCCAATGTATAAGACAACGTCCTTCTTCATCTCATATGAATATAGGATATTTCCTCCCCATCAACCTGGTTTTGTATTGAGTAAATAGTTCATCACCCATGTTTCATCATGAATATATTGAATTGTGAAAATTAGTGTTACAAATATTTATGTGAATAAATATATTACAATTTTTTATATTACTAACTATTTTTTCATAAATAATGAAAATAATTTTACTACCCTGAAAAATATGAGTAGTTTATATGTCGATAATTTGTATAGAATAAAGTGAGTTATCCCATTTAACTGTGATAGGGTCCCCATGGATGATGTATTTGTATTATTTGGCTATATTCTTGGCCTGGTGGTGCTGGAGCTGGTTAGCCTTGCAATTACCTATACATATTGGAGGAATTTCATTATTCATTGATGAATAATTTATTCGATTCCAAGATAAAATTAATTTTCGTAAAATTATGGTGTAATTTAATTTCATGATTTAATTGAATTATAATATTTTAAAAATGAATCTCATTATACAAATGTTATAACACATTTCCTTTTATGATCATATAACATGAAATTTGATGAATAAAAATACAGTTATTATGTGGAATGATTAGAAATATATATTATGGAATTAGTTCAACGAAATATCATTAATCACTTAGAATTAGTATGATAATGTTCGTGAAGGGGTACATAGAGAGAATTGGATGGTTTTTTTTATTGGAATCACAATTAGAAGAACATATTATTAAAATATAAATTATTTTATAAATATCATTATATATATATATATATAAATTAATATGAAGAGGATATAAGATAAAATAAGTTATTATGAAATTATTAGTTTTTTATTTTGGATAGATTTAAGGAAAATTGTATCTGGTAAGGCTGTAAAAATCCTCCCCCACACTACAAGTAAAAACAATTTTTCCATAAATAGATTGACTCTAGAATTTTTTTTTATTATATTAAATATTTGTAAGATAAAATTAAAATTTTAATATATTAAATTGGTGAATCTTATTTTTTTAATGTTTTTATTGAATTTTTGTCAATATGTCTCTAAAATAGATCGTGTGTAGGATGTTCATACAAAATATGAGTGTAGTTATTTGAATTGTCAGATTGAATAAGATGGTGTATGAATTTACTTTTAAATATTAGAAATTTTTGTCAGTTTTATCATTAATAATATGTATTTCATAATATATGTATATAATAATACGTTATTACCACTAACATTATTTGGAACTCTGAACTAATTCAAATATGCACACCACAAGAGAAATTAAGATCATCGATATTAAAATCATATTTATAGATGAAAATTAAACAAAAACCCACATTGGTTTAATATTTATAGTAGATGAATCTCCACAACTCCTAAAAAAATTATTAACCCACCCTTAGAGATAATGCAATGTTATTTTGGGGGTTTTCAAGTACATATTATAATATTATGAGTATTAAAACATTAATATGACAAATGATATTTAATAATACTATTGTTTTTTATTATAAATTTAATTATGAACATAATATTAAAAACTAATTAAAACTAAAAATAATTTATTTTTTAGATGTGTAAAACAAATAGTTAAAATCCATTAATGAATTAATAAATGATGGTAAATAAAATATAATAATAGAGACTATTAAGACACAACTAACAACTCAATATTCAAAATAATAATATTAATCATATCAATAATAAACATAAAATTACAATGATTCTCATAGGTTATAAAACAAATGAAACACTAAATTATACAAAATATAGGGTATCTAAAACCACACATGAGACCTCTTATAAATTAAATGTAATTAATATGGATACAACCACATTTTTAGAAACATAAAATTATATAATTTATCATGGAAGGATCCATTATTTATAACACAGTTCACTAGTCTGTAAAATCTATTAAAACACCCCACTTTAGTTCCATTGAGTCAATTTTTTTTGGGTAAGGTTTAAATTAATTATAATATATGACCTATTGTTCAAAATAATATTAATTGAAACACTAAATAAGAATATCCATTTTAGGTAGTTTTTCATTATTGTTTTCTTTATATTAATGATCATTTTTACTCTGGCTGGGTTTAAAATAATCATTAAATGGTATGGTAATATTTTTATTATAAAATAATAGTTTTATTACTCTTTATATAATATAATAAAAGTATTTTTATGGATTTTTTGGGGTTGTATTACTTGAAAAATACTATTTAAGGGTTGTTTAAACCATCTCTAAACATGTGAAATTATTTTTTATCAGTTGTTTAATCCACCACTATGTATGTCCAAATAATCTTTCACTGGGGTTTAAACTTCCCCGACATCCTATGAAATTTTTAGAGGGGGAATAAACAATAAAAATTAAATAAATACAAATGTAAATTTTTATGTTTAGTAGTATTTAAAACTAAAATTATCCAATGGATTGTTTTGATATGGGGAACTATTTCAATTGATGAAAAAAATTTCCTCTAAAAAAACATTTCATGAATGTTCCATAAAATTCTGTATAATGGGAAAAAACCACTGAAAATTGGTTGTTGACTGAAATATTAGTGTTAGTTTTTTCGTAATCCTTCCCAAAATGATTTTTCAAATGTAAAATCTACCTTAAAATAAATAAAATCTTCCACTATTATCCATTTTTTTAGTAGTGTGGATACAATAGGTCTTACATATGCATGACTAATGTTTTTATATTTCAATGATCATTATAGAAAGAAGGTATGTATTATTATGAATTTATATAACTAAACTAGTATCATAATACTGTATAATTTATTCAAATATAGTTTTACATATATATATATATATATCAATCATTTGATGTTTTTAAAAAAAAATCACATTGGTTTGAGGAGGCAGTAATCCACACGTACAATATTGACATTATCATTAACTTGTGTATGAAAGAAAATGATATATATTATTTTAAAATTGATAATTATTTTATGAGTAACATTATCATTTCATTCATATCAAATATATTCTAGAAATTTATCCTTAATAATTTTCATATAAATCCAAAATGACAAATTAATCCCATTTCTTCAAAATGTGGGGGTCCCCGTAGACATTGGTGACCATATCATATCACCATTAAATAGAAATAAGAAATATATATGTGATATAATGATTCCATAATTAAATATATGTTATAAATATAATATATATATATAATTTAAATCCATGTTAACAACAATATGTAAGATTATATCATTGAAAAAAATTAAATGGGATCACGTGTCAGTAGTCTATATACATACGAATTATGATTTCATATCCAATTTTATAGAAGTTTAGATTGATTTAGATTATTACCTTAATTTAATAATATATGAGTATTTATGAGAAACCATTCTATATTTTTATCATATTTGAATAATATTTTATTGAGTTTGAAGATTAATAACCCAAAAACAAATTATTATCAATTTTACCGCTTCTCTGACCAACCCTTTTGGCTTATAACATATGTATTACTAGAATGAATTTCATATAAAATAAGGTTTCTTTGATGATGGTATGGAATTTTGGAATTTATTTATGTTGGTCTCAGTGAACCCAAATTGTATATATGGTGTGAATATGAGTGGAGAATGGGTGTCCTTTTATGAATTAGGTGAGTGGAAAAAATGTTTTGTTTAAAAAGGAAATGTGATACCCATAGTTTTCACATTCCATAAGGATCAAAAAATGAAAAATTATATATAATTATAAAAAATATTTCCTAAATAAGGATATAATATATATTTTAGTCATGTTATTATTTTATTTTAACCCTTTCATTTCATGTTAACTACCCCTCAAAAATTGATTTTTCCTTAGTTGAGATAAGGTTTTTTTCAGTATTAACTATCATTATGATAAAAATTCACTATTAAGTTGTTATATATTAAAAATAATTGTGATGAAAAATATATAATCAATATTATTGAATTAATTTAACATATATGGATATTTTTTATTTTTTATTTAACTCACAACTGAAACAAAAAGGCGGGTTCGCAATAACAATAATTTGCATAAAAAGATTATATTATATTAAATCTATTACTAATAATAATATTTATATGAATCTAGGTAATTGTTTTAATAAAATATTTATAAATATATCATAAATATTTCCTCATTAGGGTTTGTTTTATTTAATTATATAAGAAATAATTTATAAACATTATTTTTTTTTAGAAAAAATCAGTTTTTCAACCGAATGTGAGTCTTATATTAAAATCCAATATCTTGATAACTAAAAATATTATGTGAATTAAATATAAATGTATAATACCAGTTTAACATGAAATAAAATTCAAAACATAATTTTACCTATTAAAATTTTAATTTATTGAAAATAAATGACATTTTTTTTGGAAATATCATTATATATGATTATTCGTTCAGAAATATTTTTCTGAAAAAAAAATACAAAATATAACCTAATGTAAATTTTGAAATTCTAATTTCAAAAAAGTAATTTTATTTTAAATTATTAATTTTCAAAATGTAACACAAATTATCAATAAAATATTTTCAACATAATGCAATTGAATCATTTTTGAGGAATATAAATTTTTTAAAAATAAAATTACATCAGTAAAAAAAGATTGATTATATACTTTATATAAATTAGTAGATTATATTGAGTAATAAATTTATATATATATATATATATAAATCATTTAATAATTTTTATACCCGAAAATTTTAGGGAGAGGTTATTATGGTGAAATACATAATGGGATGTTTAAACTCTACGGTGTATGTTATATACATAAATAAATTTTTTCATTTCAATAATATAAAGAAATTTTATAAAAGACCAATTTTTAAATGATAAAAAACCATATTTTATGTAAATTACATGTAATTTGGTCAATGAAATTTCTTTTTTCAATACTTGTGTTTACTATGATTTTTCCAAAGGGTAAAATATTTCATTAGCAGTTCAAAATTAATTGAAATATTTTCAGTGTTAGATGCTATGATTTCTTGAATTTCTAAGCCACATAGACCAACAATATTTTAGAATAAAAATATTAATTATATATTATTCAAACCATTCAATATTTTTTACATTTAAATAAAATAACTCTAATAAAATTTATATTAGAAATATGAGAGTACCATTTGGTCTAATATATGTGGCTTATCCAAGTTAAGGTATAATAATTATGTGTGTCAGAAATTTAGAAATATGACACATGATAATACCCTGTTTATTTTTAAGTAAAAAATTATTTTTTCATTTAATATAATAAATAATTAATTCCTCACAAACTGTGCATCGTATGAAAAATCAATGACAAACATTTAGTCAAAAATGATGGGATTACTCTAGGAAGGGTATACATTTAATGTACGTTGGGTGTTCAATATCCTAGAACATTATCATACTTTTTTATTTAATTAATTTATTATTCTAACATTTATATAAGAAATAATTAATATATCTTCAATAGAGTTTCGTATGTGAAATGTGAGACCAAACTTATGTTCGGAAAGAGGGATATATTGTCGGTGGGGTATAAAATCATACAGAAGGATACATTTGGTCAGATAACAACCAAATATAATTTAATTAGGTTTTAAATATTTTTTCAAAAGTCATAATTAATAATAAAATAATTATTAATATTATTATTTCTGTTCAAAAAAATTAAAATATAATTCCACAATTAATATATTATTTTTTGGTGTAAATAATATCACTAAAAAGTAAATATTTTGAGGTCATTAATTGTGTCAATTAAATGAAAATGTGAAATCAATATGAATTTATTCACAATTATAGATATTTAATGGTTTTGCTTTCTAAAATGTTACAGGTGCAACTAATGTGAGATAATTAATAATTAAGAAAATATTTAAATTATTGTTATTATTATTAATTTGATAAACTAATATTTCTGTTAAATATATATGTATTTATATACATGTGAGGGTGTCTATATATACATATATATATAATATGGTGTATATATACGAGATAATTAAATAAATAAATATAGATGAAATTTAATACATATAATTTTTTGATGAATGATTATATGTGTTTAATAGGATGAGATAAAAAATATAAATAATTTATGAATTAAATGTTTTAATTAACACTACAAGGAGATTAATCAATATTTATGGTTTCAAACTTGGGGTATACCCCCTAAAACTGTGTTTGTAGGCTATGCCAAAATATTTTGAAAACAATAGGGAGTTAAGGAGTTTTTATAGCTTTGATATATACCAATGGTTTAGAAAATGATATACCCATTGTTTTGATTTGTTAGAATATGTGATGGAAAATTTTATACCCTAAAAACAACCCAATACATACAGATCTCATACAATGGCTATACAATTTAAAAAAACATTTGGTTGGACTAGAACCTTGGACTGCTCCTTCATAAATATTATGCCTAACCACTATAAAAACATTTTTTATGTGTCTATTAATTTATATTCACATAAATATAGTTATATAAACCATGGTAATAGGAGGAAATAAATGGGTAAATATTTTCCCATTGATATTTTTTTTCTCCTACATAATTTGTTTGTTCTTGTGCTTCTGTGGGAAAGCTATACCCACAGTTCTTGAGTATTTTGGGTATATGTTTTAATGTAAAACCCATACCAACAAATTGTATAGTGAGGCATAGTGGGGAAAATTGTAATTTTCCCATTGGTATAATGTAATTTTCCAATAGAATTAGGTAGGACCTTGAGGGAAAATTGTATAGTGAGGCATAGTGGGGAAATAAATTCACACCACATGGATTCAACTTTTTTTATAATTAATGATATGTACTATTTTTAAATAAAGTGACAATTTTTTTAAGAGTATCATGGTGTTGTGCACTGAAAACGGATAAGGCTTCTCCCACCTCCCTCACACTCCCTCTCATTCCTTGTCTCCTCTCCCTATCTCTTGCATTATATTGTTATTATTATATTTATAGATTGAAACTCGATATCTACTACAATTTTGATCATATTGATGCATTGTTAGTGTCATTGGGTTCATCCAAAAAAGAAAAATATTTAACATATTATTTTAATAATGGAATGATGTTCCAATGGTTTAGATGAACTCACATGTCAACCCTCGTCATGGTTAAACATTTCAGCCAATACAAGAAGTCCATTACTTTTTCACATGTGATATATGATTTATTGGATAGATTTTTTGGTGTATGTGTGTATATACTGGATTCCATTACCATATGTGCTTAAAATTTAATAATTCATTGAGAGTTTTATTGATAAATATAATTATTCACTCTTAAATTAAATTTATAATATATTAAATGAATTTTTTAATAAAAAATTTTAAGATTTTATTATAAAACCCCTCTCATGTGGTGAACCATAATCTAAACCAAAAACTATTTTGTTGTGACTTAGATATTTTTATGGATAAATTCATTGTTTGATTATCTCTATTATCTTTTCCATGTTATAATAGAAATTGATTGGATTGTATTAAAATAAATGTCTTGAACATGGTGGATTTTCATATTTAAATTTTTAAATATTGTGCCTGAAGATGTTTACCATGTTCATGAAGATCTGTTTTCTATAATGGTTTAAATAAAATAATTAATCTGGATGTTTTTAGGATGGTATGACCATACATCATGTTATAATTGAATAAGAACTATTTTTGTAAAATTATTCAATTATATATTATGAATATATTTAACCACACTATTTTTACGGGCTGAAAGCCTTGAAATTATATTTGGTTGTCTATAATCAATCCTTTTTTTTTGTGATACAATTATTTATAATAATATTGATATTTTGGATTGTGACCTAATGTCAAAGGAATGAAATATAAATTAAATAATTCTTATATAATTGTCATTGTTAATTTTAAATCACCTGTTGGATCTTCTAAGGTCTATGGGCATGGAGAGCCAAACCTATGGCCACCTATTTGGTGTGTCACCCATGGAAATTATGAAAACTTTGACTATTTGGATTTAAAGAACTATAAAAAAATTTGAATTTTTTTTATTGTTGACATAGACATTGAGCATGAATACTAATAAATTTTATGGTTTCAAATGGAAAGACCCCTTTGGAAAATAGGGTAAATTAATATATTAAAAAATTAGGGTATATTGATTTTTTAAATAGGATAGATTTTATTATTATGGGAATTAGTAACCTTGATCAATGAAATAAACTGGTTTTATAGAACATAGTTTTTTTAAAATTTATCATTGTGTATTTTGAAGATAAATCTTGTATGGTTGATACTGGAGTTTCGATTGTTCTTTCTTATCTTTTGAGATTATGTGATATTAATGTGATTGATACCATAGGGTTTGATACTGATTTTCATAATTTATTTTCTTGAATACAACTCATGCTTAATTTAGACACCAACGTTTTGGTTCATGTTCTTTCATATTGCCTATGGTCATGATGTATAAATACTTGATTGCTGATGGAAGAGTATATGATTAAATGGGATGTTTGATGACTAATGATTGTTGTTTATGCTTGATGGATTGGTGAATTCTTTCATACCCCCTGAGGTCTAGGCCCACTTGTACTAAATTCTTGAGGGCAGACTGTATGATTATTTTGGATTCCGGAGGGATATATTAACAATCACATGATGCCTGAGGGTCAGATTTTTGATTTTTATAAGGGTGATGTTTTTAATAGCATAAGGGTAATGGTCATATGTTATTGTAAATTTTTATTCATTATTCCGTGGTAATAGAATATTCCACCAATTTGGGTGATCCTTCATGTATCTGTAAGATCTACCCATAGACGTCGATTACCATCTTAGGCCGATGCAGCTTTTATGGGATAAGTGTTCATTTAGGATATTATTACAACTATATATTATTTAATTTCTTATCACTTTTCAATTATAATTTCTGTAACAATTTCATGTATTATTTATTTCACGAACTGAATTGGGCTAGACACTGTGGGTGCTGTCCTATTTATATTTATATCCCACATCCACTTCGAGAATTATTTTGAACCTGAGAATTTCATCTTTTATAAAAGTATATGGATTCATTTAATTTGTTGTTCTATATGTATTTGAGTGAAAGATCACATGACTGAGATTTTTCATATGTTGATCAAGTATTTGACCATTTTTCTAAAATACTTTTGTAATTTTTTTAACATGGACTTCATAATGTCATCTATAAAACATGAATTATTGTGAATTTGTGTCAGACATTTTCAATGAGATATTATATTATTCTTTCACATCATGTCTTTAAATTGTAAATTTCATCTGTTTTTTCCTGTAATTTTGTATTTGAAATACTACTATGGATCTGAAATAATGAGGGTATTGTCTCCCCAAAAAACTACTATAACACCCTTACTATTAGTTAGAATCCTCAGGTTTATGTGTATATGTACTTGAGTCCATGTTACCAACTGGTCCGACCACATTTATAATGGTGAGCTGGGTAAGGATGTTAAAAATTGGTATTGAACATTTTTTTTCTTTTGTATTACTATTTTGGGTTATTGGACAAGAGAAAATAAATGTGTTGTTTATTGGAAATTAATCATTATTTGTACTGATCACCAAACATGTCGGGAAATGACCAATTTTCCATGGTTGGGATTGTTGGTTATGAGGTTTGATATTACAATTGAATCTGATTTCACATAGAGTGATTGGTGTTTCATACTGTTGCTTTCTGATTTACAATATTTATCGTATTTTACGCTTATCCTTGTAAAACAAGGATAAAGATTTACATGCATTGTATTACACACATAGATAATTATCATTTAGTGTAATCCATAATATATAGTTATATATCTACGATCCTATCTATTTTGATCATATGCTTTGAGTTCTATTCCATGATTGATTGCATAACATGCTTAGATATTTATATTCCATGCATTTGTGATTCCAACATGATACACTACATTAGATACTTGTTGTGTCATGTTTCTCATTTTATTTAAATATCTAATTAATTTAATGGGATAGATGTAATTGGTCATGATTAAAATGGGAGATGGTTTTCAGTTATAAGGTGTATGGGAACCCTACTAATTAGAAGTTTTAACCCATATACTCGAGCCATGTTGATGTTTTAAATATTATTAATGTATACTCAATGTTAATATGAAAGGAACTTGTTAACCATATGAATTATTAATTGTTCCCATGTAAATTATTTAGGGCATGGTCCCTATGTAATAACCCTTAATGGGTGTTTAAAATAATATATGATAAAACACTATTATTGGTACAAATTCTAATGAACCTAGTTTTATTTGTGGGACCATTTATGATTCAATATCTTTAACTACATAATTGTAATTTAATTTGAAGAATTTCTTAATCATGAATGGATGTCAATAAATCATAAATGTTTCGAAAAGGTAGTTTGTTGAGACTTTCCGGTTTTTATTTGATGTGTTTGTTAAATATTTTAGATTTTTATATATTAAAAAGTTAACAAATAAAATGAATTTAAAATGGTACATGTATAGGTGTCATTAATTTATATCAACATGTAAGTGTACCTTGTGATTTTCATTTTAGTAGAAGTGGAATGGAAATGATAGACATTTTCATAGGTCCTTACATTTTATGAAATGGCTAAAATGATCGACAATGGAGTATATTGTTTTTGGTTTGGTGTGACCCAATGATAGGGTTGAAACTCTTTCATTCTTAAGGGATGGCCCAAAGTAGAGAGCACCCTTATAAATCTGTGATGACCCGCATTCACCAAAAAGAGGGAAGGGTCAGTATATTGACAGGACCATCCTTCTTTAAGTTGATAGAGAGATAATGACACCCAGAAACCCGCCTTCAATTGATACCGGAGTGGTGACCAGCACCAAGGCTATAGAATTACACAATAAAAGTAAGGCATTTCCATTTTTTAGGAGGATCGGGAGACAAGATAGTAGATCCCACAACACCAAAACTGAAAGTTCAAATACGGCTGAAAATAATCCCTTCCCATATGCATTTTCAAAGGTAAAGGATACAAGTCATAAACTCTAAAAATAAAAAGATACCAAGAAAAGGGAAACAAAAATTGCAACTTCTCCAAAGGTCCAAACTAGTACGGTCCATCTCGATCCCCAATGTCCTCTTAGAAACCTAAAAACAATATTATATATGTAGGGTGAGTATATAAGTATACTCAGTAGGGAAGAAACAAAGACTCTCGTGCACAAGTGGGGAGGCATACTAATGCCCTATGAGAAAAGAGATAACCAAGCACCTAACAATGAAAATAACCACCCAATCCTCACCAAGGAACACTCCCCAAATAACTCAAGTCAAGTAATATATAGTAAAAGCACATCAATGTTTGGTTACCCCACGCCACATTTGCACTCATTATTGAAGACATCCTACGCATCTAACCAGTACCGCCATTCTCATCGCAGTCCCACTGCCATACCCTGCACGTACACACCTGGACCACAACCTCGACATAGTCCCACTGCCAAAACCCACCCACAGACACCTGGGCCACAACTTTCGCACGTAACCATTCCTGCAAACAGCTAGTCCAAAAAAATCACTGCCACGCCCGAAGACACCTAGGTCTCATCCCGACGATACTCGAGAAATCACCTGCCTGCAGACACCTAGGCCTACCAACACACTACCCTGCCCTAAGATTCTTGGGCTAATAATGCACTTTAGGCCATCACAGCATGCCTGAAAATACGTGGGTTATCTGGGAAAGGGAGGAGAAATGAGCTAATAACCAGCCACTAATAGAAGTGTTGGGAAAAACACCCTCGCCCATGGAATGTGGGTTTTCATCTATAAGTGCATGACATGGGTGGGGCACGAATAAAAAAACAGAAAAACTATAAGTATATGTATATGTAACAAGAACTCACCCAAATCAGGGTTTTTCCTCAGCCAGCCTAAAGGACATAATTAGAACCCATTTCCAGGTCACAACTCACACCAAATCAAAACCCATTTGTCTCGTCCCAGTTTTCATGTACTTTAATAATGTTTAAATATGTTTATAAACCTACTTGGGAAACTAGAGATCATAATCACAAGCTAGGATGCTACCCCATGTTCCCAAAACCTAGGAGCCAATGGTTTCTCAACAATAGAGGATTCCACCCAAATTCTTGATATAATCAAAGTAACCACACTGCCTCAAAATTCACAACTATCGAAACCCTAACAAAAGGGGATCACATCCCCTCCCACATCACCCAGAAATCAGCCTGTGAATGAAAAAAAACCAAACCACTACCACCAACACAAAGCAGGCCCATGCCGGTATTTTCATATTTAAAAGATTTAACACACTCCATGATTCCAATTCTGTTGTACATTAGCCGAGGTTATAACTAAAAAGTATTGATCCTGGTGCTTTCAATTTATATATCCAAATATGTGTAATTAACCAATTTCCTTTACATGACCAACACAAGAGGTAAGGGTTTATTAGTGCAGAGAGAAAACCCACCGATGGCTATGATTTTCAGTAGGACTAAGCCCGTACAAATCAGAAATCACTAATCAGGAAAGTGGAGAATCTGTTTATTATCATCCGTCACACCCCTCCCCTTTATTCTTTAGAATCTATTTATTATCTTCATTAAATATTAGTTCATCCAATTCTGTAGAAACAATAGTGTACCCACCCTGCAAGATACACAGAAAGGAGTGACGAAGGTAAAACTCCTACTTGATTGAACAATGATCGAAGATTCTCTTCACGTGCGAGGAACATCAGATGCGAAAATTGTAGGGGTGAGACCTCAAGAACTCAAGGATGAGAAGACGAAGCAATCACAGGGTGATAGAGAAACAGAAACCAAGGGAGAACCCATTAGTTTATAAGGGCTAGGGATGGTTGAGATACTGAGATAATAACGCGAAACCGTGTAAGGAGTGGGATCATGTGTTGACCATGCGTCCCCACACTTTATTTAAGGGTCCCCACCTTTGGGGTGGTTTAAACCAACACACACCAGGGTACCTACACTTAATTGAACTCCATTAATGGGCATTAATGGGATTTAAATCAATGGTCAAAATAGGGTTTAAAACCCAATTTGTGCAAAAAGGAGGCGCTACTGGAAAACTCGTGGCGATAGGCAAGATCGACTGGTAGTTGAGAGCTACCGGTGGCCGAGAGCAACTGGTAGACCAAGGCCACCACTAGGAGTCACCGAGTAGCTGGGATGGCCTTCCAGACCACCCAGAACACCTCAAACATCATATTTTTACAAAGTAATGGACCTCCAATAACCCTGGCCATTACAAAATCAAATTCCATGATAAATATTGATATTTTCGGACATCTGGTGTTGTTCGGTTGTCATTGTCCCTTATAGGATTGCATGACTCTAGTGACACCCATATTTAAATGGGTGTTAATTGTTTCCTTGATACTTTTTCCCTTATTTATGGGCCAATTGTTATAGCATCATCCAGAATAGTGGCCATATTGGAAAATATGACTCAGTGTTAAATCTCATGTATGGGCCATCTGATGGATGAATTCATAGGAATGACATACTATGGATAGTTATCAGGGTGTGTTGTCTTTCTATTTGGACCTTGGGGTAGCATGCGTTCACATACACAGTTCTCGTCAAGTGATAAATTACGTAATGAACTGGGTGAGTTCAGTGTAATCATTGAGACTTATACTATTATGTATTCTCCCAAGACTTATTCATAGTACAATGACCTATGAGTTAAAGAAATAAGTATATCCCAATGATCAGGTTGACTTCATTAAGACTCTAGTTTCTTGACACACCGATCTATTTGGTTCTGACTTTTATGCTTAATTCTTGACGTATGGGTGTGTGGCATGGAGGGGAATCATTTATACATTAATATTGGATTTTATATATCATTATTTTAAGGTTAAAACATCTCTTCTATTGACCACTAGGATTCTCGTAAGGTGTGGAGTGTCATGAAGTTTTTGGTAGACATGTCCTTCCACATAGAAGGAACACAACATAGAGAATCATTTAGAGAAGGTTGGTTTTGAATTAATTACTTTTAATCTTGTATGTCATGAATCATGTCAGTGGTTGATAATTATCATGACATTGGTGTGGTTGGAGGTGTATGAAACCATTGAGATATTCCATTGGTATTTTTTGGACCTTGTTAGTTAATCATGTATTATCAAAGGATTTATCGGGTGGTAAAGGATGGGTGATCAGTTAATGATGATGCATCACCAGTTGAAGCTAAGTTTCTTCAAGGGTATTAACAAGTAGTGGTTCATCCATTTTCCATCTAATAATATTTATAATCCTCTTCGTGTACTCTATTTAGAGAGTTGAGTGTTTCCCTTATCTTTATGTCTTCTTTTAAACACTAATAGAGTGTTCGTTATACAACAGGTTGTAGTTTAAAAGGTGATTGGTTGTTTAAGTGGTCTACCAATGAAAAACATAACCATGATAAGGATGGTGTGGTTTATAGGTCGAAAATGTATTCCTGTGAATATTATTCAAGTAGTTATGTTCGGTCTATCTAGAATTTTACAGATTATTTATGATGGTATCCATGATATAACCTCAGAATAAATTCGGTTCGTCATGTTAGTAAAAATCACACCTAGAATGTTTCGTGATTTCATTAAGTCATGTTTTTAAGGAAATTATGATGATGGAGGTGTTATGGCTCGTAAATGGACCATATTTAATGTGAAAGACCTATGGTAGGGGAAACCACCAGTATGTTGTTTACTAGATGAAAACAAGGACATGTATGTAGCTAAAAGTTCTGAGATAGGATTTATTTTATTTTTTCAATTTAAAATAAGGGAATTGGATCAGATATTATTTTCGTGAGTTCCACATACATATTAAATCCATTAAGGTGTGTTGGGTGCCTGTAAACAGAACATTAACCTCTAAGCAAGATTTCCCGACCCTTATTAGTCAAGTGCTTTTTCCATTTTTCCCATAGGCTTTTTGGTGACCAAAATTTCTATGATGGGGAGGATGTAACATCATCTTTTTTTAATGATATCAAAATTCAATTTTTTTAACCAAACTACAAATTATTTTCATTTGAATGTTTTTTTTCAATAATTGGGTTCATTAAGGCTTTAAAAATTGTTAAAATATTTCTTTAGAATTTGAAATATTTTATAATGTAATTTCAGATTTATATGCTGAGTTATAATAGGATTCAGTGGCTTTTAGACCCTCAATATTGGCTGAATAATGATATTAATTTTATATTATTCATACAAATTTTCTTTTATTTCTTATTTAAATGAAATAATCCTCAAATCGTGCATCACATGAGAAATATGAGAACATCGTTAGGTTCGAAACACGGGGTTTACCCTATGTAGGGTAAAACTGTTGTGCTCATTGGGTATTTTGACAACATTCAACGTGATAATAACTTATTTAATTTTAATTATTTTATTAATCAACTTTAAAAATAATAAATAAATAATTTCTCACAAAAGATACATCATATGAGAAACATGAGACCACCTTTAGGTTCGAAAATAGAATTTAATCTATGTAGGGTATATCATTAATGTGGGCCTAGTGTTTAAAAACATCACATACGATAAAAATTTTATTTTTTAATTAATTTATTATTCAAATTTTTTACATAACAATTAATTAATATCTCTAAATAGTTCCACTGTATAAAAAATATGAGACCACCATTATGTCTAGGACTCTAGGTTTACTCAAGGCGTGGTAAAACATTATCGAGTGTCAATGATTTAGTCAGATCCGAAATGAATATAATTTAATTGTTTTTTTAATAATTTTTTGGTAGTTTGAAATAAAATAATTTTATTATCTATCTTATAAGTTATAATTTAAAAAAGTTTAAATATAATCCAAAAATTATTATATTTTCTTTTCGTGCAAATAATAAGGAGGAAATATAATAATTTTGATATTATAAATATTTCCCATTGAATGAAAATTTAAAATAATTATTAATTATTTATCTCTTATTTATATTTGATGCTTTTTGTTTGGAAAATGTTAATGGTGGAATTAATGTGATATAATTAATTTTAAATTTATTTATTTTTATTCATTTGATAAAATAATTTATTTGTTAAATAAATATGTTGGTATATAATTTTGAGGGTCTTAAATATATATAATGTATATATATGTATGTATATATATATAATATAGTATATATATATGGGTTAAATAAATATATTAATATAGATGAAATTTAATATATATATATATATATCTGTGTGTGTGGGGGGGGGGGGTCTGTGTGTGTTTGTGTATAAATATTGGGGAATTATTAAATGTGTCTAAGTGTACAAGATAGAAAATTATGGATAATTAAATAATTGAATCTTTTAATTAAGAAGACACCACAGGGGAATTATGTACAATGAGGCATAATGGAGAAATAAATTCCCACCACATGGATTCAATTGTTGGGGAATTATTAAATGTGTCTAAAGTGGGTGTGTGTGTGTTTGTGTATAAATATTGGGGAATTATTAAATGTGTCTAAAGTGGTGTTTTTAGATATAGATATCAACTATCATCAATTTTCATTTTAGAACATATGTTAAGAAGTCATTAAATTATAGAAATGTAATATACGTGTTATTAACATTATTGTTTGGTGTTTGTGTTTAGCCATATGATTCCCTTACTTTCTACCAAATAAATATTAAAATGATTTAAGTGTTTATTTGATAAATATAACTATGAATTATTAAATTTAAATTTTACTATGTTAAATTAAATTTTTAATAGACAATGTATTGATTTTATAATAAAACACATCAAATAAGGTGCACTGTCATCTAAACTATAATAGTATTGATTAATTATTTCAATCATGCTTTGGATTAAGGATTAATAAGGTAATCTCTTTTCCTTTTGTTATGTAATAATGGAACATGAGTGGGTTAAATTAAATAAAATTGCATGGATATGGTGGATTTCCTCCATTAAATAATTACATGCCATGCCTCCACTTGTTTATAATGTTCATGAGGGACGTTTTCCCATGATGTTTTAAATAAAATAAATTAAATGGAATATATTAGGGTTGTATGACCACATATCTGGTTATAAATTTATTATCATGGATTTTGTAAAATATTTCAACGTTATATGTTGAATATATTCAATAAAATTATTTATAGTTGTTGCGATCATAGAATGAAATGGTTTTGGGTGGTATAAACTAAATCCATTTTAATATGAAACAATTATTTATAATAATTTTCATATGTTGGAATAGGTCTTCATGTTGCCGATATGAACAGATAAATTAAATAATTCCTATTAAATTATAATTATTCATTTTAAACCACCCATGTGATACCCTAGGGTCTATAGGTGTGGAGACTCAAACCAAAGACCACCCTATTGGTGTTTCGGCCATAAACATTATTATGACTAGGTCTATTTGACATTAGAACCCTATAATAAATTTGCATATATTATTTGACTATTTTCTAAGACATTGAGTTCGTATAAAAATATATTGTGTGATTTATTATAATATAATAAGTATGGAATATTTGATAAATTAATATATTAATGTCTTTATGGTTGAAATATTTATTAAACAACTCTGATATATTTATAATGATAATATAATAATGGATTAATTAAATTAATTGGTTTTAAATATGATAATCTATTAAAAATTTATAGTTATGTCTTATAAATATTGATCTGCTATGTTTGATATTAGATTTGTGATTTTTATTAAATAGATTTTATGTTTATGTGATATCAATGTGATTGATAACTGATGGTTTGATACTGAATGGCATATTTTGTTTACTATATATGACTCGTTTTTTTTATTCATGTGGGATTGGTGCAAGTTCATTCGTACTAACTAAGGTTATTTTTCGGAGGTATGTGATGCTCGAGGGTAGAGTATATGATTTTATGTGATGTTTGAGAAGTCATGATTAGTTTTCACACCTGAGGGACTGGTCATGATTTTGAATTTGATGAGTGCTAGGAAAAATAATACTAAATTCTCAAGGGAATAGTTATTGATGATTTCATATGCCTGAGGGATATATGCACATTGGAACAATACATGAGGGTGATATTTTGTTTCTACCCGAGGGTGAGTTTTTGGTTATCCTGAGAGGAGAGGCCATATTTCATGGTATATTTTGAGTGACTCATCCTTTGTTAGATAATCTTTTACCAATTTTTGTGATTCTACTTAATACAGATGGTTATTCCCATAGACATAGATATATCGCATGGGAAATAACATGTTGTATTGGATGGGCTTCCATTTAGGATCCTTGACCAAGATTATATTATTTAAAATATTTCAACTTTTCTTTTATAATGGGTGTCACACTACCATTTATTAGTAACTGAAATAAATTGATTGGGATTGACACTGTGTATATTGAACTACTTGATTTATATCTCACAACATCATCGGGTACTGTTTAACACCAGAGTTGATCTTTTTTATTTCTAGTCTTTGAATTCATTGTTTGTGTTGTGTTTTGTACTTGGGACCTAGGGAGTAGAGGACTGGGCTCTTGTTCAAGATGCTCTAAGAGTTCACCATTTGGTTATTCGTTTCATTTGTAAAATTTATCTACTTATACTTGTATCATCCTCTGTTATACATGCATTATTGAACATAGGTGTTGGCCATAACCATTCAAATAGTATATTATTTTTTATTGATTGTTTCACACTTATTTATTTCTTCCGATATTTCATATTATTTTTTATATTTTTTACTACTATTCATCGTTGATTTTGAGGTTATATCCTCTCTATTTAACAACCCTTGCATCTAGTAAGCTATCACTAGCATACGAGGAGATGCACATGAGGCCATGTGACCCATCATTATGACCACCATCTTAGTCCTGAGTGAGGTAGAGACATTACATGTTATATAATACCCACCATTAAAAATTGTGTCTTAACGATTTTATCATTATCTCTATAATAAAGGGTTTTAATTATAAAAATACCTTTTCTAGGAACCCACATCATAATATTATCTCAAAAACATCCTAGTATGTGATAAAAATACATACAAATGTTATCTGTAATAATAAATACAAGGTTTCCATGTAGAAAAAGATGGTTGGATGTGATGATTTATTCATGAAAAAAAAATTAATTCCCATATAATTTTTAGATTAAAAGGCATCCTTCAGCATATGAAATTGAATGATCAAAACAATGAAAAAAACTATAAAATAATAAAGTAATTATTTGTGAAAAAGGTCATCAATATCATAATAATTTATGGTAATAAGATTTCATATTGTTAGAGGTTCATTTTTTATAGTTGAAGAATTAATTTCTATCTAGACTAAGTGTTTATGGAGGTATAGTTACTCGAGGAGTAGAATTACCAACTTTTGTCAATTACCTCCATGACATATTATTTTTATCCAAATGAAATGTACCCTAGATGAATTCTTCATGACTAAAGTGATAAATTAAATTTTTAATATACACTTAACCAAATAATAGATAGAAATATATTCCAATTAAATTTTAACATTCACAAAAATATAAATAGATAACACATGTTAATATAATTACCAAAAAAATAATCCTTCATATAAAAAATTAATATTAAAAATTCAACAGTAATAAAAAATAATAAAACTAAATGATTCCATTATTTAATATCGCAATATCCCAAATAAACCAAATAATATAAATATTAAATAATTTTTTAAATACAATGGTAATATCATATAATTTATCATAAAATCAAAAAAATATTCCTTTTCTATTGTAAATAACATTATTCACTTAGTCATCAAATCTCTTTTCAATACCTTGGTTATCTATACAATTAAACTTTTTATTCCTTTGAACATATTATTATTATAATTAATATTCTAAACATAAAATGTAATTTCTAACTCTTAAGACAACAACACCTGAAATCATCCTAATCTTGAGAGAAGTCTAATAGTATTCTTGTTTACCAACTATTATAGCCTCAAACCTGAACACCCAGATATGGTACTAAAATAATTAATATTACATTTCTAGATTTTATACTAATGATGGAGACCCAATATTTTTCATCCAACACATACCAAAACATTGTGAAATTGGATTCACCTAAATTTTTAATTACCTTTTAGGAATAGAGTTTTATAAAAATTAAAAAAAATATTGAATAAGAAATACACATATTGTTAACTGGGAATTTCTCTAATATAACAACGTTTTTCATATTTCACATTAATTGTTCTTCATCATCAAACATTTGAAATATTTTTAAACATAATTATTTCTACATATTTATTGATGACCTTGTAAAAATGTGATAAAATAAATTTGAGGTAAAATGATCAGTAATTATAATAATATTCATTATCAATTTAATATAATCAATGGGCATAATAATTGAATAATGGTATTAAGACTTAATAAGAGTGCTTTATTGAATCATAAAAAAAATGAAACCCATAAATACATGATTTATCAAACAATAATAATGGAATAAGTATCCTAAAATGAAATTATTAATTTGAATATATAATGATGAGCCATTTGATATCAATATTTACAAAAGGAAATCTAATAAACCCTAGAAAATAAATAGATAATATCAGCTGGTATCTTGAAATGGTTATCATTATATCAATCATACAAATCGAATAGAAAATATGTTTGAATACCATACAACGTGTATCCAATTAATTGGAGGACTCTAATAGACCCACATGTTGATGGTTTATCTCAAAACCAACCATACAGGTTTAATAACATAACCAACATTCCTTGTTTTATAATGGAACAACCTATTAATTTTTAAAAATGGTATTATCCAACATTAAAAAATATTAACACGAACCATATCATAAATAAATTACATAGCGAAATAATTTCTTCATAAACTTAATGAAAGAACCATTATTCTTTACAGAACATGATAAGCCCATTGAAAAGAAATGGGTTCCAGGAAAATATCATTGAAACAAGATTAAATCATGGAAAATATGGTTTCCATAAAAATATCATAGGAACTTTATTAGCCCAATGAAAAGAAACATGTTACACAATAATCTACTTTTAACATGATTAAACCAAATAAATTAAATGGATTACATTATAATCTCCTTGAAACATGATGAACCCCTGAAGAAGAAACCGTTGGAAAAAAGAATGGTCCAATTTATATATGTATCATGATTTGTGTTTTTTACAATCATCACATGGAAAATTAGTGTCTATTCATGAAAATGGAACTTAAAGATTATGCTGAAAAAAGTTTCGATGGTGGTGTTGTTTCACAATGTTTTCCAAAATTATCAATCCAATAATAGGAGAATAGAGAAAATTATTTGGAAATGGAATTATCACCCCAGTCATAAGGAGTATTTTAAATTTGGATGGAATTTGTTTTTTCAGATTACTACATCCAAATTTATAAATGGAATGAATGAAACATAGATTTTGGAGCCGGCGTGCAATGTGAGTTGCGCAATAATAGCTTGGGTAAATAAACTAGGATGACTTGGGGAAGGATACATGATATCTGCTTAGGGAATCCAAATTTCATATAAATATATGAGTACCCTCTCTCTAGATGTTATGAGTTTTTTCAATGAAAATCCATTGTCTCAGACATCATGGGAGCTGTGTGGTAAAGAATCGCATGGAATAAAACATCTGTGCAAGTGCTCCTCTACCATTAAAAGAAAATGTGAATTTTAAGTGGGATTTGAATGAAATATAATAGTTGTGATAAATATAATGTATACATGACATATAATAGTTGCGTGATAGATAAGAGTTTCGTGGATTCTATTTTGTGATAAAATCCCCATACATGCATGCTAGAAGTGGTGCTCCGCCCAAGTGTAGTGTTGAGCTTTTTAAAATATTCATTTATCTATTTTCATAATTCATTGATTTACAGGGACTATTTTCATTAAATCTAGGTGAACAGAGTCTCATTATAGATAGAGAGAAATAATTCAACGAAAATATATTAGAGATACCTTCATGTTAATAAAATTAATGGGACTTTGCCCAAGGTAGTGGGCAAGGGGGGTCAATAGAAGATCTCATAAGGATGTCATGAGATATAACATAAATATTATAAAGGATGATTGATTTTTTCATAAGGTGAGTATTTATAAAATTTATACTCAAAAAATTGTGAGGATAAGTGGATTTCATTCATAACATACAAACTATCATTATATCCTCTTTAGAATTTCCCTTAGTGGTGAACCGAGTAAAATTGTTGTGTCATCCCATTTAATGTGAGTGTTAGTTTTCAAAACTTTCTCTTCGGGAAAAAAGATATATATTTTTAAAATAAAAATATGACACTCTGATTCACCTTCCCCTCTTAGGATCTATCGGGGTCCATCTAAGATAGGTTTTATAAATACATCATTGTAAAATGATTACCCCCAGTAAAACAAACAAATCAAAAGTTAATGTAGATGAAATAATATTTATCGATATAAAAAATAATGAGGATAGTATCATTAAAAATTATATCTATTTGATCATAACATACAATAATGGTTGCAGACATTGATGAATAAAAATACAATTAACATATCATTAAAACAGTTTGAATAATATAATATTTTTATTTAAAAAATCACTTTTAAATATTTAATATTAAAAAATACAAAGAAAATAATTTTCATTAACAATAATAGTTAAAAAGTATAAATTAAAATTAAATTAATTTAATGTCCATTGTAGTGGTAAAATGTTTTAATGTAATAAATGTTAAAAGTAAATATTCTTTTCCCAAAATCATACAAGGGAGTCAAAAGTGACCCATTTGAAATTTTTTAGAAAATATTCATTTTAAAAACATAAAAAAGGTAAAATAATATTAAATAGTGTATTTTGGAAAAATTATATTTTTATAAAATAAGTTTTTTAAATTTAGTTTTGGAAACCAGGATATGGAAAATAAAAATATATAGTCTAGAAAAATATTGATAATCAATTTCACATATAAATATATTTCATCATGTCCCTTCAATAAATAAAGGTTGATTTGATAATATAATATATGAATCACATTCATAACCAGATAAAAATAATATATATGTTTTTATTTAAAATAATTTAATTTAATTTCTACTAAATTTAGTTGGATCATAAAATGACATGAATAAAATGAGATTGTAATATAAATCCTTTTATTCATTTATTTTTTTTCACAACAATATAAATTATAGAAGAATTGAAAATGTAATAATAAATATTATAATAATATAGAGTTTCATGATATAAAATTACCAACAAGGTAGTATATATACCTCATAAAAGAATATAGGTGTGTAACTTTACAATATTCATAAATGATAGTATATTTAAAAAAGTGCTTTATAGATTTTGTAATATATGGATACAAACCCCATGAAAATTGATAACAAATTATTTTTTAAATAACAATAATTTCTAGGAAAATAATTATAACATACATTCATGTGAAATATATTCACCACATAATAATGACTAGTGGTGAATATGGCATAATTCTCACAAAAATAAAATGGCGATGAGAAAAGGCCGTAACTAGAGTCCATAATTTCATTTTATTTTCAATAAAAAATTTATAATAATTAACAATAATCTATTTTATTTATTAATAAACTATTCTATGTAAAATGATTTTCAATAATAAATCGTATCTATTTGCGAGGAAGTAGTTTATTGTACATGTGAGCGATATTATTTTATCCACCACGTAATGAAATTTTCAAAGGTATATGTGGTTTCATAACAAAAAAATTATAAATAGATTATAAATATCATATATATGACTTCAATAGATAAATAAAAAAAGATTTTAGAAACTATGGTAGAAAAATAATGACATTGGTTTGTGAGGTGGAGTTTGTCGTACACATGAATCATGATTTCCTATAAAATTTTGAGGTAGAGGATGTGAATTTTGGTTATTAAATAATTATAAAAACATATATGAATATTTTATATACTTTTTTTTTCAGATTATCACATTTGAAGAATATTTAAAGGAATGGGATGATGAAATAATGAAAAAAGTTATAGTTAGGAATTTTACATCTTCTCAGATCACCTCTATACGATTATAAATAAAGTATTATTATATTAAATTTATTGATAAACCATGTATTATTTAATTATGGGAGGGATTTTTTAAATTGATTTGGGTTTTTACTTTCAACATAAATGTCCTTACAATTTGTTAATAAGGGATGAGGGTGGGTTTCCTTTTATATGTGAGTTGAGTTGAAGACTTGTAATTTTTCAAAAGAAAAATTGATACCCATAATTTTTTACATGCCAAAAGGGTCCATAATTAATCACTATCAACCCTTGAACATTATATGGTTACAATATGGACATTAAATAGAAATTTACCATGTTTTAAATTCATTTTGATACTTATAATTATATTTTAACCTCGTCCATGTAGATATGTTTAACTTCATTATGTGAATTACTGTTTTTACTGTTTTTAATATTTATTATAGTAAAATATTATATTGAATTTTTTTGAAAATATAATTTAATATTATTAAAAATATAGATTACATATTACTAGATATAATCCACATAAGTAATATTTATTAATTTAAAATTAAACCCCTAGAATGAAGAAATATAATGATTACAAAAATTGTATTGTTCAAGACAAAGTTGTTTTTATTTTAAAACTATGACTAATGATAATAATTGTATGAATGTAAATTCATATTTATAGAAATATAACATATAAAATATATATATATATATATTTTAGTTGACTATTTCCTAATTTGGGTTTGTTTTAATTACTTAATTATGAGAACCACTATGCACTTTAAAACGGTTATTAGAATAAATACTCTTATTTAAATCAAAGGGAAAACTTATAAATAAATAAAATAAGAATTTGATTAAAAATAAATTATTTGGATTAAATATAACTATATAATATATAATTTACTTGATATAACATTAATAACATAATTGGAATTTTGAATTTAATCATATATTGAAAATAATTGACTTTTCATTAAAATTCGTTATTTTTTACAGCACTCTAAAAAAACCAAAAAATTTATTCCAATTTATATTTTGATATTAAAATTTAAAAATTTAAAATTAATTTTATTAAATAAATGTTAAAAATTATATAATATTAAATATATATTTTTTGAAAATCAATATAAAACATTTTTGAAGAAAACCAAATTTTGAAGAATACAATTACATTAAAATATTATATTAATTATTTACTAAAATATATAAATAATTTATATTGAGTATAGAAAATATATATATACCCATATATTTCCAAAATTAGTCAATTCTATTCATACCCACCAATTTAATGGCTAGGTTACATGAGTTAAATATTTTGTGGGTCATTTAGGCTTGGTGTTGCATGTCAAATATACTACCCACATAGAGTTATTTTCTAATAAATAAGTTTGTTAAAAATTATGATATTATAATTGTTAATATGATTATTATATATAATTATTAAAAAATTGATTTATTATACTGAAGGATAGAGTTCTTACAAATCATGTTAGATATATGGTATGGGGTTTTTGTCTCCATTTTATTTTGATGAGATATGTAAGAATTTATGAACATATTAATTTTTATCTGGATTACATAAGGATCAATTAAATATGTTATATAATGTATCATTATTTACTCAATGTATTTAATGTATCAATTTAAATTATTTCATCCATGGTTTTTTTAATTCAAAATGATATTATAGTGGAAAGGGATTATTACCTCAAATTTCCATCATTAGGATATGTGTTATGTTTCAAAAATAAATTTTTTTGATGTGTATCCATTTCGAGATTGATTTTTTATATCATAAATATCTTTATATTCCTGTAATTGAAGTTTTTATTTTTTGTTTTTTTCTTTCATAATGATTTTGAAATAAATGTTTTCAAATCTTTATGGGATTTATATTACAATCACTTTTTCAACTTGTTTTTTATGCATAAATTTAATATAATGATATTATATAATCTATATATCCTAAAAATAATATATATTTTTTAATATTTATATTTATAGATCATTTATTTTTCTCCTTTCATTTTCCACCATTAGTGTGCACAAATTCCGTAAATTACATTTTGTAGGAAAAACGACCCAGTTTTCCACTTCAATCAGGAATCATTTTTTCCATGTCCATATTTACATTAAATAAATTTCGTGAATATTTTTCATATCAAAATAATGATTTATAAAAGAAATTATTGACCATTTTTTAATTTCAATAAAAATAATAAATATGAATCACCTAGTTATTTTCCAAACATGGCAAGTTTTTATTCAACCAAAAATGTTAAAAGATTCATTATTTTGACATAATATACATGAATGTATATTCCTACCTTAATTACATAACTTTTAATTAAATGATAACTAATACATTTTCATGGTTTTTTTTATAAAATATTTTTTCCAAAAAAATATTAAATATATTAAATATTAAATAAGTTCTTTAGAACCGCAAACTGTATATTACTTAAGAAATGAAGGTGATTTTAAAATATCAATTTCATCTATAATATCATCATTTAATGTTTGATATTCAATATTAGAGTTATTATTCTATTTTTTAAAATATATTCTTTTTATAGATGGTATATGATTATGATTTTGAAATATTAATGAAAATAATTTTCTATTTCTTGACTAATCATTTATGTTATGGTATGTATTTTAATGATCCTCTAGAATACATATGAATGGATTAATATTATGTGACTTGGGGTTCTTCAATAATTAAATCCTGGTCGTCATGTTGAAAACCATGGAGGTTTGTTATGTTATAATCCATATATTGGTGGTTCAATTATAACTCTTCAATATAACGGGTAATGACAATAGAGTTGAGAAACTATTAGAATATTATGTGGTTAATTATGTTAAAAGATACAATATAGTAAATTAGATATAAGATACTCATAAGAGAGTATTATAAATGTCTCAGTCGGCATTCCAATTGTCAGAAATTCTGCCCAATGATAGTATTGGGAGTGAACCTTAACTGATTATGTTATTTTATATGATTATGTAAAATCTAAAAATCTATCTTTTATGTATATGATATATTATCAGGGGTCATGATTGATAATTTGTGATTCCACACTCTAATGTATTATTTATTTTGATTGAAATAACCTTATCATATGATTCATGATTAAATATATTTTACTGATTAGGTATGATTATTATATGTTTTTCTCATGTTCTCATAACATTATTCATATCTTATTCCATCTTATTATTGTTAATTTATATCTCATATTTTTATAATTACTAAGCATTTGATATCTCACATTATTATGTTTCTGTTCTAGAGGTTTTGAAGAATGGTTTAAAAAAAGGTATATCCAAGAAGGGATATATTTTTTAATAGCATTGTGGGATATGATATATATATTTTGTGTACTGGTTGTTTACCTATCCATGTTTCCAATGACACTAAACCATTAGGAACCTGTATGAGACAATAATGTTATCTAATAAATATTAATTTCTTAATATGTATTTCTCAAGAATGTTTTTTTTTGTAATTATACGTTTGTTTCTTTAAATTATTTTCTTTATTTTCCTACTGAACATGATATTTACATGAAGACTATTTGAGGTATTCCAAACTATATTGTATCCCATAAACCATGATCTGTTTTATATAAATGTTATTTTAGGTGATAGTGAATCTATATTTTTTAATATCATTTATGGTGGTATTTCGTTATATATAACATTGATTCCCGATTTTAAACATTAAAGAATTATATTCTATTGATGAATCATTCTTGTGAGATAGATATTAATCACAATGAGTCTCTTTGGGTATTTGAATAATTATTATCTAGTTGGGTACTTGTATTAAGAATGAATTATGTGATTTTGGATTATATATTGTTAATAATAAAGTCGGGGAGACAACCAATTATGACCATCTACGAAATTATAATTTCTCTTGATCACAGATGTATTTATTTTCCCCATGAGAAAACATTAATATTTTTTATATACTTCTATTTTACTCTTCCCTGACCCACTCACATCCAAGTTATTTTTTCTATACCATCAAATAAATGGACATTCAGCGTTTATTTGGGATATGGGGGTGGTTCTTCAATCATATTTTTATCTTATCTATTATTGGGTTAGGGTGTTCTTAGGTGTTTTAGGAATATGGTGTATAAAATTATGATTTCCTTTTTCTGAGATATCATTTGTCTATTTTTTAACATTTCAATAGTATTTTCTATATTATTTAATTGTTATTAGGAAATAATGAAATAATGAAATTTTTGAAATCTTGATTTTGAGATGGATTATGTAATATATTATTATTGATGCTTGTCTCATTGAATCATCATTATCTTCAATTTCATAAATTTTTTATAAATGAGCATGTTATTTCTCATTCATTTCTCAGTTAAACATTTTATTCTAGGCCCAATTGTGTAATAAATACCCATGGTGTGAATAATTCTCCAATTACGAATATCATTTTCTCTATTATTTTATTTATTGAATATTTTTTATCCATATATCTTATTTTAAACTACTTTTTTAATTGAAATTTGATGTCAGTGGTTTTTTATTGCATGCCATATTGTATTTAAGATGAACCCTAGGCCAAAACACTTGATTCCAATGATAAAAACTAATAAATTTACAATGTAATTTTTATAAAGAAATTCATATCCAAAATAAAATTTCACAAATTCAAGATTATTATTATATCTCACAATAATATGATTAATCATGGAGAACAACATGGTAATGTTTTTTAGGATTTTCTATAAAAGTGAATTATTTTACAAAAAATGTGTTTATTTATTCAAAAATAAACCCCATTGTAATTTTTTATAGACATTCTAGAATATGTACATGTCTCCATAACCTAGTTTAATGAAATAATAATAAATGTTTGGCCTTAAAAACTATGTAATGTAAAATATGAATATAATTATATATAGGGTTAGATCTAATTCATTTTAGAAACACATGAGTAGTAAAAATTAACTCATTAAAAATAACATCGAACAAAAATAATTTTCTATAATCTAGTACAAAAAGACTTGTAATCTAAAAAGATAAATCAAATATCATGGAATTGGGGTTTGGAAATATGTGAAAAGAAACAAAATCCATGGAATATAATTATATACATAATTCTATGTAATTTAATTCAAACAGTGATAAAAATTTAATAATAACTCTACCATAGGTGTAGAAATCATAAAATAGTGGATTTCAAATAATTTCCCATTTCACATCATATAGTGGAGTATGCCTCACTAATTGATTCTCATAGTGAATTAGAAATCACTATATGATTCCCCAAAAATAGAGGTGTATGCATGAGTACCTTAATATTATAATATTGTGGATCATGTATCCCCTATTGATTCACATAGTTTAGTGAGCATAAAAACCCAATTTCAATAATTATCTAATGAGATATAACTAATTAACCAAATCATTGAGGGATTGATATTACCCATCCCTTAATCATCCATACATATATGTTACACATGAAAAAAAATCAACACATCACAACCTAAATAACCTTGTATAAGAAATATGAGTTTGAAATCATTTCTAGAGATTACAAAAAAATTACCACAATAATATAAATGGTGGACACACAAACTAAATCACTAAAAATGCTTATTTTATAAGAATAGTAATATGATGTCTCATGAAAAATAATTTCTACGATAATAATTTATTTAATGATAAATTTTAAATTATAGGGATGCAATAAAATCTTCTTTATAATTTATTTAGATTTCAATAAAATATTAAGTTAAAATTACTTTAAAACTCATTTGGTAAAATATCAATATTAATAAATTCAAATTAATAATCATTAAAAATAAATATATATAATAAAATTTCAATAATTAATCCTTGAAAAAACATTTTTATTTCAAAAATATGAGATGGAAACAATTTTAAAACATTAACATGAAAAAAATATCCATAAATGATGCTTTAAAAATACATGATCTTATTGTAATGGTGAGGTGAAATTCTAGTAAAACAAAGACATTTGAAAAAGATCATCATTATTATATCCATAAAATGCCTCAAAATATATTAAAATAAATATACAATGAAATACAATTGATTTGATTTTGGAAATATGTACAAATAAAATTAAAATAACTTTCTGTAAAACCCACATTATAAAATGTGGTACTAAAACATACCATTGAATAGAGATAATGGAAACTAGAAATGATAAATAGGATTTCAAATAAATATGGATTCTAAATATAAAGGATGAAATTGTAAGGAATAAAAAATTTGAAAATGAGTGGATATTATTGTTAATTAGGATGAGAATTAATCTAAATAGTGGTAAAATTTATATGGGGTGAAATTCATCAAGAAGTAAGGTTTGAATAATAAGTGTAAATTTTGAATGAGAAGAAGAGAAATTTTCATGAACAAATAAGTTAGATGAACCATATATTGGGAAGAATATATTCATGAATATGCATTGTAAAGAAACCAAGGGACTTATGTTAAGAAAAAACCCACATATCTTTAATATCTACTAGATTTTATCACATTTAAATAAAGAAGAAGATGTATCTATTTATGCGCCTTGAATATAGAAATTATTTTAATATACATTCATTATGATTGAATCGTAATATATAAAACAAATATTGGTTTAAAATATCTTACATGCACTGGAGGCTATGAAATGTGTAATAAAACCCCTAAATTTTATTTCCACTTACTTAAACATGCCCTAAACACATTCATAATAAACATTACTATATTAATCACATATAAATGAACCATATTCATATCTATAACACATTATAAATTTTTATAAGTATTTAATTTTTTATAATAGATTGTCAATATTTGATTTTACAAAACATAACTATTTTCAATTATATTTGTAATAATTGTTTTTTCTTAATTAGTCACCTGATGGTCATCATTACAAGATCATTAAATATTTTGGCGTTTTTTCCAAAATTTTTAAATTAATTGTTTCTTTATGTGATATTTTTAATGAAAGTTCCCGTAGAAAATTTTTTATAAGGGCATGTTTCATTGAACAGTTTCAAATAAAGTATGGAATCTTAATTAATGTGTTCAATAAGAGCGTTACCCTTGTAGAAAAAATATAAATTCATTATTTACTTATTTATATCACACATCATCATTAATTTTGATTTATAAGACATCTATGATATTATTTTATAGTATGGTTCAAATAGGTGGATAAATTAGCCAAAAGTCAACATATCATATTTAATGTAATATTTTGATTATCAAGGGAGTATGTTTTGGAAAAATATTACTATTACAGAATAATAAGGATATTATTTAGATTATTTTATTTCATTGATTTGATTTTATGATATTTTGATAAAAAATATATAATATAAATGAAAAAATTGGTATGATTCTTTTTGGAGGTGGTATCCTGCAATACGGATGAATGATAGTTTTGTTATTCTTAAAATAAAATGAAAAATTTAGTTAATTTTTATTACCTCAAAATTACAGTCTTATGAATAAATAGAATAAAATTTTATTTTATAGAAATTATAATATTTTATTTTATAATTTATTATATAAATTAATAGATTATTGGGGAATATGCATACTGACATTGAAATACATGTTTTTTCCATTGAGGACTCAATAAAAATGATGTCTTTGAGACAGTATCTATATATGACAGTGTTGAGCCCTACAAATTGCTTATAGGATTCATAAAATACATTTTTGTTCTGGTAATTTTGTTAATTTCGACAATAGAAGTAGATCGATTGATTCCTATAAAAATATTTTAATATCTCATGTAGTAAAATTGATAAATATTTCTAAGACTTGTATAAGGATATAAATAAAAATTAATAGTGACCATATAATTCCATTATACATTGGATCAAGCTCAATCAAGTGGACTTATCCTACCATTAAAATCATTAAAATGAAAAACATATATTTATAAAATATATGAAATTGTCAATGGAATTCTAAAAATCACTAGGAATGAAATAGCAATTTTTACCATTAAGTGCTATATATATGATGTATTTTAATTTAAAACCATTAATATATGATCATTAAATAACTATTAATTGATTTTTGGTCAATATGATTATTATTCCAAATGAACATTAGGTGTTATGATTCATGGGATTGTAGTCTCTATATAGTGAAAAGTATGACTAGTTAATATTAAGGTTAATGATAACGAAAAAATTAATTCAGAATGAAGAAATATTTGAAAAAATGAATATGATCATGACTTTTAAATCCAAATTATCAAATATTTCGATGGTGTTACAATCACTGGGGTTCACCCAAAACTAATCTCATGATAGGATTTATCATATGAGGATTATGAGAAATTAAAATGTGAGAGGTTCTAGTTATTATAAATCACCACTATTTTAATGTATGTAGTTCTACCCTAGGAAACAACCACCATTGCACACTATATATTTATGTATCATGATGATGTAGTATATAATTATGTATAGTGTCACAATACATTAATTTCATTTCTATTATTTAAATTGTTATTTCTACAAATATATTCCAATTATTATTTTATCTCATAAATTAATAATTTATTATAACATGGAACTTAGATATATATTTTGGAATGAAAATGATGTGTAATTTTATTTTCAGAAAATATGTATAATATTAAAATCCCAACATTTAAAAAAATATATTTTCTTGAAATAGTCTTATAAAATATTATTTATTAAAATTAAATTTATTACACAATTTTAATATATATTATGAAATATTTATAAGTTTCATAAAGTTTTATATGTATTAAAAAATAATATTTTTAAATAAATTATGTTTTTTCACATAAATTGTAAAATTAATAAATTTATAGAATTATTTTTCTAAAGTAAAATAATATCTGAAATAATAATTTTGAAAATAAGTTATGAGATATTTTGATAAATTCAAAAATATTTATCATTTAGTGAATTTCAAAAATATATTTTTTTTCAGAATGGTTAATGATTTCATATATATATATATATATATATATTAATATTTTAATAACAAATTAAACAGAATCCAACAAAATAATTTTGTATTTTTAATAATATTAGTTATTTTAATGGGTTTATAACAATTTATAAATAAATAAATGAATTTACAAAAGTCTAAAATCGTATGTATGTTTTTAAAAACTCCATTTTATAGAGCATTTAATTTTCGATGTCCAATTTCATATAAAAAATTTGGTTATGTACTAACCGATTATAATGTTATAAACATTATTGTAATTTCTAAATCCATGAGAAAAATCCATGGGTCAGCCAAAGGGATTTAATTTTCTCGAACCGATAATTCTAAGACAACTATTTCGAAATTATTAAACCATTACTCCTATTTTTATATAAATACAAACCCTTAACCTAATTCCTATAAACTATAAATCCATTAAGAATAAAATTATACTCATTTACCCTATCTAAATATACTATATAGTGTCTATTAGGTCCTAGGGTATTTGTCTATTTGCAATGGATGTTTCATACCAAGGAAAGGGACTTAACATCCTCTTTCCTCTATTAATATAAATAACATAATTTCTATTAACGTATTTTCACATTTTATTATTTTTATATCAAAATAATCCATTAATTTCTAAATTTTGATCTAATAATTTAATCAATACCAACTATCTCATTAATTTTATTCATTAATCCCTCTGTAAAACAATTATACATTAGAAGACTTTCCTATAAATTTTCATCATTTACAAGAAATATCAAAATGATGTTAATACCCAACCCATTTTTATATTATTGGGTATTCACCTAGATGTGACCATAATTTATTTATTGGGTATTTTGTGATATTAAAACAACATTCATTTATCATTTGTTAATAATAATTTAATTCTCTTGTCATTAAGCATTTATTATTTCAATGTATTTTATAAGAATGAAATTCATTATTTCATACATGTTACTAATAGAATGGTTTTTTATTATTAATGTGGAAATGAATAATTTAGCTATATTTTGCAATCACTCTAATCGTTAAGAGATTCATTGGACAAATAATAAATCTCTATTGATGATATGTTTTTTCTACCATTGTGAATAATCTTGGTAATGGTGTTTGATGAAACCATTTTGATAATCATAGGGATATGATTATGTATGATTATTTTTAATACTGTTGCAACATTTCCATTATACAAATCACAATTTCTTTATTATAATATATTGTATGTTCTTACAATAATGCCCAATTTTTATGCCACATGATCAGATGATAATTATTTCCTTTATAATTATATTAGTAGTATTTATGATATCCCATTTATTTTAATATATGTCCCCAGGATATGAGATTCTATAAAATTAACCATGAAAGAATCTATAAAAAAAATTCATGTGGATTAGAAGAAGGATTATGAATGAAATTTATTATATTCCAAATTCTTATGAAACTAAAGCTCAAATGATCTAAGGGTCAATAAAATGATGTACAACGTAATTATTGAAAGATATATTAATTATTTGGAATATCAATGATGGTATCAAAGGTATGTTTAGGAATTTTTTGGAAACTAGTAGTAACAAAACAATACTAATAACTATATAGAATTACCTAAATATTGGAAAGGAACCATTTTTTGGTGAACTATAAAGTGAGTGGTTTATATGAAATGAAATACATGTCTGTATATAATATGTGGATGTGTATCCTTAATGGTTTTACAAAGGAATAAGAACCCTTAATGTTATTATAAAATATGAAATCATTTTTTCTTGGTGAATGACAAAGATTCCTTCTTTTACACCTTCTTTTTCACTCAAAGAGGATAGGTTTGATTAAAATCATTCAATATAGGAACTATTATGAAGAATATATAGAGAATAAATTTTTTATTATAGGATATTAAATCAAATAACCTGTGAATCACGTAATTTGAGAGTACAAATCCTTTTAAAATTAATTGATTAATAAATTACTTTGTTTCTCAATAAGCATTTCTCTATTTAATAAATGGAATGAAATATATGTAATAAATTAAATAATTGATGTCGCTGATAGTTTAATAATGATCTTCCTAATGTTATGGAATATGGAGTATAGGACATCGTGATTATGATAAGAAATCAACTCATGTCATGAATAATAACATACACCATTTGTATCATATGAATTCATCATGGATGAAAAAACACATAATTGAACCATTCATGTAGCAATGCCTACCTTTTTCTAGTGGAACCAATATATTAATGATCACTGATCATTGGATTAAAACTAAATAAAATTTATTTTAGGTATTTTATAGTTATGACCAAGACAGTGTTTCATTGTAATTATATTACATAAGGAGATTACTTAACCACTGGCAGACATAGATTATAAGCAATATTCCTAAAGATGATTTGGAATTCTAGGAATGGTATGACTTAAAGAAATTACTTTTCAATATGTATTTTCCTATTTCCCTATGAACCTAGATAGATTAGGAATTCATTAAGTTGAACAACGATGAAAATAATCAATGGAAAATTATGGGATAAACATTACCAGAAATTCAAGATACACTTTATGATTTTTCATCAATTCAGATGAGATTATGAACTAATTATTAGGTAGAATGAGACCCCATTTATTAATCTAATTAACTATATGATACTTATGAATTTATTAATAGACATTAGGATATGGAATCATAGTGGAAATGGATTTTATATATACATCATGGAATCATGGAAAAAATGACATGAAGTGGATGATAGAGAATATATTATGGAATGAATATAGATGTGAAGAATGTAAAACATACCATGATTAGAAAATTTGAATATAATTTTTTTTAATTTTTAATGATTAAGTAAAAAATATGGTAATATTTTTCAAAAAATCATTCATATGTCACTCCACCACAACTAAATTCCTATTATAAGAGTTTTCGGTTTAAAAACAACATGATGTGTAACGCCTCAACGGGGGGAGAATGGATGTCTGTATAATAAATGTAAAATTCAGAATATAAAGGAAGTATAATTCCATAAATCCTATTAGAGGTGACTATATCAAGGTTATACATATTCAATCAGAACAACTAATGTCAAGGCACCAATTTATTTTTTTGGTAGAATCATCACACACTAAAATATATAAACTATATTACTTCATTTTGGTTCTAAATATCTTTTTATATTGTTTATTTTTTCAATGTACATCATGTTATTCTCTAAACTACATGTGGTGTAGTTTTTATTTACGATGTTTTGGGGAAATATTCAATATTTAATGATATATATGGATACCCATATTAACATTGCTGGGGAAAATATTTCTTCAAACACATTTTCCATTCAAATCGTTATATTATATGGATTACTTATAATGGATTGGTTATCATTGTATAATGAAATGATCAATTTTCAAATAATGAATTTTTTTCATGATCTGATGACCCATATTTGTATTTGGAGGACTGATATCCTAGCTAGTGTGTTTCCTAGAACCAATTCACATTCTATAATAATAGAATTTATTTTTCAATAAAGATAATAAATAGAATGTATAATCATTGGACATATAACCATTATTCAATAATATATTGAGGTATTTCTAAATGAGTTACAGAGACTCCCATATTATGAGATGTATATTTCTCAATTGAACTCATACATAGAAAAATGATAATACAAAAGCTGTACATAAAATAGAGTATATATATTTGCAGAAATTAAATAAGATACTATAACAAATCAGGGAAAAATATTTATTTGAATAAATGTGACTTCTTATAAAGAACATGTTCCTTTTTTGAACATAAAATATGGATTGATGTTGAAATAATTTTAATATAAAGAGATTAATGGAATCGTAGTGAATAATAATTACCTTTCCTTATAGAATGATAATTTATTCAACCATCTTTGTGGTTCCAGATTATTTTCCATGATTTTTCTATGTTCACGGTATCATTAGTTGAGGCTGAAGAAGTAAGAATCCCTATAGACTATATACAAAAAAAATATGTTCCTTAAAAGTTTTCTATTATTTCATTTGAAATTAATAATTCTCATTGCATATTTAATAATTTTATAAATAGAGTCATTAAATAATTCCATGATCAATTTTTGGTGTTCTTTATTGAAAATAATTTGGTAAAATTAAAAATATTAATGGATCACGTGGCTCCGAAATGGGTCATATTAAAAAATAGTATAAAAGAAAATTTTCCATGTAAATTAAATATATTCAATTTTATGTTAAAAAAAGATTCATTATAGGGGAACATTGATACTCATAGTGGAACATTAGTTGATCCATCCACAAAGTCAGAAAAGGAGTGTCCTAATCTAACAATATAATGTAAGATTAAATGCTTACTTGGTTTAACTGAATATTTTAAAAGGGGTGTGAAATCAATTTTAAAACATTCAAATCTACATACCAATTTAAATAGAAAATGTGTAATTCTTATTTGAAAAAATACTTGTGAATAATATTTCAATGAACTAAATAAGATGTTAGTTTAAACAAATGTTCTCACTCTACCTTATGTTAGGAAATTATGTGATAACAATATGGATGCATCCGTGAAAATTCATGAATGTGTTATAATAAATGAATTACAAGGTAACCACCATTGATTACTAATAGTTAAATTTCAATAAAAATACTAATAATACTCATTACCTTGTGTCTGCAAGAGTATTTTTCTATCTAAGGGTTTAACAACTCTCTATTTATGGGGAATAGTGTAATAAATATAAATACAACTAGATGTTGAATTATATATCAATTGAAAATTAACAGAATATGAGACAATTCATATGGTTCTTCATTATTAAAGAATATGGCTTATCAATTCCTTATAACTATGGGAGAGAGAAAATTTGTCACTAATGAATTGAGTAAGAAAGATCATGGTGTTCCATTAGTGATGGGGATTGAAGTTGATCTGTAGATTATGAACATATTATGTTTGGACATGGGAATCATAAGGGAAAAGGAATATTTAATCATATTATTAATTATTTCTAAACTGTAATTAAATGAGAAGATCAATTATGTTTTAGGATATTATTGTTAAATGAAAAAAATGATACCAGATATAAAAATGGGATGTTTTCTAAATTCTATATTAATCAACAATGTAAATTGAAATTTTTTATTAGGAAATTTATTACACGTTAATCTAAATATAAATAAGTAAATAATCAATGAGTTTCATAGCTCTATATTCTCTATTAATCCTAGAAGAACCTAACTATATAAGTATATTCATGATCATTATTGAAGAAAAAATCAGAAAAGGGGGATTCACAATTACATTCAACAGTTAAAGATATGTATCTAATTGAATGCAGAGTGAAAACCTTCAAATGGGTTTTCATAATCACTACACATAATTGTATGGATGTGGGGAAACATAAATACAGACTTTATCATTTTCCAATATAATATATTAAAATGAACCAAATCTGATATGGGTACCTTTCCTTAAATTCGTAATTGTTTCCAATTCTATTTCTGTATAAGATGTATTATCCCAAGAGAAAATAGCTTTAATTTATATTCATAATGTATTGTGGTTCTACACATTAAAGGTTTCAAATATTGATAACTAAGATAGTTTATTTACATCTATATTCTAGGTGATCCATCAAAAGGCTATGAATATATAACAAAACCTAATAATTTTCTATAATCCTAAAATTTATAATAAGTGAGAGAGAACATTTTGATATATTTTTGGAAATCCTAACTGCAATATTTTTTTATTTTCAAGGTATTTGAGACCATCATATTAAACATTTTGAATTAATCTATAATAATTGTCTTACAGATGTTTTCAAATAGATCATTTTAAATATATCTATAAAAGTGGTGTTGAACTCCAATATGTTAGGATAATTTCAGAGAATGGAATCTTTTGAAAATACATATTTTGAATGAGACTAAATAAAATATATGTGTGAATCGTAGAAATATCAAGATTTAATTGACGTGATAGAAAATTTATCCTGAAAATAAAGTAAAGGACCTCGAATTACAAGTCGGGGGTCATGTTCTTCTCATTAAAACATGTTTGAATTGAGTTATGAGATCTAGATAGTGAGAAACTATTTCCATGTTACATTGTAGTTTTTTAGATTCTATAGAATGTTAAAGTCATTTTTTATCAATTACCACTATCGAAAAATCATTCAAATATCCACATTTTCTTCCATTTGTATCTGTTAATAGTGTATATTTCTTACACAAGACATATACATGATATTAATGGCGTGGAATTTGATATCACCTTATCATATGATATGAATTGGTCAAGATTATAATTATATGGGAACTTATAATGTGTAACAATAAAAACCAACTTGTGAATGATATTTGGAGTCATCCCATGTTTTAATATGGGACTTGAGAACCTAATAAAGTAATGAAGGATAAATACAAGTATTTTCGGAAATATAAAAATTTCAATTATTTGGTTTCTTAATCATGGTTAATGTAACATCCTAATGATTCCTTTTATTATTAGTAAATGATTTTTTTCAAAGTAGTAATTTTATTATATTAATAAATGGATGTGCTTGGAAATAATATTTCCAAATGAATATTTTATATCAACTAATAACACCAAATAATAAAATCTAAGATTAGTACAGTGATATTGAAACTATTGAATAATGCTTATTAAAAACATAAAACTCTTCCAAGAAGATTACACCTGCCATAATTTTTTTAATGAAAATGAACTTTTTTGAATATAATTGAAATTATCAATGGAATTAAAAAAACATCCATGATTGAAGTCGAAAATGTTGGTGATTGGTGAATTATAAATAAAAAGGATTTAATCATAAATTTTTCCATTAAGATATGACCATTACATTACCATTACGCAGACATCGTTCATAGTGAATGTTGATCAAAATAACCATTAGTCATTATGAAAATTAGTAATGTTGTAGTTATAAATTGATTGTTTTGATTGGTATATATTATGTTTAATGAAATCGGTTAATTGATAATATACAGAATAAAAAATGGCCTCATCATGCATGATCTTTCCTCTTTATTACAATTTATCAAAACATTGGAGGGTGGTAGTGTTATAGGTGTTCACCCTAGAGTAAGACCAAGAACATGTTTAATAAGTAAGGTTCAAGACAAATAAAATATGAGGGAAGTTAAAAATTATGTCGGTGACCACTATATCGATTTTATCTAAGACATATTTTGAAACTAACACCATCATGAAATATAACCATTGGGAATATACAACTATGATATGGGGTTATGTATGTAGTCAATAGTGTCATAAAAGTGAAATTTCCTTTTAAAAAAATTTATTTATTTAATTCCATGTTCATTGTTATTTTATTTCATAATGTTCACATAATAGAATATGAATATGATAAATATATTTTGGAATAAACATCGATAAAAATATTATTTTATGAAAATATATAAACATTTATAATTTTGTTATTCTAAATGAAATTTATTTTCATGAATTATTTATAAAAAATAATATTTATTTAAATATAATTTAAAATATTATTTTATTGAAATGAAATTGAATCTATTAGCTCGAAGATGATACAAAATTCATCAAATTTTCCCTTCAAACAATGTCTCTCATCCCGAAGGACAAAATAGTTTTATTGTATTGGTAAAGAACATTCAATTTTTGAAAATAATATTACATTTTAAACACAATATACACAACATTTTTTATTTGAGAATTTAATTACTAACCTTAGAATATCCGTATATATCCATAAAAAACATCATTGTATTATGTTGAAAATTTAAAAAATGAATGTTTTATCTAAGATGTTCTGTAATGGTATGACTACGAAGGAATATATCATGAATTAATAATAATTATCCATATGTAAAGGTGAATAACCAAATAATATTCCATTTAATAGATAAATTGAAAATATTAGGGAAAAAATAAATAATTATCATGTAATCCCATAAAAATATTCACAAAAACGTGAATCTTATCCTTGGATATTATAACAAATCATTCTATCATATAAAAATAACTGCTCTCATAATGAGGATAGCATAAATACAAACATCATAATGTTTCAATACAATTTAAATATATGTATTGAAACCCATATAATTTTGAAACTAATTTTCTTCATGAATGATATTGATGAATTGATGTGAAATCTATATCCTTGAACAACCTATCAACCAAAAAGACTAATTAATATCAAAAATTAAAGGGGAAAACACAAAGGACAAAAATCTTCGTATTAAAAAACTATCATAAGAAATTTTATTAAAAATACCAATCAAAAAAATTAAATAATAAACCATACAATGTAATGTAGAGAATGATAAAAATATTGTACAAACTCAGTCAAACAGATCATAAACCATAAAAATAAATAATATTTTTGATATAAATATAAAATATCTCCACTGAATCAAAATAATAATTACGTTTTTTGTCATTAATAAATATAAGAACACTAAAAATGTCAATAAAAATATTTTCGTGGAAAATTTAATTTTCATATTTAATTTTTTTAAAACGAAATCAAAAATTATATTGAATATACTTTTATTTAAAAATTAAATTTTTAATCATTTAGAAATATCTTTAAAAAAATTTGTTTTTTTGATGGTGTAGTTTTTTTCTAGCATGCACCTCCCATAACATTTTCAATAAAATCCAAATGATCCTTATTTGGAAAATGACATGAAGATTCCATTTAATAAAATGTAATTATTAAAAATGGAAAAAACATTCATCAATATATCAATTACAAATGGAAAAAAACATTTTTAAAAACATGATAAAAAAAATATGTTTTGATGAAAAATGATTTTTGTCTGAAGAGAGATATAGGGACATATTTTCATAAAATAACTTCTCAAGCATTTAATTTATCAAGGAGTTAAAAATGGTACTATTATTTGAAATGATTCTTCAGTAAATGGAGATGATTAAAAAATATTTATTTTAATTTATAAATGTTAAATAATTAACCCAATGGATTCTTAAATATAAAAAATTCCTACCAATAATGAGATTGAAAAACAAACCCTGAAAACATCAGTAAATTTTGATATCAAATCCCTATAAATGATATAACACTGAATGAAATATTAAATACCATAAATAAAAATAGGTCTATTATATATATATTAAATGTGGAAATATATACACTACATAATGTAATATGTGGTGAATATAGTGTATTAGGAATTGAAGTAAAAGTGACACAAGAAACCCTTACCTCAAGTTCAACTTCTTTTTAATGTCACTGAAAATGATATATAATAAATATATTATTGTTAATAATATAATAAAATACCATAATCATATATAAATATTAATATATTATTTAATTGTACTATTTTATATCATTTTTATTAACAATTAATTGTCGAAATCAATGTTTCGAGTGATAATTCATTTATTTTTGCTATTTTTAATAGTTTGGATATATTTTATTTATATTTATGCATATTAGAAAATATATATAATATTAAAAATTATATTAATATCATATATATTAATTTGAAATTTATTTATAAAATTATATTAAATAAATATGTCAAAAAATGTATTGCATTGTTTATGAAGGTGATATTTTTTACGTATGCCGGAACGATGTATCCATTGTTCTTGAAAAATGTAATGAAATGAAAAATAAACTATTAATTAAAAATTATAGAATAAAAATTGTTTCATTTAAATTTTTTATTCAAATATATAATTATTACTATCTATATGAGAATATAATTACAAACCATTCACATCTCAAAAAAGAAGCATTAGTGCACATATACACATAAGCAACGTTACTATATTTCAAAGGATAGGAATGTCAGAAGATATATATTATATTATATTTATAAAAGTATTTTTTGATCCTAAGTATCATATATATCATTAAATTTAACCTAACAACCATTATTTTATTTTCTAATTGAAAAACACATCATATCATTTCGTAACATGGTATTTGACCATACTCACAATCAATGTTATCACATCCCATTAAATTGGAATGAAAGAAGGTTTATATGATATAATAAATCCATAAATATAATAATGTTACAAATATAATACACATATGATAAATGAATTATTATATACAGCTTAAATTGATGTTGATATAAAATAAATTTCATTGCATCATAAGGCAGTAGTCCATCATACACATGATTGACAGTTTTGTTTCCCATTTGATTTAATTATAGATAGACCGAGGTTATGAAATCAACATAATATATATATATATATATATTATACATTTTTTATTATATTAACATATTTTTAATTTGTTTTTAAGTATATTAGAGAAGAAATAAAAAATTAAAGAAGTTAAATAAATTAATCTGATCTTCAGGTAGCCTCTTTAAGTTTATACTTAAAGACATAAATGGATTGCATCATAATAAAAATAAGGCATCTAGAATGCATTTAATAAAGTATTTAAATTTTTTCAGTTATTGGAAAATCCAATGAATTTTATATTTTTTTGATGGAGGATTGGGGTGGCATTTATATGTGGGAGAGTGGATACATAATCAATTAATCAAAAGATTATCTGATATCCAAAATTTTCTCATAAAATCCAAAAATATTGATCATTATCGATACAAATAGAATATATATTATACATAAGTTCATGAAATGGTTTTTATTCATTGTAAAGGACATTTTGACCGGTGTCTTAATATTTTAGCATATATAAACCTATTTTACCTTAACAATATTAATTAATTTTTACAATTTTTACTATTAATTTTGGTAAAAATACTTCTTCTCCTATACAAATAATATTAATTTTGAGGAATCCAAATTACAAATTAATTTTTCAGAAATAAATTAACATATTTTATGGATTAAATTTAATATTAAACTATATATGTAAACAAATTAGATAACCATAAACAAAATTCTATAAAATATCAATCATTTTAATACCAATATTCTAAATGAAATCGATTTAACAAACATTAATAGGTAATAATGTTAATATACTTGGTCCCATATTACATTGAAACCAAATTTATATATTATTTATCTTTTTTAATAATATTAATGAAAGTGATATTTTTAATAAAAGTGATTATTTTTAACTATTTAATAAAAAATTTGTATCATTATAAAATACTTCAAAAAGGATATTTTATTATTTTTCATTTTAGAATTAGAAATTGATGATTATTGATTCAAATAGATATTATTAAAGTGGTGAAAATTAACTTTTAATTACACATGAAAAGTGTGAATAATCCACCATTTTGAAAAATAAAATATTTCAAAAAAACATTTCTTTCATAATTAAATTGTCCTTTATTATTTATAATCAATTTTTATCCAATTAATATATTTTATACATGTTTAAACCATATAACTTTAACAATTTATTTATTACTATTCTGACCCTATATCTAAATAATTATGTTATATGGGTTAATTTTGTACAATAATATCTTTATAGATTGTCGTGTTTTATAATCAACCAATGCTTCATGCATTGAATGTAATCAAAGAGATTGAATTTCTTTCATAAAAAAATATTTTTAATTATAGGAATTTTACTTTATTATAAAACCTTGCTGTTTATTAACGTATAAAATACAGAATTTGTTGTCCCCATTTTAAAGTGTCAGGGTGTTAAATTTTACCCCTTAAATAATTTACACCTTCACAATTTAATATTGATCTAAATAATAAATGGTTTAACATTTGAAAATTATATTCTTAAGATCCTACATCATGAAAAAGGTAAGAAGAACATACTCTTGATAAGAGATTAAGTTATGTGTGGTTGTCATCTGGAATAATCACAGAAATAAGATTCCATATGAGAAAACAATGGTGTCATTTGATGATATATGCACAGAATAAATTATTAATGCACCAATAACAATGGAAGTTGACAATGGTTATTTATTAATATATGTTCAATGGCAATGTAAATTAAAATACTATAAAACATAAATCTATTACAATTTAAGGGACCATTTGATTCATCATAAATGAAGGTAATTGGATAACATTCCTTTTTAATAACATTTTTATAGGAGAAGAATTATGTTATCATCTAGACAGAGAAAATATGAAAATACAATTACATGATATCATTCTATATCATCATTTCAATTCAAACCCCTGTATGTTATTTGACCAATTCCAAGGTCATTTATTACTCCATTAAAATTATATCCAATATGAATTTTTAATCTATAGGTATATTAAAAGGATCATTAAAATAACAATTCATTAATATTATCTCTAGATATTTTACAAATTGAAATAGATAGAATATGTTATAAAATCTAACCCATGATTCAAAATATTACATTTCATATGTAGTTATCCTTGATACTCATCCAAAATATGCCTATCTAAATTCAAATTAATATACTTTAGAGGTTAGGGTCACTAAATCAACATTATATTCCACAGAGAATTCAATGGTGCTGTTAATGTTCCATTCCAAATATGATAAAAACCTAGATCTCCATAAAAAAATACTAAAACATTTATTCATACAAAAAAATACCAGTTCATTGAATATATTCTATTAATAAATACAATGAGTGTTATTTAAAAAATATGTCATAAATCAACAAACCTCTAAAAATTCAACGTCACCATCACTATTGCATAAACATATCATTATTATAACAACATAGAGACTATATTAAAGGTTATAGTACCCTAATCAAGACATTTCCAATAGTTTCAACATATCATTGAACCACGTTTCCTATTCATTGGTACCATAGAACATATTCTCTCAAATCCTTTAAGAAATATTATTGTAATTGAATCCTTATACATTTTATGATTCTTATAAAAAAATATTATTGATAAAATAATCATATAACGTATTTGAAATATAATATCCTTGTTCTTCATGTCATGTATGATCCTTTTAATATATTCTTAAATGGATTTTTGTCGTTATATTTTGGATTAATCCAAAAATTCATGCCTTATTGATGTTTTTTGGTATTTTGAGGGTATGGAAAATGTGACAGAGAATAGTGGTTTTCCAATAACATAACACGTATTTAAATAAAATTCATATAATAAATACACAACATTTATTGGCCTTTCTGTACCGAGTTCACACTATGTATTTTTTTCTATCATGGGGAAAATCCTAATAATTTTATTTCATGTAAAATTTACATACCATATAAATTATCCGAGATTTTATTAAAGGATATAGGGATTCTTTTTTCATAAAGAGGCCCCCTATCTCTCTCTTATAGTAAGGGATCCTCTCTATAAGCTTTCTTTTGATCTAAACAATGAATTTGATCTCATTTCTCCATCCCGTATCTGATTCAATGTTCGTCTTTTGCATTACATATCCACAAGTGTGATCTTTATTCCTTTACCTCATTTCTTCTATTTTCATTATATCAGTTGAGATATATGATTAATACTAATATTCTCTATTTGAAGATATTATTTTGTTTTTCTATTTTCTACTAATCTGGTCTTAATAATATATAGATACACGAAGAAGAAGGTACTATAGGAATAAGCATGGTGGACTACAGAATATCCCTAAATAACATACCTTTCTATAAGTATTTTTCACTATGTACACACTAATATCACTATTAGATTTTTCTAAAATTATTATATATTTAACAAAAATTGTTAATGTGTATTGTAAGTCCCAAAAAACAATAATGGGAACAATGGGAGGTTATGACCTCAATGGTTACCAACATATTATGGTTTGTTCATTGTTATTCCTATAGGGACCCATATTGGGATTACCTATTTCAATGATTGTGTGTATTTGAAATTACCTTTTTATAGGTAATAATTTCATTGTAATAAATAAATATTTAATTAGTGTTACGGAATGCATATAATGGTATATATCAACAATCTTAGTTAAATTATAACTATTTTGATAATTGGTTATATATAGGTGAATTTTATTTGTCATAAATGAAGAAAGGTAATGAAATTATCCTAATCATAATTTATCAACAATGAGTATTACATGGAATGAAATGAATTATGATATATATACATGTAAAACATATAAGGTTTTTTATATGGATCTATTTAATCTATATAGGAATAGTCAAACATTGATCCAACTGTAGATTCCCGATGGAATTCCTTGACAACTTAGAGTACACAACTCTGATTCATTGAGCTGATTACCTATTGAGAAACCCACCTTAAGAAATTTAATTTTTCTATTAATGGATTTATAGAATGATTTTGCAGTAGCCCTTTAGTTTATCCCTAAAAATTTGAATACCTCATATACACTCTATGGATTTAGTTTGACATCTATGAAAATGAAACACATTAGAACTCTCTCTGTAGTTCTAGTAATTTTTATCTCAGAACATATAAAGTGGATGTGATCCATGGACATGTTAAAAAACACTCCCAATATAATTCAATGGGTCTTTCAATTATATCACACTTAGTCCCTTATATTTGTATTTTTGGTTGTCCACCTCTTGTTGGAAACCCATCTGAGGTCAATGATACCTAGGTTTCACCTTAGATCATATATTATTATCATTATCATTTAAATAACTAATTTTTCAATTACATGATTTAATTATTATTAAATTAATCTATAATTAATAAATTAAATGAAAACATGTTCAATGACACCATCCGAGGCTGATGAAAGAATAGGTTGTTTATATACTCACTACAATACTTTTGATATATTTACATACTAGTAAAATTTATATTCATAGATTGGATTTCATATAGACCAAAATAGTGGAAACCTATATAGATTTATCTCACCCAATATTTGGGCTTCCATTGGTACCTAGGATGATTTCATGATCACATGTGTTGACAATGGTAAGTGTCGCACTTTGGACACATGGTTTAATTCGTTATGTTGTGAGCTTTTTAGCAGGTGACTGAGCCTATTCTAGGGATCTTGGATAGATTATTCACATTATGTTTATGTTTATTATCATATATTATTTTATTATTTTTCTCCAGATAGTCGATTTTATTTTTTATTTGTTACATTTTACATATTTTTATGGTCATTTATTCATTTTATGTATATATGTGTTCTGATTATATATTAATTATTATTATGATTTCCTTGCATATACATATTTTTCACCATATTTTCCCACTCTGACATGGGGTTATAGTACTCGATGGAAAAATATTATGGAAAAAATTATATTTAGATGACTTGGGGATATGGGGAGGCAATCATTATGAAATGTGTCCAACTTGGTTTTGTTACTCAATAGTAAAAATGTATAGGATGTCCCAATGTTTAATCAAAGTGGATTCTATTCATTTCTTATTATTTATTAATTTAGATGTGAGATTAGGAATTCAATGGGAAGTGGTCCCAATTAATTCATATGATTAGATAACCCATATCCACAGTAAACACCAAGTTTCATTGGAATGTGAATTTTTTGTTTTCGGTTCCACCACTTACAGTTGATATATATTAACTGTTTCATGATGAACATGATTTTAAAAAAATTTATGATTTATTGATATTATAATTAGGCCTGTTATGGAAAAAATAAATTTTGTATAAGTCATTATAGTAACCTACATATTCATATTCCATGCCATATTGTTTCTTTTTTGTTGCAAAACTTTTTTTAGAATATTATAATTTTTGAGTGTTCTCTCATTGTGATAAATTCCTATGACACTAATGTCTTCAATAAGAATTTGGAATTGTATATTTAAAATAATGTCATCATAATAAAATGTTTTTTTATATATATATGGTGTCATCCTAAATATCCAATATCAATCTATGTATTATATATACCCCATGTTTCTTGAGATGACCTATGGATATGGTTTTAGGGGTAATAATTATAATTAATAAAATGTTTGAGACTTTATAAATTGTAATGTGAAATTCATCATATTGGGCCTTCATATTTATACCCATTACATTGTATGATTGAATTTATGTTGGGTAGTTGTCATTACATGGGGATTAATTTCTATTTTTATAAACGGTATGGTATTTTATAAAATAGTATTTACAATCATTTTAATTGAAATTTTTATTATCTATTTACACACATACAAACATAAAATGTAACGTTTTATTTATAAATAAAATATTATATAGTAAATGGGAAGATAAATTGAAACATAATTAATTTTTTCCTACTAATCATGAAATTTACCCCTAAATATACTAAAACCCCTATGTTGGAAAACATAGAGAATTTACAATACATTGATTATAGTCCTAGGTAGTTTGGATAATATGACATGGGTAGTGAGCCCATATTTTAATCATGATTCTTTGTGACAACATTATTTGGTTGACCATGAGTCCATTAATGTTATCATCTAGATATCATTCACTATAATATTTTAAAATATTATTATGATATGTTTTATTGTAATTTTTAAAAATATTCCACTAAGATGTCCTCTCTTCATGTTCAAAGCAGGTGGAAACAATGTTGCTATATAGACAGTGGACCATGAGCCAATAGTGTTACATCTAGAAGTTCCACCTGTGGAACCACCTGCTGATCCCTAACTAGATCATAATTTTCATCTTCAAGAAAATTTCAACTATTGATGTAGTCTATTTATAATTCTCTACAACCTACACCAAGGATATAGGATCATACTCATGAGTTCCAAAAGAATCAATATCCCCCTTCTCGGGATGGGGGATTTGTTTAGGCATTGATAGAATCCATTCTATAAATCATTGATAATCTAGAGATACCTAAAAGATAAAGGTCAGGATCGCCCACACCATGATGTGTGATTCCACCAAGATTTTTTTCAATGTTATTATTCAGGCTAGCCATCACCAGGGAATATTCTGGGTGAACTTTCAAACCACTGTCTATGATTAATTTTTTTAAAGAAGCTGAGAGCTGACAAGATTGGTATTTTATTCACAAATATCAAGGTGATAATTCTATAATGTACTATTTTAGAAACATTAACAGTAATCAAAACTATTACAGATCCATTACATTGATCCTCAATTATGAGTTATGGGCATGAAAACAGGCTCAGGTATGCCATCTACTCATAGGTGAATGTATAACACCTATCTATTATTTTTGGTATTTTGATTCATGAACATATTAATGATGTTAACATGATGAAATTTGATTTTATATGGAATAGGGGACCAATTATGATGTAGGTTAGTAGATCATTCAAGGGTGGAAGTTTCTCTATCGGGATTCTTTTAAGAATTATGTTAGACATAGAATCTAAATGGGTCGTTTAATATTATTCCATAAGTATGAGTGGAAGGGTTATGAGAATACACAGTGGGATAGAGAACCACTTTAGTGTCATTATCACATGAAAATGGGTTATCTTCGTAGGTTTTTATGAACCATTTGGTTAGTTTCTAGAGATAATAGAATTTATAGTTTCTCCAAGATAATGAATAGTGACTCTACATCTTATAAGAAGCTAGAGTAGAAATATCCATATTGGAAGAGGGTTGGTTGTGGTCATAGTAGACATAATTTTTATTTTTATCTCTCCTAAAGTAGACATGATTAGGGTAGTCATTCTATAACTCATGGTCATTATATAGATAGTTTCATGTACTCTAGTAGTTACCCAAGGATAAAACATTCATACCATCTATAATATTAGATAATATTTTTCAATCCCTTAAAATCATATCTATATTATTTGATATAGATGATTTTTACTCATTTATATCAGTATTGATCATCTAATTTCACAGGCATAAAATTCCATTCTTTTGAGAGGTGATGTAATAGGAAACACCCTTGGGTGTATGATAAGAGGGAGTACACCAATGTGATGAATAGACTCTTGATATTGTGGGTAATTATTTCATGTGATATTTTGTTTTCCTTGGGATGAAATTGTTTAAATTTCATACGTGGGATAGATTGGATCCAGACATATCATTTACCACAATGACTGTAATTTCTAGAAGGCGACTCTCACATTGCCTAATGGTGGTATATATGTACATATTGGATAATTGTTTGTCCATACCAATTGAGGAGGATAATAAAATCATTGAATAGGAGTATTGATGGCCTATAATGTTAATCTTTTCTGTTATGACTGAATGGTGTGTGGGATCGATTTTCCTCTGGTGGTAATCATTTTATGAATGAATTCCCATATGACTCTTTGGACTACCTCCAAATATATATAGAATTTACTATCAATATCATTCCACGATATACATCAGTATCTGTTACTTCACATAGAATGGAACCTAATGATCACGTAGAGATCAGGGGAATCTTGAATGATTTATAATATATGGGTTTCACATGACCCAGTACATAACATTTGGGTTTTCATATCCTTTCCACCATAAAGGTTTATGGAAGCCTCAGAATAAAATTTTATTACAAATGATTGAAGTAGAATTCAATTAAGAATCAGAATTATTTTTCTTGAATAAATGATATATTCATCTGACTTCAAGGGTATAAGGTGTTCTCAATAATCAACATGAGATTATGAATCCATCTAGTATGAGTGAGGCATTAATATTAACTATTATTGGGTCTCTTAATATGGCACAACATGTATTATTTCACAATTATGATTTTAAGTCTTAAGAGAATTCCAAATATTTTTATGTCCTCAATGAAATAGTATTTCCACTATTACATCAATTCATTTTTTGTAGTTTTTAGGGAAGACATATTTTTGTATTCTCAAACATGAACTGAACATTACAAGCATCTTGATATTGTATTGAATACATTAAGATAACATTAGTTACATTCTAAGATCACAATGTTCCACTTTTGGGATAATAATGAACACTTTTTGGGTCTTGTTATATCCTTACTATAGGAATATGTTTACCTAGAGAAGCTAAGTGTTTTTTCCCCAGAGAATCCCATGGAAATGTTTAATATATTTAGTTTGTTGGGGATATTTGGGTATTATATACATTTTAAAAAGGATATATTAAGTTTGTAATGATTTTTTAGTCTCAAGATGGTGACATGACCTTTCAAGATATGAATGAATGGCCTAATTCATCATTGATCCTGATTCTACAAAATCATAGTAGAGGATATACAGTGTTATTTGATTCTTTATCCATTAGGATATATGCATTAATATTTTAGGTGGATATATTATTTTCATATGACTCTATCCAGCTACGTCCTCACAATTGTAATTACCTTAAATAATACCTTTTTCTCACATTAGTTATCCATGCCATACATTGGAGTATAAAATAACTTATATGGGTGATTTTATGTTTTTAGAGGCCAAAATATCCTAAAATATATCTTTATTTACTGTTAATTTAATCTATTAAAATTAATATGGGTTGAAATCATTCATTATTCGAAATTAAAACCTTCATATATACCATGAAATGGAAATATGATACCTGATGCACTGACCCAAAAAACATAGGGATAAATTATTAAAAAAATCCAGTGATGAATGGATGTTGATGACCCGTTTTCAATGTTGAATCCCGAATTTCAAGAGATTAAATACTGGAATTATCTTATATACATAGTTTTGATGTCATCACTCTTGAATGGAGTGAAGAGAAGGAAGTCTTCGAATCATAATGGTTTGGTCTTAAGGGAATTTATTTTAGGTGAGGACCTAACTCCAGAGGTTTATATCAATGGAAATAATATAATTCCTGAAAATGGATATATCTAGGTTCATAATGACATGTGAGTGGAGCTAATTCACAATTACTATGATTATATGTTAGCAGTGAACCTAGAAATCTCAATGATGTATCATGATCTATATCACCAGTATTGGTGGCCTGAATTGAACTGTTAGATAATGAGTTTTATCACTAGGTGATGCACCTTTATTTTATAGAATGGTTAAAAGTGGTTGAAAACTATAATTTTAAAACAATTTCCAATACATATATGGAAATGTGATGGTGTCATGATGGATTATTTGGACTAGCGTACTGAGGTTACGTGAATGTAGTGACACACTTTGGTTAGTTATCTATATTCCATGTAAGGTATCTCAGTTACTTTTAATTAGGGTTACAATATCAATGATCAATCATGGATGATTGTATTTCAATTAATTTATATTTCATCATAGGGTTCCTCATACTATCTTTTCAAACATGGTTTCTTATTAGAAATTAATGTTTTTGAAATGGTTACAAAATGATTTTGAAACATATGTTCTTTTTCCACAACTTTTCTCCCTCGAAAAAATGGATATTTAGAATAGAATGTACAGGTGTTGGAGAAAATGCATTGATAATGTGTCCTTTATATCATGGATCATAGGGAGAAACATATTTCTCCCATCAAATTTTCAGAAAATAAAATCATTCATGTGAAAATTCAGATGGATTTGTATGAAGACTAATATTGTTGTCCATTCTATTCACTTATGTTCTAAAAAAAGGCGAAAAAAATCTAATAGATCCATATATAGTACAAGAGACCTTTTTGTAGGTTCATTTTCATAGAAAATGGATGACAAATAAAATGTATAGATCGAAATCATATTTCAATCAACATCGAAGGCCTCTTAAATTCATGTTAATGGATCTTTTTTTCTTATTGTTAACAAGTCTAGGGTATGAGAGGTTACATACAAAATATATGATTTGAACACATTTTATTTGGACATTAGATATGTTGGTTAGAGTCGGGGTAACCTCCTATCAATTACTATTAAAATTGAGGTATTGTTCCATACATGACATATTTCATGTTTCAAAACATCTATATTACCACGCCAAACTGACACAAATATTTAAAAATGAGGATATTCATTTAGATGTTGATGCTTCTTATAAGAAGTATCCCATTAATATAATATACCATATCATGAAATCTCATTGAGTTAGGTTTCATTATCTGCTCTTGTTGAGATGTAAGCAAGGCCATGTACAACACTATACATTGGAGAGAGATGCTAACATATGTTCTTAGTGGCCATATTTATTCTGAGATGAAGCGTTACCACCCATGGAAGTCATAAGAAAAAAATATTTTCATTATGGCAAAAGACTATATGTTGTTTGTTATTTATATATGTTACAATCCATTACATGTTAATTTAAAATCGTTGTTCTAGTTATTATTTTTCTTAATCTCATAAACCATGCCTTAGGTTAGGCCATTTTGACATTGGAGGGAATGATGAAGGGGGACATAGCTTGAATTGAGGAAAAATACTTGACATGTATTTAAATAAATTGTTTTTATTTAAAATATGATGTGTATTGGAATCGTCAGAACTACTTCATGTAGTGTATTTTCCTTCCCATGAGGAAAAAATTGGGCATTACATAGTTTATAAATTTCACAAATTGCTTAAATAACTAGGGTTTGTTATTTTAAATAACGCAGGGCCTTTAGTTTTTTTCCCTAGAGGGACTTTATTTTTTCATCCTTGAGGAATTATTGCTTTATCACATATTAGGAGATCCTTCATAAAAGATGACTTTTAAGAATAGCCAAGGAAATCATCATAACTCTCCATCTGAATATGGATTTGAGTTATATCTATAATATTTGATAATCAATGGTAAAAACATAATTCCTTAATCTCCTTTCATCATTTTTCCCACAAATTATTGAGTCATTTTGATATAATATAATATTCCATATTTTTAGAAAGATTTTTTATTTTTCTACATTCATTCAATTTGTACAAAATCAATGGATTATACATGATGAGAAACATGTTATAGGAATGATATAGGTGGTTTAGGAATTTTCTGTCAATGCATCTCTTTTTTATAAATTGATATCATTGTGATCATGTCGGTATCACTTGGAATTAATTAAAAAAATTATGATTCCTTTAATTTAATTTTTTTAATGTGTATTTTAAGTCCCGTATAGCTCCACATAATACCTCGAGAGGTTGAAACATCAATTTTAACCACCCCAAGTAGAGTGTGTTCTTTGTTATGACCAAAGTGACCTATATTTGGAAAAGGTGAGACACTATTATAGTACATTTCATATGAACATCTATATTTTATGTCTTTTCTCAAAATAAATCAATCATCAATTAATGTTGTATCAAGAATATAATTCAAAATATAACTTCTCCTTGTAAAATGAAAATATAAATGTCCACCTATCTATGATTATATTTTTTAATTATCTCCTAGATGATAATTTTTTAATTTTTTTCTACCTAAACATATTGACTTTTGATCTTCTGGTGTAACACAACCCACCCTCAATTCTCCAAGTAGATATTAGATCATAAACATCTAGTGAATGGGAAAACAGGTTCTATATTGTTAATGGTGATGAATAATCCACAACTGACTCTGTTTCCTACTATAGATTCATAAACTCTCATGATCTATAATAACATAGAGTTAGAGGAATAATGTAGACATAGAATATAGTTTAGAATTTGGACCAGACCATACCCATTAGTTATCCTACCTAGGTTTTGACATCCCACCACCTCGTGGATGAATCCTGAAACATATAAGAAAATATCTTAAACCAGATCTCTAGAAGAATATTCATATCATGGAATATAGGCTGGATTTCTTTGTTCCATGACTCTATATTTTACCACCAGAGATTTCATATATGTTATCTCATTGATTGTATTCAATACATTGTGTTACACACAACACCGAGTTCGAGCACACCACAACTTACCAAACTATTCATTCAAAAGAGGCTGTCAATAGTATTAACTGAATTTTTAATTTCATATATTTTATATAATTTTAACATCGATATTATGTGTTAATTAGGAATAATATAAGAAAAAATTAAATTTTCAGAAAAAGGAAGTATTTTTTTCAACATGCAATTTTACCACCTTTTAAATGGGGATCCCTTTCAAATCCAAAATTTGACACATTTATATATTTTATTTGACAATATAAAATTATTCCTTAAAATGGTGACATAAAAATTTATTTTGGATAAATTTTGCGTACATTTATTGATAACATTGAAATTTTGATGAAGAGTGTAAAAATACTAAATATTATTTGAAAAAAATCTTTTTAATTGAAATAATTTATAGTGTTAAATTATTAATTTGAGTGTTTTTAAAGTATATTTTTATTATATTTTTATCATTTAATATATTTTAAGCCATCATATATATATATATTCAAATTTACATTTGACGTAAACACATATCAATATATTGATGGTTTTTTCAGTTTAAAACCCCCTTTTTGGGATTTTTTCAACATGAATTCATTTTCAATTAATTAATGAAAATTCAATGTTTTTAATTTTTTAAAATAGTCTTCTTTTTTGAATATGGATTATAAAAATTATCCTAGGGTGATTTTTTTGTATTTTCATAATACATTAAAATTATATTGAATTGTGAAAAACAGTAAGTTATTTTTTAAAACTGACTTTTATTTAAATAGTATTTTTTAACATTATTTGAAAGTCATAATAGACACATAATATCAATATTATTCTAATGTAATTCATTGGATTCATTTTATAATATGATTATATATATATATATAATTTTATTTAACTTTTAACGTCTTTTATCCACCTTCTAGGCACATTTGGTAATCTTCTTAAAACATAATTTTACATCTACTATGAATGTAATTTTAGAGATCAGAGAGACACAGTTGACATCATAATGTAAAATTTTTTTATAGGATGAAAATAATATTTTTGAATAGTAAATTTTGAATTTTATTTACCACATTTAAAATTAAATATGGAAATTAAAGATAAAAATGATGTGACAATAACCCTAACAGATTTCCTAATTCTATTAGATATGGGTAGTTTGATCAAAATAATACATATGAATAAAATATGATCCTTTTTGATTCACATGGATTAGATGAAGACATTTATTATTGTTTTATTTTAAAATTTGTTAAAAGAGTTGAATTATATGATTAATGACTAAAACATTTTTAATATAGGGTTACCTGTAAAATAATTTTTTTAATAAATATTAATAAGAAATATAAAAATATTTTTCTATATCTTTTTATTTTAATTATAATATTTAGACATTAAATTATTAATTTTATTTATGACTAAATGATGATGTTGTAATTACTATATTAATGAAAGATTAAAATACATGATATTATAAATATTTAAATAAATGTAAATTGAGACATATCATGAAATAAAATAATTTAGTAGGTTAATATGACATTTTAGGGTTGATTTAATGAAAATTTATTGACGAAATCATATTTTTATGACTTTCACAAAAAACAAAATACTAAATAGTGTCAAAATTGACATTAATGATTTTTTGTAATAAATATTATATTATTAAAGGATATAATATTCTTAAAAATATATGGATCTTTGAAAAGACTTATATAATGATATATCTGTCATTAATGGCACACTTGTGGTTCTCAGGGCTTCTTATATTCATTTTATTAACCACTTTGTTTAATAATACAATAAAACATGTTAAAAGTTAAACTATTCAACTAATAGTTAAATCTAAAAAGATAAGGCTAATATTGTGACCTAAACCTATCTAAAACCTATTTCTTTAGAGAATTTAGACCAATCCCCACCATAGCCTTTAAAAAAATACATTTCGATCCATTAGAAACTGAAAATTATTTTATAATAAAATAATATTCCATGCTTTTCCTATGGTGCCACTCACATCCCTTATAAAAGGGAACATCACCTTCTCCTAATTTCACACCTCCAAAGCCATTTGGCTTGTCCAAACCCTACTCAAATACCTTCCCAAAAAACCCCAAATTCAACATATATTCTTTTCATTGATCATAAGTACTATCTAAAGATCCCTTTTGATAAAATTAAAATGAAGCACCAGAAGAAGAGGTAAAAATTTAATCACCTCTTTAAATGTTATCTTCTTCTTCCACATCCACATTCAATGTTGTTTTCAAACCAAAATAATAAGTTTAATAGATTCTAAATATTTTTATTTGAATATAAATATGGTACAACCATATTCATTATTATATCCATCCTATAAATAACGATGTCAAACTACGTTCGCGCGTACGACTAATCCACTCCACGTTGTGGGATAGTTTGAAATTCAACACATCATTATTTGGATGAGTATAACAATGAGTATAATTTATGTAAATAATAAATATAACATGTTAGTGATTCTTTATATAAAATATACCATCCAATTATATATTATTTCTCCATAAATATAATAACATCATTCCTCATGCTTACGTATGACTTACCATCTCCACGATTCGATTAGATTTTTTTCCACGTTGACCATTCAACGATGATTTTAAAAGTTTATATTATTAATAGTTATGTAATATATGAAATAATAATTCCACTTCATATATATATATATATATACATAGATCTCATTCACTTACTTCCCTTCAATATGATATGAAAACAGAAACAGTGTTTATGCGTACGTACAACATACTGTCTCCATAAACTGTTATTTACATTTCATATATCTATCTATTATAAATATTTATATTGTATATATATATGATATATAAATAATTTTTCATAATATGGATATATTTATATCATGATCTATGTGATATGATCATGAATAAAAAGTTAAAACATGTATGATAAAGAATGCTATTATTACCTAAATTGTTAATATAACATGGAAATTTTGATTAAATGGGTTGTATAAATTCATTAATGAATCTTTAATGATTTCATAAATATTAATATGGTTATATTATAATTTAATAACATAATATGACCATTATAAAAGAGTTTAAATTTACCCTCATCTAAAGAAATGTACAAGGTAAGTCATAATTCCCCAATCTCATTATTATCCAATATGGTTTATGTGTATGTTTTTACTGGGACATATTTTTTATCAACGTCCATATTTCACAATTTTTTTTTAAAAAGTATCCTTTTTAAGGTACACTGTAACTAAAAAAATCATTTTAAATTTTTTAAATATTATTCTTCTAAATCATTCACATTAATGTCCACATTTTTTAAATTCTTTTACAGATTTGTTTATATGGAAATGAATTTTATAAAATGTTATTTCCTTTATGGATTTATAAGTGGTATGGGATACTTTGATTAAAAATATCTTTTAAAATATTTTCTTTATAAATTGTGTGACTTATATAAGATTTCATGAAAAGGGCTTTTTCACTCAAAGCGTTTCAATATTCATTTTCAACAATATCAACATCCTTTACGGAATACTATTTTTGATTGATGTTTATTTATTATAAGACAATCATCAATATTGTATTTAATTAGTTATGATATGTTTAACTATGGATGTGATATTTATATACAATTTTTGGTTTATGGGTAATGTATTGACATTTCGTATGTTTGTTTTAATATAAATGTTTATGTTTTTTCAACATTTTCATATGATTAATGCAATGGACGTAGTAAGGGAAAGGTGGGGCCCTCTATATCCACTTGATGCATCAGTAGTTCTCATTGGGATATGTAGTTTCTTGGTCGAAGGTCTTCACAAAGTCTTATTTGTTTTCTTGGCATGAGGCCTTGCCAATGTGGTAATGATGTCCGACATTAGGCATTACCTCATTATGAAATTTGTCACTACATGAGATTACTAAACTAGTAGAATATCCATGTGCTTGTTAATATGGTAATGTTTGATATATATTTTCCATTTTATGTTCAAGATTATGTTTAAAATGGCTGCTGTTTTTGTTACACATCTTGCCTTAAAAGTGTATAGCATCCACTGAATTATTTACCCTTACTATGCATCTGATATCACACCATTATTATGTTTTATTTTCCCAGGATGCCAAGAATTTTACATTGATTTATATGCAGGTTTACGATAAATGAATAATTGAATTATAAATGGATTATCTATATTGTATTTTATGTTAAAAAATTTAATGTAATGCTCATGTATGTAATCTATTTTCCAAGACTACTAAAATGATCAATCAATTGAGATTTGATCCCTTGTGATCATTCTAATGTTATGTAATAAAGAACTATCTGTGGGATTCGACAGTTTGTTCATTACAGTTGAATTAGAGGATTTTTAGCAATATCCTTGGAAACATGATTAATAAAACTCTTAATAGAGAATATTACCCTATGATAAAATATTTGGATTAGTATATAAGGACATCCTAGAATATTGTTAAGGTAGATATTTTGTGAAGTTTCCATGAAATACATCCATGTCCGGATATGAGCAGGTAGAGTTGGCTCGGTAAAATATGTACCTAGAAGATAAAACTATGACAAAGAGATTCAAGCTTGACCCGGCTAATCCTGGAACACGACAATGGGCCTTGCTTCACTCTTGGTTACGATACTCATGGGGGATATGATTATGATAATTCAAATTTTCTTCACAAACCATCATGAAGTATTTATGTGTAAATACATACTCAATGAAAACATTTTTATGTTTATGGAATATTTTCATAAACATTTCAATTTATGTTAGGTATTTTATAAGTTTATAATTATGGATTGTGATTTATAAACTAACCTAGTGTATTCCATTACTCAGAAATGGTGCCAATTTGAATGAATGAATACTCCAGCAATACGCATGATCTAATTATTAAAAAGGATCGTATCATTAATGGTCTTAAGAATACATTTAGAAGGGAAACATTCTCCCAGGTATTCTCATCATATGAGGAAATAGTATATTTTGTTAATAAGATAAGTAAATAATTATCTTAGTCCTATGGCTTTGAATGGAATCCATAGAATAAAAGTATGATATAGAGAAAGGTGGATAAAGGGAAGAAGGGAAAGAAGGATTTTCTCATACGTGATAAGTGTGGAAAGAATCATCTTGGTAAATGATTGAAGGTAATAAGAGTTTCTTATAAGTGTAGAGTAAAAAAGAAACCATGTACTTAATAGCATGGGGAAGAAAAAGGTTTCAAAAGTACAAAGCTTCATATATATTGAGATGGGACAATATGAGAATCAATGTCCCATTCATCAGAGTATACCCCAAATGATGTTATTGGATAATAATAAAGTAATGATACTACTTCAGATAAAGAGAAATAATTATAGTTCTTATATTATTTCATTTTAGTGTTTTATTAATGATGTAAAGGTTGTTTTAATTATTGAAATAAATTAGGATTTTACTACAGTACAATTTCATTGAGGATTTTAGATTATGTTGTACAATGAAATGTGACTCAACAACAAGTTAATAATTTTTTAAAATACATGTTTCATGGAATGATAAGCCTTAATATGGTCCTAAAACTGAGGTAGTTATTTTGAAATAAGAGATGGTCTATTTGGATAAATTATATTGGTTATTATTGACTTCCTTGGAAGAAATTAATGGATTTTTTATTCCATCATTGTTGGAGTATTAAATTTTTTTTGGATATAATGATTATATCTAGTACCTTATAAGGAATAATAGAGAATGAATTTAGTCAATAAGTTTTTATGGTAATTTAGTGTGTTACCATGTTTTATGAGAATACATGATGAATGTACTCACATGTTATTATGTGGAAGAGAGATCTTAATTATGTTATGTTGACCTTCCTTGTAGATTTTTGGACTATGAGTTTGGACACACTTATTTTTTAGAATTCTATATGTTTGAATTGATTAAGTTGGACAATGGATACTTTGGTTTAGGGTTAAATCAACTCATAATATTATTTTTGGATTTTTTTTTATAAAAAGACAACATGATGGTAAGGCAACAACCTATCGCATCCAGCAAGGCCATGATACTAGAACCCACAACCAAAGGTCGACACGGGTGCATCGCCTACCAACGGAATATGTGACTCCATGGGTTGTATAATGTATTTTTTGATAAGGTTTGGAAAATTAATTATAGATTTTTTTTGAACCCTATACTATTAGGATAGATATAACATTTTTGAGTTCTATTATCTTTTGGAGTGAAATATAAGTTTTTTGTATAAATTAGTTAAATAATTGACCTCTAACTGTCAAGTATTATTTATTTACCTTAATTATTAGGGAATAGATCTCCAATAAAAAAATGTTTTATCCTAAAACCTTGTGTTTTGTTGATCCAATGATATTTTTACTAATCATAAAGTTAAGGCTTTGAGGACCTTGCTTTTCTATTTATTGTTCCCTTGTTGATGATGGATGACCCTAGTCACTCCCTATAAATATTTAAATATTTTCCTGCAATTATGTGTCTATAATTTCCACCAATGTTCTCTTATTTGAAACACTAATTTAGTGGTGAATTTTTCATTTCCATTTCCCTCTAATTAAGACTTAATTATATTAACCCTATTTCTGATATGGGTTTTTCCACAAATGTACTTTATATTTTAAGTATTTTATTTTTAGAGAACAATTTCAAATAGTGAGGATGCAATTTATTGAATAATAGTTGAATGTAACACTCCATGATTTCATAGTACATTATCTCTTTAATGTAATTCAATAGCTTTTTATACATGCAACAACGAGTTCGAGTGCAACACTACTTACCAAAGTATCCGTTCAAAAGGGTTCATTAATAGTATTAACTGAATATTGAATTTTATATATTCTATATAAATTTAACATTCATATTTCATTTTTTTAATCGAAATAAGTTATAGTGTTAAATAATTCATTTGAGTGACTTTAAAGAATAATTAGATTATATTTTTTTTATTTAATATAATTTAAGTCATTATATGGACTTTTACATTTAAATTTGTCATTAACCATTATCAATATTTTGATAGTTTTTACTTTTTAAAAACTAGATTTTTGGTTTTGACAATATGAATTAATTTTATATTAATTAATGTAACATTTATGTTTTTAATTTGGTGAAAATTCTTCATTTATGAATTTGTATTATAAAAATTTCCATATGGTGAATTTTTTGGTATTTTTATGAAAACATCAAATTTTTGATGAATAATGAAAAGACTGCGTTATTGTTTTAAACCAACATTTAACTAAATAATTATTATATTTTATTTTATTTTTATTTTAAATTAAAAATATATACATAAAAACTATATTATTATAATGTAATTCATTGGATTAAATTTATAATAAAATTAGATATATAAAATATTAGTGAACTTTTGTAGCCTTTTATCCACATTCTAGTCACATTTCCTAACGTGTATAAAAAATAATTGTACCGCTTCTGTGAATTGAATTTCAAAAATCAGAGAGACATAGTTGACAATAGTAAGTAAAATTTTGATCAATAAGATGAATGCAATTTTTGGTGAATAGTAACTTTTGAATTTTATTTATCACGATCAAAAGTAATAGGGTAATTAATGTTAAAAAAGAAATTATAATTACACTAACACATGTCCTAGTTCTATTTTATAAGTTTATTTAAACCAAAATAAACCATAGGAATAAAATTATATCCTTTATTATACACATGGATTAGATTAGGACATATAATATTATTTTATTTAAAGAAGAGTTAAAAGTGTTAAATTCAATATTAAATAAATAAATAATTTATTTTTGGGATATATGTATGATAATTTCATCTAAAAATTTTAATTTAAAATGTGAAAATATTTCCTCTATCATGGTATTTTATTTATAAATTTTATACATTAAATGATTAATGTTATTTACAACACAATGATGATGAAATAATTATCATATTAATGCAAGATTAAAAAATTGATATCATTAATATAAAAATAAATTTATATTGAAACTGATGAAGAATTAAAAATATTTTATAGGTAAATGTGATAATTAATGTTAGATTCAATGAATTGTTTCTATGAAATAAGAGTGTTATGACTTTCAAAAATACCAAATAGTAAATAGTGTCAAAATTGTCATTAATGAATTTTTATAACAAATACTCTATTATTAAATGATATAACATTCGTATAAATATAAGGTTCGGCCAAAAGATGTATATAATGATATATATTTGAATCATGATCCATTTGTGTTTCTCTTGTATTTTTATAGTGTGTTTATGAACCATTTATTATAATAATACAAGAAGACATGTTAAAAGTTAAACGATTTAACTATGAGTTTAATCTAAAAGATAAGGATAATATAGTGACCAAAACCTAACTAAAACATATTGGTTAAGACAATATTTACCCATACCAACCTTATCCTTCAAATAAAACCATTTAGATCCATTATAAACAAAAAAATTCATAATAAAATAATATATCAATCTTTTCCTAAGGTGCCTCTCACCCCTCTTTTAAAAGGGAAATTATCCTTCTCTTAATTTAACACTTCCAATGTAATTTGGCTCATCCAACCCCTACTAAAATAACCTACCAAATACAATCAATTTTTTAGAGTCCTTTATTTTATCATAAATCTATCTTATGAATCCCTTCTGATCAAATCAAAAGGAAGCACCCAGAGAAAAGGTAATAATTTAATAACTTCTTTCAAAGTTATCTTCATCTTTCACTTCCTCTTTATTTTTTGTTTCCATACCAAAATAATGACTCCAGAAGATTATAAATAATATTAAGTTATTATAAATATGTTATAACAATAGTAATTATTCTATCCATCCTATTAATAAAAAATTCAACATTTGTGCGTACGTACGACATACCGTATCCACATTGCGGTGTAGTTTGTTTTTCAACACTTCATTATTTTGATGAGAATAATATTGAGTATTATTTATGTAAATAATAAATATAACATGTAACTGATTCTGTATATATAATATACTATTCAATTATATACTATTTCACCATCAATATATTGATATCATCACTCGTGTGTACGTATGACTAACTGTTTCCATGATGCGATGAGATTCATTTCCACATTCACCACACAACGATGATTATAAACATGTCTATTATTAATAAATATGTAATATATGAAATAATAATTCCAATGGATATATATATATGTGTGTGTGTGTGTGTGTGTTTTTGTATTTAAATATATCTCATTCACTTACTTCTCTTCAATATGATATGAAAACGGGAACAAGGTTTATGCATACATTCGACCAACCATCCCCATAAACAGTGTCTTCCATTTCATATATCTATCTATTATAAATAATTATATTCTAAATATATATAATATATAATCATGTTTTATACTCTATAAGTATTTAAATGATGATATATGTGATCTTATGAAGAATAACAAGTTAAAACATGTTTGATAAAGAAAATGACTATTACCCAAATATTAATTTAACATCTAAATATTATTAAATGGGTTGTATAAATTTATTTATTAATCATGTATGATATCATTAATATTAATATGGTTCTGGTATAGTTTAATACTATACTATGGTCATTATACAAGATTATAAACGTACCCTTGACGAAGGGAATGTTGAAGGTAAGGGTTAATTCCTCAATCTCATTATTATCCAAGATTGTTTATGTGTATGTTTTTACTGGTACATATTTATTTTCCATGTCCATATTACATAAAATAGTATTCAAAAGGATTATTTCTAAGTTACTCAATAACTAAAACATCATTTTAAATGTTTTTAATATTTATTCTTCAAAATAATTATCATTAATGTCCACATTTTCAAAATGGTTTTATGAATTTATATATACGAACATGAATGTTTTAAAACATTAATTCCTTTTAAATATTACAATGGGGTATGGGAAAAATTTATTAAAAAATATATTTTTATTGACATACTTTATAAATTGTGTGACTTTTAAATGATTTCATTCAAAAGGGGTATTTCACTTAAAGTGTTTTACTAATAATTTTCAACTATGTAAACATCATTTACTAGATATTAATATTGATTGAGGTTAATTTATTATAATAAATTCTTACATATTGTATTGAATTTGTTATGATATCTTTAACTGTGGTTGTGATATTTTTATAGAATTCATAGTTTATGGAAAATGTGTTGACATTTTGTTTTCTAGTTTTAATACAAAGGTCCATGTAATGTTTTAATATTTCATATGAGAAATGGAATGGACTTAGTAAGTGATAGGTGGGGCCCACAATAGACCCATGATGCATCGGTAGGTATCATTGGAGCATCTTTTGTCCTGTCACAAGGCCTTGAAAAAATATTGTTTGTAGTCTTGGAATGAGGCCTTGACTATATCGTAATTATGTCTAACGTTAGGCATTATTTAATTAGGAAATTAGATACTACATGTGATTATTCAACTAATATAATAATCATCTGTATGGTTATATAACATTGTTTGATTTATTTATTCAATATTATGTTTTTTATTATGTTTAATGTTTCTTTTTTTTTATTACACAAGTTTTTTTAATTGTTTAAATCATTCGCTAAATTATTTATCCTTACTCAGCATCTGATATCACTCCATTCTTATGTTTTATTTTCCCAGGATTCCAAGATGTATAGTATGATTTATATGGTTGTTTAATATTGTTGATAAATGGAATTCTAAAAGGATTATATATTTTTTCTTTTATGTAATAAATTGTAATATAATGTTAATGTATGTAATCTATTTTCTAAGACCGCTAGAATGATGGGTCTTTCGGGATTTGATCCCTTGTGATCATGCCATTGTTATGTAACATTTCACCAACTCAGGGAATTTGGGGTCAAGGTATTACACCACAGACAGTGTTCCTTCAACACCTAAGAATGTTGGAGAATGCTACTAAAGAAACATGGGAGTCAAATATACCATACTCGTGGTAGGTCCAACTTCACCATTCATCGATTTCATCATACATTAAAAAACCTGTCAAAACGGTTCATTAGTACTTGAATATGGAATAAGTGGATGATCCACAAGTGGCATGATAAGAGGGATGATCGGAGACATATGTCCCTCTACCTCAAGAACGTGATCATTTACACATATAGTCTGTATGACTTAAGAACATTGTGGTAGAATTATGCTACAATTCCAAAAAAATATTTGAATGAATTCAATAAATTTAGAATATTAATTTTATGAAACTATAGAATTTGAAAAATAATTCTTATAACAATTAAAAATCCTATATTCATCTCTTAAAATCAATGCATAGACATAGGAATGAACCATAACAGGCTATAAGAGTGGACAAAACCCCATTACCCACTATAAAGGTCATGTTCGGGATATCTCATTAGGATATGCATATGGAATATTGTTGTTCATAGGATATAAAAAATTATCTATATGAAAACATCGTCATTACACATTTAAATGATTTTAGTCAGAAAAATCCAATAATAATCCATCATCCATCCAATAATGTCACATACACCTTTTGAGACAAATGATGGCACCCAAATGGATATTGTTCTCATTTAAATTTTAGTTATTTGGGTATTTATAACATCCATAAATGGTTGAGCAATATCCAATTCCATTTTACAATTCATGAGGGACCATACACCTAATTAATTAATGAATGGTACCCATTGATCTCAAACCATTTCCTGATTCAAATCCTACTATACGTGTCATCATAATTATATATAGATAAGAAAATTTCCAACAAATATGCAACATGAAATGTTTACTAGAAGTAAAAAATGACATGGTAAAATGCCAAACATATTCATATTGTTCCTATTGTGATGCATGTTCATACTCATAACCCTCATTTCATCAGTTTATGCAGTGATATCATAATTCCAATATGATAAAAATCAACAACATCATAAATTATGTGAAGCATCCCTAGGTGAAATCAAATCAATGGTAATGGAAGAATCAATAACAATCACAAGTAAGGAAGATTGTTCTTTACCCTGTAAATGGGTTGGAAATTCCAATGCATGATTTATAAATAATTCCATAATAATTACCAATATTATATATATTGTTTCCAAATAGGAAAACAATAATGTACAACCTCTTATGAAACATATTGATGTCACCGACATGTATATTACAAAACTTGTGCCCCGAGCCCGGTTGGCCGCATGACCCCTAACATGCCTCCTCATAAGCCAATGGACTTTTACTAGCAGTAGGGGAGAGAAGGTAGTATAATGGTGTGAAAATACCCATATGTCATAGTAAAATGGTGTACATAACAAATAGTAAAGAGTAGCAGAAGTGTACCATAATAGACATATACTGTAAACAATACAAGCATTATGAAATTCAGCGGATGACTTAAGGAAATAATGATATAGAAAAATAATGATTAGAACTTTTATTATAAAAACACGAATGCATGGAATGGTAATAAACAGAAAATTTTAAACATGAAAAATGCATGAAAATCGAAAATTATAAAATAAAAAAAAATAGAAAAAGGTTCTCTATAAAATATGTTGTCTAAGAATGATCCTCAGTTATTATGTTCCAACTAATTAGTAAAAACCAACAACCTGATGTTTTTTATATATTGTATCCATACCTTTATGAAACAATCCTCTTGGTATCCATAGGAACCTCATGAATGCTAGGAGGAAACATCTTAGTAGGACACCACCGAAGATGTCTACGTGTAATCTGAGTAAGATTTCCTCAGAAAACTATGTGAAACTAAAAATAGAAATATAATAAAATGAACGGTAAATATACATCCTCCCACGTTGGTTCCTAAATGATAAATGGAGTAGTATACCTACTTTAGGCCATTTATGGTATGTATGATAATTTCACAAGGTATATATATATATATAATTAAACATATTTCAATAGATTTTGGGATGCATTGGGGTGTAACTCATAGAAACCCAATTTCTGGAAGGTCTCAAGAGCTAACCCCTAGTCCAACTCTAAGGGTTATGAAGGTATCTTGTCAATTCGCAGGGGAGCTCTCCCAACCATCAACAACCCATGCCCATAACTATCTTTGGGTCCACAAATATAAGCTCACATGATCTTCTCATTAAGGCTCACATGGTCCCTTATCCCAACAACCATAATTCGTAATATTAATAAATACATTGGGCCTGAGTCATACAACTCTCATGCCCTCATCAAATCTATAACCACATAAAAGGCAAAAAACATCACAATTTAAAACACTTAATATATGACATATTATGAATATTCATTTAAATCATGAAAATTTATTTCTAACTTATTTTTTTCAAGAATTGAGGCAATACTTACCATGCAATTTATTGGCCCTAAACAATTCCAACTTACCATTTGAATTGATATAAGACAACTATTACACCTATGTATAATTCATGGTCTTATAGAATCCTCTAAAAGATCAAAATCATTAAATTCATTTCAATATAACCCATTTATTTAATGTGAGCCAATTTAATCATGGTATCTCATTCACATTAGCTACCCTAGAAAATAAATTCATAAGAGAACATGCCTTGGAAAAGGTTATATCGAATAGGAACATTACCATTAATTGAAAATATAAGCCAAAGAGGTCCAATAACCCAAGGGGTGCCTTGGGTTCACAAAAATAATTTTGATACAAAAGAATATTTAATTTATAATCATGTTGTGTGATTCAAAAGGGATTATTTCATTTTGTGATATTAGCTTAATATGGACAATTTGAATGTCACACCCCTTGGGTGTTATTATAGAGAATAGGTGTTGTCAAACCCCCAAACCATGATTCCATCATCCAATTTCAACAGATGTAGATCATTTATACATGATGGAATCAACACAAAATGGAGGTCGGAAAAGGACGGCTCACGAAATTATATAATAAATATGAAAAAACCCAAACTTGAGTGGAAAAATATATGGCCACTTACCATAGGAGTGTTGATGAAGCTTCACATGTTATCCAAATTATATTTTAAGTTTTATGGAAGAGATATTAGTTTGTTTCCAAAGCCCTAAAAATAGGGAATATGAGCTTGAATTTAAATAACAGAATAACAGGAACAATTTACCAATGAATGAAGTGAACGAGGGGTTAGCCTTACATTGGGATATCCAAGGCCTTCGATGGAATTGGAACATGAAACAGGAGGTAGGATTAGTAATAGATATTATTATAAGGAGAGTTTGAGCTCAATGAAAGGAGAACCCATCTGTTTATTCCTCTGGAAAAAAATGTGCAGATGAAAAAGGATAAAGGTTCAAGTGTGTGTATATGGTAGGTTTTAATGAAATTGTTAACGAAAAATTAGTGTACATGATTTAAAGACTATGAAATAATTGTTCATCAGTGATATTTCCCCATCTCAAATAGGTTACACCTCCATTTTGCAGGTCTTTACAATTGTAAAAACTATTTAAAGACTTGAAGGTGATATTATCTACTATCGCACGGTTTAGAGTAAATGTGTGGCCTAGGTCACATGGTTTCCTATAACCATGCGACCATGAAAACATACAATTTGTCGAAACGTCACAGATCAGAACTATCCTTGTACACTCGTTGGTTCGTCCCTTGTCTATATCATACCATTACTATGATAAAATTAATGATTAAAAAGAAAAAAACCAATGATCTATACCATGGACAAAAGTCATGTTGTTAAATTAGGTTTAATTTATTTTTGTTATCTTATGATTATCATCCTATTCTGAATTATAGTGGTCATGAATAATATTAAAAATTCATAAAAATAATAAAACCAAAAATCATTTTTCCATGCTCTAAAGATCTATTTACAAATTATCTAGGAGAGATCATTTAAATTAATACTTACCTTAACTTATGAATCTCCATGATTAATTATATTGAATCTGGGGTCACATTTTTATAAATTTATCTAAAATAAATATAGTCAAATACTTCATAATGGTTTATAAATATAATCTGAATTGACCCATGCATAACCCTTATTGGTATAACCTGAGGATAGTAGTTATTCAACTTTTTCATACACCTAGAGATGATTTCATTAATACCCAACAATCTTTTTTCATGGTTTCTACACAAACGTAAATATGTGATATAACATATATCTACATGTTATACGTAGATAACAATGTAATGACTAGGAGAAACACATAATCACTACATTACCATAACATTAGAATGTTATCTTATTCAAAAACTAATTCATTCATTATATCCAATGGATGTGAACAAATGTAATATTATCGCGATCAAAATATATTAATTATTCACCAAAATGACTAAACACTAATTTGATACTAACTGAGAATCCCTTGACATTCACAACTAGGTCCAGCACTAAAAACACATACTTATTTATATTATCATTAAATACATGTCATATTATTGAATATATACAATCACATATATCACATTATTATTATAATCATAATATTTTTTTACATTCAATGAAACATTTTGTTTATTTACTTTTAGTAATAGATAATGACGTTATTTTACAACACATCTGATCATTTATTTATAATTTATATCCTATAAATTACATTATATACTTTTAACAAGTGATACTTATAATCATAACCTAGGGAATGTAAAATGTAAAAAATTGTTTTGATTTAGTAATTAGTAAGGGAAGTACTCATCCATGCTACATCAATGGTTAGATCAAAATCATACGGGAAAAATTGAGAAGGGTGAAGCATATTATTAAATATAATATAGAACAATAAGAGTTATCTAGAAGAAAAAACGTGTATTGTCAAAAGAGAAAATATATAACATGGAATAACAGTGTGGAATCATGAAACAATAAACATGATCCATGGAGCATAATCATAGGTGTAAAGATATTAAATGTCATGGAAATAAAAATTAAAAGAAAACAATGGAACTATTATAGGTTTATAAGTAATAATATAGTGGATTGGTAATCATTACTCATTTCCCATTACATGGTCAAGCAGACACCACTACCTGATTCCCATAGTAAAGTTTTCTTCACAAATTGATTACTATTGATATATGGGTTCATGAATGAATAATTAATTTATTTTTCATATTAGATACGGTATCACCTATTGATTTCCATAGTGGAGTGACAATCAATAATCAATCCCCAAAATTATATCATTTTGTTTAAATCTATAACCAATTAATTAGATAGAGATATATGACCCAAAAAAATATAATGAATTTGTATGTGATTCACTTGAAAAAAATCATTAATCACATCATAATGATAACATATAAATAATTTTTTTCACATTATTTATATATTTTAAATATAAAATTACCTTCAAGAATATAAACACTTGGGACGCATAACTAAAAAACCCCAATAGAATATTTTACAAATAAAATATGATTTTTGTTTATGAAATATAATTTATATTAAAATAAACACATTAGATTTATATATTTCATGGTAGGTAAATTATAATGATGTTTTTTTTTGAAAATGTAAATGTCTTTGATATAAAAGATAAATTTATGGACACTATAAACTTTATTTTAAAAAGGTCACATTTTTTAAATTAAAAACAATTCATTTAAAAAAATTAATTATTCAAAATAATTATCAATAATTATCCCTTGAAAGGGAATAACGGTTTCAGTATAGGGAAAATATTTTTTAAAAAATATTTTATATTTAAATGAATATTAAATAATAGATCAATGAAATAATATATCAGAAATATAAAAGGTGAGGTGGATGATTTAGAGAAAAATTACTTTTGAAAAATAACGTAAATATTTGATAATTAAAATTACATAAAATATGTCAATATAAATTATTATTCGAGGATTAAACATTTGATTTAGAATGGATTGAAAAATGTAATAGAATACCTATTTAAAAACAAAATTATGAAAATAGGTACTAAAATTTCACATTATAAATTATGTAATGTAAAATAGGATGTATACATCAGAAAAAAAAATTAAACGAGATTCTTAATAAAAAATTGAAAATAATCATTATTTAAAAATATGGAAAAAATGGGATAAATTAATTAAAGCATATGAGTATTATTCCCAACAATGGAAAACTTTTTATGGGGGATAAATTCATCACGGATAAAACATCAATAAAGATCTTCATATTTTCTGAAGAAAATTTTTTACATACCATCAAATAAAAATAATGTCGGAAAATTATGATTATAAGATTTATGTTTAACCAGATGCATTATTACTCAATGAGAAGATTTGAGTTAACCCAAATTGTGGAAAATTTATTAAATTATAAATAAATTTGAATTGAAAAAAAAATAAAATTTAATGAGTTTTAAAACATCCTGAATTTCATGAGTATAGATAAATATAATCATTAGGTATTAATCAACCCATATAAAATAAATGGTATTCTGAAATATCAAAAATGTCAAATTGATTTGAAAATTAGAAAAAGAAACCATTAGTTTATATTACCATTTATTAGAATGATCTATAACCACAAATAAAATAAGAATTACTCTCTTACTCACTTTTTAAGAAATATTTTCCATATATATAATCATTTATAAATATATATAGGCATATTAGACAATTTTTATCTATTTTTGATATCATATGTGAATGATATTCTTTGAACTGATTTTATAATAACATTTTTTTATTTTTTTTATCTCAAATTTCACCATTAAATGATCATAAATGCTACTGGAATTTATGTTTCAGGATAATTTCAAATTTTAAATCATTATAATTGAAATTTGATTGTTACGGTTATGATAGAAAAAATTGGTGCCCACATGTTTCAATGATCATTTGAAAAAAAATGATTATATATTAAATAATGAGTTTATTATTAATGCTAATGTTAATGAACATAGATTAAATTATTATTTATATATTTATTTAAGAAACCATAATTAATTAATTTTTCTTAGTAATCCATGATTTTAATTTATATAATTTTCCATGTCGGTTCTTAAAGAAACCCACACATGGACATACGATAATTATGGGATTATTATGATTATTATTGTTGTTTCATTTATAATAATATTACTATTAAAAAGAATAATTATATTATTAAGACACTTTTACTATGGAATATTTTTTATTTCATAGAGTTAAATAAATAATAAATAATAAATATGAAATGTGTGATATGTCAGTTCATTTAAGTGGTAGTCTGAACACTATTCAAATGACTATTTCCTTTTTCTAAATACACTATGAAAAATTTGTTCAATTATTCCATCCATAGAATAATAATTATAATTATAAATACTATAATTATTTCATATATTGTAATAAAAAAATTATATTTGGGAACATTAGATAAATTGAAAATTAATTAATGAAAAATGAGTACTCCTATTGAAATCATTGTGTTTTCTTTTGAGGATTCCTTTGAAATGGAGGTACTATAAAAATATATTTTTATTATAGCCTCACGAATGATATACATGGATATAACAGATTTAAAATGCTATATTTTCAATATGAAAATAAATTATCTGAGAGGTATATATGGGGTTGTGAGAGGACACTATTATAAGTTGTGAGAATGTAATTTATTAAATATATCAACTTATGAAAATGACCCAGAATGTTTCACTTGTCAAAATGACTCTAAAATAAATAATAATGGATTTTGGGTTTATATAAATCATAGAGAACCTCAAAAAATCATCTTCGAACTTTTTTTTAAAAATGGTTGAATGTATTTTATTTATAGAATTTTTACTTTTACCATTGTTGTTATAGTATTTGAAGTATTTATTATTAAACTAATTCACATGTAATACATAAAAAAATTAATTATAGACTAATTTTAAAAATAATTATATAAAACTTGTAATAAATTTTATTAGAAAAAATTATGATGTATAAGAAAAATCAATTTTAATTTTAATGAATGTCACCTGAAAAAGCCTTTATTTAAAAAAAGTTTATTTTTAAGCATAACATTAATCTCCCATATAAAATAATGAATTTATTTTAAATTCATTAGATACATTTTATAATTATATAGAAATAAAAAAAAATTATCTTTGAATGAAATCCAAATACACATTTAATGATAATTTAATTTACATAAAATAAAAGTCTAAAAATGTTCTAATTGGAAACTAATATTGGAATTTACTAAATGTTAATATTGGGTTTTTAAAATGAATAATGGATTTCAAAAATGTAAATATTTACATATTTTATCAAAACAATATCTTATAAACTTCTATGTATTTATTATATAACTATAAATATACAGTTTGGGCAAAAAAGGTATTTTCTCCATTTACCTAAAAGTTAATTATTTTAGACAAATATCAAATATTTATTGTACCCTAATTATGAAATTATGAATCTAAAAATAATATTTATGGTGTAAATTTTTTTTTTAAATTTTACAATTTTTCTTTCGTATAAAAATTGATAATGTAATAAAAACTTTGTTCATATGAAGATAACATTTTAAAGTATTAGTATTTACTTCTATTATTAATTACTATAAGTTACTAATAAAATTGGTGATAATATATTTTAAATATCAATAAAATTTATATTATAATTAATTTACTTATATAAATTACATAATCATTATTTTAAAAAATATTAAAATAAAATGATTTAATTAATTCTATAAATGAATTAGTAAAAAAAATTTCCATTACATTAAATGTAATATATAAATATTGTGTAAAATAAATGTGATAATTAACATTTTATAATAATAATTACAAGATTATATCGTCATTATTTATTGTCAAATATCCCTTAAATATGTCCCTGTCTGGTTTAGGAATAATTTAATCACTAGTTTCTATCAAGGATGGTGATTCCATTACAATAAACCTCATAGAAATATGTTTCTTTTTAATTTTTCTTACATAAAATTTCTCCCATACAATAATTGTTTTATTACCTAACATTCTTGGTCAAATTAAATCCATTTTTAGCTTAAAATAATTATTAATGGAATAATGAGTTTAATAAAGGATATTTTTTCATCCATATTCCATTTAATTCATTTTTTTAGTAAAATATGATAATACAATAACTAAATTTTATTCCATCCAATATAATGTATATATTATAATGAAAATTTTTTAATTTATCATATATTTTTTTAATTATGGTGATTCCTATATTATAATCTATTGATCGAATAATTATTTCAGGAAAATACTTAGTGAAATTCCGAATCATTATATTTCTCAAGGTTAGTGAAAACTGTGAGTCGTAACCTTCCAAAACATGTAATACTTATAGTGGCCCAAGAAGAACCAGTATATATTACATATTTTTTTTTGAATATTCATTATATATTCCAAAAAAACATGAAGTAGAGCAGTAATGGTTAGTTTTAAGAAGGAATAATACAAATTAACATAAAATTTAAGTACATTATTCATATTATATAACTTCATTCATTACATAAGGTACCAATATAGACTCATCATACGTAGTAACATTTCTCATATCCTGGGAAAAGTAAAACATATGAGGGGGTTATATTAGTATCTTAGAAAAGGTAACTAAGTATGATATCTTCCAATGTATTTATGTTCAAATAAGAATATCAAGAGAAAATCGGTATGTGACCATGTTATTATCAATAGATAATCATATCTCATAAATTCATCAATCAAAATCATGATTCATAGATAAAAAATTAGTATATAAAAATATATTATAATTACCAAAAATCAATTATGACCACTTATTTTAAAACATATTTATATAAATATGTCAAAAAACTCTATCACCATCACATATATAAAATCCATATCAAATATAATGGTTAACTTATAATGCCAACATATCATAGATTATTATGCATAACTACATGTTTATCATATCATAGTGGATGAGGAATTAACACATATTTCCCATATCTTATAAGACTATTAATTACCACATATTCACTATATAATAATGGATCAGTAATACCAATTTATTTCCCTTATCGTAGTGGATCAAGCTACCCTTCTTTTTTCCCATAGTGGATCGAGAACACTAACTAATTTTCAATGATTATATAATGATATATTTGTAATTTATAATTGAAATGGTGGGATATAATGGTACAAAATATCACAATATCAAAACCATACATATAAGTTCTCTAAGATCATAAACCATTCATCATATCAACGTATCATAACCCATAACAAAAAAAAATGATTTCTTAAAGATCTAATCAAAATATAAATTACCCATGGGAAAGAGAAGGGTTCCAAAGAAGAAATCATAATTTATGATAATAATAATACATCCATAAATATATAGTGGTTTATACAATAATATAAATCTCCTATCAATAATAAAAACCCCTAAAGTATGTTGACAAAGAAATAATATTTTTAATAAAATATTATTTATAAGGGTCGTTGAAAACATTTGAAAATATCATTCTACATTTATAATATTTTTACACAAAATAAATAAAATTTAATTATATTATATTTATTTAAATATAAACACATTAACATTTATTTCAATCATTAAAGTAAGGAATGATCATGATGCCTTCAAGATCAATTTATTTAAAATATGTTTAAAGAAACTATTCCTTTCACCACATTGTAAAATGTCAGAAACAATTTATTAGGAAATATATTTATCATGGATGATTAAATTTTAAAACAATTTAAATAAATTAAAAGGTATTTATAAGTATCTTTTTAATATATTTTACACTTTTTATAACATTCATAAAATAATTCATTATATTATGTATATGGAAGAAAATTTCTTTTGACCAATGAGGATTGAAGATCAACTGTTATTTGAAACCATGTTATAAATTGTTGTAGTAACTAATGATATAAAAATTTTATTAATTAATGACAATTATTGGAGTATAAAGGGTGTTATAAAATATATAGGGTTTATTGGAAATGTCTTATAAAATTTCCCTGGACATAAATTTAGAATAGGTAATACTGAAAAAAAAAACGAGGTTGTAACAAAAACCCTCTATATTTTGAAACCTTGGAATCATAATACCCCTTAAAGAATAAAATCAATAGATACATTAAGTATAATTATAATAAGAATAATCTTTATATTAGATATAAACTGGTATATGTATATCTCTCAAAAAATAAGATAGATTTATAACATAAAACAAGTCTAAATTGAATAATATTGAGACAATGAACCAATAAAAATTTGGTCATCTCTTATTAAAAAAGTGATGAATGAGTTAAAATTATATAGATTTTTATGTCAAAATAATTTTCAGGAATATGACCACAAAATAAATTCATTTTTATTAAAATTACCAAAATAATTAAAATAAGTGGTTAATATGGAATATGTCCCACTAAAAAACATGTGATGAGAAACCCTTACATAATTTCTATTTTTCATCGTATGTTCTTGAACATAATATATAAAAAATTTATATTTATTATTAATAATTTATAGGAAAATAATAATATAATTGATAGATTTTATTAGTTACGGATTTCCCTTTATCACCCATTCATTAACAATTTATTATTAAAATATTTATTCCCCATGTGATCACATCATCATTATTCATGCTTGTTTCAGTTGAGTAGTCTTGGTTATAGTACATTAATTATATTAAAATCAAACCCATTATTTTAATTTTTTCAAATGTATTATATTTAAATAATTTTTTTTTATTTTTAATCTATTCATATAATATGTTGAATAAAAATAAAATACATCACATCATGGATATTGTATTTAATAGGTAAGAATGAGTGATGCTACCAGTTTTTTATAGATACACTAAAAATAATAATAGTTTTAAATTAAAAATTATATCATATATATCATAAATTATTTTACATATATACTATTTCTAATGATGAAATGCAGAATGAATCACATCACTTTTTGGAGGTGGTAGTTCACATGTAAACAAGAGTGATGTAATAATTTCCCTATAAATTGGAAGCTAATAAGTTATCTAATATAATATATTTCAACAAGAATAATTACTTCCTAAAAATAATATATATATTATAAAAAATTAATAATATCCAACAAATAAATATGTTCATGAAAAATTAATTATATCACTATGTGTAGCCAGTTGCCCATACATATTCATGAGAAATAATTTCATTTCCAATTTCATAGAAAACATTATAGAAAAGGTTATTCCATGATCATAATATGATATTAATATTTGATTGATAATTTTATTTTTATGTTGTAATAGATAAGATATAAATTAATCATATAAACGAATAGGTAAATGGAAGTATATCATTTGACTTATTACCTCTTATTTGAGAGAAAACCATGTAATTTATTCTCAATAGTCCTAGGGAGTGTATTTTTTGGAGACCATCACATAAATAACATATATAATGATGAATAGGAGTGGTTTTTTCATGTTTTCGTTGAGTTTAGTAGATAGGGTTTTGTGAATTATAGAGGATATGAGTTAAAAATTTATATGGATATGAATGGATACACTTGGAACTACATAATGGATATAAATATAATAAATTATTATTCATGGGAAAGTGGGACAAATAATAAAAACATTAAAATATAAGGTATTTTAATGTTGAAGTAAATTGAGCTAATAATTTATATATATGTTTTCGTGGAATTTAAAACATTATCATTTGGTTTAACCCTTTTATTAACCAACATTATCTTCGCCCGTGGTAATAAATTTTTAAATAGTTATATATTAATAAATTTACATGTAAGATAAAAATTACAAGAAAAATGATCAAGGAGTGAAATTTAAGACCATATCCCAATCTTATATTTCACGTTCATGACTTTTGAAACATTTAAATCTTTTAAGAGAATATAATTTAACATAAAATAACAATAATTAAAAAAATTTAACTCTTTACACTGTTTGACTTTAAAGAAATCACGATATGTATGAGATTCAAATTAAAATTATTTAAATATATAGAATACATTATTATTTATCTTAGTTTTCATTTTAAACGATAACACATAAATAAAATATTACATTTAAATTTTTTAATATTATTTACAATGATTTTGGTGCTGTTTGTGTGCACACTGTGTAAATGTTAAGGTTTTTATAATATCAGTAAAAATTTAAAAAAATTCACCATAAAAATAACTAAATTATTTTAAAATTTTATATTTATATTCACTTATAAAATATTTAAATATGTATTTCATCTTATATGATAATTTAATATCATGTGAGTAACATTTAATAATTTTAATTATATAAAATAATATGAACGTATTTTATCTTTAATTAATGGAAATAAAATAAATGATTTTCAAAAAAAATTAACAACTAAATAGAATTAATGTCGAAAATTTTAATATTGCAAATATTTTTAATGATGTTGGTTCTTTATACCTCAATTTAACCTTGTTTGTGTTTTTTTACCATTATTGATGTGACAACATTTTTACAATTGTTACTATTAATTACGAACAAATGGATCTATTAACAAAATATGAACATACTAATTATAAATATTGAATCAATATTTTAAGATTAAATGTCTATAATATTAATAAGTAAATTTGAAGATAATCTTATAAAATGCCATGTAAATTTTGTATAGAAACAATTCATTTTTGTTTATAATTATATTTTTTTGAAAATATTATGCAAAATATGAATTATAATTACATTAAAAGAATTATATTTAATAAAATGAAACCAATTAAATTTTAAAAAAATTCTGAAGTAGTTATTTTAATATAATTTAAAGAAAAAAATTATTTTATATTAATTTTTTTTGTAACAATTTAATGAAAAATTAATTATTTCCAAAAATTCAGAAAAAATTCATCTTCTAAAAATTTTATTTATAATGATTCCAAAATAATTAAATATTATTTTAAAAAATAAATTTTGTAAAATTCTTAAAATTTTATTTCAATATTTTCTCAAAAAAACAACAAAATTAATTTGGATGAAATTTTTATTTTTTGAGTATAAAATGACTTCACTAAAAATTAATTTCTTATTTACTTATAATTCATTAATAAATTTTATTTAGTATTAAAATTATACATATATTTCATAATTAGGTTACTTCAATTCATATCCATTAATTTATTGGCTCTATTATAATGTTCATGTTTAAATAATATAATATTTATTATATATTGAAATTTTCCTAATGCATGGTGTTTCATGTCAAAAATGACATAGATATTATAATTATTTAATAACAAATTTTTTGTTTTATCAAAATATACCCCCACATATTAAAAAAAATTAACACTCTATATTTTTATCCTAATACCATATCATTAAATATTTGTAAATACCACTAAAAATCTCATATCAAACAGAAGGTTAATAATATTTCTATTAATTTGGGAAAGGGGAAAAATAAAGGTTACATAAAATTATACAAAATTTGGATCATAGATATAGATAAAATTACTGGTAATTAAAAATATAAACATGGATGATAAGCATTAATTCCCATGGATAAACATATAGTGATATAGAACCTGTCCATGGGTATGTTATTGACCAAAAATCCATAAATAAATTAGTGTTAATGAATACCATTTTAATATAAATGATGAAATGTTAACAAAATATTTTACTTTGTGATCCTTTTTAATGGTGATGGACACTTATACTATGAAGATAGAGAATACGATAAAATAATACTACCTTATTTATTAGTATTTAATAAGATCAAAAATTTCATTTGGTTCTACTTTGATTAATTTCTAATTCATTATTTAATTTATGAAATGAATATTTGAAATTAATGTCTCATTCCTGATGCACGGAAATTAAATTTTAGAAACTCATAAGATCTAAAAAAGAATCAAAATTTATTCCAACTATATCTAAATATTTAAAAATAAAAAATTGTATGCACAAGATTCCAAAAATAGATAGATATAATACATTAACCTAAAAAATAACACCCATGGTTTTAATTAATACATTGAATAAAAGGATAACCTTTAGACTCCTCCAAAATACATTTTACCACTTTGAAAAATAAAAAAACCAAACTATTTTATCAGTAATTTTATTATGGAATAAATCTCAAATTTATCCTATGAAAACATGATGTTACGTATAATACCACATTCCAAACATGTGATCCTTTATAAAATATAATCCTAATTTATGAAAATGATCTGAATCACAAAGAAACCTCAATGAAAAAACATATTTTTATACAAATTAACACTATCCTTGTTACACATATAAAATAAAAAATTATATAATTTTTTCTACAAAGATAAAATTAAAAACACTTTATCATAAATAACTGTATAACTAAATTATAATATCACAAATAAGGTGAAATTTAATTTATCAAATTATATCCTCTTTTTATAATAACTAATCATTATTATTTTGAAATTAGGTAAATATTAATGGATATATATATATATATCACAAAATAATATATTTTCCAAAATTGTCCCCTTACCAATTGATCACTTTTCTAGTTTATCATATCTGTTCATCATATGATTGAAAATACATAAACAAAGATACTCTAATGAATCATTAGATGTTTCAGGATTCATGTAACCAAAATATCATCGATAACTAATTTATAAAATGTAATTGTTTAATATTAATATATTAAAACATCAATTATTTTAATAAAATAGTGGTAATATGATTAACCATTCATATTTCTTGGTTTCATCCCTCAGAGTAGGTGTTTTACTCGAATAATATCCAAGTACACCATAAATAATATATTTAACCTTTATTGGTATATTATATTGAAATTCAATTTTATCTACTAGGAAATTTGATTTTCCTTGGAAATTAAATTTTTATTACATTATTTTCCACATATAAAACATATTCATTTTACATTATGATAGTCTATCATGACCCCCTCCCTATAAAGTGTACCCCTCATAGGCCAAAAATTTGAGAAGGGAGATAATGACCCATGAGTCCCACCTCTAGTAGGACCCGGGTTGGCGACTTCCACAAAGGTTATAGTAAACACACAGATGGGAGGAATTACTCTCCAAGAGAACACATGAGAAAGAGAGAGATATATTAGAAACAAAACAACTCCCACTCAGAAAAAAATATAAATTAAATCCCAATTTCATATTTTTAATTTCATGAAAAACTACTACAACTAAAAGGGGAAAACATCATGTACCCAAAAGAAAGAAAAATCTACAGCAACCCTAAAGCCCAAACAGCTACTGCTACCCCAAAGCTAGTAGAAACCCGTTTGATCTTCAACATTCTACAAGTGACATAAAAAAGATTATATAAACATAGAGTGAGTATAACATTATAGTATGTAGGATTCTCACAGGATCCACTCATTCAATAGTATATAAAGAATGTTAAAGCATAGTGGATAACAAGTGAAACAAACTCATCCCCTAAAAAGGAAGACTATGTTCCTAGCCTCACATTGTATACTCTAACCATATAATGCATTCAATAGTATATAATATAATAATCAATGTCAACGGTACGATATTATTACTTCCCCTCTATTTTTCTGCTTTGGCCCAATGTCGCACGTCCTACAAATCTCTCTCCAATAAATGATTTTCTATAGACACCTGGGAAAAGCACCAAAACATGGACTTCCTAAAACAAACCCACCATGTCTACATAACCGAACGAACTAGGTTATTTCTGGGAGCCACCACATCTCGCATGTATACTGCATCGATTATTAAACATTAAGCCATTACAGCCCATACACAAAGTAAGTATCCTCAAGCCATCATAGCCTTTATGCATTACAGCAATAGTAGTACATAGGAAACATTATCCAAAATATATGTGTGTGAATAACCTCAAGACATTAGATCCCTCTACACTCATACATGGGGAAAACTAAACGTTGTCCCTACTAGCACAATTAACTACAAAGAGAATATAGTGGGGATAATGGGGGTAATCAGCCATTCATCCTCCCACATGAATGTTGGAGAAAACACCCCCATAGGGCTCAGAATCCCTGAGGGGTCAGTTACCCAAACTGACGGTGTGATGTTGTGTATAGAAACACAAAAAGTATAGAATATTATGTATCTAAACACCACACTGTGATCATAACCTAGTCTTATACTCCAAAATAGATAACGAATCTCAGACTCCCAACTACCAATTCAAAGTCTATGTATCCTATAAGAACACAACCATTTAAATGCTAGTAACACATTACTTAATTTCATTTTTAACAGTTTCACATTTGGTTAATAAATTCATTAAATATTAAGTAACCATCAACAATTCCAAATTATATTTCATTAGAATCACGCCCAATGAAAATTGTTCCTTCAATTTTCCACTTCAGCATTTCATCCCAGCAATCTCCAACCCCATGGGTTAAAATAATTTATTCAATTATTTATTTACAGCATTTAATTTCCATATTCCCATGAATTTTATAAAAAACATATTATGCTACTAAACCCAAGGAGGCTCAACATTGTGAGTAGATGAACTATTGTCGAGTCTTTTCAGCCTATATCAACGGAGTAGACACATCATACCTTAAAAAGATAATCATGAAAAGTGTGTGTCATTCCCCAAGCCTTTTTACCCCTATTTGGAAGAAGTGTAAGTAAGATCAGCTACCTTGAGACGTGGGGAATGTAATGTAGATAAACAACCATTAAGAATCCTCCAACATTCAAAAATTGACATAAAAACCTGTTTCATCAACCCTAATGTCCTCCGAAGCATCCACATGCATAAACCGATGAATATCTCCACACTAGGAGCCAACTACTACCATAACCAGTTGGCCTCCCATCCCCCCACATATCACAATAGTCATCGAGGCTCACATCCCAACACAAGAAATAGCAGAACAAACATCATATCAATTAGGATCTTTGCCCATAAACAAGGAAAAGGGTCACTCAGAACCCTATGAGGAATTATCTTTTATCAAAAACCCATTAGTTTAATCCATCATGGATTAACCGATTTGTTATCCGGGGGTTCTAACATCGAGAAACCTAAGTGTAAGTTATCCCAAACTGATTAAACATGGTTACTGCATCAATTTGATTAGCATAAAATTACAAAAACAACCCTATGATTCATTCACATGCCTCTTTATCTTTATCCAATAATTTTATATTAATTCCATATTTACGTTCTTTACCAATTTCCATCATGAAAGAAAATCTAAATAAATCAAGAATAGATATCACACTATCTATAAAAACATCAGGCAATAACATACAATCGATATTAATTTTTTATCATGTAAAAATATTTATTATGTAACATACATTTTGATCTAGTGGGATAAAACATGATAACACTATTGTTTAACGTAAAATAAAAGAGAAGCAATGAATCCCCTACCTCAAACAGTTATTGGTCTTTTTTATATGAGAATGAGCCACACAACTGGTTACGATCTCCTATGCCCTTGACATCTATATTCAACTAAGGATTTAGAGACACCATCATATTGGTCAACACCTAATAAAATTCTATTAAGAACATGGATATACCGTTCCATAAAATGGAAAGAATAAATAGATGGAGATGAACAGTAAATAATGATGATAGATCATGCCTTATACTGATGATTGAACGATACTACATGTTTGCATCAAAATAGACTGTAACCAATCAAATGAGGAATGTATGATTTTTTAACTCCTACGGGATGAAATTAAATGTTTGATCATCTCACACAAGATAAAAAGGAGGAAGGATTATAGAGGAAGATATCTCGTCAATTTAAAAGATTCATCAGAGAAACCATTTATGATACGCTGGATCTTCCATTAAAAGAGGATCATATTAAACCACATGGTTTGACCAAGTGAAAGTATCCTGAGCCTTAGGGAAATCAATATAGGATTTATGGACATTGAATCAGCCTTACAGTCATTAAAACAAAAATTTAAATACATTTCATATCTATTTAAAGGTTAAAGGGGAGAAACTGTAGAAAAATGGAAACACTATTCACAAACTCGAAATTTGGATAATTGATGTGTATAAGTCCCCTCGAACTCCCAGAATAACTCCGACACCTAATTTTCACAAAGGAATGGACCATAGTGGTCTGGCACATTACATTAGATACCTCTCAAAACATTCTAATCCTTGAAAATTCAGTAACAACCTAAAAGGGAACATAAAATAATCCTGAACAACCACCCATCAAGATATCTCTTAAAAGAGAGAAATCCACAAGAAACAACCAAATAAATCAATCTCATAAACATGAATGGTATAATACCAAAAAGCGAACTTCATTCCATGAACGGAGTTAAACATCAAAAAAAACTAGGTATTGAGCACGTATATGTGACTCACCTTCCCAGGTAATCTTTTCCATGCCAACATGTCGCTACAAGACACGAACCAAGGGGATAGAATTATCGTGCAACACCTTCTCCTTATAGTCTTGGATATCCGCTAGTTGCTTCTTAGAGGTCGCATCACCATCAATATCGATCTCTCCTCAATTTATGATGCGAGAGTCATCATGAAGATAATGATGTAGTTGTGCCACATGAAAAAAAGCGCGTATTTGGATCATTTTTTAGGGGATTTCCTACTCAATAAGCCACAACTACAATACTTTATAACACCTTGAAAGTCCCAACATACCGGGGAAAAAGCATACTCCCATGACCAATCATTTGCTTCCAATGGTGGGGAGTCACCTTTTTAAAAATGTAATACCCAACATCAAACTATAAGGGTCTTATCCTTTGATCAACATAAGATTTCTGTTGATCATGCACTATCTTCATCCATTCATGAATCACCTGAACCATCTATGTTGTATTCTGCACTAGTTTCAGTCTGAGAATTGCGGACTCTCTAACCCCAATCTAGAAAAATAGAGAATGTAAAGGCTGACCATAAAAGGCTTCGAACGGTTCCATACCGATGGTGGAGTGAAAACAATTGTTGTAAGAGAACTCCACTAAGGATATGTGCCTCATCCATAAACCTACAAAATCCATGACACATTAGCGTAACATTCCGTCAAGAGTGAGGATGATTCTCTCTATCTGACCATCTTTTTGTGGATGAAAAGTAGTGCTAAGGCATAATAGAGTATCGATTTCATGTTTGATACATATACACACACTAGAAGTAAAACGAGGATCTTGAGTAGAAATGATCATCCATGGGACTCCATGAAGTCTCACCACCTCCTCAGATAATTCCTTGAAAAAACACCCACAGATATCGACTCCTTGACATCTATGAAGTCATCCGATTTTGTTAAACAATCTACTGCCACCAAAATATCATTAGGTTATCCTTGTGCTATAGGTAAACAAGTAACAAAGTATATTGATATGTACTCCCACATTCATTGAGGAAATTTTAAAGGGTGAAGCAGACCACAAAGAACACGGTGTTCGACCTTCACATTCTAGTTGACCAAACATCGAGATACAAACTCTGAAACTGCACGCTTTAGGCTAGGAAACCAAAACTAACTCCTCAAGGCCTGGTACAGCTTTTTCATGCAAGGATTCCCCACTAATGGAGAAATATTTAACTCTCTGGGAACCATCACATGCATCTCCAAAGGATAAAATATCCTTCCATGATACAACACTCTCTATTGTTCATTGTCAGACCAACCATCTGGGGCCTCACCATATACAACTCGGTCTCTCCAGACCTCCAACTCTAGATCCCCCAACTAGAACTCATCCACCTACTAAACCATATATGACTACATCATCATCTAAAGAAGAAAACCTCAACCCCCAACGTCACCTAGATTAAGATGTATTGCTGGTAGTAATTTAATTACACTCCAGGAATCACCAAATAATTTCACTGCATCACTACATGAGATTCAACTCAGTGAATCAGATACCACATTCTACATTCTAGGAGTATACAATATTTTTAACTCATAATCCTATAATAAATACATCCACTAACATTGATGAATGTTCATGTCATACTGGTAGAAAACATCCATCAAACTATTATGATCCTTTAAAACCACAATTCACTATCAAATGGGGTAATGTCTCCATAGATTTAGAGAAAACACCAAGTAGACCATCTCGAGATCATGGATGGAATAATTATGTTAATGGGGACACAACTACTAAGACCCATATGAAACAACTGATCTCTACTGCAACAGAACACAACCTAACCCCAGATGCGATTAATCGTATAAAACCCCAAACTGAACTCCCTCTATTGGAAGATAAAGAACTGGAGAACATACAATCTTATACCTTAGTTACTAAAATGCTACCTCACACTGATCAGTCCATATTAATTCATGAAGCTTCCTAGTGAAAGCTATCAGAGGAGTTGAAACTCAAGAGAAGTCAGCTATGAACCCCTTGTAGTAGCCTTCGAGACCAAGGAATCTTCGCACCACAGACTTGGTCTTGGGGGATGCCCAAGACATAATTGATACTATATTCAATGGATATATGATACTCTCAACTGGGACACAACATGTACCATGAAATGGACTTCTCTAGGACAATATTCAACCTTCGACAACCTCCCAAACAGCTTATGTTGATGAAGAACTCCCAAAATGGCATGTAGATGCTCTGCATTGTCCTTATCAGTCATGGATAACACAAGGATGTCATTGATGAAAACCACCATGAACATGTCCAGGAACTCACAAAGCATAGTTTCCATAAATCACATGATCCCAGTAAGAGTATTCATCACAACGAAGTTATTCCAATGAAATCATGATACCTATGACGACAATAGAATGTAGTCATCACAATATCCTCATCCATCACATGCATCTGATGATATCCTGACCGCAAGTCGATCATTGATAACCAACTTTCACCCTTAATTTGATTGAATAAATAATAAATCCATGGAATATGATAGCGATTATTCACTATCACTTTGTTTAAGTGATGATAATCGACAAACAACTACAAATAACTATCAGCCTTCATCACGAACAAAATTGGTGCACCCCAAGGTGACAAACTAGGATGATCAAAACCGTACAGTAATAGGACATCAAGATGTATATGCATCTCTTTTAACCTATAAGGGGCCATTATATATTATGAAATAGAGATTGGAGATTCTACTGATTGTATCTCGATCCCAAAAATGAACTCTCATCGAGGGGGTTAGGCAACAACCTCTTATGGAAATGCATCCTGGTACTCTTATTCAACCCTTAGAAACACCTACTACTAAACCATTGAAGAGCTCACATTGCCTCTTTTATCATGGATGATAAGGATGAAACAAACTTCTATCCAATAAGATGGTCTCAATCACCAATGAACACCACTAGCTATCCATCCACATCAAAGAACAAAACATGCGTCTTGAGGAAATCCACAATATCATGCACCGAATACAACGAATCCATGTCTATGATGACATAATATTTTTTGTACTCTTAAATATAAGAAAACTCTCCAATAGTGTTGATGCCCCAACACTAGCTCACAATATCTATATACAAAAAATCCCTGATTAATTTTAATATCAATTTACATGAAGAAAGAAAAGATAAAAAAAATCAAGGGTAGATATCACACTATCTATAAAAACATGATGCAATAAAATATGATCGAAATCAATTTATTTAACCTATTCAAATATATATTTTGTAAATTTCATTATGGTAAAGTGGGAAAAAACATGAAAACTCTATAGTTTCATGTCAATGAAAAGAGAAGAAATGAATCCTCTAACTGAAATAGTTCTTGAGGTTCTTTATATGAGAATGAGCTACACAACAGGTTACGATATCCTCCCCCACGAATACTATAGTCATCTGAGGATGTAAAGACCCCACCACACTGCTCAACACACATGAAAAGTCAATTATGAACATGTTGATACAATTTCATAAAATTAAAAGGGGAAAATGAATGACTTGAACCCAAAATAATGATGATAGATCATAGCTTATATAAAATATTGATCGAGTCAGCTTATTGACATCAAAATCGAGTAGACCCATTCCTAGGTGGAATGTTTGATTGTGCAACACAAATGGGATGGAATAGAAGGTATGAGAATCTCACCCCAAATAACAAAGATAAAGGATTAGGGAGGAAGATATTTCATTACTTTATGAAAATTTAATAGAGGATCGGTTTTTGATAAGCTGGATTTTCTATTAAAAGTGTATCACATTAAACAACAAATTTTGACCAAGTAAAAGCATACTGAGCCTTAGGAAAATTAATATATGATTTATGGCCTTTTAATTGGCATTATATTCCTTAAAATGAGTATTTAAATTCATTTTACATCAAAGGAAATGCTAAAGGGGAGAACTGTAGGAAGCTGGAAATACTGTTCACGAACTCAAAATTTGGAAAAGGAAGAAACATTTTATGATCCTCACCATTGAAACCTCACCATTCTGGAAACACTGTTTATGAGATCAAAATTTGGAAAGGAAAAGAATTATTCAAGATCATCAATGATGGAACTTCATTGTTCTAGAAACATTGTTCATGAACTCATAATTTGGAAAAGGTAAACCCAATTCATAAACATCACCATTGAAACCTCACTGTTGGAACCTCACTGTTCTGGAAACACTCCTCATGAACTGAAAATTTTTAAAAGGAAAAACATTTTTCATGAAACCCACCATTGAAACCTCACCATTGTGGAAACATTGTTCATGAAATCAAAATTAGGAAAATGAAAAACATTGTTCATTAACCTCACTGTTGAAACCTCACCATTGGAACCTCACCATTCTGGATACACTATTCATGAAATCAAAATTTTGGCAAAGGGAAAACGCTATTCATGAACATCACCATTGAAACTTCACTATTGGAACCTCACCGTTCTAGTAACACTATTCATGAACTCAAATTTTGGTAATGGAAGGAGGCTACCATTGGACCTCACCATTGGACTATTCACAAAAGCCTACCAATGAAACTATTCACAAAAGGATACCGTTGACAGTGTTCACATTATTTTTCGATGGTACTTCTCACCTAAACATACTGTTGAACTATTCACCTATGGAAACCTTTGTACTATTCCCAGAATTGGAAATTTGGAAATATGATGGGGATAAGTCACCATGACCTCCCAGAACTCCTCAAACTCCAGATTTTAAAAAGTTAATGGACCATAGAGGTCTACGCCATTACATAGTCCCTTGATTGATTCATCCAACCTTGAAGTATCTGAAGCTAAATTTTCTTTCATGTAGGGATTTCATCAATTAATCTCACATGATACACTATTTCCACTTATTATGTGTGTTATTAAACACATACCCATTGATTTTGATAATCATTTAATGAGATTGATTATTTATAATTACCACAAGGTTTTACTTTTTGTCTATCATTTAATTTGGTTACAGCTATGGATAATCATTCCATTTTCTTTAACATTAATCATTTACACAATTCCTCATTGTTATAGACATGTAATAAAACCATAGATTTTTTTTTTAAAATAATAATCATTGTGAGAAATCAATTAATCATGAAAAATCATTCATAATAATTATAAATCATGAAATATTATTTCTAATCTATTTCACCATAGGTTTAATCATGGCCATCACATGTCATTATTTATTAGAATACATCATAATTTATAATAATTAAATTAATAATTTAAAAAAATAAATTGAAATTTCATATCTTGGTGTGTATTATTAGGCCCACTCATCATTCACCAGAAAAGGTTGTGTTGTTTGAAAATCTTCCCCAATGATTATTTTTAACCATAGGTATATCTATTCTATTATCATATTCGCTTTCTAGTATTCAGATATTGATATATTTTCATGGAAAACCACAACCATTTATTTACCAAAGGCAAGGATTTCTCTTATATATAATATTATCCAATGGGTTCGGACTAAAGTATTCTTTCCCCGGTCTTCAAAATTAATTAAACCCAACTCTGATACCATATTTAGTGACCCAAGAATATCATATAATGATCTTATATCTATTTGATTATTATTCAACATATATCTAAAATCAAAATGTAATATTAATTAAAATTATTATTTTTCATAAATACTAGATATATAAACATACTATTTAATTATAATATTTTTCATTTCTGATATATTTTTTGAAAATAAGGTATTAACTAGCCTCTATTAAATTTTTTGTTAAGATCCCTCTATACAGAATTATTTTGTATTCTATATTTATTCTTTTTTATATAATTAGAATGATTTTTTTAAAAAATTTATGAAAATGTTTGTTAAAATATTGATACATCAAAATATAAAAATGGTTTTTAAAATTTTTAATGTTGCTATAAAATTTATGATGGTTTTTTAAATGAAATAGAAAAAGTTTATGGTGGAGGACCTGTATACATTTGAAATAAAATGAATGTGTAGTTCTATAATAATTTCATGTTTCGAATTAATATGTTAGAATTATGTATAGTGACTATAGTGGTGTTTAACTATATCTATTAATAAATTTTATATATAACTATGGATTTATAAATTTGATTTAAATGAAATTGCCTAATTTTATCTTTTAATTTATTCTTTAATTTTTTTTTAAAAACATTAGTTTATGAATTTTTATCTTATTCTGTATTATTTTTTATCATTATTTATTGGGACTCATATTTTATTTTTTCATTATATTATTACATCAAGAAAAAAAAATTTAATATATAATTTGTGTATCAAAGTAATAAGCGAGTTCTTACAGTAATGAACATTGATTATTCTATGGGTGGAGTGGTAGAGAAAGTATATTATCAATGAGTTCCTATATTTTTAGTTGATCTATGTTATTAAAAATATATTGATTGAAATGGGAGAACGTAGGATTTCTTTAGATCAATTATAACACCATATTATTTAAAAATGAGGGTTCTTCTGGGTCTTTTTGAGGGATTAGTTCATGATCAATGAAAGAAGGTCATTATATCTTAGACACGATTTTAAATGATAAATGAATTCTTTGAGATCTTATTCACCAAGGGGTTCCTTCCAAGGTATTTTAATGTGGTTAAAGTGGTAGAGGTTATCAGTCATTAAAAGTTCAACAAATGGTGATGGGGTAGATTGTCCATTTCAATGCGATTTTCCCATTTTTTCTTAATATTTTGTCAAGTTATTCATTAAATTTAAAATATTTTTATAAAAATTACTTTTATGGTTCTCAAAACATGAAAACATATAGTTTCACATATATCATTTGATGATTCAGAGTATAAAACATTCTAAAATGATTTGGATTATAGTTGAAAAACAAAACTGAAGGTAGCCTTGATCATTTTTGTTTAAACATTTTATGAGTACAATAGGATGGATGATAAATTTATAGATTATTATTAATCATCTCTATCAATATATATGAGGTATAAGAAACTACTTATGTTCTTCAAGTGCAGTCAGAATGAGAATTATGGTCCATCAAGCTCAGATTATCTTAACATTAATTTTACCTATGGCCATTTGATACACCTCCATATGATTTATATAAAAATTAATAAATTGAGTTAGAATTCATATTCAACCACATAATCTTTATGGTGTTTTTAATATAACCTTTATAAGTAGTTTTATTCATTCATCTTTCCTATATTGGTTCACATGTTTCCTTGTCATTGTGGAAATAATTTTTTATTTGTATTTTTTAGGGTTTGTTTTTTATTATGAATGTAAATAGTTATTTAGAGAATAATTTATTTTCATTTGTTATATTTGTTCTTTAATATCTATTCTTGGGAATTTAAATAGTGTGATCTTGTTGTTTTTTATCCATAGTTTTAGTAAATTATTAAATGATAGGGATATTAAGCTAGGATATCTGTACCAGGATTTTATTATTGGATCTGTTGGTAGTGAGGTATATTTTTTTGATATATTTTTATTTTTTTTCGAGCTAGATAATTTATTTATATTTATTTAGAAATTTATTTTCTATTCCACGTAAAATTTCGTGTTTAATTTTTAAATATTTTCTAAGTCAATAAATTTTTTAGGAATAATTGATATAAAGTGGATAGAATTATCAATCTAAAACTGTTTATTTAGCTAATATTTTATACATTTATTGATATTTTATCATGTAATTGATAATTGGGAAAAACTAGCAAGATAATATTATATTTTTAATGTTTCATAACCATCACATAGTTGAAACATATTTGATAATAAACAATGAAAAACAATATATAGGACATAAACATATTATAACTACACATTTCAATTTATAATCATAGTTTACCAAATCATGATGCTAAATATTTTGGGTATCTAGATAAGTCATGTAATGTAAACACAGTTTGGAAAACCCCTTGTCCAATCTATGTGAATTACCCATGATAGAAAAAAAATTACTATCCAAAAATACCATTCTGATTTTAAAATAAAAAATCAGTCACCCTGTCTACACACATCTGAGACTACATAGGGGTCCTAAGAGATAAAATCACATTTATCCCTCATAATTTTGATCAGTTTTCTCCTTTAATTTATGTCATTTTTTAGTTTTAATGACACTTTAATCTTATCTTGTTCCTTTATTTCATGATCTTTCTATGTATCATTTATTGGTTCTCTCTTGGCCAAATCCCAATGTGAGGGTTGGTCTAAATACATTGTGATTTTTTTGGTTTATGATTGGTATAATGTTTCTCAGGTCATCCTTTCGTCATATTTGATATTTTCATTCTTTATCACTCCCTTTGAGGTTGGAAGTTCCATTATATTTCATTTTTATTGCACATTATACAAGGTCAAACATTCTAAAATAGGTTTCCCTATAATTTATTTTGGTTTACTGTTGATAATGGTTTTATAAATTAATTGGTAATATATATATATATAGAAGATTTTTTTAATGTTAATAAAAAAATGAAATATATTGGATAAAATGCTTAGAGTATTGATTTGGGGTATTTTTAGTGTTCAATTTAATTTATGGGGTTTTGATTTTTTAATGTGGTTGTGTTAGAGAAAAATGTATTTTTTTTGATTTAGTATCTTATTTTTTATGTATTTTTAGAGGTTTATGTTATTGTATAACATTTCATGTTTGGAATTATTTGTGTATCCTTGATATTTTACTTGTAAAACCCAATGAATTTTATTATATATTCATGTGTATATGATCATAATTATATGTCAATAAATATTAATAAAATGTTGTATGGATATAAATTTGTCTAGGACTTAATAGAATGCCTTTATGAAATCGTCAGATTCAAAATTATATAATAGTTTGGAAAAGACATTTTAAAATAGACATTAAAATTATGAATATAATTCATTATTTAGAGACACAATAAAAAACTTTATTTGGAGATTGAAAATGGAGTGGAATTAAAAATGGTTTTAAAATGTATTTTGAATAGAGATTCATTTTTTAGATATAAGGCCCAAATGGAAACTTAAGAATGTTTTCTCAAATGATTCATAACCCAATAGATTCGAAATTATGATTATATAATTATGATGGATTTGATTTAGTGGGGATTCACATTGGTAGGTGTACATAAGTGTTACATAGTATTTTGATAAAGAAGAACTGATTATAATTGAGACAAAATTTATAATATCTCACATAATATGTCTATTTTCATCTTAAGGATTATTGGAATCTTATTGAGGAATGACATAAAATTACTATTTAATCATTAGAAGTACCAGATGCACTATTTCTTGTAAAGGCCATTGGTGAGTGCCATAAGTGAGGGTAGATGTTGTTATCCAATTGGTTAATGACATAAGTTCTTCTTTTATGGGCCTAAAGATGGTCAAACCCAAGTTTAAATATGGTCACCTCCCATGAAGTTTATGAATATACCATGATAATTTACCCAATAGTCTTTCGTAATTTCAACATTTGAGTTAATTATTATTTTACTGTATTGTGGTATATTTATAATATAATACACTAGTTTCTTATGAATGTGCCCATACCCGAGTGTTAACGGCTCCTACGTGGCTTCCAAGAGACCTAGGTTCAAAACTGGGTGGAGGTGAATTTTCAAGGTACTAAACCATTACTATAGCAGTAACTATAGTTGTACAACAATCATAAATGTAGTAGTTACTATTGTAGGAATTGTTCGGAACTGTAGTAACATGATCTATTCCCCCAATCTGGGCCTTCGGGTCACCTGTTTGGGCTTATGGGTCTTAGAGACTTTAGGTCATCAATGGCCTTTGGGCCTTAGGGCCTTCGGGCCATAGAGACCATGGTATAGACCAGTTCACATAAAGGATTTCCCATAATAGGATCAGAGGAAAATGATAAGCAATAATCAAAATAAGTTCATAAAAAATTGGAATAAAGATAGGGTATGAAGACTGACATCGAGACAAGGCAACGTGCAGCTTTGTAAAGGGAAATGATAGCTGATCTACAATGCATGGTGGGGAGCTAGCTATTCAATGTTTCAAAAGCTGGGGAGGGGTAGTTTTAGTGGTTTGGGGATATGATTCATGTAAATGGAATAGTATGCCATTGGACTTGTGGGTCATATATTGGAATTTGGATAGTGTCGAGCCTTGTTTCTTGGTCATATGAGTTGTGTAATGGTTTACATTCAACCCGAAAAAGGGGTATTATCCATAATAAAATACAAATATGTCCTTCTATCCATTCAAGCTACTAGATTATCTATTATATAACTTTTATCATTCGTTGATTTATTTATCCAATGAAATTTTATTTCGTGACTATATATTTTTATTTCCTTTAGTTTGGAATTTGTGTTTATATGAAATAAATGTTTGATGATGTTTTTTAAAATGGATGTTTTAAGAATTGATTCTAGGATCTTCATTAATAAATTAACTTTTTATATGTATTTTTTTAATGAAAATTTACTTGGTTGATTTTCCTATTGAAATAAAAAATTACAATAATTTAAAATAATAATTATTTTTCACTTTTTGAATGTTGAATTCATGGAATCATCGGTTGCTTCCTATTATGTTTGATTGTCATTATTTAATACTTTTTTTGACCAGTGTCCATAGAAATGAATCTAGTTTTTTGTATCAGTTTTTACTATTTTTAGTCACTCAAATATTGGGGATTTTATGAATATGTGGAGGCATGGAGGCAACCTGTAAATTTTGTCATGTGGATCTAGTTTATTTAATTATTGTTGTTTTTCAAACTATTCCCTTTTATATTAATAGTGTACAATTTTTCCATTTTTAGTAATTATTTTATTGGAGCATTTTTATTTACGTTGAGTTTGAATTATTTATTTACCTTGTGTGTTGTATAATTGGTGAATTTTTTATTTTGGTATTTTTATTTTGAATTGTCTTTGTTATATATAATTATCATTGGAAACCTCTTGGTAAAATCAATAAGTTTTTTATTGTCTACATGTGTAAGATCATTTGCATTAGATCTCATGTGATACCTTGGCCCAATTTTCCCACTCAAGAAAAATGGTAACATTCCTCTAGTATATCAGTATCTAGGTTTGGTGTAATGTATAACGATTGTATAAGGTTATTTTTATAAAAAAATATTATATGATCCTATGTTTTTTAGAGTTACAAATTCAGGGAGTGCCCTATATTATTTTTTATTTCTATTAGGTTGGATATAGTACTATAAAAACTCAAAATTTATTTGTGGGTAGAGTGTTGTGGTCTATTAATTTTATCGACCCTCATGTTTCTTTGGAATATGAGGTGGTATGTATTTAATATTAATATTTATATCATTATTCATACTGTTTTTAATTCTAGTCGATTTGTATTTTGGATTATATCAATGTTGTGTGAGTGATTTTTGAATTTTTTTTACATTTTTCATTTGAATGAGAAGGTTGACTAAGTAGAAAATCGTCTCACCAGAGAGTGTTGAAAATTGGGGGGGGGGGACTATTGCATTGGTTTGGTCTCCTTAATGTGGTATTCAATAGTGTTGTATCATAGTTCTCCAAACTGTGCAGCTAAATTGTGTGCAACCCCAAGATTTCCATGAAATGTTGGGTTGAGCTACCTTTGATCAATTTTTTTAATATTTTTTCAGTTGAGATATTATATGATTTACAATATAATTATATCTTATATTTCTGAAACAAAATTATTTACATAATATTTTTAAATCGAATCTGGTTTTCTAAAATGGTAGGAGTTGGTTTGAAATTTATTCGGGAAATTTTCATAAAATAAAATGAAAATAGTTTAAGGATGAGACCTATGTTTATTCAAAAAAAATTATTTTGAGGTTCTAAATTGTTTTCTAGTTCGGAATTTATGTTTTAAAAACAATTATGTGTCTTAAAATTTGTTTTCATGTTCAATTTCTAAAAAATTATATTTTTATATGGACGCCACAAATCGATTAAAAATAAAATTGTATAATTTTTTAAATTTCATTGTTCAATACATATGTCTATTTTTTTGTTTAGATTTTTTCTACGTAGATGAAGGTTTTTTTTATTTTATAAACATTTAACTCATGGTTTTTCTTTTTTATTTAGTGTACATGTACTAGAAAAATCCTAAGAGATCATATCAATATTTTGTATTACATTTCTAATTTCATTGTTCCAGTTGTTAATTCCACCGATGATCCAAGTGGAGTAGAAAATAAATCAAGTACTCATGTTTTTCATGTAATTGAAAAAAATCTAGGTACTTTGAAAGGAATGAAGATGCATGGGAGTGTTAAAGGGATCTTTAGAGCTCTAGGAAAAAATATTCATAGCTTGTGCTAATTTTTTTAGACATTGTGAGGGATGTGTTCTAAATCAGTGGAGACCCAAAGTTTGACATTCAAGGGCATTAAATTAATTTTTCAGAATATATAATACATAAAAAAAAGACACCAAACGACCGTAGTAGATTAGTGTCTTTGGAAACTCTGAATACAATCTTCTAATCTTGGTGAAAGATCTTCAACATCTCCCATAAAGATATTCTTTTTTTTCATACCTAAAACCTTTTTTTATATCATGGGGAAAATAAAATATATAAAGGGTGAGTTCAAATTCTCAGTAAGAGTAAGATTAGAGAAAATAAAACAAACCATATACATTTGAACTTCAAAACATTAACATAATATTTAAACATCAAAATCTTGAGCAATGATATAAAACACGGTAGTACGTAAGGCATCGATCATAATGGATCTTTAATCATGATAAAATAGTATGGGAAAAAACATGTAATTATGGGAAACCCTTTAGCACATGATATGATTTCTTTAGTATCCATGGTATTGCTTCCAAGACCATATTAGTGGACAAAGTCCCTTTCTGAATTGAGTTTACTTCTTATTCCAGTCCAGTAACAGTGAACTGGATTAACTTGTCATTCCAGCCTTGTTTATATCATGAGATATAAATCTTTACCGAATGCATTTTAGGGAGATATAGGTACCACCCATCTCATAATGAAATCATTCTTACTTTTTCCACATCAGAAACATAAATCATTCAGCATAACCCAATGAATAAAAATGGGTTTCATAAACAACATCCCATCATAACATAATCCATATAAAACAAATGGATCTCATTTCATTATAAGAAACGTTAAACCATGTAAATCATTGAAAAATTATACTTTAAACATACACATATGAAATAATGTCAACTTATATGGAAAATGGTTTTGATAAAACTCTTTAAAATAATTCTTGAAGAAAATATCATTTCCTCTTAAAAATCATTTTCTATTCACAAAATGCCACACAGTTTTAAAAGAAAAGGATTTTGTTAAAAATAGTAATGAAATATTCTAGATTAATCTTCATAAAAACAAGGCATTATAAAACTGTAAAAATCCATTCATTTCGTATAAGATAAAAAACATTCTACTCATACATTTACCGGAAAAGTCAAAAAGTACCGCGTATGGTAAAAAAAAGTTTCCTTACATACCATGTAGTAAAAGTCAAAAATTGGTAAAAAGGACTTTAAACATACATGAAACCATTTTTAGAAAATAGGGACATGGATGATAAATATAACCTCAGTAAATACTTACGAATATACAATCATGGATAAAAACGCGATTGGAAAAGTTATCCCTTACCTTAGGTCTGATATGCTTCCTACGTATCTGAACCTCCAATATAATGATTTAAATAATTTCATTTATCTATTAAAAAATCAGATTCATATCTATGATATCATATATGATTGACTTATGAGTTTATATTACATGTTCTTTTGTAAATTTCAAGTTAATGTAGCGTTTTGGGTAAAACCGTTTTATTTATCGTACATGTTTGGACTTGTTTTTATTGATATTATTTTTTCTTATATCATGATTTAATTGCATCCAGAATGTAAATAATGATTTATATATCATATATAATCAGTATATATATATATATAATATTGATAAATGAAATGAAATACACCGTTCATGGAGACGGTATGTCGTACCTATGCATGAACGTTGTTTTCCTTTCTTTATTGACTTGAATGGATGTAAGTAGATGACATATATATACCTATACATAAATCTGGTATCTTAATTATGTCATATATTTCATTATTATTCATTATATATACTTTATAATCATTTTTTAATGGGTAACATGGAGAATTAATCTCATCGTGTAGTGGAGACGGTAATCCAAACGTACGCCGAGCGATTATATCGTTACCATAATTATTGAATTGAATTGAATTGGATGATAAAATATCACAGAATCAGTAAGATGTTAAAATAACTATATATATTTATTTTTTACACCATTTTACCCATCCAAGTTAGGTTGTGGTGGAAAAATAGATTACACCACTCCGTGGAGACGGTATTCCGTATGTACGCACGCGCGGTGATTCCATTTTTCGTAGGATGGATAGAAGTTGAAATAGGGTTGTTTAATATTTATAATAACATATCAGGAAATTAGTGATAATTATGTCTTTAATTTATGATGAATTAGATAAAGAATAAGAAGTTGAAGAAGAATGAAACCTGAAAGAATCGGTTGAAGATATTACCTCTTCTTCGACGCATCTCTTTTATGCTTCCTCTTAATTCACTAGAGTTTTCCTTTTGAGGAGACAAGAACATATATAATGTCCCTAGGGATGTTGATAACAGAAATGGTCAGGGTTTTGCTGATCTAGAAAGCTCAAAATTGTGTAAAATGAAGAGGGAGGAGGTTCCCTTTTATAAGGGACGAGAGGGGCACCTTAAGAAAAAGTTAAAATATTATTTTATAATAATGTCATATTCAGTTTATAATAGCTTCAAATTTCTTTATTTCTAAGATAAAGTGTTTATGGATCTAAATCCTCTCAACTAATATTTTTTAGACAAGTTTAGGTTTCTATTTTAACCTTATTATTAAGATTTAACTCTATGTTAAATAATTTAACTTTTACCATGTCTTCTTGTTTTCTTACACTATATGGTTAATAAACATACAATAAAAAAACAAAATAATCACATGTGGTTAATTATAAATATATATAACCTTATCTATTTCATTTGGCTGAACCTTATATTTTTAGGAAAAAAATAACAATTAATAATATAATATTTTTTTAAAAAAAACAATTTATGTCAATTTTTACACTATTTGGTAATTGATTTTTTTAAAAAAAATGCATACTAGCATTATTAGTTTGAATAAAATTAATTAAATCAATAATAACATGTCATATTAACCTATGAAATTAGTTTAATTTATAAAAGTTTCAAATTGCATTAATTTTGGTATTTATAACATCAATTATGTAAATATTTCATTGATAAGGTAATTACTGCATCATCATTGTGTCATAAATAAATTAAATTATTTAATGTATAAAAATTATAACTAAAATACAATTATGTATGAAATACTTTTATCTTTCTAATGTATATTTATAGTCTAATTTATCATATGTAGAAACCTAGATTATAAATGTTTTAGTTATTAAACTTTGATTTTGACTATTTTAACTCTTCTTTAAATAAAATAATAATAAATGTCTTAATCTAATCCATGTGGACCTAAAGTGTAATATTTTATTCCTATGGTTTTTTATGGTCTAATTAAACTTCTCCAATATAATTTGGACATGTTTTAGGGTAATAATAATATCATTTTTACCCTTAATTACCCTATTTACATTTAACTGTGGTAAACAAAAGAAAAAAGTTACTATTCAGCAAAAATTATGTTTATCACATTAAACCACATTTTACTCCTTGATATTAACCGTGCCTCTCGGATTTTTGAAATTCCACTCACAAAAGCGTTAAAATTATGTTTTATGTAAATTTCCAAATTCTCCTAGGAGGTTGGTAAAAGACGGTGAAAAGTTCAATAAAATTTTTATATATCTAAAATTATTATAAAATGACTCCAATGAATTACATTGAACATATATAGATATTATGTATCTATTTTTTCCTAAAATAAATTTAAATAAAATAAATGATCATTTAAATAAAAATTTTGTTTTTAAATAGTAACCTAGTGTTTTTACTATTCATCAAAAATAGAATGTTTTTAGAAAAATACCAAAAATTCACCCTAGGCTAATTTTGATATTCAGAATCCAAAAATGAAGTCCATTTTGAATGATAAAATTTATAAAATTTTAAAAAGTGGGTATTACAATTCTTAACTGCTAGTTTATATAATATTTTAATAGAATGTTGTTGTTTAGTGAAACTCAATATTGTGTACCGCACACGCTATCGTGGAAGGTCGCAATTGACTATAAAGCAAGCCAAGTCAGGGTTGCGTGCAGTGAAAGATTCCATTGTTGTTGTGTATAATAGAATCCAACCATATTTAATTTATACATTAAATATATATATATATACACGCAATATTTCCAACTTGAAATTTTGTGTAACATGATCCAAGAATAGTGTTGCATATACTGCAAGCTAGTACGGTGTTGTGTATAGGACAAGATAATCTTGGGGTATCATAAAACATTATACATCTAATAAATTAAAAAGAATAATTCTCATAAAATCTCAGTTTGTTAAATTCTACCCCCCTTAAAATGAATTTCGCCCTCAAAATTCTTCGGGGTTATAAATGGTTTACTAATTGAAAGTTTCATCAATAGAATCCCACATCGTAAAAATGAAATACCAAAACATAACATTAAAAACTAAAGTATGAAACGTAATGGTTATCCAAATTAACTAATCACTGGGTTTCCTCATAGGAGAACATAGTTGCAAATGTTGATATGGAAGAGAAATCTAACCGTCAAGTTCTGATGGAGAGTGGTAGAGAACTTGGCTATGAAAAGCCAACAATCACAAAGCCATAAATTTGTGATGATATAAGGTACCATATAATTAATTAGATATAAGGGCACTAGGACAACATTTATGGTTTCGAAGATCATTTCCCTAATGTTGAAGAATTTGAATTAGAAGAAATACTTACTTTTTTATGGTAAAATCACCGTTGTTCATGCCTTGAACAATTTGAACTTTAAATCTTTAAGAAATGAAGTTGAATTTGTCATTCTTGATGTGTTATAAGATCATTTGATAGAATGATGGGTCATTCCATCTGTCTCAAATAAAAGGATAGAAAAAGTTATCAAATATAAATAAGTCCATCTATGGGGAGTTTAATCGTATATTATTCCAAAAATGGACTTATACTTCACCTATAATACCACTTAATAAAATAAAACTCGTTTCTTCTAACTAGGGACATACTGTAGGCCACTGGTAGGAGATAAAGGCATGTCTCACTTTGGTTGTGGGTTTGATTCCCGCATCCTTGTCCGACGAGACGGGTTGTCGCTTGTCCTACAGGTTTTCATTTTTCCTTAAACTATAGTACAATAACATTACAGAAATTATATCGAAAAAATCCCAAGTCTTAATCAATACTATAAGATGTCCAACATAATGCATTCCAATCTTTAGACTTATCCAAAATACATCATTCCAATCTCATTGTATAAATAAAATGATTACTGCATAGGTCACATAATAAGAAAGTGAATACAATAATTTATCCCCCATATATCAAATGATATATCTTGTTGGTCACATTCCAAACATGTGAACACCATAATAATGTATTCTCTTGAACCATATTGAAAACATGAATGATGTCACAAGGTAATATTTCCACATAAAAAAATCCCAAAAATTCTATATAATCAAACCATCATATCACATTTTCCTTATATTAGTCATGAGCTCAATAATACAATAAAATATATTATTTTCTCCTTATCCCATCATTATGCACATATTAGGTGCTTTCCAAAAATATCTGTACAACCTTTCATGGTTACCAGTACCATTCATCATATACTTTCAATAACATAAGGGAAAAATAGTTTAACAATCCTTATATTTCTCTTTATTCAATAATAACATGAGATTACTTATACAAAATTACTCTGGATAAAAATATAATCATTCCACTACCTTCTTAAAACATTGAGAGAGCTTGAACAATTATTTCACCTCACATATCATTTGTAGTCTCTTCATCATCATCAATATAAATACTACCCATACGACCATTATGATTCTCTTCATGATATTTTCCCTTAAGGCATTGGTTTTCATAATTCCCATACATTCCACATTTAAAACATTTAACCGTTGTTGATGTCTTAGCAATACCATTATCTTTATCCATGATTTAAATGGAACCATTACCTTTACAATTACTGGCTTTTTTTCCTTCTTTTCCACACCCAAATCAATTTCCAGTTCCTTTGAAACATTCTCCCTGATGCCTCTTCACACATGATTTACATGAGGGAAATTGAACATTCATTCCTCTATGATCATCATGAAACTCCATATTTCACTTTTTAGCTGAGTTAGGAAACTTACCAATGTTGAGATTATTGATCATATTATGAGATATTGAATTAGGCATAATAACAATATTTGGACCACCAAATCCAATTTCATTTGATTTCTCATGAAGAATATCATTCCATTGTCCATCATATCCTCCATTATCGTGAATCTTCCGGTTTCCAGCCATTTTCAAAAACCCAAAAAAATTAGCATGAGTGGAAAAAATCATATTCAAGGGGTATTACCTTAAATATCTAACATATTAGGTTTAATTCTAATATCGTTACCATAATTATAAAAATATAACCTATACTTATAGTTAACCTCAGAGACATCCCTAGACACACCTTAGAAATATATCTAGGGATTTCACTAAAGTTTTCACAGCCTAGTTTACAAAGGTTAACTAAACCTTTCGTCTGATACCAACTGTAGAGACCCACAGCTTGATGTACACGGATATTACATTACTTTTTAGAAATATCTAATACATAAAAAAACTGACACCAAAGGACCGTAATAGTTTATTGTCTTTAGAAACTCGGAATATAATCTTCTATACTTGGTGAAAGATCTTCAACATCTCCCATAAAGATCATATTTTTTTTCTTATTTAAAACCATTATTTCTTTCATGGGGAAATGAAAACATAAAAAGGGTGGGATAAAATTCACAGTAAGGGAAATCATGGAGAAAATAAAACGAACCATATCCATTTGAAATTCAAAACATGAACATAACATTTAAACATCAAAATATTGAGCGATGACATAAAAATGGCAGTACATAAGCACGAATAATAATGGATCATAAATCATGATAAAATAGCATTTTAATAAAACATGTAATTGTGGAGAACCATTAATCACTTGACAATATTTCCATAGTAGCCAAGGCATTACTACCAAGACCATCTTAGTGGACAATGTCCCTTACTGAATCGAGTTCACTCCTCATTCTAGTCCTGTTACACTTAACCAGATTAACTTGTCGTTACAGCCATGTCTATCTCATGAGATATAAATTTTTACCCAATGAGTTTGAGGTTGTTATAGGTCCCACCATCTCATAATGAAATCATTATTACTTTTTCCACAAAATAAACATAAATCATTCATCATAACCCAAAGAATATAATTGGGTTTCATAAACATCATCCCATCATAACATAATCCATATAAAACAAATGGATATAATTTCATCATAAATAAAGTTAATCCATGTAAATCATAGAGATATTATACTTGAAACATACACATATGAAATAATGTCATCTTATATGGAAAATGGTTTTGATAAAACACTTTAAAAGAATTCTTGAAGAAAATATCCATTCGTCTTAAAAATCATTTTTTCCACAAAATGCCATGAAATTTTAAAAAAAAGATTTTGTTTAAAATAGTAATGAAATATTTTAGAGTAAGCTTCATAAAAATAAGGTGTTATAAAACTGTAAAAATCTGTTCATGATGTATAAGTTAAAAAAACATTCTTCTCGTACTTTTGCCGGAAAAGTAAAAAAGTACCTCATATGGTAAATTTTTTTTCCTTACATACGATGTAGTAAAAGTAAAAAATGGGTAAAAGGGAATTTAAACATTCATGAAAAAATTTATATAAAATAGGTACATGGATGATAAATATAACCCCATTAAATACTTACGAATAAACATTCTCAGATAAAAATGAGATTAGAAAAGTTATCCCTTAATTTAGGTCTGATATGCTTCGTACGTATCCAAATATTGTGTATAATTATTTAAATAATGTAATTTACTTATTAAAAAATAATATTCATTGTAATGATATCATATATGATTCACTTATGAGTTTATATTACCCGTTCTTTTGTAAAATCCATGTTAAAGTAGCGTTTTGGGTAAAATCATTTTATTTATCGTACGTGTTTGGACTTGTTGTTCTTGATATTATTATTTCTTATATCGGGATTTACTTACTTCCAGAATGTAAATAAATATTTATATATCATATATATTCAGTGTATATATATATATAATAGATATATGAATGAAATGAAATACATCATTCATGGAGACGGTAGGTCGTACGTACGCATGAACATTGTTTTCCTTTCCTTATTGACTAGAATGGAAGTAAGTAGATGAAATATATATATATAAACATATATAAAAATATAGTATCTTGATTATTTTATATATATCATTATTATTCATTATATATACTTTATAATCATTTTTGAATGGATAACATGAAGAAGTAATCTCATCGCGTCGTGGAGACAGTAATCCATACGTACGCATGAGCGATGATATCGTTCCCATAATTATTGAATTGAATTGGAGTTGATGATATAATATCTCAAAATCAGTATAATGTTATAATAACTATATATAGTTATTAATTACACCATTATACCCATCCATGTAAGGTGGTGGTGGAAAAACAGATTACACCACGGAGTGGAGACGATATTCCTTACGTACGTACGCACGATGATTTTATTTTTCGTAGGATAGATAGAAGGTGAAATACTGTTATTTAATATTTATAATAATATATAAGTATATTATTGATACTAATGTTATTAATTTATGCTGAAACAAATAATGAAGAAGAAGTTGAAGAAGAAAGAAACTTGAAAGAGTCCGTAGAAGAGATTACCTCTTCTTCGACACACATCTTTTATGATTTCTCTTAATGCACTAGAGATGGTATTTTGAGGAGACCAGATCCTCTATAATGTTTCTTGTGAAGTTGAGAATGGAAATTGTTAGGGGTTGGATGATCTTGAAATCTCAAAATTGTGTAAAGAGAAGAGGGTGGAGGTGCCCTTTTATATAAGAGGAGAGGGGCACCTTAAGAAAAACAGAAAATATTATTTTATAATAAAGTCATATTCTGTTTATAATGTCTCCAAATTAATTTATTTATAATAATAAGTTGGTATGGGTCTAAATAATTTCAAACAATTGGATTTATACAAGTTTAGGTTACTCTTTTAACCTTAACATTTATATTTAACTCTATGTTAGATAATTTAACTTTTACCGTGTCGTCTTGTTTCTATACACTATATGGTTAATAAACATACTATAAAAAGACAAAAAAACCCCAAGTGGTTCATGATTAATATATATAACCTTATATTAGTCATTTGGAATAACCCTATATTTGTAGGAATAAATTAACATTTAATAATATAATATTTGTTTTAAAAATAATTTATGTCAATTTTGACACTATTTGTTAATTGATTTTTGTGAAAATCGTAACAACATGATTAGTTAGAAATAAATTAATTAAATAAATATTATCATGTCATATTAACCTATTAAATTAGTGGAATTTATAAAAGTCTGAAATTACATTTATTTGGGTATTTATAACATCAATTATGTTAATATTTCATTAATAAATTAATTATTGCATCATCATTGTGTCATAAATAAAATAAATTATATAATTTATAAAAATTATAACTAAAATAAAATTATGTAGGAAATCATTTTATCTTTCTAATTAATATTTATAGTCTAATTTATCTTATGTATAACCCTATATTAAAAAAGTTTTAGTTATTAAACTTTGATTTTAACTATTTTAACTCTTCTTTAAATAAAATATTAATAAATTTACTAATCTAATCCAGGTGGACCTAAAGGGTAATATTTTATTCCTAAGGTTGTTTTTGGTCGAATTACACATATCCAATAGAATAAGGACATGTGTTATGGTAATAATAATATCATTTTTACCCAAAATTACCCTATTTACTTTTAACCGTGGTAAATAAAAGAAAAAAGTTACTACTCAGCAAAAATTATTTTTTATCTTATTGAACCATATTATACTCCTTTATATTATCCATGTCTCCTGTATTTTCTAAATTCCACTCACATAAGTGGTAAAATAATGTTTTAGGTAAATTTTCAAATTCTCCTATGAGGTGGGTAAAAGACGGTGAAAAAGTTCAATAAAATTTTTATATATCTAAAATTATTATAAAATGACTCAAATAAATTAAATTGAACTTATATAAGTATTATGTGTCTATTTTTACATTAAATAAATTTAAATAAAATAAATGATCATTTAAATAAAAAGTCGGTTTTTAAATAGTAACCCATTGTTTTCACTATTCATCAAAAATTAAATGTTTTTAGAAAATTCCAAAAATTCACCATAGGATAATTTTGATATTCCGAATCGAAAAATAAAGTAAATTGTGAATGATAAAATGTATAAAATTTCAAAAGGTGGGTATTACTATTCATAACACATAGATTATATAATATTTTAATAGCATATCACTGTTTAGTGAAACTCAGTATTGCATACAACACACTCAAACGTGGAAGGTCGTGATTGAAGGTAATGAAAGCCATGTCAAGGTTGCGTGTAGTGCAAGATTCCATTGTTGTTGTGTATAATATAATCCAACCATATTTCATTTATACCCTGAATATATATATATATATACACACTCAATGTTGCGAACTTGAAATTTTGTGTAACACGATCCTAGAATAGTGTTGCGTATACTACAAGATAATACGGTGTTGCATATAGCGCAAGATAATCTTTGTGAAGCTTACAACAGAAGACATCAAATAAATTAAAAATAATAATTCTCTTAAAATCTTGGGTTGTTTAAAATCAGTGGAAGAGTGTTTTTGTTGATCAATTTCAAGTTAGAATGATATGGTAATCAATTAATGATAATTTTTAGAAGTGGTTACATTGTTAGGAGTTCCAATTTGTCGATATGGAAGAGCTAATGGGTCTTCAGTAGAATAAATAGTTTTTAAAGGAGTAAAACAAACTTATAATTGAGCTTTTATATATTCATGTTGATATCAATATGAGTGATTCACTATATTGTTATTTATCTGTAAAGTACCATATTTATTATCTCATTGATAGATTTAATTTTGCTGGAATGTCCTTATTTAATGATTTAGTGGGTTAATATTTTTTTAGTGGAGGTAGTTTCTAAAAGGAACCCTATAATGGTTGACAACCCTGTCAGTTTAACCGTCGATGTTGGTTCCATATCTAGGATGTATTATGGGATGGAAGATCTCATAATATAATTTTCTTCTTCATTACCTTTACAAATATTTTATGATAAATAAACCTCATTTGTGCTCCTACTACAATAGGTTTTGATTTATATTATTACAATCCCAGATATTCCAAATTCATGTTACTATTGTGGTCAGTTGGGAAACCACCAAAAGATTATTTAGGGGGACAGATCATCCATGGAATAATTCATCATTGACCTTATAATATTGATGTTGGTACATCATATATTTTATGAGTTATTCAATTTTCTCATACTTCTAACACATTATCTGTGGTTTTATTATAATTTTAGTTTTAAATTATAGTTTGTATTTTTTTAATGTGCAAGGTTTTCTGTTTATTTTTGGAGAAGGTTCTTATTTTTATAATTATGTATGATAATTCATTTGGACTTTTTTATAAGTCTACATAGTTACGAAACATATTATTCGGTCCATGTTACTATTTTTTCATCAACTATGTTATTTATTTTTTTAATGATAGAGAGATCCTGTAAAGACCCATAAATTTCAAGGAAGAATTTCTCTTAATTACATTGGAATTTTAAAAGTCTGTGGTTTCTGACGGCACCTGATTTCTAGGCCCGATGTGCCTGGAATTAATTTCTGATGTTTTGATCTGGTACGTTCAATAAACATATGTTTGGGTTCATCTATCTTTTGAACCGATTCTTGGAATTGAAATCTGAGGGCACTGATAAACTCACAGCACCAGTATTTGCTTAAGCGGACCGTTACCACAGTTGCGTTTTGTCGTATGTGGTAGTTAAATTTTGGGATTCATTTATAATTAAATAAAATTATTGTTTTATAATTTTATTTTTAGTGGAAGTTAATTCCTCTAAAGGGAAGTTGGGGTGGGGCCCACAACCCACCTAACTTCCCATGAGAGGATATAACTAATTTTGGTGGGGCCCACACAAACCCCTAACCTTTAAACTCCCTTAAAATCCACATTCATCCCCCGTTAATTAATTTGACAACTCTTCCCATTAATGTGATCACTTCACCTCCTTATCTCCCATTTATCTTTTTGCCAACCCTTTTAATTAATGAATTGAATCCTAAAATTAATTAATTAATGTGTTTGAATTATGAAAATTCTTGAGTGAATAAAATAACATCCTTAGCTATTATTTTATTTTGGCACTCGTTGTGTTGGGAGAATGTTGGGGAAATCATAGGAGAAATATAAGTTTTCTTCCTCAACGAAGAAGAACGCGGACGAAGAACATTGTTCTTCGATGAAGAACAATTCCATCTTAGACGAAGAACGTCGATTCCACCGATGAATGAAGAGGTTTCTTCTATCCTCATCCTCCAATGTTGACGGGATGACACCGTTCTCCGCGACACCGTCATCCACGACTCCATCTATGAACGAACCTTGATTCGAGGTAGGGGTGTTTTTTGATTAGATCAACGTTGAATCTTCTTTCCTTCTTGTTTCTTTCTCTTTATCCACATGCTACGAAACTAATGTGGAGAGACTAGGCAAAACTAACACAGTCCAAATCATCTGCTATTATTGTGATTATTGGTGTTTCTTCTTGTTTTTCAAGGGTGAAGAACATAAGATCGTTACAGGTTCGTTATTTGATGCAACAATGCCAAAATCAAATACACAACCTCATGATGACCTAACAGAGGTGCAATGAGGATAGCAGATGACGGTTTAGACTGGAATGGGACGGACCGTTCCTCGAGCATTCTTCGAGCGGGAATCCAAAACATGTTTTCGGAGCCGATTGGAGACACAAAAACACCAGAGATGATTACAGGACATATGGGAGACCTAGTGTCCAATGTTTCATAATGAACAGACTGTCAGAATGAAGAATGGGCATCAAGGGAGGTGCGCCGGCCAGAGGCGTCGTTTCTGGAAAATTACAAACTACATTGCGTGTACTCCGGGAGAACACATCGTGTAGTGCGGGAATTCTGCGGCTAGGGTTTCAGATGTCAGATGGCTAACACAAAACATCTGACCTCTGTCACACATCTTATACTCGCCACACAACAAGCAGGTGGTGGCTACGTGAGACCCGGCATGTATTTTGGGAATACACAGACACAGACAAAAATACACGGCCAAGAGGCACGACGTGTACTCTCTATGAAAAATGGTAGAAACCGCTTCTTGAGACTCGGCATGTATCCCGTTGATACATGGACACGGTGTAGAGTACATGATCATGTACTCTACCACACGGCCAGACATGGCCAGTGGTACATACTAACATGTGTACCAATAACATGGGTTGGAGAACACGGATTAAGGTCGTGTACGGGCACTTGGCTAGCGTACACAGAGCTGACCCCAGTTGTTTGGACACAGCATGTAACCATACCACACGCAATGTACTTAATTTTCTACATTACCATACCTTCGAAACGGGCCATTGCACATGGGCAGTACCGGAGGACTGACTACACGGCTTGTACCGTCTATCAACACGCCGTGTACTTTTTCATAAAAGGCTTGGTCATCTTGTACACAGTATCTTGGATACATTTTGTTTAGATTATTCCCCTATGATGTTGTGTTAGTAATATCATTGAGAAATGGTCCCTTTAGTACACCCCATGGGAGTTCGGTGTATAGTTGAGGTGCGGTCAGGTTGGTTCGTACACAAAACCAATCAGGCCCCCGGGACTAAAAAGATAATAACTAATAGACCGTGCATCTGATTGACACGCCCTCTACTGCATTGAGACCCCTATGTTGTGGTGGTGCTTTGAGATACTACCACTTCAGACTTCGTGGCACATGGAGTATCGACCAGTAGCTCATGGATCGGATCCTCCTGGATATGAGCATATGGAGTTCGGAGACCTAGTAGCTGGATGAGACCTATTGACTACATGTCCGATTCTTTTCGGAGTGACTTGACTAGCCTAGTGGGGATAACTACTATGTGAGGATGCAGACCCATGGCGGAGGAGCGCTTCTTTGTGAGGCGGTAGACCCGCGGTACTTGAAAGAAGGAGTACCTCTGTAGGCTATCAGGGGGAGTTCTATTATGTGAGGCGGCAGACCCATGGCAGGGAGTGCTACTATGTGAGGCGGAATACCTGTGGTACCCGACAAGAGGAGTACCTCAGCAGTCTAAGGTTAGTGAATAGCTCCTCAGAGTCATGACATGACTACTATGCTCGATAGAGGAGGAGTTCTCCAGCAGCTGCGGTTTCGACATCGTGAGTAAAAATCTTTGGTTGAGCTGAGTCAATGACCTTTTTGTTTTCGTCATGATTGAGATGTGTTACTTGATAACATAGATATATATATGGGAATATACGTAAGTAATGGTTATCTGTAGAAATCATACTCTGTGTTATATCCTTGATGGATTTGATGAGACTTTGCGGGACTCGGGGTCTCTACTGAGTATCATTATACTCACCCCTACATGGGCGATGCCCGCACCTCGTTGTGTTGGATGCAGATGACTGACAGCACTGACGGAGGCTGAGAGAGCCAGAATTGGATGGTGCCCGGAGGTGGACCACTAGGCATGATGACACACAGAGCAGACCAATAGACATAGAGTGCCGAGGAGTAAATCTGTACCTACCCTTCAGGTAGGAACCCGGAGGACGATCCAGGAGCTACTTTCACCATTCAACAGTTTTTCTTTTTTAGTTGTACTTTATTTCAGTTATACAGTTTCCTTTTTTGGGGCTTGTATTTCCGGTCCCTTTGTACTTTCAGCACACTTGTTTTTATAGATTTACTTAGTGTTTGCTTCCTCTTGTACTCTTGTTGTGTGTGTTTACGTTATATAAAGCCAATACCTTCCCGGTTTTAGTGAATTTCAGCTTTGGTGCTAGTCTCCAACCCCTGGCCTATGGAAGGCGGGCTTGGGATAGTCATGATACGGGCCCCGAAAGACATGTCGTGACAAATTGGTATCATAGGAGTCGGTTCTACCACAAAAATTATGACTCTGATATTTCTTTTCTGTGAAGCAATAGTGTTAAGGGTACTAAGTGTGGTTTTCAGTTCAGGGAGTACAGTGTTAGTGTGGGCAGCCAACGTATGCATACAACATAACCCTGACTCTGATTTTCAACTCAGTGCACGGAAACACTGATTGCGTGTGTGTTTTGAGATGTTTTGTTTAAGTCATCTCAAACTAGGTCAGCTCACCAGATATAGTCTTTCGACCGTGTCACATCTCTTCTTTCAGGATGCCTCCCTACAGACGACCAGCTAGATCCCTAAGAGTTTTACGTACTAACAGGCCACTGAGCGATGAGGCCTCATTATATTTCCTTCTTCTAGTGGAGGAACCAACGATACTACCACGTGTTGGTACACTGATTCCACCAGTGACAGTAGCAGATGATGCATGTCGCTTGAGTGCGCTTCACGAGTTCCACTGCCTGAGGCCACCCAGGTTCCGGGTAGAGACAGACCCACAGGCGGCTGAGGATTGGCTGGAGGTTGTGGTGAGTGTTTTTAGTCTAGTAGGGACTCCAGTATACTTCATAGTGATCCTTACTGTCAGCCTCATTCAGGCAGTAGCAAGTAGATGGTGGAGCCTGATGCTTCGGATGCACGACAAGGAGAAACTCCTCTAGGAAGACTTCAAGAGCCTGTTCTGGGCGGAGTTTGTACCAGCCACACTTTGAGCGGTGCAGATAACGGAGCTACTGCATCTACAGTAGGGTAGCATGACGATGGTGTAGTAATCAGTGATGTTCACAAACCTCTCAAGCTACTCTATAGATATGGTACGGGACCCGTTCTTTAGGGCTCGGACCTTTGAGCAGGGGCTCAAGCCAGATATTAGATCTTTAGTTGTTTCTCATAGCATCCCGACACAGATAGGGATGTTGGAACGATCCCTCTTAGTAGAGAGATTCCTTGATGAGAAGTCTCCAGCAGCGGGACCCACCACTAGATGACATGCAGTAGAGTCTTCAGCAGCTGGAAGTAGAAAGATGATGCAGAGGTCCATGTGGACCAGACCTACAGGTGGTCGACCGCATGACTCAGGGTCGGTAGTACGGGGCACCCATGGTGGAGACAGATCCAGACATGCCAGGCGGTGTTACTCATGCAGCGGACAGGGTCGCATGGCTCGTGATTGTCTGACTCGCCACTCAAACAATCATCAGATAGATGAAGGACCTCCCAGGAAGAGGCATAGGTTCTATCATGACAGACCGCAAGGAGCAGGTGACCATGGAAGAAGATTTGGTCATGCAACTGGTGGTGGACGACGCTTAGAGGTGTTCCCACCACCACCACCAGGAGGTCCACCACGACTATAGGGAATGGGTGGACAGGGGAGAGCAAAGTTTGTGGCAGGTGAAGCATACGACCAAGGAGCTCCAGAAGTAGGTGTATAGGAGCAGCACTAGTTTCAGGCATAGATTCCTTTGGTCATGATGCTTCTATCTTGGTTAATGTCGTTGTTTGGGGTTTCTTTGTGTTTTAGTAACTTTAGCTTTTGTAATAAAAGACACTTTTCCTTGTGACATTTTCTATCCTTCCTTTTTGTGTGGTTTGTACTAAGAGGTTCTGGTTTAAACTGTTTACTTGACCCTCACCTTTGAGATATTCACTAGAGGACACCCATAAACCACACACTGATGTAGATAGTGTGACTCAACCCTTGGAGGCGAGAGTAATGGTTGGATCTCTTGGTAGTAGCGTCGATGCCTTACAATGTGGTCCATGACATGAATTATTATCAGTCATGTTAGGATTGTTTGTATTAGGAAATGTACGTGGTTCATCTAGGGGATGAGACCAGATTTCCCATTTTTGCATAGGAGAAATCATAGCAGCTCTTATAGAACATAGGTGAAGAAATTTGACGTCGAGTTCTTAAAATTGGATAGTCTCACCAATTGTTCATTGAGAAAACAGTTTACATATCACTCCAATATCAATAATCTCAGGTGTGTCTTCTCTAAGAATGAATTGAGCCTGAGACAACGACGATGGCTTGAGTTCCTCCAGGACTATGCCTTCGAGATATTCTCCTGTGAAGGGGAATGTGGTAGTGGATGCTATTGGAAAGAGTTCATGCATTCAGCTATTAGGAAAGGTGACAGAGTAGCTGGCTGCCTTACATATATCCTTTGTTGTTAGAGATGGTGCAACCTATCTACAATCTCTTACAGTCACTCCTCCACTTATTCATCAGATTATGAGAGGTTTCTTCTGCCAGGCCCTTCCACCTCTGTTGCACCAGGTGCACGACGTCTTCAATTTATCCTAGTTGAGGAGATGCGTGCATGATCCATCCCAAAAATCAACCACGGGGAGCTGAACATTGATGACCGGGAAACTTTCACGAAGGATCCAGTTGAGATTGATCATCGATAGGAGTGGGTCCTGCGTTGATGGTCGATTTCTATGGTGTGCATTCGTTGGCAGCATGAGAACCTCTAGGAGAACTCATTCGAGTGGGAGGCTCATATGCATGCTCAGTACCCTCTTTTGTTTCCCGAGTGTGTGTTGTAGCTTTACGGGGACGTAAATACCTGAGGTGGGGGTAATATAAAGACACAGAAACTTCATGGAATTTTTTTCTCTTAAATACTTTGGAATTTTACGAGTCTGCGGTTTCTAACGGTACATGATTCCGAGGCCTGGTGTACCCAGAATCAATTTCTGATGTTTTGTTCAGGTGCGGTCAGTAAACGTACATGCGAGTTTTTCTATCTTTTGAACCGGTGCTCGAAATTGACATCTAAGGGCACCGATGAACTCACAACACTAGTATTTTCTTAAGAGGACCATTACCACAGTAGCGTTTTGTCGTATGTGGTAGTTAAAATTGGGGGATTCATTTAGTATTAAATAAAACTGTTGTGTTACTATTTTATTTAATGTGGAAGTTAATTCCTCCAAATAGAAGTTGGGGTGGGGACAACACCCCACCTAACATCCCATGAGAGTATATAACTTTGGGTTGTGGGGCCCAAGAAAACCCCTAACCATTCAAATCCCTTAAACTCCCCATTAATCCCCCCTTAATTAATTTGACAACTCTTCCCTTTGATGTGTTCATTCCACCTCCTTATCTACCATTGATTTTTTTGCCAACACTCTTAATTAATGAATTGAACCCTACAATTAATTAATTAAAGTGTTTGAATTTTGAAAATTCATGAGTGAATAAAATAATATCCTTAGCTATTATTTTTTATTGGCACACGTTGTGTTGGGAGAATTTTGGGTAATGATCTGAAAAAATAAAAGTGTTATTCCCTCAACAAAGAACAACTCCGACGAATAACTTCTTTCTTTAAAGAAGAACGACGCCCTCTTCGATGAAGAATGCTGATTCCACTAAAGAACGACGGTGTGTCTTCTTTCCTCTTCCTCCAACATTGACGAGACGACACCGTTCTCCGTGACGCCATCTTCCATGACTCCATCTACGAATGATCCTTGATTCGAGGTAGGGGTGTGTTTTGATTGGATCAATGTTGAATCTTCTTTCATTCTTTTTTTGTTTCTCTTTAACCACCAGCTACTGAACTAATTCGGAGAGACTTGGCCAAACTAACATGGTCCAAATCCTCCTCCATTATTGTGAATGTTGGTGGTTCTTCGTGTTATTCATGGGTGATGAACAACAGATCATTATGGGTTTGTTATGCGACTTAATGATCCAAAAATTGAAGACTCAACATCACAGCGACCTAGCAGAGGTGAGATGACGATAGTGGGTGACGGTTCAGACCAGAATGGGATGGACTGATCCTCGACCGTTCTTCGAGCGAGAATTCAAAATGGGTTTTCCATGACGATTGGATACCCTAAAACACAGGAGACGACTACAGGACATTAGGACGACCTAGTGTCCGAATTTTCGTGATGAACGAACCGTCAGAACGAAGAATGGGCATCAAGGGAGGCGTGCTGGTCGAAGGCATCATTTCGGAAAAATTCCAGACTACACGGTGTGTACTCCTACAGAACACTCCGTGTAGTGCGGGAATTCTGCGGCTAGGGTTTTGGATATCAGGTGGATAACACATGGCATGTGGCCTCTGTCACATGGAGTTTATTCGCCACACAGTAGGGAGGTGGTGGCTACGTGATATTCAATGTGTATTTTGGGAATACACGGACACAGACATAAATACATGGCCAAGAGGCACGACATGTACACTCAATGTAGAATGGAAAAAATAACTTCGCGAGACTGGGCGTGTATATTGGGGATACACGCACACGGTGTGGAGTACATGAGCATGTACTTTACAACACGGCCAGACATGGCTGGTGGTACGGGCTAACTCGTGTACCAATAACATGGGTTGGAGAAGACATGTTAAGGCTATGTACATGGACATGGCCAGCGTACACGGAGCCGACCCCATATGTTTGAAACGGTTTGTAACCATACCACACACCTTGTAATTACATTTCTACATGACCAGCCCTTCGACACTGTCCATTGCACACGGGGAGTACCTGAGGAATGACTACACGGTGTGTACCGTATATCAATGCGTCGTTTCCTTTTTGGTAAAATGATTGGTCATCTTGTTCACAGTATCATGGATACATTTTGTTTGTATTAGCCCCCAATGAGGCGGTGTTAGTATTCTCATTGAGAAACATTCCCTTGAGTACACCCCATGGGAGTTCGGGGTATAGTTGAGGTATGGTCGGGTTGGTTCGTACACAAAACCAACCGGGCCCCCAGGACTAAAAGGATAATAACTCACAGACCATGCATCCAATTGACACGCTGTCTGTTGCGTTGAGACCCCTATGTTGTGGCGGTCCATCGAGATACTTCCAATTTAGACTTCATGGAACATGGAGTATCAACCAGTTGCTCGTCGAGCGCATCCTCTAGTAGACGAGAATATGGAGTATGGAGACTTATTATCTTGCTGAGACCTGATGACTTCTTGTCCGATTCGTTTCGGAGTGACATGATTAGCCCATTGGGGATCACTACTATGTGAGGTGGCAGACCCATGGCCGAGGAGCACTACTTTGTGAGGAGGAAGACCTACTGTTCTCGACAGATGAAGTACCTTTAACGGATATCAGGGGGAGCGCTACTTTGTGAGGCGGTAGACCCATGGCCGGGAGCGCTACTGTGTGAGGCGGCAGACCCGTGGTACACAACAGGAGTATTACCTCTATAGTCTATGGTTAGTGAATATAACCTTAGAGTCATGATAGGACTACTATGCTCGTCATTGGAGGAGTTCTCCCACAACATTGGTTTTGACATCGTGAATAAAAATCCTGGTTTGAGCTGAGTCAATGACCTTTATGTTTTCCTCATGATTGAGATGGGTTACTTGATAACTTAGGTATATATATGGGAATATACCTATGTAATGTTTATCTATTGAAATCATAATTTGTGGTTTATCCTTGTTGGATTTGTTGATTACTTGAGGGTCCCGGGGTCCCTACAGAGTATCGTTATACTCACACCTGGACGGGCTACAAACGCACCACGTCTTGTTGGATGCAGACGACAGATTGCGCTGAAGGAGGCCAAGAGTGCCAGGACTGGACGGTACCCGGAGGTGGACCACTAGGCGTGACAACACACTGAGCGGACCGATAGTCGTGGAGTGCCGAGGAGGACATCTGTACCTACCCTTCAGGTAGGAACCCAGAGGATGATCCAGGAACTGCTTTCACCATTCACCATTTTTCCTTTTTTAGTTGCACTTTCTTTCAGTTTTAGTTGTACCTTTTATTGGGATTGTATTTCCGATCCTTTTTTACATTCAGCACACTTGTTTTTACAGCTTTACATAGTGTTTGCTTCCACTTGTACTCTGGTTGTGTGTGTTCACGTTTTATAAAGGCAATGGATTCACAATTTTAGGGAATTACGCCTTTGGTTCTAGTCACCAGTGCCTGTCCTATGGAAGGTAGGCTTGGGGTATTCATGATATGGGCCTCAGGGGACGGGTCGTGACAGATTCATTATGGATATTTATTTTATTCTTTTATTGTAGGATATGTAGGATGTGTGGTGTATATTATTCAATTAAATACACAGAAATATCAATAACCATTAAATATTCTAGTGCCACTAAAAAATATCTCCCCTTCTTACATTTTTAAATATATTTAATGTATATATCTTTAGAGATTTTGGTCATAAATCAGGCATAAAAACCAATATATTATAAATTGGATTGTTCTAATCAGAATCTAGTTTTCTTATAATTGAAATCATTTTAAATAACACATGTTTTATTTTCATGGAAAATCTTAATAACATAAAACTGAAATTGTTTATTTTTATTTACACAACCATATGAACTATGAAAAATATTTTAAATATCAGATAAGAATTACAAGATAATTAAGGGATTGAAAATTAAATAATGTAAGAAAAATTTAGGTCATTGATAATTATAAATATATATCTTCTTCAAAATAAACATTTTTCTAAAATTAAATATTTTATTACCCAAAAAATAACCTTATTTTCCAAAATATTTTCATGAAACATTTCTTAATAATTAATAATTGAAAATTTAACTCATAATTTTTTATTTTAAATCCCAAAAAAAAAATAATAATTATTTCACAATGTTATAAATTACCCAAAAAAGTATCATATATTATCCTTTAAATATAATAACATTATCTTTCTATTGTAAATAATAAATATACCATAAAAACCAAAACCAAAAATAGGTGAAACATGTTGGTTTCTAGAGAGATCATTTCCTGTTCAACATATTAATCAATCATACAAATTTAATAACTATAAAGTCTAATTCCAGACCCATTATAGAATAGGGATGTAAAATACACATGCATATTTGGTTTCTCATGGAACCACCAATCATTGTTTAATAACAGAACCTCCCAAAATGGCTTATAAAAAAACCAACTATCATCAAAATATGTAAAAATAGATATAAATTAATAAAAATAAATAAATGATTAGAATTTTTGACATTATACAATAAAACATATTCATTGAAATATAAGAAAACATTTACATATATTGATATTTTGATTCAATTTAAAAAACATTTGTGAAAAAATAATAATATAGATAATTTGGTTTTTTTAAAACATTAATGATTATAAATGAATAAAAAATAAAATAATCACTATGGTATTTGGGAAAATTCATTTTCCACCATATAAAATAAAATTATACATTCCTTCTATAATTTTGTAATGAAAATCATTACATTTAATAAAAATATTGATTTTAAAAAATCAAGAATGAATATTAAAATAACCATCAAATTTCATTTATAATTATTTTATGTCCTTATAAAAATAACAAAATTATTTTCATAATAATTACATATATTAAATTAGGATTCAATAAAAACATTAAATGTGCATTTTTAAAATAAATCCCTTCACCTTGAGACCAAATCATCATATGCACTTATTATCATAATAAATAATTAACTTATATTTATTATTTCAATGAATCATTACATTTATATGGTTTTAATTCCTTTTTATTTAAATTATTAATAATTTATATAATATAACATAATCAATTAGATTCTTGTTGGATGATTTTACGTGATTCAAATCATATTTGGAAAATGACTTTGTTAAATGATTTCATTATTCCATTATCTATAGAATAGTAATAATGAAATTTGTAATATTTTTATATATAAATTAAAATTTTAAATCCAACTTTTAAATATGTTATAAAAATTCGTTAGGTTACAATCATGGATATATAATTACATATGTATGCATGAATGACATTTCCATTCTTCAACGATCATTACAGAAATTTGGTATGTATTATATTATCTATAATGAATGATAATAATATAATAAATAATATATTTCTCATTTAAATTTTATTATATATATCATCCTTGTGTTTTCTCGTGAATATCTAATAACATCACTCTTTGAAGGTGGTAGTCTACATGTACGCATGAACGATGTTATTGGTTTTTAGTAAATGGAAAGGTATGAAGGTGGATAATGTATTAAACTTCAATAATGATATGTATTTAATTAATATTATATATAAACATTAGTTACATCATTATAATCCATTATTGAGATACAATGCGGGAAATTAAATTACATCTTTTCGTGAGGCCATAATATGTCATACACAAGATAGATGGTTCTCTTTACCATTTGATAGAATATGATAAGGATATATGATACCAAATTAACAAAATAAAATATATATAAAGGAGGGATATTTTTTTATATTATCATTATTAATGATTATTTTATAAAGGAGGAAGAAGAAATAAATCTAAAACATGTGGTTAAAAATTATACAACATATTGGTAAAACCACATTTGATTAAAACCATATGATTTCCAATATTGTTGTTCTTCTGAAAATCAAGACTATAGAACATAGTTAAAGATTTTATTATTTCATTTTAGTTGTTATATTTTTAACCATATGGGAAATTATGTTTGGAAAATTGTGAATAGGTGGTTCCCTTTTTATATGAGAGAAGATGTGTACTTATTAGAATTTCAAAAAATTAGACATTAATATAAATTCATTAGATGTTAAAAAGTTTCTATATAAATATAATTAAATGAAAAGATAAAGATGATTTTAAATACTCTTATTCAATAAAATTCGTTAATTTTTGTTATGTTACCCCCTTATTATCCATTTTCCCACTAATCATGATATCAAGTCTTTTTACACCCTGATGATCAATAATGTCAAATTAATTGAAAAAAAAACACCCGTAACTATACCATTGTTTATATTTTAAACTGTATTATCACATTGTTGAATATGTTATTTATATAAATTTTATATCATTTAACAAAGTTTTATTTTTATAAAATATCACCAATGTCATATTTAGAACCATACATTTACTTTGACTTTTATGACATCAATAAGGGAAATAAAATATTAATAAAATATTTTAATATATCCCTAAATTATTTTATTATCTAAATATTTAGTGAGTCACATAAATTATTTCATATTATTACAACATAAATATTTTTAATATTGTTTATTTTATGTTTCCATTAATTGAATATTTACAGTATTAGCATTGTGAAAGAATTTATGGTAATTATTTATTCATTGAAAATAAAAATTTATTACAATGATGAAAATAAATTATGTTTATTTAAATATATTATTTATAAATGAACATACACTCTAGTTATCACAAAGTTAAATATATTATATTAATTAAAAAGCATGAATGTGACAATTTTAACTTTTATTTACATAATATATTGTAAGGGACATTATCAAAAAAAATGGAAAAAGGCCATATATTCCACTATTTTTTGAATATGGATTAGATAATATAATATAATAATATTTAGTCAATTTTTTGGGTCATTTTATTCTTCTTATAATTCAATTTTTAAAATTAATTACATTATTAACCTTTAATAATGTTAATAAACATTAATAATGTTATTTTTCGTATTCAAAAAAAATTAAAATGGTCGTATATAACAATTTTGGACCTCTATATTGAGAATATAGAATCTAATTTAAAGACTCAAATTATCTAATTTGTTTAATATTTTTAATGATAACCTCAGAAGTTGTTATAAAAAATAATTTTCCAAATAATGTCTTCTTAAGTAAAAAAAATTATACTAAATTTATGTTTATAATTAATTTACAAAACCATAATTGTATATCATTTAATTAAAAATAACTAGTTAAATTATAATGATAATAAAAATATAATTTATTTTTTGTAATACTTGAAAAGAAAATATAAATATTAATTACATTATTAATTCTCAATATTTATTGAAAAATCCACATTTTCAAAAATTAAAAAAATTTAGTCCAAATATAATTCTACATTATGAAACAAAAAAATAATTTTTTTTATAATTAATATTATAATAATTGGACAATGAGATTTTAAATAAAACTATATAATTCCAATAAAATCTAATTTTTTTTAGAATTAATCATTTTCCTTTTAACTAATAATATGTTAATATTTTTATAATGAGTATTACTCTAAAATATATATATAATGGATGAATTAATGTAACAGTGTCAAGATTGTTCCATTATTGCCATTATTTATTAATAACTTCCTTGATAATTTACTCACTTTTAAAATATGTTGGTTTACATTTCCCCCATAGAAATTTCATACTCACATTTTTCATTTTTAACCATATGAGTTTTCCACAAAACCTAGACATGATGAATTACCATTCAATAATATAATTTCCATCTATGATCAGGATTCTAAAATGTAAATTCTTTATCAGAATTTTTATCTTCCAAATGAACTACCTCAACTCTCAAAATATGAGATGCATCTGGAAAATAATATTGTAATATCGAAACCTGAATAACATTGGGTACATAAGAATATATTACAGACAATGCCACTCAATAGGAAAATGATCCATATTTATCATGTATTATACATTTCATATTAAACAATGGTCTTAAATTTATCCTTTTACCAAAATTCAAGGCACATTTTGATAATGATACCGTAAAAAATATTGATCAACTACCTTGAAGGAAACATCATTCCTTCAGTTATCTAAATAAAATTTTACCATACCCTAACATGTCTTTATATGATGCTGAATAACATTCACCTTCTTGTGCATTTCAACTTCTAATTATGATCAAATAAAAAAGATTTGTCTCACTTCATCCAAAAATATAGTCTAACGTCACTACTTCTATATTCCACAATAGGTGTCATCTGTCTGTTGGAATGAAAAATTTATTATTATATTGAATAACTAAAGAATTATTCATATCCCAACATTTATTGAAATCCATTAAGTAATCATGATGAATACAGTACATGGAATGATTTTTTCACTTATATTTTCCATCACATTAATGATTAAAAGCTACACTGAAGTATAATTCTGTTCCCAATGAAATCTAAAGTAATTTTATAATTTTTGTACAAAACAACATCAAAATCATAAACAGTAAAGTTAAAGTCCTTATAACCATACTATATCCATGGGTTATAGTCAATAATGATGTTCCAAATATATTGTATCTCTAATGGGATGAAAATAAATAATTTTAGTTAATATACCAATATTAACCCAAACATCATGATTACATCAATATTTCAATAGAAATTATACAAAAAAATCCATAGATAAATATTCCTATATCAACTATGTAACTAGAAAATACAGATTAATCCCGTTCGAAATATTTTTACTTCATTATAATACCTAAATGTCAAACATTTTATACAAAATTTATTACTATATCTTAATTTTTAATTGAACAGTTACTAATTATAGAATTATTTTTTATCATAGTTTAACTATGATGAATGAAAAATGGGGAACTGGATCTTTACTCTACAATACCATCATCAATAGTGTTACCCAAGGCCCACATAATCTTTTTCCAAATCTAAAAAACATTATTTTTCAGTATTAAATTTTGAAAACATTTATTTTTTTTAAATCCTACATATTTTACAACTCATGGTCTTCCTTCTATGCATTATAAATTCACTATAATGAGGAAGAATGTATAGAAACCTGAATCAAAATTGAGGGATTTTCTACATCCATTACTTCTCGGAAAATATTCATCAAATTGTTAACTAATGTGAAATGTTCCAACTATAAAATTGTCAATGTAGTATTATTTTTCTAACTCAATTAATCAACTACATTTTTATCGTTTCAAGGATGATAATGAATCTTGAAATTATAATCCTTTATCAATTTTTTTCATCTTCTCTATATCATGTTATATTATTTCTAAGTTATTATATTCTTAAAACCCTTTTGATTGTTATATATTTCAATCTTGACCCTATATAAATGATTCCATAGAATATTTATTGAAACAAACACTATAGATAATTAAAAATAATATTTATGATTATTTATTTCATGATGATTAAGATTACATAAAGCATAAATATTTACATGATCATTATATATCATAAAACAACCTTGACCCTTAGTTGAAGCATTATTATATATTAAAATTTTACTAATCAATGTGGGAAATCCAAAAAGACAATAATGAACTAATATTATTTTAGTTCATAAAAAATTATTCAAATTTAATCAACTATATGAATTTATATCCTTTTTATGTAAACCAGGTTTGTGGGTAAGAAAATAGAGAAATATTTTCAACAAACCACTAGTAGTAACCAGATAATCCAGAAAAACACTGAGTCATTATTACAAATTTTTCGATGGATACTACTCAAAAAATTTATTTCTCTATCTAAAATAGTTATGTTATATTTAGAAACAATATTAATAATCAAATAAATCTTTTATAAGAAAAATTCACACTTAATAAATGTTACATATTGCTTCTTTTCGTTTCATGTCTTAAAACTAATAATTATGTTTCATTCAAAATCCTTTTGAATTTTATAATATATAAATATATAATAAATAAAAACACCACAAACATTTCCATGAACTCCCAGTAAACCATATTCATTAGATCCAAAAATAAACTGGGTGCATTCTGCAACACAGTGGTAATAACTACATATTCAATGTTCACAAATATTGTTTGAACTAAATTATTTGGAATACCATCATTATTGAACTTCAACTGATCATTCCCCAACATGAGATAAATATTAAAAAAGTATGTTTTCCATTGTTTTAATCATAAAAATCATCAATATGGGAAAAATGGTAATTGTTTTTAATAACAACGGTATTCAAAGCTCAAAAGTCAATGAAAATTCTCATTGAAATATCAAATTCTTTTAAAAATTAGGGCATTAAAATTTAATAGTGATGTTATATAATGAATTAAACAATATTTAGAACAACTTAAAATTAGATTTTAATTTTTATAATTTAAAAATGATACATTCAATATAGTTGTTTGATGAACGCTTAACATCCCAAATTAATTCAACTGTAACCTCAACATCTCGATTAAGAAAAATAACCATTAAATAATTAGAAGAAATATCTCTATATTCATTCACTCTTAATACATCCTTAATTTGAATAATTTCTTTCCATTCAGAAATAATATCTACGTAACATTCACTTCCATTTCTAATCAATTTCATACCTTCTTAATACGTTATCAATGTTATGAAATCAATGAATACAAAATTAATGGGTCAATTATATATTTTATAATGAAAAATAGATATCCAATGCATACCCTAAATACTATAAAAATATACCATGGAGAGTTCAACAGGATTTAAAGGAAATAATATTCCACTAACTAAAATATGACGATTCCTATAAATCTTATTTTCTGTTATTTTTACACGTCTAGTTTTCACCAAAAATATTACGATAATTTCATGAGGTGATATTACTAATTAACAAAAAAATTATCTTAAAAATTAATGAATGTGATGATACAATGTGAAAAAATAATTGATATGTTTTGAATAACCGAATATCATACTTATCACCAGTTAATTTATTGTACCAAAATAAACATTATTATTAGTGAATATGTGACCTTATTTTTTTTATTATCATATTTATGATTTTGATCCTGAGATATACACATCAGGCACACATTAACATAATTTTCCAACTCGTTATAATTAAGGCATCTAACCATTGACGCTTTACTATTTCCCTAATCGTTCTTCTTGCAATCACAATCCATGTTCCCAAACATTCCAAATCAAAATCTATTACTATATTTGATAATATATTCACCAAAGTTATTTTGACCACAACTACCCAAAAAACATTAATGTCATACCATTGGATTTATTTGATGAATTATTAACCCTTTCCTACAAAACAATCATTTATTAATATTATTTTAATGTAATATATAATCAGAGACAAACTCTATATCTACACTTTTAGCATATCAAATCAGTTTATCATAACTTTCAAACTCATGGGAATTTAATTCCCACTGATATCATGGATTAAATCCAAATTAAAACCAATTAATTTTACAATAATAGTCCTAGGTAAAATTTTATATGTTCCATTCCAAACAGGTGATGTATTCATCATACACATCCACTGAACCAGCCTCATTTAGTCTCAATTCCAATAATTTCCATTACTTCCTAAATCAATAATTATAAGGAAATTACTTCAAAAAAAAATTCATATATTCATCCAAATCCAAGATATAAATATCATCAATTATGTTATTATTCTTTACCATTTTCCTCCATTTATCAGAATCAAATTCAAAATGGTAAATAATAATACATTCATTTTGATTCTTTAAAAAATATGTGACATTAAATATTATCTAATATTCTCTAAACAATCATTAATCTATCACAGGATTATATAATACATTAAAATCTAGTGGCTAATGTCTTATTAAATAACCCACTATACTCGTACACATTTTTTCTATATATAGCTCCACTTTCACATAGATACCACAACTATTTATAGCATGTTCCTACTGATCTATCACACAAGAAAAACGGTTAAGATCCAATACCATCCAATAGGGAATGTTATTTTTGGTGGATATCATAATCTTTGTACTTTCCTAATTTTTATTCCTTGTTACCTCTATATAAAATCATTTTGATCACCCATAGTTTTAATAAAAAAATTGTAATATAAATATTCAATATCATTTCAACAAAACAATAATGTAAAATAATTGAAGTGTATTCTATTAACATTATCATAAACTCAATATTTATTTAAACTATTCTCTCATACCATCTGTTAGGACCCATTATTAAATATTACATATTCAAGTGACATTAAAATTAAATTCGTTTTCTTATATTCACAATGATATTTTCAGATTATATTTTAGAGAGTTAGGTCATAGAAATTATAATAGAAATTCATATAATACAATCTAGATAGATCTAATGATTATTAATATTTTTCATAATATAGTACTGTTAAAATGAAACATATTTTATTATATGAAAGTCCAACTTGACATTAATCATCAGATATTATTTTACATAAACAATCCATAAATCCATTTATTTTATTTTATTGTGGAATGAGAAAAAAAACTATCAATATTTGAAATATAAATAAATTAAAAAATTATTTTGTAAAGGAAAAATTATAAACAAGTTTCTTTTGAAAATAAACTATGGGCCCAAAATGAAAAAATTCATAACTAGAAAATAATCTTCATAGAAGAAATATTATTAAAAAAAATTTCACAAGAAAATATTATGTAAATATGATACTATAAAATTTTTCTTTTATATCATAAAACCATATAACAAATATTTTAAAATGGTAGAATTTTCACACTTTAAAATTATCATATACATTCCATTAAAAATAACATAACTATCATACCTTGATAAATCAAATTAGTTCTTAAAAACCAATATAGAGAATATATAAAAATGTAGAATACATGGTATAGAATATAGATATAACACATATAGTCACTCTTACAAATGAAATCACTATATAGTTGAATTCTATACCTAATGCATCAGAGGGCCATAATTAACTAGATTTTCAATGGTATATCATGGATCCACACATTCATGGTTATTAACATAACCTAACATATCTAGATTATAATTTAACTACACTAAAAATATAAATTACCAAGAACCAAGACATAATCACAACACATAATATCATGTATTTAAAGTCGTTATACTAATAAAAAAATAATTTGAAACCTTTAAAAAAATTCTCAGATATTGAAATATCCATTAACATTTAAAAAATTTATTTTTGGAAATATGTAGAATATAAAAAAGTGAATTATATTTGATTAGTACTTGAAATATTATAATAAATAATTAACTTATATTTATTATTTCAATGAATCATTACATTTATGTGGTTTTAATTCCTTTTTATTTAAATTATTAATAATTTATATAATATAACATAATCAATTAGATTCTTGTTGGATGATTTTACGTGATTCAAATCATATTTGGAAAATGACTTTGTTAAATGATTTCATTATTCCATTATCTATAGAATAGTAATAATGAAATTTGTAATATTTTTATATATAAATTAAAATTTTAAATCCAACTTTTAAATATGTTATAAAAATTAGTTAGGTTACAATCATGGATATATAATTACATATGTATGCATGAATGACATTTCCATTCTTCAACGATCATTACAGAAATTTGGTATGTATTATATTATCTATAATGAATGATAATAATATAATAAATAATATATTTCTCATTTAAATTTTATTATATATATCATCCTTGTGTTTTCTCGTGAATATCTAATAACATCACTCTTGGAAGGTGGTAGTCTACATGTACGCATGAATGATGTTATTGGTTTTTAGTAAATGGAAAGGTATGAAGGTGGATAATGTATTAAACTTCAATAATGATATGTATTTAATTAATGTTATATATAAACATTAGTTACATCATTATAATCCATTATTGAGATACAATGCGGGAAATTAAATTACATCTTTTCGTGAGGCCATAATATGTCATACACAAGATAGATGGTTCTCTTTACCATTTGATAGAATATGATAAGGATATATGATACCAAATTAACAAAATAAAATATATATAAAGGAGGGATATTTTTTTATATTATCATTATTAATGATTATTTTATAAAGGTGGAAGAAGAAATAAATCTAAAACATGTGGTTAAAAATTATACAACATATTGGTAAAACCACATTTGATTAAAACCATATGATTTCCAATATTGTTGTTCTTCTGAAAATCAAGACTATAGAACATAGTTAAAGATTTTATTATTTCATGTATTAGTTATATTTTTAACCATATGGGAAATTATATTTGGAAAATTGTGAATAGGTGGTTCCCTTTTTATATGAGAGAAGATGTGTACTTATTAGAATTTCAAAAAATTAGACATTAATATAAATTCATTAGATGTTAAAAAGATTCTATATAAATATAATTAAATGAAAAGATAAAGATGATTTTAAATACTCTTATTCAATAAAATTCGTTAATTTTTGTTATGTTACCCCCTTATTATCCATTTTCCCACTAATCATGATATCAAGTCTTTTTACACCTTGATGATCAATAATGTCAAATTAATTGAAAAAAAACACCCATAATTATACCATTGTTTATATTGTAAACTGTATTATCACATTGTTGAATATGTTATTTATATAAATTTTATATCATTTAACAAAGTTGTATTTTTATAAAATATCACCAATGTCATATTTAGAACCATACATTTACTTTGACTTTTATGACATCAATAAGGGAAATAAAATATTAATAAAATATTTTAATATATCCCTAAATTATTTTATTATCTAAATATTTAGTGAGTCACATAAATTATTTCATATTATTACAACATAAATATTTTTAATATTGTTTATTTTATGTTTCCATTAATTGAATATTTACAGTATTAGCATTGTGAAAGAATTTATGGTAATTATTTATTCATTGAAAATAAAAATTTATTACAATGATGAATATAAATTATTTTTATTTAAATAAAATATTTATAAATGAACATACACTCTAGTTATCACAAAGTTAAATGTATTATATTAATTAAAAAGCATGAATGTGACAATTGTAACTTTTATTTACATAATATATTGTAAGGGACATTATCAAAAAAAATGGAAAAAGGCCATATATTCCACTATTTATTGAATATGGATTAGATAATATAATATAATAATATTTAGTCAATTGTTTGGGTCATTTTATTCTTCTTATAATTCAATTTTTAAAATTAATTACATTATTAACCTTTAATAATGTTAATAAATATTAATAATGTTATTTTTCGTATACAAAAAAAAATTAAAATGGTCGTATATAACAATTTTGGACCTCTATATTGAAAATATAGAATCTAATTTAAAGAATCAAATTATCTAATTTGTTTAATATTTTTAATGATAACCTCAGATGTTGTTATAAAAAATAATTTTCCAAATAATGTCTTCTTAAGTAAAAAAAATTATACTAAATTTATGTTTATAATTAATTTACATAACCATAATTGGATATCATTTAATTAAAAATAACTAGTTAAATTATAATGATAATAAAAATATAATTTATTTTTTGTAATACTTGAAAAGAAAATATAAATATTAATTACATTATTAATTCTCAATATTTATTGAAAAATCCACATTTTCAAAAATTAAAAAAATTTAGTCCAAATATAATTCTACATTATGAAACAAAAAAATAAATTTATTTTTTATAATTTATATTATATTAATTGGACACTGAGATTTTAAATAAAACTATATAATTCCAATAAAATCTAATTTTTTTTAGAATTAATCATTTTCCTTTTAACTAATAATATGTGAATATTTTTATAATGAGTATTACTCTAAAATATATATATAATGGATGAATTAATGTAATAGTGTCAAGATTGTTCCATTATTGCCATTATTTATTAATAACTTCCTTGATAATTTACTCACTTTTAAAATATGTTGGTATACATTTCCCCCATAGAAATTTCATACTCACATTTTTCATTTTTAACCATATGATTTTTCCACAAAAACTAGACATGATGAATTACCATTCAATAATTTAATTTCCATCTATGATCAGGATTCTAAAATGTAAATTCTTTATCAGAATTTTTATCTTCCAACTGAACTACCTCAACTCTCAAAATATGAGATGCATCTGGAAAATAATATTGTAATATCGAAACCTGAATAACATTGGGTACATAAGAATAGATTACAGACAATGCCACTCAATAGGAAAATGATCCATATTTATCATGTATTATACATTTCATATTAAACAATGGTCTTAAATTTATCCTTTTACCAAAATTCAAGGCACATTTTGATAATGATACCGTAAAAAATATTGATCAACTACCTTGAAGGAAACATCATTCCTTCAGTTATCTAAATAAAATTTTACCATACCCTAACATGTCTTTATATGATGCTGATTAACATTCACCTTCTTGTCCATTTCAACTTCTAATTATGATCAAATAAAAAAGATCTGTCTCACTTCATCCAAAAATATAGTCTAACGTCACTACTTCTATATTCTACAATAGGTGTCATCTGTCTGTTGGAATGAAAAATTTATTATTATATTGAATAAATAAAGAATTATTCATATCCCAACATTTATTGAAATCCATTAAGTAATCATGATGAATACAGTACATGGAATGATTTTTTCACTTATATTTTCCATCACATTAATGATTAAAAGCTACACTGAAGTATAATTCTGTTCCCAATGAAATCTAAAGTAATTTTATAATTTTTGTACAAAACAACATCAAAATCATAAACAGTAAAGTTAAAGTCTTTATAACCATACTATATCCATGGGTTATAGTCAATAATGATGTTCCAAATATATTTTATCTCTAATGGGATGAAAATAAATAATTTTAGTTAATATACCAATATTAACCCAAACATCATGATTACATCAAGATTTCAATAGAAATTATACCAAAAAATCCATAGATAAATATTCCTATATCAACTATGTAACTAGAAAATACAGATTAATCCCGTTCGAAATTTTTTTACTTCATTATAATACCTAAATGTCAAACATTTTATACAAAATTTATTACTATATCATAATTTTTAATTGAACAGTTACTAATTATAGAATTATTTTTTATCATAGTTTAACTATGATGAATGAAAAATGGGGAACTGGATCTTTACTCTACAATACCATCACCAATAGTGTTACCCAAGGCCCACATAATCTTTTTCCAAATCTAAAAAACATTATTTTTCAGTATTAAATTTTGAAAAAATATATTTTTTTTAAATCCTACATATTTTACAACTCATGGTCTTCCTTCTATGCATTATAAATTCACTCTATTGAGGAAGAATGTATAGAAACCTGAATCAAAATTGAGGGATTTTCTACATCCATTACTTCTAGGAAAATATTCATCAAATTGTTAACTAATGTGAAATGTTCCAACTATAAAATTGTCAATGTAGTATTATTTTTCTAACTCAATTAATCAACTACATTTTTATCGTTTCAAGGATGATAATGAATCTTGAAATTATAATCCTTTATCAATTTTTTTCATCTTCTCTATATCATGTTATATTATTTCTAAGTTATTATATTCTTAAAACCCTTTTGATTGTTATATATTTCAATCTTTACCCTATATAAATGATTCCATAGAATATTTATTGAAACAAACACTATAGATAATTAAAAATAATATTTATGATTATTTATTTCATGATGATTAAGATTACATAAAGCATAAATATTTACATGATCATTATATATCATAAAACAACCTGGACCCTTAGTTGAATCTTTATTATATATTAAAATATTACTAATCAATATGGGAAATCCAAAAAGACAATAATGAACTAATATTATTTTAGTTCATAAAAAATTATTCAAATTTAATCAACTATATGAATTTATATCCTTTTTATGTAAACTAGGTTTGTGGGTAAGAAAATAGAGAAATATTTTCAACAAACCACTAGTAGTAACCAGATAATCCAGAAAAACACTGAGTCATTATTACAAATTTTTCGATGGATACTACTCAAAAAATTTATTTCTCTATCTAAAATAGTTATGTTATATTTAGAAACAATATTAATAATCAAATAAATCTTTTATAAGAAAAATTCACACTTAATAAATGTTACATATTTCTTCTTTTCGTTTCATGTCTTAAAACTAATAATTATGTTTCATTCAAAATCCTTTTGAATTTTATAATATATAAATATATAGTAAATAAAAACACCACAAAAATTTCCATGAACTCCCAGTAAACCATATTCATTAGATCCAAAAATAAACTGGGTGCATTCTACAACACAGTGGTAATAACTACATATTCAATGTTCACAAATATTGTTTGAACTAAATTATTTGGAATACCATCATTATTGAACTTCAACTGATCATTCCCCAACATGAGATAAATATTAAAAAAGTATGTTTTCCATTGTTTTAATCATAAAAATCATCAATATGGGAAAAATGGTAATTGTTTTTAATAACAACGGTATTTAAAGCTCAAAAGTCAATGAAAATTCTCATTGAAATATCAAATTTATTTAAAAATTAGGGCATTAAAATTTAATAGTGATGTTATATAATGAATTAAACAATATCTAGAACAACTTAAAATTAGATTTTAATTTTTATAATTTAAAAATGAGACATTCAATATAGTTGTTTGATGAACGCTTAACATCCCAAATTAATTCAACTATAACCTCAACATCTCGATTAAGAAAAATAACAATTAAATAATTAGAAGAAATATCTCTATATTCATTCACTATTAATACATCCTTAATTTGAATAATTTCTTTCCATTCAGAAATAATATCTACGTAACATTCACTTCCATTTGTAATCAATTTCATACCTTCTTAATACGTTATCAATGTTATGAAATCAATGAATACAAAATTAATGGGTCAATTATATATTTTATAATGAAAAATAGATATCCAATGCATACCCTAAATACTATAAAAATATACCATGGAGAGTTCAACAGGATTTAAAGGAAATAATATTCCACTAACTAAAATATGACGATTCCTATAAATCTTATTTTCTGTTATTTTTACACGTCAAGTTTTCACCAAAAATATTACGATAATTTCATTTGGTGATATTAGTAATTAACAAAAAAATTATCTTAAAAATTAATGAATGTGATGATACAATGTGAAAAAATAATTGATATGTTTTGAATAACCCAATATCATACTTATCACCAATTAACTTATTGTACCAAAATAAACATTATTATTAGATGAATATGTGACCTTATATTTTTTATTATCATATTTATGATTTTGATCCTGAGATATACACATCAGGCACACATTAACATAATTTTCCAACTCGTTATAATTAAGGCATCTAACCATTGACGCTTTACTATTTCCCTAATCGTTCTTCATGCAATCACAATCCATGTTCCCAAACATTCCAAATCAAAATCTATTACTATATTTGATAATATATTCACCAAAGTTATTTTGACCACAACTACCCAAAAAACATTAATTTCATACTATTGGATTTATTTGATGAATTATTAACCCTTTCCTACAAAACAATCATTTATTAATATTATTTTAATGTAATATATAATCAGAGACAAACTCTATATCTGCACTTTTAGCATATCAAATCAGTTTATCATAACTTTCAAACTCATGGGAATTTAATTCCCACTGATATCATGGATTAAATCCAAATTAAAACCAATTAATTTTACAATAATAGTCCTAGGTAAAATATTATATGTTCCATTCCAAACAGGTGATGTATTCATCATACACAGCCACTGAACCAGCCTCATTTAGTCTCAATTCCAATAATTTGCATTACTTCCTAAATCAATAATTCTAAGGAAATTACTTCAAAAAAAAATTCATATATTCATCCAAATCCAAGATATAAATATCATCAATTATGTTATTATTCTTTACCATTTTCCTCCATTTATCAGAATCAAATTCAAAATGGTAAATAATAATACATTCATTTTGATTCTTTAAAAAATATGTGACATTAAATATTATCTAATATTCTCTAAACAATCATTAATCTATCACAGGATTATATAATACATTAAAATCTAGTGGCTAATGTCTTATTAAATAACCCACTATACTCGTACACATTTTTTCTATATATAGCTCCACTTTCACATAGATACCACAACTATTTATAGCATGTTCCTACTGATCTATCACACATGAAAAACGGTTAAGATCCAATACCATCCAATAGGGAATGTTATTTTTGGTGGATATCATAATCTTTGTACTTTCCTAATTTTTATTCCTTGTTACCTCTATATAAAATCATTTTTATCACCCATAGTTTTAATAAAAAAATTGTATTATAAATATTCAATATCATTTCAAAAAAACAATAATGTAAAATAATTGAAGTGTATTCTATTAACATTATCATAAACTCAATATTTATTTAAACTATTCTCTCATACCATCTGTTAGGACCCATTATTAAATATTTCATATTCAAGTTACATTAAAATTAAATTCGTTTTCTTATATTCACAATGATATTTTCAGATTATATTTTAGAGAGTTAGGTCATAGAAATTATATTAGAAATTCATATAATACAATCTAGATAGATCTAATGATTATTAATATTTTTCATAATATAGTACTGTTAAAATGAAACATATTTTATTATATGAAAGTCCAACATGACATTAATCATCTGATATTATTTTACCTAAACAATCCATAAATCCATTTATTTTATTTTATTGTGGAATGAGAAAAAAACTATCAATATTTGAAATATAAATAAATTAAAAAATTATTTTGTAAAGGAAAAATTATAAACAAGTTTCTTTTGAAAATAAACTATGGGCCCAAAATGAAAAAATTCATAACTAGAAAATAATCTTCATAGAAGAAATATTATTAAAAAACATTTCACAAGAAAATATTATGTAAATATGATACTATAAAATTTTTCTTTTATATCATAAAACCATATAACAAATATTTTAAAATGGTAGAATTTTCACACTTCAAAATTATCATATACATTCCATTAAAAATAACATAACTATCATACCTTGATAAATCAAATTAGTTCCTAAAAACCAATATAGAGAATATATAAAAATGTAGAATACATGGTATAGAATATACATATAACACATATAGTCACTCTTACAAATGAAATCACTATATAGTTGAATTCTATACCTAATGCATTAGAGGGCCATAATTCACTAGATTTTCAATGGTATATCATGGATCCACACATTCATGGTTATTAACATAACCTAACATATCTAGATTATAATTTAACTACACTAAAAATATAAATTACCAAGAACCAAGACATAATCACAACACATAATATCATATATTTAAAGTCGTTATACTAATAAAAAAATAATTTGAAACCTTTAAAAAAATTCTCAGATATTGAAATATCCATTAACATTTAAAAAATTAATTTTTGGAAATATGTAGAATATTAAAAAGTGAATTATATTTGATTAGTACTTGAAATATTATAATATAATCTAAAAACTAAAAAATTGTTATAGTGACGGTTGATGTTATTATCATTGAATATGATAGAACTGAACATTCCTTTTTTCTTCTCATTATGGACATAAATTCCACAGATAGAAATTATAAAAGTCATATAAAATATTTTTTTAATTATTTTGATTCCATTTAAATAGAGATATAAAATTATTTTAAATATATTTTCCTTGAATTTAAATATTTTTAATAGAATATTAAAAAGAGTATTTTTAATTGAATATTCCTTCCCATGATCCCGACATGACATACACATTACTTATATTCTGGAATAATTAAAATATATTAAATATTTAATTTAATTATAACATTTATTAAGTTATATTAATTTTATTTCTCATATTCTAATGTTTTATTCTATTAATTAGTATATTATATTCACATTATTAATTTTTTGAATATTTATTTGATGTGTCTATAATGACATTGGAAGATTTAATTTATTCAAATAGGTTATCATTACACCATATAAAAAGTAATTATTAAGAAATAATTATAATTATTATGAATCAATTAAAAATTTAAATCTAAAAAATAAATATTTTTTAGGACAATTGAACTATGTTTCAATCATGTGGATGGTAGGATGTATATACGCATTGTAAATTTTCCATTTTTTAATTAGAATTATAGAATGAAGGTAAATAATATTCAATACATGAATACTGATATAAATAGAATAAGTATAATATTAAGTCATTAAATATATATATATATATATATATATTATCCATGTGATGAGTTGTAGAATAAAAAATTACATTTCTTTATAATGGTGGTAGTCCACACATATGCACGAATGACATAATAATTTTATAGTGAATAGAAATGAAATAACATAAATAGTAAATTATATTTTAATAATGAAAAATGATTCATGAATTTAAAATATATCAATTAATTCCACTATGAAAATCTATCCATGATATATAGTGATGGAATAAAATTACATTAGTTCATGAGGTTGTATTCAGGTATTTACAAGTATACTAGTTTTGTTTTTAATTTGGTGGATGATTATATGGATATGGATTTTATTATTATAATTATAGAATCTATTTATATAGAAGATACTTGTGGAATTTTTTTAGCATGTATTATGATGATTTTAGTGATATTGAATAAGAAATAAGACTAAAACATATGATAAAAATCTATTGAGCTTCATTAAAATATATTATTTTATTAACACCTTAAGACCTAAAGTATATGTATTCTTAAAAATGTAAGGCAACTAAAACATGTTTAGGGATTTTTATAAATTATATTTCTATATATTTGTTATCAAAATAGGATGTTTTGTTATAATAAATGATAACAATTTGTTCTCTTTTAGAATAGAGGGGAGGTGCGCTTTTGAAATTTCAAAAATATTACATTAATATATAATTTTTATAATGTCTAGATGAATATGAATTTGTAATAATTTTTATTAAATATATATTAATATTTATCCTATAATCAAATATATTTTCTACATGTAGGGATAACATTTTAACACTAATCATTTTCTATTATGTCTATGTAAACTGTTTTTCACACAGAATGTGATAATAAGGTTTTTACCCCATGAGGGTAATGATGGTTACCATAAAATAAAAAAATGAACATATTGAACATGGACTAAATATTACACCATATTAGAATTGTTTTTATTAATATAGTATTTTAATTTATTTTATATCAATTGGTAATATATTGATTCCATAAAATATAAATAATGTAAATTTTTGAACTATTCATTTACATTGACTTTTATAACATCATTAAATCAAATAATCTTCAAATAATTTTTTTTAAAAACTCAATAACACGTTCTTTTTATTTATAATTTTTTTCCATAATATTTAGTGAAATTATTATACCTTTAAGATTTTTAATATCAGAAATTGTTTTAAATAAATTTAATAATGACCACATCGATATTATATATGGATTAAGGTAGTTATTTCATTAATAAAAAGAAAAATAGAAATAATATTAATAAAACTAATTTATATTTAAAGTTAATATTTATAGAATTATATTCCCATAGTTTATCCCCATGTTAAAATTATTAAAGTTACTAAAAACAAGGAAGTGAAATTTTTAACTTTTCATTAAATATATTATTTTAATTGTCATAAAAAACAAAAATTGCAACAAAAATAAATATATTATAAAATTTGATGAATATTTAATTCATATAATATTAATATATAATTCTGAAAATTGTTTGTGGAATTTTATAGTCTTTATCAGTTTTTTTCATTAATTGCATGATTTACCCATTACTTACTAATAAAATTACCCATGTTAGTATTTAAATTCACCAAGTATAAACGTGGTCTATTTAAAAAAAATTTAAACTTAATTTAAAATATAGAATAATTTTTTTGATATTAGAACCACAAAATATCATATTTTAATTTAAAATTAAATCGATAAAATTTTATGAAAAAAGTAATTTTAGAAAAAATACATTTTTAAAATATATAAATATTTCAATAGAGAATTAAGGTTCAAAAATCAATGAAAAAACTATAATTTTATTTTTAATTGAAAATAAATAATAAAGATTATAATCTAATAAAATTAAAATTTTACTTATTAAATAACTAAAAAGTAAATAACATTTTTAATTAAAAACACAATTTTTATATATTTATTGAAAAATTAATGTTTTTAGATATTTTGTAAATATTAATCCAAAGGAAATGTTTTATTTCTAAATAAAAAATAATAATTTATGTTTTCAAATGATAATTTTTTTACATTGAATTAATTACATTGAATAAAAAATTATTATTCGTGAATATATAATTTGGTTACAAATAATCTTTTTTTCATTTGACTTAATTGTTACATAATATATTAATAATTAATATAACTATATAATATATAACTATTGAATTATTTACTCTATCATTACATTGGTTTTAATTTTAAATTTTTTTATTGATATTAAATAGATCTAATAGATTTTGGAGATCCAATTAGATGTGTATCATCTCTTATGGTTATAATTAATTATCTTGTTATACATTCTTTTTTAGCATTATGAAATTTTGGTTGTAGAATGTGTCATATAGGGGATAATTTTCACAACCTGGTATTAAATTTCCTAATTAAATTATACATTCCTGGTTATTTTATCATGTATATTAGATTCTAGTTGAACTGATGTCAAAATATTAATTTTATTAATATTTTAGTCGAAGATCCCGATTTTAATTAATCATGTGGAATTCTATGTGGATGATTGAAATTATTGGTTGACATAATTAATATTATTATTTCATAGTTTCCCATATGCTTTTTTCAAACCTCATAGGTGTCATGACGAATTCATTTTGGAGTGTCTATTTATAGAAACCGTAAAAGAATGTACTGCATCTTACCAAGAAAATTAAAATTTTGATTATCCTAAATTACACATCAATTTTGAATCCCCAGATCAGTCTACCATCTCTTCCCTCAATTGAGATGTAGCAGTGGTTCCTAGTGCACAACCCCACTTACTCCCACCTCCAATTTAATGGATTTTTTGATTTTTCATTTGGTGTCCCTCTTGGGGTCCTCCCATTTTGTCGTATCATAATCATTTTTTTCTTGTATACTATTTTTATATTATCTCAGTTGTCTCTTGGTGATACCTTATCATGAGGGTTGTCTCTAAAACCTTTTGATTATATATGGTTTAGTGTCTTAAAAAATTTTCTTAGCTTATTATCATCCCATATTCTATGTTTCATTACATTCATACTTTGTTTGAGGTAGGTGGTTCCATTTTTTTATTTTTATTACACACTATGGATAAATATTATTTCTAATACATGTTTCCATAATATTATTTTTTTGGATTTTGTAATTTTTAATAAGGATATTATTAATTTCTATATAAATAACAATTATATTTGATGGTAATAAGAATATTACATATGTTTGATAAAGTGATTAAAAGATTTTTTATTTGGATTTAAAGTATTTAGTTAATGATTGAGACATTTATTCTTCTATGTGATTCTATTAGGGTCTTTATGTGACACTTTTTTTATTTATATTTATTATTGATGAATTGGGATTTTTTGATAAATCAATTTTCATCAATGGCTATCATGAGTTGTGTCTCCATATCTGATTCATTGGTACCCTCTTTAAATTTTAATATGTATATAAATGGGGATATGCAGAAATATAAATATGTGAATGAATACTAATTTAAGTATGTTGGTATATATATTTATGGGAATCATGTTATTCATACATTGATGATTGGGATTTAACATTATCTCATTGTTGTAAAAATGCGTTCAAAAAAGTGGTTTTGAAAGTATATTTATCAAGTATGATTTAGATAACCACTTAGAAAATTCAATAACGAGAATTCATATAGAAAATTTTTGTAAATGGTATACAATGCTTTTATTATTTAGAACCAACAATTATCATATATAATTTCTTCATGGTGCTTTCATAACATTTCCATAAATCACTTATATACAAATGTATTATCACATGTATTTACATGATTCTAATATATTATAATTAGATGGGATTCACATTGGTTGACATATGGAGGTGTTTTTTGGTATTGTGATTGTGATTAATTGATTATGGTTGAAAATATATTTATTTTAACTCAATTAATTGTTATAATATCATTTTATAGATTTTATGGGTAGTATATAGGGATGATAAAAGGTTACTATATAGTCTTGAATACACGAAATAAATCCATTAATGTTTGAAAAAAATATTGGGGAGTTCAAATGGTGACAATATTTGAGGATAGTTTGTTTGTTTTTGATATAGGAGTTTCATCGATGGGACTCCAGTTGGTTACATCATGAGTATGTATATGTTATCCAAATTTTATATTTATAAATTTAAACTAATTACTTATTCATTAGTATTTCCTTTTTACATTTTTTGAGTTCATCATTTATTCAATGTATTATGGTTCCTTTTTGATATGATATATTGATTTGTTTATTATATTAAGTTTATTTTTGTGTTGATTCAATTTTCCCACATGATTGTGTTTCCCCTTAATATATTATTTAGTTTCTTATTTCTGGAATGGGTGTTTATTTTAAATAGGATTTTGATGATGTGTGTTGAAATGGGTTTTTAAAAAAATACTGTTAAGAAATTACTTAAATCATATTTTGGGTTTTCACGATAGTTTCTAATGAAATGATTTATGCTAGTTTTCATAAAGAAATAAAATAATTTTGACCGCCTTAATTTAATATATCAACTATTAATAAATTTCAGTATTGGAAAATCGTGTAATCATTAATTATTTATTAAAAGAATCTTTATTCTTACAGCCTACTTATGGATCTTGACATCGATATAACTAAGACTGTTTTGAAGGAATATTACTTTCATATTTAGCGGACTCAAGGAATGCTATGATTTATTGATTAACAATTAAAAATCGGTTTCATTGAGATTTTTTCTTATTTCCATAATTTTAATTTTTAATATCATGGAATCTACCATGAAATTATTCTGTATTTATATCATTGTATATAGACCATTGTTATTTATTATTTTATTAGTGTTATTTGTTAAAAGATTTGGGATTTTTTACATGTCATTTTTATAGTTTGTATTATCATATTTATGACATTATATATGTTTGTTCCTATTTTCCATAAACTCATATATATAAAATTATCATACTAGACTACTATTATAAATAAATAAGTTATTCATTTTCCCTTGGTTTTAATCATTATCATGAGCTCTCACATGATTCTCTGAAACTAGTTTCCAATATATGGAAATATGGAATGCCCATAGATTATGTGATAGGATTGTTTGGGTGGATGGACTAGGATATTCCCTATGTATGATCTTGACAAAGAAGGCATGCCTAATATATTTTAGATTTACTAGGTACTTTCATTTTTTTTCAAAAATCCAAACTTGTTATTTTTAGGTGAATAAGAGGCTAAAAATAGAAATTATATTGAATAAGGATAATGTTTGTGTACATTAAAATATTTAAAAGTAAACTATATATTAACAATAATGTTATGTTCCACATGGGGTTGAAATCGATTAAATATGAGACATTTTTGTGGATATTTAAATGGAATGTGATTATAATTATTGAATATATTATGTTAAAAAAATTATATAGGAATGATGGTACTATATGGTCGAATAAGGTGATTATTTAAAATGATCAATATAAAATTATAGAGTAAAATGGTAAATTGGTTTTAATATCATGTGGAATACAACGGGATGGTATATATATGGAATAATACACTAAAATTGATATAGTTGAAAGTATTTCATTAGAAACAAGGATGGAAAGTATTAGGGAACAAATATATGAAATAAATATTTATTATGGAAGAAAATATAAAATGAAAAATTGTGAAAAGAAGTCACTACATTTAATATCATATTTATCAAAAGTAGATGATATGAATTTTTGTAATGATACTACGACAACATTTAGATCAATTAAATGTGTAATGTTTTAAGGTAAACAAATAATACTAAATTCATATGATTTTATTGATTCTAAATGATGATAATGTCATTATAACAATATGAGTTTTATATTTAATAATCTATAAAGATGTGAATTTTTTTAAACATGGAATATCATGTGTGAAAATGATTCTTCAAAATTCACGGAATTAATATAAATGTCAAATTTTTTATAAAATATATATTGGTAATGATTTGAATATTCATAAAATTATTTTTTAAAAAAGTACAATGATTTTATAAACATACATCAAATAATAATTTCATATTGGGTTTTTAAAATTAATCATTTATAGAGACCAATAATGTGGTTTTATTATTAATAAGGATATGATAGAAGTTTCTTAATTACAGAATTGGAATTATGGGCGGATGCAAGATCTAATAGAATGGTATTCTAATCATGGTAAATACAGGAGAAATAATAATTTTAAATGAGGTAGAGTTTATCATAATCCATATATCAAAAAAATAGAATATATCATGACCCATCCCCCAAGGCCCATGCCATGAATACCCAAGCCCACCTCCGAAAGGCCAGGGGAAGGAGACTAGAACTGAACCTATCAACCTACTAGAGGGTGGAATTTTCATGGATACCTGTATGAACACGCATGACCAACAAAGTGCCAACTAACAAAAAGGGATACAACATTCCACTGAAAATCTAAGTTGCTGTATAACTGACAGTAATGGATCCATAATACAAGCCCAACTAAAATAGAAAAATAGAAAAAAGGGAAAACAAATCCTAAAGTCACCTTCCATGGACCCTACTAGAAGGGTAGTTACAACTCATTATTCAGGTTCTCCACATTAACTGTCACCATAGTAAAACGTCAGGTCCTGGCTCCTTGAGTCTCAGTCAATACTACTCGTCATCTACATAATAAAGAACAAGGTGTAGGGGTAGCCCATGAAGAGGTGGGATAAAAATTACCATTATGGACCCCAAGAGCCCCAAAGGACTATTTGAATTGTATATTGAAAAAATCACTTAGCATAATCTCCATCACAAGAACCTTGCAAAGACATATCACACTTGGTATATTCTAGGTTAGTAACAATATCCCCACTAAACACATTGTTGAACAACTCATCTACTGTAGAACACCTCATATATCGAGTACAATGGGCATGTCTGGTCAAACAGATCCACTTCCCACTCACCTTGAAATGCATAGGTACTCATCCCAATCTTGTACAATGGGTATGTCGGGTCACACAGAGTCACTCCCCACCATATCCTACTTATGTACATCTTTTTTCAAGTATTGTGGATCTACCAAGTCACATTGAGATGATACCCAATATGGTCCCGCCATGTAACATAGAGGTGCTTCCCACTTTGTTGTCAAGTCACATAGAGTCAAAAAATCAGCATTCTTCATGTCTCAACCAGTCATAGGGTCCCATACATAGCGCACTTGGGAGAACCGCCCCTCAAGCCATCAGTCACATTTTAGACATCAGGAAGTCTCACAATGAAGTAACCCAATGATCTATATTTTCATAAGAGTTCCATGGAAACAAAGAGGTGCGTGAACAGGACAACTAGTCTATAATTATAGGCATTTTAGTGTTGAGGGACTGGTTGGATTTGGGTACAATCCAACCCATCCAAACAACAAATTTTTCCAAAAGTAATGTAGATTATCTCAATTTGACTACCTCATCTTAAGGGTTCCAATTTCATTTATGGGTTTACAGACAGTTTTTTAGTTAATTAGTTACGCATAATTAAATGTATCATGGTTGAAAGGGGTCGGGGGCTGGTCCGACCCAGTTAGACCGACCGACTGACCCTATCTAGGTCACCGTGACCCGGGTCGGACCAAACCGGTGGGAACGGGACCGCTAGGCCCATCCCAGCATAGTAGGATCCGAAAAAGACCATTAGGCCATGGGTCTGGCCTTCTGGACCTGTGGAGTCAACCCACTGGGTTGGCCTATTCAGTTCAGCTGCCTGGCAGCATGGCCCACCAGGATCTCCCACATCGCAGTTGCGGGATGGGTCTTTTCTCCTCAGATGTGGTATAGCCGCGTCCGGCTCCTGCTCACAGAGTCGGTGGACATGGGTTCCCCTTCCATGGTAGCCCGCTCACCCAGGTTGACTCCTCCATGATGGTGCTTCCGAACACCAGGGTGCAGTGGCATGTCTTGGTCGTAGCCTCATCGTTGCCCAATCACGCCACTGCCATCACAACGACCCATCGTCACTGTGTCCCGTCATCACCTCATCTTCTGCCACCTAGGCACTTCTCTCTGCACTCCTAATCCTGCGACATACGGCTGGTCGTGCATTATGTACCTTCTTTGTCAAGAACGTGGTCGGTACCACATTGTTTCGCCATAACATCCAGATGTCCAAGAAAAATCACAACTCAAACCGAAAGCAACAGAGTATCCATGCTGTGTTCGTTTGTCATGTGCCCACTGTGTTATCATTAAAATAGGGGAAGGACTACATAAATGTGAAAATTTACATAAAGAAGACCTCTCAAAATCCTCCTGCAATTTATGAATGAGCATGGATCAACCTATTGGAAGGTTGATCTGTGTTCATCATAATAATCAAGAATGGGGTAAAGGGGAGAAATCAAGAATAAACCCATACCTTTTATTCGTTGGAAGTTGAGACAGAAGAGGAGGGAGTGTACACGTATGAAGTTGTTCGTCAGTTCTTGCCATCACCCATAGATTCCCCAAATGTATGTCACTCCATCACATTCTTCATCGAAGTGGAATGTTGTCAGCGATTTGGCAGATCTTCCTCTCATAGCTCTCCCAAAACTCAAACCCAAGCTCAAATCAAAAAGTGGGGATGATAGTATAAATGTACCACACAATTAATGAGGTTAATTAATGATTATAATTAATGGAGTTCTTTAATTCCCTCAGCAGTGTGGTCACACGTTCTTTAAATTTCCCCTATGGTGCGATTACACAATACATATTTAAAGATATTAAATGGGTTGAGGATTCACTACTTTGCAACCAAAAATTGTCCCACAGTTGAAAAAAATAAAAATAAAATAAACTTTAGTTATATTATTTTTTATTTTGTAATGTCAATGAAATTATCTTTTTCATCTGACCCTTGTCGGTCGATGTTAAGCTTCCCTAAATAAAAACTCGGTGTTTTGGATCCAATGGTACCCTCATATTTATAATCCGAGCACCAGTTCAAAAGATAGAAAAAACTCCCACAAGATTACTAAATGTACCTTAGAAAAGTTAAAAATTTTGTTTCGCACTCTCCGGGACCCGAAAACATGTTCGTTCAACTACTTCAGACTCGTAATAATCCCAAATAATTTAAAATATATATATATGGAATTTCTTGTTTTTTAAATTCCCCCCACCATTGGGATTTCGCCCCCGAATGCAATAACATAACTAGGGAAAATAGGTGTAGTGAGCATGTATCTGAGCCTCCTGGTCCCATGTTCTCTTTTAGATATTCACATGATTTCCAACAGACTAGCACTAGGGGAATCAACTGCCCACGATAGAAATTATTCAATAGATCCTCTATCTCCACCGCAAATTCTGCAAATTTCTCCCTATCATTGTTGTCCTAATCACCCCATTCAATAACTTTTTATTGATCATGCACGTACCTTCTCAGTTACAACACATGTAAAACATTACACAATAGGTGAATCATAGTGGAAAGGGCTAGATGGTACACCACTTTGCCTACTATGCTAAGAAGCTAGAAAGGTTCGATGAACCTCCGAGATAGCTTGTCTCCACGACCAAACCTCCAAAATCCATGTCAGGGTGAGCCCTATAGAAATTCATGGTCTCCCTCCTCAAAAAATCAAAGGTCTTCATATCCTTTCAGTATAAGACATCTTTTGGATCCATGTAGTCTTCATCCGCTCCTAGATGATCTGCACCTTCTCTGTGGTTGCAAGTAGAAACATTAGACCCATAATTGGTGAATCCCATAGGCCTATCTAGAAGAGAGTTGATGTAATGTTTGACTGTAAAAAGCCTCAAATGGATCCATTCCAATGTGGGAGTGAATATTTTTTTGTTTTTGAACTCTGCATGTGGTAGGGGGTCCTCCCAACTACGAACAAAATCAAGGACACAAGTATGAAGCATATCCTTGATTTTATGTATGGTCTTCTCCATCTTCCCATCTGTTTGAAAGTTAAAGGCAGTTCTCAAGTGTAGATGAGTCCTAAAAGCATCCTTATATTCTTTACAAGTGTTCGATGTAGATCATGTGTCTCAATTAGAGATAATTGTTGTTGTCACCCCTTGATGTCGTACAATCTCTTGTTTGTAAGGGCGTCCCAAGTTCTCTATTGATCCCTGTTCTCGGGAGGTAATTAAATGGGCTGACTTTGTGAGTATGTTAATGGTCACCCCAATGGAATCAATGATCCTAGATGAACGTGGTATCCCTGTCACAAATTCCATGGATATACCATCACACTTCCATTTTAGCACATCATGTGGATGAGCTAAGCCTACTGGTACCTAATTCATGACCATTCAATGTTAACAAGTAAAGAATTTTGATTCAAACTCCTCCACCACTTTCATCATCGTTGGCCACTTGAACTAATGTTGGAGGTCCTTGTACATCTTTTCCACCCCAGAATGTACCACCAAAGGGGATGTGTGGAACTCCGTCAACAACTCCTCTCGTTGCGTCACTGGTACCACAGTGCATTCTCTGAAGAGGATGACGTTCTCCGCACTTTCAAAAAACCATTCAAGAGACATTCTTGAGGATTTATTTTCATCTCAGGCCATAAATTCAACATCAAAAAGACGAGCCTCCCAAACTTTCTAATGAAGTGGGTGAGTGATAGTCATAGACTATAGGTAAGAATCTACATCGCTATCCACAAAGCATATCTACAACATGCCTTGCAGCTGTATCACCTCACTCCACAAATGTTGACCATACCACTTGTTGGGTGATTCTTAAACTACATTCCCTTTCTTAGAAGTGTAGACTATATCAATATTAGACTCTTGGAGGAACTCCATCCATCACCATTCTCTCAGGTTCAGGTCCTTATACAAGATGATATACATGAGAATTTTTTTATCAGAGTAAACAGTAAATTGATCACCCATCATGTAGTGATTCCACATCTTCATGGAAAAGACCACTGCTTATATCCCCAGTTGATGGGTAGCATAGTTCTGCTCGTCATTCCTCAACAGATATGATCATTAGCTGTTGTCCACTCTCTCCTTCATTAATAATAAACCTAGTTAGTTCCCTTATTCATCGAAATATACTATATATCCACCTCCCTTTTCTATTAACCACATGATTGGGGCCCTCATCATTCTCAACCTCAGCTTCTGAAAGCACTTTTGGAACTTCTCCATGAACATGAATGGATTCCCCTTCTTGATCAAAAATGATAATGGTGGTGCTACCCTAGAGATTTCAGGTACACATAATTTTTAGTACCCAAAAAATTCCAATATACTCTGTAACTCTATCACAATCCTTAGTGGCTCCCATGAAAGCACTACCTCTATCTTTCCCAGATCCGCTACTACTCTAGCCTCTGAGATAACATGCCCCAAGAAGTAGTATTCCTATATCTAGAACTGGCACTTTGAGATCATTCCATAATACTGGTCCTCTCAGATTCTATCCATAACTATTTGTAGGTGTGTGGGGTGCTCCTTATTTAATTTTTTGTACACCAAGATGAATTCAATGAATACTACAACAAATTGATTGAGGTAAGGCTGGAAGATCCTGTTAATGAGCCCCCTGAACACTTTCAGATAATTAGTCATGTCGAAGGGAATCCCCATGAAATAATAATGCCCATACCAAATTTTTAAGGTCGTCTTCTATACGCCCTTATCCCATACCCTGAACTGATGATATACCGATTTGAGGTCTATCTTCAAAAACCACAGTTCTCCTTTCAGTTGTTCGAAGAGATCCTCGATCCTCGGCAAAGGATACTGGTTCTTCATTGTCACATTGTTTTATATCCTATATTCCACACAAATCCTCGACTCCTATAAGACTTCTTGGGGAACAAAATTGGTGCTTTCCATGGAGAAACACTGGTCCATATAAACCCCTTCCTCTATAAGTCATCCAACTATATCCTCACCTCACGATGATCTGAGAGAGCCATCTGATATGATGGTGTAGATAACTATTTCATCCCATGGTATAGGTTGTTGTAAATTTCTATCTATTTCAGAGGATGTTTTTCGGGAACATCACCAGGGAAGACATTAGTATACTAGTCCCCCACTTCAGGATAGCTCAGACTCTTCTTATCTACTACACAGAGGGTGAGTCTAGCCAACTGATGAGTGATCGGCTGCACCCTCCTTCAAGAGATAACATCATGTGCTGCAAGGGGTTCATCCTCACTAGTGACGGTAAACAAGATCCCATCCTCATGGACACACCGCACATTGGGCCTATAATAGTAGATCGTTGTATGGACTGTGGATATTCAGTCCATACGCAAGATGACATTGTAAGGCCTCAGCGATGCTCATAAGAGATCACATCTGAAGCTCTCACCTCATAGAGTGAGTTCACTCCGCATTCACCAATGATTAATCTTCAAATCCTCTTATTTAAGACTCTCTAATTTTAAGGATCAATCTAATGGATCCATTAGAATCACCTATCTCAGAATGAGTTTTGTTGAAATGAAAGAGTGACCGGCACCGGTGTTTATAAGAACTAAAACTAAGGTATAATAGACATATATTGTACCTATAATCATATCCGGAGTACTGTAGTCATAGGCCTCTGCCGCATGGAGCTGTGTTGACCCATCTCCTCATTCTCTCTATGGTCGGGGTGGACAACATGGTGTTGGTGGTGGTAGATCCTCAAATCATTGTCTACCACCTACTCCACGACTGGATCCTCTACCATGTTTTCCAACCTACAAAACTCCGTGTTCGAACCTCATTCATTGCCACTACGGTCCCTCGACCATCTGCTAGTCATATGTATAGCGTGTTAGGAATTCACATGTCATGTGTCTCTACCTACCACAGATATTCCAAAGCGTGTCCCCAGTATGACACCCTTTGGAATAAAATCCCCGCACTAAAGACACTGAGTATTGGGGTCGACCTCTAAAATGCTTAGCCCTCTTGGCCCGACACATCTGATCTCTACTTCTTTGCAATGACTCTACCTCACGGGGTCTACATACAGCACTAACTGCAGATGTCTGCTCCGCTACAAAGCTCTCTATCAAAAGGTATTGATTCTAGGAGACACTACTGAAGCCTTAATCTCTCTTCTAATTCCACTATAGATGTCTTGATCACTTAAGAAAGTGTCGCACACCATGTATGTGAAGTTGCGAGAAAGGTTAGAAAATGTCGTCTTGTACATGGCCACTGTCATGATGCACTACTATAGGTGAATCATCTCTTGAATTTTCATAGAGAACAATGTCATAGGGAAAGACTCGTCATAGAAAATCCCCTCAAAAATACTAGAAAAAGGGATATTTCCACCATTCAAAACTGTGGCAATAGGCCCCAAAATCATGGCCTTAGGCTACAACCATGGTTTTGGAAAACTATGGCCGCTATCACCGTGGCAGTACGTCCCGACCTAGTTCCCCTATTTTGAAAACTATAGGAATGGGCCTCTATTTTTGACACATTGGTGGTTAAACTATATCCACTATTTAAACTCTTGTTATTTTTGTATATTTCCATGGTTTTAACAATGGAAATAGCCTTAGAAATCCATGGCAATGTCCTAAATAAAATATTTCCCCTATGGGTTTCGATCCCTACACATCAACGCTGAAATCTAGCGCACTTACCACTACACCACGCCACAATTCGAGATTATAAATATATATTATGATATATATATATATATATATATATATTAACTAATAAAAAATATGGGAATAGACACAAAACATTGGCGATAGAGCTTCCCACTAATTTATTGCGGGGCTATTTGTTCCTGTAGAAGCGCGGGAACCATAGAGCCACATTTTTGGGAATATGTGGCTATAGGGTGTCAAAAAAAGGCCTATAGCCATAATTTTGAAAACCATGGCCATAGGTCACAAACCCATAGAATTATCCATGGTCTACTTCGACGGTTCTGAAAACTATGGAAATAAGCCATGGTACCGTGGCTATAGCCACTTATAGCCACAATTTTAAAACCATATCTATAGGTCTGTGATAGTACCTCTGCATTCTAGTTTAGGAATTCAACCCATGTAAGGGTCACCTCATCATTAGCCCAGATGCTCATGCTCCACCATCTCCCGACTGAGCAGCATAGAAGGATTGTGGCCAAGATCTCCATCTGGTTAGGCGGTGTCCTCAGTGACCTAAGGATCCATCTCTCTCCTAAACATGGGTGGTCTCTATCTCTAAAACACTTCTAGAGCACTGTTCCAAAGAAAATCCTTTTCTGGAACTGTCTACAGTAGATGTTGACGTTTAGGTGGTGGAAGCACCAGTTCACCACCAAGTAGGGAAATATCAATGACAAATCCCTGAATGGATGCCTCTTCACTAGGTGGGTTGTCCCCATGACCTTGAATCATGATCTTGGTTGGTCATCCACATGTAGGCATCCTAAAATAGATTAATATGTACCATGGTAAAAACATTATATATGATGATCCAACTGTTATTTACAATCTCAAGACACATATGCAATAAGAGTTTTCATTTATTAAGCCAAAAATCCAAATCCAAGGTCCTAGTGTATGGATTCGTCAGCCTCCGCAACATCACTGGACTCCCCGATTCTGAATTTCAAAATTGTGACATTTAACAATGTTGACACATGGAATAACATAGAATCCCTGATCAGTAATGGGGAACCAACCACCCAATGATATGACATTATCCCGACCTTTCCCTTCGGTCCCATGTAGTGACTACCCCATGCCATCCTCTCGAAGGATAGGTGCTGGAGACTAGCACCAAAATCGTCAACCCGAAAGTAAGATACATTTTTATGGATACCTATATGCACACTCACATCCCACCAAGTCCCAACTCACAAAAGGGAAACAACATACCAATGAGAAATTGAGTATAATTATAGTAGAAAGTAAAGGATCCAAAATACAAGCCCAACTAAAATGGAAAAAAATGGAAAAAGGGAAAACAACTCCTGAGGCCAACTAACAAGGATCCTATATAATGGGTAGGTACAAATCATCAATTTGGATCTCCAGGTCATCTGTCACAACCATTCATCATCACGTCTTGGCTCCCCGAGTCAATATAAATGTTGCTCATTGTCTGCACTTGAAACAACATGGTTCAGTTGAATCCAGTGTGGGGGTGAGTATAAAAATATCTAGTAGGGACCACAAGGCCCCCCGAAGGTCTCATAGAATTCCACAAAGGAAACCCCACCTAGAATAATTTCAATCAGAATCCCAATGGAATGACAGATCACACCAGGTATATTCTATTGTAGTAAAATTAGCATAACCAATCACATTGTCAAACACCTTGGCTACTGGATAATTCAACCTATATTGAGTAAAATGGGCCTAATCGGTCACATAGATCAAATTCCCAATAATGTTGAACTTATTAGGAATAGTAATCAATCACACACTATGGGTTTTTCCGTTCACATAGATTCTCTCTCTACATTCTCCTACTGATCTTCTTATGTGGTCGAGTACCGTGTGTCTGTCAAGTCACCTAGAGGTTCTCCCATACATGGGCTAGAAATGTCACTCATAGGTTCTTACCACTAGGCTCTAGTGTATCATAGAGTCGAAAAATTTGCAGCTTTCATATCTCATCCCGTTGGAGGGTTCTGTATGTTGCGCATTTAGGAGAACCACCTCTCATTCCATCGGCCATATTTCAACCAGAACAATTTCTCACAATGAAGTAACCCATTTATCTATCATTTCATAAGGGTTCCAATGAAATAGACTACAAGTCATGTGGATGCACGGTCCGTATGTTAGTGGAATTTTAGTGCAGAGGGGTCGGTTGGATTTGGGTATGAACCAACCCATCCAAACTACAATATTCTGGGAGTGTCACTTGGAGTATCTCAAAAGAACCACCACATCCTAAGGGTTCTATACCTGTTGATTATTTTTCCAGTGGATGTCCGTTTAGGAGTTACACCCAATTAAACGTAATATGGATATAATGAGTTTGGGTCTGGTAGGACCTGGTCGGACTCACCCGACCCAACCTCGTCTAGGTCGACCCGACATATGTTCAACCATACTGGATCGAACCAGTCTACTAAGCCGAGATGAGTCTGAACTGGACCACTGGGCATTGGGTCTAGCCTCCAAGCCTACAGGATCAGCCTGTAGGGCTGGAAAATTTGGTTCGGCCAGGCAGACAGTGCCGCCCACCGAGATCACCTCAGCCCTTGGTTGTGGGCAGGTTCCATTCTCACCAGATGTTGAATAGCTGCATCTGACACCTACTCATGCATCAGGTGGACCCAATCATGCCTTATTCATCAACCCACTCAGTGGGTTGGCTCATCAATGCAGCGCCACACTAGAGACGCAGAACTCTAGCGCATCGCTGCCCTTTACGGTCGTGGTTCTTCGCCACCCAGGCACAACGCAGACCGTCATGGAAATGCATTCCCGCACCAAGGTGCGCCCCCAGGGCATACATACTCTAGTGTCGTAGTATGTCGTGGCTACAGATTCTACCGCCTAGGTGTGCCACTAATGTGCACCTCCTTCTACTGCTAACAGATGGGTCGATAGGTTGTCTCTTCATCGTTGGGGATGTGGCCGGTACCACAGCGTCCGTCCATAACTTCTAGTCATCCAGGAGAATACGCAACGAATACAGAAAACTAAAGAGGGTATATGCCTAGTTTTTTTTACCAGTGTCCTCCGTGATAGCATTATGACATGGGAAGGACTATTTAAATGTGAAATATCTCATTAAGAAGACCCTAAAATATCCTCTGTATTTTAAAAATGAACTTAGATCAACCGGTTGTATGGTTTCTTTGTGTTCGTCATAATAATAAATAATGGGTTAAATGAGAGAAATCAAGAATAAACCCTATACCTTTTATTCTTTGGAAGGTGCTGCAGAAGAAGAGTGTCTGTATTTGGCACTTGTAGTCTCCCATCGATTCTGTCAACATAATTTGCTCAATAAAATTCTTTATTAGATTGGAAATTCGTTGGCACTTCATCAGATCTTCCTCCCGTAGCACTACTAAATCCCAAGCCTGATCTTATATAAAATATAGGGAGGAGAGGATCAACACACCACACAATTATTGAGGTTCTTTAATGAGTTTAAATAATGATCCTCTTTAATTCTCTCAATAGTGCGGTTACACATTCCTTTAATTCCCCCCAACAGTGTGGTTACACAACATTAGAGTCAAGACATTAAATGGATTGAAATTTCACTGTGACCCCTCCTCTATTTTTCTAATGGTTGTAAAAAAAGAAAAATAAAATAATCCTTATTTATTTTATTATTATTTTTATAAATTCCATGAAATTAAATTTTTCATCTGACCCTTCCTGATCAAAGTTATGTTTCCCTTAAGAGAAACACGACGCTGCAGATTCAACGGTGACCTCAAATCATTTATCCAAGCACTGGTTCAAAATATAGAAAACGACGCCCGCACATTTACAAAATGTTCCTTAAAAATGTTCAAAATTATGCTATGAGCACTACAAGCTTCGGAATCCCATGTCGTCAACATTCATAGACTTGTAAAAATCCCAATTAATTTTTGAAAAACGATTTATCTAATTACAGGGACTTTACAGAAATATAAAATTATTATCATGATTATATTACTTGATGAAATAATATATAATGGATTTAATGAGGTTCAATTAAAAATGATTTCTGAATTTTGGAGGACGGATTTCAAAATACCATTAATTAGTTAGTTTATGTTTTCCCATGAAATGATGTTGAAACATGGAAGGAATAGAACATTAAATTATCAATCCATATAAAAAATAATGTGGTATAAAAACTCATATTAGATAATTGCATGGATTTTAAAACAGTAAATTTATCATAGATGATGTTTTCTAGTGTTCTTAATGGGTAATATTTGAAGTGATTGGGAGCCTACTGTACTTAATATAATCAAAACCATAACTTATTAGATCTAATATTTATGAATAATGTTTTTAATTTAATTGAAAAGGGATACACAAGGGTGTATAAAATATGACCCATCATTATTTAATATTCACGGTACATTTATGCTCTTTTATAGTGAAATATTTCAATTGGAGTTTTTGGGTTTTAAAATTTTTCATTGGGTTGGATTAGTAAATAATATATATTCAACATTATGGTAATGATTTTATCATAGATATTTTTTGTTTCATGTATTAATAAGAAGAAGGATTATGTCTCTTTAATCATTAAAAATACATAATATACAACAATTACCCAAGAGTTTTCAAAAATGTAATGGATGAAGAAACACCTTATTGATATTATAGTAAAATAGATATGTCCTATTGAAATCATGTGTTATAACTCAACTGTTTTTAATCCTAGGAAAATAACCAAAATAATACTATTAAAAATAATATTATGGGGTTAATTGGGCATGCTATTGTGTGATTATAGTATGTTTTTACTCAGGGTAAAATTGTTGACATAATGATAACAAAAAATTCAAAGAAATGTTTTGAGAATAATTACCAATATATTTGATTTCATGTTTATTCATTAACTATAGATGTTTTTATAAGACACCCCACTCAATTTATCAGACTTCAATATCATATATAATGTTTAATTAATTATTCTAAAAAAGTGGATCATGGAAAATGATTTTTATCTCTCATGGTTTATTTTTTGAGATATTATTTCTTAATTATATTCACTATTGAAATTATATTTGAATTCATTCATAAAATGGGAGATATATTAAAATGAATATCATTATTATAAATTAATTCATTATTTATTATTGAAAATTAATTATAATCAAACCCACTATACTGATAAGTATAGTGTATTTGGGGATTAGATACATTCTATTACGACATATAATAATAAATACATCATCTTTTTTGAAAACATCATTAACATGATCATAATAGTCCGTGGAACATAAATCTGCATGGGTTAACCAAGGGAAATACATAAGAAAATGGTGTGCTATAAATCTATGTAGGGGAATAAACATAGAATAACATGATGAAAATAATACATGTTATACAATAGGATTATAGATATATTAGAAAAGGGGTGAGAATCATAAAAAGATAAATAAGACTTGATATATCATTATAATATGGGAAATGTGGAAACAACATTGAACACTTCATCATAACCATAATTCAGGTCTAAATTCCAATACATCAATATGTAAAAAGTACCATAATTGAATCAGGTTCACTATTTATCCCAGAATTATGTCTCATGAGACTAAACATTACTCAATGCATTGGTGAACCATATAATTATGGGAGAACACATAAATTTCATTTCTTTCTAATACTTATGGGTGACACAAATATCATACCCCCTGGATTCATTAATCCTTATTTTTTATTCCATGATTAAGATGTGTAGAATATATAATTTTAATTCCAAGGTAAAATAAATATAAAAGTATTAATATGATAACCCTTGATTGGAAAAGGGTATGGTATTCACAAATAAATTGGTTTGGCATGGAAAATGACATGAAAATTTTGAAAAAATAACAAGGTCACATACAAATTCATAAAATGGGTTTATGATACATAAAGGTGTATTTAATCCTATTGAAGATAAATTTTTAGTAATTGGTTCATGGAAATACATATTCCAAATTTTGGAATTAGAAATAGAAGGAATTATATAATAAATAAACTTGAATAAATGAGTGAAGGGAATGAAACCATACTTGAGTTTGTGACACAAAACGTATTGCAGGAGCTACATATGATATTGGGGGTTCCATGGGGCGACTATTGAGAGGGGAAGGAAGAGTAAGGATGAACTCAAATTAATTTTAATAAATAAAAATAGGATCTTGAGTGGGTTTATCTAGGGAAGGAGTCGGGAATTTATTTATCATATCTCAATCATCAGATTTGGAATCTATATAATAAAATAAACCAAACAAAAAACCTTACATTAATTCTATTACCATTTTCTCTTAAAATGTGAGTGGTTTTAATTAGTTTATATGTAAAAGGTAAAAAATAAATAATATAATACTCTTTCTTAAATGGAGGTGAGTCATTCTCTTAAATGATGTATTTTATAAACATAAAATAGGTTATATGTTATGGAGAATTGAAAATGGATTTATAAAATAAATAGAATAATCATAAAATAAGATTATTTTATGAAAAAATGTATATTTTTTCCATAAATTTATTGTATTTATAAAATTAGTTTTTTGTCATTATGACGTCATAGAAGAAACTGTGTATTTAATTGGTATTTAATTTCTACCCTAAAATTCGAATTCCTTGGAAATTGAAAAAAACACATTTTTTATAATTTTTACATTTTGACTAAAAAAATCACTTTGTTAAAATATTTTTATTAATAATACAATTCTAACATTTGAAATAAAATGTTACATTTTTTTGATAAATGTTAGGGTTTCTTTGACATTAACAATTTTAGAACCCCTATAAAAATTACATTTGACTTCATAAAAATTATATGATCATTTATATATAATAAGAATTTATTTATATATAATATTTTATTAAAATAATATTTATTTAAATAATCTATAATTTCATAAAAGTCAATTCCTTAATTGAATTTAAATATTACCCAAAAAACTATTTGTTTTTTATTGTATAAAATAATTTAAAAGTAACATAAATAGGATGAAAAAATATTCATTAATCAATAAAAGGTAATATAAATACTCGCCTGACAACATTATTGATACATATACCTTAATTACATCAGAAAACACCCTAGGAGTTAGGTGTGTGAGGGTGAGACATTCAAGGGGTAGTATGTCCTACATGGTTTGGGTCATGACCACAATAAACATGAACATATTATATACATAGTTTCATTGACACGTTAGTTATTAGATCTCAACATGGGGTTGGTAAAGTGAATATACAATAATTTCTACCTACCTTGGATTCTTCGATTAATTGGGTTTATATGGCCTGATCTTATAGTTTGATGCCATCAAATCTTTTGTCTCTGTCAATTATATTTTTTAAACTCCATATTTATACTAATATTGTGATCTCTTTTCAAAAACTATATTATCAATGGTAATTATTCCTAATGTTCAATTTTTTTTTGATATAATAAGTCCAAATAAGTGCATGTGATTTCTATATCTATAATACATATTAATAAATTTTAAAAAATCAAACAGTGGAATCTTATTTATAATTGTTTGTATCATTACAATATCTTCCCTTAAAATATTTCCCCCTTGAAATTATTAATTCCCACACATGAACAAATGATGTGGAATATTTTTCTCACATCCTCTAGTTCCCATTTGACGTATTTAAACTTGTGGTTTCTTCACAATAACTATGATGAATTGAATTATCTTATATTGTAGAACATTGTCTCTATGATATAATATTTCATTAGTTGATCTTCATTGTAATAATAATTCAAAAATTGTATAACCCATGTATTGAGTGTGTGTTTGGGTTCTGATATGAAAAACGATAAGAGGTAAACCTTGAATACACCATTTATGTGAGATATGTTAGGTGGGAGTGATAGTCGGTAAGGCACAACTCTGATGGGATCAATGATCACAAAGGGGATGATGTATCATATAATAAGCTTCCCCTTCTTCCAAAATCACATTAAATTCTTCTATAGATATATTTGAAGGAATACTATGTTTCCAGCGTTATAATCTAGTTCTCATTGACGATTTTCAATACAACTCTTCTATTGAATGTAAGATGCATTTATGTACTATTGAATTTTCTTAACCTATTTAAAAAATAATAATCAATTTTAGAACATATATGTTCGCATTCACCCTCAGCATTACTAAATGCAGGTGAACTCTACATCATCCCATAAACGGAATGATAGGGGATTAATTTGGAATCTGGTGTAGAATCTATTATTGTATAAGAACTCGTCAAATGGTCGATGTTGGTCCGTTCCCCATTTTATGTATATCGACCATGCTGTCTACATGTCTTTTTTTTCTAAATAGTCTAAATATACTAGACATTTGTTTTAGTATGAGAGGACATACTAATGTTTCAATTATATTTTAGAGCATATTGGATACTTTTCCCTAACATAGAGATAAATCTAAGACCATGATCATGTACAGTTTATAGTGGTACTTCATGAGGCTTGAAAACATCATTAATATATATTCATGAAAGTTAGTCAAGTGATAAATCATCCAGAATTGTGATAATGTGAATTTCCTTTGTAAGATGGTCCACAGCAACCCACATTCTGTTGTTTCCTCTAGATTAATTTTGAATTATGGTGAAAAATTCAGAGGTGATATTTTTCCCAGTTCCATGTTGGTATGGGTAATGGTTTCATCATCCAATTACCTATTATCTTTCACCCTCTAGTTTCTGATATAATAGGAATATTGATATATGTTATAAATTATCATTCCTCATATTTTCCCTCCAATATTTCTCCCAAATATATCGATACATCTTTGTACTCCATGGGATAATATTGAAGGTCAATTTCAGTGCGTCATTCATAATCCCTTATGACGTCTTTTGTTTTGATGGCACACATAATCTTAAACCAAATCAAACAACTACTTATTCATTAACATTTAAATACATGTATTTTTCTTATCTTATTTTATACACTTTTCGTTGAATTAGGATATGATATATTTGAGCATAAATTTTTCTCCCCCGAGGTGATGGTTGGGAAATCATTTGCGAAATGATTGATGATGGTTCATTCTTTAGGATTCCAATGTATTTCATTTTCAAATCATATTTGATCACATCCCACTCAATTATAATAAATGAATGATTTTTTGTAACCCTTCTACGTATATAATATTCCACATTATTGAATTTTCATGGAATGTAGGGAATTTGGAAGTCATATTCCTTATTCAATTCTAACCATCTTCATTGGCACATATTCAACTCTATTGTGAGAATATATTTTGGTGGATCATGTGATCCATATATATTCAAACTTCTCACCATGTAGATAATTCCACCATATTTTCAATGAGAATATTCTCCATCCAAGTCTATACAATGTAATTGGTAGTTCTATACGCGGACATTCAGCTACCTTAAAGCATACGCTATAACATGTCAATTTTGATTTAATGAACATCTTAATACCATTTATATGGAATAACAAAATAACATTAATGTTTTTCCAATAGTGGGTACTATGAGTATAAGATCAGTGATAAAACCCATTTTCAAATTAGTTTTTCTCTCTTCAGATTCACTATTACAAGAAAACATGTATCTCTTCCAATATTACATTGAAACAGGGTTTCACAATTAAGAGAAATATTTAACATATCGATGATAGTACCCAACTAATCCATGATAAATATAGATATAATTCTCAAATTTTGGCCTCATCCATTATTGAATTACTTCTTTCATTGAAGGTTATAATGATATTCCAGTTCTTGTGATGATATTACCCACAAATGAGAGTATATACTACTAAAAATCAAATTTTCTATTCTGATCATATAGATTCTCCTTTAATAATGACTTTATAATATTTCTTTGATTATCTCCATAATCCAAATTCATTTTGGAGTATATTAGAATATAATCAATAAATATTACCAAATATTTGTCTTAGAAATATATAAATACCATATTCATCATGTCCATTAACTTTTATGAACCATTAGTTAGTATGAAAAGAATTATTATGAATTCATAGTTCATTTACCTTAAATGATATGTTGCCTTGGGAAATACTCCTTTTACACCTTAACATAATAAAATCTCAGCAATATATCCACAGTACAAAAGTATTGTTCTCCATGTAGCTGATCAAAAAAGTCATTAATTTGTAGCACATAATATTTTTTCATTTTTTTTGATATTTTTTATCTCATAATAAGAAATTAAAAGGAAAATAAATCACTATTCATAATGATAAATAGGACTTGTGCATCCCATGGTGAAGCAAATTGGTGTATGAAACCTCTATCCAAATTCCACATTTGTTGTCTCCTCTACTCCTCATGTTCCACAATATCCCTTATATATGATCTCTTGTATCTTGGTAACTCCCCATGAATAACCTCGACTAAAAATTCATCCCCTTCGATTGGATGAAGTCAAGTCAATTTCTCAAGATACATAGAAACACATTTTCATAGAATAGGAATATCTTTAAGGTTGATTCCTTCCTTATACTCAATTGTTTGAACATGATAAGTGTTCATATAGGATAATAATATCCATACTTGAGATTTTTGTGATAAAATAAGATTCATCCTTCTCCTATCACTTGTACAATGTTGGGGTTTAATTTACAATATGAATAATTACTTTCTTTTAGTGGGAATTTATGGTTCATATATATAGGTGATTCCAATCCATTTCTATAGTTGCTTAGAATTTCTCCAATAGAGTATCAAAAGTAAAGATATTAACATTATCCCAAAATTTTGATAGATGAGTATTTATATACATGTGGTACAATAATTTCTCCATTTTCCATTTCCATTGACAACCCTACTTCAATTCATTGTGGTGGTGTTTGAATTTTTGTGTAAATTTTCATGATTTGAAGGAATTCAAAGAACCAGAATAAAAAATTATGTTCTATAATCATGAATGAATATATAGTGTACAAGACAAAAATTCATTGTATGGGTCAATATCCGAAATTATGATGTAAAGAAATTCCCTTGATTCCATTAAGGTTGTTGGTTGTCTCCTAAAACCATTATATTAGTTGATTTTTATGCAAAGTGCTCTGGTTCATTATAGTTGAAAAAATGAACAATGTGTTGATGGGTGATTGGAGCATTTATATCCTCCAAAGAATTAGTGGAATTATCCAATATAAATTTTTTGACATTGTGCCCTTCATTCGCACACCTAAAGCACATCATTGTTTACCTTATGAAATATCTAGGGTGATACATTCCAAATTTTTTGGAAGTGTGATGTTCAAATTTCTACGCACTCTTCTATTTCTCCATCGTACATCCAGAGTAAAACTCTATTATGCTCTCAGTATCCCATGATACACATGCTATTTGTTTCTCTTAATTTCTACAATGAAGGAACAATGAAATATTTTATAATATCTTTCAAAGACTTAGATCCCCATGTTGTTTCATAGACATCGATTTATCCTTCCAAAAAAGTGGTCAACGTTGAATTAAGGGGTTATGAAAAATATAAAGGAATATAATGAATGTATTTTCATGTTTTTCCAATTTTCCCCGATAGATTCAATAGTATTTTTCATGAAAAAAACAAACCCCCTTTTATATTAAGCTTGAGAGTGCAAGGAAATTATTTATAAAAAAATTACAGGATGTGTTCCACACCATCACATTGATATCTTCCACATGAGTTATATTTATCATAAATTTCCACCATAGGTCAACTTATCCTTATGTATGATAAAGATAAAGTATAAAATTATCTTATTTGGAACATTGAAGGATTAACAATAACATCTTAATGGAGTTTATCAAATTTTCTATGATTGAATTATTATATTATTCATTGATAGTATAAGGCCTTTGTCACATATAAGACTCAAATGTAGATTTTTATTTCATAGGGGTATTTGGGAACTCCACTTTTTCAAAGTTTCAATTTAAAACTAGAGTTTGCAAAGATAGTTTCATCACAATGTTTGTGATTAAATCCACCATCGTGTTGGGAATCTAGTTTGGTCAATCATAACTTTGATATTTACATTATTCCATCTATTTAATTCCATATTCATGAAAAGAGGTAAAATTATCAATGAAAAATATTAAACTATTAAACCCATAAATTTGAATTTAATTACATTAAAGTTATATTTTAAAAAATACAATTATTACCTTATCCTACGAATTTATAGTCCTCAATCAATTAGATCCACGATATATTTATTTATATATATTTATAGGAATTTTTTCCCATAATATGAGTTCATAAAAATATTATGAATTGACCAAAGAATATCCCATTTTAGTGTCATACCAGGTGCATAGTAAGGCTTGTTTTCATGTACTAGATTAGGATGTGTGAGGCCCTACGCACCATGTCAGAGTCATTAAACATAGGTATTTCTATGTTAATGAAACATCCACATGTACTATATATACAAGGATTTATTATTGTTATAATATAATTAAATTATACATACAAAAATATATTTATGTTTTATTATACATAGTTTTACCCATATGTCTTTCTATAGAGATTGTAATTACAATAACTATAAAAACAAATCTTTTCCTTTGATATGAACTATAACAAACTATATATTTTTTATACATTAATTGATGAATTATTATGTTACTGTACAAATAGTTCAACCTATAACATCAATTAATCAGTTGTATCATGGATTTTGGTACATGACATAACAAATTAAAATAGGAATCACATTTTCATTATTGAATAATTAATTAAAATGATCATAACATTCCATCAAATAGAAAACTACATGGGATAACCTAGTGGAATATATAATAAAGGTGTGAGATATGAATCCTCGTAAAGGAATAATAATGTAATAACCTGAATATAATAATAATTGATAGAAAATATAAATATGAATAAAACATAAAATGGGTGACAATCATAAACACGAACAAAAAGACATGATATATCCAGATAACATGGGAAATGTGGAAACATATTGAGATGATGCATCAAAAAAATTGGTCAAGAATAACTACTAACACATAATAATGGAAGAAGTTCCTTAAATGAATTAGGATCACTCTCTATACTAACATGACATCTCATGAGACTAAACATTACTTATTGCATTGGATTAGTATATAATTATACTAGCACGCATCAAATTCATTTCAATATCATCCTTAAGTGTTCCACATAGAAAACAAATCATGTATTTATTCATTATTATATTTTATTACATGATAAAAAATTGTTTATTAAATACATTTAATTACATGTTCATATAATAATATTTATATGAAGGTGAACTCCATTGATTGTAAATGGGAATGTAATCCACTTCATAATTGTTTTGTCGCGAAAAATCGTGGTGAAATTTATACAGCAAAATGGTGTCAGTTATAAATTTATAAAATTGGATTATTAAATATAAAGTGGTTTCACATCATTTGGATATAAAATTATAATATATAGTGAAATATAAAAATATATCCCAATATTAAGATTATGAAATTAAAGGCACAATATAATTAAGAGACATGAATTATTAAGTGTAGGAAAAGATCCCTTACTTGAGTGTGTGTCCGAAAAAGAATGGGATAAGATAATTGAGAGATTTTGGGCTCCATGGGTGAACACTATATAACAATTTTAGAGTTAATAAATTTTAATAATATTTTTAGTGATGTGAAATGGGAAATTTTGTGTGTTTAAATAGGTATGGAGTGAGAATTTTTATTATTATTTCTAAACATTGGTTTTGGACCATTTATAATAAATCTAAAAAAACCACTATCTTTCACCTATGGATATCCAATTTTTTTGAATAAATGATAGTGGTATTTATTATTTTATATTTACAAGGGTAAAAAATATTAAAAAAACTCAGCCTTTCTTAATTGGATGTGAGTCATACTGTTAAACAAATTATTTTAAAAACATAAAATATATAATATATTTAGGAAGATTCATATTGGAATTACAAAATAAATTAAAGAATATTAAAATATAATTATTTTAATGGAAAAAATAAGATTTTCATGAATACATTTTATAATATTTTATAGAAATCTTTTTGGTCACTATAATATAATAATACAAAATTTATATTTATAGAATATTAAATTTTTACAAGAAAATTTAACAATATAAACAAAATACAGAATAACTATTGGATAATTTAAAATATATAATGATAAAAATAATATTATTTGTATCAAAATAATTTTACGAATTTTTGCATTATATCTTCTAAAATAATATTCCTACTTTTTTTATAAATATCTAGTTTTTTTACAACAACATTTCATGAACCCATATAAAATTAAAATTTAAATTCATTAAAAGTATAAGATCATGTATTTTCATTATAAATTATTTATCAATGACATTTTATAATAATATTATATATTAATAAAATACAATAATTCAGGAAAATAAAATTATTAATTGAATTTCAATGTTACCCAAAACTGATATTTATGTTATATAGTATAAATAGCATTTATAAAGTGCCAACAATAGGATTAAAATATATTATTTATTATATGAAATGTAAATTACATAATCATATCTATACTATCAGGATTAATATTCCATTAGAACATTGTAAAACACTATAAGATTATGATTTATATTGGTGATACTTTCATGGGGTAGTTTGGCATACCTAGTTTTGGTTGTGATCTTGATGAGCTTTAACTTTTCCCTTAAACAGTTTCACTAATGATTATATTATTGGATTGTATACTGGGATCCATTGAGGGGAAATCCCATAGATAATATATCTCTTAGAAGATATGATAAATGTGCTTTATAGGGTATGAACATACTAAATGAGATGATCAGATCCTTTTTATATGTCAATTTTATTTTTTAAAACCATATATTTATACTAATCATCTGATCACTATTATATTTCTATTTTATAAATAAAAATGATGTTTACTGTTATTTAAATAGGATATAATAAGAAAAATAAATTTTATGTGATATTTATAACAATAGTACATAATAATAAATTTAATAAAAATAAAAAAGTGGATGATTATTTATAAAAGTTTAGGTTGTTTCATGATATATTTAGTCATATAGATATAACTATTGAAGGTAGATATTCTCATATAAAGAGGATATTTTGTTTCTATAAAGTACAAAATGGGGGTATTTTTTAAATATTACAAGGAATGGAATGTAATAATAGTTGATTATTATGGGAGAATATAACAATGAAAAAATGATGAGAATTTTTTTAATATGGTTTTATGATGATAATAAATAGTGGATCAATAAATTATTGATTTTATATTGAAAAATACCGGTGACAATAATAGTATTTATAAAATATTGAATGGTGGTTCAAAATGTCTAGGGTCAATGGTGTGTGTGATTAATGAAATTTTATTATACTCATACCTCTTGTACAAATAATGGATCATGTGTGATTAGAGTATTGGTTAATTTATTCATTTTTACAATATATGAAATATTCTAGTGGTAGATATAGGATAGTGTTTAATGATATGAATCGTGTTTTTGAAATGAATTCAACAAACACATTAGGTTTTATTTATGTCAGCCTAGCAGGAAAAATATTTATTTATTGTTATATTTTTATTTCATTATGGATGGATTTTATGCCGTGATCACTATATAACATTAGAATTTAAAAAATTGTGCAATATGATTAAATGATCGCTCCAAAATAAGATACTTTGGACCATGAATGTATGATTAATCTGTAATAATGGGTATTTGTGAAATTCATGTGTTTCTATTGAATGGTTCATCACATTAGAGAAATATTCAATTATTAAAAGGGGATATATAAAGATATCTATTATCAGGTCCATCAGAATAACTAATAATCCATTATTTTTTAGGTTTGAAAAAACCCATTTTCTTTTCCCAAATGTCCATGATTATTATCCCTGAATGAACATCAATTTTTGTATCATAGTGACCCTTATTATTGTTTTCATAGTAGTAGAACCACATAATAACCCATTAAATTAATCTTACATGTACCTCATGATATTTTAAATTGTATTCATGTGTATTCCACTCTCATGTGTGTCTCTGTGCATCCACATAATTGTTTGAATCCCATAGACCCATGGACTCTTCTTATTAAGACATATCCATTTTTTGTTTCCCCTAATATTTAAATAATTCTTCCTTAATTTTATTTATCCCATGATACCATGAATATGAGAAGTCTATATCAAATATTTCAATTGATTCACTAATGAAATAACAAGTAGCAAAAAAATCATTCCAATAATAACTTATCCATCACCATTATCCCAAATCCCTAATTAATTATGATAACATTTCTTCACCCTAACATTTATCAATACAATGCTATGCATCATCCCTATAATGTAAACCTGCTATTCTATATCATTGGGTTTAATTCATTTCACTATCCTAGAGTATAACATCTATCTTCTCTCATGTTCTTCATCAAATTCTCATTAGTTCCCTTTCCCCCATGTTCCATTGTCGTGTATTTCTCATTGATGATAGTGCATGACCTGCTACCTCTCATGTTAGTGTCTTATATATCCCTATTACATAGAAATTTTTTTCTTTTAAAAAAACATGAATGTGAAAAATAGAATCCCCATATTGGACATAAATCAATATTTGATTAGTCTTTAACCCTGAACACATGGATGTGGAGTAGTGGTTTGTGCCAATCAATTTTTGTTTATTCAATTATTATCATGACATAAAAATATGTGATTGAATTAGTGGAAATATTGTATTTTGAAATAATGATATATTTTTTCCTAACGGTTTTGGTAATTCTATGATTATATCAACAATTAAGTTTTTCAATATTTCAAAATTCCAATATTTTATTAAAATATATTTTGATTCAAAGGTGGAATTTTTTACTCAAATTTAATTATAATTAGTAGATATATTATAATCATATACATAATATAAATTAAAAAATCACATAAAGGGCATGAAATTTAATTTAATTTCATATATATATATATTCTCCAAAAATAATAAGAAGAAAACAACACCCAATGGGGGAGAAGATTCCAAAGTAAATGGTGTTGGAATGTGAGAATAATGTATATGGGACCCAATGAGATCATTCGTAAATTTTTTTATTTTATTTTGTTGATAAATATTGATCAAATTGTTACTCATGTCATTGTTTAAAATATTTCTCTAGTTTTATCAAAAATTAAGGTGGTATCTTAAAGAAACACAATGTTAATTTGAGTAGGGGCTATATTGATTCTATAGTTCTTTTTGAAGGTAATAATCTAAGAATGGAACTAAGACTAACCAAATATTTCATAAACATTATTTAAAAATATTTTAACTTTTTTATAAAAACTAATCATATATTTTATTTTATTTTATAACGAAATGTACGTAATCCAAGAGAATTTTTATGCCTTTTATTTATACATTTTTCCTCAAAATTTTTTCAAGATAAAGGTAAATGGTCTATGACTGACTATTACAAAAGATCATTTGGAATTGGTAGATTAATATATCACACTTTGATCCACTCCACCTCCCAGGAAATATTTATTACAAAAGACCCATAACATGATTACAATTTCTTATCTTCCAAAAAGAATTATTTATTTTTATGAACACTTTTATATTATTAATTAATAAAAATAATTACATATTTTTTTTCCAAACATGTAATACTTATACCCTCAGAAAATATTTTTTATGGATATAAATGAATATTCATTGAATGTTCTACTAACCATGTCTCATTTATAACACTTTCTAAATATAAGATTTAGTTACAAACCCAATATAAGGTAAATGAAAACATTCATACCAGATTAATGGGGAAAACCCTAAAAATTTTATTTTATGGACCTATTCCTTAATAAATATAATTTTATATCATAAAAATCATAAATTAATATTTTTATTATTATAATTTTAAATAAATTAACATTTTTTACATATTTGAAATATTTTTTCATTTAATTCTATTATTTTTACCATCCATTTATCTAAAAATCATGTATGTCAGTCTATATAAAACCATATTGATATCCAATTTTAATTTTTTTATATATTTGGTAATTGTGGAATTTATTTTTTCACAGAATACATATTTAGGAAAGTCAATTCAATTTGTCTTATAATGTTATTCTGCTATTTAATCTAAGAATTTTTATGATTATTAAATATAATCGTCATTTAAAAACATAAGTACATCAAAACATTGTTATAAATTAGTATGTAATTTTTAATTTTAAATATCAAAATTTTTTTAAAATGGTTTCATAATTTTATAAAATTAAAGTGTCTTAAAATTTATTAAATTTTTTGAATGATTCTGTCTACATAAATTAAAATATTTATGCATAAATCGGGATCTTTTTGTTATTCCTTGTAGGATTTTATTAACATGATGAATAATCTATTGTGATTCTAATTTTACACCATTTAATTATTTAGTCACTAAAAATTCTTCATATTTTGTTCTGGGTGTTGGATTAGCTAGTAATATCAATGATTTACATTATATTGGATTCATTTATACAATTGATTTCTCTAATCACATAGACCTATTTTTCTGAAAATAATTATTCTTTATTGTTTTTCATCAATTGTTGTTTCTATATTTGATTAATTTATTAAAATATTTCATTAAATAAAAATATCCCTGGATTCTATCCGACACATTGGGTTCCAAAACCATCATTGGTTCTTGTGTGGTTTTATTTTCTATAGATTCCAATAGTTTATAAAACATTGATCGATATAAATAAATGAATTTATTTATAAAGTATTATTTTTTCTCTTTATTTAAATTAAGTAAAATTTATATAGATTGATAGATTACTAGAGTAATATTAGTACATCATCGTCATCTAAGAATTAATTTTTTATAATCCTGGATTATGGATTCTCTATTAGTAAATCTTTTTAAATTTAGGGATCATAATATGTAAATTTATATTTTGAATATCATTTATTAATGAATTTACACCCTCTTGGTAATGGTATTTAATAATCATCATAAAAAAAGTATGAATTTTTTTAATAGAAATGTTCCCTAGTTATATTTTTTAAAATAAATATTTTAGATCTTTTTATATATGACATAATGAAATTATTTATATTTATGTGTGTGTTTAGTTTAGCATGTCTAGATGAGAGTACAAGTAATTGTCTTTCACAAAAATTGATTAGTAAATTATATTTTTCAAATATTTTCTTCCTATATTGTTTTTTAAATACACTCATATGTAATTAATATTTCATAAAAATTTATTTTTATTTATAAAAATAAATAAATAATCTTTTTGTCACTTTTATTACACAATGATCTAATATTTCATGAAACATTTAAGAATTTATCTGTAGATTTTTCAAAAATTTGATTCATTGTATGTAAATATAAGATATTGGAGGCTTATAGTATTATTTTCTGTTTCTTTATTAGACTATTTTATATTTATTTATTTCATTAGGATTCAATTTTGTTTTATTGTAATCAAAATATATTAAACCAAATATTTTATAAAAATTGTATATATAATTGTGTTTAACATAATAAAATACCCCTTTTAATTAGTTTTGTAATGTTTTTAAAAATTTAAATAATGGAAATATTATTTTATTTTATCATTCTTTATAAAATATAGTTTCCAAGCATAAAATATGTAATAATTTCAAATTATTATAGTAAATATATATAATATATGGGGCATAGAAAATTGTGTTTCAATTGGATCTTTATTATTAATTTGGTGAGATTATTGACTTTTAAATGATTTATATATTTTAATTAAATATTTTGGACAACCATGTTATATTAGTATAAATTTAAATTAAATATTTGTCATTGATACCCATACCAATGGAATATCATATTATACATAACATTTTTTGTTGTTTTAGAGAAAATTTAGATAATAATTCAACCACTATATTCTATTTAAATACATAAATATTTCAATATCAGTTTTATAATTGAAATTTATTAGTTTCAGGAAACTATCTAATGATATCAAACCACACTGACCAATAACATTCATTAACATGGTGTGGTTCACCATATTTTCATCATGTTTTAAAGACAAGTTAAGTAGTTACTTTCCCCAATAACATGTTGATAAAATATTTGAATATATATGTATATATATACCCTCGTGGAAATTATATATATCATAGATATGTAGATTTTTTATATTTTATATATAAAGGGTTCAAAATATTGAAACGATTATTTTAGTGATTTTTCTAAAACTAAGAAGAAATTTTTTATTAAGAAATTTAATTTTGAGGAGATTTTTGGTGTATCTTACAATGACATATATTCCCAAATTAATTTTTATTCATATATATTTCCATAGGTGGTTTCTTATAGTGGGATTATTATTTTTTTATTCATTTCATAATTGTATTATTAGTTATGAATTGGTCTAATCATGGGTGTGATCGAGTATTCAGGATGTCAAATTAATTTTTTTTTACTCACCCCTATATGAATACTTGTTTGGTGATATAGTAATAATTAGGTAGACGTTTTCACATGGTTTTACTCATGATGATTGAGTTATTCTATAGGTGTTTGTTTGGGAGTTGGAAATACTTTCTTCGTCAATGTGTACAATTAATTTCATTGTCTTGGTCACTTTCTTTTCATTTCATAATAGATGAACTTTTTAATATTTATGGATATTTTATTTTAATAACTAGACTATAATTATGTAATTTATTGTTAAAATATAATACTGTAACCCATAGTACATATATTTTATGTTTTTATTATGATGTCTTTTTTGGGGATTCCCTTGTGTATTTTATTGGTGAATAGGGGAATTATATCCCACATTTTCTAAATGCATCCCAAGGTATTGTCATAAAAACCAAAATAATTAGAGGTGATCTATGGTCATTTGATTCAATTTAACTACCTACGTCCTTAGTTCATTACTATATTTCATTAAAATAATATTTTTCCACAGTAGGGGTTTTAATGTATTTTCATATACATCATTTTCTTATAATGATTAAATTTTTTGGTTTAGGGACATAGCTGGGAAATAATGAAAATTGAAATCTCCCAAACAAAGGATGATTAATATTGTTGTAGTTGTTAACATGTTTAATAATTAAAAATTATTACCTAGGTGATATATTCATAATCAGATTATTGACTTCACATATCAATTTTAATCTTACATTCCTAATATATTAGTACATTTGACTTGATTAAACATGTACACTCTTTTTCTTAGTATATCTATTATAGGAAAGATAATTGAGTGGAATTATATTCTAATAATCATTGTATTTATATTTTATGATGATATAAATATACATTGAATAAAAAACTATGAAAAAAATATTTATAGAAATTTATACATTATGGATAGATTTGATTTTAACTATAACAATGGAAAATACATACTATAGTAACATATTTTTTAATCATAATGAAATATGATGTTTTTTCTGAGTTCTATTTCAGGATATACCTACACCATTTATGAGAGTATTGATACATACACTATAAAGATATAGATAAATACTGGGATATAATGATGTGTGCGTTTTGGATTTAAATATCACATAAATTTATATTGGGTTTTAAAGAAGGAAATTCAATAACAAACACATTAAAAACTAATAAAAAACTAAATTTACCTGATATCAATCAATTCATATTATAAAAAATAAAAACTATAATATTTTATACCATTTTTAAAATATAACTACTTTACCCATGATCTATGAAATTAACATGAAATTAATAACTGAGAATCATTTTAATAACTCAAACTGTAAAAAATATTCACATGCCATTTGAGTCCAATGAAAGATGGAAATGACCCCCACTTACACATGGTCTTCTAAAACCACAACTGATATGTGTTTCCACATTTGAAACATAATTCTTTGACGTAAATCTAATTATAGTGGATTTACAATGTATATTATTTAGTAACACCCATAAAAATTACGGTTATAACAACACCCTATAGAACATTTCTGGGTCAGATTCATACATTATTTTTATTATCATTGGCTTCCATTTAGTTTTAATTCTTTAATAATGTCTATGAATAGGATAGGATTGAAGGCTCTGATAGTGTGGAAAGGTTTTTTTTGTGTAGGGGATATTTTTTTATTCACATTTATGAGATTCGTTTTTTATAACTTAAATCTGATGAGGTATTCATTAAAGTGTTGTTGGTTTTATTATGATGCTGATAATCGATGGGTATTTTTATTTTTCTCATGGTGGTGAAGATAGTTTCAATATAATGTGTGATGGATGGTGATAATTTAGTTGTTTGTAGAGTCTTTAAGTGGCATTGATCTCAATAAATCAACCCTAGCTACCTATCCCTTTCTGCCTATATTTATTTTTATATTTCAATTTCAAAATTTCATAACAATTTCAATTCATCTTAAGAATTGTTCTATTATCATATGTGACTTTCTCTTTTACTACATGATTTACACTAAACATAAATGTGATCTTATTAAAAATAATTATTAGAGTTGAAACAACACCACATCTCATTTTGATATTTAATGAATATTCATAATAGGTTTAAAGGTTAATTAATCTTTTATTAAAAAAATTATTGTATTAGGGATATGAGAAGGATATTTGATCATGTGGGTAATTCAGTATCATTCATTGTGTATATTTCTATGATAATATTATTATTCATGACCAATAAATAGGTATTTTATCTATTTTCTACCCAATAGGGTTGGATATGTCCTAGATATAGTTCCAAATAATTTTTTGGTAGCTTCATTATTCATCTACATTGGTTATGGATATTCTATAAGTGTTGATAATGTCTGAAACTATTTTTTGAAATTCCTCGCCAACACCTTGTGTTTTTTAAAATTAAAAATATTTACAATTATATAATGAGGGATGATTTTTAAGGGAACATCAATTTGATATAATATTTTTTTATTACAATTCAGCAACATATCTTCTTTTAATATTAACAAATCTATTTTTATTTTATGGAATGAGAGATCATGGTGGAGTGACTTGTATGGAATCCATAATCAAGGAAAAACCTAATACCCAATATTTATATAGTCATTTAATTGGTTTTTATTAGTTATGGAATCCTAATTAATAATAAATGTATTAATTTTAAATTAAGATCAATTTACACACATTAATGAATGAATTATTCTTAAAATGTTTATATTTATTTAGGGATCACATGATTATCCTATGGTTCAAAGGGATATGAAATTAGTGTAGTTAAGATGGATAAATAATTTATGGAATATATATGTAGTAAGGATATGTTATAAAAAATGAAATTAATTTTATACATGTATTATTAAAATTAACTAATCATAATAAAACATAGTTCCATGCCTTCATGTACAATGATCAGGTTGCATCAATTTTTTCCCATGGTATCATTTTTTATAAATGAATCTATTTCCACAAAATATATTCAAATATAATACTATATATAATATAATATTTTGGTTCCAAAATAGAGTCATGAATCTTTTTGTGAAATCAGAGACTCGAATGGAAGAATCCCAATATTTGAATAAAATGATTAGGAAAAGTGATATTCTCTTGTGTAAATTAATTTTATTCAATTTTTGGACATTATGAACATTAATTGTTATTAAAAATTATTTTCATTTAAATTTCTTATAAGAGTGAAAATTATTATACTATTATTATTATAATTGTTTTATTCCACATTGAAAATAAATTGACTTCAGATTATTTTCACTCCTTATATAATGACATGATTAATGATATTTCATCCAAAAAATGCTATTTTTTGCAATGATTTATGATATAGATACATTAATATTTTCAATATTGGTAATATGGATAATATTACATCCCAATATAATAAATATTATTAAAACTAGACAATGTTACCCTATTCTAGCTATCCAATCCAGTTTTCTATGTGACCTCAAGTACACCTCCCCATTCGCCAAAGGATGTCGACTAGCCGTAAGGGACGAATATCGATCATGGGGAGACTATAAACTCTTCATCAGAGTAATAAAATATAATAATTTAAATAATAAATTACAAAATGATATAAACATAAACATAATAATATCGGTAATAAATGATGACCAACTAGAAATATAGATTAAAAAATGAACAGCATATAAGACATTTCAAAGTTCTTGAAAAGTCTCAAAATGGAAAACCAAAAATAATGACACTAAAAAATAATAAAAGTTCCTCAAAGCATGTATGGTTCTCTCTTCCATGACCCATCCCAAATTATCCATGTAACACAAGGCATTATCCTTAATCATATCCTGCAAAAATGATGTATATTAGGGTATCAATCAGGAAACCCAATTAGGGTGTGAGTAAAACTCTTTAGGCGACCACCAATAGTGTCTATAATAAATTTATGTAATAAAAAGTATATAAATGTATAAATTATAATGTCAAATAAATGAATTAGATATTTTAAATTTCATCAATTATCATTTATTTAAATATATAAAACCTTAGTTTCTGGAGAACACCTAAACCACAATACCTATATCATCTCATTCTAGAGTTTGAACCATATCATATTTTAAATTCACAAAATGTTATTAAAAATTGGATTTCATTATCCATTTCATTTCATTTCATGATCATTGGAGTTTGGAACCATAGTGCAATTTTAATCTCCAAAGAAAATAATGGTGTGTCTATCACCCTATGAGTATTTGGAGAATTAGTTATTATCCCACCGAAAATGGTCATTTGGAGTTTTAGCCCCTTTCCAATACAATAACATTCCCATGCATTCCATCGATCCTAAAACATCATTTCATGGACCCCATGGGTATTTAGAACATTTTTGCATGTCCCAAACCCCATAATTAAATGAATCACATATGTCATTATATCACATGTATCTCATAATTACATTAATTATGGATAATAAACATTAACTTGTAACAACCTATATTATTTAATTTATCATTTCATTAACATGTTTCAATGATTTCCAACATAAAATTTATTACCATTAATTAATAAAATTATTAATTAATAAAATCCAAAATCTCAATATTCTAATATTTAACTCAACAATTAATTATCCCATATACACAATCCTGATATCTGAATAATTATTTCAATAATTAATTATCCCAATTTCACAATAATAATATCTCAATAATTAATTAAACAATTAATAATCCCAATATCATAATCACAATATTCCAATAATTAATTCATGAAGTACACAATCCAATTCAAATACATTAATTTAATCACCAACTAATTAATAAAAAAAATTCAATTATTTAATAGAACATTTAATTGTTTAAATTCTAATATTAAATAAACCAATTCCAAAATTATATTAATGAATCAATTCCCCAAACCCTTAATTAATAAATTAAGGGAATAAATTAATTTTAAAAATGAATAATAATAATTATGCGGTTACGTACACATAATTGAAATCATGAAAATGGAATATGAAAAATAGGCCACTCACCTCAAAATTATTGATGAATGATCGACAACAGATATTCCCATTTGAAGTAGAATAACCCTAATCATGACAAAGAAAGAGATCATGATTCAATTCTATGATCCAATTTAAAAAAAGATTAGATATAATAAAACAATGATAAAGATAAATTAATAATTAAATAATACAAACCTTGAAGGATGTGAGATGATTTGGAATGAGATGAGAAACCATTATGGAATAAAATCACATGCCATACTAGGTGTAGATCTGTGTACTGGGATTTGAATCACCAATAACAATGGATAGATGGTCTTAAAATCCATTAAAGTGTCTCTAAAAATTAGAGAGATAATTTAAGTCCATGTTTGGGATGATATTGGGTCAATATAAGGTTTTGGGAATTTTTAACACATTTTTATTGTTTATTAAAAATTCATGCATGGTTTCTTAGACATCGGTGCACAGTTTTCCAATTCATGATCCATTACTGTGTGCCTGTTAAATGGGGTAAAAGGGTTCTCCTAAAAGATCAAATGGTTTGAATAGTAGTGTACCAACCATTTAATCCCTCTCTATGAGTTGTTGCACTATTGATTAGGATAGGGTGCACATTTTGGGGAAATATTGCACCGACCATGCACTATCATTCAACCTTCCAATTGTACATAAATTTCACCTAAACCAACCCAAGTTAAAACCAAAAAAATATACTCAAAAAGGAAAAATAATAAAACATAAAAAGCGTAAGTTTTCATTAGAAAAGGATGAGATATTTAAACAATTGGACACTATAATAGTTCATCCTCAAGTTATACTCCTAAAAATTCCAATGATTCTATGTAAAAAATATTAGTCCATAGAGTAATCATTTCATATTTTCATTCTCATGTTTCCTATTTAATATGGCATTTCTTCTACAATACTCAAAAAATAATCCCATTATTTCCCCATTATAATTTCTCACTATGATCCAACACACATATTATATGTGAATTAATGTACACATTTGTCTCTACTTCAATATCATCTACATTGAAATTGTTATATTGTTTTGTGTGATACCACTGAATTAGTGAAATATGAAAGTCCTCATGAATATCCCTATATAACTATGGAAGATTAAATAAGAATACCATAGTCTTGATATCTCTACTACCTCTAATGGTCTAATGAACATGTACAACATCATTCCCTTTCATTGTATACTTTTGTGACCAAATCTATTGGACACATTGGAATACATGATCACCATCTATAAAATATTGATGTATTCATCATCAATCTAAATATGAAATCAATCTACTCTATGCCATAGTCGTAAAATTATGAATCAACTGTACTTTCATAAATGTTTCTTACATGAGACTCAGTCCTAACAGTTCTAACTCACCTTCCACCGTCTAATATAGAGGAAATATTCATGGCCTACCATAAAGAATTGATTATGGTCTAATCTAAATAGTTTCCTTATAAATGTTGTTATTGGAAAACAACACTAGCACTAAGTGATCCTCCAAAGACCCAATGAAATTTAGGACCCACACATAAATCAAATTCTGAAGAACCCATATATTATGTTCTAAAGACCCATTTTTATGTCAGTGGAATTCAATACTCAAACAAACATGTGTACTAAGTGACTTCTATAAGCCCTTATAGAAATGAGAAATTAAATATGAGTCATGATATGAAACAATTGTTATTGGAATCCCATGTAGATAGACTATCTATCAAATGTAATTCCACCAACACTTAAAAGAATAAACCACTATATCTTACTCAAGGTTTTGTTTAGGGTAGTTCCATTCATGTATCCTCAATTAGAGAGACCCATAATATATAACATGATCTCCTTAAAACTACACTACTCCATGACCTATCCCATTTCTTTCACAATACACCATATATTACTCACCTTTCTCAGGTATGATCATGATTTGTGCTGATGTATAACTCTTCTTAAACTCCTGGAAGGTATTATCACATGATTGATATCATTCAAGCTTCACTCCCTTTGTAGTCATCCTCGTATATTGTGCTTCCATTTAGTAAAAACTTATTATGAACCACCATTTATATCGTACCAACCCATGAAATTCATAGATATAAAAAATATTCTTGAAATATTAAGAAGATAATCCTTTCTAACACTTCATTGAGTCTATTGGAAAACATTCCCATGAGATATTGTAATGTAATAACTATACCAGATTAATAAAAAAACCGAAACATAGACATATTTGTTATATATTTGGTTCCTTCTCAGTGTACTCAGAATGAATTAACGGTGTTTTTAAATATTTACACATGCTTTCGAGTACAAAATGATATCATCAACATATACGACCATTAACTGATCCATGTACGGATTCACAATTAATTTAATAAAGGAAATAAACACTATAGGTTCGTTTTTAATGACCTGGACCTCCTTGGTCCATTTTTTGATTAGATCTGGTGTTTGGGGTGTTATGGGTGGTCACGGTGAGTCATCCTAAACCCATTTCCTAATTTAAAGTTCAATGGAAAGTGTTTCCTGTTTTCTGACCAGTTCCACTGTGTCACAGTCACGGTTTCATAGAAAATGTGTGATAGAAACAGTGTCACTAAAATAGTGTCACTGTCACTATGTCACAGAATCAGTGTGACAAAAACGGTGTGACCGAAACTGTGTGAAAAACACTGCGTCATAGTCACGGTGTCACAGTCACTGTGTCACATAAACCGTGTGACAGATACTGTGTGACATAAATGGTATCACAGTCACATTGTCATAGTCAAAGTGTCATAGAAATGGTGTCACGAAAATAGTGTCACAATCACAGTGACACATAAATGGTGTCACATCTCATGAACAGTGTTTCTAGAACTATTTCATATTTCCTTTTCCCAATTTGTACATTTTTTCTAGTTTCTCCTATTTTAAATTTTCATTGCTGTAAAATGCATTCAAGGCCTTCTATTAAGGGATTTATGGCTGATTCAAAGCACATAACTCCTATATTATTTTTTTTAATGCTCTGGATGCTTTTATATGGTCAAACTGTGTGTTTTAATGCAATCCATTTTTTATGGAAAATCTATAGTATCTCAAACTTCTACACTGTTAGATCTTTTAAAGGGATGAGATATCTTCCTCCCTTATTCATCCTCCTTCTTCTCTATTGTGAGACGGTCGAAGAATTCATTCATTCATGAAGAAGTTGTGTGATCAAACATTCCCTCTTGGATTGGTTCCCCTATAATTTATTCTTGTTGAAAGTGAACCATCTTATTTTGGTGTAACCAAGAAGTATTGATCAATCTCCTTTATAAGGTATGATCTATCATCATTCTTTTTGTCTCATCTACCTTATCGCCTTTTTCCATTTATAGAATGCTACATCCATGTTACTAATGGTCTTGTCCAGGGTTTTTTCTGGTGTGATGGTGTCTCTGTATCCCCGGGTTGATGAAGTCCTCCAAGAGAGGTGATCTTGATATGTTTTGTTAGTCTCTTCAAAGAGTATAGGAATCATTTTGAAGTTGGGGATTCAGTTATTCTCTATTATTTTACGTGAAAATATTGAATTAGCATGTTTTATCCCACTGGATCATAATTTAATTGACATAATAAATATTTTTTTCGGATAAATAAATTGATATTGATCATATGTTATTGCCTCTTTTTATGATAGGTAGTGTAATATCTATGATTTATTTGATTATATTTTGGTTCATGATAAAAATTGGTAATGAATAGAAAACATGAATTAATTGATAATTATTTGGATAAAAATAAAGAGTCATGTAAATGAATTTGGTTATTGTTGTTTGAATTTTATGCTAATTAAATTGATGAAGTAAGCTTGTTTAATAAATTTTGATATCTTACTGTTTATTTTTCCCATAATTGGATCCTTCAAATTATAAATCGATTAATTCTAAATAGAATAAAGAACATGTTTTTTGAAAAAAATATAATTTCTTCATATGGTTCTGAGATACCCTTTTCCTTGTAAAGTCCAATAGAATTATGCTTGGAGCTATGAGAGATCATTATATATGAAGGAAGAATAACCTATTTAATTGAAAAGAGACGAATTGATATAAGTTTTCTTCCTGTTTCTTCTGTTATGATGTGAGTCTGGATGAGTGTTGTGAGATGAGGGGACATGGAGGCCCATTGGTTATTACATCAGTTGACAACTTGAGTGGCAAGATGCATCATTTTATGCATGTGGGTGTTGGGGAGGACACGAGGGATGATGAAATATGTTGGATGCGATGGTTTGAATTCTTGTTGTTTCTTGTTGGTTGTTAATCTTCTTTATATTCCCCACATCTCAAGGCAGCTGGTTCGTTTACCCTCATTCAAAAATGTGGTGAAGACGTGTATTCCACTTTATTTCTGTGTTGAGATTATGAAAGAGGATGGTTATATGCTCTTTATATAAGAGGAAAATACTCGACAGGTAGTTTATCTGCTCACTGTGTTGACGCTCCTTGTGTTTTGAATATTAGAATTTTTTTCTAGAATGCCTAGAAAAATAGGAATGTAATAATGTTGTTAATAAATGATTTAATAAATTATTTTAACCCAAGGGGTTGGAACATGTAGGGAAACAATTATGAGGTTTCAATTTAAAGGGAATGTGGACATTGGGTGTGATTCTAATGATATATATTTTGGAATTGTGAATGGTTAATTAATGGTTAATGAATTAATTAATGTAAAGTGAAACTAATAAAAAGGGAATGAATTAATGTAATAAATCTCTTTAAATGGTTTTTTACTTATAGGATACCTAGTTTTAGAAGTGGTAGCCAGGATTCTGAGAGACCATTGTTACAGTTGAGTCAAAGACTATGTTATGCCCATAGTGCAGTGGTGAGCTATTGTATATTTTGTACATTTTATTTTTTTTATATGATACTCCACCCCCTCGGTTAGTGAAACTAACACCCCTAGGATTCTGATCCTAGCAGTGTTTTCCCAATCATCTTGGTGGGAGGATGGATGGCGGACTACCCCCTTGGGCCCCACACTCTTCTCTTGGGAGTTACATGTGCTGGTAGGAACAATGGTTAGTTTTCCCCAAATATGTATATAGAGGGATGTAATGTCTTGTAGTAATTCACACACATATATTCTCGATATAGTTTAATATTGAAAACTATGGGTGTAATGTGTCTAGGTTGTGATGTCATGAGGATCCTTACTCGGTGTATGGGTTGTAATTGCTTGATGAATACTATCTAACATATGGTACATTTTATGCGATATGTTGTTGCTCCAAGAAACTTTATGGTTACATTGTATATGTGGACATGGTGGTTTTGTGTTATAAGGTCCATTTTGTAGTGCATCGCCCATGTGTCTGTGGGAAATCCTTTTGGAGAGTGATGGCTTTGGACATGCATTGTTGGGTCCAAGAGGAAAACTAGTAGGGAAGTAGTAGGGGTTACCCTTGATATTCATAATTATATTATATACTATAGTATGCTATACTTGGATAGAGTATCCAAGGTGAGACTAGTAACATAGTATACATGATTAGTTGATGAGTTAGTTTCACTTGTTATTCACTATTCGTTAGCATGCTTTATTTACATGTGCACAAGAGGCTCCAAGGAGGATCTTACTATGTATTCTTTTATACTCAACCTATGTGTATATAAACTGTTTTTCATGTCAGTTGGAGATGGTTGGAGATCCACATGGTATTTACTACCTTGGGGTTGCAAGAGATATTTGTGCTTCTTGTTGCAGCGCCATTTACTTTCTTTTGGGTATTTTAAGCTTTTCCACATTCAGTTATATTTTTTCATGACATTACATATGTGTACTTCATATTTCAATTTTTTTCTATTTGTCTTCGGTTTGGTTGGTTTCGGTCTTATCCTTCTCTTTAGAATGTGTTCTCTTTGTAATTCCACCCATTTGGATGTTTACTATACCCTCGGTGCTAGTCTCCAACCCGAGGCATAATGGAGGATGAACTCATGGTTTGTTATCTCTCTCCAAACATTGCTGGACCAGGAGGGGTACTCCTTGTTGGGAGGGGTTCGTGACATAGTGGTATCAATGGTTTGGTTGAGGGATATGATGGAGTTTAGTGTTACGAACATGTGATGTTTCATGGGTTGGTAGTGATATAGTGTCGTTCATGTATATCAAGTGATGTAAAAACTGGAGAACGGCTAATACGTAGGGTTTTGGGACCCGGTGATCAGATGCATAGACCATTAAGTAATCAATGGCTACTAAATGAGGTGATACTAGTTGTGGGGTAGAGTCCTCGAAAAGGATCATGAATCATTTTTCATTGTGCCTATGTTTGAATGGGTTGTTCTTGGGGTTCGTTGCCCTAAAATTTATAAATGAAAAAAAATAATTACATAATGTTGAGTCTTCCATATTCCAGATTTAAGAGGTCTGAGTATTTGATATTTTTTAGGTATGGCCCCATGCTGACATCCTCTTCAGGTTTTCATAGAAGATGTCTTCCAGCCTATGTTAGCAGGTCGCTGTAGGTTATAGGTCGATGACGTTGACACATTGTAGAGGACACTTCATGATTTCAAGTTCCAGTGTCTTTAGAAGTATGAGGGCTTCATTTTAGATGCAGTTACTAAAGACTGGTTGGAGGATGTTGAGATAGGAACTAGTTTGATCAATGCTGAAAAGACCACTGTATGTCTTTGATTGTGATGATGTTGCGTGCAGCAGTAAGGAAGTGGTGGTTCTTGTTCATTGGGGATCGTGAGGAGTTAGCAATCTCATAGAATGCGTTATGAGACATGTTTAGAGTCGAGTTTATTTCTTTTACTGTGAAGGCATCTAGTTTCTAGGATCGTCTTACCCTTTGACAGAAGATACGTAGTGTGCGAGAGTTTGGAATCTGTTTCATGAACCTTTTATGATATGCTTCAGAGATGATACCAGATGGGTAGGCCAGGTCAAGGAATTTCAAGGAGTATTTTCATCCAGAGATATACCACCAGGTCACGCCATTTATGTTAAATACATATCTTGAGGTGCTTCAGAAGGCAGAGGTAGTTGAGAGGACATTGGCCAGAACTAGATCTTCTCAGGAGGGGAGTTGTCATGATTCCTCACAACGCAGAGTTTGGTCCGGGTTTCCTAGTTTTCAGGGCATAAGAGTTACAATTTGGTTGGGGGTAGGTCCCAGCCCTTATCATCTCATTTCTCTTGGGGTAGCGGGACTCAGCCCTATGCCAAGGGTTCATGAACTTGTTTTTATTTTTTTGGTCGAGGTCATCATCGGTGATATTTCCCAAACATTGAGAGTAGTCATTGTGCACTAGGTGTTCCACTCCATGCCCCCCATTGAGGTAGTTATAGATGAGGCAGAAACAATAGGTTACACTATCGTTGGATTAGGAGAGGTTGATGGGGTAGGCAGAAGACAACCTCGTGATGCTCCCCAATTTCATAGAGTAGAGCGCAGCTATGGTGGTTGTTGTTATCAGGGTTAGAGAGTTTGTGGAGAATGTCATGGTCAGCTTAATGCTTTAGGGTTTCCAGCTCTAGGAGATCCAAACGTCGTTTTTGGTACCCTTTTCTTGTTTTATACCATATTTTATGCTTTTCTTGGTTCATTAGTGATACACTCTTTCATATCACCTACCCTTGTCCATGCTTTTGGACTTGAAAAAGAGTGTCTTCCAGTTCCCATAGCGTTGACTACATGAGTTGGAGGTCGATCTAACTTGTTTGAAGTATGTAGATACTGTGAGCTAGTGATGTGGAAGCACTGCTCTTGGGTAGATTTCTTATGTTTATAGATACAACCATATGATATCATCATCGACATGGATTCATTGTATTCAGTGCATGATATCATGGATTTCTTCTAGAGGTAGGTTGTGTTCTTCGATGATGATGGATAGCCAGTGGTGTTTTCTGGCGAGCAAGACCCTTGGATGGGTGAGAGGTGTGTTCCGTCCTTATCATCCTTGATGGCTGAGATGATGTTGAGTTATTTTAAGTTTATGTAATTGGAGTTTCCTAGGGTTATAGATGAGTACCCTGATGTGTTTCCATAAGAGGGTGTCTCATTTCCCCCTCGGCAAGAGATCATGTTTGGGATTGAACTAAAACCAAGAGCGTCTCTAATCTCTATGTCTCCATATAAAATGTCCCATTATGAGTTAAGAGAGCTACGTGTATAGAATGGTGGTCTGTTATAGTGCGGTTTCGTTTTCCATTGTGTGTCACCATGGGGTGGACAAGTTTTGTTCATGAAGAAGGTTTACAGTAGTCTGCAGTTTTGTATCGATTATCATCTCTTAAACAAAGTGACAGTGAAGAATCATTATCCACTTCCTTGGATTGATGATTTATTCGATCAACTAATGGGTTAATTTGGTTCTTAAAGATTGACATGCAGTCATGATATCATTGTATGTGTGTGAGGGATGAGGATATCCCGAAGTCTTCTTTTAGTAGTCTTCATGGGTTGTACATGTTCATTATAATGTTGTTCAGTTTAATGAATTATCCCACTATGTTCTTGGTATTGATGAACACTATCTTATGTGAGATCCTGGATTAGTTCATGGTGAGTTTTATTTATGGAATCCTTGTGAACTCCACATATGAGGAGGAGCATGCAGAGTATCTTCACATCATTTTGGGAGTTCATTGTCAACAACACCTATTTGGGAAGTTGTCAAAGTGTGAGTTTTGGGCTTTAAAAGTCCATTTCTTGGGGCCTGTTTTTTCCAAGAAAGGAGTAGTTGTGGATCAATAAAATATAGAGGTAGTTTTGCCATTGGAATCCCCCAAGACAGTGGCAGAGGTGCGATTTTTCATTGAAATAGCATGTTATTACAAGAGGTTTGTAGACGATTTATAATGGGTTTCAACTCTTCTAAAAACATTGACCGGAATGTATCAGGAATTCATGCAGACTGATCAGTGTCATGAAACATTCAATTATCTTAAGTAGAAGTTATTAATTTCCTTAGTTCTCTGTCTTCCAGCAGAGAGAATTCAGTTTGACATTTTTTATGCTTCGCATCTGGGTTTAGGTTGTGTTCTAATGTTGCATAGATCAGTTGTTTCTTATGCGTCTTGGTAGTTGCATCCCCATGAACATAAATATGCCACCTAGGATCTTGAGTTGGCATCTGTGGTGTTTTCTCTAATGATGTGGTGACATTACCACATTGGTGAGCTCTATGTGGTTTTGACCAATCATAAGATCCTGATCTATGTTTTCTTACAGCATGACATAATCATGAGAAATCATCGGTGGATGGTGTTATTATAGGAATTCAACATTGAAATATAATACACCCCTTGAAAAGGGAATGATGAAGTAGATGAACTGAGCAGGAAATCATGTAGTGATGAAGTGTGTGAATCTGGTGATTCTTGGAGAGTAATGGAAGAGTTGTCAGTATTACATATCATTATTGAAGATGTTGGGGGAAGACGTTGTCTTTTTCAGATGACGATGCAGTCATCTCTAGTGCAGTGGTTGGAAGAGTCCCAGTTGGGCGATCATGATGTTGAAGTCTAGAGAGGTCATGCTGTGTATGGAATGGCCACTAATGTTTGGTCTGAGGATGAACAACAACCAGTGTTGTATCACAAAAGGATATTTGTTCATTTGGACGTGAATGAGATAGTTCCATAGAGTCCCATGATTCACCTTTAACAGTTCATCTTGGAATGAAAAAGATGTATCGAGCCATGAGGAATCAGTATTTGTGGCCTGGTATGAATCTTGTAGTTGGGGAGTCTTTGTCTGGTTGGTTTGGTCTGCCATAAGGTGAAGGCCGAGCACCCTATCGTCAGTGGTTTTCTCCAGCTTTTAGATATTCATCAATGCAAGATGGACGAAATCTCAATGGACTTTGTTACTGTTTTACCTTGATCTCTGGGAGGACATGATTCTATTTGGGTGGTAGTGGACCATTTGACTAAATCATCTCACTTTATTGTAATCATTGAGTCGATATCATTCGATGGATTGCCAAGGTAGTATCTTGAGGTGGTGGTGAGACTCCACGGGGTCCCGAGGAGGATTGTTTTGGATAGAGATCCTCGTTTTACCACTTGTGTTTGGAGATGTCTTCATCTTGCTTTTGGTTCTCAGCTATGTCTTATCACTACATTTCATCTATAAAAAGGCGATCAAACTGAGTGGACTATCCAAACTCTTGAAGAAAAGTTACGCTCTTGTGTCCTGGATTGTATAGGGACTTGGATGAGGCAGATACCCTTGGCGGAGTTCTCTTAATAAAATTGTTTTCACTCCACCATCGATATGGTGTTGTTTGAAGCCTTGTATGGTAGACCATTCTATTCAATATTGTGATAGATTGGGGTTGGAGGGTCAGTAATTCTCAGACAGGAACTGGTGTAGAATATAACATAGGTGGTTCATGCGATTCGTGAGAGGATGAAGACCGTGCATGGTCATCAAAAATCATATGCCAATCAAAGGATGAGACATTTGGAGTTTGAAGTTAGTGATCACATGTTTCTGAAGGCAACTCCCTTTATTGGGAAGCGAAGGTTTAGTTGTGGTAGTAAGCTCTCTCCCTAGTTTGTTTGTACCTTTGAGGTTTTGGTTCATGTTGTAGTTGTGGCGTATTAAGTAGAAATTCCCCCATAGATGAGCTGGATAAATGATGTTTTCATGTGTCATAACATTGTAATTATCTTCATGATGAATCTCACATCATTGGTTAGGGAGAGATCGATGTTGATGATGATGCGACCATCAAGGAGTAACATGTGGAGATCCACTAATTCAAAGATAAGTTGTTGTGTGGGTGTTCTATCACCCTGGTTTGTGTCCTATGGCATCACATTGGCTTGTAAAAGAGTACATGGGAAAGTTAGTTGTAGATATTTTCTTAGTACCAAGAGTTGTTTGATGTTTAATTAATTTCATTTAATGATGTTCTCTTTGTTGTTATAGACCATTTGTGTATATAAGATGGATTTATTTTGTTGCTTCATGTGGCTTGCTCAATTTTTTGAGGTATCTTGGTGGGTGGTTGTTCTAACCCCTTTCAGTTTCCCGTTACGTGGGTTTTGAATTCATGAGGACGAGAATGGTTTGTAAGGTATTTTATGTAATGACCCGGACCTCTCAGGTCCATTCCTTTGTTGAAATTTGGTGTTTGAGGTGCTATGGGAGGGCAAGGTGACTCATCCCTAACACTTTTCCAAATTTCCAGTTCTGTGAACAATGTTTCCAGTTTTATGAATAGTTTTATGTTGTCAAAGAAATAGTGTCATTGTCAGGGTGTAGCAAAAACGATGTGATAGAAATTGTGTCACAGAAATGGTGTCATAGTCACAATGTCACAGAAACAGTGTGATAGAAACATTGTAACATAAATAGTGTCACAGTCACGGTGTCACAGTCACGATGTCATAGAAGTGGTGTGACAGAAATAGTGTCAGGGTCACGATGTCACATAAATGGTGTCACAGTCTTGGTGTCATAGTCACGGTGTCACAGACACTCTGTCATATACATGGTGTCATAGCCATGATGTCACATCAAATGAACATTGTTTCCAGAAATGTTTCTTATTTCCTTTTCCAAATTTCCAGATTTTTTCTAGTTTTCCAAATTAATGGATTCTTTGACGTATGATGCATTCAAGTCCATTTTTATTGTATTTAAGTCCGATTTAAATCCCATAACTCCTATATTAAATTTCATAAGGCTCGGGATTCTTTTACATGACCACAAAACATTGTTTAATGTGATCCCCATTTAGTAGAAGATAAAGTGTATCTTAAACCACTTCTATGTAAAATGTTTAAAGGGATGACTTATCTTCCTCCCGTATTCATCCTCTTTGTTATCTAGTGTGAGATGGTAAAACCATTCCTTCATTCCTTCCTATCAGATTTGTGTGATGAAACATTACTTCTTAGATTGTTTCCCCTAGATTTTCTTCTTACTGCAAGTGCACCTTCTTCTATTGGTGTAACCAAAAAGTATCGATCAATCATCGATATAAGGTATGATATATCATCATTCTTTTGGCCCCATCTACCTCTAATCCATTTTTAACTTTTGTAGAATGATGCATACATGGTATTAATGGACTTTTCTAGTGTTTTTTCTAGTGTGATGGTGTCTTTGTAACCTTGGGTGGATGCAGCCCTCCATGAGTGGTGATCTTGATATGTTTTTTTAGTATCTACAAAGAGTATAGGAAACCTTTTGAAGTTGGGGATTCAGTTATTCTCTATTATTTTATGAGGATATATTGAGTTAGCATGTTTTAGCCCACTGGATCATAAAATAATTGACATATTAAATTTTTTAATTGGATAAATTAATTTATATTGATCATATGTTATTGCCTCTTGTTTTCTAGATAGTGTGATGTCTATGGTTTATTTTATTATATTTTAGTTCATGATGAAAATTGAAAATGACCATAAAAATTGAATTAATTGAAAATTATTTGGCTAAAAAAAGCGGTATGTAAAGGAATTTGGTTGTTTTTTTGTAATTAGATGTTAACCAAATTGTTGCAGTATGCTTTTTTATGAAATTTTTTATAGATAACTATTTAGGTTTCCCATATTTAGAACATACAAATTATAAATCTATTTATTATAGATGGATTAAAGAACTTTTATTTTCATAAAAAGATAATGCCTCATAGGGATCTGAGTTACCCTTTTCCTTATAAATGCTGATAGCCTTATTCTTGGAGATGTGAGAGATCATTATATATTAATGATGTATACCATGTTTAAGGGCCAAGAGCCCAATTGATATAATGTTGTTTTCATGGTTCTTATGTTATGATGTGAGTCTGGATGACGGTTGTGATATGTGGGGACAAGGAGGACCATTGGTTGTGGCATTAGTTGACACCTTGAGTGGCAAGATGCATCTTCTTATACATGTGGGTGTCAGTGAGGACACGAGGGATGATGAAATAGGATGGATGTGAATGTTTGAAATCTTGTTTTTTCTTGTTGAGTGTCTATATTCGCTACATTCCACACTACCCTAGGAAGCCGGTTTGTTTACCCTCATTCCAAAAAGTGGTGATGACATGTAGGCTATGCCACATTCATTCCATGTTTATAATATGATAGAGGATTGATATATGGTCTTTATATAAGTGGAAAAGACTTGATGGGTTGTTCATCTACCAACAATGTTGATCCCCCTTCTGTTTTGTAGCATATGATGTTTTTCTAGAATTCCTAGGGAATATGGAAAGTTTAAAATGTTGTTAATAAATGATTGAATAAATGATGTTAACTCAGGCCGTTAGAGATTTCTAGGAAACATTCACGAGGTTACAATTTAAAGGGAATGTGGACATTGGGTGGGATGCTAATGATATATAATGTGGGATTGGGAATGCTTAATTAATGATTAATGATCTGATTAACGTAAATTGAAACTGATAAAAAGGGAATGAAGTAATGTAATAAAGCTCTTTATAAGGTTTTGTGCTTATAGGATTCCTAGTTTTAGAAGTGGTAGCTAGGATTCTGAGAGACCATATCTACAGATGTGTTTAAGACTATGTTATGACCATAGAGAAGTTTTGATCTATAATATATTCTATACATTTTTTTATGCTACTCCACCCCCTTAGTTAAATAATCTAACTCCTCGTGGATTCTAAGCCTAAGGGTGTTTTCCTTAACATTCTGGTGGGAGGATTGATGGCGGACTACCCCCTTTGGCCCCATACACTTCTCTTGGGAGTTACATGTGTCGTTAGGCACAATGGTTATTTTTTCCCCACATATGCATGCAGAGGGATGTAATGGCTTGTAGTTATTCACACACATATATTCTAGATATAGTTGTATATGGACAGTTATAGGTGTAATGTGTATTAGTTATGATGTCATGTGGATCCTTACTCAATTTATGGGCTGTAATGGCTTGAGGAATAATACATGACTTATGATACACGTTATGCGAGCTATGGTGGCTCCTGAAACCTACTTGGTTACTTTGTATACGAGGAAGTGGTGTTTTTGTGGAATAAGGTTCATGTTGTAGTTCATCACCCAAGTGTCTGTAGGAAAGCCTTTTGGAGAGTGATGGCTTTGGACAAGCGACATTGGGGCCAAGAAACAAACTAGTTGGGAAGTAGTAGGGGGTACCCTTGATATTCATAATTATATTATTTACTATTGTATGTGATACTTGGAATGAATATCCAAGGTAAGGTTGGGAACATAATATACAAGGTTAGGTGATGAGTTAGTTTCACTTGTTGTTCGCTATTCTTTAGAATGCATTATTTACATGTGTACGAGAGGCTCCAAGGAGGATCTTACTATGTACACTGTTATACTCACCCTATGTCTATATAAACTATTTTTCTGGTCACATGGAGAAGGATGAGATCAAGATGGTTTCTACTAATGTGGGATTCCATGAGCTATTTGGGATTCCTGTTGGAGCTCCATTTACATTATTTTGGTTACTTGATGCTTTTTCACATTTAGTTACAATTGTTTTTCATGACATTACATATGCGTATTTGGGATTTCACCTTGTTTTGTTGTCTGGCCTGGGTTTGGTTGGTGTATGTATTATCTCTCTCATTCACACGTTTTCTCTTAGAGGGTAATGCCTCTCATTTTGGTGTTTATTATACCCTTGGTGCTAGTCACCAACCTAGGGCCTACTGGAGGATGGAATCATGGTTCATTATCTCTCTCCACACATTGCTAGCCTAGGAGGGGTACACCATGTGGGGAGGGGGTCGTGACATAGTGTTATCATTGGCCAGGTTGAGGGATATGATGGGGTTTGGTGTTCAGAACAGGTGAGGTTTAATGGGTTGATAGTGATATAGTGTCGGTCTTGTTTAAAAAGTGATTTAAACACTGGAGGCTGATTGAGACATAGGGTTCTAGGTCCTCTGTGATCAGATTCATGGAACATTAAGTAAATATGGCTACTAAATGAGGTGATACTAGTTGTAGGGTAAAGACATGAGAAATGATCCTGAATCATTCTTCGTTGTTACAGTGTCTGAATGGGTAGTACATGGGATTCATTAACCTAAAAAATATAAATGAAAACAATTATTTAATTAATGTTGAGTATTCCATATTCCAGGTTTAGGAGCTCTAAGTAATTATTATTTTGTAGGTATTTCCCTAGTTCAATATCATCATCAGGTTTTCAAAGAAGATGTATAGTAGTTTGTGCTAGCAGATCATCACAGGGTAGAGGTTGACGATGAAGAAACTTAGGGGAGGACACTACTAGAGTTCCAGCACCAGTGTCTCAGAAGTACGGGGGATCTGTTTGAGATGCAGTCACTGAAGACTGGTTGAAGGATGTTGAGATAGGCATTAGTTTAATCCATGTTCTGAAGTATTGTATGTATTTGATTCTGATGATGTTACGTGCAGCAGCGTGGCAGTGGTGGTTCTTGTTCATTGGGGATCATGAGGGGTCCGCAGTCTCATGGAAGGAGTTCTGAGTCATGTTTACAGTCATGATTCATTGCATGTTTGTGAATGCATCTAGTCTCCTGGATCTTCTTATCCTTTGATAGGGGATCTCTAGTGTGTGAGAGTTTGGAATATATTTCATGAACCATTTATGATATGCTTCGGACATGTTTCCAAATGGGGAGGCCAGGTTGAGGCATTTCAAGGAGGCTTTGCATCCAGATATCTAGCTCCAGTTCACCCCATTTATGTTGAAGACATATCATGATGTGCTAAAGACAGTAGAGGTGGTAGAGAGGACATTGGACAGAACTGGATCATCTTGAGAGGGGAGTCATCATGATTCCTCACAAAGAATAGCTGTGGTACAGGTTTCCACATTTTCAGGGCAGAATCGTTACTGTTTGGGCAGGGGTAGGTTCCATCCCTTAGCATCTCATTTCTCTAGGGGCAGCGGTACTCAAGCCTATTCCAAGGGATCATGTAATGTTTTTCATTTGGTGGTCAAGGTCATCATTTGTGAGAATGCCAAAACATTCAGATTAGTCATTGTGCATCAGGTGTTCCACTCTAAGTTCCTCCTTTGAGGAAGCTCCAGAAGAGGCCCCAACAACCGGTTACACTGGAATTGGATCAGCCGAGGGTTGATGGGATAAGAAGAGGACAACCCCGTGATGCTCCCTGATCTTAGAGAGCATAGGACAACCATGGTGGTGGTTGTTACTAGGGTCATAGAGTTTGTGGAGAATGTCATGGTCAACTTCATGCATTATAGTTTCCAGCTTTAGGAGAGACAAACATCATTTGAGGTACCCTTTTCATGTTTTATACCTTGGTTTATGCATTTTTTATTCTGGAGGGACACACTCTTTCATATCACCTACCATTTTCGATGCTTCGGGACTTGAGGAAGAGAGTCTTCCAGTTCCCTTGTCTTTGACTATGCCAGTTGGAGGTCGAGCTGACTTGTTTGATGTATGTAGAGACTGTGAGATGGTGTTGTGGCATCACCTATCCTAGATAGATTTCCTATTTTTTTGGATACAAACATATGATTTCTTCATCGATAAAGATTCATTGTATTCAATGCAGGCTAACTTGGATTGCTTCAGGAGGCAGGTTGTGTTCATCGATGAGGATGGAGACCTAGTGGTGTTTTTTGGCGAGCGAGACCCTAGTATTGGTAAGATGTGTGTTCTGTCCATATCATCTTTGATGGCTGAGCTGATGCTGATTTATTTAGAGGATCAACATTTGAAGTTTCCTAGGGTTGTAGAAGAGTACCCCTATGTCTTTCCATAAGAGGGTGTAGCATTTCCCACATGATGAGAGATCAAGTATGGTATTGAGCTACAAACAGAAGCGTCTCTTATCTTAATGTCTCTATATAGTATGGCCACTTCTATGTTAATATATCTACGTATATAGAATGATGGTCTGTTATAGTGTGGTTTTGTGTGGCTGTGTGTGTCACCATGGGGTGCACAAGTTTTCTTCGTGAAGAAGGTTTACAGTAGTTCGCAGTTGTGTATCAATTATCATCTCTTAAACAAAGTGACAGTGAAGAATCACTATCCACATCCGTGGATTGTTGATTTATTTGATCAACTAAATGGTGAATTTGGTTCTCAAAGATTGACATGTGGTCAGGATATCATCAGATGTGTGTGAAGTGTGAGGATATCAAAAAGTATTGTTTATGTTGTCATTATGGGTAGTACGAGTTCATTGTAATACCATTTGGTTTGATTAATTCTCCAACTATGTTCGTGGGACTAATTAACCCTGTGTTTTGTGACTTCCTGGATAAGTTCATGGTGGCTTTCATTAACGACATCCTTGTGTACTCCACATCTGAGGAGGAGCATGTAGAGCATATGCATGCCATTTTGGGAGTTCTTCATTAACAAAATCTATTTGGGAAGTTGTCAAAGGTTTATTTTTGGGTTGGGAAGTCCATTTCATGGGGCATGTTGTGTCCAATAAAGGAGTAGTTGTGGATTGATCAAATATATAAGTAGTTGTCTCTTGTGAATCCCCCAATTCAGTGGCCAAGGTGCGATGATTCCTTGGAATCGCAGGATATTACAAGAGGTTTGTAGCTGATTTATAATGGGTAGAATCTCCTATAACAAAATTGACTGGAATGTATCAATCACTCATGTGGACAGATCAGTGTTAGACAACTTTCTAGTATCTGAAGTACAAGTTAGTAAGTGCTCTAGTTCTCTGTCTTCCAAGAGAGAGAGTTCAGTTTGATGTTTTCTGTGATTGTTTGCATCTGGGGATAGGTTGTATTCTAATGAAACACAGATCAATTGTTTCATATTGATCTTGGAAGGTTCATCCCCATGAATGTAACTGTGCCACCCATGATCTTGGGTTAGAATAAGTGGTTTTTTCTCTTAAGATGTGGGAAAAAATTACCTCATTGGTGAGTGCATTATGGTTTTCACCATTCATAAGAACCTGAGGTATGTTTTCTTCCAGTGTGACATTAAAATGATAAATCTTTGGTGGATGGTGTTCTTATAGGAATACAACATCAAAATATCTTATACCCCTAGAAATGGGAATGATTAATTTGATACACTGAGCAGGAAGTCATGCAGTGATGCATTGCATGAATCTGGTGATTACTGGAAATTAATGGAAGCACTTTTAATATTACAACTTGATATTGAATATGTTGGGGGAAGAGGTTGTCTTTTTCGGATGACGGTGTTATCATCTCTAGTTTAGTAGGTGGAAGAGTCCTAGTTTGGGGATCTTGAGGTGGAGGTCTGGAGAGGTCGAGTTGTTTGTGGCAAGGCCCCTAATATTTTCTCTGAGGATGAACAACATCCAGTGTTGTATCACAAAAGGATATTTGTTCATTTGATGTGCATGAGGAAGTTCTAGTAGAGTCCCATAATTATCCATTAGCAGTGCATCTTGGCTTGACAATGATGTGTTGCCCCATGAGTAGTCATGTATTGTGTTTCTGGGATGAAGCATGCAGTTGTGGAGTATGTGTCTTGTTGGTTTGGAATGCCAGAAGGTGAAAACGAATCACCCAATCCTCGGTGGTTTATTCATTCCATTTGATATGTGTCCAGGGAACTTGGAGGAAACCTCAATAGAATTTTTTAATGGTTTACCTCAAGCTCCTGGAGGACATGATGCTATTTGGGTGGTAGTGGACCGTCTAAAAAACCATCCAACTTTATAGTAATCATTGAGTCAAGCTGATTGGATGTTTTATTGTGGAAGTATCTTGATGAGGTGGTGAGACTCAATGGGGTCCCGAGGATGATCCTTTCCGATAGAGATCCTAAATTTACCACTAGTGTGTGGAGATGTCTCCATCCTGCTTTTGGTTCTCAGCTATGTCTTATCACTTCTTTTCATCAATTGACAGATGATCAAACTGAGCAGACTATCCAGACTCATGAAGACAAGTTACACTCTTGTGTCCTGGATTTTGGAGGGACATGGACGAGGCACTTAACCTTGGTGGATTTCCCTTAATAAAATAGTTTTCACTCCATCATTGATATGGTTCTATGTGAAGACTTCTATTTCCGACCTTTCTATTCACTATTGTGCTAGATTGGGGTCGTAGGGCCAGCAATTCTTGGACTGGAACTAGTTTTGAATACAACAGAGGTGGTTCAAGTAATTCGTGAGAGGATGAAGACAGCCCAGGGTCGTCAAAAGTCATATGCAGATCAATAGAGGAGACATTTGGAGTTTGATGTTAGCGATAACATGTTTCTGTAGGTGACTCCCCTTCGTGGTAAGGGAAGGATCAGTCGTGGTATTATGCTCTCTCCCTGGTTTGTTAGTCCCTTCTATGTTTTGGTTCATGTTGTATTTGTGGCATATTTGGTAACAATTCTCCCGAAGATGATCTGGATATATAATGTTTTTCATGTTTCATATCTTTGTCATTATCTTCATGATTAATATCACATCATTGGTTGAGGAGAGATCGATGTTGATGATGATGCGCCCTTCGAGGATAAACCTTTTGAGTTCTATCAATGAAAAGAGAAGGTGTTGTGTGGGTGTTCTATCACCTTGGTTCGTGTCTTGTGGCATCATGGTGGCATGTAAGAGAGTAGTTGGGAACGTGAGCTGCAGATATGTGATCAGTACCCAGAGTTGTTCGATGTTTAATTCTTTTCATGTAATGATGTCTACATTATGGTTATAGACCTTTTGTGTCTATAAGCTAGATTTCATTTTTCGATTTTAGTGGCTTTCTATCTTTTTAGTGGTATCTCGGTGGGTGGTTGTTCTGACCTGTTTCAGTGTCCCTTTAGGTGGGTTTTGAATTCATGAGGATGAGAATATTTTGTGAGGTATCAGATTTAATGAATCTCACCTCTCAGGTCCATTACTTTGTTGAGATTTGGTGTTTGAGGTGTTATGGGAGGTCAAGGTGACTCATCCCCAACACATTTCCAAATTTTATATTCTATTAACAATGTTTCCAGTTTTATGAATAGATTCATGCTGTCAAAGAAATAGTGTCATAGTCACATTGTGTAACATCCCGGGTCTAGAAGCCACCCAGAGGTGCCCCGTACCCGATTGGTCACATGGCTTCAAGTACATTTCCCCAAACACCAGAGGCTGCCGACTAGCAGCGAGGGCCTTGGGTGTGATAGTGGGGAAACTATGCCCTCATTGGAAGAGTACGCAGCAGAAGAAAAACAATATACAACAGTAGAATCCATAACCATCCAAACAAAAATTAATGATAAACAGTGGATGACTAATAGTAAACAACTGGAGCACACACACATGTATATAAAATGATGAAAGATACATATGTCTAGGAAAGCAACCAAACAAGTCACAATGCTGAATACAGTACTAAACCAAAGTAAAAAAATAAAAATAGATGAGCGACTCCTCAGCGTCGCAAGACTTGTCTTGGTCCCATGCTCTCCAGCTCCACAGAAATCAAGAACCTGAAGTAGAAGTGCGCTTTCCCTTATCTATACCTGCAACAATATAATCTACATTGGCCCAAAAGCATGGCCCAAACAGGGTGTGAGACAAGGTCCCAGTAGGAAACCAACCAAAGATCTGTGCCTAATAGTCAGTGAATATATGGTAGGTAAAGTACAATAAGCATTAAACAGTAAGCAATAAAGCGGATAAAACACAACAGTAACAATCTGCAGTTTCTAGCATATAATCTACAAACACAAAATAAACACTCAAGCAAGTAGAACAAAAAGTTAACCTCTGGGTAGTTCTCACAGACTAACCCCTAAGGTTCAACCTACAAGTACTATCAACCCTATGGGAGGCACACACAGTCTCCCCCCTCTAGTTCAGCTAAATAATAGACTCTTTGAGGTCTCACTCAGCATCAATTCCCCCAATATTCTTGTATCATACTAAAGGCTCTCTGGGGAAGCACTCAATGTCTCATTCCATCTGTGGCCCACGCCAAGGAACTACAGACTCTCTAAGGAATAACTCAATGTCAATTCTCCTTGTGGTATCGAATCAAAAATTAACGACACTCTAGAGAAGCCCTTATGTCTATTCTCCCTAGGTTCCACTACACTAAGTTATCACAGCCTGTGTAAAAATAAACATGCATAGCACGCATATCGGCTGAAGTAATCCTCAAGAACTACTTTTCTATCATTCTAAGGCACAACAACATAACAGTTCAATAGTTCCACTATCCTACAACTAGGCATGGAAACTGGAAAAACTCCGAACTTGAAAATCAATCATGGAAAAAAATCCAGATTATAGGAAAATAATTACTCAACAAACATGTAATTACCTCTACTCAAGCAATCAAGAAAAGCAGACAAAATACATGGTAAAAACAGGAAACACGCAATACCACGTTCAAGGGTATTAGTGGAATTTGCACAAAATATTAATAGATTTTCTACGGAAGGGCACAATCCACCTACCTCTATGCTAGGAGAATGATATATGTGAAATACAATGATTGATTCTCCTTAGAACGTCGAAGATATGAGAAAACGTCAAAAATGCTCAACCAACGATAACATGAGAAAGATGATTAATTTTATAACAAGGCTCTAGGAGAAGAGATATATTACCGCTGTGGTCCCAACGAAATCGACAGCGGTCGATTCGGAGAACAGACGGAGGCACCGGAGCTCGGAGAAGATCTGCGGTCGTACGGCTTCTCTCGAACAAATGAAACCTAGGCAAAAAGGAGTTCTATCCGTCAGGTGTAACCCCGGTTCATCTAATGAAAAAAAGAAAATACACGGCTTGTACTTATGGGGTACACAGCGTGTACTCTGTTTTTCCATACTCTTCTTTAAGTGGCCTCCACATCACCCCTACACACCGTGTGTGTGTTCGGGACTCGACCAGCACACGGCTTGGCGCGACAAGGGAGTACATGGCTTGTACTCAGAAAGTACACGACGTGTACTTTAAAAATTTACAGAAACCCCTCTTTTCTCAAAAACTACAGGAAAAAGGAAGAAATGCCTGAAATGAAGATCCAGGTTCTTACAAACTTCACCCCTAAAAGAAATTTGTCCCTGAATTTCCCAAACGAGGAGGAGAAGAAGAAACCCCGAACAGCTCCGGCCACTGCGATCGAACATCGGCCTCCATTTCCCAGGTCTCGTAATTTACTCACTCGTGCAACCATAACACCAGTACTAGAGGAACATACCACCCATGGAAAACTTTCGTACTATGATCGACAATCCGGATAGAATGAACCTCAAACAATACATCTGATTCGAGCTCAACCTCCTCAGGCTAAAAGATATGAGATGGGTCTGAAATGTAATGTCAGAGTTGAGAGACATGGAAGACATTGTGCATGACCTGGTATCTCTGAGGTAACTACAACTGATAGGCAACCAGCCCAGCTCTCTTCAATACCTTAAACGTCCCGACGTACCACAGTGAAAGCTTACCCTGTGACTGAATCCTCTTGTGTCCCATCCTCAGTGTGACAGGTTGGAAAACATGATTCCCGACCTCGTTCTCTAGAGGTCATCTCCGCTGATCAGCATAAGACTTCTGTCGAGACTATGTTGTATCCATCCTCTTCCAAATCAATTCTATATTCTCTGAGGTCTCCTGAACAATATGAGGTCCCAGAACAGTTTCCTCTCCTTCCCCCAGCTAGTATAAAGGTGACTGACATGGCCTACCGTACAAAGCCTCGTAAAGTGCCATCTGAATAGTCGCTTATAAACTGTTATTATAGAAAAACTCCACCAAAAGGATATAATTCTCCCAATAACCACAAAAGTCTATAATGCATGCTCCAAGCATATCCTGAATCCCCTAGATCTTACGCTCGGACTGGCCATCAGTCTGGGGATGGTATGTTGTACTTAAAAGTACCTGTGTACCAAAGGCCTTCTAAGACCCTACCAGAACCGATAAGTAAAGCATGCATCCCTGTCTGAAACAATGGAGTGTGGAAATCCATATAGACTGAAAATCTCTCGGATGTATAGTCATAGCAGATCATCAACACTAAAGGTCTCCTTGATTAGTACGAAGTGAGAAACCTTCGTATGCCTGTCGACGACAACCCTAACAACATCGTTCCCTCAGAGAGACCTCTGCAATCCTGTCATGAATTCCATCGCTACATCATTCCACTTCCACTCCGGAATGGGTAACTACTGCAAAAGGCAGGTCGGTCGCTAATGCTCTGCCTTCAACTGCTAAAAATTAGAACACCTCAAGATGAAACCAGCTACATCCTTCTTCATGCCTGGCCACTAGTACTGGTGACGGAGATCCCTATACATCTTGGTGACGCCAGGATTAACAGCCCAAACTGAGGAATGAAAATCCCGTATCAGCTCCTTGTGTATGTCTGCTACCAGCCATATGCATCCCTGGAAACGCAATATCTTATCCTCACCCACTATCCATCCATAAAGAGGGTCATCTCCTAACACACTCTCCCATAGGGCTAATCCTTCTGAGTTTGATAGCTGCCTCATCCGTACCCGATCAAGAAGTGTAGAGGTAACAGCTACAGAAGATAGGAAAGTTTGTCCATGTCGGTCGTGCACATCAAGATTCATCTCAGAGAAAAGAGCCATAAGCTTCCACTCACTACTGGCCTCCTGAACTTCTTGAATCTGAGTTCTCCTACTCAATGCATCTGCCACTGCGTTGACCTTTCCCACCATATAGGAAATCTTGAAATTAAATTACTGGAGATACTCAACCCACCCGCGCGGTCTCTAATTCAGATCATGCTCAGTGGAGATGTACTTGAGACTCTTGTGGTCTGCGAAAACCACAATTTTCTCTCCCAGAAGGTAATGTCTCCAAAAGCGTAAGGCATGAACAACAGCTGCCAACTCCCGATCGTGCATCAGGTTGTTCCTCTCATGTGCCCTCATCTGCAGAGACCCGTACGAAATGAATCCATCTCTTTGCATAAACACAACACCCAGCCCGATACATGAAGCATCGTAATAAACCGTATAGATTTTCCTGGATCTGGTAATACTAGTATCAGTGCCGATTTCATCCTTCCTTTCAGCTCCTAAAAGGCTGACTCACATGAATCTGACCATAAGAACATCACCCCCTTCTTGGTCAGACCTATCAATGGTGATTCTAGGTGTGAAATGTCTTGAATGAAGCATTTGTAGTATCCATCCAGCCCTAGGAAACTCCATACCTCAATAACATTCTTCAGATGCTCCCAAGAAACTACATCTCTCACTTTCTCTGGGTCCACGGATACTCCTACATCTGAGATGACATGACCCAGGAAGTGAATATGATCCATCCAAAAGTGGCACTTCGAGAGTTTAGCATAAAGCCGATGTTATCTCAGTGTACTCAGAAAGATCTCTAGATTGATAGCATGGTCGTGTCGAGTGTGAGAGTATACCAAGAAATCATCCACGAAGACCACGATGAAGGAATCCAAGTAAGGATGGTCCACTCAGTTTATCAGTGCCATGAAGACTGCTGGCGCATTCGTGAGACTGAACGGCATAACCGTATACTCATAGAGACCATACTTTCTCTTGAAGGATGTTAGACATATATCTGATGGTCTAACACACAACTGATGATAACTAAACCTCAAATAGAACTTTGAGAACACCCGGGATCCTTGAATCTGATTGAAAATTCATCAATTATTGGAAAGGGATATCAGTTCTTGATTGTCAACTTGTTCAGCTTCGGATGATCCACACATAGCCTAAGGTTACCGTCAGCCTTCATCGCAAATCGGACACGTGAACCCTAATGAGAAGTACTGGGTCGGATGGAACCCTTTTCTTGTAACTCCTACAACTACTTATTGAGCTCCTGCAACACAGGTGTAGATATCCTATAGGGAGGAATGGATACCGGTGCTGCCTCTGGCACGAGCTCAATCGAGAATTCTACCTCACACTCTGGTGGAAAACATGAAAATTCTTCTGGAAAGACATCCATGAAACGATCCACCACTGGAGGAAAGTCCAACTGTGAAGTCCCCTGATCATCGAGATAAACACTAGAAATCTGGGTCATAACCCTTCCTAGCCCATGATGCTCGAGTCTAGTTCGACTCTCCTAGACATACCATTCGCCTCTATACAGAAAAGATTCACCCTCTGGTGAAATGAAACTCACCCAGCAGCAATAACAGTCGAAGGCATCCTGGAATGGAACCAACCAGTCCATCCTAAGAATGATATCATTTCCTTTCATCTCTAGGACATAGAGATCCCTTATGAAATGATACCCTGAAACCTTGAGAGGGAACTCTCTACACTTACGTACACTAGATGTCCTCATTCCCCAAGGTGTCTCTAGTGTCAACAAGTTGGAAGATGAAAAGATACAGAGCCCAAGGCTCTCTACAATTGTAATAGAGATAAAGCTATGCATAGCACCAGTATTGAAAAGAGTTGATGATAAAAATAAGGCTACTAAAATTGTACCTCAAACGGTGGAATGTTTGGGATTCTGCTGCTGATAGGTGTGCTCCACTGCAAGTGTCTGGCCTACCCCGTTGCCCTATGACCCTGCCTGACCACATGGAGCTAATCCTCCCAGCTGACGGTGAAGGATAGGTGACTGACTGCAACAGTCTCGACCTCCACCTCGACCAGAATGGAAGGAAGAACTCCAATTTCTTGACTGGTGAGAAACATGTGGTGCTGCTACTGAATGAGGAGTCATGGATGAACCCCTGTCACCAGCTACTGGTGAGAAAACCGGGCAGAAAAACTGAAGGTGACCCATTTTGTTTCAAGAGTGGTACTCCACTAGGTCTCTCTAGCACTTCGGCCTCATGTACCCTACCCTTCCACACTGGTAGCATACTACCTTGCTACCTGAAGATGTATCTCGCCTCTTCGGATCACCATGTGTATACTCCCTACAATGATTCCTGCTGTCAACTGGAGGAACACTAGTTCTGGAAGTAGAACCTCCCTGGCTTGCAGCTCCGGAGTCACTCAGATTGCACTCCACAATCAGTGCCTGGATGACGATGAATGTGATGGCAGTCAACTGTAAGATATTCACATGCGAGCAGATCTCCCACCTAAGACCATCCTCGAACATCCAAGCTAAGAACACCCCATTTCCATTTCGAAGGGGTGGGGAATGCTGCAACTCAGTGAAACGAGAGGTATACTCCATACCAGAAAGGGTACCCTACTCAAGGCTCATGAACTCCCAGGCTCGATCGGCCCTCCGGGTCTCCAGGTAGATGTAGACGTAAAACACGCGATCGAACTCCTCCCAAGACATATCCTGCTAAGGACCCTCCTGTGAGAAAACGACCCACGACTTCTTGGAGGATTCTCATAGCATATAGGTAGAGAGCATGACCCACCACTCTAAAGGCATTTCTAGATACTCAATGACAGTCATCATGGATTCCATCCATGACTCTATAGCCTATGTTCCTCCTTCCCCCGTGAATGTAGGAGGATACTGCTGCTGGAAAACCAATGTCAAGTGTGCCATAATCGTGGCAAGAGGCGGTGCTCCCTAAAAGTTCAGCATCATTCTCATAAAACCTTCCCTGAACTTTGCATCAATGCCTGCAGCTGGTATGACAGTGGATGCCAATGCTGGCCCGACTGGAGGATCAGCAGGAAGTCCTTAATTAACCATATCTGGTGTCTATTCACTACCTGACAACTGACGTACAACCAGAGGATGTCTCGACGGTATAGCTCTGAATGATCAAAAGAATACCTTAGATCTGGAAAACAAGGACATATATTAATGTAGAACAAAATAGTAACATGAGAAGGAAACACTCATGTTTTACAAAACATTACTACAGGGCGTGTATAAACTTTACACAGCGTGTACATAACACTATTCCACTTCCTGAGTCTCCTTGCATGGCTAATCCACATGGTCTTATTAAACAGATACTACACGGCATGTTCCTGGTGGACACGACATGTAGTAGAAAAGGTTTCATGACCTGTGTTGTTAGTTACACAGCCATCTACATGGATGATACTACACGGCGTGTTCTGAATAAACACAGTGTGTACTTGAAGATTTTTTCTGACCCATGTTGTTGGAGACACGACCATGTACACGACTTGACCTTACATGACGTGTTCCTATCAAACACTACGTGTATAAGAGGAGAGAACACCGACCCATGTTGTTCGTGACACAGCCAGGTACTGAGAACAAGGATACACGGCGTGTTCATACACAAAACAGCAAGTATGATACGAGCTTTCCCGACCTGTGTTGTTAGTGACACATCCGGCTACACAGCTTACTACTACACGGTGTGTTCCAACCGTACACGGCGTGTTCCTGAAGATTCTTCACAACCCATGTTTTTGCTCACACAGTCAGTGACACGGTTTTAAACCTACACGTCGGGTATATGAAAAGAAAACTACGTGTATTCTTGGATTTTTGGGAAGTAGCTATGAAACTACACTGAAGCCTAGAAAACACCGAAAAATAAGCATGAAGGTGCCAAATTCTGACCCGTGGGGGCCCGTACTCCCCACGAATGAAATCTTGGAATCCAATACAGTCATATATAAGGAAAATCCGGTCAATGATTCAGTAATTGCCAATTCTAGAGGGCCCATAACACGTCATGAACCAAATTTTGGCGATCATTTAAGCTAGTTACAATACAATAGACCTCTATCAATAGTATAGATTCTATCAAGAATCTATCACAACATCATACATAATCTACAAAGTGTCCATCACAACAACATGTAATTTCTAATGCACCCTAGATGGCATGGAAAGAATGCATGGCATGTGATTTCTAACAAGTTCTTATATGATGCATGAGATGGCATACCCTCATCTCATCGGGTTGCGATGGAAATCGAACTAGAATAGCAACAACAGTAACCACACAAAACAAGTGCATCACACTAGGTGAAATCAGGTCAACTGTAACATAACAAAACTAGAAAACTGTAATAAGCGAGGTAGATTGGATTTTCCCTGTACACAGGTTAGCTACTCCCGCGAATAGATTAATACCATGTATAGAATCCATCATATCCATAGCTAAAGGCTCCAAACAGTAATCAAGAGAAAATAAACCCTTTGATACCACTTTGTAACATCCCCGGTCCGTGAGCCACCCAGAGGCACCCCGTACCCAGTTGGTCACATGGCATCAAGTGTATTTCCCCAAATGCCAGAGGATTCTGACTAACAGCGAGGGTCTAGGGTGTGATAGTGGGGATACTATGCCCTCATTGGCATAGTACACAACATAATAAAAAGAATAGACAACAACAACAACTGTATCCATCCATACAAAAGTAAATGATAAACATCGAAAGGCTAATAATAAACAAATGGAGCACACACATATGTATATAAAATGATGCATGATACATATGTCTAGGAAAGCATCCAAACAAGTCACAATGCTGAATATAGTACTAAACCAATGTACAAAAGAAGAACAGGTGAGCGACTCCTCAGCATCGCAAGCCTTATCTTGGTCTCATGCTCTCCATCTCCACAACAATCAAGAACCTGAAGTAGAAGGGAGCTTGTCGTTTTCAATTCCTGAAACATTATTATCTATTTGGGCCAAAAAACATGGCCCAAACAGGGTGTGAGACATGGTCCTAGTAGGCAACCACCCAATGATCTGTGCCTAACAGTCAGTGAATATATGGCAGGTAAAGTATAGTAAGAAGTCAGCAGTAAGCAGTAAAGATGATAAAACACAGCAGTAACAATCCTTAGATTCTAGCATATAATCAACAAACAAGAAACAGACACTCAAGAAAATAGAACAAAAAGGTAATATCTGGGTATTTCTCACAACCTAACCCCTAAGGTTCAACCTACAAGTACTAGAAACCCTCTGGGAGGCACACACAGCCTCACCCCACTAGTTCAGCTAAATAATAGACTCTCTGAGGAAGCACTCACCGTCAATTCCCCCTATAGTCTCGTATCGTACTAATGGCTCTCTCGGGAAGCACTCAACATCTCATTCCCCCATGGGGCCTGCGTTGAGGAACTAAAGACTCTCTGAGTAAGCACTCAACATCAATTCCCCCTGTGGTCTCACATAGTAAATTAAAGATACTATGGAGAGGCCCTTACATCCATTCTCTCTATGGTCCACTACACTAGGTTCTCACAGCCCTGTTTAAAAATAAACATGAATAGCAAGTGTATCGGCACATGTAAACATCAAGAACTTCTTGGCTATCATTCTATGGAAAAAAAGCATAACGATTCAACAGTTCCACTATCCTACAACTTGGAATGGAAACTGAAAAAATGTCGAACTAGCAAAACAAGCATGGGAAAACATCCAGAGTATTGTAAAAGAATTACCCTACACAAACGAAATTACCTCTACTCAAGCAACCAAGAAAAGCAGGAAAATGACAGGGGAAAAGCAGGAAACACGCAATACCCCGTTCAAGGGTATTGGTAGAATTTCCACAAAATATTCATAGACTTCCTATGGAAAGGCACAAACCACCTACCACGATTCTAGGAGAACGATATATGTGAACCAAGATGATTGATTCTCCTTATAACGTCGAAGACCTGAGAAAACATAAAAAACACTCAACCAATGATAACTTGAGAAAGAGGAGGAAATGGATAACAAGGATTTAAGATAATATAGAGCTTACTGCTGTGGTCCCAACACAATCGACTGCGGTCGATTCTGAGAAAAGAAAGAAGAACAAGATCTCGGAGAAGATCTGTGGCCATACAGATTCTCTCGGACGAACGTAACCTAGAAGAAAGGTGTTCTATCCGTCAGGCGTGACCCCAATGCGTTTAATGAAAAAAAAAAAGAAAATGCACGGTGTATACTTCTAGGGTACACGGTATGTACTCGGTTTTTCCATACTCTGCTTTAAGAGGCCTCCACATCATCCCTAAAAACCGTGTGTGTGGCGGCAACATGGCTAGCACACGTCTTGGCATTGAAAGTGAGTACACATCATGTACTCGAAAAGTACACGGTGTGTACTTAAAAAATTTCCAGAAACCCCTCGTTTCTCAAAAACTCCAGGAAAAAGGAAGACATACCAAAAATGAAGATCCAGGTTCTTACACATTTTCATAGATACGATGTGATAGAAATGGTGTCATTGAAATTGTTTCATATTCACAATGTCACGGAAACAGTGTGACAGAAACGGTGTGACAGAAACGGTGTCACAGTCATGGGGTCATATTCACTATGGCATAGAAATGGTGTGACAGAAACAATGTCAGGGTCACGGTGTCACAGAAACGGTGTCAGGGTCATGTTGTCAGAGTCACCATGTCACAAACAATGTGTCATAGACACGGTGTCACAACCACGGTGTCATTCCTAATGAATATTGTATCCAGAAATGTTTCATATTTACATTTACAAATTTCACAATTTTTTCTAGTTTTTCCAACTTAAAGTTTTATTTGATGTAAAATGTATTCAAGTACTTGTATTAAGGGATTTCAGGCTGATTCAAATCCCATAACTCCTATATTAATTTTCCTAAGGCTCAGGATTCTTTAACAGGGTCACAGAGCATTGTTTAATGTGATCCACATTTAATGGAAAATAAAGCGTATCTTAAACTACTACTGTATTAAATGTTATAAAGGAATGAGATATATTCCTCCAACATTCTTCCACCTTGTTCTATAGTGTGAGATTTTCAAACCATTCCTTCCTTCCAATAGTAATTTTGAAATAAATCTTTCCTCCATGGATTGGTTCCCTTTGAATTTCTTATTACTGCAAGTGTACCCTTTGCTTTTGGAGAAACCAAGAATTATCGGCCATTTTTTGATATAATTTATGACATATCATTGTTATTTTAGGTCCATATACTTATGTTTCACAATTAAAATTAATGGAATTTCATCTCCATGTGTCTAATCGTCTTTTCATGGGTGTATTCTGGTGTTGTGGTGTCTCTGCATCCTCGGTTTGATGAAATACTCCAAGAGAGGTGATGGTGATATGTTTTGTTTGCCTATTCAAATAGCATTAGAAACATTTTGAGTTAGGGGGTTAATTTATTCTCTATTATATTATGTGAAAATATAGAATTATCATGTTTTAGCACAATGTATCACAATGGAATTGACATATTAAAGATATAAACCAGATATAAAAATTTATATCGATTGTATGTTATTGCCTCATTTTTTGTTAGATAGTATGTTATATATGATTTCTTTGTTTAGATTTTCATTCTTTATTGAAAATGTGAAATAATATAATAATATAATTAATTGATAATTATTTTTCTAAAGATATAAAGGTGCGTAAATAAATCTTTTTGTTGTTGTTGTAATTTGATGTTAATAAAATTGATGCAGTAAGCATGTTTAATCAATTTTTGATAGAATAATGATTAGTTTTACCATTGTTGGAACCTAAAAATAAAAACTCAGATAATTATAGTTGGATTTAAGAACTTTTCATTGATAATAAGATAATTCATTGTAGGGTTCTGAGTTACCCTCTTTATTCTAAAGGCCTAGAGCCTTGTTCTTTCAGCTGTGAGAGCTCATTATATATGAATGCAGAATTCCTTGTTTAAGAGACAAGATCCCAATTGATAAAATGTTGTTTTCCTACTTCTTGGGTTGTGATGTGAGCCTATATGACTGTTGTGATATGTGGGGAGATGGAGGCCCAGTGTTTGTGGTAGAAATTGACATCTAATGTGGCGAGATGCATCAGTTTATACATGTTGGTGTTGTGGAGGACCCAAAAGATGATGAAATGGGATAGATTTGATTGTATGGATTCTTGTTGTTTGTTTTTGGTTTTTTATCCTCTTTACATTCCCCACAACTCAAGTAATCTGGTTTTCTTACCCTCTATCTAAAAAGGTGGGAAAACGTGTGTGGAATGACACATGTTTTCTGTGTTTATCATCCGGAGAGAGTAAGGGTCTATTCTCTTCCTATAGGTGAAAAAACATGACTTATAGTTCATTTAATCAACGTTTTGAGACCCACAGTGTTTATTAGTTTCTAATTATTTTCTATAATTTTCTGGTATATAAGAAAGTAATAATTTTTTTAACAAATGATTAAATAAATGATGACAACCCAAAGGTTTGGATCTTGCTGGGTCACAATATTGAGGTAAAAATTTAAAGGGACATTGGACTATGGGTGTGAAGAAAATGTAATATATTGTGGAATTTGTTAATTATTAATTAATGTTTACATAATTAATTAACATTAAATGAAACTAATAAAAGGGGAATTAATTACTATAAAAAATATCTTTAAATGGTTTTGTGCTTATACGAAACCTAGTTTTAGAAGTGGAAGCCTAGAGTCTGAGATATGATAGCTAAAATTGAGTCTAAATACAATTTTATTCTCATAGTGTGGTTTTGAGCTATAGTATATTATATATTTTTTCTGTTTCTATAAGCGACTCCACCCCCTTAGTGCAACTGACACCCCTGGGATTCTGAGCCTGGGGGTGTGTTCCCCAACATTCCTGTGGGAGGATGTATGTCCATCTACCCCTTTTTAACCACTCTCTTCTTATGGTGGTTACTTATGCTCATATGAAAAATAGTTAGTTTACCCCATATATGTGTATAGAGGGCTGTAATGGATTGTTTTTATTCACATACATATATTCTTGATATAGTTTTTTATGGGCAACTATATGTGTAATGTGTATAGTTTGTGAGGGCTTGAGGATCCTTACTCGATGTATGGGTTGTAATGGCGTGAGGAATAATTGTCGATGTATGATACACATTATGAGAGCTTTGGTGGCTCCTGTAAACTACCTGGTTACATTTCTTATGTGGACGTTGTGGTTTTTTTCACAACGTTCATGTTGTGGTTCTTCGCCAATGGGTCTATAGGCAAGACTTTTTTGAGAGAGATGTATTAATATGTGTGATGTTGGGGAAAAGAGGAGAACTAGTGGGGAAGTATTGGCATGGCACCCTTGATATTTTCTATTATATTATATAATATTTTATGAGATGCATGGAGAGAGTAGCCATGGTGGGGTTGGGAACATTGTATTCATGTTTATGTGACAAGTTAGATTAACTTGTTGTTCACTATGCTTTATAATTATTTGGTTAATTTTTCACAGGAGGCTCTGGGGGGGATCCTACTGAGTATCCTATTATACTCACCCTATGTGTATATAAACTATTTTTCAGGTCACTTAGAGAAGTTTGGAGATCAAGCTATTTTCTACTAGCTTGGGGTTGCAGGAGTTGTTCGGTCTTGTCGTTGATGTTGTTTTTACATTCCTTTGGGTACATGTAGACTTTCACCTTTGAATTGTAGTTATTTTTCCTGACATTACATATTTTTACAACAAATTTCCCTTTTATTGTTTTCTATGTTTGATTTTTTTGGGGTTTGTCTTATCTCTCTCTTTCACATGTGTTCTCTTAGAGGGTAATGCCTCCCATTTTTGTGTTTACTATACACTCAGTTATAGTCTCCCACCCGAGGCCTACTGGAGGCGAGACTTGGGGGTCATTATCTCTATTCTCACAATTCTGGCATAGGAGGGGTACTCTTTGTGGTGAGGTAGTTGTGACATCATTAGTTAACCAAAATAGTATTAATAAAATATAATATAGGTCATACCAGCTTTTAAAAGTAGATTGAGTTATATCATATTGTCAGAATCACTACTGATGATAACCTGATATTACATAAATCTTGGAAAAGAAAGTATAAGCCTTCATCTTTTTAAAAATATAATCGATACATCGAATAGGATATAGGTATTTTACTATCATCTGGTTAAACATCTGGTAATCAACACAGCGGCAAAAAGTCTAGTAAGCCAATTTTTTAAACAAGACAGGGGAACCCCAAGGAGATATACTAGTTCAGATAAATACACATACATCCAGCTGAACCATATGAGTCTTGATCTATAGATGCTTTTCCAGGGGAATTCTGTATGGTGGAATAGAAAATGGTTCCACGCCCGGCATGAGCTAAACTGTAAACTCCAGGACACTCTCAGTTGGCATCCATAATAATAATGTAGGAAATACATTTTGAAAATAGTATATGAGAAGTTCTAACAGATATTTTATTACCCTACCATCAACCATAAAAAACAAGAATCACAGGGGTAAATATCCCCCATTTTTCAATGCATTGGCCCTTTATAGACCACCCGGATATCCCACTCTATATGGTGAATATAATTGTCACCCTTTGGAGTCGTAAAATTCACTCTCATGTGGTGACAATCTGTGTGGGATCAATATGATACTAACCAGTCTATAAATAAAATTTGGTCAAATAATGACATGTCAAGGATTTAATGACCTCAAAAAATGTGATACTCTCCATCCTCAAGAGAACTCCCCTTGAACAAAATGATGTATCTTGACCATAATCTAAAATATGTACCTATCATAATAATCCCACACACAAAATCCACCATCAGGATCAATGAATACACAATTTGAGTAGAGATAAATGAATAAGAGAATGAGGTATCAAATAATTCTATTTAATGCATAGAATATATGACAATAGTACCACTAACAATAAATGGTACATCCTTTCAATCCATATATGTAGGCCGAAATGCATGAAAATATACAAAGCCTTATACATATGATTCAGTATGAGTCCCCTGATCTTCACCACTGTGTTGATATGGATGCTCAATCTTAGAAGCACCAAATCCACTGCCACCATTTCCATAGACACTATACCTATAACTGCTAGATTGATACAATGTAGGAGATAATATTCCCACACAATAGTTCTATCTGGATTCTCCATCATTAACCATTGTTCATTGGTTCATACAAAACCTTTTTTGATGTCCCATCCCACCGTAGTCTTCTGAAACTAATGGTGGTCGGGGAAAATGTTTACAAAGTGTCATGGCCTTGTGAACTAGTGGAAATACACTCTACTAATATGTTCTCTAATTTATCCCTCTATCACAATAATATCCTTACTAGTTCCCAAACATAAATTCATATAATGTCTCTTCCAACCCTCTAATTTCATATCTCTTGATCATTTATAAAAAAACTGCTTGTTCACTTCAAAAACCTGCCTCTAGAATCCCATATGATATTAGAGCCCAATTAACCACTCCTAATAACTTATTCAGCCAATATATATTCCCATTAATCTTAATTTAATATTTAATCCTATCATAAAACCAAATTTTTATCGTACCCATATCACTTTCCAACTCTTGAATAATGAAATGAAAATATTTAAGTGTCCATAATAGTCTATCACTAATATACTCCCATAATTCAACCTCATAAACTCAGCTACTCTCTCCAAACTAAGTGTCTCTAGGAAAAAGTGTTATTATATCTTCTCTGAAATGACCTTCCTCTCCATAATATCTACCTTTCCTATACATGAATTGATATCCCACCAAAACATGTTTCAACACACAAAAAAAGAACGAATATAAATTAAATCTCTCTTAGTAGGAGTCTCCAAGTGCTCAGGTATAGTTTATATAGACTAAATCAAGAATCCAACCACCTCACCACCACCATCTCTGGTAAACGTAAAAGGGTGTTGCAAACAAAATTATCTTGTTTGATCATTCATAATTATCTCAATCCTCCCAAGATCTCTTCCAATAAATTTCATGAAGTGTATAAATTTCTCTCAGAACAAGTCAAAAACACATTCACCTGGCACTATCTATGACCTAGGTTCCACCATTGATTGATTATACCTATCCATTTCCACCTATCACAATCTTATTAAGTGTCTTCATAGAGGAAAAACTACACAATTCCATACAAACATCCGAGGAAACATAACACAACATAACACAATTTATGATGATTCACAATAGGCCATAACAAGTCATTTCCCCAAAACATCCACATGGTCAAAACCAAGGCACTGTCACTACCCTTAATCATCATACATCTACATCGTAGTTGAAAAAAGGGAAAACTCATTCTAATTTTCATTTATCTCATTATACACACATTTAATGACATGTGTAATCATTTTTAATTTTCAATCCATTGTTGGCATCTTTTTCATTTTAGTTTTTCACAGAAAACATGTAGGATCATTTCTTATTCTAGGTACATCACTATACAAGTTTTTCATAAATTTTTTCATTCAGTTGTGTTTTCATCATGAAATTATGTCACTTGAATAAACATATTATTTTATTTCAAGGATACATGAGAAATACTAGATTGTATCGACATGTATATATTTTTAGATAAAAAGGAATAATGTTTGGGGATGTATGCTTGTGTGAATTAATGGATCCTAGGTATAAATTGGTTATTTGTTTAATAGATTCATGGTTAGTTGAGAAACATTAAAAGATTTTTGGTTTGTTTAAAATTAAAATGGGATGAATAATAAAATTAATTACATTTACATGTTGTCTAAATTGATTACATGTTGTGTAATTATTCATGAATTTTAATAAAATAAATACGAGGTGACAGGATTTTTGGCATGTAAACAATAGAGCTACCATTATAATCATTATATATATATGAATTATATTTTTCATAGTTTCTCCACTTCTCCTCTGGAACATAATTATTTCTCAGGGATATTTTGGGGTGCCAATTTATCTTTTGGACATCTAGTTTCTGTGAGTGATCCCTGGAAAGTCTTATTAGTTCGGTTTCATCCTTCTGTTTCATTTTCATCATCTCCTGTGGTAAAGTCCTTTTACTGAATGTGTTTTTTGATTCCATCATGAGAAGTAATATTATAGGAACCTATATTAATTAATATGTACCTACATACTCATGGGTGTTTTGAATTTAAATCACTTATAGATAATTGGTTAAAGATAGGGGATTAAATCGTAACCCAATGGTTTGTTAATTTCTATTTTAATATAATATAAATAATTCGTCATCATTTTTTATATTAAAATTAATTAAGTAATTTAATAGAATTATTCCTTGAGGTATTTTGGTTTGAAATAAATTATTAAATGCCATTTGAGTGCCCAAGGGGTGAAAGGACCATGATTATTACTTAATTGTCTAACAACTTAGCCGAACATGTGACCTCATGTTATTTCATGTAATAGAATCCCTAAATTGTGCATTACTTATTATTTATATAATTATAAATCAATGGTAAAATAAATTTCAAGTGGTATATGATAGAAGAATGCAAATTCAGATAATTATCCATTGAGAATTGTGATGTGATATTTTGATGTCCAGGTTCTATGATTGGGAATTTTATATAAGTTGTTATGATTATATATAAAGCCCAGACATATAACATGAAAAATTATATTATATAATACAGATATTTAGTGGTCTCAACCTAGACTTATACTTCAATGCTCATAGAGAGTGGGTTATTCCAAGACCCATTCAATTATTATTATACGGATTTGACAGGGTTGTTGTAATGATTATAGCGATTTGACCCGGATTGTTTTGCTTATACAATGGTTAAATAGCTGTGGATTTAATGTTTGTAAGAACTTATTAGAGATATTCTATCATGGAATAGAAGAAGACTATTTTACCTTAGCTATATGGTAGTCGTTGGTACAGTCATATGACATGCTCCAAGATATTCCTACAATTTCCCAAATTAGATTATTTTAACGTCATTATATGCATGTGGATTGAATGTTCATAATGCATACATTGAGATAATCCATCATAGAGAAGTAAAAGATTGTTTTTCTATTTCATTAATGATTAAAATAATTAATACATTAGGTTATCAATTTATTGCACAAACATTTTAACTAGAAAATTTATTTATAAATGGGTGTGTCGATGTACAATGTTTTAATTACCCCATATTCGAGACACCATTTGGATCCCAAGTATTTTATGTGGATATAGTTTTGGTGATGGAAAAGGACCATTATAATGACTTCTTATTTACCGACAAACTAGAGTTTGGAGATGGGAATGATTTGGGGTTTGGGACTAGGACATTAAGTCTTCAATTTGATTATACTAGTATTTTTATTTTATTATTATAGCATGTAATTTAGTTTCATTCTTGAATGTTATTACATAATTCCTAATTTAACTATTTTTAGTTGGCTTTTACTTTTTTCTTCCTATATGTCTTTACATTAATTATTTATATTTTTTATGAATTGTTTCTTGTGATATGAAACATTATAAAATGGGTATAGTCTCATAACTATATTTTTCACACCCCTACCACTAGTTGGTGAAAATTGGTGTATGAGAAGTAATTATAGAGTTCTCGTAAACAAACCATTCCAGTCACATCATAGAGATACAAGTTAGTGGATGTTACAGTGTTGTATCATATGAGGATATTTTTTTACCTTATAGTTTGGTAATGGTTGAATGAATAAAATTATGTGTTGGGACAAGGTAATGAGATTGAGGAATGGAGTATTTGAAAAATATATGGAAGAAGATCGGAGTTTCCATGTGTGTGATTTCTTTTTTGGTGTGCCTATTATAGATTATGATATTTCACCTTAGCTAATTCACATGTTTTGTGTGTTTAATGTTTAATGATGTTATTGTTTCATGATATTTATACTAGTTCACCGGTATGGATTGAGTTTTGAAAACATGAATTGTAATAAAACCCTTGGGATATATAATGCATTTTTCATGACAGGGATATTTCTATTTTTTCATGTTATATATACTTACCTATAGTATTTTAATTTGATATATTTATTTCAATATATAAAAATAATGTTGGGTCATGTCATGATAAAATAAATTTAATCAATGTATAGAGAGACCAAGAGTTAGTAATTCTCTATTGAAACCACTTATTGGTATAGTCCTGTTTCTAGCTAGTTATCTAATATGTGTGTTTTTTTAGTGTAAATTACCCAACGTCATCATTGACATTCATGATAGGAGGGTGTAAATAAACATGGAGATAATGTAAAATAACTTGGGAAATTATATGTTCTTATGTAGTAGATGGATGTTCAATATCACGACCTCTTTTTGAGGGTCATGTGATCAATAGAAATGGATAATGTTCATACCATTTCATTTATGTCTGACCTATATAGAATTTTATCTACAGAATAAACCTATGATTATTGGGGAATAGAGTCCCCAGGAAGCAGAACAATAGATTCTGTTAGTACAGATGATCTTCTTGCATCTCAAGACACCTGAATATATCAGGGTGAGGCTTTTTGCATATATGATTCATGGACCTACCATGTCTTGGTGGAATATTTTAAAATAATCTATACAACATGATGAGATATCTTGGACGGAATTTATTATTAATTTCAAAATAAATTTATATTTAGATATCTTTAGGGATGAAAAATATCATGGGTTTATTCATCAGATGAATTGGGGTTTGTTAGTGATGGACTATGTTGGAAGTTTTACCAAACTAATGTGATTTTTTCCCTAATTTAAAGATGGTGAGATCTTCGAGGCATTAAAATTTAAGAAATGTGTTCATTATAACATCTGTTCATAGGTAAAAAATTTCATTATAAGAATCATTGAGGACATGATGAATCTGGAAATCGTCACGGAAGGTAATCTGAAAGAGCCCCCGAGCAGTGGCGAAGATTTTTCATCTAGGAAATAATGATGTTTTTCATTGAGTTGTAAGAAGATATATTATGTTAGTTAATAATAAATGGTAATGGGAAGAGTTTTTGGGGTAGTGGAAAACCATCTAAAGATCATGTAATGTTGCAGTTCTATTTGTGTGTCATGTTTGGACACAGGTGCTTGCAGTGTCCTTACCCCACTGTAGAGTTCATATCTACAAGGGATTGGGTCATCATCAGAGTTTATGGGAAATATCTCTTTATACTACTAGTGGTAGAGGATCATAACAGACACTAGAGTCAAAAATTGGCACAACTACCCCTCTGCAGGCTACTAGCTAGAGTTTAATTGGTTGTTCAAGCTGATTCTAGGGACGTGGTATCGAATAGATTGAGAAATGGTACCAAAAAAGAGAAATTGACTTCATTAGTTAGACTAGATCCCATGGTATAGGGTCAAGATAATTTATCATTGTAAAGAATACTCCAGCTAACATGGATGTAGGTCCATCTACTATCAAAGGTTCGATTATTTTATCATCATCCATAATATGTGTTTTTTGATAAAATATAATCAAATTATTTTTTATCTTATAATTTCTAAAATGTTTTTTAATTTTATTTTGAAATCATAAATGGTGTTTTAACAATTGACACATCATTTGGAGTAATATTAAATAATACTAAACTTTGCAATACATACTTTCTATAGATTGGTGATTACCATTACTTTCGGGAACTGTTTGTGATGGAAATGACTATATTGACATGATTCTTGGTATGTATTTATTAGTTATACACCAAGATCATATATAATTTTATAGGAGGATTTTTAGTTTTCTATATTTATAAGGAATCATTTATTCTCACTTTATTGAGCGGGATCATCAGGTTGGTCTTACCGGATGAATTTAGGGTTGATTGGATAGTCTTACACCTCATACAATCAGTCTTACTTTGGAAAATGGTGGAATGAAAAATTATTCATTTATAATAATTGTATACATTATTTATTATGTAGTTCATATTGTTTTCTATGGATTATCCCCTAATTGAGATATGGAATTCATAATTGATTTGGTTATTTAATAAAATCTTGTTTCTATCCCACCTTGTCGAGTGACACCAAAATAGTTTCAATAGTCGAATGTTCAGTTGGAAGATTGATAATCTAATGTAATAATATAAGTGTGTACATCTCTTTGGGTTTATCTAGTCCTCTTCACAATAAATGATGATGTTTCATTGGCGGTATGTGTGTATTATCGGAGGTTGAACTAGATGGAAATCAAGAATCGGTATTTTCTTCCACACAATGATGAATTTTTGTATTAGTAAAGAGTAAAGATGTTATATGATATTTAATTGAGATCAACATATCATAAATTTTGGGTGATACTATGAGACATAATTATGATTAATTTTAGGAGAATTTATAGATTGTTTGAATTTGTAGTGTTGTTTTATGGATTCATTATTGGGCATGTGATATTCTTGGAAATAATGAATAGGATATTTCATCCTTTTTATAGATCATTTAGTGGTGGTTTTTGACAAGAACATCTTAGTTTAAAAATATTCATTATATTATAATGATAATCATTTTAATATTATCTTGGCTAAATCAAGAGAGTATTGTCATTACACCTAGCTAACCAAATGTAGTTTCATGATTAATGAAATGCACAACACATGACATTTCATCTTTGAGGCATGAGTTTCAGTGTACCTAGAGAAAGTAGCCTCCATGATATCTTGGTAACAACCAATGTATAACATTCAAATAATTATAATTCCATGTACATCATGGGATTACTGGTGTTATGTCCAAATTTCTCTTATTAGAAATCACCAATTCATGGGATGACCACGAATGGGGTGAATTTTGTTTGGTATAATGCTTACAATATGTATTTTTAGGATATAAAAGGAAGTGTGACCAAAAAACATATCCTCAATATAATTATTTTCGTTATATAATATATTTTTTTACTATGACACATCCTATGCTTGAACCAGATTAATTCTAATGTAGGAAGATAAATTTGTTGGTTATGTCTCAAGGTAGTTGAGACTGTAAGTAAGGGATTTCCATAAACAAGATATAGAGATTATGGTAGTGATACATTCTCTGATATGTTAAATAAAATATCTCATGGTTGAAATTTTTGTATTATAAAAGGTTCACAATATCCTTAAATACATCTTTTCTCAGTGTTTTATTGACCTTAGGCAGTGGAGTTGGGTCGAGTTTATAAAGTCGTCTGACATTGAATTGGATTGTTCCATAGGAAAGGGAAATGTTGTTGACGACAACATGACCCCAAATACACAAAATGATAAATAATAAAAGTCTTTTGATGGGTGGTAGATAATTAATATCTTTGTATAAATTCTAAATGATTTTTAGGAATTTCAGGGGAGAGTTTTTATGATTTCAACATCAATTATACTCATGATTTTGGAAATGATTAAGACTGAGAAACTTTATGATCCAGAGGGTATATTTCTATGAGATAAATTATATGATGAGGATATTGCATTAATATGGTATCTCAATATTAAAAATTATATTCATTAATTATTATTAGTATGGGTTTTTATGGGTTTACATGAGGAGGTGATGAGGGAGTTTCATTATTCTATATGGGTGGTGCATCCTATTTTAACAAAGAATAATCGTGATCTTTATACACATTACAAATGGTCATGATTGAAGGCAGAGGTGGAATGAATCATGGCTATATTTTTAACATGTCATTATTTGATAGTTTATCATCAATGGTCGGTTGGGATTTTGAATACATTAACTATTCTTATTTGGAAATGAGATGATTTCACAATGGATTTGGCGATAGGATTACACATAAAAACCATAACAGAAACGTTTTATGGTTATTTTTGGATCAACTAACTGCTACAACCTACTTTATGCATATTAGGGAATCATTCAATGCTCTTGACATGGGAAATATTTTTGTGTGTGAGGTGGTGTGGTTTTCAGGGGTTTCGAGGAGTATCATTTCAAATAGAGTTCCTCATTTCAAGCTGTGTTGATGGAAGGGTCTTGTGAAAGCCCTAGGATCATGATATCTTTTATCTATAACCTATCATCCATAGACTGGTGGTAAATCTTGGAAGAATATCCTGGATTTGGAGGATATCTGATGAGATTTTGTTTTTTATTTAGGGGGGTTTATGTGAGAAAAATATGGAATTTGTGCAGTTTTTGTATAATTATAAATTCAAAGCATCAATATGAATAGAACATTTTGAGGATTTGTATAGATGGTATAATTATTAAATTATTTTATTTCTTTAGGTCAATGATTTAGTACATGTTGGGTCATGTCTCATGCATGAGTAAAATTTATAGGTTCAGCTGATCATATAGTGGTTGATGACCAAGCATAGCATGAAGAAATAATTTGTTGACCATCATAGATGGCCTCTATAACTAAAAGTTAGTCATAATGATTAATTATAGTATTAAATAGGATGGGGAATCATCGAGTCAGTATATAGGAAAATCTAACTCCCTAGTTTATCAAACTATTTTAAATAGTGTCAAAGGATTATCTACTAGAATAACATTGATCCCTTCCACGAATCTAGAGTTCCATTCATGGCGTGTTGCATGTAACATCCCAGGTAAATAAATAATATTACATTCTAATGTTTATCCCTATTTGTGAATAAAATGTTAAAATTAATTTAAAGGTAACGCTATGCTTGATGGATTACCCAATACGCAACAACGAGTTCCTTTGAAATCTTATGTTGCACTCTAATAATAAAATAATTTTATTTTAAATGGTAGTTAACACCTAGCCATTGTAATGACGGGAAAGAAAATAACTAACTAAAAAATCAGTATATATGTTTTTCAAATATTTTTACTTTTTAAAATAAATGTTAGAGGATTAAAAATGTTAATGAATCCAATTTTAAGCGTAAACATTCTAATATTCATTAAAAGGTCGATTAACCTCCTTTTGATGGAGAACCTCTTATAAATCCACTTTTTGAAAATTTTATGTGTTATATTTTACAAAATAAAATTCTTCTTTAGAATCAGGACATCAAAATTTACTTTGTGTAAATTTTTGGTATTTTTCCGATAAAGTTCATTTTTTAATGAATACTGAAAAATGTTGTATTTTAATTCTAAACCTCTTTTTAATCTAATTTATTTATATGATTATATTATCATTTGGATTTATTTTAAAGTGAAATTAGAATATATTTATACCATTTAATCCAATAGTGGTCATTGTAATTAATTTCACTTTTATATTGGACTTAAACATGTGTCAATCTTTTGATATATATTGTTTCGTAAAAACGCGCTATTTGTTCTGGCAGCGGGAATTAATTATTAAATTAATTTATGTAACTTATATATAATTAATTTGGTAAAATAGACATCATTTTTGAATTCGGAATATCAAATATAGCTTAGGGTGAATTTTGGTTTTTTTCTGAAAAACATAAATTTTTGATGAATAGTGAAACCACTAATTGGTAGTTAACGAAACTAATTTTTTGTTTAACTGAGACTTTACCACTTATGTGATTTGATTTTAAAAAATCCGACATACATGTTTGTCATTAGGAAGTAAAATGTGGTTCATTGAGATTAAAATAATTTTTTTGGTGAATAGTATCTTTTATGTTTTTAATCGCGATTAGAGGAAATTATTGTAATTTAAGGTAAAAATAATGTTTTAATATTATTAAATGACATTGAAACTTGCCCTAACCCTATTGTATGAGTAATTTCCGACCAATACAACCCATGGGACGATTTTTCAGACCCCATGGAGCCACATGGGTATGATAATGACATTAATGCCTTTTATTTAAAGTAAAAGTAAAAATGACACAAACAAGTATTGTTTTACTAAAACAATTTTTACATGGGGTAATATAAGTCAGAATTTTTACTATAAATATTCATTGGAATGATAATAAGATTTCATACATCATATTATTTTTTTATAATTTTTAGAGATTAAATAAATTAAATTATTTATGACATCATGATGATGCAACGATAACCTCATTATTTAACGATTTAAATAAAATGAATAGATAATGTAAATTCTAAGACCAACACATGTCAAAAACTTATTGGATGGATGGATTTAAAACTCTTATCACCTTATCCTCAAAAATACATCAATGTGGGACCTTTAAAATCCAAAACACATTTGAAAATAAAGTATCATTTTATACCTTTCCAAGAGTGCCCCTCTTCTCCTATTATAAAAGGCCCCCACCTCTACCTCCTTTCCTACATCTCTAATGCCTTTTTCTCGGCCATTATTTGATCATTTTGTTTCTCCACATCACTCTCCTAATCCTAGAGGCCTCACCTTTGGCATAATTCTCTTCATGAAACGCTTTTGGTCCAAACCAAGTGGAGTTACCCGAATTTAAGGTAATGTCTTCACTTCTGTTCTTTTGTTCTATTTTACTTATCCAACCCCCTATAATCTTTTTATTAATATATTTTGTAACAACTAAAGTATCTTAAATATACTAGGATTCTATTATAAGAAGGATTCGAGCTACACTTACACACACTTACATCTAATGGTTAAAGAACATACTGTTTCTGTGGATGGTGAATTTCTGCCTCACGAAAGGATGGTTGGTCAATATTCATTTAACAGCTTCAAAGGTGGCCATTAATATGTCACTATAATTATATATGATATATTATATGTTAATGTTTTCCTTAAGCTTCTGTTTTTTTCATTTATGGAATTTCTTTATGGTTTCCATTATTGGTAAACGCGATATCTTCATTTTAGGAAGTGCAGACTACCGCCCCCTCAAAGTGATTTGATTGGTTAATACCATATGTGGTACGTATAAAGGATAGATTTAATGATATTATATATGATACCATACTCTAATAATAATACTATTATGTATCATTATGTTTTAATTCCATTAAATATGAAATAGAAATGGAAGTAGCGTTCATGCGTACGTACGGCTTACCGTCTCCATGAACGGTGCATTTCATTTCTTACCTCTAAATGTAATGTTATATTATAAATTCATGTATATAATGGATATATATGATATATATGATATCTAAATAATGAATATAATTCTGGATATAATGGATATCTTTCCCCATGAACAAACTTGTAATTATAAAGAGTTTATTTTTGGCTCAAGTAGCAATGATCGACAAAACGACCATTATAAACTTAAATAATTACATAGTGTTCATAACATGGTAATAAGTGATATAAAAGGAATAATGAACATGAAAAATTTTATTTAGAAAGTATAAATTAACTCAAGTTTATTATTCTGGAGGTTAAAGAACGATCGAGTAATGTCGGACCCGAGGTAAGGGATCCTACCCCTCTCTTTCTTTTTAAGTATACTCTTTTATGTCATTCTTTTTAAGCTCATATTTCTAATTATTGGGATGTTATTTTATATTAATATTACTGTAAATTTTTATGTTCATATGATGAGACACCCTATTTTCTCTCATCAATCCATTTTGGAAGTTTTGAGTGGCGCCGTTAGGCTGCCGAATTTTCGTAACAGATCCAACCTCTCTCTTTCTTTTTAAGTACTCTCCTTTATGTCACTTATTTTAAGCTACTCTTTTTTAGGATGGGGGATGTTATTTTATATTCCTATTTATTTAAATTTTATGTTAATATGATGAGAGACCCTCTTTGATCTCATAAATCCTTTTTTGGAAGTTTTATGTGGCGTCGTTAGGCTGCTGAGTTTTTGTAAGGGATTATTCATCTCACTCTTATTCCCATGAGATTTATGCTACATTTTCCAACATTTCATTTTAGTTGTATATGTAATTCACATTATTATACTCTTTCTGTAATATAATTTCCTTTATTAGTATTTACATCAATGTTTTATTGTCCTTCTTTCATGGGGTGTATGTTTCGAAAGATACCCAAGTCGGTAAGGGAACCATTCACCCTACTCTTTTTAAAAGACTTCTTTTGTTGGGTCTTTTAATTTACATATTGTAATGTTGGGATATGTTCTTATATATCCTTATTGATGTAAATTTTATGTCCAAGTGATGAGATACCCTTTTAATCTCTTATCAACTCATTTTCTGAAGTTTGAAGTGACGTCGTTAGGCTGTCGAATTTTTACCAAGGGAACTTCTTAACCCAATTTCGATTTCTTTGGGTTCAACTTGTAGTTATTGGATATGTCATCATTTGAATATGTGTGAATGAACTTTGATTGTTTTACACTTAATATCCACTTATATTGGGTGTATTTATATTTTTCAGACATAATTATGAGATTTATTTATCCTTAATTTAAGGATACCTTCTTTATAAGGGATTTCATCTCATTTTACATTTCTATTGAGACTTCATTGTTGTTATGCACCAATTAACTCTTATATGGTGTATATAATGTCCTTTGGAATATTATATCTTGAATGAATTTATTCTCGTGATATTAAAATGTTATAATTAAATGTTATTCCTTAATTTTTGAATTCAAGTGTCTCTAATTTTGTTAAAAACCCTTTAACTAAAAGATCATTTTAAATGTTTTAATGACTTATACTTATAAATATTTCTCATTAATATCCATGTTTTCAAAATGGTTTTTAGGATTTATTTATATGGATATTAATGGTTTAAAATGTTAAATGCTTCAAAGTGGTATGGGACACTTTGATTCAAAAATCTCATTATTAAATGTTTTAAATGGTTTTGAAAATGGTTTTTAGAATGGATTCATTATCTCAATATATTAAAATGTTATACTGTTATTACAATGTGGTAATGTTATGTTTCTATTGTGCATAAGTTATGTTCTATGATTATGTTATGGTTCTTGGGCATTGTTTATGAATACGGGTGGTTCTGTGATAAACTAAGGGCGGGTGAGCCCGATATAGCTCTCCAATGCATTGGGTAACGCGGAGGGGTTAAACGCTAAGGTTTCACCGAAGAGATTTAGGGAATATACTTTTATGGGTATTCCAAACGTAATCATGAGGGGTTCTCCCTACGTAATAATGTTATGAATGTCTCAAGTTACCTTTATGTCTTATGATTTTGATGAGTTATTCTTAAATATTATGATTTCATGAGGTATGTTAAATTTCTTATGCATTATGAGTAAAGTATGATTTCATTGGTTCTTCTGTATACATGGACTAATGTTTTCTTTCCGTATTGATATAACCTTACTGAGATTTTTATGCTCATCCCATGTTTTTTTGAAATGTTTTTCATAGGAAATAAAGTTGAATAGGGTCAAGGATGGGATCCAGGAAATGTCAGGCTGTCCAAAACAAGGAACTGGACATGAATATTTTGTTCAAGAGTTTTTATTTTTGTGAAAAAAATGGAAGCTGAGTAGATGTGTCTACTTTGTAACCTTTGAGCTGTAATAGTTATGTACTAATTCTCCAAAGCTCTAAACCTGAAAAGATCCTCAAAGTGAATTATTAATTTAATTCAATAATAAGTAATGTTTAAGGTTGGGTCCTTATAGTTGGTATCAGAGGTCGGTTTAGATAACATTAGAGGTTAGGGTATTCTCTAAGGATAAGTTAAATTACCATAATGGTTAGGATTTAAGAAAGTGTCCTAGTTTTATATGAAATGAATGAGTAAGTATATCATAGGGTTTATCTTCCTCATTAGTACATGATGGTTTTGTGGATATACTCACACTGACATTTCTGTTTTTAGTAAATGGGTGGATCAAGCAGGCACCAAAGTGACAATGGGTTTGATGGAAACTGTGGTGGTTCTCTAATTAAGAGATTCGATGAAATGGGGGATTCTATGAGGAATATCGTGGTTGTTCTAAACCAACAATCAAGGAGTCATGATCAGCCACTTGAACCTTGGTGAGTTCACTAATGCATCATGTATGAGATAACCAACTTGATGTGGAATTTCAAGTAATAATTATAAAGGTAACCATTATGGTTTATATGAATCTTACTTTTGATGTAATTATGGGTTACTATATGTTATGATGGAATATGAACGACATGAGATAAACCTGAGGTTAAATTATGTTATAGTTATTTTTAAATATTTTTCATTTTTTGGGGAATGTTATAAAATTATATAGTTTTAGAAAGAGGACAACACGCAGACCGTGTGACAACCCGTAACGTCGGTTGAAGCTGTGGGAATCGAACCCACAACTAAAGAGCGGCTGGTATTTATCGCATACAACTCCACTACGTGACATCCCCGGTCAGATTGACTAATTATTTATAGTTAGATGATTTTATGAATCAGGAATAATTTTATTTTGGGTTATCAATGGAAATTATTATCCTATCATAGATTATATGTGATTAGGCTAATTACTTTTCAATGTGAGACTTTAAGATTAACTGGTGTTATTTGGAGATAAATGTTATGATTTACTTTGGATGACCATGTGATTAAATCCTTTAGAGATTTGTGTTTCAATCTTAGTTTGGATTACTTTGTAAAATTTTATGGATAATGGTTTATTGAATGGTCTTTGTTGAACTTTGTGTATTGTTGGAAAAATTTTGGAGATTAGGAGTAGTTTTTCTTTTTGTAAAAAAAATATACTTTTTGGGTATTATCTAATATCGTACTAAACTTTTTGGTTTGGTTTTGGTTGATATCTAAAGACATGGGAAATATATAGTTCTCTTTTTTGGATTAGGTGATTCTCAAGAATTTGATTATAGTACTCTTAATGCGAACAAGCCTTCCTAAATATTCATCTTTTGGAGAAAATATGAGTTTGATTAAGGAATCTAGTAAAAGTTGAATGTCTAAGTGACGAGTAAGTATGTTTCATTATGATTTAGTTAAGATCAAAAATAAATTCCTCAATTAAGATTAACTTAAAACAAAAAGTTTTCTGTTAACGTTTCCTACTGGGGAATCGAATACCATTTAACCCATCACAAGCTAGTGATTTTCTTATGGTTAACTTTCTCCTAGACATGTTTATTATCACTCTCCATCAGAACATGACCCTTTGTTTTTTACTCTATATCCATATTATCATACTTGGAATACTAGAATGGGTTAACTAGTGTGACCTCTGTACTTCTCTCCCATTATTTTTAAGTGATAGTTTTACTGACTCTTTTTCCGATGTGGAACATTCAATGGAGTTTCTAAGCCCAATTTTGAAATTGCGAGGACACAATTCCCAAACGGGGGGAAGGATGTAACATCCCAGGTAAATAAATAATATTAAATTCTAATGTCTATCCCTATTTGTGAATAAAATGTTAATATTTATTTAAAGGGAACACTATGCTCGATGGCTTACCTAATACGAAACAACGAGTTCCTTTGAAATCTTATGTTGTACTCTAATAACAAAATAAATTTATTTTAAATGGTAGTTAACACCTAGCCATTGTAATGACGTGAATGAATAGAACTAACTACAAAATGATTATATATGTTTTTCAAATATTTTTAATTTTTACAATAAATGTTAGAGGATTAAAAATGCGAATGAATCCAATTTTAGGCGTAAACATTCTAATATTCTTTAAAAGGTCAATTAACCGCCTTTTGAGGGCGAACCTCTTTTAAATCCACTTTTGAAAATTTTATGTGTTATATTTGACAAAATAAAATTCTTCTTCAGATTCGGGACATCAAAATTTACTTTGTCTAAATTTTTGGTATTTTTCCGATAAAGTTCATTTTTTAATGAATAGGGAAAATGGTGTATTTTAATTCAAAACCACTTTTTAATATAATTTATTTATATGATTATATTATATTTTGGATTGGTTTTAATGTGAAATTAGAATATATTTATACCCTTTAATCTAATATTGGTCATTGGAATTAATTTCACTTTAAAATTGGACTTAAAATAGTGTCAATCATTTGATATATATTGTTTCATAAAAACACGCTATTTGTTCTGACAGTAGAAATTAATTATTAAATTAATTAATTTAACTTATATGTTTTTAATTTGGTAAAATAGACATCATTTTTGAATTTAGTATATCAAATATATCTTAGGGTGAATTTTTGTTATTTTTTTTGTGAAACTTCTATTTTGGATGAATAGTGAAACCACTAAGTGGTAGTTAAAGAAATTGATTTTTCGTTTAAAAGAAAACATTACCAATTCTGTGATTTGATTTTCAAAAATACGACATACATGTTTTTCATTAGGAATTAAAATGTCTTTCAATGAGATTAAAATAATTTTTTTGGTGAATAGTAACATTTGGGTTTTTAATCGCGATTACAGGAAATTATTGTAATTTAAGGTAAAAATAATGTTTTAATATTATGAAATGACCTTGACACTTGTCCTACCCCTATTTGATGAGTCATGGAAGACCAAGACAACCCATGGGTCGATTTTAGGGACAACATGGATCCACTTGGGTAAGATAATGACATTAATGCCTTTTATTTAAAGTAAAAGTAAAAATTACACAAACATGTATTGTTTTACTAAAAAAAATTTACATGGGGTTATACAAGTACTATTTTTTACTATAAATACTCATTGGAAAGGTAAAACGATTTCCTACATCATATTAGTTTTATAATAATTTTTAGACCTTATATAAATTATATTTTTTATGACATGATGATGATGCAGCGGTTACCTCATTATTTAACGATTTAAATAAAAGGAAAAGATAATGTAAACTCTAATACCTAAACATGTAAAAAACCTATTGGATGGGTTTATTTCGAACTATCATCACCTTAGTCTCGAAATAAATTAATGTGGGGCCTTTAAATCCGAAACACATGTGAAAATAATGTAATATTTTATACATTTCCAAGAGTGCCCCTCCTCTCCTCTTATAAAAGGCCCCCACCTCTACCTCCTTACCCACACCTCTAAAGCCTTTCGATTAGCCAAGATCTGATCATTTTCTCTATCCACATCCCTCTCCTCCTCCTATAAGACTCACCTTTAGAATAATTCTCTTAATGAAACCCTTTTGGTCTAAACCAAGAGGAGTTACCTTGTTTTAAGGTAATATCTTCACTTGTGTTCTTTTGTTTTATTTTGCTTCTCCAACACCCTAAACTATTTTTATTCATATATTTTGTAAAAACTCATGTATCATAAATATACTAGGATGTTTTTATAATATGGTTTCGAGCTATACTTACACACACCTACATCTAATGGTAAAGAACGTACTGTTTCTGTGGATGGTGAATTTCTACCTCACGAAACGATGATTGTTCAATATTCTTTTAACAACTTCAAAGGTGGAAATTAAGATGTATCTATATTTATATATTATATATAATATGTTTATGTTTTCTTTAGGCTTTTTTATTTTTCATTTATGTCATATCTTTTTGGTTTCCATTATTGGTAAACGTGATATCTTCATTTTAGGAAGTGCGGACTACCGCCCCCTCAAAGTGATTTGATTCGTTAATACCATATGTGGTACGTATAAAGGATAGATTAAATGATATTATATATGATACCATACTGGAATTATAATACTATAATGTATCATTATTTTTTAATTCCATTAAATATGAGATATAAATGGAAGTAGCTTTCATGCGTATGTACGGCTTACCGTCTCCATGAACGGTGCATTTCATTTCTTATCTCTAAATGTTATTTAATATTATAAATTCATGTATATAATGGATATATATGATATATATGATATATAAATAATGAATATAATTCTGTATATAATGGATATCTTACCCCATGAATAAACATGTAATTATAAAGAGTCTATTTTGGACTCAAGTAGCAATGATCGACAAAACAACCATTATTAACTTAAATAATTACATAGTGTTAATAAAATGGAAATAAGTGATATAAAAGGAATAATGAACTTGATAAATGTTTTAACCAAGTATAAATTAACTCATTTTTATTATTTAGGAGGTTAATGAACGATCGAGTTAAGTCGTACCCAAGGTAAGGGATCCTACCCCTCTCTTTCTTTTTAAGTATACTCTTTTATGTCGTTCCTTTTAAGCTCATATTTCAAATGATTGGGATGTTCTTTTAAATTAAACATACAGTACATTTTTATGTTCATATGATGAGACACCCAATTTTCTCTCATCAATCCATTTTTTATTTTTTGAGTGGTGCCATTAGGCTGCCAAATTTACGTAAGAGATCAAACCACTCTCTTTCTTTTTAAGTACTCTCCTTTATGTCACTTCTTTTAAGATCCTCTTTGTTATGTTGGGGGATGTTCTTTTATATTCATATTTCTGTAAATTTTATTTTAATATGATGAGAGACCCTATTTTATCTCATCAATAGATTTTTTGAAGTTTTATGTGGCGCCTTTTGGCTACCGAGTTTTCATGAGGGATTTTTCATCTCACTTTTATTCCCGTGAGATTTATGCTACATTTTCCACCATTTCCTTTTTGTGGTATATGTACTTCCCATTATTCTACTATTTGTATAACCTAATTTAGTTTATGAGTATTTACATCAATTTTGAATTGCCCTTCTTTCATGGGGTGTATGTTTTGAAAGATACCCAAGTCGGTAAGGGAACCTTTCACCCTCCTCTTTTTAAAAGACTTATTTTGTTGGGTATTTTAATTTATATATTGTAATGTTGGGATATGTTATTCTATATCCTGGTTGATATAAATTTTATTTCCATGTGATAAGATACCCTTTTAATCTCTTATCAACTCATTTTCTGAAGTTGGAAGTGACGTCGTTAGGCTATCGAATATTTACCAAGGGAACTTCTTAACCCAATTTCAATTTCTTTGGGTTCAACTTGTAGTTATTGAATATGTCATACTTTGAATATGTTTGAATGAAATTTGATAGTTTTACACTTAATATACACTTATATTTGGTGTATTTATATTTTTCACACATAATTATGAGATTTATTTATCATTAATTTAAGGATACCTTCTTTATAAGGGATTTCATCTCATTTTACATTTATATTGAGTCTTTATTGTTGTTATGCACCAATTCACTCGTATACGGTGTATATACTGTCCTTTGGAATATTATATCATGAATAAATTTATTCTCATGATATTATAATGTTATGATTAAATGTTATTCCTCATTTATTGTATTCAAGTGTCTCTTATTTTGTTAAAAACCCTTTAACTAAAAGATCATTTTAAATGTTTTAATGATTTATACTTATAAATATTTCTAATTAATATCCATGTTTTCAAAATGGTTTTATTGATTTATTTATATGGATATTAATGGTTTAAAATGTAAAAATAATCAAAGTGGTATGGGACACTTTGATTCAAAAATCACTTTATTAAATTTTTTAAATGGTTTTGAAAATGGTTTTTAGAATGGATTCATTATTTCAATATCAGAAAATGTTATATTGTTATTACAATGTTGAAATGTTATCTTTCCATTGTGCTTAAGTTATGTTATATGATTATGTTATGGTTCTTGGGCATTATTTATGAATAAGGGTGGTTCTGTGATAAAATAAGGGTGAGTGAGCCCGATATAGCCCTCCAATGCATTGGGTAACGTGAAGGGGATAAACGCTGAGGTTTCTCTGAAGAGATTTAGGGAATATAATGTGATGGGTATTCCAAACGTAACCATTAGGGTTACTACCAACGTAAGAATGTTATGAATGACTCAAGTTACCTTTATGTCTTATGATTTCTTTGAGTAATTCATAAATCTTACGATTTCATGAGGTATGTTAAATTGCTTATGCTTTATGAGTAAAGTATGATTTCATTGGTTCTTATGTATACATGGATTAATGTTTTCTTTCCGTATTGGTATAACCCTTAATGAGATTTTTATGCTCATCCCACATTTTTTTGAAATGTTTTTCATAGGACATAAAGTTGAATAGGGTCAAGGATGGGATCCAGGAAATGTCAGGTTGTCCAAAACAAGGAACTAGACATGACTCTTTTGTTCAAGAGTTTTTATTTTTGTAAAAAAATGGAAGCTCAGTAGATGTGTCTACTTTGTAACCTTTGAGTTATAATAGTTATGTCGTAATTCTCTAAAGCTATAAACCTGAAAAGATTCTCAGTGTGAATTATTCATTTTATTCAATAATAAGTAATGTTTAAGGCCGGGTCCTTTTATTGCATGTGTCATATATACAAATATAACATTGAGAACCATCACATGTGACAAATGTATCATACATCCAGCACTGTGATAATGCATCTTTTTAAGAGTATCTTGTACATGTTGAAGATCATAGTAAGAAATATATAGTATAGTATTCCAAACAATGATCGTTATCCATGTGATTCATCAAGGGGATTAACAGTATCTTCTAAATGGTGGCACATTTTGTAGAAACATGAATCTACAATGAAATTCAACTCTGTGAGGGTTTTCACTATTTGGGTAAACCATGCACCAACCGTGAACATCCATTCATCCTCCCAATTTTCCTCAAATTTTTAACAAAATCTACCCAAGGTGAATCCCAAATATAATAAAATCAATTAAAATTAATATATTACATATAAATAATCTTCATAAATCTCTATAAAAGGTTAAGATCTTATATATATGGTTGTGAAAATTTTAAAATAAATTGAAAGTACATGATTTTTTAATGTTTACTCTAACAATGATTAAATAATTTTTCAATAATTATTTTGATTAAAATAGATAATCAAAAGTCAATATAATGTCTTAAGAATATGTAGTTTATTAGAATAATAAAGTGTATACATATATTAACTAATGGAAAATTATTATTTACAAAAAGATACACATAAACATAGAAAATACTAAAATTATCAATCCAAATTAATTAATAAAATTCTATTTTATTTAATATTTTTATTTAAAATTTATTTATAAATACTAAAAGAGATCAATGATTGGTCCAATTATAAATTTCTAAAACATAAATTTTCCTTTCTTCAGTTGTGAGGTATTCCCATTAGATGATTTTATAATAGTGGATGATTTTGGGATTAAAATAAGATTGTTTTACCATTATTTATATAAATTTAATATTTATTCAACTTTTATCCTCGTTTAAGATGTAGATAGTTTAACATATATTGTTCCAGATTATGATATGTCTACTATATATATAGTGGAATCAAATCCCAACATGTTTTATGTCTATTCATTTATGGATTATAGATATTCCTAGAGTTTGGTAGAATATATATATAATTTCCATTTTTAAGGAATTTATAGTGGAATCATTTATAAAAATAATTAAATTAACTAGACCATCAACTCATACATTACCATCAATAATGGAATAAACATTTTTCAAATGTGAAATATACTAAATCTATATAAATTTATTATGGTTTAAAAATAGTGAGTTGAAAATTTTTATGTTATTTATATAAAAATAATTAATATGAAATTATAAGTTATGGATATTATTTGTCATATTTTATTGAATTATTTATTACTCTAAATAATTTTTATTTTTTATATAAATAAATAAACATAAATAATGGCTCTAGTAAAATATAATTCAAATAAAATAATTTGGGTATAAATGGTGTGATAAAGATATTGTTTGTGTTATGATCTAGTGTTTTAAGACCCTTGGTAATATTAAATAAGTGTGGGGTGATTGATCTTGATCTTTTAATATATAAATTCTGATTAACTCTAATTTTAACCTAACAGAATGAAACCCTTAGGTTATGAAATTATAATAATTTATTGTAATACTAATCTAATTGAAATCAATGATGTGTGTGAAATCTCAAAGTTATGGTCAAACTATGTGTTTCAAAATGCCTTCAAGTTATGATTTTTGTCATATGTTTATCTATATGATAAATGTGCCCAACTTATTAACTTAAAAATTTAATGATGAATTATTCTAAATAAAATACTTTAACAATTTTTTTGGTTAATGCAATTAACAAAGTAAAATTTTTTTTAATTATATTTCATAAGGTATAGGCATTGATCACTACTCAGTCTCTATATGAGAGAATTAAATATGGAAGAAAATTTAAAATATTAAGGGTTCATAGTTTTATATTGACTCTACCAAGAGAAAATATTATTTTTCAAAATTATTTAACTTTATTATATTATTTTTAAACAAAAATTAAATAATGAAACTGATAATTTAAAATCTAGTTCAAAAATCATCATTAACATTTTTCTGTTATTTGGATGATGTTTTTTTCATATTAAATGATTCCGAATTTCTAAAAATATAAATATATAAGAATGTTTTTAAAAAATTATAAATTATTTTATGATTATTGATGAATATATAAATTTTAACCATCTAATTAAATTAGTTATAGAAATATAATTATGTTTATTATATTTAATTATTAAGGTATAATTATTTCTAAAATCTATTTATCTTTAATTGAACAATTAATTCTGTATGTTATTCACAAAAATAAATTACACTTCCGGGTAGTTGTTCTTTTATTTTCAAATAATTTTTTTTATTAAATTAGATAAATTAATTAACGTGAAATAATTAAAAAATTCACAGTGGTTCACTATGTGGAGACAAATGTCTCATAAATTATGAGGAACCCTAAATGTAGATATTTTAGTACTATTCCATGAATTTAATTTATTTTAGGGGTTTATTTAAAAAATGAATTGATCTATGAAGACCATTTCATATAAATAGTCTATTAATTCACTATTTCATTATATTTTCATCTTTTACGATGTTAGTATGCACATAAAACATCAAAAAAGTGTAGGCGAAGAAATGATAGAAACATTGTGGAACCTTTAATGTTATATTAATTAAAAATAACATAATTTTCAAATGAATAATTTAATAGAATAATTTTTTTTATTTTTTAAAAAAATCTATAATTTTCATTATTTAAATATAATTTTATAAAAAAATGTCAATCAATTAAAGATTCTCCCTCAATTATTAGATAACTTTTGACCATATTATTTTTTATATATACAATAATTGTGGTGACATATACATTAATGAAAAAAAATCAATATAATATTATAATATTGAGGTAAAAATATACATAGGGAATTATCTCATTGATGGAAAAAATTATGAAACATTTCCCATTTGGAACCTATGAATTAGATTTGGTGCAATTTACCTTAAAATGTTTTTGTCGAAACATCTTAATATTGAATCCCAATTTTTTAATAACAATAATAACAAATAAAACTATATTTCAATAATATTATTATGGATTAGAGTTATTAGATCAGTTATGTGGACATCTCCCATAGTGATCATCAGGCTGCAAAGCCTATGAAATCATGTTTGATTAAATGAGGATAAAATTAATCCATGTATTTTGTCTTCTGATGTATTAGACATCAATCATAAAATAATTTACAAATTTAATGTTATTATAATTTATATTTGTTCATCCATTGGTGATTCATTATGTTCATGATTATGTGATTTTTAAAGTGGTTGTTTGTTTTTTTTACTTCAAAAAACATAGTCATTTTTCATAATATTTTTGATGAAAAATAACATCCAATCACTAAACATTAATATATAAATATTAACCTTGGATCCAATTGTCGATAATTCATAGACAATGTGACTATGAATAATATTTTTGAATAATGGGTTTTCATGTGTGATTCACAATGTCAACATGTTTGAAGAATATATTATTTTAACTACTAGATCAACATGTTAACACTCTGTGACACACCATTTCTGTATATAAGACTACAAAATGACACTGTTGAAAAAGTATAGTTCAGAAAATTATGAATCATTCCCCACCAACTCATAGAGAATCATGAGAGGTTTTATTCCCCATCCACTAATTTGGAATCATGAGAAGCATGATTCTATCATAAAATTTGTAAGAAATTTAATTATAGAATTGCAGATGTTTGTATGACTATGATATATCAACACCATCATCCACATTTATTATTTCGTAATTATAAGGGATTATATTGTGTCCCATGATCTATAAAACTATATTTAAATTTCATTGTGGTGGAATATGATAGATTTTGTGATAGTATAATTTTTTGATTATGATGACATTCAATTTAGATATGTATTATATGTAATTATATGATTGGATGTCTCACTGAAGCCATATCAATTTCATTAATGACATTTTTAATCAATGAGTGATTCATATGCAGCTACTTGCTAGTTTTATAAGAAATTTTATACAAGAAATAATTATATAATCATTTTGTAGTTAATAATATTTTCAATAGGATATATGGGATTTCAAAATATTTTAGACCCATTTAGTGATAGTTTTTCTCATGAATACAAATAAATTATACATCTTACTTGTTACCTAATGTCAAACAAGTGGTTATTGGGGTAATGAGTTAGTATTCAAATGATATAGTGGGAAAATTCACTAGTCAATAAAATATTATCCTTAACTTTGAACGGGAAATCCATTATAGTGATATATTTATGAAACCACATGAGCCAATACATCCATTAGTGGATAAATTTGTATTCATATTGACATAGATGTATCTACAAATTTTAATGTTATATATCTACCATATTTCTAAATGATGGATATTTTAAATGGATAATGGTAATGTTTTTCATCATCAAGTTGCATTCGTTAAAAACTCTATAATATTTTTTATTTTGTATCATAAAATATGTGTCTAACAATAAGAATAAATCAAATGACTATAAATGATTCATATAAAAAATTATAGTGTTGATAATTTATTATGTGATATTGTTTTTTCTGACAATTGAAGTATGATTTTTATTTCATCATATCATTATTTTGTGTGCAATGATATAAAATTAGGATTATTTTTTACATAATTTTTCTTAATGAGTACTACTATTGTCTCCTCTGAATGTTGAATTTTGAATTTGTGTTTGATAAGTTTTTCATATATTTGTTACATGAATTGTAGTTATGGTGTCACAGAGATGATGGATCTAGTTTCTAAAATCCCACAAGTTAAAAATACATTTAAGATTACCATTATTATACTTGATTATTTATAATCAATGTTATAAATAATTTTCACAGTCAACTATAAATAATTTTAATAAATATAAATGGATAATCAATAAAAATTTTATAATTAACTAAGCAATGTTGAAAATGATCTTTTATACATTGTTTTCAATAACTAATTAGAAAATACAATAAAAAATAAGAAATATCGCGATAATTATTTGTGTCCATTCATCCTCCTAATAGAAGTATGTTTATTGTCCCATTTTAAACCCTAAACCTTCATTATTTTATTAGGGGGCCTCAAATATCTTTAGATTGGTATTAAAAACAATCTACTAATCCTGGGCATCATCGACCACAAATTTCACTATATCTTCAACATATTTCAACTAAGTTGACCTTCTCATTCATCCCCTCTCTAATATGTATTTCTATTGTATATTTATTATTTGTATTTCTCAAGGAACAGAGGTATGTTTTAATTGATAAATTTTTATTTTGGATTTTTACTGGAGTGATCTTTATTTAATCTTATATTTTACATTTCATTATGATTTTTTATTTATATTTATAATTAATCATGTATAAGAGGTATTAATTTAATTTATGTATGATTATTTTTACAATATTTTTTTATTAAATGATTATTAGTATAATTTTTATTAGTGAAAATGTTAATTTAAAAATTAATGTTTATCAATGTTATTTTTGATCGACATTGTGAACAAGAATTTTTAATTTACTTTGGATAATGAAATTTGAATACAAAGTATTTATAAAATATATTTATCTGATAATTATTATAGAGTACTAATTTTTAAATTATTAAAGAATTAATGATTATAACATATTCTCAAATTAATATTTTTTTATCAAATATATTATCATTATATTATTTTTAAAATATATTATCATATATATAATTATTATAATATAAAATAAAATTTTTAATCTAATATAAAAATATGGTAAATTATTTTCAATTATTGAGTTTTGATATTGATAAAAATGAGTTTATGTTAGATAAATTCACTATTAAAAAATGAATAGTATGAGAAATTTGTTGATGATTATAAGGATATTTTAAATTTAAATATACCAAACAATAACATACTTTCAATCCATTATATATATGTTTAAATATGGTAACGTTAAAAGTGATGTAATCAATTATTATTTAATTATTATTTATTTTAATAAAAGTTAAATATCTTATATTTGGAATTCTGAAACTAGTTCAATTATTGATATATTAGTGATGATTCTTATCAAGATGATAAGTCTGGTCAAACTAAATAAATGCTCTATGATACAGATGTAGGAGAAATTTTGAAAGAACTTATAGTTTAGCATCTATATAGTGATGTTGAAAAGCCCATATATATATATATTTAACAATTTATGATTTTATCATTACTTTTATGATTTATTAATTATAATGACAAATATATATATTTATTTAAAAGAGGTATACTGAGTCACTGAAACTATTGAAATACACTCTTCATAAAGATAATGTAATTAAAAATTCATAATATATTATAATAAAAATATTATATTAGAAATGTTTATTGTACACGGAGATAAATTCATTCTAAATTGACTCTGTTCTAGATAGGATGAAATGTGAAGGTCATTAAGAGTTTACTAAAATATTAAAAGGATGAAAATAGTTAAATGAATAATCAATTGATGATTTAGTAGTTAGAAAATCTCCGGTCATGATAATTCATTATCTTCCTATAATTCCACATTTAAAACATTTAAATTTATGTAAAAGTGATTAAAAGGTGTTTATATAGAATTAGTATGAGTAAATATCAAATTATATATCACAAAAATTGTAGAAAACATAGTTCATGGCCTTTTTTTAGTTATTTACAACTTATCTCTTAATTTATTTTATAAATCATAAACATATCTAGGTGAGTGTAATTTTTTGTTGACCAAAAATTAGAGGAAATGATATTGATATTTTCTTCTAAACATTAATGAAATATTTGATACTTTTATGGGATAGAGCATTAATAGTTCTTGAATCTTATAAAATAGAACATTTTATACTACATGCAATGATAATGTTCAATATAAATTTCTTCCTATCATATGGAATTTTTTTTCGATATAGTGTTTAGAGGCATAGATATTTTCTAATATATGGATAATATAAATCATATAATCAACTAAAAAGAGATAAAATAGTATACTTGGGTCCCCATAGGGTTTTTATGGATCATACTTATAAAATAATAAAAAATGAATTCAATAGCTCATAGAAATTTTATATTTATCCTATAAATTCATCCCCCGATCACTATTTTGAGAGCATGAAAACAATGATGTGAAATTCAAAAAGACATAAAAATATGATAATAATATAAATATTTCAAATTAAAAATATATATTAATTTAATTTTCATATTAGAGAAATCATGTGGTCATATATAACAATGATTTAGTACATGTGTTGACGAATTTGTATGAGTGGTTTATTGGATCTTTTTTTTACATTAATGGAAATATTTAAGATTTTTTAAATTCATGATAAGACTTTTTCTTAATGGGAATACTTTTAGAGGTATCGAACACTCAAAATGGAATAAAAACATACTTTCCTCTGTATTGTAATACATTATCCAAGAGATAGAAAAGTTTTTTCATTGCCTCCATGGTATCATAATTCCAAATAATTATTCATCAAATGTAAAAAAAAATTATTACCCAATAACATTTTATGTTACCAGTCAAGAGATATCTGGATTTACATGTCATGATGTTATATTTCCTATAAGTTTCATTGAATAGAATATTTCACATCCATGTCAGAATGAAAATAATAAGGATGTATTATTTTTTAAATTAATCTTGTAAAAATGTTATTAATTCGAATTCATTGAACAATTTCTAGAATGATGTAGTTTTATACTTTCTCAATTGGAAATGTATTTTCCTCCTTTTTTATATCATTGTCTATTTAATGGTTGACTTTGTGAAATAAATAATTATTTATATACCTATATATAAATCTTTTATGTGTCCTTTTAAAATTTAGCTGATGGTATTGATAGGATATATTAATTATCCATATCATCCAGATGTTTCTATTTTTTTAAAAGTATATTTATAGAGAGTTTACAATGTATTTGAAAATATATTTTTCTATAGTTCTATCATTATATTTACAACATATCTCTATAAACGTGTCAATTATTGATGTATATGGATTCATGGATTTTTATAATATCATTTATTGTTGAATATATAATATATAAACATTTATATATCTTTATTATCATATATTATGTTCAACCATATATGAAATTGATTATTAATATATTAAATCAATGTTATCTAAAGAAGATTAAATGTGCATTTTTAATTGGTATAAGAAAACATTTTCACATTTTTTAAAGTTTCTATGAATGGTAAAGTATATAAATCCTAATCATTGATATTGTTAGTGGGTATACAAATTTGAAATTTGATAAAATGTTCAGGGTATAACAATAATTTATCAACATTTAATAACAATGATTGAAAAAAGTGATATTTAGAATATTAGAGTATTTATTTTCATAGGATTAATACATATTTTATATTTCTTAAAAAAATCCCCATGTCTATTGTATATTATAGAGTCAGCAATGAAAAATGTGAACTTTATTATATTAAATTCATGTTCTGGGGTTTCACTTCAAATGGGATAGATTTAATAACAATGTTAGACAAGATAATTTTAATATGATGCAAGTAAATCAGAATATATTAGAATACAAGGCCTATCCATTAATCATAGAAATGCATGAAATGAAAATTTCTAATGTTCATGATCCATCAAATGTGAATTGAACTACCATTTTAAAAGCCTAAAAGAAATATATTGATGAATTTTTTTTTGAAGTGATGATGATATTTTTAAAATTCCTATATCCATGTAATGATTAGTGAATAATATTAATGACAATGTTATAGACCTGATTTATACTATACATAACAATCAGGAGGGATGAATATTTTAAAATAATTATTTAGTAATTTAATAATATTGCAGGTAATATGTTGTTAATTGTTGTTTAATTTTTTAAATTTCATAAAACATTATATATATTAGTTTTTTTATTAATTAAATTTCATATTATAAATAATATTTTTATTTTTTTGTTTATATTAGATTAACATTGTTTTTATTATTTAATTATTAATCAACTTTCTATATAACTATTCGATTTGTATTTATTTTACATAAGCATTGTTTTAAATTTTATTTATCATTTTATGATTCATAAATATTTCTCATATTCATTAAAAATAGTTCAGAAAAAAATACAAAGATAAATAATTAGTTTCCTGTACTTGGAACAATATGATGTCAATTGAGTTTTAATATAATGATATTAATTTGGGACCAAATTCATTATAATTAAAAAAACTTTACATAGAATTCTTCATCTGAAGTAAGTGTTTTAATTTTAGAATGGAAAAGTGTTGAAAAAGTTACAATATATCAATATATGGATAGTTTTTTATGCTCATTTTTTATTATTTTATATGTAAATATTTGTTTTTAACAAATATAGTTTGTTTTACTTGGTATCATATAGAATATGATATACAATAGAAAATATAATTAATAAATAAATGTTTTGTATTGGCTTCAAGGGGATTGTGAGATTTTAAATCAACCCAGACAAAAAAATAAAATTTTTGAGGGTCAAAAAATTGATAGTCATGTGAAATATATCCTTTACAATATAAATATACAGGTAATTGGTTTGTTGAATGTTGAAACTAACCGAAATTTATGTTAATTTGAATGTTATCATTTAGAACATTTTTATATTAATGATCATAAAAATGATTTTTATATTCTAAAATTAATCTAATTGTGTATATCTCATCAGGATATCTAATCTAAAAACATATACCCACATACATTATCTCATAGAGGGTTTATGTTAATAAAACAATATGATGTATGAAAGATTTCATAAAATGAAATTTGAGTCTTTAGGGTCCATATATATTACCCCCATAAATCTATGAATAATAGAAGAGGGGATCAATGATTAAATGAGGCACATTATCATATTTCAGAATGATGTCTTATAGCTTAGAGGATTATATATAGTTATTTATGTTATTAATGTTATTAAGTAAATTTAAACATAGATATTCAATGATTCAATAATGATTTTTTCAAATATTATACATAGAAATACTTTTAGGATAGGATAACATAGGATAACATCAAACTTATTTGTATGAATTATATGTTAGCTACAACCTCGGGAAATCATGAAAACCTAGGTCAAGTACAAAGAAACATATCAGTTGAATCAGTAAAAAACTTGTTTGGTAATTCTGAAGCTTCTTCCAAGTATGATGTAAATAAAATATAAATATAAAATTATGAAGAAATGTTTTTGGAGTAGGGTTTGATGATAGGGGATAATATCATAAAATTAGTGTAGCGTATGTTTGTAGACAAGAAAATATAGACTCATTTTGTAAATATCAATCCTCCACATCTTCATACAGATCCCACTCCTTCAAATAAACCTGTTTATCTAAATCATACTCATCATCCTCCACAAAATCCTATATATGATGACTTATATGAAAATTACATACATTATAAATTTTAGTTTTATTACATTAGTATTGTTTTCAAATAAGTAATAGGATTATTTTAGAGTGACAATAGTGAATTGTTTCATAATGTTCAAATATGTAATACCAATGTTGGCTTCACATTTACATTTGTTGTGTTCTGGATTCAACAAGATAATTTTTTTAATTGAAAATACCTTTTGAAATAGTACTTTCATCTTCAAGAATTAAAGGAATGTGTGTATGTTGTATAATGAATTTATTTGTAAATATTTTCAATCGGTATATTTACAAAAATTACACAATGTTAAATTATATTATAAATGATTCATTAATTTATCTTATAATTATATTAGTAATACCTGTTAAATTATTTCAATTTAATTTTTATATTTTTGATGGCCTTTACCCCAATACAAAACATGATCTAAATCACTTACAAAGTTAATGGGTAAATTATTACACATGTTTGATTGAGTTTCTATTTTTTTAATATATATTGTAATTATTATGTTTTAAAATTGTAAAATCAAAAAGATTTGAACTTTTATGTTGTTATCTAGTGTCTTGATGTTTCTTTATGTGTATGGTTAAATAACTTCAACATCATGTTCTTATTTTTAAATTTGATATAAAATATTAATTTTTAATGTTAAAGGATTTATAAAAAACATAAAATATTTATTTAAATAATTTTATATATCAATTATAAAATAACTGACAAGAAAACTATAGTTTATCCCACCAGTAATTTTCAATTTTTGATGTGATAAAGGGTTTTCTGGGTCATCTCTGATATAACTAACATAAAAAACCTTAAAATTCATAAATATTTATATAATTTCTATGATAGTTATTTATAAAACCGAGATGAAATATTGGTATTCACATCAGGTTATAATAAATAATGTGAAAAACATATTTAGAATGTCACATTGAATATTGTTTCAAGGTAAAAAATATTAAAAAGACAAAAAATCAATTGTGGAAAAAAATTCACAGCGTTCTCATTGATTTTGATAATAACTCTATGGGAATGGATCATCTATTTTACACACATTGACCATTTCATTATTCAAAATATTGAGATCGCTTTTTCAATATTTTATGAATATTATGTTGACTACATCATTATGAGTATAATGATGCCTAAATTTAAGATGTACCACTATAATATATATTTATAGTTTATATGTATTTTAAATATCCCATATAAGGTGGAAACATTTAACTTCATTAGAATTTCATAGGGAAATTTTTACCACATTCTATTAGTTTCAATATGTTTTTATTAACTATACATTATACAATTGGAGCATCTATACAGTGGAACTCTAAAACACATTATCGATGTAATAATTGTATTAACTAGTTTTAGTCATTCCCTTACACATTGAGTTTTCAAATATATGTATTCAATTTGAAGATGATCACATGTTTTATTTGTATTTATCAAATTATATAAACATATGAATCACAAATTTTTTTAAAAAATTGTACGTTTCATTTAAATGAACTAAACTCTATATGGAATTTTCATATATTCTTTTATACAATTCTGTTATGGAGAAAAGAATATATTATTCTATTTATGTATAGTCATCACACAAAGGGTGGAAAAAAATATGGATTTTGAGGAGATGATTATCCATATTCCATTTCAAAAAATTTAAAATAATATATTTTATTGGTTGTATTTCATTGTTTTTTCTAGTGAAAAAATCAATTATGGTCGACCATCCATTCATTTAGGTGAAATGAGAACAAAAACACTGATATCCTTTTCCATTACAATTTTTATTCTATAAACTTCATTACTTATTATTAGTATATAAGTGAATAAAATATGAATAACCCTCTAGCATCACAACTGTAATTATTCATCAATGGTGAAAACATTAGTTTCCTATAATTAAGAAGTATATTATATATTAAACTAATTAAATCTAATAATCAATAATAAAAAAATAAATTATTCTTAAATAATGAATAATATAATTTAACAAGGATGTTCTTATCAATATTCATCTATCATCTCTAATGGGTAATCACGTAAAAAACTCAAGTTAATTCAATTTTTATTAGAAAATATATAATATACAAGAGTCAGTCTTTAGATATTTTTTCACAAAACAATATGAAAACATATTGAGAAATAAAAATAAAAAAGGCACAATAAAAATAAAATTAAAACATTGATTGAAAATATAACACCCAAATTTATAATTCTTCAATAAACATGGGGTCAAAATAAAATGATTTTCATTTTTAAGTAAAAATACAACTTAACTTCTTTATTAATGTAATATCTATCTATCATATATTTTTCTTTTCCTACATATATTAATTCTCCTTCCTATTTTAGTTCCCTAATATCCCACATACAATAATTTTTTTCTCCCAATTCTTTCATCTATGTTCAATTATTAATATTAGTTTATTCATAATAATGGTTATATTATATAACCATTAATTAAAAAAATTATCTAAAGAATCTATATAACTATCTAGTTATTAAAAATTAAATTAACCCATGAATAATAAAACACAGTATTATTTATAATATTTCCATAATTAAATCAATAATCACTTCATTTTTATAGTTGTGAAATAAGTTGGTTTTGTTTAATATAATTCTCCCTTCAATAAATAAAATAAACTATATTCATTAAAATTATCAAGTATAACCACTAAATGGGTACTTTAATTAAAATATAGAATCATGTTTCCATGAATAAAAATTTAAGAATCAATACCTTGGAGATTAAATGGTACAATATTAATTAACATTAGATAAGAAGTATGTAAATACATCATTGATCAGCATTGTATTATGTCTACAACAACATTTTATTGACTAAATTAAAAAAAACAATATTGAGTAAATATATACTTCTATTGAATAGTAATAATAAAAGTATAATTATCAACATCAAAAATATTTTTAACAATTCATATCACAATATTGATTAAGGTATCAAAAATTACAAAATCATAGAAAATAAAAGAATCATTTGGAAAGAAGTTAAAATCCACCATAAAATATTTTATAATATAAATTCAATAGATAAATAAAAAATAATCACAATTTTATTAGTATTAATTTACAATATATCTTCATAAAAATTATACCTTGATATTGTTGTTGACCTAGTGGGATTGTTCCCATGATCAATAATTTGGGGATCATTTTTCATCAATTATATTATAGAGATGCATGAAATATTTGATTTAAATTATAGCAGAGGAATGATAAATATATTTAATAAAACCTTTTAATATATATATATAAATTTAATATACTTTTTTTTGTTTCCCAAATAAATTATATCCTTATATCAATGTGTTTTTACAAAAAATGGTAAATACTCAAGGCTTTTAGAAGAACAATTTGTTTTATTGCATATACAACACACCTCTTCAAGATTATGTGAACCATTAAATTTTAAGGTATGAATATGAATAACATTATTAAGAATAATATATTAAAATTTAAAATTCAATAATGATTTATAAATTTATTATTAGTAAATGACCGGTAAATTTTTCAGTTGAGTCATTTTATATTTCAAAAATAACTTTTCATAAAAAATATTTTTATTCATTATTATAGGAGAATATTATAATAATTTTTTTAAAATTATATAAATTATATTTCATTAAAATGATATCATTTTTGGAATCATCTTATCTTAAATATTGAAAGGAAAAAGTTTTGTATTTTTTATAAAAGTTTTATTCTCAAGTGAATAGTAGAAAATACAAATATTTGTAAAACTATATTTTTTTCATAAAAAAAATACATTTGTGATTTTAATTTAACATTAATGTATTATATATATTATTCAATAATATATATAAAAACTTATATCATATGAATAAAAAATATAATTTATTTTTTGAGAATTTCATTTTTAGTCTTAAATGATAATTTTTCAAAAAAGAAATTTTCATTTTGTTTTCCTGGATTAATTTTTAATTAATTTCCCACACATATATAATTTCTATTTATAAATATGGATATCAAATTTGAAAAAATTTGTTTCAAATTTTAAAAAGGTATTCCTTATATAATTATTATATATGAATATTTATGGGGATAAAATTTATTTCCATGGTAAAGGGTAAAATGGGGTAAATACAGTAAAAATTATAATGGAGAACATTAAAATTGCCCTAAAACATGAAATTTTACATATACATGTGTAGTTTTCAACAAAATTTATTATTAATTATTTACATAATATTTTTATCAAAGCATTATTTTCTAATTTGGAACTGAATATTTTCATTGATAAACTGATGTCATATTTTAATCAAATTACAAACTATTTTTAGTCAATGCTTTTAAAGGCATGGGTGGAATATTCTATATTATTTTTTCATAAAAATGAATTATAAAACCGTATTTTTTTATAATTTATCAGAAATTATTGTGGAATCAAATTTATTACTTGAATTCAAGGGGATTTGTTTTAATTAATGAATAGTTTAAATTATAAAAAACTAATTTCCAAGAGGTTTTGTTTTTATACATAAATTATATTAATTAACATATTAAAATTGAATATGTAAAAATGGATTAAATTTTTTTTAAATTCATTCCCAAATGGTTTTGTAACTCTACTATTAATTTTGGTCACCTAATTATCTAATTGTGGTAAAAGTCTTAGTTGTCACGGTAAAGATTACAATGAATTTAAAGGAGTTTAACTTGAATATATGTCATAAAATGAATCCAAAACAATTTTAAATGTGATTGGATGATTTTATTAATCCCTATGAAAACATATAATATAATTTTTGGTTCCTTATTCCCAAATGAAATGAATATGATATATATATTATTTAATATTTTATGAAATTATTAGAATGACCATACCCTAACCTATATAAGTTAACCTCAAGAACCTTTTTCCTCACACATTTTGTGAAATATAGATTATCCAGGTCCTTCTGAAATTCATTATTAATATACATCTCATCATTATATTGTATTTTATGTAAAATACTGAAAGTCTGAGATCTAGGTGAATACCTGCTCCCAAAAATTATATATAAAAACCATGTAAACAGTACAAAGCAACTCAAAAGGGGGTGGCCTTACACAACCTTGAGTACTCAACCCAATTTCTATCCTTAAGGACTAGATTTCTGCAATAATAAAGAAGAAAAAAATGAATAGCTAGATCTCGTCTCCATGATTTCCCTTTTGGAGAGAACATCCGCTACTTGGTTTGCTTCTCTATACACATGAGATTCCTCCTGGGAAAACAGCTCAACAGTCTTTAAAACACTTATCCAAGAAGGGATCATCTTCCAAGAAACATTCATGGATCACCCCTTTAGAATCAATACACTAACAGAAGAATCTTCTTCGAGCCAAGGCTTTCGCAAACCATAACGATTAGCGTACCTTATCACCTTTATCATTGCCCACAAAGGAGCCTCAATTTCATGTACATTGCCTATGTAGTGGAATAAACAACCTTTAACGAAGCCTCTATAGGTCCTGAACACCCCACCACATCCCGCAGGTCCTGGCGCACCAGAGGCTGCCCCATCAACATTAACCTTGTGCCATTAAGTTATTAGTGGGATCCACTTGATATGTTTCACCATCTTGGTCTTTCTTCCCCTTCCACTTACACCATGAGTTAATAATAGTAGAAAATCGAGCATATCATTGTTCATTGAACCAATTTGATTCACTTATGCAAGATTAATGATTTGGTGAATCACCATAGTACACTCCTAGACAGATGGCCTGCCCTTATTTAAGAAAATATTGTTTTTGTCCCTCCATAAATATGATATAACAGCATTGGCAGTAGCAGTGAGAAGGGATTTCATCTGGTCACTTCATTCTTCTTGAAAAACAGAGGTTAAGAAACTACTGATAGAGAAGAAAACTAAATCACAGTGGAAGATTGCCTTTAGGTAACTCTAGAAACGCGCCGCAAATAAACATTGAATAAAAATATGATCAATGGTTTCATCCAAAGCCAAGCAGAAATAGCATACAGGAGATGTACTCAAACATGTCCACTGTAGTGCCGAATAAATGGGAAACCTCTATTTCCAGATGCACCAGATTAACAGAGCATCAGATGGTATGATAAAAGGTTTCCTTACTCCCATAACCCAAGTAGGAACTCCAGGTTCCATGCCACATTATAGTATATAGGATTCACAGCTGGAAAAATATCCAGTCATGGATGGCTTCCAGATAATTACATCATAATCAACATACTCATATATAGCAATCTCATTCTGAAGATGAGATGAGATGATCGCATAATCCTGTTTATTGCCCTATATATCATAAACATAAGTGTTCCTCAAGGATAATGGGATATTTATACTTTGTTTAATTGGAGAAGTAAGCCGGTGTGTACTCCAATAGTACATCTGTGAGTTAGAACAGACAAGCCATTTAGCATGGGACAAGATGTGAGAACATGAGTTTCTGATTGATGTCCAGACATATGACTTCAAATACACCTTCTGCCACTTATACAACCTATCAACAAATCTATCAGTGATGAATTCCAAAGAGGAACTAGTACTATACATAAGTCTCCAAGTAAAATTTTGAAGTAAAGCATCATTGAAGAACATTGCATCTTTAACCCCCATTCCTCCAATTTCAAGATGATTAATACAATCTTTCTTTTTTACAGTGACAAGCTACTTCTGTTGTGTTGATCCAGTCCATATAAAATTCTTTATCATACCACAAATATCCTTAAGCAGTGAAACTGGCCATTTATAGAGTGAGAAGGAGTAAACAAACATCGAGGTGATAATCGAGTTCACAAGACATATCCTGCCTACTTGAGGCATTGTCTTCCCTTTCCAACTGGCTGCCTAATTGTTTATTTTGAGTGTAGTACCCTCCAAGTAGGCTCTTTTCACTCTTCTCCATAACAAAGGAAATCCAAAATAAATAAAGGGCATTGTTCCCCTCTTAACAGCAATCCTTCTGGCAATTCTATTTTTCTTCACAATTCGAATCCCTTCACCAAAGATCACAAAGTATTTCCTCCATTTTATGACTTTTCCTACTACTTCTTCATAGGGATTGAAGATAGTATTTATAAAAGGAATGGTTCTCCTTTCAGCATTGGAAAAGAGAAGAATAACATCAGTATAGAATAGATAAGAGAGAGTGAAGAAATTCCTCCCATATTCCATCCTCTGATATATACTATAATTCACAAGATCATTAAGGTGTAATGTGTAATGAAAATGATGTTTTCTAAAGAGGATGAATTTTTTTGACCGAATGATTTAGTTTTAATTATGATTAAACAAAAATAAAAAATTATTGAAACATGTTGAAGAAATAAAACCAGTATATTATATATACTAAAAGTATTTTATGTAAATTAAATAACCTATATAAATCTCATCTTTCATTAATTTGGAAATAAATCTAACATTCACATGTGTGGCGGACTAGCGCCTTTTGAAGAAAATATATTTGATTCATATCACTACCCCACACTAATTGTTATAATGAATATTTAAACATATATATATTTAATTAATGATGTAATTATAATTATTTCAAGAAAATATATCATATTTTATATTACTAATCAATCAATTTAAAATTGATAACATCATTCGTATGTACAAATAGATCTCTACCTCCACGTAGCGATGTGATTAATTTTTCATTACCGCCACTCATGGATGGTCTATATAATGTATTCAAAGATATAATATTAGATTTTAAATATAATTATAATATTTTAAATATGAATTAATAACTTACATTCTTATCATATGTTAGTTGGAAAAATTAAACATTACTCATGAATACATACAGCCTTCCATCTTCGTGAGCGTAACCCATATCAATTTTTATAATTATATTTCAAGGTGATACTTAAATGAATATTTTATATATAAAAATGAAATTTATTTCTTGATTATTATTTTTGGGATTTTCTTAATAACTATCGCTTTGACCCAGATCAATATACTGAATTAATTTGAAATTATGAATTGAACGTTCCTAAAACACCTAACAAGGATTTAATAGATTAATAAATAAAAAAAATTACATTAAAATAAATTAAAACCCTGTTTAATGATTAATTAATAAGTCTATGATATTTTTATCAGAAATTAAATTTTTTATATAATTTTCTAATACAGGAGCGAAACGATGTACATGTACATTCTGTACTTGAGGTAAAGGATTTCATCTCTATTTCATTTCAATGATAAAAATTTTTATATTAAAATCCTCATACCCATTAACTATTGTATATAATTTTTTTTAATATTTTATCATGAATCTTTCCTACATCATGATTATTATGTTAAAACTAAATTTATTTGACAAATGTGGATGTAAAATTTTTTATATAATCACATCATGGTTGAAATTTTAATCCAGATGATATAATTCTTTTCAAGGGCCTTATTTGTCTTGATGTTATTTTTTAGACATGGCTCATATCATGCACCCTGATATCCTCGTATATTATAACTAATTAATCATGAATAATGTTTAAAATTTAATTTCATGTAATTCATGTGATTTAAAAATCTATAAAATATTTCTTATTTATATTACATTTTATTCAAAAGTTAGCAATGTAATAAATGTTTTTTGTTACAATATCACTTTTTTTAATGAGTTTTTATTTTCAAGGATCATTTGGAAGATTTAATATACTCTTTTATTTTAAAGTACCAAATATATTTTATTCTCCTATAGTTATAAATATTTATTATATCTATAAATTTATGTTTTAAATTGATTAAAAAACATGAAGAAATGTGTTTATAACTGATATCAATCAAGTGTATTCCCTTTGATTATGAATATATCACATTGGTATCCATGTTTTATAAAATTTATTAAAGAATGTTATTTTTCTATACATAAATGATTTCCAACATTTAGTTTAAATTATGTTTTCCATTGTTCTTAAAAGGTTCTAAAGGTAAATTTCAACTTTTTTCCAAAATGTGAAACTTTTTAAATATCATTAAAAAATGTTTGAAAAATAATTATTGATTTTAAAGTATACAATTGGAATTTATTTCCAAATAATCATTAAAATTATATTCTTTTAATAATCCATCATTATTTTACATCATTATTTTTAGTGAAAAAAATTCCAATGTTATTTTTTAATCATATATAATATATTATTAAATATACATGGTATTTTACCTTATTTTAAATGTTCTATTTTAATATTTTCATTGAATTCTATTTTTTCTATATATTAACATCCATTAATGAATCCTTTACCTAATTTATAATTTTATTTTATGAAATTATCCACATAATTTATCTAGAAAGATTAATATGATTGTTTCAAATTTATTTATTGAAAAACTATTCATTTTCTAGAGATTAAATAAAATAAAAATGAATGATGATTTTTTTCAAGGGTTAAATGTTGAAAAGTGAATGATTATAATTTATTTATTTTTGAATTCTACTAGAAAACTGTTATTATTTATGGTTAAGCCTAAAACATATTTTAGGAATGTGGGGACCAGACACAGCTTGCAATGATGGGTGAAATCAATTTAACTATTACGAATGGGTGATCATGATACATCACATAAAAATCAGTGAGCACAATACTTCTTATATCGTGGGTGATCCCAATGTTCCCCTATAATTAATTTGGTTATGTTCATTGTAATGAACGGAATGATGGTGGAATTTCACTAGGTTATTTTCTCTTATATATTTAATTGGGATCTAGTTATTTTTAACATGGGTTACTAAGATAATGTTCTCTGAACCCAACCCATTTTATTTTTTCCTTACTATGGGGTTTTAATGACTAATATGATTTATATTGATGTAAAATAAAACATTGTTATTGATTCTTATGATCCTTTCCCTTTTCAAAATTATATCCCACGCCACTATTTTAACGATCTATGTGTTTATGGGTATGAGGTCATTTTCATTATGTGATTTTTGTTTAATTATTTCACCATACCCTTATTCACATCATATGCTCACAGAATACATTAAATATTATATGGTTATGTTTACACTTATAGAGAATTTTAGGTCACTATTATTATGTTTCCTTTTTCCATATTTATTAAGAAGGTATTCATGTATTTTATTATTAATTATTTTACTCTATGTGATGAACATAGTTGGAGATGGTATGAATATTTAGGAACCACATGTTCATGTTTCCAACTTATTGTGTAGGAATTTTTCCTAATTCATTAAAACTCTTAAAAAATGCTTCTTCAGAATGAAATTTATCAAATATTTCTCTATTTTGTTTTTTATATTGGATGATTTAAATTGTGCCACACTTATTTGTATGAAAAAAATAAATGTAAATTTATATTTTTAGAACCTGATCAGGAATAGTGGGTCTGGATATTTTATTATTGGTATCATAGGATAGTTTAAAATATTAGATAGGTTATGATGTTTTCTTCAGTGTTTAATATTAATGTTATGGATATTAATATGGGTTTCTTATATTATGGTTCTTTATATGTAAAAATTCATAGACATAACATCTAAAGGTTTTATGTGATGGTATTTTAATGTTATTAATGAAATTATGGGAGATTTTTTATTTATCAATGTTATATATAACCAGGTGGTTAAATAAGATGCATTATTATAAGATGAAATCCATTATTTTTTGTGTAAATAAGTTTAAATTCAATGAAATCATTTACAGTTTATATGATCTTCTATTTTGAGGTAATTATTGGTTAATAATAATTGGAAAAATAATTTTTATCGTATAGAATAACATAGGATGGAAATTTTATTCACTGATTATGTGATTCACTTTAATTAGAATAATATCACTATAATTTTGGGGAATGCTATTTAATTATGAAAAAAAATATTATGGGATGTTATTTGGGGGATAATGGTTGGATTATATTTTTTTAAATATATGGGATATTAACGTGTCATTATAGTGATTCCCAATAATTTTGGAAATTAATATATTATTTTATTGATTTTATGATTTGGGAATATAAAATTCTGGTTATTTTTCATTATAACCGACAATTTTTAATTAGATATAAATTTGAAAGTAATCCCAATATAATAAGGGATCAAAAAATTCAAATTTTTGTTTTTAAAAGATAGTTGAGAATATCTTTAGAATTAGTATGTTTAGATATTTAATAAAATATACATGGTTAACATTGTGTGTTATTGTTGGAGATATATAGTTTAAAATTGTATTTTGTTTTTATAATGATGTATTTATTTTGGGTATTATATTAACATATGCTAACCAATATGGTTTTCATAAAATTCAATATATATGGAGAATAACTTTTTATACTTTAATAGAATTATGTGATCTACTAGATATTAAGTATGTATATTTAGTGTAAATGATTAGATAAGTGTTTAATACTTTTTAAACGTACATACAATGTACGAAATCTGGTTTATGGATTTCTTTAAAATCAAGTATGTATATTTAAATATATTATTGATATAGATGTTATTGGATTTTCTAAAATATTTGAAAAGGATATTGAATGCACAAGGTCTCATATTAACTTCATTACCAATAAATTAGTGGAAATTTTCACACCTCCTTGATTTATGATTTTACGGTCATTAACATTTCCATGATCATACTATTTATTTTGATCAATGTTTGATATCAATATCCATCATTATTTGGAAATTATGTTTTACTCATTTTTTTATATTTTCACATCTCTCCAGTTTTCTCATATTTGGAAACCAAGTTATATGTTATTACAAATGAACGTTGTATTTAGTTTTTCTATTTTCAAGTGGATGTTTTATAAAACCTCTTTATGATGTGGGATATCAGGAAAATAATTTTTAAAGTTCAAAAACCGGATTATGAAGTTCATTCTCAAATTATAAGAATGGAATTTATTAAATTATGGAGACTTTAATATCGTTATATTTGAAAATATTATTATATTTGATATCGTATAAAATACAAAATAGTGACCTTACACAAACCATGAAATATTATTTTATATATATATATATATATAATTTGTTAAATTTTAGGGTTTTAATAGGACTAACCACATTTTTAAATATATATAAATGTATCATTAAATACAAGTTTATTGATTAATTATTAGTAATTAAGCACTCAAATTTTCAGAAGAGTCATTTTATGGTTCAAATATGTGTTTTATAAAAAAAGGTCTTGATTAGTTTTATTGAGAAAATATTATAAAAATATTTGGAAATTCTAGATATTCTTTTGGAAAAATTTATACCATTTTTATAATAATCATATCAATATAATTGTGTCATGAAAATTTATTATTTTTTTAAAACGATTTCAATATCTATGAATTATGGAAAAGATTGATTTTAATAAAACAATCATTTCATTTACTTGAAAAGTCCAATTAGAATTTTATTTTTAGATTAATGTGGCCTAGGTATTATTTAATGAAATATAATATTTTTAATTTAAATATAATTATAAATATACATGACTTTGGAATCAATTCATTTTTGGGATTAAAAACGTATTTGTATAAAAACAACTTTTCATCATCATTTTCATGATTAATTTTAAATAAATTAATACCACTTCTATATAATAAATTAAAAAAAATATTCAATTTTTTTAATAAATATTTTTAAATATTTTAATAAGAAACCTTTTATTTTTGGGCATTATGAATAGAAACAATATCAAAATTTGTTAACTCAATAAGCGGTAAAAAGGGATACAAAAGGATAATACTATAGGGAAAACCATTAATGTTACCCTAAAATAGAGATTTATCCTTTTTTATATGTGGTTTTAAAAAAGTTTTTTTATTTGAGTTATATGATATTTTTTAAAACATATTGGGAACATTATTACCAAATGCAAAATTTTATAATGTTAAGTTATATTACATTGAAATTTAAAAGTATGTCTAGGTCATTGCATATAGTGTATTTCATTAATGATTGAATTCATTTTTTTCTAAATTAAAAAGTATATATAAATTTTTTTAATTTTGTATCCCAAAAAAATTATTGAATCCAATTTAATTCACGATTTCATGGTGAAATTATTTTTACTCTAAAATCTTGTATTCTTCTTAATGATTTTTTCAGGTGTTTTGTGTAATTATGTTCAATGTAAATGATTACAAATATAGATATTGAATTAAAAATTTAGTCAATAAATTTTAATCATAATGTCTATATTGGGTTAAATGAACCCTTTAATTTTTTTCAAATAATTAATTAATCCAAGTAATAATTTATGTTATCTGAGTTTAGGATAAATAGATTTTTAAGTTGTTTGACTATGAGATAAGAAATAAAATTGTACCAACACTTTTATATATTTATGTGGATCACTTATAATAAAAATTTCACACCTAATTTTTTATTCTTTTTTCAACATAACATGATTATGAAATATATATTATTTAATATTTTTAAAAATTCCATGAATCCCACCATAGAGTAATGTAGCCTCAAATCAGCCCAAACTCACATGATTTCTGAGCTATATATTGTAAAATCACTAACAAAATATATTCATAACATCTGTCTTCATTTAATTCTTGTCTATTTTGTGTTTTATACAACCCAAATATTGATTAATTTTTAATGAAAATGGGGTTTCTCTAATAATATGTTTTAGAATTAATGGAATGTTTTAGATTATTTATTAATATAACACATTAAAATATTCATAAAACATGGTAAAATAATATTATTAGTATATTAAATATAATGAAATGTTTAAATGTAAATTTTATAACCTATATCCATATTCTCTTCAATTAAATGGGGGGATGAATCCATTATTCATTTTTATGATAGGCAACTTTCACACATATCGATGTAATTAATTTTCCATCGCCACCTATCAAAATGATTTTTAATAAATAATATAATATATATATATTATATTCATTAAATAATTATCATTATTGAAATACAACATATTATTTTTCTTCGCATTGTTCCGTCTAGTGAAAAATGATAATGTCGTTTGTATGTGTCTATGGATTACAACCTCCATGGAGCAATGCGATTCATTATTTGTCCACATGATACATGGATGATATATATCAATTATAGAAATTGATAATATGTTATTTATAATATAATCATGATTGTATAGGTATAAATAAATACCTAACATATTTCTCTCATGTTCGTTGAAAAATGGAAATGTTACTCATGTATATGTATGGTATACCATAACATTGATTGTAACATCATTTATTTTTCATAACAATCATTATTGGAAATATTTATAATTTTTTTTCTATAAATAATGCTTATTTAATAATTATTAATCTCTATATTATATAACAATTACCTATTTTACAATGTTCAACATACTGAAAGATGTTTGAAATTATTCATTAAATGTCCTCATTATATCTATCATAGACATAAAAAAATTTGTAATTATGTATGTCGATAAAATAAATAAAGAATTTTTTAATTTTAGATTAATAAAACAATAATATTTTTCAATAAAAGATAATAATTTTTAAAACGTTATTATATTGTAGTTAAAGGACATTCATGGAATGTATAGTCTCTAAAAATGAAATTTTCTCTTAATTTCATTTCTCTGAGGAAAATTTTTATGTTGTGAACCCAATTTCCATTTTATGTGGTATGTGCTACCAGTATTAATGTTTTTATAATTTACCATTCATAATTCATCATATTTTATGTTATATTGAAAATTATTTTATTCCAGTGTATTTGACTTAAAAATTACAAGGTAGTAATATCATTCATAACTAAATTTCCAACCCTTGGGTTATACGTCTACTTTTAATTCTTTAATATTCCATTATTATGCGTGAATTGATCTATATATTGTTTTATTATGTATTTACAATTATTTTATTTGTATTTAAATATGTTTACATAATCACATCATGAAATAATTATCACATAAATTGTAATAATATTTATATGGATTTTCATTTTCTCAAATTCATTTTTTGAGACATGTTTCATGACTTGCACCACGATTTACTTGTATGGTTTACATACATAATCATGAATGAATGTTCAAATATTATTTAATGAATATAATTATATTAATATATCAATATCATATTCTTTCTTTGAATAACATTTTTTTCATTGATACCATAATAGTAACGTCTTTATGTTAAAATGTTATTTTTTTCAAGATTAATTATAGCTAATTCTCCATTACTGGAAATAATCTAAGCCTTTTTTCATGAGCCATGTATATTTTATTATACCCCTATAACAAATTTGGGGTATTATTTTATATTAAATTTTATTCATTATTAATTATAAAATCTCCAAGAACACATATTATAATTGATACTGATAGTGCATATTATTTTATATCAAGAATTTATCCATTTAAAATCCATGATTTATAAAAATGATTAAATAATGTTCTTTTATGAAAATAAATTATTTAATAATGTTATTTTACAAGATTTTTAAAATAATTTAAAAAATCATTAAATATAATTTTGTAAACATTTTCCTTTAGGTTCACTTTTGACTCACTTTACCAAAATTTTAAAAGAATGTTTACTTTTAACAATTAAATCATTAACAATTTTCTGACCATAATTACTAGTATTTTCATTGAATTCTCCTTCGAAATTTTCCATTTTTGTTTTTTAAGAAAATATATATCCTTATAACTTGTAATTTTTTATAAAATATTACCCAAATAAAAGGTTATTTTTCCTTCTTTTAATATGAATTTATTAAAATGTTATTTTGATGTTATTTTTATCAAAATCAACCTCATGTATTGATTCTTATACATCATAATGAGTATTATATTAAGTATCCATCCATATTTCTTCTCTAGAAAACTTATGATAATTTTTTGGAGAAATTTTCTAGAATGCTAATTTCTTTTCCAATGGTTAACCAATATATAGTATAATTATAGTTGATTTCATGGGTTTTGTATTGAAAAGTGAAATCTTAAAATCTTTTTCATGATGAGTACAAAGACATTATTAATAATGATTGGTTATCCTGATATGGATTATATTAATTGGTGAATAGGATACTACTAATATGAGTAGGTAAGTCTGTTATTTCTTATACAAAGGGTTGAGCCGGATGAATCTCATATGGTGGGTGAGACTAAAATAGCTCTATAATGAAATAAGTATCTTACATATATTTATATTAATGAAGAATGAAGTTAACCAGAGTTGTTTCACATATGGATTTAATGGGGATCTTATTATTTATGACTCAGTTTAAGAAGATAATATTTTGAGACACAAACATGTTTTATTTATTCTTGATATTTGTTTTTAATGTTTCAATTTGATAAAAATGGACATCACATGGCTCATTATTATTGATTATTATGAATCATGGATTTTTTAGTAATTAATTACATTCTACATGTTTATTGATATGGGTTTGTATGGGTATGATGTCCTTAATTTTATTCTCATCATCTTTGATTTTACAATTAACCCCTTATTATCATCTTTTACAAAATGATTAAATTCAATATTTTATGATTTCCATTACTGCACATTTCAACAAACCCACTAATACTTTATTACTCGATGGATTATGAATCAATGTTTTATACATTTTATGCCTATAAAGGCTACTATTTTTGAATGACATATTAGAAGATGAATTAATTCATTATGAGCAAATTTATGTATCCAAGATATTATATATGAGTTTTTCCTAATTCTATAAAACACTAAACCTAATATATCCATGGTCATATAAGTGATCCGAAATTTTTATTTAATTTTGTAAGCTTTTATGTTTTATATTTGGTCATGTTTTTAACTATCAAAGCCAAATATGAAAATATTATGTTTTTTACACCTGATCTTGGATTGTGATTTGGGGTTGTTGTAAAAATAATAATAATAATAATAATATATTAATTAATTATTACATTAGATATCATTGTAATTTAATATTATAATTATTAAAACAATTACTTCTCCAACTAAACCAAACAAGATTTTTTTAATAATTGTATCCTAAGATATGTATTCTTCAATTCTTGTGGAAAAATAATTATCATTGAAAATATTACATAAGTAAGGTCATGTTCATACAATACACTAATAATAAAAACAATTACAGAAATTTTAATAAACATTTTTACTATATATATAAACTCTACACAACTGATAATAGTAACCTCACAATATAAACATTGATTCAAATTTATTATTTATGTCTAAAATATATTTCTTAATACATTATTCATTGTCGGCCAGTATTTTATTTATAGATTTTCTATAAATCAATATCTAATAGAAACAGTAAAATCTATGTTAGTTTTAAGGAAACCAATTACTTTTATAAGACACTCTATCTAGTAAATTGGTAATTTTTATATTTTTTTGATTATATGAATTATAATAGTTTTTTTGGCTTAGAAAAATGTATTATAATGGTTTTTAGACATAGATAAAATCAAACTAGGTTTTGAAAAATGGTTATGAACTATAACACTATATTTTGAACAATTTGAAAACAATTATATAATGGAATTTCTATATCGAATTTTTATCCAAAGAACATAACATGGTAAATTATATAGTTTTGATGTTGTGTACAAAGATTTTTTTTGGTTAAAAATATGATAATGTTACATTATAACCCAATTATACTTCCATAAAAACAAATAATTATGATAAAACCAATTAAAAATTCCATGTATATTTTAGAGTGGTTATGGGATCATTTACTGATAATTTAAAGGTTCAATATTGATGAATATAATTTTTGATAACAAAGTTAATATATTGATTTCTCAATATACTTAATTATATAATCATAGTATTTCATTCATTTCAATCACTCTCTAGATCATTATAATACAGTTTTATGTTTACACTGATATATATCATATAATTAAATAAGTATTTTCATTTTTGTGATTAATTGATTTCACTATAATCTAGATCAAAGTATTTAACAACTCACAAAATTATAGGAATGTGCCCCTAGGAAGATGGATCGAATATATTTTGATCTTATGATATATATATATATATATATATCAATATATTAAATTTATTAGTATTTTAAAAATTATTATTATTTAATAATATAATTTTTAAAGAATAATTTATTGTGGGTTTTGATTCATAATTTCTATAGAAGTCAAATATTGAGGAAAATAATATTTTTGAGATCCATCATGTTTTAATCAAATATATGGTTCTTACATAAACGAATAATGATTTTAATTTTATATTTTATATATTATTTATTATTGTGAGTAACGAATAACCTACATTTTAAATAGTTTCTATTTAGATAAAATAATTTAATCTACAGTTTTTTGAATTATTTTTTAATTTTTTATTGATTTTCTGGGTATTTAGATACATAAAAGATAAATAGTATTTTATTAACATAAAATAGATATCTCTATATTTCTAATGTGGATATTTTTATATTTTTTGAATATATATACATATAGGGTTTTTTGTTGATTTAATGGATTTAAATATGGTTTTTCAATATTCTAATGGGTCTGGAAATATAATATTCTACACATGATTATTTTTTATAAAGAATAACATATTTCGGCATACGAATGGTGGAGAAATTTTCCAAATGTTTTGATGGGTGGGATATTTTTTATATTATTTTTAATTTAGTCAATATATAACGTTATATTTTAAATGATTTTGTCACAAATGAATGTCCTAGTGTAATATTTTATTTTATGATTTTTATGTTATTATGTAATTCGAGGGTTTATATTGGTAATTATATTTATTCTAGGAGATGTTTTATATGTATATATTTGAAAAATTATTTCACTTCGACTGTGATTTTTTAAAATATAAATTAAATTTTTTGAGTAAATGAGTACTCTATAATAAATTACATGTAAGGGTTGATTTCAAATGAAATTTTAAATTTGATTTATTGGCTTTGAATTTGGATTGAGATTTATAAACAAATTTGATACAATTATTACAAATAAATAATCTATTATGAAACTACATAACATATTTGAGATTATTGATTTATTATAGTGCATTTGAGTCATTTGGAAAATCCTACTGTGTCTTATACTCACTATGCACATGTACACATTAGTGTAAAGAGTGATATTTTAGGTAATGGTTATAGTAAAAGGAGTAATTGTTTTGATATTAATGGTGAAATTGAAATTAAATCATGTAAATACAGTGATATATGTGGAGGTTATTATTTTATGATATATTTGTTTCATACAACATTTCAATTGTCCTTACATAACTAACTAGTTTTTTACATACTATTTGTTAATTTACACATAATATTGAATTCTACTGCATTTTAATATTAATAATGTTTTATAATTTACGTTAATATAATTGATTTAGTTTTTATTATATTTTCATATTTCTTCTACCTCCATTATTTTATATATAAACACTATAATTTATTATTCATTGATTATAGGAATCAGTTTAGATATTGTATCATATTAGATTAGGCTAGAGTGTTGAACTATCAGGGATTGTATATCATAAAATTTAGTAAATTTTCATTATATATGTTTATTTACTGCAGCTATCTAGAAGGTTAATTTAAGGGGTGCTTTCATGGTGAAACTTATCTACAAAAATATATTGTTAACTTACTTTAATATAACATTGATTTACAAGATATTTGTAGTAAATAATAGTGGAAAAAAACTATTAAAGTAATTTTTTGTGTGTGAATATTTTTCCATAATGGGTTTAAATGAGAAACAATTATGAAAAATATTATAAATGAACTTTCTATCATTTCATGGCTGTCATTTTGACATGTTAACATGGACATGGATTTTATTATTTTCCGCATATTTTCTGTTTTCAAAAAACGTTTTCAAAATAATTTTATATAATCATAATAAATGAATTATTCTATATATTTATTGATAAAAAAGAGTACATTTTCAAATGAGAACCTATATATACTTAATAATGGGTTGTGATAATAATGATTTTATTTTTTTTTCTTCCACAATATATGTTTCAATCCTATGTTTTGTTGAGGACAGTGAATATCAAAGGGATTTATTTGGGGTGTCAAGGAATGTGTTTTAAAGTAAGGAAGTGGAATATTTAGATTTTATAAGAATAATATATAGAGAATAATTATTATTTGTTATAGAATGGGAAGGATATTATACCCATGTGTTAAATTAATTACTGGATTCATTTATGTATATTATAAATTTTATTTTGGGGGAAGACAATTTTTACAAACCCATGAGAATTGATAGACACTCAGGGATCTATAAGAAAATTAAAGAATTATTATGAGGTGATGCTACAATTTTATAGTTTTCGGATTCATTTTATGTATTTTTATATTTTTTAAACTTTTAATCAAATCATTATACTTATAAGGTGGTATTTACAACAAATATTTTCAAGATATTATTATAGAAATGGTGTGAAGCTGTAATAGAAATTATACAACATGATGATCTATCATGTGTGGGTTTAAAAAAAATATTTGACTATTTTTTATTATATTATTAATGTTTAAAATAATATATGAAATTCTATAAATAAATATATGGAATTTATCTATTATTGAGTATACATTCCATTTTATGGAGATCATAAAATTGTCATTAGAATTTGTGAGGAATGTATATATCATATATTTTTAGTTCTAAATGTGGACTTAATGAAAATTTCAATTGAGGATTATCAAATTTAAATATATATGATGAAAAATTTACACCACAGAACTTTCCCATTGGTTTATCTCTATCATTCTATAATGTCAATCCTCTTATGCTCTTAGTGCATTCCAAAATATTTTTATTGCACACTATATCTCATATCACATCATACCACATACCATATTCTTGTAATTCTCATTATCAAATAGATAATCCCCTAGGTCACAACTAGACCATGAATTACATTTCTTATATAGTAGTGTATTATAAATGAGAATTACCAAAACTCACTTCGTCCCCCTAAAATTGTCAACCCACATGATAAAATGTCATCTCATCGACCCCTTGGTATCTTAGTATATAATATACTCAATAATAATCCATTAAAACCAATAATATTATTTCTACATTGGTACATTACAACCCATACTATACATGAATGAGAGTATATAATAATATTGAGTCATATATAAATTCTCATGGAATCATCAATGATAGGGAAAAGACCTAGAACCCCAAAACATTGGACATCTTTAAGGATATCTGAAATGAGTAGGGTATGTGTAAAATTAAAAGAAATATACATGTATTGTAATATCTCCACACAAGACCAGCCAAAGGGTTCACTAAAATCCACATAACCACCCCAATTTAAACCAAAAAATGAATATTTCTTATACACTAACCATCAACAAAATTTACCACACCACAATCCATCATCACATTAATTCTCTCTTGACATCTATAACATCAACCATTAATTAAATTTTATACATATGTTAATCATGTATAGATTGACTATTTACAAGGTAAATTTTTGTGATTATATTTTTCATTAATCATATTTTAAAAAAATAATTCATAAGCATACACTCAAATTCATTACATCATTTTTCAACACCATGATTTTTCATTGAGATTCATTAACAGGTTCAGTATATTGAATTCCATCATGGTGCCCAATATTTATATTTTTTCTTCCAAAAAATCCTATTTTTGTTCCATCCCACTATACTTTAGAAAAGTCGAACACATAATACAAAACTATCCATCAGATCCATATCTATGAAACCCATGAAAAAATAACAATATAATTTCTACACCAACTCATCATCAACCACACATTGTCATCAAGATCTGAATTATAAAACCATCTTAATAACACCATTCCAACTACACAACCACTACCAAATATCACAATCACTCCAACCGCATAGATACCAATCATATTAGAGTGAGAATAAAATGATAGTGGTATCATTTAATATTAACCATAATTAAACTATTTCAATATTATAATATACCAATTTTCTATAAATCGTATTATCAAATAATTTTATAAATTAAATTATCAGGGTATTCAAAAATTCATCATCATAATCAAATATTTTTTTTATTTATTCATTTTCATTACTACATATTAAACCATGTTCAAAATATCATATATCAAAACTTTATCACATAATTTCAAACATAATAATATGAAATAATCATAATAAAATTGTTACACTAAAATACTAATTTATATAAGTTAATAATTAACAACATAATAAATTTATCAAAAAGAAAAAACATTTATAAATAATTTTATGATCACATTAAATTAATCATTCACAGTAAATAATATTAAATAATACCTTCTTCTCATTAAAAATAAAACATTTACTTTATTATATGACAATAATCAGGGTAAATAATAAGCTTCCAATGTAATATCACAATAATAATCTACTAAAAATCGTTGTAATAACATATAAATGATATAATAAGACTGAAAATAATATATTAATATCATATAATTCATTGTAATCATATAATAGTAGAGGACGTTAATATCAGTAACATAAATTTTGATGAAACAAGAAAAATAATAGTAATTTATCACATTAAATAATGTAAAAGTATATAATATAAATTTAATGCACTTTTTTTTAATTTATTAAATTAATTAGTTTAATTACAATTGAATAGTGAGTGAATATAGAACAAATATTGTTCTCAAATTTTCATTTAATATGAAAAAATGGTTGTGAAATCTCCTATCTCCCTAGGAATCTACATGGTTTTCTATAGAAGATATTAGAGAATATGAATGATTTCAAGAATATAAATTTATATGGGAAAACACAATCCAAAAATAACTATTGACAATTACAAGATCATTTTATGACCCTTGAAACACTGAAGGGTTCGTCGAATAACTCTTGACAAGAACTCCCATTTATGGGGATAAAATACATACTTTTACAAATTAACAGTGATCCCATATGTTATTAACCCAGATAAACATGTAAAAAATTACCATTACAAAAAAATTTCAAAATAATATTACATAATTAGAAGAAACTATTAGACTCGTTTCTTTGACAAACAGTTACAATGGAAAATTATTTTACAAAACATTTAAATTATTCCCCATAATTGAATAATATTGGACTCTATTCTAGAAATTTCATATGTTGAACTAAACTTTAGAACTAGTAATATAGAAACACAATAAATGTATGATCTAAATCACACCATAATTGAAAACTTATGTGATAAAAATCAATGATAATAAGTGATAGTGAGAAGATAATATTGTAAAGTTGAATATACATAAGAAAATATTTACATACTACTCATAGATCATAAATAATGGAATTATTCATCACCTAAAAAAACATGTCAAATATAATAGGAAATACATATAAACATGGAAGGTCACATTTTCAAAAATAAACATCAACTTAAAATGGACACATTACATGGAAAAACGTGAATATATTGAACCACCATAACTATTTAAAAACTATATGAGTAAACACATTACATCCATTCCTATTTCAAAATACACATTATATTCGTGCCAGAAAACGTGAGGAACGAAATTATACCAACAACTATGTATGAAAACTCATTATATCCACTCTTGTCAATCTCACGAGATTTCAACTTAAACCAACACATTGAAGGGAAATATATAACCCCTACAGTCATTGACGTAATAGATGTATTTCATATGAAATTAATTAGTTATCATATATCAATAATAAAAATAATATGGTTTTGATAACTATCCCAAATGGTATCACAAAATGAAGTAAGAAATTTATTGATTGCTATAGAAATTCAAATAACTGTCATAATTTGACAACCCAAAGTAAAATAACTATACCTCTAATGAAAGTAAGTTAATATATAGGTTAATAACATACAATGAAATTAACTCATATTATTTACACTTAATCGATAATAGTTATACAGTTTAGTCAACACCTCCCAAATCAATCGATGTATGTGTAACATTATGAAAGAATTCAATCTATGGAATAAAAATGGGAAATTCACATAAAAATGGAATTAGAAAAGATAACATGGTTATACATTTAATATTATTAGACATGAAAACGAAAATAATAGTATATTTATATTATTTATATTAAACGATTCTCACCTATGATGACATAGGTAAACAATAATATAGGTAGAAGAAATATAAATATTATTAGTGTTGAATAATTTTACCTAATTAGATTTATCAAAATTCCATTTTCTATGAATCACTTTTTAAATAATACTCATAGAGTAATAGAAATAAAATTTTATTTCAAAAAACATAGAAAATATACTTCAAAATGTTGGAAAATCAATTGTGTGACATCATTTTAACTCAAATTTTTTTTTTCAATTTTTATATAGAAATTATATGAGACAAAGTCACCATTTTATTTTGAAAAATAAAATTATAATTTTTAAAATAATTAATTTCAAATATATTAAATATGTAATTTTTAATAAATATCCAAAAATAAAGTATTAAAAAGGAAAAATTGGTATTATAATGAAAACATGTATTAGAAGATAAAAAATATAACTATGATACAAAAACACTTTTTATATGTTAAAGTCCTTTATAGAAACCCAAAATATTATATAAGAAAATAATATTTAATTTGAAAATTGGTGATTATAAATACCTGGACCATAAGAATTAATTCACATTATAGATCATGGCACTATAGGAAAAAATTAGTGTGAATTAAAATATGGGCATATATAATTAATATTATTTGAAAGGAATTGGAGTAATTCTTACCAATTTCAAACATTTGTTTCAGAAGATATTTCAAATAATAACATTTTATTGATTATATGAAGTAATATTAATGAGAAAATGAAATATTATGATCGAATAATGGAAATTGAAACATAAAATGGTATTATAAGATCACATCCTTGTTTAATATTTATGAATCATGGAGAACAAATTAGAGTGTTAAAATATTTTCTGACTCAAGTAATACTGAAATCAAAAACACCTTGAAGATAATGATTAAAAATAAAAAATTAAAAAATATTAATGAAAATAATCTCAAGATATAAAATATTATAGTGGTATTTTTTACACCATTATAAATAAAATATGGTGTATAATAAGAAATGTGTCTCAAAAATTATAATTTCAGTTAAGAAACTCGTAATTTTTTTCCATGATTTATAATATTTGATAAAATATAATTTATAACAATCATCAATATCATAATATTTTATATCATTAAAATATTCATATATCTTAAAATTCATATAATTAATTAATAATTATAAATTATGGATATATTAGTTTGTTATAGGTTTCTTTTACAATAAGGTGTTTGTAAATATAAGTATTTCTTTCATGCTTTATGATATGGATTATAGTGATCATTCATTGATAAAAGTTTTATAATCAATATATAAATTTTGGTATTTAAATAGGAAAATTATACTTATTTGTAAATCATTTATCTCATTCAATGAGTTCTTTAGTTTTATTAAGAAAAATATTGTAACTCAAAATTTAATGTTTCACTTCATGAAGGCAGTTTACCGTACAACACAAGGTTATCATTTTCATTTCACAACTAACAATAGAGAATAAAGTTGTATTATAATTTTTATATTAATTATAATAGTTTTATTATATGTATATATTATAAATTAACTACTAAAATCTATAATAATATATAATAAATAGATGTGGTCTTTAAAAATAGAAGAAGTCGTTCGTAGAGGAGTTAATATGCACAATCATACGAACAAACATTTTTTTGTTCTCATATGTTTATGGGAAGAAATAAATAATGGGTTTTACTTTTATTTAATATCACATAACTATACTATAAATATAAATTTACATATATTTATATTTTTGGATTGTTTTCGAAGATAAATTTGAAGATGAAATGGTTATGGATTAAGTAATACTCACACTAGTACTATGAAATTTACCAAAAAAGTTACCTCATAAATGATGGTGTTGGGAGATGTTATGGTGATCTAGGAATTTTGTTCATGGAATTTACATATATTTGAGTAAAATTGGGCATAATTTTAATGAAAATTTTAAGGGTATGTATAACATTGATAAGAGGAGAGTGGTCCCCTTTTAGAAGTGAGTAAAAGGGAACTTTTGTTAACAACCTATATTATTAAATAATTTATTACAATAATCCATAGAAAAAAGATTCCTATTTAAAAAATAACGTAGTGTGGTATTTCTTGAGATAGATAAATACTCTACCTATCATATTAACACATTATTTAAACATGTTTCATGTCATTTACTATTAGGTTTGTACATTTTACCATTTTTAATTGTTTACTTATGATACACATTCTTAATAAAGCATAATATGTTTGAATAAAAATACAATATAACTATTACTACCATATTTTAGTTTTTTAAAACAAAATTTAACCCCTATTAAATCTAATAAAAAATATATATAATATAATATTTATTTTTTATTAATAAATTTAATATATAAAAAATAGAATGTTGAAAAATGTTTTTTACATTAGTTGTTCTTAATATTGGTACTGATTTTGAAATTAATGGGTGTTAATAAATTTTTATATGGGTCTATTATAAAAATGATTATATTTAATGGTCTTAAAAATAATTCCAAATCTAAATATTATCAATAAAATGTTTAATTTAAGAAATATAGAAGATAATAGTAAAATTATAATGAACTGTTACTTGTTTTCTATATTGTATCAACAATGGTTTTCTAAGTTCAAAATAATACATTAAAGTAGAGAGTTTATCTAATTGAATATAAATATAATATATTAATTGTTTATATAAACTTATATGGATTGATCACATATTTATGAAATTATAAAATGTATTATTTTAGTAAAAACTATATTTTCTAGTATTCACTAATAAATAAATTATTTCAATAAATACCAACTTTTTACTCAAAAATAATATTGACACGCACAATATTAAAATTATATTAATTTAAAAAAAATCACCATAAAAAATTATAAATTTATCTATTAAATATTAATTATGTTGAATCACTATTTTTTTGAAAGATTATTATTTTTTATTAAAAAATAAAATTGTGAAATTTGTCAAATACATGTGATAGATTACATATTACATTAACAATTACTGGATTATATCATGATAATTTTTAGTTATAAATCCCTTAAATATCTCCATGTAAGATCACGTAATATGGTAAGCATAAGTGGAATTTGTGATTGTGGTACTACAAGAATATCTCTTCTTAATATTTCAACAAACATGAATTTCTCTCACATTCAATTTTTATCATACTCTAATTGTTGGAGTTTGTCATGGGATTGGTCTAGGGATAAACCTAGGGCATCTACATCCTTTCCATGATGGGAACAATTATCTTCACAAGAGACAATACAGATACCATATTTCATTTATATCCATCATTGATTTAATAATATGGTCACTCCATTTTATACATACTGACAAATCAATTATATTATTATGTTCATGTTTTATTTTCAAATCTATAAATATCAATTCAGTTCATTTTTTCATTTGAAACAAGATAGATAAGTTACTATTATTTAATAAAAAATTCCAAAAATACTTGTTCGTTACACTAGTCATCATGGTTCATGAAAATAAAAGATTGAACTCAAATAGGGTAAGGTTTTAAAAATTGAAAATAAAACAAGAGATTTGGTTCATTTCATTGAATCATTACCTCTTAAAAATATATTTAAATAATTAAATTATATATAAACTATTTCATTACGATTTTTATTAAATTAAATATATTCAATCATTTAAATCAATATGTTTATTCATATAAGGGGAGAGGATGTGGTTTTTTAAAATCATTCATTATTCGTTGATAATTATTTATTTAATTATTTCATATTTATATTTTTTAGATTAATTTAATGGATTTTAAAAAAATTCCCCTTTTTTATTTCCTATATCAAGATATAATCAATTAGGATGTTTAATACCCCTCTATTTCATCAAAATAATGTCCCCCCTAATGTAAATATGGAATTTTGGTTACTTTTTTCTAAAATAACATATATCTCTAATTAATTATTTTTTAACTTTTTCATAATAAACAGTAATATGTTTTTTCTCTTTTTGTATTAAATTTCAAATATTTAATGAATTTTGAATAACCCACCCCTATACCTCCTTTATTTTTTAGATTTCATTAATATAATAATAAAGTATTTCACTTGTTTACAATTAAACATCTCATATTATTTAAATTATAAAATATCCATTTGTTTCATAGAAACTAATTTCTAATTTCAAAAATTTCAATTAATATAATTTCAAATTTCATTATATAGTTAAAAAAAATTATATTAATAAAAATACTATAATCCCCAATTTATAAATAACCAAAATGAAATATCAGGGAATATTTAAAAATAACAATATAATGTGTGTATATGTATATATTGGTATATAAGTATGTTTGAATGTTTTTATTTATATATTAGATTAAATTAACTGTTTGTGTGGGTAATTTGTAATACATTTAAAATCCATAAGATTATTTCTCTCTTAATAATTCAATTTTTAAGAAAATATTCATAGTATGTGATTTATATATGTAACATAACATAATAGTGGAATAATAATTAATAAAAATTACATAATATATCCAAATCTGGTATATTTTTTTATTATAATTCTAAAGATATTATAGTTATCCATGATTTGAATATCACACTGAACCTAAAATAATAATAGAATTACTAAAATACATACAAACCATCCAAATCCTCTAAAACTATTAGAACACTATCCCATACTCCCACGATATCTATAAGATAATAGATTTAATGGTTTTAGAAAATATATACCATATTGTTATATAAATTATGAATACATTATCATCCTTATAAATTTAAAGAAAATAGTGGAATAAAGACACTAACTTACGAAAATAAAAGAGAACATAATTCTTAACATTAAAAATATCCCAAATTATTCATTCCCTCATTAATGAAGTATCAACATAATTAATAAAATTCTAATGATTAATAACCATAGAGAGGTGACTCTAATATTTAATAGACATAAAACCTTCATTTTATATTATATATATGGATATGAATCCCTATCACATCCACCAAAACAACCACCGGAAATCTCACAATCCTAAAAAAATTACCCTCAATGAAAAAATTTAACCATCATTAAAAACCAACAATGCAATAACTTATATGATAAATGTTTATAAAATTAAATTCAACTTTAAAATAATCCATAACCATTTAAAAATCCTTATAATTTTCATTAAGGAGATAATGAATTTATTATAATATAACTTAATATATAACCACTTTTTCATTTTTATCACATAATTTTATTATAAATTTAAAAATAACTAATTGGTTATTTAAGTCAAAAATTTGAGTTATAGACCCATGACATAACTCACTTCCCCTTGAATAACTAACCACCATCCAAAGACTAAGGTATTTACCAACCTCTAAACAATCCTGCTATGTATGTTCTTATATGAAACTAAAATAAGTATTATAGTAACTAATTGAAACTATGTAAAAAAACAAATATGCTTAATGATCTATCCTATCATATTATACAATTTAACATACCATATCTCCAAAACATCAGCTCACAAATAATCATAAAACTATTAGAAAACAACCAACTAGTAGTAAAACACAACATTATTCCCAGCACATTCATTGAAAACCATACCTCCATATACAAGAACTTCATTCTCTATATAATAAAATAAATAATATTACAAAAGATATTAATGATGTTTAAATTAAAATAATTTACAAAAAAATATACAGTTTAAAATTTAATAAATTTCCATGAAATTTGAATTATGTATTATGAAATCATATTAATGATGGTTCATGCAAATATTTTACCAATAAATATTAAAAAAAATTACTGATATATAATATTTAAGAACCATTTCATATGAGACACCCATGGATTATTTCATATATAATTCTTCAATAATTACCAATTTATTATAATACTTACATAATAATATTTTAAACATATTTATTTTTTTAGTGTCATATCATTCATTTATTTCATCACTTAATTTATGCATATTTCTCTATAATGATTAATATATATTAAAAAATTATGAAAATTATTCAAGTAAAAAATTAAAAACATGTAGTAATGAATGTAAATCATCATGATTTACATAGAATAAACACTAACTAACATAATTCAAAAATGTAAAAAAGTAAGTATATCTTTTAAAATGTATCATAATAAAAAACCATTATAAAAAAATCAAACTATTTTTCAATACCACTTGTTAAAATCAGCATAACATATAAAATTAGAAATCATTCCTTGTACTGTGTAAAACATATTATTATAAAAGAACACCATAATTGGAAAATGTAAACTGATCATTTGTGAACAACTTTTTACATATTATAGAATAATATAGAAAAACATCCAATAAAAAACATGCTCAAATCCAAACAAAATCAATGAAATATTTTTATTATAATTTAGAAAATCTAGAATAAAATATAATTTAACAATTTTTACATGTCATTAATTAATGGGAATTAATAGTTCAACCATTTCTATATTAAATGTTTATCATGCTTCACACAATGTATTTGAACATTAGATGAGATAAAAAAATTATCATGAGGGGTAATTGTGAATGTTTATGAGTTATATCAGAGTTATGGAAATTAATTCATGGAACATATAATTTTGACATGTTTGCTTTCATAGTTGTTCAAAATAAGAATGATCATTTATCCAGTCTTCAAATGCTCAATATGAGAGTATGGAACACACATTATATGTTTTACAATTATTAAAAGAAGTCACAAACCATTTTCAATTTCTTTTTCACAAATGGAGGCATAGAACATATCCCTAATTTTCAACACCAATAGAAATATCCCAGAACCAAATGTTTATGTATAGGATGAATAAAACAACCATTTTTCTAGAAAAAATGAAAAAAAACATTTGACTTTTACAAGAATAGCCTTACTATGTAAAAAAAATTTATAACTATTGATGTAACCCTATATATCTTTTATAGGAGTAGTATCACCTCAGTGGAAGGTCATTTTTGTGAATGTAAAATAATAATCAATAATTAACAAATATAGAAAAATAGATATATTTTTAACAATAAAAACATTTTAGATAATGAGAATTTGAGTGTCAAGGTAGTTGTAAATCACATTGGCAGCATAGGTTCCATATATTGAATTTCTGTACAAAATATTCTAGTAGTATTGTAACGCATAAATATTTCACACAATACATATCAAATATCCTCAACCATTTTAACTTGAATATTATTATATAAAACTCTATATATATATTTTCTTCAAGCATGTAAATCATTAAAAAATATAGTATCATGCATATCCATAGTATATTATCTTTTTTGATGAAGGTACATATTTCACTATCAATGATAAAATAATACACCAATGTTGAGGGATATTTTGAAAACCCATAAAAAATTTATATTTGCAATAAAAATTAAAAGAAATCATAATAAAAAAATAAATATTAAAATTAAAGTACATAGAATACACTCTAAAATAATAGTATACAAACTTTTCATTTATTAAAAATCATAAATAAAAAGAAATTTAAACACAATTTATTCCTTGATATTATAATATATTTATATATAGAAAACATCCAAAATAATTTTCATATGGTCAATTTAATAAATAGGTAATTGTGAATCATTTATAAAAATTTTAATAATCAATATGAATATAATTATATTCAAAATTCCTATGTCTAAATAATATATAACATATTTTCAGACTTTAAAAATCAATCTATTAAGTCATATGGTTCATGTACAAATTTAGAAATTGATTATAACTTTTAGTGTCATAGGAATATGATATTTCCATTTTAATTCAAATCATGAAATATATTTAAAATCAATATGATTTTATATTTTATTTCAAAATAGAAAATAAAAAAATAATTTTTTTTTTGAATTATGGACATCATAAGACAACTACTATGTGAATAGTTCAATCAAGATGACTTCCAAAAAAATCAGTAGTAAGACTTACATTCTATGAGTTTTTAAAATTCATATAACTTTTAAAAGATATAAGTATTTAAATATAAATTTATTGATTTTTCATACGCCATATAAATATATAGACCATTGTGTGAATTTATTCATATAAATATCATCATTTATTAATACTTTATCTCTTGATATTATGAATTTTCAATAGAATAAAAGTGAAACATGTTAAGTTGTACAAAATTTTTAATGAATATAACATTAATAAAAAGTAGGACTTCTACCATAAGGAAACTATCATATCACGAAATAATAAACACAAGATGTATATAATAAGAAAAATAAATATGATAATGAATAAATCCATAATAAAGGAAAAAATAATAACAGAAAAATGAAGATTTCATAATAAAAAGATAATTTAATTATTATTTTTAGTTATCCCAAAATTCTAATGTAGGTTTCATAATACTACTCATACTAAAGTGGAATTTTTTTTAAATTTATTTATAAGTGTCATAATTAATGCATTGAAAAATTAATAAACAAACAGCAAAAAAATTTATTTATATAAGTAGGTAATTTATAAAATATTTCCCATTAAGCATTTTATAGGTAGTAGTTTAAATTTTTATAAATTAATTAAAACATAATCACATAAAGTAATGTATTTCTAATTAATAAACATAAATAAGCAAATTTAATTTTCTGTAATAATCATTATAGGATTTTAATAAAATTTAAATGATTCTATAAATAATATACCATATTTTTAATTACTAAATAAAATATAATTTCAAAAAATTCTCACCCATTTTGAAATTATCAAGATTTTTATGAAACATCACTCCCTTTTATTAGAAAAAATACTCTCCTACATGGAAAAAATTTCTAAAAAACATATTGTTTATATAATAATAACTATATATACACCTATGATATATTTTATTTTACTATGTTGAATAATTATAAAAAATTATAAATATAACATTTTATTATGATTATAATAATTTTAAAAAAAATTCCAAAACTAATTATAGTATATTTTAAGAAAAAACATATTCAATAAATAAAAATACCCCTTAATTCATATATTATAATAATTAATTATAGTATATTTTAAATGAAACCAATAAATATATGAGATATATAATACAAATATTGATACTACCCCTCTATATAAGCTTTTATTTTCTCTTTAAACGTTATCATCATCAAAAGAGTGTGGACATAATTTAATACTAATTTTATGAAATATTGGAATCTATAAAATATACTATGACATAAAATGATTATAAATTCATATGAATATGAAAATCATTGGGCAATTTTATTTCGAAAACAAATGTTAGGTCATATTATTGATGTATATTTTTAAAAATTATATATGATTTTTAATTTCATGTGAATATGATTTTAATTTATGGATTAATATCTCATTAAACCATTATAATGTGTAGTAAATTATATTTCATTTTTAATTAGGTCTTAATTGAATAAATTTTTATTTTTCAAAATTTTGGAATTCATAAAACCATTCTGTAGTACAAAATTATATAATTTAGTTTTTGAAAACATTTTTCAACAAAAAAAAATATTATCATTTAACATTTTAAAATGTGGAATAATTTTAAAACACGTAGTACAATAAATATTTAAACTATGTATTCAAATTCCATGTATTAATTTATATACCGATATATGATTTGGTACAAAGTGAAATTTTCATTTTATGAGACTTTATGTTCACATCGTATGACTATTCTATTGTAAAGGTATAACATAGGTTTACTAATATGATTTTCTCCATGCATATGTCATTGAACCGGTACTCGAATTATGAATTAGAAAAATTTATTAACATTTGAAAAAAAATATATATATTTGGAAAAATAAATAAGAACATTATATTTTGAAAAAAAATATCTCAATAATAGAAAATATATATAAGATAATGAATACAGATTGAGTAATTTAATAAGTATTAACCTTTGCAATGATGATTGAGAAATATGTAATTAATTTTGTGATAAATTAATATATTCCAAATATAGAAAGTATAATTTTATAGGGTAAGATCATATCCATTATTGAGAAGTATTATCTCCATTTTTATAAAATAAATTACCATTGATTTTAATATTCCAAGTCAGGGATTTCTTCAAGATCAATTTTGGTGATTTGGTAAAATGTTGGAAGCACATCAAGTTATGAATGTTTGGCACATAGTTATGGAAAAACAGTTGGTTTTTCCATGGAATCTGTGTGCCCCATATTGAGCCACTAAAAAGGGGAAATGGATTGAAAAAACCAGGAATCCACCCATCACACTGTGTACCTTAATACTATGTCAATAAACATTGATTGAACATATATTTTCAAATAATGAAATCAGAAACACAGTGGAATTTTATTTTTATGGTATCACTACACATTTTGTGCGTGTTTTATAAATTATTCATCATAACCATGTTGAGTACAGATTTTAGAAAAATAATTCATTGTTCTTATCTAAATTAATATCATAATGACTCTTTTCCTGCAAATATTAGAGGTATTCAAAATCTTTTTTATCGAATTTCGTGAGATGAGATTCCCTTCATTCTGGTAGAATGCTTCATGAGATTCAAAGCCCATTACAGATATACACTTTCAATTATGTGTTTGTTCTAGGACATTCTTCCATGTTCATTTCACCATTTCTTTCATAAATCCTTATTTATACCCATTAACAGATAGATACATGTTTCCATATTATAATAGTGACGTTTTATGTCTAGATCTATTGAATGAAGTAATATTCAATCCTAGATCATGATGATCATAATTTTTTCTTCATTTTCATCTATTATATATAGAATTAATGGCTATGTTTGGGTGAAAAAATAATCAAATAATTTTTTGTTAGTAGAATATACACACATTATAATAGTATTAATTCCTTTATCATGATTATAATTGTATTTTTTCTTTTTCATTATGTTCAATTGTTTCTAAATTACAATAGTGAATTGAATTACCATGAAATTATGAGACCCTTCTCAGATCACATTAGATTTTTAGGAGATTATGAGACCAATATTGATATAAAAATTGGGGTTTTCCAAGATTCCATGAAATAATGACTATGGAATTAGAATGGGAAATTAGAGGGTTTATAAAATTAATCTAATTGTGAATATCTGTATATGATAACTTATTACGTTTTATGATTGATGATAATTTGGCTAAATGAAATTATTTTAAATGAAATGGTACATTTTCTTGAGATTTATTGATTAATATATAATTAAAATTGAACCAAGATATATATTTGAGAAAATTTGGTGTAGGTGTTGGGTGGATGCTCTACGTTTATATGGGGATCCAGACTAATATTAAATACCCCTAATACATAAATGTGAATTTGTGTGGGATGGTTCTCAAATTACCTATGATTTTTTGTAATAAATTATTGGTCAAAGTAAACGTGATAATTGTGTTGGAATGATCATACATGTACCAATGCTAATTATTTTGAACTGATACTGCATGTATCCATGATAATTGTTTTGGAAGTGACGCTTCAGGGTACAATAATAAATTTTTAATTTATTTGAGTAATGAAATCCCATTAATGAATAAATAGTGAACTAAAAATTGTGTATATTTCAAACTCCATAATGGGATGAATGATGTATTATTATATTTGATGTCACCCTAAACTCAAGGGCCAATTAGTATAACTAATGAATAATAAATGTGAATGTTTTTTTCTTGAATCATTTTTTTCATATTTTTTTTTCTTCATCAATATACACTTCAATATAGTACATGTTTCATTATATGTCATGGTGGTGGTCAACTGAGTTGTATTTACACCCCACTCATAACCCTTATTAGTACCCAAATATACATCATGTTTACTAGATTGGGAAAGGGAAGTAACCATATGTTGGATGTCTAATTCATAATTTTTGTTGGAGAATTGTTGAGTCCCACATTATATTTGTTAGTGTTTATTTAATTTGGGTTTTCATTTAATAATTAATACATATATGGAATGAAACATTTTCTTCTATTTTATTGTTATTAATATATTTTGTGATTCTTCATTTGATTCCTGGCCATTATGGGTTATTTATTTTTATTGTCTTCATTATTTATACATTGTTTTCCACTATATACATACTCTAATAAAGATGGAAAGTCTCCCTATGATGCTCATCTTATCCTCAGTAATAAACGGTATCTTATAGAATATTAGAAGACAAATTTGAGTTCATATAATTAACTGGATTAGAGAATAAGTATGTGTCCCCTGATTAAGGATGTTAAAAAGTGGTATTAGATGTCTTCTTTTCTTATTTCATTTTTAATATAATTTGGGAAATGTAGATAATGGATTAGGATTATTTTAGATGTGGTTATGATATTGGGTATGGAAATAGTTATCCCTTGTGTGTGAGAAAACATACATTCCTATAGAGGGATTTTTGTCAATTAAGTTTTCTGTTAAAGTTTAAGAAAATTTTATATTGGGTAATTCAATTATTGTGTGATGTTATTGTTTTATGAGAATCTACACACATCCCAACATGAAAAATGTGTTTACTGTTCATTAATAATTCATGTCACTCAAGAATATATGTTTCATTTCTTATTTTATACATGAATAAAAAACATATTACAAGTGAGGCATGTGAAATGAAAATGGTTTTCCATATTTGAGAAATTTTATCGAAATGGTTCTTAGTAATGAAAATTAAATGGTTAAAATATTTAAAAGGTATAAATTTATAATTATTTGAAAGGGTATTATAATGGAAAAATTGTGAATATTAAATTATATTACTATTTTTCAATTATGTCCCTGGTTAAGGATGGTTTTTGGTAGTGATAATGCATTGGTATTAACCATGGGGAAGTGAATATAGGGTAATATATTGTTCCTTTATGTTATTATTTCATGTGTTATATTTATTATGAATGAAATTAGAACTCTAGATACATACCTCTAAGAATATTTTTATTTGCAGGATGATAATAGGAACTTCCTGGAAATGTGCCTCTAGAATGTTGAAAAAAGGACTTGATAGTTCAGCTTGATGAGTGAGAGATCATTTACAGGAGAACAACACTGACTTTATATTGTTCAAGGGGACAGACCATGTTGGGATTGGAAAAAATAATTTGATATCACATGGTATTTTATGTTAGATCATTATCTCGCCTTCATGGAGACTTTCGACCTAAGATATTTGTGTTTTTAATTGAGTATATTCATAAAACATGGGATCATTCACATTTTTCTATAGAGAGAATAGTTATGATAAAATAGTATATGTCTTGAGGAAAAATGAAAATTGATGTGATATTTGGTCTTAGAATGAGCATTTAAAAGGCTTGATAATGATGGAATTCCAGGAGAAGTTCGAAGATCACCATTACCCAGAGACACTAATACAAGAGAGGGAAGCAATGCTTTTATGGTAGACCCAGGGAAGTATGTAATTGATTTCCTATTGTTGTAATTTTATCAAAATTCATCACATTATCCTATAACATGTAACAGATTCAGATTATGTAGAAATAATTTTTAAGGACGACCTTAATGGTGATATTATTCCCTATGTTATCATCTTTGGATTGAATATGTTTTCTAAAGTAGTGATTCAGTCTCTCAATTTTTAGGGAAACATATAGTACACTCTCAATCAAGGATATGTGGTTTCGGTTAAATGATCAGGAGGAACATCTTCTAAGGGTGGGAACTATAACAATAAAAACCATAACCAAAGAAGTGGTAAATAGTGTATCTAAGGAATATTTTCCTTTACTAAGGTAGGTAATTAAGTGTTATTATATTAGTAAGGTAAGTCAAATCACATTCATACACTGTGTCCTTGACCACTGATGGAGTGTCGAGCTTGTGTAAGGATGATTATGTAGTGAATGAATTGTATGGTTCCTGCACATGTGGTTATTAACAGAAGACCTAGGCTGATCTATAGTACCGCAAATGGGAATTTTACCTCGTACCATTTGGGTAGTTTTTTTTTCTGCTAGAGGTGTTTTTTAGGGTGGGATATGTGTTGCATAAGAAAATAGAAGTCATATCAGTAATTAGCACAACATCGAGGACTCAAACTGAAGAACATGGTAGATGGATTGGTTAGATTCAGGTAGATTACCTCACAATCATTGAGAGATAGTATTGTCCATCAATAGTTAGAGGTAGAATGAATATAGATTCTACACATACTAGAATATTATTTGATACAAGAGGCTCAAATTATTTTATATCTTATCATCATATAAATGGTTTGAGTTTGAGGGTGGAGCTTTTTGGGGGGGTTATGAAGAAGGACACATCATTGGGTGTATTATAAAAGGTCATCCATCTTTGAAAGGGGAGTTCTCTAATGTTAGTATTTATCAATTCTTATAGAGTCTGCACCAATATGAAATGTCATGTATTAGCATAATTGTTTGTATATATTTGTTGTAATAATTACTTTCCCGCATATATTATAATCATAGGAGAATATGTTTTACAACTCTTAAAGGTGAAAATTATGTTCATCATGGCGAATGAGATTTCTGAGTACACCGTGTGGGTCCAATTCATTAGAAAATTGGGGAAATCACATCCAAGATTATAAGTTATTGGTCATATAATGGGGGTGTGAAGAATAATATCATTCCCCCCATAGTTCATTATATTCATTACATATTTCATGGGGACATATTAGGGCTTTCACCTAATAGATATGTTGAGTTCATGATTGAGATAATTAATAGAGAAGAACCAGTTTTCAATCCTCCATACGAAATGGTGCCAGTATAGCTTTAATAGCTTAATAATTAAGTTTATGAATCTATTAATATAGGATGTATTCATCTAATTACATTACCTTGGGGATCACTGATCTAGTCATCCAAGATATTAGATGGGATGATATTCATGTGAATCAATCCTAGAATGTAAAATAGGGTGACATTTATAAACTAGTATCCTCTTATAGATAAAAATGGTATTTTTACTAGAGGAGGGTTTCTCATGTGTTCTAAATGATTGATTTTAGGTCAAGGTATCATCAGTAAAGAGTGATACCATCTGATATATCATGTGTTTTTGTTTCAGGATTAGGTATGTTTTGTATGATTTTGTTGTAATTTTTTTGTCGAAGAAAAAAACCTATTGTTTTATAGACATAATAAACCAAATATTTCATCCATATGTAGATCATTTTATTGTTTTTAATTGATAAAATATTGGTTTAGTCCTAGACAAATGAATAACATTCAAACCATATATAATTCATATTTAGTACACTAAGAGAGAATATGTTATTTACAAAGCTATCATTGTTTCAATTTTGTATCAATAAGATAAATTTTTGGGGTCACCTAATCTTTGAGTAAGGTGTTTCCATAAACCATGTAGTTTTCAGGAATATTTTTAATAGGATTAGGATATGAATGATTTTGATATTAAAATATTTTTGAGCTTCATAATATATTATTATATATCCGTTCATGAATTTTATCATTTGGTAGAAACAAATTCAGTCTAGACCAAGAAGGGAATTATGTTTGAATGGTCTTAAACATATGAAGATGCATTTCTAGAGTTAAAGAAAAATTTGACTACTTCAACAATTTTGATTCTCCCGGATATGGGTGAGTATAATATATTATTTTTTGATGTGTTTGGGATTTGTCTTGGAGCATTATTAATTTAGAGTAACCATGTTATGTCATCTATGTCATGATCTTTGAGGCCACATGAATGGAATTTTCCATCACATGATGTCGATTTGGTTATACTAGTTTATGTATTTATGTGCTGGAAACATTACATGTTTGGTGAACGTTTTATTTTGTATATCACTCACAAAATATTAATGTATATTTTTTGAAGTTATATTTAAATCATTATAATTTGACTGGGGTCAGTTATATAAATTCATCTAAATTTGATCTGTCATATACACCTAGAAATGGTAACAATGTTGTTGAATCAATGAACATGAATAAAAATAACTCATATAGTCATGTAGTCTAGTTGATAATGGAAATTGGGAAACCTATTCACCGAGATGCTTATGGATGTTTCAGATTAGTGGGGTTAGATGACCCTTGTGTCTTTTTAAACTGACTCTACACTAATAAGATTGAATAAGAAGTGGTACAATGAGGATCCTATGTTTTTGGTCTTGAGGGAATGGCTAGTTGGGTGGTATATTATGATTGGTTTATATAAGATAATTAAATCATATATTTCTGGAGCCCTGTTTTTTGTGACTATGAGTATGTGAGATCGCCTAATGTGTGAGTTTCTAACATCAATGTGGATAGTGTACCCCTAGTTTGAATATAATATTTTGTGACCTTCAATGTCCATTTTGGTGTCTAGACATGATTAATGAAATCATAGGTCTTGTGAAATGATGCTACAAATGTCATCATGTTGAGGCTGAGCATTAAAACTTTGGTGGTCTTTTAAATCCATTTTCCATTCCTTAATGGAATTGAAATGAAATAAATGAGGATTTTATGGTATGTATAATGAGGAAGACTCAGAATAATAATATAGTATGGGTGATTGTGGAATGGATGATGATATTACCCTATTGATTGAATTTGGAATACATTTATGGATGATCTGTTGGGATACTAATATGTTTGGGAGATAGTTAATTTTGTTAGGGTTCTTTGATGTATATTTTTGGAACAAGATCTAAACATTATTTCCCAATCCTAGAATGACTTGTATAAGGTTCTTGTGTTTCAATGTATGTATGTTCTTCAACATACTTATGGAAAATTTGAGCATACTATCCATGTGTTAAAGGATGTGATGAGGGATTTCATCCATGATTTTATGGGTCTTAAAAGATGAATATAACAGTAGTTATGTTATCCTCTTACAGTAGTTATTAATTCACTATTCATATGGCACCTTATAGGGATCTTTAGGGTAGGACATGCTGATAACCTTTATATTAGATGGAGGTAGGTGATTTAGAGTAGTTGGGATAGAGTCTAATATATAAAACATATAAACACAATAAGTTGACAGAAAATTATGGATACTACATAGAGTGAACATAAATCACATATCAATTGACATCATTAAACTCTTGATTTTATAATCAGTTACCAAGTATTTCATCTGGTTTCAACGATATAAGTTCTCCATAATATATGTATGTATGGAAAATTTGCACCAAATTTTCAAACCGTTTGATAATTTGGAGAGGATCAGACTGATGTCATATCTATTGGTTGTTCAATAGAATTAATGTACTATGTATAATGTTTTTAATCTATCACAAATTTTGCAGTTTCACATTATCCCTTCTAATGTGATCTATGTTTTTGATGTTAAGATTGAGGCTAATGTATCTATTGAGCCACAACTAATTGTTATTATAGATCAATGTGAGAATGTTTTTTGGGGGAATCTATGTCATTAGTCTGATAATTTTTTTAACATGTCTATGTTTAAGAGGAATCCTGGGTGTAACGCCCCGACCCCAGAATATAGGAGCTAATGCATTATTTTAAAACATTGGCATGATTACAAGTAATATTGTACTGAAGGACTGATCAGTTTTGTAGTCTTGGAATCACGATACATACATAGGTTCAACACTACAACTTGAAAATAAAAACAACACTAATTTATTCCTTTAGAAACATCCAACCTACCATGATTATTCTTGCAAGTAACTCATAACTAACTTCTCCATATCGTAGGAAAATAAAACATGAGAAAGGGGTGAGCTCAAATGCTTAGTAAGAGTATTCAATATAGTTAAAGATAACATAAACATTAGGCATGGTGAATAATTGAAAATACATGCCTTTTCAAATAAAAAACATGAACACTTTATGGTAGGAATATGAGTTGAGTAAATAATTCTATAAAGAAACAAGGTCATGTGTATTTTACTAGTCGAATAACCACCTGAAATATCAATAGAAAATATCATAATGATGGAATGCATAATTTCAGACATCATAACCACATAGTCTGGGACACGTTCCAATACTACAAATAAGATTTTTTCAAGGCCTTGTGCGAAGAAAGTAGTTTTCTAATGAGACCTGTAACAACCCGATATTTTATGATAAGTATTCTTTTTAATTTATTTGATGTCATGTGTTTTATGCTACAAGAAGATTATCATGTGCTATATGCAACACCGTATTATCTTTCATTATACGCAACAATATTCTTAGATTGTGTTACACACAATTTCAAGTTCGTTTGATAATAGTCATTCTACGCAACATTGAGTATATATATATGTATATATATATATATATTCAATGTATAAATGAAAATGGTTGGATTATGTTATAACAAAACAACAAAGGAGTCTTTCACAACACTTAACCCTAACTTGGATTGCATTACACGCAATCAAAACCTTCCTCAATAGCGTGTGTTGTATGCAATACCGAGTTTCACTAAACAACGATATGCTATTAAAATATTATTAAACTAGCCATTATGAATATTAATAATAACTTTTTGAAATTTTTTAATTTTCATCTTTCAAAATGGACTTCATTTTTGGATTCAGAATATCAAAATTATCCTAGGGTGAAATTTTGATATTTTTCTGAAAACTTTCAATTTTTAATGAATAGTGAAAACACTAGGTTACTATTTAAAAACCGACATTTTATTTAAATAATTATTTATTTCATTTAAATTTATTTTAGATCAAAATTGATACATAATACCTATATATGTTCAATACAATTCATTATATTTATTTTATAATAATTTTATATATATAAAAATTTTATTGAACTTTTGACCGTCTTCTACCCACCTCCTAGGAGAATTTGCAAATTTACATAAAACATATTTTTACCTCTTTTGTGAATGGAATTTCAAAAATCCAAGACACATGGTTGATGTCAGTAAGTAAAATTTGGTTCAATGTGATGAATTTTTTTTTGGTGAATAGTTTCTATTTACTTTTTTTCCACGGTTAAAATTAAATAGGGTAATTAAGAGGTAAAAATGATATTATTATTACCCTAACACATATCCTAATTCTATTGGATAAGTGTAATTCGACCAAAAACAACCTTAGGAATAAAATATGACCATTTAGGTCCACATGGATTAGATTAGGACATTTAATATTAATTTATTTAAAGAAGGGTTAAAATAGTTAATCTTAATGTCTAATAAGTAAATAATTTTTAATATAGGGATATACATAAGATAAATTTGACTATAAATATTTATTAAAATGTTAGAATGATTTCCTACATAAAGGTATTTTATTTGTAATTTTCTGACTTTAAATAATTTAATTTATTTATGACACAATGATGATATAGTAATTATATTATTAATGAAATATTGACATATTTGATGTTATAAATACCCAAATAAATGTAATGTGAGACTTTTTATGAATTAAAATAATTTTCTATGTTAATATTACATGTTAGTATTGATTTAATTAAAAAATTTCGAACTAATCATTCTGTTATGATTTTCACAAAAATCAATTACCAAATAGTGTCAAAATTGACATATAATAGTTTTTAAAACTAATATTATATTACTAATTGTTATATTATTATTTAAAATATATGTTTCGACCAAATGACTTAGATGATATTATATATATTAATAATAAAAAACTTGGGGTTCTTTTGGCTTGTTATAGTATTTTTATTAACCTTATAGTGTAAGAAAACAAGAAGACACGGTAAAAGTAAAATTATTTATCTTAAAGTTAAATCTAAATGATATGTTTAAAATAGATACATAAAATTTTCTCAATTCTATTGGATGACAGGATTTAGACCCATACCCACATTATCTTCGAAATAAATCAATTTGGAGCTATTAAAAACATAATATGACTTTATAATAAAATAATATATTTTTTCCAAACGTGCCCCTCTCCTCCCTTATAAAAGGGCACCCTCTCCCTCTCTTCCTCACACCACTTTGAGCTTTCAAGCTCTTCCAAACCATGAAAAATTATCTTCCCCACTTCCCTAGAAATATCCTAGAGTTCCTGGTCTTCTTCAATGACCAATTTTAGTGCCCTAAAATAAATTTTAAAGGAGGCACTTCGAGAAAGAGGTAATACCTTCTACCATTTTCTTCATGTTCCATTCTTCTTGTATTCCCTCTTCTTTAGTTGTTTCATTATGAGATATAACATCAGTATCACTCAACTGATATGTTATTATAAGTATGAAACAACCATATTTTACCATCTATTCATCCTACGGAAAACGAAATAACCGCGCATGCGTACATACGGAATACCGTCTCCATGACGTGGTGTAATCTATTTTCCACCACCACATTAATTGGATGGGTATAATGGTGTAAATAATAATTATATATGATTATTGTAAAGTGATATTGATTATTAAATATTATACATACACTTCAATACAATCCACGATCATGGGAATGATATAATCACTAGTGCGTACGTACGGACTACCGTCTCCACGATGCGATGAGATTCATTCTCAATGGTTAACCATTCATTAATGATTATAATGTATATATAATGAGTAATCATGAAATATATGACATAATAAGTATACTGGATTTATGTGTGTATATATATGTATGTCATCTACTTAATTTCATTCAATTCAATAAGGATGCGAAAACAACGTTCATGCGTATGTATGGCCTACCGTCTCCATGAACAGTGTATTTCTTTCCATTTATCGATCTATTATATATATGTATATTCTGAATATATATTATATAAAAATAATGTATTACATTATGGATGTAATTAATCATGATCTTTGTAATCATATGAATAATTACAAGTAAAAACACGAACGACAAATGAAACGATATTACCCAAAATGCTACTTTAACGTGAATTTAAAAAAGAATGGGTAATATAAAGTCATAAGTGAACCATATATGATATCATAATGATGAATAAGATTATGTAATAAGTCAATGACATTATTTAAATCATTATACAGGAGTTTCGGATTCATATCAAGCATATCGAATGAAAGGTAAGGGAAAATCTCACAATCTCATTTTTATCCGAGATTGTTTATACTTCAGAATTTACTGGGGAATAGTTATCATCCACATCCATGTTTCCTAAATATGTAATATTATTTCCATCCACCTACAATTGTTTAAATCCAATTTATACCCTTCAGTGAGTTTTTAGTAAAAGATATGAAAGGAATCTTTTGTCGTTTTTCGAACGAGGTAATTTTTTACTTTTCCGACATAAGTACGAGAAGAATGTTTTTTTAAATTATACGTATTGAATGGATTTGTTTAAAAAAACATTATTTCCAAGAAGCTTCCTTTACAAGTTTTCCAGTTTCTTTTTAATCAACTTCTTTTAGTTTAAAATTGTATGACATGTTAAGAAAGGAAAAATGATTTTGAAGTAGAAAGGATATTTTCCTCAAGAATGGAGTTCAATCATTTTATCAAAATTATTTTCCATCTATGATAATATAGGGGTATGTTTACATCCCTATTTCTACATTGTTCTGACTTTTTTGTGATGATATTATTTTTATGATGTCCTTCTATCTTATATGGATTGTGTTATGATGGCATGATATTTAAGAATCACATTTTTATTAAATTGGTTATGCTATGATATATGGTTTATGATTTTGTGGCACACATAAGAATGGTATCATTATGATATGGGTGGGACCTATATCTCCCTCCAATGCATTGATTAAAGATTTATATCTCATGAGATAGACATGGCTGGAATGGCATGTTAATCTGGTTCAGTGAAACAGGACTGAAACAAGGAGTGATCTCGGTTCAGAAATGGACTTTGTCCGCTAAGATAGTCTTGGCAATGAGTCTTGAATACTAAAAAATGATTCTCTATGATTATGTGTGTATTCCACAAAGTTTAATGTTTTATGTAATGATTATTGGGATTACATTTCACTACTATGATTTATCCCATGTTATGAAATTATGATCTCTTTTGCAGGTTATTATTTCAAAAATAATATGTTCTTATGAATATGATGTGATTGATATTTATTTTATTTACCCTTACTGAGCATTTGAGGTAACCCTTTTGCATTATTTCTTTTCCCCAGGTCAGGAAGAAGGATATTAAGTAGGATATTCTAAAAGGGACTCTAGATATGATGAAATAAATGGGAGATAGTGTAGATGATTTATAAACAAGTTGTTTATGTTTATCAGTTTCTAAAGACACTATACCTATACGGTCCTTTCATGGTTTTGTTATATTTTTGTAATAAGTATGCTTTAATTTTGAAGTAAAAACCATGTATCTAAAGTATGAGTCATTTTAGTTTGTATCAGAGGAAATGTTTAGTCAACCATTGGAAACTAGGATACGAAAACTATAGTGAGATACCTAGAGATATTTCTAAGGTATATCTAGGGATGTATCTACGGTTAAGTATAAGTATAGGTTATAGTCCTAGAATTAAGGTAATGATATTAGAATTAATCCAAAGATGTTAGATGTCGAAGGTACTCCCCCTTGATTATGTTATTTTCCTTGTATGATTTTTGCCTCTCACAGAATTCAATTTGTGTTTTAGTCAATGGAGGGAACCAGAAGGAATTCGGTTAACATTGAATCCAATGGACAAATTGGTGACTATGAGTAACAAAATTGTGTAATGCCTAGAGAGAAATATATTGTGATTATTCCAAATCATTCATTGTGATATATGATTAACAATGTGAAATTTAGTGGTATGCCTAATTCATCAAATAATAGGAAGATATACTTTTATTCATGTTCACATGTTGAGGAGCATAAAGAAAGGAAGATTGAGATTTCTAAAGAAGGGAAGAAGAACCTTGAGGAATATATCAAATAGAGGAACATTTGTTATCTGTGTGGAGAAAAGGGTCATAGAGTGACAGACTGTTATGGAGTTCAATGTCTTATTTGTGGAGAACATGGGCATTACCCAACTCAATGCCATGTCCTAAAAAGTTACTTCTAAATCAAAAAAGAACATATTCCATGACAATAATTGAAGAGGATGGATTGAAGTGTTTATGTATTGGTATTCAAGAATAATGCTATCGGGGTAAATTTATGGTGTATTAGAATATTTTTTTTTATTAGTCTATTGTGGTTTTCAATAATTTTATGGTACCGGTAACCATGAAAAGTGATTCAAATATTTTGAAAAGTATATGATATGTGCATAATGAAGGGATAAGGAGAAAATGAAATGTTTGACAGTATTCATGAGCTCATGATTGATATAAGGACTAAGTGATATCATGGTTTGAGTATATAGAATTGTGAGTATTTTGGTATGTGGAAAGTGTTAACTTTAAACTCCATTCATGTTTTCACTAAGGTTCAATGGGTATTCATTTTTTTCAAGAAAATACATTATTAAGGCCTTGGAATGTTTGGAACGTGACCAACAAGACATATATTATGATATATGGGGATCAATGATGTTATTAACATGCTTGTTATATGATCTCTTTGGTAATAATTTTCACTATAATATGAGTTTGGACAACAGTATTTTTGATAAGCCTAAAGATTGGAAAGGGTTATGTCATACATCAGATAGTATTGTTTAAGTCTAAGACTTTTTTTTGATATTATTTCAGGAATGTTATTATAATGTAGTTTTAGAAAAAGGGACAACCTACAAGACGGGCAACAATCTGTCGCGTCGGACAAGGCTGTGGAAATCAAACCCACAACCGAAGTGCAACTAGCCTTTATCGCCTACCACTGGCCTATAAGAAGTCCCGGGTTAGTAGAAACTAGTTTTATTTTATTAAACGGTTTTATATATGAAGTGTAAGTTCATTTTTGTAACCATATACGATTAATCTAACCATAAGAATTACTTATAACTTTTGCTACCCATTTGTTTGAAACAGATGGAATGACCCATCATTCAATCACATGATCTACTAACACATCACGAATAACAAATTCAACTTCATATATTTAAGGGATGTAGGGGAAATTGTTCAATTCACAAACAACAGTGAGATTGTACCAAAATCATGTAAGTATTTCTTTTAATTCATCAACTTTAGGGAAATGATCTTGAAAACCAAAAATGTTGTCCTAGTGCCCCTATATCTGATGAATCAGATGGTACCTTAGATCATCGCAAATCTATGGCTTTGTGATTGTTTGCTTTTTCATAGCCATGTCCTCACCACTCACCATCATAACTTGATGGTTAGATTTTTCTTCCATATCCATATTTTCACATATGTTCTCTTATGTGGAAACCCAATGATTAGTTAATTTGGGTAACCGTTACATTTCATACTTTAGTTTTTAAAGTTATGTTTTGGTCGCGTTTCAATTGAAGAAACTTTAAAGTAGAAAACCATGTAAAACCCCGATGAATTTCAAAGGATAAATTCATTTTAAGGGGGGGTAGAATGTAATAAACAGATATTTTATGATAAGTATTTTTTAAAATTTATTTGATGTCATGTGTTTTATGCTACAACAATATTATCGTGTGCTATACCCAACACTGTATTATCTTGCAGTAGACGCAACACTATTCTTAGATTGTTTTACACACAATTTCATGTTCGTTTGATAATAGTTATTCCACGCAACAATGAGTATATATATATTCAATACATAATTGAAAAATGGTTGGATTCTATTATAACAAATCAACAAAGGAGTCTTGCACAACATGTAACCCTAACTTGGCTTGCATTACACACAATCACGACCTTCCTCGATAGCGTGTGTTGTACGCAATATCGGGTTTCACTAAACAACGATATGCTATTAAAATATTATTAAAACTAGCAGTAATGAATACTAATAACCACTTTTTGAAATTTTTTCAATTTCATCTTTCAAAATGGACTTCATTTTTGGATTCAGAATATCGAGAATAGCCTAGGGTGAAATTTTGGTATTTTTCTGAAAACATTCAATTTTTAATGAATAGTGAAAATACAGGGTTACTATTTAAAAACCAACTTTTTTATTTAAATAATTATTTATTTTATTTAAATTTATTTTAGGTCGAAATTGATACATAATACCTATATAAGTTCAATTCAATTCATTAGAGTCATTTTATAATAATTTTAGATATATAAAAATTTTATTGATCTTTTGACCGTCTTTTACCCACCTCCTAGGAGAATTTGAAAACTTAAATAAAACATAGTTTTTCACTTTTGTGAATGGAATTTCAAAAATAAAAGAGACAAGGTTGATTTCAGTAAGTAAAATGTGGTTCAATGAGATGAAAATAATTTTTTGTTATTAGTAACTTTTTACTTTTTTCCACGGTTAGAAGTAAATAGGGTAGTTAAGGGTAAAAATGATATTATTATTACCCTAAAACATGTCCTAATTCTATTGGATAAGTTTAATTCGACCAAAATCCACCTTAGGAATAAAATATGACCATTTAGGCCCACTTGGATTACATTAGGACATTTAATATTAATTTATTTAAAGAAGGGTTAAAACAGTTAAAATCAATATTTAATAAGTAAATAATTTTTAATATAGGGTTATACATAAGATAAATTAGACTATAAATATTCATTAGAAATATAAAATTATTTCTTACATAATATTATTTTATTTGTAATTTTTAGACTTTATATAATATGATTTATTTATGACACATTGATGATGTAGTAATTATATTATTAATGAAATATTGACATAATATATGTTATAAATAACCAAATAAATGTAATTTGAGACTTTTTATGAATTACAATAATTTTATATGTTAATATGACATTTTATTATTTATTTAATTAACTTTTTTTCGAAATAATAATTATGTTATGATCTTCACAAAAATCAATTACCAAATAGTGTCAAAATTGACATAAAATTGTTTTTAAAACAAATATTATATTATTAATTGTTAATTTATTACTAAAAATATAAGGTTCATCAAATGTATTATATAATGTTATATATATTAATAAAAACAACTTGGGGTTCTTTTGGCTTGTTATAGTGATTTTATTAACCTTATAGTGTAAGAAAACAAGAAGACACAGTAAAAGTAAAATTATTTAACTTAAAGTTAAATTTAAATGAAAAGGTTAAAATGGATATCAAAACATGTATAAATTATATTGGATGAGATGATTTAGACCCATACCCACCTTAACTTAGAAATAAATCAATTTGGAGCTATTAAAAACCGAATATGGCTTTATAATAATATAATATTTTTAGTTTTTCCAAAGGCGCCCCTCTCCTACCTTATAAAAGGGCACCTCCTCCCTCTTTTCATCACACCACTTTGAGCCTTAAAGCTCGGCCAACCCCTGCAAAATTCTCTTCCCTGCTTCCCTATAGACATCCTAGAGGACCTTGTCTTCTTCAAAGACCAATTTTAGTTCCCTAAGAGAAAGTTTAAAGGAGGCACTTCGAGAAAGAGGTAATACCTTCTACCGTTTTCTCCATGTTCCATTCTTCTTATACTCCATCTTCTTTAGTTGTTTCATTATTAAGTAAAAAATTAGTATCACTCCTATACTTATATTTTATTATAAGTATTAAACAGACATATTTCACCATCTATCCATCCGACGAAAAATGAAATCACCGCGCGTGCGTACGTACGGAATACCGTCTCCACGCCGTGGTGTAATCTATTTTCCACCACCACCTTACATGGATGGGTATAATGGTGTAAATAATGATGGTATATAATTATTTTAAATTGATATTTATTCTGAAATAATATACATACACTTCAATACAATTCCATGATCATGGGAATGATATCATCACTCGTGCGTACGTACGGACTACCGTCTCCATGACGAGATGAGATTCATTCTCAATGATTAAACATTATTGAATAATTATAAAGTATATGTAATGAGTAATAATGAAATATATGACATAATTATGTTACTGGATTTATGTGTATATATATATATATATTTCATCTACTTAATTCCATTCAATTCAATAATGAAACGAAAACAGCGTTCATGCGTACGTATGGCATACCGTCTCCATGAACGGTGTATTTCTTTCCATTTATCGATCTAATATATATATGTATATTCTTAATATATATTATATATAAATCGTGTTTTACATTCTCGATGTATGTAATCGTCATCCATGTAATCAAATGAATAATTACAAGTTAAAACACGAACGACAAATGAAACGATTTTACCCAAAACGCTACTTTAACATTAATTTATAAAAGAATGGGTAATATAAAGTCATAAGTGAACCATATATGATATCATAACGATGAATATGATTCAGTAATAAGTCAATTACATTATTTAAATTATTATACATGAGTTTAGGATACATACGAAGCATATCAGACGTAAGGTAAGGGAAAATCTCACAATCTCATTTTTATCCGAGATTATTTATACTTCAGAATTTACTAGGGAATAGTTATCATCCACATCCATGTTTTCTCAATATGTAATATTATTTCCATCCACAAAATATTGTTTAAATCCAATTTTTACCCTTCTATGTGTTTTTAGTAAAAGATATGAAAGGAATCTTTTGTTGTTTTCGTACGAGGTACTTTTTGACTTTTTCGACCTAAGTACGAGAAGAATGGATTTTTTTAAAACAATTATTTCCAAGAAGCATCCTTTACAATTTTTCAAATTTATTTTTTATCAACTACTTTTAGTTTAAAATTTTATGACATGTTATGAAAGGAAAAAAGATTTTGAAGTAGAAAGGATATTTTACTCAAGAATGGAGTTCAAGAATTTTATCAAAATAATTTTCCATCTAAGATAATATATTGTTCTGTTTCTATCACTATTTTTTCATTGTTTTGATTATGTTATGATGAAATTAATTTTATGATGTCCTTATATCTTATATGGATTGTGTTATGATGGCATGAGGTTTAAGAATCTGATTTTTATTAGATGGGTTATGCTATGATGTATAGTTTATGATTTTATGGAACACATAAGAGTGGTATAATTATGAGATGGGTGGGACCAATATCTCCCTCTAATGCATTGGTTAATGATTTATATCTCATGAGATAGACATGGTTGGAATGGTAGGTTAATATGGTTCAGTGAAACATGACTGAAACCAGGAGTGAACTCGGTTCAGAAATGGACTTTGTCCACTAAGATAGTCTTGGCATTGTGTCTTGACTACTAAGAAATGATTCTCTATGATTATGTGTGTATGCCAAAATGATTCATGTTTTAAGTAATTATTATTGGAATTACATTTCATTACTATGATTTATCCCATGTTATAAAATTATGATCTCTTTTGCAGGTTATGATTTTCTAAATGATATGTTCTTATCAATATGATGTGATTGATATTTCTTTTGTTTATCCTTACTGGGCATTGGAGCTCACCCTTTTGTTTGTTTTCTTTTCCCCAGGTCAAGAAGAAGGATATTATGTAGGATATGCCAAAAGGGACTCTAGATATGATAAAATAAATGGAAGTCAGTGTAAATGCTTTATGAACTATTTGTTTATGTTTCCCAGTTTCTAATGACACCATAACTATACGGCCCTTTCATGGTTTTGTTATATATTGTAATAAGTATGCATTAATGTTGATGTAATAACCATGTATGTAAATTATGGGGCGTTATAAGACCTACCGATGCATTGAGTAGCTATAGAGAGATTCTCCCATCCCTTACTCTATCCAATGAATTCCTCATATGAAAAGTATGAAACATAACATAAACATTTGTATTAAAACTAGCATACGAAATATCCTTACTTTATCCAAAAAACCATGAATGGTATAAAAAATAGATCATCCGTAGTCAAACATAACTCATTTATTACAATATAAAATATTGTATTGTAACTAATGATCCTCAAATCAAAAATAATGATGGATTCTTATATAGATTGAAATAATCCTCAAAAATATTTGAAAGAAGTATCCCCATTTTTCTTGAAAACATTTAAAAGTCACACTATTTGTCAAAAATCAGTTTAAAAATAGATTATATTATCAAAGTATCCCATAAAAATTTCAAACATTTAAAATTAATTTTTTGTTTAAAACATTAATGTCCATATAAATAAATCCTTAAACCATTTTTAATACATGTACATTAATGAGAATTATTTAGAATAATAAATATTTAAAACATTTAAAATGTTATTCTAGTTAGAGTTCCTAACCAAAATAGAGACACTTGAATACAAATAATTGAGGTAATAAATTATTTATAATATCATTAGAATAAAGGGATTAATGATTTAATATGTCAATGAACATTATATACAACATATAAAAGTGAATTGGAGTATAACAACAAAGATGTCTCAGTGGAATGTAAATTGAGATGGAATCTCTTATAAAGGTCATATCCTTATGTTATGGATAAATAAATGACATAATTATGTGAGAAAAATATAAATACACTCAGTATGATTTAATATTCACTGTAATTCAATCAGAGGACATTCACAAATATTCTTGTAAAAACAACACCAACGAATTGGATTTTTAACTCAATAAACGGAGATTGAGTTAAAATTACTCTTATCATGTTCAAAAATATTACTTGAGAATTTATAAATGAAGTGATTATGTGTATCAAATGTATATCCACAAAATTGAGAGTGGAAATTAATATTTAAATAATAATTAGTGATTCCACACAAAATCATGGAGTAAATTAATCAATGAAGTATGCGTAAAGCCCAATGAGTGGAAATTGAAATATGAAATTCCCTTACCGATTTGGTAACTAATGAAACATACACCATAAGAACCAAGTATCATACAACGAAGATGTAAATACCCATACATTAAATTATATTGAAAAAATAATAAAATCATGGGTAGTACATAATAAACAAAAAAGGAAATAGTGTCTAATATAGCATGAATCTCTCGTGAATAAATGTGAGATGAAAAACCCTTACATCATTGTAATCAATCAAGTCATATGAACTAAAGTTAAAAAACACCAAATGAAACACATAATACCCTAAATATAAAGATAATAATGATAATATATATCCAATGTATGTACACAATAAACATCATTCAATATATAAGTGGTGAACAATGGAAATCTCATAGAATTTAAAGTGAGGTAAGAAACCCCTTTCCTTAAGTATGACTTGTCTTGTATGTTCATTGTTTATCCTGAATAATAAACTTAAGTTTATTTCTAATTGATTATGAAAATAATTCATGTTTATTATTCCTTTTATATCAGTTATTACCATTCCATAATAATTAGTTTTTTATTTGAGTACATAATGGATATTTTATCAATGTTCGAAACATGAGTCAAAAATGAACTTGTTATTAATACTATTTTTCCATGTGGTTAAAAGTCCATTATCTCCAAAATGATATGGATAATTTAGATATCATATATATATATGTATATATATATATATATTATATCTAGTATATATGTCTATATATAACAGCACATAAAATTTGGAGATAAGAAATGAAATTTAGCATTCATGGACACTTTAAGCCGTATGTACGCATGAACGCTACTTTCATTTCTATTTTGTATTTTAATAAAAAAATACATAATTATACATGGGTTTATTATAATTAAAGTATAATATAATATATAATATCATTAATTATACCATTTATATGTCCCACATAAGGCATTAACGAGTCATATCATTTTGAGGGGGCAGTATTCCACACTTCCTCAAATTAAATTATCCTCTTTTACCCATAATAGAATCCATAAAATAATGATATAAATGGAAAACAAAAAAGAATAAATAAAACATAAAAATAATATATATATATATATATAGTTCCATATTAATGACCACCATGAGAGGTGGTATGAGATAATCGAACAATCATCATTTCGTGAGGCGTTAGTTTTCCATCTCCAGAAACATTATGTTTTTACCCATTAAATGGAGGCATGTGAAAGCTTAGTTTGAATCATTCTCATGAAATCATACTATTAAACTGAGGATCCTGGAGTTTTTATATAATAATGTAATAAAAAGTGGTTAGGGTGTTGGAGAAGTAAAATAAATTAATATAAAACAAAATAATTTAAGAGATAGCATTACCTTAAATTTGGGTATCTTGTTTTGGTTTGAACAAAAAGGTAATATTGAAGTGCCTTATGCAAAAGGTGAGGCTTCTATAAGTAAGGGGCTCTCTTGAGATATTATTTTTCAATTTTTGGACGAGCCAAGGGGCTGGAGAGGTGTGTGGAATTTATTGAAGTGGTTTCCTTTTATAATGGGGCGGAGGGGATCTTTAAAAAGTGTGAAAATATTATTTTAATATATATTGATATTCAGTTTATAAAGGTCAAAAACTAATTAAACTCAAATTCATGATGACTCATGGTCGAAATAATTTTATGCAATAATAATTGGACAGGTTTTGATATGATTTTAATATTAATAATAATATTTATTCTAATCCTTTATTAGTGTGGTAAATACTACATCATTATTGTGTCATAAATAATTTAATTTATATGATTTGTAAAAATTATAAAACAATTAAAATAATGTAGGAAAATTTGTTATCTTTCCAATTATTATTTATAGTCAAAAATATGACTTATATAACCCCATCTAAAAATTGATGTATTAAAAGATATTTGTTAATGTCATTTTTATCTTTACATTAAGCTGATTAAAATAAAGTGTCATTATCATTCTTATGTGGCCCCATGGGGTCCCAAAATTGACCCATGGATGACCATGTTCGGCCATGACATATACAATAAGTTTAGGACATGTTTTATGGTAATTTTGTATTATAATAATATTATTTTTACCTTGAATTAACCTATTTACCTTTAAATATAAGTCAAAAGTTACGATTCACTAAAAATTATTTTAATCTTATTGAAAAAAATTTTACACACTAATAACAACCATATATCTATTATTTTAAAATTTTAATTCATATTAGTGATAAAATTTAACTTAAATAAAAAATTTGGATTTTAACTACTACTTAGGGCTTATCTATTCATAAAAAAATTGATGTTTTTCAGAAAAAGACCAAAAATTAATCCTATGATATATATGATATTCCAAATTCAAAAATGATTTCTATTTTAACAAATTAAAAATTTATAAGTTTGATTAATTAATTTTAAATTACTTCCCGTTTTCAAAACAAATAGCGTGTTTTTAAGAAATAATAATTATCAAAACCTTGACACTTATTTATTTATAATTTCAATGTAAAATTAATTCCAATGACCAAGATTGGATTAAAGTGTAAAAATATAATCTAATTAAACTTAAAACCCAATTTTAAATATAATCTAACCATAAAAATAAATTATATTAAAAGGCAGTTTGGAATTAAAATACATTATTTTTCATTATTCATAAAAAATGAATATTATTAGAAAAATACCATAAATTTACCCAAAGTAAATATTGATGTCCCGAGTATAAAGAAGAATTTTATTTTGTCAAATGGATCATATAAATGTGACCAGAACTATATTTATATAGGGTTATCCATTAAAAGGCGGTAAATCAACCCTTTAAATTAAATTATGTTTAAAATTAGATTCATTCACATTTGTAGCCTCTAAATTTTATTTGATAAATGGAAAAACATTTAACAAAAATATATAATCATTTTTTAGTTAGTTCTGTTGATTAATGCCATTACAATGGATAGGTGTTAACTAACATTTAAAATAATAATATTTAATTATTAGTGTGCAATGTATGATTTCAAAGAAACCCATTATTGGGTATCGGGTATACCATTGAACATAGTGTTACCTTAAAATTAGAATTAAAATTTAGTTCAAAAATATTAATAAATATGAAAAATGTAATGTTGTCTATTTAATTGGGTTGTCACATCCTTCCCCCTTTAGGTAATTGTGTCCTCACAATTTTAAAACTAGGATTGGAAATTTCATTAAAAGTCCCACTTTGGAAAAGAGTTAGTAAAACTATCACTTTAAAAGAAAGAAACAAATATACAAAGGTCACCTAAGATAAACCATACTAGGATTCCAGGTAGAAATACATGGATATGGAAGATAAACTAAGTGTCATTTTCTGATTGAGAGGGATAGAAAACATGATCAGGAGAAAGTATACAATAAGAAAACAAGAAACATTTGATGAGATAAACGGTCATTAATTTCCCAGTAGGAAAAGAAAACGGATAATGTTTTTTTTGTTTTAAATTCCATTTATTAATGTTAAGGAATTTATTTTTGTTATTGACTAAGAACATAAATACATATACTTACGTTTTAAGTAGAGTTTCATTCATTAATAAATTCCTACCACCAACTCATCTTTTTTTCAAACGATGAGTATTCAAAATGACTTGATCACACCAGAAGAGATAGAAAAAAAATCAAGAGAATCACATGATCCATAATGGATAAAAAATATATTTACCTTTAATTTATAGATTAATCACCACCAAAATGGTTATTACAAGATCAGATTATCCCTAAACTAATATTAAAGCCCAAAACATAGAAGAATTTGGTTATGTAGTCTTCCACATTAAATTGTATCTCCAAATAACATCGACTACGCTAAAAGTCACATACTCTAAAGTAATTATCCTAATCAAATGTTCTCTATGATAGGTTAATAATTTCCATAAATGACAGAAAATAAAGCTTAAAATTCCCCATTAATCCTAAAATGAAATCTCATAGTAATCTATTTTCCTTAGGTATATGGTATTCCCAACAGAGTAAATGTCTTCTGAAATAACATTTATCACTTAATCACCAAATCATTTTCCTATAATAAGGATATCCATATGTTAAGACATATGATCCCAAATAAACTTAGTATTGATCAATAATATCATTTAACTAAAATAAATTTTTCACATTAACCTGGGACTTCACATATACCAGTGGTGGGTGAAAAATATCGATCACACTATTGTTGTGGGTTTGATTCTCACAGCTTTGTCCGACGCGACAGTTTTTCACATAGTCTAAGAGTTGTACTTCTTAAAAAACTATATAATTTTATAACATTCCAATAAATGAGATAGATCTCTCAAAATAACTATAAAATCATTTCATCATAAATTTTATCTCATACCTCTCATTTTCGTTCTAAAATTTAATAACTCTTAATTTCATTAAACTCAATGATCACATAAAACCAAATAGTTATTTATAACAATATCCACAAGGGAAAAGATAATTCTTCCTCATGAATCATTTTCAAATGACAAACTGTAGGATTACAAATACAAGAGAAAAGTCTTCCAAAGTAATCTCATCAACAAAGATCACTAATACTTTTTAAACATTTCTCGATCCATTTATTTCAACATAGATTCTTTCTTGACCAAGAGTATATCCTATAGAATAGCGAATTCACTTAGTTAATGTAAAGGTCTCCTATATTAATGAAAATGACTGTAAATGGATTGTTAGGAAAATTTTTATTTTTTTCCACAGTACTCTTCTTTTTTTTCTCGGCAATTCATTACTTTTTATCCTTCTTTCCCACACATAAAGAAATTAATTAGTACATTAATACACCTTTCTAGGTGTCTCCTACCACATTTCCAGCATGATTGAAAATTAGCATTCTTTTCTCCATGCCCATCACTATTGGAGCTCTTTTCATTCACCACTTTCTCTTTCTTGTTTATTCCAAGAGATGGTTAATATATTTGTTGTTGATCATATTTTTTGATAACTGATTCAGCATAAGCACTATATCTTTTTCACCTGTAAACATTCCATTTTTTTGCTCATTACCACCACTGTTAAAACCATGTACATCAAGATCAAAGTTACTATGACTTCTTTGTAATCTAGCCATTGACTAAAACCCAAAAAAATATTCTGAGTAATAATAATCCAAAAAACATTTAGAGAAAATCATGATACCTTATTTTCAATTTAAAACAGCTTGTGATTAACCAATGTCATTTATTCTCATCTTATATTAAAATCCTTCAATGTTGTCTTTAAAGGGAATGTAAATTAAATTAAGCATTCCCCCATATGAGTGTTGTAATCAAATGTGCAGGAAGGCCCATTGTCGTGTACCAGAATACCGTAGTTCAAGCCCGAAACTCCTTGTCAAAGTTTTCAATCCTAGGTACATCTGTGCTAGAGAAATATCTACCTGATCGTATCCAGACAAGGATATATTTCTTGTAAAATACACAAAATCTCTACATTACCAAAATTCAGGCATGTTTTTCTAAACTAATCATAAATTTCTATCATAGGGTAATGTTCTCTAATCATAGTTTATAAAAATCTAATTTCCATTGTCTGTATTAAACTTTCTCAGATACCAACTATAATGCCCCAACCCCAAAATCCAAGAGCCGGTGCATTATTTTAATACATTCGTATGATTACAAGGAATTAAGTCTCAAAGGACCGATCAGTTTAGTAGTCATGGAAAAAATATACATACATAAGATCAACACTACAACATAAAAAACCCCTAATGTATTCCATTAAAACATACAAGCTTCCATGATTATTCATGGAAGTCACTCATGACTAAATTTTTCATATCCTGGGAAAATAAAACATGAGAATGTGGTGAGCTCAAACAATCAGTAAGAGTAATCAATATAGTGGATGATATCATAAACATTAGGCATGGTGAATAATTGAAAATTCATGACTTTACAAATAATTAACATGAAAACTTATTGGATGGTTTATGAGCTGGATAAGTAATTCCATAATAAAACATTGTCATGGGTATTCTTCTAGTTGAATAACCATGTGAAATATCAATAGCTAATCTCATAATGATGGAATTCATAATTTCGTACATCATAACCACATAGTCAAGGTTGTGTGCCAAGACTACAAATAAGATTTTGTCAAGGCCGTGTGCCAAGACACTAGTTTGTCTCAAGAGACATATCGATGCATCGAGGAGCTATAGCGGGCTCCACCCATCACATACTAAGTCTAATGCCTTCATTATATAAAAATTTTGAAACATAACATAAACATTCGTATTAAAACTAGTATACAAAATGTCAATACATTATCCACAAACATTGAATGATATAAAAAATAGCACACATCCACAGTCAAACATAACTCATTCAATAAAATATGGAAGATTGTATTGTAACAGATTAACCTCAATCAAAAATAATTAAGGATGTTGACATAGGTGAAAATTGTCATCAAAAATCTTTGAGAGAAATATCCCATTTTTTTATCGAAAACATTTAAAAGTAACACTATTTTTTATAAAGCCGTTTAAAAATATATTTTTGAATCAAATTGTCCCATACCACTCTGAAACATTTAAAAAGAATTTTTATTTTAAAATTTTAATTTCCATATCAAAAAATCCTTAAAAACATTTTTAAAACATTATCATTAATGATAATGATTTAGAATATTAAATCATTAAAACATTTAAAATGATATTTTAGTTAGAGTTTCTAACCAAAAGAGAGACACTTGAATAAAAATAATTGAGGTAATAAAAACATTATAATATCATTATAATAATGGGATTCATTATATACTATGTCAAAGTACATTATATAAACCATATAAAATTGAATTGGTGTATAAAAACAATGAAGTATTGATAGAATGTAAATTGAGATGAAATCTCTTATAAAGACTACATTATTAGGTTAAGGATAAATCAAGGACATAATTTTGTTTGAAAAATATAAATACTCTAAATATTATTGGATATTAGGTGTAAATCAATCAGATGACATTCATACCTATTCATGTAAAAATAACACCAATGAAATGGATTTTTAACTCAATAAATGGAGATTGAGGTAAAATTTATCTTATCAAGTTGATATCGAAAAAATGAGAATTTATCAAGGGAGTGATTATGTGTTTCGAAGGTATATCCAAAGAAAGGGTACTGGAAATTAGTAAAATTATAATAAATAGCGATTCCACACATAATCATGGAGTAAAATAATCAATGAAGTATGCGTAAAACCCAATGAGTGGAAATTGAAATTTGAAATTTCCTTACCTATTATGTAACTTATGAATCATACAACACTTGAAAAATGTATCATACAATGAAGATGTAAATACCCATACATTAAATTATATTTTAAAAATAATACAATCTTAGGTAGTACATACTCTACACAAAATGAAATAGTGTCCAATATAGCATGAATCTCACGGGAATAAAAGTGAGATGAAAAACCCTTACTTCATTGTAATCAATCGAGCCGTATGAAAAAAAGAAAATAACCACCAAATTAATCCCATAATACCATGAATATAAAGATAATAATGATAATATATATCAAATGGATGTACAAAATACACCTAATGCGATAAATAAGTGGAGAACAATGGAAATCTCATGTAATTAATAGTGAGGTAAGAAACCCCCTACCTCAATTATAACTTGTCTTGTATGTGTCACGACCCGTCCTCGGGGCCCGTGCCGTGACTACCCCAAGCCCGCCTTCCATAGGCCAGGGGCTGGCGACTAGCACCAAAGGCGTAAAATCCCGATAACTGGGAAGGCATTGCCTTTATAAAAGAAAACAAGCACCACAGAGTACAAGCGGAAGTAAACACTAAGTACAAAAAGAAGAGCTGAAAAGTAAAAAGGGGCCGGAAATACAAGCCCAAGTGTAAAGTACAACTCGAAAGGGAAAACAACGACTGAAAAGTAAAGCTGCTACGCTGAGATGTCCACTGGAAATCCCACCTGAAGGGTGGGTACAGATAGCTCCTCTGCTCCTCGGGTCCCGCCATCCGCTCCGAGTATGTCCCGCCCAGTGGTCCACCTCCGGGTACCGCCTCGTCGTATAGTCCACCTCCAGGTACCGTCAAGTCCTCGAACCTTCGGCTTCTGTCAGCACTGTCCGTCGTCTGCAACCAACACAACGAGGTGCGGGCATAGCCCGTGCAGGGGTGAGTATAACGATACTCAGTAGGGACCCCGAGACCCTCAAGGTCTCACTAAAACCAACAAGGATAAACACAAGAAGATCTCAACAGATAAACTCTACTTAGGTATATGCCCATACATATACCTAAGTTATCACGTAACCCATCTCAATCATGAGGAAACACAAGGATTGTGAAAAGTCTCAGCTCAAACCAGGATTTTCATTATCGAAACCGTAACTGCTGAAGAGCTCCGTCTCTAGAGTGTACAGTGGTCCTGTCACGACTCCGAGGTCGCCGCTCACTAACCTAAGACTGCTGAAGTACTCCTCCTGTCGAGTACTGCGGGTCTGCTGCCAACTACCAGGCGCTCCGTCCGCTGAGGGTCTGCTGCCAAATACCGGGCGCTACCCAGATAGCCTACTGAGGTACTCCTCCTGTCGAGTACCGCGGGTCTGCTGCCAACTACCAGGCTCTCCGTCTGCCGTGGGTCTACCGCCAAGTACCGGGCGCTCCGTCCACTGGGCTAGTCGACTCACTCCAAGTCGAGTCGGTCAAGCAGTCGTCAGGTCTCAGCCGGCTACACGGTCTCCGTACTCTGCACGCTCGTCTCCGGGAGGGTCCGCTCCACGAGCTACTGGTCGATACTCCAAGTATCACAAAGTCCCGCAAAGAAGTATCTCAAAAGTCCGTCTCGTCACAAGGGTCTCAACGCAACAGACGGCGCGTCGATCGGACGCCCGGTCTGTGAGTTATTAGCCTTTTCGTCCCAGGGGCCCGGTTGGTTTCGACTGCGAACCAATCCCGGCCGTATCTCAACTGTACCCCGAACTCCCATAGGGTATACTCATAGGGACCGTTACTAAACGTAAACACCAACGCCGTTGACGGTTCGTCAAACGGACGTCCGGTCTGAAAGATATCAGCTTTCCCGTTCCAGGGGCCCGGTTGGATTTCGGGTACAATCCAACCCGGCCATACTCTGACTGCATCCAAAACTCGGGCGGAGTATGTCAAAAGTTCCGTCTCATCAAGAGGAAGTCAACGAAACAGACGGCGCGTCAATCGGACGCCCGGTCTGTGAGTTATTGGCTTTTTCGTCTCCGGGGCCCGGTTGGTTTTTAAGGCAAAACCAACCCGACCGTACTCCACATGCGTCCAAACCTCGGGCGGAGTATGACAAAAGATCCGTCTCATTAAGAGGAACGCAACGCGACTGACGGCGCGTCAATCGGACGTTCGTGGCTCAAGATATGAGTGTTTCCGCTCCGAAGGCCCGGTTGGTTTCGTGAACGAACCAACCCGGCCGAACTCAAAGTAATCCGAAACCTTTAGTGCGATATACCGAAATGACCGTCTCGATCCAAGAATCGCGTTGCCGCAGACGGTTCGTCATTCGGAGGTCCGAGGCTCATGTTATGGGCTAAAAACCAAATCTGGTTCGAAACGGGGGGGTCCGGGTCCGGGCCGACCCGGCCCGACCCCCCCCCCCCCCCCCCGGGGCGGCGCGGCGGCGGCGCGGCGGCGCGGCGGCGCGGCGGGCCGCGGCGGGCCACGGTGGCTTGGCGGCCGGCGCCGCATGGAGGCCGCGCGGGGGGGCGGCTTGTCGCCGCAAGGAGGCCGCGCGGGGGGGGGGGGATCAAACCCCCGCAGATTGTTTAGGCGGCGCGGCCTTGTGCCGCGCCATTTGAAAGAAACGGCCCCCGCAAGTGGGGGCCGGCTGGAAACGAACCGGGGGGGGCTGCTGCCCCCCCCCCCCTCCTTTAATGAACCGCCCCCCTCATTAAGAGGGGGGTTTTGTTGAACCGGCCGGGGGATTTATTCCCCCGGTTTTATGTCATCCGGCCGGCCAGCTGGCCGGCCGGTTTTTACCAACGGGACCGGAAATTCCGGTCCCGCCTTCAACTTCCGACGCCGGCGGCCCGGCCGCCGGTCTTCACATCCCGCCGCGGCCCGGATCCGGCTGCGGTCTCCTCGTCCCGCCGCGGCCCGGAACCGGCCGCGGTGTTCGTCGTCTAGCACGGTGCGACGGCACCGCGCCCCTTTCGCCGTGCTTTGATTCTTTTCAACGCGGCGCGACGGTGTCGCGTTCTTGAAGTTTCTACCCCGGCGTGGCGCGACGGTGCCGCGTAAAAATAAACGTATGGTAATCCGCGTGGTGCGACGGCACCACGCCACTTTGCTTCCACCACAAGAATTAAACAAGAACGATGGAGGGGGGTTCGGCCGGGTTCGTGCGGTCCGGCCCCCCCTCGCGTTAACTATAACACTTAAATAAATTATTTCAAAGCCTCACGTAGACATGCGATCCACGAGCAAGAAATGGAATAATTAAAGAATTAAACAACAACCCCTACCTTGGTATAAGGTTCGAAGATTTGTCTACGTTCCGCGGAAGACGACGACGCGGAGGTCGGGCGTCGCGGTCGTCGTTCGTCAAATTCGACGACGAAGAGGCGCGTCCGAAGAGGCACGCCGTTGGCGAATCCTTGTACGCCGACGAAGGTTGTCCGAGGAAGGTGCGGTGTTCTCTCTCGTTGACACCGAAGACGAAGAAGAGCGGAGCGGCGTTCTACGTCGGAACTTGAGCGTTCTACGTCAAGTCTCGAGGAAAGTCAAATAAAAAGGAAACAACGAACTCAAGAACCCCTACCTCGATAGTCGCACGTTGACGGAGTCGTGGAATATCGGTGTCGATTCCTTTGACGTCGGAGGAAGAGTCGTTGTCGATGGCGTTCGTCGCGGAAAAGATGATGCGGAAGAAGTACGTCACGTCGCGGATATGGCGTCGCGGGAAGACCGTGTTCTTCGGCGAAGAAGTTCTTCGTTGAAGAACGGCATTCTTCGTGTTCTTCGTCAAGTTGAAGAAGAAGAAGAAAAGCTTCCAAAGCTCTCAAGAAATCCTCCCAAGGTGGTAAAAGAATCCCCTAGAATAATATAAGCTTTAACTTATATTATTACATAACTTAACCACAAGAATTTCAAAGGTTTGAAATTCAAAAAGGGTTTAACTCCCATAATTAATTAAGTAACCCAAGTTGACAACATTAAATGAAATGAGTTAAAGGGGAGGTTTTGAGAGAATTTGAGGAGTTGGGGTTCGTGTGGACCCCACCTCACTTAATCCTCCCAAGGGAGGTTAAGTGGATGTGGGTCCCACTCCCAACTCCCTTTGGTAGGACTTAACTAGATAAAAAATAAAAATTTGTTCCTCACAAATTTTATTTAACTTAAACTAAAAACCCAAAAACTAACTTTCAACCCGCAAAAAACGCAACTTCCGAAAAGGTCTCATTAAGCAAATATCGGCGCTGCGAGTTCATCGGTGCCCTCGGATTTCAATTCCGAGCACCGTATCAAAAGTTAGAAATACCCGCTCGTTCGTTCACTGAACGTACCCGAGCCAAACTTCAGAAATTAATTCCGGGCACTCCGGACCTCGGAATCAGGTGCCGTCTGAAACCGCGCTCTTGTAAAATTCTAAAGAAAATTAAGAAAAAATTTCCCTTGAATTTTACGGATCTTTACATTACTCCCACCTCAGGACTTTACGTCCCCGTAAAGATACAACAAAAACTAGGGAAACAAAAGAGGGTACTCAGCACGCATATGAGCCTCCCGCTCCCATGTGCTCTCCTGGAGATTCCCATGCCGCCATCTGTTGCGCACAAGAGGAATCAATCGTCCATGTAGGACCCGCTCCTGTCGATCCTCTATCTCCGCCGGGACCTCCGTAAAAGTCGCCCCATCGTCAACGTCAAGCTTCCCATGGTCAAAGATGTGCGTCGGGTCGTGCACGTATCTCCTCAGCTGAGACACGTGGAAGACGTCGTGCACCCGGTGTAACTGAGGTGGTAGAGCCAGGCGATAAGCCACCTCACCTACCCTGCTGAGGACCTGGAAGGGTCCGATGAAGCGCGGAGATAACTTGTCGCCTCGGCCAAATCTCCGAATAACACGTCGAGGTGAGACCCGCAAGAAGACGTGGTCACCATCCTCGAACTCTAGTGGCCTCCGCCTCCTGTCAGCGTATGACTTCTGCCGGCTCTGTGCTATCCTCATCCGCTCCTGGATGACATGGACCTCCTCTGACGTGGCCCGGACCATCTCTGGTCCCACAAGAGCTGCAAGATTTCTTCTTTGCCGATAAGAGAAACCTGGTCTCATCCCCTGGATGAACCACATTCTTTGCCTAAAACAGTCAATCCTAACATGGATAATACTAATCCATACCAAGGATGACGTCGTAAGGCCTCGACGCTACTACTAAGAGATCCAACCGTTACTCTCGCCTCCAAGGGTTGAGTCACACTGTCGGCATCAGTGTGTGGTAACTGGTCTCCTCCAGTAGATGTCTCACAAGTGAGGGTCAAGTCAACAGTCAACTGGAACCTCTTAGTAACATCACAAAAGAGGACAGGAATGAAAACATCACAAAGGATGCGTCTTTTATTATTGCAGCTCATAATACAAGACGCTACACAAAAGAAACATCAACATGGAACTAGAAGTACAAAAGACGTATCCACTAGTTCCGCTCCTGTCAACCTGCTCCCAGAGCTCCATGATCGTAAGCTTCAGCTGCCTGAAGCTGTGCTCTCGCATGTTCACCTACTCCCTGTGGTCGGGGTGGACCTCCTGGTGGTGGTGGTGGCAGAGCCTCAAAGCGTCGTCCACCACCTGCTGCTCGGCCAGCTCCTCTGCCTCGTCCGCCTCCTCCCTGCGGACCGCCACGGTCGAACCTCTGCCTCTGTCTAGGTGGTTCCGCAACCGTCTGCTGCTCCTCCGCATGGCGGGTCGGGCAGTCACGAGCCATGTGGCCTTGTCCGCCGCATGCAAAGCACTGTCTTCCACTCAAAAGACTGACTCCGCGCTGTGTGCCCTGCACTGCTGAGCCAGTGCCCTGAGGTCGTCTGCCTGAAGGTCTGGTCTGTCTGGACCCCTGAGTCATCTGTCGGCTACCTGCTACCGAAGACTCCGCTACGTGCCGCCCTGCGGTGGGTCGCTGCGCTGGTGAAGACTCAGCAAGGAAGCTCTCAATCAGAAGGGCCCGCTCCAGTACTCCTGTCTGAGTCGGTAAGCTGAGGGAGATCAGCGATGCCCTGATCTCGTGTCTCAAACCCTGCTCGAAGGTCCGGGCCCGGAAGAATGGGTCTCGTACCATGTCGGTCGAGTAGCGCGAGAGATCGGTAAATCTCGCCGAGTACTGAGCGACCGTCATGCTGCCCTGCCGCAGCTGCAGAAGCTCCTGGATACGCACCGCACGAAGGGTGGCTGGGACGAACTCCGAGCGGAAGAGGCTCTCAAAGTCCTTCCAAAGTAGAGATGCCTCATCGTGCACCTGGAGCATCAAGCTCCACCATCATCCTGCTGCTGCGTGTAGTAGGCTCGCAGCGAGGATCACCATGAGGTCTGCTGGTGTCCTCACTAGCCTAAACACTCGTACCACTGCCTCCAGCCAGTCCTCTGCAGCCTGGGGATCTGTCTCCCCACGAAACCTGGGTGGTCGTTGGCGCTGAAACTCATGCAGTGCGCTGAGGCGACGTGCATCGTCAGCGGCTACTGCTGGAAGCATCGGGGGCTCGGCGGGTAGAGCTACCGCCGGTGCCACTGCTGACAAAGGGCCCTGCACCGAGGCCTCGCCGCTCGGTGGGCTGTCGTCATGTTCGATTCTCGGAACACTAACTGGTTGCCGTCGTGGGGCCATCCTGAAAGAAACAACGTAACACGATCAAACGATTATACCTGGTGAGCTGACCTGGTTTGAGCTGTTTTAAGGGGAAAAACCTTTGAAAACACACATGCAATCAGTGTTTTCGTGCACAAAGTCGGAAATCGGTTGTCAGGGTCCTGGTGTATGGATACGTCGGCCGCCCGCACCAACACTGGACTCCCTGTAATGAAAACCACACTCGTTACCCTTAACACTATTGCTTCACAGAAAGAAAGATCAGAGTCTGCGGTAGAACCGACCACCTCTGATACCAATTTGTCAGGACCCGTCCTCGGGGCCCGTGCCGTGACTACCCCAAGCCCGCCTTCCATAGGCCAGGGGCTGGAGACTAGCACCAAAGGCGTAAAATCCCGATAACTGGGAAGGCATTGCCTTTATAAAAGAAAACAAGCACCACAGAGTACAAGCGGAAGTAAACACTAAGTACAAAAAGAAGAGCTGAAAAGTAAAAAGGGGCCGGAAATACAATCCCAACTGTAAAGTACAACTCGAAAGGGAAAACAGCGACTGAAAAGTAAAGCTGCTACGCTGAGATGTCCACTGGAAATCCCACCTGAAGGGTGGGTACAGATAGCTCCTCTGCTCCTCGGGTCCCGCCATCCGCTCCGAGTATGTCCCGCCCAGTGGTCCACCTCCGGGTACCGCCTCGTCGTATAGTCCACCTCCAGGTACCGTCAAGTCCTCGAACCTTCGGCTTCTGTCAGCACTGTCCGTCGTCTGCAACCAACACAACGAGGTGCGGGCATAGCCCGTGCAGGGGTGAGTATAACGATACTCAGTAGGGACCCCGAGACCCTCAAGGTCTCACTAAAACCAACAAGGATAAACACAAGAAGATCTCAACAGATAAACTCTACTTAGGTATATGCCCATACATATACCTAAGTTATCAAGTAACTCATCTCAATCATGAGGAAACACAAGGATTGTGAAAAGTCTCAACTCAAACCAGGATATTCATTATCGAAACCGTAACTGCTGAAGAGCTCCGTCTCTAGAGTGTACAGTGGTCCTGTCACGACTCCGAGGCCGCCGCTCACTAACCTAAGACTGCTGAAGTACTCCTCCTGTCGAGTACTGCGGGTCTGCTGCCAACTACCAGGCGCTCCATCCGCTGAGGGTCTGCTGCCAAATACCGGGCGCTACCCAGATAGCCTACTGAGGTACTCCTCCTGTCGAGTACCGCGGGTCTGCTGCCAACTACCAGGCGCTCCGTCGGCCGTGGGTCTGCCGCCAAGTACCGGGCGCTCCGTCCACTGGGCTAGTCGACTCACTCCAAGTCGAGTCGGTCAAGCAGTCGTCAGGTCTCAGCCGGCTACACGGTCTCCGTACTTTGCATGCTCGTCTCCGGGAGGGTCCGCTCCACGAGCTACTGGTCGATACTCCAAGTATCACAAAGTCCCGCAAAGAAGTATCTCAAAAGTCCGTCTCGTCACAAGGGTCTCAACGCAACAGACGGCGCGTCGATCGGACGCCCGGTCTGTGAGTTATTAGCCTTTTCGTCCCAGGGGCCCGGTTGGTTTCGAGTGCGAACCAATCCCGGCCGTATCTCAACTGTACCCCGAACTCCCATAGGGTATACTCATAGGGACCGTTACTAAACGTAAACACCAACGCCGCTGACGGTTCGTTAAACGGACGTCCTGTCTGAAAGATATCAGCTTTCCCGTTCCAGGGGCCCGGTTGGATTTCGGGTACAATCCAACCCGGCCATACTCCGACTGCATCCAAAACACGGGTGGAGTATGTCAAAAGTTCCGTCTCATCAAGAGGAAGTCAACGAAACAGACGGCGCGTCAATCGGACGCCCGGTCTGTGAGTTATTGGCTTTTTCGTCTCTGGGGCCCGGTTGGTTTTTAAGGCAAAACCAACCCGACCGTACTCCACCAGCGTCCAAACCTCGGGCGGAGTATGCCAAAAGATCTGTCTCATTAAGAGGAACGCAACGCGACTGACGGCGCGTCAATCGGACGTTCGTGGCTCAAGATATGAGCGTTTCCGCTCCGAAGGCCCGGTTGGTTTCGTGAACGAACCAACCCGGCCGAACTCAAAGTAATCCAAAACCTTGAGTGCGATATACCGAAACGATCGTCCCGATCCAAGGATCGCGTTGCCGCAGACGGTTCATCATTCGGAGGTCCGAGGCTCAAGTTATGGGCAAAAAACCAAATCTGGTTCGAAACGGGGGGGTCCGGGTCCGGGCCGACCCGGCCCGACCCCCCCCCCCCCCCGGGGCGGCGCGGCGGGCGGCGGCGCGGCGGGCCGCTGAGGGCCGCGGTGGCTTGGCGGCCGGCGCCGCATGGAGGCCGCGCGGGGGGGCGGCTTGTCGCCGCAAGGAGGCCGCGCGGGGGGGGGATCAAACCCCCGCGGATTGTTTAGGCGGCGCGGCCTTGTGCCGCGCCATTTGAAGGAAACGGACCCCGCAAGTGGGGGCCGGCTGGAAACGAACCGGGGGGGGCTGCTGCCCCCCCCCCCCCCCCCTCCTCCTTTAAAGAACCGCCCCCCTCATTAAGAGGGGGGTTTTGTTGAACCGGCCGGGGGATTTATTCCCCCGGTTTTATGTCATCCGGCCGGCCAGCTGGCCGGCCGGTTTTTACCAACGGGACCGGAAATTCCGGTCCCGCCTTCGACTTCCGACGCCGGCGGCCCGGCCGCCGGTCTTCACATCCCGCCGCGGCCCGGATCCGGCCGCGGTCTCCTCGTCCCGCCGCGGCCCGGAACCGGCCGCGGTGTTCGTCGTCCGGCGCGGTGCGACGGCACCGCGCCCCTTTCGCCGTGCTTTGATTCTTTTCAACGCGGCGCGACGGCGTCCCGTTCTTGAAGTTTCTACCCCGGCGTGGCGCGACGGCGCCGCGTAAAAATAAACGTACGGTAATCCGCGTGGTGCGACGGCACCACGCCACTTTGCTTCCACCGCAAGAATTAAACAAGAACGATGGAGGGGGGTTCGGCCGTGTTCGTGCGGTCCGGCCCCCCCTCGCGTTAACTATAACACTTAAATAAATTATTTCAAAGCCTCACGTAGACATGCGATCCACGAGCAAGAAATGGAATAATTAAAGAATTAAACAACAACCCCTACCTTGGTATAAGGTTCGAAGATTTGTCTACGTTCCGCGGAAGACGACGACGCGGAGGTCGGGCGTCGCGGTCGTCGTTCGTCAAATTCGACAACGAAGAGGTGCGTCCGAAGAGGCACGCCGTTGGCGAATCCTTGTACGCCGACGAAGGTTGTCCGAGGAAGGTGCGGTGTTCTCTCTCGTTGACACCGAAGACGAAGAAGAGCGGAGCGGCGTTCTTCGTCGGAACTTGAGTGTTCTACGTCAAGTCTCGAGGAAAGTCAAATAAAAAGGAAACAACGAACTCAAGAACCCCTACCTCGATAGTCGCACGTTGACGGAGTCGTGGAATATCGGTGTCGATTCCTTTGACGTCAGAGGAAGAGTCGTTGTCGATGGTGTTCGTCGCGGAAAAGATGATGCGGAAGAAGTACGTCACGTCGCGGATATGGCGTCGCGGGAAGACCGTGTTCTTCGGCGAAGAAGTTCTTCGTTGAAGAACGGCGTTCTTCGTGTTCTTCGTCAAGTTGAAGAAGAAGAAGAAAAGCTTCCAAAGCTCTCAAGAAATCCTCCCAAGGTGGTAAAAGAATCCCCTAGAATAATATAAGCTTTAACTTATATTATTACATAACTTAACCACAAGAATTTCAAAGGTTTGAAATTCAAAAAGGGTTTAACTCCCATAATTAATTAAGTAACCCAAGTTGACAACATTAAATGAAATGAGTTAAAGGGGAGGTTTTGAGAGAATTTGAGGAGTTGGGGTTCGTGTGGACCCCACCTCACTTAATCCTCCCAAGGGAGGTTAAGTGGATGTGGGTCCCACTCCCAACTCCCTTTGGTAGGACTTAACTAGATAAAAAATAAATATTTGTTCCTCACAAATTTTATTTAACTTAAACTAAAAACCCAAAAACTAACTTTCAACCCGCAACAAACGCAACTTCCGAAAAGGTCTCATTAAGCGAATATCGGCGCTGCGAGTTCATCGGTGCCCTCGGATTTCAATTCCGAGCACCGTATCAAAAGTTAGAAATACCCACTCGTTCGTTCACTGAACGTACCCGAGCCAAACTACAGAAATTAATTCCGGGCACTCCGGACCTCGGAATCAGGTGCCGTCTGAAACCGCGCTCTTGTAAAATTCTAAAGAAAATGAAGAAAAAATTTCCCTTGAATTTTACGGGTCTTTACAGTATGTTCCTTCTTCATCCTGAATAATAAACATAAGTTAATTTTTAATTGATTAATGAAATTTTTCAAGTTTATTATTCCATTTATATCTCTTATTACCTTTCTATAACAACTAGTTATTTATTTGAGTTCATAATAGATATTTTATCGATATTTCGAACTTGAGTCAAAAAATGAACTTCTTATAATTACTATTTTTTCATGTGGTTAAAACTCAATTATCCCAAGAATGATATAAATTATTTAGATTTAATATATATAATATATATCAAGTATATATAACTATTTATAACAGTACATAACATTTGGAGATAATAAATGAAATGCACCCTTTATGGAGATACTAAGTTGTACGTACGCCTGAAAGCTACTTTCATTTATATTTTGTATTATAATGGAATTAGAACATAATTATACGTAGGAATATTATAAATCCAGTTTAATATTATATATAATATCATTAATTACATCCTTTATATGTCCCACATAAGCCATTAATGAGTCATATCATTTTGAGGGGACGGTAGTCCGCACATCCTCAAATGAAATTATCTCATTTTACCCATAATGGGAACCCTAAAATAATGATATAAATGGAAAATACAGAAGAATAATGAAAAAATAATTAAAATATATATATCATTTATAAATAATGTGCAATATTATTTTCCACCATGGTAGGGGGTAGGAGATAATCGAACAATCATCATTTCGTGAGGAGTTAGTTTTCCATCCAATGAAACAATGTGTTCATCACTAATTGGATGGAGGTGTGTAAGTGTTGATTTAATCATTCACATAACTACATCCTAGTATATTGAGGAAATTGTTTTTGTTATAAAATAAAGTAATAAAAAGTGTTTAGGGGTTGGAGAAGTAAAATAAAACAAAATAAAACATCAAAATTTAAGAGAAATCATTACCTTTATTTTGGGTAACTTCCATTAGATTGAACCAAACAGACTTATTAAAGGTAATTTTTCCTAAGGTGAGGCTTCTAAGAGGGAAAGGGGGATCGTTAAAATTATTTTGGTAGGGGTTGGAACAGGGAAGGGGCTTCAGAGGGGTCTGGAATGGGTTAGAAGTGGTGTTATTATATAAGGGGGAGGAGGGGCTCTTTATGAAAGTGTGAAAATATTATTATTTTTATATAGTGATATTATGTTCATAAAGGTTCAAAACTAATTAATTTCAATGATAAGACGACTCATGGTCAAAATGAATTCATCCAATAAAAATTGGACTGGTTTTGGATATTATTTTAATATTAATAATCATATCTATTCAAATCATTTATTAATGAGGTAAATATTACATCATTATTGTGTCTTAAATAATTGAATTTATATAATGTCTAAAAATTATAAAAAATATCCATAATCTATGAAATATTTTTAGATTTCAAATTATTATTTAAAGTCAAAATGATGACTTATATATCCCCATGTAAAAATTGATATACTAAAATATATTTTTTAATGTCAATTTTGTCTTTACATTATGTTAATTAAAATAAAGTGTCATTATTATTCATAAGTGGCTCCATGGGGTCCCATAATAGACCCAAGGATGACCATGGTCGTCCATGACTCATCCAATAAGGTTATGATAAGTGTTAATGTAATTTTGTAATATTATAATATTCCTTTTACCTTGAATTACCCTATTTACCTTTAACCACATTAAATAAAAGACAAAAGTTACTAATAAACAATAATTATTTTCATCTTATTGAACCACATTATACATAATAATAAAAACCATCTATCTCAGATTTTCTAAACTCAATTTTAAAAAGTGGTAAATTTTCATTTAAATGAAAAATCAGGATTTTTAACTACTACATTGTGGTTTCATTATTAATAAAAAATTGACGTTTTTCAAGAAAAATACCAAAAAATCAGCCTAATATATATTTGATATTCCAAATTAAAAAATGAGGTCTATTTTTACATATTAAAAATTTAGATTTTGGATTAATTAATTTAAAATTAATTTCCATTGTCCAAACAAATATTCTGTTTTTAAGAAGCAATTACTATCAAAAGATTGATATCTTATTATGTATAATTTCAATGTGAAAATAATTCCAATGACCCACATTGGATTAAAGGGTAAAAATATAATATAATTAAACATCCAAAACAATTTAAAATATAATATATCCATATAAAAAAATTATATTAAAAGGTAGTTTTTAATTAAAATACATTACTTCTCACTATTCAAAAAAAATGAATTTTATTAGAAAAATACCATAAATTTACCCAAAAAAAATTTTGATGTCCCAATTTTAAATAATATTCTTATTTTGTCAAATGGAACATATAAAAGTATCCATAACTAGATTTAATGAGGGTTCACCATTAAAATGTGGTAAATCAACCCTTTAAAGTAAATTATGTATAAAATTAGATTCATTCACATTTTATGCCTCTAACTTTTATTGGATAAATTTAAAAACATTTAACCAACATATATGATCATTTTTAGTTAGTTCTATTCATTCTTACCTTTATAATGGCGATGTATTGACAACCAATTAAATTAATAATATTATATTATTAGAGTGCAATGTAAGATTTCAATGAAATCCATTATTGTGTATCAGGTATAATGTTGAACTTAGTGACCCCTTTGAAGTACAATTAATATTTAGTTCACAAATATTAATAAATATGAAAAATGACATGTTCTTTATTTACCTGGGATGATACACTAAGAGAGGGAAATACATATGTGGTCCTAGTTGAACGACCTTTTCACTTTCTAAGATTAGTGATGCTTGGGAATATAGCTCAAGGATGATTTATTATATGGTGTGAATATTTTAGAATACCATCCCTTCTTGAGATGTAATTTATTTGTATTACATTTTTATTCTACCATTTGTTTATCATTACTTGGTGGGGTCTTTCTATGAGGTCGTTTAATGTGAATTTTTATAACTTTAGAACCCAATGGGGATTTTCACGGTTGACGCAAGAATTGGATCTTTTTTGTTTTCCCCCAAGAACGTGTGATCCACATTTTGATACACTATATGGGGGAAAAGAATTGATCAAAATCAATAGTCATAACCCAAACAGTATACCTTTTAACATATAGGAACATCGAAATTTTCTCATAGGGTGTCTAACTATGTTATCCAATAATATATGGGATTTTCAAAGATAGTAACACCAAAATGTTTCAACTTGATTTAATAAATGTGTGGAATAACTATGTGACATATAGTTCTAAGCCTATAATACATGTATCGAATACAGATTAAGATCTCAATGCCTCGTGTTTCCCTAATAATGGAGATTTAAGAATTTTTTTCTATTAATTATTAAGGGTACATTCCCATCAATTTATGAAATTGTTTTTGGATACACAATAACCGTTGGAGATATATTTTCACTAGAATGTCATTTTTTTTGTTCTTCATACATTTATTCTTTTCGTCTTTCTTAGAACATAATCACTACTTTTTCATATATAGAATAATTTTCCTTGAAATGAATTGTAATTTTTTATGGTTGGATCAATTTAGTGAGGGGAGATCGAAGCCTAGATATTGAGGATCATGGAATCATTCTTAATTCTCTAAAGTTCAACATATAATTAATGGATGATGTCAAATTAGAATTCACCAATGATCGAATGGTTGGTGTTGGATATGATAATTATGATATTAATGATTCCTTTCACATCCTTGTAATCATATCATTGTGATTCCATGTTGCGAAATTACTATTAAAAACCAAAATTGAATTGAATTACCCTGAAATTTTGAGACCCATATCATATATCATTATATTAGTTGACAATTATAAGATCGAGAATGATGTAATCCCATGGGGTGTTCCAATTATCATTGGATTGATTATTATGGAATAAAAAAAGACTTTTTAGAAGGTTATGAAATTATACTATTTGTAAACAAGTTTACATGAGGAATTTTTAAAAATTATTAGAGTCATTATCATGGATGTGTTAATATGATATTAGATGATTGATGAAAATTTTGTTAAATGGAATGGTTTTAAATGAAATAGAATACCATTTTGAGTATGGTTGATCAATGGGTTACTAATATTGATACATTGTAACATCACCAACCCAATAGACAAATTATTTTTTGCATCAGTTCAAGCCATCACCTAACCTCAACTATACCTTCTCATAGTCCAGAGGCTAACAAATAACATTGTGAGTCTATAGAAAACATTAAGAGACTATAATCCATTATCAATGTGAATCTACAATATAGTAATCAACAACAGTTAAAAATTAGTAGGAAAAATCATTCTATAGAATACAATAAATCTAAAAAGTTACCATGTACACATATATAACAATATATTGTATATAAAACATTTTAGGTGATTATAAAAACAAGGAAAATGATACCAACACATAAAATATCCTAGAAATAGAATTGCGTCCAAAAAATTTCCTAACATCGCTTAATCTAACCTATCATCCCACACTCAACACGCTTCAAGGTACCTATCATGAACATGATATAGAAAAAAAGTATCAAATTTTTTAGTACTCTAGTGCCACAATGGCCTAGGCAGGGTGTGATTAGAAATATGTAAGCCACCTCCAATGGTTCTTAATGAGATAAACATTATATATAATATTGAATAATGACATGAAGGTGAAATAAATAAAAAAGGATACAAAAGAATATTTTATCGCAATGAATACATCATTGATAACCAACAAATCAATTATGTTCTTTAGGGTCAACAAACCAACTAAACTACCACCAGTCACAGTTGGAATTTAATCCATACATAAGATGTTACACTCCATTGATCGTAAAGGGAATTAAACAAACTATAATGTTTCAACAAACACAGAAGCCTCAGTAAAGTGATCAATCAATTTTCATGTGTTTGGGAATCATAGAGGCTCAGTATGACATCCCAAACCATGACATCCCGAAGGGAATAGAGCCTCAAACCGATATCCAAAATGTGGAAAAAAATGTTGGGCCCAGAGCATCTTTCTTACCCGAACTAAAATGTTTTATCCTAGGTCACTAGGATAGGGGAATTGAGAATCATTATGTCTTTCTAACTTAGCAATACATCAGTTGGGATGTTGGAAATTTTTCAGCCCAACCCATGGTACTAGATTTTCAATGAAGTACCCCTATCATATAACATACCATAATAATATTTTAACAGTATTCATTAACTAATTAACATATTTACCATTTATGTTCAATAAAAAATTATACAAATATACCATTCACAATTCATATCACATTCACCCATATTTCATTTATGTCTATTAACCCATTTAATACATATAACATTTACAAATATAAATCATTTATCACATTTAAACTATGAAAAACGCCCCCTTATTCCATATTTATTATTATGAAACAATTAAACTCAATTTTCCTTCAAAATCTATGATTACACACAAGTAAATATAATCATTTAAAACAATCCTGATGACATCCTTTAAAATATAGGTATTAAACATTGAATAAACTAATGCAATCCCCAAGGACCAAAAATCCACTTCAAACCATTTAAAATAATCAATATTTATTTCTCACAAAATAAGAACAAGAACCTCACTTAAAATAATTTTTTGAAATATATAATGTAAACAGACAATCTATATCACAATTCATTGAATGAAACTTTTTAAAAACATTTACCACATTCAAAAAATTATAATCATCTTTCAAAACCATAAATTTGTCAAAATAAAACACACTTCATTCAAATAACATTAAAATACTATTAGTAATGTCACTAAACTAGCATAAAAACATATAAATTTCACATTTTAACAATACCAAGAAATCAATTTTACCATTACAACATATTTATTTCATAATTTACTCATATTCATGTTTACCAATTTAACTCATCTATTCCACGGTTTTGTATCACCCCATGAGTTTACCAAAGTCCCAACTGAAATCTACAACAAACCTAATGGGTTATATAAAGGGTTACATACCCCAAAATATAGCCCAAATTACTTTTCTAGGCTAAAGTCAGAAAAAACATTCAGTATAGTGACAAAACTACATACACATATAAAAAAGTGAGAATGGGGGAAATATTTAATACCACCTACCTCATGTTAGTTGGAAAAATATTGCTTAATAATATCCTTTGAGTTGAACTCAATGAACCATCATTGACACAACATAGAATATTTCAGATCAATGAGGATTTAGGGTTTCTAAATAAATGGAATCTGCACCACTAGCATTATATAGAAAAATTGGAGAAATAAGAGTTGAAGACATACCTAAGGATTTTATTCGTACTCAAAAAAATACCAAATATGTAAAAATAGATGGTGAAACACCCCCAAAAGAGGATAAGGATACTATTTCGTAACCCAAGAATGAAGGGGTTGAATGGTGGAAACATTCGAGAGAGAATGATTTAATTCCACAGTGGAAACAAAAAATAACCACATTTTAAGGGCCATATGGTTGGCTAAAAATGTACCAACTGTGCGGATACTACTTCTAAAGAGGTGTTGGGTTGCATTGTTTTATATTGGCTCCATAATGATTTGGAAAATTGTGTGGATCTGACATCTATGATCTATTTGAGTGATGATAAGTCATTTGGTTTCCCTAACCATGCATAGGGTTTGTGTTAATAGTGTGCCAACCATGCGTTGCACACTATTTAGACACTTTTCTTCTCTTTTCATGCCTCAATCATCTAGAACACCCATGATACATGTCCCACTAAGCATAGAAATTCTATAAACATAACATTCAAAACTAGGGACACCTTATATTAGGATCAGTATTTTAAAACATCCCCACTATATAAAGGATCATCCGCAAGATGAATTTTTCATTAACCAAAAATCCTACAAGATAAATTGTTATGCCGTAAGGCCCACCTGTCAACTTATATTTCCCAAGATTCTCATAAAATTCAGTCATGTAGTTACAACAATTATACCAAATTTACAGTCCAACCCTAGAAAATTCTTTGACGATGATCCACAATATTGAAACTTATTATCCTGAAAGGACGTATCCACCTCAAACTCATCTTTTCCACCATCAAGTACAGATGAATTTCTATGTAACGTCAATGAACAACCATAATAAATGGGGTACCGAAAAAACATTACTCAACCCAATGAGAGCCAATATTAACACATTCAGTCTGTTCCTTTGAACAAATCATTTCCCAAATCAATTGGCACCATCATAATGCATTTTCCAATTCCAATGTTACCCTAGATTGGCATCACCCATGTTTCACCTGGTTTTCAAAACTAATTCCCAAGACCTAGATCAGTCTGCAACACATTACCCATGGATTCATTCCACATCCAATCATCTAAATTACAACCATATCAAAACCATCATATCATGTTACTCAACTAATCCAAACATGATCCAATGCCCATTAGGAAACCCGAAATAACAAGATGGAACATGCTGAGGTCATCCAACTAATAACATCGAAGATGTCATCAACTGTCTGCATTCCCTCTATGGTGATGTTGGAATATTATTTATCTCACCAACACCATCTTCTATTTTTGGGACCGCCACTATAGACAAATACCACTATATTATGAACTCAAAATTATATAAATACCTGAGATGTTTCAAACTAATCATGCCCCAACATCCATGAAAATAACATTCAACATTTTATTCTAGAATTCCCTTCAAATCCACCAGGAGTGGACATAAATCAACCTTCCATTTGAAGCCTAATGAAAACTTGACATCTCTTCAAGTTCTTCTAAATTTTTAAATTTTCCATTCATTACAATGTCCCACCAAAAAAGACTAATAAATCACCATGTATATTCCTTTGACCATAAAATATCTATCATCCAAGGCCATCCCACTCCGTTGGAACAAGATTTTCACTATTGTAATGTCTCCAATTTTCAAGGCCGGGATGCCTTCTAAATTAATAGGTATCTTTATCATATGCACACAACATCTGAAGTACGATTTCAACTTGGATTGAAACTCCCCCATCAAATCATCAACTATTCTTCATTCCATTATCGAGACCTATTATACCCATTAAACACCACTGACATATCTAATCTAATTTATTAAAGAACCATCCCAAGACCAATTCCATTTCTCAACTTGATGAACCACCACATCCTAGGCCCAAATGGATTCCCTTGAGGGACCCAAAAATTTAACACATTGGTTTCCCAATGGAACCATAATTGAACCACAACCAATCTACATTAATCTCTATATCTCTATGAATTACATAATTCTCCCAACAATATTGGTGTTGTTTTAACCACATTCCTTAAGAAAGTACAACCTCCATAACACACTAATCAATCAAAAGCAGAAAACTGAATCATAGATGCAGTCATCTAGATTTTCTAGGAAGGATAAATAACATCAACCACTAACAGTTCTCAGGTTTTGAGTATGGAACCCATGGTGTTCATTGACATCCAATCCATCCCAAGGACCCCACCTATATATGGTCGATGGTGTGCTTCTAACCATCCATCATCATAAATATCGCTCCTTGAGAATACCCTTAAAAAGGCCATATTAAAAAAGTATTATTAATGTGGTGATGAATTAATTCATAGCTCTCTCAGCATACCAAAAACAATATATTGATATTATGAATTATTTTTACTAGAAAAAATTACACTAAGATGTTATTGATGAATACGACCGAAAATTATGTATCAATAATCTCACCTCCCACTATGGGGACACATTATCATGTCAATTGCCTCTATATTACATCTTTTTCAACCACTCAAAAACACCCGACTACCACAACTCAGGTTGGATTACTATCCAAATATAGAACCACTTTATAACACTCTACCAAGTTGTTGTGAACCAACACTTCCATCAGAACTTCCACAATAAAAACTCTCAATTTTTTATTTCATTCACATGGTGACTCACAATATAATAATAACAATGTAATAATCTAATAAAAAATTATTGATCACTCGTATAACCAGAACATCACCAATTGGTTTCATCAAAAATGGAAGGCACTTATCCTAAGCCCCATGGTAAACCAAGATTACTTATATTGGTGAATGTTCCATTAGTATTTGAAAAAATATAATGGAACCAATTTTGGATATTATGTTTTTTAAATTAATGGGAGAAATAATATAACATTAATTGAATAGAAAACCCCAATAGGTTATTTATAATGGTAATTAAAAATTCATTAAATATATGTTTTAATGAATATTGTTATATCTATTATTAGTACTATCAAGACTATCCGGAACCTAGTTAGTAAATATATGAAATGTGTTTCATTAGAGATGATTAGTCATTGTACTTTTTGTCAGCATGTGTGCTGATAACAAATATATGCGATTACCTACTATATATGAGATCTAGTAAAAGTTATGAAATTCAAATGATATTTGGGGTGGGACTAATTTTTGTAAAAAGTATTATATATTATTTCTATTCTATTTATAAAGGTGAGGAATATTGGAGGAAATAATTTTTTTAAAAAACATACATGAATACAATAAAATTGTTGGGAAATGTAGAAGGTCGAGGCATTGGTGGAGGAAATCGAAGAGGTGATGGAGGAGGTAGAGTCAGTGTTAGATACCAATATAGAGGAGGATTCAGAGGTGAAAACTATGTTGGGGACTGAAGAGAAGGAGGATAAAAAGTGGTGTCTTGAAAATAAGAAAATTTCATGGATATAATGTAGAATAGGGATCATACCATGATTCTATTTGAAATTTTTTAAATTTTACACAACACTTGTCTCATATGGTAAGAGACAATGTGAAAATGTTTTAAGTGACTTTTTAAACAATTTTTTACACCATAGGTCTTGAAAATTAGTAAAAACTATTAATAATTAATTTGTGGCTTCTATTAATAAGTATCAGGTCAAACCCATACAGGACGCCACCTGTAAGGAAGAATGTGACTGTTTCAATATTAAAATGTCATTTTTCTAAAAAAAACAATAGATGTGGTGTACTCAAAATAGAGGAAAATGAAAATTAATATCCTGATACTTTGGGAAAACAATTCACGAGTCATTTTTTATTGTTAAAAATATACTTCACCTCATAGTGACTCACAATGTGACCAATATGACTTCAAATTTAACATTATATACAAAATTGACATTACATTAAGTAAATAAGAAGACATAATCAAAATCATGAAAACACATTTGGATTGGTTTTTGGCATTAGTAAAATGATTCATATATCATTTTTTATATATAAGAGTCAACCACACCTCAAGCCAAAGAACAATTTGACTGGTATGACCCAAGGTGAACGTAGTCACTTTAAAATTTTCATTTTTATTTAAAAAATTCTCACTTACTAATAAATAAGAAAACACCCTAAGATTATCATGATAATTTTTTAATACATTTAACAATTAATTAATTATTTTTTAAAATCATTCCCTTATCACTCCCACACATGATTCTACAAGTACAGCATAGAGTGCATGTTTTTAGTTTAAAATGACATTTCAGTAATAAAAACAAGAGTTTCATCCTCGAAATATAGGAAACACATTATGATTTATTTTATTCATTAGGAAAATTATCCTTGAGATATTTGGGACATATGGTAATTATCCTCAACTCAATCAGACCCATGGTGTTACCAGTGTGAAAACAAGTATTCTTTATGAGTTTAAAAGTGACATTTTAATACAAAAAAGTAGAAATCACTACAAACCAAGGAAACAAACATGTATTATCATGATAATTTAGAATAATGATTATTAACTCAGTTATGAAATGTAGGAATTATCCTCATGTAAAACCCACACAGGATGCCATTTGTATGTCTCAAAGTTCATATTTCCAGTTCAAAATGACATTTTCGATAAAAACAAGGGGCATAATCAAAATAGAGGGAAAATTATGATTTTTTATACATTAAGATAATGATCCATGATTAATTTAGGATGTATTTTAATCAGTGTCACATCAATTTGACTTAGGTGTGACAGATATGACTCTATTTCTATATTTTTATTTACAAATTCAATTTTTTTTGTAAAAAATAGTTGACATTCTCAAAACTGGAAAAAATGCAATTTTCTTGTTATTGTAAATTATAAAAATGACCCTTATGGCATTTTTTATATGTTGCATTCAGTTGAATATTAATCTAGAATACAGTGTGACCGATTTGACTCTTTGTTCTCAAAACCAACATTAATTTTAATCAAAAAACAACTCACATACTCAATACTATGAAAATTCAATTGGATTATTTTGGTACATAATAAAAATGATCAGAATGTCATTTGAGAGGTCAATTAATTATTAAAACATTTTTTTAACTCATGTTGTGACTAGTATGGTTCCAAATGTTCCTTTTTATTAATGATAAATGTTAATTTTAGCAAAAATACAATTGAAATAATCTATAATAGTTTTGTTCATTTAATTGTGTAAGAAATTTTATTTCATTTAAATTTTGTATTTTTATCTGATTTTGGTAAATTTTTTTCTGTTTATTGTGATGTAGTGTGTTTTCATAGAACACTATTCATGCTTCTCATTCTATAGGGTGTTTTAACATGACATTGATGTTTTCAACAATTTAAGTGCTACAAAATCTGCTGATAAAGATGGACTTTATAATCTCTTTTACATGTGCTAATAACGGTGTCATTTATCATTGTTTCCAAAAAGTGTCGATATTGGTATCATTATTCGTCCTTCGAAAATCATAGATAAATTTTTTATTAATAATCTATAAATAAATTAGTTGGTAAATGTATACTTTATTAGTGGTTTTATTTGTACTGATAAAGATACACTTTATTAACGGTTTTCTTGAACTGAAAAAATCCTTGGACTTTTAACCAAACTGAGGTTGTCAGTGATTTTCTAGAACTAATAACCGTATATTCTAGTGCTGTTAATGGTGTGTTTTTCTAGTATTGTAACAAATTATTCCACATTTTATTCATGATGAATTGGCTCTATGTAATAAAATATTAGATGATTTGATTACATAAATTATAGTTTTAATTTAATAAGTATGTTCCTTTATAAATTCATAATTGTGGTTAATATAATAAATTCTTTATATATGACCATTTATCTCTTGATAAAAAATTTAAAGATAATATCATAATTACCTGACATGAAAATTTCAATTTATAAAGAGAATAATCCTTTATAAATTTGGATTGGTGATGAGTTTAATCCTAAAATTATATCTATATTATTATTAATTAGTACGTACTTAATCAATATTAAGATCTTAAATGAAAAGGGTACCTTAAATTGGGGTTGATAATTTCAATGTAAAGGGTATATTCCCATATAACTATACTAAAAACATTATTGTGTTCTGTGAAACCTTTACCAAAACTGACCTTATTAATGCGTAGTAGGAAATGCCTCCTAAGACTTATGTGGTATTTCATATCACATAGACATAGATTTATGATCAGGCAATGAGTTGTGACTCATTATATGATTTCTACGTAACTATAATTTCAAAATATCATCATTTAGAATCTTCTATTAAATATTATATGTGGTTTAAACATAGTAATTGTATATCATTTTCACTGTGACTTCATTGAGATTTACTCTAAGAAGGTAATGATTCTGATGCCCAAGAGGTGTTTGACCTTGAGCCAACCATGTTACCTCCTATTGTTCCACTTTAATAACCACCTTTTGATATCCAATCGATTGTCGACACTACTTTTTAATATTGATTTGTGTACTCTAGGAATTCTATAAAAGGAATTTTTTGACATGTCCCATTTATGGAATAACTAACATTGGAATTATAGAAGTAGCATCCTCCCGCTTTCTCAGGGGAGGGAGGTCCTCCGACAACTGGGTGTTGGATAGTAGTCATGTCATCAATCTTTTATCATACATAGAAACTTATAGGGATGATGGTCAAGATAGAAACCTATATTCTCCATGAATCTACCAAGCATTGGTTAATCTTTATCAATTAGGCTAGTTATCATCAAGGTATGCCCTTGGAAGACATCAAGATATCCTTTTTCGATTACTTCTTCATGTATATCTTTAGCGATGACCTCTCCAGAATGTTTGTACACCAACAATATGGTGTCATGTTGGTGATGGTTTATTATCTTTATTTAAATTATCATAATCATTTTTCATCATCCATGACAAGTGATGAGATAAAAAATGTGAGACTCTTTGAGCATGCTCATTTGTATGACATCTAATCAGAAGTGAACATTTTCAAAATGACATTCATTTCTTAGATAGTGATCTGAACCATTTTTATATTGAATAAAATAAGGGAAGATAATAATGTGAACTAGGGAAGTTCAATTTCTAGATAGGGATGTCATTTTTTTAATGGTAGGGATCATGTGGTGGATGTTCACTTAATATGACACACATAGAAAGATAAGGGGCGTGACACCAGTGTAGTAGGGCTGGCCAAAAGAATCCCTACTATGTGAGGAACCAAATTTAGTGCTGAGAGTGCAGAATGATAAGTCACCTACACTATTATTTCCGAAATTTTCATCTAGAATATAATGAATATGTACCTATACTAACACTGCATTTGGGTATATGATAAGTAGCTACACATTAGTTATAGAGATGGTCTATTATCGACCGATTAGGCCAAGGATGTTTTCGTGGAAGAGGTAAACAAACATTATAGGTTCAACGCCATTAGAGAGGAACCTCCAATGTTATTGTGGTTCAATATGCATAACATGAACCATGGAATATTTATGTAGTCAAACCTACACTGACAGAGCATTTCCATGGGCCTTCTATTATACTATGTAACATTCTAGTATCATCTACAGAATTTTATTAACTACTAGATATCGGGGCATTATACTCATATTTATTTTATTTTTAAATTATGGGATTTCTAATCAATGAAATTTAATAAATACTTTTAAATAAGAATCATGACACATTATTAGGAATTTTTTTTAGAGATTGTGATCATGTGCATGGAATTCCCCCTTGAGATATGTGGGTACCAATTATTGTGTAATTTCTTTATCCACAAGATGACTAATGATCATGTCATTCATGGATTGGACTTCATATTTATATATAATGATCATATTTTTTCTTATCAATAGATTCTGTAATTTATGTAAATCGATGGTGTACCTTATATTCATATGAAAAAATGGGATATCTAGGAATGTTGAGCTGTAACTAAGAATAATGTGTTGGGTGAAGTGACGAACTAGATGACAAGCCTTGTTATGTGTGAATGGTAATGTGTCTTTTAAAATTACAACTAATGGACTGTCATTTTAGGGAAATATTAATTTAATATTTATTTGGATTACATCCTTTTAGAGAGTTGGGGTTCACCATTGACCAAGTTCCAGTATCTGCAACATTCTTCTTTCCTCAATATGGAATGTCACATGAAGATCTCTAGTAAATCATGTAGATGATTTATGACCTAGATGAAATGGGTTTTGAATGATTCACAACCTCATCCTGAGGTTCACTTGTCCTTTTCACCCTAATGGTTGATGGTACCCTTAGGTTTTCCATGAATTATCAACAGTTCCATCAGATTAAAGGTAATAGATGGTACCCATAACCTCGTATAGATGACCACTTAGATAATATGTGGGGAAATATAGTTTTATCTAAAATAAATTTATTGTCATGATAATATTAGGTGCATCTGATTCCATCATACATACCATAAAAAAAATTATGGATTATATATGGAATAAATGAGTATCTGGATTTTTTTTATCCTCATAAACACATGATTGATTTTCATAGATTTGAGTAATTGGGTTGTTCACACATATCTAGATTCATTTATGGTAGTAATTATATAATATGTCTTGTTGTATTCTCACACTTAAAATGACCCATAAAACAACTTGATATCCTGTAGAATACACTAAGAGATGGCCAACTATATGTTATGATCAAACATTTACACATTTGGATCGATAATATTCACTTCATGGGTCATATAATTTGACAAGTAAGTTTTTCTATTAAGCAATATAATGTTAGAATTATGGTTTCCTAGTATAATCCATGGAATTACATAGAAATATAATATTTATTGGGTAAAAATAACTATTATAAGGGTTTTCATCATGAATTATATTGGCTAGTAGTTCCAATTATGTGATTCACTAAAAATATTAGGTAGTTTTTCTAGTATGAATCATGTGAGACAACCTTCCATAAGTTGATAGGGAGACTGAAATTAGTACCAGAATTTATTCTACCATATCTGGGTAGAAGTAATAATGTTAGATGAGATGGTTCATGAATCCGGCTTTGAGAAGTTATGATATAGGGAGATTGAGTTATAGAATAAGAGTCCCATTAGTTAAGACGTAATGAGTGGAACTACGCTAATAACAACATTGACCAAGCATCCACGATTCACGATTTACAATGTTAGAGTCGTTATTTACTTGGCGAATAGTTTATTATTTACCAGGAAAACAATAATCTGTAATACATCTCCACAAAGGGTGAATTTAATATACGGTAGTAGAGGTTGGTATTATAACTACTTCTTTTAACATTCTACAATCTTATTCACCTATAAAGGGTAATGCAGATGCAAACAACCTTAGTCAAAATACTCAAACATAGGCCATTCATGTGGCCAATAGTTTTTGGTAGTAAAAGGGTTGGATTTCTTAGGTTCACATCAATGTTTATGAATTTCATGGGAATCCACGTTTGGAAGCTTTAATAGTGACAGACATCCTTATAGAATTAGAGTGGATGATAATTATTTCAAATATTGAGAGAATAATTTTGAGGGGGTGTGTCTTGGGTTTGAATCTACCACCTACTATGATTATTGATGAAAAATTCCTCATGCACTTTGGTGGATGGGTGTGAGTTCCAACTAACATACATAATGATTTAATATAGAAATATCATTCTTTTAATTATTCAGTACACCATGGGATTACAATGATGTAATAAGACGTACATCTTGATTATTATTGTTTAGGTATAGAGAGGCATATTGATGCTTTCATTACCTAGTTCTCCAACTCCCAATCGTTGAAGGCAGAGCACCAATGACCTACTAGACTTATTAAACCTCTATTCATTTCTCTGTAGAATTGGAAAAATGTCATTATTGATTTGATAATGGTATTTCCATGATTCACTCAAGGATATGGATAAATTTGGGTAATAATTGATATGTTAACCAATGTCTCAAACATTATATCTATTTGAGATACATTCTCAATATATTAGATTTAAAATCCATGTTTACATCATGGTTGTATAAGGGGATACAAATGCACGTTGGTTCATATGTTCTCATTAGTATTTCATATCATCATTAGAATAAGGAGACATCAGAGTGTATGATATGAGTGTTAGATGACATGCTATGGGAATGCATCCTTGATTTTGGATGAGCATGGATGAATAATATAACTATTGCCACATTTTTGTAGAAAAATAGATTTTATGGAATGATTAAGATGGCTCTCTATGAGTCCGTTGGTCAAAAATCTTCATTTATTAATACTTTTTATTATCATGGAATGTATATCTCAACAAATATCACTTTATTGGTTGAAGATTCTATATGTTTTACTATAATATCATTTTTACCATTCTTGATCAATGAAAATAATTAATCAATACATCCCATTTAAAATATATTTTTATATTATTATTTTCCCTTTCATTATTTTTTAAATACATGAATATCATTTCAATGGACTTAATCCATTTTAAACTAACAATAGATTAGTATCTTGACTATAAAATTATGTTTCTATCTTATGAATCAATCTAACATAGAGAATTAATTTTTGGTATAAAAGGTTGATCCATATGAGCATGTTTACTAATCATTACTTGAGTATACAACCTAAATATAGAAATAATATAATTAACTCCAACAACTATTGTATTGGCTTATGCATAAAGGAAATCTCAACATTGGCTAGGGTTGTTGATACCTTTTATTTCGAACGAAATTATATCTTGATAATGAAATATTCTTGGTCTTCTCGTGATTAGCTAGAGTATTAATCCATAAAAAATAAATCTATATAACAGTAATAATTGAAAAAATAACATAAGGTTTTATCAAAATTCTCTTGTTAGCAATGTTAATTTAATATTTATTTTCCATTATTCTAAATAAATATCTTTTGATACAAATAATAACAACCCAACTCTTTTAACCTAGACCTGGTCCTATAAAATTAAATTGGTAAAAATATAAGGGATTAATCTATGATGAATTAATCCATTAATCAATATTAGGAGTGTAGATACATATATTATTTCTATATTAAATTATTAAAACAAAACACAGAAAGGGGAACATTATTTCTTCCTTGAAAATCATCCAAAGATTTATTCTTCATATAATTAGGTAAGGAAAACAAATAAATGGTGGGATTAGATGATAATTAAGGGTTATATTTAGTTTATTATATCATGAATAAATAAGGAATATTATCTGTGGAAGAAAGAATAATCAAGTCACCTGTCATTCAAATAAAAAAACCAATGAAAATCCATTACCAATATCAATAAAGGAATCACATAGATTAATGAAACGGAAATCTCAATAAGAGAAAATAATAAGTAATGATATTTTTCAACACTGCATAAAAAATTAATCCATTTTATATTGTATAATAATATTAATGCATCGAAACCCGGACATCATTTTAAAAAAATGGTTTGGTTCAGAGAAAATACCCATTTTATGCGGACTCTGATTTTTCATCATGAGATTTGTGGACTGATCAAGGTGATAACTATAACTAAACCGCACCCATTAATTTGAAATAATATAAATTCCTCACACAGATTGAAATATCAAAAAAATCATTTTATAACTGACATATAAATACACAATTATCCATAATGATTCAATAATATTGAATACGTTCCTAATAAATAATATGGCATTATTCCTTCAACAAATACCATATATAAAAATTTTATATGGTTGAAACAACATCATAGTAATTAAAATGATATTTAAATCATCGATTATATTTAAAATATATACATTAAAGAGAATAAAATATCTAATAAATAATGGGGAGTGGTTGAAAACATGATCAAAAGACAGTGTTTGACCTCAACTGAATGTTTATTCTGTTATCATAAAATGATTATAAAAACAATCATTCATTATCCATGAATGTTTTATATTAAAAATATGAATTTTTTAAAATAATAATTAATATATTAAAAATAAATTCCATCTAACGTGGTATAAGATCAAAATTTTAAATCACTTTATTAAATTATTTTAACTCATTTAGGAAAATAATACACATTTTATTATGAAAAAATTTAAAAATATACTTAAATATTGAGGGAAAATATTTTCATGGGAAATATCAGTTGGTATTTTTAATGTAACCATCACATATATTATTGGTTAAGATTGTGTTTTATTCTCTTTTTATGGTAGAAATTAAAACAATTATTCATTTAATACTTATGGTAAAATGATGAAAGTATGTCATTCTGAAACTGGAAAAAAAATTCATTATGAAATTTATAAAGAATAAAAAATATTTATGAAATTGATTTCAAATAATCATTTGAAAGAAATAATAAAATTAATGTATCATTTAAAATATCTATGAGATGGAAGAAAACAGATTAAGGGAAATATTAAATGTTTTTTATGAAATGTTTCTACATGTACTTACTCATTGATACTATATATAACAAGATAAAAAATGTAATTTAAACTATTAAACCCCCAAAATAACTACTGGATAAGAAAATATAATTGTTTTAAGGGGATTCAAACATATAATTTTTCATATAGAAATATGAACATGAAGAATCCAAAAATAAAATGATATTATAAGAGAATTCATATTCCATGGCTCTTCAATTAGTCATACATGTTTTATCTTCCTTTATAATTAATTTACATGTATTAAAAACCTTATTAAAAAAATTTCATTTATATACAGTATTTATGGGCCTTTTATAATATTTTTAAATTTTTTCATTTAATAGATTATTCTTATGTCAACTTCTTATAGTTTTTCGATCATTTTTTCCCCAATAAATCTAAAATATTATTCACGGATAAAGGATTTATGAAATAGGTATATAATTCTAATAATTTAAATAGATTCATTAATATAATTTTTTTTAATAATATTTTATTTTCGAATTATCAATACATTTTTGTAATAGAGAAATGAATCACATTGTATCATTGAGGTGGTAGTTCACATGTATACATAAATATTGGTTGTTATTTTCATTTTTATGGAAGGGTAAGAAGTTAGATGTTATATTATTTATTGATGATAAATATGTTTTTATAAATATCATATTGATTTTTTAATAAAACCATTATGACTAACCAAGTCAAATAGTGTGGAAAAAAATTTACTACTATGTGGGGATGGTTGGATTTATATGTTTTAATTTTCCATAGAATTGAATAGAAATGAATAGGGGTTTAAAAACAAGGATAATGAAACATCCAATATGTTTAATATACTTATGATTTTATATAATCATTGTTAAATAATTTTTTAATTGATTTTGAAGAGGAAATAAAATTAAAACACACAGTTATGAGTTCTAAATCTTCTTTGCAAAAACAAATTTAGATTAATCATCATTTGTTCATGGTATTTAATTTCATCATATCAGTGCTACTATGTTTTATGGTGGTCGTTTAATAAGAAATTTAATATCGTATTGATCAACATAAGAGGCTCAATGGGTGTGAATAATATAATAGAAGTGGATTCCTTTTTTAGGCGAGAGAAAGGACACAATTACTATTACCTAAAAATTTTATATAATATATATCATAATAATGTAAATATGATCAAAATTACCATGATTTAAATATTAGGAAATAATATGGTTTAAATTAAAACAACCATTAAAATTTTTACATTTTATGTCACATTTTAAACATTATATTTTTTTAGCCTCCATGTTAACTCTTTTTATCCATAAATGTGGAAAAAAATTTACACTTTCGGGGTCAAAAATATACTTCTAGTTAACCAGGTTCCAAAAATTGGTCCATGACTGGAATTTTCGATATTACACATCCCAATTTTCCACATTTAAATTTTTATAATTTTAAAATCCTATTATGAAATAATATTCTCAAAAAATGGCATTATATACATGTTTGGGAATATTTACTTAATTTAACTTCATATTCACAATGATATTAATTTAAGAAGATTAAAAAAATGTATAAATTATTTTTAATTTATTACTACCATCTAAATTCATTAAATACAATAATTTATCCAAAACATTTTATTTTTTTATTTTCGAAATCATTTATGTTGTTTTTTATTCTGCTATCACCACCACTATATTAGTACTATTTATAAATTTGAGGTAATCAAATCATCACTAAAAATAAAAAATATATTATAGTACATAACATATTTTTTATATTCAAAATAATATTTCATAATTTTACATAACTTCTTTTAATCACAATAAAATAGGATAAGAGAAATTAAATTTCATAAGGATACATTTTGTTTTTATCATTTTCATACCAATCAAATAAATGTTACAATCAATTGAAAGTGGTAATAAATTTTAATTTTTCATATACATTATTTATTATGTAAAAAATTTCATCGTATAGGGAAAATGTATGTGTTTGGGATAATTTTAGGCCATTTCTCATAGTTTTTAGCCAATTATACTTGTTCTACCCTTACCGAGGTGACCAATATATACTGTGGTTACTATTTATAATGATTAATCATGAGTAGGACATATTTACCATATTTCAATATAATTATTCTATATATCAAATCCAATTACCATTATTCACATTTTGTTAGTGCAATAAAACAATTTCTATATAAATCAATACAATTCAATTAAAATAGTTATTAGAAATGGTGTTTTTATACAGAAAAATGAATTTATTTAGAAATAAAATATTACAATGATTCCTTTGGAATTATTAATATTTATTTATTAAAATGAAACAGATGATACCTTAAAATTAAATTCAAAATAGAATTACTATTTTAAACAACATTATTTAAATAAAATATTTACTTTTTAAAAAAATTCATTTTCACAATTAAATCAAATGTAATTCATTTTATAAAATATGAAAATTTAATCCCAGACCTATTATGGGATAAATATTTAAATAATTAATTCTATTTTTTCAAATTTAATTTCTATAATTGGTGTATTTAAAAATAATATCCACTCATAGAATTTAATAAAAACATTTTTGTCAAACATTTATATTTTGAGACATTAAATGAAATTACAAAAAATTGATTCCCTATTTATTATAAATTAATAATTACATTTTCATTGTATAAAACATTTATATGTAATTATTAAACAGATTATTAATATTGATCCTCTATCCCAACATCTATATTACAATATCTATATTTATATAATATTATTTTCTAGTATTTTATGACATGTGTTTTGTGTTCCAATATCTATGATGAAATGTTTCAAATTTTTAAGAAAAAATAGATACTAAAATATTGGTGTGTTGCTTTGTAATATTAAATTTTAGGTGGATTGAAGCATTTGAATTCTTATAAAAATATCCATCTTATAGAAAAATTATTTTTAGATGATATAAGGATCTAAACTAATAAAATAAATGATAAAATAACTACAGTGTAATATGAAAATATTGAAATAAAAAAAATCAAATTTATGCAATGTTAATGGAACAATCATAATTTAATATACGATATATAACATAATAAAAAATTTGGTTTAGGATAACAATATTCAATCCAGTAAATATGTTTTATTCAAGGATATCCAATTTCATATCTTCGTAGATTTTTTACATTCAACACAATTATGTAAGAGTATTAATCCCCATAGAATAGTAAATATTTTTTTAGGGATTTATTTTTTAGTGAAACATCCATAAAATTATATCAATGATGCAATTTAAATAAATGATGATTAGTATCACCATTATATTATCTATATCTCGTATTGGATCTCATAGGATTGCAGGTATAAATTTTAAACCCCTATAACTACATCATTCACACCAGATCATAAGTATAAGTATTATAAAAAATAATCTATGTGATTTTTAATTGAATCTAATCATTGTGAAAATAACATAGACCAAAACTAAAACAATTTTTGTTGGGATCTATTAATATTTTAGGAAGTGAAAAACAATCAAAAATTGATCAATGAACAGCTTTTTCAATATACCCTTAGTTAACTAATTATAATTAATGATTCTGAAAAAGTAAATATAATTCATTGAGTTATGTAAGAGGAAAATTTTTAATGTATCAACAACATATTCCTTAGTATCTTAATTTATTTTATTCATGGTTAAGGTGAATCCCCACTATATTATTGAAATTATTAGGTGTATTATATAAAATCCAATAAAATAGATATTCATATGATAGTATTATTCTATTATATTTTTTATATAATTCTAAAAAACATAACAACACACATAATGTTAACATAACTAAAATATAATTTGTATTTTTTTCATTAAATAGAGACTTAGAATGTTTTTATTACAGGGAAATAATTATAAATAAGCATTTTAAGGAGGCATAAAATAATGAAGTATATTTGAATCCCCAAGACCAAAATCCAGTCATTTTTCACGATGATATATAATACTAGAAAAAATTATAGATTTCAATTTGGGTCACTGTTGAATGAATGTCTATCCACTTACATATTTCATTCATTTCATGCGTGTTATTCATGGATTTTTACTCAATCATTCATTGAGATGTTTTTATATAATATAATTTGAACTATGGTGTAGGTAAATTACCTAAAATAATATTCACTACAAAGGATTGACTAGTTTTCAACTATCAATTATTTTACATTATAGTGTACTCTGAGTATGAACGCTATTATGTTATATTTCTTCCATGTGTAGATAAATTGAAATTCCATAAAAATAATAATGGCTCAGACTGTTATTCCATTAGAATCGATTATGATTGTAACTCTTTTAATTTTTTAATGTTCACAATGACACATCCACATTACGTTTTAATCTTCAAATGTTGTATTTTTATCCATATCATTTATCTTGAGATCATATAGAATCGATAGGTTAGACCAAGATATACTATGGGTTTTGTCTTCTTCTAAAAATGATTTATTAATATCTTTATGAAATTGTGCTATGTATGAAGCTAAGGAAATCATATTCCCCAAGATGCATGAAATGGTTTCGTTCCCTCTACTATAATTAAAAATATTTTTATAGTCCTAATGAATCTATAAATTTACGTATAAAATATTTATATGAGGTAAAGTTTCTCTATACCATTGATAAGAGTAAAAAACAGGGGAATTAAAAATATAATCAGGGAAATAAAAATAGAGGGATCAATACATATAGGTACCTGAGAACATCAAGATAAATCGATTCCAATCTACCTAATGAAATATAAGTTGTGTTGTTCACATATTACCATTCATACAACACATAAATTTTTAATTCAATTGATTTCATTTTCATTGTTCTTCCCAGTCCATGGGAAATACATTATTATATACATGACCCATCTTAAAATTAAACATTATCAAAATGCTCATGAACTAGATCCTGTTCACCTATATTTTAATGTTTAATATTAGATAAATAATCCTATATTTGTTATTGTTATTCATGTTACCCAACTTTGAATTAGTAATAATTGACAAGCCATGTAATTCCACAAATATATATTCATTGTAATTATTTTATGATCATCCTTGAGTACTATATTGGTTAGCTCAAAATATTTTATAGAAATACTAAAATAAATATCATATATTGGAAAACCTGGAATGAGAATGTGAATTTTAATACTACTTATTGCTCTAAAAACTAATTCCCCCTCTTCCCACGATCAATTAGGAATTATCATCAAGAAAAATCTGTTTCTGTTACAGATTCCATTACATATGAGTGGTTGCTGAAGGACCCCAGAACACCCATATAAGAGAGGGGTGAATCAAGGTGTCAAATATTTCTTTTTAAGGTTGTGGATATTATTCCCACGTTGGTAGGAACTTAATAAATTTCTCAAACAAATGAATGTTAGGATATTGTAAAACACATTTAAGTGGTTCACCGCAAAGGGATACATCCAAGGAATATATGTTGATAGTGTGTCAGACGTACCAAAATCCACTAATCTTCACTAGTTTTTGGATTACATGTTTGGTTCAGAGAGACTGTATTCCAGGAACACTGCCTTTATAATGTTTTTAGAGATTCCTCACTACATCCCTTGGATCACTTTCTTCAAATCCCCCTATCTCACTGCCTTTGAGAATTAAAACTCAGTTTATCGACATTAAGGACTCTTCAATAGATTTTTTTTGAAGTCTTGTTTTTGTTCAGCATGATACACTTCTTGTATCAAGGTCATGGATTGATGCACATAAAATAATTGAACCACTAAACCGGATTATCTGATACTTTCAGATGTATAACACCACGCATGCGCGAAAGACCCCAACATTCACACAATATTTGGGAATTGTCGTGAAAGATGGCTTTCAGGATACACCTACTTTCTGATCAAACCTTATTTTTCTCCCAGCTACACTAAAGGGATTACTTGGTGTTTTCATACAGAAGGAACACCTTCCGCGAAAGATTTAATCTCTTCAAATATTTCGTGAGAAAATTTTTCTCATAGCTGAGCTACCAAATTTTAAATGGATAAAATATTATAGTCTTCCTTGGGGTAGCTACATATTTATAGGCTATTGATGACCCTGTGAATAAGATCCCAATTCATTTTTTTCTATGCAGCCATGATTCTTCATGTGTGCGCAAATCCAATTTTGATGTCGCATTTTGCATGAAGACCCTTTGTTCGGTGAATGCAAGATTCTTCATGTGCGTGTAAAACCCCTTTTGGCATCGCATTGGGCACACAAACTCTTTCGCGCTACATCATCTTCCGCGCAATCTATTACCTTTCTATTTTTTGATGTTCATAACCTGAAACATGTCTTGCGTGAAAATTCCAACATAACATTAAATCATTGGTGAAAAAAATGAATATTTCATGCACAATTAAATCATTCAATCTCCATAATTTTCAAAAAACATGTATCTCCTTTTTTTCACTTTTTAGCACCAAAAATTTGTTTTTTTTTCAGCCCCAAAAATTTGGCAAACATTGGAGAACGACACCACCTTCAATACTATTTTCAGATCAAATTATAAGAACCCATTCCATGCAATCTCCCAGATCATCCATGAAAGAGATGAATGTAACAAACAAATTCCATGATTATCCCAAAGTATATTGACAACAAACATAAATCGAACTCGTTTACCATAAAAGAAAAACTTTGGTTCCAAAAAAGCTTCCCATTGGGTTTCTTGGAAATCACCAGATAAGTTCAACAGAGTAGTTTCCATAAAAAAACCTAAAATTCTGGAATCAACTCAGGCACCGCTCTATGTCTACATGAGCAATTGTCAGTGTAGAAGATAATAGAGAAGAGATGAATTGTGTTATCCTGGGTTTAAGTGAATTCACTAATTACTTCCTCATAAAACTTGAATGATTTATCATAACATTGAAGATGTTTCTCCCTTCACTATTCTCTCCATATTCATCCATGATTCTTTATGTCTTATCTTATCTATAGACATGAATTCTTTCCAAATTTTCTCCCTTAACCATTCTCTCCATCTTCATCCATGATTATCTATGTCTTCTATCATATAGAGACATGAATTCTATCTATTTCTACCCCATTGGAAATAATCCAAAAGACAAATAATCATTCATTTGTAGAGATCAGAACATACACCCCCTAGATCGTATCTCCCCCATAAACCTGAAAATCTACCAAAAAATAAATTAAAATTTTTAAAGACACTAGGGAGATGGTATTTTTTTAAACTCCCTTTTTACTCGGAAGTGGATGAACACCGAGGTTCAATTGATGATTCTTAAACACAGCCGCTAACAGTGGCTAGGTCAAGATATCATCATCTTTCTCATAAGATCCCACATGATCCATTCTAATCATGCCTTGGTCAACATATACTTTGATAATGTGATACCTAATTTCAATATGTTTTGTACGAAAATTATGAACATGATTCTTTATAAGATAAATTCAACTCTTGTTATCACAGTAAATCACCATTGGTTGTTTCACCACATCACTAATATATGTCTGTTGTAGCTTGATCCGTAAAAATTGAGGGCATTCCATTGTTGCGGAAATATATTCAGCTTATTCGGTACTAAGATAAGTAATTTTTTGTTTCATTCTCAACAAGACATCACATTTCTACCAAATATTGAATGATCCACCACTGGTGGAATTTATGTTCCCTATATCGCCAGCCCAGTCAGCATCAGAAAAGGATGATAATTCACTGTCCATTCCTGCAAAAAATTATAACACAAAATATTGAGTACAATGAATGTACCTCATGATTCTTTTTACTTAATCCATATCTTCCTCCTTTGTATTACTCTAAAAGTAGGTAGCAAAACATGTTGCAAAGAAAATTTCTGGTTGGGTTGTAGTCACGTACAATATGCTTCCAATGATCCTTCTGTAAATTGTGGGATCTATAGAGGTCTCATCCTCATGCTTTACATGTTTGGTTCTAACCACTATTAGAGTTAACATTGGATTCGAGTCATGCATATTATATTTCTCCAGTAGATCTATTTCATATTTCTCCAGATAAATGAACATGTAATCCTTATTTTGAATCACATATAGTCACATGAAATATGTGAGATCCCCAATAATATGCATTTCATACTCAGATTTCATGTTATTGGTGAATTCATCTACTAATTTCAGTCAGCTACCACTAAATATAATGTCATCAATGTAAACTAGAACAATGAACTGATCTTTTGGAGAATTCGTCACATAGAGATTATGATCTACTACTCCACTTCATAATTCCAGTTTCTTGAGAAGATTATCATGATGGGAGGACCATGCCTATTGTTCCTATTTCAATACATAGAGTGATTTCTTTATATTTCAGACATTTTTTTTCATTGGTACCAAGTAGAAACCCCACCATTTGATCAATAAAGACTTCTCCATTGAGGAAACCATTCAAGAATGTTGTCTTGACATCCATTTGATATACTATTTATCCTCTATTGTGTTCCATGGCATGTAAAATCATGATTGACTCCAGTCTAGCCACTGGAGCAAAGGTTTTTTCATCATCAACACCTTCAATCTGGGAATATCCTTGACATACCTATCGTGCCTTGTTTCTAATTACACATCCATTCTTATCAAACAAGTTCTTGAAGGTCCATTTTTACCAATAACATTGTGACCTTTGGTTCTCTTGACTAGATCCCATGTCTAATTATTATCAATCTTCTCTAACTCATAATTCATGGATATCAACCGAGATTCACCCTTTGTTTCTTCTTCAAATGAGGATTGCTCCACAACTAAATGAAATTCATATTGTGTGTTATTCTTCATCATCTTGTTTGTGTGGGTTCACTCTTGTTCCCAATTATATTAGACGGATTGATATCTTCTCATCGATTTCTCCTATGATGTTCAGCCGCATTCTATCCAGCCATGGTTTCCTCTTCAGAGTCTTCTTTTGAGTCAACATCATGATGTGACTCCCGAGTGTTTTGTAGACCTTCCTCTATTTCTGTATTTTTATTTACTCTAAATTCATGTTCATTATCACATTCTATCACATCATCATTTGAAATCCATGGAGAATTTGTGGATTTCTCTTCAATGATATTATCATCACTTCTTTCCACAATCCTTCATAATCGTTTGTTGAATCATTTTAGGATTTTTTTTCATTGAGTATCGAAGGAAAATTGCTTCATCTATATTGCTTTCATTCTATCCTTGATTTCCTTCTTTGTTTTTATTAATGCATTTACATCAAAAAAAATGAATGTATTTCCATGTGGGCTTCATTCCATTCCAAAATTCATATGGTGTCTTCATCTCACCCATATAAAGCCCTGTTTGATTTTGAATATATAGTGCAACTTGAACATCCACTGTCCAGTACTGTCGTGTAATACACCTCTCAATCAGCATGGGTTTCCCCTTGTTGTTCACCTGTTGATTCCTGTATTCAACAACTATATTTTGTTGTAGAGTTATCACATCAACTACCTCATGTTATATCCCATGTTTCTCTAGGTAGTTTTTAAATTCAATGGATGAGTATCCCCCCCCCCAATTATCAGATCACATCACATTGGTTTTTCATTTGGTATCATTCTTGGTGATTCGATGATATGTTTTCATGTAGTCAAGAAAAGGTTGTTTCATATGAATAATTAGTACACATGCCATTGTACTATAATCATCTATAAAAAAGGAATAATTAGCATTCTCTATGAGCCTCCATGAAATTTAATGGGAAACATACATCTGTATGAATGGGATCATGAATATCATATACCCTATTCTTTATTGGCTGATACGAACTACAGATCGGCTTCCAAAGAATGCAAGCATTACAAGACTTTTCATGTTCATGAATCAGGTATGGAATGATCATGAAAATCTTCAGTTTTGAAATTTTTTCCAAGTCTTGTCGATTGATGATCCCCAGTCTCTAATGCGACAAGTTATTTTATTCGTTAATAGTCATGTAACAAATGTTTTCAAAACTATCAACCTGATACTGGTTTCCTTCTATTCTACATACTTTTTTAAGTGAATCTCTTGTCATTCCATTTATAGTGCAGCCTTACTGATTGAAGGTGAAAATAAGTGTTGAGTCATAGTGTTGACTTACTTGTATATGATTATGACATATAAATTCCAAATAAAGAACATTTTTTTTCTTCATCTCTCCTTACATAGCTCAGTACATCCACATCCTTTTATCATCAAAGCACCATCATTATCGAGGGACATTGTTTCATCGATCCTTTTATAGTCATTCATTAATAGATCTACATTACTCATCATGTGGGATGAACATCCACAATAAATAATTTTTTTGATGTTATTATTTGTATCCATGAGGGATACTTAGGCATGATTGGATTTTTTTTAATTACCCTCTTTTTCTTCCATGAGTTATTATGTTGAGTGTAGGACATTACTGGCCTTGAAACTCTCTCTTTCATGTACATGGGTTCTTCATACAGAAGCTCTTTTTCAAGGGTGGAAAACATATTTTAAAGAGCAGCACAATCTTGTTGATGACCATTGACATTTCTTTGACATCGATATGTGGTGTCTTCTTTACTCATCTCCCTGCAATAAAGGGAATTATGGATAATGTTAGAATAACAATAAAAATATCTATAGAGATATTTTCATTAAAATGAATTTGGATATGAATTTTTTCTCCTTAGCTGAACTCCCATTACTTATCCATTCAAATTGCTCCTCGCCTCTTTTAAATAAGACATGTTATGGCCGAGAAACCCAAAAAACTAATACATCACAAGTATAAATTTCTTCTCACTTCTATTTATCCTTATTCCTTCTTTCATGGGATAATATTCTGGATACCGTTTATTGTGGGAGGCTCAAGGACAGTCTTATGTGCTTCTCTCTGATTGAATTGGGGGTTACTTTTTCATCACTTCTGGTTATTTTTCCTCATCACCCACATTTATCTATCCTTTATTTTGGACAAATTTATTTTCCACATTTGATTATTCTACCTTACAACTGATTACACTATTTCCTAATTAAGCAGGTCTTTGATCATTCAAATTTTTTCAACTCCATTATAACCTGGTTTTACTCTCTCCAACAACACAACATATGATAACCATCCAAATAGAATTTTCTTCATTGATTATTTTGAAATTGATTCACACTAAAGTTTACTCCAAAGAGTAACAACATCCTCTTCAAGTCCCTCAGTATTCAGGGTCTTTTCTTCTGGTCTGGTGGTGAGGTCATTGATGACCTTTGTCTGCTCCCCAATTCTTAGATTCAAATCCACCACATCATCAGTGATTTCAAGAATATAAGATTTCACATTCCCTAATTCTTCCATACATTCAATTTCACCTCTGACATGATCAACATGATAAAATTATTCTTCTACAATTGATTTCCACTTATTTAAACTCTTTCATTGGATAATAATCCAACTAATGGGTTCTTTATGTTGCTACTCGAGATTGGAATTAGTTTTCCACTGATAGATTCCAAAATCATCTTTTGATGGTATTGATTTTTTAATAGTGTACATCATGTAATCATGGTTTCATGTTTTAAATTTTGGTTCTCCTTCTTTATAGAGTTCTTTATCATCATCTTCCTCTTTACAGATAAAATTCTTCTTCGGTACTTTTTTTCCAGATTTTAAGTCTCCCTTTTTGAAAAACCTTTTTTGAGGCTTATTAAAGTTTTAATCTTCACTATCTTCGTCATTTATCTTTATAAAGTAGTGAGAGGAAATGTGACCAACTTTTCCACAATGAAATCATGTAAGAGGAAACTTCATTTTTAATTTCCTTTTTCAATTTTAGAACTTCATGGAAATGAGAGAATGAATTTTTTTTCCTCATCATCTTCAACACTACTATATTTTGAAATTTTTTGTTTCTTTATGGCCTTGAACGACATTTCTTTTCTCACTCGAGTCATAGAATCTTCTAGTTTGACTCTCATTTTATATGCCACCAGGACACTCATTAGATCATCTAATGAATGTTTAGAAATATCTCTTTCCTCAAGGGGTGACATATTTCCATTTCTTCAGGGGTAGATGTATTCCTAATACTATCATTACTATATCAATGTTTTTGAATTCTTCTCAGAGACCCTAAATTGCTCCAACCACTTCAGTAATTCGGTTGAAGAAGGAGTATGCATTCCAGTTAGGATGCAACTTCAGACCATCAATCCTGTTGTGTAGGACATATTGTTTCCCATCCTTTACTTTTCTATCTCCTTTCTAATTATTTTCATGTTTATCCAACATGGATTTTTCTAATGTGAAACTCATCACCATTATATATATTATATAGGAAAGGAATGGGAGTGTGAATTTTGTGCTTCAGCATCATTATCATGAATTTTTTGTTAGAGTCATTCATAACAAGGCCTGTCGGATTAGTGACTTTTATTCCTATCATATTAAAAAATAGGACTTACATTCCAAGATATCTAAGATGATATCTAATTATGTTCTTCCAGATCATAAAATTACTACCATCGAATAGGAGGACTCCCTCACATTGGATTAATTCTCCATAACAGTATAAGATAGATCAAACACCATTCAACCTGCCTCTGATTTGACATGAATGACCCTAGAACACCCTGAGAGGGGTGGGGTGAATCAGGGTGTCAACATTATCTTTTTAAGAATGTGTATCTTGTTCCCACATTGGTATTAAATTGTTAAATCTTTTAAACTAATGAAAGCATTGAGATGGAACAACACTTTTACATTGTTCACCACAAAGGGCTCTGTCATTGGAGCATATGTCGACATTTTGTCAAACGTTCCAAAATAAACTAATCTTTACTAGTTTATGGATTACATGTTTTGGTCATATGCAATCTATTCTATGAGAACTACCTTTAAAATGTTCAGGAAATGCTCAATTAATTCCTCAGATCACTTTCATCAACTCCCGCTAGGTCACTACTTTGAGAGAAGTAAAACTCACTTTATCGACCTGATGGTCTCTTTAATAGATTTGAATTGATGTCTTTGTATTTGTTCAGTAGGACACATTTCATGAATTGAAGACATGAATTGATGCACTTTAAAGATTTAAACCACTGAACCGGATAACCAAGAGCCTGTAAGAAGCATAACACCACACTTACACACCAAAGAACAAATTGCGTGAATGATTTTGGAAATTTTTTGTAAGATGAATTTCACGCATCACTGACTTTCTGTGCAACACTTATCCTTCACACAACTGCATTGAAAGGTTCACTTGTACTTTTGGACTAATGTAACACCTGGAACTCAAGATTTAATCTCTTAAAATATTTCGCGTGCAAATTATTCTTATGGATGAGTTATTGGATTTTCGAACAATTAAATTATTTTGTATTCCTTGGGGGATCAATATATTTATAGGCCCTTTCAAACCCTGCACGCAATATCATGAATCATTTTTTTCGATACGCAAAATATTATTCATGTGTTCAAATAACCCCATTTGACGTCGCATTGGGAACATCAAACCTTTCGCGCTACATCATCTTATATGAAATCCTTGACTTTTTCATTTTTCGACGTTATGAACCTGAAACAAGCCTTGTGCACAAGTTCCAATTACATCATAAATACTATGTTCAGATCACACTATTAGACCAATTTAAATGAAATATCCATGATCATCTATAAAAGGGATGACAATATCAAACACAGAAAATGATAAAACCAATAATGATTGACAACATACGCAAACTGAACTCCTTGCTAACAAAGAACAACCTTGGTTAGAATAGTTTCATTGTGACTCTCTTAAAGAATGTGATTCTAGAATAAATTTCTTCCACTATAAAAATCATCCCAATGTGAATTCCATAAAAAACTAATAATTCAATATTGGATTTCATGAAGTTCATTGTAATCTAAAAACATCTCATATTGACCCCCACCTCAATATCTCATTCTAGACACTACCACAGAGCCACGTGATATATCCCATCTAGATGAGAATCCAATATAAAATGATTTATTTTATTTAAAATGTTTCGTAAAATAACCTTTTGTGTAATTATTATAGATAGAATATAAAGTTATATTAAAGAAAAAACATTATTAATAAGTACAATCGTATCAATCGGTGTGTGAAAAGGATAATTCTAGTTCATTTGAAAGAATAGATATTCTTTTGAAGCCAATAAAAATTATGAATTTTAATTTTTTATGTAGAGAGAGGGACACCAGGGTATTGTATGGGGAATTTTCAACATTAAATACTAGTCTATGACTTGATCTTACATAAATGAAAAATGTTACACTCCTCATATATACATATATTAATTTTTCACCAAATGATAATTTGTCCACTATAATTTGTGTACTCATCCAAAATTTTATAGAGATCCAAGATATAGTTTTACATGCCATTGATAAAAAAAATAAGTCATCTAAAAACATTAAATGTGATATTCCACTGATATTCTACATATAAGTGGATGAAGGAATATGACCATTATAAATTCACATTTTAATGTTCGTTCTAAGAAAATATTAATTTAGGATGAAAATACTTGTGAAATAAATTAGCCTTACATAATCCCAATTGATATTTATAAAAACATATTTCCCACTAATGAAAATGATAATAATGGGGATGAAAATCATTGAAAGAATAAACCAGACACCAATTTATAGAAGTTGAATATTTTCATAGTCTTCAAAAATTCAATTCTATACCAATGTTTCATAGTACACATTCATATCAATTATAATCATATCATTATTTCATGAAACATTCATATTATGATCATTAATCATTTCATAACTGTGTTCTATATATCCTTATAGTTACCACCATGTCACAATGATATATTGTTTCCTCCAAAAATTGTAGGGTTGGATGTTTGAGTTTGATGTTAAGGTTTCATAAAATTATTTTTAGTATAAATTAAATAGTTAAGTATATTGGTAAATTTTAAACATGGATAGTTTATTTTAAATGGGAATAATCAAATAATTGGAATCACATGTGACTCTAGGTTGTAAACCTACACTGTAAAAATTGTGCATGTCCACAATAATACCATCTTAAATGATGTCCCATGTAGCAAGATAAAAACATTATGGGAAAGAATTTATACCAAGATATGTTTTAGGTTAATAGAGCTTATCACATATTTTAATTTTAGCCTCCCCTAAAATATAAGTGATATCCCAAATAATTGATCATCAATATATCATAGGATGTTTTTAAATAGATAATCCATAAGATAATCACATGGGTAACATTAACCGCCAAAACACATCATGCCTATTTTTAGTGATTCAAAATCCAATGCTATAAGTATTCTATCATTTTCTACAACACTAGTATAATATCCATAATCTGGTATCTATTTTATTTTTCCAATAAAAATTATTTCTTTAATAAAATCATGGATTTAAAGTATATATTCCCCCTTACATTAACCATAATCTTAGAGTCTTATCCCTAGTATAATTTTCATCCTCAAGTAGTTTAACCTAAAAAATGATTATCTAGTATACATAAGAACACAATCATCATCATTGTTGTGTTAATAAATTTTGAATCTAGATTATTGATATATATTTTAGTATCCTCTTGGTTGTGTTAGAGATTATTAATATTGTTCATATAAAAATAAATATATTTCATATGTCTCTATAGTTTATATTGAAAATATCCCCACACATTTCCTTACATGGGAGATTATCATGATGATCAAACATTATCAATAATGTATTTTTCAATAATAATGATCTAGGAATTAAGAAGGTATCTTGGTAGGTACTAATTTATTTGATGTTGATTAAGAGTGGTGAATGATATGAGAGATCCTAAAACTTGAGGCTGACAATCCTGCAAATAAAATCAGATGACCTATTGAGGATAGGAGCACATTTATATGATCGACTCCAAATAATTGGATTTTCTTCATTTTTATGACACCATGAGAAGTTATCTCCCTATACGTAAGGTCTACATGACTATTTTGGGATATGAACCTCTTAAATTATTCCAGGATATTTATAGAAAAGGAACCTCCCGTAATTTTTCTACCTAATAATGGAATGTGTTAAAATATCCTCGTGTAATATATAGTAGAGAAGCATGATCGATGTTATAAATATTGTAATAGGCTCCTTCCCTCTCACATGGTTCAAATTTAGAATAGATAATATAAAAATTTACAAATTCAATTTTTATTTCAAACATTAAGAATGAGGTTCTTAGGAGAACAAGTAACCAACCCTACATCTAAATGACACATCCAATGAATAAAAATATTCTTATTAGAATTACTATCATGAATGCTTTTTTTTATTTTATACAAGGAAGAAAAAACATTAATTTAATATATTTCATGTTTAGGTTCAAAAATTTATTACAATGAGATATGATTAGATCATAATTAATGTGAAAAATAGCTTTGTAATATCCAACCTATGACTTTAACATTTTAGATGCTTATAAAAATAATTATATAACCCTTCGGAGTTCCCTAAAAATATTTACCTTTTCTCATTGAGGAGTGCTGAAAATAAACAATGTGAACCCGTGTGATATAAATCTTGTCACACTATCATAGGAAACTGAAGGATTGTAACTTTTTATCAAGTGGCCCCTTTGTATTGTATCCATCATGTAGTCATCATTAAATATAAAAAAATAATAAAAATAATTATGAATAATAATTACCCAAGCCTCTTTCTATTTTACTACATATGAGACTACCTGAAAGAATTCTAATTTAGTCTCAAAGGCCTCCAGGGTACTGGTTCTAGGAGTAGGCCTAAGGGAAGGGAAACGAATAAGAAAAGCCGCATTAGAAGACACCATCTCATTAAAGACTATATAATTTGGAGAATACCCAATATAAAGAGGAGGGAATAGATCTTCTTGGCAGCACAAACCATAGGCACTACACAAGTCGTCAGCCACCACCAACGAAGGCTTAAGAATAAATGAACCAAAGGAAGAAGGAACCTCCACTTTCCTGGGAGGTGGTACATGGACAACAAAAGTGATATTCTGTGAGGATTAATAATACAATATAGGCTATAGAACATAAGGTGAAATATGAGTTGTGTGAGTGATAGAATAATATCTAGTGGGAGGAAGGGAACTCTCCATGGTATGTGCATCAGAAGAAAAATAATAAATATGATCTAGAATGGGAAGGGAACTTTTGAGACCAATAAGCCGCTACTTGAAGATGGATAATAGTATCACCATCATATTTTGGGAATTTTTTTCAAATAAATTCTATATTTTATTAATATGAAATAATTAATTTAGATTTATTTAAACAAATTAATTAGTTTCTTCAATAGAATTCAAGACACATGACATCAAGATTCTATGAACCATGAATTAACATTATATAACTATTATTACTCAGTTGTTAAATAGGATGGTATGAATATTATTAATACATTACCAAACTCACATATATATTAATTACCCAAAATAAATTTATATATAAATTCATTGAAAATAATTAATTAATTATAGAATATTTATTATATTCTCCCAATGTTATTTTTATTTAAAAATGTTTTTTTATTGAAAGTATAATAAAAATAATTTTAGCCTCATTAAGGAATTTATTTTATTAAAATAAAATAATTTTTGAAATATTCATATTGAAATTAGCTTATGTTAAAAATTCAATATTTTTCAAAAAATATTGATTTTTTAGTGAATGGTGAAAAAAAACATACTTTTTAAAACTATTTTTTCTTTTTATGAAATTAAGTAATTTAAATTAACCATTATTTTTAAAGTTACATATATATTTTTTATTTCTTATATTTCTAATTAAATAAATTTGAATAAACATTTGTTGTTTTTTAGTGTAAGTTTATTTTTATTTTTTATAAGGATTTTTCCAAAAAAAAATTATGTCAAAAATGATTCACCATTTAAAATAACGAAAATTGTCCATAATGAGAAGTGTTTTAAAGATATTTATAGATTATAAATATAATAATTTAATTTATATTCTTATTATTAATATTTCTAAGCAATTAATTTATATAAAATCACCTGGTTTATGAAAAAAAATACTTCCCAAAATCATGATTTTTTATCGTTTCTACATGTTTATTTTTTTATTTATTTTGTTCAACTATTTGAAATGTAATTTTAAAAAATAATCTTAAATATTTAAATCATAATCCCATAATATTATTTGGGATACTTTTCTTAAATTTTCTTAAATGATTAATTTTATTATAATTACTTATAACTATTGGAATTTAATTTTTTACCATAAGATCAGCACCTACTCAGAAAAGAAGGGAACTATTCATTACAAAAATAAAAATTAAATAAGATAAAAAAGAGTTTATAAATAGTTTTAAAACATATATCCATTTAAAAAAAGAGTTAAGATCCAAAGGGATTTGGTTAGATGAGGAAATCACCTTTATGTAGTCACCCTTGTTGGCATGACCATCTTCCAAAGAATTTTCCTCCATGTAGATTTGAGTGACAATATAATCAATGGAAGAAAGAAAATTCATACAATACATAAATAAATTATCTAAAATAACAATACCATGAATAGATTTAGTTCTTATATCGTGAAAAAACAATATTGGAGTCCCATTCAAGATTGATCATATTATGACCCCTTCACCTAGTATGCTAAACTAAAAAAATAACTCTAAACATCTCAGCATAAAAAGAAGAAGAAACTCCAAACGTTCCTTGAAAAAACCCTAATAAGTCATAATTATAATATCCAAATATATATCCATATACCAAAGGACCTAGATTACATCATGAAGACTAATTAGTATGGATTTTAATCAATCCAGAAAATGAAGGATGCCAGAGTACTTCTATAGTGACCGAGGAAGGAAAAAAGTTTCTTCTGATTCAAATACATTTTGAGAACTGAATAATCATGAACATAAATATAACAAAACACATATTCTATGATGTAATAACTTTTTATATTAGATAATATTTGTGACCAAGTAGCCTAGGCATTAAAATAAACTGAACTATGAATCCAGAAGTTTCTCGCCATCCATGGAATATACTCCTCCGTAACAGTGGCATAAAATAAAAGAGTGGGATATGGAGAAATATTAATATTTAAACATCCCATTATAATGTCATGAATTGAAATAAAAAGGGGAATCCAAACCTCAAAAATATCAGTCCTCGCATTCCATATAGAAGATGTAGTAACACAACTCAAGAGTATATGATCTAAATCATCCCAATGTTATTAATAGTGGACACAAATCGAGCACAAAATGAATCCAATTTTTTCTAAAAAATTATTTAAAAGCCTTTAATTAACCATCCTTCAAAAAAGACATATGAGAGATTGATAAATATTTTTTCTATTAAATTTCCCAAACAATTTAATATAATAATCTAAACTAATAATATATTGGTAAAATGTGTCTAAAGATAAAATCACACATACATTTGATTCCCTAGTCCAAAAATCATCACTCAAGAAGAAGATGTATATTTAAATGACACCATATAGGTAATGAGGAAGTAACTTCATGTTTTTGACATGATCATTAATATAGATGTTCGGATTTACAATGGGATCATCAATAGAAATATGCTCAATCAAAAGAACACAAACACAATTTTTAACAATAAATGGTGCAATTACTCTTTAGAAACATTTCATCTAGATGGAGAAGAAACCAATGAGAAAATGGAATTAAATGATGAAAAAAATAAAATCAATGTGGTTTCGGATTCTGGAGTTTTTTTCCTTATGAATCAGCCCAACAATAAACCATGTGTAACAAAAATATTATTCCAAGTATCCAAAAAAGTATCTTGGATTTTAAATTTATTTAAAAGAAATATTAGTTTAATATTATTTATATTAATTGAATTTAGATCGTTGGAATCAATTTTATATTTAAATATTATATTAAATCATTATAAACTTTTGAACATTTTCTATTTAAAAACACACATTCTCGTCGCGTCAACATGATCAATTTTAGATTAAAAATTTTATACTTATCTGAATAAAATTTTGGGAAAATTTTTCTATATTTGTAATCGCATTAACGTTTCTTATCTAATAATGAAATATAATTTTGTTTTCCAAATTTAATAGTAAAAACCAGAAAATATTATTTACCATGGTTTGGGTAAAAATGGATTTATTCGATGTTAAACTAAATAGATAATGTTTAAAAATAATGAAAAAAATTAGAACCACATTTTCTAAAAATATATTGAATTGGAGAATTATATTCAATAGAATAGTCTGTTATTAGAACATTTTTAAAAAATAAGGTACTAATTCATTACATAAAATAATTAGATGTATGACACTCACCTATCTTATAAAAGGATACTCATTATCATATCCTTTTCACAACTCCAAACCCTTTATCACTACCAATAAAAAAACATATCACATCCCAAATTCCACCCATTATTCCTAAAATACTTATCTTGGAATCAAATTCTAACTAGTAATTATTGTTGGGAAATCATAAGGAGGGTAACTAAAGATAGGTAATGTTCCACAATGAGTGTTATTGATTTATTTCATTCTCCACCTCAGAAAATAATTATTATACCATGATGATATAATTACATTAGTATGTTACATATTATAATATTTTATGAAGTTATTTAATGTCAAAAACCATCTCCACATCCATCAAATGGTTTGGAAAATCATCATTCACGTGAATGGTGGACTATCGCACCATGCACTGATGTCATTCATTTTCACATTACCACCTCTAAAGGTTGGGTATAATGATATAAATAAAGTATATACATGATATTTATAACATTAATATACATTTTTTGGATTATATAATATATAAATATTCACCTTCCATTATATAAGAGATATAATAATTTAATTAATGTCTACGACCGACTACCACCAAGTAAAGCGATGTGAATTGTTTTCACTAATGATTTACAATGGATATAACAATGATAATGTTAATAAATATATATAATTAAAGATAAATAATTATAATATTAATAACTTATTTATCAGTCATAAATGATAAATATATTTTTCAATTTCTTCACTTTTCACTTATTGAAATATGATAATATCATTCGTGTCTGTGATGACTATCGCCTTCACGAAGAGATGTGGCTCTAAATTTTCATCAACACACCACATGTATGATATTTATAAGTATATTTAATGAAAACATATATCATTTATGATATTATGATCATTTTGGAAGTATAAAATATATCTTAACTACATTCAATAATGATCGTTTAATAATGTAAACATTACTCATTCTTTCGAATGACCATCCATATCTATAATCATTAAATACATCATTTTTGTAACACCTCGAGATTTTATGAGATATATTATTTTTAATTTATTTGATGTATTCTTTTATAAACTACATCAAGATTAGCTTGTCCTATACGCAACATTGTATTAGCTTGTAGTATACGCAACACTATTCTTGGCTCGTGTTACACACAATTTCAAGGTCATTTTGTGGAAATTATTCTACTCAACATTAAGTATATATTTTATTTGGTGTATAAATGAAATAAGTTTTGATTTATTTATACGCAACACCAAACAGAGCTTTTACTACATGAAACCCTTACTTGTCTTGCATTACACGCAATCAAGACCTTCCTCGATAGCGTGTGTAGTACGCAATACTGAGTTTCACTAAACGAGATATTATTATAATCTTATTATGAACTAGCCGTTATAAATAGTAATAACCACTTTTTGAAATTTAATATATTATATCATTCAAAAAGGACTTCATTTTTGGATTTGGAATATCGAAATTATCCTAAGGTGAATTTTTGGTATTTTTCTGAAAAATTTCAATTTTTGATGAATAGTGAAAACACTGGGTTACTATTACAAAACCGACTTTTTATTTAAATTATTATTTATTTTATTTAAATTTATTTTATGTCAAAATTGTTACATATTACCTATATACATTCAATTTAATTCATTTGAGTCATTTTATAATAATTTTAGATATATAAAAATTTTATTGAAATTTTCACCGCATTTTACCCACCTCCTAGGAGAATTGGAAAATTTACATAAATCATAATTTTACTGCTTCTGTGAATGAAATTTAGAAAATAGAAGAGACATGGTTAATATCAAAGAGTAAAATGTGGTTCAATAAGATAAAAATATTTTTTGGTGAATAGTGACTTTTTAGTTTTATTTACAACTGTTAAAAGTAAATAGGGTAATTAAGGGTAAAAATGATAATATTAATAACCTAACACATGTCCTAATTCTATTGGATAAGTTTAATTCGACCAAAAAAAACCTTAGTAATAAAATATTTCCCTTTAGGTCCACTCGGATTATATTAGGACACTTATTATTATTTTATTTAAAGAGGAGTTAAAATAGTTAAAATCAATGTTTAATAACTAAAACATTTTTAATATATTGATATACAGAAGATAAATTAAACTATAAATATTCATTATAAATCTAAAAATATTTCCTACAAAATGGTATTTTATTTATAATTTTTAAAAAATTAAATAATTTAATTTATTTATGACACAATGATGATGCATTAATTACCTTACTAATGAAATATTAACATAATTGATGTTATAAATATCAAAATAAATGTAATGTGAGGATTTTTATGAATTAAATTTATTTTATAGGTTAATATGACATTTTAGTATTGATTCAATTAATATTTTTCTAAATAATCATGTTGTTATGGTTTTCACAAAAATCAATTACCAAATAGTTTCAAAATTGACATAAAATAGTTTTTAAAACAAATATTATATTATTAATTGTTATTATATACATAAAAATATAACGTTCATCAAAATTTATTAGATAAGGTTATATATATTAATAATGAATCACTTGGGGTTCTTTTGGCTTGTTATAGTAAGTTTATTAACGATATAATTTAAGAAAACAAGAAGACACGGTAAAAGATAAATTATTTAACTTAGAGTTAAATATAAATGATAAGGTTAAAATAGTAACCTAAACTTGTATAAATACTATTTTTTTAGAGTATTTTTACCCATACCCACTTTATCTTAGAAATAAATTAATTTTTAGTTGTTATAAACCTAATATGACATTATTATAAAATAGTATTTTATGTTTTTTTCCTAAGGTGCCCCTTTCCTCCCTTATAAAAAGGGCACCCCTTCCCTCTTCTCTTCAAACCATTATGAGCTTTGAAGATCCAAAAACCCCTGAAAATTTTATATATCAAGTTCCCTAGAAACAATATAGAGGTTCTGGTCTCCTTAAAAGACCAACTCTAGTGCCTTAAGAGGATGCTTAAAAAAGGTGCGTCGAAGAAAAGCTAATCTCTTCTACCGATTCATTCAAGTTTTATTTCTTCTTCAACTTCTTCTTATTTAGTTGTTTCATTATAAAGTAATAACATAAGTATCACTAATATAATTATATGTTATTATAAATATGAAACAACATCATATCACCTTTTATCCATCCTACGGAAAACAAAATCATCGCGCATGCGTACGTATGGAATACCGTCTCCACGCCGTGGTGTAATCTATTTTTCCACCACCACCTTACTTGGATGGGTATAATGGTGTAAAGAATAACTATATATAGTAATTATAATTTCATATGGAATTTGAGATATTTTATCATCCACTCCAATTCAATTCAATATTTATGGTAACGATATCATCGGTCGTGCGTACGTACGGATTGCCGTCTCCACGATGCGATAAGATTCATTCTCCATGTTAACCATTCAAGAATTATTATAAAGTATATATAATGAATAATAATTAAATATATGACATGATAAAGATACTGGATTTATGTATATATATATTTCATCTACTTACTTCCATTCAATTCAATAATGAAAGGAAAACAACATTCATGCATATGTATGGCCTACCGTCTCTATGAACGGTGTATTTCATTTCATTTATCTATCTATTATATATATATATAATGAATATATATGATATATAAATATTTATTTATATTCTGGAAGTAATTAAATTATAATATAAGTAATAATAATATCCATAATGACATGTCCAAACACATACGATATGTAATATGATTTTACCCAAAATGTTTCTTTAACATAGAATTGACAAAAGAACGGGTAATATAAAGTCATAAGTGAACCATATATGATATCATAACAATAAATATGATTCTGTAATAAGTCAATGACATTATTTAAATCATTATACAGGAGGTTCAGATACGTACAAAGCATATCAGACCTAAGGTAAGGGATAATTTTGCAATCTCATTTTTATCTAACATTGCTTATACGTATGTATTTACTGGGTTTATATTTTTCATCCATGCCCATAAAATGGTTTCAATAAAGTGTTTAATATTCTTCCATGTGTTATTAATGTCATGTTTAACCCTCATTTACTTTTACTTTGTGTTAGGGAAGGAATCCTGGTTTTGTTCACCATACAAGTAACTTTATGACTTTCCCGACAAAAGTACGAGGAGAATGTTTTTTTAACTTATATGGCATGAATGGATTCTTATTGTTTTATAACTCCTTATTTTAAATAATTTTAATCTAAAATATATCATGACTATTTTCAACAAAATCACTTTCTTTTAAATTTTCCTGGCTTTTTGTGAAAAGAAAATGATTTTGGATGAGAAAGGATATTTTCCTCAAGAATTCTTATCAAGTGTTTTATCAAAACCATTTTCCATTTAAGATGACATTATTTCATATGTGTATGTTTCATGTTTTTGACTATATGATTTACATGATTGAATTTCTATTATGATGAAATGATATCCTTTTTTACATGGATTATGTTGTAATGGAATTATGTTAAAGAAACCAATTTTATATGTTGGGTTATTATGAATGATGTATGTTTATTTTGTGGCACAAGAAAGAATGATTTCATTATGAGAATGGTGGGACCTAAATCTCCCTCAAATTCATTGGGTAATGATTTATATATCATGAGATATACATGGCTAGAATGGTATGTTAATCCGGTTTAGTGATACAGGAATGGAATGAGGAGTGAACTCGATTCAGAAAGGGACTTTGTCCACTATGATGGTCTTGGTAGAAATGCCTTGGATTCTATGGAAATCATATCATGTGTTAAATGGTTCTCCAAAATTAAATTTTTTTTCCAAGCTATTTTATCTTGATTGATGTTCCATTATGACCTATGCCTTATGTACTTCCATGTTTTATGTCATTGCTTAAGATTTTGATTTTTAAACATTATGTTAATATTTTTATGATCAAATGTATATGGTTTGTTTTATTTTCCCCATCCTTACACTTACTAAGATTTTGAGCTCACCCTTTATATGTTTTATTTTCCCCAGGATATAAAGAAAGTTTTTAGGTAAGAAAACAAAAGGGGAAGTTCTTTATGGGAGATGTGGAAGATCTTTCACCATGATTATAAAATTAACTTCCGAGTTTCCGAAGACACTAAACTATTACGATCCTTGAGTGTTGGTTTTTGTTATGTATTATGTATTCTGCAAAAGTAACATAATGTCCATGTACGTCAATATTTGGGTCTCGGCAGTTGGTATCAAAGGAAATGTTTAGTCAACCTTTCGAAACTAGGATGCGATAACTATAGTGTGATCCCTAGAGGTGTATCTAAGGTATTTTTAGGGATGTACCTAAGGTTAAGTATAAGTATAGGTTATAGTCCTAGAATTACGGTAACAGACTTATAATTAACCCTAAGATGTTATATATTGATGGTACTCCCCTTTTATTATGTTGTTTTCCCTAGCATGATATTTGTCACTCACATTATTCTTTTTGGGTTTTAGATGATGGCTGGAACCCGAAGGAACCGCGTTGATCAATGTAATGGAAAATGAAATTATTGTCCTCATGAACAAACCAATGTTATGGGAGATGGATTTTATAATCTTATTGATATACTTACACAATCTATGAATCATTCTGGACATCCAAATGAGTATAGAAGGGAACAATATTCTGTTGATTCCTTCATGAGGCAACATCCACCTTATTTCAGTGGGTCTTCTTATCCACCTATTGCTGAACAATAGATCATTACCATTGAAAAGATATTTTCCATACTTCAATATTTGGAACATGAAAATGTAATTCTGGATATTTACCATTTAAAAGGTGAAGCAGATCAATGGTGGACTCTAATTAAGAATACGAGGCCCTGAGATGAAATTGAATCTATGGAATGGGATGAGTTCAAGAACTTATTTTTCAATAAGTACAACCCTCGTATTCTTCGAAAAAATATGGAAAAGGATTTCCATGATCATAAACAAAATTATTGTAACACCCCAAGCTTCTACGGTACGCTTCTCTTTGAATAATGCAATAGTGTGTGTTGTACGGAACATCGAGTTCTAACACACCACAACCAATCAAACTAGCCATTATGAATAGTAATACCTACTTATTGAAATTTTATAAATATTATTTTTTAAGATGGGATACATTTTTGGATTCGGAATATCGAAATTAGCCTAGGGTGAATTTTTGGTATTTCTCTGAAAAACATCATTTTTTGATGAATAGTGAAACTACTAAGTGGTAGTTAAAAAACTAAATTTTTCATAAAACTTAATTTTACCACTTATGTGATTGGAATTTAAAAAATCCAAGAGACACAGTTAATATCATGGAGTAAAATGTGGTTCATTGAGATGAAAATAAGTTTTGGTGAATAGTAACTTTTTACTTTTATTTACCACGGTTAAAAGTAAATAGGGTAATTAAGGGTAAAAATGATATTAATATTACCCTAACACATGACCTAATTCTATTGGACAAGTGTATCTCGACTAAAAACAACCTTAGGAATAAAATATTGTCATTTAGGTCCACTTGGATTAGATTAGGACATTTATTATTACTTATTTCAAAAAAGAGTTAAAAGTGATAAAATCAATGTTTAATTACTAAAAAATTTTTAATATATGGTTATACATATGAAAATTTGATTGTAAATATTCATTAGAAATATAAAAAGATTTACTACATAATTATTTTCTATTTATAATTTTTAGACAATAAAAAATTTAATTTATTTATTACACAATGATGATGCAGTAATTACCATAATAGTGAAAAATTAAAATAATTGATATTATAAATACCCAAATAAATATAATTTGAGACTTTTTATGAATTACACTAATTTTATAGGTTAATATGACATTTAAGATTGACTTAAATAACTTTTTTTGAAGTAAAATTCTGTTATGAATTTCACAAAAAAATAAATTATTGAATAGTGTCAAAATTGACATAAGAGTTTTTAAAACAAATATTATATTATTAAATGATATTAAATTCCTAAAAATATAAGGTTCGGTCAAAAGACTTATATCATGATAGGTGTATCATAAATGGACCACTTGGGGGACTCTTGGATGTATATAGTAATTTTATTAACTATATAATATAAAAATACAAAGTGACATGGTAAGTGTCAAACTAATTAACTAAGAGTTAAAACTAAAAGATAAGGTTATTATAATGACCCAAACCTGTCTAAATTCTATTGTTTGAGTGGTTTTCGACCCATACCAACCTTTACCTTTAAATAATACAATTTTTATCCATTAGAAACCGAATAAAAATTTATTATAAAATAATATTTCTAGCTTTTCCAAAGATGCCCCCACCCCTCTTATAAAAGGGCACTCCCCCTTATAATTAATTCACACCTTCAAAGCCTTGTGGTTCGGACAAACCCTGCCAAAATACTCTCTCAAATTCCCTCAATAAAACCTAGTGGCCTTATATTGATCAGAAATCCAACCTATGGAGCCCTTTTGATCAAATCAAAAAGATGAACCCGAAGAAGAGGTAATGTTTTCACCACCCTTTTTCAAATTGACTTCTTCTTCAACTTCTACTTTATTTGTTATTAACATTATAAAATAATGAATCCAGTATCTCCTATATACTCTAATATTATTATAAATATGGTACAACCATATTCAGTATTCTATCCATCCTTTGAATGACATGTCACCATACGTGCGTACGTACGACTTACCATCTCCACGTCGTGGTGTAATTGTTATTCAATATATTATTATTTGGATGGGTATAATAATAATTTTTAATTAATTTAGATAATAAATATAACATGTTAATGATTCTGTATATAAGATATACCATCCAATTATATATTATTTTAATATCAAAAGAATGATATTCTCGCTCGTGCATACATACGGACTACCGTCTCCATGAACGTGATGAGATTCATTCTCCATTGTATCCATTCAAGTATAATTATCATTTGATAATTAATAATAGTATTTAAGTACATGATATCATTCTAGATATGAAAATGATAAAACATAGCCATAACAAACATAGCTTATGTAACAAAACATATAAAAGAAAATGAGTAAGTTAACACCCGAAATGATGATAATTATAAGATATTATTAACAAAGCAATGTTAAAAGATCATATATGATATCATATTAAAGTATATGATTGTTGAATAATTTAATATCAATTATTTCACCATTATACAGGAGTTTAACCTACCCTCAACCAAAGAAATGTACAAGGTAAGGGTTTATTTCGCAATCTCTTCATTATCCGAGGTTGTTTATACGTAATAATCTACTGGGACGTCTTTATCATCCACATCCATGCTTCTTAAAAATTTATTTCAAAACATTTTTGATATTTACTAGAATATGGTTTAAAGTCATTTATACCCTTTTTTGACTTTTTATAAGAGGTTTATAAAATAATCTTTCCACTCTTTTCCAAACAAGGTGCTTTTTAACCTTTTCGACAGAATTAAGGTAAGAATGTTTTTTAACTTATACGGCAGGTGCGACTGTTTTCCAACATTATAAAATCGTCAAATCATCCCTTAAAATATTATAAGAATATTTTCAAAGAAAATGTTTTATTTTATATGCCTCTTAAATGATTTCCAGATAAAAATAGATATTTCTCTAAAAAAGAGTTTTGATTTCATCTATGTAAACATCCTTTGATGGATTTTAAGCTTCTTTGAAGCGGATTTACTAGGAAACAAAACTTCCATATTCTATTGAAGGTTTTGTGATATGTTTGACTATGGATATGTTATTTTTATACACTTCATGGTTTATGGTGAAAGTATTGGAATTTCGTATGCTAGTTTTAATAGGAATGTTTATGTTATGTTTAAACCTTTTCATATGGGAATGCATTGGACTTAATATGTGACGGGGGAGCCCGCTATAGCTCCTCGCTGAATCGATAGGTCTCTTGAGACAAACTAGTGTCTTGGCACAATCCCTTGCCAAAATCTTATTTTTAGTCTTGGCACGAGGCCTGGGCTATGTGGTTATGATAGTCTGGCATTATGCATTCCATCATTATGAAAGTGGGTATTGATATTTCATGTGATTATTCGATTAGTAGAATATCCATGTGAATAATTAAATGGAATTATTTTATTTTATTTTTGACTTACTATGTTTAATATCAAGTTTAAAAGGCTTTTGTTTTAGTTATACATTCTCGTAAATGTTTATTCTTATTTATGGGTGTTTCCGCTATATTGTTATCCTTATTGGGCATTTGATCTCACCCCATTTCTATGATTTATTTTTTCCAGGATGTGAAGAAGTAAATTATGAATGACCTTCAGGGATAGTATGAGGAGATAAGAGTCTGGACTATGGAGACTATTTTGTTGTAGTTTTCATTTTATGATGTAATGTAAACCTTACGAATATATCTAGTGTTTCCAAGGCTACTAAACCAATCTGTCTTTCGAGATTTGATCTTTCTTTGATCATGCCAATGTTATGTAATAATGAACCGACTCTGGGTAACTGGGGTCGGGGAATTATAGTTGGTATTAGAGGATGTTTAGTACAAACCTTGGAAGCTAGATTTAGATAAACTCTGATTAGATCACATAGACCTAAGATGGACTTTGAGGATTAGTATAGATGAACTTCCTAGAATTTTGGTATTGAATAGATTTTCTTAGTTTTCCGAGAAATACATCCATGTCTGGATACGAGCAGGTAGAGGCGGATCTGGAACAGATGTACCTAGGGGTAAAACCTGAAAAAACAGCATTGAGCTAGACTCAAATGGGAACTGGTGCACAACAATGGGCCTTGCTGTACTCTTGGTTACGACACTCCTAGGGGATATGCTTAGGATAACTCTTGTTTTATTTACAGATCATTATGAAGGGTTTATGAGTATCCAATTCCTCAAAGAAAACATTTATATGATTATGGATTATATGCATAAATAATTCAATTTATGTTAATTGTTTTATAAGTATGGGATTATGTATTTTGATTCATAAACCGATATAGTTTATTCCATTGTTTAGAAATGGAGCATAGTGGAAGAAATGGAAACAATATCAATGCACGCAATCCATGTAGGGATTTCCCTCCTGCTCAAGATAATTATAGTGGAGCTGGTAATGCAACTAGTGTCGATCAGCTAATCACCATACTGGGAAAACTCACTCTGGTTATGAATAATAACCTTACCCGTATGGAGAACCCTGATCCGCAGCGTGGAGGATCAATGTTAGATCGCTTCATGAGGCAACAACCACCAACGTTAAATGGGAGTACAAATCCCTTAGTAGGTGAGCAATGGATAAATTCCCTAGAGAAAATATTTCAGGCATTGGGGAGTAGTGAAAGGGAAAAAGATATCATGACAGTTTACCGCCTCACTGGATATGTTGATCAATGGTGGAAATTGATTCAAAACACGAAGATATATGAAGAAGTATCAAATATGCAATGGAGAGAGTTCAAAGATCTATTTTTAGAAAAATACTTTCTCACGACCATCGAGCAGATATGGAAAGGCAATTTCTGAGTCTGACACAAAAGGAGGATGAGAATGTCATAATGTATGGGGATAACTTTACAAGGTTTGCAAGGTATGCTGGAGATTATATACGTAACCCAAGAAGTGAGATTGATCATTTCATTGATGGGTTAAAACCATTTCTCTGTTGAGCATTAGTCTCACAATCCTTCTCGATGTACGAAGACATTCTCTCATGTGCTATCAAGACCGAAAATTAATTCTCTAAGTTTTATGACTTTAATGCATAGTAAGAGAAGAAGAGATCTTCTGATCAATCTGGGAATGGAAATAAGGGGAAGAAGGGAAAGTTTGAATATCTATCTTGTGGTAAATGTAGGAAGAAACACCCTGGTACTTGCTTGAAGGGAATGGGTGTCTGTTACAAGTGTGGTGAAAAAGGCCACCAAGATCGTGATTGCAAAGGGAAGAAGGAAGCTACCAATGTTCAGTGCTACAATTTCAAGGAGATGGGACATTATGAAAATGAATGTCCTAAGTGTTAGGGTAACATGCCTTAGAAAAGGCCAAGGGGTCAAGGACAAGCTTATATTATCACTACTGCTGAGGTAGAAGCTCTGAATGATGTGGTGGCTAGTAATTTAATAGTTTCATCAAGCTTAGCAAATGCATTATTTGATTCTGGATCATTGAATTGTTTCATATCTTCCTAGTTTTCTATGAAAATTAGATATTTCCAATTTGATTTAACAAGGGAGTTGTCAGTTAAAACTCCTAAGGGAAGTATCATTGCAACAAAGGTTTGTGAATCAGTCCCCATTAGAGCACATAAATGTTCTTTATCGGCTGATATCATCGTCATTACTATGATTGAGTTTGATATAATCCACGGTATGGATTGAATTTTGGACCATGATGCGAAGATTTATTGTAAGAAGAATGAGGTTATGATTTTTTATGATGATGATAAGGAACACCCTATCTTTAGAGCAGAATCGTCACCACCTAATTTTTATCAAGATCCACCCCCCATTAGCTCAACTAAATTCAATTATTGGGGAGGAAGAGAATGAAATTACAATGGGTGTGGAAAAGAATGTTCAAATAGAGGATGTACCTGTTGTGAAAGAATATGTAGATGTGTTTCCGGATGATTTACCTGGACATACTCTAGAACGAGAAGTTGAGTTTTCCATTGATTTAATTTATGGATCGAGGCCTATATCGAACACCCCTTATAGAATAACCACTGTAGAATTAGTTGAACTAAAGAAACAACTATAGGAATTGAGTAATAAGGTATTTATTCTCCCTAGTGTTTCTCCATGGGGAGCCCCTGTTCTTTTTGTTAAAAATAAAGACGGATCTATGAGATTATGTATCGACTACAGGGAGATCAATGCTATAACATTAAAGAAAAAGTATCTCTTACCTCGCATTGATGATTTATTTGACCAACTGCATGGAGCTTAATACATTTCAAAGATTGAAATTCGATCTGGATACCATCAGTTGTCTATGAAGAAGGAATACATTCCGAAGACAGCATTTCGAACCAGGTACGGGCACTATGAGTTTATAGTAATGCCTTTTGGATTAACTAATGCACCCTCTGAATTCATGGATCTGATGAATAGATTTTTCATGGAATATCGTGATAAATTTGTGGTGGTATTTATTGATGATATATTGGTATACTCCAAAAGCTATGAAGATCATGAAAATCACTTGCGCATTATCCTGAAGACTCTAAGAAGACATGAATTATATGGGAAGTTTAGCAAGTGTGAATTCTGGATTCTGGATATTTCTTTTCATGGCCATATTGTCTGTAAAGATAGGATCCCTATTGATCCTTCTAAGAACAAGGAAATCCAAGAATTTCTTGCACCGATGAGTATAACTGAGGTACGTAGTTTTATTGGTTTAGCAGGTTATTATCGACGTTTTGTCCAGAATTTTGCCCGGTTGGCTAACCCATTAACAAAGCTCACACGTAAAGGGGATAAATTTGTTTGGAAAAAAGAGTGTCAAGAATATTTCGAAAAACTGAAGAGATGATTAGTCAATGCTCCTATATTGACGCTACCATCGGGGAATGATGGGGTCGTTATTTATAGTGATGCATCGAAGAAAGGACTTGGTTGTGTCCTTATACAGAATGATAGGGTTATTTCCTATTCATCACGATTATTGAAAATTCATGAACAAAACAATCCTACTCATGATCTCGAGTTAGCTGCTGTGATCTTTTCTTTGAATATATGGAGGCACTACCTCTATGGTGAAAAATGTGAGATTTATACCGATCCCAAGAGTTCCAAGTATATTTTCTCACAAAAAGAACTCAACATGAGGCAAAGGAGATGGTTTGAATTGCTCAAAGATTATGATTGTACGATACACTACCACCTTGGGAAAGAAAACAAGGTGACAGATTCTTTGAGTAGAAAAGACCATGGAGTTTTGATCAATATGAGAATTGAAAGGGATCCAATTTTCATAGATCTTGTGAAGATTGACATGGGAATAACCATGGAAGGTGAAACAACAATTATTTTTCAATTTGTTGCCAAACCATCTTTACTAGAAAGGATTAAGAGTTCTCAGACCGATGAAGAAGAATTTGAAAAAAAGATTAAAGATGTGAATGATGGGAGATTGAGAGTCTTTGTGTATGAAGATGGAATTTTGAAATTCGGGAAGTGACTTTGTGTTACCGATATACCTGATCTAAAAAGGGAATTGCTGGATGATGCTCATAGTTCCAATTTCTCTATACACCTTGGGAACACCAAAATGTATAGAGACTTGAAGGAATATTTTTGGTGGGACAACATGAAGAGGGTGAATTCTGATTTTGTGTCAAGATGTATGGTTTTCCAATAAGTGAAAGCTAGAAGGAAACAACCTGAAGGAGTCATGCAACCTCTTCCCATACCAGAGTGGAAATGGGACAATATCACGATGGAATTTGTCATGAGAATACCAAAGACTACTAGAAGGAACAATAAAATATGGGTTATTGTTGATCATCTTACCAATTCAGCACATTTTTTAAATATAAGAGAAGATTTACCACTGGAATGTCTAGCAAGACTATATATTGATGAAGTTGTGAGACTTCATGGAGTAGCCCTATCAATTGTTTCGGATCGTGATCCCCGTTTTACAACACGATTTTGGAAAAGACTTTAGAAAGCCTTGGATACTGAACTTCATTTGAGCATTTCCTACCACCCTCAAACAGATGGACAATCAGAATGAACAATTCAAACCTTATAAGACATGTTGAGATCCTGCTCACTTGACTTTCAGGTTATGTGGGATCAATATTTACCTCTGGTAGAATTATCCTATAACAATAGCATCCATTCGAGTATTCAGATGGCACCATATGAAGCGTTATATGGAATGAGATGTCGCACACCAACCTGTTGGGATAATGTTGGTGAAAGAAAACTTGTAGGCCCAGAACTGGTGGAGAAAAAATGATGGAAAAGGTGATGGTAATCCAAAACCATATCAAAGCAGCTCAAAGTAGGCAGAAGAGCTATACTGATAATTGAAGGAAGGATTTGGAATTTCAAGTCGGTGGTCATGTTTTCCTGAAGGTATATCTATGGAAGGGAGTAATATGTTTTGGTATGAAAGGTAAATTGAGACCCAGGTACATCAGACCTTTCGAAATTCTTGAACGAATTGGGGTTGTAGCTTACCGATTAGCAATGTTGTCAAGTCTCTCCAAAGTTCACGATGTGTTCCACATATCTCTATTGAGGAAATACATGCCTAACCCAACGCATGTACTCACCAATAAGAAATTAGAACTGGAACCCAATATATCTTATTGCGAAGAGCCAGTCATGATTCTTGATACGAGAGAACAAGTACTGAGAAACCGAATGACTCGTCTGGTAAAAGTCTTGTGGAGAAACCATAAGATGGAAGAGGCAACGTGGGAACCCGAGGAACTTATGATGAAGAACCACCCGAGTCTTTTCATGTTGCATTATTCTAGAAATTTTGAGGACGAAATTATATGAAGTAGGGGAGAATGTAACACCCCAAGCTTCTACGGTACGCTTCTCTTTGAATAATGCAATAGCGTGTGTTGTACGGAACATCGAGTTCTTACACACCACAACCAATAAAACTAGCCGTTAAGAATATTAATACCTAATTTTTGAAATTTTATAAATTTTACTTTTCAAAATGTACTTCATTTTTTGATTCGGAATATCGAAATTAGCCTAGGGTTAATTTTTGGTATTTTTCTGAAAAAACATCATTTTATGATGAATAGTGAAACTACTAAGTTGTAGTTAAAAACTGAATTTTTTATAAAAATTAATTTTACCACTTTTGTTATTGGGATTTCAAAAATCTGAGAGACACGGTTAATATCAAGGAGTAAAATCTTGTTCATTGAGATGAAATAATTTTTGATGAATAGTAACTTTTAACTTTTATTTACCACGGTTAAAAGAAAATAGGGTGATTAAGGGTAAAAATGATATTAATATTACCCTAACACATGTCCTAATTCTATTGGACAAGTTTATCTCGACCAAAAAATACCTTAGGAATAATATATTATCATTTAGGTCCACATGGATTAGATTAAGACATTTATTATTATTTAATTAAAAGAAGAGACAAAAGAGTTAAAATCAATGTTTGTTTACTAAAACATTTTTAATATAGTGTTATACATGATATAAATTCGACTGTAAATATTATTTAGAAAGCTAAAAATATTTCCAACAAAATAATATTTTATTTTTAATTTTTAGACATTAAATAATGTAATTTATTTATGACACAATGATGATGGAGTAATTACCATAATAGGGAAAAATTAAAATAATTGATATTATAAATACCCAAATAAATATAATTTGAAACTTTTTATGAACTACACTAATTTTATATGTTAATATGACACGTTAGGATTGACTAAATTAACTTTTTTCGAAGTAATAATTCTGTTTTGATTTTCACACAAATCAATTATTTAATAGTGTCAAAATTGACAAAAAAGAGTTTTTAAAACAAATATTAAATTATTAATTGATATTAAATTTCTAAAAATCTAAGGATTGGCCAAGAGACTTATATAATGATAGGTGTATCATTAATGGACCACTTGGGGGTCTCTGGTATGTATATAGTAAGTTTATTAACTATATAATATAAAAATACAAAGTGACATGGTAAGTGTCAAACTAATTAACTAATAGTTAAAACTAAATGATAAGGTTAATATAATGACCCAAACCTATATAAATTCTATTGGTTAAGTGTTGTCAGACCCATCCCCACCTTAAACTTTATATTATACACTTTGTAGCCATTAAAAACCGAATATGAATTTATTATAAAATAATATTTCTAGCTTTTCCAAAGGTGCCCATCACCCCTCTAATAAAAGGGCACTCCCCCTTCTCATTAATTCACACTTTAAAATCCTTTTTATTCAGGCAATACCTACCCAAATACTTTTTAAACGTCCCTAAATACAACCTAGAGGCCTTATTTTGATCGGAATGCCATCCGAAGGATCCCTTTTGATCAAATCAAAACAAAGAACCTCGAAGAAGAGGTAATGTTTTCACCACCTTTTTTCAAATTCATTTCTTCTTGAACTTCTTCTTTATTTGTTATTACCATTATAAAAAAATGAATCCAGTATCTCCTATATACTGTAATATTATTATAAATATGGTATATCCATATTTAGTATTCTATCTATCCATTGAATGAAATGTCACAATACGTGTGTACGTAGGGCTTACCGTATCCACGACGCGGTGTAATTGTTATTCAATATATTATTATTTGGATGGGTATAATGATGATTTGTCATTAATGTAAATAATAAATATAACATGATAATGATTATGTATATATGATATACCATCCAATTATATATTATTTTAATATCAAAAGAATGATATTGTCACTCATGCGTACGTACAGACTACCGCCTCCATGAACGCGATGAGATTCATTCTCCATCGTATCCAATCAAGTATAATTATCATTTTATCATTAATAATAGTATTTAAGGACATGATATCATTCTGGATATGAATATTTTACAACCTATCCATAACAAACACAGTTTATGTAACAAAACATATAAAAGAAAACAAGTAAGTTAACACCCGAAACGACGATAATTATAAGATATTATTAACAAACCAAAGTTAAAAGATCATATATGATATCATATTAATGTATATGATTATTGAATAATTTAATAAAGATTATTTCACCATTATAAAGGAGGTTAACCTACCCTCAACGAAGGAAAAGTACATTGTAAGGGTTTATTTCGCAATCTTTGCATTATCCGAGGTTGTTTATAAGTAATAATCTACTGGGACTTCTTTATCATCCACATCCATGTTTCTTAAAAATGTATTTCGAAACATTTTTACTATTTAAAATAATATGGATTAAATTTATTTATACCCATTTTTTACTTTTTATAAGAGGTTTATAAAAGAATCTTTCCGTCATTTTCCAAACAAGGTGCTTTTTAACCTTTTCGACGGAATTAAGGTAAAAATGTTTTTTTCACTTATACAGCGGGTGCTGCTGTTTTCTGCCATTATAAAATCGTCGAAGCTTTCCTTACAATATTATAAGAATATTTTCAAAGAAAAAGTTTTATTTTATAGGACTCTTAAATTATTTCAAAATAAAAAGAGATATTTCTCTAAAAAGAGTTTTGATTTCATCTATGTCAACATCCTTTGATGGATTTTAAGCTTATTTGAAGATGATTTATTATGAAACAAAACTTTCATATTGTATTGAAGGTTTTGTGATATGTTTGAATATGGATATGTTATTTTTATACACTTCATGGTTTATGGTGAATGTATTGGCATTTCGTATCCTATTTTTAATATGAATGTTTATGTTATGTTTAAACCTTTTGATATGGGAATGCATTGGACTTAATATGAGATGGGTGGAGCCCGCTATAGCTCATCGATGCATCGGTATGTCTCATGAGACAAACTAGTGTCTTGGAACAAGGCATTGAAAAAATATTATTTGTAGTCTTGGCAAGAGGCCCTGGCTATGTGGTTATGATAGTCTGGCTTTATGCATTCCATCATTATGAAAGTTGTTATTGATATTTCATGTGATTATTCGATTAGTAGAATATCCATGTGACTAATTAAATGGAATTATTTTATTTTATTTTTTCCATACTATGTTGAAGTTCAAGTTTAAAAGGCTTTTGTTTTAGTTATACATTGACTTAAATGTTTATCCTTATTTATGGAAGTTTATGTTATATTGTTATCCTTACTGGGAATTTGAGCTCACCGCTTTTCTATGTTTTATTTTTCATAGGATGTGAAGAAGTAAATTATGAATGAATTACAGGCATAGTATGAGGGGATAAGAGTGTGGACTATGGAGACTATGTTGTTGTAGTTTTCATTTTAAGATGTAATGTAAACCTTATGAATATATCTAGTGTTTCCAAGGCTACTAAACCAATATGTATTTCGAGATTTGATCATTCTTGTGATCATGCCAATGTTATGTAATAATGCACTGACTCTGGGTAATTGGGGTCGAGGCGTTATAATGATGATGAATCTGTTGGTATATACGAAGCGAATTTTACAAGGCTTGCAAGTTATGCATCTGGATTTATCATCCAACCTGGAAGTAAAGTTGATCGATTCTTCTGTGGTTTAAAACAAAGTCTTGGAAGGGCCTTAGCTATATGAGACTTCAGTATCTATGAATAAATTGTGCGTAGTGCTACCAAGGTAGAAATGGAATTTGGTGTTACATATCCATCTCATGGTTTGGAAAAGAAATGAAAGATGGAGTTCAAGGAGAAATCTCATAATAATGGTGAAAAGAAGATGAATGTTTCGTTATGTTCAAAGTGTGGAAAGAATCATGGTGTTGATAGTATTAAAGGGACTAGAAAATGTATTAAGTGTGGAAAATAAGGTCGTCGAGTATCTGAGTTTTGAAGTAATGGAAAAAGGTTTTCTAATAATGTTAATATAGAAAAGACTACAGATAACGCACCACCAACACTTCAATGCTTCAAGTGCAAGGAAATGGGGCATTATGTTAATCAATTCCCTAATCCAAGGATTAATGATGTTCAATGTGAGCAACCTATTATGGAAAAGGATAAAGGGAAGTCACATGCGATCAATATTTGTGATTTTGAGTATGACAATGATGTTGTGTAATGATTAAGTGTTTATGTAATGGGTTTTCAAAATAGTATCATGGAATCTCATTTATGGCATCATGGAATTTTGGAATATCTTTGTATTGGTTTTCAATAATTATATGGTACCGGTAACCATGAAATGTGATTAAAATATTTGTTTAATGAAGATAATAGGAGCATAACTAATGGATAAAGAAAAAAATGAAATGAGCTCATGACTGATATAGGTACAAAGTTATATCATGGTTTAGTATATAGAAATTTTGGGATTTTGGTATGTGGAAAGTGTTAAATTTTGACAGCATTCATGTTTTCACTAAGGTTAAATGGGTATTCATTTATCAAAAGAATACATGATTAAGGTATTCACATGTTTGGAATGTGACCAGCAAGATATATCTGATGATATATGGGGGATAAGTGATGGTATTCACGTGCTTGATATGTGACCTTTCAAGTAATCATTTTCTTTATAATATGAGTTTGGAAATATGCATTTTGGATAAGCCTAAATAATTCAAATGTATTATGTTTGAAATCAGATAGTATTGTTTAAGGATAGAAAATTTTTCGATATTATTTCTGGAATGTTATGATAGTGTAGTTTCAGAAAAAGGGACAACCTGCAGGACGAGTGACAACCCATCGCGTCAGACAAGGTTGCAGGAATCGAACCCACAACCGAAGTGCGACAAGATTTTATTGCATACCATTGGACTATAAGATGTCTCTGGTTAGTAGAAACTAGTTTTATTATATTAAGCAGTATGATAAATGATGTATAAGTCCATTTTAGGAACCATATATGATTAATCTCACTATATATGGACTTATGTATTTTTGATTACTTTTTCTATCCTTTTGTTTGATACTGAGGGAATGACTCATCATTCTATCACATGATCTTATAACACTTCACAAATGACAAATTCAACTTCATTTCTTTAAGAGATGAAGTGGAAATTGTCCAAGGAACGACCAATAGTGATATTGTACCAAAATCAAGAAAGTATTTATTCTAATTCAAATTTCTCCAACTTAGGGAAATGATCTTGAAAACCAAAAATGTTGTCCTAATACTCTTATATCTGATGAATTAGATGGTACCTGAAATAATTAAAAATTTATGGCTTTGGGATTGTTGGATTTTTCATAGCCATGTCCTCTACCACTCTTCTTTAGAAGTTTATGGTTATATTTTTCTTCCATATCCATATTTTCACCTATGTTGTCCTATGTGGAAACCCAGTGCTGAGTTACATTGGGTGAATGTTATGATTCTAACTTCCCTTTTTAAAATGAAGTTTTAGTATTCCTTTTTATGATGTGGGTTTCTATGAAAGAAACTTTCATGTAGTAAACCATTTATAACCCCAACGAATTTTGAGGGAGAAATTTATTTTATGGGGTGTAGAATGTAACACCCTGAAATTTTATGAGATATATTAATTTTAATTTCTTTGATGTCTTCTATTATACAATACACCAAGATTATCTTGTACTATACGCAACACTGTATTAGCTTGCAGTATAAGCAACACTATTCTTGGCTCGTGTTACACAAAATTTCAAGTTCGTTTTGTGGAAATTATTCTATGCAAAATTAAGTATAGTATTTGTTTGATGTATAAATGAAAAATGTTTTGATTATGTTATACGCGTAACACCCCGAGATTTTATGAAAAATATTCTTTTTAATTTCATTTATGTCATGTGATGTATGCTACACCAAAAGGATCTTGCACTACATGCATCCATAACTTGGCTTGCATTACACCCAATCACGACCTTCCATGATAGCGTATGTTGTACACAATAACGAGTTTCACTAAACAACGATATGCTATATAAACTAGACGTTATGAATAGTAATAACCGCTTTTTGAAATTTTATTTTTCAAAATGGACTTCATTTTTTGGATTCGGAATTTCTAAATTAGACTATGGTGAAATTTTTGTATTTTTCTAAAATCATTCAATTTTTAATGAATAGTGGAAACACTGGGTCACTATTTAAAAACCAACATTTTAATTAAATAATTATTTATTTTATTTAAATTAATTTTAGGTCAAAATTGATACAAAATACCTCTATAAGGTCAATGTAATTCATTGGAGTCATTTTATAATAATTTTAGATATATAAAAATTTTATTGAACTTTTCACCGTCTTTTACCCACCTTCTAGGAGAATTTGGAAATTCACGTAAAACAAAATTTTACCACTTCTGTAAGTGTAATTTCAAAAATCTGAGAGACACAGTTAATATCAATTAATAAAATTTGTTTCAATGAGATGAAAATAATTTTTGGTGAATAGTAACTTTTTACTTTTATTTATCACGGTTAAAAGTAAATAGGGTAATTAAGGGTAAAAATGATATTATTATTATCCTAACACATGTACTAATTCTATTGGATAAGTGTAAATCTACCAAAAACAACCTTTGAAAAAAAATATGACCATTGATGTCCACGTGGATTAGATTAGGACATCTATTATTAACTTATTTAAAGAAGGGTTAAAATAGTTAAAATCAAAGTTTAATAACTAAATCAAATTTAATATAGGTTTATAAATAAGATAAATTTGACTATAATTATTAATTAGAAAAATTAAAATATTTCCTACATAATTTTATTTTATTTATAATTTTTATACATTATACAATTTAATTTATTTATGACACAATGATGATGCAATAATTATCCTATTAATGAAATATTAACATAATTGATTTTATAAATACCCAAATAAATGTAATTTGAGACTTTTTATGAATTACACTAATTTTATAGGTTAATATGACAGGTTAGTATTGATTTAATTATCTTTTTTAGAACTAATAATTCTATTACAATGTTCAAAAAAATCAATTACCAAATAGTGTCTAAATTGACATAAAATAGTTTTAAAAAACAAATATTATATTATTAATTGTTATTATATTACTAAAAATATAAGGCTCAGCCAAGATACATATATCATGATATTTGTATCATTAATGGAACACTTTGGGGTTTCTTGGATGTATATGGTATGTTTATTAACAATATAATATAAAAATACAAAGTGACATGGTAAAAGTCAATCTCATTAACTAAGAGTTAAAACTAAAAGATAAGTTTAATATAATGACCCAAACCTAACTAAAATATATTAATTGAGATTATTTCGACACATCCCTAACTTAACTTAGAATTAAATCAATTTGGAGCTATTAAAAACCGAATATGACTTTATTATAAAATAATATTTTATGTTTTTCCAAAGGGGCCCCTCTCCTCCATTATAAAAGGGCACCCCTTCCCTCTTATCTTCGCACCCTTTTGAGCCTTGATGCTCGGAAAATCTCTGCCAATTTCTCTTCTACACTTCCCTAGTAACATTATGGAGGTTCTTTTCTACTCAAAAGTCCATCTCTACTTCCTTAAGAGAAGGCTTAAAAGAGGTGCGTCGAAGAAGAGCTAATCTCTTCTTCTGATTCTCTCAAGTTTCCTTCTTCTTCAACTTCTTCTTCCTTAGTTGTCTCATTATATAGTAATAACATAAGAATTACTTATATACTGATATGTTATTATAAATATGAAACAACCCTATTTTACCTTCTATCCATCCTACGGAATACGAAATCACCGTGCGTGCGTATGTACGGAATACAGTCTCCATGTTGTGGTGTAATCTGTTTTCGACCACCACCTTACTTGGATTGGTATAATGGTGTACATAAATAACTATATATTATTTTTTTAATGTGATATTTATACTAAAATATTATACATACACTTCAATAAAATTCCACGATCATGGGAATGGTATCATCGCTCGTGCGTATGTACGGACTACTGTCTCCACGACGCAATGAGAGTCATTATCTATGTTAACCATTCATGAATGATTATAAAGTATATATAATAAGTAATCATGAAATATACGAAATAATGATGATACTGGATTTATGTATGTATATATATATATGTATGTCATCTACTTAATTCCATTCAATTCAATAAGCAAACGAAAACAGTGTTTATGCGTACGTACGGCCTACCGTCTCCATGAACGATGTATTTCATTCCATTTATCGATATGTCATATATATATGTATATGATGAATATATTATATATATATATATATATCATGTTTTAAACTTTGGAATTATGTAAATTAGGATATAAGTAATGATATCAAGAACAATAAGTCCAAACACATACGATAATTAAAACGATTTTACCCAAAACACTACTTTAACATGGAATTTAGAAAAGAACGGGTAATATAAAGTCATAAGTGAACCATTTATGCCATCAAAACAATTAATATGATACTTTAATAAGTCAATGACATTATTTAAATTATTATACAGGAGGTTCAGATACGTACGAAGCATATCAGACCTATGGTAAGGGATAACTTTTTCCAATCTCATCTTTATCCGAGATTGATTATTCGTAAGTATTTACTGGGGTTATATTTATCATTTGTGTCCCATTTTTCTAAAAATGGTTTCATGTATGTTTAAATTCCTTTTTACCCTTTTTCTACTTTCACCAGGTTTTATGGAAGGAATCTTTCTTTTGTTTACCATACAAGGAACTTTTTGACTTTTCCAACCAAAGTACAAGGAGAATGTTATTTTTAACTTATACAGCGTGAGTGGATTTTTACGGTTTCATAACACCTAATTTTCATGAATCTTCCTCAACAAGATTGCATGATTATTTTAAAAAAAAACCCTATTCTTTTAAAATTTCATGGCATTTTGTGATCAGAAAATGGTTTTGGAGAAGAAAGGTTATTTTCCTCAAGAATTCATTTCAAGTGTTTTTATCAAAACTATTTTCCATCTAAAATGACATTATTTAATATGTTTATGTTTAAAGCATAATTTCTCCATTATTTACATGGTTTTATTCTTCTTATGATGAAATGATATCCATTTTTTATATGGATTCTGTTATGATGGCATGATGCTTAATAATCCCATTCTATTACATGGGTTATGCAATGATGTATGATTTATGATTTTGTGGCACACGAAAAATGATTTCATTATGAGATGGATTGGACCTATATATCCCTTCAATGCATTGGGTAATATTTATATCTCATGAGATAGACATGGCTAGATTGGTATGTAATCTAGTTCAATGTTAAAGGACTTAAATGAGGAGTGAACTCGATTCAGAAAGAGACATTGTCCACTAAGATGGTCTTGGCAGCAATGCCTTGGCTACCATGGAAATCATATCATGTGATTAATGTTTTTCCACAATTACAAGTTTTATTTCCAATAAATTTTATCATGAGTGATGTTCTATTATGATCTATTCCTTATTTACTGCCATGTTTTATGTCATTACTCAAGATTTCAATGTTTAAACATTATGTTCATGTTTTTATGTTCAAATGTATATGGTTTGTTTTATTTTCTCCATGTTTACCCTTACTGAGCATTTGAGCTATCCCTTTATATTTTTTCTTTTCCCCAGGATATAAAGAAAGGTTTTAGGTAATAAAACAAAAGGGGAAGATCTTTATGGGAGATGTTGAAGATCTTTCACCACGATTAGAAGATTAAATTATGAGTTTCCAAAGACACTAAACTATTACGGTCCTTGTGTGTCTCTGTTTGTTATATATTAAGTATTCCGCGAAAGTAATGTAATTTCCATGTACTTCATGCTTTGGGTCTCTACAGTTGGTATCATAGAAAAGGTTTAGTCAACCTTTGGAAACTAGGATGCAAGAACTTTACTGAGATCCCTAGAGATATTTCTAAGGTATGTCTAGGAATGTCCCTAAGGTTAAGTATAAGTATAGGTTATAGTCCTAGAATCATTTTAACGATCTTAGAATTTAACCTAAGATGTTAGATATTGAAGGTAATCCCCCTTTATTATTATTTTGTCCTCTCACACTATTTTTTCGGGGTTTTCGAAAATGGTTGGGAAAAGAAAGATTCATGATAATGGAGGATATGATGGAAAATGGAATGATATTCATCCTGAGTAACCGAATGAAATTGGATCTGGAGGTCCACATATCGTTATTATGCCCAATAAGAAATATCATAATATGATCAATAATCTCATCTTTGGTAAGTTTCCCGACTCATATAATTAGAGAAAGATGGATTTTCCTGATGATCATAGAGGAAGGAAAGTTCAATTTCTATCATGTAAATCATGTGGGAAGAGGCATCAAGGAGAATGTTTCAGAGGAACATGAAAATGATTTGGGTGCGGAAAAGAAGTACAAAAATATAGTAAGTGCAAAGGAAAAGGTTTAGTTAACACCATGGATAAGGATAATGGTATTTCTACGACATAAACAATGATTAGATGTTTTAAATGTGGAATGTATGGTCATTATAAAAACCAATTCCCTAAGGGAAAATCTCATGAAGAGAATCAGAATGGTCATATGGGTAGTATTTATGTGGATGATGATGAGGAGACTACAAATGATATATCAGATGAAAGAAGTGTTGAAGCTTGGTCAATGTTTTAAGATGGTAGTGGAATGATTGTATGTTTATCAATTTTTATGTTTTAAAGGAAATTTTATCGCACTATGGAATAAAGAAACATCTAAGGATTGTTACCCTATTGATTTTCCTAAAGTATTTGAATGTATATGTTGAATGGTACTTGTAAAAATGAAAGGTTATTCAGATATTTTTGGAAAGAAGGTGACATGCACTTACTTAATGGATAAGGAGGATATATTATGTTTGATAGTATTCATGAGCCCATTATTGTTATAAGGACTAAGTGATATCATGGTTTTAGTATACAGATTTTTGGGATTTTGGTATGTGGAAAGAGTTAACTTTTGACAGCACTCATGTTTTCACTAAGGTTCAATGGGTATTCTTTTTTCAAGGGAATACACTATTAAGGCCTTCAAATGTTTGGAATGTGACCAAAAATACATATCTTATGATATATGGGGATCAACGGTTGTATTAACATGCTTGTTATATGATCTCTCTGGTAATCGTTTTCACTATAATATGAGATTGGACATCAGTATTTTGGAAAAGCCTAAATATTGGAATGGATTATGTTGGACATAAGTTAGTATTGTTTAAGGCTAGAACTTTTTCGATATTACTTATGGAAAGTTATAATTAGAAAAATGGACAACCAGCAGGACGGGAGACAACCCATCACGTCGGACCAGGATGTGGGAATCGAACCCACAAACGAAGTGCGACAAGCCTTTATTTCCTACCACTGGCCTACAGGAAGTCCATAGTTAGTAGAAACTAGTTTTATTTTATTATGCTGGATGATAGATGAAGCATAATCCCATTTTGGAACCATATCTGATTAATCTCGCCATAGATGGACTTATGTATATAACTTTTTCTAACTTATGATTGAGACAGATGGAATGAACTATCATTCTATCGCATGGTCTGCTAAGACTTCATGAAAGTCAAATTCAACTTCATTTCTTAAAGAGATGAAGGGGAAATTGTTCAAGGCACGATCAACGGTAAGATTATACCAAAATAAAGTAAATATTTCTTCTAATTCAAAATCTTCAACTGTAAGGAAATGATCTTGAAAAACAAAAAATGTTTTCTAGTGCCCCTATATCCGATGAATCAGATGCTACCCTAGATCATCACAATTTTATGTCTTTGTGATTATTGGCTTTTTCATAGCCATTTTCTCTACCACTCTCCATCAGAACATGACAGTTATATTTCTCTTCCATATCCATATTTTCACCTATGTTTTCTTACATGGAATCCCAGTTATTAGTTAATTTGGGTAACCATTATTTTTCATTCTTTAGTTTTTAAAGATATGTTTTGGTATTCCTTTTTACGATGTGGGTTTCTATTATAGAAACTTTCGAGTAGTAAACCAGTTATAACCCCGATGAATTTTGAGGGTGAAATTCATTTTATCGGGGGTAGAATGTAACACCTCGAGATTTTATGAAAAATATTACTTTCAATTTCATTGATGTCTTGTGTTTTACGATACACCAAAAGGAGCATTCACTACACGCATCCCTGACTTGGATTGCATTACACGTAATCACGACCTTCCACGATAGCGTATGTTGTACGCAATACTGAGTTTCACTAATCAATGATATGTTATATAAACTAGCCGCTATGAATAGTAATACCCACTTTATGAAATTTTATTTTTCAAAATGGACTTCATTTTTGGATTCAGAATATCAAAATTAGACTGGGGTAAAATTTTGGTATATTTCTGAAAACATTCAATTTTTGATGAATAGTTAAAACACTAAGTTACTATTTAAGAACCGACTTTTTATTAAAATAATTATTTATTTTATTTAAATTTATTTTAGGTCAAAATTTATACATATTACCTATATAAGTTAAATTTAATTCATTGGAGTCAATTTATAATAATTTTAGATATATAAAAATTTTATTGAACTTTTCACCGTCTTTTACCAACCTCCTAGGAGAATTTGGAAATTCATATAAAACTTAATTTTACCACTTCTGTAAGTGGAATTTCAAAAATCTAAGAGACACGGATAATATCAAGTACTAAAATGTGGTCCAATGAGATGAAAATAATTATTAGTGAATAGTAACATTTTACTTTTATTTACCACGGTTAAAAGTAAATAGGGTAATTCAGGGTAAAAATGATATTATTATTACCCTAAAATATGTCCTAATTCTATTCGATAAGTGTAATTAGACCAAAAACAACCATAGGAATAAATTATGACCATTTAGGTCCACTTTTATTAGATTTGGACATTTATTATTAATTTATTTAAAGAAGGGTTAAAATAGTTAAAATTAATGTTTAATAAATAAATAATTTTTAATATAGGGTTATACATGAGATAAATTCGACTATAAATATTCATTAGAAAGATAAAAATATTTCCTACATAATAGTATTTTATTTATAATTTTTAGACATTATATAATTTAATTTATTTATGACACAATTAAGATTTAGTAGTTATCTTATTAATAAAATATTTACATAATTGATGTTATAAATACGCAAATAAATGTAATTTGAGACTTTTTATGAATTACACTAATTTTACAGGTTAATATGACATGTTAGTATTGATTTAATTAACTTTTTCAAACTATTCAAGCTGTTATGATTTTCACAAAAATCAATTACCAAATAGTGACTAAATTTACATACAATAGTTTTTAAAAACAAATATCTTATTATTAATTGTTATTATATTCCTAAAAATCTAATGATCGGCCAATATACTTATATCATCATAGTTGTATCATTAATGGACCACTTGGGGGTCGATTGGATGTATATGGTATGTTTATTAATTATATAATATAAAAATAAAAAGTGACATGGTAAATGACAATCTAATTAACTAAGAGTTAATACTAAAAGATAAGGTTAATATAATGACCCAAACCTGTCTAAAATCTATCGGTTGAGAGGATTTCGACTCATACCCACCTTATCTTCAAAATAAGTCAATTTGGAGCTATTAAAAACCGAATATGACTTTATTATAAATTATCATTTTATGTTTTTTCAAAGGATCCCTTCTCTTCCCTTATAAAAAGGGAACCCCTTCCGTCTTCACTTCACACCCTTTTGAGAATTGAAGAATGGCCAGAACCTACCAATTTCTCATATCCACATCCATAGAAATATTATAGAGGTTCGGGTCTTCTCAAAATACCAACTCTACTTCCTTAATATAAGGCTCAGAGGAGGTGCGTCAAAGAAGATATAATCTCTTCTTCCGATTCTCTCATGTTTCTTTCTTCTTCAACTTCTTCTTCTTTAGTTTTCTCATTATAAAGTAATAACATAAGTATTAATTATATACTGATATGTTATTATAAATATGAAACAACCCTATTTCACCTTCTATCCCTCCTACGAAAAATGAAATCATCGCGTGTGCGTACGTACGGAATACCGTCTCCACGCTGTGGTGTAATCTATTTTCGACCACCACCTCACTTGGATGGGTATAATGGTGTAAATAAATAACTATATATGATTATTGTAATGTGAAATTAATTCTGAAATATTATATATACACTTCAGAATGATTCCACGATCATGGTAATGGTATCATCCCTCATGCGTATGTACGGACTACCGTCTCCACGACGCGATGAGATTCATTTTCCTTGTTAACCATTCATTAATGATTATAAACTATATATAATAAGTAATCATGAAATATATGACATAATAATGATACTGTATTTATTTATATATATATATAGGTTATCTACTTAATTCCATTCAATTCAATAAGGAAACGAAAATATCGTTCATGCGTACGTACGGCCTACCGTCTCCATGAACGGTGTATATCATTCATTTATCGATCTATCATATATATATGTATATGATGAATATATATTATATATAAATCATGTTTTAAATTCTGTAATTAATTAAATCATGATATAAGTAATAATATCAAGAACAAAAAGTCTAAACACGTACGATAAATAAAATGATTTAACCCAAAACGCTGCCTTAACATGGAATTTACAAAAGAATGGGTAATATAATGTCATAAGTGAACCATTTATGACATCATAACAATGAATATGATTCTGTAATAAGTCAATGACAGTATTTAAATCATTATACAGGAGGATTGGATACGTATGAAGCATATCAGACATAAGGTAAGGGATAACTTTTCCAACCTCATTTTTATCTGAGATTGTTTATTCGTAAGTATTTACTGGGGTTATATTTATCATTCGTGTCCCTATTTTCTAAAAATGGGTTCATGTATGTTTAATGTCATTTTTACCCTTTTTTTACTTTTACCATGTGTTATGGAAGGAATCATTCTTTTTTTTACCAGACAAGTAACATTTAAACTTTTTCAACAAAAGTATGAAGAGAATGTTATTTTTAACTTATACGGCGTGAACAGATTTTTACAGTTTCATAACACCTCATTTTCATGAAGCTTACTCTACAATATTACATGATTATTTTCAAAAAAACCCTTTTCTTTTAAAATTTCATGGCATTTTGTGAATAGAAAATTATTTTTAAGAATAAAGGATATTTTTCTCAAGAATTCATTTCAAGGGTTTTTATTAAACCTATTTTCCATCTAAAATGACATTATTTAATATATTTATGTTTCAAGTATAATTTCTCCATTATTTACAAGGTTTGATTCTTATTATGATGAAAATATATCCATTTTTTTATATGGAATATGTTATGATGGCATGATGTTTAAGAATCCCAAAATATTACTTGGGTTATGCTATGATGTATGATTTATGAATTTGTTGCACACGAAATAATGATTTCATTATGAGATGGGTGGGACCTATATCTCCCTCCAATGCATTGGGTAAAGATTTATATCTCATGAGATATACATGGCTGGGATAGTAAGTTAATCGGGTTCAGTGTTAAAGGACTGAAACGAGCAGTGAACTCGATTCAGAAAGGGACTTTGTCCACTAAGATTGTCGTGGCAGCAATGCCTTGGCTACCATGGAAATAATATCATGTGCTTGATGGTTTTCCACATTTACAAGTTTTATTTCCAAGCTATTTTATCTTGATTGGTGTTCTATTATTATCTATGCCTTACATACTTCCATGTTTTATGTCATTGCTCAATATTTTTATGTTTAAACATTATGTTCATGTTCTTATGTTCAAATGTATATGGTTTGTTTTATTTTCTCCATGCTTACCCTTACTGAGCATTTGAGCTCACCCTTTATATGCTTTCTTTTCCCCATGATATAAAGAAATGTTTTAGGTAAGAAAACAAAAGGGGAAGATCTTTATGGGAGATGTTGAAGATCTTTCACCAAGATTAGAAGATTACGGTCTATGTTTCCTAAGACACTAAACTATTATGGTCCTTGAGTTTTGGTTTTTGTTATGTATAAAGTATTCCCAAAAAGTAATGTATTGTCCATTTAAGTCATGATTTGGGTCTCTACAATACGCAACACCAAATGGAGCTTTCACTACACGCAGCCCGGACATTGCTTACATTACACACAATCAAGACCTTCCTCGATAGCGTGTGTAGTATGCAATAATGTGTTTCACTAAATGATATATTATTATAATATTATTATGAAGTACCCGTTATTAATAGTAATACTCTATTTTTAAAATTTAATAAATTTTACCTCTCAAAATGGACTTCATTTTTGGTTTCAGAATATCGAAATTAGCCTATGGTGAATTTTTGGAATTTTGTTGAAAACATTCAATTTTTTATGAATAGTGAAAACACTAGGTTACTATTAAAAACCAGCTTTTTATTTAAATAAATACTTATTTTACTTAAATTTATTTTAGGTCAAAATAGATAAATAATACCAATATATGTTCAATTTAATTCATTTGAGTCATTTTATAATAATTTTAGATATATAAAAATTTTATTGAACTTTTCACGGTTTTTTACCCACCTCCTAGGAGAATTTGAAAATTTACATAAAACATAATTTTACCACTTCTGTGAGTGGAATTTTGAAACTCCACGAGACATGGTTAATATAAAGGAGTAAAATGTTGTTCAATAAGATAAAAATAATTTTTAGTGAACATTAACTTTTTACTTTTATTTACCGCGGTTAAAAGTAAATATGGCAATTAATGATAAAAATGATATTATTATTACCCTAACACATGTCGTAATTCTATTGGATAAGTGTAAATCGACCAAAAACGACCTTAGGAATAAAATATTTCTCTTTAGCTCCACTTGGATTAGATTAGGACACTTATTATTATTTTATTTAAAGAATAGTGAAAATAGGTAAAATCAATGTTTAATAACTAAAACATTTTTAATATAGGGTTATACATAAGATAAATTCGACTATAAATATTCATTATAAATTTAACAATATTTAATACATAATGTAATTTTATTTATAATTTTTAGACATTAAATAATATAATTTATTTATGACACAATAATGATGTAGTAATTACCTTATTAATGAAATATTAACATAATTGATGTTATAAATACCCAAATAAATGTAATTTGATACTTTTTATGAATTAAAATAATTTTCCAGGTTAAAATGACATGTTAGTATTGATTAAATTAACATTTTTATAACTAATCTTGTTGTTATTATTTTCACAAAAATCAATTACAAAATAGTGTCAAAATTGACATAAAATAGTTTTTAAAACAAATATTATATTATTAATTGTTATTATATTCCTAAAAATATAATTTTCACAAAAATGACTTAAATAAGGTTATATATATTAATAATGATCCCCTTGGGGTTCTTTTGGCATTTTATAGTAAGTTTATTAACCATATAGTGTAAGAAAACAAGAAGACATGATAAAAGATAAATTATTTAACTTAGAGTTAAATATAAATGAAAATGTTAAAATAGTATCCAAAACATTTCTAAAACCTATTGGTTGAGAGGATTTCGACCCATCTCCAATTTAGCTTCGAAATAAATCAATTTGGAGCTATTATAAACCGAATATGACTTTGTTATAAAATAAAATTTTAATTTTTTCCTAAGGTGCCCCTCTCCTCCCTTATAAAAAAGGGCACACCTTCCCTCTTCTCTTTACACACTTTTTATCCTTGAAGCTAATCCAAAACCTGATCATTTCCCTTCTCAACATCCTTATATACATTATAGTGGTTCTGGTATCCTCAAAATACGAACTATAGTGCCTTAAGAGGAAGCTTAAAAGAGGTGCGTCGAAAAAAAAGGTAATCTCTTCTACCGATTATTTCAAGTTTTATTTCTTCTCCAACTTATTCTTGTTTAGATGTTTCATTATAAAGTAATAACATCAGTATCACTAATATAATTTTATGTTATTATAAATATGAAACAACCCCATTTCACCTTCTATCCATCCTACAGAAAATGAAATCACTGCGCGTGCGTACGTACGGAATACCGTCTCTATGTCGTGGTGTGATTTATTTTTCCACCACCACCTTACTCGGATGGGTATAATGGTGTAAAGAATGACTATATATATTAATTATAACATAATATGGATTATGAGACATTATATAATCCACTCCAATTCAATTCAATAATTATGGGAATGATAGCATCGCTCGTGTGTACGTACAGATTATCGTCTCCACGACGCGATGAGATTCATTCTCCATGTTCACCATTCAAGAATGATTATAAAGTTTATATAAGGAATAATAATGAAATATATGAAAAGATAAAGCTATTGTAATTATGTATATATATATATTTAATCTACTTACTTCAATTCAATTCAATAAGGAAAGGAAAACAACGTTCATGCGTACGTATGGCCTACCGTCTCTATAAACGATGTATTCCATTTCATTTATCTATCTATTATATATATAAATATATACTAAATATATATGATATATAAATAATTATTTACATTCTGTAAGTAAGTAAATCATTATATAACTAATAATAATATCTATAACAACAAGTCTAAACATGTATGATAAATAAAACGATTTTACCCAAAACGCCTCTTTAACATGGAATTTACAAAAGAACGGGTAATATAAAGTCATAAGTGAACCATATATGATATCGTAACAATGAATACGATTCTATAATAAGTCAGTGACATTATTTAAATCATTATACATGAGGTTCAGATACGTACGAAGCATATCAGACCTATATGAAGGGATAATTTTTCAATCGCACTTTGTGTTATGGAAGGAATATTTGTTTTTTAGGATACAAGGAACTTTTTGACTTTTCTGAAAAATGTACGAGGAGAATGTTTTTTAAAACTTAGATGGCATGAATGGATTTTTACGGTTTCATAAAACCTTATTTTAAAGAAGATTACTCTACAAGATTTCATGAATATTTTCAACAAAATCCTTTTCTTTTAAAATTGCATGGCATTTTATAATAAGAAATGGATTTTGAAGAAGAAAGGATTTTTCTTCATGAATTCTTTTCAAGTGTTTTATCAAAACCATTTTCCATTTATGATGACATTATTTCATATGGGTATGTTTAAATTATAATATCTCTATGATTTACATGATTTCACTTCTCTTATGATGAAATGATATCCATTTTTTTATGAATTATGTTATGATGGAATGATGTTTATGAAACCCATTTTATTCATTGGGTTATTATTAATGATGTATGTTTATTTTGTGGAACATGAAATAATTATTTCATTATGAGATTTGTGGGAACTATATCTCCCTTCAATGCATTTGGTAAATATTTATATCTCATGAGATATACATGGCTATAATGGTAAGTTAATCCGGTTCAGTGATACAGAACTAGAATGATGAGTGAACTCGATTCAGAAAGAGAATTTTTCCACTAATATGGTCTTGGTAGAAATTCCTTGGCTACTAGGGAAATCATATCATGTGCTTAATGGGTTTCCATAATTAAATGGTTTATTTCCAAGATATTTCATCATGATTGATATTCCATTATGATCTATGCCTTATGTACTACCATGTATTATGTCATTGCTCAAGATTTTGAGGTTTAAACATTATTTTCATGTTTTTATGTTCAATTGTATATGGTTTGTTTTATTTTCTCCATGCATACCCTTACTGAGCATTTGAGCACACCCTTTATATGTTTACTTTTCCCCAGGATATAAAGATAGGTTTTAGGTAAGAAAATAAAAGGGGAAGATCTTTATGGGAGATGTTGAAGATCGTTCACCATGATTAGAATATTATGTTGCGAGTTTCAAAAGACACTAGACTATTACTAACCTTGAGTGTTGGTTTTTGTTATGTTTTAAGTATTCCACAGAAGTAATGTAATGTCCATGTACGTCAAGCTTTGGGTATCTACAATTTCTCAAAACCATCATTCATGATTGGAAATAAAAAACTTATATATTTAATAATATGGTAATTATTTTATGATTATTATTCAATATATTGTTTGACCATTATCAATGTAAGAGTCAAAAAATTTAAAAAATCAAACTTATGTAAAAAACAATTCATTTATCACATAAAACATGACATTAACAAAGAATTCTCAATAAATTATTAATAATATGTCCAAATAAAATCATATATGGTGTGATATATATTATTGGTTTACATAATATATTTATAATAAACTTATATATATTATACAAGAGGTTTCAAAATGTATGAAGGAAGTTATGACTTCTAAAATTTGTATTTGAAGATTCTCTTTTATTTCCGAGAGACATCAAAATTAACCACTTGTTTATTTTGTGTGGATTATATACTACAACATTGATATTTTATATCATTAATTTATTGTTATTATTATTTTATTTTATGTTTCATTCTATTTTATTATTTATCAGGGCTAATGATTGAAATGATACTAAATGGGTAAGAGATTCCCATTTCACTTTTTACTTCAATGAGACACATGCCATGTTTACCAATTATTTATATAATATGATGTATATTCTTCTTATTAATTTACTTTATTATAAATATCTTGTAAATTAATTTTATATAATAATAAACTTTATGATCTCTATTTTATAATGATTACAGTTTTTAAGTTACCAAATGGATACAGATTTTTTTTTGAATCAATCTTTTTTTAGAAGACATGTGTCATATTATCAATATATTTTCTTTTAAAAAATTGTATATAAATACCCTTTTACATTATATATAATAAATTTATTTATCCTTGGGATAATTTTGGATTAATTTAATGATATTTATTCAGGGGGAATATATTTCATATTTACTAATATTATACATATTTTATGCTATAATTTCATCGTTTATCGGGATCGTTTTTGATTATTTTGGTGATGATATAATATTATCATATATATCTCATAAAACAATATAATTTTTTTATATCCTGTTTATATCATGAGAATATATTTTTTCCCTTAATTTTTATCTACTAATGCACCCATGTAATGAAAATAATATTTCTAATATAATTGTTATTATTTCTTTTTTCATTCAAAACATGTTTTTCATCCAAAACCATGTTATCTAAATATTTTTAACATTTTATTTTCATGATTTTGTACAATCATATTTATCCATATTTTAGTGTTTAAAAAAGTTCTTGAAAGGAATCTTGATTCATAAGTGACCTAGTCGCCAATAACCCGAAGCCAATGCCTGCAACCATTACATTGACATATGATATGAGGAAACCGATATTTATGTACAAATCAATTCATTAGTGTCGGTAAACTAGGTATATTTACTTATCATCAATTAAATTGGGAAAAAATAAATTACTATTTTTTTTTTATTTTTCATGAATAACATTTTCCCCAATAAATACTTATATGTATTAGTGATATTAATCTTTATGGTATCCAATAGAAATGAAATAAAATAATTGTGATCTTAAATGCTTAGTGAGGGTAATGTATAGTGTAAGAAATAATGAATTAATGAGAATGATAAATATGAAAATGTAATATATGAATACACCCTCTATATAATTAATATATGATAAATTAATGACATAAAAAATGAAAATATAAATTACTAGAAATTTTTTACCTCAAAATAATTGGTTAAGGAATAATAAATATGGAATGGTTAATAACTACAAACACATGTAATTTACTCAATAATATTATATTGAAACGAATCAATGGATTATTTAATCATTAAAGGCTCATATATAATAATAAATAAATCTGAATGAACCCAATGATTAATTAATGGAATCTATGTTTCATAATTTCATGGAATATTTAATTTTATGACAATTCAAAATATATTTTAGAATCAACTAGGTGAAGAAACCACTAGCGAAATCCAACTGACTCATCCCATAAGAAAACCAATGCCTCGAGGGGTCATTTATAATTTGGACCTACCAATTCCATTTTTATCCAAAGAAGTCTTCATCAATATAATAATTAATTTAATTCATGAAAAATGTTCATTACCATGTATTCATATTGAGTAATGGAAATATATTTATAAATATTTACGGAGTTAATAAAATAACTATCATGTTCACACCATATTTTAAAATGTTATCTGATTTTTGTAATAATCATATACATGATAAATGATATGGATATTTAGGTGAAATTTAATTTTCAATGATCACTTAAAGGTGAATAATACTAGGGGTTGTTAATGAAAAAATAATAATAAAAGGAGTAGAAATTCAATAAAATAATTGGTCTAAATAATCATAATATATCCAATGAAAGAAAAATTATGGTATTAATATGACATATTCCAATTTATTATTAATATTTGTTATTTTCATTAATTAAATAAAAATATCATTAATATCTTTGTTTAAAAAATATCTTCTTCATATTTTTTAAAATCTTTTCATATAAAATAACTTTTTAATGATAAAATAGTTGAAATCACTTTGGAGATATTTTTCATTGAAAATAACTTTAAACATATAATATAATATTGTAAACATTTGTGTGGACTTGATGGAAAGAAATTATGTTCATGTCATTCATGTTAAAATAATGTTTCCATTTAGTTTTATTCGTAAGGGACATATGAGGATTGCATTACAAATGAAAAAAAGTTTCATTTGATAAAAAAATTTAAAAAGAAAAAAACTGATAAAATCGATTGATTAAATAATTTCAAAATAGTAAAATCATTTTAAAAATCCTATTTCTTGTAGAAAAACATATTTATAACCGAAGGGAGAAATATACACAGGATTTCATAAAAACATTTATTCAAATATTTTATCTAACAATGTGTAGAGAAGTGGTAATATAAATTGAATAATATCATTAATAATATAGGATAGTAAAATGAAATGGTTTATTAAAATTTTATCATAGAATTTCCTTCATTTTAATTTCAATAATAAATAATCTCAAGAAGACATAGATTATAATGTAAACCCTTAACTTGATTATAATTTCAAAGATAGAATTAATAAGTGAATATATTTTATGTGTCAAATATAAATCAAAATAAAAAATATATAAATACAAAAATTGATTATAAAAATAAAATATCCAAATAATAATTAATTATGAATGATCAATAGGAAGTAATATTGCCAAATGAAATTAAATTGAGTTTTTAAATTATTCAACATTTTATAAATTTTGATTCTAGTCTAATTAGATTAAATTGTTCTATTTGGAAACTAAAATACCACAATTAATTAATTTTTTATGATATTAAATGTCAAAGGAGTAGCATATACAGCATATTAATAAATATAGATACATAACATTTCAATATTCTTCAATGAATAGAAATTGAGAGGAAATCCTTTACCTCACAATATCCATTTAGGTTTACATTCCTTAAACTCATTTATAGTAGATATAAAAATTTTATAATATTATCAAAGCTTATATAAATATATATTATGTAAAATATGACCTTTTTATAACATCTTATCACATGTTTGTCAAAAATCGTTCATTATTTTCCTTATTTTGTGTGCTAATTACCTTGTATTTATGGAATGTTTTGACTTGTTATTTTTTTTCTTTTAATTAGATCATGATTTAATCATATAAAGGATTAAACCCAATAATTAAATTTCATGTATATTTATTATATATATTTATAGTAATGTATAAAATTTGGTTATATAAAATGAAATACACTATTCATGGAGATGGAAGATCATACGTACACGTGAACATTTTTCAATTTTATTATCATATTGAAAACATTAATATATATATATATATTTATATTATAATTTCATTATAATATTTTTGAAATATATTTCACATAAATTTGTAAAACCCATCCTTAATACTTTTCATGAAAAGTGTGAATGAATCACATCATTTAATGTGGTAGTATTTCTTCGAACATGTGAATGGTGTTATTGTGTTCTAAAAAAAGAAATCAGAAAGGTATGTGTTATATAATAATTACATAATAATAAATTCATTATAATCATCATATATATATAATATATATAAACCAAAAATATAAAATAATTCCCAACCTTGAATAGTGTAAATGGAAGAATAAATGACATCGGTTTGAAGGGGAGTAGTCCGCCATACACATGAAGGATTATAATGTATCCCATTTGGTAGAAGTTTGAATTGGTTTATGTCATAATATCTATATGAAAACATATCAGTATATTGATGATGCTTTTTTTATTTGATAATAATGCTTTAATAATAATTGTGGTGGTTTTCAAATAAATAAAATAGATGCATCATTGAAGGTTATATAGTAAGTTGAATTTATCTAAAATATAAAATATATTTAATTGTAAATAAATTTAAAAAATTCTCTATATTATTGATATAAATTTTAATATTTTAGAAATTTGTGTTTTTATATTCTCCATAACTTAAAAACAATTAATAATTTTAATTTAAAATTGATCTTGATAATAAAGGGTTTGATATGTGAGAATTATTTTGTTGAAAAAATACACATCATAAAACAATTAATAAAACAAGAAATAAGAAATAGATAAAATACAGTACTAAATTCATCTTCAATAACTACAAACTATGTTTATATGTAATTGAACATTGGTGGCATGTGAAGATATGGATGTGGATGAAAAATGTAAAAATTTATAAGGAGAGAGACCGTTGTCATAGAGAAAAAAGTGAATGTTCAATATAAAGTAATGGCTCTTAAATTCATAAATATAATAAATTTGAGAAGGACATTGATATCATTAAAAATAATGTAAATATGATTTATTTTTATTTGATGATCCATTTTCTAATGATGAGGAGTTATTTTACTATTTTTTTATATAATAAAATATAACTACTTTATACATTTCTATTTTATAAGAATAATTTCATATTTTGGTTATGGATAAATAATTTCCCAATGAATTGCATAATATAATAAATGAATATCCCAAAAATGTTCTTTGAGGATTGAGGCACTGAAATATTAATTTAATGAATGATATTACCAATAAAAAGTTACAATTCCTTCTGTCCATCTCTAAATATTTTTGAAAAACAATTTGGTTCATATATTAATATATAAACCTAGAAACTAATACCAATACTTATTTATTAACATTTCATCGTCAAAAAGTTTAACATAATACAATTAAATATTACCATGGATATTATTTAAGCTAGTGGTTGGTGTTAAACTCCAATAATCTTTCAGGTGTTGGTTTAAGCCCAAAAGCATTACAAGATATGATATGTTTTTACCTGACATACATGATTTCCTTTTTTTATAATATTTTAATATAATTTGTAAATAATTCCAAAAAATATGGATATACATGAAATTTAATATTAAAATAACCTCTTCCATATAGAATTCAATACAACATATTGTTTCAATGTATAATAATATTATTTGAATTTTATTACAATTCCATTAATGATCATACAAACCCTACTTTTTATCAATACAATAAATAATATTTCTATAAAATGTAGGAAATAAATTCCTTAAATAATTTTTCCACTGAAATATATACATACAATAAATTTCTCCCGAAATGTATTTAATCATAATAGATGCCAATAACACAAAACATTAAAATAGATTATTAAGACATATAACTTATGAACTACATTAATTTGAAAATCCCATGATGAAATCCATAAAACATATATTAATAGATAAATATGATTTTTTTTAAATTTCGCACTATTGGATATTTTATAATTATTAAATGTAGTATACTATTTTGAAAAACACTTTCATAATTTAATTATTGAACCCCAATACTTAAATAGTTGATCAATTTTATTTCCACATAGGACTTTCTTTAGACTATAAATTAACTATATAATCATTTATATGATTTTTAAATCATGAGTCAATGACATTAATATAATATAGAATATGATTAACCTAGTTCTTTATTTTTTTATATATTAAAATTATTTATCATATTTATTAAAGAAAATTTGAATTATTCTATGAAAATCCCCCCCCCCTGAGTTTTCAACATGGTGCGCAATAAGTCTTGTGGACTTGTTCAATTTATTTTTTATTCAAGACCGATGTTCCATTTTCATCATTTTCACCATAGGTTCATCTATTCCAGAACTACATCTATATATAGAACAAAGGCATGGATTCATTTCTAGTAATACCAACATAATCTATATCTTACCAAAACATTTTGATATTCTTCTATACTTATCCTTAAGGTGTGCCTTAGCGTTCTGTTCCCTAATCATTTTTATAAATCTAGTTTACATGTTTTCTACTAAACATCATTTTATATATACTATAAAGGCATAGTCCTAGTAATCCTAGGCCTTTTGTATACTACTATATACAAATAGTAACATAAGATTCAAGGAAATGAATCATGATGAACTGATCAGTTTATTAATTGAAAAACTAGTTATATAAATGAGTACAATATTTAAATTGGTAATCCCAAAATACAACATATTATTTCCATTTTATTTTTTCAGAATAACATTATAACTTCTATTTTCTACAACTAATTATTTATAGTAATCATCAAGGATTCTTGTGTAAATAAAATAAATGAAGGGTGAGTTCAAATGCTCAGTAATGGTTATGTACAATGGAATAAACAATGAATCAATGATTAAAATAAATATGGAAACATAATAACTTATAGTACATTCTCTATATTCAACATACTAGGAAGTGTGTGCATAAAAAATATGGAAAGGTAAATAATCGAGAATAAAAATCCTTATAATATCTTATTAATGAATAATCAATATTGAAATGTAAATAACTAAAAACACATTTCATTTAATCAATAAGCTAAGAAATAAATGAATCCATATATTTTTTCACAATTAAAATATCATAGATAATACTAATAAAACTTGATGAATTCAATTCGTAATTATTTGATTCCATGATTCCTAGGTACATAGAACCTTTACCATCAAAACCATTCCTAAGATAGACTAAATCATTACGGTTGAAACCCTAGTATAGATAATAATATGACTCATCCCATGAGACTACCAATGTATCGAGGGGATATCTATTATCAGGACCAAACAATATCTTACATACCCAAATAATTCCTCATATTCAATATAATATTTTTAATTCATGATCTATTAACCATATAAAATATGTATATTGAGTAACAGATTTAGATTTTTCAATATTTCCCCAGTTAAAGTAATATATATCAAGTGGACATCATGTGTAAAAAAATGTAAATGGTTTAGAAAATAATCATATCCAAAATAAATGATACATATTTTTAGGGGAAATTTAATGTTAAATGGTCATTTGATGGTGAATAATTCAGGGTGAGTTAATGATGAAAAACTTTTTTAAGGAAGTGAATATCAACAGTATTATTGGTCGAAATAATCATATGACATACATATAATGAATATTTATTTATTAATAATACATATAACCAATATATTAATAATAATTGTTATCTTTATCAATGGAAACAAATGTATCATTGAAAAAATTGTGGAAGATGATATCCTTTTAATTTTGATTTTTTAAACCATTTCGTTATAAATATATCTTAAAATATAAAATATGATATTTTTTAGAAATAATTCACATTGAAAATATAATTTTTAGAATATAACATATTTTTTATAACATTTTTGTTATTATGATGGATTGAAATTATTTTCATGTCAAACATGTTAAAATAACATTCCCCTTCACTTTTTCTATAATAATTGAACTGGATTGTATTAAAAATATAATAAGAATTATCTGAAAATATTTTCTGATGAGTAAATTTTTTTGCAAATTTATTTTATAAATCATTGTAAAAGTTAAAAATATTTTTGAACACATTTTTATAAATCATGGTTTTTTATAAAAGACATATTTCTAGCCAAAGGAAAAAGTGAAGTTGCGTTTTCGTAAAAAACATTGTACAAATTTTAACCACCAAAGGGTTTTAAATTGTTAATATAAAATGAAAAAATTAATATATATATATATAGGAAAATTAAATTAAATGTTTTATAAAATATTAATATGATATTTTTCTTTAATGGAATTACAAGTAAGAATAATCATGAATAAAATGGAATGTAAAATAAATCCTTAAAATTATCATACCGTCAAATGGAGAATTAATACAAGAATAAATAATGTTTATATACTATAAAAAAACATAAAAAATTATATAAAACAATATATAATTAATAATAATAATCCAAATTATCTTATAATATTAACAAACATGAGGAATTAATATAAGTCAATTAAAATGAATTTTGTTGCGTAATTATTTTCCACATGGTAACTTTTGATTCATGTCCCATTAGATGAAGCAATAAAAATTGTAACATAAAATACAATGATTAATGAATTATTTATCAAAAAAATAAAATGTGATGTATACATAAAATATAAAACAATCTAGGTGCATAACATTACAACATTATCAATGAAATGAAATTGACATGAAATCCCTTACCTCAAACAATCCTTTTGGTTGTACTTGCATTAACACCGTATATAGTAGTTTTAAACAATTTATTTACTTTTAGTAGAACCATATTTATTGTTATGATATCATATATGATTATTTTAGGATATATTATCACCCTTTAGTTAATAATAATTAAATTTGGTTCATTGTTTCCAATATTATTTGTCTTATATTTTGAGTATGTTTTGACTTATTATTTTTTATTCCTCTCAATTTTATTAGGAATTTATCATATAAATTATACATAAAAATATATCAATATAATTTATATTTATTTAATATATTTATATTTATCCATAAAATAACATTTTTGAAATTGAAATACATTGTTCATAGGGATTGTCGGTTGTACAAACGAATGAACACTGGTTCTATTTTTTATTTCATTGAACGGGAGAAATATAAATGATATATATGAAAATTGTAATTTTAGTATAATATATATATAATATATATCACATAGACTTATTAAAAACATCTACAATATATTATATGTATTGCGTGAAATAATCACATCATTTTATGAGACGATAGTCCACTATAAACACGATCCACATTTTCATATTCCCTTAAAATGGAAAGCATCAAGGATTGTGATATATAAAAATTAAAAAATAATAAATAAATTATAAATTATATATATGTTATATACACTATAAATACATCATTATTCCAAACCTTGAATGGTGGTAATCGATGAAAGATAGACATTAGTTTGGTTGGCATTAGTCAGTTATACACACGAATGATGATTGTAAATCACATTTGATAAAATTGAAAAATGTTGTAGGTCATAACATATAAATAACAAAATAATTGTATATTTATATTACTGTAGATATTATAAAATAAATATATAAAAATAACTGATTATGATGAGAAACTAAGAAAATAAACATTTTCATTGATGAACAATATATATTCATTGGGTAACTCATTTTAGTTTACACCAAAAGAATTTATTGGTCTGATTAATGTATAAAAAAATATTTGATACATAATTGTGGAATTTTGGGAGAATTTTTTTTGGACAATCCAAACTCTTTTATATGTGTTAATAAGTCAGGGGAGTGAGTGTCCTTTTATAGAAAATAAAGAGTGAAATTTTGGTGAATATCAAAAGGTAAACTGTATTGGGATGTCTCTCATACAAAATGTGAAAATAATAAACGAAATAAATTATGTACACAAGGGAATGTGGTAAATATATATCTATAAAATTGGTTTTGTATATGATTTTAGGTCATTTGGCCCATTTGGATTAGTTTTTAACTTCTAATTAAACTATTTTTTACATTAAATTCTATAATTAATTTTAGTTTATTTTAGTAATTTTTTTAGAAAAAAACTATGTTGAACTTTTTATAAATTATTAATTATTATTATTCCAAATATTTATTCATTTATCTGAAATTATAATTACAAAAGGGAAGAATTTAAATTAAAACCAATTATGTAGAAGCAATGGGAATGTTGTTTTTCTATGTGACAAAAATTAAAAGATTAATATGTTTTAATATAAAACATTAACCTAGAATAGATTAAGGAAAAAATAATTATATATATATATCAACTAATTTTAAATTTAAACCAATTAATAATATTATTTCTTATTATAAATTTTTTATATGAAAAATTAGTTTTTAATTAGAATTCTACATTTTTCAATATTCATAAATAATGAATCATCTCAAAAATATACTAGCAGTTCACCATAAGATAAATTTAAATTATTATTTAGTAACAAAGATTAATTTTCTCTTACGAAATTTAAAAAATTTATAGAAAATTTACCTGAAATAAGTGCTTCATTAAAAGATGGGAAATTTTATTTTCAAAGAATACATCATTTTCTATGTAAATATGAGTATTTCTTATCATATAAATATATAACCAACTTGGTGAATGTCAAACCAAATTTATTGAATATATAATATATAATATTAATTATGATCATTCACTTCTTGAAATTGATTTATTTTTTTTGGTTTAAAACTACTTTGGTAGATAAAAATAGTGTTTTAGGGCATCTCTATTAAATTCAATTGGTTTATATATTCAATTCTAACGTAATGATAACCAATTATTTCTACCACATATTTTAATAAGTTAGTAAAATATATTCATACCATCCAATTTAATGACTAAATTATAACTTTTAAATTAAATAATAATATTACAAGTATATTTTTATTCTATAAAACATGACCTTGCATTGAATGAAGGATTCCAAAGGATGTTGTTGTTATATGTGACACAAGTGAACCCAGTTTTCCAATAAATCAATTATATATCAAAGATTTTATTTTTATAAAATTGTAAATATATTATCAAGTCAGATGATATTATACTCTCTTATATGTTAACGATAAAAATTATATTATTTTAGAACATTACATTGTTAGAGAGGATGTTTTACAAAATTAGATCCCATTGGGATTTTACTGACAATATTGAAAAGTGTATTTTACATTAAATTGCATAGTATTGATAGTATATCACATAATCATAACGGTTTAATTAATATAATATTTCTTTATATATTTTCAAAATAATTTTTAATGAAAATGTTTTCCTTCATATTTCAGAAATTTTTAGATTCTAAATAAATTATTTCAAAGTGAAAATCATGTTGACGATGTTTTATATTTTAAAATATTATTTCAAAGTGAAAGTGTTATTTTTCTCATGATGAGATTTACATTTTAGATCATATTTTACAATTTGTAATTTTTATTTTAAATGAAATGTACTTGAAAATTATTTCCATTTAAAAAATGATTTTCAATGAAAATTTAGCTTCCTCAAGAAAAATTCCATGCACTTTTTATTTCAAATTAATTTTCCAAATACTCTAAATTATTATTTTACACATGATCGATTTTTTTTAATATATTTAATCATCATCTAAAAAATTTGAAATATCAATGCATTAAATTCTTGGTCACTATAGTTGGTACAAAATTAAGGGTTTAGTTAACCTCAAGAAATAAGAATGAGAATACATTAGTGATAAACCTTGGGATATTTATAATTATATATCTAAGGATTTATGTAAGGATAAGATTATGTATGAGTTAAAGTATGATTTAAATATTAAAAATGTACTGGGATTTTTATAATTTACAGAGTGTGTGGTTATAAGAAATTACATCCCCATCTTGAATCCACATGTGGATGTGGCCCTAGAGTTGATGTACCCATGTATAATTAGTTTGAAAAGGGACTACTGAGCTTGACTCAATCATCACATGCTGCATGAAAACATTCTTTGTTGCACACTTGGTATAACACTCTAGAGGGATATTCTTTTTAAATTCAGAAACTCATTGCGAAACTTCATAAATGATTTAAATAGACGAAGATTATTAATAAACTAGGATAAAAAATTGGTTTCATATTTTTAAAAAGAAAGTTTTAGGTTTTATAAATACTATGAGTAATTTATCAGGATTATTTAATTTTCACACTGATTATTGTTTCTCAGACAATGAATTTTGGATTTATTCAATTAATGGAATAGTATGGAATAATGATAACACTGAATCTACTTAAACTTTTTGTGACTATAAGGAAATATAATTGATTATGACTGGTGATATAGAAATTTTTATTATTCCAAATAATTTGTTTTGATATATTATTAACAATTGGATATTTGGTGAGATTAATAAAGCATCAAATAGGAGAAAATTTATTTTTTATGAAATTTTATATGATAATGAACACAAAAGAAATAATATTAAAATTTATACATTTAAATATGTGTGGAAGAAATACATTTAATAATGTCTCAAATGGAGGGGTTGATTTTATCTATGTGTAATATAAATTAATATAGTGAAAAATTGGGAATTATTTCAATGTCTTTCTGATGGGGAACATGAGAATTATCTAACATAATGAACCAAAACTAGAATTAACTTCTAGAATAGATAATAAACTATTCTATATCAAACATTTACATGGAAGGATTGATGATTTTATTTAATATTAATATAATATTATGTTATAAAAGTTTTTTTGCAAAGGTGTTTTGTTTGAATGAATCATGAAACATTTATAGATTATGTTTTTGGAATTATATATGTCTCTATGTAATATTAATAATAATGTTTTGGATTCCCAAATGGTTTAAGAAGTTTAAGGTTGATAATAAGTTAAAATTCATAGACTACCCACATGTGGTTTTCTATATTCAGAGATTATATATATTAATGTTATTCTGGGAGACATTAATATAAATTCAAACCTTTGGATTTTTGGAGGAATTCTGTTTTATGGAAATATGATTACATGTATTATCAAACATTAGGGTTTATCATTTATTTATTGTTAAGGTAATTATAAATTATTTATCTTTTAGAATATTTTTTTAATATCATTTTATATAAAAGATAACACAAAGTTAGGAAACAACATGTTTTATCCCAAAACACTATAGAGATTGAACCAATGACTAAAGGTTGAAAAGGCTCTATCCGATACAAAAAAACATTCCTTAAATTGCATTAGAATTTTCCATTATCAGCACTAAAATGTATTGACTACTATGTCATGATTAAAATCTCTAGGCTTTTATCATTGATAGAAAATTGTTCATTAATGGGTCTATTATTAGCGATAAAAAAAGGATGATAAATGATTCATTTATCATTGATTTTAGAAATGAAGATAAATGAACCAATTCATTAGTTCATTTATTTAGAATCTAAAATGGGGCCAATTATCATTTTTTTTTCTTTATAAAATAATGTATTTATTTATCAACACATCTAAAATCACTCATAATGGTGTTCTTTTTCAGTGCTTCTATAAGTTATTAGTAAGGATTCATTTATCTATCCATGTAGTAGCAATGATAAAGGGGTATAGTGTAGTGTTTTTAATGGAACACTATATCACTAGATAATAAACAAACACTGTAGTACCTATACCAACTCTAGAAAGTATATAAACCATGAACAAACAAAAAATTTAATGACATAAAATTTATATAAAATACAAGAAGACCTCTATTCATTAACTAGATTTGAAAGATTATTTTATAAAATTATAAAATTTTGTATAATGTATAACATGAATTAAAAAATATTAATGTTGCTTTATAATTTTTCCCTTACCAAATCCCAATAAATTGTCGAAAAAACCCCCCTACTCTAGAAAAATAATTCACATATATTACAAGACAATTCATATGTTAGTAATAATATAAATAATTAGATTTCATAGAATGTATTTATTTTTATCTAAACATTAATTCATATGAGGAACAATATATGTCAGATTGTGTTGAGGTTGATTATTGAATTTCATAGCATTTTTCATCTTCCTTCAAGCATTATCTCTATATATGGTAACTATATAAGTATAGATTTAAAACAATTGTTAACATAATTAGATAGTAATTGATAAAATCATTAGGAACAAATCTAGGATCATTTCACTTGTTTTGGTGATGTAATATAAATTTTATGGAGATACATAAAATGTTTAATTCTTCCGGATTATCTGAGTAGTGGGGGAATATCTCTGATGATGATTTGGTGAATAGTATTACCCCGGGAACTGATCAGTGGTGGTCTTGCATCTTTTAAAGGTGATTTAATAAATGGGAAGACATATATGATTGAAAATATATTTTTAAACCTACCCCATAAAATAGACGACCATATGACTTTTAAAACACACCATGTATTATTTCTACCAGATCATCATCTAAGCTGAAGTGCAATGAAAATATATTCAATATCTTTAATTAGAGTAAGTCTCAATCTGAGTGGGAAACTACAGGTGACTTTGATTATGGAAATTATCTCTATTTTTATGACATGTACTCTCTTTTTTATATATTTTGAATGAATGTCCCTTTGTATGTTCCCACCACCCCATGTTTTTATTTTTTATTCTTTTAATAAATGATCAGAATAATTTCTTCTCGATGGGGATGTCTAGAAAACTAAAATGACACTTATTTATAGAGAATTCACACATAGAGTCATACCAATGAAAAATTAATCGGATTAGGGTGAGGATTATTCCATCACGCATGAAATTTCATACGGATCATTTTTCATTTGTATTAAAACAATACCTATACATTTTCATATTTTTGAGTTCATGACTTTGTTTTTTTATTAAATTTAATTTTATACTAGAAACACACAATTTGATCCATGTTGGTCGAATCATGTGTATGTATTAGGTGATAATGATTCCTAAAAACACATATATATTGTATATTATTTTTGTAAATTTTATTGATAAACTAATCATTTTTTTCCAATTTTTAGAAAGTGTCAATTTTTTACCTAAGATATCAATTTTTAATTGATAAATGACAGTTTCAGACATAACATTCACACCATTTAATAGATTGAATAATTTTTGATTCATAAACATCAAAATGACTTATTGATTGTTTTCCCAGTGGATCAAAAAATGATAAATTTGTATTCCTTTTTTAGTATGTCAGTTACCTTTTTTATTATTATTAATAATAACTTCATATAAAAAGACCCAATTTGATTCTTACTAGTCACACCATGTGTTATATTTTAGTAAGTTTAATTCATACACATACCAAATGACTTATACGTCATTACCCAAATGTATAAAAATTAAATCCATTGTGTTTTCCCGTTTTTTTATTGTGTCACTTTTTTTTGAAAAAATTTATTTTTAAAAAGAAACCTAAAACATAGACTCACACTAGTCGTATCATATATTGTTTTGATGTGATAATGATTCCAATATATCAAAAATGATATGTGAAATTTTTCCCTAAATTATAAGCACAATCTGAGAATATTTTATCTTTTTTCACTGAGTGGCACATTTTAAAATATATGTTAATTTTAGAATGTTAATGGTCACTTTGAGTCATATCAGGAACATCATGTGTTAAATTTAGGTATGACTAATTCATACACATCATAAATGATATATGGATCATTTATATATATTATCTAAATAATAAAAGTCCACTTTCTCAGTTTTGAGTGTTTCATTTGTATTTTTTAAGAAATTTAATATCAATTTTAAAGAAAAAGAAACACTTTGAGTCATTATGGTCACACCATGCATCAAATTGGTGTGAAGATGATTTATACATGTTCAAAATGACTTTTTAATCTTTATATTAATGATTTAATATAATCATATTGTGTTTTCAATGTTTTGAGTACAGAAAATATTTTTTATATTAATGTGTTATTTTAAAATGGAAACCCACACATTAAGTCATACTGGTCACATCAGGTGCCAGTTTGTTGTGAGATAAATTATTAAACCACGAAAATGACTTATTGAATGTTTTCCTAAATTATCATCAAAATATCAGCATGGTTTCTGAGTTTTATAATAGTAAATCCTTTTGAACAAGGGTTTCATCATTAATATGATAATGGTCAATTTCTATAATATTAGGCACATCATGTATCTAATTCATTTTTATATGATTCATACATTTAAAAAATTAACATATGAATCATTATCAAAAAGTAGAAAAAGTATTTTATTTATTTTTCTAATATTTTACTATGTCAATTTTCCTTTTTCAAAAATTAATTTAAATATTATATAATAATACCCTATTTGATTTATAAAAGTCACACTTTGTGCCATAGAGAGGTTAAGATTATTCCAACATATATCAAATGACATTTAGATCATTTTTCTGATGTTTCAAAATAATCTCATAGGGCATTAATGGTTTTTTATATGTCACTTTTTTTATAAAATGACATTTTCAACTCGAAAAACAAAAAACAAAAATTAGTCTTATAGATAACATATATATTTGGATTGATATAAAGCTAATTCCTACACATTTTAAATGAATAATGGTTTTTTATAAAAATGTTATCAATAAAATCTGAGTTTGATTTCTCAAGAATTCAGTGAGTTGACCATTTTGAACAAAAATGAATATTTTTAATGGACAATGGATACATTGAGTAATTCCAAGAACATAATTTATCAAATTAATTTGTGGAATATTCCAATAAGGAAAAAATTATTTATGGATAACTATAATTAATTATCAAAATAATGTAAACATGTTTTTATAGATTTGTGTATGTATGTTTTCTTTTTAAATAAAATTAATGTCAAAATTGAATAAAAATACACTCCGGGTGTCATATTGTCCATATTTTGTATTGAATGGTTGTGAGTATTAATTATACACACCCCTAATGACATATATATAGTTTATCTGATGTATAAAAAAATTAAAAATGTGCTTTCATGGATTGGAGAAAAAAACTTTTGTAGTTTGTTATAATGTAATTTTAAAATGGAAACAAGAACATCATTCATACCAATCACATCATGTATTAGTTTAATGAGATTATAATTCCTACACAACAAAAATTACTTTTGAATAATTTCCAATATTTTGAATACAATTTGACCATATTTTCTTTATTTTCAACTAGTGATATTTTTTTAACTTAATTGCCAATTTGAAACTAATTACTAGGACATTGAGTTGAATCATGAACCTAATGTATATGATTGAGGTTTGGATTACAACCATACCTTAAAAATTATTTATTGATTATTTTTATAAATTTTCAAATAAATATGAATGATTTTTATTTGTTTTCAGTATTTCGGTTTTTTTTAGAAAAACAAATGTTAATTTTAATTAAAAATGCATTAGGAATAATACTGGTCATGTTGTGCATCATATTGATGTTTAGATAACTTATAAAAATCTAAAAATACATATGAATATATTTTATAAAGTATAAAAACAATAAAAATTAGTTTTCTCTATTTTGAGTTTGTTACCTTAATTTTTTTACTAAAATGTCATTTTTAAATCGAAACACATACTTTGAGTCATATCGAGCACATTTTGTGTCATTATATCTTGAGAGTAATTATTAGATGGGAAAAAGATAGATTCGTTATTTTAATAAATTATCAAGAGAATATGAGTGCATTTTATTAGTTTTCATTATGCCTTTTAACATTTTCTTCTACAATTAATGTAAATTTTCAATATAAAAAATATGCATTTAATGTTATACCTAGTACATAGTGCATAAAATTGAGGTTTTCAAGAATCCAATACATCATAAATGACAACTGGTATTTTTTACCTAATACAGAAAAAATATTAATGTGTTTTCTAGGTTTTTAGTATGTTATGTGTGTTTTGAAATAAATTTTTTTATTATAAACTAAAAACATATAGTATGAGTAATATTGAGCACAATATGTAATAGATTGAGGTGTGGATAATTGAGTATGAAATTATTTTTTAACATTCAACAATATGAGAAAGTTCATAAAATAAACAACATGTTCAACTCTATTTATAGAGAAACACTATGCTCCCTGAAATACTTCACATTTTAGGAAGCATGGGGTTTTCTATTCCATCAGAATGGAACATGTTATATATTTAATAGATATCAGTAGATAGTTTAAATAAAATAATTACATTAAAAAGTATCTTTAAAAAAAGTATATACATATTATGTAAAATTTTTATTTAAATTAAAAAAAAATTAGAAAAATGAAGGAAACAATTAATTAAATAAGTAGTAGAAATTGGCCTTTGAATGATGGTTGTATAAATTCTTAAAATATTTAATTATTTTTATTTTTTTCATTTATTTCTTCGAAGTATGATATCTCAAAGACATGGGTTGTTTCAAATAAATCACCTCAACTTGAAAAAAATGATCCACATGTATAAGAAAACAATCCTTATATGAGTAGTACTAAAAATAAATTATTTATAAATAAATAATAAATAATACATTACTTCCATAGGAATAAAATTACATTTGAAAACATCATGGTTGGAATGCCTATGAATGAGAATTATTATTTTTAAATATTTGGAAAGAACATTCCAACCATGTTGTATTTTAACTCATGATTTCATATGAAGTTGGTATTTTATTTTTGGGAATTTTTTCATATAGTTATTTTTTTAGATGACATCATGTTTTTTTTAAACAAGACCTCATCGATGATGATGATATCCCAATGATGGTTTTCTAATAATAGTTACCTTATAATACTTTTGGATTCTATGGTTGATTACATGTATATTTATTCAAAAATATGATCTAGATTATATACCTAATTGATGATTGCATTAGTGTTGTATGACTCTCAAGCAACTATTGTATCCATTTCTAAAAACCATTCTCTGCATTTTAGTGTATATATTTTAATGAAATGGAATTTATTTATTATTTATGTTCAGCACCTTCTTGGTAAGGGGTTAAATTTACTTGTAGTTAAAATTTACAAAATGATCTAATTAATAATGTAGCCGATGATAATTCATTTGAAAAAAGTGGTATTTTTTTCTTCATGAAAAAAAAGTATATTAATAAATTCCTATAAAGAGTCAGTAAATAATTTGGTGGAAGCATTTCTCAATATTAAACATGATACGCTTTAACTATGGAACTTATCTTCAGTGGCAACTGTTTTGTTCACTTTTCCACAACTGTTCTGAAACACAAAATTCATATGATCCCTATTATACTCTATTTACACACAATAGTTTTGATTGTAGCTCAATTATTTTTCTTCCTACCTCACATATGTCTATTATTCTTCCTCCTCCACTACCTAGATCTATTACTTTGCATCTTCCTCCACCTCTACATCTTCCGCCTCATACGCATCTGACTCATCCTCTGCATCCTCCACTTCCCAAAAATTTTATTATATATATGTCATCACTTCTAATAAAATTAATTTCATCCATTATACATCTCCTTGATTAATTGAACAAAAATAATATATAATCCTTCTAATAATAATTCCTCACACTGTAAAAATACTTTTATGGTTATAGACAAATCTAGATCATAAATGTTAAGGAAATCCTCAAATTTTTTAGTCGTAAAAAATTCAGACACCATATACACTTCCCACTCATCACTATAAATATTTACTACTTCTTATGATTATGAGGGTTGTCGAAAATATTGGTTGTAATGGGAAAATATATACAAAAAAATAGAAATTTTTTTAGAGAAATTTTTAATACCATTGACACTTACCACTTCAGAGATACTAATCATTAGATGGTTTTGAATCACTTTCATAAATTTTCTAACATAATATCCACAATAACATCCATTATCTTACATTATCCCCTACAGAAACATTGAAAAAAATAAGAATATTATTTTGAAATATTTTTTAATATTAAAATTGTTTGATATATACCATAATCTATTTCAATTTGATGTAATCCAAATGTTTTTTATGTTCAGTCACCGACCACATTCCATGATTTAGAATTTATCTACAGACCACCCTAGGGTAAAAAATTCTGGTTAAAAAAATATTTAAAATTATAATTCATTGTTTAGTTATAAAATTTTGAAAGAAATGTTTTAAAAATACAAAATACAATTGATGTGTGGTGAGTTTATTGGATATCCTTGCATGGGATCCCAAAAATAAGTATTTGGGGTGTCCATATTGATTTTTATTAGTATCCAGTACTACCTAAAAATAAAAATCAATATGTAATGAACAAAAATATTATTTTTTCTGGTTATATTATAATGTTTCTGCTCTACATTACTTGAGAAAAATCATGTGTCATATATTATTATTTCCTCAAACATATTGTATCACTTATGTTTTTCAGATCAATTTCATCCTTTTCCAAATTAGTTTTTTATGTAGAAATGATATAGATATTAATGAAATCAAATAATGATCCACATAGTTTTCCAGTTATGTAATTGTGACATAAATACATGTTGAAACATTGAATAGTCATTACCATTAAAGGAAAAATTATAATGGCATTTGGATAGGAATTTTTTGAAAATGTACCTTATGTTGCAACACCATACCTCTAATGATACCCCTCCAATACTTTCAATGATGAATGGGAGGTAATGTCCCTTGATTCCAACCTCCAATAGGCCTCGAGTTAGATACTACCACGAAGGGTTTGCTGATATCACATTATGGTTGAAATTACCCTTTATGAGAAAAAAGATCATCAGATATAAAGAATCAGCCATAGAAACTCCAATATATTATATAAAATAAAATCCCAATCCATCCCACATGAATACATAAAGTAAAAATGATACAGATATAACAGTCTTGAAACTAAATACCCAAATTTATATCTAAAACAAAAACTCAACAAACTATCAAGGCTCATGGCTAGTAGATTCTAAATTTTTCAGTGAAATCCTAATAGAAACCTAATTTTTTTGATATACATATGGTGAATATATAATTATACTTTGTAGAAAATACAAATTTCACCATGAAAATTTGAATGAAGCAAAATAATACCCCTGTGAGAAAAAAGTAGAACCAAATAGCCCCTATAGAATTATAATAATCATCCCATCCTCAACCATTCATGCTCATAAAATAACACATCAAAAGTAATATCATATGATATACACGACAACGATGATAGGGAACCCACATCACAATCCCACTATTATTCTGCTCATGCCCAATAGTGTATGTGCCATCACTCCCATTCCTTTCGAATACCACATCACATCCAACCCACACACACATGGGCCTCAAAACAGATCCCTCATGCACGCAAGAGGGACCCACAATGAATCACATCACATCCCATCCCATCCTGGTTATACCTGGAAAATAACATTACAACTCATTCTGAAGACACCTTGAAAACATACCACATCGCCCACAAACACCACACTAATCACATCTCACCTGAAGATAGTTGGGGAACAACCCACCATTCCAAAAATCATCATCGCTATCAGAAACCCCATTTAAAGAACTAATAGACCAAAGACCATCGTAGATTGTGCCATACCTACCATCCTTGCAAGAGAATGTGGGAAAATGTGGTTACCTGTCCATCTATACTACTCAACACATGTTGGAAAAAACTACATAACAATTCGGGTTTTTGAAACATAGTTCTCAACATGGTTTGTGTGTATATAAAAATAAGAAGAATACACAATTATATATATATAGTAACAAATACTCCAACATATCTTATGGTCACATGAAGAAATAATCAAACTCAATACATTGTTTCCTTTTTTTCACCTCTAAATGCACAACACCTTATATCATTCCACAAGTCCAATTTTACATTTCTAACCAATTTCATTTGACCACTTTCATTATGTTAATCAAACTAACCCATGCCATACCAAATGTTATAAAAACCATTATTTACTCATTACATCACTACATGATAAACTATCAAGAATGACACATATCATGTAACAGAGTAATATTCATTCAGTAAGTGAAGAGCACTAGTAAATTAACAAACATCACAATAGTGACACACCATACCATGACCTCGATATACAAGGTGACACATTCATAATGATAAAAAATTAAATGAATCCCAGAAATGACACACACACATACTATTGTCATTCCTCAAAATTACATGCCCAATTTACCATATTAACAGATCCAACCACCAACTCACACCAACATCCAGCTACAAATTTCTACAAAACTAGTTTTGAAAACTTGCTTCATAATCAAACCAGGCCCATCGTATCCCCACAGTGTAGACACTTCCCCTCACATACCAAGGAAGAGAATATTTTCAAATTTAATTATGAAACCCTATTTGAAATCTACATGTTAATTTAGGGGTAATCAAAGATACTATTTGATCTTGTCGCATCTATTTATTATCCAAATATACATATTTATCAAATTCCATTAATTATTAAACAGATATGAAACAACAATAATTCCCTAAATAATTCAGTGTTAAATAAGGACCCCCAATGACTACAATTTTTAGTGGGTAGTTATCCCATATAAATCAAAATACCAATAATAAAAATAACTATGTATGTTCATGTGTCATTTTTTCCAACCACCTGTATATTGATTTACAATCCAATTATATTATCTCTATTAATATATAATCAACTATATTAATAAAAGAATATATATATATATATATTCCCATCCCTCAAGATTCAAAATTTATAACGATGAAGGAAAACCTACATGGTAGATGAATGGTCGACAGTTCTTGTTTTCACCAAAAACCGGGACGTGCGTATGACATGTAACTCTCTATGGAATCAAAAACCAATTTTCGCAGCCTGGAAACATGACCCCAATGGGAAGAAGGATTCAAGGAATCTGGTATCTAGATAATGTAATAAGTAATAATGAATGGATGTACATCATCTTATAAGGATTAGATATGCAACACATGGGCTTTGATATGGTTTTGAATTTCCATTAAAGGAGGATCTGGCCAAGACCGTGCATTTTGACCATCTAAAACCCTTTAGACACATAGTAAATTATGTATTTAATTTGTATAATTTTAATTAGTATCAATGATTTTTAAATTTGGACTTAACCACATTTTATGCCAACAAATGATGTCAAAAGGGAACCATTGGAAGAATGGGGAACATTGATCATGAGGCACCACTATACATGGAACCAACGGTCGAGGAAACACCCGTGAGGCACTACCAAAAGACCCACCTCCCAGGAGACACCTCTATATAAATAATTTGTAGAATAGGCACCACCGAATGAGTGACATCTAGTAATACACCGGCATTTAGTGATCACTATCAAGCCCCTACCATGGTGTGACCTCACTAGCAAGGAAATGTCGGGGTGAGACACCACTAGCTATCCACCTCCTTGTTGAGACACATCTAGCCGGCCTCCACCAAGATGAGCCACCACTAGGGATCCACCATCATGGTGAGGCACCACTACAAGGCCACTACGTTGGTGAGACACTTCCAGCGTGCCACCACAAGTGTGAGATTCCATTTGGATGAGGCACCACTACCTCGGTGAGACACTCCAAAAAATCTACTGTTAGGGTGACACACCATTGGGATAAGGCACCATTGGGATGGGGCATTATTGGAAAACATACAAAAAAATTTTTTTTATGTTGTTAAAGGAGTCACCTTCAGATCCCAACACACCTCAAACACTAAATATCACCCAATGTAATGGACCAAAAGATATGAAAAACAAAATCTGATACATCTCAAACTATTATCTTCTTCAATAATTTAAAACTCTCATGAAGGGAAAGAGATGAAGGGTATGAATATAGATCCCTAAAGATACCTCTCGATGATCTCATCACACTAGAAACACTACTATGAACTAAATGCATCAATTTTCAATAAAAAAACTTGTGTTGTTTGAAAGATGTATCAGAAATCTCTAAACCCAAGAAAACAATCTCTGGCATCTTCTAACCAATCCTTATCATCATGATTTTTGATATTTCAACCTAAATAACCACAAAACACATTGCACATCCAAAAAAAACAACACCTTTTGAAAATATGAATTAGGGAATATCTTCCGCCATTTCAAGATGTATTCTCCTCTATCCTACACTACCTCGCTCACATTTTTTTAATAACTAATATTTCTGGATTACAAACAATTCCACCTCTTTTCATATGTCTAGAGTTTATCACACATCAAACCAGAAATATAAAAAACAAGGGCTAAATAGCACATCTCATAATCATCAAGGTTCAAACATCATATCAAACGGAAATAATGAACATGGAAAATCTAAAAAACTCTGGTTACATTGCACACACCTGCATATCTCTCTCCGATGTACTCTCATCCTATCCACCATACTTGTATGACAAACAATCAAATGTAATGGTACATCCCCACAACACATTATCTTGATGAGCCTGGATCTCTACTTACCTCTGCACAAAATTCCCATCATCCTCTATATCAAACTCTCCCTATTCAATGACATGGTAGTTTTCATGAAGATAAAAATGATTCTAAGAGGAGTGAAGTACATCATGGTTCCTCTCGAAAAATAGTTTAAATTCTTACTGATATTCCTCATAGCAATCCTTCCTTAACATATCAAATGGTCCAATGAATCTGGGAGAATGCTTACTCCCTCTGCAAAACCTCTTCTTCCCACATTGAGGGGACTCGTTCAAGAACATGTGGTTCAGATATTTAAACTCTTATGTCCCCCGTAAACAATTATAATAATACCTATACTGGTAATGTGCTTCTTTCATCTATCCACAAAAAATCTAACAAATTCTTTTCCATGCTCTAAACTACATCAGTACCATAAGAAGCTGTATACCATACCTACATCCATCCAAATATAGAACAACACATTGTTCTTTAAAAGGTCCCAAATTAAACCATTCTAATTCATGTTTTATAGATATTGTAATATGAAAAATTCACCAGGTTCTTAATTTTCAATTCTGACTGCCATATGTCTGAGTGTGGAATGCAGAGTTGAGGTGTAATTGAGTGCCTAAAGAATGTTGCTATCTCATCCAAACTCATGAGGTAAAATGTGAATTATGATACGAGAAAAGGGCCTTCATTACTCAATGAAACTTCACCACTTCATCCAAATACCTATAATCCCAATCATCCAGTCTTCCCAACTCCTTTCTTGTTATGAAGTTGCAGATTTCATTGACCGATCCACAATTAACCAGAAAACATCACCACCTCCATATGATCTGAGTAACCATGTGATTAAATACATCGATATTTCATCCTATTTCCACTCAGGAACATCAAAAGGCAACATGAAACCACCAATAACGCAGTGCTAGACCATTACATACTTCTAATCCTCGAACTTCGCCATAAACTCCTCCAATGAATGTTTTATCCTATGCCACCAAAAGTAAAACCTAAATCCATGATACATATTTAAAAAATCAGGGTATACATACAAATTAGACTTTTTAAAGCCACAAATGACTCTATCATGCATCATTATAGGTACAAAAAACATCCCAAAAAACAACAGCTCGTTTCAAACCTCATCTGACCATATTTTTGTAACATCAATTTGGAAAACATGATTGTTCATCAACTCTACCTATGTGTCTCCCAAATGAGAGTCCTCCACGTACTTTATATGAGATGATTTAACATTATTATTAAATAAATAACATCTCCCTATATCTAGACCTGCATTTAATTGCAAGTCTTCCAACTCCTTTATCACTCTCTATGAATCTGAAAATTCCAAAACAACATCTTTATATGACATTATTTTAAATAATTAACTTCAAAAATACCATTTCCTATGGATTATGAGGACTAAAAATAATAATCATGAATAAACTCCATCCACTGCTATTTTCATAGATTCATGTCACACTGAGGAATAGAATTCCTCATTCTCTTGTGATGCGTGAAGAACACCAAGCACAATGACATCAGAACACATCCCAAACCCATATGGAATGAATCAGAAATAAAACATCAAAACTAACTCATTAATTGTGAAACTAGAGAAATGGTGTATCGAATAACATCCCCTTAAAAAACTAAATGCTACATGAAATTGATATGTCCTTCAAAAAAAGGTCCTTTCATGTCCAGAATATATATATGGAAGATTTTCTAGAGGAATATGGTAAACACCTTCAACAATATCCTACAAGGCCAATGAAACATTTAACCTCTTTGATGTTTTTTGGTTTTGTCTAAAAAACAACTAATTCGACATTAGACACATGTACCAGCACACCCTGCTAAGACCCCACATGCTTGAGGAATTGAACCTCTCTTTTCCAAAACATTTACCCCGAAATCATTCTATTAATTCAATGGAATTAATGATAATTAATGAATTCTATTATATTCTTAGTGTAATACTACTTTAACTCTTCTTATATTAATATATCATTGATGAGTACTATGATTAACTAATCCTGGAACTCATGTAACACAATGTTAACAAGCCCCATGAACACAACTGGTGCGTTCATAATGTAGAATGGTGTGAATAGATATGTGAGGTTCTCATACCTACATCTAAATGTACATATCTAGATATCATCCTCCATCACCCTCAAATATTGATATCCATAACACATATCAATAACAGAAAACCAGCATAACAATCATAGCTACTTGAAATGATATTATATCCTCAGAAGATGATAGTAGTTTTTGTTAGTTTCCGGATTTATCCTTTGGTGTTCTATACTGAAATTCATACCAATGTCTTCCTTATTTATGAACAACACTGGAGAACCCCATGAAGTAACACTAGGTTGAATAAAATCCTTCTCAATCAAATCATAATTTTTAATCCTCAACTACCACAACTCAAAAGATATTGTCTGATAAGGATCTGTCAAAATCATATAAGAATTGGGCTAAAAGTTTATCCTGAACTCAATATCACGTCATTAGGGTAACATCAAATCCTCTTTGGTTAAAATGGTCTTGGAACTCATTATTGACCCTTGAAACCTCTATAATCTCAGCATTAACTGATTCCACCAAAAACTCATTAAAAATTGTAATAATGGGCTCCACACGCTGACTACCAACCATGAAAATCTGTTCAAATATGAAAACCACATGCTAAACATACACATATAAAAACATGACTATCCAATGGAATAATTATAATAGAATTTATGGAATACAACCATTTTATCCTGAGGATGACATTGTATGGTTTTATCTGTCGCAAGAAAATAACCCCATGGGACGGATGAGGTCCCATCATCATTCTACAGCCCCATCAGACAAAAATCATTATGGCATGGACTCTGATTGTAATACTCAATGTCGGGGGCATCTGAAGCCTCTATATTTCTAGTCCCAATGAATGGGATAGAGCCTGTGAAACAATGTAGTGGAATGATCATGAATCCAACATGGGATGCACAAGAGTACTAATAAAACTTATCGTACCATTGACAACCTCTCGCCTCGCTATAACTGCATACCCAGTCAGATGCAACAGTCTATGCCCAAATACTATGCCTATCTGATAAAGAAAACCACTAAGGACATGTGTGGGTCATTTCACCAGAACACGAGGATCATCCTGAGGTCAAACTCTACCTGCTTCATCTGACCTTTATAGAGAAAAATCACACTTCCTTGCTAATGAAATAGTCTCACTAACAACTGCTATTAAGGATGTTGATAAACCTACCCAACACCACCATACTACAATTTTTGAACTACTGGAAACTGAATCTAGTGATGAACATGAATCCCATGACCAAAATACACTGGCACAACGCTCCCAAGAAAATCACAAAAACTACTTGCACTGTAATTCTGGAGATAATTCTATTCATGTTGTCTCCCTACTGGTAAAATCCTCAAAGAAACTATCACCACAGAACTTCTACACACAACACTATATCTCGATGAACTGTGCTACCTCCCCTTTCATGGTAGACCTCCTCATGAGTAAATATGCTATATTAACACTACAATTATCTAAACCATTGAATACATTTGAAATGTAAATGGTGTAACGATATACTATATAGAATGAAGAAGTTACTCCAAAAGTCATTTTTTCCAAGACTCTACATCTATTAAAACATATTGGAAAAAATGTACATGGTTCTTGAACTTGATTCATAGATCCCACACTGACATGGTCCCTTGAAAAAGGGAGATTCAATCCTACATGTTCTCACCCTTCATGGTTGATGAATGGAACTCTGTCCAAAAATCATTCTTCATGTCTACCAACAAAACGTTTTCCTTCTACCACACTTCTAGATATAGCGTCCACCACTGAAATGAAACTCCCCTAAAATAATTATCTTTTAAAGTCACCTAATATTCTGCCAGGGCCCAAATCAAACTGAAAGTGACCTCAAGAACTCCTTTTGACACTTTGAGTACACATCTGATGCACTTCCATAAAATTTCCCCAAACCATGTTGTGGGATAGTGAGAAGTTCCTTATACCACTGATTATCCTCCTCACATGGATCAACCCTATAGTGATATACCAGATCAGACAAATGAACCTACACATTATGAGCCACATATGGATGATGACTTGGAGCCATTTATAAAAGAAAAAACAAGTATTTCTTAAAAAGGATAGTAAGGATTTTTATTATGATTTATTTTAATACGTTTTATTAATTTTATGAATATTAAAAATCCCATAAAAACCAAATTAAAACCTGAACACATGTCATTATGATGCATGAACATGTCTTATTTTTTTCCCTATAATCAGGTCCATCTAACTTGGTTATTCAGTAAGCTCAGAGTTCATGCACTGGTTCACAGGGGGCATAATATCTCATGTCCTAGGTGGTCTTAGTATAACATCACACACCCCAAGGTCAACTATACCAATTTTTCTACCACACAATGCCTTCATTAATATGCCTAACTCCGAACTCGACCCTTTCTCTCAACCATAATCTCAGATACCACCTTATCATGACCTCCTCCCACCAATCACACCACTAATGGGATGAAAATGATTAAAGTTATATATTAACGCTCAAGTACTACCTCTAGTAGGCCCTAGGATGGCGAATAACACCATGGTTGTACTGATCAGGCAATATTGGAAGAATTAAATTTTATAACATAGATGATGAGGAGATATAATGAATATTCCACAATAACAACATTATATAATATAAAATAGAAACCCAATCCTTCTCAAATCCATTCATATGTTAAAACTGAAACCGATAAAATAATGTCTCCAATGTAAATACACATTAATAATTCTAATGTTGTGACTCATAAATTTGCATGGATCTAAGCTAGTAGTGTCTGAAAAAGTCCTTTAAATCCTATGGGAATCATAATAATAACTTTATATATGAATGTTCAGGATTAACATCTACATAGTTGGAAAACCAAATTCTCTCATGCACGTGTGAAAATAGTATACTAACTCCCCTTTGAGAAAATAGTAGCACCAAACTACACCAAAGTAGGTATACTAACCATCCCAACCTCACTATGAAATTATCACCATGTAATGAAAAACAATAATATAATAAGATATAAATGACATCACTGATAGGGTACACCACATCAATATCCCACTAGTATACAGCTCTCTCTCAATGTCATACATCATGGTGCTCTCCTCCCTTCCGTATACGACTTCACATCCTTAATGCACACAAATGGACCTCACAAACCATTCTTACTACAAAAACATGAGCATCACAACACATCCCACCTACAAAGACCTGGTCCTTATAATGTATCCTTTCCACACACACCACGTCCTCACAATGCATCACATAAAATCTCCTCCAGAAGACAATTGGGAATGCACATCACAACTCATCCCAATGACACATGGGAAACAATCTACCTCGCCTTAAAACACCTTGTCTGTCATAACCACCTTCTAAAGCTCTATGATAACTCTTTTCATAATAGCCTACTCCATTCATACCTCACTTAGACGAATGACCATAAAAGAGTGTGTATCCAAACATCATTACTCCTCACTGGATATTGAGAATATCACCACCATGGGATAATGTTGGTGCTATGCACATAGTGCTCATCTTTAGTCAGGTGCATAAAAAAATCACAAGAATAAACCATTAAATATATAGTACCAAAAAATATTTCTTTAACAAAGGGTTCACAAAAAATGAAACCAACTCACCACACCATTTCCTTTTTCTGCCACTAGCAAATTCTCAACACCACACAACAATCAAGAAATCCATGTTCTCATTTCTAACTAATTTCATTTAAATACTTCTATTCCATTAATAAAACATACCCAATCCATTCCAAACATTACTAAGTAATTACATTCCCATTCCATCACTTTGTGGAAAACTATTAGGTAGGAATCATAAAAAAAAGCATAGTAATAGTAGTTATGGATGTGAATTTTCCTTGTATATTAACACATTTCCCATTAATGACACATCATACCATGAACTATAGATATTGGGTGGAGAATCATATATGTTATGAATGAATACACTGTTACCAATTACCCACACAAACAAAACTATCCACCTTCAAAATTTTCCATCCAGTTTTTCATATTAATATAACCAACCCCAAATCTAATTTATTTCCATCAACACATTACAACACAACCAGCTTCACAACCCTGAAGAAAAATCACAACAAGCCCATCACATAACCATTGTACAACCACAACACCACACATACCAAGGAAAAATATATATTTATATTGAATGGGGAACCTCTTTTTGAATTATACATTCTAATTTGTGGGTTATAATAGAAAAGGTATAATCATGGGGAATACATTTTTAGCCAAATATAATTTTTTAACCAAATTATATAAGCATTCCATAGAAATAAAAGAATATTTAATCCTCTATCCATATGCTACACAAAAAATGACCACCAACATCGAAAATTTTCATCGGGTAGTTTTCACATACGAATAAAAATATCAATAAAAACAATAACACGGTAAGATTTTGTGTAACTTTTCCATGTCCCATGTATGTTTATTTTAAAACTACTTTGATTATATTTATTAATCACTAATCAAGTATCTTCATAAGGTAAAACACCTATATGACCATCCCTCATGATATAGAATTTAGTAATATGAACGACATCATATATAGAAATAGAATGATCCACACTTCTTGGTTGTTCCAAAAATAGGGGTGTGCATACAGCAGGTAACCCTCTAATGAAATCGGAACAAATTTCCATATCCTAGGTACACAACTCCTATGGGAAGAAGTAATCAGGTTGTCTGGTATCAAGGCAATGGAATAAATAAGAAGGAATGGAATTGCCTTTTCATTGACATATTAGATCTAGATCACATGGGATTATAATTGGTTTTGAATTTCCATTTTTTAATCATTTAATGACTATGTGGTTTGTCCATTTAAAATACTTCAGACACTTTTGGGATTAGAGATATAATTTACCACATTTTAATAAATCTCAATTATTTTTATAAATTTCCTTAAAACCATTTTACATCAAATGAAAATTTCAAAAGGGAAAAACTAAACGAACCGGGAACAATTCTCACAAGTCACAGCTATATGAGGCACCGTCAAATGAAGAACCACCTTGGAGGTTATTGAAGACAATCTAATACAATAAGAGGAACCATTGGTTGAGATATTTCAAGTGAGCCACAACTAATGAGACACCATCAGGGTGAAATAATTCTAGTGATCCATTTCCTATGTGAGATAGTTCTAGTGATCCAATTATTGGGTCACACACTACTAATTAGACACCATCATGGTGAGACAACAGTATGGAGAGACACCATTGGGATGAGGAACTTTTGGGATGAGGCCCTTTTGGGAAACATTGAATACTAGGAATTTTGAAAAGTGCTGAAAAGAGTCACCTTGACATTCCAAGACAACTCAAACACCAGATTTCCCACAATGTAATGGAATAGAGGGTACATTCCATTACACCTTATGTATATATTCATAGTTGAGACTCCCATCCAGTAATACATTATAATATCATTTATACTCTCGACTCCAGGTACTTATATCATGAAATTTCCATATATTTATTCTTCACATAGAATTTAATATATATTTTCATCTTTAAATTTTTTCTCTTATTAATGTTCTAGTGATAATAAATGTTTCACTATAACCATTTAAGAGAATGTCCATTTGATTTCTTTGTCGAATCACTAGATTATCTTAACTCAACCATCTATTTACCCATTTATTTACACATATGTATTATAATACCTTAATTAGGACCTTTTTAATCTACTATTATAGGATTATGGTATGATAAATTTTGTTAATGACATGACTCCTATATCTTTATATGATTATATGGCAATGCTTTGTAAGTTACAATAGCATCATTGACCATTATAACATATGAATCATCAACTGGAAGAATAAACGTAGTAGTTATCTCATGAGATTCCTCAATCCCCACTCTCATGAGATATAATGTGAGTTATTTTTGGGGAATCTTATCTCTTATAATATTATACATTATACCCCCCACAAAAAGGCGGTGCATGGTTGTTGATAGATAGAAATCACATACAAATATACCTAGAGAATTTTAGTAACATTGTGTTATCACAAAAGTATTGATTCACATTTTATAGAAATTGTAATAAATAAATTTATTTTCTCATTTATGGTACATCATTGACGAGTATAACTATCCTCAATGCTATCATGGATATTTAGGTCTTCATGTTTGCATCTTTGTTCCACTATCAATTAACATTGATCCTTTCTCTTACATTGTTCTGCAAAACTAGGAAAGAAAATGATATATAGAAAATCATATATTTTTCGATGAATTCCATTCATCATATTATATGTATCTTCACGTAGTATTGTCTTATCAGGATATGTTTTAGGAGAGGGTCAAAAATATATTCCTTTAATGCAATGATATTGTTATGACCACTTCAATGGTACTGAATGTAGTCTTTCTTCTATCCAAACCATATAAAAAATATAAATAGAAATATATATTTTTATATAGTACTGATATAAAGCATAATGAATTACTATTATGTCATACATACAAATGATTCTAATAATAATTTTGTGTTTTTAGAAACTAGTTTATCCAACTTATTTACAAGATCCTCCCTTCACAACACATGACACAAGATGGATGTGGCTTCATATTTTGATTCATAGTTCTCCATATAAATAATTATACATATGTATTTTCATAAAAGAAAAAAATTATTATTAATTTAAATTACATAATAATTTCTTATCTTGTATAGAACACCCCATCCTTTCTTTTCAATATGGTTACATTGGATTGATACACGTTCGTTATTTTTAGAAATCCCTTTTTGTTCCAAAAATATTAAATTCGTAAACCAATAAGATAAAATTCAAAATGTCAAATAATATATTTTTGAATGCAATTAACCTAAAATGATTTCTTATTTTGATGATTTTAGGAAAAAATCATTATCGTATTTTATAATTTCTGTGTGACTAATAGGTCGGTGGGGCATTACATTCCTCATTGAGACCCAAAGATATAACATTGTTAGAAGAGTTTGGAAGCATCTATGGTCTTTCCCATTGACTAATAAGACAAATTTCCGACAGAAATAATCTATATTAAATGATCTCTACATGGAATAATGAAGGTAAAATCTATGCTTCATTTTTGAATTTTTATTGTAAAATTGAGAGAATATATCATAAAATTATGTGTACATAATCCTAAAAGGTTTTACTTTATTAATGGATATATTTGGTCCTATGAATTAATATTAATTAGAACATTCATCCCCATCATGATCCCAACATAAGTAATAAATCTTCACTTGTTTTGGTTTCATAGGTAGGCCACATTGATTCCAGTCAACCATAAATATTAGACCATTAAATCATTCAATTAAAATTTTATTCAACATTATCATGTTTTGTAATTTTTATCTTCATTATGAAATCTATCCACTAATATTTTATATTTTTAGAATAAGAAGATTGTTCTTCATTGTTATTAGTAACATCATCTGGTTCAAAATAAATTGTCTACTTGAGTTTTATAACATATAATTAAATTATGTTTATGTAGTAGGAAGTATATAATATTATGGGAAATCATTTTATATTAAAAAACATTATGATAATTGAATTATATGTATTTTTTTATTGCTTTAGGGATTTGGATCTTTTATTTAGAATCAAAATCATCTATTTTTGGTACATTTTATTTATGAATACGTTTTATACATTGGATCTTGTATGAATTGATTGTGATATCCCAATATAAGGTTCATCCTCAATTGAAATTTCATATAAAAATATAGTTTTTTATCCACTAGTAGGGTAATCATCCAATTATTTTTTGTTGTATCATAGACATAAAATACTTTCACATCTTGTGGTTCTTTTTTTAATGACTCGTCTTTTTCCACTTCCACGATAAAATTTACTTTCATAAATCCTATTTAATGACAATTCGTTACACTAATATTATCAAGCAATTTTATATATAAATTAAATACAAGAAGTATTTTTTAATTCACCCAATATTTTTTTTTTTTGATAATATGAAAATATGTAATATTTTGGTTTATTGGATTTATATCATTGGACCTCGATATATGCATCACTTGTGCCACAAGAATAATTCCACTATTTTTCACCGTACTATTATCATCTTGTTATTTTGAATAGAACATATATTTATTTATTTATAATGAAGTGTAAGATATAAAATTCACATTTTGTCCCCTTAGTTTATATCAAAGTCATTCAGAAATTGGGTTTATATTTTTATATAACTCATTATAAATTTGATCTCATAATCATCCAATAAATTTGACTATTTTTATTTGAAATTAATCCTTCATCACTTGATGGATTAGAATATATTGGAATTGATATATGGGATTCATTGTATGGATTAAAATATTTACTATAATGTAAAACGATAAGGTGTTCTTCCACACACTTTTTGAGGGAAATTATAACAACACCTCTTCCATAAATCTCTTCACCTGTAGGGTTTCCAAGATGATGAGACATTGGGAGAAAAATGTTATCATGATAAATTAGGTAATCATTACATAACTAAATATCTTATTTAAAAATTTATCACTCTATAGTATAACCTGCGTGCATACTTATATTCTTCAAAATCCCGTTTAAAATATTGATATAATGTTCATTGTGGAACATCTTTTTCTAATTTACAAGACCACATAGTTGAACCTCTGTAATAACATGAACCATCGAGTGGAGAATTATATAAACTAATTATTGTGAGATGAACATATATAATTCAAATAATATTACTACATCCTCATTATACATGATTGAAAACATCATAGGCTCTATTAATTTACAAAATATTTCTTTGAAAAGGAAGTGGAGTCTCATTAATGTATGTCATACATTTTTTGGAATAATTAAACAAAAAACTAGTATCAAAACATAAAATTCATGTGAATTTTATCACCCTACCTAAAAATAAGTTATAGACTTTATATATGTGATATTTGATGAATTACACTATTAAGAAAAATAATAAATTGAAATTTTTATTATCTAGGTAGAGTGTAAGCCCCTAAAAGAATAACATTGAACCACATACCCTATATTTGTGCCAACAATTTTTATATCCCAATATCAATAATTTTAAATATATCCTTGATTACATAATTCATAATTATAGTAAGAAGATACTAATATGAAAATAATACTATCAAATACATGATTCCCAACATGCATGAAATCAATTAAATTTATAATATACAAAAAATTGTAATATGAAAATTCAATGAAAATCGATGATTTATTTCAAACTATTTCTTGAATGGTTTAAAAAAATGTTTTGAAAAAAGTAGTGTAAATACAATTTACATTATTATACAATTGATCACCCATTAGTGGAGATAGTTTGGTATCATGTTTTATATTCCTGTTGAATGATGTGACCAAGGATCATTGTTTATAATGTCAAGGAAAAAAATTTGATGTCCAAAAAACTCTATCTTTGAAGAATCGTTCAACTGAACTATGTGTGATCATTATTCCCAAATGGGACACCCCAAAATATCATTAATAACTTAGCCGAAAAACATTCCAAAAAATGTAAATTCATCTATCAACCCATACAAAATGTCCCTCAACGTGAATTTATCACTTGTATGAGCATCACACACTATGACATATGTATCACACCTCAAATTTAGTTCTTCTATCAATAGATGAATATAGACATCAACATCATAACTGGGATTATTTAATTAAGATATAAGAATAGAAAAAATAATGTATTTGAAATTAATAAAAAACCATTCAATAATGTTATAATTTACCTGCGTGACCAGACATGTAATATGATTACTACTCCATACACTAAAATTATGAATTATATCTATAGATAATAAACAATTAATTTTTCTTGGCTCAATTAATAATTGAGAATAATCATTATCAATTTTATTCCATTTATAAGAGTCTACTAGATGACGTAGGATCCCATATATAATTATTATATCTCAATTCCATGTAAATTGTGATGCAGTTACTTGACATCCATGTTCTATTAGAACCCATGGAATTATGGGAATATATCAGACATATTTTAAAGTAATTCATATATTTATACTATATATATATTCTCCAAACTTAGGGAATTTAATTATTTATTCATATTACTCAAAAAACAATATGATCTCATTTTGACAAGCATGTTTTTTAGATATCATGATCGTTTAATGTAAAATTCATTTTTTGATACAAGTTGGACATGAAATTTAATTTTCTGTTGGTATCATATAATTTGGGAGACTAAGTAGTTATAAAAATATGGTGTTAGTAAATATGCTTCCAACATTCAAATTTTATTACATCAATACACATGACAATTTTGGGTATTTATTATAACCGGTATACAGTGGCCTCTTAGAAAAACTTTTTAACATCCCAAACAACTTTTTGAAACCTTTAATGTCATCTTCAATTCATTTTTCATTTCTTATATACTTTATCCATCTTCATTTACATTGGAATTAATATCAAATGACCCATATACCACAGTATCATCCCAATAAGTGTTCATGTTCATTTCTTCCCTTTTTTATTAAAAAATTTACATCTCTGATATATTCCATGGAAAATTAAATGTCCTTACAACTCCTTTGGAATAACTTTTCATAAATATCCACAATGTGAAGAAACAAAATGTACTTGACAAGGTTTGTATAGATTATATTTTACATACATGATGATCTACTTAACTTCATAATAATAATATTTTGTAAAATGATTAGCACTCAGTCATTTTCGGTTTATTTTGATGAGACATGTTTCTTAAAATATCCATTTTTACAATAAGTAAATAAGTACATGTATGTTATTTATAATCCTAGGTGAAATATGTAGATAATTCTAATAATTTGAACCCAAAATTTTATTTTTTAATCTAATTTTAGTATGCTTTGAATGAAATGGGTAATTGAATTTTTAGAAATAATTACACCATTATGGAAACTATAAACCTTTTAATTCATCCAAATGTTAATGTTATAGAAAAATCATCATTTTGTACTTCATCTTATGAACTCTTATTAGTTAATTTTATTATGTGAGTCTCATCCCCCTTCCTTTTTGACATCCACTTATGGTTCATAAACTCTTATTTGTGGTATTCATTACATATAAAGTATTAGTGATCATTTTGGGTAGAAACTATTTAGAGTAGTTAAATAAATATAAAAGAGATGGGGGATGAGTCTGAAAAAATAACATAAGATAATAACTAGTTTGTAGATGATTTTGAGGAGGATAGTCATAAACCAACCCGGGCAGACCCTGAACCGGTCACCGGATCCGATCTGCGGGGAGTCCATAGAGGCATTCTTGATTCCCCCGGGATAGCGATAAGCACCATGGAAACAATAGAGACAAAGATAATGACATCACCCAATTCATATGAATAATAGAAGAGGTAATAATAATAAGCAGTGAAGAATAAATAAACAAACAAACAACTAAACGTGAACTGAATAAGATAACACTAACCAAACCCAATGACCGAACTATCTCTGTATAACCTCGCAAGTCACTATCTGACTCAACGATCCAGCATCACCCAAGGTGAGCTCACCTAAGCTGTAGCCTAAAAAAACACTAAAAATAGAAAATAACTACAGGTGAGAGTATTAAAACATAGTAGTCTTTCATGATATCTATTCCCAATGCACTACGTCTAAAATAAAAGATACACCATATAATGTTTGAACTACATTGTATAAAAGTATTTTATTCACATATTTTACTTGAAAAAAAGTGCAAACCATCACCCATAAAAATTTTCAAATATATGTTCTCTTCATTAGTGTCAATGGAATTTTAAAAAGAAATGTGATATTTAAACTTTCATAATCATGTAATGAGAATAAAACATTTTCATTTGAAAATCAGTTCTAGAAACCCTACAAAAACCAGCTCACCACATTCCATGAAAAAATTACTGGAAGGCACAATAGAAATCGCATAGCAAGGAAAATGTAGGAATACATATAAGAATAATAATCACTACTGCAAGCTACAAAAGTCAAATAGACAAGGGTGAACCTAAGAGATCAATAATAATCTAGAAGATACCAATACATGTGACATCATCCTCGTTGGCATGCCACACTATATAAAATCAGAATTCTCCAAACGCCCAGCAATCCATTATTAGGGAGGCTGAAGGAAAATCCCATAACAATGAAGCCAAACATATCCTCCTACTATGGTCCACTAGTTAGTACAATAACCTACCAGTTTAGTAATCATACTAAGAATATTAACTCAATATGACAGGTTCCCTTGTCTCAAGTATTTTAAAAATGGGGGTGATCCAACCAATGCTAGTCGATCCTCCAATCAAAAATATATATTATAAATAAACAATAATAAGAATCACCCTGAGCCACTCCATGGAACAACACTTTCCTTTAAACAATTATATCACCACATGTGCCTCTTAACATATCCCTCTGAAACAAATAATCGCAACAAAGTTAAGAGATTTATCCAAGGAGTGTTTTCACAACAACAATTTTCACTAATTTCATAAAGGTTCCAAACGGGCCTCAAACAAACTTCACAGTGAAACATTATTAAAAGGACCTAGTTTACATCCACAAAATTGACAAAAAATAAATTTATATTTCCACCAACATTTAAAAAATTTCCATTGAGAATTCACACCACTTTTTCAAACCAATTACAATTTTATTAAAATGCCAAATGGGCTATATTTTTCAACAAATTTCAATCAATTTCCAAAATCCAAATGCAATATTCTTTCCACTTCAAACCACATAAAAACTAATTCAATAATGAAAACCATCATTTCATGTCATTACCCGTTTACCAAACCAAATAATTTTTTATTATATTCCAATGGCTTTTGGAAACTGATACTAAATTCAAAAAACCAACACACTTGAGAAACCCCATAATAAAGTCAAAACATTGTTTCCCAAACTTTCAACACATTTATATATTCAAACATGATTTTTATACGACATATAACCTAAAACAACTTACTGGGAAACTAACCACACATCAGGGATGTATCATCAGATAAAAAATTTCAATTTATCATCAACAGGGGATAAACACCAGTCAGAATAAAATAATAGTATATAAATTACTAAACCATGTTTTAAATGTTATAACCCACCTACAAAGTCAAACAGGACTTATTTCCAAACACAATATGTCAATACTTTAAAGAATTCCAATATAATTATCTCAATGAAGGGCTTAAAACATCATTTTCACATAAAAGAAAAATATTTGGAAGATCAAATACCACTAATTATTAAAGTGAAAAATGTAATAAATTAATGGTTCTTAAATTAAAATGGACAGGGGATAACCTACCTATATATCATTGTGTGACGAAAACACATCCTAGGAACCATGGTGCGATGACAACACCCTCTCGGAAACTCCATGCTCGGGTCCTAAAATGATAACTCTACCAAAACCAACAGTTAATCAAAAAAAAACCGTATACAAACAAGGGTAATATAAGAACAAAATAATCATGTGGTAGATATACAGATGGGAGTGGTATTCATGATGGAAGGAGTAGCACACTAGCATGGGATTGTTCCAGTAGAGGAGTGGAAAACTCAGATGTTTGGGCATCGAAATGGGGAACACTGATAGGTTCGATTGCTGCACACATGGGTAGGTTGTTGGGGTACTGCACATACTGAAAAAAAGGTCACCCTGACAGGTGGTGGGGGGTCGGCCAGGTTTTCGGGCTAGCCTGAACAGCTCCAGTAAAGAGGAGTGGCGCACCATAAGGGAGGACGAGGGCCGGCAGGGTATGGGGGTTGCCGATGAAAAAGAAAAGAAAAAAATAGTTTGGGGAGGGAGATACTATCGAGTGGGAAAGAGCAGGGCACCAGACATCGATGTTTGGGCAAGGGGAACTACAGGTAGTGGTGGACCGACTAGGGTGGCGCTAATGCTGCTACAATAGAGGTGGTCGGGGTCGCAACCAGACCAAGGGTTTGCGCGCTGGCTGTGCGCTGAGCAGGGGAAATGGGTCAGCACACCAGGTGATGCCCTAAGGTGCTGCATGAGGGAGGTGAGGCTGGCCGGAAATGGGAGACACAAAAAAATTTAATGCCAAACGAGATATGGGAGCACAAGAGGGGGAAGCTAGTTGGGTCAATGTGGAGAAGTAGGAGGAGTTTCATGTCTGTGGAGGAGGAATTCATCTAGTGTTAGTGTGCATGAGGGGAGGAATGAGTAGATGGGTGAGGGGGTCGAGTCACGATGTGTATGAAGGAGGGTTTTTTATTGGTTTTACGAAAAAAAATAATTCGGGATAGGGGATTAGGGTTCTGATATTTTTAAAACTGGGTTTGGGATGCATGAACGGAATTCACGCATCCCAGCCCCCACTGAAGAAGCGTGAACCCTGTTCACACATCTTCTTGAGAGGAGGAATGCGTGAACGGGGTTCACACATCTCACAGAGAGCTCAAATGCTCCTCAAAATGTATAACTTTAAATTTATAAACTAATACACATAATGTAAAAATTTAGAAATATTAATAAATATCAATTAAATAATAAAAAATATTGAAATAATGGTAATAATTATTAATAAATATTCATGAATAGTAGATATTCATTAGATAATTATTAATAGAATGGATTGAGTATTCTCTAAATTATATTGAGGAAGATTTAATCTTAGCATCTTTCACTAACATCATCTCAACATGTTGTTGTTATACATCTATTTCTATAATGATCCTGATATGGTTCCATTTGTATTCTAAAGTTCAAACTATTATTATATATGATTTCCACTAAACAATGTTGTTGATCACAATATCTCTTGAAATAGATCAAGAAATATATTAGCAGACCTACAAGTTTATGAATGATCATTTTAGACTTACTATTAGTTTTAGTTTTGTTAGTGGTTCAAATATCATTTTTGTATCCAATGATTGTTAAATAATTCCAAAAAACATCATAGAGTTCCTTGGGTCTCTATTATATATAATATAAATATTTAATCCATGTAAACATACATCTTTATTTATATATTGGTATGTTGATATAGTGTGAAATACTCTCAAATAGTAATAAAGTAAGAAAGAATTGTAAGTTGATCAACTATAAACTGTATGGAATTATTTATAATGTAGGTCTTTATAAGACTTATGAAGAATTAAATGGTGATGATTTATATTTTAATGGGTAATAGTTTAATAAACCTCTTTTACCTCTTTCATTCGTCCTTTACTTACTGTAAAACTATGTTTTGAGATGCATACTCAATAATCGCACTCCTTAGATTGTGTACCAATAGAAATTGTTTCCTTTTATAAAGTCTGAATATGTATCTTCTCAAAATTGGCCAAATGAACTTCTAATTCATATTGTAGTTATTCTGATCTTCAATCATAATCATCTACTCTTCACAAATATCCATTATTCATTCAAATTCATCTTCATGCAATTTAATTTTTGAAAACAAATAATCGTGTTCCATGATATTCTAGGTTTTTACATCTATTTTTAAATCATTGAGATCAATAATATTTTTTCAAGATTTCTTCAAGTTCACGCATCTTTTCATCCAGAATCTTTTTGATTACGAAATAATTAATATAATTAATATTTCTCATTTAATTTAATCATATTATTTATTATACATATATAAATATACATTGGTAGATAATTTAATAACAGTAAGACACTTATTAAAAATAGAATAGATGTCTAGATAATAGTAATACACATAAAAAATGTATCATAAATCAAATGTCAATCTAATCTACACCTCTGGTGTGGATGCTCCTTTGTCCCATATCCAGGCGTATACTGGATGCGTCCACGCCATGTCTGTCTACGTCTGTGCTCTGGCGTACACTGCGCATCCTCATCGACAGCCACCTCCACATCCTCCTGTGTGACATGCGGTGGATGTAAAGTCTCACCGCATGTACCCTGTCCCGCATCTAAGGATAGTGGAAGCTGGATGGAACTCTCACCAACATAGCAAGTAGATGGCTTCTCTGCTGTAGATGAATGTAATAAAACATCGAACTCAATACAGTCATCGTCTGTAAGTACCTGTGGTTGTGCCTGAGAAGCTAGAAGAGCATCTGACTGATCATGCTGAACACCCTCCTCTAGTGGAACAATATCATGTGGCCGACCAATATGAGCAGCCTCCTCCTATGGAACAACAGCATCCATAACTAGGTCGTCACCCCCAGGTACATCTATGTGAGGCTCAGCAGGCTCCGCGTCCTCTGGAGCAGGTGGTGGATCAAAGATAATTCCATGCTAAATCTCGTCCATCGACGGTAGCATCTGTTGTACAAGGGTGTGAAAATATGATTGGTCAAAGGCAGATCTCTCCACTGGATCAGACATATGAAGTAGATGACAAATACGAGCATCAGGTGAAAACAAATTTTATTGTTAACTAATAAAAATAAAAAATTTGTAGAACAGTGAACGGAAGAATGCATACCAAGTCATGGAATCCTCGTCTGTGCCGTGTCAGAAATCTGACTGGGGACCTGATGTACCAGCCTGCATAATCTATCTGATCCATCAAATGAAAATGTGTTGTCCCTGACCCTCACAACTGGGACTCCCGTCGTCTATACCATAACGCAACATATCTAACATGGTATCTCCTCCAATCAAAATCTCTCTACCCTTACATCTTCAGGGAATCCGATGAATCCAACTGACTGGGCAGGTCAGGAACTGGCTGAAGGAATCCAAACTGTCTCATAACCCTATCTGTCTGATGCCACTCGACTATATGAAAATGAATTAGTGGAACCGTGCAGGAGCTGATATCAAGCCTAACTGCACAGTATGGGGGCAGACTCTGAAATATATCATTTGTATATGGAATCCATGTATTCTGAAATAAAAAATGAATAATAAATTAATAAATGAATAGATTTACAGTAAAGAGTAATGATTTAACAATATAAATAATAGTCACTTACATCGTCTGGTCGAATGTTGTCTAACATAAGTCTGTGGGCGTGAACATCATATCTGGTAGAATCTGAATGTCGATGCGCCTGACTCCACCTATAGATAACAATTTTTTTTACATTTCATAAAAGAATATTATACAATTAAGTAAGATATTATAAGGAATTAATAACATACCAACATCCACATGGAGCCTCTGCTACATTATCTATGGGTAATGGCACACGAGCATGTGGAGCTAAACGAGGTATGTGCTCCCATACCCACATCTCTTGAAGAACCATGCATCCTATGATCTGTATCTTATCGATGCGACATGCACTGCATAGGGCCTTGTATGTGTATTCTAGGCAGGCAAACCCACACCTATATCGCCCTGCCTGGTCCAAATCCTCCAAAATGACAGATACATCAGGTGCACAAAAAGTAGTATAGTGGTCAAAACAAGCGTGCCACCAATCAGCCTCAAAATATATGCATGTGAAAATCACAGCACGGTGACGTCATCAGCATCATCTGGTAAATGTGTGAAATACTAGTCTAACCAAGGAATCCGCAATCTACCCCCGACGATGGTCATTCCATCATCCTGGACCTCATTGCCCAAAAGTCTATGAACAAGCTCAGGAAAATCTGATGGAACTCGGCTTGTCAAAGCATGTCCATCGATAGGGAGGCCCAAAATAATGGCCACATCCTGCAACATAATAGTCATCCCCCCTCACTGAAATGGAAAGTATGCAACTCTGGTCTCCATCTCACTACAAGTGCGACAATGAGGTGATGATCAAGAAATGTGATGTCGCACATCGCTACTCCATAGAATCCATCTCGTTGAAGATGTGGGATGATAGCGGGGGTGGGGAAGTATGATGTAAATGGTGAGATATACGCACAATCAAGGGATCCATATGACGTCCCTCTAAAACCAGTCGTGATATATGAGTATCTTGAGATGTAAGCAATGGAAAATCTACCATCTGCACACATGATATCATCATTACATATTAATAGTGAAAGAATGATATATTCTTTTTCATTTGGTGTCACAATAAATATTAGCCTAGTTTCACAATCAACATTAGTTAATGATGCTCAGACACTCAGATGCCATTACAAAAACTAGGCATCTTATAAGAAAACCAAAATTTAAAAGTCAAAAATTAATAATTTCTTCTTTTTTGTGAAATTACATTTGTTAATTTATCCATTATCCATTAAATAACCATTAACATTATTCCACTTTATATTAAATTGCATTACATTAATCATTAGAGTAAATTCCATTCCCTTTAAGAAAAATCCAAACCATGTACTCTTGGAAGACCATCCAAAGCTACCTCTAAGAGGAAACATGCAACCAAGAACATCCATATTCATAAGTGAGAATTTCATCTCTCAACATATCCCCAATAGGTATTCCCAGAATTAACCTACTCATATCTATAGCACATTAAAAAATTAACAGGAAAAAATAAATCCACAGGGAAACTAGGCCCTCAAAACAAGTCTTTCAACCTTCTCATGAAAATGATCATTGATAACTCCAAAACAAGGCACTTGAAATCCTCCAGAAAAATTTCAACTCGTTCTCTAGAAAATTATATTTATCACAATAATGGATCAGGTACACAGACTCGATCATGGATGATGAGATGTGGATATTTTTCCTGCAACCTGGAGACATCTCTTACGAGTATGTCCTTCTGCGTGACTGATACTGCATCATATTCTCCCTCCTCGTTTCCGAGGCTATTCCATATCATTTCTGATGCGAGTTGACTTTGGTCTTCCTCGGGGCCGCAACCTGGTAGAATGAAGAAAATAATTTTAAAAATGATAGACATTGAAATAATTATAAATGAACCCAAAACAAACTTATGAAAACCTGGAAATATCAGGGAAGATGGTCGGTTGATCAGTAGGAAATGTGATAGAATGGAAGTCACCAACAGGCATCCAAGAATCACTATAACTGTTAACCAATGTTCTCATGTGATACACCGGGTCAAGATATGGTTCCCATGATATATTTAAGGATGTGCAAGCTGCAATAACATGTACACATGGATATCTCAATGCATGAAGGCTACCGCAATCATAGAACCTATTGTCCAACATCACGACAGATACTCCACCATTAGTGCATGTACCCTGGTCGTAGCATTGTCTTACCCGAAAACTCCACTTTTCCCTGTCAAAGGATATAACATTCCATCGTGAATCCTCATTCCGTATCCTATCAATATCAGTTTGAAAATGCTGAGTAAAAAGCATTCCATTTTCCATCCTCTACTCGGCCTTTTGGGACTGGTCAACAAAGTAGTAAACACATATAAAAAATGACTCTTGCACCAACCCTGTGATTGGGAGTTTGTGCACACCCTTGAGGACCCCATTTATGAACTCCACTATATTAGTGGTCATATGCCCATATCTCATGCCACCATCATACGCTAATGACCATTTTCCTTTGAAATTTGCATCATATATTCATATACCTCCTCATTAACTGTTCGGATCTGTTCAATAGATTGATCAAACCATTCTTGTTGGGGTTCAAATGCTGAAACCATAAGATAATAATGTATTAAAATTGATATTAAATTTTGTAAAAAAAGCATGTTTAGAAAACCATACCCAATTTGAGGATAGCCTTCTTTATGGCCTCATCTCTAAACTGCTTATGCACATTACATAAAATATGTCTAATGAAATAATAGTGATAAGCATTCGGCTCAGTCCAAGAAACCCCATCACTACTCACGGCCTCTATAATTGCTCGATGAAGATCAGATATTAGACACCTTCCATGTTTTTGTGTGACATGAACACGTACTCATTCCAAGAACTAGCTCCAGCATTCAAAATATTCTTTTTCAGCAATAGAAAAAGCAAGTGGCAGTGGAGCACGATTATCATCCTGTGTGGAAGTAATGAGTAGAACACCTGTATACTTTCCATAAAGGAATGTTCCATCTACCTGATTAAATTGTTTACAATAGGGAAATGCAGCAATGCATGGTCTGAAGTCCCAAAAAAGCCTATTGAACTTCACCTTTGACCGATCAACTCGATGATTTTGGGATACATACTCAACAATGTCCAATTGATAAACAATCTGATTATTGAGAGACAACAATTCCATAAGTTGTGGCAACATCGCATAAGACTCATCCCAATCACCATACACTTTTCCAATGGCTTTCTGTTTTGCATTCCATGCTTTGTTATATGATATCATATAGTTATACAACTGTTTAATTATTTCCAGAACAAGGGAAACAGGAATATCCTGACTTGTTCGTATCATCTCACAAATAATAGTAGATATAAATTCTACATCAAGGGAAGAGTGATCTTGTGCCAAGCTGGGATGTAGACAAGTGTGTGGGCCTTCTAATTTGGTTATCTTCCAACATCCATAATATTTATCAAATATTTCTCTTAATTGAAATTTACATTCTGACCCATAATTTTCACAACTAATGAGATATTTGGTCTTCTTTGACTCATAAACCAAAAATGTGAAATGTCGCTCAATGTGGTATTGCATTATCACATTTTTCATGACCTGTTTACTTTCGAACTCCTGCCCAACATATATGGAATTATCATTTGATGCAGGCCTATACCCTATAATGCTAGGGAATTCAGAGGCTAGTGTAATGACATCCCAATCAAAATTTTGTTCACGAGACATTCCTTCAACTAAGGAACTCAAAACTGAAGGTTGATTACCACTAACTGGTGGATGTAGTGGATGTCTAGCTCTCAAAGAAACCTCAGAAGGTTTATTCAAAACCACATAATCTCCTGTTGACTCCCTAGATTCTACTTCCTCAGATAAACTTTCATGAACTATATCAACACACAAAGGGATGTCATCTACATTTCCTTACAAATTTTGATGATCTTCCTCATTATATTCATCCACAGGAGTCATATGAGGAGGAGACAATGAATAAGACTGCTGTGAAGGACCAGCTTCTACAGAGCTCGCTATGTATGGTTCTGTAGTAATCGATTTCACCACATCAATATCAGAAATGACAAAAAATAATTCCATAAAACCATTAATACACTATTTCCTGAATAACTGAAAAGCCTCCATCCAATCTTTATCATCATCTATAGGGTAGTCGGTGTGCCATAGACGCTCAGGATATTGAAGATTTCAGTATCTAATTGAAGTGATTTCTTGTCCAGCACTCAGTTTTAACCGACTACGAATCTTATTACGAACTGCATCCTATTTCATACAAACATGGAGATTTACCTCTTTGACAGGTGGTACACTATAGCTAAAACCCTACTCGTTATAAATTACCTCACTGTTGCAATATATTTGACCAGGCATAATTACCAATAAAAAAATAATTTAAAAAATATTATACACTACATTAATATTTTAAATTATTTAATTTGGTTTTGATTAATTGATTATCTTGAGACTTTTTAATGTATTTTTTTATCACTGTTAAGGTATAGTGATTGTGATATTAGCAAAAAAGAAAATTTAATATAATGTTTCATAAATTTTAATTACATATGAATATATAATCATGACTTGATCTTGAAACTTACGATTAGTTTATCATTATCTGATAAACTAACCACAACCTATGGGTGAACTCCTGTCTCTATTATCAAATATTTCAGCAACCGCCAATCCCCTGTCAAACAGAAATGCCTCCTCTCGAAGGAGTTCTCGAATGCCTCTTCGTCAACACCTCTTCGGGGGTTCCTCTTCTTCGACACCTCTTCGGGGAAGCCTGTTCGGGGACACTTCTTTGGGGCGTCTGTCTTTTAATTAAAAATTTACTCACATGCATGTGAGGGGGTCTAGGATTATGAAATACATAAATTATTTTAAGCGGACACGCAGGACCTTACACTTACTGAGAGATGAATCACATGTCATTATTGCGGAAAAAATGAAATTATTACAAATTTAATAACAACAAACACAAAATAAAACATGCAATTTCAATTATGCATGGTCGGTCATCTCAAGATCATTTATTACTCATACCGTGTTTTTTGGTATATTAATTATATTATCTATATTATATAAAATCTATATTAAATACTACACCTCTTTTACGAAAATTTAAAACCATTCATTAAAATAAATTTCTCTATCATAAATTACTTTTCCTAAACATTAAACATTTTATACATAACATAAAACATTCAATATTCAGACAACATACATTCAATAAATTAAATCATACAAAAATTCAACATCAAGAAAATTAAATCATACAAAACATTTCATGCATAACATATGAAATAAATAAATCATACACACAATTAAACTTAAAAATGAAATAAATTAACACAATTAAACAATTAAATTATTAAATAGAAATTTTACCTCAATAAAAGAAGAAAATATTTTTTGAGAAAGAATTTTTGTAAGTCTTCACAACAAAAAACATAGGAGAATAATGGGTTTTGGGAGAGGGGGACCCCTCTTTTTATAGAAATTCTTGGCCGGATGCGTGAACGCCAATCACGCATCCTTTAGCTGGTCCGCAAAGGATGCGTGAACAGCGTTCACACTTCCATTCTTGCGGAAGGATGCGTGAACATTGTTCACGCATCCTAGAGCCAGTTTTAAAAATATCAGAACCCTGATCCCCTATCCCGGAATATTTTATTTGTAGAACCCATAAAAACCCGTGGAGGTGGTATAACTATGATTTTTTCATTTTTTCTCTTTAAAAAAACACCCCAAACAAAATCCTATTAAAATGTAAAAAAATAATTACAGCAACAATATTAATTCTAATAATAATATCAATAATATAACAATAAAATAATTCCAAATAATATTTTTTATGATCATTAATCTTAATTTTGGTATTTATAATAAAACTAAAAACTGAGATAATAATAATATAATATTATTATTTACAAAACATGTTTCATTTTTATTAATATTAACATTAATAACATATTTAATAGTAATAAATTTTTACTAATCATTTTTAATAATGTTAATAAATATTTATAACAAACCATATTCAATAATAATCATAATATGAATACTGCATTATAAAAAATTTTGAAATATCAGTTTTCACCAATAATAATATAAGAAAAATATTAAAATTCTCGATAACATTAAAAATTTTAAATGAAACAGTAAATTAACATTTATTTAGTCATTTTGATTCATTAAATATGAAAATTCCACAAAGTTTCATGGGCAAGCTACGTGACATTGCACTCCGCCCATGCATCCAATGACGGTTAACCAAAACCACACACTTTTTAACAAAACTCGGTAATTTTATCGGGGAATCACCCCGGACCCCCGAAAAAATATTTAAACATAGAAAGATAATTAAAATAAAATATTCTCATAGGTATGGGGTGTGAAAATTCTCCCCATAATAACGCTTTCTACCCCCATATAGCCACAACACTATCATGTTGATTGATCGACACCCAAGGATTTCTAATTTACATGATCCAACATCTTAACACAAGGACATTCCACTGACCACCATCAAAACTCAACCTCATTGCCAGAAATAAAATTCTAACAGAGGGGAGGTCTGAGGGGACTCCCCCCCATATGAACTATAATAGCAAATGATAACGAATTAAGAGATAACCTAGTGAGACGGTGGGTCTCCCCACTATAAAGAACCAACCGAGTAGAAACCAAACAGAAATCCTTCTTAGACCTGAACCAGGACTTAGCTAGGATAAAACAAGCACATAAAGAACATTAAAACCCCTCAGTCCCATCCGAAAGGGGTATGAAATTAAACAAAAGCATTGTACAAACCAAAACCCTAACCCCATGGGCAGGAAGGGAGGGCCCATGGATTGGATCAATAAAACTATGATGGACAGCTACACAAGACTCTTCACATCAGGATGCACACAAATCAAAGCTGCAATTGATTCACATGGGTGGTAAATGAAAGGCCACTGATCACAAACACACATCTAAAAGGAAAAATTACTAACATTGTGTGAGGGATAAATCTATCACGCTCCTTTCCACAAGAGGAGAATTAAAATGACAGAGAAACCACAACTGAAACACTAAAACTATCTCACCGCACGATAGGGAAACAACCTTAACCAAAATCCTTAAAAATCCCCCAGGGTTACTTACTATATTTTGGATTCACTCCAAATCCTTTTGGATAGATATTTGATGGTTGAAGTGTCTCCGGTCACCTAATCAGGTTCTGTTAATCCCAATAGGAAAAATATATCTTTTGATTTGACAAAATAAGAGACAATATATCCAAATGAAAGCCACACTGGCATTGAAAACTGGGGATCATCAAAAGACCCACGATATTCACATACATTTAAAAACCCAAAACATCATCAGTACTCTGCAATGATAAGAGATATCTTACACAGGATGGAAACATACACATGAAGCATTAAACAAAAACAAAACATCGCATCTCTTTTGAGAACTTCCTCTGCAATGTTTCTGAGAAAACCCCTAACAGAATCATTGTATGTGACCTAAATGTCTGTAAGCATGATAGGGGTTAGATGTACTTGGGCACGATTCCATCTTGTGACCTATCTTGCCACACTGATAACAAATGATGATCTCTCGCTCTGAAGACGTGGATGAAAGATCTCGAGGCCTTTTGATTCCATGTCTTGCTCCATCCACATACAATTGAATCCTCATATCCTTTCCAGCATCCTCACTACTTCTCAAAGAGATTGAAAGAGGGAGGAATACGTTAAGCACCCCCTCCATCGTGGCTATGACATGAAATGTTTGTCTCGCCACATCGTCAGAGGAAATTATGTTGGACACTAACACCTTCGACTATATATCGATGTAGATACATGCGTCAAAACGTTGAGAGTTCATGTAGTCATATGTGCCTTACCCTGAATTATAAGGGACTAGCATCACAATGCACTATAAATATTCCAACATGGATATACCGCCCTGCTGTAGATAACACATCTACATCCACTTTCTCACCCTTTCTTCCTCAGAGATATTCTAATGAATGACCAAATCCATTAAAAACATCCATGTAAACTCTTGACAAGGTTTCCCCAAGAAACTGACTTGCACCAAATCTATAGTGAACCTTCAAGCATTATGGATTAAAACATGACGTTCAATGACACAAGCAACCCAATCAAGGATAAATCAATAAATAAAACCCTCAATATCCGACACAACATGGGTGAAAAGTTCCAAAGGAAATAAAAAAAACTATCATAACATCAAAAAATTCCTTTTTAAAAACATCTATAATTTAAAATTTGTTTGGAGGGTTAAACCCTCACCATTTGTATTCATTAGAGTCACACTCACATTCATGTATCTACGCCACGACGTGCATCCATCCTCTATACCAGAAATCTGTTCATATTCCAACAAACCACATTGCATTTGAGAACCCCTAAGAACACCAAGGAAAAAAAATACATTTTCAAAAAACAAATCATTCAACAAATTTCCATTAAAACAACCACAAATTATACATGTCAATTTGAACATCCCTTTTTTTAAAACCTATTTTTCTAATTCAACCCACTTTTATATGTCATCGGAGACTGAAAACATCTCAAAAAGGGGACTCGTGTTGGTGGGTGACTGGGCCATATGGTTGATGGCCATATGCCAAACATGTCACCGACACGAAGAGCCTTTTAGGAAAATTCCCATAGCTCCACAAGGATTTCCAAACCGTGGGCCTTAGGAGGTCTATTAGCCCAACTCCCTTTTTGTATCCCAAAAACAAAACTTTACATAAAAATGAAAAGAACCTAATTAAACTAGAAATCCCATGGAAACCTGAGGATCACCACGTGCAGGCGTTTGCGATGATCTTCTTGCACCTACCCCTTAAGTCCCGAAAATCCCCCATATACCTTGGCATTCCAAATAAAGAAGCATGATATGAAAAGTGAGGTCTACTAAGATTCAAACTCCTCTAATATCATTTTTTCATGATCCAAACCGGTTCAACCCTGAACTGGTCACCCGATCCGATCCGCAGCAAGGCCCAAGAGGCTTTCTTGATCCACCAAAGCTGGCGAAAAGGGCCAAGGAATCAATAGAGACGATTTGAATGATTTCTCTCAATTAAAATGAATAAAAAAAGAGGAAATATTAAAGATTAGTGAAAAATAAATAAACCAAACACAGAACTAAAAAATAACTAAATATGATAACACTAACTAATCTCGATGATCGAACCATATCTGTGTGACCCCATAGGTAAATCTCTAACACAACGATCAAGCGTCGCACAAGGAGTGTGCACCAAATCTGGAGCCTACCCAAACACAAAAAACAAAGAAGAACTCTAGGTATGAGTATTAAAACTCAATAGGCTATCCCAATATTTATCCCCACTTCTCTAGAATTAAAATAAAATAAACACCATTTTATGTTTGAACTATAATGTATAAATGTATATTTTTTGATATTTTTTACATAAAAAAATAATAATCCATCTCCCATAACAATTTTAAAATATTGGGTCCTTTCATTAGTGATAACGACATTCTCCAAGAGAAAGTGATGTTTACCTTTTCATATTTGTATGATGAAGATAAAAACATTTTCATTTGAAATCCAGTTCTCCAAACCCAACCTAAAGCATCCCAACACATTCCAAGAAAAAAAATAGGAATGGAAAATAGAAATCACATAGCAAGGGAAATGTTGGTATACCTATAAGCATCATAATAACTACTGTAAATAAAAAAACCCAAATAGACATGGATGAACCATGGAGATAAAAAATAATCCAAAAGTCCAAATACATGAGACCACATCCTCGTTGACATGACACACACGATGAAATCGAAACGGTCCAAATGCTCAGCCATCCTTTTTCAGGCTTGTCGAGGGAAAATCCCATAGCAATGAACACATATATATTTGCCTATCATGGGCCAATGGTCAGTAATGTAACCTACCAGTGTGGCAATCATTCTCAGAATATTCTCTCAATCTGTCAGGTTCCAATGTCTCGGGTATTTAAAAAAAGTGGTGAGCCAGCCAATTCTAGATGAGTATCTAATCACAAGTTTATATATATATATAATAATAAATAAAAAATAATAAGCATCACCCGTACACATTCCAAAAAACAATCCTTTTGATTTAAACATTTCGAGCACCTGGGAGCCTCTAAACTTGGGCCTCCCAAACAAATAATCGCATCGAAGGAAAGAGAGTTATCGAAGGAGAGTTCTTACAACAACAATTTTCACCAATTTCATAAAGGTACGAAACAGTCCCAAAACACACTTAACAAAGAATAGTTGCTAGAAGGACCATGTTTACTTCCCCACAGTGGACAAAAAATCATTTCATATTTACTCTAACATTTATAAAATTTCATTTGGACATTCACACCACAATTTTAAACCAATAAAACTTCAATTAAAATCCATACCGGAAACAAGTTTCAACTTATTTCAACCATTTCCAAAATACAATTTCATTCTTTTTTCCACTTCTAACCCATTGGAAAACTTATTGAAGAATGAAAACCATCATTTCATGTCATTACCCATTTACCCAACATCACCATTTTTCATAAGATGATAAAGGGTATTCGAAACCTATACTCATTTCATTAATAATAAAAACACACTTGAGAAACCCTGTAATGACCTCAAAACATTGTTTCCCACACTCCCATTAAATTTATAAATTCAATCATGTTATTTTATACCACATTTAATCTTCAAAAGCCTACTATGAAACTAACCACAAATAAGGGATGCAACTTCTAATAAAACAATTTTAATTTATCACTCAACAGGGTAATATCACCAGTCCGAATGCCATAAGATTTTTTTAAATTACTAAACAATGTATTAAATTTCATAACCCTCATATGAATACTAACAAGACATATTTCTAAACATATACTTTTAATAAAACCATTCTATTTATCACAAAGAAGGGTCAAAACATCATTGGCACACCAAAGAAAAATATTTGGAAGATAAAATAATACTAATTAATATGGTGCAAAATGAATAAAATTAATGGTTATTTAATTAAAATGGATATTGAACAGGAAAAAACTACCTTGAGATCAAAGTGTGACGACAATTCAACCTCGGAACCAAGGCGTGACAACAACAACCACTCGAAAATTCCCTTCATGGGTCCTAAAATGATAACTCCACCAAAACCAATACTTAATCAACAAAACCCTTAATCAACCAAGGATAGATCAATAAAAAAATAAATCAATCTATAGTTATACCGATGGGAGTGGTATTCGTGCCGGAAGGAGTGACACAATGGTAGGGGATCACGTCGGTAGAGGCAACACACCATATGGGTTGTGGGTCGGGGAAACGTAGGCAGGTGCTGGTGATGAAATAGGGAAATGCCAGCAGGTGTGATTTCTACACACATGGGTAGGCCGTTGGGGTTGTGTGCACATAGGATAGGATGTCACGGGAAGAGGATTGTTGGCTGGGTTTGCCGGCTAGCCGGAATAGTGATAGTAAAGGGGAGGGGCACAATGTAAGGGAGACCAAGGTATGGATAGATATAGGGGTAGCCTAGGAAAAATAAAAAAATAGCGACGGGAGGGAGACACCATCAAGAAGGAAAGAGTACGGGACTAGACGATGTTTCCTAGGTAGGGGGCTCTGTAGGGGGCGATCAGCTGGCTAGGGTGTTGCCAGAGCTACTACGAAGGAGGGGGTTGGGGTCGCGATCGGGAAGACTGGTTTCACACTGGAATCTGACCATAAAAATTAAATGACACAGTAAATTAACATTTATTTATTCATTTAAATTTCTTGAAAATGAAAATTCCATGTGGATTCCTGGGAGTAGCCGCACAGCATCGCGCTACGCCCGTGCATCCAATGACCACGAACCTGAAACTCACATTTTTTTCAATACTCAAAATATTCAGTTGGTGTTGTCCCTGGAAACAGACGAAAAAAATTTCATGAAAAAAAATAATTAAAATAAAAAAATATCATAGGTCCGAGTTTGAAAAATATGGATGCTATTTCTTTATAAATATTTAAATAACCACATCTTAATTTAAAATTTAAAATCTAAAATCAATCCCACTTTCAAAATTCATGAGTCTTATTTTTGAATAATTAATACCATGTATTAAATTATTTTTCTAAATCCACATGAAAATCATTGAATTTTTTTCAAATCACATATTGGTGTATGAACCCCATTTTTTTTAAAAAAGGACAACATCATGTCAATATTTTTAAAATTAAATTAAAAAATCATAAATCATAAATTAATTAATTAAATACCTTTTCAATAAAATATATACACATTAAAATTTTCAAAACAATATAGGATAACTTTAAAATCACTCCCCGTGTTTCAAAATATCAAATTCATTTTAGTTATTTTTAAGGGAAAACAGTGTTTTTTTATTTCAGAACCCACTTTTACATTTAAAAACATGTTTCCTTTTTTCATGAGTAAAATTTACAATTATCATGGATATAAAAATACTAAATATATATCAACCCATTATAATTAAAACATGATTATTAAACATTTCATTTACTATTTATAACATTAAAATGAATAAAGCATCATTTAGGAGAAATTACACAATTAAATATTTAAATGGTAACATAATTGTTCCGGACTTCCCACCACAATTGCGAGGTTCCAATTAGATTCATTTAAAATTAAATCAATGTAAAATTCATTTATCAAAAACATGTTTCATCAATTTTCATAAATGATAGCACATTTATTGGCGAAACTGATCGTTTTAAGTGAAAATGGTTCCATAGAAAGACTGATTAATGTTTTTGCATGAGATTGGGTCTGGTGAGATGGAAACCACATCACACATGTTGGTCACATAATATATCAATATATTGATTATTGTGTATTTTCTGTTAAACATGTTTACCATTTTAAATAAAATTATTCAATGAAATTAATCATGGGACTTTTTTCTCTAATTATATACATTCCTTCACATAAATAAGATCATACATTGAAATTATATAAGCTCCAAATCATATGAGGATCCGTAAATTAATTTAGCTTCCATATTTTTTTATTATGTTACCTCACATTGTTTTGTTAAATTTAATTATATATTCACATGTTTTAGACCTTTGATTAAGAAACCAATTAACTATTTTTAACATATTTATGTTATGATATCTCAATTAATTTTATAAAATAGAATTCAGTTTTAAATCACGTGTTTAAATGATATCAATATAATTATTTAAATATTTCCTTTTATACATTGAGATCATTACCTAAAAACATATGTGAAAAAGATTAAAGCAGTATATACCCACGTGGGTTTGTATGTATGATGTCATCTTAATATGCATAGTAATATTTCATAAAATATTCACCTATCACATAATAAAAGAATAACATAATAAAAATCAATACACATCCTATAAATAGGAATTAGACTATAGAAAACACTAAACAAAGGGTTTTATAATAAGTGTGATAAAATCATAATGAATAACTTTTTAATAATGTTAGAACAGTCATATAAAAACTAGATGGGTCAAAATCATGTCACAGAACCACCCTTGTTTTAAACTATGGACTCCATTAAACAATTACCATGAATGATATTTTGAAATACATATGAGGAATATATTTTTATTCTTTTTTGAAAATTCAAGCATGATATTGTCCCCACATCGATAATTAAAAATGAAAAATATTTTAATAGACCATTATATACCAATATTAAACAATTTATTTTTCTTTGGAATGAAAAAATCACATCAGAATTATTCTTTATCCCATTCATTGTTTATTCAAAACACTCATTTAGAAATAAATTTTGGTTTTTTTAAATAAATTTAAATAAGAAAGAAATCCCACTGAATTAAAATTGGGCTAAACTGAAAGACATAAATAAAAAAATATCAATAGGATACAAATGTGTATTTTTAGTAAGAAATACAATTAAATAAAAAATATGTTGATAGCCTTCTATAAAAGTGATGGTGGGTTCAAAACAATTTTAATAACAGCATAAATATAAGGTAATGAACATATAGAGGTGTTATGTATTATAGGTTCTAAATGAAACATGAACTCTCATAGAATACTAGTTGTCTATGTGTCCAAAACATTTAATACAAGCCATACCTCTCAGGGAAACAAAAAATGGACCCTAGATAACAACTCAATTTTGCATGATCATTACCCGTTTGATTGACATCTTACATATAGTCTCCCATGTGAGATCCAAAAAACAATACACATAGAAATATTCCATTCCATTATCAATAACAATACAATAATAATAACACAATTGAAACCTTGATCCTTTCAAAACCCATTTGAATGATCACTGGAATTCATATAGTATTTCTAAATCCCATTTTCAATAAACTCATCATATGAAAACTGATTTTTAATGAAACAGAACATTTAAAAGCATTATATGAGAATCTATATAAGGATACAATATTTTATCAGAGTGATTAAATTTTAAAACTTCTCTTTAAATGTTATAATCGTATTGAATTACACACATACATATCTAAACAACTCAAAATAAAAATATTCATATATATTCATGTGACTACATGAATTTTTCAAATACATATACATATATATTAACCAATACACCTGTGTATAGCCAGAAAACATGAAAATAGGAATCCATGAAATTTTATATAAATAAGTAACATAAGAAAAAAAATAAAACATGAAAAATATTCTAAAATAAGGGAACCTTAATTAATCAATGTCATAAACCAAATAATCACCCAAATAGATTTCATAAAAACCCTAAAATAAATTATAAAAACCATATTACCTAATGAAAAAAATCATTATAATTTGTTGACAAAATTTTTTTTTTATCCATTCAGTGAAAATAGAAAAAAAACTAAATCCACAAGAACCCAATTAGAAATCAATTATAATCCCTTCAAAAGCATGAGCAACAAACATACTAAAATCCGAAAATGTCAATATAATAGATATAATTTTTGAGAAAATAATTTCAAACACTAATAAACATGAAATACATTAGGGAGACGATAAAGCATAATCACACCAACATATGGATACCGTAGATGATTCAAATCAATCAGCAATAGTCAGTAAGAAAGAAACGATGGAGCCTAGGTGGTACAAAGCAATGAATAATGTGAGCGATTGAGAGAAATAACTTAAAAAAGAAATGAAAATACTGAAAATACTAAATCACACAACTACTAGAAAATATATTGTCAAAATCACCTAATGGGTATCCAAAAGATGAAATCAACAAATGAGGGGGTGGAGAAAATAACATACCATGGATTCATTCATTGATTCATCCAAGTGAATGTAGAGATATTTTCATTGAATTCATGGATTCTGAAAATCATTTTTTTCATTTTATCAAAACCAGTTTATGGGTTACCGGTAACCAAACAACAACTGATCCAAATTACAACCAAACACTCAAGCCACATATTCAACCATCCAAATTCAAAATTCCAAAACCATTACAAAATTTCAAACACGAGTAACAAGGCATCTCGGGCAGAATGGCACCTCAACCCACACCCCTTCCACGTAATCCTACTGCCGGCGAGCAACCCATCAATGTTCAACGTCCACTGCAGGTTGCCAATGATACCATAAGAAGCATTGTCGCCGGATCGAGTACAGAAGCACCTTCATGGAAATCCTTCTGAGAAACTGGATCCTCACCATCCGCACAACAGGACCCAACACCGCCCTCGAACCCGCACGCAGAGAACTCGGAAAACCCACCATGGAACCCCTACCGAAACACAATGAAGTGGACGAACTCACCCCTTCAGCGCAAAGGAGGAAACCCACCCCAGCATTGAAGAAGACCAGATCCAACTCCTTTCCACAGAAGAAGATATGGAAACCCATCTTGACCCCACGCTGCGGGAGAAGGAGAACGCGACCCACACAGCGGAAAGTGAAAAGGATGCCGCCCCGGCGACACACCAGAATCGACACCACACCGCCCGGATCGCAACCCTAGAGCCACACCAGAGCACGCCCCCTGCACCGTGGAAACCAGATCACATCCTAGCACACCGGATCGAAACCCCTTTGCCACCTTAGACACCCCGACGCCGCATCTGACCACAACCAGGACACACCAGAACCAGAGCCCTCGCCGCAGAGAAGGACAACCACCCCAATGTCACACCAGATCACGACTCGTGTCGTGGAAGAAATCGACCCTGAACCCACCGGGGACCCGACCACACTCACTGCAGAAGAACGAACCCTGATCCAAGAGAGGGCGCCCTCCGCGCGGGAGAAGCCGCCGCACCATGAGACGGTGGGAAGACCAAGAGCCGACATCCCAACGAGGCGAAGTAGAAGACGGCGCTAGGGAGAAAACCTAAAACTCTCTACCCCTTACAGGCTCGTACTCTTCTCTCATTTAATTCATGGATTTATTCATGATTTGGATTCATTGGATACATGATTTGTTCGAGCATTGGATTAGATAATTTGATGCATTCTATACATGATTTGATCCTTGATTCGAGCCTCTATTCGAACACGATGACAACTAGTAGCAGGTGGCTTAGGCATAATCCTCTAGATATAATGGTTGAAATAGTCACATTTAGGGTTCATTAAATAGAGTAGGATAAATTTATATGTGCTTCAAAAAAAATCTCTGATAAAAATATATTTTATCATCACTAAATTAATAAGTACTCATAATGTCAGTCTTTATATGCACCAATAAAATGTATATTTAGCAGCCCCAAAACATTATTGTTGATAACATATTAATAATTATAATTATTAATTAAAAAATATTATATATATTTATAACATTATATATGTATTTATTATACTTTTATAATTACTTATTTATAATTACAAATATACTTTTTAAGGAAGACATTATTCTTTATGTACAATTATTAGAATTTTATTTAATAAATATAGTAATTATATATTTCTTAATATATTTATAAATATATTAGTAAATATATATTTATAATTATTAATATATTAATATCATAATAAATATTAATATATTTACATATATTTAATAAAAATATACAATTTATATATTCATTATTTAAATATATTTATTATAATTTCATTATTATAATATAGTTATATATTTATATATATGTATATAATTATGTATATATATATATAAAATATATATAAATATAAATATAAATGCAGTAAAAAATTATATTTAAATATATTTTAAATAGATTTATAATTATTTAAATGAATAATTATTTATTTATGATAATATAAATACTTTTTATAATTTTTTTATATTTTTATATCATTATATATAAATATATATAAATATATATATATATACAATAAATATATTCATTATTTAAATAGTTATATTATAATTTTATAATCATTTCAATGTTATATATATTTACAATTATATAAATACATTTTAAAAAATAATAATTATTTATTTATAATTATTAATATATAAATTTTTAAATATAGTACTTATACATTTAAAAATATATATTTATAAATTTTTATGTTAACACATATTTTTAACATTATTCATGAAGATATAATATTAATTTCATGGTACAAATTAGTTAAATTTAATAATTAAAAACGAGTGCACATTTAAAATATTTAAAAATTGATATGTTTTATTAATTAAATATAAATTATTAAAAAAATATTGATATATATTGAAATAATGATGTATATATATTGAAAATATTAAAACATATTAAATATATATATATAATAGAAAACTCATTAATTCTAAAAAATATCTAATAAATAAAAATTATAAAAACTTAATTAATAACAAACTATAATAATATTAAAACTAAATAGTTAATGTATACATAAAAAATCATAATATACTATATGGATTATGTTATAGTGAAATTGTAAAAATGAATACTAATAATATAAATAAATAAATAAATATTATGTGATTATACAAATATATATATTATTGTATCAGCATCGTATATAAAAATTAACTAATTACATATAATTTTGTGATAGAAATGTTACATACATTTGATATATGTTTAATAAAAAAGCTAAACGTTATATATTTCGTTCCATTACATGGTACAATTAGTCAATATTTTTAATTAATATTAATTCTTAATTATAAACCATACTTCACTAAATATATGACTTGTTTAATATGAGAGAATACATTTTTTTGTTATATAAATCATATATTATGAAATATTATTCATATATATATATATAAGTGTATATGATTATATCTCTATGTTAAATGTATTACTAAAAAATTATGTATAAAAATCATTAAAATGAACAAGACATTAGTACGTTTTTAATTATTACATTTTTTTTATTTTTCTATATTTATCATTAATATATAATAATTATATATATTTATAATAAATATATATATATATTATTTATTTTTAGTAATTATTGATTCATTAATAAAAATATTATATTTTTTTGATTTATACATTCTTAAATTTTTTTAATTAATTTTTATTATTTATTCAATATGAATTTTTTTTTAATTATTCCAAACTATTCATTTTATATTAATAAATAATAATTATTAATATTTATAATCATTATATATTTAATTTAATTTATTTCGTGTATTAATAATTATTTAATTAATTAAATTATTAATATTTATCTTAATTTAATTATTTTTAAATTTTTTGTATATTTATTTCATTTTATTTATTTTACATCTCTATATATTTAATTTATATTATTTATTAATATTTATAATAAATATATGTATATTAAATTTTCTAATTTTTATCTATTTTTTTTTATAAAATTGTATATATATTTTAAAATTTACTATTTTTTATTTTATATTTGTTTAATAACATCATTTTATTTGGGTATTTTATCAGTGCTAATAAAAAATTACAGATAATGGGTACCTTATATGAGTGCTGAAAATAAGGTGCTAATAAAGGGATCATTTATCCATGTTTTTTTCATCATTAAAGGCTATCATTGTAAAAGTACTTTTTTGTAGTAGTGATAACCTATCATTGGTCAATAGTTAAGATTAATTTTGGTGGATAAATATAAAGAGAGATATCACTGAGTATGCAACCTAATTCTTAGTAATTCGATAACTCAAGGATAATAGATAAAGCTCTAAAAAGATTCTATGACCATTATGTATACTGGATTGGAAGTGGGAAGACCTCACCAAGGGTTTTTTCAATTAAACTCCTCAAATGAATCCAATTGGAATAATGATACATGGTTTTTACTTGACCACTATAAAAACTCATCAAACTTCAACTATATCAGAGAATGTTTCTCTTGTGTTATTTTATAAAGAATATACATTAAAGAAGTTATTAGGTTATATTGTGTACCACATGCATTTGAGATTTTATAATCACTGAGTAAGTGAACATTTATAAAAAATACATCAATCAATATATTTTCATTTTGTCCTTAGTTACAATTTATATGTAATGATTCGAAGAAGGAGATATAAAATTCATTGAGTTATTTGAGAGGTAAAATCTCACTATAAATACTTTAGAAAATTCAATATCTAATTTTATTTGATCGATAGATTAGGTAATACATCACTATATTTGAGAAAGTATTAGGTGTAAAATATAATAACCCATAAAATAGACATTTAGATGATATTATTATACCATAATATAGAATATATAATTTGAAAAAAACATTCATAATAACGAATATAAATTTAAATTTTCTGAAATATAATGTCTATTTTTATTCATCATACAGACCATTAGAACGATTTTATTAGATGAAATTAATGCCAAAGAATAAATTTATGGGGGTATAAAAAATGATTTAAATGGGAAATAATTGAGAAAAAATCTATACATTCCATTAGAAAAGATATCGTACCGGAATTTTTTTTAGTTAATATTTGGTTCACCCTTGTCTACAAGACAATCCACCAATATATTTCATTTATTCTATGTGTGTTCAATCTCGAATTTATGCCCTATCATTCTTCAAAAGGATTTTATGTAATTTCTTATGGACGTGTTAGTAGGTATATAACCTAAAATAAAATTCAACACCATAGATGTTTAGGTTTCAACTATGAAATTTCATATATTATAGATTGTATTCAATGTAAGACAATAATACAGATCCATTTATTCAAACTATAGAGAATTTTCATGGACATAAAAAAAAGTAATGACTTAGACTATTGAGAGATTATAATATCATTGGATTATACCTTCTATAATATTACCAAGAATACATAACAAATCCATATTAATTTTTAATCTATAAATTGGAGCATTCCATCTAACCCATCAACCCTGAGATATTATAGAATTAAAAGGTGAGACTAGGTGCTAGTGAGGAAGAAGTATTCGAAATAATGAATATTTATAAATACCTATAGAAAATAAGGCTAGGACTAATACCTTGAAATCAGAAAGCGAATCTTTATTAGGATGCAGGTTGAGTATAAAAAAATCCTGATTTTGACTTTAAGGATATACCTTGTGGGTGACTTACTATCTTTAAATCCTATCTTGCGGAATCTCTGTTGTTCATTCTTGATCAAGGCTATGCCAGTGGTCCCTTCATGCTTTCTGTAGCTGAGGTGAATTGCAGTGTTTTCCTGGTTCTCTGCTGAATTTGGACTTCAACCTCAATGCATTTCATGGTGAAGACCTTAGGATGGTTATTCTTCTTCTTGTTGTTTAGGATTTCCTCGGTACAGGCCTGATGTTGTTGTTCCTTATGAATTAGGTTGAATGGTTAAGAAGTGAGGTCATTTAATCCTCTCCCTATCTGGCTGATAACACGCCATAAGTTCTGGATTCTCTGAACCATCATCTTGTTCTTGCCTCGACACTGGTTGTTTTCAACGATTTTATTTTCTGCTTCAACTGATGGACTTAAGTACTATGATTACTTGGTTTGATCTGTATTCATTCTGTCTATTTGACAACCATGGAAAGGTTTTTATGGAAGAAAGATGGCCTCTTCTTTCTCTTTCATTCCACTCCGCATGGTTGCAGTTCACGCTGATTACAGGGTAGGATGTTTTAGACTAATTCCAATAGAACAGCTCGCTGTTTTTTTAGATGGACTACACCGAAGGTCCAGCTTTGAAACAACTGAATGGTGATTTTTATGGGCTGTCTTCCAGAACTGGTTTCTTTTTTGGATTGAATATTATTTTTAACCCCTTTAATTCCCTATTGGTGTAAGTTATTTACACCTTGATATTGTACTTTCCTTTTCAACTTTAATAAATTCCATAGGTGACATGAATTGGGAAACCAATTCATGTCACCAATTTTCATCAAAAAAAGAATTTGTAAAAAGTATTATGTCTTATTATTCCACAAATTATATATACGAGAGTATAATTTTTTGATCCCCATTGAGTTCAAATTTTGAGAGCTCAAAATATTTGATACACACCCATGAAAAAATGTCATATAATGGGAATCATTTAATGAAAATATGAATGATAGACTAGTTATTTGCCTGAAAACAACTGTCCCATCTTCCCACAATCAACTAGTAATTCTCATCATGAATAAAGTAGATCTGTTAAAGACTCCACCAAAGATGAGTGGTTGATGTGTGACCCATGATGGTTATGAAATTCTGGAAACCATATATTCCATTTTCATAATAACCCTACAATGAATTTCCATCCCAAACCTTCTACACAGTATTTTTTTTTCACATCGTGCATGGTAATCTACATAAATCGCATATTGACCCTCATCTCAATAGGTCTTTCCAGCCTCTCCCTCCTGGCCGAGTGATATATCCCATCAAGATGATATCCCAAATATAATGATTTCTCAAACAATAAAAGTATTTAATAAAAAACATTGGTACATTGATTTTAGAGAGAAGAATAATTTTGATTGATGAGCACACACACATAATAAGTATAATCCTATCACCAAAGGAGTGAAAATGGGACTTCCAATTTATTATGTGAGAAGTCAAATTTTTTAAATTCCTATAAGAATGATGAATCTGAATTATTTATGAAGTGATAGGGGATCCTATGTATTATTTTGAGAATTTATTTTATGATGTACTAGTTAACAATTCGATCAACCAAAAATGATAAACAATACTCTCCTTGTATATAAATTTATTAATTTTTTCCCACGATTATAATTTGGAAACTCAATTTTGTGTACGCATCCTCATCTTTTTTTAAAATCCTAGAGAGAGTTGTAGATTCCATTGATAAAAAATAATTTGACATCTATAAGAAATAAATTGTAAATTCCATTGAAATTGTATCTACCAATGAGTGAATGAATATAAATATTATAAATTCCCTTATAAATGATTATTAGAAGAATAACATTTGCTATGATGAAAATAATTGGGGATATATAATCCCTATAGTAAATCCCACAAACAATTTTAATGAAACAAAAATTATTTCCCATTAATGAAAATTTCGGTCAATTGGATTAATATAATTGAAATAATAAATCACCCGACCTTTTTGATAATTCATATATTCAAATAATATTTAAAAATAATATGATATTTTGAGATTTCAGAGGACTCATACATTAAATTTTAATCATAAAATTATTTCATGAAATATTCCAATTATGATCACTGACCATTTTATAATCTTGCCTAATATATCCCAATAGAGACCTACCCTTGACAAAGATATGTTTTCCTCGAAATATGAGTTGTAAAAATAATATTGAGATTGATAATGAGGTTTTGAGATAAATTTTTTAGGATAAATTTCATAGGAAAATAAGTTAGTAATGTTTAAAAAAAGAGTGTTGATTTACATTGAGAATAATCAAAAATGTGTTAAAACATGTGACTCTATGATGTCACCCTCTTATAAAAACATTTACTTAAATAATAATCCCATCTTAAATGGATTTTACATGTTGCAACATTAAATGATTATGGGAAAGTATTTATTTCGGGATAATATTTTGGTTTTTTAGAGATAATCACTTATTTTATTTTTCCCTCCCCTAGAATAAATATGATATCCCCATTAAAAATATCATTCATATATGATTTGATACTATTAAATAGATAATCCCTAGAAACCTACCTTTTTTATCCTTAACCTACACTATACCACAAGCATGTTAGTTCTGATTCAAAATCATACACTATTAGAAGTCAATCATTGTTCATAATACATGGATATCTTTAGTCATCTGGTGTCCTGTTTTTTTTCCAAAAATTATTCATAATTTAATAAAATCATTTATTAATGATGTTTATATCTCTCATTCCATTATCCAAAATTCATGATAATTCTATCTTGTTGAATTTTATACCTCTATGAGTTGATCGAAAAAAAATTTATGTTCTATATAGATAAGAACTTATTCATCATTATTATACTGTTAGTAAAGTTAGAGTCCATGTGATTGATATCTATTTTAGTCTCCACTAGTTTTTGTTATAAATTCTTAATTTTTTCATATATGAAGGAAGATATTTATTTATTATCCATAGTTAATTTTGAATATATCCACATGAATCTCCTAACATGGGTGCCAACCATGATGACAGAAATTTATCAATGAATTGTTGTTCAAGAATCCGTTACCTATGAATGAAGAAAGAATCTCTATAGGTTCTCATGGAATTATGATGTATTAATTGTGGTGAATGATCTAAGAGAACCTACACTATGTGGGTTAAAATTGATTGAGGAAAATCTGAAATCAAATAGAAGATAGAAACATATATTTCTACTAGAATTCAAATTTGGTGATTTAATTTCTTTTTCTGACACTATGAAATTATCACCCAATTACCGAAGTCCTATAGGAACATTTTGGGCAAATAAAATCTGAATATCTTCCATAACAATTATATAAAATTAATATACCATTAGTTTCTTTCCTGATCAGTTATTATGTAATAATATCGTTAATGATCTATATGATAGAATCATTTTTAACGTTAGAAATCCTGTTTCATAAATCTTTCCTCTCATAGGATCACATTTGTATAAAAACATACAAATAGAGAAATTTCTTTTTGATGATGAACATTAACCATGAGGTGATGATGAGATCATGTGACAAACATTACATGTTAAAGAGTCTTATATTTGAGTCAAATATTCTAATTTATATCACTATTATGAACGAATTTAGGGACTTTTTATTCAATAAAACACATTAATTTCACATATTCCATGATTTGGTTCCATTATAGAAACCAATGTGATATAATTATATCCCAATTGAATTGAAAAAAGATATTTCTCAAGTCGAAACAGTTCCTCTGACATTATAGATGATTACAGAAACCATTTAATATTATGTGGTGTTCAAAAGAACTAATGAATTTTTCCATTTAATGAGATGTTGTAATAGATATATACATCCCCCATAACATAGATCTCAACACCCAATTAGAGGAAACCGAAGGAGGGTCCTTTTCCATTAGTATCCTAATAAAACTGTTTCAATCATCCAATATTCATCTGAATTAGATATATGGAAATAATAATTCAATAGAATATTTATTATAACAACTTTCTCTTCTTATTCATCTAAGATTACCAAGGGATTTAATTTTTTTTCAAAGGTCTCTATGGGATTTGTTCCAAGAGCAGGCCTAAGGGAAGGAATAGTAGTAATTATATTCCCATCGAGAGACTCCATCTCACAATACACTATTTAATTTAGATAAAACACACTAGAGGAAGGATGAAATGGATTTTCTATGTCCCAAAAAATTTTAATAACCACAAATATTATCTATAACCTCTAATAAAGACCTATAAATAAAAGTACCAAATATAGGATGCACCTCTACATCTGTTTTTGGTGGATTAAGGCCAACACTAGTGATATTCATGGATAAAGATGGAACTAAGCAATCCTTCAAACCCTGGGGGAAGGAAAAGTAATCTCAGGGAAACAAATTGATATTTTTGGTTGAATAGAATTCTTGATGGTATGTGAATCAGAAGAAAAATTAGAACTGGAATCTGAAATGGGAAGAGATATTTTGGGAACATGAATCTGATTCTTGTATAAGGATATTGGTAATTCCCTGATATTGGTTGTGATTTTTTTTTCAAATAAAATCATTATTTTTCATTATATTCATTGCTCAAAATAGAAATCATTAAACGAATAATGAGTTTCTTGGATATCATTCATGACACATGATTTCAAGCATCAATGAACCATGAAATAATATTGTAAGACTGTTATAAAATAACTGTTAAATATGAATGCATGAATATTATTAAAAACAATATTAAATAAACCAAAACATTTATTACCAAATAAAAATTTATTTATAATTATTAGAAAATATTTTTTCAATTTTAGTAAATTAATTATATTCTTCAAAAATATATTTTCATCAAAATTATTTTTATTACTATTTTTTGAAAATAATATATAATTTTTCTATTAATTTTTTAAAAAACATGATAAAATTGGTATCATTTTAATAAAACATCATATCAAAATTAACATATGATGAAATTTTGGGAATTTTCAGAATTTAAGGATTTTTCATTGAACAATGAGAAATATTGACTTTAGTAAAACAATCATTTCATTTCAATATATAATTTTGTATAAATTAAATATTTTACATTATAGTAAAGTATTTTTCATTTATTAAAATTTAATAAAATTAATTACTTTTTAATCAATATTACATTGTATTTAATTTAATGTTTATTTCTAGGCCTAGAAGTTGGTTTTTTCCAATTTAATTTTAAACTACATAATGATTTTCAATGTTATTTATCTCAAATAATCCCTAATGTGGAATTTTTAAATTATATTTATAGATTATATATAAAAGTTTTTAATTTATATTCATACAATTATTAGTATTATACATTAAATTATTGTAAAATCATTGTGTTCTTGAAAGGATACATTTAATAAAAACTCTCTTTTTCATAAAGTCTACTGTTTTGTTTTAAATTTAATTTTTTTTAAATTTATAATGATTAATTGAAAAAATAAAATTCATTTTTTAAATCTTATTTTCAAGATATTATTATGGTAAATTTTTTAAAATTTGTCGTGAAGAATGTTTTTGGTCAATTGTCATCAAAATTGGATTCTAATTGAAAAAAATATTTTTAATAAATTATTTATAATGATAAATGATATTTTAAATTTATTATACAAAAAAATTAGATCACATTTATATTTAATAATCTAATTTAGGTATTTTAGATCAATTTTATATAGAAATTGCATATAAATACATTCCAAACTATTGAATTTTTTTTAAGAACCTGCTTTGTCATCTCATCTACGGGGTTAAATTTATATAAGAAATTTCAATTTCTTCAAAGAAAATTAAAAAATGTAGTTAATATTTTGAAACGAACTAAATTATAATATATTTTTAGTTTAATTTTTTTTACCAAACTGAACTGTACAAATAATAAAAACTATTTCTTCTTGTTATGCTAAAAATGGTTTTACTGGGGGTTAAACATAAAATATAACCATAAAAAACCCAAAACATGTCCGAGAATCATTTTTTGGACATATATTTACCATTTCACATATATAAATAAAAATATTCTATAATTTTATCCTTTTATAACGAATATATATGGTTTTAACTCCCTCTTTCAAAAAACTAAAATTGTGCCACTCACCTCACATATAAAATATCACCACTTCTCTACCCCTCTTCATACCTTAAAGCCATTTTATCCAGACAAAACTAGACCAAATAACATCCAAAAATTACTAATATCACCCTTATCTTTTTATATAAATTTTTCCTAGTCATGCTTTCGATGGAAACGTAAGGAGGATCCCTTGAAAAGTGGTATTGTTCAACAAAGAGCGTTATTTGTTTTATTAATTACTCCACCATATTAAGTTATTATAAAAACATAATGATATAATAACTTTTTTATATTAAATATTATAAAATTATGTTATGTTATGTTCATGTCCTTCATCCATATCCACATCCATCAAATGGGTTATAAAAACATCGTTCGTGCTGACGGTTGACTATTTCCTTACAAACAGATGTCATTCGGTTTTCCATTACCACATTTCAGGGTTGGGTATGATGATGTATATAATGTACATATATTATATTTATAAAATTATCATACCATTTGAGTACTTATATAATATATAACATTTTTTATCTCCTATCTATGGTGGATACAATAATGTCAGGCATCTGTATAGTGGACTACTCTCATAGAAAGTGATATAAATTGTTTTCACAAAGGATTTATGTGGAAGATAATAATGATATATGTTAATAAATATACATGATATAAATGATATAATGATTATATTAATTAAATGTTTATAATTATGAAATGAAACTATATTTTTATCATTCCTACCTTTTCACTCGTTGAATAATGACAACAACATTCATGTACGTGTGGATTATCGCCATCATGAAGCGATGTGGCTCTAACTATTCATTACCACACCACATGGATAGAATTTATAAGTACATTTAATTAAATAATATGTTATTTATGATATTATAATCATTATAAAATTATAAAATATTATATAACTTTTTTATATGATGATCATTGAAAATTGGAAACGTTACTTATGCGTACATATTTCAAACTGTCTCCATGATAGTAACATACTTCATTTCTAAAAATCATATTTAATTATTTGATCCAAATGATTATTTAATATAAAAATATTATAATTATTTCATTATTATTATTATTTATATGATTGAACTGCGGTCGACGTAATAGTATTAAAAATAAAAAAGACAAAATATATGAAAAAAGACAATGATTATTGGATGAAACATGACATTAAAATGGAAATGTTTATAAAGGGAAATAAAATGATAAAAATATAAATATATGGTATGATATATATAATTATGGATATTTAATATATTTAAAATAAAATTATATTTATTATATGGTTTGTTGGAATGTTTATGAAAGATCTTAAAACATAAGATAAATGATTTTTAGTCTGTCTTTTATTTCAGGGAGACATCTGAAAAATATCAAAATGTTTATTTTTTTGTGGTGTATATACAACCCAATTACAATTTTATATCATTAATATATACGTTTTCATGATATTTAATGAATCATTGTATGTTATTATTTGTAGGATATTATGATTCAAAATATTATAACTAGAATATCTTATTCAAGGATAAAATTATTCTTACAAGCATGTCTATTTATATTATTCATAGTAAACTTCATGTAATATTAGGAAATGATAGCAAAATAATGGTGAGCTCAAATTATCAATAAGGGTTAAGTATAGTGGAAGTAATAATGAATCAATGATAACAATCAGTGTTGAAGTGTAATAACTGATCACATATTCTATATAATAAATAAACAAAGAAATAATGCATAAACAATATGGAAAGGTAAATAATAGAAAACATAAGTATTTGAAATAATTGGTTAACAAAAAATCTATATGGAAATGTAAATAACTCGAAAGGTAATTAACTGAAAACACATACCTTATAATCAATTAATAAAAAATTAAATGGATGTCTATAATTTTTCATATTGAAAATCTTATATATAATAATTTCTTAGTCCGAATGAAGTAAATTCATAATTATTAGATTTATGATTTCCTAGTAACATGGTAACATTACTATAAATACCAGGTAAAGGATAGTTTTAAACATACTAGGTGAAAACCCTACCATGGAAACCCATCTAACATGATGCATGAGACTACTGATGTGCTGAAAAGATATATATCTAACTGGCCCCCACCCATGTCATACATGTAAAAAGAATATCTCATATATATAATATTTTATTTAAATTAAGAATAATGTGCCTCATAAAATTTCTGTATTAAGCAAAGGATTTGTATTTAGGAACATTTCCCCACCATATCAAATAACTATAATGTAAAAATCATCGGTAAAACTGTATATGTTTTAGGAAATAATCACATTCATGATAATTGATACAGATATTTATGGGTATTCTATTTGCTCTAAGATCACTTGAAGGTGATTAATTTAAGGGGATGTAAATGAAGACAAAAAAATCAAGGATGAGAATATCGATACGATTATTATTATTAATAATAATAATAATTCATCCATAAAAACATAGTGAATTAATTTGAAATAAAAATAATGGATTAAAAATAATAGTTATTTTAATTGATTAAATAAAAATATTGTTAAAAACATTCTTATGGATAATATCATTTACATTTTAATTGTTTTTAGATTAATTTTATTTGAAAATAACATTTAACATATATAATTTCATAAAACATTTAGTGAATAATTTTCTTCAAATTATAAATTTAAAAAATATACAAAATCATGAGAAAATTTTATTTTTCAAGAAGGTGAGATATTTTATCCAGGTCATACACATTAAAATAATGTACCCCTTATCTTTTTTGGTTAGGTCCAAATATTAATTGTTTATAAAATTGAATAAGATTCCTTTGAAAAAAAATTATAGATTAAAAATGGATTCAAGTAATATTGATAAATCATTTTGAAATGTAAAAAAATTAGAAATAATTGTATCTAATGGAAAATAAATTTATAACCAAAGGGAAAATAGAAATTCGTTTTCATATAAAAATAATTATTAAAATTATGTACCAAAGAGTTGAAAATGATAATATTATAATTAAAATATAAATAATAAACAAATTATTAGAAAACTAAATTATTTTTTAATCATTAAGAATATAATCTCATTTATTAGAATCATAATAATAATCAATCTAGTTTAGAATGAATTTGTGAAATAAGCCTTAAAATGATTATAATGTTGATGTGGGAATTAATAAATGAAGAGTTTATGTTTATAAATTATAGATAAATTTAAAACAAGTTTAAAGAATAAAATAAATAAAAAAATTAATTATCCTAATGATCATATTATAATAACAACAACGTGGAAGAAAAATAACCCAATGAAAATTAATTTTGTTATGATATTCTTTACCACTTGTTAAATTTTGATTCTAGTCCAATTAGATAAAATAATTCTAATTGGAACATAAAATACAAGTAAAAATTAATTATTCACAATATTAGATTTCATAAGGGAAGCATACACACCATATAAATGAAACTGGTTTCATGACATTACAATATTTCTTAATGAAATGAAATTGTGATGAAATCTGTCACCTCATGATTTCCATTTAATCTTACATTCATTAAAATCATTTGGTAGATGTTGAAGAATGTTACCTCATATTCACATAACTCTTTTTGGATTATACCAAATTATATTCTTGGTTTTCTTAATGCCCAAACAAATTATTCCTCAAATTAGGAAACATATATTTTTTGGTTAATTTGTTTTAGTTTTGGTGATCTTAAATTCATGGGATGTGTGAATAAGTGGGGGGGGGGGTGAAAGCCCTTTTTTAGTCGAGGAGGAGCGACATTCATGAAAATATAAATAGATATGAACTATTTGGAGTTCTACATTACATAAAATGGATAAAACATTCAATAAATTCTATAAATTGGTTATATAGTTGATACATAGACATAAAATGAGCTCTAAACAAGTTTCTATGAAATTTGAAAACGTGTGATTAAGGTATAACCACTAGGTAAACCTGTTTCTATAATAATGGTTGTAATTGGGTTTAGTTTTCTTAGTTATTAATTTTTAAAAAATAATTTGACATAAATTTAAATAATAAATTAGTATGATTCCATTTTCCGAAATTCCAAACAACGAAGTGTTAGAATTTTATTTTTTATGAATCTCGAATACGCAACAAGAATGTCGGGGTTTAGAGTTAAAATGGTCAAAATATTATTAGGTATTCATATAAAATTTAAAACTATTTTGACTTTAATAACCTATATTGTATTAATATATGTATAAATGATCTTATTTTACCTTTAAATCAATTGATAATATAACTTTTTATTATAAATTATTTATATGAAATGTTCATTTTTAATGAAAATTTATCATTTCACTATTCATCAAAAAGTGAAAATTTTTAGAAAAATAAAAACATTCACAATAAGATATTTTTTAAAATATTATTTTAATAATAATTTATAGTTTGTTTGCTAACATTTTTAAATGATAAAAAAAGTATACTTAGATGCAGTGAGACATTAAAAGGCCGAAAAATGCCATTAGAAAAATACACTTTTTTATCTGTAAAATTTGATATATTCTTTTGTTATGCCTATCAAATATATTGGAATAATGTATAATATATTTTATTGAATATATAATATATAAATGTTATAATACTTATTTACTAAAAGAAAATAATTTATTTTTTTATGATTAATACACCTTTGGTTAATAAAATTGTATTTCATAAAAGCATATCCTTTATATTCAATTAGGGTTTGTATACTATTTATAATTATTTGGTAACCAATTATTTCAGCCATATATTTTCATAATTTAGTTTACACTATTTATTCCCTTCGATTTAATGTATAGTATATAATGATAAAATTAAAAAATAATTTTAATAGTATATTGTTGTTTTTTAAAACCTATTTTTCCATGTACCACATGATATTGAATGTAACGCCCCGACCCCAGCTACCCGGAGTCGGTGCATTACTTCGTAACATTGGCATGATCACAAAAGATCAAGTCTCAAAAGACCGATTAGTTTAGTAGCCTTGGAAACACTAGATACATTGAAAAGTCTTTCATTACATAAAAAAGTAAACAAACTACAATAACATGGTCTTCATAGTCCACAATCATATCTCTTTCTGACTACCCCTGCTGGTAATTCATTAAATACTTCTTCACATCCTGGAAAAATATTAAAACATTGAAAGGGGTGAGCTCAGATGCTCAGTAAGGTTAACAATATAGCGGAAGCTTTCATAAATAAACATTAACATATAAGGCAATGTATAACTAAAACAAAAGCCATTTAAACTTGAACTTCAACACAATATGGCAAAAGTAAAATTAGATAATTCCATTCACTCCTTCACATGGATATTCTACTGGTCGAATAATCACATGCAATATCAATAAACACTTTCATAATGATGGAATTCATAATGCTAGACTATCATAACCACGTAGTCAAGGCCTCGTGCCAAGACCACAAATACGATTTTGTCAAGGAATTGTGCCAAGACACTAGTTTGTCTCATGAGACCTGCCGATGCATCGAGGAGCTATAGCAGGCTCCACCCGTCAATTATTAAGTCCAATTCATTCCTCATATGAATCGGTTTAAACATATCATAAACCATAACATAATCGTATCACATAAAACATGCATAAAGGAAACATAACATTTCCGCATTTCAATCACAAGATATTAATACAACACATTGATATAATAAAAATCCTTTCAAAACCATTTTCAATACCATAATAAAAGAAAGTTAAAACTTTGTATTTATTTTTCATTAAAAAAAATGATGGCTTGTAGAGGAAGCCGAATCTCAAATAATGGTCACGGCGGCGGAGAAGTCGTTGTCGCCGCATAAGTACGGAAAGAAAAACATTCCCTTTTGTAGTTTAGTAAAACGCTTCGTATAAAAAAGATTCCTTTTGAATAAACGTAAAAGTCAAAGGGGTTTATACATTGTATAAAAGAAAGTTGTGTATAAAACGAAATAAGCCTCAATGAAAGGAGATTGAGACGAAGTCCCTTACAAAGATCATTTTTTTTAAATAATGTACATCTATAATGTGTATTCACTATAAGTACACATAAATAATGTACAAATACAATATAGGACATAATAATATCATGACATAATTTGAAAGTAGGAGATTAACCCAAAGAATGGAAGTTGGGTTAAGAAGTTCCCTTACCTTGTGTCCGACTTGACTCAACCGTTCTTTAACCTCCTGAATAATAAACTAGAGTTAATATCTACCTTATTAAGAACCATTTTAAATTTCATTATCCTTTTTATATCACTTATTACAATGTTATGAACTTTATGTAATTATTTAAGTTAATAACGGTCGTTTTGTCGATCTTTGGTACTTGAGTCAACAATAAACTTCTTATAATTACAAGTTGTTCATGTGGTAGAATATACATTATATCCAGAATTATATTCATGATTTAGATGTCAAATATATCTTATATATCAAGTATATACATTCATTTATAATATTACGTAACATTTAGAGGTAAGAAATGAAATGCACCGTTCATGGAGACGGTAAGCCGTACGTACGCATGAACGCTACATTCATTTCAATTTCATATTTAATGGAATGAAATCATAATGATATAAATTTATAATATAATTCCAGTATAATATAGTCTATAATACCATTTACTCCATCCTTTATACATCCCACATATGGAATTAACTATTCAAATCACTTTGAGGGGGCGGTAGTCCGCACTTCCTAAAATGAAATTATCACGTTTTACCCATAATGGAAATCATAAAGTATGCCATAAATGAGATATACATAAGCATAAGTAAAACATAACATATTATATATCATATATAAAAATAGTGACATATTAATGGCCTCCTTTGAAGGTGTTATATGAGTGTTGAACAATCATCGTTTCGTGAGGTAGAAATTTGCCATCCACAGAAACCGTATGTTCTTTAACCATTAGATGTAGGTGTGTGTATGTGTAGCTCGAATCCTTCTTATAACAACATCCTAGTATATTTAGGATACTGGTGTTGTTATAAAAGAAATGAATAAAACGAGTTTAGGGGGTTGGAGAAGAAAAACAAAACAAAACAACATTAGAGAAGACATTACCTCAAAATCGGGTAACTCTTTTTGATTTGAGACAAATGCTTCCTTGGGAAGAGTTCTGCCCAAAGTGAGGCTTCTAGGAGTAAGAGAGAGATGTTGGGAGAGTATTTGGGCAGAGGTTGGCCGAGCCAAATGGCTTGAAGATGTGAATACGGTGGGAGAGGTGGGGGCCTTTTATAAGTGGAGAGGAGGGGCTCTTTTGGAAAGATTGAAATGTTACATTATTACACAATGCTTTTCGGATTATAAAGGTCACACACTTATATAATTCTAGGCTAAGGTGATAAGGGTTCGAAATCTCCTCATCCAATTGGCTTTGGACAAGTGTAAGCCTTGTATTTTGCATTATCGTCCCATTTTATTTAAATCGTTAAATAATGATGTCATCGCTGCATCATCATGATGTCATAAATAATTTAATTTATTTAATGTATAAAAATTATAAAAGAAATACTATGATGTAGGAAATATTTTTAGCTTTATAATGAATATTTATAATCAAAATTTGGACTTGTGTAACCCCACTTAAAAACTGTTTCAGTAAAACAACTCATGTTTGTGTCAATTTAATTTTAACATTAAATAAATATATATTAATGTCATTTTCCAACTAAAGTGGCTCCATGGGGTCCCCAAGTTGACCCATGGGTTTTCTTGGTCGGCCATGACTCATCCAATAGGAGTAGGACAATTTTCATGCTCATCTCATATTATTATAACATTATTTGTACCTTAAACTACACTAATTACCTCTAATCGCGATTAAGATCTTAAAAGTGACTATTCACCAAAAAAATTATTTTAATCTCATTGAACCACATTTTACTTCTTAATGAAAACCATGTATGTTGTATTTTTTAAAATCAAATCACAGAAGTGGTAATATTTCATTTAAACGAAAAATCAGTTATTTAACTACCACTTAGTGGTTTCACTATTCATCAAAAATTGATGTTTTTCAGAACAATGCCAAAATTTCACCCTGAGCTATAATTGATATTCCGAATTCAAAAATTATGTCTATTTTACAAAATTCCAAACATATAAGTTGCATTAATTAATTTTATAATTAATTCCCGCTGTCACAACAAATAGCGTGTTTTTAAGAAACAATTTATATTCTAAGATTGGCAATTGTTTATGTCCAATTTCAATGTTAAATTAATTCTAATGACCACCATTGGATAAAATGGTAAAAATAAATTCTAATTATACCTTAAAACTACTAAATAGTATAATTTATCACAATAAATTATTTTGATTAAAAAAGTTGTTTTAAAGTATTTTTCACTATTCATAAAAATTAGAAGTTCTCAGAAAAATACCAAAAATTCAACATAGGCTAATTTCGATATTCCGAATCCAAAAATGAAGTCCATTTTGAAATATAAAATTTCTATAATTTTAAAAAGTGGTTATTACTATTCATAACGGCTACTTTGATTAGTCGCGGTGTTTTAGAACTCGAACTTGCGTACAATGCAAGCTATTGCATTATTGAATGAGAAGCGTATCGTGGAAGCTCGGGGTGTTACATTCTCCCCTCCTTCAATAAATTGCGTCCTCGCAATTTGAAATTTTTCTTTGAAAATAAAAGGTTGAAAAGATAAAATACCATTGTGGAAAACCCACATCGGAAATAAGGTTAATAAAATTTATCCTTAATAAGAGGGAAATGGAAATAAGAAAGTCACCACCAAATTATGATCTCGATAAGGAGAACATTGGTGGAAATTATAGACATATAATTGGAGGAAAAACGTAAATATTTGTAGGGAGTGATTGAGGTCATCAATCACAATCAACTGTCAAATTGAGGGCCTCAAAGCCTTCAATCTATGTTGATTTAAAATATCATCAGTTCAACAAGACATAAGGTATTAGGGTAACACATTTTTTGTTTTAATATCCCTTTACTAAAGTTTAATAATTAATTTATTCATTGAATAAGAGATATGTATATATATATTTATGCTTGACAATTAGAGTTTCAACCTTCAACTCATCTTTCACTAAAAAATATAATAGAACACAAAAATATTATACTTATCCTAATTGTATATGGTTCCAAATGTTAACACATACCATTTAGATTAGTAAAATTATTTTTTAATAACCAGGGACTTCCTGTAGGCTAGTGGTAGGAAATAAAGGCCTGTCGCACTATGGTTGTGGGTTCAATTCCTGCAGCTTTGTCCGACGCATCAGGTTATGCCCCACCCTGCAGGTTGTCCTTTTCCTAAAACTATAGTATTATAATATTCCAAAAATAATCTTCATAATTTTTTTTAACCTTAAACAATACTATCCAAAGATAAACTTAATCCATTCCAACCTTTATAGTTATCCAAAATACTTCTGTCCAACTCGCAATCCAAATTTTACAAGGAAGGTAAACATAATGAAGATCCTTTTTCCCATGTAATAACATGTGAAAACCTTCATCATGTATTATTTTTAAACATACTGAATTACCATGATCCCTTATTCCTTATAGAATACTAGATATACTCCTTCTATCCGAAAATGTATACAAAACATCAATCAGTTTCAAGGAAGTTAAGTATATCCAATATAATTTATCCAAATCAATCACGTCTTATTCAAAAATCACAATCTCAGTATCAAAACCTTATTATGGTCTATATTTATCTCAACCATATATTTTCCAAAAATTTAACCTACTGTGGAGTCACTTTTCTTGGTTCCACAAAATCTCAAGTCCTTGATGAAATAGTACTGCAGTACAATCCTTATATACTCCATAATTATTATAACCAGTACATCATTGATACAACACTCAAATTACAAAATTCATTAATAACAACATAAGAACTCTAATCATTACTCCTCATCTGTGGTAGTATCATAACTAGATTATTATCCAATAACATCATTTGGGTCATACTCTGATGATTTGGACATTGGTTTGCCTAGTGTCCCCAATCCATGCAGAAGAAGCATTGTACATTTGAAACCATTTTCTTACCCTTGCAGTCACGCACTTTGTGTCCTTTTTCTCTACACTTATAACAAACTCCCATTCCCTTTAGGCAAGTTCCATGATGTTTTTTCCCACAATTACCACATATTGGAAAATTCTTCTTTCCCCTCATCCCTTTATCCATCATTCTCTCTTCCATCCCTTTCGTCTCTTGCTTCGCTTCAAAGCCATAGGACTCAGAGAATTCTTTACTTATCTTATTAACACATGATACTATTTCTTCATATGTTGAGAACACATGGGAGACTATTTCCCTTCGAAATTTTGGATTAATACCGTGAAACATACGATCCTTCTTACTCTTTGGATCATACATATTGCTGGAGTTCACATTCCTTCTACTGGGCACCATTTCTATACAATGGCATAAACTAGGTTAGTTTATGAATCAAAATACATAATCCCATACTTATAAAACACTTAACATAAATTGAACTATTTATGGATATAATCCATAATCATAAAAAGGTTTTCTTTGAGGAAGTATATACTCATAACCGTTCATATTGGTTTGTAAAGAAAACGAGAATTATCCTAAGCATATCCCCCGGGAGTGTCATAACCAAGAGTGCAGCAAGGCCCGTTGTCGTGCACCAGTTCCCGTTTGAGTCTATATCAAAGCGGTGTTTTCGGGTTTTACCCCTAGGTACATCTGTGTCAGAGCCACCTCTACCTGCTCGTATCCAGACAGGGATGTATTGCTCGGAAAACTCACAAAATCTCTACAATAACAAAATTCTAGGAAGTTCTTCTATACCAATCCTCAAATTCTATCTTTTGGCTATGTGCTCTAATCAGAGTTTATCTAAATCTAGCTTCCATGGTTAGTACTAAACTACCTCTGATACCAACTGTAACGCCCCGACCCCAGCTACCCGGAGTCGGTGCATTACTTCGTAACATTTGCATGATCACAAAAGATCAAGTCTCGAAAGACCGATTAGTTTAGTAGCCTTGGAAACACTAGATACATTGATAAGTCTTTCATTACATCAAAAAGTAAACAAACTAAAATAACATGGTCTTCATAGTCCACAATCATATCCCTTTCTGACTACCCCTTCAGGTCATTCATAAAATACTTCTTCACATCCTGGAAAAATATTAAAACATTGAAATGGGTGAGCTCAGATGCTCAGTAAGGTTAACAATATAGCGGAAGCTTTCATAAATAAACATTAACATTTAAGGCAATGTATAACTAAAACAAAAGCCTTTTAAACTTGAACTTCAGCATAATATGGCAAAAGTAAAATGAGATAATTCCATTCACTTCTTCACATGGATATTCTACAGGTCGAATAATCACATGCAATATCAATAACCACTTTCATAATGATGGAATGCATAATGCCAGACTATCATAACCACGTAGTCAAGGCCTCGTGCCAAGACCACAAATAAGATTTTGTCATGGCCTTGTGCCAAGACACTAGTTTGTCTCATGAGACCTGTCGATGCATCGAGGAGCTATAGCGGGCTCCACCCGTCACTTATTAAGTCCAATGCATTCCTCATATGAATAGGTTTAAACATATCATAAACTATAACATAATCGTATCACATAAAACATGCATAAAGGAAACATAACATTTCCACATTTCAATCACAAGATATTAATACAAAACATTGATATAATAAAAATCCTTTCAAAACCATTTTCAATACCAAAATAAAAGAAAGTTAAAACTTTGTATTTATTTTTCATTAAAAAAAATGATGGCTTGTAGAGGAAGCCGAATCTCAAATAATGTTCACGGTGGCGGAGAAGTCGTTGTCGCCGCATATGTACGGAAAGAAAAACATTCCTTTTTGTCGTTTAGTAAAACGCTTCGTATAAAAAATATTCCTTTTGAATAATCGTAAAAGTCAAAGGGGTTTATACACTGTATAGAAGAAAGTTGTGTATAAAACGAAATATGCCTCAATGAAAGGAGATTGAGACGAAGTCCCTTAAAAAGATCATTTTTTTAAATAAAGTACATATATAATGTTTATTAACTATAAGTACACATAAATAATGTACAAATACAATATAGGACATAATAATATCATGACATAATTTGAAAGTAGGAGATTAACCCAAAGAATGGAAGTTGGGTTAAGAAGTTCACTTACCTTGTGTCCGACTTGACTCAACCGTTCTTTAACCTCCTGAATAATAAACTAGAGTTAATATCTACCTTATTAAGAACCATTTTCAATTTCATTATCCATTTTATATCACTTATTACAATGTTATGAACTTTATGTAATTATTTAAGTTAATAACGGTCGTTTTGTCGATCTTTGGTACTTGAGTCAACAATAAACTTCTTATAATTACAAGTTGTTCATGTGGTAGAATATCCATTATATCCAGAATTATATTCATGATTTAGATGTCAAATATATCTTATATATCAAGTATATACATTCATTTATAATATTACGTAACATTTAGAGGTAAGAAATGAAATGCACCGTTCATGGAGACGGTAAGCCGTACGTACGCATGAACGCTACTTTCATTTCAATTTCATATTTAATGGAATGAAATCATAATGATATAAATGTATAATATAATTCCTGTATAATATAGTGTATAATACCATTTACGCCATCCTTTATACATCCCACATATGGCATTAACGATTCAAATCACTTTGAGGGGGCGGTAGTCCGCACTTCCTAAAATGAAATTATCGTGTTTTACCCATAATGGAAATCATAAAGTATGCCATAAATGAGAAATACAGAAGCATAATTAAAACATAAACATATTATATATCATATATAAAAATAGTGACATCTTAATGGCCACCTTTGAAGGTGTTATATGAGTGTTGAACAATCATCGTTTCGTGAGGCAGAAATTTTCCATCCACAGAAACCGTATGTTCTTTAACCAGTAGATGTAGGTGTGTGTATGTGTAGCTCGAATCCTTCTTATAAAAACATCCTAGTATATTGAGGATATTGGTGTTGTTACAAAATAAATGAATAAAAAGAGTTTAGGGGGTTGGAGAAGAAAAACAAAACAAAACAACATTAGAGAAGACATTACCTCAAAATCGGGTAACTCTTTTTGATTTGAGACAAAGGCTTCCTTGGGAAGGGTTATGCCCAAAGTGAGGCTTCTAGGAGTAAGATAGGGATGTTGGGAGAGTATTTGGGCAGAGGTTTGCCGAGCCAAATGGCTTGAAGGTGTGAATAAGGTGGGAGAGGTGGGGGCCTTTTATAAGTGGAGAGGAGGGGCTCTTTTGGAAAGATTGAAATGTTACATTATTACACAATGCTTTTAGGATTCTAAAGGTCCCAAACTTATATAATTGGAGACTAAGGTGATAAGGGTTCTAAATCTCCTCATCCAATTGTATTTGGACAAGTGTAAGCCTTGTATTTTTCATTATCTTCCCATTTTATTTAAATCGTTAAATAATGATGTCATCGCTGCATCATCATGATGTCATAAATAATTTAATTTATTTAATGTCTAAAAATTATAAAAGAAATACTATTATGTAGGAAATCTTTTTATATTTCTAATGAATATTTATAATCATAATTTGGACTTGTGTAACCCCACATAAAAACTGTTTTAGTAAAACAACTCATGTTTGTGTCAATTTAATTTTAACATTAAATAAATATATATTAATGTAATTTTCCAACTAAAGTGGCTCCATGGGGTCCCCAAGTTGACCCATGGGTTGTCTTGGTCGGCCATGAATCATCCAATAGGAGTAGGACAAGTGTCATGCTCATCTCATATTATTATAACATTATTTGTACCTTAAACTACACTAATTACCTCTAATCGCGATTAAGAACTTAAAAGTTACTATTCACCAAAAAATTATTTTAATCTAATTGAACCACATTTTACTTCATAATGAAAACCATGTATGTTGGATTTTTGAAAATCAAATCACAGAAGTGGTAATATTTCATTTAAACGAAAAATCAGTTATTTAACTACCACTTACTGGTTTCACTATTCATCAAAAATTGATGTTTTTCAGAACAATGCCAAAATTTCACCCTAAGATATAATTGATATTCCGAATTCAAAAATGATGTCTATTTTACAAAATTCCAAACATATAAGTTGCATTAATTAATTTTATAATTAATTCCCGCTGTCACAACAAATAGCGTGTTTTTAAGAAACAATTTATATCAAAAGATTGGCAATTGTTTATGTCCAATTTCAATGTTAAATTAATTCTAATGACCACCATTGGATAAAATGGTAAAAATATATTCTAATTATACCTTAAAACCACTAAATAGTATAATTTATCACAATAAATTATTTTGATTAAAAAAGTTGTTTTAAAGTATTTTTCAATATTCATAAAAATTAGAAGTTCTCAGAAAAATACCAAAAATTCAACATAGGCTAATTTCGATATTCCGAATCCAAAAATGAAGTCCATTTTGAAATATAAAATTTCTATAATTTTAAAAAGTGGTTATTACTATTCATAACAGCTACTTTGATTAGTCGCGGTGTTTTAGAACTCGAACTTGCGTACAATGCAAGCTATTGCATTATTGAATGAGAAGCGTATCGTGGAAGCTCTGGGTGTTACATTGAAGAATGTAGTTCTTTCATGTAACACCATATAACATAGTTTTGTTTGAATTGAATGATATATCATAGATTTAATATATCTAAAATTTTAAATTTATTGTAATTTATTTGTATAACATAACTTTAACTATTTTATTGATTGAAATGGTATTCTTTTTTAACATTAGTGTGTTAAATTCTCCCTACAATAAATAATTTGTGTCCTTTCAATTTAAACATGATCATGGTTATCGAGTTTCTTATAATTGAAAATTACTTTATTTGAGAATCCCACATTTTTATAGGGATAATAGAATACCAAATTACTAATATGTAAATAAACTATGGAATTCATCTATAATTACACGTAACTACGATTCTCTATTGAGGAACATTAGTAGAAAGTGAAGATATGGACATTGAGGAAATGTGTAAATATTTGCAGGGACTAATTGTTATTAATTGATCAAAAAAAATTTACTGATCAATATACTGTTTAGGTGATGAAACACATAAATATTAATGATTTGAAAATTTTATTTATATCATCACAAATGATAAAAATAAAATATATTTTTAATTAAAAAAAAATTCGATAGTTGAAGAATTATTTAATATCTATGAATATAATAAAATATAACTAATTGATTTGATACTATTTTATATGAACAATTACATATTTCGGTTGCGATTCGATCAATTTCCAATTCATTACTTAAGAAATGAATTTCCAAAAAATGCACTTTTATTCTTAAAGTTCTAAATTTTATATTTAATGAATAATAAGATCCAAAAAATGTGACAAGTCCATTCATTTACATCTAATTATTTTGAAAAACCAATATGTTTAATAAATTATTCTCTAAAACTCAAAATAAATACTAATATTTTGTTAATATATTTTTAATCAATTTTTTTTTAAAATAAAAACGGAATATTAACAAGGCATTATGTATGTTTGTGGTTGTAGTTAAACCATAATGGTCTATTTGTTATGTGTTCAATCCCTACGACCTAGCTGAATATCATGGGTTTCACATAAAATATAGATTTTAGTTTTTAAAAAATATACCAATGTCATTGTTATAATTTTACCAAAAATTATTAACATCCTTACAATTTAGTCATTAAATGGCCCTTTCATTATTTTTTCAACAAAAACTACTTTTTTTGAGACTAATAATATTATTTTAGTATTATTAAAAAGTCATTAAAGATCATATTAACATTAAATGTTATCAATACCTTTAAAATTATGTCTATAAAAAATAATTAAATTATTCCTCAAATAAAATTTTTACTAAAATATATATGTGCAATAATATTCATATAAAATATCATTAATCATGGTAATATCCACTGACATAAACCCAAAAAATATTTTTCCAATACATATAACATATGATCAACCTCAATAACATAATCCCATGATGGTATCTATAACTCTTATATTAATAAAGAAAAAATTTCTTCTAAAAAAATTATTATCCATATAGGATTCACAATTGTTATCACCAAAAAACCACTGCTGTAAATAGTTCTGTAATTTTTATTCAGGAATCCAAAATAAAAAATACACCATCAATTTTATTTCCATATTGTACCTTAATTTTTTTGATAATTTAAGCATATATTAATTAACAATATGTCAAAATCATGACACATTATCATCAATAGAAGACACCTTATGTTTATCCTAGGTCATTATTTGTAACTATCCATATAAATAAATAATAATGGTTTGTATAAAAAATATGAATTATCTTAAGAATATTTTTTGGGAGTGTCAAACCAGGTTCATAGTAAGACATTATGGACTATACCAAATTAATCTTTAGTAATGTCCAATGTTCCCTTTTCCAATTTATTACTACTTAGTAGATCTATTCAAGAACATTTTCTACATATAGTAGCTTGACATGTATGTATTTTTAGGAAGACACATATAATCTATATCATATCAAAACTATATAAGTTTCTTATATAACTATCCTCAATATCATCATTAGGATTTTATTCCATAATTTATGATTTTATTAAATATATTTTCCATTATCTCTACTAAACATCCATTGAGGCCAACTATTGCTACCTAGCTCGAGTAATATAAGTGCTAGTTCTTAAAACCATAACAAAAGATTAGTATAAAATACAATGAAACATGTCCTGATGGACCAATGCTTTTAGTAGTATCAGAAATCTATATATATATATGTTTCTTCCATTACATATGAAAAAAAATTAGAATATATTTTTTCTTTTCTCTTTCAAGAATAAAAAAATTATATCAAATGTATCAATACAAATTAGTGATACTAAACTTCATATATTCATTGGAAAAAAAATTAAGTGTGAGATAAAATTATCAGTAAGAATTAAGTACATCAGAATAATTAATGAATCACTAAGAATAATAAATTTTACAACGTAAGAACTTATCATAAATTAAATATAATAATTGAACTAAAAATTATGTTCATAAAAAATATCCCATTGTAAATAACTGGAAACACATTAGATTGAAATACCTGGTTAATTTATATTCAATAAGGAACTGTAAATAACTGAAATAAAATTTGGTTTAATTAATAATATTAGAATAAAATGCATCTATAATTGTTTTATAATGAAAATATCATCAATAATAATAATTAAACCATGATTAATACAATTATTAATTAGGGTATTCCATGTTTCCTAAGTATATTGTATGTTTATCATTAATACCTTTAACAAGATATTTTGAAATGCACTTGGTGAAAATCTACTAAGCCTAGCCAACAGAATCATCACATTATACTATCAATGCATCAAGGGGATATATGAAAGGGACCCACCCATGTCGTACATGTCCACATCATTCCACATATATCGTATAATATATTTAGTTAATGAAAAACGTGACATAACGGATTTATTCATTGACAAAATGATATATATTTATAAATATCTCCTCAATTAATAAAATAACTATCAGCCACAAAGTTTTTTCCAAAATGATATATGTTTTATGATATAATCTTATCTATGATATATATTATGGACATATAGTAGAAATTTAATGTTCTATGATCATTAGAAGGTGAATATTTTAAGAGGAAGTTAATGATGACAAAAATAATTTGTGATGAGAATATCAATACTACCCTTGAAAATAATATTCATAATAAACCTATAGAATGAATATGGATGGTATTAATATGACATATACCCATTGGATTAATAATAAGGGCTATTTTCATTGATGAAATAAAAAGAACATTAAAATGACATAAGATTTATATTGAATCATATTTTAGAGATTAAAAAAGTGTATAAATTTATTTGAAAAATAACATTGAAAAAACAAATCTATTTTATATTTTTTTAAAAAGAATAATTTTGGGAGAAAAGAATATTTCCGACCACAGAGAGAAATGAAGTGGAGGTTTCTTGAAAACTATTGGTAAAAACATTTAATCACATAAGTATAAAATATATAATTTTTACATGAAATATATCTTGAATATCTAGATGATAATAAAATTAAGTTTTCTATTAAATAATAATCAGATAATTTCATTTAATGTAATTCCACAAATAAAAACTCTCGATAAAAATCAGATTGTGAAAAACCCATTAAAATTTCCATAATGATGATGTTATAATTAATTGATGAAATTATTATCTAAAAAACTGTAAATTATTAATATTAAATAAATAAATATACTATAATGTAATTATCTACAAAATAATATAATATTAATAACATTGAGGAAGAATTATAACCGAATGAAAATGATTTTAGTTATGAAATTCATTACCATTGAAAAAATTTTCATTCATGGAATAATATATGAAATAATTCCAATTGAAACATAAAATACCACGAGTAATTAATTATTAATTATATAAAATGTAAAATGGGAAGTATACATAAAATATAAAATATGTTAGGTGAAAAATATTAATACATTTCTTAATAAAAATAAATTGTGATGAAATCCCTTACCACACACCTTCCATTTGGAAATAAATTAATTAACCTCTTATATAGTGGTTTTAAACATGTTATTATGTTATAAAATAACCATATTAATATTTATGATATCATATATGATTCTCTTAAAAAATTTCATATTACTTTTGTTAGTAATCATTCATTGTTTTCATTTTTTGTGTGTTACTTTCCATGATTTTTTATTATGATTTCATTTTTTTATTATAATTAATTTGATCATGATTTCATCATATAATTAATGTAAAACCCGATTTGAATATATTATATAATTATTAGATATATATATAGTAATCCAAAAAAAAATTTGTTAACAAATGAAATACATCGTTCATGGAGACGATTGGTCGTACGCACGAATGAATTCTATTTGAAATTTATTATCATATTAAAAGAATGAAAAGTAAATAATATATACATATTTTATTATTTTATTATCATATTTATGTCATATATAATATAAAATTTTTATTAAACCAATCCTCAATACATTCCATGTAAATTGTGAATGAATCATATCTTTTCATGAAGCAGTATTCCAAGGTACACATGAATGGCGTTCTTGTATTCCCACAAAATACGAATAATAACAGAACTGGTCAAATAATAATAAGATAAGAATAAATAATTTTTTAATTTTAAATACATTTATATCACTTATAAAATATTTATCTATCATTTTTTCCAGCATTGAATGGTTGTAATTGAAGAACAAATGACATTACTTCACGTGGCGGTAATCTGCTGCATACACGAATGTTGAATGTGTGTCACATTTAATGTAATTTTTTTTAGGTCATAACATCTTCATATAAACATCATTGTTTATGGATTGTACTTTGGTAAATATATATTAACTAAATAAAACTAATTGAGTAAATTGATAAATAAATAAAACAAAAGTACTGGTTGAAGAATGCTACATCTTCATTGGGTAACTCATGTTAGTTATCAGCAAGTGAATTCCTTGTATTACATCCAAAAAAATCCATATATTCTAGGATGATTATATTTATATTGGGAGAGTTTTTTTATATGATCTATATTCATGATTTGTCTGATGAAGTGGGGGGGAGTGAGATTCGTTTTATAGTGGAGAAGGGGTGAAATTAATGTAAATATCAAACGGTCAAAATTATTGGGTGGTATCCAATAAATAATGAGCCAAAAATAATAAATGACATTATAAAAAAACGGTATATTGTCAAAATATGTCCATTAAATGGGATTTGGGAAAGTTTATAGGTTATTTGGACCCATAAGATAAATGTTACACCAAAAAGTAAAGTTTTTTCCTTAATAGATGTGAATAATATTAATTACTTTCACTAATCTATTTGAATAAAATAAATCATGATATTAGAGGAAATTGTAAATTATTCTTATTCAAAATATGGATTCAATTTTTCCTAATTTTTATAACAACTTGGTAGTGTTTTATTGAAAACTTGTCTCACAGACACAATGAGAATGAGGGTTCTTAATGAGAAAATTGATTAGAAGTTTTTATGTTTTAATTTAAAAATAAAACATGGAATTAATTATAAGAAAATAAATCATATTAATATATATATGATTTCTCTAATTTTAATTTAAAACCAATTAATAATATAACATATCATTATAAATTATTGATATGAACACTCAGTTGTGAATTTAAAATTAGTCTTTTCACAATTCATGAAAAATGAAACCTCTAGATAAATGCCAAAAATTCACTCTATGAAATTTTTGACATTATTTTTTCAAAAATAACGTTTTTATAATATATTTTTTTTAAAACTGATAAATTTTTTATTTAAAACAATTGTTAAAATGCGGTGAAACTACATTTAAAAATGTTGTTTTTATGTGTAAAATTGGATTTTTTTTATCTTATTCAAAATACATCTATTGTATAAATGGAAATTATATTTTTTTGAATTTATAAAATATAAATTTAATTACTTTTATTAACTTATAGTAAAAAAATAAATTTATTATGATCAAAAATATTTTCGTAAATAAAAATAGTTTTTTATAAAACAACTCTTTTATATTCAATTTTGTATATTATCTATTTCAAAATAATTGACCACTAATTATTTCAGCCATATTATTTTAATTAGTGAATACTATTCTTACCTACAAATTTAATGACAATTTTATAGTTATTAAACTAAATAATTATATTAATAATTGGTTCGTTAAAACCTGGTCTTTCATGTAACATAAGTTATCCAAAAAGTTATCGTTGTAGGTAACACAAGCTTACTAAGTGTTTCATGCATTGAACGATATTTCATAGATTAAATTTTCAAAAATGGAAAATAAATTGTATAATCTCATGATATTATACTCCCTTATACTATATTGATTTAATTGATATTCTTTTAATAATTTTTGGGTGCTATAAACATTGTTTTCCCATAATAAATCACATTTTTGTTTTACTGAAAATGTGAAAGGATTCTTTGTTTTTAACTCGCACAACATGAAAATATTTCTCACAATCATTCCCACTCAATGGTTCCAAGAATCCGTTATAAGTTATCCAAAATTTTTAATTAAGATTATTTTCTTAAAATTTATAAAATTTAAAGAATTTAAATTTATTGATTTCAATGTGAAAATGATTTATAATGATTTTTATGTTTTAGAATGCCTTTTTAAAAGTTGATATTTTATTTTCAACAAGAATATTAGTAAATTGTTATTTATTTTTTTATGATTATGTTCATTTAAAATGATGATGGAATGATTTACGTTTAACGAAATGATTTTCAAATAAAATTTATCTTTCTCAGTCATTTGTTTGTATCAAATACTAAATGTATATATAAAATGATGTAATATCAATGATTAAAACCCATAGTAATGTGGTAGGTATTTAATGAATGGATTTATTATCCTTTGGAAACTAAGATTATAAAATATTATTGATATCACTAGGGATATTTCTATTGATATTTCTAGGGATGCCTCTATTTATAAGTCTAATTAAGAGTCAAAGAATAGGAAAATGTGCTAGAATTTGGGTAATGGATAGATTATGTGGATTAAATGAAATTTTATCCCTACCTAGAAACTATAAGTATAGGTGGCTCAAAAACGGAGGCACCTAAGAATATTTACGTTGAAAAGCTAACAATGATCTCGACTTGATCATCACATGGTGCATGAAAACATGGCATGTTGCACACCCATTTTGATGCTTCCAAGGGATATGCTTTAGAAATTAAGAAACACTTTAGGAAACATCATAATGTATTTAAATTTTTGATGACAATGAATACAATAAGATAATATTAATGTTTTAATGATTAAATATAAGGTGTAATTATTTAGACATACTACATGTTATTTTCGATGATAATGTGGTTTTCCCACTTTAATTATTGTTGCTAAGACAATTTATTTTTCATTTTCTTAAATAGATATAATAGGAAGTAATAATGTTACATTGAATCTAACGGACAATTCAGTTACAATATGAAAAAATATGATCAATAATAGTGATATAGATATTGTGATTATTTATAACTAGATATTGTAATTTATGAATAACAGAGTGATCTTCAATGTGATTCATAAATCATAAAATAAGAGCATGATGGTAATTAATGAAAATTCTTATGCTAATGGATACCAAGGAAGGAATATTCATCTGTATACATTTCAATTTGGTGGATAGTAGTTCCTAGAAAAAAATATCAAATGGATGATAAATTGTTATATGTGTCGAAAAGACGGTTATAGAGTAAAAAAATCCAGAAGGAAGTACAATTATTTTGTATAGGAAACATGGTAATTTTCAAACAAAATTCCCGGACATAAATATTATCATCTGGAAAATGGAAGAACCTATTCCATGATAATCATTGAAGTTAAAGTATTTAATAATTTTTTGTATTTATTTTCAAGGATAATGATTTTTAATTATTTAACCTATGGTATTTAGGTTGATGGAATCATGACAAATCTAAGGATTATATTTTTTCAGTATATATGACCCTATATAAAATTAAGTAGTGTTTTGTGGTTTCAAACATTGGTTTAGATGTTGGGGGATGGTCATATGTTCAAAGAATTAGATTCTCATATTGATGTTCTATAGGATTGGATTTTTTTCAAGGTAAAAAATATTTTAGGACACATTTATTTCAATACACACCTTTGGGTTTTTAGAGGGATTTATTTTTATGGAAATACGATTTAATGTATTGGTAACCATAAGGGTTTATCTTATCATTGATATTAAGGTAACTATGGGTTAGCTAAATTTAAGAACATTTTATTAATATTGTTTTAGAAAAAGGATTTCCCATAAACCAAGAGACAATATGATGAATCTAGAAAGGTTATAGTGCATTAACCCACTACCGATGGGAGAAAAGGATATACCCACTACTAAAAAAGGTCCTTAATAGTGTTATAATTGAACTTGTTTAGTGCTAACAATGAGATGACTATAGGATCTTGTAAAAAATACATAAGATTTTATCTATGCTATAGAAAATCTAATAAAGTAGTGTTTTTTGAATACTAAAAAACTATGAAAAATGATATCTTTATGAGTGCTTTAATAATTGATCAAAAATAAGACCATTCATCAGTGCTTTTATTTATCACTAATAATGGGACCCTTTATCAGCACTACTCGATGAGATGATAATGGATGCGTTTATCAGTTATTTAAAAATTGATGATAATGGTGTCCTTATTAGTTCTAATAATGGATTTCATTATCATGTTATGTTGTAGAACTAATAAAGGGTAATATTTTAGTGTGATGTAATAACATGCTATAAAACAAGAAATAACACCATCACTACAACATAAAAAATAACACCAGAATGTAAAAAACATTGTTAAAAATAATACCTTTAATGGGAAAAAATTTAAAATACAAATATAAGAAAAAAAATTATATTAAATACATTTAAAACATTTCTTTATATATTTATAAAAATAAGTATAAATTATAACATATATTCAAAAACATAAATGCTGCTTTAACGTTTTCACCTTAACATGACTCATGTAGATGCCGAAATAATCACAATAACTCAACAAAAAGAATGAAATTATATATGAAAACAATTATCATCTTTGTAATAACATAAAGAAATAAAATAAATTGAAAATATTAATTTTAAATTAAAATAGGAGTCATACTAAGAAATATGTTAATATGTTTGAGTTACGGTTGATTCTTGCACATCAAACATGACCTAGTTCACCTCCACAAAATATTTCTTTGAAAAATAACAAAAAATTATAGGATGAAAAGAACAATGTAAATATTAATTAATATTATATAGATTTATTAAAAAATTATAGTCTTGTTTTCTATGTTTTGGTGACATGATGGACAATTTAAACAAAAACGACACTTATATATTGAAAACACACACTTGTAGTCATACCAATCACACCATCAGATTGGGGAGAGACAGACTCATACATGTACCAAATTACAAATTTACAATTCTTCTAAAATAAAAAAACATTAAAAATATGTCTTCTTCGTTTTGAATATTTATATTTTTTTGAAAAAAAAAATTCATTTTAAACTAGAAACATAAAGTCTAAGTTATACTGGTCATACCACGTTTTGTTTTAACATAAGAATGAATCCTAGAAATCAAAAATGGAATATGAATACTGTTCAAAAATTATTTACACAATCAGAATGTTTTTTCAAAATTATCAATATGTGGCTCATTTTCCAACAAAATGACAATTTTTAACAGATAATAGACACATTGAGTCATAATTCGAACATCGTGTATCATATTGAGGCGAAGAAAATTTCAAAATTACAAAAATGACTTATGGATCATATTTATATTATATAAAAATAATATAAATGCATTATTTCTTGTTTGAGTTTTTCATTTGTCATTTTTACAAATATTAATGTAAATTTTAAATAAAAATACACACTTCGAGTTATAATGGTTATAACATGGGTCAGACAGAAGTGAGGATAATTCCTACATGTCTAAAATTACATAAAGATAAATTTATTAAATTATATAAGATATATGAATGTTTTTTTGGCAACGAGTGTGTCAGATATATTTTATACTAACATATCATTTTAAACTAGAAACACACACATTGATTCATACTGGTTACATTATCTATCGGTTATATGTGGTACAAGTTCCTATTGATAAAAAACTTCTTAGAAATCATTGGCCTAAATAATAATGATAATATGTGTTTTCTTTCATGGTTTTCAATGAGTGGCACCTTTTTATGTAAAATTTTAATTTTAATCTAATAACGAACACTTTGAGTCATAATGTGTACATTTTTATTCAGATTGAGGTGCCACTAATTCCTACACATCAAAAAATCATGGATAATTTTTTTAAATTATCAATAAATTATTATTGTGTAATCTATGTTTTGACATTTTCATTTTTCATTTTAACTAAAATTAATGTTAATTCTAAATAAAAAGATTCATTTGGATTTATACCAGTCACACACTTCACATGATTGAGATTATGCTCATTCCTACACATCCAAAATGAAATATAATGATATTTTCTAATGTATAACTACAATTAGAATTTGTTTTATCTCATTTGAGTAAACCAGTTTTTTTAAATAAAATGCAATTTTAAACTCGAAACATGCACTTTAATTCATTTTGGTCACATCATGTGTCAGTTTTATGTGATACTAATTCTTAGACCTAAAAAATAAATTATTAATTAATGTAATTAATTATTAAGAAAATATATGAATGTTTTCATGGTTTTCAATGGGTTACACTAATTGAAATAAAATGTAAATTTTAAACTAATAATAGGATGTTTTGATTCTTACTAGAACATCATATACCAGATTAAGATGTTGATGATTATAACACATAAAAAATGAAATATGGATAATTTTTGGAATGTATCAATATAATGTGATTGAATTTTATAGTTTTTAACTATTTAATTTTTATTTTACAATAAAATAAATTTAAATTATATATAAAAACATTCACTTGGATTCATACTGATATTACTGTGAAACACATTTTAGTTCATCAGATTCTTATACATCTTATCTAACCAATTAAATATTTTTATAATGTATCATTACAATTAGAATGCATTTTCACTCTTTTGAGTGGAATGCATATGCTTTTTACATAAATAAAATTTTAAACTAGAATCACTAAAATTGATTTATTCCAGTCACACTATGTATATGATTGACATGATATTTATTCCTACACATCAAATATCAATTATGTATCATTTTACAAAATTATCATTTCTATCCAGGTTTTTTTTCATTATTTTGTGAGTAACACTTTTTGAACTAAAATGATAATTTTAAACTATTATTGGACACATTAACTAATACCATGGTCATCATGTATCATATTGAGGTGTGATTCATTCCTGCATGTCAAAAATTAATTATATGTCATTTTATAAATTTATTAAAAATAAATAAAATCCTAGTTTTCAATATGTCATTTTTTGTTTTAACAAAATTAATTTTAAATTTAAATTAAAATATTCTCATGGAGTCATACCAATCACACCATGCATCGGATTGAGGTGCGACTGATTCTTACCCATACCAAATGACATCTATATCATCTTATTAAAATATTAAAACCAAAAAAAGTGTATTCTTGGTTTTGAATACATCACTTGGTTTTTTTTGCTAAATTACATTTTAAAAAGAATATATCCACATAATGACATAAAAATCTCATAGTGTGTCAGCTTGAAATCATAATATTCCTACATGTCACAACGAACCTATTCAACAATTTACTAAATTATTGATACAATATGATTTTTATCATTTTTTTAGATTGTTACACGTTTTAAACTGAAATTTTAATTTTAAAATGAAAATAAGCACACTGAGTTATACAGATCACATCGAGTATCTGGTTGTGGTGTGGCTAATTCATAAATGCCACAAATTAATTATGAATTATTTTTCTAATTGATTAAAAAATAAGAATCCATTTATATTGTGTCACTTTTTACCTAAATGACATTTAAAACATGGATCACATAATTTGAGTCATACCATTCATATCATGTCTCTATTTGACTTGAGAATAATTCCAACATATGAAAAATGACATATTAATCATTTTCCTAAATTATATATATTATAAAAGACTTGTCACTTAGTTTTCTATATCTGAAATGCCTTGTTTAAAAAAATTAATGGCAATTTTAAATAATAACACATAGTTGTAGTCATACCAAACATATCATGCATAATATTCATGTGAAGATAATTCTGACATGTCACAAATGACTTATGGAATTATTAAAAATTATCAAAAAAATATTATCATGTTTTCTTTGTTTTTAATGTGTGTTGTTTTTTGTAAATGAAAAAGAAATTATAAAATCAAAACCTATAGTCAGAGTTATACCGAGAACTCTATGTATTGGATTGAGGTTTGGTTGATTGAGTACCATACATGTGAATTTTATTAAACTAAATAAATATATATATAAGGGAGAAAATCATCAATTATGATCGAATATAATCTCCATGATCCCTAAAACACTTCACATTTATAGAATAATGGGGATTTATCTTCCATCATAAATGGAAAAGTTTACTCTTTTCTGTCTTGTCGAAGATAGTTGAAAGTAAAATATAAGATCCCAAAATATATGTAAAAAATGTAATAATTATTTGACAATAATTAAAAATTAATTAACATACATCTATTCCATTAATGAGGATGAAACATATTAAATTATTGGTATGAATTAATCTTTTCATGATCATTGTATACATTCATGACACATTTCTTTGATGTTATTATATCAATTGAAGCCTCAAATTCTAATATCTATCAAACATGATCACCTTCGAATAAACCACTCTAACTAGATGAAAATAATCCACCAGTATAAGAAAACAATTTTATATGAGTAATACAAAAAATGAATAAATTAAACATAAATATGAAATAATAAATTATTTATATGGACATTGGTTTTACTTTAAAAACAACAAGATTGGAATTCATGCATATGATAAGAATTTTTAGAAATATTTATAATTAATAAGTCAAGAATGTTATATTTTATCAGTTGTTTTTTTATGTAGGTTTTTTATTTTCTGGGAATCATCCATAAAGTGATTTCTTTTCATTTTATGTCATGTATCTTTTGACCCCGCCCCTCCTCAATGATTATGTTCTCTCAATGATGCATATCCTATAATATTTTTATCATTCAACTAATGGCTTAAATTTTTGATTATACACATTTTTATTAAATCATTTAAGATATATTATATACATGTTTGATGATTATATTAGTGTTTTATCACTCTAATGTGACTATTGGCTCAACTACTAACACCATTTTTTTGTATTTTACAAAATCAATAGGCATGAAAGTACATCATTTCAGATTTTTTTTACTTTTATCATGGTTAGGGGTTACTTTCACTCTTCGAAATTATTTTATAGTAATTGGAATTTTCTCATTAATATTCTATCTTTTGATAATTGTATTGAAAAAATAAGTGGTGTTTATTTATTTAAAGAAAATCATCATAACAATTTCCACTATAAGATCACATGACAAATTATTAAAAACAGTTTTCAAAAATAAATCCTAAATAAATTTCACAATTCTTATTATCTTGGGTGAAAAGTGTTGTGTGAAATTTTCATATATTGTTCTCAATGACATCCTTGTAATGATCTACATTCTACACTATTGATAATTTTTTTTGTAGGCTATTGATTCGTATGCTCCTCAACCTAGATCTATTTCTATGTCTTACAATCCAACATTATCTTCGACTCATCCTCTACCAATGGCTCTACTTTCACCTCTACCTCTAACTCTATTGAGGCCTTCTTCATTTCCCATAAATTTTAATTTCTGCAAGAATGTGATTATAAATTTGTTTTAATCTTTTATACTTATTATTGAGAAATAGAAAAAAAATAATATATAAGAATTATAAATAAATATCTTCACATCCTAAATATATTTATATGTACATTGACTATACTATATAATAAAAATTGAAATTGATCACCTAAATATTATTTCATAAAATATTCTGAAACCATGTACAATTCCCAATCATACTTAAACATTTATCTTTATTAGTTTTAGTTTGAAGTTTTTTGAAAATCCATCTAGTAATGGGAAAATAAAAAACAAATAAAAAATAGTTTTAATGAAACTATAATTACCATTTAAACATTCAACTTTTGGAATGTTGGACTTTAAATGGATTATGATATCATTTATAAATTTTCAATGATAATATCCATAATCATTGCCATTTTCTTGATTTGGAAATTGAAGAAAAATTAAGTAAAATAAATAAATTATCTTGAAATTTGTTTTAATATTTACATATTTATATATATAATATACTTTTAGGCCATTTTAATTCATCTATAAGCTTTTTATGATCTTCCACCAACCTCATGTCTTGATTTAGCATTTATTTATAGACCACTATGTCATAAATAAATTATTATTAAAACAAATATTGAAATATAATTTTTTTTATTTATAAAATGTTGACTTAATAATATAAAAACTTCACAATACACATAATATGTTGTCAGTATGTTGGATATCTAAGAATTGTGATCAATAAATAAATATATATGCAATCTATATGGATAACGAAAAACATCTAGTTCTTCTTAAAAAACAAAAACACATATGTAATGAAAATTATAATAATAAAAGTTATGTTATTAGATTATATATTATTATCTATTTTTTGGTGGAATCAAAAAGTTTCTATCATCTATTATTTTTTTCTCAAACACATCAAATTACTCAACTTTTTCTTCTAAATTGTTTCTTTCACGAAAGTAGTTTTATGTATTGAAATGATATATTTAATAATGAATCCAAATAATTATTCACAAAGTTTTACCTTTATATAGTATTAATAGAAATGAATTTAGAAAAATTGAATTGTTATTATCTTTAATGAACATATTATCAAATTATTCGTAAATACATGTTAAAGAAATGTACCATATGAGTGTATTCAAAAATAAGACTCCCAACCATTCATAATTGATATTCTCATTTATACTCTTGAGAGAAACTATTCATATGGAGAGTAGTCCATATTTTTTTCTATATATAAAATTTAATACATTATATCATCTTTATTTATGGTCTCTACATATTTTTTTATGATAATAAATGTTGATCTAGAACTGATTGGGGGAACTTACTCTAAAAAGGTCATTTTGATTTCTTGGTTGATTCACTAGATTTTCTTGAGGAATAATACTAAGTCATTTAGAAAAGAATGAAATTTTTAGAGATCATTCAAATTGAATATATAATTTTTAGTATAATATGTTCGATATTGATGTTTACATTCTTCTTGTATTATATCATGTATGAGAGAAAGTATTTCTGAAAATCTAGTGTCACTCAATCTGCTACAAACATTCAAATTGTATAACCTCAATATAGATTAATATGTTGTGTATTTTATAAAATTATTAAAAAATTGTATCTTAGATTTGGTATTTAACATTTCAAAATGCTTTTTAAAATCAATATGATCATATTCAATTTCAATTTTAATTTATTCTATGTGATCTACATCATCATTTACTATTGTATTCATCCCATATGATCTATAAAATATATTATCACATCAATAGTTGTGAATATTTAGTTTTTCCTATGTTTGGTACAACATTTATACCTCTGATTTGTTCAATGGAAAAAAAATGCACTTCAAACTCTTCTAGAGTTATGTTTCATGAATAAAAACAACATAAACATATACAATGTGTTTGAAAAGGTTTTTATGTGTTCATTATTTAATATATGATTAACACATTAACTACATCGTTAAAATATTCTTTCAAATGATTAGAATTCAACCCTTTTAAATTAATCTATATTTTATTGGGTTCAAAATATATTAATTTTTTATGACAAATAAATAAATGCCCAGAATATATTCATTATCAAGGTTAATGTTATTGATATTTCAAATAAGATGAAACCAACATTTGAATGTTCCAAATAATTTTAGTATTATTTAAAGGAAATGGGTAATTGAATTTAAGAAAAGAATCACTCTACTATGTTAGGATTTATCCATTGACATTATCCAAATTTGAATGTTATAGACAAATTTCATGTCACCATCTTTATCTTTTGAAAATTTATTATTTAATTTTGTTACTTATGTATCATGACCCATCTCTTCTATACATGATTTTATGTTTCATGAACTCTTAGAGTAGTAGTCTTCTTATACTGGCATCTAGTGAACATTTTTTATGACAATTTCTCAGTGTAGTTAAATAAATATAGATGATATGGGGGCTGAGATTCATGTAAGAAAATATAATAATCTCTTATGGAGATGAAGCTAATGAGAATGGTGTTTATCATCTTAAAACATTTTAAATTACAATATCATAATTTATAATATCAAATATCATCTCAAAAACATGTAATAATTAAAAATGATTAATTTTCTACTTTTAAAACCCCTCATAAAATTCTTTTTTAATAATACCAAAAAATGACACATTTTTTCAATAATCTAAATGGAATCGGAACCCCATTTTCTAAAATAATTTTTAACATCAAGTGAGAATGTTTAAAATAATAATCAAATCTCGTTAATAAAAAATTATATTTTTAAAATCATTTACATGGAAAGATATACACTTATAAAATTTTTAAAAAATAATGGTTCACATTGAAATCACTCTATTCGATTTAAAACATTGAATCGGTTTTAGTTCATCTAAAAAAACTTATTTTTTCACTTAAAAACATACATTATTTCTTTAAAACAAGTATTATATTTTTAATATAATATTTATGATTGAAACTAACATAAAAATGAAAAATAGTTCACCAAAATAAAACAAATATTATGAAATATACCATAAATATTTTTTAATGTTCACATGAATAAATCATTTTTCTGTAGAAGGTCACAAATTGATAGTTTAAATCCTAACGTGACTACCATGGGCTAGCATCCTAATTACTAAGGATCCAATGGGATTCATTAAAAATTAAATCATGAGACTATTAATTTTTAAAAAACAATATTCATAAAATATAAGACAAGATATAGTATCTGTAGAAACATGGGTTTTGGCCCTGTCAGACTTTGGAATATTCTTATGAATAATTCCAGATCTAGGCGCGAAGACAGCGTGTAATTCAGAGGCCCGATGTACCTGAAATTAATTTTATAAAAATATTAAGTATTTTTATACTATTCACGTGTTGGGGGTGTGATATATTCTAAATGGTAGCTTATAATAGGAATTTGAGGGCATAGTTACGTCCGAAGCATGCCGTCTACCCCAGGCGGGGTGTAAACTTTCTGCGCGTGGGCCTGCTGTGAGAAAAGCCACCATGGGAATTTTTGTAAATAAATGGAAAAATTTATATTTGTTCATTGGTTCAAATAACTATTGAACAGAGTCTCATATCACAATTCTGAGTACACCGTTGTGTTCAGAACGCCGTGTTTACCCTAGGTGTCACATAATCGTTGTCGGCACAGGGTGTCAGGTCAGGGGCATGTCCAGCCGGGAAGTGGACATGATATTTGTTATAAAAAAATATCTAATATTCCTCACTCTCCCCACCTCCTTGTACGCTCATCACCTCTCCCCTCCTCCTATTCTCAATGAACCACCCAAATTAATCAAAAATTGACTCGTTGAGCACTGTATTTTTACGGCGGTTGCTTCTGGATCGAGCAGTGGCAGCAACAGAGCGCGCAAAGCATCGGCGATCCACCAAAAGGTATGCAGATTGAGTTTTAAAATATTGGATCCCTTTTATGCATTGTTTTTTTAAAATCGTTATAAGGGTTGTGTAGTTTGGGTCTCGAGCTTTCTAAAACATGTTTCAGATCCGAATATGAGGCCCCGGGGTGCTTCCAGTGGTTCCCGGAAGTTTTTTCGGGGGAAAACCAGGATTTCGGCGGCAGCTATGGAGGATTCCATCAAGGTAAGAGGAGATACGGCGGTGGCGTGGCGGATTTCAGCTCCGGTGTGGTGAATTCTGGAAGGCGGCAGCGGTCCGTTCCGACAGACGGTGGTTTCTGGCGACGCTGCGGTGGTCCGGCCAGATTTTTCCGGGGGTTCATTAAACCCCCATTACTCACAAACCGTAACTCCGATTTGTGATCTGTTTGCAGAAACGTGTTTTTTTCATCGAGATGGACCTTTTGAATTCACTTTGATAATTTTATGAGTCGGTTTCATGGCCCAGGGCTATGAAACACTTAAATAATAATAATATTTTATTATTATCCAACTTCGTCCTGCCGTAACTTTTACATAGATCTTCTGATTGACATGTCGTTAGTGACATTGTGATCTTGATAGTAAGGCGGACTTTTCTGGATCAGTTTTGGGTGCTAGGACGGAGATCAAGATGTGGGCCCCACAAGGCTGGTTTTTGGCGTTTATAGAGAAACACGACTTTTCCACCAGGTGTCTGTTTTGGAAAAATCAGTAGTCGATCCCGTGTGTTTTTATGTGGGGATCGCAATGGTGGAATCTGCTTGATGAGTTTCGGGAGCGTGGTATGGGCCCCACCTGGGCTAGCTTTGGTGAATAGTACCATTTTCACTGGGTGTTCGTTTGGGATGATCGACTAGTCGATCCCGTGTGTTTTTACGAGGGGATCACAATGGAATTCTCTGCTTGATGAGTTTCGGGATCATAGTGTGGGCCCCACATGGGCTAGCTATGGTGAATAGTGCATTTTTCACCAGTTGTCCATTTTGAGTGAGTAAGCACCCTATAAAATGTTTTTTTCTATGTGGATCGCGATGGTGGACTCAGTATCGGCTTGGAGGTGTGTAGTGTTGTGTTGTGGTGGGTCACTCAGGTTAGCGACGCTTGGACCAGCAGTGGTTGAGGGTACTCCCTTGGTTTGTTACTATGAGGGTTCGCGTGACATCACAACCTTTGTATAGGTTTGTGATCCTCTTGATGGGATGTGTAATCTATTATAGTTGTGGAATCCCTTCGGTGGGCCCAGAGCAGGATCCTCTAGCATCGTTTCCCTAGATCGGGTTCTTGGTATCGCTATTACCGCTTATCCACGGGCGGTGGTCCCCTATCTAGTAGTTTAACCCCGTAGGGTTTGTGGCATCATCGGGAATATAATCCCCTATGTGGTGGTCCATGCTTCATAGGGTTGTGGCATCGCCTGTTATACGATCCACTACTCAGCATGAGGATTTCGATAGGGGTGCGGTATCATTTGTTATACGATTCAGTACTCAACGCGTAGGTTCTGTAGGGTTGCGACATCGTTAGTTCGATCCCCGACAATGTGAGATGTACCAGATAGGGATTTCAGTTTCATTGTGACCGTCATGACATGGGTGACGATCCTCTATCTGAGTGACGTGTTTCTGTCGATCTCCAGACCGAGTTGTGGTATCCCCCAGTAGATCCTGGTAGTAATGCATATCTGTGAGATCTTTGAATAACATATCGGGTTGTGGAAAACCCCAACGGATCTTTGTAGTGATCCCCTACCTGGGAGATCTTTTAATATTGGTGTGGGTTCTAGTATCCCCAAGAGGACCCTAGGAGTGATCCCCTATCTGAGGATTTTGGTGTGTTTTCTATTTCAGCATGACATTCTTAGTGATAATATCTGAAAAGCGTGATCTCTTGGGTGAGCATATGATATGTTTGTATGGGACCTAATGGAGTGTATCTCTCAGACGAGTGTCATTTGGGATGACAGTGATCATGGCGTGTGCTCTCCAAGTTGTGAACCGTTGTTGGTGAAGAGGTTGGTACCACATGTGGATTGGTACGTGATCTGAGTATATCTGGAATTTTTTGGTATACGTAAGAGCGTATATCTGAGCGGATGGTCATGGTATATGTATGGGTGTATACATGGGATGATGTTTGAGATATATATTTGTTCGTATACTTGAGCGGATGTTCAAGGTGTATGTATGTGCGTACACTTGGATTGAGCTGACTAGTTGTGTTTAGCTGAGGATGTTCATGAGATGGAGTTTCTCTCTCATCTGGGTTCCCTCTGGATGGGATGAGTAGACTGCTGCCTTTTAGATTCTCTATTTTGTTTTGGGTTTTTGGGGTGCCTACTGAGTATTGTTATATTCACCCTGTACGGGCTTTTCTAGAACATGTTTGGGTCCTATGCAAACCATAGGCATTTCGACAGATTCCCAGGAGGACACAGAGTAGGCAGAGCTAAGTGAGTATGATTGAACATGGAGTCTTACCGGATCTGTGCCAAGGAGCTTTCTGGTGGTGCATTTGGAAGCATACCCCCTTTTTTCAAGCAGTCTGGACGCCTTTGTGGTTTTCTTTGGTGGGCCCTATTCTTTCCCTTTAGTACATCTGTTGCACATTGGTTTGAGATAGATTTATACATGAATTTACTATTCAGTTATATATATATATATATGTATTGTTTCATGGAGGTGTATGTGGGTGTGTTTGTGTACAGGTACCATAGGCTAATGCCTCCCATGTGTGTGATAGACTACATGGGGCTAGTCTCCAGCCCCTGACCAATTTTAGGTGGGATTGGGGAGTCATGAGTCGAGCCCCATTGGGTCGGGTCATGATAGAGTGGTATCGGAGGAGGTTCAACAATTGGGATCTCGGAGTGTAGCTGGTATAGCTGTGAGTTTGGGTTGGGTTACATAGTGGCAGTGTTAGGATGTTTCAAGTTCGGCTTTCAGGCTAGGGACTCCAGTGTTGGTATGGTGGGAAACATATCCATTCACCAGGACTCTCACAGCCTACTTTTTTACATGGGATGTTCGTACACTGGTCATAGGGAAAACAATAATGGTACATGCATCATATGGGACTGTTTTTTCGATTTTCCCTCGTTCTTCTTGAGTCAGCTCTCCAGATATACGCTTTGAATATGGAGTATCTTTATTGTATTTTAGGATGCCTCCATGAAGATAGCCAGAGAGGGTTCCGCAGCGGGATTGTGGTGTTGATCCTCCCTGTGTAGAGGCTGTAGACCAGGGCACAGTTTCTGAGGCTTGACCTCTAGGTGTTCCGCCTGAGGGGCCACCACAAATCGAGCAGCTAGATGTGCTAACAGTGTAGGATGAGGATGTGTGTAGATTAAGTGTGATGCATGAGTTCTAGTGGCAGCGACCTCTGAGGTTTCAGGGTGATCTAGATCCTCAGGCGGTTGATGACTAGCTCAAAGCAGTCACCCATGTTTTTTGCCTAGTGAGGACACCTCAAGATCAGATCGTGGTCCTAGAGTAGAGCCTTCTTCATTTTTTTGTCGGGCGATGGTGGATTTTGGTGATGCAGTCCCATTATGAGGAGACGATCACGTGGGTAGAGTTTGAGTGGCTCTTCAGGGAAAAGTTCTATCCCGTGACTCTAAGGTTAGTGCAGATCCAGGAGCTTCTACAGATTAGACAGGAGGGCATGACTGTGTCAGAGTATTTAGCGAGGTTTATAGAACTGTCGTGTTACTCCCTGGATATGTTTGGGGACCTCTCTTTAGGGCTTAGACCTTTATGCTAGGACTACGTAGACATCCGGGTAGGTTTCGTTTTATTGTGTCTGCCCACCTATGTTGTAGTGCTAGAGTGATCATTGGTGGTGTAGAGCATTCAGGCTGAGGAGATTCCGTTTGTAAGTAATAGGCTTCCGAGATTTGGGACTTCGTCAATTGGATTGGCATATGTTATCCGGTGGCAGGTGCAAGTGTCGGGATGTGGCTAACGTTTCAAGAGGCGACCCCAGGATGGAGGATCTGAGGCTCAGGGATCACAGGGCTAGCATTCAATTTTGGGTCAGTCGCAGGAGAGGCGGTGTTATGATTGCGAAGATTGGGAACATCTTGTCGCGATTTTCCAACCCATCGTGCTACTGGGAGGGAGTCGTTTGACAAACTTCCTTGGCAGAGGCAGCGTCTCGAGTATGGTGGTCCGAAAGGCGGCGAGCGAGGAGATGGAGTCGGTGCAACCGAAGGAGGTTGTAGGCGGTATCAGTTGAAACCACTCTCACCCCCAGGCGGTCCAAGCCAAGATCAGGGAGTTGGAGTACATGGGTGAGGACAGCTGCATTCCCTAGAGGCAGTTGACCTAGTGGCTCCATAGATGGTGGAGGTATGCTCGGTGTCCTTTCTACTTTACATAGTCGTTTTGGTAGACACTGTTTAGTGGTACTATTCCCTTTCCTTTCCTTGCTCGATTTTTATCCAGGGCATTGGTAAGACCCTGTGAGGGTGTTGTTCGACATGCTTTGAATGCTTGAAGAAGATAAATTTTCCCCCATCGATATGAGTCTTTGTGATGCAATAAAAACCATGCTGGAGAGTCAGTGCCTCCCAAAGCTAATAGTTTTGTGGTGCAGTGGATGAGTCCCTCTGACTTATGTGTTTGGGTAGGGGTGTTTGTCGGTGGACTCACTGGTGTGGGAATTCCAATACGGAGTTCGGTTTCTTTCCCTCGTACTTATGGATTTTCAGGGATGAAAAATCTTACGGTGGGGAGGATGTAGTGACCCGCGTTTTGGCTCTCTCAAACATTGAAATATTCCTATGAATAATTCCAGAGCTAGGTGCGAAGACGACGTGTGATTATGAGGCCCGATGAGCCTAGAATTGATTTTATTAAAATATTACGTTTTTAATACTATACACATGGAGGGGGTGTGATATCTCATAAATGAAAGATTAGAACGGAAATCTGAGGGCATGGTTGCATCCGGAGCATGTCGTTTACCCTAGGAGGGGTGTAAATTTTGTGGGCGCGGGCCTGCTGTGAGAAAAGCAACCAGAGGTGTTTTCGTAAATAAATGGAAAAGTGTATTTATGAGAATCGGCTCGAATAACACTTGATCAATGTCTCAGATCACAATAATGAGTGTGTCGTTGCGTTCAAAAAGTTGTGTGTACCGTAGGGGTGACATAATCATTATAGGCATCAGGTGTCGGGTCGTGGGCGTGACGGGCCGGGTAGTGGAGCTGATATTTGTTTTAAAAAACAAATATCTAATATTTCTCTCTCTACCCCATCCCCTTGTACGCTCATCACCTCTCCCCTCCTCCTCTTCTCAACGAACCACCCAAATCAATCAAACAAGTTTTCGTTGAGCTCTATTTTTGAGGGCGATCAATTCTGGATTGAGCAGTGGCAGCAACATAGCACGCAAAGCGTCGGCGATTCACCAAAAGTTAGGTGGTTTGAGGTTTAAAATCCTGGAACCCTAATATGCATTGTTTTTCATGAAATCGTCATAAATTTTGTGTATTTAGGGTCCCAAGCTTTCTGAAACTTGTTTTGGATCTGAATTTGGAGCACCGGAGTGCTTCCGGTGGTTCCCGGATGTTTTTCGGCAGAAAATCCGGATTCTGGTGGCGGCTATGGTGGATTCCGGCGAGGTCAGTGGTGGCGCGACAATGACGCCACGGATTCTGGCTCTGGCATATAGGAATCTGGTAGGCGGTGGTGGTCCGGTCAGTCAGGCGGTGGCTTCCGGCGAACCTGCGGCTGTCTAGCCAGATTTTTCCGGGGGTTCTTTAAACCAACATAACTCGCAAACTGTAACTCCGATTTATGAGACGTTTGTGGCAACACATTCCTTGTGTAGAGGCGGACCTTTTGAACTCACTTTTTTGGAATTTTATGAGTCGGTTTCATTGTTGAGGGCTACGAAATGTTGAAATAAAAATAATATTTTATTATTATCCAACTTTGACCCGCCGTAACTTTTACACTGAGCGTCTGATTAACGTGCCATTAGTGATGTTGTGATCCTGAAAGTAAAGAGGAATTTTCAGGATAGATTTTGGGTGCTGGGACATATATCAGAATGTGGGCCCCACTAGGCTGGTTTTGGGTGTTTACGGAGAAACACGACTTTTCCGTCGGGTGTCCGTTTCGGACATACAAGTAGTCGATCCCATGTGTTTTTTCTAGGGGATCGCAATGGTGCAATATGCTTGATGACTTTCATGAGCGTGGTGTGGGACCTACCTGGGACGGCTTCGGGGAATAGTATTGTTTTCACCGGGTGTCTGTTTGGGATGATCGACTAGTCAATCCCATGTGTTTTTCTAATGGGATCACATTTGTATGATCCGCTTGATGAGGTTTGGGATCATAAGGTGTGCCCCACACGGGCTAGCTATGGTGAATAGTGCCTTTTTCACCGGTTTTCCATTTCGGGTGAGTAAATAGCCTATCCTGTGTTTTTTTTCGTGTTGATCGTGATGGTCGCCTTGGTATCAGCCTTGGAGGTGCGCGGTGTGGCGTTGTGGCGAGTCGCTCAGGTTAGCGCTTTTTGGCCAAGAAGTGGTAGAGGGTACTCCCAAGGTTTGTTCCTACAAGGTTTCACTTGACATCACAACATTAGTATAGGTTTTTAATCCTCTTGATGAGATGTTTAATCTATTAGAGTTGTGGCATCCCTCTAGTGGGCCCGGAGCAGGATCCTCTAGCATCATTTTCCTAGATCGGGTTATTGGTATCGTTGTGACTACTTATCCACGGGTGGCGATCCCCTATCATGCAGGTTAACCCTGTAGGGTTTTTGGAATCATCGGGAATATGATCCCCTACGTGGTGGGCCGTGCTCAGTAGTGTTTTGGAATTGTCAAGTATACGATCCCCTATTCATAATCAGGATTTCAGTAGGGGTGTGGTATCATTGATTATACGATTTAGTACTCAGAGCATGGTTTCTATAGGGTTCCGACATTGTTAGTTTGATCCCCTACAACGCAAGATTTAATAGATAGTGTTTTTGGTATCTTCGTGACCATTGTGACACAGGTGATGGTCCTCTATCTGAGTAACGTCTTTCAATCGAGCGCCAGATCGGGTTGTGGTATCCCCCAGCGGATCCTGACGGTAATGCCTATCTGTGAGATCTTTGAAAAACATATCGGGTTGTGGAATACCCCAGTGCATCATGGGAGTGATCCCTTATCTAGGATATCATCGAATACAGGTGTGGGTTCTGGTATCCCCTAGCAGAACCCAGGAGTGATCCCCTATCTGAGGAGTTTGCTGGTTTTGCTGTTTCAGCGTGACATTCTCAGTGATAATATCCGAAAAGTGTGATATCTCAGGTGAACATCTGGGATGTATTTGCAGGACACAATGGAGTGAATCTCTCAGATGAGTGTCATCTGGGATGACAGTGATCGTGGCATGTTCTATCCATCTTGTGAACTTTTGCTGGTGAAGAGGTTGGTACCTCATGTGGCTTGGTGAGTGAGCTGAGTATATCTGGATGTTTTTGGTATACGTAAAAGTGTATATCTGAGCAGATGTTCATGTTATAAGTATGGGCGTATACGAGTTCAAATGTTCGAGATATATTTTTTTGGCATATACCTGAGTGGATGTTCAAGGTGTATGTATGGGAATACACTCAGATTTAGCTGACTAGTTGTGTTTCACCGAGGATGGTCACGAGATGGAGTTTCTCTCTCATTTGGGTTCTCTCTGGCTGGGAAGAGCGGACGGTTGCCTTTCAGTTTCTCTCTTCTGTTTTGGGTTTTTGGGGTTCCTACTGAGTATTAGTATACTCACCCATGTATGGGATTTTCCTACACATGTTTGTGTCTACTGCAGACTAAAGGCCTTTCAACGGAGTCCCAGGAGGACCCATAGCAGGCAGAGCTGAGGGAGCATGACTGACCATGGAGTCTTAGCAGAGCTATTCTGACGACCTTTTCGGTGGTGCATTTGGCAGCATAACCCCTTATTCCGAGTAGGTTGGACACCTTTTTAGTTTTCTTTTGTTGAGACTTATTTTTTCCTTTTTGTACTTCTATTGCACTCTGGTTTGGGATAGATTTATGCATGCATTTACTATTTAGTTTTATATATCTCTGCACTGTTTCATGGAGGTGTATGTCGGTGCATGTGTACAGGTACCTTAAGCTAATTCCTACCATGTGTGTTATAGAGTACTCGATGATAGTCTAACCCCTGGCCTACTGTATGAGGGCTTGGGGAGTCGCGGCTCGAGCCCCATTGCGTCAGGTAGTGACAATATCGATGAGTGAAACTGGAAATTTTGAGTGGAAAATTATCCAGAGGTGGACCGAATAATGTTTTCTTCAGCAGATTGGGTGTGGTGAGATGGTAGCCACCACATGCATGTTGTTCAAAATATATATTTATGGATGGGTTTTTTGTAACATAAGTTAACCATGTTCACATTTTTAATATTATTCATTCAATAAAATTAATTATTAGACTTGGGTTATTTAATTATTTATGTTTCTTCATTTATATATGTTAATTTTATAAATTCTATATGCTCTAACTGAATTCATGATCTGAAAATAAATTTTTCTACCATATGTTGGGGTTATGTTAACTCTATTTATTTTGATAATGTAACATGTATATTGCAATATATTTTTCCTTTTTGAAGATAAGAAATTACTATTTTTTATATATTTTTGTTTTCATATATCAAGTAATTTTAGTAAACATAAATCTATTTTTTAATATTTTGTTTAAATTATATGAATAGTTATTTAAATATACCATTTTATACTAAGACTTCATAACCTCAAAAAATATTTGGAAGCCTAAAATAATTATATATATAAGGGTGTTTATATTTGGTGTGAGGAAAAAAGGATTTGTTCTATATCACCAATTATCTACTTATGACATCCTACAAGAATCACATAATAATAATCAGAATAAATCCAATAAATGGGAAATAGACTACATAAAACAATAAGCAAATGGATTGTTAATAATGAAGATAAAATCATACGGTTAATTTTTTTATTAATGTGACAATATGCCTTAAATAAATAAATGGGTGAAAATATTATTAAATTAATATGATTTTTATAAAACAGGGATACCATTTATCAATTACTAATAAATATTATTTGAATAAAAATTGGATCATATGTTTTTATTCTTTTAAAAAAATATATCCATGAATTTATCCTGAAATATATTAGTAATCATGAATAATATTTTAGTCATGATTTGAAAAAACTTTATTAATCTATTTATTCCTTTAAAATTAAAATAATCACATGAATATCGTTTTCCATGGTGCATTCCATATGTATTAAAACGGGAATTTTGAAACCAATTTTAGATTTGTTTTTAAAGATATGTCATCAAGAAGAAAAATAAATTATAACAAAAACATTATAAAATAAAATGAATATATAAAACCAATACAAATTGAAACAAAAGTGTCGAAGATATTGGAAATTAAATTAAATAAAGTCTATGATGAAAACCTACCATAAAATATAATTTGGGTACAAAAATAAATATATAATACATATGTTTAACCCAAAACACAAACAGAGGAGGTATGACCTATAGTTTCTAAATTTCAATATCACTCGCAATTAATATTAGCTGACTATGTGATCAAAACATGTAATACAACCTACGCCTCTTAAGGAAAACAAAAATGATCCCTATATAATACCTTAATTAAGATAGAGAGACACCAATCTTTTTAACAGCTAATATATAGTCTCCCATTTGAGAAAAAAATAATACATATATAAATAATACATTCCATTAACATTAACTATCCAAAATTATGAACACAATTGAAAATGTGCCTCCTTTGGAAAATCCATTTGAAAATTCACTGTAAAAGAATTCATATTTCTTGGTCCAGTTGTAAAAAACTATTAAATCAATACTACTTTTAAATGAATGTAAAAAAATTTAAAACCCCATACTTGGAAATATATATAATGAATAAGAATTAAATAATCATTTTTAAATTAGAAAACATATATTTAAATCTTATAATCATATACAATTTTACACAAACATATCTAAAAGTGTTTAATCCAAATATTCATATATTTTCATGTGAATACATGCATATGAATAATATGTATACATACACCCTAATTCAAAATATCTATTATTATAAAATATTAAAAGAGGAATCAATAACATCAAACACAAATAAATAACACAAGAAAAAAAAGAAAACATAAGAAAACATATCAAACAAGGAAACCCCAACTAATCACTATCATGAACTCATTCTTTAAGAAAATATATTTCTCAAATAACATTGAATAATTTCAAAATAGTAATTTATATTATGGAAGACATCATAAATATTAAATGGAAAAATATTTAATATATCGTTTTAATGAAGATTAAAAACAATTCCAAATCCACAAGAACCCAAATATAATTAAGTTATATTCTTATAAAAACCTTGAGAAATAATAATATTTCAATCCAATAAATCATAAATTAAAATTATAATTTTAGGGAAAATGATATCAAACACTAAATAACATGAAACCAATTATGGAGCAGATAACCCACAAATAAACATATGTAGGGAAGCCATAAAGGGTGAAAACCATTCAAAAATCACAATTGGGAAATGAGTGATGGAGCCACAATGGAAAATGGTAAGGAATAGTTAGATTGAATAAAAAGAAAAACACCAAAAGAAATTAAAATAATTAAAATCCAAAATAATGTGTATTTTAGAAAATATATAATCAAAAGCACCATATGTGGATCTCAGACAAGTAATCAATCAGTGGGGAGGAAGACTAAAGAACATACCTTGGATTCAATATATGATTCATTTGAGAGAATGAAGTGATATCATGTATGAATGCTTGGATTCATTAAATCCATGGATTCGTTAGAGATTTGATTCATTCAAGCCTTGGAATCAATCATCGGATTAGATTGATACTTTATTCAATCCTTGATTTGTGCCTAGATTCAATGAAGAGGAGCACCAGCTACAAGTGGCTTCTGTGAAAAGAATTAGACATCAAGAAAAAAAGTCACATTTAGGGTTCTTCAAATAGATCATGATACTTTTATTAGTGCTTCCAAAAAAGAGGCAATGAAGATAAATGTTTTCATTATTATATTAATAAGCTTTGTTAAAATTTATTTTTGTCGAAACAAAAGGAGTGCTGAAAAAAAAGCTATCTTTGTCATCCCTCCAAATATAACGGTCATAAAGGATTTAGAATTAAATTATGAATTAGAAAATTAGTAATTTTTTATATAATTATATATATATTTATTATACTATTATAAATATATAAGAATATAATAATTTATTTATAGTTAAATAAAATATTTACAAAAATATTTTATTTATCATTATAAATATATAATTATATAAATATTGTAAATATACATTTACAAGTATATTTTTAAATATTTTTATTGTTTTTTATTTACTATTATTAATATATTTGTATCATTAAGAATATATTTATAAATATAAATATAAAAAACTGATAAATATATATAGATACAAATATTGTATATATATTCATTATTTATGTATATTTACTATAATTTCGCAATTTTAAATATATTAATATCATTATATATATTAATATAATTATATATATATTAAAAATATTCATTAATTAATATTATTTATTATTATTTTATAATTAATTTAATATGTAGATAATTATTTATTATAATATTAATATTTAATTAAAAAAATAATATTATTATGTTTATATCATTATATATATTTATATAATTATATATATATAAATAGAAATAGAAATGTAAATAGAAATAGAAATAGAAATATCGTAAATATATTCCTTATTTTCATAAATTTATTATAATATTAAAATTATTTAAATATTTATGACTATATAAATTTTTTTTTGGAAAAACATTAATTTATTTATAATTATATATTTTTAAATTTATAAAAAACGGAAATTTAAATTTATAAATATATTTATGAAATAAAAATTTATTTTATTTAAAATAAATAAATAATTATTATATGATCTTAAATCTATTCGTGTAAAAAATGTGTATAATTGAATAATTATGAATGAGTTCAATTTTAAAATATTTAAAGAATGGATATTTATTAAATTAAATATTAATTATGAAAGAAAAATGGATATATATTAAAATACAGTAGAAAAAATATTGAAAATATTAAATAATATTAATTAAATGTATTTAAATAAATAATATACAATGATTAAATTAATAAAAATATTAAAAATAAAAATAATAAAAATAAATTAATACAAAAAATAAATAAATAAAATTTAATTATAAATAAACCAATTGACAATGAAACAAGAATAAAGCAATTAATAGAATATTTTAATTCTGATTTTATCTTGATTAATCACACATTCCAAATACGTGAGCATACAAAACTATCTTTTATGGAAATCACGTGAGAAAATAAATATTATACATAAGACATGAATTATCTCTTATCCTTATATATACCAAACTAATAATTGGTAAACCAATAGTTTTTAAGGTATTATGAAATGAATAAAACATAAACATGGAATGAAATTTGTTGGCACCAAAATATTGAACGCAAAGAAGGGAAGAAAAAGAAGCATGCACGCTGCCTCACGAAGCTCCGACATGGAGCTCCCCCCGAGCAATGTGGCTGCCGCGAAGCAAAAGAGGCGGTACGGCTCTGCGAACGCCCTGACGTTCGCGACCCGCCGCAATTCACCTGCCGCCCCTTTGCGTTGCGTGAGCTCTGCTTCACAGCACCCCTTGCCTATAAATACTTGGCTCCCCCTGAGTCCAGGGGACGGACAATCCGACCTTTCAGCTTCTCAACCCCCGAATCACGAAGCACCCTTCACCCCGGGAATCATGAGCTCTGCGAGGTATTTTTGCTTTGTGAGATTCCTTCACTTTGTCTTGTTTTGAGCCCCTCTTCCGAGAGGGATGCCCTTCGCGAAGCCTAAGGGCATCCGTGAAGGATGGGGATTCCCAAGGGAACCTGGGCATCCGCAGAGCATTTATGCTTTGCGAAACACCCATCCTATACTAGTGATCCACATGCCAAGGCAAGGTCACTGCACATCGCGAAGCACACTGCTATGCAGCAGCTTGCTTCGCGCAGCACCTCTGCTTTGCGGGGTAGTGCTCCGTGAATACTATTCCACTTCGCAAAGCACCTCCCATTCACACACTTCCCCATGCTAAGGCCAAGGCAGTCCACTTCGCGAAGCACACACCTTTTCTTGGAAATTCCTCTTCCCATGAAACATTCCTGGTTTTCACGATGTTATTTCAAAGTCCCGTGGACAACACCACTCATAGCGTTGCTTCGCCTAATGATTCTTCTCATAGGCACGCTAATGGCTATTGCTTCTTCTCATAGACATGATAACGTGGACCCATCGATGGTTCGCTCTGCGACCCCCGTTGACCATGGCCTTTCCAGTACCTTCCCTCCCCCAAGGAGCAGAGGGTTCCGGCCATGTAAGTCCTTGGGGTGTGAAGTAAACCCACCTTGTCTGAGATGCAGGATGTTAAACTGCCAAACACCTCATCCTCAACACATGACATTAAACTGTGATCTGACCTTGTTCCTCGCACGCTGGGTCCCAGCAGCTCGGACATTATTTACGCCACTCGTCTTCACAGGAATGGAATCACCCTCACATGGGATGATATATTTCTTATCAGAGTGGCGTGTGTCCACAGGAGAAGGGAAACCACCTTGGTGTGAGCCCCAAGCCCCTCTTGCGGAGGGTAGCACCCATGCACCTCCGTACTTCCGCACTGCCAAGGCCAGTGGAGGGTGTGATAGGGGATGAGGCACCTTCCATCTTCGGTCCCAAATCCCTCTCCCGCTGCACTTTTCCGCACTTGGGGCCTCCATCCTGGAGTATGTCCCAACACCATGGGTCACCTAACGTGTAAGCCCCTCTTCATTTCTCACAGACTCGCCCTTCACGACATGATCGCCAGGTCTCTGCTGCCTCTTGTTTCTCACACCGAGCACGACTCACGTGGGCTTAGAGTAATCATTGGCTAGGATAATACCTCGTCTAGCATGACGTTAAACTGTATGCCATCGTCCAGCATGACGTTAAACTGCACATCCATTTGAACTACGAGGTCTTTAATCCTTGTCAAGGCACGTTACATAGGAAGCCTCCATGAGGTTCAAGCCCACTGCCCTTCCTTTATTCACACCTATTTCGACCCTCGTCCAACATGACGTTATACTGCATTCCAGTCCAACGGCAAGCCGTTGTGACCAAGCCGAACTATGAGGACTTTGATCCATGTCAAGGCACAATATGTAGGAAGCCTCCCTGAGGTTCAAGCCCATCTCCCATGGCACCATGGTCCTTTCTTCATGACTCTTCACTGGAACCCGCCATTTACATCCCGAACTACGAGTACTTTGATCCATTTTAAGGCATGGTACATAGGAATCCTAACGAGGATCAAGCTTACCACCAGTGGACCCACGGGTTTACCTCCACGTTAGTTCACTGACGAAAACCACCACCTGAACTATGAGGTCTTTGATGCATGTCAAGGAATGGTACATAAGAAGCTTCCATGAGGTTCAAGCCCATCACCTAGTCGTGCCGACCTCATTCACATCGGTTCACCCCCGTCCTGCATGACGTTAAATTGTATTCCACATCTCATTTGAACTACAAGGTCTTTGATCCATGTCAAGGCATGGTACGTAGGAAGCCTCCAGGAGGTTCAATCCCACCGCCCATCATTTCTGCACGTCAGGGTTCGCCTTCATCCCGCATGATGTTAAACTGCATTCCAGTCCAATGGTAATCCGTTGGTACTAACCTGAACTACGTGGTATTTGATCTGTGCTAAGGCATGGTACGTAGGAAGCCAACCTAAGGTTCAATCCCAACAATCATTGGCCCAGACCGTATCCTTTTCGTTGTGCCAAGCCCCTCATTTTCTCCTAAACTACGAGGACATTGATCCATGTTAAGGCATGGTACATAGGAAGCATACCTGATGTTCAAGCCCACCACTCATTGGTCATTCCGACTTCATTCACGTCGGTCCACTAACACATGGTCCGCCTAGTGTGTAAGCACCCCACACCATCGGACCAAGGTCCACATTCACGTCTCTTCGCTTACGATGCCCATCAGACCAAGGTCCACACTCACGTCGGTCCACTAACACCTGGGCAGCCTACTGTGTAAGCCCCCCACACCATTGGACCAAGGTCCGCATTCACGTCGGTTCACTGACGATTCCAATCGGACTATGTTCCACACTCACATTGGTTCACCGACAACAACATCAGGCCAAGGTCCACCTTCACGTCAGTTCACCAGAACCACCCCTAATTACGCGGACTTTGATTCCATACCACGAGGATATGTATGAGGTCTCTTCAAGGCTCAAGACCAACTTTATTGTCACCCTTACGATGGTACCATTTCATTCCCTTTCCACGCCATCCATCCATCCATCATCCACCCTGATTCTTACCCGAGCCACCATATCCTCGCGAGATCATGCCACTCCACTCCCCTCCACAGCGTTTGGGAATATGCCCACGAGCTGGCCCCAATATTGGAATCCCTTCAAGGGAAATTCCTCAATCCGATCCATTCCAGCTAGTGTTCTGATCAGGCCGATCTGTCTCTGCCAGACGTTAAACCTACTGTATACCATGTGTTAAACATAGGAAGCTAAGGAAAACCTTATATACATGCCTATGGCATATGATTCCACGCGCTCGTTGTGGGATGCCTTGGGCTTCTGCACCCTCGTGAAGCCCTATGAGAAGGGACAAAAATATAGACACGCCAATTCCCTAGCGTTCAGACACGCTACTAATGCCTCAACGTGACTACTACCCCGACTGAAGGTTGATGCCCTGACCGGACCCTTTGGAATGTCCTAATAGAAGTAGTTTAATTAACCGGCGTCCATGGAAACATGGCACTGGGAAGAGTTTCACGAATAATATATTAAATCTATGAGGGAGACCCGGACTAGGTGACGAGTTCTGAGGAGGAATCCATGGAAGGAAGAACCGACATCCCTTCATCCCGGTTTCGATCGAGGAGAATACGTCCCTGAATAAGGAGCGAATGTCCCCCACCTTTGAAAGCGGGAATGCGGGGAAACAGCATCACGTCCTCACATACGGATGTGTGTGCCCCGACGAAAGCGTTGGAAACAGAAATAGTGAACCTGATGTGAAATTATTTTCCTCAATATAGAGATTAGTAGAATTAGAGATATCTGTAGATTAATGTGTCACTAGATCCAGATATCCAATGTCGGGTCCCGCCAAAAAAATAGCAGGCCTGGCGTGAATCTCACCAGAAGTTGGTGCAGTAGAATGTGGGGAATTCCGTTCTACAACGTTGTCAGCATGGATCCCTCTTACCGGCCACGGAGGATGGAATGATGCTAGGGCACTGGTTGTCAATCCTTTTCCTCGTAGTGTTGATGAGTTGATCTCCCTATTTCCCAGGAACCAGGTTGCTGCTATGGAGACATGATCACTGCCCGCTGGCCTACGCAGAGGTGGGGGTAATACCAGCACATCCACTCTGCGTGGCTCCACTACCGCCACAAAGGACTCTACATCCGTGTATACGGGATGCCCACGTCCCCTCTCCCCGTCAGAGATCATCCAATAAAGGTTGATCAACAACCTTGTACGCAGGTACGAGGAGGAAGGGGTCATCCCAACTCGGGATATGGCCTGCCTGGACTTGGAGGCATCCCAGAACCGCCGTCAACGCCTCCCTCAAAGGAAGCGTAGGGAGCCCATGTTCCCCACCCCAATGTTCAATCGTTTCGGGAGCCTGTCACCGGAAAACCTCGACGACTCCTCACCTTACGCTGATGATGCAGGTGATGTCCGGATCGTCCCGGTCAGAGTCCCAATCCAAGGGCTCCAGGAAAGGGCTCCCATCTGTCTGCGTCAGCGCCGCCGTCCGGCTTCGCTAGAGGAGCAGGTAGGCTATACCCTTGCACCACCTGCACCAGCTCATCTGACCTGGAGTCAGAGTCGAGCCAGAGCTGAGGACGCTCATCAAGGGGCGTCAACGTCAATAGCTACTATGTCCCAAGCCACTGCTGACATGCATCATGGATTCCCTGCATACACTGAGCAGGGGCACTCCTTCACCCGACCAGGACCGAGGCCCCAACTGCCCCATGGGCAGGTCAGGTTGGCTCTCGGGGTTGCAGGCCTGAGTGGTGATCGCCCTGAACCAATTCGCGGTGGTGTCACCCCGTACGGAGGGCCTCCCTGTACCACCATTCCACAGAGCATGGGCCTTCCCCGCTCCGAAGCTCGTCATGGAGGTATGCCTCATGCTACCCCCATCCCGAATGAAGACTTGCCCCGTGGAAGTGATGCTTGGTGCGGAAGCCTCTCCCACGCCCACCGTACAGGGTATGGAGTCCCACCTCCTGCACCTGATCATTGATGTGAAGGCACTTCCCATCCGATCCCTCTCCAATGTGGGGGTCCTCCCTACGTCCTCTCTACAACTGGTGCATGTCCTCCTCACCCTGGAAACCCCAGGAGTTAAGGTCAGCCTCGCTCTACCCACACCGACCATTGAGGTCCTCCCCATGTACCCTTCGACATTTTCCCTAGTTCCCCTCGCATCCCGGCTATCTCAAGAAGGTGTCTTCTCCACCATGGAGACAACGCCGCTCCATGACAACATGTTGAGAATCATCCTTATCCCAAAGAGCCATCTAGGGGCAGGAGAGCGGGTCGTCGCAGCCATAAGGAGAGTCCTAGGAAGGCCTGAGTAGAGGTCAAACAAGCCTGTTTCTCGGATTCGGAAGCGGAAAGAGACTCGGCGATGGAACCTCTTCCCTCCTCCTATGTGTGAAGGACTGGGGCAGGAATGAGGTGTGTCAGCCTCGTTCTCCCACAATGAAATTTCCACCGGAATTCCACCACTCTCCGCAGGTACATCCAGGAGGAATAAATTGTGGAGATTCTGCAGGTTCCGACTGTGAAATCACCACCGTCGTCACCAGAAGTTCTCTATACATCTACCAGAGATCACATAGAGCTATTTTGGGGACCAACGCCGGTAGAGCAATGGCGTGACCCATCGCCGGCGACCACAACTCCTGGGCCAGAAGCTATGGCTATCAGCCCATCGTATCATGATATCGCGGTCAGGTCACCTCACTCTTTAGAGGATGTCCCAGAATTCGGCGACCAGTCATCTCGTTCACCGTATTCTCCACCGATAAGATTACTATCCCAGCAGTCCACCTCGGTACAACTACCGGTCCCTCAACCGCCTCTGGTTGATGAGTGGTGCAATACGAAACCAGACCCTGAGTCAGTGCCCAAGAGCTTCGGAATCATTCTCACAGTGGATCACTTCCTGGAGAATTTCTGGCCGATGGCAGCACCGAATGTTTGTGCACATAAGTCCCTTACCCAGAGTAAGTAGGGTGATTCCACTGAACCCTATGGGTGACACACTTTTGGTTTCGTTATGAGCAGGTATTGTACCCCAGGAGCTGAGAGCACCTTGATGAAATCGGCGAGCAATGCTGCCTGATCGATTTAGCCACACTCTCTGTTGCCTAGTTCCCTGAGTCACCAGGCCGCTAGAGAAACCTTCAACGGAAATGCATTCAGAGTCTCAAAGTACTCCACAGAATCATTAGAGAAGCTACCCACCATGTTCAAGTCCGTGGCTGGGGACAATAAGCCACCCTCCTATTTAGTCCTATCCGGTTGCATCCCAATCTGTTAGGCGACTTTGAGGACATGCCCCCAATGAGGGTCGCGGTCCACATGGATGACGCAGAGGACAAGGAGGACGAGCTTGAATTTATCGATGGAGACTTACCCCCTGAGGGTGTACCGCCACTGTTGGACCCATCAGGGATGGTTACCCATCAGCAGAGGAACCTTCTAGGCCTCCCTATAACCACCGAGTCGCTGGTACTCAGTAGAAATGTCGGTAATGCTAAGGAGCATGTCGGAACCTTCAATAACTCTGACCTGTCTGCCTCTGTACATAAGACAGACAAAGATCCCGAGAAGGCCACACTATGACAATAGCTTTATGAACAGAAGAGGCCGATTGACGAACTCTTGTCCAAGCACGCTGCAGAACGGCGACCCAACTACAGTAATCCCAAGCTGGGGCAGCAGGGGAAGGAACAATTCCCCCCTGCGAGATGCCTCCAGCAAACCCTGATCATGGTGCTTCCACAGACAGGGAAAAATCCGGAACTCATGGCAAGAGGGCGCGATATGTCCCACCAAACCCTCCTGAACGATTGGGCAATCTGAGGAATCCAACCTAGGTTCCCCCAGCTGCCCCACAAGCCATTCTTCCAGTCTCTCCATGATCTGCTGAAGCCATCTACCATGTCGAAGAACCCGGCAACACGCTTGGGATTAGGGATCCCCGTTAAGACATGGACCCCATCCCTGATGATCTTATAGCATCACTCATCACCTGCCTCGATGAATTGTAAATGCGGAAGGTGGAAGTCCCACCGGATGGCGAGCCATATCCCGTGTGGGTGTATGATATGCCCGCACCCCCGGGTTTTGGGAACCCCACTTTCTCTCCCTTCAACAGGATAGGGGACCCGCTACATCCCTTGGCGCACTTACTTTCCTGGTGTGGCCCCATGTTGGGGGCACCAGCCCAGCAAGAAGCCGCCAAGCTCCGATGTTTCGTGCAGACATTGGAGGGCCCCACATTCGTCTGGTATAGCCAGCTCCCCATCGGATCGGTGACTGGATGGGAGGATCCCACCGGCAGTTCCTATACCAGTTTAGCTCCACCACATGAAATACTAGCATTGCAGACCTCTTCAAATAAAAACAAAGGTCTGATGAGTGAGTCACAGACTTCAGCTCCCGGTGGAAGGGACTTATGTACTCCCTCGATGTGCCACTAACTCAAAAGAAATTACTGATGATGTGTGTAGGGAACGTTAAAACGGAGCTGGTACCTTCCCTGATCACCCAGAACTACCATGGAGGGTTCCAAGATTTCTCAAATAAGGCTCAGCGCCTCAAGGAGGCTCTGCAACAGGCCAGTCAGGCACGTTTACTACCCCCAGTGATCGCACCTAGGAGGGCTGCCATAGACGAACCCGCCGCGGTGGCCCAAATAGACACTGTGATGTGTTTTATAGGAGTTACGGTGAGATGCCAGTACTAGATACTCATGTATCTGGTCACTGCCTGGGCCTCCCGTCAAACCATCGTGGGTTTAAGAAGCCTCTAAAAAAGATGCACCCTTCTCACGGTGACATGGTTGAGGTTGAAGTTGAAAAGAATATCAAATCCATCTTCGTCAAGGAAGTCCAATACCCCAAGTGGTTTTCCAACATTGTGCCAGTCAGGAAGAAAAACGGGCAGATCAGAGTCTGCATCAACTTCTGTGACCTCAATCGCCACTTCCCAAAGGATGACATTCCCCTCCCGGTGACCGAGTTATTGATTGATGCCATGGCCCGGTTCCAATCCCTCTCTTTCATAGATGGGTATTCTGGGTACAAGCAGATCTGGATGTCCCCCGAGGATGAGGATTCCACTGCCTTCAGGGATCCCCAAGGTACGTTTTGTTACCAGGTTATTCCCTTCTGCCTAAAAAATGCAGGTTCCACGTATCAGTGGGCCATGAATCACATATTCAGAACGATTCTTGGGATGCTGGTGGAATTATATGTGGATGATCTTGTGGTCAAATATCACCAGCGCCAGGACCATCTCAAAGAACACGAGAAAGTGTTCGGTTTCTTCCTATCCCGCCACCTGAAGATGAAACCGTTGAAGTGTGCCTTCAGGGTCACCTCTGGGAAGTTTCATGGATTTGTTGTTAGATATTTGGGTATTGAGATAGACCCATAGAAGATCAAGGACATTAGCCAAATGCCTCCCCCGAGAAATATTCGGGAACTTCGAGGTCTCCAAGGCCACTTAGCCTATATACGCCGATTCATCTCGAATCTCGCCAGCAAGTGTAATCCCTTTTCCTAGCTCATGAAGAAAGGCGCCACCTACGAATGGGATGAAGAGTGTCCGACCACCTTCGAGGAAATCATGCAGTATCTGCTCCAACCTCTGGTTTTGATGCCACCCATCTCTGGAAATCCACTAGTCCATTACGTGACCGCCCGGGAATGGTTCCTCGACGCACTTCTCCCCTAGAAGAAAAATGAGGGTACAGAAAATAGTCGATACAATCTCAGCTACATGCTTCTCGATACGGAGATCAGATACTCCCGTATCGAAAAGAGCTACCTTGCGCTCATTTTTTTCCATACAGAATTTGCGGCATTACCTACAGTACCATGAGGTACAATTGGTCTCTCGAGTAGACCCACTGAAGTAAATCCTAAACCACCCCATGTAGACTGGCCGACTAGCGCGGTGGGCGGTGATCCTCCAGTAGTTTTACATCAGGTTCCTACCTCACAAGGCCATCAAGGGATAGGAATTGGAAGACTTTTTAGCTTCCCATCCAACCACCACGGATCAATCCCTAGACCTAGATTTTTCTGACGATATAATCCTCTAAGTAGATCATTCCATCTCATGTTGGAAAATTCACTTCGATGGTGCCTCCTAAATCCCCACCGGTAGGAGGCTCAATGATCCTAATCTCAACAGAGTGGGTCTGGGTATCGTCTTCATCAACCCGGCGCAAGCCATCCTTCCATACTTGTTCCTGTTGTCAGAAGGATGTACAAACAATGAGGCAGCGTACCAGGCTCTCATCACCGACCTTGAGTTGGACCTCGAGATCAATGTTCCCCATCTACATGTGAAAGGAGATTCTGAGATGGTAATCAAGCAGGTCAATGGAGACTATGTCGTCAAGAAGCCAGAGCTTGTACCATTTCTGGAGTGCACCCTCCGTCTAATGGCCCAGTTCTCTTATCTACCAAAGGTTACCCATGTCCTTCGGTCACAGAACGGTCGAGCAGACGCTTTGGCTGGCTCAGCTGCGTCGCTCGCAGAACCCGAGAAAGATGATTTGATCATACTTGTGGCACACTGGAGAGTCATTGCCCCCATCACCCAATAGGACAATGACAGCCTGCGGGTAAATCATCTCACCATCGGACCTTCTACGTAAGGGGTCCTGTGTTCTTCAGACATAGTGGTTGAGGACACTCTCGACTGGAGGGAACCTTTTGTCGAGTTTCTCCAAAATGGTTTCCTCCCAGACGACTGGGCCGAGTGTTGCAATTTACCCTCCAGAGCGGTCCCAGTCTTGATCAGATCCTTTATAAGCTGAGTGTTGATGGTTTTCTCCTCTGTTTCATTCAATGATTCGAGATTTCTTAGGTTATGCAAGAGTTTCACGCCAGTTCCTATAGTGTCCACCAAGCTGGCCCAAAGCTGTCCCATCAAATCCGGAGGATGGGGTACATATGGACCTCTATGATCCATGATTGTATCGAGTTTTCCAAGAGATTCCACGCGTGCCAATTTCATGCCAACTTCCTGCATCGGCCGCTGGATCCCCCCCACTCCACCAAGTACTCTTGGCCATTTGAGGTGTGGAGACTCGATGTAGTGGGACCATATCCACCGGTGACAGCTCGCCAGTGTAGGTTCATCGTAACTGATACAGATTTCTTCTTCAAGTAGGCAGATGCAGTTCCTCTCAAAGAAGTCAAGGCTCGTTCCATCATAAACTTTGTGAGCTCCAACATCATCTACCAGTTTGGGGTCCCTCGACCAGTCCTCACCGATAACAGCACCAACTTCCGAGCAGCCGACCTGAAGAAATTTTACGCCAAGTACAATATCCATTCGAACCATACCTCTCGCTATCATGCACATGAAAATGGATAGATCGAAGAATTCAACAAAACCCTCCCTAAATTCTACAGAAAATGGTTGGTTAGAATAATAAAAGTTGTCCATACAAGCTCCCCAACACCCTCTGGGATTATCGGGTGATGACTAGCAATTCCACCCAGGTGACCCAATATTCCATGGTGTATGGGGATGAGGCCATCCTACCCATTGAGATCCAGCTGCCATCGTTACGCACTGCAGTCTATGACCAGCAGGCACCAGTTAAGGTGGCTGAAATCCAACTAGCTGAATTGGAATCACTGGACGAGAACAGGCTTCGTGCCATGCACTATCTGGAAAGGCATCAAAATAAGATAGCCAGAGCATTCAACAAGAAGGTTCGCCTTCGCTCTTTTCTGCAGGGTGACTTAGTATTGTCCCTTCGAGTGCCAATGATCCCCGGTAGGAAACTGCCCAAGCTAGAGCCCAAATGGGAATGACTTTATGTCGTCCATAAGGTTTACCCCAATGAAGAATACTCCTTGGTGACCATGAATGGTGGGCGCATAACTCCTCCCACCGACGCCAAGTTCCTCAAGAAGTACTTTGCCTAAGCATCCTTGGTCATGCATGACCTTAAACTGTACAGTCCTGCACGACCCTAAACTACCCGTTACGGTCTCACACGACCATAAACTGTACGTTATGGTCCCACACGACCCTAAACTACACCATCGTCCTGCAAGATGACAAACTGAAAAATGGTCCAAGATCTATGACCTTAAACTAAGATCTCCCCCATCTTTACTGTAAAACAATAAAATGAAAGCTGGTATGGACTCCCTGACCGAGGCTTAGCCTCTATCCCCATGGCCTCTTCGGGCCTCTGGCCTCCTTCCTTACTGTAAGATGTAAACTACAAGCTGGTCATGCCTCCATGACCGAGGCTCAGCCTAAGGCCCCTTCGATTTCTTCAACTCAGGCTCTCTTATGGGATTGTACAGTGTGGTGTGGGATACATCCTCATTCACGTCGGTTTTCCCACCGTACCATACATATCCCCAAATGAGACGCATCTCTCTTACAACATGACATTAAACTGCGCTACAAGAACTAATTATGGCTTGATTCACATCCTAATGGGATACGTATGAACGCTCAGACGTCTCGTCTTGAGCCCAACCCCGAGCTCATCGCTTTCACTGTCCCCCTGGGGTATAGTTTCTTTGGAGGATCCATGAATGATGAGGAGTAGGATTTCTTAGCCCTGCTCATACATGGATTATAAGGGTTGCACCATGTTCCCACTCCTGTTCTTCTATTCTCCCACGTCCTTACCACACGACGTTAAACTACATGGCCTTCAAGAACTACATATGGCTTGATTCACATCCTAATATGATATGTAGGAACTCCCGGACGTTTCTTCTGTTGGCCCAGCCCAAAATCCAAAATCTTCCCCTCGGGTCAAGATGTATGGCAGGATGCACACTTCTTCCCAAACTCACATCGAGCAAGCCTCGATCCGGCTGCACGTCCCCCTGGAGATGTTCTCCTCTTCCGTGGATGGATACAGTTATGCTTCACCCACTCCTTGACTAGGATTCCATCACTTTCCTCACCCAGAGGGACCCCCAATAACGGATGGGATACAACGCCCAAGGGATCTCCTACCAATACGGGCCAACTCCCCTGATGGTTTCCAATAAACAAGCCGATACAAGTACCGCGTTGCGAATTTGGTCAACAGTGGATGCTCATTTGTTGCTCCCATATCAGGTCACCATAGGGACGCTGTGTTTCGAACATGGTCAATAGTCTCCTGGATCTTTGGGTCCACCCCGAGATGTCCCAAACATCGAGTGTAGTGATTCGTTCTGCCCCACCCCGAAGTGACAAACTTCCCTTCAGGTGGTGCCAGTGGTCGGGCCCACAACCCCAATTCTCTTATAAGGGATGTGCAGTGTGGTGTAGGATTATGTCCTCATTCACGTCGGGTTACATGCCATGTCGTACACATCCACAGATGAGATACAGTTATCTCTTTCTCCATCATCATTGCACGATGTTAAACTTCAAACTGGTCAGGCCTTCTTGACTGATGCCTAATCTCAGGCCCCTTGGCCTTTCCAGGCCCACGACCCCCATCCTTGCTACAAGACGTTAAACTGTAAGTTAGTCAGGCCGTCCTGACCGAAGCCCAGCCTCAGGCCTCCATCACTGAGGCCTACCCTTAGGCCCCTCGTCATTTTCAGGCCCCCTGGCCCAGATTATTTCCTATAGAACTGTGCGATATTGTGTGGGATTTTGTCCTCATTTCCAACTGCAACGTACACCTCCTTGTTAGCATACCTTGACTTTGGGTATCCCCTTTAGAACAATGTGTGTCTTGATTCCAATCCTTATGGGATATGTAGGACCACCCAAATGTATAAGCTTTGGGTCCAGCCACATCTCTTGAAAACCTCCATCCCACCTTGGCCCCTTGGCCTACTCATCCTCCAAGAAGGGATTATATTGTATGGTGTGGGATTATGTTCTTATTCACATCGGTCTTGTAATGACAACGCCATGTACCTCACCTACCCGATCTGTTTCTTCGACCCTTTCCGATGGTTTACCAATTTTCCTAAGGGTACTCCGGTTTATTACCTAGAATGTCATACTTTACATGGACACGTTCACACCCTCTTTCCAGGATTTTTGTATCCCTTCATAAGGGCTCCCATCATCTTTCACACCCAGAGGGACCCACAAGAACAGCCTGGATACCACGCCCAAGGGATCTCCTACCGTTACGGGCCAACGCCCCGAGGGTTTCGGACAACAAATCGATAAAAATCCAACGTTGTGAATATGGTCAGTGGTCGATGCTCATTCGTTGTTCCCACATCTGGATAACATTTTATAGTGACTGTTTTTCTGCCACGGTTAACAGTTTTCCTCTATCGCCATGCCAACCCCATTAAGCCCAAAACACCGGTTACACGATTCACATCCTTCTCTAGACTCATCCTGTCCATATAGAGTTTCAGAACTCTTGGTACTATTCCTTCGTGCACGTCTGTGCGTTGGGGGAACCAAGCCATGTCAAAGGTGTCCTTCGAGGCTCTTCACCAACATCTCCATGATGGATGTTTTGGGTATTGCGATTAAGATCTTCCCCCATTGTTTCCCACACCGAGTTTAACTCACGTGGGCTTAGGGATCGGGTTGAGGTCTGCGCTTACCTGGAAATGTTTCATCCACTCATGGTCCAAGCTCTATGACCATAAACTAAGATCTTCTAGAACTACGTCTGGCTTGATTCCCATCCCCCTGGGTTATGTAAAAATACCCAAACCAACTGTCTTTGGGTCATGATTGAGTTCAGCATCCTACCTTCGGGACCCTGACTATGGGACTGCGTGGTGTGATGAGGGATCATGTCCTCAATCATGTCGGTTCTGTCACACGACACCATACACATTCCCCGCCAAGCATCGTCTCTACTACTTCTGCACTGAATGATGTAAAAATGTGTTCCTGGTCCTATCATATGACCATAAAATGTGACATTATCATCCTTGCCTCATGATGAAAAATAGCACTGCATTGTGATGACCCCGTTGTAGAGGACATAACGTTGGGTATTGGTCATGTACCACACCATTTTTCAACGCCTATCACAGCTTGATTCTTTTGGCGACACTAGGTCCTACTACCCTAGGCCTCTCACTTCACAAAAAAATCCACTCACCTTAAAGGACAAACAAGATTTATCAAATTTTGTTACTTTTAGTGTATGGGCCACGCCAGCACTCCCCCTTTTCACTAGCACTGGTACCTTAACGTGACACCCTTCAGAACTACGTATGTCTTTATTCCCATCCTCATGGGATACGTAGGAGTGCCTGGGCACTTCCCCGTGGGCCCAGCCAAACTTTCGTGTTCGGTCCCTCGATGTGAGCACTCCCCAGAGAACCCATGGTGAGTAGGGCTTATGTCCTCATCCACGTTGGGTTTTTGTAAGTACCTGTCACATGGCTCTTGTGCTTCCTCCCACCCATGGTCTGAATTCTGCGACCCTAAACTAAGATCTCCCTATGGGAAAGGACTTTGCTCCCTCTATCTAATACACATAGTTGTTGTGTTCTGATGCATTTTGACAAAGAGCCCGAAGTGTGGGATTTTCATAGGGACATTCCCCCCGTACCATGACCAAGCATTGTGAGCTCTCTATTTGGATCCTCATCCTCTTCCAAATCCAAATGGACCATCGGACAACATGGATTCTAGTCTTAAGGCTCTCCATGAATTTTGGACCTAAGGGGCCCTCAAATCATTTCGGGTCAACGTCCCTACGGGTCTCTGACAACATTTGTGACATGGTCCCTTGTTTCGAACATGGTCAACAGTCGACCCTCATTTTTATGTCCCCATTCTAGGATAATATGATATGGATGCTGCATTTTCACCACTGTTAACAGTTATCCTCCATCGTCACGCAACCATCATTGTGATCCAAATATCGAGTGTCATGATTCACACATTTCCACTTCCTCATGTTCATGTGGAATTCCAACATACTCAGATCTATCTCTTCATGCATATAAGTGTGCCACATGGTCGTGTTAGTGTCATGGGGCTGGTATTCATTGATCGTCCCTTCACCCTAACATGCCCCTTTCTGTGTCAGGAAAGTTCCACCGCTACTTCATGTTCCCACATTGAGCATGACTCACATGGGCTTAGTAGTTTTGGCATGATGTGTACCAACACGGCCAAGATTCCCATCATCCCACATGAAATTAAACTGCGCTTTCAGAACTACGTATGGATTGATTCCCATCCTCATGGCTTACGTAGGAATGCCCAACCACTCTTCTTCGGGCCCAGCCTAATCCTCACCCTTGGTCCCTCGACCTGGAATGTTTCCTCTAGGGGTACGTGGTTTGATTTGGACTCCAAGTCCTCATTCACGTCGGTTTCATAACAACCACACCATATGCTCCCTGGGCTCTTCTCTTTCATTCCACATAATATCGTATGACGTTAAACTACAGGAGTCCATATTTCCTCAACACATGACACTAAACTGCGGTTCTACCCTGAACAAGTTCAAGATTCCCCGTGTTAATCAGGGGATACACTAGAGCCTCTACCAGAGAGGATTTCACCTGCTAGTGTTGGTCTATGACTACATTGTGCTTCCAAAACTACATGTGGATTGATTCACATCCACATGGCATACTTAGAGACACCCTGGTATTTTTCCTAGGTTCCATCCCATAAGAATCATTAATCATATCCTTCCCCTTTCCAGCCCCATGGCCGGACCCCTCGCTAGAGAGGCCCTGTCCCAATGAAGGAAGTATCCATAACCAAACCGATGCGCCCATCTGGAGTACTCCCACCACGGTGGTGTAATTACATGAGTGTTGGATTCTGTTCGGATAAACCATCACTCCATATTCCACGGTTTGTGTGGCCCTTATTCAGACCCTCATCCCCTTTGATGTCTAAAGGGACCCCCAAACGGCCTGGTCCCATGCCACATCGGCTCACCTACCATCCTGGGCCAACGTTCCGGAAGACTGGACATGTTTGGAAGGACCCCCTAACATTATGGATGCTCGAACTAGGTTCTGCATACTATCCTAGGCCAATGTCCCAAAGGATTGATCGACAACATTTGTGACCTGGTCTCGTGTTTCGAACATGGTCAACGATCGACCCTCATTTGTTGTCCCCATTTTAGGCTAACGCAGTAAGGATATCATTTCTCCACCACGGTTAACAGTTGTCTTTTATTGTCACGCCACCCCCACAGTGTTCCGAATCTTTGGTATCATGATTCACACTTCCCATTTCTGTGTGTTTGGACCGATTTTAGTGCCCCTGGCGTTGCACCGTTTATGCATGAGAGAACGCTGAAGAAATGGCAATTCAGCTATTTTGAGAACTTCTTTCTCCGGCCAAGCCTCTCCCATATTTTGGAAATCCGGATTGGTTATCCAAACCCTGGATGCCTGAAGCATGGTTTCCACTCCTATGTTGGGTGGGACGAGGAGGCAACAATCTCATGTTCTCACATCGGGCTTGACCCATGTGAGCCTGGGGATTTATCACCGAACATCCCGTAAACATTGTAGAGTTGTCATGAACCGATGAAAACAGTGGAAATCGTGCATGCTACGTCATTAAAAACAAAAAAGAAAAAATATTGAAGCACGAAAGGACCATTAAAAGGATTATAATTTGTTACAATACCCAGGGGTCGACTCCCCCCATGGATGGGTTGACCCCATCAAAAGAGCATTGCAGCTATGCCACCCTTCGGCTTGTGGAATCCAAGAATGTTTTTCGCTGACACGGCTCTCGCTCCTCCTTAGCAGCAGCGGGGCACAGTTCGCCAGCCTTGGCCTTGGCCCTCTCTATACTAGCTTGAATGACAACCGTCTTTCCAGAAGCCTTCCTCCTATGCTCTTCTGCCTCTGCTAGCTAGGCCTTCAACTATGAGATCAGCTCAGATTGTGCATTAAGATAGGCTGAGAGTTCATGTTCCTGGGCGTGCAGCTGTTGGAACTCAATTTCACCCTCCTGGAGATTTTTTCTGTTTGTCGCCTTCCTCTGATGCCATTCCACGCTGAGCCCGCGATCATACTCCCGGATCTTCTCAGCCATGAGATCTCGGATTAGCGCATGAGGACGTTGGGAATCCACTCCCCTAGCGCACAGTTCTCAAAGCCGTGGGCGAATTCTGTCCATTTTTTTTAGCCATAGTGCTTGGGTGGTGTCCTTGATGAAGCGCGTGATTAGCTTCCACGATCGGCGGCGGACTATGCTGATGTCTTCTTCATCGGATACCGTTTCTTCCCAGTCTGCGCGATTGGCAGGCTCGTACGCAGGATACACCCGCAAGAAGTCCTCGGCAGGATCTGCATCTAGCATTGAATCCGGCATGACATCTAGCACCGGAGCAAGCGTGACAGGACTTGGGTCGGCCGATTGATCCTCGTCGTCGGACTCCACCTCAATAACCTCAGGCATGACCATACTAGTGCTCCCACCAATGATTGTGTGTGCAACAGGTCAGGTAGGTGGGGGAGTATCTACACAATCACCGGCATGCCCCTAGGAGGTATGGAACTAAACACCCCGACCATCCATGCCGCAGCATCCCATGCCAGTCGGAGAACTGTACGACAGAGAGGGACATAAACGTTTGTTGGCACAATTTACATATGGCAGTAATGAATCTAGTAGAGGAATCGTACAGAGATCAAACTCTTGGTGCTTCTCTTATGTCGATGCTAACAGGAACCCAAGGCATTTCCCTCCGTATATTTTTGGATGGTCTGGAGATTCTGGAGGAGCCACCTCAGGTGCTCTAGCCCTACTAGATGCAGAACTGGACGCATCCGTAGGCGCGGGTTCTGAAGGACATGCATCATCACTCGCCAAGGGGAGAGAGTGAGGCCTGCGTACAAGTTTTTCTTGCATAGTTCAAACATCGGTAAGAAATCTGTGATGGCCTAAGAACAGACCATGAGGAACGAAGCTTGGAATGCTACCTCGAGAACATCAACGAAATTTTCAGAATCTGAGTCTTCATCTCCGACTTCGCCCTCCTCCAACGGGCTCCCTCCGCCAGCCTCATCCTCTTGAGAGGTGTCCTCTGATTCATCAAGCATGGGGAAGCACTCCCTAAGATCAGCGACTGACCACTGTGGCGGAACCTTCTGATCCAGTAGTACCCTCACCTGGTCTTTCATTGGGTGTGGGACACCATAGGAGTGAATTTAGTCCTCCATCTCGACCAAATATTGCTCGACCTCTGCCGGAGATACCATAAAACTAGCCCGGACTGGGCCTATACCTGACAGAACCATCCTGTGACGGTTCAGGTGTTCCCACATCTTCGGCAGACTGAGGTGTTGCCGATTGACATCCCAAATGTCCCAGGCCTCCGGGAAGATGACATCATCTGTCATGTCAACATGACACAACCGCTTCCCTGGAGCCTGGGTGGATATCCTGCAGAATCCCCTCACAGGCCGCCCCTCTGGATGGCCCTGCTCTCCTGGAATCACTGGATCTGCCGCTGCTGCCACACCCTTGGCCGGTGTGGGTCTCACCGCCACGGTAGCCCCGCCACCACGAGAGGCCCTTGCTTCCCTCCGACCCTGACCTCGGGATAGGGGAGGTCTGCCGTCACCAACCCGAATGGTTGGCTTACTCAGCATCTCCCCCTGATAAGTGGCCTACCAGCTAATGGCATACTCCCTCACCAATAAGAATGCGGCAGTGGATGGAGGAAATGCAATTCGGATCGTCCCGTATTCCCGTGTAAACATGAGACACAACAGCCTCATCACACACAGGTGCTCCTCGTGACGCACCTCCCAGTAGACATGCGAGGTCAGCTGTTGGAGGCACCAGAACTGCCTCACAAACCGATGTGGGGTGTACGGTTCCCAGAGCGTCACACGATCCACTCGTGCCACCAAAACTCGACCTCGAAAGGCCAGGAGATAAGCCTGGTGCTCTTATGTTCCCTTCCTGACTTCAGTAAGTACCCCCCGTCGGCAATGGAAATGGGTGTAAGTTAAAATCATCCACCCTCTACACCCGGTTCAGCCCTATTGATATAGTTAGTTTGAATGGGAATCTCCTGGACGCATTCATAATGGAAGGGAGGAAGTTTGATCCCGGTGGCAAGATAGGGTTTAGGTACTCACAAATCCCCCTGATTTGCGCCACAATCCACCCATAGAGATGGTGGAAGGGCCCACATATCCAGGGCAGCTTCTTTCCCTCTCTAATGTGTTGCAACATTCTGTACAGCTTGGCGAGCATTGGAATCCCCAAATTGACCTGCTTCCCCATGGACAACATTGACGCCATGATAAATGAGATGGGACCCACCCCCATACTGGTATCCCACACTGGTAGGATCTAAATTTAGATAAGGTCCGCGATGAATACCGCCAGCCTGACTATCAGCTTCTGTTTAGTGCTGACACTGAAACCCCAAGTCTTCCTTTGTTTGTCCTCCATGACCCACCAATACGAGTGATCCTTACCCCGTTGAGCCACCTTCGTACATGTTAGAGGCCTTGGAGGGAACTCTGGATTCTCCGGGAAGTTCAGGAACTGCTCAAACCACTTCATAAAGTGAACATCTCCCACTGCCTCCTTGTCCTCTCCAAGGACCAGTGCCATCAATCCCGACGTGAGTCGCAGAATCTTCTCCGGATCCTCCCACACGCTCAAGATGGGGATGAACTCATCAAACATGGCCGCCAAGATCGAAGCCCTAGAAATATGATTACATCCCACAGACTGATGCTCACCTCCCCATGGTGCAGGTGAAAAGTATTGGTCCTAGACCACCATCTGCTCAGCAGCTCCAGCATCAGCTATTTCGGTTGGTAAATGTGGAATTGGGAGGCCCATGCTACCTCATACAAACTCACTCTCCTCTGCTCAGCCCCAAACTCCTCACATGAGGTGCCTACCCAGTAGGCCCATGCCCAATCATTGGTGAAGTTGCCGCCCTGGCGTAGGTCCCACTCATCGGACCACGCCTTCTTTGAATCCTGCAAATACCCCTTCAGAATGGTGCGATACAGAGGAGGGGACGTCTCCGGTTGCAGTGGATTCCCATCAATATTTTTCACATTGTTTCAGAGACAATCAGTGGTGACATGTGTGATGTCCTCTTGCGCATGACCATCGGCCGCCCTGAACCATTGGCGCTGGCATGGCGTGCTCATGAACCAACAAGCTGGTTCGTCCCTACTTGCCTCCGGAATGAAAACATCATCCATTAGCCCTAAGCCATAAACGTGATGCTTCATGCACATCAGATAGTTCTTGTGACCCTATGATAGCAGTTCTATCAAATTATTATGGTCTGAGTGGCTTCAGACCATCTCCCAAAGGCCCAGAGAGTTAGCCATCTCATCCCTCTGGGCAGCGTCTGCAAGCACCCCCAACATAGCTTCTCGATGGTCCATTTTGGTTTCGGAACTCAAAATAATTTCAGGTTCGATTGAAAAGGTTTCTTGCGAAGATCTCTCGTGATGATCGGGCGAAAAACCAAGCTGCGGAGCCTAGCCTGGGCCTGCAAACAGAAGGTCACTTGGCGCGGTCGCAGAGTCGGAGACTCGCGGTTCGCCGCGATGCTCGACTCATGGAGAGCAGACGCAGAGTATGCGAAGCTTCACGAAGTCGAGAGAGCAAAAGGAAAAAAAGTCGCGATAATACAAAAGAGAGGTCAGCCCCCCTATTTATAGGCAGCGACCCTAGAGCTTCGCGGCACACCCTGCCCGCACGGAGCATCATAACACATCCAGAACGGGAGGCCGCTGTCAACACCGTACACCCCTTTGCGAGTCCGCATCGCGAACCACCACTAAGTTTGGAGATATTCCCTCAAAATTCGACCCTTGATCCCTCAGCGGATCCAAGTATGACGACGGGCATTTTTTGGCACCAAAATATTGAATGAAAATAAGGGAAGAAAAAGAAGCACGCATGCTGCCTCGCAAAGCTCCGACGCGGAGCTCCCCCCGAGCAATGCGGCCGCCGCGAAGAAAAGGAGGCGGTACCGCTCCGTGAACGCCCTGCCGTTTGCGACCCGCCGCGAGGCACCAACCGCCCCTTCTCGCCGCGTGAGCTCTGCTTCGTGGTTCCCCATGCCTATAAATACTAGGCTCCCCCTGATTCCAGTGTATGGAAAATCCGACCTTTTGGCTTCTCAACCCCCGAATCGCGAATCACCCTTCACCCTGGGAATCATAATCTCCGCAAGGTATTTCTGCTTCACCAGATGCCTTCGCTTTGTCTTGTTTTGAGCCCCTCTTCTTAGTGGGATGACCTTCACGAAGCCTAAGGGCATTCTCGAAGGAATGGGATTCCCAAAGGAACACGGGAAGCCGTGGAGCGTTTATGCTTCGCGAAACACCCATCCTGTACTACTGATCCACATGCCAAGGTAGGGTCACTGCACATCGCGAAGCACACTGCTTCGCGCAACACCTCTGGTTCGTAAGGCAGTGCTCTGCGAATACTATTCCACTTCGCGAAGCACCTCCCATTCACACACCTTCCCCATGCTATGGACAATGCACTCCACTTCGCAAATCACGCTCCTTTTCTTGCCAATTCGTCTTCCCATGCAACCCTCCAGGTTTTCACGATGTGATTTCAATGTCTCGTGGACAACACCACTCATAGCGTTGCTTCGCCTAATACTTCTTCGCATAGGCACACTAACGGCTATTGATTCTTCGCATAGCCATGCTAACGTGGACCCCCGATGGTTCGCTCTGCGACCCCCCTTGACCATGGCCTTGCAAGTACCTTCCCTCCCCCAAGGAGCAGAGGGTACTAGCCATGTAAGTCATAGGGGTGTGGAGTAAACCCACCTCGTCCGAGCGGCAGGACGTTAAACTGCCATGTACCTCGTCCTCAACACATGACATTAAACTGTGATCCGACCCCATGCCTCGCACAAAGGGTCCCCCCAGCTCGGACATTCATTTCGCCACTCGTCTCCACGGGAATGGAATCACCCTAACATGGGAATATATCCTCCTTATCAGAGTGGCGTATGTCCACGAGAGAAGGGAAACCACCTTGGTGTGAGCCCCAAGCCTCTCTTGTGGATGGTAGCACCCATGGACCTCCGTACTTCCCCACTGCCAAGGCCAGTGGAGTGTGCGATAGGGAATGAGGCACCTTCTATATTTGGTCCCAAATTACTCTCCCGCTACTCTTTACCACACTTTGGGCCTCCTTCCTTGAGTAAGTCCCAACACCATGGGCCACCTAACGCGTATGCCCCTCTTCATTTCTCACGGACGCACCCTTCACGACGTGACCGTCAGGTCTCTATTGCCACTTATTCCTAACGCAGAGCACGACTCACGTGGGCTTAGAGTAAGCATTGGCTATGATAATACCTCGTCCAGCATGACGTTAAACTGTATGCCTTCATCCAGCATGACGTTAAACTGTATGACCCCGCCTATCATGACGTTAAACAACACATCCATTTTAACTATGAGGTCTTTGATCCATGTTAAGGCATGGTACATAGGATTCCTCCACGTGGTTCAAGCCCACCGCCCGTCATTTATTCACGTCAGGTTCCAACCTCGTCCAGCATGACGTTATACTGCATTCATGTCCGACAGCAAACCGTTGTGACCTACCCGAACTATGAGGACTTTGATCCATGTCAAGGCATGGTACGTAGGAATCCTCCCTGAGGTTCAAGCCCATCTCCCATCAGACCAAGGTCCTTTCTTCACGATGGTTTACCGAAACCAACCATTTACATCTCGAACTACGAGGACATTGATCCATGTTAAGGCATGGTACGTAGGAAGCCTCACGAGGTTCAAGCCCACCACCAGTGGACCCACTAGTTCACCTCCACGTCGGTTCTCTGACGAAAACCACAACCTGAACTACGAGGTCTTTGATCCATGTCAAGGAATGGTACGTAGGAAGCCTCCATGAGGTTCAATCCCATCACCCTGTCGTTCTGAACTCATTCACGTCGGTTCACCCCCGTCCTGCATGATGTTAAACTGTATTCCAAATCTCATTAGAACTATGAGGTCTTTGATCCATGTCAAGGCATGGTATGTAAGAAGCCTCCATGTGGTTCAAGCCCACCGCCCGTCATTTCTTCACGTCAGTGTTCACCTTCGTCCCGAATGACGTTAAACTGCATTCTAGTCCAGCGGTAATCTGTTGTGACTAACCTGAACTACGTGTTATTTTATTCGTGCTAAGGCATGGTACGTAGGAAGCCTTCCTGGGGATAAATCCCAACAATAATTGGCCCAGACCCTATCCTTTTCGGTGTTCCAAGCCCCATGTTTTCTCCTAAACTACGAGAAATTTTATCCATGTTAAGGCATGGTACGTAGGAAGCCTTCCCAAGGTTCAAGTCCACCAGCCGTTGGTCATTACGTCTTCATTCACGTCGGTCCACTAACACCTGGGCATCCTAGTGTGTAAGCCCCCCACCCCATCAATCCAAGGTCCACATTCACGACGGTTCGCTTACGACGCCCATCGGACCAAGGTCCACACTCACGTCGGTCCACTAACACCTGGGCAGCCTAGTGTGTAAGTCTCCCACACCATCGGACCAAGGTCCCCATTCACGTCAGTTCGCTGACGACGCCCATCAGATGAAGGTCCACACTCACGTTGGTTCATTGACAAAACCATCGGGCCAAGGTCCGCCTTTACGTAAGTTCACCGGAACCACCCCGAACAACGCATACATTGATTCCCTAGCACGAGGATACATAGGAGGTCTTTTCGAGGCTCAAGCCCAACTTTACTGTTTCCCTTGTGATGTTCCTGTTTCATTTTTCCTCTACTTCATCCATCCATCCATTATCCACCCTGATTCTTACCTGGTCCGCCATATCCTGGTGAGATCATGCCTCTCCACTATCCTCCACAGCATCTAGGAAGCTTCCCATGAGTTGGCCCCGATATTGACATCCCTTCAAGGGAAATTCCTCAATCCAATCCATTCCAGCTAGTGTTCTGATCAGGATGTTCCGTCTCCACTGGATGTTAAACCTGCAACATACCCTGTGTTAAACATAGGAAGCTGAGGAAAACCTCGGATACATGCCTATGGAATATGATTCCCCGCGCTCGATGTGGGATGCCTCGAGCTTCCACGCCCTCAAGAATCCATATGACAAGGGACAAAAATACATACATGCCAATTCCCCAGCATTCAGACATGCTACTGATGCCTCGACGTGACTACTCCCCCGACTGAAGGTTGCTACCCTAACCAGACCCTTTGTAATGTCCTGACAGAAGTTGTGTAATTAACCGGCGTCCATGGAAACATGGCAATGGGAAGAGTTTCATGAACAACTTATTAAATATATGAGGTAGACCCAGACTTGGTGATGAGTTCCGAGGAGGAATCCATGGAAAGAATAACTGACATCCCATCATCCTGGTTTCAATAGAGGAGAAGAAGTCCCTGAATAAGGAGAGAATGTTACCTTTCCTTGGAAAGAGGGAATGTGGGGCAATAGTAGCGCATCCTCACAGATGGATGCGCGTGCCCTGACGAAAGTGTCAGAAACAAAATTATATTACCAGGACTATGGATTCCAAAATGAACTTAAATATATTGCTTCTTCTAATTTTGAACACATCTTGACATTAACTACATCATCCTTTCTTTAAAATATTACAATTATTTTTATTTGTATCCCTCAAATATATCTTCTACATTCTTTAAAAAATTATTAATCTAATACAATTGTTAAACATTGTCTTTTGTTTTTTTATTATTCAATCACATGCATTTGATCATTCACTACAATGATTGTTTAGTCTCTTTATTATTGAATGTAATGTACAATATGGATTCATATCCATCAAATAATTATTTTAATGATTCATTAAATGACATAAAATATATTGAATATAGGGGATCAATGAGGTTATTGAGGAATATAGTAAATGTACTAGGTAACAGGTGAACCTGCACAAGTGAATCATTTACATAGAGATCTATTTTCTGGGCATATGTGATTCATATTTGGAGAGTAATATTTACATGAATAGAGGGACTTTCCAAAAGATTATTTGTGTTTCATGGTTTCCATGAAAAATATTCTTAATCAAAAATTTGAAAAGGTTATGGATAGAATCACATGTTAGATTCTAAACTAGAAAAATAGGTTCCTTTCGTTTGAAGGAAGAATTACCTTAGTTAATAGAGTTCTCTCTTAGATCCTCATGCACATCCTTTCCAACCTCAAGGTTCCATAAAAGTTCCAACTCCAACATTGAAATATTAATGGTGTCCTTATTATAGTATGGTTAATAGGATGGAAAAAAACATTTTCATCTTTGTATAGGTTGGCTATACTCATTCCAAAGTGGTCAATCAATATAATTTTTTTATCTAGGAAAACCCAAGGCCTTCATAATAATAAATCCAAGGTGGTTATTGAGAAGATAAAAATTTGCATAAGGCACATGAAAAATATGTATGGGACTGATATGGACATGCAAAGTGACACGCCTTCATCAATTAAGATAATGATAAATCCATATATTCTTTATTTATTGAAACATACCTAGTGTATTGTGGGTACTGGTGACATTAACATCTCTAAGTAAAATTGGGTTTGGACTAAGTTGATCCTTCTTGCATGTCCACACCATATATCACTTTAAATATAAATGTGTTCTCACAAACATCATTCCAACAATTATTAATGAGGAAAATTTATCCATATTAGTAAACATTGTGATGAACTCTAATAAGGACAAGTGTATCATCAAAATCCCTTTCTTAAGATCCATTTAAATGGGGGGGGGTTCCATAGATCGTAGATCGACTCGACACATCATGATTTCTAAAGCGATGAGCTATGGTGAAAATAGATTCTTAATATGCATTACTTATTGGTTTGTGATATTAGGAACAATATTCTACCCACCAAGGACAATATCAAGTTTCGGGGAGTCATCCTCACTTTTTGTTACCAGTGATGAAATGATACAATGGTTGATATTCATAGAAATTTGTTTCTCAAAAGTGACTGGTAGAATTTATTGTGGTTCTTATTTTTTGGATTCATAGTCATATCTTCCTAATAGATATAATTTCAGTCCATTTTAATCATGTGGTTATGGGATGTGGGAACTCTAAAACATTATAAAAATGAATGAGACCTCATACATGATGTGGGATAATGGTGCATCCAGAAAATGATGAATGAATCACAACATAAAGCTCTAACTATTATGTGGATGTGAATTATTTTAAAAACTCGAACTAGCTTAATTGATATCATCTAGCATGGAAAGGATTGGGAGATGAACCCTTACCTTATGATGATTCAATCCCACAGTACCATCCTCAATCCAGTAATCATATTTAGGAAAAATATTATGTTTGGGGGAATCCAAATCAATATAGATTGAAACTGATCATTAATGGATCTGACCACCTGGGGATCATGCGATGGGATCTGAGGCCATGGGTCTCAATCATCCAAGATTTTTATTCATACCATGGATGAGGTGAATCACTTAAATATAAAACCCAAAAATTGCTAAATTGTCTTCAGTTAAGAAATCAACTAATAATTCACCTTGCATCAGTGGATACTGAATCACTGATAGTTTTCATTTCAATGCATTTCACTAGAACCAACCCATGGACTATTTATTATACTATCTGATGATGCAAGGTCCTCATTATCAACCACATTTATATATTCCATACATGATTCGATGGTAGTGTTATTTTTGATTTCTATGACTCCAAGGATGACCAAAGTGAGAGGATTTGGTTTTTCTAGGATCATAAGTCCTACCATATAAGGGTGTTAATCTTGTTAGAGCTGATGCACCCTGGATTTACTAATTCTGACCTCCATGACACTAGTTTAGTCCTTCCTTTTTAAATTTTTCTATTTTTATTAATTGTATTATCCTTGAAATTCAACATTATATTTGAAATAAAATAAATAATAGCTTGTGGGGTTGGGAATAATTATATGTTCTGTTAATTTCATAATATAGATTGATGAACTACAATAAAAAAAACCCAAAAATATATATTATTTGATTTTAAACATTTCAATTATGTTTTTTAGTGTCCCTTATAATAAAATTCATAGGGTAAAAATTTAATTTCACTAACATTTATTTTCATTTACTAACCTTACAATTAGATTCAATTATGTTGAGTATAATTTGGTGTTGTGTTGAGTACACACCAATTATATGAAGTCACATTCCAAAAAAACAATTCCATGTTGAATAAAATTTTACTTACGTGGAGAAATATCTTTTCTCTTCATTTATCAATTTAATTAATTTATTAAATTAGTTCTAACATTTTTGTAACCTACCCCAAAAAAATCAATCAAAATACAAAAAACTAGAAATCAATAGATATATTAAAATAGTTTCTATAATGATATATATTAATTTAGGGAAAAAATATAAAATGAGTTAATCAAAAATTAAAATATAGTATAATTAAAAACATTATAGAAAATACTATCACATCAACATCATATTACATGAGGTTCCTTGTTTTTTAAATAGTTATCATGATTAATGTAAACCAATAAATTTGTTATAAATATTCATAAATCCAGGCATAAAAAAAGAGAAAATTATATATTCCCTCACATATTTAAAAAACCATTTAACTATTTTAATGGGGAATTTATCAAACATAAATGAAAGTGTCAAATTTAAATTCCACACATTTTTTATGCTTAATATTGAGTTTCTATTACTATTATTTGTTATCTATTATGTATTTTTCTATATATGCGTCAACCCAAAAAGTGTTATAAATTTTAAAAAATTCATGTTAATGACATCAAGAGGATTATTTGAATCTATATATGCATACATACACACATTCATACATACATGAATGCATACAAACATAGATAGATTCATATAAACATATATATGTACACATGCACACACAAATATATATGTATCTCATGTTAATATATATAATCCTATCATTGAATTCCATAAAAACTAAATATCATCATAGAAATATTTCGTATTTTTTTAATTAATGTGTTATAAAACTTGGTATGTATTGAACACTACTATCAATAGTATAATTATTGGTCACCCTGAATCTCTAATGTATATGTGACTTTAGAAATTATTTTGTATCCATTAACTTTTAACTTTTTATATTAATAAAGAAACTATATTGATCTATAAATCCTGGTCATTATATATTGTAAAATTTTCCTTAAATTATATTAAGAATTTTTTTAACTCTCTATTATATTATTTTTATTTTTATCATTCTCTATTAAATTAATAACGAAATATTAAGGGAAATAATAATATGTAAAATATTGTGATTCCTATATGGAATGAGTTCAATTAATCATATACTGCTTCTCTTAGAGTTTTCTTGGGTTTATATAGTAACATCTTCGACCTCAGTAGCGTAGAGTTAGGGGGTCATTTTATTACAGTGACATAGTTATAAGAGATAAAATCACCATGGATCTATCAGTTTAATATTATTTAACAACTAGTTACATCCACGGTTCTCATATTAAAATTGTAATTAACCATAAAACATAAAAAGGTAAAATAAACTTCTTCCATGACACTTATTGAATGATTGTGTCTTCATAACTGAGGGAAGGAAAACAAGAATGTAGTTGAGATCTAATTCTCAATAAAAGTTTTATTGAATAGAAGCATAAATTAATAATAAAATAAGAATAAAAAATATGGTGAAATCAATATGTATAGGTAAATAACTAAAAATACATCATATTTAACTAATAAACTAATATAGAAAATCCATCCATAGATTTTTTAAAAGTGAAAATATAAATAATATTAGTAAATGAATAATGAATAATGAAAATAATTAATTTTTGGACTTCATATATCTATAAAATAAACCAATACAGTCCATACCATTCACAAGATATTATATGTCTATCGGTTGAAACCTGTCTGATTCTTCTTAGAAATAAACATGAAGGGTTTATCCGCAACTATTTTTAATCAAAAGTCATGTTGATGAAATAATGGAATATATAGTGTTGAGCATCAGCCATCACATATATTCCAAATAGTTGATCATTCATTGAATTAATTCCTAAAAGATATAATTTTTCAAATTATATATATTTATTAGAGGATAAATAAAATCAATATTTCCCTAGTTGAAATAACATTCGGAGAAAATGTTGTATATCAAATTGTATACATCTTAGATAATAATCATTACCATGTTACAAGAAATATGAATATATAATTAGATATTCAATGATTTATGATCATAAATATTTGGGAAACACATAAATGAAATAGGGGATCAATATGAAATATCTCTCCTAGAAATTAATGTGTTGTGAAAAAACCTTACCACATGTAATCAATCAAATCATATTACAAATAATATTAATGATCATAAAATGAAACATTTAATACCCTAAAGATAAATTTATTCAAGATATGATATATCAAATTGTATTAAATATACACCACACTTATGAAACAAGGGGTGAATAAGATATATATCATAGAAATAAAAGTGAGATTAGTTACCCCTTACATTGATCGTATCATTGAGGGATGAATTAATAAATGGTGTGGTTATGCGTGACAAAAGATTATTAAAAAATGGATAAGTGCGAATAAAACATAAAAAAGAAAACAGTGGATTCTAAATTTAATATCGGAATAAAATTATCAACAAAGTATATGTATAACAAAATGAATAGAAATTTAATTAATAAATAAAATTACATATTTTTTGAAGCATTATGCACATGTATTTAATATGGTAGATAATTAAAATAGATACCTTTATAACAATATACATTACTATTTATAAATTTCTTTGATTATGTATAATTTTATTAAGTTCATCTGTGACTTTTTTTGAAGAGTTATAACATTCAATTTCTTCTTTTAGGGTGTGTTCATTTTAATAGTTTTCATGGTTGTTTTTCTTGTATAAATGTATGGATGTTCATATAGAATGGGTATAATTCTATATAATAGAAATTATATTTCATTATTGAAATTACATAAGTATAAATTATCATATAGATCATTGTGTACTATGTTATGAGGACTATCCATTAGATAAATATTAATGAAAATAATTTAATTTATTCTGGTTGTTTTTATTACAATCATGAACTTAAACCATTTTATTTAATTGATTGTTTAAATATAGAATCCAAAACATTATATGACATATAATATGAATAATAGAATCTAATTTGACAATAATAATTTATATATGACCATTATTGACGAATGCAATGGAAAATGAAATCGCATTGTCTATGATGGTGTTAAATCGACACATCCTAGGCGTTGTTTTCATTTTTAGAACGAAAGGGGGACGAGAAGGGGTTATGTAATGTATATTAAATTAATATAATAAAATTACACTATATATAATATAATTTATTAATCATGTATTTTTTTATATATGAGGTTAATATAGTAAAATAAATTAAAATGAATTAAAATAAAATAAAAGTGAACTACATAAGATTTTAGCACTTGAATTTCTTCTCCTTTATAGAATCCTTAATGTATATAGGTTTGGTATCATATTAAGATGAAAATTATTTTATTTGGGTAAATGGATTGGGAGAGAAATTAGGTACAATATAAGAAATAACCAAATCATAGATGGTATGGGGAGAAGAGGTGTTGAGGGGTGGTATTCATATTAGAGGAGAGGGGTGTTTTTTTAATTTTATCCTTTGTTTTATTTTTTTGGATCAAGACTATCAATAGTAATTATTCTTCTGACCATACAAAATAAAATGTGAATTTGTTTCTAAATAAATGTTCTTACATCATCCATACATCATCTATGACTCAATAATTCCAGAATTAAGTTAATACCTTAAATTTATGTATTTCACTTTTAAAAAAATTCAACTATTTTAGAAATATACAATAAAATAATCCAAACAATTTTATGATATTTAGATTAATAAAATGGACCCCATTTTTTTAATATAATTTTCTAAATATGATAATTTTAAATTTCAATTAAAATCATAATTTATTTGAAAATCAACTATATTAATATTATGAATAATTTTGTAACAATTTAAATAATTAACTATGGTCTCATAAAACAATATTATAATTATTATAAAAGAATTATTATTTATGAATATATTTAATGAAAATATAAATTCTTTTAAATCGTTTTAGTTTTTATACAATGAAAAATAAAAATTTACATTTCACAAAAATTATATTCATAATTTATCATTTCTAAAAAATATATTTACTTATTTATTAATCTAAATATATCATATATTCATTTACAGGACCCATAAATTTAATATATACTCACATAGATGAGGTTATTATTCTATTGGACACATTAATATTCATTATAGTCACATAACATATAATAGAATCTTTCTTTTAGTATTGGTGTAAGATATCAATTAAATCGAATTTATTTAAGAAGATAAACACCCAAACATATTAAAGTGTTATATTTTTACCCCCCTAAAAAATTTACCCCTCAAAAGTTTCATTAATAATATATTCTAAACATATGATGGTGGTTCTTCTTCATAACATCCTCAGGCTCCCATATCGATAATTCATTTTTTTTATCCAATGATCATTAATCATCTGATTCATCTGATTTGTCAATAATTGCTCTCTTGTGTAAATAATATCAATATTCTCTATGCAGTATGAAAAATTACTATCCAATTATATTTCTAGGTAGGTGATTACATGAATTTGTTCTGACATGCACATTGAAATTATTTGTTGAAGACATCATGATCTTTGGAGAAACTTACTAACATTTCATGTTGGTAATCTACATCACCGATTATTTAAAAAATATCAATTATTTTGATGTATATAGGGAAAATACTCCCATTCTTTCCAAAACCTATAACCCTAACACATGTAGATACTTTTAAAATGACATGATCTTCCACCAGAAATTCAAAATCCTTTCTCTAGTGCATGGAATAAAACTATTACCTACTTTTAACTACATTGATTTGACAATGAGTAGTCATTTCCAATATCATTTTCTCATCTATATTATATGGGCCTATAATGTTCCTCTCACAAACATCACCACAACAGGTTAGAGTATAACATCTCTTTTCTTATAATTCTTCATATGCTTCCATCTGAATAATAGAATGGAAACTATAATTCTAGGGAAAACTCTTCCAATGTCAGATAATGATACCACATACCATTAATGTTAGGTAAGCATGATCTCAACATCTTATATATATATTTATTAGTCTGTTCATAATATCCTTTGTTTTGAGGGTGATAGTATGTACTCAAATGAATCTCAGTTTCAAAATCCTTTTGTAGAATCTTTGATAATTTTGATATAAAATAGGGATCTTAATCAAACACAATAGATATAGGTTCACTATAAAGTATTATAACATCATTAATATAATGTATTTATAGGAACTAAATAGTTAAATATTATCTTATAGTAATAAAATGATTTTATTTTTTAAGGAGAAAAAAATGACAAATAACAAAAAAATATTTCTAGGGGGTATTTGGTAATCTAGTGATGATACCATTATTAATGTCATCCAACATCAAAATAAAAATTTCTAGAGGTTACATGAATCCTATAGGATTTTTTTATCAGCCTTCACTTGTTATAATACTAGAAAACTTCACACATAGTAATCAATTTCGCAGATCATACTATAACACCACATATTTTCCTTTATCACCCAATACATCTGTGTACAATTAGGGTTTATAAATAAGATTAGGCTATGATCAACATCTATAGTTCCGTTTATTTCATAGGTATTGGTGGAAATCATAACCCATTTAAAAATTTCATAATTATAACCTCACACATGAAATATACCAATTTTCCATCCATAATCGATTTAATTTTGTTTTGAAAATTATCATCATCGTATTGATAACTTTTTATCTTCTCTAGTAAATATATAATAAAATTAAATTTAAAAATGTGTAATGTTTCCTCTTAATCAGATGTTCTGATATAGATATTTTTTAAATACATGAACATATAATCATTCTTAATCCTCATTTCGGTTACAAGGCCCTCATCATTCCTTCTTAAAGCATATTCTATATTATTTTCTTCTCCTAAAATGTATTTATTGTAGAAATCATAATCTTTATGTAACTCAAGCAATAATATATTCCTAATGTTTTATTCAGTATATATAAATATGTTTTTCAAACACTTGTGATCCATATACATCTCACATCATTCATCATATTGACAGTTCCTCCATTTATTCATAATAAATATTATGACTCCTAACTCAAGATCATGATTTTTAAATTTGGTTTCATGAATATTAAACAACCATGATTCATATGCAATAACATTATCATTTTTCATAAGGACACACACCCTTACTTTCTTCAATGATTCACTGCATATCATAAAACTATCATTTCACGATGGTGGGGTCAAAATCAAAGCATTTACCAATCATCTATTAAATTCCTCAAAACATTATACACATAATTTTTTCCATACGAACTTTCCACCATTACATGTGAGATTGGTTACCCTGTAATCCAATTAGAAAAATTCAAAATGGAACACCTTTAGTAACATTTTCAACCAATGAAACTACATACCAAGGTCATGTTTATTGGTGTTTTACAATATAGATTTGACTTTTTTGTTACAATATCAATTGAGACTTCAATATTAGAAACAAAATGGAGATGAAAATAAATTTTTGGAATCCAAAATAAAACTTGCTTAATTTACCATATAATTATTTCTTTATGAGGGTATCATGAATAATAAACAAGTGATTATCAAGGTCTTCATAGAATTTAAAATATATTTGAATATCATCAATGGATATTATAACAAGATCATCATGATATTTATTTAATTATATTTTCATTAGATCCATGAAACCAAAGGGTTCATTAGTCTATACAAATGGAATTATTATGAACTCATAATGTTCATTCCTCATTCAAAAAGATATCTTATTAATAACATCATTCTTTAATAAAAATATTCAATGACATAATTATGTTCAATCATTGAAATATATTGATCACTGTGAATTTTATTAAATGAATCATCAATGTGGGGAAGAGGATACATGTTCATTATTTTAATAACATTGATTTGTCTATAGTTAACTCATGGAATCCAAAATCCATATTTCTTTTTATTAAAGAGAACATCAGATCCCTGTAGATAAAAAATATATTGAATAAATCCCTTATTACTCAAATCTACTAAAAATTACCTCAGATCCACTAATTTTGTAGTTTTCATTATATAATGAGTTTATGGTTTTCCCTTTCATCAAGGATTAAATAAATGGAAAACTCACCTTCATGATCTAGGGATGTCCATGTAATTCCTTATGAAATACTTTAATGTAATCCTTTAAAATTGGTACATCCTAAATTTTTGGATTAGTTTACTTATCCCTAGATGTTTTCCCCTCTTCCCAATAAATTTCATTTCATAGAGATATTAGGTGGATCTAGATATTAATCAGATGATGAATTTTCAACTCCAATGATAGGTGATTCTAAATATTCCTCGAAAATTATAATTTCCTTATTATTTCAATAATTTTTCCAATAATATTATGAATTGTAGCCCATAAAAAGGTTATATCAATGTTAACCATATTTATGAAGGAAGTGTTAGAAATTAAATCTCATTTATGTTTCATAATGTGGACAACTCTACACATTTTTTTTCACAATTATACTTCCATTAAGTGTTTTACTAAAAACTATGTTATTATATGTAATGTTATATCTCTTATTTTTAGGTAAACCATGGTTGATATCAAAGAGTGTGATGATCCAAAATAAAATAATGCATTTGATAAATCTTATGATAGGATTACTGTTTGTACCAGAACATCATAGGGTAGTTCTACTTCACTTGTGGTGCTCACATAAACATGGCCATATCCCCTTGGTCATTTCTATAGTAGATTACCACAATGCTTTGTAAATTGATTTCAATAATACCCCATTTCATTTACATTTATACCATGAAAAAACATTATTTTTATCTTACAAATACATTCACTAGCTTGATAACCATTTTACCCACACTTATAACTAGCTCCCATGAATTTAATGAATTTACCATGTTCATTATTTACATATTATTTGCTTACTAATAATTACATCATTATCATATTCTTACTTGACACATCATTTATTCCATGTTTATTTGAATACATCTTATTATCTTGACTTTCCCAGAACATATAAGATATAGAGAATTAATTCTCTATTCTGATAGAAATAAATATTATTTCATTACATTGTGAAAATGTTTGAGAAGAAAATTCCCTTCTGAGACATTTATTACAACCTTAAATGAAATGATGAATTTTATCTTCTAAATTAATTATGTATTTTATAGCATATATGTATAGTTTTATCAAGGAATATTAACACTCTGCAACACTCCATTTTTTCTTATTTATTGATTCTATGGAATATTATCCTCATTTTAGTTCTATTCCCATGTGGTAAATATTTATCGAATTTTTTTAAAGGATTTACACTAAATGTGTTCTATGTCATCTTCCTCTACTACTATTCTAAATGTCGCTAACCCAAGAAACCTACAACATCACCACACTACGCACCTCCTAGACCGATACATAGGAAACCACTATGGTCTACGCGAAAAAACACACATGATAGGCTAATAAGTTGACAGAAATGGAAAATTGGGGAAGAAGGTATTATTCACCACTACTATCTGAGGCAAGGCCCATGCATTAGTCCCAAAACTCAGCATGAAGACTGAACCATTGCGATCCCCATGGAGAAACACACAATCTTGACTAATTGTTCATCCAAAACGGAAACTCGAAGAAAAAGGAATATTTTTTCATAAACGCCCCATAGAATCCTTGTGGGGACTACATACAGATCTCCATCCCAGTGCCCATAAACTATTCTGAAAATTCCTCCTTACTATCAGCATCACAACCTCACTGACTAAAAGTCAATCAGACACTTTGTGAAAAATTTACAGCAGGTTGAAGTTGAATTATAATAAAATATTATTATTATTATAACAATTCGTAGACCTGGGCCATGACCATGACTCAAAAAATTTCTAAAGTGAGTAAAAAATTACTTTCACGACACAAGGAACATGTCACCATAAATGGCTTATAAATCAGAGTTACATGTTGCATGTTACAGGGGTTTAAAGAACCCCCAGAAAAGTCCTCACCGGAACACCGTCTGTCGTACCGGAAAGCGCCACACTACCACCGTAAACCACCATTCAAAAAACCAATATCTGTCATCCAACCACCATGCCACTGGAACCCTCAATATAATCTTCCATATCCACTACCGGAAACTTTATTTTCTACTGAAAAACATCTGAGAGCCACCGGGAGACCCCGGTGCTGCAAATTTAGATCTGAAACATGTTTCAGAAAGCTAAGGACACATAAAAAACAACCATTATGATTATTTGAAGAAAAAAATGAATAAATGTGATCCAGGGTTTTAATACTCAATAAACCTACCTTTTGGCGGATCTTCGATGCATTGCATGCTCCACTACTGCTACTGCGCAATCCAGAAGCATCCGATGTTGGAATTCGAGCTCGTGGGCGCTTAGTTTGCTCGATCTGGCAGATCATCCAGGAAGAAAGGAGGAGGTTGTAGTGTTTCCTCCTAATGTGGACCAACATGAAATGGTGGATGGATGGATTGATTTTTATTTAATTTTTAATTAATTAATTAATCAATTCATCAATCAACACCCCCGACCAATCCTCCTGGTGCAGAGAAGATTAAGTTGACCCTATGGTAAACACGGCGTTCTGAACACTACACTCACTAAAAATTGCGATTTGAGACTCCATTATAGAGTTATTAGAGCCGACACTCATAAATAAACTTTTCCATTTATTTACGAAACCAGTCCTGGTGGATATTTCAATAGAAGGTCTGCGCCCACAATGTTTACCCCCCGCCTAGGGTAAACAACATGCTTCAGAAACAACTTGGCCCTCAGATATCTGATCTAAGCTACCATTTATGAGAAAACACAACCCTGCCATGTGCATAGTATAAAAATACTTAATATTTTTATAAAATTAATTATGGGAACAATGGGCCTCAAAATCGCACGCCATCTTCGTACCAAGCTCTTGAAATATTCGTAGAAATATTCCAATGTCGAACATGGCCAAATCCCGAGTCACTACATCCTCCCCACCATAGAACTTCTCATCCTCGAAAATCCATGGGAATAAGAAAAGAAACAGAACTCTCAACTAGATCTCCCACAATAGTGAGTTTGAAAACACACACCCCTGCCCGAATGCATCAGTTAGAGGGACTCGTCCACCACTCCTCGACACTATAAGCATTTGGTGGCACTGAATCACCTAGAAATTTTTAATCTCATCACAAAAAAATTTGTCTCAGTGGGGGGAAGGTTCCCTCTACCTTGTTCATTCATAGAAGGTTGAAAAACATGCCCACAGGGTCTTACCAATGCCCTGAACAATCCTTGAGAATGAATTGGAAAGGAAATAATAACACTAAACAGTGTCTATCAAAACTACTACATTAGTAGAAAGAATAGAGAGCATACCTCAATCCACCAGTGAAGCCTTAGGGTCAAAAACCTCTAAGTCCTGTAGTTGTTCTCTCCCTCTCCCTCCAACTCCCAATGCTCGTCGAAGACCACCTGGAGGTGGTGGTGGTGGCATATGATATCGCAAACCACCTCCTACAATTGCACCAGCTCTTTCGCCACGTCTGTCACACTGTGGACCTCCATACTCAAGATGTTTTCACTTCCAAGGTGGACTATCAACTAGCTCCCTCTAAACTATATGATGGGTTAGACACTCCATAGAAAGATGTCCCCAACCGTCGCAATCATAACACCATCTCTCCAACGGCTGACCAAAAATGGCATGAGAGCCTTGAGAGCCCTGAGCCTCAGATCCTCCATCCTAGGGATGCCTCCTGAAACGGTGGGCACATCCAGACCCCTGTACCTTCCATTTACTACCAACAGCTGAGGTCTCAACTGTCAAATGCCCAATACAGATGGTGGTAATCTGCTCAGCCAGAATGCTCTCCACTACCAAGCCTTACTCTATCACTCCAGCATAGGTGGGTAGGAAAAAGAAAACCACACCTGTTCATATGTATCTGCATAGTATCTACTTGAAGGTCCAAGCCACGAAGAATGGGTCTCAAACCATATCTAGGGAGTAGCATGACAAATCAGTAAAACCCACTGAGTACTCTGACACAGCCATGCCCTCCTTCCGAAACTAGAGAATCTCTTGGATCCGTAATGACCTCAACATCACCGGATAGAACTTATCTATGAAGAGCCTATAAAACACTGCCCACATGAGTGTCTCTTAATCATGGGACCGTGTCACTGAACTCCACCATTTCCCAGTTGAACCATTCTTTAGGCTCGCCGCTAGGACCACCATTTGGTCAGGAGGTGTCCTCACAATGTGGAAACCTCTGGTGACTGCTTTGAGCCAGTCATCTACTATATGGGGGTCTGGATAACCCTGGAAACTCAAGGGTGACTACCAATGGAACTCATGAATCACACTCAGCCTACACGCATACTCATCCTACACTGCTAGCAAAACCAATTGATCGATAGGTGGTGGCTCAACTAGCGGAACACCTAGAGTTCCAGCCTCAGAACCTTCTCCCTAGTCCATATCCTCTACACTGGGCGGATCGTCACCACAATCCCACTACAGAACCCTCACTGGTTTTCATCATGGAGGCATCCTAAAATAAAATCCAGACACACCATGGCTAAAGAGTATATCTGGGGAGCTGACTCAAGAATAACATGGGAAACCCAAAACCCAATCATGTATGATTCATGTACCATTATGTCCATATGACTGGTGTCCGAATGACCCGAGTCGAAAGGAAGGTTATCAGAGTCCTAGTAAATGGATTCGTTGGCCGCCACACTATCACTACAGTCCCTAGCCTGAATGTCAAACTCAAAACATCCTAACACTTCCACGATGCGACCCAAACCAAAATCATAGCTTGAACACCTACACTCAATGATCCAAAAGGTGGAACCTCCTCTAATACCACTCTGTCACGACTCGTCCCAACAGGGGACAAGCTGCGACTCCTGAATCCCACCTCAAATAGGTCAGGGTATAGAGACTAGCATAGATTAGGATATCAACATACATGGGATGAATTAGCCTAAAGTACCTCTACACATTCACCCACATACACCTTAATGAAACAATGCTAAAATATATATAAAAACGTAAAATAAATTCATGCATACATCTAACCCACAACTAGAATAATACAAAAGTACAAAAGGTCAAAACATGACCCACCAAAAGAAAACTACAAAAGCATCCAACATGATCAGAAGGTGGGAAACACTCTTAAATTCACCCACAGGTATGCTCCTTGACACAACTCCTTTAAACACCCTAGCCCACCTCACTCACTAAGCTCCGCCTGCTCCAGGTCCTCCTAGGACTCTGTCGAATGGAATGTGGTCTGTATAAGACCCAAACATGTGTGGAAAAGTCCAATGCAAGGGTGAGTATAAAGAGACAGAGTAGGCACCCAAAAAACCCCAATATAAAGGGAGTAACTGAAAGGAAATAATCAGCTCATCCAAGTTAGAGGGAATCCAAACAAGTATGAAACACCATCTTGAGACCATCCACGGCTAAACATGACTAGTCATCTTATCTCATGTGTATTCCCATACAAGCACCATGAAAATCCTCTCAGGTATATTCCCATACATATACAATGAGAAACCAGATATACTAATTCCACACACCAAGCCTCATGAGGTTCTGACCTCATAATCAATGGAAGGTTATACTCAAATATCTAAGGCTTACACAAATCAGGAGAACACAGTCCATGAGCTATGTCATCCCAGATGACATGTGTCCAAGAGATACACTCTATCGGGACTCACAACACCATCCAAGAATTCCTATCTGAGAGAACACGCTCATCAGAAATCATCACAATGATCAGCATGCTGAAATAGTGGAACCACCAAACTCTTCAGTTAAGGGATCAATACCAAGGTTTGCTAGGGGATACAAGAACCCAATTTTGTAACTCATAGATCTCATAGACAGGGGATCACTCTATGAACCGCTAGGGGATACTACAACCTGATCTGGTGCTCCACAGATCAGACCACTCAGATAGAGGATTGACGCTCATGTAAAGGTGGTCACAATGATACCAGAACCCTATTTGGAATAATTCAAGATGTAGGGGATCAAAATGATGATGCACCAACCCTACCGAAACCTCGCCCTGAGTTGGGGATCATATAACAAATGAAATAGTAACCCTATTATAAAGCACATGAGGAGTAGAGTATTGTATGCTCAATGATTCCACAACCGTACTATGCATGGCCCACTACATTGGGGATCATATTCAGGATGATTCCTCAAACCCTATGGGATTATCCTACTATATAAGGGATCTCCACCCGTGGATAAGAGGAAATATTGATACCAATAACTTGATCCAGGGAAGCGAAGATAGAGGATCCCACTCTGGACCTAATAGAGTGATTCCACAACGCTACCAGGAAATAATTATATTGATGGGATCACTCTCCGATACTAATGTTGTAATGCAACACAAACCTTATATGGAATGGCACAAAGGAGTATAATCAAACACTACTAGTCTAAATGTCACTATCCTAAGTGACCTGCAGCATCGCCACACTGCACACTTCCTAAACCTATACCGTGGCATCCACTGTGATCTACACGGGAAAACACACATGATAGGCTATTAACTCACCTGAAATAGAAAATCGATGAACAATATACTATTCACCATAGCTAGCCTAGGTGGGGCCCATTCCTTGATCCCGAAACTCATCATGAGGGCTACACCTATTCAATCCCCTCAGAAAAATGCATGAGATCGACTACTCATTTGTCCAAAACGGACGCCTGACGAAAAAGTCATGTTTCCCCATAAACGCCCAAAAGCATCCTCATGGGGCCACCACCAGATCTTCATCCCAGTGCCCAAAAACAATCCTAAAAATTCATTTTTACTATCAGTATCAAAATATCATGTACGACATGTTAATTGGACGCTTCGTGCAGAAGTTACGATGGGTCGAAGTTGAATAATAAAAAAATATTATTATTATTTCAATGTTATTTAAACCTGGACCATGAAAATCAACTTATAAAAATTACAAAGTGAGTTCAAAAGTTCTGCGATGACACAAGGAACATGTATCCACAAATTTCTCAAAAATTGGAGTTACATTTTGTGTGTTACTGGGGTTTAGAGAACCCTTTAGAATTGTTCTAACCATAACATCGTCTGCCTCGCCGGAAACCACCGCGCTGCCACCAGAAACCACCATGTTGGAAACCGTAATCCACCATTCCACCACCGTGCCATCATAAAACTCCAAAAAAAATATTCCATAGCCATGACTGGAAACTGATTTTTCCACTTGAAAACATCTGGGAGTCACTGGGAGCACCCATGTTCTCCAAATTTAGCTCTGAAACATGTTTCAGAATGCTTAGGACCCGAACTACACAACCCATAAAACGATTTGAAAAAAACAATGCCAAAATGCAATATAGGATTTTAAAACACAAACTTCCTAACACTTTGAAGATCGTTGATTCTTTGCATGCTCTACTATAGCTGCTGCACGATCTGAAAGCAGTCGTCGTTGGAATTCGAGCTCGTGGGTGCTTCGTTTTCTCGATGTGGCAGATCATCAGAGAAGAACGAAGGATGTTGTTGTGTTTCATTCTGATGGGAACCATAATGAAATGGTGGACGAATTAATTGAATTTTTTTTTGATTTTTAATTAATTAATTATTCAATTCAACAATATACGCCCCCGGCCACACCTGCCGGCACAGAGAAACTTAGGTCGCCCCTAGGGTAAATGCTGTGTTCTGAACTCAATGATGCACTCAGAATTTTGATATGTGATTATGTTAATTATTTATTCAAGATGAAAATCATTAATAATCATTTCCATTTATTTAAGAAAAAACACATGGTGGCTTTTTACATAGAAGGCCCACACCCGCAAAGCTTACACCCCTCCTAGGGTAGATGACATGCTCTAAACACAATCGTGCCCTCAGATTTCTGATCCAAGCTATCATTTAGAAGAAAACAAAACCCCACCACGTGCATATTATTAAAATATTTAATATTTTTATAAAATTAATTACGGGTACACCGGGCCTCAGAATCACATTTCTTCTTCGTGCCAAGCTCAAAAAATATTTGTAGGAATATTCCAAAGTCTGACAGGGCCAAAACCCGAGTCGTTACAAGTGTCATGGAAATATAGAACATAATAAACGAAAACAACATAAAACATTTTTCTAATAAAATTTTAAGGCTTCATCATAGGTTCATCCTATGTATTTTTACTTCATCATAAAACCTAGAGACATACATCAACGGAAAGGGTGATAAAAAGGCCTAGTATGGGTAAACAAGGGAATCAATTTACTTGTGATATCAATATGAACTTGATAAAACGAAAACATAAATATGTGAGTAATGGATGTATAGACATATCATAATGAAAAGAACCTGAATCATAACTTAAATATGTGGCTAAAAAATTCCATTCAGACATTCCTGACCATATCACCATGGTGTCATAAAAATTACCAACGTTATTCACTAAGGTATCGAGAAACTTTTCATCTATAGAGATTTAAATCGTTACCCAATACATTTGAGTGATATCTAAGCTCACCCATAATATGCCTTTAATTTAATGTGTGACACATTGATAATAATATTACATTTCATAAATAACCCACATAGAATAAGAGAAATGTGTTTCATTTCAAAATCGCGACATTTTAAAAGTTCATAAAAATAAAATCATTTAGATATTTATAACCCATGGAATGAGAGTAATGGTTATATGTATGTTAATTCCAGAATAAAATATATCATTTTATTATTTATGAACACCCATTGAAATGAAATATGTCTGGGTATTCACATAAATAAAAAAAAATATTATGAGAGAAAGTGGGAGAAATTTTGAGACGAAAATTCCGCAGCATAATGGCTATTTAACATGGTTTTAGAAAAAATTGAAAAGAGAGGGGAAAATATTCACCCACTTGTAAATAACTCAAAATACAGTATGGGTATAGAATTCAAATAAATAAGATCTTGGTAAGGATATTTGTATTAAATACCATATGTAAATGAAACATCAAGGAAAAGAGAAGCTGTGATTTCTATTACGAAAATTAAGATGCCTAACGACATCACTTAAATATTTAGAAAATAATTTAATGAGAGAGAAAAGGATCTATAATAAATTGAACATCAAATGGACATTACGAATTAAATATAATCAAATAAACCAACATAATAAAATGGACACTAGAAGACAAACCATTAAGGATGTCATGACTTTAATGAGGATGGTGAGAGGTTATCTTTCCGTGAAGAGTAACGTCGAAAGCATGATGGTAAGGACCGTGGGAGGCATGAGGGAAACATAGGAAGACTACATGGGCGGTAAAAAGTCTATAACATAATTGAGGATTATTTTGGAATGAAATTAATGATGGAATGGCTTGGTATTTATTGCGAAAAGAGGAAATATTGAATTAATTTTCAAGGGACACCTCATCAGTGGTCTTCGCAAAACCATGGGCTTTCCCATAGTATTTGCCCATGGTATTGGCCACATGGGAAACCTCATAAAAAATCATAATATTCAAAAGTAGTCCATATTTATTACATCATTATAACATCATCAATGATTTCATTAAACAATTGAATCTCAAAATTATATTTTCACTATTCACCGAAAAATCCACTGTTTCAGAAAAATCCAAAAAATTCACTCTAACCTAAAATCAATGCTCTAAATTAAAAAATGAACTCCATTTTATGAAAATAATTTCATAAATATTTTTAGTTTGTTTTTTAAATAAAATCATTATTTATACCAAAAATACATCTTCAAAACTATAACCCATTTTCTAGCACCTTATGAACGTAATCAATGTCCCATAAAATTATTTTATAACCATAAAAAAAGTAACAACATATGATTCAATTTTATTATAATACATTTCCATGTTAAATTATTAAATTAATTATAAAATTTTAAATAAAAAATTTATGACATACAAAAATTCAAAAAGTTATAGTATGGTCATTTTTTAAGTTTTAAGATGTCTAAAATTTATTTATACATTCATGGAAAATGTTTCTATTTTTCTGCTCAATTTACTATTCACTACTATTCATACGGGTATGTTACTATTCATAATTTTCTATTCACTAACAATTAATTTGATCTTATTAGACTCTATATTTATTACTGAACACAATTGTTGAAGACCATTTTTTTAAAACCAATTCAAATTATTAATTATTTAAAGTATACAAAAATATTTTAGAATATCCATTTTTCCAAAATCCATCAATAATATGGAACTTCTATAAATTCATATTATATTTATCCATACACGTGAAATTAAAAAAATTTACATAATAAGAAGGAAAAAATTAATTTATACAAAAGGATTATAGAATGTAACTAAGGCTTCATTACATATCCCCTTATAACAAATGTATCGAAACTAAGTGTAAGGTGTGCTATAGTGATAGAATTTTGGGGTGGGTCAGACAAAATTGCTTGAGTGTTGATTTATATCAGCTTGAACTTCTCCCATAGGTGATTCGGTTCAAGGATCACATGTTGATGGTCGGCTTGGGCTTGGTCCAGAGCAATGCCCAGTAATGCTAACTCATTCCCAAGCTCCGATAGATTGGCTTCATATGGCCCGAGTCTACTGGATGATGCCATCGAATCTTATTTTTTTATTAATTTACCATGATCATTTGAATTTATCAACAATAATTATAACATTAAGAGTATAGTTTCCAGCTGTTATATTGACTAACTATCATTTAATAGTCTAAACCCAATGGTCTCATTTAAATTATACTCACTTCATTAAATAATGAATATAATTTTGTTGAGTATAAAATAATACAGCACACAAAATTAGGAAACAAATTATTCAAATGTTTGGGTTGTTACATTTTGCCCCCCCTTAAGAAATTTAATCCCCGAAATATTAACTCGTACCCTCATCAGTGAAAAGATATGGTTACTTCTGCCTCTTACACTTTTATGGTTCCCACGTTGCTTTATCGAAATTTTCGTTCCTCCAGAACACCTTAACAAGGTGCATAGTCTTGTAGCATAGAACCTTGCCTCTATGATCCAAGATCTCCACCGAATACTCCTCATAAGAGAGGTCATGTTCTAGTTGTACCACCTCTGAATTTAGTACATGTGAAGGTCCATGTGTGTACTTCCTCGAGAGCGATACGTGGAAGAAATCATGAAATTATGATAGATTTGGAGGAAGTGCAAGCCGATATGCCACGACTCCCACATGATAAAGGATTTCATAGAGTACAAATGTACCTAGGGCTGAGCTTCCCTTTGTTCTCAAATAATATGAATCTATTCCATGGATAAATCATAAAAATGACTTTGTGACCAACATGAATCTTCATGTCCCTGCAACGGTTGTCAGCATAGCTCTTTTGCCAACTCTGAGCATCCTTAATGTGTTGCTAGATGGAATTGACATTTCTTTCATCTCTTGCACAAGTTCTGGCCCAATATGCATACTCTCACCAACTTCATCTCAACATTTAAAAGTTCTACATTGATTCCCATATAGAGCTTCATAGGGTTCTATTTGAATGCTCGAGTGGAAGTTGTTATTATAAGAGAACTCAAAAGAAGGGAGATGTCGATCCCATTCCCCTTTTAATTCCATTAAGAAAGTTCTCTGCATATCCTCAAGTGTTTGAATAGTAATTTCAGATTGGCCATTAGTTTGGGGGTGAAGGATGTACTGAAATTCAATTTAGTGCTCAGATCATGTTGAAGAAGTATACAGAATTTTGTTGTGAACCTTGGATCACGATCAGATATGATAGAAAGTGGAACTCAATGCAGCCTTACCACTTCCTTCACGTAAACCCTAGAAAGATTATCAAGAGATAAATCATCCCAAATAATGATAAAATGGGCAGTCTTGTTGAGATTGTCCACTATAACCAATATAACATTGTTTCCATTGGATGTTCTCGGATTTCTAGTGATGTAGTCCATAATGATATTATCCCACCTCCCAGATGGTATAGGTAATGGTTGCAACACAGATTTAGAAAGTTTTCAATCTGCCTACATTTACTGACATACCAGGAACCATGAAGTGTAGTAAGAAATATCCCATTTCATATTATCCCACTAATAATGATCATGAGGTTCCCAATAAAGTTTTTTTCATCCAGGATGTATTGTGAATGTATAGTTATGATCTTTATCCATCATCCCCTTCTTTATTTCTGAAATTTTTGGAACACATAGTCCTGTACGAAATTTTAGTACACATTCTTGATCAATGTTGAACTCAGACAAATTCCCATCCTTCACAGCCTCATGCTTATTATGTAAAAATTGATCTTTTTTCTGAGATTTCATGATCATCTCCAATAATTATGGTTGAGAAATCATTCGGGATAGGGTTGATGATATACCTTCCATTATAATTCCAAAATATTGTATTACTAGGTCATTGATCAAAGAATCTCTTTAAATCTTCATCATGGAAATAAAATCTGGGGTTTTCCTTCTTAATGCATCTGTGATATTTTTTTCTCTTCTGGGATGATAATGAATTGAACAATATTAGTATTTAAGAAGTTCCAACCATCTTTTTTTCTCATCTTCAATTCCACTTGTGCGATAATATACTACAAACTTTGATAGTCTGTGTATATATCACATTTCTCCCTATAAAGATAGTTCAGTCCATATATTCAGAGAAAAAACGACCATAGCCTGATCTATATCATGCATATGATAGTTCTACTAATGAGTTGTCAACTATCTAGATACATAAATAATGATTATTTCATTTTTCATGAGGACACACCCATGCCCTTTCAAAGGTGCATTGATAAAAATAAAGAATCCTTCTAATGTAGAGGCCAATGTTAACATGGATTTAGTAACCAATCACTTCTTTTTCTCTTGGAATCTTTCCTCGGACTCTTTATTCCAGATGAACATGAACCCTTTTCAAGTATACATGGTTATTGGATTGGAATGTACTGAAAAGTATTTCACAAACCTCCTATAATATAATGATAGTCCAAGGGAACTATGAATCACTATTATTATTGTAGGCTTAGGCAACTCCTCTACAAATTTTGTCTCTGTAGGGTCAATTGTGATTCCTTGATTGGTTACAATGTGGCCCATGAAAAAAACTTGTTGCAACCAAGTTCACATTTTCTGAACTTCCCAAAAAATTTCTCCTCCTATAGAGTTTTCAATATTATCCTTAGATGATCTTAATGCTACTCGCGAATTTTGGAATATATTAGAATATCATCAATAAAAACTACCAAAAAGTTATCTAGGTATTCCTTAAAGACTATATTCATCAAATCCATAAAAATAGCAGGTGTATTAGTAAGTTATAAGGGCATAACAACAAACTCATATTGTCCATATCTCGGTCGGAAGTCAATTTTTGGAAATTCTTCTTTATATTCCCTCAATTGATGATAACCAGAGCGAAGATAAATTTTAGAGAAGAATTGAGCCCCAGGAATGGGGTCAAATAAGTAATAAATTCTTATAAGTGGGTATTTGTTCATTACTGTGATCATGTTTAGTTCTCTATAATAAATGAATAGCCACATTGATCAATACTTATTCATCACTAAGAAAAATGTTTCTCCACCAGGAGACACACTAGGTCAGATAAAACCTTTATCCAATAATTCTTGGAGTTGATTTTTTATTCCTCCAGCTCCACATTTTCCATCATATAGGGGTTCTATGATATTAGATGTGATCTAGGTATGAGTTCAATAGAGAACTCTATCTCTCTTTCTATGGGAGTTTCGGTCAACTCCTCAGGAAATATGTTAACATATTCCTAGACTATGGGGACATTTTCTATCCTTAAACTCTCATTTCCTTCTACTTTTTTTTACCAATATACTCCATAAAGAATAATATAAGAGGTTCTTCTAGACAAAGATCAAGTTTATATATCTCTCCTTGGAAGAAAATTATAGGTTTTCCTTTCACGACTACTGAGATTTCCTTACTTCTTCATTTGATCATAGCATTATACTTTGAGATCCTGTCCATCCCTAGCATAAGGCCAAATTATTGTATGGGAATGACTAAAAGATTTCTGATAATATTTTTCTCACCAATGTAAATACTAGAGTTTCTAAACATTGAAAATTCTTGGATAATCCCACATGGAGTCTTGGTTGATAACTCAATTTTTAGAAAGTCGGGTGTTTATTCTACATTCTTTACAAACTTGGTGGAAATAAAGGAAAGTGTAAAATAGAAATAAAAAAGTACTTGCTATCTCTTAGAGAACAAAATGAGTATCTGCTACCACATCATTTAGAGCTTCAAATTTAAATGTCAGGATACCAAAAGGATGGAATTACACACATGGATTTTGTTGAGGCTGATGGTGGTTCTCCTGTAGTTCCCTCAGATATTTATAGTGATTTGAAAAGTTCCCATGTTTTCCATATTTAAATGATTTTACATCAGGAAGGGCCTACATTATCATCCCCTTATCGTTAGTGTTTTGATGATTTGATTTCACATCACTAAGACAATTTTTATCAGTATGGCCATCTCTTCCACACTTGTATCATTTCCCACTCTTGAGCAGGCAGTTCCCTGAATTCTACTTCCCACATTAATTACATGTGGGATGTTGCAATTGCGTGCCTCCTATTCCTTGATCAAAGGTCCTCCCAAAGATAGGCTCCATTGATCTTTTATTTTCATTGGATTTATGAGACCACTGTGTCTCACCAATCTTCAGTACTTCTTTCATCACACTCCTCATGATATCCTTGTAGTTATCATAGTATCGATTGGCTAGATTCTTCCACAGAGGAGGTCTTAGTCCAGTAATGAATCTATCAACCTTCCCAATAGGATCCATGACAAAGCTTAATGTATAATGGGAAAGTCTCATGAAGTTCATCTTATATCTTCCCACATATTCATTCTCCTTCTACTTCAGCTCGAGAAACTCCATCTCCAGTGATGTTTTCATGGAACGAGGGAAATACATACTGAAGAAGATCCCTCTAAACTCTTCCCACTACATAGCTTCAATATCCACTCTTGGACTCATGTTTTTAATATGTTCCCACCACTGATCAACTTATATCTCTAAGAAATAGATAGCCAGGGTGGACTTCTCTTTCTCTTAACAGCAGAGCACATAAATTTTCTTCTCGATAGATCTGATCCACTGCTCAATAATTAGTGAGTCAGTTGATCCACTGAAGTTTGGTGGCGATTCACGCATAATAGACTCAACATAATTTTGTTCCCTTCACGGTGAGATCGGTCTCTCATCTTGATTCATGTTATTTCCTATAACATGAGTCAGTTGGTTCATTATTCACATGAAAGTTTCAATTCCATATTCCATTGGAAGGTCGGGATTACATGGTCTATTGCAGGCACCTTTTTCATGGTTCCTCCTATTGCCCGCCATTTTATAAAAGAATAAAAACTTAGTGAGAAGATTATTTAATTTTTTAATCTTTTAATTATAAAGGATTTTATGTCATAAAACATCTTGCTTTAAACAATTTCATTTCTCTATAAATCCTTCATAATGATTCATAAAAAACTTATGATTAACCAAACATATCCCACGTGTGTGTCATAATAATGAGTGCCTAAAGGACCATTGTCGGGTACCAGGACACCCCGGGTCATGCCCAAAACTCCTTGTTAGTGTTTTCACTCTTATGTACATCTATTCCAAAGACACCACTACTAGGTCGTATCCCGATAGGGATGTATTTTTTTTATAAACCACTTACTCAATACTCACCAAAATACCAGGAATTATTCCAATATTTAAACTATTATACAGGGTTCTTCATCAATTTTTCATTTATAAAATTTTCATAAATAACTAAACTATCCTTTGATACCAACTATAGCATCCCCCCTTTTTATTACATAACTTTTTTCACTACATTTTACATAAAGATGATATTTAAAGTCTAGTGTCTTGGAATTCAGGAATATAATACCTGAAAAAACATAAAAAAAATTATTCTAATACACATGTAATTCTTCATCATAGGATCATTTCATGTACAATTACTGCATCTCAAAACCTGTATACATACATCAAATGTAAGGGTGAGCATAAGGCCCAATAAGGGAACACAAGGGAATCAGTTTACCTATGATATCTATATGAACATGATAAATAAAAAACACAATTACAAGAGCAGTAGAAGTATATGCATATCATAATGAAAATATCCTTAATCATAACTCAAATATGTGGTTACAACATTCCATTTATAAATTCATGAATATATCAGCATGGTTCATCCCCAAGGATTCATAAAAATTACCTAGGTTATTCACCAAGGTATCGTGAAACTTGTCATCTCTAGATTTTAAATTATTTTCCCAATTCATTGGAGATATATTAGGGAGTACTCTTAATTTGTATTTAATTTCCTGTGAGACACATAGATAATAATCAAACAATTATTAAATAACCCAAAGAGAATAGAAAAATGGGTTTCATTTCAAAATCGCGACGTTCTAAAATTAGATAGAAATAAGAACATTATGTCATTTATAACCCATTGAAATGGATTAAGGGTTATATGTATGTCAATTCCAAAATAAAATATATATTTATTTTATTTATGAACACTCATAGAAATGAAATAGGTCTGGGTATTCACATAAATAAACAAAAGAATTTGATGAGAGAAAGTGGGAGAAATTTAGAGACGAAAATTCTACAGCATAACGGCTATATAACATGGTTTTAGAAAACATTTAAAAGAGAGGGAACAAGATTCACCCACTCCTAATTAACTCATAATATAGTATCAGTACATAATAAAAATAAATTAGATCATGGTAAGGATATTTGAAGGAAGTACCATATAAAAATGATATTTGAAGGAAAAGAGAAGCTGTGATTTCTTTTACGAAAATTCCGCTGCCTAAAAGCATCACTTAAAAATTCATAAAATCATTTCATGATAGAGAAAAGGGTCTCTATTCAATTAAACATGAAATGGACAGTACGAGTTATATAGAATAACATACCCCCACAAAATAAAATGGAAACTAGAAGACATAACATAAGGGAAGTCATGACTTAAAAGAGGAGGGTGAAAGGTTCCTTTACCTAGAAGAGTAACTTCGAAAGCGTGAAGGTCGACACCTTGGGAGGCTTTAGGGAACTTTGGGGGGACTCTTTGGGAAGTAAAATGGCCAGAACATCATTTAGGATGATTTTTTAATGAAATTAATGATGTAATTTCATGGTATATATAGATAAAATGAGGTAATATTTAATTAATTTCAATGGGACATCTCATCAGTGGCACTTGCAATACCATGGACATTCCCATGCTATATGCCCATGGTATTGGAAACATGGGACACCTCATAACATATCTCACTTCTCACAAGTCTAAATGATTTATTACATCATTATTACAACATCAATGATGCCAATAAACACCCAAAACTCAGAATTGTATTTTTACTATTCATCGAAAAAACAACTGATTCAAAAAAATCCAAAATATTTACTCTATCCTAATATCGATGCTATGAATTCAAAAATGAACTCATTTTTATTAGAATTATTTTCAAAATAATTCTTTGGGGAATTTTCTTTTTTTGGTCGATTTACTATTCCATAATATTCATTACTATTCATACAGGTATGTCACTATTCATACTTAATATTCACTAAAAATTATGTGGATCTTATTAGACTCTAAATTTATTAATGAATACCATTATAGAAGACCATTTTTTGAAAATCAATTCATATTATTAATTATTTAAAGAATACAATAATATTATAAAATACACCTTTTTTCTAAAATTCATCAATTATATGTAACTTTTATAAATTTATCCTATAATTATCCGGACATTTGAAATTCAAAAATTTTAGCATAATAAGATGTAAAAATTTTATTAATCAAAAATAATTATTGAAATAATGTTATGATTTGTTACATAGACCCTTATAAAACCTTTATTGGACCTAAGTGTAAGGTATGCTATGGTGATAGAATCTTGTGGGGACTCAGATAACATTTCCCGAGTGGTGATTTTTATCAGTTTGAACTTCTGCCGTAGGAGATTCCGTTCCAGCTTCACATGTTGAAGTTTGGCTTGGGATTTGTCTAGAGCAAAGCTCAGTGAAACTACCTCCTTCCCAAGCTACAACAGATGTGATTCATATGGCCCGAGTCTACTGGTTGAGGCCATCGACTCTTCTTTCTATATTAATTAACCATGATCATTTGAATTTATAATCAACAATTATTACATTAAGTGTATAGTTTCTTATGGTCATATTTACCTGCAATCATATAACCGTTGAAACCCAATAGTCTCTTTTAAATTATACTCACTTCATTAATTAAGGGTTATAATTTTGTTGAGTATAAAAAAAATGACACACCAAATTAGGAAAAAAATTATTCAAAAGATTGGGTCATTACAAGAGTTGTACACATTCTAGGAGAACGCACACCTAGGTGGGAAATGATCAGGATACACAGATGAGGATCATTGCTAGGGACTTGGTGAATACTGTGACTCTTTTGGATTTACCTACTATATAGAAGATTAGTGTCCTGTATGATTAGTTTGGTTGATACATGACTCATCCTAGGGTCATTAATGGATAGAGGATCTAGCTTCGGGCCTCTAAGAGGGATTCTGGACTCTATCCCGTAAGGTCCAACTATAGGGATCATACTCATGTGGTTTGAAATGATACATGAACATGAGGGGAATTAGCAAATGGTTAGTAAACCTAACTAAACATGTCCATAGAACTATGTACAAGGGGATCAGGACATGTAGATGAGAGTACACGACATGTAGGAGTGGTCACACGACAAGTCCCTTGACTCTGGTTACTTCTCGTATACAACAGCCCATGTCTGGAGAACATGTCATGTAGAAATGCATATACATGATGTGTATGAAGGATCACATGATGTGTCCAGGTATTTTGGGTCTACTCTTTGTATGATGGCCATGTTCTCATACAAGTCCTTGACCCATGTATTCCAAACTGTGAAACAGGTACACTGGGTGACCCACATAACTGGATTTGCCTGGTCGCGTGGTGGAGAACATAGCATGTAATCCACCCCATGTCTATGTATCTTCTGTGATACACTCCAATTCATGTGTAAAACCCACACACCATGTCACAATGGTCAAACATTGTGTCTATGTGTCCTATTGCATGGTAACTGTAGTTGCTACATTGTGGGGCCCACATGCCATGTATTCCCAGAGGAACTCCATGTTCCTCATCGCATGAAGAATGCAAACCATGGTCACCACCATTATTCCAATATGGTGTTTTCATCAGATAACACAATGTGGTCTTCATAAATTTCCAGAAACGTCGTTCTTCATTATACACCACTGGGAATCTCCCATTCGTCAATCTGCTCATCCGATCAATGTGAAACTCCATGGTTGAGGTCACCCCGACAATGCGAAGCCGTCTTCGTTGTTATCAGACCTCTGATTAGAACCAAAAGAAATTATCGATTCACCTGCGCAAAGAACGCTCAAAGAACAATCTCCCCTGATTTTAGTCGATTTATCATCTGCCATTTCTGTCACACCTCCTCTAGATTGCAACAATGTTCAATATCTGATTTGGTATCATTGCATTGTGAAACAGATTCGTAATGATACATTGTTTTCCTCCCTGTAAATAATTTGAAGAACACAGGTGAAAGGGGGATGAAAGATAATATGAAAAATGGGAACACACCTCCACCATCATTCATTATAATAAAATAGAATCAACTTATTTTAATTGATTATCCCTTTGACAATTTGCGAGGAGAAAATATTTTCTCTAATTTCTATTTTTACTCAGGAAATTATCAGTTGAGGGTGAGACCATCAAAAATTATCTATATTTATTAGCAGATAGGGCCTTTCTTTTATTGGTTTGTAGTGATTCTTTTTGGTTTGATGAACACAATGGAGGTATTCATGCCTTAATGAATCAAACCATTCATCCTTTTATATACTAGTATGTGGTGTATTTTTTCAATTAAATCTTAGTTCACTCCCAATTAGTAGATGATCAGATAAACATCTTGATATCATCTTGAGTATATTGATAGAGCATTTAAATTTATTCCAAGATAACCAAATATTGTTTCATGAATGAGAAAATGCACTTATTAGTTCATGTCATCTCAATGGATGGAGAGGATGTTGTTGTAGAGATTGTTGCATCCATGGTATCTTGGAAGAATCATAAGAAAGTCCTATAGATTAAATGGTTTATGGGTTTAGTGTAATATTATTATTGATTTATATAACACGTCGAATGTTGTAGCTTATAGCTTCTGCCTTACATTATTACAATAAAATTATTATAATGAATAAAATCTCATATGGTTGATAATTTTAGATATTTTTCAAAGATATTACCTATATGGTACAAATTTTATATTGGGTTTACATAAAATAATAAAAAACAAAAACCAAATTATAGAAATCCTTGAATATCATTCTATGAATTCATATTCATACCCTGTAGAATTGAAACAAAATATGGGGGAGAGGATATTATATGTAAGGGTAAGAGTACAACACAGGTAATCAGAATAAATATAAATAATCAATATAAAAAGGTACATAACTGAATACACATTCCATTTAAAGAAGTTGACAAGTCATAGTCAATATGGAAAGGTAAATAACATAAGACACAAGCTATTTAGTAAATAAAATATGAATGAAATGCATCCATAAATATTATCATATTGAATAGCATATAGAATAAAATATCTAAACTCCAAATGTAGAAAATTATTTATTTATTATATTTTATGTTTCCCATCTATGAATAACCTCTACCATTATATTCTATTCTCAAGGAATTTTTAATGTACTCTAATTTGACAAATGGTTCATATCATGAGACTACTAATGCATCTAAGGTCTATTACTTACAGGGAAAAACCAATTTCATCAGGTTCAATTAATTCCTCATATATCAAATATATGATTGAATTAAAAAAATGTTTCTTATCATAAAATATCTTTATTGAATAAATGATATAGATTTAACAAAATATCTCTACTTAATCAAATAACATTTAATGTAAACACTGTGTATCAGAGTGAAATACGGTTCATGAAATAATCATATAGATCAATCAAGAATATGGATGTTTAATGGAATTTTGATTCCCAATAAAAAAATATTACAATAATGTGATTAGTTGAATATAATTTTAACAATAAAAAAATATATTGAGATTGTCCAATATCATTTACCACATTCAAATCTTCAATTAAAAATCCATTGGAATAATTATTTCATGTAAAACATGAAATAACAAAATAACAAGTGAATAATGATATAAAATTTCAAATACATAATATGTAGAGAACATAAATGTGAATTGGTGAAAAATAAAAATATGACTTGATGGATTTTCAATTGAAATAAAATCCCTTTTTTACTGGGTATCATCTAAATCATAAGATCCACAAATTAATAATGATATGTAATTTCCTTTTACCTCACACATCTTTTTGATTGACCACCCATTAAAATCTTATATAAAGGTTTTAATCATGTTATTAAATTATATTAAAAAATTAATTGTATTTATAATATCATACCTGATCTTCTTATAATATCTTATTACCTATTTCTCAATAATATTTCACAATTTTAAATATTTCAGGTGTTAATTGCCTTGTTTATCTAGTATGTTTTGAATTTTTATTTTTTGTTCATATTATGTAGATAATCATTTAATAATCTCTAAAATTTAATTAATGATTTAAATATCATGTTTATTAATTATATATCTATTTATATTAATCCATAATATTTTGTGATATGGTATGAAATCCACTATTCATGGAGTTGTTAGGTTGTATGTAAGCATGAATGCTACTTCAATTTTCCTTTCATATTTAAAGAATGTAAAATAAATTATACAAATGTATATTATAGTTATATTATAACTTTTCATCATATATATCCAATATTATTATGAATCCCATACTTAAATTATTTTATTGTATAGCGTGAATGAATTATATCACATTGAGGAGGCAGTTGAATGCACATCCACAAACTATGTGATCGAAGTCTCACAAAATTGAAATCCTGAAGGTATGTGTTATATAATAATTATAGAAGAATAAAGAAATTATAAATAACATATATATCATATATATCATATATAAAATATAAATCCATCACCACTACAAACCTTGAATGGTTGTAATGTAATAATGAACAATATCATCTTCAGTGACAGTTGTCCACTATACTCATAATTGATGATTATATATCCCATTTAATGGATGTTTGTGTGAATTTACCTCATAACCATGAAATAAAAACATATAAAAAATATAATTATATTTAATATAACATTTTTATTATATAAACAATATATAATAATTGTTGAATGGGTGTATAATGAAATAAAACTAAATTCTCATTTTATTAGATTACCTCCTCATGTAACTCCTTTCAGTTTGCTATAAAGAAATCACCTAGTATTATTAAATAATAGCGTGGGGATTTAATGAATATGGAATGGGAGTTTTGAGAATATGTTACCATGTGTTCGATGTCTTAAAGGGCTTGATATGCTTAAATATATAAGGTGGTGAGTTCCTTTTTATAGTAGAGGCATAATGACATTATGGTAAAAATAAAAAGGTAAACACTATTGGTAGTTCTAAATTACATCATGGGATTACAATAATGATCAAAATTTGGTATTATAGGTGTAATTTTAGGAAAATTTCCATCCAATGGTTTGGATTAGTGTCTAAGTAATTCAGTCCATTAATATTAAAGAGTAACTTCAATGTAAACTCATTTTTACATTAATCTTTCTAATTAATTTTAATTAATTTTAGTAATATTTTTGGTTGAAAACAAATTTGATATTTCTAAAATTTTTAAATTATTTGGATTCATAATATATAATACCTTTTAACCATATATAATAATACCAGTGGACGAATTTAATTAAATATTAACCCCAAAGAAGGGATTGTAATGCATGTTTTTTAATGTTACAATGTTCAAAAGTATCTATGTTTTTAAATCCAAATTTAATATAAAAATTAATCAAACGAAATAAAATAGATTATTTTTCCTAAAATCGATCTAATTTTATTTAAATACCAAATGAACATATTTTTTTATCAATATTATTTATTTAAAAAAAAAATTCAACTAAAATTCATAGTTTACATTATTCATAAAAAAGTACACTTCTCTGAAAAAACACAAAAAATTAACCATAAGATAATTTCTACATTAAGATTTAAAAATGAATATTATTTTAACAATTATCAATTATAATTTTTTCAAAATGATTTAAATTTGGGGCACCAACAATAGGCGAAAAAAGGATTTTTGAAATATACAGGTTTTATGACTAAAATTGGGTTTGTTATAACCATATTACAATAAAATATATTGGATGAAAATCAAAACATTTTATTGAATATATAATATAAAATTTTCTTTAATATTATTAAATAATATTAAATAATTTAATTTTTTAAGATAGAACACCTTTTACGAATTTTTTTTATAAAATCGTTTCTTTAATAATTACATTATATATTAATATACAATTTACTAGTCTCAAAAGATATATATAACGATTTATTAAATATATTTTCCGTATTTATTTAGTCCTATGTAACATTAGTGACCTTTTTTATATGTACTCTTTCATATTTTCAATGTTTTTCATTTTTTATTGTGGGGTAGGGCCGAAAAAAAATTTAGAGGATAACAAAAATGGTTAATTATGGATTTTTTAGAATATTAATCTTAAAAACTAATCGGTCTATAGTCTAAGGATAAATTATAATCCATGTGATATTGTTACACGACATTTAAATATTGAATTTTTATTTTTAATAAGATTTAATGGGGTTTTCAACATACATGGGACTTCTTAATTACACGATGTGTTATTGGGTTGCATGCCATGTAAACTTCTAAGTGTAAATTTTATTTAGGTAGATTGGTTGAAATTATTATTTCAGTCCACCAAGATGTCTTCACTCTTGACCTAGATCAATCCCCATGAGATTTTGTTAATATCCAATTCATATGGATCATTTTTTGGTGATTGATCTTTATCTTGGCCATGGTGAATATCTCTGGGTATGTGGTCTTCCTGTATCGCCACATATTTCTATTCTCTCCCTGGGGTTTAGTAGATCATTTTGGTATTGGTTGATATAAAATATAATTTTTAAAATATTTTTTAATGTATATTTATTATATCATATACGTCATCATTCTTATTGGAAAGTCCTGTTGAAGGAGATGTGATTCGTTGAAAAAGGTAGCAAGTTATGTGTAATATTTTTCCAATTAACATGATCTTGAGTGGATTGATTGTGTATTATTTAATTAAATAATTCATGAAAAAATTGGTTTTAATGGGGATTTTAAATTTATTTGGGATGTGATTTTATCTGAAACCCCCAATTTCAATGGAATTGGAGATTGGGAAGCGATTTCGAAATTGGTGAAAATTGTGAAAAGGAATTGGAAAATGGATTTGAAATTGTAATTTGATAAAAAAAATCATAATTTGTTTGGATATGAATCATAGTAAATTTGATCCAAAAAATGTCATTAATTTATTAAAAAACAATTTTGGGTTTTAAATTGAAATTGGAATATCGAGATTGAAAAAGGGGAAATTATGTTTTAAACTGTTTAATTTTTCCCGTATTTGATTTCTTGTTAGATCACTTGCGAGCATATATAGTCTGTGAGTTATTTGGTATAGACACAATGGTTTGAGAATTACCTATAAATGGAATTATTCTTTGCAATGTTAAAAAATAAAAACCTTGGTATATCTTATCCCCAGTGGGATGTTTGTGAGTTCTCATTGACGAGTGTGTGAGGAACATGTGAGAAACTTTTTATTGTCACTATATGAGTGTGGGAGTATCCTATAACCGAGATGTATCATATCATAGTGAATATGAACATGTTATTGTAGTTATTACAATGATATATATTCCATTCATTATAAAAATTATTAACACATTCCTTGTGAATTTATATAAATTATTTTTAAAAAAATGTTTAGTAAGATATTTTTGGAAATGTCTCCATCAATAAAAATGAAAATAATGTTTTTTTAAATATGATCATGTAGATCCATGAATATTTTATTATAAATTAAATAATTTTATCATTAATTATATTTTAATCTTATAATAGAACAATTAGTGAGACCCTACTTAGAATTTGGCTCACATCCTACAATTTCCATTGGGAATTTTCTAATTTTCTTATATATAGTTTGAGAAAGGGAAAAGAACCACTATGAGGTGATGGTTTTTGGTATTTTGAGATTAGGTATATTTTCCTTTAGGTCCTGGTCTGTTTATCTTATTATTTTATAATTTTTTGATATAATCCTTATCTTATGATATACATGTTCAACATCTGGTAGTGTTCACCCAGTGAAATTTTCAATTGATAACACTAACTTATAATTTCCCTTCTACTATTTATAAGTAAAAACTATTCCCAGATTTATGTTTTTTCAAACTAGGTGAAAGTTTACAACCTATGGGGATCAAGAATTCTATTCGGGCTACGTCATGATCGAATCATTTATCATGGTACCAATATATATGTGATGGTTAGTGAAAATGTGTTACCAATTGTTCAAGTTGTCCATATTTACATGATATCAGAATGTAGTTGAAAGATCATGTTGGGAATGATGATGTTGTTTCAAATGATTGATTTTATATCTCTAAAATTTATTAGAGTTATGTAATAATTATTATTTTGGTAAATACATTTTGAGGATTACATCTATTCTTTTACTTTTTTTGTTGGGTAGTTGAAATCCAAATATTGTCTATCTATGTCATGGGATTAATCTCCCATAGTTCTATATTTGAGTGTTTAAATGGGGTATTTAGTGTGTTCTGATGATGTTTTATAGAATCATGCCTCTAAGAAGACATTTAAATTAGATATAAGAGGAATATTATATTGAACCACATTATGAAAATCCACTCTTGGAGAAGAATATAGTTGAGGTTGATGTGTGTTATGTCCATGCTCTGGGAGAGGAACCTACACGCATTACAATTCAAGATACTTTTTGGTATCCTTATAGGGATTTTTTTTCAAAACAAATCTTTCTATTTGTTTCTCAATAATATCCCATATTTCAAGGATCAAACAATCTTCAAGATAATAAGGATTTGTTGTGGGAAATTTATTTTTAGCTTGACTTCTTGGAGATTACTAATGAAATCAAGGTGAAATATACAACCTTAAAGATGGAAGGACCTAACAGGAGCTAGTGGGATGTGATTTTGATGTAAAAGAAGCATGAGGGATTGGAGTAGAAGGAATTTTGAGATATTTTAATATAAAATTTCTATACAGAGTCTCTGGTGTTGGACAATGATATAGTCATTCAAACCTGTGCAGACCATGACTAAGAATGAAAATTACATTGGTATGCTTATGCAGTTTTTAACAGATATTGTATCAAAGGAGTAGATGGATAATAGAATGTTCATGTAAGGTATTTTATATAATACTAATTATTAGTTCTAATTTATGTATATCTCTTCTTATGTTGATTTTTTGCATCCATTGATTTTATGAACTCCAACCCCATTTCCCTTAATAATGTGACGTCCTTGAAAATCGAATGGGTAAACATGATTTGAGGGGTTTTCCTCGGTCTGCACTACTTCAGACCCCTACGAGCCTTGTCTTATTGTGGACCTCATACGTTTTCTTATAATAAAAATTACTCGATGATGATGATGATGATGATGATGATTTTGATTGTGGAATTCAATAATATGGTTATTCCATACCTCCTATAGTGTGGGGTGGAGGTCCTTTTATTTTATACTATTGTGGAAAGCATGCTCACTCGATAAGGGTTTATAATGAAGCACCCACGATATGTGGATACTCCAAATTTTCACTCCACATAAAGAAGTTATCTCTCATATATTATTCTTCTATAAGTTTAACTATATTATCAACAACCCAAAATAAATTTAGATAAATTAGTTGCTTTATGAATAATGGGTTTCCCTCCATAGTAATCTGAAACAAATCTTCTTCACATATTGGGAGAGTCTTTAGAGGTAGAAGATAATTTTACAACAACCATGAAAGGAAACATCACCATTGCTTTGTCATTTTTTGCTGGTTTATTTGATACCATTACATATCATTTCTTCATTTCAACTCATATTATGGTTCTTATAAATCATTTTGAGTAGCTTTTATCATTTGTGATAGATATTATTAAACCCCTCAGAACAAAAAAAGAGAAGGGTCTCTATTATCTTACTTGTCTTTTCTCTTTATCAGATATTGATATTGTTTGGAATTTCATGGTTCAAAACATGTTACCAGGTGATGTCATTCTCAGGATGGTTTTTCTCATTGATAATAAAGACCAAATTGTTTGGTATCTTTAACTGTTCTCCATTACTACACCTGATGGGGTGTTCCATTTCATTCTGGTAGAATGGAACCTAAGGTGGAGTAGATTTGAGCCTTGTTTTCTGTATATGGGGAAAGTAATATTAGGGTTTCATTTAAAAATAAATTGATAATTCTTGAGTGATGATATACCTCCATTTTTCATCATGCATCCAAATTATTTTCCTTCTAACTTCCTGGAATGACACTGGTCAGGGAGGATGAGTTTTATATTGTTTCAGATCATAGTATTCAGGTAATATTTATTCGTTCTTAATGACTGGAACATTCTAAAATGAAGTATTTGAATACATAGATGGGTGATCTTTTAGATAAAATCTTTATACGCCTAAGTGTATCACTATGGGTGGTGCCTGTTCTATTCTCTATAATAGTTGATAGGTCACCTCTCCATTGTGTTGATTACCAAAAATTTAATAGATTTATTTAAAATAATATGAATTTGATTCTACATAATGATGATATGTTTGACTATTTGAAGTGTGGGATGTATTTATTTTATGATAAACCTTCAATCTAGTTATCACTAGTTTAGTGTAATGGAATCTGACATTCATAAAAACATGTTCCAGAGTAGGTATTACCATTATGATTACTTAGTAATGCCATTTGGTCTAGAAAATTATCCTACATACCAAATGAATTTGATGAACATGATCTCCCATCGATATAATGAATCATTTATGGTGGTATTTTAGGCTAACATCCTTTTTTCACTCCATGTTAGAGAAGGATCATGTGCATCATTTGAGTGCTGTAATAAATTATTGAGAAATATCCAATGTTATTCCAATTTATCAAAAATTAAATTTTGGATTTAGGATGTGAAGTTCTAGGGACACATAGTGACAGACACATGTTATAATAGTTTATACTATGAAAGTGGAATCTATTATAACATTGTATAAATTATCAAATGTTTCTGAGATTCATAGATTTTTGGTTTTTTCCAGATATTATCATTGGTTCATAGTGGATGGAATCTTCAATGAAGACCCAAACTCAGAAGGGAGTATTTTTTTTTGGTAAGGGAAATTTCAGATTTCTTTTTATTAGTTGAAACATCATTTGACAACTATGAAGGAGTTGAATCATTAAGAAGATGGGTAGAGGTATTTGATATTTACTGATGCATCAGGTTTAGTTTTTTGATGTGTTCTTATGTAGGGTGATCACATTATTATGTGAGGATTTAATAAGATTAGGCAACATGATAAGAATTTTCTAACCAATGATCTTAGACATGTAGTTGTAATTCATGCACTTACCAGTTGGTGGAACTAATTTTATGGAGAATGGGTCATAGTTTTTTAAAACCAAAAGATGATAATTTATATCTTATCTAAAAAAATATTTGAATCTCTTCATGATGAATTGCGTAGGGTACCTATAATATTTTCATTTGAATATGTCCTCTACAATAGGGAATAGAAAAGTCACCGTAGATGCATTGAGAAGGAAAATTCTAAACTGTTCCATGAATTAATCTTTGGAAGAGAGGAACCTAATGGTTCTTTTTTCAATGTTTAATATTGGGGTCCAAAAGATTGGTGCTGATGTTTTCTTGTATAGTGTATAGTCTAATACCACAGTTATTGATATTATTATTAACTAAAAACTTATTGAAGATGAATTTAATTTCATCAGAGACTCTATTTTTGGTGGGGGACTATTGTTTAGTGTTCTTAATATGATTTTTTGAATTATATGTTATTGGAATCAAATGGTTATATTGTTATCGGTCAAGAAATATGTGATGGTGTATTTCTATAATTCCTAGTGGGAAGTGAACCTATAAACCTTAAAAAGTTTCTATTAAATGCAACAATGATTATGGTTTTATGGTATGAGATGAGGTATTTCTGATTTTTATTTGGATTGTTACACATTCCAGCTGGTCAAGATCGAGAACCAGATTCCTTCGAGTATTCTCTTTCCACTTCCATAATTAATTGGATGTGATACGAGATATATATATATATATTTTGATTCAGTTTACATATCCCGTGAAACAAATAATTTCTAATGGGTTATTATAGATAGGGTCACCAGATGAACTCGCATTATACATAGTCATGATACAACTAATGTAGAGGAGATGAAAAATCTCTATGTGAGTGATATTATTCATTTTTAAAGAGTTTCATCTATTATAGTATCTTATTGAGTTCCCTATTTTTCTTCTCTCTTTTAGAGAGGTATTTAAGAGCCACTAGGATCTATGTTTTATTTGAGTAGGTCATATCAACCACAGATGGATGAATAGTCATGGACATATATTTATATTCATGAAGATATATTTTTTCTTGGGTTCTTGACTATAAAGGGTATTGTGATGAACATTTTTGGTTGGTAGTTTTTTCTTAAAACAAATATTTCTTGTCTGTGATTTGAATTGATTATTTTGGGGACATTTATGGATAGCCTTGTAAATCAGAATTTTATTTGTTGGATAATGGTGAATGTTCCTTTATTTGACTAATCATTTATCGAGAGATGATATCAATTATTTAGTCTATTTGTATGAGGAAGATAATGGAACATATCATGTATAAATATTATGTTGATCAATGTTGTAGACCATTGTAAATTTACGTTGGTTATCTTGTGATCTTGAAAGTATCACTATGTTTTGGTCATCAATGACATGGGATGAAAATGAAGCCTTCTCACGTTTTGTGGGACCGTTTGAGTTTTTCAGTATGTGGGACAATTGGATTAATATATGGAACATCCACCATTATTTATGTCGAAACATAATGTGTTCCATGTTCCACAACTACATAAATATATTTTTGATAAATATCACAAGACGATCTAGAGTGATCTTGATGATAACCTCTATTTATCCAAGGCAAGACAACTAGTATTGATTGATGATTCTAAAACCAAAGTACTTTGTGGGAGAGAGATAATTTTTATTCGCGTGTTATAGTAACAAAATTCTAATTCTCATGAGACATTGGAGCCTAAGGGACTGATGTGAGATCTATGGACTCATCTTTTTGTTATGTAATCTTCTTGACATGAATTCAAGGGATAAAATTTCCTTACGGAATAGATATTATAAGATTATATTAAATTTCTAATCTTTATGATTTATGATTTTACATGGGTTTAATTTTCATTGGTGGTGTTGTGCTGAGAGGGAATTAGTATGATACATATAATGGTGCAGTTAGGGCTTTGATGTAATTATCAACATAAAATCTAGTGGTCAAGCAATTTTCGAGGAATTTATATTTTGTGTAATATGGTTACACGATGATTTAATTTTGAATTTTTATTCTTAGTAAAAGTATATGGGGTTTTAGTGTATATGGGACTTGTATATTACAGGACATTTAATTGGGGTACTCCTAGTGTAATGTACTCAGTGTCAATTTTTAACCTACATCTCGATTGAAATTCTTATTTCTACTCTCCAGGATTCCTTTGATCGTGACCTAGATCAATCCTTTTGTGATTATAGTTATTTACAATTCCTGTGGATCATATTTTTTTTATTTAACATCATGTGGATTTATTTTAATCTCTCTTTGGATGTGGAATTCATGTATCTTTATCTTTTTGTCTTTTCTCAATAGAATTTGATATATCATCACGGTATAGATAGATATAAACATTTATAGTTTTATAAATTTTATACGAAGATTTTATAGTTCCTCCAAACCTCTATTTTTTTGGAGAGTCCCATTACAGAAGTATTTATTTCATGAAAATGTTCAGAAGTTTTGTATAAATTTGGAAAATTAATTTAACCTTGAATTTCTTGATTGTTTTTAATTTAATTCCAATAAATTATGGAAAACTAATTTATTGTCAATTCGAATATAAATTTAATTGGAATGGTGTTTTGGGAAAATCCCCCAATTCTAATTTAATTAGATATTTTAATGTTATTTCAAAATTGGTGGACATTGTGAAATTGATTTGTGAAATATATTTGAAATTAATTTTTTTAGGGAAAACTGGTTAATTTATTTCATATAAACTGTGATTGGGTTTATCCTATAAAATAAATGTAATTATTAATAAATAATTATGGATATTAAATGGAGGTTTTTATTTTTGGAATAAAAATGGTTAAATAGTGTTTTAAATAGTTCTAAAAATATATTAGGACTTTTTATACACTTTTATAGAACATATGATCCATGGTAGTTAGTGAGTTATTTGGGACAAACACACTAGGATGAGAATTTTATAGAAATTGATTGATGTCTTACTAGTAAATGAAATACTTATCCTTATAGATCTTATCCTAAGTGGGATTTTTATGACTAATCTCAAGCCAGTGTTTGAGGGATCTGTTTGCACATTTTTAATATCACTATAATAGTGTGTGAGGATCCCATAGCACAGAACTATCATACCTTAGATAATATGACCATTTTTATTTCTATTATTCATCAGATCTATATTCGATTTATTGTAAAAAACATTACATATGCCTTATGAATTTTTATATAATATTTTATATGAAATGTTAATTATGACATTTTTTGAGATGTTTCCATCAATTAAATTGAAAATCAAGCTAATATTTAAATATGCTCTTGTGCTTCCATGCATGTTGGAATAAAATCAGAAACATTATTTGGATAATTATAATGGTATCTTATTATGAAACACTTTGTGGTTCTCTACTGGGATTTCACATCACACCCTACCTTTGACTTTAATTGTTTCTTGATTAACTTATTCCTGGATCGATAAATGGAAAAGAAACACTGGGAGGTGGCAGTTCTTGATCTTTTGGGCATGGAGTGTTTTATCTTTTGAGAAGTGATCCATTTATCATGTTTTCAGGTACCTTTTTTATGTGCACATTGTAGTTTTTATATATGTTAGATTTCAGATATTGTTCTTTATGTGATGTAATCAATTTATCATACAGAGTTGTAACTATTTGTTATACTGTTTACCTAGAAAATCATTCTCAATTTTATATTGTGTGATTCTTGGTGTGAGTGAACAACCCAAGGGGATCAGGAGAACCATTTGGGCTATATTAGGAGTAACTCGGATCTCAAGCTACCATGGTATATGGGTCGGTTCCTGAAGAGTTTTCTACATTTTGTTACAACAACTATTTGATAACAATTATATTAAATAATAATATTAATCCTATATTATATATTTGAAAAACAATGTCCTTCAAGTAACACAAGCTATCATTGTAACTCTATATTTTCTATAACACATTCCAACATAGTGTTTTTTGTACTACAATATATTATCAGGGTTGTGTGTAGTGTATTCTTAACTTGGCGTAGTGTATAATTCAAGCTAGAAAAAAAATTACAATTTTTGAAGATGGAAAACATTGTAATGTATTGGGGTGCTACATTCTCCCCACCTTAAATTAAATATGTCCTCTCAATTAAAACGTGATCTATATAATTATGGGTTTGATAATTGAAAGTACTTTTATTGAAAAACCCACATCATAAATGTGGTAAAAAACACATCTTATTAATATGGGGTAAGTTGAAATATTTTGGTTACACCCAAAATGGGATCCTGAATAATAGATCATTAGTGAAAACAATGACATGGAATAGAAATAAAACTATCATGTTCTGTTAGAGATTGATAAAAAACATTGATCATAAGAAAGTGGGTGATCTATATATGTGTAATGTTCATACGTACATTAAACACATATGTGTTGGAAAAGTCATTGATATCATAAAAATTATTATAACAATTCCACATTTTTTCATCAACACCCTTTTTCTTAGAGTTGATAAATTCATTCACTCTATATGAATATATAAAATATATAATTTATTTATATATTAATCTTTCATAAAAACAATATTATCCTTTAGTTGTGCCTTCATCTATTAATTCCTTATATCATAGAACATATTTCATCAGATGTGAATGTTATACATTAATCTCTAAATTATTTTACAATGAAAAATATAAACTGTTTCAATAATCGATATCTTTTAAAAAATATTATGATTCAAAATTCTAAAATGAAGGTTAATAAATTTTATGAAATTAACATATCATTAGTCATAAATCAATATTATGTGTCCATTCAATAATTACATATTTAACATGTGAATACATTCATCATGTATTATCTTAAAACATGTTAATGTAAAGATTTACCCAAAAACACTATTGGAAACATGTATTATTCATTACCCATTAAGTAAAACCCATGTTATTAGATATATTCCATATATTCATAATTTTTGTAAACAACATCATTGATAGAATGTAAAACATTATCAACAAATCATTAATCAGTTACTAGATAGTTTGGAATATCAAAATTACATTATTTATATCAATTATCTTTTTATCCAAACATCATTATCTCAGCATCATGAATATATTAATACCTATCATTCTCTCAATCTTGTGTTTTGAAAATAATTTATGTTTCTAATGTATTAAATTTCAAGTTACCATTCAATTAATGATTTTAAATTCATTAATAAACAGTATTGTAGTAAAATACATATATATTTCAGAATAACTTCAATAAAATATTTTTAAATCATTTTTCATTGAACCAAATACACATGAATAGTATTAATTTAACTTCAAATGTATCAATATAAAATGCTTAGTTTTATCCTCGTAGCCTCTTTTATAGTCATTTCCTTGACACATGGGGAATTTGTTGGAATAGTTACCCATCTCCTTACATTTGAAACACTAAATAAAATTATTATCATTGAACATGTGTCATTAATTTTATTAGTTACCCATATCTCAACACCAATAAAAAACTATAAATACTATAAATCATTTCCCACAATTATTTTTTTGTTAGAACATGTATAAAAAACATTATATTTATTCATTTTATTATCCATGAATTTCCCCTCTACCAATTTCCTCTCTTGATTCACAATGAATCATTAAAACCAATGTTTTTTTATTGATAGATGATGAAAATATTTCATTATATGTAGAATAATTTTTAGAGACCAATCCCTTGTAGATTCTTGGCACAATCCCTTCAATGTAATGGAAAATTTAACTTTAATTCTTGTATATGAAATTAGTAACCTATCTTTCTAAACATGTAAATGTTACATACAAATATGAAATAATATATTTCCATGTTTTCATGAAACAAAGGAAATTTATTTTCTTTTCAATTTCATTCTCATGAGGGAAATATTTTTCAAATAATTTCCTCATAAAATCATTCCATTCCATGGCATCTATTTCTTATTTTTCCCCCTGTATTTTGGATCAACGGACCCCATTGATTGTCGTCATTATTCATAAAATACACCTCAAATATATCATTTTCCTATTAGACATATGGTAATGACAGAAAGATCATATCCAAAGACTTATGAATTTGTTGAGGTTTCATTAGATTTTTATTCCCACTAATGGATAGAGGCATCTATCATATAATGTGATCGAACATTAGATAGTCTCATTGTGGAATTCGAATATCTATATAAGAATGGTTTTATGTTATAACATGATTAATCTACAATAATATATCCATAAATTTAATAGTTCTAATACAATATACATTGGATTTATCAACAAGGAAGCTTCTACATTGGCTCTATGTACTGATATCCTTCATTCCTCTAGTTTATATTTCAAAACAATGGAAAACACTAGATTAAATTATAACATTGTGAAAGATAATATATAATCCAAAAACTAGTCAGATACATAACATAAATTAAAAATTTTATTCATAGATAATCATTTAATCAAAATCATTGTTTCATATGGATTCCCTTTTATACATATCCTCAATGTTTATCATAGTGTCATGTTCCATATTCTATATTTTTCAAAATCATTTTCCCTTGGTTTCTACAAAACTTCCTATTATATCAACTATAATGCCCCAACCCTAGTAGCATGAATCTGGTACCTTAATTTTTAACATTGGAATTATTACATGGAATAAAATATAGAAGGCTTAATCAATTTAGTTGTTTTCAGAATTAATATTACATACATGACACCAATATAAAGTTGGGTTTAACAAAAAAAATACACAACAAAATAATATAATCAATATCCTTGAAATTCATTCAATGAATTAATATTCATACCATTGGGAATGAAATAAATAAGGGTGAGGTCAGATGATTAATAAGGGTAAGCATATTGTATAATTAATCATGAATGAATAAAAATAATGAAAGTGTAACACTAAATAACTAAACATACATTATATATAGAAAAATGTACATGGAATAATCAATATATTAATTTAAATTAACAGAATACATCTAGCAATTAATCAACAAACTATATATGAAATGAATCCCTATATTTATTCACCATGAAAATCCTCTGGTTAATAATAACTGAATTGTATTTGTAGGAAATTATTAATTAATTTGATTCCATGTTTTCTAGGTACCTGAAATCTTTACTGTCAAGATCTATTCTAATAGATTAATTGTTTTTATTTGTTCGTATAATTCATCTCATGAGGCTACTAATGCATCGAAGGGATATCATTAACCTGGATTAACCCATGTCTTCGGTTACAAATCATTCATCATATATCAAATAGTAAAATTAATTAACAATAAATTTTCCCCACGATCAAATATCTATATTGATCCAAATATGTCGTTTTATTAAAATATAACAAGTTATTTAAATAAATTTCAATGTTAAGATAATAATTAAAAAAATAATGTTTATGATGTAATCCTATAAATTATACAATAATATTTATAATTAATATAATTCTGATGCCAAATGAAAAATGATTACAATAAAGTGATTGTTATATAGAGTGTTTATAGTCCCAAAATAATGTCATATTCTTCAATAACATTTACCAAATGGTAATTTTCAATTAAAAATAAAATGGATGAAATAATTCAAAGTATAACATAATATACCATGATTATAGAAGAAATCATTATATTACATTTCAAAGGGACAACATATACACCTTATCGATGTGAATTTGTGTATAATAACAAATAAGTATAAATGGAATATAAATTCATACCAAATACCTTAATACATGGATGAAATTTTATTCGTTAGTTTCATGAAATAATTAAATAAATTGAAAATTATTTTTACATTAACTACAGAAGAATAATGATATAACATGATGTACATTATCATATATTCCACATTAATGAAATGAGTGGTGAATATGTCATAATTCAGTCATAAATAAAAGTGGGACTAGATATCCATTTACATTATCATCCCTTATTTTTGGAAGCCTTTTAATATTATGTTTAATGTTTATTTAGAAATTTATTATCATAGAACTGAACCATAATAATATTTAAATTAACATAAATTATCTTTTTATAATATCTTATTACCCATTTGTTAATAATCGTTCACTATTTTCATTATTTTGAGTATTATTGCCTAATTTATCAAGTTTGTTGGACTTTTGATATTTTTTCCCTCATACATAGATAATTATTTAATAATATATAAACTTTATATAATTAATTCTATATCATCGATATTCATTATATATGTATTTATAGTAATCCATAATCTTTAGTGATAGGTGATGAAATTCACTATTCATAGAGATGGTTGGTTGTATGTACGCATGAACACTGCTTCAATTTTCATATCACATTAAAAAAATAAATGTTAATGACATATATGAATATTTTTTTCAATTAATATTTTTTTTCACATATATCCGGTATTATTATTAAACCCATCATTAATACATTCCATCTAAATAACGAATGAATCACTTCACTTTGACGAGGCGGTTGTCCACAAGTCTACAAATGATGTTATCGTATTCTCACAAAATGAATAAAATAACTGTATGTGTTATATAATAATCAAAAAAGAACAATGATATTATAAATATCATATATATTATATATAAATTATTAAAACTTCATTATTCCCAATCATGAAATTTCTAGATGGTTGAATTAATGACATCAGTTAGTGAGGTAGTAGTCTGTCGTACACACGAACGATGAGTGTGTATCTCATTTTATTGGTGGGTGTGTGATTTTAGGTCATTCCATGGATATAAAAATATCTTAGTATAATAACTATTCTTAGGTTATTCTAAAATAAATATATAAATGTAATTTGATGGTTGGATAAAGAAATAAAACAAAAGTTTCCATAGAAGAATGTTACCTCTTCTTCAGGTAAATCCTTTAGGTTTCCTATTAAAGAATTCCTTGGATTACTTTTTACCTAATGTGACACTTCTAGAATGAAGAAAATTATTTTTATATTGTACATAGACATCATCTTGATAATCCAAATTTATTAATAGATTTTAAGAAGTTAGTGGGTGAGATTCACCTTATTGGGGAGAAGGAGTGGTATTCTTGTAAATATAAAAACCTAGATGCTATTGGGAGGCCTATCTTTATGCACATGATTCCAATAATAATCACAATTTGATCCAAGATGTTTAATGGATGATATATGGTCAAACATTGGATTTTGGATAATTTTATATGCCATTTCACCGAATAAGATTAATGCTCAACAACTAAGTAAACTCAATTTTCTTAAATACTGAAATTAAATCAAATTTAATTCACTAATAATTTAAGCCAAAAACTATTTTTATCACAATAAAAAATATAAATATTCTTTATTCCAAATATTGAAACCATTTATTTAAATTCTAATCATTTATGTGGAGGAAATAAAATTGAATTTATTCCCACAGATGAGATGAAAAAGCCAGCTTTTTAAAATGAAAATTATCAATAATTTTCAATGTTTATATATATAAATTTAACCTAAAACAAATTAAAATGGAAATAATTGGATTAATTGTTATATAAATGAGATAAATATAATTTAAAACCATTTAAAAATATTTTCCTATAATATAAATTATTTTTATTAATTATATTTGGTCAATTAAAATTCATGTTTCTTCATTATTCATTAAATAAATAAATCTTATCAAAAGAAATGAAAAATATTTACCATAAGCTATATTCTACATTCCACATTAAAAATTGATTTTTATTTTGATAAAATATATTTATAAAAGTTTCAATTGTTTTTATTAAAATATACATTCCATCAAAAGGAAGAAAACATTCCATGAGGGATATATAGGTATTTATGTATAAAATTGGGGATTTTATACTATTTTTCATATAAAATTTAATATAATAATTTTACAGAATTTTAATTTATTATTTATTTATAATTTTCATGTAAATAAATCACTATTAGTAATTAATTTAATTTTTTACGAAAAATAAAATTTTCTGAAAAAAAATTATTTTTTATAAGAAAAATATTTTGTATAATTTGTTTTTATATTAAACTATAATAAATTTTTTACTAAATAATTATATAACCATAGGTAATCATTATCTTAAAATTTTAGTTAATAAATATCATAAATTTATTTATAATCTTTAGTCTATAAAAACCATATTAAATTATTATTATTATTATATATTGTGATATGTTAAATTGCAGACTTATGTGTAACATAATATACCAAAGGAACTCTATATTTTGTGTTATACAAGAAAAATTTATATTACTTTTAGTATAAGAAAATATTAATATTTTTCATAGATTAATAATAACACAGAACTTAATACAATTAAATCTATCAATAAAATTAAATTTATTAAAAAGTTTGAATATTGTAAATTTTTACCTTGTTAAACATTTTCCAAAACATCATTTATTTGTAAGTACCAATGTCTTGGATGACCATGAAATGGGTGATGTTTTTTTCAGATTCTTATAAAAATATTTTTAGGAGTTGAATAGAAGGATGACCTCAGAATGTATCCTAACACTAGCTATTCTAGAAAAATCATATATTGTGTATTGTGACACAACATGAGTTATACTCGGAGTAGTTCTAATGCATGAGGACTGAGTGGTTGCTTAAAAACATAGATATATATGGTCATATTAGAGAATTATCATAATCATGATATGATGTTTGAAGTATTAGAAAAATCCATGATATGACGGAAAAACTATCATATTTGTGAGAGGATTGTGGTATACATAGACCATAAGAGCCTTAGGTAAATCTTTTCTCAGTTTCACTGGAACCTTCGACATAGGAGGTGGGTCAAGTACTTGTAGAATTTTCATTTAATATTAGATTATACACCAGGAAAAGGGAAATATCATTGCCTTATACTGGAGTCATAGGACATATATATAGATAGTATGAGATTACGATTATGAGTGGTGGATGATGGGACTCTTTGAAGACATGGAACTAAATGTTAAAGACTTACATGGATGAGTAGATATGACATCGAAATATGTTACACACTTGATTTTATTCAAGATCATGATAAAGAAGCTATATGATCTATAGGGAATAGTTCTGAGTGATAGAAAATATGGTGAGGAGAAACCATAATGATGGATACTTGGCAGTGGGAATTTTCCTCTTTTCTATTAATATGTACATGATTCGATAGGCTTATGTGAGGAGATAATTACAGAGTTTAATAATTCTGGATGGTTGGTAAATCATATGTTGAAAAATATATATCAAAATCTCTTTAAGAATTATTATTTTTTAGTAATAAATAAACATAAAATGATCTTTGTGGTAAAATGATTCATCTCCCAGATTGTGAATAATGAGTATCCGATTCCAGCTGGGCTATTGTAACCTCAGACTATTCCAGAGTAGAAATGGGATGATTATCCTATATGTTTTTCATAGGATTATCCCTGAAAACATGAAGAAATGATGCAGTATGGCTGACCATTGATTAACTATTGAAGGTAAGCCACATTGTTCTTATTAGGGATACCATCAATATTGATTATCGTGGTATTCCTTACATGTATGAGATATTTTGACAAGAATACGTTATCCGGATTATCATTTATTAGAAAATCCTTAACATACATCATGGTTCTTGTAAGGTACTTAAAATTCTATGGGATCATAGGTTCCTCTGACGATGACCTAATATCCTCAGACCGACGACCAATATATGCTGAATATTTAGGTTCTGGAGGCTATTTTAGGAGCTCTTATTTGGGACGTTGGTGGCTCATGGGAGAAATATAAAGAACTTTTGGAGTGTGTATGTAATAAAGACTTCCAATAATCAATCCTGAGGGAAAATTTCCAAGTGTTTAAAATACGGATATGTATTTTTCTTTTTAATTAGTTATAGGAAGTTAAGTCAGGACTTGTTGGGCCAAGTCTCATATAGAAGAAGTCTTAGTAGGTTCAATTGATCAAGAGGTGGTTATTAACTATGAATAGATGGATAAAAATATTATATTGACAATTATATATGACCTATGTATTTCATGGTTGTATTTCATTCTTTTTTTCCGATGTCACTTAGGCTGGGGTAATGTCGTATCAGGAAACAATAATAACTAGCACACAAGTTTTTTTTTGGATGTTTGAGATTGTGGATAGAGTCAGTTCAATGGCATATTGATAAACCCTTTCACAACAATACAGTTCCATGCATGATGTGTTTCATGTGTCACATCATCATATAAATTATCTTAAACCTTCGCATGTGGTAGGTGTTGCGGATTCCAATTTTTGTGATAATAAACCCTATAAGGAGAATTAAATTTCGAGTGTAGACTATAGTGAGAAGTCTCTCTAGGGTATTATTATACCTCTAGTTTTAGTTTATTTTAATGGTGGTCATGTTCAAGAGGATTCCTTGGGGAGGTATTTTGATATGATAGAACTACGTCCATAAATGTTAACCAAGACCCTATAGTGATTCTTAGAGTAGTTCGGGGATGAGTTATTATATTGTGGGGGAAGATGTAAGATCCCATATTTTTTCATGTACGTCCCACTTTTTGTTATTTATCCGATGATGGGGGTCGATTCTTTTTTAGAGACATAGAAATATCATTGAGAAAAATTACATAATAAATAGGTATATTTTTTTTAAAAAAATAATGGAGTTGGATTACAAACATGTGAAGTGGGTTTATGAGGTTAATCAATGGTCTAGAAATCACTATAGGGGGTTTAAGTAATTTTGAAATAATTTGGATGAAAACTAAATACAGAGTATTTATAGGTTGTTTACATGTTACATGACATGTAACTATTGTCAAAAAACTTTTTGTGAATTGGTTCATGATGCGGTGTGTTTACACACCATGATCTTAATTCAAGTCTTCTAAATGTTGATTGAGTTAAATATTAACCCAATGAGATAGGATATTTTGTGTTACTTAAAAATAATGAAATACATGATGTTAAAAATTACACACCATGTATTCCTTGGAGCCATCATTTTTATGTGGGAATCATGTAGAATTTCCTTCACCCCATCATTGCAGTCCTGTCCATATCATCCTAGTAATATTATCAATCATTTTTGAAGTGTCCCCTTATAATAAAAACATCCTAATTTTTAATCCGACCTCAAATGAGATTCAATAATTTGGGTTACCCATATACTTTATTGTTATCCATTATATTTTTGTAAATATCAGAACCAGATTTATTTTTGTGTTTAGTCTTGATTCAGTGTGATATATGTTTTTATCATTGACCACCATTTAATTTATGTTCAGTTTACCCAATGTTGGTATTTCTAAGTCACTAGATATTTTTAGTGGCTCTAAATCATAGCCCTATGGTCTATATAATTAGTAAGTATGTACAATATTATGATTTCACCAAAAAATCATGAAATTTAATCAATTAAATGATGAATTGTACTATTCTATAGACTCTACTGGTTCTATATCATAAAGACATAGATGATGGACTTCCAATTGGTGATATAACCCTTTATTAATAATGAATTGGATAATGTATTAGATTGTGTTTTTTATGAAATGATATTCATATGATTTCTTGATAACGTTTCACTACTAAATGGATTATTTAATTGAAATGGATGGCATGTAAATGGTATAACACTAACATGATTGAAGAATGTGTAAATTGAAGGAAAATGATTATTTTTATAATTAATTATTTAGGATTATGATGTGATTTTATGATATAATTTCTGTTATGACTTGTTTAATAGATGTTGTAATACTTATATTGACTTTGAATTTCCCAGTCTTGTGCTGTAATTCTTATATTGAGAAACTTTTTTCAATGCTAGGTTGTATTTCTTAAATTGAGTGTGCCTTTCCCAGTCCCCTGTTGTAATTCATATATTGAGAAGGCATTCCCCTATCCCATGTTGAGATTCTTATATTGAGTGATATTTTATGAATCCCATACCGAAAGGATTATATTAATTGGTAGTTTTATTGTCCCATGTTTAAATGAAAATAGTGAGTGGCCTTTTCCATGTGTCATGTCATAATGCATATATTTAGTGGGCTATGCCCAGTACCATGCTAAAAATATTGTGTAACAGTCATGGCCTATATTTACATGATTTTTTATGGATATATAGTTATAATTAGCATGTTTTTGTTACGTAATCAAAGACATACCAAAATGGAACGTAAGTAGGTTATTTGGAAATATGGTTATGGTTGGCCTAATTGTGCTACATGATCGGAGAAATTCCAGTATGGTGTCGAAGAAGGTTGATTTATGTTTTTTATTAATTAATTAATTAATACACCTATTTACTCATTTTCTTCCACTCATTTATAAACTCACTGGTTATGTTTATACAATGTGGTTTTAACCAAGAGTGGTTTACTCACACCATATTCCGACACTATTTTGTACCCAAAAATATTACATGGATGAGGGATTATATAAGTGAAATGGACCTTATTTCTGATTATTCATTAATAGATGGGATATATATTTGATATGGTTCTGAAATGGGTTTCAGGACAGATGTATTTTAATATAATATTTTCTTTGATGATTCTTTTATTTTTAATGTTTTTATCTTGTCATTTAGATACATCTCATCTTTTAATTACATGATTCATTATTATTGTTTTTTTATTGTCATTTACTTCCCAGTTGTCTGATATATGTTTTCTACTATTATCTATTACAATGATATTTTTATCTATATTTTTTATTTTCACTATCTTATACCTCTATACAATGGGGTATCATTCCCCAACTATACATATCACACCCCTATTAGTCATCAACTTCTAGCATATAGAGAGGCATGCTTGAGGTCTTGTAACCATCAATTTTTTTCCTTATGTGAGAGAACCAAATTGGGGGATGTTACAATAGAACAACTAGGAGAAGAACATGTTACAGTCATAGTAAAAATATCCCATTAATTAGGTGAAGTATTATGTAACCAAAGCGTTAAAAGGTTATCTTTAAAATTAATACCCATCGTAGATAAATGATCAAAATAGACTTGAAATTAACTCAAATAGGTAGTAATATATGATCATTATTTTTTACTTCAAATGCATAACCTTTTAGACAAGAATGTTTTTATTTCCAATATTGGATGAATATGTATTCTCAAAAATCTTCATAATATTATGGTAAGAGAGATATGGAACATATGATTTATCAATTTTTTATATCCAATAATAAATGAATACTAAAACCATATCATGCTCAAAATCCCATTCATCATTAGATATTTATTATTTATTTTGACTAATAAACACCATGGAAATGAATTTTCTAGGTTAAAAATAGATACGTAATTTTTTAATCACCACATATGATAGATATAACCATTAAAAAAAATAATATAACTATAATTTGATCCCATAATTTAAAATAATAAAAAAAACTCTCTAAATATTGATGTTGGGAATGATGAAAAGTGATGAGCATGAAAATAAAAAATAAATATAACCTAATGTGGATATAAATAATCTTCCCCTTCAATCAATCCAGAAAAAATAATGTTGATGCCCAAAATTAAAAACAAATATGACAAAAATATATTTCAACACTAGAAAATTTTAATTTGGAAAATCCAAATACATAAAATCTATAAGACCTAATCCAAAAAGAAGTTAAGATATAATAATAATGTACATGGTAGAGTCTCATAAAAAATAATGGTATCTCAAAATTATATCACTCCAATAAATTATAAAATATTATAGAAAACAAGGGATTTAGAAAAAATATATTATAAAATAACATCATTCATAAAAGAAGATAAAATAATTAATATGACCACATGAATATGCAGAATGATAACTGAATAAACAGTTGCTAAAAATATACCAAGATTAGAAGAAAACTAGTCATCGATCTATGTTGCTAACAATACGAAACTAGATTCCCATATATATGTCTCACACCAAACAAAAGCATTCCATGAACTCATCAAAAACAATGCTCATGGGAGAATATTGTAACTACCAAATTCAAATGTATTTTTTTATTGATGCTCGTGAATTATCCTTGTGAGGAGGATGCCCAACACCTAATGGGACAAATTTATCATCCATAACAGGAATTCCATACGTGTAACACCCTCAACTATTTGCCTTTTATTTCCTTCCTTTCACTAACTCCCTACCATCTATGAACATAATTTATATCTCGATACCATACCCCAATATCAACATCCATTTAGATTACATCTACTACCCACAACTACCAATAATCGAACCTTGATTTCATCCGGCCTCCATTTAATATAATTCATTACATAATGAATCTTTTTCTATCTTACACGTCCACATAGCCTTCTTGTCACCAGGTATATTCAAAAACTTGTTTTTAGGAAAATCAGTAGTTTTAATAATTTTATCATTGTGACAGTGTATATAAGGACCTAACCTTTTAACATATCATAATCATGAATTTAATTCAAGAAATACATTTCTTTCATATTTAGGATATTTTTTGTTTTTATTATAATATACTTGGGATATAACACATAAATTACATTCAAAATTTATATAGATAATATACCATAAAAACAGTTTCCATTTCTAACGAAATACAAAACTTCTCAAATAAAACCGGATTTCTTTGACAAATATTCTAATAATTTTAATTGAATTCATTAATTTAAAAAAAATACTTATAAACTATTAAAATAAGTTATAAACTTTGTATGAGAACAAATATTTTAGTAAGGTATATAAAATGAAAAAAAGAAAACAGTAGTCCATGTATACTAGTAATGTTGGATTTTTTTAAAGTCATACTTATCACCCTTATAAATGTAATTTGTGAAACCCGAGATATCCATGAGATTTAAAACAATAAAATAGAACATGAATAAAACCATGAAGGCATATTGGGGTATTAAATACATAATTTTTTAAACTTGTCGGCTACAATACAATTTGTAACCATCACGACTACCTTATAATTTGTGTTACCATTGTTGTTACACATAGAGTAACCATATGACCAAACTCTAAAATACACATAACAAATGAATTTGAGAGAGATATAGGACCCAAAAGTCATAAAAAATATTTAAAATGAACAATGACAAATTATTAAACAATCATTATTTTATAAATACATTTCTTTTTTATTTTGTAAAATAGAATTTTAAATGAGGTTTCAATAGAAAACTCATTTATAATTACAATATAATTAAATTAAAACATAATAGAGTGGATTTAATATGTATATACATTGAAAATAAAAATAATTACACAATATATAAATAAAATTCATTCGAGAAAATTTTTTAATCCCACATAAAAAATGAAGCAGAATGTTAACCCAAAGAATGGAAATCAGGTTATAAATTCCCTTACCTCGTGTTTATTATAATTAAAAATCATTTAAACCTAAAATATAACAATTAAAATACTGTTATTAATATATCAAATATAAATATTAATGATTATAATACCTTATATTATCATTTCATAATTTCGTTTTTACATTTAATTATTAGTCTTTTGTTTCTTCCATTTTTTGGGTGTTTACATTACATAATCTCCATGGCCCGTTTGTATATGATTTTCTTATCATATGGAAATATAATTCCCAATGTGGAATGAAATTTTATTAATATATTTCCAGAATATATAATGGTACCATAAATCCTTTTTTTATAATATGTGATGATTAACCATTTGATAAATCATTAATGATGTTTGTTTAGTTCATTTTTGGTCGTTCCTCGATAATCATGAACCTATTTCATTATATTATTTTATGTCCTGAAAAAGAGTTAATTACAAAACAAAAAAATAGATTAAATAATAAATGTTAAATTAATTTCCAACAATTAAAATGGTTTTATGATCATATTTTATGTACGTAATGGAAATTTCAATCACATTGTTCATGATTTTGGAAAATCAGCACATCTTGGATAGTGTTTTTTATAACTAAAGGGATTAGAGGGTGAAAATATGATAAATATTTTACATTAACATGATAACATACAGAATAAATAAAATTATTGAGATTTCATACCTCTTTAACAAGGGAAGGGAATGAGAGATTAAGAAAAAGACAGTATTGAAAGGAAAACACACGAAAAAGGAAGAGGATTCTTACATCGTGATCTCTCATCTTTGAGATCCTCTACAAGGCCTTTGGTTTTGGCCATTTAGTGATACCAGTAGGTCCTAGACAAGGGGATGGTCCTTGGGGATTAAATTGATATGATAATAGACATTTCTACTGGGTTGATAGGTATGAGAGGAAGAGGGGCATGGGGGTATTTATAATGGAGGAGAGGTGGGATTTTAAACTATTTAATTATTATGTTAATATTTTTTTACAGGACTATGAATAGTCCTGATTCATGTGATCCCAAATAGTAATAATGAAATATAAATTCGAACCAAGTGGTCTTACATCATCTTTGAATCACCTATGATGTAGTAAAACTAGTATTTATAATTTATCATATTTTATCATATTTTTCTATTTATAAAAAATTCCTGAATTTCAGAAAAATCAAAAAAATTCCCCATAACAATTTTTCAACATGTCAAATTAAAAATTTATCTCCATTTTTAAAAATAATTTTCTAACTATTATTAATTTAATCTTAAAATAACGTCACAATTATTTCAAATACAACAATTTTGAATATGTAACTAATTATTTAAACCCTGGAAAAATTAATAAATATCTCATTATCAAAAATCCCTAAGAAAATAAAATAATAATAAAAATTTAATATTAACATGGGTTATATTACTATTCATATTACAATTCATACAGGTATTTTTCTGTTTACAAAAATCAAGGTGGTTTAATCCATCCCTAAATAACTTACTGATCATAATTTTAGATGACTGGTTTTTGGAAATCCAAACATAGAAGAAGAAAAAATGTTTAAATTATAGTTATAACTATCTAATTTAAATAAAAATTCATGTAGTCTAATTTATTTTTAAAACCATGGGGTGTTATGTTATCCCCATCTCCTAGAAATTTCATCCTCTTATTTTTATTTATTTATTAAAAAATTGACGGTACCTTTCCCTTATAACATTTTTAGATTCCCATGTTTCTTCAACAAATATGTGGTTTCTCTAAAAAAATTCTTTACCAAGTGGATTATTTTATTCATCAGTACTTGTTCCCTTAAATAAAAAATACGAACATATTTCCATTCATAAGAAAGGTTCCCTTATAGCTAAAAATCAACCAGGATCAAGACATGAGTTGAATCAGGCACATACTTTCTCAATATCGAAACATGAAAAATATTGTGTGCCTGAGATAAAATCAGAGGCTGTGCTACTAGGTAGGAAACTAGTTAATCTTTCTATAGGATTTAATAAGTTCCAATGAACCATGGACTTATCATTCATTTATATCAAAAATGTATAACACTTTTCCATAGTGGGATTCTAGAAAAAACATGACCACATACCTCAAAAAAAAGTATTTACTCATATTTTCTTTATAACTTTTCTTCATGTTTAGAGTTTTCCTCATGAGTTGTTAGATAATCATCACTTTCCAGCCACATAATTTAATAATTATAGTCCCATCAACTTACATTCCTTGAATTTATCCAAAAAATATGGAGTTCTCTCTAATTCCCATGATATGCTTCTATAGGTTCCATATGTATATGGAATGAAAATTTTTATTATAGGAAAACTCATCAAAAGAAAGATGTTGATCCATACTTTTTTGGTCATACATTGAACAAGATTGAAGTATAGCCTTCAATGTTTAAATCCATCATTCTAACTACTAATCTGATTGAGGATGAAAAGTTTTAATGAAATTTAATCTTGTGCCCAACGACTTCTGAACGACCTTCCAAAAATTAGAAGTGAACATGAAATCCCAGTCAGATATCATGGAAAGTGGAACACCATGTTACATGAAAATATCTTTGAGGTACAGTCGAGAATGCTAATATAAATACATTTTATTTCAAATTTAATGAAAATGTGTATATTTTTTAGTCGATAAATGGTAACCTAAATAACATTGTTTCGTAGATATTTATTTTGTATACCCACCGTGATGTCAATGGATATATTATCCAATTGTCAACCCATAAATTGTAGTGGATGATGCATCCCCTTCTGTAACTGTAGCTATGGTTTAAATTGTTGACATAGAAACCATTTCACAGTATGTTATGAATTATCCCTTTACATTAAATTCCACTAGTAATATTTCCAATGGTCTATTTATATCTTAGTACTACAAGGATGAACTGAAAAAGGAGAATTATGGGCTTCACACAAAATTTCTTTTTTCAACTTGGAACAGAATGAAAAAAAACATTTTAACAAATCATAAAACAAAATCCATATCAGGGTTAAATTCTAGAAACAAACCAATTTTAACTAAAATTCCCCAAATCATTAGTCAAGAGATCATGCACCCACGACCTCCAAACCAAAATTCATCAAATCATTAAAAAAGAGATCATGTTCCAAATGTAACAAGGTTATTGATGAATTATGTGTCTCACTCAATGAATCTTACACTATTTTTTATTTTGTTTAATAGTAGTTGATCTTCAATCATAATCAATTGTCAGTTCAATCCATATTCTCTGCCTCATGTTTACTTCCTTCTGGTTGAATATGTTAAGTCAAAAGTCTTCTTTTGACTTCTATATCATGTTTTGGAAATCACAAATGTATTCTATCATATGTTTGTATATTACAATTGTCTTTTATCATGTTTATCGTATCGTACGATGTTGATCATACCGACCAAATCGTATCGTACTGACTCTGTCAAACGTATCGTACTGACTCTGTCAATCGTATCGTATTGACTCTGTCAATCGTATCGTACTGACTCTGTCAATCGTATCGTACTGACTCTGCTATTCAGATGATCATTATTTGTTTTGGTACTTTGTCAAAAACTCTATCTGCATATGAATCGTACTCATGTTTTACATTTCTATATATCTCATATATGATAATTTAATCACATCATAATCCTTTTTAATTATCAGTATATTGTTTCTTATACTGTTTTGCGTGCATTCATTACATGATTTCCATGGCGAGAGTGTATTTTATTTTCTTATCGAATGGAATTGAAATTCCATAAGTGGAAGGAAATGGTATTAGTATGTTTACAGAATATATAATGATACCATATTTCATTTTTTTCATATATGATGATGGATAATTAGATAAAACATTAATGATGTTTTTAGATCATTTTTGGCAGTTCATCAATAATCATGGACTAGTTTCATTATATAATTTCTGTTCACAGTGAAGAGTTCATTCCAGAATATAAAATTGGTTAAATAATATAATATTCATTATATCAACCATTCAAAGGGTTTTATAATCATTTATGAATGATTTAATGGATATTTCAAACACATTTTCGATGATTTTGGTAAATCTTCTAATTTTGGATAGTGTTTTTATTTTTAGAACATGAGGGAGATGAGAGGGAGGAAGCTGATGAATATTTTACATGAACATGATAAAATATAGAATATATATGGTTTAAGAGATCAGATACCTCCTGGATGAGTGGACTAAAGGATAGTATAAGAAAGGGATGTAATTCGAAAAAACACATGAAAAAGGAAGAGGATTATTACCTATTGATCTCTTCTCCTACATGTCCACTTTAAGGCCTTTGGGTTTGGCCTTTTGTTGAGACATGTAGGTATTGTAGATTAAGAAGAGACATGGGGAAGGAATTTGGTAGAACTCAATAAATATTCATGGATTTAGGGGTGTGAGAGGAAGATGGGAATGATGGTGGTATTTATAGTGTATGAGAGGATGGATTTTAAATTAGTTTATTCATTATTTTAATATTTTTCCTCTAGATTGTGAATAATATTGATTTATGTGACCCCAAATAGTAATAATGGCATGTGAGTTCAAACACATTGGGCTTACATCATCCTTAAATATCATATGATGCATTAAAATGAGTATTTTTCATTTATATTATTTTATCATATTTTATAATTTTTTAAAAATTCATGAATTTTAAAAAAATACAAAAACATCACCCTAACAATTTATCAATTTATAGAAGTAAAAAATGAACACAATTTTTTGAAATTAACTTTATATATTATTAATTTAATATTTATATACAATTATAATTAATTTTAAAATAACAATTTTAAATTTATAACTCATTTTAATGTTTTTGAATAATTAATCAACATCACATTATCTTATATCGTTAGGAAAGTAAAATAATAATAAAATTTACAATTCATCAGGGTAATATTACTATTCTTATTACTATTCTTAATGGTATGTAACTATTAACAAAACATTGAGTTGCTTCCATCAGACTCCAAATAACGTATTAATCCTAATAGTACATGACTGTTTTTTGAAATTCAAAACATATAAGATAAATAAATTTTAAAGGATAGTTATAACTATATAATTAAAAAGAAGTTTCATGAATTCCAATTTATTTTTAAAATATTGCGGTGTTACTATGAGGATCCCATACTTCTCCCGCTCAATCAATAAGTTTTGAAGCATCTCCTCACTCAATGCATGCATCCCAGAATCTATAACATTTGATCGTACCTTAACTCTATTAACATAATTGAACTCATCCTAATCATCATGTATCCTTTACCCATATCCATCATGGTTAGTCCTTAATATGGGGAATGATGATGATGGAGACGAAAAAATTAAAATGGTTTTACATCATCATCACAATCTCCCATATATCAAGATTAAACACATGGATATTTCTCATATCCTCACTACAACACTTCGATCTCCTATCCTATTACAATAAAAAATTTCATCATCCTTTCAACATTGATAAAATTTATATTTTGAACATAAATCATTCATTACCCCATTCCCTCCCCTCATTTTCCTCCACCATCGATCATTCTTTGTCATCATTTTTTATAGTTATTTGCAAACCACCATTTTTCATCATTTCATTCATCTACCTTGAACATTTAATCCCAAATTTTAGGTCCATTAAAAAAATTTCATGTAACCATTTCCCTAAAATATTTACTCAATACCATGGTATATCTATTGCAAACCCTAGCCTTATTTAGTAAATTATTTTAATGATATTTCTATTCAAATTCAACATTTTTTTATCCAAAATATATAGGATATATTCTTTTCTTCTTTCACATTTCACACCATTCATAATTGAATTTTCTTAATTATGTATATAATTTATTATATATTTTCTCTTAGTTCACCCATATGATAAATTTGTATTTTTCTTGTGATGGCCTGATATGATGTAGGTTTTCTATAAAAAATGGGGAAGAACGTGATTTTAGATGGATTGGTTTGATATTACCAGGGACACTATTGATATGTAGGTTTCTATTTTATGAAAGTTATTTGATTTCAACCTTATAAAATTTCTATTTTCTTTATAAAAAATTATTTTCTATTTTTAAAACATTTTATATTTAATTTGTATCTATTCACCCAATTTCTTATTTTTCAATATGTTCATATTTTTTTATACATGTATTTGTTTTGGATTAATTTTTTCATATTTTTTCATTCATTTTATATTTCCTAATTACCAATTTACGCATGTAGATTTTTTAGGTCTTCATTAACTGTTATCTCATTTAATTTATAATTTAATTTTTTCCTTCTTTTTTATCTCAATTCTTATTTGCGACTTTGAATAATGTAGAAGAATAACATTTAGAGAAGTATAAAAAATGTGTCTCCCTCAATGTTCTATGGAATTTATTATTGTTTTCATTATTACCCATTTCAATAAATATATCCCTAAATATTTTTAACCTTCTAAATTATATTAAGAAAATTTTATTATTATATAATCTATATGGAATTTATTAATCCATTATTTTAATATTATAAAAAAATACACATTTTTTCTTGAGGTTATAGGTAATAATTGTCAATTAAATTTCTTATTTATGTCATCATTCATTTTATATATCCATGAATATATTTAGATTTAATTATTTTATTATAACATTTTATATATTTCTATTTGGAGTTATTAGATATGATTATATTAAGAATTATTTAAAAAAATTATTTTATTACATTATATACCAGGTCAACATTTATATTATTGATTTAAAAAAACAAACATTATCATTTTCATGAATTTAATTTTGTAACTGGTATTTATAAGGACAATCTCCACGATTTGAATGACTTTTTTGAAATTTTTTAAAATGAATATTATAGATAGTATTTAGTTTTCCTAAACTATGATAATGATTGTCAGTGTAAACATTCCCATCCTCCCTGACATTCAACGAATCCCAGATGAAGTCACTGTTAAAGGAAAATTTTGAAAACATAACCAATAAAGAAGATATTTGAAATAAGGTAATAATTTACATTCATGGATGTACATGCAATATAATTTAATTGAATGGTAGTTTTATTTATTTATATTTTAAAATGTATTAAATAGATCGATTTTAGTTTTTCTTCACTATATTTTCATCTGTAAAAATACCTCAGTTTTTGTAAAAGAAAAGACATGTGACATTGGAATGTGTTAATAGTTAAATAAATTGTGGATTCAATTGTGTTACTAGATTCTACAACTATTTTGGAATGTTGTAAAGATACCACATTTATATTGTCATGTAGAATTTAATTTTTTTCATCAATATATTTTCCAATAACAAATGTAAAAATACCTCACTTATTTAAAACATATCAATCTCATAAGACCACATCCCTTGAGATAAAAACCACAAGATTCTCATAAGAGTCCATCTCTTTGGTGAACCATCTATTAAAATTAAAATTTCAGGTGTTTTTTTAATTTTAAAATATTTTCCTACTCAAATTCCACTCTATAATTTTTATTTCTATGTTATAATTTCTTATTTCCCAATTACATTTTCATCTTCATTATTTTTATCATTTTTTGATCCTATTTAAGGTAAATGGTTTAAAATTGTGTTTTTTAAAAATTAATATATGCATCCGTTATTTCCTCTAAATAAACATATGTTTAATTTTTGTTTTTATATTCAAATGAGATTCAATATTAAAATTACTAATGATATTTTTTTTGTGTTTCATTCATAAATTGTTTTCTAAAAACAATTCAATATTGTATTATAACGTAAATATTCTGGCCAAATTTGACCATGAATGAATTTTTTATTCAACTTTTTTTATGATTGATTTTTTACTTGGTTTTGGATTTATATTTAATATCAAGTGTTAATTTTTTCACATTTTAAACACATTCAAATATAATAAATTGCAACAATTTCTCTTTAAACTCCATCGACACGCTGTTATATATTTTTTACTATTACATGAGCATAATTACATTGGAGAAAAATTATAAGGTCAATATATGAACCCATTAGTTATCCCCTCGACCATACTAAATTATTAAAAAAAATTCACATTATGTATATATATTTTTATATATAACTCAGCATCAAGGAAATTTTTTTATTAAACCATATTTGGGATTTCCCATAAGTTATTTTAGATATATTTATTTTTTAAAGGTATGAATTTACAATGCCATGTGAGAAATATTATAATTTATTACTATATCACCTTATAATTTTAATATATTGAAATATCATTAATGATGAATCTTAATTTTGGTTTCTAATAAATTCATGTTCGAATTTTATTTTTACATTGTCTCATTATATTTTTCTATGTTCACCTTTCATTTTTTGTTGTTGATTTTTGAATCTAAATTTGAATAATTTTTAAAGATAACATCATTATATAAATTTAAATGTGACTATAGTCCATATATATCATGATAAAATTTTTTAATATAAGATACATTCATGTTATATAATTCCTGACATTTACTTAACATCAAATTTTTGTAAAGGTCTTTTAGTACAGAATCACCTATATTAAATTCATGCTATGAACCTTAATGGTAGGAAAAAATTATCCCTCTCATGATATGATACACCAACATAGTCTATATTTGTTATCACCTTTGACATCCCATAATATTAAACAATTAACTCTTGATTTCCTCTAGACTCCAATGTGTTCTTCTCTCTCCCAACAGACTCGTCATCTTTATGCCACCTCACCTCGTACTCTACCACACCAGGTATATAAAAATACACATTTTAGGCAAATCATAATGTTCAATAATTTAATGGAAAACTATTGTTGATATCTAACCCCATAGACATATTAATAATCATTGAATAACGTCCTCACTCACTAGATAAATCTTGTTATAACTCCCTTGCACAGAATCCTTCATTCCTATAACTCCACCGAAATCATTTTACACCTCATATTCCCTTACCCAATATCAATAATTCCTTATATGAAATGATGGGACATATGATGATGGTGATTATTATTTTAAGATGGTTTTACATCATTATCACTATCCCTCATATAAAAGGATAAAAGTCATGGATCCTTCCATTCTTCTGCCTCCTCACTCCTACTATTTTGACTCGACTTCCTCCATTAAACCATGATTAATTTTATATTTAAAAAATAAATAATTGATTATCCCAATCCATCTCTTTATTACTTCACTACTCTGAATTTGGATTCAATCATTTTCATGTTATCCCTAGACCTATATTTCTCATATTTTCAACCATCTACCTACGTGATTTGTTTATGAAGATTAGGATCATTCCTACAATTTATGTATTTCTTTTTCACAGCCATTTTGACAATAAATTTATATATCTAATAAATATTTCGAATTTTTAATAATATTTTTTCATACGGTATTTTCCATATTCAATATATATTATTTCAAATAGACTAATATGTTTTATTTCTCTTCCCTATCACCTTACATAACATTTGTACTTAAATTTCTTGATTAAGGTACATATTATCACTTGTATTAGATTTGAATTCACCCGTATCATAAATTTTTATTTTTTTCTATGACCTAAACTGATGTAGGGAATATATAAAAAATAGAAATATGGGGATTATAGATGGAGTGTATTGAAATAACCATGTCCATGATTGATAATTTAGTTTATATGTTATACTAATTTATATTTTTTCAACATTATTAAATTTTACTTTACTATATAATAGTAAATTTCAAATTTATTTCTCTTTTTATTTTTAATTGGTAGTCATTCATCCTTGTTCTTATATTCCCACTGTGTTTATATATTTTCACAAAATAAGATGGTTTTTTATAAATTTTTTTTTATTTTATTTTGAGACATGTTACATTTCATAATTTTTGATTTACATATATATATTTTATATGGATTCATTAATTGCTTTTCATTTTCTATATAGTTTCTTTTATGTTTTTCATCTATTTTCGCATTAATTCCCTTTTCCATTTTTAAATAATATAAACAATGATCAATTTTGGAATTCAAAAACATTATTCTCATCCAAGTCATTAGTGTATTTCAAATTTCATTTTACAATGTGTTATTTTAAAATATATATTCATGTATCTTTTTAGTCAATTAGATTACATATTGGGTAATTATTTTATATTTTCACATATACATATATAATATTTTATTCTTGTAATTGAATATTATTTTGAAAAATAAAAACGCGATCTTATGGTTGGATGAGTTTATTTTCCAATGAATTTCTCATTTCTATCATCCAACATTTAATATAGACATGGTTTTTGTAGAAATTTTTATTTTATATAATAATTTTATCACTTTATCTTGATTAATTTTTTTGATTAGTTTATATCTTTTTTGAAACTCGTATGCTATTACATTATATATATGGTAAAAATTTTAGTTTTAGTTGATTTAGAAAAAACAAATGAGATTACTTGTCTATTACCTATTATGAAATTAATATTTATGGTCTATATTCTCTTGTTCATAAGACCCATTTTGAAGTAGTGGAAAATATATACTATGATGTGTATTGGGTTTTCCCAAATTGTATTAATGATTGTAATTGAAGACATGATTTTCTACCAGGATATGTGTTGATATCACAGAAAAAGTCCCTACTAATGTATAAATATTTAATTATATCCATTAATGATGAGATTTAAAATATGGTAAAAATATCATTACAAAAATGTATATAAAATATTAATTAACTAAAATTCATATTTCCTAACTATTATGGTAATATATTTCAATACGTCACATATTATAAAATACATGACACGTCACATGAGAATGTTTTGATAGTCAAATAAATTATATATTCACCTATGTTACTATATTCTCATATTATTATGGATACTTCTAAAAATACCTCACATATCATGTCCTATGAAATTGAATATTGGTTTTACTCACTATATTGTTCAATCTATCCATGAAAAAATACCTCACTTTTTGTTAAAATATCAACCACACAAGTCACCATCACCTTAGATCAAAAGAACACGATCGGATTAGGAGTTATTTCTTTTCTATAACTTACACCTGAATTCTAAACTGACTTTTTTTATCATATTATATTATACATTCTAAATACAACAATTCTATTATGATTTCATATTTCCCACCTAGAATTTCATCGTCATAACTTTTATCTATTTTATTTCTTATTCAAGCTACATTATTTGAAATAATTGTTTTTATATATTTATAACTTTATACATTATATTCATTTATAATCCAATGTTTCGTATATTTTTTATTTTTTAAGGAGATTAAATATTATAATTACTTAGAATAATATTGAATATATTAATGCTCCATATATTATTTAACAAATTACTTGTAATTCAATTACATATTATTCAATAAATATTCATGTCATGTTTCACCATGACTTCTTTTTTGGTGAAATGAGTGTTTATGATGTATTTTATATTTTTTGATTCCAACACATTTTATATGAATGGTAATTTTTTTCACTTTATAAATACCTTCTTGTAAAATAAATTGGTACACCTTCTCTTTTATATACACTCAATAAGATGTCTTAAAAATATTGATATTAAAACATCATAATTTCGTTGTTAATAATATGGATGGGTTATACAAATTTGCATTACTTTTATACATGACATTAATAAATCGTTAAAAAACATTCTTCACATAATTTGTTTATATTTTAACCTATAACTAAATATTTATGAAAATTTTTCATTAATAAATATTTTTAATCCTATTTTTGATATTACATAGACGTAATTATGTTTTTTTATGTATGAATTTATATTATTGTATGTGTTACCCTTAATTTTCATCTTATTTCTCCATAGATTGTTCCCATATAGAAATATTAGTAATGAATGATTTTGGTTTTGATTTGTAATAAATCCATGATTTTATTTTATTTCTAATTATTTTAATTAAATTTTTCCATGTATGTATATTATGTTTTTTTGTTATTTTTCATTCTTAATGTGTTTATTTTTAAACCAAATTTCATAGATTACGAAATTTTAGGAGTATAGTCCCACTATATTGAGATAAGATATTTTAATAATGATACATAAATGTTATATTAATAAAAACATTTCTCTAACTAATACATCAGGGATACATAGTTTTAGAAGAGAACCACATACATTAAAATCATGTTCATGTCCTTAGAGGGTATACATTATTGTGTCTCTCATTGATACCTTATCCCGATATTATTATACATTTTTTTATCACCTCTAACTTCCATTAGCAATCAACCCTTGACACTTGTTTACCAACGACCTATAATACATTAAACACCCAACATATCAACTTTCCAATTTCCACTACGATTCATCCACCATCTCATTAGGTAAATAATACATATTATTATCCTAATAATGAAGTTTTATATTTTTACAGCAGCATTTTTGTGGATACCAACTCCCCTCAAACCATTTTCATGTTGGAGAGAATCTCCTTGCATGCTACCTAGATGTTAAAATATCCACTTTATTCTTCGAACATCATCATACAGATATTTTAAAACTCATTTTATGACTCATATATCCTCCCCCCATACCTTCCATGGAATGGATATAATGAAATGACAAATATTGATTGTGATTCATGTTTTAAAATGGTTTTACATTATCATCATCATCCCCTACATATTGGGATGAAATGCATGTAAGTTTCTCCCACATCCAATCTTTCCTCCTCACCCCTACCATTCTGACTCTATTTACGCCACTCAATGTAGATGAATATTCCATTGAATTTAGTAATCATTAAATACCCCACTCCCTCCCTACCTCTTCCATCACTACCATAAATATGTTTTCATACTATTTATCTGAGTTATCCAAAATCCCCTAATTTTCCTCATTTCATCCATCTACATCATGTATTATTCATGATTTTTAGGTTCATTCACACATTTATGTCATTAATTTCAAATGTATTTTTCCAAAATCCCAAGGTAAATCTGTTACAAACTCTGAACTCATGGATTAATCAATTTTACAATGGATGGTTTTAGATTAAACATATTTATTTTTCTAAATTATAATATGAATTATTTTTCATTCATATCACCATACATAATGTTCATATTTCTACATCCATGAAATTATATAATTTATTCTGTATTAGATTCAAGTTCACCCATATGATAGATTTATTTATTTTTAACATTACCTGTTATGATGTAGTTCATCAATATAAAACATTTAAATGGAGGGTTGTGGAAAGATTTGTTTGATATGACAATTTCGAATATTAAGATATTTCTATATGTTTTATACTAATTTAATTAGTTTTATCCTTTTGGATATTCAATATGTTGTATACCATTCTATTTTCATTTGTTTAATTTTTTTATTTGGAGTTTTTTCTTATTCACCCATGTTAATATTTTCCAAATTTTTTCAAATTTCAGTTCATACAAATACTTGTATATCTTCTCAATTTCTATCATATTTTTTTATACGTTTAATTTTATTGAATTTTTAGTTAACCAATTGTGATTTCTTATAAGGAATTTATTATTTTTCAGTTCATTTTGCTTTTCATATATTTTTTTACATCAATTGGTTTGTCAAATTATTCTTGTGGGTTTGAAGAATGGATGTGATTAAAAAATTAAATATTAAAAAAATATACTTCTCCCCCAAAATCTACCTTAATGAATAGATTAATTCCATTCAAGAATATAGTGTCATGAAAATTTCAAACAAGATTGAGATGATAAAAAATTATTATATTAAAATTCTAATGTTTACTGAATAGAGAACCAATTAACGTAATTCATAAAAAATCACTTTAATATTTATCTTTTTGGAGAAACATGGGCATTGATCGTAATTAATAACACTCGTAGAGAATTTACAGAGAATAGATTTATCCTCTAAAATTATTAAATTATAGGAATTATAGGGAATTAAAAAAGTAACATGTTTGGGAAATTTGGAAGACATCATCATCTTTAATATTATCATGGTAGGGATATAGTTTATTTTTAAAAAATTCCCACTAAAAAATATATTCATTCAATTCAACAATAATGTGGTCAAAAATTGTCAAACAATGGTTATATTATACTTGTTGACACTCCTCTTTCTACCCATGCATTTTAATTTCCTAAAAATAACAATCCATGATAGATTATAAAGAACTATTTGTGCTCTATTTTTTTATGTGATGGTAAGATTGATTAATATAGTTTCAATTAAAAATTCAATTTTTTAACAATATTCATTTCAGTAATTATAAATCATTGCTAAAAAAGTTTTGATAAACAAAAATAAATGAATAGGGTGGGGAGAAAAGGAATAAAGGGTTGAATGATTTATCATAGATAGATTATATATCTAACATATCTATGTTTCCACATTTGGAAGTCCATGATTATGTAGAAAGAAGATGTAAAAGAATTTGATTTATTGACTTAATTCGGTTCCATTGTTTTCACCCAATCATTATCATCTGTAATATTTGTATGGAATCAATTATGATTGATTTTATATTTTTCTTTATGATTTGACGATGATAGATCCAATTCATGCCTATGGTTTGGAACATGTTTCAAGGTTATGAGAATAACACCAAGTACCTTTGTACCTTTAATCATGAGAGTAAATTTATAAGGAGGGAAAATTCAAGATGGTAGTGGAATTTATAAAACATTTATGAAATATCAATTATTAGAATAAAAATAATGATACATAACGTAACTATGTGGCATGAATGATCATCGATATAGGGTTTATTATGTAGGACTGAATTTTTCTTCATACTCTGGGTTTTATTATCTATGTTTCATTTCATGACTCATGTTTTTAAAATTGAATCTTTTGGAATACATGTTTAGATGACTTTTTATTTAGGAATGGATACTTTTCAATTATATTTGAATATGATTAGATAAAATTATATATAAATTTTGGATATATTTATTCAATGTTTAATCATGAATTATTTGATTATGCACTTGGTATAGTTTTTTTTCAGGAATTAAGAATTTTGGAATTGCATAAAGAAATATTTAAAAAGATAAAAAAACAAGATTTACATGATGTGTATCACATAATCAATGTGTAGACTCTAATAAAAAATTCCATGTAGTAAAATACACTGACCCATGAATCATATTCATGGTGTTAAGATAGTATAGATCATATAAATCCATTACATGTTGTACAAGATTCCAACATTTGAATCCATCCAAAAGTTAATATCATATATGACATGAAAGGATCACAAAATTTTAATGTTTTGATGCATTTCACGGGAATATATGTGAACATATTATTTAGTGGGAAAAGTGGATATTAGTCACATGATGTGAAATGAATTTACATGACATGAAGATATCAGTACATAAATCATTTAAACTATTACATGATGTGCAGGGAATGCAAGATGGGTTCTTCAGAAGAATATGTTTATTTGTTGTGCCCTAAGTGCATGTGAGAGCTTTATAACATTACTTCTTCTCTCATTTTCATCAGCAATTACTTATAGTTTTCATTCATTTTTTTCTAAACTAGATTTCATTCATTTAATTTATTTTTTTATGTAATCCTATTAATTTGTTAATATTTCTACTCCTATTCTCATTCTGTTACTATCCCTCTTTTGTACCAACCCTAATGTATGTAAATAAAATATCCCATAGGGTTTAATTAAATTTATTATTATCAAAATATTGTTATATAATATAAATAACCTTATTTGAATTTTTATATCATTATGGATAATTTTCATTAATAAAATAACTGTCGAATAGTTATCATATGATTAGTTTAAAAATAGGGGTTTTGCAAATCCAGTTGGAAAATAAAAAGGAATTAATGACATCAAATTGTAGCATATTACCATATAGATCCCATATATCATAGATTAAAAGGTATATAGCATCACTATTAATTTCACTTGATGAAGCCATTGATTATATCCAACAAATAATGAATGATGGAAACCATTTATGGTTGAAGTTCTAGTTCATCGAGATCACATCCCAAACCATATACATTGAACCTCCCAATTAAATTCTCACTGTCGTGCACTTTACTATTAGGGTGTTTTTTAATGTATTAAAATGATATACATCAATTATATATAATCCTGATTATGTACCTTATTTTTTAGAATAATGAATATAATTTCATCTTATAATTATTTCCTTATAAAATATTAGTATATTGATAAAATAAACAACAAATAGTATTATTAGATAATATAAAAACTCATCTAAGGAATTTATTTTTATAAATTAATTTCATTTTTAAATAAATAAAAATTTAATAAATTATTATATCTAAATAATTTTTATTAAATATAAATTATCATATAATTTTTCTGGTGTCAAATGTTATTTTTATAAGTGTTTAAAATTATTTATTATAAAAAACCCATCATTTTAAATAAATTTTATTTATTATTTTTATTGTTAAAAATAAAATATTGATTAGACACTTAAATAGTATAAACATAGTTATTTATATTTTAATATTCAGGTGTTTCATTATTCATAAACACCATTTTAGTGCATTTTACACTTTGAATATCATTTCCCACCTAGATTTGAATTCTTTAATAAATTTCACAATTACATGATACATTTTTGAACACCATATAAAATACCTAATATTCATTTTATTAATTTCATATTTTATTTTATTGTATACCATTCTATAAGGAACAATTCATTCTTTTTATTGACTTCAATATTCCTATCACAAGACCACTAAGATGAGAGTATAACCAATACAATTCATGGAAATGTAAACTGTATAGACACCCAAAAAATATATTGTATCAGCAAAAGATAAAATACAAATGACTCTAAAAATTAAAATTTATATAAAAAAATTCAGGGAGAACATTTCATTTAATAGTTTAACAACATAATTCAAATGTTTGAATGGATTTCTAATTATCCCAATTTGAAGACGAAATTATGATCAATATTATACAGCACAGGAAAACCACCAACCAATTTAATCATATATCACCAATCAAAATTTCATTTGGGCTGAGATGTTACCATATATTAGGGGACATCCGTGTTGACATATTTTTCTTCTTTTTTCCACCCATATTAGGCCTTAAATAATCTATTTGTTCTATATCTATTAGAGGTATACAAGTTGGATCGATTATTTTTCAAGGGTGAAAATTTCCAATATCCATTAAAATTACACACACCTAGCCCTACCACCATTAATTGAGTAAACTTGGACTGATTTAGGATAGACCATGGCCTCTTGAAATTTATATTTAAGGTTTTTTTGGTGAATGATTTAGGTATTGTTACGAAATGTTTCATTTTAATGTTATGCTGCCAATTTGATGTTGTAATCAAATTTCTTCAATTTTATGTTTCATTAATTACCATAGCTAATTAATAAAATCATTAACCCCTCAAGAATTCATGGTACACTTCGATTTTAAAAATGGAATTTCTTGCATTGTACGGAACATCGAGTTCTAGCATCCCACGACCAATCAAACTAACCGTTATGAATAGTATACACACTTTTTGAAATATTATCAATTTTATTTTTCAAAAAGGAATTTATTTTTGGATTCAGAATATCAAAATTACCTTAAATTTAGTTTTTTTATATTTTTCTGAAAACATTCAATTTTTTGATGAATTGTGAAAACACCGTATTGTTGATTAAAATCGTATTTTTATTTAAATAATTATTTATTTTATTTAAATTTAGTTTAAGTAAAAAATAGATACATAATAAATATATAATTTCAATATAATTAATCAGAGTCATTTTATAATAAGATTATATATATATAAATTTATTGAACTTTTTACCGTCTTTTACCTATCTCAAAGGAATGTTATAAAATTTGCATAGAATGTAATTTTGGTGCAACTGTTTATTGAATTAAAAAAATATATGAGACATGATTGACATCATTATGTATAATGTTGTTAAATATGATGAATATAATTTTTGATGAATAGTTACTTTTGAATTTTATTAACCACAGTTAAAAGTAAATAGGGAAATTAAAGTAAAAATGATAATATAATTACACAAACACATGTCCTAATTCTATTGGATAAGTTTATTTCAACCAAAATCAACCGTAGAAATGAAATATGATCCATTTGGTCCACATGGATTAGCATAGGAAATTTATTATTATTTAATTTAAAGAAGAGTTATATATGATAAATTCAAATTTTAATAACTAAATCACTGTTAATATATTGTTATACATAACATAAATTGAAAAATAAGTATTAATTAAAAATATAAAAATATTTCATACATAATGGAATTTTATTTATAATTTTTATACTTTATATAATTAAATTTATTTATTACACAATGATGATGTAGTAATTATCCTATTAATGAATGATTAAAATAATTGATATTATAAATATCCAAATAAATGTAAATTGAAACTTGTGATGAATTAAACTAATTTTATAGGTTAATATGACATTTTAGGGTTTATTATATTTTTTTTGAAGTGATAACTTAGTTATGCCTTTCACAAAAACAAAATACCTAATAGTCTCAAAATTGACATAAATGAGTATTTTTTTAAAAAGTACAATATTATTAATTGATATAATATCTATTATATATACTAAAATTGTCTTATCTAAGACTATGTGTCACCATCCAAATTCTCTACATTTCCTCATATTAAGAAACTCTCCTTTCCATTTCATCCCTCATGTGGCTGTGAACTCATTCCCCTACGCGAGAACTCGTACCCGCCCTCCAGTTTAGGGTTTATCCTGTGTAGTGCCGCTCAACCAAAATACCTCTGGTATCATCCCTCCACTGCCTGCCAACCCTCTAAGAGCTTCCAGTTTCCACAGCGTAGCCTGAATAACTCGAGAAAGCATACGGTATCAACTGTGGTTCCTTAGGGTTTGGGATCGACTGGTCTTGCATTCAGTATCTTCCACTACTTTTTCTCGCATATCACTTCATAGTTCCTTTCATCACTTCATCTTATCACATATGATCATCCATAAGATGCATCACCTTCGGTAACATTCTACCTACATTTACATGTCTTCATATTCCTTTGAATTCACACATATAATTTCATACAATTCATCCCTTGAGATGGCCGCAGAGAAAAGTTTTCCAAGTATTTCGATCGGCTACATCAACAAGTGTTATCTTCTACATCAAGATACTTACCTATATCGCAGGACTACTTCTAACTCTGTATTCATTTACTTATATGGAACACCACATCCATTTTATTCATATCCCATTTACAATGTCATTGTCTACAAACAATTGTGGTCCATGAAATATGAAGTTAGTTGATGATTTTGCTATGAGATGCCAACAAAAAAGGAAAACCCATTGCCTGTAGTCTTTCAATCAAACTGTAAATAAAATATTATTATGTGTATGCTACTTCTGACAATATATTATAAATCTGATGTCTATAAGAGGTGGAGTACCGCCCTTTTAGACATTAGAGCCTCTATTCTCCACGTGCAACATACGGAAAGATCATCAATGGTACACAAATCCATCCCATTCTAAATTATTTATTAGGTAAAAAAGTTCACAATTTCTCTGACAACACAGATCACATCATTATTTCATTTACAAAAAATTACTCACTTTTTATTGATGCATCTGTAGTTATTATGTCTTATATTGGTTCAGCATGAATTTTTTTAACATTATGCCTTCACTATCTATTGTGCCTTACCTGCTAGACATTGATATTACAAAAAATACCTATATGTTTGAATATTGTTATGAAATATATACAATTTTCTTCCCATTGTATGTTTAATTAAATCTACCTACCCATTAACAAACTATAGATACCTTACAAAACATGACAATTCATCAAAAAGAAAACTGATACAATGATGCAAACACCATCAACATCGAGACATGCAATGTCTCAAAGGAGACTATGTATGAGAGAACGACAAAAAGGTATATAATTGATGTAACTTATTTGAATAAGTCCATACTGTTAGCTACTATTTTATAAGTTCATACATGTCCAGGAAGTTCATCTACAACCTAACATCACCTGTTTCCTACTAGAATGTATGACACAACACAACTCAATTCCAATCTGAACAGACATTCATGCATACCACTGATGCCTTTATCTACCAATGGTTAGTTCAATTTTAATTTTACAAAATTGTGAAATACATTTGATATGTTTATTGTAAATAACATTGACTACTTTAAATATTCTACTATAGACTTAGTAGTGCCTCAAGAATATGGATCTTCAAAACTAATATCTGTTAGAACAAACAATATAACATGTGAAATGTGGTGTTATGAACTGTACTTGAGATCAGTTTTCATCTTTTCATTATTGAAATACAATTCTTTAATTCCCAAAATATTTGTACTTTTACCGCCTATTCAACTGTTTCTTTCAATGGTGACTTCTATACCAAAATTCTAGTACATCGACAATGAACATTACTTTTACTGTGTCCTAACATTGATTAGTTATTACTATAACTTCTTCCTAAAATTCCATAGTGTTATCTACTATTTTATAAGTTCATACATGTTAAGGCAATAAATCTACAAACTACCAGCACCAATTTCCCACTGGAATGTATGAAGCAGTAAAATTGAATTGCAATTTGAACAGAGGATCATGCAAACCATTGTCGCCTTAAAATACCACTTGTGAATTTAATTTAAATATTCAAAAATTGTCAAATACTATCAATATGTTTACTATATATTAACTTTACTACTTTAATTTTTCTAATATTATATTCTCAGTGCTTCAGGAATGTGTAACATCATCACCAATATCTGTTAGAACAAGCAATATAAAAGGTAACAATAAAAAATTAAAAGTACTTGAGAGAGGTTTTCATTATCTTCATTTATGAAATACATATGTTTTGTTTAGTACATTTCTGTAAATTTACTAGCTATTGAACTATGTGATATACTTACATTTTTTTTTTCTAAAACATCTAAACCACTAAAATGGATCTGCACCACCAAAGGAGGAGCACACATATCATTGACACCTATATCTTTGAATGATGACTTCTATTCCAAACTGAAAATAAATTGACAATGAATATTAATTTTACTATGTTGTGACATTGATTAGTTACTAAACTATTATATATCATTGATAGATCATCATGGATATACAACTTTGTCAACAAAATATGTGCAATGTAGCAAGAGAAATCATATATTTGAATCCAATGATGAGAATTATGTCCCCATTGGTGAGGATTCTGTCAATGTATTCTTGTGAAAAACTTTCAGGTTACATCTCCCTAATATTAAAGAGTTAATTTAATCTTCGTTACTTATTCTAGGTCTAACAACTGAGACAAACAGTTTTAGTTTCCCATCACCTGCATGTTTATCAGAGTGAGCACAAAATATTCCTTCAAATGTTTTTCAATTTTCAAGGATTGTAATGCATTTCATTCTCCATTTACAACAGAAAATGCTTCCCTTCGTCAGCTACTAGTAAAGAAGCAAATTGACCCGACATAGGTGTGTTGTAAAGTGTAATGAATCATTCTTATATATTTGAATGTATAATTGATATCTACATGATTTCGGAATTACATAGTAGATTAAATACCGATTGTACCCAACAACTATAGGTGTCTACTACCTTGATTCATGTTACATCAGAAAGAGGTGAAACAAAAACTAATGAATTACATGCTGAAAGTAATCATGCAACAGAATTTTTAGGTCCGAGTTACTACATGTTCAATGCTAACTGTACATTTACTTTGCATTTAATATCATACTAACTTTATTAAATGCTGTTATAGAAATAACACAACTACTACAACTTGTAGAAAATGTAGGTCACTGTATTATTTTTACCTATCAGTATAGTACGATTCAATTCATGACACCTTATGAAGTTTGTAGTGACTATTTTATTAATAACTTCAATTTAATCATTATTCACCTACAAATTATTTGAATAGTGGAGATCCCTATAATGTATGTCAATATTGTGGGTCTATATTTTTTTATGATGAGGGAAATAAAAAAAGTTGTACCAATGGGAACCCATGATATACTCTATGCTGCCTGCTCGGTAAAAATTATTTGGAACAACTTCTGTCATGTCCTCACTACATTAGAATGTTAGTCTTCAATCGCAACTCCGCGGAGGACAGAGAATTCCAGGAAAATATTCATATTTACAATTATATGTTTTCATTTACATCAATGGTCGATAAGGTGCACATGTCACTCAATAATGGAAAAGCTCCAAATATATTCGGATTTAATGGAAAAAACTACCACCGCATAGGTAGTTTGTGTCTTCTTGAGGGAAAACCACCAAGTTTTTCCAATCTATATGTGTATGATACTACTAATGAGTCCTAAAATAGGATTCAAAACAACAGGTAATATTTATTGTTGTAAGTAAACTGATTGACATGATGGTGATACTTTCCCTTATTTTTCAATTTAATTTACTGTACAGATATGAAGAAGAGAATTCTAAAACCGCAGTAGATTTTAATATTGTTGTCAACCTACAAAATATTCTTCATGATAAAAAAATCTTTAGATCGACATTTCATAAGTGCAAGGGATGTTCTTGATCAACATGAAATTCCAAATTTAAATTGGTGACTACTAAAGAGAAGAAAAACAAATGTAGTGACATACAACATTAATACTACTTCTGAGAATGCTATTTTTAACGTATGTGACATTGAAGGTCTCAACTATGAAAGAGATATTATCATTCAAACCAAAACTTGAGAATTGCAGTGGATTAATGATCTTTATACCTTGTATCTTCCACTGCAATATCCACTAATTTTTACAAGTCGTCAGGATGGATACTTTGACAACATATTACATCGTTCTACATTTTTGGGTACAAGTAAGAAGCTACAGAATGTTACAATGTGAGAATAATTCTCCTATAACTTGCAGTGTCATTTCAAAGATAGTTTTACATCACAACATTCAAGAAGACTACTGTAACAATTTATTGTTCATGGTTATACAATGATAGAGCATCAGAGACATTCCATTATTCTCTTTAATCAAAAAAAACACTTGAGGGTTGAGTTGTAAAATGGGTTGCATGATTCTTTTCTTCGAGGTGACCATGATTGGTATGCACGTGATAAGTGAATTATTTTACCGTCTACATTTACTGGTGGTCCCATGTATATTCTTCAAAATTACCATGATTCTATGTAAATATGTAATTGGGAACGATATCCATATTTATTTTTAACATTTATAAGAAATCCACTACAGCCTGAAATCAGTAGATTTGTTTCAAAATACAATCTTCATCCATCAGACTGTTCACACATTGTATACAAAATTTTCAATATTAAGGTTTATCAGTTAATGAATTATATATGGGATGGGTGTTTATTTGGGAAGTTATGAGCAAGTAACTTTCTTTGTACAAATGATTTGTGGATAAATTCCTTTTTTATTTGTTGTATCAATTAATGAACATCGTCATTAACATCAAGATTTTCTGTGTAGTTGCTCCTATAGTGGAATTTCAAAAACATGGACTGCCTCATGTAAACATTTTACTATTTTAATTTCGAGAAAACGAAATTAGTACTCTTGCATGCGTTGAAAATATTATTTCTGCTAAAGTTTCAAATCAAGGTGACTTCCCAAATCTACATGAAGATGTAAAAAATATTATGATACACGGACCTTGTGGTGATGAAAATCCCAACACTCCTTGTATGAATAATGGAAAATATAGTAAATTTTTTCAAAAAAAATTTGTTAACAGTACAACAGTTGATGATGATGGGTATGTTATATACTGACGAAAAAATGATGGAATCGCTATCATGAAAAATGTAATCCCTTTGGGTAATAATTTTGTTTTACCATATATTCTTTTATTGCTAATGAAGTATCGAGCTCATCTGAATATTGAAGTTTTAAATCAATAAACATCCATCAATTATTTGTATAAGTATATTAGCAAAGGTAATGATCGTGTAACAACAACAATGTATCAGACCAATAATAAAGAGTTGTTTAGAAAAAATGGTGATGAGATTACGATGTATTACGATTGTCGATATATCTCTCCTTGTGAGGATTCATGGAGGATATTCTCTTATGATATCCACTATAGATATCCTTTAGTAGAAAGGCACAATTTTCATTTACCAGGAAAAAATAGTGTTATGTACAATTAAACCAATCATATTAAGGATTTCCTGAATAAGGGTAACATTTTTGAGTCAATGCTTATGGCGTGGTTTCATGATAATGTTGCTTACCTGGAAGTTAGATTTCTCACATATGCATAATTTCCAAAAAACAATTATTCCACCAAAGAGAAAAATGATATCCAAGAAAGAAGGGCTTTTGTATTGGTAGACATTACTATGTGCCACCAAGAACAGGAGAGTAATATTACCCGCGATTAATGCTCATAAAGATCAGAGGTGCAACTTCTTTTGATTGTATTAAAAGTGTGAACAACATTACTCATGGGACTTCTCAGTAGGCGTGTTATGCATTGGGAATACGTGCTGATGAAAAGGAATTTATTTAAGCAATAAAAAAGGTATCTACTTGGGATATAGGGGAGTCTATACATAGAATTTTTTCCAACATTCTGTTCTCAATCAATATGACTCGGCCAGACATAGTGTGGCATGAAGCCTGGAAGATCCTCAGTGAATTCATTCTTTTTCCACAACAACAGAGGCTGAAAATTCCAGGTATATAATCTAAATGTTGATTCTATAGCTTCTTTTCTATTTAAATGTTCATTTTGGATCTATAAGTTAATTAGAAAAACATTATAACAAATATATAATAGTATTATTTAATTTCATTTAGATTTGACACTCATAGATTATCAAAAGAAGATGTATACTTTTCTTAATATTCAAAACCGTCTTCAGAGGAATGGTTGATCTCTTCATTCTTATCCACCAATGCCAGTTCCAGATTCAGAAATTGTTTCTCAACGGAATCAGTTGCTAGTAGATGAACATAATTATAATAGAGACAACCTTTAGAATGAGTATCTGACTTTTCATAGTAATCTTACTGATGAACAGATAGACGTGATGACGGTCATTAAGTCTTCATTAACTACATGTTCTGGTGGTTTCATTTTCAAGCATGGGAATAAAGGTAAAGGTTTGATCTTCCTTTGGAAAGTACTAGAATCTCTATTACGGACGGATGTTAATATCTTTCTAGCAGTTTCATCCAGTGGAATTGCATCATTACTTCTACCTGGAGGGAGGACAACACATTCCAAACATTGAATTCCAATATCTATTTTTGATAACCTTGTCTGTAATAATCAACAAGAGTGTGATGTCGCAGATCTTCTACAGTTAACAAATCTAATTATTTGAGATGAGGCACCTATGATTCATAATTACTGTTATGAAGATCTTGACCTTACATTAAATGATAAATTTTTAGTAAAAAGTGAAAACAATTCATACTTACCATTTTTTGGTATAACAGTAGTCTTGGGTGGTGATTTTAGGCAAATACTACATGTATTACCAAGTGGAAATAGAGATTAAATAGTGTCTGCAAGTATAGCATCGTCATACTTGTGGAAACATTGTCATGTTCTAACACTAACAAAGAACATTGCATTACATTCCAATCCTTCTAAAATTTCAGATGAAGTTCATTACTTCGCTAAATGGACTTTAGATATTTTTGAAGGTCACATTAGAGAGCCAAATGATGGTGAAGATTTAATTCCAATTCCATCGGCATAACTTCTTTCTTAGACTAGAGATACGATTTCTATATTTGTTGAACATACATATCCCAATTTCATTACGAACTATACTGATGTGAATTATCATAAATAGTGTGCCATTTTAGATCAAAATCATGATATTGTTGAAGATGTAAATGGATACATGATGTCTCTCACATGTTCTGAAAGAAAAATATTATTTTAGCTCAGATTTAGTTTGTGATGCATGTTTTGATATAGAGAAGCCACAAAACATTTACACATCCAATATGTTAAATGGAATTAATGTTTCAAGGATGTGTGCCCTTAAAATTACCCTCAAAATTGGGGTGCCCGTCATGTTTCGTTGAAATGTTTATTAGTATGTATGATTATGTAATGGGACTGGCTTGACTGTTACACACATGGGTGACCATGACATTGGAGCAAGAATTTTATGTGGTTGTAATTCTGGATATCTTGCATTCATTCCATGATTAAATATGACACACTCCGGTTGTTGATGGCATTTCAAACAACAAAGAAGACAATATCCTATGATAATTTCTTATGCTATAACTATTAACAAAAGTTAGGGACAATCACTTTCTTCTGTTGGGTTGTATCTTCAAAAACTTGTGTTTTGTTATGGTCAACTATATGTTGCATCATCTAGAGTCACATCACCATTAGGTTTGAAAATAGTACTTGGTGATAACAATCCCACAACCTCTGAATCAATACAAAATATTGTCTACAAGGAAATATTTGATAGATTGTGTTAGGTATATTTAATGTAAAATTTTAAATTGTCAATGTTGGTTTTATTCAGATTATTTATCTATGATTTCATTAGTGTCATTTTTTCTAAATATGATCTCTTTGTATACACATTCAAACAGTAATGATTTTACAACATGTCGAGATATATTAACCCTTTTAATGAGATCACACAAGAGACTGAAGAGACATTGAAGATACAAGTGTGTATTTGGAATTTCTGATGCAGCACATTATCCACATACTCCAATGATGTTGTTGTGATTGATATTATACTTGGAGTTCAAAATGTGGCTTCACGTTTAAAATTTTCTACGTTGTTCTTCCTTGTATTGTATTTGTTTTTTCATTTTAACTACACAAAACATTTTCAAATAGATATTTCTTTTTTCCAATTATTAACAATCATATAAAATTCTTTTTGCAGGGAACAAAGATACTCTGTACTTTTACTGGTTGTCAAATTATCCCTAAGTTAAAAAATTCGTTTCATAAAGGAATATGCTATTTTATACAAATCATCCAAATAGCGTCTAATCAAGGTAGTTTCATAAAATGTAGACATGCTTGTACAATACTGTTCACATAAATAATGCATGTTCGGCCTTGTGATGCACCACTGCCACATTTCAGTTTCGAATTTACTTCTTTTGAACACATAATATTGAGAAGGGTTACGGAACAAAATTTAATTGGTATAGGTTTATTGAGGTTTTTGTAACAATTTTAAAATGTTTATAATGTTTCTATGTAGACCATTGCATTATTTAATGAAATAATATCATCAGACATTATGTTTCAGTACATAACATTTTCTTCTTTCTTATCTATTTCAGAAATAATTTGACATTTACATTGGTCACATCCTCTTGAAACACTGGGTAATTCAAATTATAAGATGGAAATTGTCTTAAAGAATGAATGGTTAGTAATTATGGCCTTTTATTATATTTGAGAATCTATTTACATTTAACAATACACTTTAAATATTTTCATACAGTCTGTTACACGTTAAATGTAGTTTATGGGGTGACTACGCAAATCAGATGTCATGTTACTTGGAATACAATGTTGGGTCATCAACTATTATAATACTATAGCTGGTCAGAGTGACGAAATTGAATAGTAAACTTTTAATTACGAAAATGTGTTAATTCCCTTTCGTTTGTTTATTACTGTGTATGTTATAAAGCGGATCTCCCTTTGAATTGGTTCGAAAACATCATTCAGGATCTATTATAATAACAAATTCCATTAACAAGACAAAAATAATTTTCAACCATGATATTGAAGATGTTGAATAGTTCAGACAGAGGTGCTCTAAATACTTAATGGAAATGCTAATTTTATATCCGATGTCTAGTGTATACTGTATCATTACTCTACAAATTTACTTTCATAGTTGACTTTGATTTTTCGTTATTTAGATGTGGGATTTTAATGGAATCAGAGAAATGTAGTATAGAAAATACATTCCCAACATATTCCTCTTCATCAATGTTTATTGGGAACAAAAATAACCATTTCTAAAGTGAAGAATTGTGAAGAGGTATGTAATATATAGTCAAATTATATCATTAATTATGAACTTTATTATAATGTAGGTACCCATTCATGTATTGTTAAATTTAATTACCTACTGTATTCCCAATGTTCCATAGCCTACAAAATGCTTAATTTCAGTCACATTACAAAAAATTCAAACCACTCATAACTGGTTCTACGAATCATGCAATTCTTTCATAATAATAGTTCACAATGTTGATGGAAATATTTGGTGCAATAGTTGCAAAATCTCTCCAAATTTCACCACTCCAATGTTTTTATTTATTATCTTCTTTAAAAGATAATTAGCCTTTTCATATTTTAGTAGTACCGACTTATTTTACTAATTTGTAATCCCATAGAAATCACATTTATAAATCAACAGATTTAAACTGCACCTTCTTGTGATAGATAACACTAAATCCTTATCATTATTCCCATTTGAAAAAAAAGTAATGTATTTTGTAAGCAAGATATCTACTGATTTTAGAGAATATTTTATAAAGGAATTAATAAAAAATAAAATAGCATGTTTCCGATATATGTTCTCTTCAATTTAACTAAAAATAACTCATTTTCAAATTAGGATGATGATGAGTTCGGATTTCCGATATAAATAAATGTTTTTAAATCGAAAAATGATCTGTTGTCAATTGAAGTATCAAATTTTAATATTAAAAATCGTCACCGTTCAATAGAAAAAAACACATACAAGGTAATATTCATCAGTGATAAGGAAAAATACATATGCAACTTCAAATAGAGCTTCAAATAAAATCAGGTTTTGTCTATTATATACTCCAAAATTCATTAATATGGAAAAACTACGAACTGTTAATCCTATTATTATTTTTATATATGATAATCAAAGCGGTGGCTATACAAATAAATGTAGTGGGTATGAGAAAAGTCAGGTACAATATATTCCATTATCTTCAATTAATTATCCCTGTCTTTAAATTTCATGTAAATAGACTATTCCTTTTATCGTTCCATTATAGGATCATCACATTGTTGATTCATTTCCACTCAGAAGAAAGGTTGGATTAGGATTTGATACATCATCTATAGATTTATAAAAAATTCAGGTATATATTTCTTATCTTCCATACGTTCTATTTAACAATAAATTATTTTAAACCATTAATACAGTTGTGATGATAACCACTATTCCTTTTATCTACATTATATATGCAGAAAAACCTACTCTCTAAATTTGTTAGTGAAGATGTTTTTTTATCAATATCATCATTTACCACATGATAGTGTGGGTAGAACATGCCAATAAAAAAATATGGAAATCAAAATGATGGAGAAATTAAAAGAAAAAACAGAAAAGAATGACTTATGATTTCACTAGATATGCAAGGTAATACTATTTCAACAGTTTGATTCTTACATTTTGTTCTATGTAATAATATAAAATATTACTTTCAATTATAGTACTTCTACTTGTATTCCATATTACCATTTAATTAAATCAAATCAGCATAAATTGAACATTCAGTGATATGTTCTCAACAGAAATAAAAAAATCATAGGATGCACACTAATTATTTTTGTTGCTTTATAAGGTTAAATTTATATAACATAATTGTTTGCATATTCAAAATAAACTATTACAGTTATATTCAATAATATTTTTTTCACATTTATTTACATTCAATGTAATAAATATTAATTCAGGGTGTCTTTAATTATTTTAATGCAACAGGGGTTAGTGTATCTTCATTTCAGAGATATACAAAATCATCAAACAGGGAAGCTATGAGGGGATGCATGAGATGTGGAACTATTTATAATGTTCCCGACATTTTTTTCTTCTACAATTCTTACTTATCAAATGTCAATCATGTATTTAAAAACTGGACCATTGTCTTTTACAAGACTTATCAACCTAATTAACTAAGGGATTTATATTTCCTTTTTTTTATTTTTTAAATCACCCATTTAATGGTGTAGTTTACCATTTCACATTGTTCAATAGTCATCCTTCCTCTTTCCATATAGGTATACCTTACAATATTCATTTTCCCACTACCATGTATGTCTATATTTCCCGTTCTGTTGAAGTAGTTTTCATTTTCAGTCAGTATTACAGCCTTTATATGTGTTCAACTTCATTATTGTTATCCCACCTCTTATCATACAGGTATACCTTAGGATTTATAATTTCCCACATCCATGTATGTGTGTAATTCTCTGTATATTGAAGCATATTTTAGGTGTAGGTAGTCTTACTTCTTCTAAATGTGTTCACCTTAAATATAGTGATCCTGATTCTTTCCATGCTGGTATACCATATGATTTTTTATTTCCCATTTCCCTGAATATCTATAATTCTATTTTTTTGAAGCATATTTTAGTTTCTTGAAGACTTACTGCCTCTAAATGTGTTCCAAATTCGATATAGTGATCCTACCTCTTTTCATGTAGTTATAGGTTACAATTATTATTTTCACACATCATTGTATGTGTGTATTTTTGTTTATGTTGATGAAAAATTTAGTTGCATGCAGTCTTAATGCCACTAATTTTGTTCAACTACATCACTGTGATGCTGAATCTTATCTTATTGGTATAACAAACCTATTTCATTTTCCCACATCCATGTATGTGGGAATGTCTTTTTATATTGAAGCAGATTTCAGTTGCATGGTACTCTTACCGACTCTAAAATCCTGATTATTTGATTGTATTCATTCTTTTTCTGATTATTATTTTCATTTTACATATTCTGTTATAAAAAAATCAAAATAGGTTTGGTCGGAACATAATTTTCTATTTTTAATCATCTTAATGAAATTTTTTATATTTTTAAATTTATATATATCCTATTTTTTTTATTCATTAGAATTTATAGATGTCCATTCATTACTGTTGTGATATTACCCCCATTTTGAAAATTTTATTTGAGCAAATTCCTGCATATTTATAACTGGATCATTTCAATCAACTATATTTCAGTACTCACAGTGTTTTAAAATAATTGGTGTTCTACAATTTTTCCGTCATATATTTCTATTATGTAGCATGAATCACTAACTTTATTTCACCACCATAATCATGAAGAATGACGTATTCACAATTGCGGCATGGTATGTCATTCCAATCACTTAAACTCTTTCATTCATTGTCATCATTAATATCAAAGTAAATATTTTGTGCAATTTCATTTATAACAGAAAACATGTAAACTGAATGTTATATCAATGAATAGATCGTGTAAATAATAATTATTCAACATTATGTAATAGGAAACAAAATTACCATTAACCACATGTTATGCATTAATGCAGGGATAAAATGGTTTTTGGTGAAATGGTGTCATAACAGGTTTTGATTGACAGAAATGTTTCTAATTGACTTGGATTCAAAAATAAAATCATCGGACTGAGTTTTTTATGATATAGGTTTCTTCTGAATGGGGTAATGATAGAATTTTTTTTCAGTTACACCATTCTTCAGACCGGTGGAATGATAGAAGATGCGATCCAAGCATGGCATGACCCCTCTCCATCCCATCATTTCACATATGTATATATCCAGTTCATGTTATTTCAAAACCTGCTCTACATATAACTGTTGATTGAAGATGTTTATGTTCATTGATGTCAACTGCGCTGTAACCAGCATTTCACATAGGTGGTTGCATTGATGTTGAAGTGCATGACTCTATGCTTTGGAAATTGAACGTCGCTTGCTGATGCAATTTCTTTCAACCTGATAAAATATGAAGCTATCGTTGACTGATTTGTCTAAAATTCTAGGGTATGCTGATAGTTTATCATTATCAAATTAGTGTGTATACCACATAATTTAAGTGCACTCTCCTGTAATTGTGACCCTTTTTTTCTTTAAATTATTTTTTCTAAGCCATGTTTCATGATTGAAGCTAAAAGTTAATTTTACATGGTTTATGATTGGCCACCTTCTTGGAGCTTAAGGTGTTGTAGAAGATATTTCAGCAGTGAAGGTATTTCATAAATCCCTCTCTAGCTTAGAATTATGATGCATGTTACTTATGTTGTGAGTATCTGATAACATGCCATTTTTTTACTACAAATATCCAATCATCAATATAAATTGATAACAAACAGTTTCAATGTAATTAAAGAAAAGTGTTAAAATCATTTGAACATATATAATTTATCATTAGTTTTTTTAATTTAACATTTACCTTGTATTATCTTTTTTAATTAATGAATGTTTTTTGTGGGAAAATAGAGTAGAACCAACTAATTGATGGATTGTTGTGAAAATGATTAACTAATCTGGTTAGTCTACTGCTTAATAAATCTTCCTTCATTGTTGTCCAATTTCAGTTTGGGAGCATGGGATTAATCTGTGCCAATATTTAAACACAAGGTAATTTTGATCATTTATATGAAATGTATGTGCCTTGCAGATTTATTCTCTTCTTTCTTTGATTTTATTATAGTGTAAACTATAATTGATATTTTAGATTGTTTTTAGTGAGGTGGAATCATTTCTTTATGTAGTGGATATTTTCATAATTAATTAAGCAGTGAATTGATTTTTTATAGAATTCTACAATATGTGGAGTTTGTTATATATATGTTTTTTGATCATTCATAGTGAAACATGTTCAGTTATACATTAATTTTAGGATTCCCTAATTTTAACTTTTCTGTGCAGGTTCAATTTCAACTTGGGGTGGGGGTGTATTGCAAAGAAATTCATGTAGATATTCAAAGTACGTGCTTATGAAATGTTGTGCATTACGTTTTTATTGGCACATTGGATGGTTTATATGAATGACATTACAAAACACAAGAAGATTGGCTATCTTAGACTTGATTTTTTGACTACAAAAACCAATTCTATGAGGTTATTGGTGATATTATCTTATAAATATTTCAAATTTTAAAGAAGACATGGGGAGGGGGTTGGTGTCTAAAGAGGTTGGGTAGGGTGTGGGAGTGGTGGGGAAAGGGGTTGTGCAAGGGGGATGCTGAGGTGGGAGGGGGGGTGATGGGATAAGGTGGGAGACAAGTATAGGAGGTGGGGAGGGGAGTGGTAGAGCTGGGTAGGGGGTAGGAGGAGGGGCTGAGAAATGGGGGGTGACAAGCTAGGCAAGGTGGGGGGAGAGGAGGGGATGACTAGGGGAGGGGGGAAAGTAGAGGAGTGAAGAGGGGAGGGGTAGAGCTGGGCATGGGGGTAGGAGGATGCGAAAAGCTGGGCAGGGGGGAGGGAGGGGCTTGGAAGGGGTTGGGAGGGGAGGATGTAATGGCCCGGACATCCCTGGTGCATTACTTTGTGAAAATGTGGTGTTGGAGGTGTTCCGGGAGGACAAGGTGACTTATCCCCCAGCTGCTGCCTACCGGTAGCTCAGTCTACCGGTAGCTGCTGATTACCGGTAGCTCGGTCTACCGGTAGCTGCTGATTACCGGTAGCTCGGTCTACCGGTAGCTGCTGATTACCGGTAGCTCGGTCTACCGGTAGCTGCTGCCTACCGGTAGCTCGGTCTACCGATAGCTGCTGATTACCGGTAGCTCGGTCTACCGGTAGCTGCTGATTACTTGTAGCTCGGTCTACCGGTAGCTGCTGATTACCGGTAGCTCGGTCTACTGGTAGCTGCTGCCTACCGGTAGCTCGGTCTACCGGTAGCTGCTTATTACCGGTAGCTCGGTCTACCGGTAGCTGCTGATTACCGGTATCTCGGTCTACCGGTAGCTGCTGATTACCGGTAGCTCGGTCTACCGATAGCCGCATCCTACCGGTAGCTGGGATTACCGGTATCCACGGCATACTGATAGCTCGGTCTACTGGTAGCCGCAGTCCAGCAGTAGCTCGGCTAATACTTTGCCAAATTTCTAGTTCTGTGAACAGTGTTTCTATCGGTGGACTTCTATCAGTGAGGATCTATCAGTAGACTTGTGTTTCTATCGGTAAGGTTCTATCGGTGAGCTTTTCTTTCCTTTGCCAATTTTTTTAGTTCTATGAACAGTGTTTCCAGACTCCATAAGAGCTACTGATTCCATACTTTGCCAATTTTCACGAATGAACAGTGTTTCCAGACTCCATAAGAGCTACCGATTCCATACTTTGCCAAATTTTGAGTATGTGAACAGTGTTTCCAGCTTCGCAAATTTGACGTTTTCTTTGACGTAAAATACTTTTAAAACCTTATTTTAAGGACTTTAAGGCCGATTCAAAGGCCATAAATCCTATATTAATTATTCCTAAGGCCGGGATGTTTTTTACTTGGTCAAACCACGTGGGTTAATGCGATCCGTTTTTAATGGAGAATAAATCGGATCTTAAACTGTCGCCTCTCAAATTTTTTTTAAAAAGAACGAGATATAATTCTTCATTGTTCTTCCTCCTGGTTCTCATCTACGAGACTCTAGAACCTTGCAATCATTCTCGTAGGAGTTTCACAATCAAACGTTACTCAGATCAGTTCTTCTCTGTTGATGCAACCAAGTTGTGTCGATCGTTCTTCGATATAAGGTATGTTTTATCATTGTTCCTTCGGGGATCACCTTCTCTTGTTGTTCCTTCCATATTAGCATGTAATCTCCATGGTTCTAATGGGTTTTCTTGGGGTTGGATGGTACTGTCGTACCGTGGCATCCTCCGGTGGATGCAGCTGTCGTGAGGAGAAGAGGACTGTGGCCCGTTGTGTGGATAAAGGACGTCAAGAACTCTTCGAGGTAGGGGATTCATGGCTCCTCTAATGGTATATGTGAAATCGTAGAATTAGCATGATTTATCTCGTTGGATCACAATGAAATTGACCTAATTAAATACTTGAACCGGAATAAAAGAATTGGTTGATCACATGCTGTTTCTTTATACCGTGATAACGGTTTGCCTCATGTTTTCCTAGATATGGTGATATCTATGTTTTATTTGATTTGTTGTTCGTTCATGATAGAAATTGATAATGAACGTAAAGCCGGAATTAATTGTTAATTAATTGGCTAAAGATAAAGAGGCATGTAAATTAATCTGGTTATTGTCATTGTTGTAGTTGTTCTAATTTGAGGATAATCAAATTAGGGAAGTAAGCATGTTTATTTAAATTCTGATAGCTTACTGATTAGGTATCCATGATTGGAACCTATGAATAACAAGTCTGTTAATTCAATATGGATTAGAGAACAGATTATGTGGGAATTTCTAAAAGGGTTCTGAGTTACCCTCTTGTTTGTTAAGGGGCCGAGAGCCCACTTTGTGATGTTTGTTTTCCTGCTGCTTGTACTATGATGTGAGCCTAGATGGCTGTTGTGATATGTGGAGGCATGGAGACTTGTGGTTATGGCGGCGGATGACGCCTAGTGTGGCGATATGCATCGGTTTATGCATATGGGGGTCAGGGAGGACACCAAGGGTGATGGTATTAGATGAATGTGATGGTTTGATGTTGGTGGTTTGGTTTGGTTGCTTATCTGCTTTACTTTTCCCCACTGCTCATGGTAGCTGGTGTTGCTTACCCTCTTTCCGAAGGAGGCGAAGACACGTGGGGTATGCCACGTGCTTTCCGTGTTTAGCCTCTCGATGGAGGATGGGTCTATGCTCTTTCTATAGGCGGAAAAGACTCGACGGGTAGTATATCTACTCACCGTGTTGATCCTCCTTTGTGTTTAGAAGCATAGGATGTTTTTCTAGAATTCCTGGGAATGTGGAAAAGTAGTTCTGTAATGAATGTTTGATTAAATGGTGAAAATCCACGGGGATGGAGATGATGGAATTTAAAGGTGATGTGAATCTTAAAAAGGAGCAGTTGTTTTTGAAGGTGATGCCATTTCAGTTTAATGTGGAATTCTTCATTCTTAATTAATGTTTAAAGAATTAATTAATGTACAGTGGAACTGATAAATGAGAATGGAGTAATCTAATAAAGCTCTTCATTGTTTGTGTGCTTATAGGATACCTAGTCTTAGAAGTAGCACCCTGGAGTCTGAGAGACGTTAGCTGCAGTTGTATCTAAGACTAGGTAATGCCCATAGTGTGGATGTGAGTTACTTATATATTCTGTACTTTTTGTGTTTCTATAGGCTACTCCACCCTGTCGGTAAGGGAAACTGACACCCCAAGGATTCTGAGCCCTAGGGGGGCGTTTTTTCCAACATTCTGATGGGAGGTTGAATGGCTGACTACCCCCTTTGGCCCCGCTCTCTTCTCTTGGTAGATCCTTGTGCTGGTAGGCACAGTGGTTAGTTTTACCCATATATGTGTGTAGAGGGCTGTAATGGCTTGTGGTTATTTCACACACATATACTCTGGATATAGTATCCTATGGAATACTATAGGTGTAACGTGTATAGGTTGTGATGGATTGAGGATCCTTACTTGGCGTATGGGCTGTGATGGCTTGAGGAATAATACTCGACGTATGATACACGTTATACGAGCTATGGTGGCTTCCGGAAACTACCTGGTTTATTTGGTTGTGAGGACGGTGTGGTGCTTCGCCCAGGTGTCTACGGGCAATCCTTTGTGGTGCACGAGGTGCAGATTGTGGAGCTTAGCCCAGGTGTCTGCGGGAAAGCCTTTAGAGAGAGATGCACAGTACGTATGTCGTTGGGGAAAAGCGGCAAACCAGTGGGGAAGTAGTAGCGGGGTACCCTTGATATTCTTTACTATATGCTATTTTCTTGTATGCGTTACTTGGTGAGAGTAGCCATGGTGAGGTTGGGAACATAGTATACCTGTTTAGATAACGAGTTAGTTTCACTTGTTGTTCACTGTGCTTTAGCATGCTTTCTTTACTTTTGCACGAGAGTCTTGGGGAGGATCCTAATGAGTATAATGTTATACTCACCCTATGTACATATAAACTGTTTTTCAGGTCACTTGGAGCAGGTTGGAGATCAAGCTGGTTACTACTAGCTTGCGGTTGGAGGAGGAGCTGTTCGGGCTTGTGGTCGCTGCCGTTTTTCTTTCTTTTGGGTACTTTTAGTTTTCCCTTTCAGTTGTAGTACTTTTGCATGAAATTTCATATATGTACTTGGTTTCCTTTTTATATTTTAGTTCTGAGTTGGAGTTGATTGGTGTCTATTCTATCTCTCTCTTCTGCTTGTGTTCTCTTAGAGGGTAATGCCTCCCATTTGTACGTTATTATACCCTCGGTGCTAGTCGCCAACCCGGGGCCTACTGGAGGCGGGACTCGGGGGTCATTATCTCCCTTTTCACATTGCCGGCCCAGGAGGGGTACACTTTGTGGGGAGGGGGTCGTGAAAGAGTGGTGTCAAAGTTCTGGTTGAGGGATAGGATGGAGTTTGGAGTTAGGCACAAGTGAGGATGCATGGGATGGTAGGGCAACAGTTTCATTCATGTTTAGCAAGTGGGGTAAACACTGGAGACCGACAGAGACATAGGCGTTCAGGTCCCCCTATGATCTGTTGCAGGGACCTTTAAGTTTATGATGTCTACTAAACAAAGTGATACTGGTTGCAGGGTAGAGACCAAGGAAAGGATCATGCATCATTATTCTTTGCACCTGTGTTTGAATGGGTAGACCTTGGGATAGGTAACCAAAATTAATAAAACAAAATAATTAATTAATTAATGTTGAGTCTTACATATTCCAGGCTTAGGAGCTCTAACAATTGTTATTTTACAGGTATGGCTCCAGGTTGACGTCCTCGTCAGGTTTGCGCAGAAGGTGCCCAGCAGGCTGTTCTAGCAGATCGCCGCCGGGTAGAGGTTGACGACGATGACACTTGGAGGAAGACACTCCGAGAGTTTCAGCGCCAGAGTCTACAGAGGTACGAGGGCTCCGTTTCAGATGCAGTCATAGAAGACTGGTTGGAGGAGGTCGAGATAGGCTTCAGTTCGATTCGTGCTCGGAAGGAACACTGGGTGTCCTTGGTTGTGACGATGTTGCGTGGAGCAGCGAGACAGTGGTGGTTCTTGTTCCTCGGGGATCGTGAGGAGTCAGCGATCTCATGGGAGGAGTTTCGAGACAGGTTTAGAGTCGAGTTTCTTTCATCGACTGCGAAGGCATCCAGTCGCCAGGAGCTTCTTACCCTTCGACAGGGGAGCTCCAGTGTTCGGGAGTTTGGAATCCGTTTCAGGAACCTTCTATGATATGCTTCTGACCTGTTACCAGATGATGAGGCCAGGGCGAGGCATTTCGAGGAGGCTTTGCGTCTAGAGATCCAGCGCCAGGTCACCCCATTTATGCTGAAGACATATCTTGAGGTGCTGGCGAGGCCAGAGGTTGTTGAGAGAACTTTGACCAGGACCGGATCGTCACGAGAGGGGAATTGTCATGATTCCTCACGAAGCAGAGCTGTGGTCCGGGGTTCCCGGTTTTCAGGACAGAAGAGTTTCCATTCACCTGGGGGTAGGTCCCAGCCCTTCCCATCTCGTTTCTCCGGTAGTAGCAACTCTCAGACCTATGCCAAGGGATCAAGCGCTTGTTTTTCTTGTGGTGGACGTGGTCATCAGCAGCGGGAGTGCCCAACTTTTCAGAGCAGTCATCGTGCACCAGGCACTCCACTCCAGGTTCCTCCGTTGAGGCAGTTCCAGCCGAGGCAGCAGCTGCAGGTTGCACCGGCTTTAGATCACCAGAGGGTAGATGGAGCAGGCAGAGGATAGCCCCCTGACGCTCCCCGTCCTCAGAGAGCAGAGCGCGACCGTGGTGGTGGTCATCATCAGGGTCAGAGAGGCCGTGGAGGTGGTTGTGGTCAGCTTCATGCTCTAGCGTTGCCAGCTCCAGGCGAGCCAAATGTCGTCCGAGGTACCCTTTGCTTGTTTTCTACCTTGGTGTATGCCTTGTTTGATTTAGGAGCGACACACTCCTTTATATCCCCTACCCTTGTCCACGCTTTGGGACTTGAGGTAGAGAGGCTTCCAGTGCCCTTGGTGTTGACTACGCCAGTTGGAGGTCGAGCTAGCTTGTTTGAAGTATGTAGAGACTGTGAGCTACTGTTGGGGCAGCACCGCTCTTGGGGAGATTTCCTATGTTTACGAATACAATCATATGATGTCATCCTCGGCATGGATTGGTTGTATTCGGTGCAGGCTATTGTGGATTGCTACAGGAAGAAGGTCGTTTTCTTTGATGAAGACGGAGATGAAGTAGTGTTTGTTGGTGAGAGAGATCCTCGGATGAGTCATAGACGAGTTTCATCCTTATCATCCGTGATGGCTGGGATGATGCTGAGTTCTTCCGAAGTTCAACTGTTGGCGTTTCCTAGGGTCGTAGAGGAGTACCCTGATGTCTTACCAAAAGAGGTTGTATTCTTACCCCCTCGACGAGAGATCGAGTTTGGGATCGAGCTACAGCCAGGAGCATCTCCTATCACTATGTCTCCGTACAGGATGGACCCTTCTGAGTTACGGGAGCTACGTATTCAGCTCGATGGTCTGTTGCAGTGTGGTTTTGTTCGGCCAAGTGTGTCACCGTGGGGTGCACCAGTTTTGTTTGTGAAAAAGGCTGATGGCAGTTTGCGGTTGTGCGTCGATTATCGTCGCTTAAACAAAGTGACAATAAAGAACCGCTATCCTCTCCCTCGGATTGATGACATATTCGATCAACTGAAGGGTGCAAGTTGGTTTTCAAAGATCAACTTGCGGTCAGGATATCATCAGATGCGTGTAAAGGATGAGGATATCCCGAAGACTGCTTTCCGCTGTCGTCATGGGCATTATGAGTTTGTTGTAATGCCATTCGGCGTGACAAATGCTCCACCTGTTTTCATGGGGTTGATGAATACTGTGTTCCGTGAATTCCTGGACAAGTTTGTTGTGGTTTTCATCGACGACATCCTTGTATACTCCACATCTGAAGAGGAGCATGCAGAGCATCTACGAGCCATTTTGGGAGTTCTTCGCCAACATCGGTTGTTTGGGAAGTTGTCCAAGTGTGAGTTCTGGGCTCAAGAAGTCCGTTTCTTGGGACATGTTGTGTCCCAACAGGGATTAGTTGTGGATCCTTCGAAGATAGAAGCAGTGGTGTCTTGGCCAGCCCCAAGACCGTGTCAGAGGTGCGAAGTTTCCTTGGTCTCGCAGGCTATTACAGGAGGTTTGTGGCTAATTTCTCCCGAGTTGCGACTCCTCTGACAGCTTTGACCAGGAATGATCAAGCATTCATATGGACTGATCAGTGTCAGACAGCTTTCGAGTATCTAAAGGAGAAGTTGGTAAGTGATCCATTCCTTTGTCTTCCAGCGGAGGGAGTCCAGTTTGATGTTTTCTGTGATGCTTCACATCTGGGGCTAGGCTGTGTTCTCATGCAGCATAGGTCCGTTGTTTCTTATGGGTCTCGGCAGTTGCATCCCCATGAACGCAACTATGCCACCCATGATCTTGAGTTGGCAGCCGTGGTGTTTTCTCTAAAGTTGTGGAGACATTACCTCATTGGCGAGCACTTTGTGGTTTTCACCGATCATAAGAGTTTGAGGTATGTTTTCTCTCAGCGGGACTTGAACTTGAGGAAGCATCGGTGGATGGAGTTCTTGCAGGAATACGACTTTGAAATATCGTATACACCTGGAAAGGGAAATGTTGTTGCTGATGCACTGAGCCGAAAGTCACGTAATGATGTTGTGCGTGAATCTGGTGATTCCTGGAGAGTGATGGAAGAGCTATCATCTTTCCATCTTGATATGGGAGAAGTTGGGGGAAGAGGTTGTCTTTTTCAGATGGCGGTGCAGTCATCCCTGATGCAGAAGGAGGAAGAGTCTCAATTGGGTGATTTAGAGGTGGATGTTTGGAGAGACAGAGTTGTTTGTGGGGAGGTCCCTGATGGTTGGTCGGAGGATGAACAACACCAAGTGTTGTATCATGGCAGGCTTTTTGTTCCCTTGGCGATGCACGATATGGTTCTCGGAGAGTTCCATAGTTCACCCTTGGCAGTACATCCTGGTGTGACGAAGATGTACCGATCCTTAAGGAGTCAGTTCTGGTGGCCTGGGCTGAAACGTATGGTTGCAGAGTGCATGTCTCGATGTTTAGTCTGCCAGAAGGTGAAGGCCGAACACCGTGTTCCTGGTGGTCTTCTCCAGCACTTAGATATTCCTCAGTGGAAGTGGGAGGACATCTCAATGGACTTTGTTATAGGTTTACCTCGAGCTCCGGGAGGACATGATGCTATATGGGTGGTAGTGGACCGTTTAACTAAATCGGCCCACTTCATAGCAATCAAGGAGTCGAGCTCAGTGGAGGTTTTGTCGAGGCAGTATCTGGAGGAGGTGGTGAGGCTTCACGTAGTACCTAGGACGATCATTTCGGATCGAGATCCTCGTTTTACTTCTAGGGTGTGGAGAGGTCTCCAACATGATTTTGGATCTCAACTATGCCTTAGCACGGCTTTTCATCCTCAAATGGATGGTCAGATAGAGCGAACCATCCAGACTCTTGAAGACATGTTGCGCTCTTGTGTTCTTGATTTTTGAGGTTCATGGGTGAAGCACTTACCCTTGGTAGAATTCGCTTACAATAATAGTTTTCACTCTACCATCGGTATGGTGCCGTTTGAAGCCTTGTATGGTCGGCCATGCCGTTCTCCGTTGTGTTGGACTGTGGTCGGAGAGTCAGAAATCCTCGGACCAGAACTAGTGCAGAATACAACAGAGATGGTTCAGGTGATTCGTGAGAGGATGAAGACAGCACAGGATCGTCAGAAATCATATAATGATCAAAGAAGGAGACCGTTAGAGTTTAATGTTGGGGATCATGTGTTTCTAAAGGTGACTCCCCGTCGTGGGCAGCGAAGGTTTGGTCGTGGAAGTAAGCTTTCTCCCCGGTTTGTTGGGCCTTTCTAGGTGTTAGCTTTTGTTGGATCTGTGGCGTATCGAGTAGCACTTCCCCCTCAGATGAGTTGGATACATGATGTTTTCCATGTATCACAGCTCCGTCGTTATCTTCATGATGAATCTCATGTTATCGATTGGGGAGAGATCGATATTGACGATGATGCAAACTTCGAGGAGCGACCTGTGGAGATCCAAGACCACAAGGAAAGGTGTTGCGTGGGCGTTCTATCCCCTTAGTTCGTGTCCTGTGGCGACACGGTGGCATGGAGGAGAGTACCTGGGAGCGTGAGTCACAGATACGTGCTCAGTACCCAGAGTTGTTTAATGTTTAACACTTTCCATGTAATGACGTTTCCTTTATGGTTAGACCTTTCATGTTTAATTTATGTACCTTTGATGTGATTTTATGTTTGAATTGTTTGGTTATGGATTATTTGTTTCCATACTCTCGGATGTTGTAGTTTTGTTCCAGCTTTTGAACAACTCATGGTGGTTTTCCACTGAGAGGTATCTTATGGGGTGGTTGTTCATACCCCTCTTTTCTTCTGGGTTGGTTTTTAATTCTCGAGGACGAGAATGTTTTGAGAGGTATCTAATGTAATGGCCCGGACCTCCCTGGTCCATTACTTTGTGAAAATGTGGTGTTGGAGGTGTTCCGGGAGGACAAGGTGACTTATCCCCCAGCTGCTGCCTACCGGTAGCTCTGTCTACCGGTAGCTGCTGATTACTGGTAGCTCGGTCTACCGGTAGCTGCTGATTACCTGTAGCTTGGTCTACCAGTAGCTGCTAATTACCGGTAGCTCGGTCTACCGGTAGCTGCTGATTACCGGTAGCTTGGTCTACCGGTAGCCGCATCCTACCGGTAGCTGGGATTACCGGTAGCCATGGCATACTGATAGCTCGGTCTACTGGTAGCCGCAGTCCAGCTGTAGCTCGGCTAACACTTTTCCAAATTTCTAGTTCTGTGAACAGTGTTTCTATCGGTGAGGTCCTATCGACCGACTTCTATTAGTGAGGATCTATCAGTAGACTTCTGTTTCTATCGGTAAGGTTCTATCGGTGATCTTTTCATTCCTTTGCCAATTTTATTAGTTCTATGAACAGTGTTTCCAGACTCCATATGAGCTACCAATTCCATACTTTGCCAATTTTCACGAATGAACAGTGTTTCCAGACTCCATAAGAGCTACCGATTCCATACTTTGCCAAATTTTGAGTATGTGAACAGTGTTTCCAGCTTCGCAAATTTGACATTTTCTTTGACGTTAAATACTTTTAAAAACTTATTTTAAGGACTTTAAGGCCGATTCAAAGGCCATAAATCCTATATTAATTATTCCTAAGGCCGGGATGTTTTTTACTTGGTCAAACCGCGTGGGTTAATGCGATCCGTTTTTAATGGAGAATAAACCGGATCTTAAACTGTCGCCTCTCTAATTTTTTTTTAAAAGAAAGAGATATCATTCTTCGTTGTTCATCCTCCTGGTTCTCATCTACGAGACACTTGAACCTTGCAATCATTCTCGTAGGAGTTTCACAATCAAACGTTACTCAGATCAGTTCTGCTCTGTTGATGCAACCAAGTTGTGTCGATCGTTCTTCGATATAAGGTATGTTTTATCATCGTTCCTTTGGGGATCACCTTCTCTTGATCTTCCTTCCATATTAGCATGTAATCTCCATGGTTCTAATGGGTTTTCTTGGGGTTGGATGGTACTGTCGTACCGTGGCATCCTCCGGTGGATGCAGCTATCGTGAGGAGAAGAGGACTGTGACCCGTTGTGTGGATAAAGGACGTCAAGAACTCTTCGAGGTAGGGGATTCATGGCTCCTCTAATGGTATATGTGCAATCGTAGAATTAGCATGATTTATCTCTTTGGATCACAATGAAATTGACCTAATTAAATACTTGAACCGGATTAAAATAATTGTTTGATCGCATGCTGTTGCTTTATACCATGATAACAGTTTGCCTCATGTTTTCCTAGATATAGTGATATCTATGTTTTCTTTGATTTGTTGTTCGTTCATGAAAGAAATTGATAATGAACATAAAGTCAGAATTAATTGTTAATTAATTGGCTAAATATAAAGAGGCATGTAAATTAATCTGGTTATTGTCGTTGTTGTAGTTGTTCTAATTTGAGGATAATCAAATTAGGGAAGTAAGCATGGTTATTTAAATTGTGATAGCTTACTGATTAAGTATCCATGATTGGAACCTATGAATAACAAGTCTGTTAATTCAATATGGATTAGAGAACTGATTATGTGGGAATTTCTAAAAGGGTTCTAAATTACCCTCTTGTTTGTTAAAGGGCCGAGAGCCCACTTTGTGATGTTTGTTTTCCTGCTGCTTGTGCTGTGATGTGAGCCTGGATGGCTATTGTGGTATGTGGAGGCATTGAGACTTGTGGTTGTGGCAGCGGATGACGCCTAGTGTTGCGAGATGCATCGGTTTATGCATATGGGGGTCGGGGAGGACACCAAGGGTGATGGTATGAGATGAATGTGATGGTTTGATGTTGGTGGTTTGGTTTGGTTGCTTATCTGCTTTACTTTTCCCCACTGCTCAAGGCATCTGGTCTTTCTTACCCTCTTTCCGAAGGAGGCGAAGACACGCGGGGTATTCCACGTGCTTTCCGTGTTTAGCATCTCGATGGAGGATGGGTCTATGCTCTTTCTATAGGCGGAAAAGACTCGACGGGTAGTATATCTACTCACCGTGTTGAGCCTCCTTTCTGTTTAGAAGCATAGGATGTTTTTCTAGAATTCCTGGGAATGTGGAAAATTAATTCTGTAATGAATCTTTGATTAAATTGTGAAAATCCATGGGGATGGAGATGGTGGAATTTAAAGGTGATGTGAATCTTAAAAAGGAGCAGTTGTTTTTGAAAGTGATGCCATTTCAGTTTAATGTGGAATTCTTCATTCTTAATTAATGTTTAAAGAATTAATTAATGTACAGTGGAACAGATAAATGATAATGGAGTAATCTAATAAAGCTCTTCATTGTTTGTGTGCTTATAGGATACCTAGTCTTAGAAGTAGCAGCCTGGAGTCTGAGAGATGTTAGCTGTAGTTGTATCTAAGACTAGGTAATGCCCATAGTGTGGATGTGAGTTACTTATATATTCTGTACTTTTTGTGTTTCTATACGCTACTCCACCCTGTCGGTAAGGGCAACTGACACCCCGGGGATTCTGAGCCATATGGGGGTGTTTTTCCAAACATTCTGATTGGAGGTTGAATGGCTGACTACCCCCTTTGGCCCCGCTCTCTTCTCTTGGTAGATCCTTGTGCTGGTAGGCACAGTGGTTAGTTTTACCCATATATGTGTGTAGAGGGATGTAATGGCTTGTGGTTATTTCACACACATATACTCTGGATATAGTAACCTATGGAATACTATTGGTGTAATGTGTATAGGTTGTGATGGCTTGAGGATCCTTACTCGGCGTATGGGCTGTGGTGGCTTGAGGAATAATACTCGACGTATGATACACGTTATACGAGCTATGGTGGCTCCCGGAAACTACCTGGTTACTTTGGTTGTGAGGACGGTTTGGTGCTTCGCCCAGGTGTCTTCGGGCAATCCTTTGTGGTGCACGAGGTGCAGATTGTGGAGCTTAGCCCAGGTGTCTGCGGGCAAGCCATTGGAGAGAGATGCACAGGACGTATGTCGTTGGGGCAAAGTGGAAAACCAGTGGGGAAGTAGTAGCGGGGTACCCTTGATATTCTTTACTATATTCTATTTTCTTGTATGCGTTACTTGGTGAGAGTAGCCATGGTGAGGTTGGGAACATAGTATACCTGTTTAGATAACGATTTAGTTTCACTTGTTGTTCACTGGGCTTTAGCATGCTTTCTTTAATTTTGCACGAGAGTCTTGGGGAGGATCCTACTGAGTATACTGTTATACTCACCCAATGTACATATAAACTGTTTTTCAGGTCACTTGGAGCAGGTTGGAGATCAAGCTGGTTACTACTAGCTTGCGGTTGGAGGAGGATCTGTTCGGGCTTGTGGTCGCTGTCGTTTTTCTTTCTATTGGGTACTTTTAGTTTTCCCTTTCAGTTGTAGTAATTTTGCATGACATTTCATATATGTACTTGGTTTCCTTTTTATATTTCAGTTCTGAGTTGGAGTTGATTGGAGTCTATTCTATCTCTCTCTTCTTCTTGTGTTCTCTTAGAGGGTAATGCCTCCCATTTGTACGTTATTATACCCTCGGTGCTAGTCGCCAACCCGGGGCCTACTGGAGGCGGGACTCGGGGGTCATTATCTCCCTTTTCACATTGCCGGAACAGGAGGGGTACACTTTGGGGGAGGGGGTCGTGACAGGAGGGGCTAAGCAGGGGGAGGGGAGGGGCCGGGTCAGGGGGGAGGGGAGGGGATGGGTCATGGGGGAGGGGAGGGGTGATGGAGAGGTGAGGGATGCAATGCAGGGAGGAGATGGACAAAGGGGGAGGGGGTTGGACAGGAAGGTAGGGTGGGTAGGGCAGTGATGAGGGGCTAAGTATGGGATAATTAATGCCCTTGGTAGGAGGGATTGATTTAGGTTGGTCTCCACTTAAAAAGTTTTCAGTTTTTCCAATATTTAATGTTTCTTTGCTGATAATGTGTAAGCGATTACTATTTTCTAGTACTACTTTTAATTAGTAGTGAATTTTCATTTTCATATTTATAATTGTTTTCATCGAATTTTTATAAAGATTTTTTTCATTGATGACCAGTTATTTTTTCTTAGTAAGTTGTTTCATTTACTCACATTCATGTTTAATTATATATTGTAGGGATCAATATAACTATCAACAAACATGAAAAACTGCTACTCTACATCAATGATGCATGGTAGTACTGGGCGGATGTTGACTGCACATTCTAATGAAATGAATTGTAATTTGATCATCACACCCATTGTTGTTGAAAATCATGGTTCCTATTAATGTTTTCCAATGTGAATCTACTACTGAAACTGTATTTAGGTTCTCTTATTATTTTTAAATAACATTTCATAGTTCTATTTCATAGGTGACATAAAAATGACAACAAATGTCAGCTTCCAATGTCAAGTTATCTTACCATGATTATGTTTCAGTGTTTACCTGTTTCAAGTATCTAGAAATTAGTTTTCAGAATTTGTTTCTAAGAATACAATTATAATTTCAATATATTATTTATTAATTTTCATTGATCACTTCTCATATTTCTAATGCATTTTTTAGTTCATATTTCCATTATGAAGCCGTGCGTATGCACGGGCAATGTAGAAGTTACAATAAATCTATGGTTTGGCCAAAGAACATATATATGGTAAGATATATCAATTATAAACCACTTGGGGTTCTCTTGTACTTTTATAGTATTTTTATTAACCATTTATTATAATAATAGAAGAATACATGTTAGAAGTTAAACTATTTAACTAAGAGTTAAAACTAAATGATAAGGATAATATAGTGACCTAAACTAGTTTAAAACCTATTGGTTGAGATGTTTGAAACCCATCTTCACCTATCATATATATAAATTGTTTTGATATAATTATATCCTGAATATGATTGTATAATAAAATAATATTTCACATTTTTTCTAATGTGACCCTCACCTCTCTTATAAAATAGTACTTCCCCTTCTCTCAAAATCACAGCTCCAAAGCCATTTGGATCAGCCAAAACCTGCTTTAATATCCTCCCAACTACCCTCACTTCAACTTAAAGACCATAATTTGATCATAACATAACCTAAGGAGCCCTTTTGTTCAAATCAAAAGGAAACACCCGAAGAAGAGGTAATAATTTCACCACCTCTTTCAATGTTATTTTCTTCATCCACATTCTCTCTCATTGTTGTTTCCCTAAAAAAATAATTAATCTAGTACCATATAAATAATGTAATGTTATTATAAATATGGTACAACTATATTAATTATTTTATCCATCAAATTAATGATATGTCACCTTACGTTAGTACGTACGACTTACCGTCTCCATGTCGTGGTGTAGTTTGTTATTCAAACAGTTCATTAATTAGATGGGTATAATAATGAGTAAAACTGATGTAAATAATAAAAATAACATGTTAATTATTTTTTATATATGATATAACATCCAATTACATTCTATTTCACCACCAATTTAATGCTATTGTATCTCGTGCGTACGTATGATTTACCATCTCCACGAACGTGATGAGTTTTATTCTCCATCGTAACCATTAAAAAATAATTTAATTTTTTGATTGAATGTAATATTTAAGAACATATTATCATTTTGTATATGAATAAAATAAATCATATCCCTAAAAACCATAACTTATTTAACAAAACCCATATAGGAAAATGAATCAATTAACACCCGAAACAATGATACAGATAAAATATTATTAACAAAGAAATATTAGAAGATCAAAGGTGATATCATATTTATGTATGTGGTTCCTGTATAATTTAATAACAACTATCTAACTATTATACATGCGCTTAACGTACCCTCAACCATGGAAAAGTACAAATTAACGGTTAATTTTACTATCTCTTTATTATCTGAGGTTGTTTTTACATGAGTATCTACTGGGACCTCAATATCATCTATATCCATGTTTCATAAAAAAAATTCAAAACATTTTACTATTTCCTAGATTATGTGTTAAATTTATTTATATCATTATTTTACGTTTTATAAAAAAATTGAATGGATTTTTTCCGTCACTTTCCAAACAAGTTACGTTGTGATCTATTCAAAAAAAATTAGGTAAGAATGTTTTCTTAACTTATACAGAAGGTGAAACTATTTTCTACTGTTATAACACCTTCGAAACTTCCATTACAATATTATATGATTATTTTCAAAATAAATGTTTTATATTATAATTATGTTACTTTTAAATGATTTCAATATAGAATGAGATATTTCTCACATTTTTTTTTGATTTCATCTATGTCATCATCCTTTGATGGATTTTAAACATGTTTGAAGTTGATTTATATTGAAACAATCTTCCATATTGTATTAAAGGTTTTGTGATATGATTGAATATGAATGTGTTATTTTTATAAAATTCATGGTTTAGGGTTAATTTAATGATATTTCTTATGATAGTTATAATATTAATGTCTATTTATGTCTCAATATTTTTCATATGAAGAATGTATTGGACATAGTACGTGACGGGTGGAGCCCGCTATATCTGCTCTATGCATCTGTAGGTCTCACTAGACAAACTAGTTTCTTGGTACAAGGTTTTGAAAAAATATAATGTGTTCTATTGGCATGAGGCATTGACTATGTTGTTATGATGTCCGACATTATGCATTCCATCATTATGAAATTGGTTATTGATATTACATGTGAATATTCGACTAGTAGAATATCCCCGTTAATAAGTCAATTGCATTATTTGATTTATTTTTTCCATAATATACTAAATTGTATGTTTCATAGTCTTGTGTTTTATACTTTTACATTTCCTTAAATGTTTGTACTTATTTATGATAGTTCCCACTCTGTTGTTATCCTTACTAAGAATTTGAGCCCACCCCTTTATTATGTTTTAATATTCCCAGGATGCGATAAAATATATTACTATTAAACTTCTAGAATAGGATATGGGATGTAAAAATTTTCTAAGGAGACACAATGTTGTTTTTTTATTTCATGATGTAAGGTAAATCTTCTGTATGTATCTAGTACATCCATAGATACTAAATTGAAAGGTCTTTCGAAACATGATTCCATGTATCATGCAAATGTTGTGTAATAATTCACCGACTCTGGGTAACTGGGGTCAGGGATTTAAAGTTGGTATTAGAGAAATAATTGTACAACCCTTTGATGATATATTTAGAATAATATTATTAGAAAACAATACCCTAAGATATAATTTTTGGATTAGTATAGAAGAACTTATGAGAATTTTGTTAATGTAGAGATTTTGTGAATTTTGCATGAAATATATCTCTATCTGGATATGAGTAGGTAGTGACACCTCTAGAACAGATGTACCTATGATTGAAAAGTCAGACAAGGAGTTTCAGGCATGACCCGATGTATCCTGGTATAGGACAATATGCCTTGTTTCACACTTGGTTATGACACTCCCGGGGGATATGCTTAAGATAATATACATTTTTTGTACAAACCATTATAAAGGATTTATGAGTAAATAACTCCCCAATGAATTTTTATTATTATTATAAATTCTATTAATAAATTGATCAATTTATTTTAAGTGTTTTACATATTTGGAATTATGTATTGTGATTCATAAACTAATCTATCGTATTCCATTTTTTAGAAATGGTTCATAGTGGATGTAATGGAAACTGTATCAACGCACATAATACATGTAAATATTTCCCTCTTACTAATGATAATTATAGAGGAGATAATGATTCAACTGGTTTTGAACAACATATAATCATACTGGGAAAAATCAATCATGTTATGATTAATAACCATACCCATATAGAGCACCCTGATCCACAATGCAGAAGATCAATATTAGAATTCTTCAATAGGAAAAAACCACCAACATTAAATGGGAGTAAAAATCCATTTTTAGCTAAGAAATGGATAAGTTTAATAGAAAAAAATATTTCATGCATTGGGGAGTTGTGAATGGGAAGAAGTTATCATGGTAGTTTACTGTCTCATGGGAGACACAGATCAATGGAGTTCATTAATTCAAAACAAAAAAGAAGATGATGAAGTATCCAATATGGAATCGAGGGACTTTAACGAGATTTTACTTGAAATATACTTTCATCGTTACCATAGAGAAGTATAGATATACTATTTCTAAGTCTGAGGAAAAATGAGGATGAGAATGTCGCATTGAATGAGGCTAACTTTACAAGGTTAGGAAGGCATGATATAGATTATATACATAACCTAATGAGTCATATTGATATATTATTTGATGGGTTAAAACCATTTCACCATCATGAATTAGTCTCAATATCTTTCTCATCATATGAAGATATTTCCTCATGTGATATCAATACAGAAAAGGAATTCTCTATGTCTTACGACTTTAAAGAACAACAAGAGAATAATAGATTTGTTGAACAATCTAGATATGGAAAAAATGGGATGAAGGAAAAATTTTGAATCTCCATCTTGTTGTAAATGTGGGAAGAAACACCCCAGTACATTCCTAAATGAAATGAGAGTCTGTTATTAGTTTGGTGAAAAAGGATACCAAGCTCATAATTGCAAGGGAATGAAAGAGGTTATCAATGATGAATGCTACAATTTTAGATATATGAGGAATTAAGAAAATTAATGTCCTAAGCACCAAGGAAAAATTAACTCCTAAAATTCCAAGGGAGAAATGCCAAGATTATGTGATCACTACTACTGGGGTTGAAGCTCCAAATGATGTGGTGGAAGTAATTTAATGTTTCCTCATGTATAGCCAATGTTTTATTTGATTATAGATCATATCAATGTTTCATATCGTCCTAGTTTAATATAAAAATTAGAAATTTTCTATTTGATTAAAAAAAGGAGTTGTCAACCAAAACTCCTAAGAGAATTATCATTGCAACAATGTTTTGTGAATTAGTTACCATTAGGGAATATAAACGTTCTTTATCTACTAATATCTTAATCATACCTATGATTTAATTTGATATAATACTAGGTCTGGATTGGATTTAAGAACATGATGCACAAATATATTGTAAGAAGAAGGAGGTTAAATTTTTTGATGATGATAAAGAGTCCCTTATCTTTAGAGTAAAAACATTACCAACTGATTCTTATCTAGATACACCCCTAGTAGCTCTAGTAAATTAAATTATTCGGGAGGAAGATAATGTATCAACTATAGGTGAGGAAAAGAATGTTCAAATAGGGGATGTACCTATTATGAAATAATATGTTGATGTGTTTCTAGATGATTTACCTGGACATCATCCATAATGATAAATTGAGTTTTCCATTGATTTAATTCAAGGTTCAAGGCCCATATCAACGACCCCTTATAGAATGGCCATTGTGGTATTAGTGGAACTAAAGAAACAACTAGATTAATTGAGTAATAAAGGATTTATTCACCCCAGTGTTTCTCCATGGAGAGGCCCTATTCTTTTTGTTTATAAGAAAGATGGATCTATGAGGTTGTTCATTGACTACAGGGAGATCAATGATATAAAAATAAAGAATAAGTATCCCCAACCTCGCATTGATGATTCATTCGACCACAGACATGGAGCTCAATATTTTTTCAAAGATTAATCTTCGATATGGATATCATCAGTTTTGTGTGATGAGGGAAGACATTCAGAAGATAGCATTTCAAACTAGGTATGGGCATTAAGAATTTACAGTAATGCCTTTTGGACTGACTATTGATCCCTATATCAGCATGGATCTATTGGAGAGTGTTTTCAAGGAATATAATTATGAAATTATAGTGGTATTTATAGATGATATATTGGTTTAATCAATAATCAATGACGATCAAGAAAATAAATTGCACACTTTTCTAAAAACCCTCAGAAGAAATGAATTATATGGGAAGGATAGCATGTGTGAATATTAGCTTCAGGAAATTTCTTTTCATGGATATATTGTCTTTATGGATGGAATATCTTTTGATACTTTAATGAAAAGAGGAATACATGAATGGCCAGCACTGACGGGTATAACTGACGTAAGTAGTTTTAATGGTTTAGCAGGTTATTATTGATGTTTTTTCCTGAAAATTTCCCGATTGAAAACCCCATTAAACCAGCTCACACGTAAAGAGGTTAAATTAGTTTTGACAAAATAGTGTGGAGAATGTTTCAAAGAACTGAAGATATGATTATTCAATTCTTATATCATGAATCTATCATCTAGGAAAGATGGGTTTTTTATTTATAGTGATTCATTAAAGAATGGACTTGGTCGTGTCCTTATTCCAAAAGATAGAGTTATTTCATATGCATCACGAAACCTAAAAATACATTAACACAACTATCCCACTCCTAATATTGAGATTGAAGCTATAATCATTAATTTGACGATATGGAGACACTATAGCTATGGAAAAAAATGTGATATATGTACCGATGAAAATAACTGAAGTATATGTTTTCCTAAAAAGAACTCAACATGATGAAAAGACGATGGCATAAACTACACAAGGATTATGATTTCATTATACAATACCACCCGTTGATGGAAAATAAGGTGGTAGATGCATTGATCTGAAAGGACCATAGAGTTTTGATAGTATGAGAGTTAAAAGGGAACCTATTTTCAGTGATCTAGTATAGATGGATATGGGAGAAATCATGGAAGTTGAAACATCAAAAATTTTTCTAATCGATAAAAAACCATCACTACTAGAAAAGATAAAAATTTCTTAGACTGATGATGAGGAGTTTCAAAATAAAATTAATGTTGTGAATGATTGGAGATTGATCAACTTCATATATGAAGATGGGATTTTAAAAATTGGGAATAGACTTTTTGTTCCTGACATAGTTGATCTAAAAAGGGAATTTTTGGAGGATGCTCATAGCTGAAATTTCTCTATACACCCTAGCAGCACTAAGATGTATAAAAACTATAAGGAACATTTTTTGTGGGGAAACATAAAGGCGGATATTTCTGATTATGTGTCAAGATGTCTGTTTTTTCAACAGGTGAATGTTGGACGACAACATCCTAGAGGATCCCTACAACATCATCCCATACCCGAGTGTAAATCGGATGATATTACGATGGACATTTTCATGTGACTAACAAAGATTCTAATAATTAATGATGAAATTTGGTCATTATTGATCATCTTACAAAGATATCACATTATCTTTCTATAAGATAAAATTTAACACTTGAACAATTAGCAATAATATGTATTAATTAACATTTAAGACTCCATGGAGTACCCCTATCAATTGTTTCTGATCATGAACCCCGTTTTAGATTAATATTCTGTAAAAGTCTTTAGAATTACATGGATACTGAATTTAATTTGAGAACTGCCTACCAACCTTAAACTGATGGAAAATCAGAAAAAACTATTCCATCCTTAGAAGATATGTTAAGATCTTGATCACATGAATTTCAAGGTATGTGAGATCAATATTTACATTTGGTAGAAGTTTCCTATAACAATAGCATCTGTTCCAGTATTCTGATTACACCAAATGAATTTTTATATATAATTAGATTTCACACACCAACGTATTGGCATGATGTTGGTGAAAGTAAACTCGTAAGCCTAGAACATGTTGAAGATTTAATGGAAAATGTGATTATTATCCAAACCCACATCAAATCATCTCAAAGTAGGATAAAGAGAAATGTGGATAACTGAAGAACAATTTTTAATTTCAAGTAGGAGATCATGTTTTCTTAAAGGTATATATGTGGAAGGGTGTTATATGATTCAGTAAAAAGGGTAAATTGTGTCCCAAGTTCATCAGACCATTCAAAATTCTAGAATGAATTGGAGTTGTAGCTTACTGTTTGGAAATGACTCCAAGTCTCTCAAAAGTTCATGATGTGTTCCACATGTCACTATTGAGAAAAATACATGCCTGACCCAACACATGTATTCAACTATAATGAATTAGAACTATAACCTGATCTGTCTTATTCTGAAGAGCCTGTCAAAATTCATGATACCAGAGATCAGGTGATGTGAAACCGAGCGACTCACCTGGTAAAAGTTCGGTGGAGAAATAATTAGATTGAATATGCAACATGTGAACTCGAGTAAGTTATAATGAAGAACCACTCAAATATTTTTACGTAGTTCTATTCCAAAAATTTTGAGTACAAAATTATTTGAAGGGTGGAATAATGTAACATTCCAAGCTTCCATGGTACAATTATCTTTCAGTAATGCAATAGCTTGCTTTGAATGCAACATCGAGTTCTAGCAACCCTAGACCAATCAAATTAGCCATTAATAATATTAATACACACCTTTTGAAATTTTATAAATTTTATTTTTCAAAATGGCCTTCATTTTTGGATTCGGAATATAAAAATTTTCTTAGGGTGATTTTTTAGTATTTTTCTGAAAACGTTGAATTTTTTATGAATAGTGAAAAACACTAGGTTATTGTTTAAAACCATATTTTTATATAATAAATAATGTATTTTATTTAAATATATTTTTATGCAAAATAGATACATAATAAATATATAAGTTCAATATAATTTATTTGAGTCATTTTATAATAATATTAGATGTATAAAATATTATTGAACTTTATATCGTCTTTTACCTATCATCAAGGAACGTTAGAAAATTTGTATATAACATAATTTTACCGATTCTATGAATAGATTTAAAAAAATATGGGAGACATGGTTGGCATCAGTTTGTAAAATTTGGTCTTATATGGTGAAAATAATTTATGGTGATTTTTTACATGTGAATTTTATTTACCACGACTAAAATTAAATAGGGCAATTAAAGGTAAAAATGATATTATAATTATGATAAAACATGTCCTAAATATATTTTATAATTTTATTTTGACCAAAATCAACCATAGTAATAATCTATGATCATATTTTGTCAACTGGGATTAGATTTGGACATTTATTATTATTTTATTTAAAAAATAGTTAAAAAGTGTTAAATTCAATGATAAATATCTAAGTCATTGTTAATATAGGGCTAAACATTAGATAAATTCGACTATAAATATTTATTATAAAGGTAAAAATATTATTTATATAATGGTATTTTCTTTATAATTTTAAGAAATTAAATAATTGAATTTATATTTGACACAATAATGTTGCAGTAATTACAATATTAATGTGTGAATAAAATAATTGATATTATAAGTATCCAAATAAATGTAAATTAAGTCTTATAATGAATTAAACTAATTTTATTGGTTAATATGATATTTTAGGGTTGATTAAATAAATTTTCATCGAAGTGAAAATGTTTTTATGACTATCACAAAAACAGAATACCAAAAAGTGTCAAAATTGACATAAATGAGTTTTTAAAACAAAAACTATAATATAAATTGTTATAATATTCATAAAAATATAAGGATCATAAAAAATAAAAAAATTTAATTATATATATCAATAATGAACAACTTGGGGTTCTCTTGGCCTTTTATTTTACATTTATTAACCTTTTATTATAATAATTCAAGAATAGATTGTAAAATTTAAACTATTTAACTAAGAGTAAAATCTAAATAATCAGTATAATATGGTAATATAAACCAATCTAAAACCTATTGTTTTAGTTTTTAACAACCCATCCCCACCTTATCAAAGAAATAAATCTTTTTAGTTCCATTATAAACCCAATATGATTGTATAATCAATCAATATTTCATGCTTTTCCTAATGTGACCCTCACCTCTCTTATAAAAGGATACTTCCCCTTCTCTCAAAATCACTCCTCCCATGACATTTGGATCATCCAATCACTACCCAAATATCCTCCCAACTTCCCTAACTTATACCTAGAGGACTTATGTAGATCATAATCCATCTTACGAATCCCATTTTATCTAATCAAAAGGAAACACCCAAAGAAGAGGTAACAATTTCACCACCTCTTTCATAGTTAATTTGTTCTTCCACTTCCTCTTTCATTATTTATTCCATAACAAAATAATAACTCCAATAACTTATTAATAGTGTGATTTATTATAAATATGGTACCACCATATTCATTATTCTATCCATCCTATTAATAAAAAGTCACCAAACTTGCGTACAAACGACTTACCATCTCCGCGTCGAGGTGTAGTTTGTTATTCAAACACTTTATTATTTGGATGGGTATAATAATGAGTATAACTAATGTAAATTAAAAATATAACATGTTAATTATTCTCTATATATTATATACCATCCAATTACATACGATTTGACCATCAATTTAATGGTATTGTCGCTCATGTGTACGTATGGATGTCCGTCTCCAAGAATGTGATTAGATTCATTCCCCATTGTAACCATTCTAGAATCATTTATACTTGATTATTAAAAAAAATATAATAACATATTATCATTCTTGATATGAATCAAATAAATCCTATCCATAATAAACATAACATTCTTAACAAAGTATATAATGGAAAATGAATCGTTTAACACTAGAAAACATGATAATACTAAAATATTATTAACAAAGCAATATTAAAATATCATATATGATATAATATTTATATATATAGTTCTTTTATAGTTTAATAAAAATTATTTAACTGTTACATAGGAGGTTAACATACCCTAGAACATGTAAAAGTACAAGGTAAGGGTTAAATTTAAAATATATTTATTATCCGAGGTTGATTATACGTGAATATCAACTGGGATCTCTTTGACATCCACAACCATGTTTAATAAAATGTATTTCAAAACAATCTTAATATTTTCTATATTATGGGTTAAAGACATTTATACCATTGTTTGAATTTTTATAAAATGTTTCGATATGAATCTTTCCATCGATTTCCAAACAAGGTACATTATGACCTCTTTGACAAATTGATGTAAGAATGTTTTTTAACTTATATGGTTGGTGCATCTATTTTCTGTTATTATGACACCTTTGAAGTTTCCCTTACAAGATAATAAGAATATTTTCAAAATAAATGGTATCATTTATAATTATGTGGATTTTAAATGATTTCCAAATTGAACGTGATATTTCTCTCAAATGGTTTTGATTTCATCTGTGTCATCATACTTTGATTGTTTTTACACTTTTTTGAAGGTGATTTATTATAATACAATCTCCCAAATTGTATTCATGGTTTGTGATATGTTATACTATGGATGTTTTATTTTTATACCATTCATGGTTTATTATTAATGTAATAACATTTCATATGCTTGTTTTAATACGAATGTTTATGTTTTGTTTCAGACTTTTAATATGAAGAATGCATTGGGCATAGTTAGTGATAGGTAGAGCCCAATATATCTCCTTGATGAATCGGTCAATCTCATGAGACAATCGAGTGTCTTGGCACAAGGTCATGACAAAATCGTATTTTTAGTCTTGGAACGAGGCCTGGACTGTGTGGTTACGATGTCCGACATTATGCATTCCATCATTGTGAAAATAAATATTGATATTAGATGAGATTATTCGACAGGTATAATATCCATGTTAATAAGTAAATGAAATTATTTGATTTATCATTTCCATATTATGCTGATTTTTAAGTTTAATAGTCTTCTATTTTAAACTTATACATTTAATTAAATGTTTATGCTTAATTATGATAGTTTCTACTATATTGTTATCCTTATTGAACATCTAAGGTCACCCCTTTCTTATGTTTAATTTTTTCCAGGATGCGAAGAAGTATATTATGATAAACCAACAATAATAGGATTAGGGATATATGAGTGTTCAAAGGGGACACAATGTTTTTTTATTTCATGATGTAATGTAAAACTTATGTATGTATCTTGTACACCCATGGTTACTAAACTGATCAGTCCATTAAGTCGTGATTTCATTGTATCATACCAATGTTATGTAATAATGCATCGACTCTGGGTAACTGGGGTTGAGGAATTACAAAAACTCTTAATATTGTAATTTTATGTTCTTATTCATATCAACTACACACCCTTTTATCAAAGTGTGAAATTATTCACGCAGAAAATTGTTATTTTATTCACACAATAGTGGAGTCTTTTTTATTATTTTTTTCTCTACTCCAATTCCTCCATCGTGAGTCCACATCCTCATTGCATTGTTAGGATAACATCAATAAAGGGAAAAAATATATGGATTTATGTAAGGGAGTATAAAATGGATGGATTGGATGTTATTTTAACTTAATAATCATTAATCAATTTCTTGTATTTGAGTTTTTAATTTACTGATTTTTCCTCTTCATCTTCCTTAGTGTATTATATCAGCGCACATTTCATGTTCTAATAAGATCCTTTACCGAATAGTTCTCATGAATATGATCCTCGATGTGTATAGGTTATTAACATTTGAGTTTGAAGGTGTTAAACCATTACCTGAACATGTTACATTGATTTCATTGAATTAATCATTATTGAGATAATTAAATTGAAACATTATTAAAAGGAATTCATCCAATACCCCCAAATCCAAAACCATGTATAAAATAATTATTTTAATTTCAATTAACATAGATCTTAGTTGGAATGTAATACAACCAATAATAAACCCCATAGTTTTCTACATCATACCCAAACACAATATATAGAATGTTCATGTTTGTAGGTTTCATCATAGGTATATGAGTATCCAACAACCGAAGCTACACTAAAAGTGATAACTAAAACCTAAAAACATGGTTTAATTTGGGTGACAAAAAATTTTATTTCCATTTATGGCGACCTAACTATGTTTTCATGGATCCAAAAATCCTTTTAAAAGCCCAATTCTTTATTTTCTCCCTTGATTTCACTTCTATTGAAATAATTTTTGACCAAACCCACCCATGGGTAACCTCTCCCATCATTGAATACTCCACACCAATTTTTTTGTATAGTGACAATCATTTTTTATGTTGGTGTTAAAGGAATCAAATGATCGAGAAAAACTGTTTTAACTTATATGATACAAAAAACATTCCAACCTATAATGAGATTAAATCCCAACAAATCCAATCTAAACATACTCATTTGGAATTTCAACAACTTAATTATCTTACTATAATAGATCATCTACCTAGACCCATTTACCATCCATATCCAAAACCATTAATTGAGAAATTGTGTCCAAAAATGGATATAATATATTCTATGATTTCATCCAAGAGTGTATAACTAAAAAACATTGAAACAGTTATGGAACCCATCCCCATTCAGGCTATCCATTTCTCATCATTTATTAAAGAATCTTGTTTCACAAAATGTTCTCAGGAAAATGCTCATGAAGCTTCAATTGAATATATGTGACCTGATGACCATGAAGTTATTTTTTATGGGTGTTTAAATATGGTGGAATCTAATTTCTTTTTCATTATATGGAAATTTGACATCAAGGATCACGTTTCTAGAATATTTCTGAATTTATGATTTTTTAGAACCAGAAACCACTAAATAATTTAGAGAAATAAAAAAAGTACATATACATTATTGAAAATAACATGGCAAATTTTGTGGTTTAATCATCAATTCAATAGGAACCAATTATATTGGGAAATTTGTAAAATTAATCTGGTTCTGATTCAATGTCTCGTCCTATGTCCAAAATTATTAACCAGTCCTATCTAAAACACATGGTTCATCCATTCCATCGCAATTATCCCATTATAGTGGATAACAAATATCATCCATTTTATAGTCCACACTCTTTCAATGATAATTATAATAAAATTGTTAATTATATCTTGAGATAAATAAATAATGAAATTGAATATACCATTTTGGATATTCATTGGATTTTCCCATCCAATGGGAACTATAATATTCTTCAATAAATTTCTAAACATTTGTGTCAAACTCAATAGAGAATAAATCATGATCTAATCAATGTGGAGAAAAATATAATCCCTAAGATTCTGAATTTTTTTGTGTGTAATTTGGGGGGTTTATGTCGATCATACAACAGTACACTAAGCTCTTTCTAGAAGCCAACAAATATTCTATATTGATTTTATTTATTTATTTTAATTTAAATTTTTTGTGCCTTTAGGATTTCAAAATAATTGGAAATAAGTTAATGAATTTAAATAAAATCATTTTTTGGCTCAAAATTCCATACATGAGGTCATGGGGACAACCCCACCACGACTGTTGAAGCCTCATGATTGGAACTTGTGACCGATGGGATAGAGGAAAGTGATCCTACCACTATCCTATGGCTAATAGTCATTCCATATTCTATATTATTTATTTATATACATATATTTGAATATATATATATATATATATATATGTAATTTTTTATTTCAATTTTTAGGTGTTCCTTGTATCAGTATTTGGTGTGCTAACATAATTAGATAGATTTTCCCCCTTCCATATATCATTGTTTGGTTTTATAAAAAGTAACCTCATGTGGTTTCCATTGTGATATAATATTTATTGTGTTTGAGATTTAATAATTGAAGATGAATCTATTTTCCTAATGAATCACAATCATCCTGAATGTCAACACCATTATACCATCCACTATTGGGAGTCCATGAGTGACATTGGGATCAATGGATCAATTAAATGTTGAATGACCCTCATCAATTTACCACCATTTATCATTTTTCTATTACTCATTATAAAATTTTAAAATTGTAAGTCCTCTCTCCTACCTCGAACCACTTCTAATGTTTCTTTTATTTAAACACCATGGAAAATGTCATTTATTGTTTTGGGGGAGATGAAATTAAAAATTCCATTTCTGTACATAATAATTAAAAAAATTAAATTGTTTTCAAATAAAAAAATGAATTTAAGTAAAAATTATGTTAACCTTTAACTTGATAATACACATTTAACACTTTTAAACTTAATATCAATATATTTCTGGGGATTCATTCTGATATAAATTCATTTTTATGTTCATGAGAAAAGATATTTGAAAGTACAATTATCCAATGTGATTTTCCACAAGTTATATTTTCATCCATTTAATAAAAAATATATTATGAACTTCTTATGGACTATGGGGTATTAGTATATGTTCTTGGGATTACCTAATAAATTTCATTGTTTTGGTTATCATTTTTATTTTAATATTAGTATTCAAAAATACATAAAAAATGAAATTAATAAATAATAAATTTACATGTAGGGAAATGGATTTGAATAATTTCTGGATTTCGGCTCATGGGGACCATGAATCCATATTTATCTGGACTATAGTGGGAAATTTTATCTCTATTTGATATAATTTGAATTTTTTATTGTGTAAACTCGAGATGTTTCATGATTATGTATTGTTCACTTGGGGACCTACTGTCTTTGAGCGTGGGAGTCATCGACAATGTCTCACAACATGGGTTGACTGGATTGAGTTCTATTAAAATTACAAAAGATACTTTGAAATAAAATATGTCTCATTTTAATATTAAAATTCTATTCCATCTAGAGATTCCATATTTTTCAAATAGAAAAAAAATGAACCCAAATGTTTATTGTGATACACAATACACTATCATGCTAAATTGAAATTGGATGAAATGTGGTGATGAAATTGAAAAATGGTTTGGGATCAGCATTGAGATATTTGTTTGTACCTATCATGTTTTTAATTACTTTGATGGGTTTCATAATTGTTTTTTATGGGGACCTTCGGTGAGCATTGTGTATTAAACTGTTTTTGGAAGAGGGAATTCGAATTTATTATTTTTTGAGATATATTTTTCTAAGGGAAATAAAAACCCAATTTGGGGTGATATTATCCACTAAAAAAATGATATTTTTAATTATTTGTCTTATAATATTTATTTTATTCATTATTCATAAAAACCATTTTTTTTAATTTTACAGTTTGAACGTCATTTAACATCGTGATTGAAATTATTTCTTAGAAGGCACTATTACATGATACATATTTTAACACCATATAAAAAAATAAATTTCCTTTATTTAATTATAATATATTATTTTATTGTATCCCATCATATAAGGAACAAATAATCATTATGATGAACTTGTATATTCCAATTTTAAGACCATCAATGTGGGGTTTGAAACAATAACATTCTAGGAGAAGTGAACAAGAAAAAAACCCAATACAAGTACTGTATTGGCCAAGATACATGCTGAATGATAAAAAAAATTTAACTAGATATACAATACATCATGGGAAATATTTACATAAATAGTGTAGAAATTTAATTCATATTTGTAATGGTTTTCTAGGAAGCCCAACATAGAGACCAAATTCTAGTCTAGATTTTGTGTTCCAGAAAAATTGAACACAAATTTAATCATATAACCCCTACCCAACATTACATTAGGATGATATTTTTTAGGATAATAAGATAAATTAGTTTCTTCATATTTTTCTTCTATTAACTACATAAATTAATCCATCTATATGCTCTTTTGGATACATTTATCAGAGTCATGAAAGTTGGCTGAGAGTTTTTTGTCAATAGTGGACAATTCCACTCTCCCTTCACATTCCACACACCTAGGCCTACCACCATTAATTTAGGAGAGTTTTACTATTGGGGGATTGAATCAATCCTCTTTAAATTCATATTTAATTTATTTTTGGTGATGTAGTTAAGGATATTTTATCTTTGATTAATTTTAATATTATACTCCTAATTTGATGTTGTAATCGCATTTCTTCAAAGGTATGTTTCTTGAATTACATTAGCTTCATAATAAAATCTTCCCATATTATAGTTCTATATTATTATTCATATAATTTTGAAACAATTACCTAATGGGGTGAAAATAGTTACACCAAACCTTAAATAATTATTCCCACACTGGTGGAGTGATTGTTTTTATTATTATTTTTTCTCTACACCACTTCCTCCACCATGAGTATACTTCCTACTTCCATTGACAGAATGTCAGACAATGGTGGGATAAAACTATTATGATTTCATCCAGGGGAGTACAGAGGTTATGTATTTGATGTAATTTCTCACTCAATAATCAATTTTGAATTTATTTTATTTGATTTTTCAATTCAATGATCATTTCTCTTAATTTTCCATATTGAATTAATTGCCACACTTTTCTGGTGATGATTAGATCTGTTACCTATGTGTTCTCATGAATATAATCCTATATGTTTATGTGTGATTATAATGTGTATTTTATGTTGTAAATCCATTAAGTGGTGAGGTTACATTTAATTCATTGAATGAATATTTCATAAGTTAATATAAAATTGAACTACTATAATGAGAATTTCATGCAATCCACCCTAAGTGATAACATAGGATCAAATCGTTATTTTAATTTTAATTCACATAGATATTTAGTTATCTTTTAGTATAACCAAAGATAAACCCCATCATGTTCCACTTCATAACAAAAAAAATTCCATAGAATGTACCTATCTATCGGTTTCTTCTTAGGCCTATGAGGATTCGACAACACATGCTACACTACAGCCGACCAGTTAACCCTAAAAACATGGGTAAATTTGGGAAATACCACATATTTAAGAATTTATCTAGATAAAGTTAATATTATTTTTTAATCATAATGTTTAAATTAACCAACATTGAATTTATAATTATTTTCCATGACAATCAAAGTTTCGGGTAAAAATTATATTCCTTATAATTATAATGTATAAAATAAGACAAAATAATCACCCAAATGTAATGTAATAAATAATATAAAAGGTATAAAAGATCAAATATATGTTTTAATTTTAAAATAATGTGATTTTTTAAAATTTTAGAATTTTTAAAAAGTCTTGATGAATCATCCAAAACCCTTAATAACATTTAGGATATTAAAATCATTTCATTATGTGTATGACTCACCAAGACATAATCAAGGGAATTATTTTTTAATTTTAGGGCCATGGACACACAGAATAATGAAATCCATAATAATTATGAAAAAATCATGGGAAAAATAAATATTAATTTTTCTGGGATTGGTTATTTTATTATATCTAGTCCAAAACAGTTGTTTGAGAAATAATAATGAAATATATACTCATTACCTATAGAAACCCACACAATATCCCATTTATCATATCTTAAAATTCTTATAGAATGTATTTAATATCCCTTTACATCATTATAGTACTCCCATGTCACCCCTAATATCTAAATAATCCAACCCTAAAAATTTATAGTCACACACTAATGTAAGGGACCCTCCACTCAAATCTTTTCCCCATGCACCAGTTTTATGTTATGTCTCTTACATACAATACGTTCATGTTAGGATTTTTTCTTACATATCTGAATAACTATAAATTTTATGTAAAAAGTTTGAGTTACCCCTTTCAATATCATTATTCCCTCACATGATCATTTATGTACACCCATTACCATGGTGATATTTAGTAAGTGATGTTTTTTTTCTCTACATTATTCATATATCATTATTAACTTATGACATTTATTATAATTTACATATAATATAATATTTCATTATATATAATCATACTTTAAAATTTATTTATGAATGATTAAATACCCCTTTCACAATCAACATCCATTTTTATGAATTTCTAAGCGATGTTGTTATGCTGGTGAAATTTCCTCACGATTTTCCGTTATAAAAAATTTGTGTAATATATACCATACACATTTATTATCAAGGGTTTTCAAAATTATAAACATTAACTTCATTGAACTTGAATATATATATATTTATTGAAAAATAATTTATTGTGGATTAAATTATGATGAAGAATTAATCCATGTTGTAGGATCTATGTGGCACACTTAATCATGATAATGAAATAAAGGTGATGGGTCCACCCATAATTCTATAGCACCCCAAGGAATTAGGTAATGTTTAGTATCGGGGGACATCATTTTGTGGAATGGATTAAACCTGTTCCATTTATGGGACTTTTTCTATAATGATTTTCGAGATGATAGCCTTGAGCTATATTTATGATGGATTCTATTATGTCATTTTCACATTTTCAATATTATGATTATCATGATATATCATGTCTTGTTAATCAGATTAATTTTATTCCACATTGATATGAGTTTTCAATAAAAAAAACCTTATTAAATGTTTATTACTTTACAGTTATATATAGATCTCCCCTTTCTTATGTTTGTCTAGAGGTTATCTGATGCAATTTTAAGTGAGAGTATGTTAAAGGAGTTTTCAATGAAAATTCTGTTCTTTCTATTTGAAGTCGTTATATAATATAATTAATTCGAAAATACATTATAAATATTGAAAATTTTATTTTATAATGTGTAATTGCATTTAATAAATCATTAATTAATATTAAATAATGAAAATGTTTGTTATAATTTATATCAAATAAAAAGATTATTTATTTTTTTGATTATAATAAGAAAACTCTAGTGAAATCCTTCTGAGTGAGACTATGATTAAGAAAACATTCCTAATTTTTGGTAAGTATAAAATAATTTAATTTTATAGAAATTAAAACCCTTTCTATATTCTACAAGTGGATGTGGTTTTTTCACAAATATACATAGTTTAATAACTCGGATAAGGTGCCTCGGACCTAACTCATTCAAACCCGATACAAGACAATGAACCTTACATAACACATGGATTGAAACTTCTAGGGTATATGATTTACTAAATTCACTGTGTCATTATAATAATTTATTATGGGAATAAAATAATTCCCACAAGTTTATATGTTCGGAAATATATGATGGATAACATATATTGAATCATAGAAATTCATAAGATTAAGAAACAATTATAATATATATGTTATAAATTCAATGAAATTGGTATTGTTTTATGTGTTTAATTGTTTAAAAGTACCCATACCTAATTTTACCATAATTCTATACAATGTCAAAAAAATAAGAGGAATTAGATAAACAATCAATGTGATGTGAAATGTGATGACTTCCTCAAAGAGATGCCCATTCTGATGGTAGTATGATTCAAAAATATTGTGATGATACTCTCAAAAGTGACATAGGATTTGAGTGTATACCTAGAGTAGATGAATTACCAAAATACCCCTAAGAGTGACCAAGATACAATTATGACAAAGGCATTCGATTTCCATTGGATCATTAGATCCCTCAATCACCGAACAATGAATCAACTCCATTGATAATATCTTCACTATCATTCAATGTTCTGAAAAAGAGAGGGTTATACTATCTATTTATCACATGGATAGATAAACGGATATGTGATCGATATTGTTCAAGATTATTAACCCTTAGGAAAAGATCATAGCGATGGGGTTAAAGAAGTACTAGAAAATATTTTCCCATAAATATTTTCCTCTCAATATATATTTTAAAAATTGAAAGGGTCTTAATTTACCTCAAGAAAATATTTGAAGAATCTACCAGATAATATGGATAAAACATTAAAATTAATGGATAATACACCTCCAAATTTTTTTCCACCCCCAAATCAAAGGTTTCTCACTTCTTTGGTGGGAATAATCCTAGCCTATAGAAATCCTTAGATATACGTGACATTGATAACATTGTGTGTATTGTCTTATGTGGCCTCAAAGTGGAATTCGAGAATAGAGAATCTCAAGGGCATCATGGTGTTATGAAGAGGAAAGTGGAGTTTAATGATAAAAGTAGGATAGAGAAATCAATCGATTCTAATAGATTCCAATAGCTCACATTTCAATGGATCAAAAAGAATCACCATGTAAATTATCTAAGGAAAATGACGAAATTATTTAGGTGTGGGAAGGATGGAAACATAGATGACGATTATTGATTGGAAAAACCCACTAATGTGTAGGTGGAAAATAATTCACTAAAACCCCTTAGATAATTATATATATTTACAACTACATGGTACCGTAGATATTTTAAAATTAATGAACTATGTCAACAGTTTTTGGAGACAACCAACAACCTACAAGGTAGTAAGGGTGATATTTTTTCCTTCCCAACCAGATTAGTGGATCCTAAAAATGTAGTGGCGATCGGTATACTAGTTTTTAATTGATGGATAATTAATGTAATTTTTTATTATGGTTATATGTTTACCTTAATTTGAGGAATGATTAGTAAAACTATTCAAATACCACCAAAAATAATGGGTGTAATGTTGTTAGTGAAAATGGAAAATGTGAAAATTATTCCATCCCACAAATATGACACCTCCCTTTTTCACAATTTTATCGATGAAATTCATAGAGAACCATATTATAAATTGTTTGGTTGATTTTTATGAAATTAATTCAATTAATTTGGTTTCCATATATAAAAAAAATATTAATTTCCATGAGAATGAAATCACTCTCCACATCTTGAATCGTTCACCAATTCTACATAAGTTGAAGGAGGAGAAATAATATTATTTAGCTCCAAATTCTCATGCATAGATATTTTTACATTATAATAATGTATATCTAGATCAATTAATTTAGTAAAAGAACGAATCATCATCAAGGACCTGGTTATATTGATATAGTAAACTGATGTATTTCCCGAGAATTTTCTGGTCTTCCTCCATGTTGAAACGTTGAATTTTCAACGAGTTTTATCAATGGAGAAATTTTTTATTTAAAAATCAATATAGAATGGATGTTTTGAATCATGAGTATTTATTGAAAAAAAATAAACATGAATCTGGATAAACGGATTATACACCCACGCGTTTCCCAGTGGGGTACACCAGTCATATTCCTCAAGAAGAAGGATGAGTCAATGCACATTTTCATTGATTATCATGACCTTAACAAGATAATTATTAATAACAAGTATCATCTTCCATGGAATGATGACTTTTTCAATTAGCCACATTGATCACAATACTTATCCAAGGTGTATCTTCATCAATATATTGCTATCATAGGGTGAAGGAGGAAACCCCCAAGAATTCCTTAAATACAAGGTACAACCACTATGAGTTCATTGTAATTCCATTTAGACTCACTAATCCCCCAACTATCATCATAGACATTATGAATAGTTTCTTTAAATGTTGACTTGAAAATTGTATAGTATTATTTATTTATGATATTATAATATACTCCATGTTAAACAAGAAACATGAGTAGCATATTAGCACTGTGATAATGTCATTGGGAAAGGAGGAGCATTATGAAATGTAAAACAAATATGAGTTATTATTGAAGTAAGTCTTGTTCTTGGGGTATGTAATCATAATCAATAGGATATATATGGATCCATAATAGAGTGAATATATTTGTAGAGGTTCAAGGCTAACATATGCGATAGATATCTGTTGATTCCATAGATTACCTTGGTGTTATCATCGATTTCTGAGAAATTTCTCATCATTGACAAACCCTATAACCAACATAACACCTAAGGGACTAAATTATTCATATAATGATTAATTGGAATAGATATTCATGTATATGAAAATGAGTCTTATTATTGAACCTTTTCTTACACTACACATATGTGGAGACCATTTTTTGGTATTCAATGTTGTTTTAAAGAAGGTATTGTGTTGTGTTTTAATAAATAATTACAAATTCATATCCTATGATTCAATGATGTTGAAATTGCATGAATAGAACAACTAAATACATGATTTGGAGTTGGATGTCGTGATCTTCTCTTTGATAATATGGGAGTGTTATCTTCAAGGGGAGAAGTGTGAAATATATGGGGAATAAGAAATTCTTAGATATATAATAACATAGAAAGAGCTGAATATTTTCCAATGGAGATGGATAGAGACAATCAAAGAAAATGACTAATCTGTTCACTAACATCCTATGTAAGAGAATAATGTGGAATATTCACTCAATAGAAAGGATACAAAAAGTTTTTAGTTGATGATAATTTAGTGGGGACTTATCTTCTTAAATATGGAATGGATGGATATCAGAATCCTAAATGAAGGAAAATAAAAAATTACTTAATAAAAAATTTCTCCTACATCGATTATAAAGAGTATAAGTGATTATCAATGAGATGATGTGGGAATTTATAATAAATTAGAAACCATATGAGAATGTAAATCCTTAGAGTTAAATATTAACGACGAAGGTGGTGAATGGTTAGGTTCAAGACTATGTGTACTTTCAAATCCAATGTTAAAGAAGGTGTCATTAGATTATGAAAAAAACTAATCAATCTCCATCCTCCCAGAAATCACAATGATGTATTGAGATATTTTAGAACACTATATGTGGGAAAATATGAATATTAATATCACCTAATATACAAAAATATTTCATGTATGTCATAATGTGGAGGAGTAAATGAAGACATACAAGGGGATGATGAAACAATTACCCATACCTCCATGGAAATGAGGAAAAACACCATGTACTATGTCATTTTTCTTCCATATACGTCAAAAGAAAATAATTCTATATAGGATTTTTTGGATCATCTTCAATGAATGGTTGCTTCATTTTTATTATAGAGTATTTCTCACTAGATACACTTGCACTGATATACATAATAGAGGTTTTGGGGTCACATTGAGTATCAATATCGATTATACATGATCGAGACCCAAAATATACCTCTATGTTCAAGAGGAGCCTCCAAAATGCTATGAATATTTAACTTAACATCATTATGGCCTATCATAATCAAACTTATTTGAGTTCTGAGTGGACAATTTAGACACTAGAATAGTTGTTGATAGCTTATTCTATAGATTTAAAAGATGGATGGGATCAACCAATTCTGATGGTAAACTTCTCAAACCAAAAGATTTCAATCATGAATCCAAATTTCCACCTATAATTACATTTATGGGAAGAGGTACAGAAGATGTGTATGTTGATGATTTTTGGGAATGAAAATATCTAATTTCTAAAATGGTTGAGGAAATTAATGAAAAGGATAAGACTATTCAGTAGCACATGAAAGATTATCAGAGTCGATAGAAGAACTATATTAAAAATTTTGGATGAGATAAAGAGTGTGATGTTGGTTATATGATATTCCTCTAAATATCAGCATGGATGAAACTCACCAGATATGTAAAGAAGAGAAATAATATTCGAAGATAAGTAGGCCCCTTTATGACCATTGATCACATTGGATTGGTGGTATAACAACTATCTCTCCCACCCAACAAATCTCAAGTACATGATATATTCCATGTATCCCTCTTGAGAATGTACATACTAGACCTCTTACATGTAATAAATCTAAAGGCAGTACCATTGGAAAAAGATGCCAAATATAATGAGAATACTATTATGATATAACACCATATGGACATAGTACTACATTAATAGAAATTACACCATGTTAAAGTGCTACGGATAAACCAAAATCCTGACTAATTTTTGTGGTAACCAGCAGAAGTTATGGAACATAATTACAATCATCTGTTTTAGTGTGAGAAAATAAAATTTCTTGTATTTATCTTTTTAAGGGGGAGATTGTAGTTCACCAAATAGTTATAAATAAAATTATCTATGATTTCATTAAATGTATTATTAGCTTATATAGTTATAGAAAAAACACGAAATTAGTATGTTTTATTATATCCTATTTTACCTTTATCGTTGATAAAATAGTCACTTAATAGTGAAAACATGATTAATATAAATATAGGTTTTTAACAAATATAATTGACCGTGAAAAAGATGAAATTTCTTCTACCTAGAGGATCGTACACTATGAGTCACATTTATCATGGATTTTGAGGTATATATCGTCATTGGGATTTTACCTTGACCAATATCAATCATAGATCCAAAAACATAAGCATGAGTGAAGTTGTTTACGAGATATGTTCAAACTTATCGAGATCACGACCCAAACCATATACCTCAAACCATCCCATGATTGTATAATTATAACACAACATACTCTTAAAGTGTTTTTGATTTTATAAAATTGATATGTATTAAGAAAGTAGAAATAAGAATATATACATTTTTTTAAATGAATAATAAATATATTTTCATCAAAATTTTAGTAATTTATAAACGATATTTATTTTCATATAATAAAATATAAATAGAATTTTTGGGAAATATTCAAAATCAATTAATGAATTTATATTGATAAAGTAATTTATTTATTAATTAAAAAAAATTTAAATAAAATATAATTATAAAATAATTTATATTATATAAAAATTATCATATAATTTTTTTGAAATCATCGATAAATTGTAAGGGTTCGAAAAAAATTATAATAAAAAAAACATAACATTTTCAACAAATAAATTTTATAATTTTGAAAGTTAAAATTCATATATATATATATATATGTATAATATTATTAATATTTTTGGAATCATAAATTTGAAATTATCCAATGGTGAATTGTTTAAAAAATTTCTATGATAGTCAATCTTTCGGGTAAGAATTAGATACTGTATAAATATATATTCTGTATTATGAAATCACAAGGACCCAGAAGAGATGGAATATATAATATAAAAGGTATAAAAGACCAAATAGATGTTTTCTATTTATAATAATGTTTTTATGGTTACTCTATTACTTATTTAAATCCAATATGAATCCTCAAAATCATGTAATACATTTTAGGGTTTAAAAATAATTTCCTTAAGTGTGTGACAATCCACCTTTTAAGAAAAGGAATTATTTTATTATGTTTAGACCATTTCCTTATAAAATAAAAATTAATAATCCCATTTTTCATAAATCATGGAAAAAACAATTGGATGATTTTTTGTTTTTGGTATTTTATTATAAAAATCCAAAACCAATGATTGACAAATAATAACGAAATAACCACTCATTTCTTATATATACCATCACAATCTGTCATTTATATTGACTATAAATCATTTTTGAATGGATATAATCCATCCTACCCTCCCTAGATTTCTCTTAAGGCTACCTTATGATCTCTTGAAGCTCCTCCGAGGAATTTGTTGTCACAAACTCAATTATGAGATCTTCCACTCTCTTATTTTTATCATGCACATCATTTATTCTATGTGTCTTGAATAAATTTTTTTCATGATTATATATGTTCTTCTGTATTCCCATTAATTTAAATTTTATGTATATATTTTGATATACCCCTTTAACTCAAATGATTCCCCCCAAGAACCATTACGTACACTAGTTACCATTCCAAAATTTAGTAAGGGATCTCTTCATTCTCCACTTTATTCATCATCATACTATAAATTTATTCAAAAAAGCAATAAAAACAGAAATGGGGTGGTCCCAATGCACTCAATGCGACCAAAAGGAATAAAGAAAGCCTTTGGAGGCTAAAAATAGTGAATACTGAGGGCATCCCTTCGACCTAAGTTGACCCCCTCTCCCTTCATGGTGATATCAGTGTGAAAACAAACAATGGGCTGGAATATGGACATTGATGGATGCATGGTGATATAAAACATTATTCATCTCACACAAAGTTTGTACAGCACTAATGTTGCTATTGATCATGTCCATGCATTTCCTAGTGATGTAGTAGATTGACCATAGGATGATGCCAGATCCATGTAAGGAATTGTAGAGGATTAGGGAATCAGTTTCCACCTCTGATAATGTGATCCCCTCTTGACGACATAAAGAGATTCCCATTATCATTTCCTTGGCCTCATTATGGAGAGGGGAACCACACCCCATGTAGGAAGATATAACCATAATGACTAACCCAGAAGGGTTCTGAACCACCCCTCCACCTTGGCTTGTCCCCATGTTGCATGACCCGTCAGAGTTATGTTGTATCCCTCTACTTGTCGGTAACCAGCGCACCTAATTCTCCAACTGCTTCTACCTAGAGCATCATTATCACTATGATCCTAGAAACATTGGATAGTTGGTTCCTCCTACCATTTTATAAAAGAACTAATCAAATCCAACAGAAGGAACTTTTTACATATACTGATCTGCTGACCAGAAATGGTGTTCACTTAGTGTTGAGCCTTATTCTGTGATTTCCAAATCGACCAATATCCTTCATGAATGACCATCATGTGGGCCATTTTATCAAGGATCCATTACTCTGCGCCGTGGAATAAATGGTCCCGAAATTTTATGTCGGCCATGCAGTTGTTAGAAATTTTTGTGAAATCGCCAAAATGCTTCCACACTGTCCTCACCCATTCATCAATAAAAAACAGGTGAACCATGATCTCCTCCCAATGTTTTTAGAAGTAGTGACACCTTCAAACCAATGGGAAGACACAAAACATAATATTTTAGTATGTGGTAATGGCCTTGTGATGCAATCTCCATGTAAGAATGCCCTATTTTATTGGAGTCCATTCAAACCATAAGATCTCATTCCATAAGTTTCTATGACTGTAGAGGGCCATGGACGTCTAAAGTATCTTGAAGAGAAGGACCCTGAAGTATAGGGAGATAACATGCACCTTTCTGGTTTGGATTTGATCACGATATGTTTGAAGTTATCACACTAGTCCTCATCCATGATCAATGTAATAATTGTCTAGTATGGACTAGAATCCTTGAAAGTTAACATTGTTCTTGGACACCCAGGGAAGCAGAGGAAGATTCCAACCTAATGTTGGTTCCAGAAGAGGATTTCCCCCCTCCCCATGATCCATCTGGACTGAGATTCCAGAGAAAAAATAAGAGCGGAAGTCACTGACCCAAAGGGAGAGGTTTGTCAGACATCCATGGACTCGGGACCAATAAGGGATTTGTGCATGGTTGTTTCTTATAGCGTAATCTGCTCTAGAACCTCCCATGATATCTTTGCATACATGCACTGGATAGTATCTTTGAGACGGAGAACATTGAAGCCCCCTTACCTGGTTGTCCTCACCACCCTGTTCAATGAATCCAAATGGCACCTACCCTCCGAACGCGGATCCCAGATGAAGCCAGCAACGATCTTTTCAATCATGTTGATTATTCACTCCAGGACATTGATGGAGGATAGAGAGTAGTCTGGTTGGCATGAATCACACTATTGACAAGCGTTATCCATCCCCCAGACGAGAGGTAGAAAATCATCCAGTTGATTATCTAGTAATTAATCATGTTTACAATGGCATCAAAGTCACTTATGTGGAGTCTCCTTGGGGATATTATTGCACCTAGATACTCCATGTGAAAGTACCTTTTGTGCTTGTCTAGGATTTGCTGGATATCATGGGTCTGAGAGGCAGTGAAACCATTGGATATGAAGAAATTTCTCTTTCCCTTGTTGATGACCTGCACACTCCAGAAGTAATACTCTTGTAACACCCTATTGATACTACTTATGGACCTATGACTGGAATTCGATATTATTAATCTATCATTCGTGAACATTAGATGAGACACAGGGGGATCCCTCCTCCTTCTGTGATATGTTGTGATCTCAACATTGTTAATGCCCCTGTGCAAATGCCGACTGATGACATTCTTTGAGAGATTGAAGAGGATCTAGGATAGGATATTTCCCTACCTCAAACCACATGTATCCATGAAACCCCCATACTTTTTCCCCATAAAACTGACGGCAAGCCAGGCGGAGCTAAATAACTTAAAGATGATACCCATTTTCCACATGAAGAAACCCATTTTTTACAGCAGCTTATTGAGAAAGCCCCACTCTACCTTGTCATAAGCATTACTCATGTCAAACTTGACACCCAGATAGGAGTTTCGGGTGTTTAAGATTATGTATTTGATCGTCTCCGGATCCACTGTAATCGCCCCAGGAATGGACAACCCTTTCCCGAATCCATGTTGTTCAAAGGACACACACCGAGGGATATGGGCGGCCACCCATGCATTGATCATGGCGACCAAGATCTTATAGGTAATTTCACATAGGCATATTGGATGGTCGTGGGATATGGAAGTGGGATTCTTGATCATGGGTAGGAAAACAATGGTCATGGAATAGGAAACCTTGGTGAGGTAACCCCCTAGAAGATGTCACGGTTGATGGTGGTGACATCCGGTTTAACTACATCTCAGGATGCTCTGTAAAACGAACCTGGGAACCCGTCTCAGCCTGGGGCGTATTTGGAATTGATCCACATCATGGATTCCTGAATTTTATTTTCTACTGGAATAGAGATCATGATGGAATTGTCCTGGTCCGATTTCTAGTTGATAATCACATCAAAATAACCCCCTTTCTCCTATGTGTAACCATTGGGGAGGCGAGGATTGTGACCAGAATGGTATTCATCCTAGGAGGCCAAGACCCAAGGACCTGTAGTGTCTCTATCATCAGTGTACCTACCATCATCCAGTAAAATGTTGGGATTCACCATGTGCTTCTATTCCTTGATATAAGCATGGAGAAAGCCAATATTCTTATCTCCCTCTCTAATCCATTTAACGATCAACTCCTCACTCTCTAGGCGTTCCTATTTAAGGATCATCTCCACCCGAATACTCTTCTTTCTGGAAACGTCGTCGAACACCCTATCATCCATGTCGACCTCCAAGATCCCCTCTAGAAAATATATGTCTTGTATGGTGGACATGATGTCATCAACCCTGGAATATTGAGCTCTCAACCATGTTTGAATCTTATCCTTAAGCCTTAAGAGCCTGTTATGTGTTTCAATCCATAAATGTACCTTTGTGGACTCCCCCCAGGTGTTTTTTACCAGGTCTTGGAATCTCAGGAGGCTAACCTAGTGGTGATAATATCTAAATTTTAGGGGCAGGTCAGGTCCTGAGGATAAAGAAATGAGTAGGGGGAGTGATCAGATAAAACCCACAGAAGGTGGCATACCTTGGAGCCATAGAACATGCATATGGTGTGAACGTTTTTCGGACATCGATCAAGGAAATTCCACGAGAAATTCATTCCTTTATGTTGTTTGTACCATGTGAACCTATCTCCCGAGAAGATGATATTGGAGAGCCCTTTCCTAGCCATAAACTGCACGAAAACCATGCTCGTGTTTTTTTGAAATGGACCTCGTCCTTTCCTCTCTTCCACATCCACGACCATGTTGAAATCCCCCTGATGATCCAAGGATAGATTCCCGGATCAATAGAGTTGTGTTCTTTCAAAAAGGAGCTTCTATGAATCATATTGCAGCTTTTGTAGATGAAAAATATGTAGAGGTTCATTCTGCCATTACCCACCCTCGTGGTAATATGCTGGTCGTTGGCTTGAACCAGGTCCATGGTGAAGTTCATGTGCCACATAACCCATATATGATTATTAGTTGGGTCGGTATGCATGCACCCATGAAAAATTATTTTCTTAGGGAGGTCATTGAGTTAAGATGGAGGTTGATTATGCTCGAGAACTGTTATAATGGAGGCCTTATGCCTTCATATTTCTCGAGCGAGGAAGTCCGCCTTAACACAAGATCAAATGTCGTGGGCATTCCTGGTGATTACTAGAGTAATTTATCAAAACTTATCTTGGAAATGGCCCCATAATTCGTGGATTTATAAAAGTGTGATGATGAGTACTCTTTTATGTACCTGGATCGAGATCGAGTGCAAACCCTGACTGAATTGGGTGTTTGTGAGGGAGACGAAGTGTGGGCTACCCTGGAGACAACAGTGGAGTGGACCCTTTCACTAGAAGGGTACCCAAACGTCCGGCCTGGGAGCCTAGGACTGTGTCTTTTGGGGTCTTCCTTCATGATTCATAGAGTGTTTGGGACAGTCAGGACTGACCGCCTCCCCGAGTAGATACCCTAGGAGCGGATCGAGTCTGACTACATCCTTCCCCTATTAGAGACTACCTGAGGGAGAAAGGTGGTAAGAAATAATAAAATAACCTCTATAGGGTAATCATCTTCCAGGGAGCACGGTAGGGGAAGAACTGAAGGGCCAAGGAGACTTTCCTCCTGCACGAGAGCTGTCTCTCTAGTAGAGATCCCCGGGATATCAAAGACATGATCATAGTAGGGGCCAGGAAATCAACTAGAGTTGGTGTCACAGATTTGGGAAGAAAGGCATCCAAGATTAGGCAAGACAACTGCAACCTCGGAACCTGGTGTGGGATCCAAGGAAGTCATCACTGGCCTTATAGAGGGGTCCACAATGGGGGACAATTTGATAGGGGCGCAAGAGGATGAATTAGGCTGTTGTGACCCAATCCCAGGTTAGAGTTGAGATATTGAATGCCAGTGACATATACAAGTTTATAAAGAGTTCCCATAGAGAATTTTGAAAGGGGAAAACCTTGGAAAGACCGAGTAGGACATGACCGAGTCCCATAAGAGACTATCTTCCACATAAAGAAAGATCCATTCTGGAATGGGTTGGGAGATATCCATCTCGACACATAAGCTATCCATCGATGCATCCATGCATCCAGTGGTCCTATCATCCGCACAAAGAAAATACCCCAAAGCATCACAAGTCGCTTTGAGAAAGCCCCCATTTTGGAAGGGGAGCAGCAACCCAGGAAGGTTGATCCAAACAGCGGCACACAGACATTCCATTCCCTTTTGAACATCCCTAGACCAACGGGATAGGTTGCATCGCCATCAGCCGAAAGACTGTGGAGCATTTCACCATGAGGACAACAAATAAGATTTCGAGGGAAGAATAATGTTGTATAATTTCCTATGAACCGATGAGATCTGCAACTGAGACTGGAGACCCCAAGAGGCGACAAACCGCTAGATGTTTGAGAGGGTAGGTTTCTCGAATCCAAAGAGCACCACAAGGGCCCATTTGAGGTGTGCCTCTTCCATAGAGAAATCCGACACATGGAAGGTCATAGATACGAAGGAGCCTATCCTCGAAGAAACCGAGCCTGCCAGACATACCTCTAGAAATCATGGCTCTAGTAGAGCACCATATGGCTCTCGAAGTGTTTATCTAAAGGATCCTTGCTGAATAACCTCGAGGGAGGGCGTTGCATGAATCTGTGGAGCACTAGGAGCTACGAAAGCAACTGTAGGAGCCTTTGCGCCAAAGGAGCATAGATGCCAGGACATGGGGAATTATTTTATGAAACAATTCCTGTTTTTTGATATATATGTCATACATAAGCAAGTGAATGAAATAAATGTTATGTGTGACCCTGAAATAATACTGTTCTATACGGAATAAGGTAATGTGTAGTCTAATTATATTTCATTAATGGATATAGAGGGAACTTGATTAATTTATTATACTTTTTCTGTCATTATGCCTTGGATGTTATCTTTGACCACTGTTTATGATGCAGTGTTTTTAGTTGTTTCCACATATCCCATTTTATCAATATAATACTATATCATGCCTTATTATTCATGTTTATTTGATTCCCCATTGATATTACTATTTTCAAAAATGTGTTACTATATCCCATGTTTATTCCCATACTAGGATTTTTCGGTCATCCCTTTCTTGTGCATGTCCTCGAGTTATCTCATGTAGTTTTATGTGTGAGAATGTTTAAGTAGTTTTCAATAAAGATAATGTTTTTACTATTTTTTTATTTTATGTAAGGTACCTAATTCCCATAAAAACTATACTTTCTGATCATCCATGCTTCATAATGTATAATGTTTGGTAATAAATCATGAATTAAAATTTAATAAAGATAATGGTTTTTAGAGATTCTATTTCTAATGATTTATTTCATCATCGCATGATATTCTTCATCAACACATACACAGTTCAACATCGTTTCGTTATCCATAGTAATTCTATGATTATTACTTGATTTTTTATTCTAGATTGCTCATTATTTATTTTTTTCATCCTAAAAGTCAATTTTCTACCTAGACCTACATTGTATCAATTATGTTGATATTGAATCATATCTGTTTAATTCTAAATTTTCATTGCTGCAATTGTTTTATGATTATTCACAACATGATTAATATCTCTTTTCTTTTGATCATCACTATCATGCATGAATAATCCACATTGGGTTAGTGGATGATATTATAGGTGTTATAAAACATAATTAATCATTAGATTAATCCTTGGTGACATTATGAATAAAAATTTGGTTAATAATAATTGTTCATCACATTATTTATCATAACCATTTCCATGTGAAATTGAAGATACATTATCTAATTGGTGTTGAATAATTCCATTACTATTAGCCTATGCCATATTCGATATAGATTCAATGTTTAATGCATATTGGCTATCAAAAAATCATATTTTTGTGGGCTAAGTGTTGCATAGTTATATCCAATTAGGTTCTCCAAAACCAATTGGTGAAATTTTCACTACGTTGTAGCCTAAGCCGTAGGATTATTCAATGATAAATCATGGATTATTTTCTCTAGAGAACCATGATATTGTGCCCAATATATTTTTTAATTATATTAATTAAATATCAAAAAAAATTATTAGTTAAACCCATATCTGATGAGTGAAGGTGAAGAATCCATCCAAGGGTTTTTCTCAAATGATCAATATCCTTCAACTATTCATCATGTGATCGAACCCCCACTTCAACATTACTATTAATTTTTTTCTAATTGTAGATTGGGAAAATAAATAAGATTTGATCATATCCCATGAAAATATCATTACAGTTCGGGGTCAGACAGTTTTATGTTGTATACAATGGAACATGATGATCATTTTTCAACCAAAAATTCATGGGTTATTATTATGGAAAAAATATGAATGTATTTGGAGTAAAGGTAAAAAACAAAATATAATATAAATACATATATCATAAGAAAATTAGGGGTTATTTTATATAAAATTTCATATGCCACATTTTAGATTAAGATGGGATGATAAGATGAATTCATTAATATTTTATAACATAATATTTTTAAAAGATAATTTATTTAAGGATAAAAAGATGAACCCAAAATAATTGTGTCAAAAGAAGTGTATATTTTTTTAAACATGATTATACCGATGTAAATTAATCCATTTTAGTTCTAGGAATGAAATAAGATATAGAATCAGTGGTTTTTTGATAACTATACATTCCTTAGGACATTACAAATGTTTCATGTAGGGGAAACTGGTGATGATAACTACTACATTATTAGTGAGAATAAAGAGGGTATTTGCATACTCGATAGATGTGGAAAAAAATTCAACAATTAAATAAAAAGATATTACTTTAAAATATAGTTTTATTGTCAATAAAGTGTTTTATAAATAACATGTATTATATTTATAATATTTTCATTCTATAAAAATTAAATAAATTATTAAATATATTAATAACTTATGATATAAATAATTGGTTTCCATTTCACTAAAACACTCACCCTGATGAGGAACATTTCATTGTTGTTATGGATGGGGAAAAAATTAATTCTGATTAGAAAAATAACTAATGCTTTTATTAAGTAATTTTGAATCAAGAATAAAATTTATCAATATATTGATTTTACGGATTTAACATGGTTAATCAATTAACCCTAACATATCAATATTCATTATATGTAATAATTTTAGTAATAGATAAAATGTTCCAATCAATAAAGAAAAATTTTTAATCCACATACCTATAATAATGGAATTTTTTTAGAGGAGACTATGGTAACATAATGATATAAGTTGTGTCAAAAAAATAACATGGATAACCAACATAAATAGTACCCTAACTAGATATAATATAGAATATGGTGAGTTCTAAATCACCATGGATTGGAGACTAGTTCCATGACAACAAATAAATTAATGAGGTAATTATTGCCCCAAAAGAGTAATTCATAATGAAAAGTTTGAGGGTTTAAAACAATAAACAATCACTGTTAAAAAAACTCCACAATAGAGAAAGTTCCAAAAGTGTAGAGATAAGATTTTAAATATGGGAATGTTAAAATATATCATCAGAAGGGACTACTATGAAATCAATCCATAATCACCAAGAAACATATGAATCAAACATTCCACCGATCACCACCATCATTTATAATCCAACTAATATTATATTTCCCCCACCACAGAGTGGTTGTATTTTATTTCCTTGACAATGAATAATAAAATATACAAAACACTAATGGAAATTATATAGTTTTAGTAAGAAATCCAGGTGGATATACCCATAAATTTCATAATAAATATTAAATAAATAAACCATTTTTTATCAATTTTAAATAAAACATTTCATGGAAATATTTTAAGAGTTCAAATCAAAACATGCTTGATAAAAAATTTCAATTGAAAATACAAAATAGAATTAAAAGTGAATGTTTACAATATAACGTAGATATATGAATCATTAGAAAAACATTAATGAATAATTTTTTTTTTCAAAGAAGGTATGGTTAAAATAATTTTTAAAGACTCTACGATATAAATCATTTTCAGTCATAATAGATTGTAATAATTCATAGTGTTAGAAATTTTAATAATGCTTCACATGAGATGAGTGAATTATAGATCTAGGTTTTCACATTCTAGCTAGATCAGAAATAATATGGGAATTTGAATCCAATCCAATGTAATAAAATATCTGGCCTCAAGATATTTTAGTATTAATATAATCATCATTCCATTATAAGATAATAATATACCTATTGTACCTATCTATCAACCTAAATACCAAAAAAACCATGTTCTTCAACGTAATCAATATTTATTTGTCCTTTCATTTATTTCAATACATCCAATGTAATTAAATGAATAAATCTATTATTAATAAAATTAAATATCTAGAAAAAATATATATCTATAAAAAAACCAATGTAAAATGGCTTTTACAAATAAATCTTGCATTTCAAGACAATTTATGTCATTTTAAATAATAAAACAATTCATGAATTTATCTTATCAAAATACATAATCCAAGTCTTCATAAATATTTATCATTTCAATTCAAAATATTTATTTTGAAAATCAGATTAATTTATTTTAAAAATAAATATTTAGGTGAATTTCATCCAAAAAACACACACCATTCCACTTCAATACGATTTAAATGAGCTGAGGCTCAATATTTATAAATGAATTAGAAAAAAAATTTAAAATTAAAAAGAATTAAATAATTGAACTGATAGATATTCCATTCTAAATTCACCAACCACAAGAATCAAAATTTCAATCAACCAATAAGGGGTTCAGAAATAATGAGGATGAATAAACCATAAAAGAAATGATAGTAAAAAATGATAAAATAGAACCGAATCTCCTTCTATAAAAACTGATCCCCAAAACTCCACCCATGATGATAACAAAAATTGTGTGAAGCAAAGGTAGGAGTAGTTTTTAAATATACCAAATGCATTCTATTTTATAGGATAAAATAATTCCAAAATAAAAAATAATAATTTTTGTTTTTAATTGAACAATTTTTGTTGAAGTTATAAAATATTTTATATTAGGATTTACATCATTTAAAAAGTCAAAATAATAAAATTCACACAGTTTACAACTTTGAAAATTACTAAAAAGTGTTACAGGGATATACTTGATGAAGGAAAATTAAAAAAAAAATTAAAACATTTTCCCCCAACTTCAATTACACAAATAATAGATGTCACATAACAATATGTATCATTACCCTTATATAGGTTACACACTAAGAGATACTATTACAAAAACTTTATAGAACATCTGTTACATTGATCCATCTTTTACCAATTAAGATTCACCATTACACAAATTGAACCTACAGTTATGAAATAGGTGAGATACCTTTATGAAATCATTTTTAAAAAATAATGATTATCATTATGAAACAATTTAGAAAATAATGTAACCATCACACAACCCTTAAAAACACATTTCCACCCTTAAACAATGCATTTAATATCATCCTACCCTTATTCCATGATTTATTAACCCTTACATAACTTATAAAAAATCATTTTTACCCTGATTAAAAACATAGAAATTTCCATGTCTACTTCTAGAATTTATTTTACCCTTACATATACACCTTAATTTCTATATGTGTAAAAATAATATTTAAAATTCATTAATTCACAATTCAAATATGTTATAAATTAAAAAAAAGATGATATAAAAAATTTGAAAAACAATAGATGTAACTACAGTCTCTAACTTTTTTGAAACCAAAAGAAGGAATCACAAACCAAAGAACCATTCAGAATGAAATATTTGGCATTATAACATTCTTGAGAATATAAATTATTTCTCCCCTAATAAATCCTATCAAGTAGTCTCTATAAGAACGAGGTGATGCTATTGGTCCCTCATCAAACACTCACTCTCCCTCATGTCATATTATTTAGAACCATGCTATAAGCGATCATGAATGAAAGTGTTTAATGGTCCATGAAGAACTTTTATCTAGGAACAAAATAATATTATCTGGAGACTCAATCAAGGATAAAAAAAGGTCAATATCAATGTTCTCCTATATCTAGTCGTGATATAGATTAGAGATATACTCCCTATGTTACCGTGTATAGAATAAAACATGGATCAATGACATATTAGGTGGAAAATTAAAATGGTAAGGATCTATCCCAATATTAGAAATAACATAAAATGTTCCAACATATCCCAAAGATAAATTCCACAAATTAGTAAGCTTTAATTAATGAAACCAACGTGAAAATATTAAAAAAAACAAGTTCACTAACTAATTACTCCAAACTGTAATAATGATGATCATCATAGGATTTATATAGGCTTAATTCCATTATCATTATCTGATGGAACAAATGACTCATTTTCATACTCTCTGAGACTAAACTACGCCTAACCAAGGAAGATTCACAAATATCTGACTAAAAAAGAGGAATTATACATTATTAAACATACAATGACATTGAATATTCCATCTCAATGGATGAATGGTGGGTATAATTCTAGGAAAATGAATCTTCCAAAAGTAGAAATCTCAATCTCTTCCAAATTCTATGAAATAAATATAAAATATATCCTTAAGAATCTATATACCTTGTTATATTTGACCACATATTTGAGGAATGTACATTGTGGTCAAATTTATAAAGAATACCATCTCTTCCTTGAGGATTATAAAAATAATAATAAATAAATGAGGGATACCTATCTAAATCTATAGAAGATATAAATCCATACAATCTTATGATATCATACACGTACTAATTATACAAGGCTTAAACTTTGGTCAAATCATAAAATAGAATGACGTGTTATAATATTTTCAGTAGGACCGTCACTACAAAAATCACATTCTTTAATCGAGGGGCGTATAAATAAAAAACCAAATAGTTTATCAATATCTCATACCATATCCACCATGTCATAAAATGATGATGATGTAGACCCAATAAATTTTTGTACTCTAATTTTACTAGCTAATATTTATAACAATGCGAAGCCAAATTATTGATGTCTCATTTCATACCAGGCAACCGGAATCATTGTCTCATATCATATATAATCATTGTGATGCCTAGGTGTACCACAAATTGGGAATTATGGAAATAACCCATTATATCCATCCTCATTGGAAATTAAATGACATACTCACTCAATAAGTATAAGATACCATCAAAAGATATATACCATTCACTAATTGTCTCCTAAACAAATATAGAATCATTAATACCACTAAACTCGTCATCTAGATACTGTTTCCTTAGATTAATCTTAATAAGTGCTGAAGTCCACATGAAAATCAATAAAAAAACCTTTGTCTTACCCACCTAGGTTCATAGTGGCATTAGAGAAAATAGATCCATCATATTCATATATTTAACATATTCATTCATGTATTTGAATAGATATTTCTTGGTCAAAAATCAAAAATGACATTTATATTTTAGGTATTGTATGATATGTTTAAATAAAAACCCTATTGGAACATCACCCATCTACTCTTCAAAATATTATTCTTTTTTGAGAATATAAAAAATAAATTTTTATGATCAGTGTAAATGTAAATCCAATAATTGAAAATAGAATTCTACTAACTCTTCAGAGCATGAATCATAGTTTTTATTTTAAGATAAGTTCTAGTTGGTTATTCTCTTGAGGATAAAGCTGACCACAACCATTATCTACTACACTATAACCCTACATAATAATTTTCCCCAAATATAAATATAGTTTATCATATAACACCACATAACCCTTCCTTTCATCATGAAGAGTTAAAAAAATATACAATGTCAATATATTAATATAACCATTAAAGGAAGCCAGATATATTGTATCATATATAGATTTTAATCCCTTCAAGTAAGGTAATAAATTGGATAATACAACTTCAATAAATCTATCACAAACAGTTAATAATAACCCTAGAATTCAAAGAATATCTAATTATCAATCATCCAAAGTCGTCCCAATATTCACAATCTTGTTATATAATGAAATAGTATGTTAATAAACTATTAACCCTGGTAACATTATATTCTGAATCTATAAACAACATATAGAAATACTGGTATAGACATTGAAATATCATAGGATTTCTAGATCTACTCTCATGTGATGTAGATGATACTTATTAGTCATAGACTAAATCAATAATTCATACAAGAATACAACTATAATAGTATCTATGTTCTTGTTGAATAACGTATTTATTAAATACCTAAATATAACATGAGAATTGGTCAGAACAAAATGTATAAAATGATACTCACAATTCAAATACCTACTACTAAATGTAGTCTAATGGATATTAGGTTACTTGAACCTTATCTAATGATGACATGATCAGAGTTCAATTTTCGGGAACCACTTCACCCCATTTATATTTTCATAAAAAAAACTCGTCTCAAAAATAGATATTTATTCATTACCATGATCCGATTGAGAATTTAGTAGTAAACACATAGGTGAAGGGTTTCATCAGCCTTATTTTAAAAAATCCATAGCATTTACCAAGGAAATAAATTGTGGAAAATGAATCCCTTTGAAATAAAGTCATCAATATGAGTCTTTAACTCCATAAATTTCACTAGTGTATTATGGTATAATGGAATTGAATAATTTGGGTACCTTGTATCAAGTTGATAGAAAACTCAATATCCAACACTGGTGGAAAAAATATAATTTTTATGTAGGAATAGATTATAAAACTCAAAAGATATTAGAGGAAGATCACAACTTAAATATTACTACTCCAATTAAAAGGAAAGCATGTATTTCATCTTACCCAACCCTATAATAGGAGGTTTAAAAAGACTTGACCTTTGGTCCCTGTCCCCTTAGAAAAACACCACGCCCCATCATGGGTAAAAAATGATTTCCTCTAAAGATAAATGTAAATATGAAATGTATGATAAATAATTCACTCCATCCTAATAATTATTTCTCAAGGTTTCATACAAATAACCAAAAAGCCACAAGAAGTATTTATTTTTTATATAAATAATGTACAATAAGGGTATCAAAGTCATTTCTCTCTCTTCATCATGAGAGGCAATAAATATCCAAAACATAAGGAATGATCACCGTTTGAAGATTCAGAAATTCCACAATATGGATATATGCGATGGAATGATAGGAACTGGTATAAAATAAATCATTCCATAATGATGAAACAATGGAAATGGTATATGTCAATATTTCAGGACTCGTATCAAATTACCCAAGAGACTCATCCACTATTTCATAAAACATCATTATGAATTCATGTGGCTAGAACCCATTTGTTATTCACTAATCTAATAGCTACATAGATCAACATGGTATTTTCCAGACCAAAAACACTTTTCATAGTAGAAAGGACATGAAAACTCCATTGAAAGAGTCCTAGTATTCCACAATATCTTCATATCTCATATGTCTTTATATTGAATTGCTTCACGTGTAATGAATTTGTTATACCATAAAGAAGTGTGTGGTCTATTATTATATAATATATAGGATTTATAATAAATCATATACATATATCCTCCAATATAGAACCAACATGGGACTCGTACTTCTTCCACATAACTTAATAGAGACCACACCATATACAATTGAGAGTAAGATGAACTGCCATCAAACCTCAATATCCATTTTAGTCATCTTTTCCCATCAATGACTTTCAAATAAATCCATATAAATGGTGATATTAAAAAAGAAAAAATAATATCTGTTGTATTTTTAAAAAACACTATAGATATATATGATTTCTTCTTATAATTGTATGAAACAACATGTGATAAGTGAACAATATCTACAAACTAGTTGGACTACTGATTAATATTTTGATCACATTTCTCAATTTTAAATTACTATATTGACTTATATAACACTACCAATCCCTAATACAATTGGTCCATCAAAAAATCCTAAAATATTTCCACTCTAATACCACATTCTTCCAATTTTTACCAATAAATTCCAACATTTTACTTTTAGTCCCTCTATTCTAAATGGTATCACATTTTACCATAAGTGAGTTAGGAATTTCCAATAACTCAAGGATATAAAAAACCTAATTCATCCAATCAACTACCAAACAAGGATCACTGATTATCTATTAATATGGTGGATTCATACAATGAAATTCATGATCATGATTTTTGAAATTTTATTTATGGGGAAAAACATTATAGCCTAAACATGAACATGTGTAACATCTTGGCCCAGTTCTTAGACTACATGAACAACAGCCTTTACATGGTTCTAATCAATAGTTGGGTTATTCTTACCATGTTTTATCGAGATATCCCACTTTTGGTCATTTAAAAAATATTCTACATTGAATTGTACTATGATATATAAATATATAACAATGGAAATATATTTTAAAATACATGATATCCAAAAATTTATCAATAAAAATACAAATTTTAGGACAATTATTTGGATATAGTGTAGTATTATTTCAAAAAACACCTTAAAGAATATTTTTATGAATATCTAAAGTTATCCTATGTATTATGACAAGGATATAAAGTTGGGAACTCACTCATAACCTACCCCTTATGTCTAAAAAATACTGCCCAATGTCTTTGAAGACATCCAAAACTGCATAATAAAATTAATGAATAGGTAAAATCACATTTCATATAAATTATTCATGAACATACCCTGATAAACCACCAAAATGGTACCAAAATAACTAATGAAATTGCATGAAGGGTGTTCTGGATCTCCATGTGATGGAAACTAGTGCCATAGCATCGAATACAATGATGAGAGTTTTATTTATTAATAGTATTAACTCATCATGAAAATAAAGTATGTAGGATACAACAATATGTTTATATCCTAAATACTATACAAGGATTAAAGAACCACAAGTATATTGATTGAAGTCTCAGAAGAGGTATGACAACCCAAGTCACTAGAAGATAATATCAAGACAGAAATCCAAAACCTTCAAGTAATATTCAGGTCACATGTTCCACCTGTCACCACCAACATCCAGGTTCTCACTAATCATGTACACACACCATCTTTGAGTGGATACCATCTATGATCTGTAAATGATTTCTTTAGATAATATATTTTTCTTTTGATTAGTTAATATAGTGTAGAATATTTTAGACTTGATTTTTATATATAAAAGTTTCAATAATTCCCTATAATGATTTCAAAAAATTTAAATCCATGATCTCATAGAGGGATGTATGTGGGAATATTAATCTTGACCAACTATTTGTTTATTGAAACATAATATCTAGAAAACAAGGTCTTATTTTATTCAAAACATTTAGAAGAAAAGATTAATGAATATTTTACATTTTTTAAAATACGTAAAAATCAAATTTTAGTTTTAGTATAATTCATATATCTAATAAATTATGTTTTAATATATAATTTCAATTAATATAATATATTTTATTTTATACATTTCTCCTAAAAACGAATATAGATACAATTATATGAAATCAACAACTTATTATTTCATTTTACGCTACACCATGTAATGTATTAACTACAAAAATCACTTTTATTTTCTTGAGATACATGAAACACAATGTTTGGCATGTGTTTCACAAAATGAAATGCCCATTCGATAACATTCATTCCACAGTAGGCTATGTATTACAAAAATAATAAATACAATAATTATTGTAATTAATTTTTTATTTTATATATAATCTAGCCATTGGTATGGATGTTATGAATAATTTCACCTAAATTGTGAATATAATATTTACACATTTATATAAAATGTGTCCATTGATTTTAAATTTTTTAGAAATTAATGTATGGAATTTTCTTATAATAATGAAAATCTTTTTCATAGAAAACAATTTTCTTATGTACAATCAAATGTTTAACTCAATAAATTAATAAAAACACTTTTGATAAAAAATTTAATTAATTTATATATTATATATTCAATAATAATATTTCACATCATTAAATATATTTAATTGGTATATGAAATGAATAAATAAAATTTTATGAATAAAAATATATATTTTTACTAGAAGATAGTTTTATCATTTTTTAATGCAGAACCTATTTTAATTTGGAATTTTTTTCCCTTTTATTTTTTTTATTTTAAAAAATAAAAATAAGTTGATGAATCGGTATGTAAAAAATTATTTTAGGTGGGTTTTTAGTATTTTACAAAAAAGATTCATTTTCTATGAATCCTCAAAAACACAAATCCTAATTACATGTTCATAAGGTTATATGTGGAATTATTTTCATGTCCATAACATTAAGTGAGGGACATATTTCATGTCCCTAATATAATGAGTGATCATGTATTTATATATACATGATAACAATGATATAATATTTTATGTATTCCACAAATATATTTCCTAAACATATGATATGATCTCATTTTTCTTTTTCTTGATTACCTTATGATACATGTTTTCTTAACTAGAAATATTTTATTCCATTCCTCATGTTTATAATATATGATAGGTTGGTTATGATACTTGTAACATATGATCTTGATTAAAAAACCTTTTTTCCAATCTTGTGCATTCATTAAATGTTTGTTTAATATATTTTATATTTATACTTACTGAGCATCTAATCACACCCTTTATTATGTTTCCTTTATCCCAGGTTATGAAGAATGTTTTTATATAGGAGAGATAAATTGAAATATCATTAATGGAGAAATTGAAGATTAGTCACTAGATGTGAAGATTGTGTTCCTTGTTTCCAAAGGACATAAACTATTACATTTATCAGGATAATGTTTGTATAATGTAATGAATATTAATTTAAAAGATATAATATCTAGGTATGTAAAAACGTTGGTCTCTATAATATATGATAATTTATAAAAACATAAAATGGGTGCATCAAATAAGAAACTTATAATCTAGCCACAATACCCTAATAAAATTTCAAGGATATAGTTTATAGCATTGATATTCCCCATTCCCAAAATTCTGAATTCAGTGACAAACATGTACAAATTCCATACATCAAATTAATAAAAAAATAATATAAAAAATGTTGAGTTTTTGAATAATTGATATATCTAATTGTTAAATCATAATATAATGTATATATCATCCAAAACAAATCTCCACACTTGTGCCTCTCTTATACATATCCCTTCCTACAAATTCATTTCATATGGGTAAACATAAAAATAGAGTGTCATAAAATTCCATTTTAGTTAAAAATATATCAGTTATTCCTAGATAATTTTTCCAAAAGAATGTGAAAAAACATGAAAAAGGAGAAATACCATATTAAAAAGATGACGTGATCATAAGAGTTTATAAGAATACATGATATAATAGTATATATAATTTAAAGGAAAGATAAGTCCCCAAAATAATCAAAAAGGAAGAGTAACACATGTACCATATCATGGAATCTTGTGATAATAATAATAAACCCTGGATTCATAACATGGTAATGTTCCTCAAAAATATCATAAAAATTTAAAACAAATGTTAATAGTGACAGTCAAGTCCTATCATAATGTACTATATCATGCATTAAAAAAATAACCCATAACACAGTGCTTCAGTAATCATTACATGAATCCCATATATATTGGTTGGAAGTACTCATATAACATAAAAATATCACTATTTATATATATATATTTACACATTGAATTGTAGGGATAAATTAGACAGTCCCATAGGATAATGCTAAAAAAATACAAATGTGTGCCACATAAAATCAATCATATATCATATCAAAAAAATACATGGAAATAATGAATGTTAAATAGATTAAAAAATTTAATATCAAATTATAAAATGAGTAATTGGTATATTAGAGACCAAAATTTCAATCACCCAAGATAATTGTCAACACTCATACTTTAATTAATTTAATGATCACAACTAATTCAATATGTTTGTAATCTATTTGATGTTGTCTTTTTTCCAGGATTTTGTAGTATTTTTATTATGTTTATATTGATATATATTTATAGGATGGAAGGTATCCTTAATATGTGTTCAATGTGAGTATAAATGACATATTCCAAGTCAGTTGTGGTTCTGATACACTAACCAACCAGTACGAGTGCTCAAGTGTAACAACAACAGTCTTAGGTACATTATTTGGTTTTTTTATTTTGAGGTTATATAATACTCAGGATGAGTATGAAATGTTGACCTTCAGTTTTTTGGCGATTTGTAATGGATTTAATGGAACACAGTTTTTACATAGTTAACAAAAATTGTGAACTCTATATTAGAAATTATTTAAGATGGGGGTTTGGAAAATAGCTACACATGGTTGGCACATAGTTAGTACAATCCATGATGATGTACTAAAAAACCATGTGATATATTAATTTTTTGGGGTAATAACTATAGAATACTTGTTTATGGTCTATCCTAACTATATGGCACAAGTACGGGACACAATTGGTGTTGTCCATTATCATTTGAACAACTAATGTATGATTTTTTTAAACCATATATCTTAACCATGTGAATTGTATTTAATGACATAAAACTGATTGTTTAGTATATTTTTACACTTCAAAGACTGATTTTCATATTATTATCTCATTATCTCATACTCCGTATCCTCTAGTGTAATATTAAGAAAATAAAATTTATTTGAAGGGTTATTTTGATGAATCAACATTCATTATAGATATGAAGTCATTGTAAGTCAACATTATTTCTTATACTATTTAGAAATTATCATCTTCTCTCAACCAAAAAATTTTATTTAATATTTTATTGATATAAGTATATATGATAATTTATTTGTTCTATTGAGATGATGATTGGATTTATTGAAGGAATAGTGTTCAGAATCTTGATCAACAGGCATTCTTGTTACATTATTTAGTTCTAAAAAACATTTAGAGGTATGTGGATTATATTTCATATATAATATTTCTAAAAAATGGATAAGCGAGATTAATAATCAATTTTCCATATATTTTATGTGGAATCCTTGTATAATTTCTTAATGAAACCCATTTTTTGTTTAAAAAATATACGATTTTTTTTATTTTTAACTATAAATAGTATTAAGATATTAAATTATAGATTCAAAAATATGGGTAGGTTTGATCTAATAATTATGTTATATTTTTTTGAATATGTTTTTCTTTAGGTGGAGTGAAATTATAGGTTATATGGTCTTACAATACATGGTTGGCGTGATTTTATTTGTATTAGACTGGGTATTGTATCAGGGGAAGGATTTATTTTTTGAGATATATATTAGATACCTTTTGATTACATCTAGAGTTAATGAGAAAAAACTCATGATTGTGGAACTATAACCTGTAATTAATATTTGAGTGTGTATATGAATCCTTGAATGGGAATTCCAAGTGGAATGAAAAAATATAAAAATATATTTAGTTCAATTCTTTTATTTAAATTGTTAAATTAAGTAAAAATTTTTTGATCATATTTAAATTATTTTTAATTGTAATTTATTTGATGTTACTAATTATATATAAAATTTTGTGTTAAATTGGGAAGAAATGATATCTTATACTAGAGGTGTTATTTGGTAAGTCCATTGGAGAAAGCCTATACTCTGTTATACTCAGAAACATATTTACAACATTAGTGCATGTGAAGATGATTTTATTGATAATTTAAAATAGAAAATATATCATTACACTCTAATGATTCATCATAATACTACTTTTAAATATTGATTTTTGGAGCTTCTATTTCTTACTCATAACTTTTAGAGTGATGCATTATCAGTGTCATAGTGCTTTCATGACATTAGTTTATTTTTGTAATGTTTTATCATATTTTCAATGCTACTATGATGATACTATTTAGTCTCTTTTATTTTGAGTTATATGGTATTAAATTAGTCATCATATGGTTTGTTTTACTTGTTTGATTTTTATTTTTTCTGTTATATTAATTCTTAAAGGAAAATCTTATGTCAATTTTTTACTAAGACCCTGGAATTTATTGATATCCATTGATGTCATGGGGGTATCATCCAAGATTAGTAGAACCAACAACCTGATATAAACAAATTGGTATTGTTGGGATGTTAAAAATGGTATTAGTCTTGTTTTCTCATTCATATTGGGATGCTATCAAATAGATTAAAAGTCAAAAACTGATATATATAGAATAAATATTTGTAGAAAATATTTTAATACATAAGGTAATGTAAGTATGGTGGTTTAAGTATATAAGTGTTAAAAGACCCATATATGTGTTTTTTATCTCATCATCATGGGTTCAGCTAATAAGTGTAGCATATAATGAATTTTTACTGTGAATTCTCACTAGGAATGTACTGTTCATAACATTTCTGATGATTTTTAGAAATTGTTAATAATTAATATTTTATGAGTTGATTTGTATTAATTCAAGAATTATGTTTCTACTATTTAATAATATGTTGTTTTATATTATGACAATAGTTAAATAGAAGAGGTCATATTTTGTAGAAACCATAATGATGGTCATGTAGAAATTATGGTCACCCTTGTGTCAAATGTGAACGAGTAACTTGTATGGGGAATTGTTGAATCCTTTTAAGCTGTTGACTGTGGACTGTGTCCATATACCCAATATATGACATTTTTACTCTATATTAATTTTTTCATATGATAGATAATTGGAAGATAGTGTCATAAAGGGATATCACTATAAATCTAATGGGAGGAGGTATGTTTGTCTACATGGAAATATATGGAAACCATAATGTTAGAAATTAGAGGAATAGGGACACTTATTTTGGTGTGTGTAGAGAATAATAGAATAAAACAATAGATAAATCATCATTCCTACATGAGTCATTAGTAATCCTAGATGATTATAATGTTTTTTGTTAGGGAATAAGTACTGAGATTGTATGACACCACCTAGATCATGTCACAAGTGTAACAAGATAGTAATTCTCCAAAGTTGTTATCATAGAGCAGTCAATTTATTTTCATTGAATAAATTTTTACAGTCCAAAACAACTTATTCTCATAATGGCAATTTAATGAAAAATTTTAATCCCTCGAATAAACAATAAAACTAAGGTGATTATATTATCACACTAAAACCTCAATAGTCATCACTATCAAAATAGAGAAATAACTAATTGTTGAGTGAAACTGTTAAGAAGTTTTATGGAATTGAGATGATAAAAAAGATTATCAATTAGGTAATTAAATATTGTGTGGTATGGATTTTTAATGTCTAATCTCATGAATAATTTTTTGGTACTGTCACATAGACTTATATTATTTCCACTCTTTTTGTAGATCATATGGGTTTGCATTTCCAAATGATTTCTCAATTTTTGAAAAATTATACACATCTCATCCAACCTATATGTAAAGACATTATGTGTGTGGTTTGTTTTATAAAAATATATTAGTATTTGTTTTTTTGGTATTTCTCTATTATTCATATTTACATATAGGACTGGTTATTCAGAATGGATTTATTGATATCCTTCAAGGCTCATATATGAAATTATGTCTGATATGTCAGTTTCAAATCACCAAATGGTGTTTAAAATCTAATTTTTACATACTAGGAAGTAAATTAAATTTTGAAAGGGCCTTTTGTAGCATTTTTCAGATATATATCATACCAATATTTATAATTTACTTTAGTATTTGTTAATTCAATCACAAAATGATAATCTCTAACTATCATTGAACAATTTTCGAACATTATTCATAAAACATTCTCGAGGTTTCCACCAAAATTTGATATGGGATTTATAATTCATATCATAATAAGGACTTATGAAATTTAATTTACATAATATAAGATGGAGCGAATATAGTTAAAATAATTTATGTTTCAGTTAGAAGTGTTATAAAGAAAATGGTTTGTTTGACATATTATGTCTCTATGAAAAGTACCAGTTCTATTTTTATAGAAGAAAGATAGAGATATTTGTATTTTTTTGTATTATCATACATTAAAATATGTTATAGTAAATAATCAGTATCCAATTCCCCAAATAGATAATATTTTAGACCTATTTTGGGGTTCCATATGGTTCTCTATGATTTAATTTTGGACAATGTACCATCAAATTTTAGTTAAGAATTATTATATTATGAAGATAGATTTATGAATTTATTATAGTCATTAGGAATTTATTTTAGTCCTATTTGGTCTTACATATTTCTCAATGGTGATTATGGATTTCAAAAATTGGATCATTCAAAGTTATATTGACACATTTGTGGTGGTATTCATCAATGATAATATTGTGTAATATAGAACTAATGTTGATTACAAAAACACTTGTTCATGGTTTTTATTATATCAAGGGAAATCACTTTTATGATATGTTTCAAAAGTGCGATTTATTTATATAAGAGGTATGTTTCTTTAGCCATGGAATTTCGGAAATAGGATTCACGGTAGATCATGTAAAATGATTCGGTTTCAATCACCTGGGAACCACTGGAGAATATTTTTGATATTTTGATATTCATATTCTTATTAGACCATTAGTGACTCTTTTTTTAGTCTTCATTAATTTACTCACTGCTGATAATTTTTTCAGGGAATTTTTTCCATTCCTATGGAATGATGCATGCCATAAATATTTTAATGAGATTTCGTTTGAGCTTAAATAAACACTTATCATAATGTTCCATAAGTCATGGCAAAGATATCTGGTCTACTATGATGCATCTGCATCTGGGTTAGGATTTGTTCATAGGAAGGTAGAACAAGTTCTTTCATACGCATCTCGATAATTATAGGTGAATGTGAATAATTAAAAAAAATGATTTGGAATTAGCGCTTGTTGTACATTACATGGAAATATAGCATAATTTTCTTTTTAGTGAGAAATTAATAGAGTTCATGGATCATAAAGGTTTGAAATGTTTGTATCACAACTATATTTGAACCTATGGAAATGAAGATGGATGAAATACCTTCAGATTTATGTCATTTAGTTGATGTATACACTTTTTAAATGAATGTTTTTTGGTAGAAGCATAGAGTATGAATTCATATTATCAATTCTCTTATGTGGCCTCAAATCAGTGGAAGATCGTGTTATATATAAATAATATGGATTTTATTATTATGATAATGGTGATGTTACAATTTTAATTTCTATTTCTTTTGTTCCAAATTTGATTAACCATGTTAATAATTCCCAATTATTTTATTTTTAATGTATAACAATGAGGTAAAAACACAATTTTTGGGAAACCATTTAGTGTTGGATTCTATATATGGGAATTTTTCTGAATTTTTGAAATCAGATTTTGGATCCATCAACTTATTTTATGCAACAATATTATTATTAACCCCATTCAAGAGGTTCATTCATCACAGAATTTAGAAAATGTGAAGAGAAATTAAAAAATAGTTTTGGCAGGATAACAAAAAATAGACAGTCATAGAGCATTTCTTGAGATGTCGTAGTTGTGAACATGACAATGAGGGGCACTAAAAACCTACTATTATGTTTCAATATTTAACTACTCCCATGTTGAAATTGAATCATATAACTATTGATTTTTCACCAGTCTATAGAGAATCATTCCAAATAAATATCCATATGGATGACTGTGGATTAACTCATGTTATTGGATGACTTAATCTGTATTCATGAATCCAATATTGTGAAAAACTATTCAAAAACATATATTTGAGATGGTTTAAAGATTAAAACGATTCGGGTTTTAATTATGATTCAATGGGACCCTGGGTTTACATATTTGTTTTTTATGTCCTTGCAGTAATCCATCAAAACCTGATTGACCATGAACAGAAGTTATCATTCCAAAAATAGATATAAATTCAAAGTAAACAATCCAAAAAATTTAATATTGTCATTGATCTTCGGTTATGGATATTAAAGTCTCATGAGATGCGCATATACTATTTCTATATCTCTCAAAGAAAAAAATATTCATGCATGAATATATAGTGCTAATTTTAAAGTGTTTTAAGGATGTACTTGTTATTGTTCATTTTTTTTGGGTGGAAATAGATGATATTTACATATTTGACCTAATAATCATATTGGGATGATGTAAAAAAATTCATATGATCAAAGAGATGATATGATTACTCCGAGTCTTTAGAAATCTGATGGAGATCCTCATAATTGGTAATTATCATTTGAATTTGGTTATAATTTTTCGTAATAATATACCCAAAGCTATGGCATTGTATTTTTGTTGGGAAAAGTAATTTGTATACGTATAATATTTTCCCTTTTAAGATACTAAAGAAAATTAGATCTGTATTATCAGTTGGATTAACAGCCATGATTTAATTTTGTACACAATGTGTTTTATATATCTCTATTGAATAAGTACTGACCATATCATTACCATGATATTCAATGGGGCCATATTAATGTCAAGATGAATGATATTTCGATTCTTGTTCCAATTGATATTATGGATACATAATAAAAGATAATTCCTTAGAAATTTATCCATTTGGTTTAAGTCTAATGGAATCATTATAAGATTTTGGAAGATATATTATAATGTGATAAAGAAATGGATAAATATTGTTTCTTGTTCTCCCAAAAAAATGTTAATCTCCAACTCTCCAATGACGGAATGACCAATGGTGCGAAGAAATGAAAAAAAAATCAGGTAATTTAACTTTTTATTATGTATATTGATTTTATATAAAACATGAGTTTAGATTCAAAACATTATGGTATGATTTCAGTTGATTTTGAAGGGGTTTAAGGGAACTTAATATGTGTATGGTTTTTAGAAATCATGATATATCTCCATAATGATGTGAAAGATTTGCATTTTTTGGGAAATAACTATACTTGGTAAGAACATAGAGTATATTAAATTGGGAAAATGAATTAGGAAACTATTTGAGATGGTAATTTTTAGTATAATAGATATGAATTGTTGGAACATTCTTTTTCCAAACCATGTTGGACACTAGGTGTTTTCTAGTAATATACATGTGGTAGGTTCATTATTTTTTAAACCATGGGTCCAACATGTTTCACATGTATTTAATGATATTATAATTTGTTTTTAAATTTTGTTAACACCAAAAAATCTCAATTTTCCTCCCATTCACTCAAGACCTCATACTTATTGTCCTCTCTTGGAATCCTCAGCAATTCTCTTCGACACAGAAGGTGATTTTGATGAATAAATGTGTGTTGAATCTCAATATATAATTGTAATTATTTATTCTTGTTTATTCTGTTTATTAAATCTCAGATTCTAACACATATAATGTTAGATCTTACCCGTTATAAATATATCTATGATCCATGATGATTTATATTGATATATTTACTGGATCAATTGATGGAAATGTGTTATGAACCTAGTTATAATTGTTTCTTGGTTACCTTATTTGGTTTAAAACCCCATTGAATGATATGTGGCTTTTCTTCTATCACCACTTTGTTATGAACATAAAGGATTGGTTTAATTTAACTGTTCTCCATCGATTTTATTTTGAAATATTTAATGATTTCTTGAAGTACACCATTTTTATTTTTGTTTTGTAATTATGTGATTTTTTGCCTTTTGTAAAACCCATTAACATACAAATTGAAATTGTGGTTTTTTATTGATGAAAACAACATGTTTGATGGGATTTTCTCCAAGGAAGGATTTTAGTATGTGATATGAAATGATATTGAATATGGTATTGGAATACATGGTTTGAGTGAGTTAAATTTCATTATAAAAGACCCAATATAAGGGGTATGACCTAGTTGTTGACCTTTCGATTGGTCCCATTGAGTTAAATTATTGGATCGATGATAAAACAATCATGAGTTTGGAACTATCACATGGAATTTTTATGTCTGTGTTTGTGAGAGAAACATGGAATGGATATTCTGATTGTAAATAGAGGATGTAAAAAATGATTTACTTCAATTTTATTTATTAAATGTTCAAATTATGTATAAATATAAATACATATAATTTATAATATTCTAAATTGAATAACTATTATTGTTTCTCGTTTGATATAAAATTATATTCAAAATTTTAAGATGGCTTGTTCATTCCATAAAGGCATGAGTAGGGATTTTTTCTAGGGAAATATTACTAATAATTATAATCAACCCCATGCATCAGATCATTTATGAAGTTATAGATTCTTTTTATGAATTCTTATGGAAGGGAATAGTATTATACTTCTCATTTTGGGTTATCATAATGGTAATTATTTGTGTTGACGTTTGAAGATTGGAGTTCCCTCCCAAAAACATTGGTGTGATGCCACATCATTTTTATTTAATTTTGAAGACCATAGATCCATTGTGTCATATTATTTCACATTACTAAAGATATTATGATTTTGAAATATATTTTATTTTCATTTTAATTTCTTTTTTTACTTGTGCATCATAATGTTGTATTTTCTTGAATGATTTTTATCATTTCACATTGTTTTTGTCTATAGGTAAAATCATTCACCATTTTCTTACTAAGGCCTGGGAATTTATTTCCATTATTTAATATCTTGGGGATGTCAGTTATGTTTAGTATAACCACAATCCCTTCATAATCCAATGTTTTAGTGTAGGTTCCTACATAAAACTATCTGGTTCGATAACTATTATGAACCATCTCTAACAGAAGATCACTTGTTAGTCGGTGGAGGATCACTTAGTAGTCGTTATATGATCATGACGTGAAAAATATACTACCTCAGACATTATAAAACTAGTAAAATTAGGTTGATATCTTCTTTTTAAATTACATATCATTTTGGTAAGCATTAATATTTGTTAAAATTGTCACTCTTGCCTCAAAAAATTGTGTCATTTCCATAGATGACCTTTTCACCATAAAAGTATAAATAGATGGATTAGGATATGTGAATCATCATCCAATTTGTGTATTCATCAAATAAAGTACACTTCAATCTCAAATGATCATTGAATCATCGACTATCTATAAATACAGACAAGGATATCGTATTCCTTAACCTATTATAAAGGTTATCAAATAGAAAATCATCAATGGGAGTAGATATAATCAAAGGTAACCATTCAATGGTGTGATCTTCGTTGCATATTATCAACCCCATTAAATCCAATTATTTCATTATCTCAATTTTACCTTATTTCTCATTCTTATTGATCCAATATATGTTATTATATTTCCACTTTAATCTATCATTATGAATTTTAATTTACCCTTCTTTCCCTATCACCTTTATTCATTTTACAATCTTTTAGGGAGAGGTGATACAAAATTGTAACACTTTTTTTCAAAAAGAAAGATGATATATTTTCAAGCTCCCTCTCTTCACTAATTTCATTCTAATTCCATTCAAAAGTAAGGGTTGTTTTTTGTTTCATTAATCTGCATTAGAAATAAATGTATTTTATATTTTATTCATGGATTTTGATAAAACTATAGAATATCCCATTTTTGGTTATTTCATAAAATTAAAACCAAGGGGATATATATCCCTATAACGCCTCTGTTTGAGGAGGATACATAAAGGAAGTTCATGTTCTATTTGAAAAAAATATTATAAAAATATTTAATTTTTATTTTCATTCTAAAATTACATTTCACCAATGTTTTCTCCTAATATATTTATTTTATATCCTGCTATGATTACCTTTGATAAAATAAATTTCATTCATTTTATTACTATGTATTTTATAGCCTCATTTTACATTTAAATTTAATTATTAAAAAAGGAATCCACCCATATTTATATTTTCCATGTTTATATATTGGTATCAATGGGGAACTACATTTAATATCAAAAATTTAATTTTTTGAGAAATCGTATTTATTTAAGATAATATTAAACAATGTCATGAATTTTTTTATGGAATCTTATTCAAAATTTCATGATGAAATTTTCAATAGAACAAATTAATCTAATTTAAAAAAGAAGATGAATACTTTATATATTAGAATTAGTTTTATTGTTTGGAAAATGAGTATGCATCAGTATGTTCCCATAAATGAATATGAAAAAATTGAATCCAAATGATGTAATAAATTTTTATCATGATAATAAATCAATGAATTCATTACACTATAATCGTTATATAAATAAATTCAATAATGTTTCTTGTTGGAAAAATTCATATAAAATATTGACAATATTAGAAGTAACACATATAGTATCCTATATGTAAATATAGTAGATTCGATATGTATCATCATGATTTTGATAGTTTTAATATGTATCAAAAAAATATATTAATAGATGTTTTTTGAGATTTAGTAATTTTTTCAATGGTATAAAGTCTATCAGTTATATATTTCTTACAAAAATGTTTGTGTCAAAAATACTATGGGTTTTACCAAGTTCTTGAGGAAAAAAGTCATAATGAGTCATGAACCCAAAGATGTATAGATTATGGTTGTTTAATTACTCATAATATCTTTCTGTACATATGACAACATGGTGAAAATATGAGATAAAATGAAGGAAATGATGATAAGGAATCCCAGAAGAATAGAGTGTTTAATGAAATCCAAGATGGTAATTTTTCTGAAAGTGTCACTGGTGATGTATGTGGACTTGAATAAAATTATTCAATGGTGTAGAAACTTCTAATGAACAAGAAATCATCTTTTTGTTTAATATATTATGATAAAATTTATGTTTTGATTGTGACATGTTATCAACGAAATATAAAATTCATATAAGAATAGAATATCGTATCAATAATAGATTTAAAAGAGCTAATGAAAGAGATGAATGATCAGACTATTTCACCAAAGATTGACTCATCATCCTCAAGTGACTATAGTAAAAATATTCCCATGGAAGAGGTAGTGGAATTTTTCCACTTAAATTCACAATCTTCTTCCACTCAATATTTTTGTCATTGCACTTCTTCTTATTTTAGTCCAATAATCGACGAGGATATTGAATAAGATCATAATAAATTAGAAAATTCTTTTCATCATCTTTATTATTATATAAAGAGAATGAAAATAAATATATGAATATTTTAATAAGAAAAATCTAGTTTAAATTGGAACTGACTTATTTTAAATGAAATGTTTTTGATGGTTTTGAAATTAAATAATCAACATGATATTGATGTTTTTAAATATGAACGTATTGATCTCTAAATCCATCTTTAAAAATTCACCCAAAAATATAAAATATTAGTACAATCCTTTGTTCTCAATGTTTTGAAATAAATAATCACAGTTTTGGTTATTCCATGAATAATGGAACCTATTAAAAAAATTAAAAATATTATGAATGGTGTTTCTAAAAATAAATATTAAAAATATTATCTTAAATATGATACATTTAATTTATGAATGTGATTATAATTTTTTTTTGATATTTTAATATCATGATATTTAAAATTCAATGTTATGTTTGATAATGTAAAGGAAATGTTTCATCATAGTTTAAAAAATCAATGAACATAATTATTTAAATATGAATCCTATAACATATTCATTAAATAGAGGTTATGAAAAATATTTACTTCTTCATGATATACTTGTATTTTTATTACTGAATATGATTTTTTAATTTATATTTCCGGATAAGTCACTAAATTTTTATTAAATTCATTTGATGATGACAAAATAATTTCCTTAAAAATGATTTTCATTTTTATTTCTGTGAAAATATTATAGATTTTTAGAGAACCCCTAGGAAATATATTTTGTAAAATTAATAACATTTTTGAAATTAGAATATAAAAATTATCAACTATTTAATTTTTTTAGACTTTTTATAAATGTTTGTCTTTTAAACGAATAGTGAAAATATATATTTTTATTAAAAAACATATTTTCTATTAATGCATTCATAAATTGAATTTATATTTTTTGTTAAATTTAATATATAATTTGACCTTATTTATAAAAAATTAGCTAATTATAGTAATTTTAAATAATTTTATAATTTGAATTGGTATAATTAATAATTTATAATTAAAAAAGTCATATTTTGGAAATCATTTTTTTCATCAGGTTTTACTAATTTAATTTTAAATAATATTTATCCAATTACATGTTATCAATATTGATAAAAATATTATATATTTACAATCCTGATCTTTAATTTTTTTATATCGTCCCCTTTTATATTTGGGAATTATGAAAATCAACTTTAGAAAATTTGTGTCACCTCTATAATGGTAAACACGGTATTTTAGGTTAAAAATAATATCATAATGACCCTAAAATGTCACCAAAACACTGAATAATTTATCTGGATAAGTATATATAACACAAAACATCATAATGTCGAATATATGGATATTTTTCAAATTTTCCATGATTTTGACCTTTATATTATCTTATATAATGAAAAGCGAAACATATCATTTTTTTTATTATTGTCTCTAAATTTTCATAAATGGAGTTAAATAATGTATAATTTAATTATAAATATTAATTGTAGTCACATGCGTGTTTTTTTCATCATTTTAATTATTTGTGGCATTTAGTAATGAAATAATTACCTTAAATGCTTATTCAATACTGAAACAGTGTTTGCGCAAGAAGTAGAAAAATCAATACATTGACGTTAAGAACTCTAAAAAATTATTTAAACGATTTGTATTTTCCCAAAAAAATTAAATAATTACACCATATTTTTTGTTATATAAATTATTATATTTGTATTAATTTCCCTTCATGTTTATTTTCAATGTCAAATTAAATTATTAGATCCAAAATTGACATTAATGATATTTGATTATAAAAAATGTTTTATAAAAATATTTAAAATATATAATAATGTTTTATTCATCAATTTGATTAAGGTATTGTTTATTATATACTCTAAACTCCATTTATGTTTATTTTTTTCCATTTAGAGTAAATATATTGTCCCATAAACTGAAAAAATAGTTTAATTGTAGTAATCATCAAAAAGATTTATTAAGGATTAAAACAAAAAAATAATATTGAGAACATCACCTAAACATGTTGAAATATTACATTATGAGAGTATTTAAACCAAAACTATTAATTTATTATTATTCAATCTGTTGTTATCCATTTGGATATTAAAATTAATTTTATTAATTTAATGTTTTAACTATTTCATGGAGTTCCCTTCCTCTATCTTATAATTGGGATCCTCCTATTCTATATTATTCACTCATAATAAGACTTTTTATTGTAACGATATACTAATGTCACTTACATACAACACTTAACCCTAATATAATACTTGGATACATCATAATATCAATATATATAATATTTTGGTGTAAACATCATGATTTTTTCCTAATAAGAGTTATGGTTCATAACCAAGCATCATTGTTTTATCTACTATTATATATCATTTAAATATTTTTAAACCATGAAAAAATATAAAATATTTTAAATTAATTATAATTATATTTTATTATTTAAATTTTATTACTTATATTCATTAACTCTTCCATGAAATGAGAAATGAAACTATCATTTTTGTGTGGATGACTATCGCCTTGCAAACCTATGTAATTAATTTTTGATCACCATCTCCCACAAATATTTATAATAATAGATTCATTTTTTATATATATTATATTCATGAAATAATTTTAATTTTTCTGACATTATATATCATATAATTTATTTCCCTTATGTCCATTGAATAAGGATAACTCCATTCACGCGTACGTGTGGAATATACCTCCATGAAGTGATATGATTAATTTTCTATAACTGAATCACTTAGATGGTATATATAATTGTTTTTAAATAATTAGTATGTTATTTATGAAAAAAATTTAATTATTCGATGAAAAAAATAATAATTACTTTCTTTCAATATTGATCATTCACAATTGAAATATTACTCATGCGTAGGTATGACCTACCGTCTCTATGAATGTTACATAGCTTATTTTTAAAACAATTTTTCGTATCTATTTTTTAATATTAATTAATGAATAGAAATTATAATTATCGCATGATTATTGTTCTGGTGATTCTATAGTAGTGGAATATTTGACCATAGTCATCCCACTAAATCCATTTAGGACATATGAGTTAAATATTGATAAAACATCATCCATGAACATAATTGATGGATTAAATTATTATAAAATGATATAAATTAATGATAAAAATTAAAAAGGTTACTAATAAAGTATGTAATTAATATAATTTTATTATTAGTAAGATTAATAATGTATGTGAATATTATTACTCAAGTTGATGTACATTTTACATTAAAAACACATTTTATAACGTTTTAATGATTTATTTTTTTTATACTTTTTCATATATATAAATAATATAAAAAATATTATAAGTATGTTTGTATACTGATATATATGAATTATAATACACATAATTTTTTAGTTTTTTACATTCTTTCAAAGGATTACAAATACTATATTTTTTGTCATTCATTGACTTTCTTAATAATATATTAATTAAATGTTTTATTTTACCATATATAGCCATAAAATTTCCCTCCAATGTAACCGTTATTTAATGTTCATACAAACTTTTTATTCTTATATTTATTATTCAATAAAAAAACCCATTCACCTGTTTTGGGAATTTATATTTTTTTTAGAAAAAGTGTCTTTATTGGAAATGTTATTTCGAAATCACAAAAAGTTATTCATATGGATTTAAAAGAGTTTTCCAAGGGTTTTATTCGTGACATGATCCATGGTAATTTTTTATGATATTGGGTGAGAATGATATAGATCTTGATTATAGGTGAGCCTGATATTTCTTTTTAAGATGGTTTATTCTATATAGCACTCCAGAGCATTGGAAATTTATTTTAGAATTCGTATGTATAATTATTCAATTTTATAATCATTCAATAAAGGTTATATGAATATGATTTATCTAGTAACCAACATAAATTTTCTCTTATTTCTTATGATTTTTCACGGAAATAAATTTATTTCAAATGGTAACCTATAAATTTAATTTTAATGAGATAATTATTCCTATTTTTGTGTCAATGGTATGTACTGATGTAAAATGATTATAAAGGGTTACTTTTTTTAGTAAAACTTAATATTTATGATTTTTTCTCTATATTTTTTTAAAAAATATTTTATGAAAAAATTGGGATGTTTATTTTGATTCTATGAGTATGTAAATTATTATTGGAGGTCGAGGTTATTTTTGTTAATGGAAAACTCTATTTTATGATATCACAATTTTTTAAATGACCAATCTGTTTATTCATTCTTTTAATATGTTTCTTAATATGCTTATTGGGATCATAAATTATTTCAAAATTATTTTCATGGTATTTTTGGATGAGTAATAACAAATAAAAATTCAATTTGAATGTCATTAATATTTTTCATGAATAAAAATTTGGATTCATTTTAATGGTTTTGATTTTTTATAAAAATGAATATATAATATAAGTGTCCACTTTGAAACATATGAGTTTTTTATGGTTCATGAATTAAATCTATAATACTCTAAGTAATAAATATCATTGAGATTGAAAGAAGGTTAATTATATTCTAAAGATACTAGAATGTGAAATATTTTAGGCTCGGTGCTTATAGTTAGTATCAGAGAAAAAGTATAGATAAATATAGATGGTATGATATTATTGAAAAATAATTAAAATTAGTTTATATCCAAAACGTTTTTTATGTCAGGGATAATTATTGTTTTTTGGATACGTCAATTTAATATAGGATAAAATGTATTAGGATATTTGGGTCTTTACCCTCATTATAAGATTCTTTATTATGATTTCATTTATATTCACACACAATCTATTTAGGTTTTAGTAAATGAATGGTTCTTGGAGAAACCAATGTAATAATATATGTAAATGAAAATGTGGTGGTTTTATAAATATGAAACCCAATGGAATTAGAGAAATAGTGAAAACCCTCTGTTTTATTCTTAATTAGCTATCACGAGTAATGATTAACAACATGAACCTCAGTGAGATTCCTAGACCAAAAAATAAGATTTAAATGATGATCCATAGATGTTCAAGAGGTAAAATAATTCAATGGTCGATGTTTTCGAAATGTGATACTATGTACAAATATAATGTCTTGAAAAAAAAAGAAGATGTTTTTATGTGGTAAAAGAGGGAATAAAGAAATAATAAACTAAACAAAAATGGTGTGATCAATTAAATCATTAAAGGAGAATAAATATATATACAAAGTATCAATTTAATGTTTTAAAATTGGGTATTATGTAAATTATGGAAATCAATGTACACATTTTAATGCATAATAATGTGATCAGAAATACAATATAGATAAATGTTTACTAATGACTAATTCCATTACGGTCGAATATAAAGAAATAGTAAATAAAAAATTAAACGTTTAACTTATTTATTTTCTAATGTTTTGAAACCGTTGAATATTAAGAAATCATTAATATTTTTGTTTTTTATGAATGATGAATTAAGGAATAATATAGAAATCATTTTTAATGAATTTTGAAGAATATTTGATGAATAAGGTGTCTATATATAAGGATTCAAGAGTTACGATGTAGAGGTAAATTTAAGAATGATCATATGTTTAAAAGAAATTACTATATTTTAACTTTCTATGTGATGGAAATAATTTTGGAGACATTTAATAAGATTTTATTTATGATTAGGGTACATTAAACCTTATGTATTACATGAGGAAATGTTATTTGAGGAATAATTCCATTTTATTTTGTGGACATAATTTTAATGGTATTTAAAATATATAGGTTTTATATGATCCATGATGATTTGGTTAATTTTTATAGGTATGTTATAAGAATTATATTAATATAGTTTTAGTAAAAATGAGAACTTGTCACTACTAGATAGGCTACAAGGAGTTAACCCATAAACGATGGATGACATAGTTGTAACACCTACCACTTCCCCATTTGATTTCATGGTTCATAAGAAATAAATTCATTAATGATGTGATAGATAAATATTTATTTCATTTTGGGAACCTATGTTTTATATTATATATACCCATGGAATTGAAATGTGATTTAGTTTTTAAATGGTTAATTTTATTACAGAACATGTTCACCATTATGGGAAACTTATATGGATTTGGTAAATTGGCTATTTTAGATAATATTTGAGGGTAAATGGTTAAAATAATATTTTTAAATACAATATGATTTTAATTTAGATTTATGTTGACTCTATTTATTTATTGAAATTTTTATCATATCTTAATGACTATATGTGTAGAGAATATATATTTTTTTGGTATATAACATTTGAGTAATAAACATTAATGGTGAGAAAAATATAAATTAACATTTAACAAAATTGGGACAAATGTACATTACATATTTTTGTTTCAATAATAGTCTATAATATTTGGAACAATTTTAGGGTTATTTTTTTTAAATGATCTTTGTTGAAATTTGGGTGTTTTTATTTTTCTTTTGGTGATTAATTAATTATTTAACTTTGGGAATTATTTAACATTATGTTATTTATTTTGGGTTTGATTAATGAACAAATCATGGAGGAATATATTATTATCATTTTGGGGAATTGTGTGATATATTAGAGGTTTATTTTAGTGCTTTAGGTATAAAAAATAATCTTCAATAGTAATCCATTATAGAAAAAGATGAGATTGTGGTTGAAATTTATTAACGGATGAAATTATACTTATCAACTTAGTATAATATCTTATCTTATTTATTATATAGAAACATAGTTCCTATACTCTAGGAATTTGATCTTCAAAAAAACATTTATCATATAAACTTCATTTTTTATGAATATTTGATATTCTTCACACCTCATTGGATTGTGTATTTGTGGTCACTGACTTTTATATGAATATTCAATTCCTTATGATCAATGTTCTCTATAACTCTCCATAATTATATTGAAAATATTATTTTCTTCAATTTCCATATTTCATGTTATAATTATTTTTTTACTATTTGGAAACATAGTTGTTTGTTATCTTATATGATTATTGCACTTCCATTTCAACCATTTTAAGGGGATATCTTTTTAACCAATTATACAATGTCATTTTACACAATGGATTTTTCAAATCTAAAACCCTTGAATACAAATAAAAAGGTAAAAATTGTAGAATGAAATTTGTTAAACATGGATTATATAATATCTTGACATTTTAAATATAATCCATTCTTCGATAGTGTATACGAAAGAAAACATCGAGTTTTGACAAACCTAGGATTGTTTTTTGTTCTTATTTAAATATGATCACTATAACCTAGCAATTTAATTAGAATATTTGAAGAGGATTAAATGATTTATTCATAAATCTAATGTTCCATGTAAATATAAATTTATTTAATATTTATTTTCAAATCAGAACACAATTTTTATACAATTTATTCAATGCAACAGATTTATGTTTTCTTCTAAAATAAATTTTATGACATTTTTTACGATAATTTTATTACTAATTTCTAGAAATTTTATTAAAAATATTTGATTAAAATAAATAAAATTTTGATATCATTACATAAAAAATATCTTATTTATATATTTTTATATTTTTTTTTGAAAAGATTGATTTTTCAGTGAATAGTGAAAATATGGATTTGGTAGAAAATTAAATTTATTTTAATCTATATAGAATCTAAAACAATATACTATATTTTTTTTACAATTTAGAATGTTAATTTCGATTAAAAATTATCCAATGATATTTTGTTAAACAATTTTATAATATAATTTGGATTAAAACATTTTTATACTTAAAAAGACATGTTTCTAAAATACATATTTTTATCACATTTTGATAGTTATTATTTAAATTAAATTTTATAACTTCTGTGATTAAATAATTTCAAATTGGATTCAATATTGATAAATATAATGAATTTTATTTTAAATATTTTCATTTTATTTTTGGTCATTGTCAATAATAACCTTAGTAAATTATGTCACCTTAGTAAGTGTAACTTCGGTAATTTAGGGTTGAATTACCTTCATAATGGAAACTAAAAGTCTCCAAAACTTGTCTTAAATTTTTATATTATTATAAATAATTCATAAACATTAAAATTTATAATATATGTCATTTTCAAATTTTTCCATTATTTTGACATATATATTATTTTATATAATTAAAATTAGAAAATGTAATTCTCATTATTTTATAATATAAATTTTTTTGACATAGAAATAAAAATATGATATATTTTTTTATAATTATTTATATGAAAGATAAATTTCCTTTTATCATGTTAATAATTTTTAAATTTTAGTGATGAAATAATTAGAGTAAATGCTTATGCAACCATGACACGGTTCATTCTCAAGCAGTAGAATAAAACAATAAATGATTTTAAAAATTATAAAACATGTCTTATTGAATTTATTTATAGTGTAAAAATAATATTATAAATTTATATAAATACTTTTGGGTCTATTAACAGATTATATTCTAATTATTTTACAATCAAGTTTGTTAGAAATTCAAACTAAATGAATAGTTCAAATATATAAATTAATGATATTTTTTAAATAAATAATTTTTTATCAAATTATTTTAGATTGATAAAAATATTATATTATTCTATGTGAATGTTATATTGTAGTTAATATCAACAAAGGTCCATTTTGGTTATGGTTTCCACTTATAGAAATTATATTCACCAATAATGAGAATACAATATTATTATCTTTGTAATCATTATATGGATTGATACGGGGGGTAAAAAATGATAATGGAGGTAAAATATCCTAAAATTAGATATATTTTACATAACGATATTTTTTAAATCCATAATCATTCAATATTCTAAATAAGTTATTTTTGAGCAATTTGTACATGAAAATTAATTTATATTAATTTAATATTTTCAGTATTTAAAAGACATCCCCTAACCTGTTATAAAAGGGAACATATTATACTCTTTCAGTAACACTTAAAATAATTTTTATTTATCCTATACATGAAAATATACCTTTCTTACTTACCACCCCATGTCTTAAATTTTTTATTTCGAATATAAAACCACTATATAAAAGTGTTTTGTGTAATCATTAAGAGGTTTTCTGAAGAATAGTCATAGTTATTGACAAAGAAATTTTGTTTTTATAATCTTACCTCCTTATAAGTTTGTTAAAAAAATAAAGTATAAAAAATAATTATATTAAATATACTTAAATTTTGTTGTGATAATTTAATAACATATAACTATCTCCTTGTTAATCAAATGAGAAACACAATTTCCATTCTTGTGTGTTGTGGACCAACACATCACTAACTGATGTCATTTTTTCCAATGATTTATCTAATGACTTTAAATTGATTTAATTAATTTAAATATATGGTCATTTTGAAATATCTAATATTTTAAAAATATAATATAACATATGATTTCTTACCTATTCTTCCATAAAAAATGATAATGCCGATTGTGCATATATGTGTATTACTGCATTCATGAAGTGATGCTATTCATTTTTCATCACCACGTCATTAGAAAATTATATATAAATGTATTTAAAAAATTATTTTGTATTTATAATATAATTTTATTTATATTATGGAATAATAATATTTACCTTTTTCCCACAATGATCGCATAAAAATGGAAATGTTAGTCATGCATACATACGACCTATTTTCTCGATGATTGTAATGTATTTAATTTTTCCAAACTACTTGTCATTTTTTTTGAAATTATAATTGTTGTAAACAAATTATAATTATTTTCTAATAATTATTCTACAGATAGTATAAGTAAAGATATGTTTTCCTATAGTTTTATGATGTACTTATATCTTTTAACACATAAAAGTATCATCCAAGCCCCTAACATATTTACTCCATAATACATCCTTTTACAACGTTTAATGATTGATTTAGCTGGATTCACAATTAAATCCTTTTTCCAAATATGATATAGTAGCATAAATATCCAATACAAATTGATTTCCATTAAAGGTCTGGTCTTTGGGGAGTTTTAGTGTATTTTACAATATTAAATTTGGATGACATGTTATAGAATTAAATAGAGGAATTACACAATTCTCTTACATGGGATGTGTCTCAAATGATAAACTATATATACATCAAATTTAACTCCACGTTCAGAATATTTTTGTAAACAATATTTTTCCATATATAATACACCCCCTTTCCAATGAAATAGTTCTGAATGCCTCAACCATGGAAGATAAACCCTTTAATGTGGAAGATTCTATAAGCCTCTTTTATATCTCATACCATTCCTTTACACTATATATGACGTATATCATGACTTAGGTATACCTTATGTCATATATCCTTAATTTACACTATAAGAAGTGTGGGTTTTTTCTTACATCATAATTTCATCATTATGCCAAAAAATCTATAGCCCTAATTTTATGTCGTAAGTCCTCTATATGTCACATATTAAGTGCATTCCTATGGCCCCTAGGAGATTTGTTTCTTAAAATTATGTAATTTGGATCTATCTCCTAGGCCCTATTTTTACTAGAATTGATATATAAGGATTGATGAGATATTGTGGATGTTTTAGTAGTTCATTATGTTATATATTTCATATGGATGGTGTACGAACATAGGATCATGTGATTCCACCCCTGGAAAACCCCGACGTCGATGTAGATTAATATGATGTAGTAATTACATTTCATTCTCGAGCTTATATTTTCTCCTTTCTCCATCATGTGACTATATTTATCAGGATTTGATACCATGCCTAATACTGATCACATGTCTATGTACCCTGTGATGACCATTGTGATATTTAATTTCATGAGTGAAATTATAATAAGTTGTTTCATTTTTTTATTGTGATATAATTAAATTATATATTCTTGTATACAATCATGAAGATAGGTTTTTCCTACATTGATACTAAAAATGTATGTGTGATATCATTGTCTTGGAGGTTTTAATTTTTACTAGAGATTGATATACAATTCTGAATGATTATCCCTTAGTGGGAGAGTGAGCATGATTGTGATGACGGCAATGAGGGACCTAAAGACTAGGTGGAGGTATGATACATCCGTGGATTCATGTTGAGGGTGTGCTTAAGGTAGGCTTGATTTTACAAGTCATATTCAACATGTGAGAGCATGGTCGATGAGTGTACTATATATTATTATCTAGATGACCTAGGTGACATGGCTATCTAGAGGTATAGATGATGCTTTATACCATCGCCATGAAACTATGGTTACACTATTCAAGGCCTAGTGTCATCACTACCAACATCTTCCTTTATATTTTCTATATAAAGATGAAATAGGTAAGACTGGGGGTTTCTAATGGATTAGTTATCAATGAAAAAGTAATTTCAATAATTTTTTATTATAATTTTTCATTTATTATCTCCAATATCATTATTTTTATATACTATAGCACATCAGGTTTGAAAAACTTTGTAGTGTCATACAAAGTCTCATACTCACACCTTATTCGGGAATTAATATGCGCATATATATTTCATGAGAGACATGAAAATTGTATAGACCGTGTTGTGGATATATGAGTAGAGTATTATGTTTTTGATTGTGGTAGAGAGTGTTTTGTATCATTCCATTGATAATTATTGGTTTATTTATCTTCTTTCAATACTATAGATAGCATTCCACATTAGGAGATCTACATTATATATAATGTAATCCATCATTATTATTTTTCATTATTAATATAATGATTTATGGTTATTCATTATTTGTTATCTATTTGTCATATAGAACTACATGAACTAGATTGCACACTATCACCGTCATTGTAAATAGTCCCTTTCTTCAAGTTGGAATAATCTTGTGTATAGGGAGGAAAACGTTTGGTCATGTGGCATTATGGCTCAAAAATAGTGGTTTGGGACATTTTTATACAAAGTTGAATCCCTGAACTAGTAATTTTTAAAATTTATTTAAAACATTATTTTTTTCAATAGGATATAATGGATTTAATATAGATGGGACCCCAGAAAAAGATCTATATATGTGTCTGTCCAGCACTATATAGTGGACCTCTATGTTTTTATAAAACTAGGAATTATATATTGATTTTTCCATTTATTAAAATAATATCAGTGATGCACATGATATTGATATGAGATTTTTGATATTTCAGGTATGTTCATGCATCATAACTAGGAACGTAGGATCATGTGTTATATATATATAATTCATTTTATAGGACCGAAGTAGTTATTTAGTAACAATTCATTGAATTGTCCTACCTTTTCATCCTAGTTTCATTCACATTGTGATATATATATATATAAATTAATTTTAATGTTGTGTAATATATCATATCTAGAATTTATTAGTCTAATTTATAATTAATTTTTTTATTATAAATCATATGTGTTACATATATCTAGTGATGGAGAAATCAGTTAATGTTATGAGGGTTCAACCTTGGGATAAGGGTAAATGCCATGAAATGCCTTGTGTGATCACAGATACTTGATATGACTTTATTTATTCACAATGTTCTAATTTTTGTTGAAGATACTTCTACAAAGTAGTTAGGTGGGATCATTTACTAGGATGTGTTCTTCATAACCCACTCCCACACATTCCCTAGTGGTGCAGGAAAGGGTTCCTTACCAACAACAATAAAAATACTTGGTGGATTTATCCAAGAATTTCAATATTTATCATCTACTATATTTTTAAAGAAATGAAAGGTAATATAATTCATATGATTTTGGGGACACCATAGGAAGAATAACCAACTGCATCTGGAAACCAATATATAGGAATTTGATGTTGGGAATATTCATGTAGTAAGGACCCAATACGTATTGGTGGAGTGTTTTGGGTGTAGAAGGAATACATTTGGGTGACACCTATGTGGCATTCAAGAACATTTTTTTTCAAAAAATAATTCCCTATAGAAAATATTGACCATGGATAAGAGTTCATGGATAAAAAATAGGCCTCCATGATTTTATCAACAAACACCATAGAATTTACTATGATCATATATCTTTTGTCACTCTTGATTGATAATGTGGATTAGATGGATATAAAGTTATAAATAAAACATCAACCCCACCATAGACATTATGTCTATTTCATTTATTTATCATCATACCAAGAGGTTCTAAGGAATATCAGGACTGTCAAGATTATTTTTTAGGGGGGACGAGAACCTTATCTTTTCCCCTCATTAACTACTCAAAATGATGGACCTCATGTTGATGCCACCAGTTTCTCTTCTGATGGAATAAAGAATAAAGAATTGATATAATATATATATATATATAATGTGTGTTCAAAAGTTTAAAATTTTTGTTCCATATGTTGGTGACCATAGTGTTTCAAATTTGGGATGTTTAGACATGGTAAATGGGTATACCAAGTATAACCCGAGTCACTGTTAGTAGTGTGCTATGATTGGATATCTCTAGTGGTTTTGTCACCGATCTTAAGATAATATACATAGATAGTATTTACTATGGAACCAGTGGTCATTAAACAGTTCATGGAAGCAGACCCAGAATATACATTCACCTTAGAGACAAGGTCGTAAGGCTATGCTTCATCATATTTATACTATGGATCATACTCTAGATGATGGAATAGAGTGTCTATCTTCATTTATATTTATATTATTGATCACATACACATTGTGTACTACTTCATATTTTTCATGTGCATCTCATTCTTTTTTTGGAAATGTAGTTACTATTATTGACCTACATGTTATGTTATATTCCAATGTAGTCTCCCTTGACACACACTTGGGACTGAATGTGTACTATATACAACAATGCCAAAAGTATTAAATATTTATCACATGTAATGGAAATATATTTTAGTATATGATATTGGAGATGAAAAATGTTTAAGTGATTCTCGTTATATATTTTTATGATGAAATTTGAGATTATGTAGAAATTTATTAGGGGTGTGTGTTGTTCAAATCACAAAAGGGATAAAATTACATGATGACTAGAGAGTGGAAATTGGGAGCATGCAGAGTTGGGATAGACCAGAGGAATCTGGGGAACATCAGAATAAAAATGGAATGATTGGATCTATCATTGAAATTAATGATATCCCTCTCATATTATCCTCTAGTCATAGAGCTATATGAGGAATTATTTTCTAATTATTACATGTGACATCTTCTAAAAATGGGTTATTTAGGATATTTAGCATATAATGGGTGCTCAACCATTTTCTATACCCATATATCACTTGGAATTGACCATGATGGATGAGATAATGTACAATTGGATGATTTAGAGAATAAATTCTTTATCGTATTGTGTACTTAACCATGTGGTTCACAAGTATTGTTCACCGAGAAGAAGGATGATAGTCTTTTACTCTCTATTGATTATTAAATGGTGAACCAAGTGACATGGTAGAACCAATATTATTTTCATAGGAGTGATTATTTTTCTATTATAAATAGAGATCCCATGGGATAACCAAGGGATATGTTCAATTCATATATCATTTGTTGTTAGTTAAAGATGATGGCATTGAAAAGTCAACATTTTAGAGAAGATATGGAATGTATTAGTACATGGTTATGTCGTTGGGATTGAAAAGTTCTTATACAGTGTTGATAGAACTCATGAATATGATATTCCACCCATACATGGACACATTCACTCTAGTGTTTGTAAAAAAAATCCTAACTCACTCATAAACTACAAAGCATCATGATTGAAAATAACAGACAATCATATGTATAATTCAAGCACATCATATTTATGAATTTTTTTGGAAGTGTTCCTTTTGGATTCCATAGTATAATTTCATTTGGAAAGTGTTGTATGAGATCAGAATATATATGTATTCAATGAAGTTTGAGGTTGTCATGTCTGGGACAAATCCTTAATATGTTTTTAAGCATAAGAGATTTCTGGGTCAATCAGGATATTACTTGTTTTTTATTGATGAAATATCCCCTATTTAGCCATTATAAATACACTGTAAAATAAGGGAGTGAAGTTTCAATGGTCAGATCATTGTGAAGAAGCTTTTTTTAACTAAAAGGGAAGTTTTATAAAAATTCCAGTATAGGCAATCCTTAAGCCTATGATTTTTTATTTAGTGTATTGTGATTCATAAGTTGTTTTCCTATGATCATTGATTATGAAGAGAGATTAGAACTACAAAAAACATTTCTTTAGATAATATTTTAAAGAAATTTTTTAAAATATCACTATTTAGACATGTTTCTGAAAAAATGCTTCTTATTTAGCAATTACACCTAAAAAACATCCTAATTTTAGTGTCATTTCTTATAATAATAGATCATTTAACATGATTTCATGAAATACATTTCCAATTTAGTGATGTTTCATGAAACAATGACTATAATGTTTCGATGATTCCCAAAAAATGTTGCTGAATTAGAGAATTTTTCATTAAAAGCATCATTAATTTTGAGATGATTGCTGAAAACATCAATAAAAATAGAACATTTTCTAGAAACTCCATAAAAATTATATGTTTTTATGTATCCCATTTACACATATCAATGTAAATATATATTTAGATATATACATATATATAAAAACAAACACTTGAATATATAAACATATATTAATAAATATATATTTATAAATATAAACACATAATCCCATATAATAACATAAATATTTGTATATATTCATATTCATATGTTTATATTTAAAAACACATATATATTTTAAACTTCACCATGTTTTTAGAAAACATGGATATTATAGTGACATTTTAAAAGGTTTTTAAAACAATAATAATTATATATATATATATATCTACTTAAATATTTGTATATATTGACAAATATATTTATACACACAGGCATGCACTAATATATATAAACCAACATATATATAAATAATATATATATATAAACACACATAGATATATATATATATATTATACAAATATTTATATATTAATATAGAAATATGATATATGTAAAATTAAAAACATTTATATTTATAATATCAAATAAAAACATATATATTAAATATAATATAAACATAAAATATAAAATATAAAATACATCATATAAACACATATGTGTAATAAGTATATTAATATATAAATATATAATATATATTTTAATTAATGAAATGTATTTATAAATATAAATAAAATATAATACCATAAAAAATTAAATAAATCCATGTGAGTTGGTTTGTTCTTCAGAAGTGAATTACTATTCAAGTTTTAATTCTCTATGGAGTTGAATTTTGGGCTTCAAATCTTGTTTTTGTGTGTCTATGACTTCTATTAAATGTAAATGGGAATGAGATACGTGGTATGATGATAATAATGAGTAGAGGGTGAGATAGTTATGGAGGTCATGTGCTAGAGGGGAGGATTAATTGGACCACAAAGGGATGAGGTCGATAGAGGGTTGGGGCAGGAAAATATTGTATACTGTGATAAAATGCAGTGGGATGATGTGGGTGTTCATGATGGAACATGACCTGCTTGGTGGGATTAGGTAGGGTACATAAATGGACTGGTATGGGGTTAGGGAAATAGGGTGGAAAAGGATGGTCAGGGTGTGATCTATTTTTATAAAATGTAAATGTTTAGAAAAATAAAAAATATAAATTTTAAAAAAAATATTGATGTATGTTAAAAAAATTACTAACTGATGTTTCCATTACTAAAATATCTAAAAAAATTCAGTAATTGTGGTTTTTAATAGTATGGAGATGACTTTTACTAAGAGTGGGGATTATATGGTGTTGAATGGGGTGGAGGTACTGAATAATACATTTTGATTGTGTGTGGGATGAGGTGGCTAATGGGTGGGCGGGCAAGGGGTTGGGGAAGAGGGTGAAAGAGGATGGACAATGTGTGATATATTTATTTAATTTAAAAATATTAATTATAAAAAAAACTTAAAACAATAAATTTCAAATAACTTTTTTGATATTTTTTAGAAATGTTTTAAAATGAGATGTCTTTTACCAAAGTTATGTATTGGTAAATGAGGATTCATTATATAGTGAATTTTATAAATGTCACTATACTAGATATATTTATAAATATCACTTAATTAGTAATGTTTATTTATCTATGTTTTAAAAAAATGGAAAATGTAAATTATAAATGTTTATAAATTTCATTAAATTAGATACACCTCATTGACAATTTTTTTTAGAAAACATATTTGATGAATTATTGACAAATTAAAATGATTCAAATGAAAAAACATTCACAAATTTTCATTTTTTGGTAGTGTGGGAAGTGGATTATGGGTCTCGTTAGGTACAACACTGTGAATTGAACTACCCTACACATGACATGGAGATGGTATATGTAGTCCATGTTCATAATTATTGGTGACATTATCTCATCAGGATAGAATATTTGTTTGTACATCGAACAAGATCTTTCATTCTATCGTCACACAAAGGGACGTGAACCCCAAAAACAAACTGTAGGTTGATTATCCACAAAAATTTGATGTTGATATAAAATTTTCACTGAGTAAATGTAATGTCATTAAAGATTCCATTTTCAATAAGCTGCTGGTTGAGAGGGAGCTTGGGGACCTATCATCAGAGGAACAATGGTCCATTATGATATTATTAGATAATTGACGGATGGATGAATCAATTGAATGGATTTAAATTATTTTTTATCCCCTGATAGAGAAATATTCTCTTCTATATTAGGTAAAGGATGTACGTGAGACATAACCATGGTCTGTTGTGATGAGGGAATATTCTTTTAATGGATATCCAATAACTGGGATGTCCTCTCTCTATAAGGATGTGATCATGGTATATGTGAGATTAGTAGTTTCTTCTTTCATTAAACATGATCTATTGAGGTATTAACATACCTCTATATGACTATTATATTCTAGTTAAATGAAGATTTACCACGACATCATGTGTTAGTTCTGGATGCCATGTAAAAAGAGAGAAATTTAAGGGACCATATCAATATGCCTTTCATGTCATTGGGTGAAGGGGGAACATTAAAAATGGGGTGGGTTTCTCCATACACTTATTATACCCATATGGAACTGGGAAGATGTCATAATAATCATTATGACAAGGTCACTTGAGAACCCATGGAATCGTGATGTGTTTTGGGTGGTTAAAAATCAGATGAAGAATGTTTCCCACTTTTTTAAATCAATGATAGAGTATCAGATGATGGTTATCAAAACATACCATCGATATATAGACAGGTAGTGCAAGAAAACTATATGCATATTTGAGAATATTCTTCGAGTTTACATAGTATAATTTGGTAGAGTGTGGTATTATTTCCTAGACATCATTTATTTTAAATATAATAACGGTTACTAAACATATATTCTGATGGAACCTTATGATAATATTTTTAATTGGACATATCATTAACTAAATTAATGGATAGAGATGGGTGAGGAATCATATGTGTGTCTGAATATGGTTCAGGAGACCTTATAGAGAGTGGAAGTGATTCATAAGAGGGTAAACACCTCTGAGAGTAGAAAGACATATTATATTTTCTACATGAGGAAAACATTGAAGGTGTCTATTATAGATTATATTTTCCTCAGAATAACACATCATTTGGGGAATATATTTTTTGAGGATTTAGGGAATGTAATCATTTGAATTCTTGGACCTTTTGAGATAACCGAACAGATATGGGATGTGGATTACCATTTTAATATTCCTTCATTCTAGCAATGTATGTATGATCTGTTTCATGTGGCGTAACTATGGAGCTATATACCCAATTTTGTGCATGTTTTAAATTGAGATGAAGTTTATCTAGTGGAGAGGCTTGATATGAGGAGTGAGTTATGTAGTTTTTAGATTAGATTACTAAATTCAGTCTTAGGATTAAGGAACCACTTGTCTAGATTTTGGTGGAAATATGTGGGGTACTAGGTGGATACATGGGAGCAAGAGGTAAGAATATGAGTACAGTGACCTGATTTATTCATACTAAATACATAAAGATGCTTATTTATTCAGATATGTCTTTAGAGGGGGATAATTGTGTAGCCTTATTTTCCCACATGTTAGAAGATGTAATAATATCCTTTATGATGTAAATATATCAGCTAATATCCCAACATATTTATTTCATAATTCATCACATTACACCATAAAAGGCACGATTCATATGGTTTCACACTACAATCCTTTTTTCACATCTATTATAATAGATAGAATAGCTGTTATAAAGAGGTGTTATTTATATGTCTGTTCTTTTGGAGTGATAGTGTCTGTTACAATTAAAAATTCAGATGACCCATTCCAAAAATTAAATAGAGGGGTTACAGGGTGCTCTCACATGGGTTGAGCCTGGGATGGTCCATTATAAACACATCCTCTCCCTCTATTAATTCAATAGATTCCATGAAACATGAATGTACCAAATAGAATACCTCTATATCGATATTTAGTAGTTTTACATATTTTAACTATAAAGGACACACCGTCACTATAAAGGCCACCACACTCCACTTTTACCTTGCATGCATTCTTTTATGTAATAGCAAAATATGATCATGACCTGGTTTTATCATACATTTTATGTTCACCATTTACCCCATATGAAGTTCGACATGGATCTAACATTAAAAGTATGTGATTACACCATAAGATGTTAAGACATGATCTTACACTTATATTAATATTTACATGTTATATGTAGAAAACTCCTCATGTTTTAGAGATATTTTTTGCTCAGTCATAGGATAAGTGGATCTACATAGGTCTTTTTTCTCATTGCCTCTATCTAGAAGCCTTGATGCGGTATTATGGAGTTTCTATTAGTAATTGGAATGTCATTTTTTCCAGTTGGTTTTTGAATGTGGGTCTGGCCAGTGAATAAAATAGAAAATATTTAGCATTACTTCAACAACAGAGTGGTTGGATGATCATAAACCTTATGTGTCCACATTTACACTTGTTTCTATTATATGATTATACTTGTTGGAATTGAATTCCATAATTTATATTATTCAAATGTGTATTTGTGTGTTTTCCATGTGGACCATTATTGTAATTTATTCGCAATGTGATAGAAAAATAGATTGTTTCTAGGTTTTATTATTATCTCATTCCATTATGCATGATGTTGTATACTAATGGGGATATGCCTTGCCTATTTTTGTGTTCACCCTATATGTTTGATACTATTTCAATGGAGGATTTTATTTTTATTAGAATATTGAGACCAATATGACAAATTAACCCTTAGTGGGGGAGTGTTATTTATTATGATAATTGTGATATAAAAAGGGGGAATAAAGGTAGAGATAGAAAGGTAGCAATGTATAGGTACAAAAATAATCATCTCTACCCCTAAAAAGATGGAATAAAAATTAGACTGATACCCAAACACATGATCCTAAAAAACCCAAATGGAAAAGAATGGGTTTCTCCATATCATAGACCATATAAAGTTAATGAGTGATCCTTAGTCTCCGAAGGTCCACTTCTAATTCACAACATCCTGTATAACTAAAAAAGAATCTATTTAGAGTGGTGTGCTCCTCGCCACTATGCACTACATATAAGGGAGCCACAATTACAAACCTCTTAATAAAAAAAACATCTCTACAATATGATTAGAGGGGTACTTCACCCATAACTGCACCCTAAAACCAAGGGTTCCAAAACCCTAATGGAGTACCCACACCCTGTCAGATCATGAAGATGAGGGAGTATCACTCTGTAGATAGAGAACCTATTCCCTTATAGAGTACGAGGAGTACTTACTATATCATTATGAAGAATATTCGAACCCATGCCCAAATATGATTGGTATGTAATTAACCTGAAATATATTTGACAGAATGGGTAACCTACAACATGGTGATATTGGGAAGTACATACTATGAAATCTCTTTGGTAGAATGGAGAACCCACACCTTAGTGAATCACAGGAGTACTGATAGAAATATCTCTCGGATAATCATGTATGATTACTTCCATCATCAATTAGAGTTGAATGAGTAATAATACTATAAAAATATCACATTGTATATTGTGTTCCCTAACGAAGTCAACCATCACATTTTACATATATAATTAATCTGGATAAGCTACTAATGGTCCAAAATACATGTCTAAATGACTAATACATGACAGTAATAAATTTATGTCGGGAATACATGATGTGTATGGGGATCCACATGACATGTGACCCCACCTAATTACATGAACATGTTCTCCTCTATACATATCATAGAATCCATGTCATATTTTGTAACACCCCAAGATTTCATAGTAAGTTATTTTCTTTAAATTCAATATCTTGCGCTTCACAAAACACCGAGTTCGAGCGCACCACGACTTATCAAACTAGTCGTTCAAAAGAGGTTATGAAAATTACTGACTGGATTTTGAATTTATTATAACCCATATAAATTAAACTTATGTATTAGTTGTTTCTTAGACATATTATAAGAACAAATTCAATTTTTCAGATGAAAATTTTATTTTTTTAAAAAAAATCAATTTTACCATCTTTTAGTGGAGAACCCTTTTTAAATCCAATATTTGACCCTTTTCATATTCCTTTTGACAAAATAAAATTCTTCTTTAGAATCTTGACATCAAAATTTACTTTTGATAAAATTTCGGTATTTTTCAAATAATATTCATTTTTTATAAATAATGAGAAATACTCTTTTTTTATTTAAAACTACTTTTTAATATAAATTATTTATATAGTTAGATTATATTTTAAATTATTTTGAAGTCTAATTAAATTATATTTTTATCCTTTAATCCAATTTTGGTCATTGTAATTAATTTCACTTTGAAATTATACATAAACAAGTGTCAATCTTTTGATAGTTATTGTTTCTTAAAAACATGCTATTAATTTTGAGAAATTAAGATTTAATTTTAATTTAATTAATCCAAAATATATGTTTTTAATTTGGTAAAATATACATAATTTGTGAATTTGGAATATCAAATATAGCATAGGCTAAATTATTGGTATTTTTTTTGAAAAAACATCAATTTTTTGATAAATAGTGAAACCACTATGTAATAGTTAAAAATCCTAAATATTCATTTAAAATTTTTTTTACAGCATCTGTGAATTGAATATTGAAAATCCGTGATACATGGTTGTTATTTGTAAGTAAAATCTGGTTCAATAATATGGAAAAAATATTTTGTGAATAGTAACTACTTACTTTTATTTACCATGGTTATAGGTAAATAGGGTAATTCAAGGTAAAAAATATTATAATAATAAAAAATTACCTTAACCCTTGTCCTAAATTTATTGGATGATTAATAGTCGACCATGTTCATACATGTTTCTATTTAGGGACCCCATGGAGTAACTTAAGAATGGTAATGAAACTTTATTTTAATTAACTTAATGTAAAGAAAAAACTGACATTAACAAATATCATTTAGTATCTCAATTTATACATGGAGTTATATAAGTCATCCTTTAGAATATAAAAAATCGTTGTAAATATATGAAAAATTTTCAACATTATGTAAATTTTTTAATAATTTTTTGAAATAAATTAATTTAATTATTTATGATACCATAGTGATGTAATATTTTCCTCATTAATAAATGATTTAAATATATAAGATTATTAATATTAAAACAATATCCAACACCTATCCAATTTTTATTGGAAGATATTATTTCGAACATGAGTCATATTATATTCGAATTTAATTAGTTTTGGACCTTTAGAAACCAAATTTCAATACATAATAAAATAATATTTCAACACATTCTTAAAGACCCCCCCCATAAAAGGAAACCACTTATAACTCATTCCACACACCTCTCAAGCCCCATGTCACATCCAAACCCTGCCCAAATAATTTCTCAAGACCCCCCTATTCCTCCTAGAAGCCTTACCTTAGGCAGAAGGCACTTCATGAAGTCCTTTTGGTTCAAGCCAAAGGAAGATTCCCAAATTTATGGTAACACTTTCTGTTAAATTATTTTGTTTTATTTTGTTTTATTTTACTTCTCCAACCCCATAAAATCTTTTTATTATTTTATTTTATAACAACACCGGTATAATCAATATAATATAATGATTTTATGAGAAGGATTCAAACTACACTTACACACACCTCCATCTAATGGGTGAAGAACATTCAGTTTCTGCTGATGGAAAACTAACGCTCGTGAAACGATGATTGTCCAATTATCTCCTACCACCTCCCATGGTGACCATTAAAAGAGCCCTGTATTTATATATGATATATATTAAATTTTTATTTTTTCATTATTCTTCTGTATTTTCGATTTATATCCTAATTTTATGGTTTCCATTATGGGTAAAATGTGATAATTTCATTCGAGGAACTGCGGACTACGACCCCTTCAAAATGATATGACTCATTAAAGCCTAATGAGGGGCTTATAAAGGATGATTATAATGATATTATGTATTATATAATACTATAATTATAATGTAACTACGTATCATTATGTTTTAAATCCAATAAAATACAAAATAAAAATGAAAGTAGCATTCATGCGTACGTACAACTAACCATCTCGATGAATGATACAGTTCATTTCTTATCTCCAAATGATATGTACTGTTATAAATACATATATATTCTAGTTATATAACATATATATGATATCTAAATCATGTACATCATTCTGGAGATATTTTTATTTTGAACACATGGAAAATTGTAATTATAACAAATTCATTTTTGACTTTAGTTCCTAACAATGATGAAATATCCAATATGAACTCAAATAATTAACTAATTGTTATAGAAAATTAATAATTTTTATAAAAGGAATAATAAACTTGAATAATTTTCTTAATCAAGTATAAATTTACTTAAGTTTATTATTCAAGAAGAACATGAAACATACAAGACAAATCGTATTTGAGGTAAGGGGTTTCTTATCTCACTTTTAATTTCATGGTATTTCCATTGTTCGACACTTATTAATTAAATATGGTGTATTTTGTACATAAATTTGATATATATTATCATTATTCTCTTTATATTAATGATATTATATGAATAATTTGATGGTTATTAACTTTTGGTCACACGACACGATTAATTACAACGTGGTAAGGAGCTTTCATCACACTTCTTATTTCCGTGAGATTCAAGCTATATTGGACACTATTTCCTTTTGTGTGGTGTATGTACTTCCCATTATTGTATTCATGGTGTAATATTATTTAATATATGGGTATTTACAATTTCATTTAATAATATTTCTTTCATGGGTTGTATGTTTTGTGACTTACCAAAATGGAAAGGAAATTTTAAATTTCAATTTCCACTCATTCTGCTTTACACATACTTAATTGATTATTTTACTCCAAGATTATGTATGGAATAAATAATTATTTTTTATTTAGTAATTTCCACTCCTGTTTGTGTGGATATAATTTTTATACACATAATCACACCATTTATTATTTCTCAAGTCATTGATATGAACTAGATAAGAGTAATTTTAACTCAAACACCATATGTTGAGTTAAACATCCAATTCAATGGTGTTGTTTTTACAAGAATATGTGTGAAGGTCCTCTGATTGATCTACACTGAATATTCAATCATATTGAGTGTATATATATTTTTTACACATAATTATCTCATTTATTTGTCCTTTACCTAAGGATACCGTCTTTATAAGAGATTTCATCTCAATTTATATTCCATAGAGACTTCTTTGTAGTTATATGAAAATTTACTTTTATATGATGTATATAATGTAATTTGACCTAGTATATCATTAATACATTTATTCCCATGATATTATAATGTTTTTATCACCTCAATAATTTTTATTCAAGCGTCTCTCTTTTGTTTATGAACTCTAACTAAAATATCATTTTAAATGTTTTAAAGATTTATTATTCCAAATAATTCTCATTAATGTCCATGTTATAAAAATGTTTTTAAGGATTTATTTATATGGGAAATAATTTTTTAAAATTAAAATTCATATTAAAAGTTTTATAGTGGTATGGGTCACTTTGATTTAAAAATCCATTTTAAACAGGTTCTTGATAATTTTTGATACTTTTAAATGTTTTCATGAAAAATGGAGACATTTCTCTCAAATTGAATAGATGATTATATTCATCTATGTCAATATCCTACATTATTCCTTATTGAGGATGATATATTATAATATGATCTTCCATATTGAATTTAATGTGTTATGTTTGACTATGGATGGGATATTTTTATACCATTCATGGTTTGTGGTTAAAATATTGACATTTCATATGCTTGTTTTAATACAAATGTTCATATTATGTTTCAACATTTTCATATGAGTACTTCATTGGACATAGTATGTGACGGGTGGAGGATAATATAGATCCTCCATGCATCAGTAGGAATCATTAGACAAACTACTTTCTTGGCACAAGGCTTTGAAAAAATCTTATTTGTAGTCTTGGAACAAGGCCTTCACTATGTGGTTATGATGTAAAGCATTATGAATTCCATAATTATGAGATTATATATTGATATTATATGTGTTTATTAAACAATTATAATACCAATGACAATGTTTTATTATGGAATTATTTACACAGCTCATTTTATTTCCATAAAGTGTTCATGTTTATTATTTTTAAAGGCATGTGTTTTCAATTATTCATTGTGCCTAATTATTATGTTATATTCCACTGTATTGTTTACTCTTACTGAGCATTTGAGTTCACCCCTTTCTCATATTTCATTTTCCTAGGATATGAATAAGTTAGTTATGATTGACTTGTATGAATAATATTAGAATCTTAGATGTTTTTAATGGAATAAATTAATGTTGTTTTTCTTTTAAAGTTGAAATGTTGAACTTATGTATGTATTTTGTTTCCCATACTACTAAAATGATCGGTCCTTCATGACATGATTCCTTGTAATCATTCCAATGTATTAAAATTATGCACTGGCATTTGGATTCTAGGTTCGGGGCATTACAGTTGGTATCAATGGAAGTTCAGTAAAAACTTTGGAAACGAGATTTTGATAAAATATGATTAGAGCGCATTACCCTAAGATAGACTATGAGGATTATTATAGAAGAAATTCCTAGAATATTGGTAATCTAGAGATTTTTTGTATTTTCCAAGTAGTTCATCCATGTTTGGATACGAGTAGGTAGAGGCGGCTCTGGAACATCTGTACCACGGAGTGAAAACAACGACAAGGAGTTTCAGGCTTGACCTAGGGTATCCTTGTACACGACAACGTGACTTGATGTATTTATGGTCATGACACTCCAAGGGGATATGCTGATGATAATTAACATTTTCATTAGAAATTCATTTGAATTATTTTAATATAATATGTGATTAAATGACCTTGGTTTATCATAAGGTGTTTTATATTGAAAATAAGATGTCATCATATTCTAAAAATGATTTTATGACTATTATTACTGAAACAATGCTTTCTAGATTATTCCATGGTTGTATTCCAAGGAATCCATACTAACATTGAGCATGATGTATAAATTTTGAACAGTAGAGGAAAAGAGATAAAAAATGGAATGTTGATAGGCTTAATATATATCGTGTTCATGCTGAATCAGTTTTCAAAAAATATTATCAAAAACATATATATTAACCAACTTCGGGACTCAAAAAATAAGAGAAAAGTGGTGAATGATAAGAGATCCAGCAGTGAAGACTATAGAGAAAAAAAGATCATATTCCATTTTGCAGGAAATGTGGAATCAGACACCTTGGAAGGTGTCTTAATGGAACAAAGAATTTCTTTATGCGTGGGAAAGAAGGAAATATAGTAAATAATTTCCAAGGAAAAATGAAGTTACTATTGAGGAAAATAGAAATAATCCCAAGAATCCATTTATAGTCATTTTCCATAAATGTAGGTGACCTGTCCATTACCCTAGTGAATGCCATATTCTATAGGATATCCTCTTGGTTAAGGAAGAATATATGTGGAAATAAATGGTCGGTGAAATGTTTAAAAACTATTAGGGCCATTTGTTGATGGGATTAATTTGGAAGACTTTTCTCTTGTAATTTTAACCCTACAATTGATCTAGTGAAAATGATATTTTAGGAAGAAAATTCTTTTCTCTTGTGGATATAGTTTTAAAAAAGACTTTGCTTTTATATGATCATTTATTTTGAGGCAACACTATGTTATTAAATTTTGTAATGAAAATTTGAGGTATGAGATAACATTTGTGTTGAAATTATGTTATAGTTATTTTGAGGAATCTATCTCATTTTGGGGAATATTATAAAATTATATAGTTTTTGAAGAAGTTAAACACACATATTGTGTGACAACCCGTCACATCAGAAAAAGCGATGGGAATCGAACCCACACCTATAGTGTGATTGGGATTTACCACCTACAACTGGACTATGTGAAGTCCCAGGTTAGTGTGGTTAATTCATTAGTTAAATGATTTTATTGATCGAAAATAAGTTGATTCGGGATCTTATGTATTATCAAATGGATATCCTTTGTATAAGAAAATGATTTGTTGATTATGTGTTAAATGTTATTTTTGGAGATGTTCGCTCTATTGGGAATACTATATGCCTAAGGAAAATAAAATACTATGGGATTTTATTTGAAGGGTAATAGAGGGGGTTTATTTATATATGTTTTTATTTTTGATTTATATACATTTGGGTTATTTATGGAAATGATTAACCAATCATAGAGAATATGTGATTAGGTTAATTAATTTTAAGTATTTGAATTTATTAGTAGAAGATAATATTTGGAGATACAATTTAACATGGAAGACTATGTAAGAAAATTATTTTTAGTTTTGGGTTTCAATATTAGCTTGGATTATATTGAAAATTTTTATGGGAAATTTTTTATTGAATGGTTACTATTGAACTTTGGATATTGTTGGTATAATTTTATAAATTAAGATTAGTATTTATTTCTCTAAAGTATTATCCTTTTTAGGGATCATCTGATCTTTTAATAACCATTTTGGTTTTAGTTAATCTCTAAAGAAAAGGGAGATATATAGTTTATCTATTGTGGATTATGTGATTATCTATTAGTTGATTCTAGCGCTTCAGGTGTGACCAAGTCATCTTTCATACTCATCATTTGGAGTGAAAGATGAGTTTGTGGTGGGAAATAGATGAAGGATGAAACTCTACTAGTCATGTATATTTTTTTTCTTATTCTATGAATAAATTAATTATTAAACATTAGTGAATGGGTTTTAAATCCAAAAATGTGTTATCCTAATGCTTTAGGTTTTATAGAATATACGATATATTAAATAGTCATAGATTGATGGCTTTGAGGCCCTTAACTTTTCAGGTGTTTGTGATTGATGACCTTAATCACTCCCTATATATATGTATGTTTTTTCACCAATTATGTGTCTCTAGTTACCACCAATTTTCTCTTAATAGAGATCATTATTTTGTGGTGACTTTTTCATCTCATTTTCCCTCTTATTAAGACTAAATATTATTAACCCAATTTCTGATGTGGGTTTTCCACAAAAGTATTTTTCTAATTTTATGCTTTTATTTTCGAAAAACAATTTCAAATAGAGTGGATTCAGTTTATTAAAGTATGGTAGAATTTAACACCCCGATATTTCATATTAATTTATTTTCATTAAATTCAATCACATGCACTACACGCAACACTGAGTTCGAGCGCACCACAACTTACCAAACAAGCCGTTCAAAAGCAGTTATGAATAGTATTAACTAGATTTAGAAATTTATATACTACATATAATTTTATCTTATGTATTATGTGTTTCATAGAAATATTATAAGAACAAAATCAATTTTTCAGATAAAAAAAAGTATTTTTCAAAAAAAAAATCAATTTTACCACCTTTTATTGGAGAACCATTTTTAAATTCAATATTTGACCCTTTTTAATATTCATTTTGAAAAAAAAAATTCTTCCTTAGAATGAGGACTTAGAAATTTACTTTGGATGATATTTTTATATTTTTATAATTATATTCAATTTTTTAGAAAAGTGAGAAATATTGTATGTTAATTCAAAACTACCTTTTAATCTAATTTATTTATATGGTTCAATTATATATTAAATTGGTTTTGAAGTGTAATTTGATTATATTTCTACCCTTTAATCAAATTTTGGTCACTAGAATTAATTTCACTTTGAAATTACACATAAACAACTATTAATCTTTTGATAGTTATTATTTCTAAAAAACACTCTATTTATTTTGACAAAGAAAATTAATTTTAAATAAATTAATCCAACTTTTATGTTTCGAATTTGGTAAATTAGACATCATTTTTTAATTCGGAAAAAAATATATCTTAGGCTGATTTTTTGTTATTTTTCTAAAAAACATCAATTTTTATGAATATTGAAACCACTAAGTAGTAGTTAAACATCCGACTTTTTCATTTAAAAGAAATTTTATCACTTCTGTGAATTTAATTTCGAAAATCTGAGATACATTTTTTTTATTAGTAATTGAAATGTTGTTCAATAAGATGAAAATTATTTTTGGTGAATAGTAACTTTTGACTTTTATTTACCACGATTAAAGGTAAATAGGGTAATTCAAGGTAAAAAGAATATTATAATATGAAGAAATTACCTTAAAACTTGTCCCGACCTTAATGAATGAGTAATGTAAGACCATGGGCATCTCGGTGTTAATTTTGGGACCCCATGGGGCCACTAATGAATTATAATGACACATTATTTTAAATAACATAATGTAATGAAAAAAATGACATTAACAAATATCTTTTAGTATATAAATTTTTAAATGGGGTAATATATGTCATCCTTTCGACTATAAATAATCATTGAAAATCTAAAAAAAATCCCTACATTATGGTAATTGTTTTATAATTTTTATACATCATATTCATTCAATTATTTATATTACCATATTGATGTCGTATTTAACTCATTATTAAAATATTTAAATAAATAAGATTATTATTTTAAAAAAATATCCAAAACTAGTCCTATACATTTGGTATTATTTTATTTTGACCATGATTCATCTTATCTTCGTCTTTAATTAGTTCTGGACCTTTAATAACCAAATATCACAATATAATAAAATAATATTTTCACACTTTCCTAAAGAACCCTTCCTCCCCCTTATAAAAGGACAACACTTATAACTCATTCCACACACCTCTCAAACCCCTTGGCTCATCCATCCCCTAACAAAATAATCTCTCAAGATCCCTCTCTTCCACTTAGAATCTTTACCAAAGATATAAGGCACTTCAAGAAGTCCTTTTGATTCCATCCAAAGGATGTTAACCAAATTAAAGGTAACACTTTCTCTTAAATTCTTTTGTTTTATCCTGTTTTATTTTACATGTACAACCCCCTAATATCTTCTTATTACTTTCTTTAATAACAACAATAGTATACTCAATATCCTATGATGTTTCTATTCGATGTATTCTAACTACACTTACATAGACATCGATCTAATTGGTAGAGAACATACAGTTTATGTGGATGGCAAACTAATGCCTCATGAAACAACGATTATTCGATTATCTCCTACCACGTATCATAGTGGCCATTGAGATAGAAATATATTTATATAAGATTTATATATTATGATTATGTTTTAATTATGGTTCTTTATTTTCCATTTATATCATTATTTTATGGTTTCTGTTATGGATTAAACGTGATAATTTCATTTGAGGATGTGCGGACTACCGCCCCCTCAAAATGATAAGACTCTGTAATGCATAATGTGGGATGTATAAAGGATGGATTTTATGATAGTATATATGATATTATAATGTAATTATAATATAACTACGTATCATTATGTTTTAATTCCATTAAAATTCAAAATAGAAATGAAATTAGTGTTCATGCGTACGTACGGCTTACCATCTCCATGAATGGTACATTTAATTTCTTATCTCCATATGTTTTGAACTATTATAAATACATATAGATACTGGATATATAATATATATATGATATCTAAATAATTTATAACATTACAGAGATAATATAATTTTGACCACCTGGAAAAAGTGTAATTATAACAACTTCATTTTTGACTCAAGTTTCGAACATCGATAAAATATCAAATATGAACTCAAATAATTAACTAATTGTTATAGAAAGGCAATAAGTGATATAAAATAAATAATAAAGAAAAAAATTGTTCTTCGTCAAGTAGAAATAAATTTATGTTTATTATTCAAGAAGAATAGGGAACATACAAGACAAGTCGAATTTAAGGAAAGGGGTTTCTTCACTCACTTTTAATTCTATGAGATTTCCATTGTTCGCCACTTATTTATTGCATGTGGAGTATTGTGTACTTACATTTGATATATATTATCATGATTCTATTTATATTAATGGTATTATGTGATTCATTTTATGGTTATTTACTTTTGGTCATATGACTCCATTAATTACAACGTGGTAAGGATCTTTCATCTAACTTCTTATTTCTGTGACATTCATTCTATATTGGAAAATATTTCCTTTTGTGTGGTGTATGTACTACCCATGATTGTATTCTTGGTGTAATATAATTTAATCAATAAAATTTACAACTTCATTAAATAATCCTCCATTCCTGGGGTGTATGTTTCGTGAGTTACTGAATCCGAAAGGGAATTTCAAATTTCAATTTCCACTAATTGTGCATTACACATACTTCATTGATTATTTTACTCCAATATTATGTGCAGAATAAATATTTATTATTAATGTAGTAATTTCCACTCATTTTTGTGTGGATATACTTTTTATAGAAATAAACACTACATTAATTATTTCTCAAGTCATTGATATGAACTTGATTAGAGTAATTTTTACTCAGTCTCCATTTATTAAGTTAAACATCCAATTCATTGGTGTACTCTTTATAATAATATGTTTCAATGTCCTTTGATTTATTTAAACTAAATATTCAATCATATTGAGTGTATTTATATTTTTCAAACATAATTACGTCATTGATTTATCCTTAACCTAAGGATATGGTCTTAATAAAAGATTTCATCTCAATTTACATTCCATTGAGACATCTTTGTAGTTATACTACAATTCACTTTTATATGGTGTATATAATGTACTTTGACATATTATATTATGAATCCCTTTATTCTCATGATATTATATAGTTTTTATTACGTCAATTATTTGTATTCAAGCATCTCTCTTTTTTTTATAACTCTAACTAAAATATCATTTTAAATGTTTTAATGATTTATTATTCTAAATATTTCTCATTAATGTTATTGTTTTAAAAATGGTTTTAAGGATTCATTTTTATGTATGTTAATGTTTTAAAATTAAAATTTCTTTTAAAAGTTTCAAAGTGGTATGATACACTTTGATTCAAAAATCCATTTTATACAGCTTCTTGATAAATAGTGAGACTTTTAAATTTTTTCAAGAAAAATGGGGATATTTCTATGAAATAGTTTAGATGATTATTTTCATCTATGTCAATATCATTCACTACTCTCTATTGATGTTGATATACTATAATACCATCTTCAATAATATATTGAATGATTTATGTTTGACTCTAGATGTGCTATTTTTATACAATTCATGGTTTGTGGTTAAATTATTGATATTTAGTATTCAAGTTTTAATAAGAATGATCAAATTATGTTTCATCCATTTTATATAAGGAATTAAATGGAATTATTAAGTGATGGGTGGAGCCTTCTATAGCTCCTCGATGCATCGGTTGGTCTCAAGAGAAAAACTACTATCTTGGCACAAGACCTTGACAAAATCTTATTTGTAGTCTTGGCACAAGGCCTTGACTATGTGGTTATGATTTCTGACATTATGCATTCCATCATTATAAGATTAGATATTGATATTTCATGTGGTTATTAAACTAGTAGAATAACCATGACTATTTTTTATTATTGAACTATTTACATAGATCATATTCCTTACATAAAGTGTTCATGTTTATTAGTTTTAAAGTCATGTATTTCCAATTATTCACCGTGCCTAATTTTTATGTTATCTTATGATATATTGCTTACACATTCTGAGTGTTTGAGCTCAGGTATTTCTCATGTTTCATTTTTATAGGATATGAAGAAGTTAGTTATGAGTGACTTGCAAGAATAATCTTGGAAGAATGGATATTTTAAATGGAATAAATTAGTATTGTTTTTCTTTTCAATTTGTAATGTTGATCTTATGCAAGTATCTTGTTTCTGAGACTACTAAACTAATCGGTACATCAGGACATGATTCCTTGTAGTAATTGTAATGTATTAAAATAATGCACCGGCTCCTAGATTCTGGGGTCGGGGCATTACAGTTTGAATTGAAGGAATATTAGTACAAACATTGGAAACTAGATTTTGATAAACTCTGATTACAGCACATAACCTTAAGATAGTCTTTGAGGATTAGTGTAGAATAACTTCTTAGAATCTAGGTAATGTAGTGATTTTATGTATTTTTGAAGAAATACATCCCTGTCTGGATAAGAGCAGGTAGAGGCGGCTCTGGAACAGATGTACCTAGGAGTGAAAAATCTGACAAGGAGTTCCAGGATTGACCCGAGGTATCCTGGTACACGACTAAGGGCCTTGCTGCACTCTCGGTTACGACACTCATGGGGGATATGCTTAGGATAATTTAAATTTTCATTACAAATTGATTTAAAGGATTTTAATATAATATGAGAATAAATGACCTTGGTTAATTGTAAGGTGTTTTATATTGAAAATAATGTGTCATGATATTCCAAAAATTATTTTATGACTATTATTACTCACACAATTCTTTTGGGTCTTAGTCAATGGCTGGATTCCAAGGAAGCCATAGTAACTTGGAGCATGATGTACAAGGCTTGAATAGTGGTGGAAAAGAGAAAAAATGGAATATTTATAGGCATAAAAGATATCATGTTCTTGCTATATCAGTTTTCAAAAAATATGATCAACAACATATATATTAATTAGATACAAGAATCAACAAAGATGAGAAAAGTGGTGAATGATAAGATCTCCAGTAGTGAAGACTATGGGGAAAAGAAAGCTCATTTTCCATCATGTAGGAAATGTGGAAGCAGACACCTAGGAAGGTGTCTTAATGGAACAAAAAAATGCTTTATGTGTGCAAAAAAGGAAAATATAGTAAATAATTGATGACGAAAAATGAAGGGTACTATAGAAGAAAATAAAAATGGACCCAAAAACCCAAATACAGTCATTTGTCATAAATGTAGGGGACCTTGATATTACCCATGTCTATTCCATATTCTATAAGATATGTTCTTGGTCAAGTATGAAGCTATATAGAAATAAATGGACGATGAAATGCTTTAAAAGTATTAGCATTATTTTTTGATGTGATTACATTTGAATAATTTTCTCTTGTAATTGTAACCCTACAGTTTTTCATGTGAAATGATATTTGAGGAAGAATTATCATTTCTCTTGTGGATATAGTTATAAAAATCAATTTGGTTTTATATGATATTTGAGTTTGAAGAAATTACTTGTTATTGTATTTTGGAATGAAAATGCGAGGGATGAGATAACATTTTTGATGAAATTATGTTATAGTAATTTTGAGGAATATATCTCTTTTTTGGGAATATTATAAAATTATATAATTGTTGAATATGGAAAACATGCATACCATTTGAAAAACCTTCGCATAAGATAAATTTGTGGGAATCGAACCCATAACCACTGTACGATTGGAATTTATCACCATCCACTGGACTATGTGAAGTCCCTCATTAGTGTAGATAATTATATTTAGTTAAATGATTTTATTAATCAATAATAAGTTGATTTGGGATCTTATGTATTATCTACAGGATATCCTGAGTATAGGAAAATTATTTGGTGATTAAGTGATAAATGATTTTTTGGAATACATTCACTCTATTGGGAATACTATATGCCTAAGGAAATTAGAATACTATGGTATTTCATTTTAAGAGTAATGGTGGGGGTTTTTTTACCTATGTTTTTATTTTGAATTTATTGTGATTTTTGTTATTTATTGAAATTATTAACCTATCATTGAGAAAATTCGATTAGGTTAATTAATTTTTGGTTTTTTAATTTAAGAGTTGACAATATTATTTGAAGATACAATTTAACATGGAAGATTACGTATGAATCTTATTCCGAGTTTTGTGGTTCAATATTAGTTTGGATTATATTGAAAGATTTTATAGACAATTATTTATTGATGGGTATTTATTGAACTTTGGGTATTGTTTTTTTATTTCAGAAATTAAATTTTTTTTCTTTATTTTTAGTATTATCCTTTTTGGGTATCATCTGATCTTTTACTAACCATTTTGTCTTTTGTTAATCTCTAAAGAAAAGAGAAATATATAGTTCATCCATTGTGGATTATGTCATTCTCAATTAGTCGATTCTAGCGCTTCAGGTGTGACCGAGTCATCTTTAATACTCATCATTTTGAGTGAAAGATGAGTATGTGGTGAGAATTAGATGAAGTATAAAACTCTACTTGTCAAGTATATTTTTGTTTTCATATTCTCTGAATAAATTAATTATTAAACTTTAGGGGAGGGGTTTCAAAATAAAAAATGTGTTATCCTAATTCTTTATGTTTTTTTGAACTGAATATATTTTAAATCATCATAGATTGATGGCTTTGAGGCCCTCAATTTTATGCTTGTTTGTGATTGATGACCTCAATCACTCCATATGTATATTTACATTTTCCCTCCAATTATGTGTCTCTAATTACAAAAAATGTTCTCCTAATCGAGATAAAAAGTTTGTGGTGATTTTTTCAAGTCATTTTCCCTCTTATTAAGACTAAATTTTGTAAAGCCAATGTCTGATCTTGGTTTTCCACAAAGTTATTTTTCTATTTTTAACCTTTTATTTTCAAAGAACAGTTTCAAATTGTGAGGATGAAATTTATTAAAGGAGGATTGAATTTATCACCCTAATATTTCTTAGTAAGTTATTTTATTTAGAGTCAATAGCTTGTGCTACATGCTACACCAAGTTCGAGCGCACCATGACTTACCAAACTAGTCGTTCAAAAGAGTTTATGAATAGTTTTAACTAGACATTGAATTATATAGTCTCCATAAAATTTTAACTTATGTATTATGTGTTTCTTAGACATATTATAAGAAAAAATTCAATTTTTTACATAAAAAATGTAATTTTCAAAAAATTTCAATTTTCCATTTTTTCATGGAGAAACATTTTTAAATCCAACATTTGAAACTTTTTCATTCTAATTTTGAAAAAATAAAATTATTCCTTAGAATCGGGACATCAAAATTTACTTTGGATAAAATTTTTGTATGTTTCTAATAATATTCATTTTTTTAATAGTGAGAAATACTATATGTTTATTCAAAATTTCTTTTTAATATAATTTAATTATATTGTTAGATTATATTTTAAATTGGTTTGGAAGTTTAGTTAGATTATATTTTTACCCTTTAATCCAATGTTGGTCCTTGGAGTTAATTTCACTTTGAAATTATACAGAAATAGGTGTCAATCTTTTGATAATTATTGTTTTTTAAAAACACACTATTTGTGTTGACAACGTAAATTAATTTTAAATTAATTAATCCAAATTTTATGTTTTGAATTTGGTAAAATATACATCATTTTATATTTCATAATATCAAATATATCTTAGGCTGAATTTTTTTGGTATTTTTCTGAAAACATCAATTTTTTATAAATAGTGAAACCACTAAGTAGTAGTTAAAACACCGACTTTATCATTTTAATGAAATTTTACCTCTTTTATGAATTGAATTTAGAAAATCCAAGAAACATGGTTATTATTAGTAAATAAATTGTGTTTTAATAAGATGAAAATAATTTTTGGTGAATAGTAACTTTTGACTTTTATTTACCACACTTAAATGTAAATAGAGTAATTCAAGGGACAAAAACATTATAATAATAAAAAATCACTTTAACACATGTCATAACCTTAATGGATGAGTAATTGTAGATCATGGTAATCCTTGGGTAGATTTGGGGACCCCATGGTGCCATAAAAAAATGATAATGACACTTTATTTTAATTAACATAAAGTAAAGACAAAAATGACATTGACAAATATCTTTTAGTATATAAATTTTTACATGGGATTATATAATTCATCGTTTCAACTCTAAATAAAAATTTTTAAGATAAAAATATTTCCTACATTATGATAATTTTTTATAATTTTTAGACATCAAATAAATTAAATTATATATTACACATTATTGATGTAGTATTTACCTCATTAATGTATGATTTAAATTAGTAAGATTATTAATTTTAAAATAATATCTAAAACTATTACAATTCTTATTGCATGATTTTATATCTACCATGAGTATTATTATCATAAACATTAATATGTTTTGGACCTTTTGAAACTGAATATAACTATATAATAAAATAATATTTTCACACTTTCCAAAAGAACACATCTTCCCCCTTATAAAAGGACACCACTTATAACCCATTACACACACCTCTCTAGCCCCTTGTATTTTCCAACCCCAGCCCAAATAATCTCTCAAGATCCCCATCTTCCTCCTAGAAGCCTTACCATAGGTATAAGGCACTTCAAGAAGTCCTTTTGGTTCAATCCAAAGGAAGTTACCCAAATTAAAGGTAACACTTTCTCTTAAATTTGTTTCTTTTATATTGTTTGGTTTTACTTATCCAACCACATAAAATCTTTTTATTACATTATTTTATAACAACACCAGTATTTTTAATATACTAGGATGTTGTTATGATATGTATTAGAACAACACATACTCACACCTCCATCTAATGGGTGAAGAACATACGGTTTCTGTGGATGGAAAACTAATGCCTCACGAAACGATTATTGTTCGATTATCTCCTAACACCTCTCATGGTGGCCATTAAGATGACACATTATTTATATATAATATATATATTATGTTTTTGTTTTCTTTATTATTATTTATTTTCCATTTATATCATTATTTTAGGGTTTTCAATATGGGTTAGGCGTGATAATTTCATTTGAGGAAGTGCAGACTACCACCCCATCAAAATGATATGACTCGTTAATGCCTTATGTGGGAAATACAATGGATGGATTTAATGATATAATATATGATATTATACAGTTATTATAAAATAACTATGTGTCATTATGTTTTATTTACATTTAAATAAAAAATAGAAATGAAAGTTGCATCCATGCGTACGTACGGCTTACTGTCTCCATGAACAGTACATTTCATTTCTTATCTCTAAATGTTATGTACAGATATTAATACATATATATACTTTCAATATAATATATATATGAATTCAAAATCATGTATATCATTCTGTAGATAATTTTATTTTGACCACATGGAAAAATTGTAATTATAACAAGTTCATTTTTGACTCATGTTCCGAACATCGTTAAAATTTCCAATACGAACAAAAGTAATTAACTAATTTTTATAGAAATGTAATAATTTATTTAAAATTATTAATAAACATGAGAAAGTTTCTTAATAAATTATAAATTAACTTATGTTTATTATTAATGAAGAACAAGGAACATTCACGACAAGTCGGATTTGAGGTAAGTGGTTTCTTATCTCACTTTTAATTCCATGAGATTTACATTATTCTCCACTTATTTATTGAATGTGGTGTATTTTTTACTTCCATTTGATACATATTTTCATTATTCTCTTTATATTATTTGTATTATATGAATAATTTTATGGTTATTTACTATTGGTCATACGACTCTATTAATTACAATGTGGTAAGGAGCTTTCATATCACTTCTTATTTCAATGAGATTTATGCTATATTGGCCACTATTTCCTTTTGTGTGGTGGTATGTACTGAGAATTATTGTATTATTAATGTAATATAATTTAATCTATTGGTATTTACAACTTTATTGAATAATCCTTCCTTCATGGGGGGTATGTTTCGTTAGTTACCAAATCGGATGGGAAATTTCAAATTTCAATTTCCACTCATTGTTCTTTACACATACTTCCTTTATTATTTTACTCCACGATTATGTGTGGAATCACTATATACTATTTATGTATTAATATCCAAATAACTTTGTGTGGATATAATTTTTATACACATAAAAACTCCATTGATTATTTCTCAAGTCTTTGATATGAACTTGATTAGAGTAATTTTAACTCAATCTCTTTTTATTGAGGTAAACATACAATTCATTGGAGTTGTTTTTACAAGAATATGTGTGAATGTTCTATGATTTATTTACACTGAATATTCAAACATATTGAGTGTAATTATATTTTTCACACATAATTATGTCATTCATTTATCCTTAACCTCAGGATACAGCCTTTATAAGAGATTTCATCTCAATTTACATTCCATTGAGACATTTTTGTAGTTATATGAAAATTCACTTTCATATGGTGTATATAATGTACATTGTCATAGTATATCATGAATCCCTTTATTATCATGATATTATTGTGTTTTTATTACCTCAATTCACTAGTGTAGAAAACATTTTTAATGTCACCATTTTTTACATATGTTATATATAACCAACATAAAAATCTGTGATATGTGGTTATTTACTTCGGTTATTTTATAACCGACTTAAAAATACTGAGAATAAATTTTTTACATCGGTTATTTGATAACTGACGTAAAATAGGAGGCATCTAACGAATTTTTTACATCAGTTATTTTATAACTGACGTGAAAAGGGTGGCATTTGAGGACTTTTTGACGTCCGTTATTTGATAAACGACGTAAAAACCAAACTCACATAATTTTTTATGTAGGATATATCATAACCGATGTAAAAATTGTGGTTTATTATGTGTTTTTTATGTCGGTTATAGAATATCTGACCTAAAAAATGTGGTATCTGATACATTTATAACATCGGTTATTATAATAACCAACGTTATACATGTAATAAAAATAGTTTATATCATTCGTGATTAAATAACTGATGTTATAAAACATTTAAAAAATTTATCACGCCCCGTGGATTTTCATTTCTGATTTTTCAATCGACAGACCTGCGACTCGTCTCTCTCGTGCGGAAAACCTAGAATCGAATCTTCAATCTCATTTCGTTAAAATCATGTTTCCATCAATTTTTATCATATTTATTCTCCTTGAATCTATCATCTCCACTCACAACACTCAGGTGAGCCTCATACGACTAAATTTCGTTTGTTTTTTCGGATAGTCTATATTTACGTTTTGCAATTTTTTTGTTTAAACTAGTAAGGATTCATCAATTTTGAACCCTCTAACATCGTTTTTCCATAATAATATTATTTTTTATCACTAGATCTATTATATCGACTCGTAATATTCATGTAATCCTCACCTAATTCTATTTTGTTTGTTTTTGTTTCGTGGATTCCATACATTTATGGTAATATTTGTTGTCATTGACAACTAATGATTTCATTCACCTATATTACTGCAACTAATATCTAAACCATTTTAATACACCTATTCTGTGTACCAGTGTGATTTATTTTATAAGTATATATAGTTTTTCATGGTGGAATGTTTGTTTTCGATCCTTGGTTGTTTATATTTTGGGTATCACTTTTTGTTGTTCCATAAACTATTTACGTCACTTATTTTCGTGGACTTTTATAAGTCTTTATATGCTATTAAATCCCGATTAATTTAACAATATATCATTTTAGTCTAGTAGGAGATGTAGTTCATGATTCTCATTTTGAATAATGGCATGATACCAAAACTAGTAGGTTGAGGTTAAAATCCCTAGATATGCCAAAATTAGTAGCTTGAGGTTACAATCCCATGGTTCTGGGGGGATGTCCAGAGAGTTGGTGTAACACCCCAGGTAAATAAAGAATATGAAATTTTCATATTTATCCATATTTGTGAATAAAATATTAATATGACTTTAATGGGGACACTATGCTCGATGGCGTACCCAACACGCAACAACGAGTTTCTTGGGAATCATACGTTGCACTCTAAATAATAAAATAATATTATTTTAAATGGCAGTTAATATGTAGACGTTGTATTGGCGGGAATGGATAGAAATAACTAAAATATGATTATATATGTTTTTAAATGTTTTTACATTTATGCAATAAAAGATAAAGGCTTAAAATACGGAAAGAATTCAATTTTAGGCGTATATGCCCTAGTTTTCACTAAAGGTTCATTTATCACCTTTTGATGGTGAACCGTCATTAAATATAGTTTTGTTCACTCTTATACATTCTATTGGACCAAATAAAACTCTTCTTTAGAATCGGGACATCAAAATTTACTTTGTGTAAATTTTTGGTACCTTTCGGATAAAATTCATTTTTTAATGAATAATGTAAAATGTTGTATTTTAATTTAAAACCACTTTTTAATATAATTTATTTATATTATTAGATTATCTTTTGAATTGGTTTTAAAGTTAAAATAGAATATATTTTTACTATTAAATTCAATAGTGATCTTTGGAATTAATTTCACTTTGAAATCAGACTTTAACTAGTGTCAATCTTTTGATACTTATTGTTTCATAAAAACACGGTATTTTTCATGACAGCGGGAATTAATTATTAAATTAATTAATGTTACTTATATGTTTTTAATTTTGTAAAATATACTTCATTTTTGAATTCAGAATATCAAATATAGCTTAGGGTGAATTTTTGGTAATTTTCTGAAAAACATCAATTTTTGATGAATAGTGAAACCACTAAGTGGTACATATAAAAACTGATTTTCCGTTTAAATGAAATTTTGCCACCTTTTTGTTTTGAATTTAAAAAATCCTACATACATGGTTGTCATTAATATGTAAAATTTGGTTCAATGAGATTAAAATAATTTTTTGGTGAATAGTAACTTATTATGTTTTTAATAGCGATTAGAGGTAATTAGTGTAGTTTAAGGTAGAAATAATGTTTTAATAATATGAAATGAACATGACACATGTCCTAACCTCATTTGATGTGTCATGGCCGACCAAGAAAATCCATGGGTCAACTTGGGGACCCCATGAAGCCACATTGGTTGGATAATGACATAAATAACTTTTTATTTAATGTTAAAGTAAAAATGACACACACATGAAATATTTTACTAAAACAATTTTTACATGGGGTGATACATGTCACATTTTTGACTTTAAATAGTCATTGGAAAGCTAAAAAGATTTCCTACATAAAAGTAGTTTTTTTTAATTTTTAGACGTTAAAAAAATTAAATTATTAATGACACCATGATGATGCAACGATGACCTCATTATTTAACAATTTAAATAAAATGGAAATATAATGTAATATCTAAGACCTACACATGTCCAAAACCTATTGTATGAGTGTATTTTGAACCCTTATCACCTTATCCTAGAAATAAATCAATGTGGGACCTTTAAAATCCGAAACTCTTTTGAAAATAAAGTAAACTTTTGTAACTTTACAAGAGTGCCCCTCCTCTCCTCTTATAAAAGGCCCCCACCCCTACCTCCTTACCCACACTCCCAAAGCATTTGGCTCGGCCAACCTATGCCCATTTTGTCTCTCAACTTCCCTCTCTTACTCCTTGAAGCCTCACTTTGGGGAGAAGTCTTCCCAAGGAATCCTTTGAGCTCAAACCAATGGGAGTTACCCGATCTTAAGGTAATGTCTTCTTTTGAGTCCTTTTGTTTTATTTTGCTTCTCCAACCCCCTAAACTCTTTTTATTCTTTTCTTTTGTAACAAATACAGTATCCTAAATATACTAGGATGTTTTTATAAGAATTATTCTAGCTACACTTACACACACCTACATCTAATGGTTAAAGAACATACTGTTTCCGTGGATGGTGAATTTCTGCCTCACGAAACGATGATTGTTCAACACTCATATAACATCTTCAAAGGTGGCCATTAAGATGTCAATATATTTATATATGATATATAATATGATTATGTTTTACTTAATCTTATTTATTTTTCATTTTTGGCTTACCTTTATGGCTTCCATTATGGGTATACGCGATATCTTCATTTTAGGTAGTGCGGACAACCGCCCCCTCAAAGTGATGTGATTCGTTAATGCCATACGTGGGACATATAAAGGATGGATTTAATGTTATTATATATTATGCAATACTGGAATTATTATATACCTATATATCATTATTATTTCTTTCCATTAAATTATGAGATAGAAATGAATGTAGCATTCATGCGTACGTACGGCTTACCGTCTCCATGAACGGTGCATTTAATTTCTTATCCCCAAATGTAATGTACTGTTATATGTACATGTATATAATGGATATATTTTATGAATGATACATCTAAATTATGAACATAATTCTGGAATTAAAATATACATACCTCTCATTTAGTTTTAATTCCATTAATATGACAAAGAAATGAAAGTAGCGTTCATGCATACGTACGACTTACCGTCTCCATGAACGGTGCATTTCATTTCTTACCTCTAAATTATTATGTGATATTATAAATACATGTATATACTAGATATATATGATATATATGATATAACAATCAGGAATGTCATTCTGGATATAAAGAACCATTGACCACACAAACAACATGTAATTGTAAGAAGTCCACTTTCGACTTAAGAACCAAATATCGACAAAAAAAAATATTAACTTAAATGGTTACATAATGTTTATAACATGGAAATAAGTGATATTAAAGGAATAATTAACTTTAAAAAGGTTCTTAATCAATTATAAATTAACTCAAGTTTATTATTCCGGACGTTAAAGAACGAACAAGACAAGTTGGACCCGAGGTAAGGGATCCTACACCACTCTTTCTTTTTAAGTACACTCTTTTATGTCATTCCTTTTAAATCTCATATTTATTGTTATTGGGATGTTCTTTTATATTAATCATACTGTAATTTTTATGTTCATCTGATGGGAGACCCTATTCTCTCTCATCAATCCATTTTGGAAGTTTTGGGTGGCGCCGTTAGGCTGCCGAATTTTCGTAAGAGATCTAACCTCTCTCTTTCTTTTTAAGTACCCTCCTTATTGTAACTTATTTTAAGATCCTCTTTGTTATGTTGTTAGATGTTCTTTCATATTAATATTTCTATAAACATTATGTTAATATGATGATATACCCTATTTGATCTCATCAATCCATTTTTGTAAGTTTTATGTGGCGTCGTTAGGCTGCCGAGTTTTCATAAGGGATTTTTCATCTCACTGTTATTCCCGTGAGATTTTTGATACATTTGCCACAATTTACTTTGAGTGGTGTAGGTACTTCCCATTATTCTACTCTTTTTGTAATATACTTTCGTTTTATGAGTATTTACATCAATTATGTATTGTTCTTCTTTCATGGGGTGTATGTTTTGAAAGATACCCAAGTCGGTAAGGGAACCTTTCACCCTCCTCTTTTTAAAATACTTCTTTTGTTGGGTATTTTAATTTACATATTGTTATGATGGGATATGTCTCATATATCCTTATTGATGTAACTTTTATGTCCAAGTGATGATATACACTTTTTATCTCTCATCATATCATTTTGAGGTGACGCCGTTAGGCGGTCAAGGGAACTTCTTAACCCAATTTCGATTTCTTTGGGTTCAAACTATAGTTATTGAATATGTCATCCTTTGAATATGTGTGAATTACCTTTGATTATTTTATACTTAATATCCAATTATATTTGGTGTATTCATTTGTCACACATAATTATGTAATTGATTTATCCTTAAACCAAGGATACCTTCTTTATATGGGACTACGTCTCAATCTCCTTTCATTGAGGCATATTTTGTTTTATAAACAACTTTCTTTTATACGGTGTATAAACCCCTTTGAGTTTTACTTTTATACAGAAGGAACATTTTTATATGAAGCATTTTACTAAATGACAAAAAGGAATGTTTCTTTTAACGTACACGGTGACAACGACCTTTTCCGCCGCCGCGAGTATTATTTAGTCTTTGGCTTCCTCAACAAGCCGTGATGTTTTTAAAATTAAATAAATACCATATAGTCTTTAAAGTATGTTGGTATTGAAAATGGTTTTTATAATGGATTTTTTATGTCAATATATTTGAGTGATATATTGTGATCAAAGTGTGGAAATTTTTTCTTTCCATTATATTTGTTTTATGTCTTATGATTTTATTATCGTACTTGGACATTTAACGGGTGGTTACGTGATAAACCATATAACGGGTGGTGCCGTGAATACCAGGACGGGTGGTTACGTTATAACCTCCAATGCATTGGGTATGGAAGTCGGCCGTATGGCTAATCCATTAAGTATGTATGGAAATTGGCCGTATGGCTATTTGATTAAGTGATATGTGTGGAAGTCGACCGTATGGTTATTCCACTTAAGTATGTTTATGTCCCAAGTTACCTTTATATATGTTACATGTTCTTTATATTGGTTTTATGGTAATCCATTGGTTACAAAAAGGTATGCAATGATACTTTTTTTTCAGTGAAGAGTTTTTACTACTTCATGAAGGTGAAAAGTATTACTTTGATAAAGTATACATGGTTTACTTGTTATTTTGAAAAACAAACAGTTTTCATTCTTTGTGTATCACTTACTGAGATTATTATGCCCATCCCATGTTTTTGAAATGTTTTTCACAGGACTTAGCGTGGAATAGGGTCAAGGATGGGATCAAGGGAAAGTCATGCTACCTAAAACATGGAACTATACATGTTTCTTTTTAAGAGTTTTTATTTTATGGAAATTTAGTAGAAGCGACTACATTGTAATCTTTTGATATGTAATAGTTATGTCATAATTCTCTAAAACTCTAAACCTGAAAAGATCCTCAATGTGAATTACTCATTTAATTCAATATTAAGTCTGTTTTAAGGCTGGTTCCTTATAGTTGGGGGTTGTCCAGGGGTTTGGGGGCTATCTAGTGGGTTGGGGGCTGTCCAGGGTGTCCATGCAGGTGGGGGGGGGGGGGCAGTCCAGGTTTGTGTGCAGAGTGGGGGTCCAAGGGGGTGGGGTGTGTCCAAGGGGGTGTGGGTTGTCCAAGGGGGTGGGTGGGGGTGGTGTCCATGGGGGTGGGGCCTATCCAGAGGGTTTGGGAGTTTTTCCGGGGGTGGGGGTTGTTCAGAGGGTTGGGCTGTCCAGGGGGGTGTCCAAGGGGGTAGGGGTGGGGGTGGTGTCCATGAGGGCTGGGGGTGTGCAAGGGGGATGCTGTCTAGAGGGGTTGGGGGCTGTCCAGTGGGTGGAGAAGCTGTCCAGAGGGGTGGGGGGTTTTCCAAGGGTGTGGTGGTGTCCCGGAGGTTTCCAAGGGGGTGGGGGTGGTGTCTAGAGGGTTCGGGGGGCTTTCTAGAGGGTTGGGGGTGTCCAGGGTCTCCAAGAAGGTGGGGGGGTCCAAGGGGTGGGGGTGTATAAGGGGGTTGGGGTCCTGTCCAAGTGGGTGGGGGCCTGTCCAGAGGGTTTTGGGGTTGTTATGGGTGGCTATCCAGAGGGTGGGGTGGTGTTCATGGGGGTGCCAAGGGGGTAGGAGGTGGGTGGTGGTTTCCAGGAGGGGTGAGGGTGTACAGGAGGGGTGGGAGGTGTCCAGGGGGGCTATCCAGGGGGTGGGGTGGCGTTTTGAGGGGTTGGGGGGATATCCAAGGGAGTGGTGGTGTCTAGGGGGTGTCTAAGGGGGTGGTGGTTGTGTCTAGAGGGTTTGGGGGCTGTGCAGAGGGTTGGGGGTGTCCAGGGTCTCCATGGAGGTGGGGGGGGGAGTCCAAGGGTGTGTGTGTGTGTTTGTAGGGGGGGTCCAAGGGGTGGGGGATATTCATGGGGGGGTTTGTCCATAGGGTTTGGGGGTTGTCCGGGGGGTTTTCCAGAGGGTTCAGTGTTGTCCAGGGGTTGTCCAAGGGGGTAGGAGGTGGGTGGTGGTGTCCAAGAGGGGTGGGGGTGTCCAGGAGGGGTGGGGTGTCCAAGGGGGTGTGGGTGGGGGCTGTCCAGGGGGTGGGGGTGGTGTCCTGAGGGGTGGGGGGCTGTCCAAGGGTGTGGTGGTGTCCAGGGGGTGTCCAAGGTGTTGTGGGGTGGTGTCCAGGGGGTGGGGGGATGTCATTGGGTGTGGTGGTGTCTGGGGGGTGTCCAAGGGGGTGGGGGTGGTGTCCATGGGGTGGGGGCTGTCCAAGGGGTTGGTGGTGTCCATGGGGTGTCTAAGGGGGTGGAGGATAAGTTTTTGTTGGGATTGACTATTTCATCGTGGTTTGTGAGATTATGACATGATGATTGTATTGTTTCATGGATATTAGTGTTGGAATATGATTCCATTATGTTGTGATGATGGGATTTACATTGTGACTTTCTCCATCCGATTTTTTATTTTAATGTTTATTTGATTCTTAGGTTTACTCCATTTTCGCTAATTTTCTATCAACCATTGGAGGCCATATGGTTTTCATTGATTCCATGGAATTTAATACTATTATATCTACCAATATTTTTTTTAAATCAAATTCAAGAATATTTTTTTAAATACACATAGTTTGTTTTATATTTTAAAATTTGTTTACATTCAAATTATGAATTTTTTCATATAATATATAGTTGTATTATCTTAAAAATATGTATAACTTTGATATTTTTTATAGGTAATAATGAGTCAAAGTTGTATTATGGAACATCTAATGAGAAATGAATATGGGGAAGTTGTTGATGCCTTTTTGGAATTTTCTAAACGAAATGTTCCAAGTAGTGACATTTTTTTCTGTCTATGCCTAAAATGTTTGAGTATGAAGAAGTTGAAAAGTAGAGAGATAAAAGATCATCTGATATGTCATGGTTTTAATCCAAGTTACATTCCTTGGATTTGGAATGGTGAAACTAGACGGAATGTCACTGATGGTGATGATTTACAAGATGGTGACTCCGATGGAATTGCTGAAATGATTCGCGATATTACAGCATAACAAATTGAAATATAATTGACAGTTGTGCGTCTATATGGTGATGCTGAAAACCCATTATATCCTGGATGTAATGAGTTTATGGTTTTTTCAGCGGTGTTAAGATTAATTAACCTGAAGGAGAAACATGGATGGAGTGACTGAATTTTTACAATGCTTCTAAAATTGATGAAATACATTCTTCCAAAAGATAATGATCTTCCAGATTCACATTATAAGGCCATGAAAATATTATTCCTGATGGGATTGTGATACAAGAAAATACATGGCTGTCTGAATTACTGTATGATATATAGAAAGGAATATGAATTTCTTTCAGAGTGTCCTAAATGTGGGACATCACGGTATAAGGTGAATAAAAAATCACAGGCTGATGTAGAGAGTACAAATATCCCTTCCAAGGTATTTTGGTATCTTCTTATAATTCATCGCATCAAAAATTTATTTGATCATTCACATGATGTAAAAACGATAATATTTCATGATGATGAGAAGTTATGTGTTGGAAAAATATGTCATCCAGCTGATTGTCCACAATCAAAGAAAATTTATGAGTAGTATCTTACATTTGGAAATGAAATTAGAAATCTCAGACTAGGGTTGTGTACAAATGTAATGAATCCATACCGGACCCTCTATAGCACACATAGTTAATGGCTTGTTTTATTGGTAATTTACAACCTCTCTCCTGAAGTTTATATGAAGCACAAATATGTCATGTTGAGTATAATGATATCTGGTCCGAAGCAACCCGAAAATGATATTGATGTTTTCTTGTCACTGTTTATTGATGATTTGAATCTTTTATGGGAGGAAGGTATTAGGGTGTATGATTCTTATAAAATGGAATATTTTCAACTGCATGCAGTGCTTTTGTTAACTATAAATGACTTCCCAACATATGGAAATTTTCCTAGATATGGGGATAAAGGGAATAAAGCTTGTCCAATTTTCCAACACAAGACGTCATATTGTCAATTGCATCATGGGAGGAAAACAGTGTACATGGGTCATCGAATTTTTTTTCCTATGGATCACTATTATATAAGAATAAAAAAAGTCATTCAATGTCTCAAACGAATTTTATATTTCTCCAAAACCTTTATCCCCTGATCTGTTTTTTGAGCGGGTGAAAAACATTTTTGTGACTTTGGGAAAGACATAGAAATATGGTAATAATAGATATTTTTGGAAGAAAATGTCAATATTTTTTGAGTTACAATATTGGAAATATCATTATGTTAAATAGAATATTAATGTCATGAATGTGGATAACAATATATGTGATAGATTTATTGGAAAATTGTTAGATATTAATGGAAATACAAAAGTTGGGTTGAATGGAAGATTAGACTTACTATCAATGGGAATAAATTTGGAGTTAGCACCCACTCCTAATAAAAGATGAACATTTCTTCCATCGGATTGTCATACATTATCGAAGAGGGAGAAAATTAGATTTTTTTAGTCTCTTCATGATATCAAAGTTCCTCAAGGTTATTCTTAAAATATACAAAAATTTGTCTCATTGAAGGACTTTATGTTGATTGGTATTAAATCTCATGATTGTCACATCATGATGCAACAACTTCTACCAGTTGCATTGCGTGGAATATTGCCCATCTGTTTTAGAAAGACTATAATGATGTTGAGCTATTTTTTCAATTCAATTTGAAATAAGGTGATTGATGTGAATGCTTTGAACATTTTGCAAAAGGATGCAATTTTTATACTTTGCCAATTGGAAATGTATTTTCCTCCATCTTTTTTTGATATAATGGTGCATTTAACGATTCATCTGGTTCGATAAATAACGAATTTTAGACCTGTATATCTTCGTTGGATGTATCCTTTTGAAAGGTATATGAAAATATTGAAGGGTTATGTTAAGAATCCATATCTACCCAAAGCCTCCATTATTGAAAAGTATATTTCTGAGGAGGTTACAGAGTTTTTTACGAGCTACTTGGTTGTGTCGCAACACATAGGTTTGCCTCCATCTCTCCATGAAGAAGTTAATAATTAGGAAAAGGGGATTCATGGATTGAAATTCAAATCATTGTGAGCTGAACAGATGAAGAAGTTAGAATCATACATCTTGAATAACATAGATGATGCTCAACTGTATATCACATTGCATATTAATGAGTTGAAACAATGTCATCTAAAGAATAAAGAAATGTGGATTTTGAATGAGCACAACAAAAAATTTTTTTCATGGTTTAAAAAGACCTTTCTTGGTAGATCGGATGTATCAAAGAAATTAAAATGGATAGTGGGTGGTCTATGTTTAAATGTAATAACATGGTCCAGTTATGAAATTAATGGCTACACATTTTATATTAGAGATAATGAAAACAGAAGTGCAGTTTAGAATATTGGTGTATTGGTGTTTGCAGAAGCAATGCGTTTTTCGAGTGCTGAGGACAAAAACCCAATTTTTTGCATCAAGTGCATATTATGGTGTGTTTAAGACCTATTGGAGGTGGATTACATTAAAATTAAAGTTCCTTTTTTTAACTATAAATGGTTTATCGGTAAAAACAGTATCATACATGATAAATTTGGAATGATAGTTGTTAATATGAATAGATTGGAAGACACAACTGATTCTTTTATAATTGAAACACATGAAAAACAAATTTTCTATGTAGTAGATCAATCAGATATGCTGTGGGTTGTTGTTTTACAAGGGAAAAAATATGTTTTTGAGGATGAACATGATGGATATGCTGATTTATGTGAGATCCATACTCCCATGGAAAGATTAACAGAATATAATGATTACCATGTTGAAGACATGGTTTGTACCATAAGGAACGATCACGACGAAGGAATTTGGGAAAAAAATCCATTTTTACATTCGTAAAATTACAGGTAATATTTGTTTATTTATTGTTTAAATTTATTATTTTCATAAAATAGTATATATTGTATGTTTTTTCTTTATTAAAATCGGTATTAAAACAAAATAAGTATAAGTTGTTGTTTTTTTTATTTTTTTTTATTTTTCTTTATCATGTTTACCATTACATTAATTATATATCTATTGTTTTTGTTCAGTGACAATTAGTTTACCATATATACCATGATTACCAGGTTTAACATATTTTAATTTTATTAGTTTAATTTATCATGTTTACCATTACATAAATTTTATATCTATTATTTATTTCAGTGACAATTACATTACAATGTTTACCATGTTTACTAGGTTTTCCTTATTTACCATGTTTACCATCTTGACTGTCTTTACCATCTTTACCGTTGTTTAATATACTTACCATATTAATCATGTTTACTATTACGTAACTTAGTACAATTTTCTATTTTCTGATTATAGTAGTATTAAAATATTTTAATTTGAATATCTATGAACTAATGTTTGTTTTTTTTATTTCAAGGACAATGACATATCAATTAGTTGATCAACAAAATGATTATGGAGATGCGAATATTGGTCATACCTCTAGGGAGGAAAATTCACATTCTTCTCTTGATGTTCCCCAATATTCCTCACGTGCTCCCATTACTACAAAGAGTTCAAGAGTTGGTAAACATGGGTGCACACGTTTACCAAAATTATCACTTACTCGTACGCAGGATCAGAGGATACTCGTTGAGATCGATGAGGATGATATTCCTAGAGGTCCAAATGAAAAATAATTTAAGAGTTTTGTATCCACTCAGGGTAAGAGACAAGTAAGCATTTTTTATGATTACTGGAGAAGTGTGGACAAATAAATAATCTCTCAATTGTGGGAGATGATTTTGGTAAAATATTTTTCTATTTTTTGCCTATTCATTAAATGTTTCTAGTATATATAATATGTTCAACCTATTCTTTATTAGATAAAATTTGATATTCCTGACACTGGGGGAGTCAGGAAGAAATTCTTATCGATGGCTACCAGGAGATGGAGGGATTTCAAATCAACCCTCATGTCTGATTTCATTTTTGGTCATAGGATTCATGGAAATCCATGTCGTATATATCCTTTCATAGATGTAGACACATGGAGACAGTTTGTTGAAATTAGAAGAAAAGAATCATTTTTGGTAATGGAAATATAAACTTTTATAAGATTTCTTATATAAATGGTCTTATTTATGTTTTTTTATTGATTTCTTATTTTTAATTTACAGCAAACAAGGAAATATCATCAGGATATCTAATCAAAAAATGTATATCCTCATAGTTTTTCTCAGGGAGGGTATACATTATAGGATGAAAAAAATTTGGCAAAAAAATTACAAAAACTAACAGTGAGTATTCAACCTCTGTAGAGGTGGCACCTCCATCCCCTCCATCTACACATGAAAAATTGAAGAGTGCTCAAATGGGCAAAAAGGGAAATATATTATCGAAGATTTGAGAATCATAGCTGAGAGGATTGTAAGATATCAATTTTATATATTTAGCTTAAATATTTTCATCATATAATTTCAATCATTATAGAAATTTTCAATTAATTAATAAAGGATTATCTTGAGGAGCAGAGCTCACAGGGGTTATTTACAGCGGCTAGGAGGCAAGATATTTTATCTGCAATGTTTGGAAATCCTGAACATCCCGGTCGTTTACAAGGATATCTGAAAGGTGTATCGGTAAGAAAAGTGTTGGAACGTTCCCCAACTACTTACATTGAGGGTGTTTATGAAAAAAAATAGATTCCTTGGAGGCTGATGATCATAATATTAATGCGACGATGGAGGAAAAGACTAGAGAGTCGGTACAGTCTATGTTTGCAGACATGCAAAGACAATTTAAAACTGCAACTCTCACTCCTCCACCTCCCCTTATAGTCCCAATTATTTATCCTCCACCTCCGCATGTAGCTCCCACTCCCCCACCTCAGCCCGTGGACCCCATTTTGTATCCTACAACTCCGCCTTAGCTTCCTACTTATTGCATGTTTTATGTTGATGATCCTCAACATCATATAGTTGCATATGGGTTGGTATATTTTATAATATATACAGTACATCATCAACAATTAGAGGTAGAGAATCAAAGAGTCACTTTACAGGATATTGTTGATAGATCAGCTCAACTACCATTACCTATAAATGAGGTGATGACAGTTGGACATAGTATCAGCGATTTTTTAATTTGGCCATCCAGACTTCTTTGACTCATTACCATAGAGGTATGTATGTTATATCTTCAATTTTATTTTTATATTAATGTTGTTTTATGATTTGAAAACTAATGTATTTTTCAATTTATTTTTACATAAATACTTAAAAGGTAAAGAAATATAGTATAAACAATAATAAATAAAAATGGCTATGATATCAGATACAGTTTCTAGTAGTCTTGACAGACTGTCAAGACATTCAAATTTATTGGTGGATCATTATGGGTTTCCAATTGAAGCTCGTGTTTTTGTACGTGAAATAACTGTGTGGATTATGAAAGCTGATATCATGGATCTTGTTACTCGAGATAAGTTGGGCTTCAAGGTGGTGCAGATTTTTTCCATTAATGTTTTAAACGTTTTTACCTGTTTTATATTTATTAAAAATGAATTCTTATGTCTATTTTTTATTATGTATATTTATAAAAATTGTGAGAAGAATGAGTGCACAGATGTATATGGGTTCATGGACCCACATTTGATTTCCCCGGATGCATGTGCATTGGATGAGGAACAACGAATGGTTTATATTGCTGAAATACTTGAACAGAATATAGTCACACAATGTTGGATGATGCCTTTTTTTTGAGAGGTATGAAAAACAACTCTCTCAAAGAGTTCATCATCTTTTAACATAAAAACCCACTAACCTTAATTTTTTTTATCAATGATCATTGGATGTTAAGGGTTTTTTGTTATAGGGAGAAGACACTATTATTAGACATGCTCTGTCCATGGTGATGTGTGGGGAATTTTTAAGAAAATATTTGAAAAGTAAGTTTCAATTTCTCAATAGTTTTCTATATTATAATGAATTTTAAATTTATCCCATTCAAATTATTTTCTTACAGGGGATGGGTCTACTTTTGAAAAAACACAAAGAAAATGAGTGGGAAGATCAAATATGTAAATGTAAAGGTAAATATCCATTTGTAATTTGTACTATTTGATTTATTACTTACAAATAATATATTGAATTTACACCCATTCAAACAGAACTGTCATGAACAACAAGGCGTCATCAAATGCAGATATTATATGTTTTGATTTATGTATGAAATAACAACAATTAGGACAGTTGTGAACTTTGACTTGGTAAGATTTCTTTTTAAACATTGCCATAATATTTCATTTTATTTATTCATTATACATTTTAACTGATATCATATAAATTTGTAGCTATTTGATGGCCCTCAACCCTATAGTGATGAAGATGTCAAACACTTACAAGTGAAATGGTCAAATTATTTTACAGGTTTGATTTATTTTTAGTTGTTTGTAGTGTAAAATGTAATTTCAAATACTCTCATTATAATTGTGTAATTGGTAGTCGTTTAGGTTGGAATTAGTTTTTTCTATGTTGACATTGTATGTTTTTAATTTTATATATGTGAATGTTTGATTTTTCTCTACTTCTTGTTTTAGTCTACTTATAATGGTTTTTCTGGTATGGATTCTGGTCTGGGGGTGAGGGGTTCCAAGGTTGTGGGGGTGTTTAATGGGATGTGGGTATCCAGGGGTGTGGGAGGGATTTCTGGTGGGGTGGGGGTATCCTAGGTGTCCATGAGAGTGGGGGGCAGTCCAGGGGGTGGGAGTGTCTCCTAGAGGGTGGAAGGGCTGTCTAGGGGAGTCGGGGGCTGTCCAGGCGTTGTCTAGGGGTGTGAGGGCGTCCTGTGGGGTGAGGGGGGTTTCCAGGGGTGTGGGAGGGCTGTTCAGTGGGGGTCCATGGGGTACATGGGCATGGGGGGTGGGGCAGTCGAGGGGGTGGGAGAGGAGGCGCGACAATCCCTCGGGGGGATGAATGCTATTGGAAGGTACTCATCACTCCCACATGTGAAACATTTTGAGATCTCAAGCTTTCCATGTGGGAGTGATGAGTACCTTCCAGCGGCATGCCCTCTGAGGGATGGTTGCACCTCCTCTCCCAACATCAGTTGTCCAGAGGCTGTTTAGGGGCAGTCCAGGAGGGGTGGGGGCAGTCTAGGGTTGTGGGGGGGGGGGGGTTGTCCAGGGGTGTTGGGGTCAATCTAGGGGGAATTCCCGGGGTGGGGGTGGGGGTTGTCCAATGGGGTGAGGGGGTTCTGGTCTATTTTTGGAGACTTTTTGGTCTATTTCAGGGGTGTGGGAGGGTTGTCCAGGGGTGTGAGAGTGTTTCCCAGGGGGTGGGTAGTATACAGGAGGGTGGGGGATATACAGGGGGTGGTGGTGATGTCCAGGGGTGTGGGGGTGTCGAGGGGTGTGGTGGGGGAAGTCCAGTGGGGTGAGGGGGTTCTGGTCTGTTTTTGGTAACATTTTGTTCTCATTTCAGGGGTGTGGGAGGGCTGTCTAGGGGTGTGGGAGTGCTGTCCAGGGGGTGGGGGTATACATGAGGGTTGGGGTTGTCCAGGGGTGTAGGGGGATGTCCAGGGGGTGGGGATGTCCACAGGTTTTTAGAGCTGTCCATGGGGTTGGGGGGTAGTCCATGGGTGTGGGGGTGTCTAGGGGTGTGGTGGGGGATTTCCAGGGGTTTTGGGAGCTGTCAAGGGGGTGGGGTAGTCTAGGGGTGTGGGGGTGTGGTGGTGGCTGTTGTGTGGGGTGAGGGGGTTCTGGTCTATTTTTGGTAACTTTTTGGCGTGTTTCAGGGGTTTGGGAGGGGTGCCCAGGGGTGTAGGAATGTTGCCCAGGGGGTGGGTGTTATAAGGGAGGGTTGGGGGATGTCAAGGGGGTGGTGGGGATGTCAAGGGTTGTGGGGGTGTCTAGGGGTGTGGTGGGGTAGTCCATTGGGGTGAGGGGGTTCTGGTCTGTTTGTGGTAACTTTTTTGGGCCTATTTTAGTGGTGTGGGAGGGTTTTCCACGGGTGTGGGAGTTTCGTCTAGGGGGTGGGGTTTTACAAGAGGATGGGGTTGTCCAGGGGTGTGGGGGGCTATCCAAGGGGTGGTGGGGATGTCCAGGGGTGTTTGGGGCCGTCCAGGGGGTCAGGGGGCTGTCCAAGGGTGTGGGGTGTCAAGGGGTGTGGTGGGGGCTATCCAGTGGGGTGATAGGGGTTGTCCAGGGGGTGGTGGGGGAAATCCAGTGGGGTAAGTTTTAAATGTTATCAATGTAAATTCATAATTTCACTTTGGTTCTTGTTTTGGTCTACTTCTATTTTTGTGGTAGAAATTCTTGGTTTGGTTTTTGGTTGTTTCTAGGGAGTGCAGAGGACTGCTATCTGTTTAAAAAAGTGGTTTATCACATCAGTTATTTAATAATCGACGTGATAAAATATTTTGAAATGGTTTATCAATTCGGGTATTTAAAAACTAACGTGATAAATCCTCCCCCTGGTAACCGATGTGATAATCCATTTCCCAGGATTTTATCATGATGGTTATTAAATAACCATCATGATAAACACACCCCGCACTGGATTATCACATCGGTTATTTAATAACTGATGTGATAAATCCCCCCTGGTTTATCACGCCAGTTATTTAATAATGGGCTTGATAAATGCCAGGGAAATGGTTTATGACATCACTTATTAAATAACTGATGTGATAAACCATTTTCCAGGGTTTTAGCATGTCGGTTATTTAATAACAGATGTGATAAAAATCCCACGCATGGGTTTATCACGTTAGTTATTTAATAACCTACATGATAAACCCCCCCCCCCCTGATTTTTCACGTCGGTTATTTAATAACAAACGTGAAAAAAGCATGGGAGATGGTTTATCAGGTATGTTATTATATAACCGACATGATAGACACCGCGATGTCATGTTTTTTTACATCTGTTTTTAAATAACCAACATAAAAAAAATATTTATAACATCATCCGTATTAATGTCGGCTAAAACCAGCGTAAAAAATGAAAAATAACCGACGTAAAAAATGTTTTTTTCACTAGTGATTATTTGTATTCAAGATTCTCTCTTTTGGTTTGCAAATCTAAATAAAATATCATTCTAAATTTTTTAATGATTTATTATTCTAAATCATTCTCATTAATGTCCATGTTTAAAAAATAGTTTTAAGGATTTATTTATATGGACATTTAAGTTTTAAAGTTAAAATTCCTTCTAAATGTTTCAATGTGGTATGGGACACCCTTATTCAAAAATCCATTTTAAACGGCTTCTTCATAAATAGTGAAATATTTAATTGTTTTCTAGAAAAATGGGGATATTTCTCTCAATTAGTTCTGATGATTATTTTCAACTATGTCAATATCCTTCATTATTATCTATTGTGTTTGATCTATTATAATACAATCTTCTATATTATATTGAATGAGTTATGTTTGACTGTGGATGTGCTATTTTTATACCATTCATGGTTTGTGGTCAAAATATTGACATTTCATATGCTAGATTTAATAATAATCTTCATATTATGTTTCAAAATTTTAATATGAGGTATCAATTGGACTTAGTAAGTGACGGGTGGATCCCTCTATAGCTCCTCGATGCATCGTTAAGTCTCATGAGACAAACTATGTCTTGGCACAAGGCCTTGACAATATGTTATTTGTAGTCTGGGAACGAGGCCTTGACTATGTGGTTATGATGTATGACATTATGCATTCTATCATTATAAGATTATCTATTGATATTTCCTGGGGTTATTCGACTATTAGAATACCCATGACTGTGTTTTGTTATGGAATTATCTACTCATCTCATATTCCTGCAATAAATTGTTCATTTTATTATTATTAAAGGAATGTGTTTTCAATTATTCACCATGCCTAATGTTTAGGTTATCTTCCGCTGTATTGATTACTCTTACTGAAAATTTGAGCTCACCCCTTTCTCATGATTCATTTTCCTAGGATATGAAGAAGTTATTTATGAGTGACTTGCAGGAATAATCTTTAAATCTTGGATGTCTTTAATGGAGTAAATTAGTGTTGTTTTTCTTTTCAAGTTGTGATGCTGAACTTATGTATGTATCTTTTTTCTGAGACAACTAAATTGATCGGTTATTCAGGACATGATTCCTTGTAATCATGCCAATGTATTAAAATAATTCACTAGCTCCTAGATTTTGGGGTCAATGCCTCACATATTACATGAAGTGTGTTGGTTATATATGACTTTTCTTAGCCACATGCGACCTACCAGTGTGCTCCTAGCCATGCTCATATATGTAATGTAGTGATTGTGTACCTAGACATTCACTTGGTCATGATCAGGTACTAAATTGTGCTTTTGTACTCCCAGAGTTCATATAATGTCAAACATCATGATATATGGTGTTTGTGATAGCTAGAAAATGTCTTGGCCACTGAGGGAGGGTCACAAAACCTATGGTATGACCACACATCCTGTGATCCTTGTCATTTTTGAGACCCTATCACCATATCCATGAGGGGATACACACCATGTGTTCTTTTAAGGCATATGGAGTGATGTCTCATTTTTCACAAAAACCTAATTTCAATAACAAGTATCTCAAAATCCACCTCCCCCGCCTATTTTTTCAATGATAAAAAACCTTGGACCAGTGGGAATATTCTTTCTCCATCAATTACATTCCCTCATATACTAGAAATACGTTACTTGATAAACACACGATGATCTATCATGCATGTTTCACAACTCTCATTACCATTTTCTACTCAATATCCCAGATCCATTGAATATCACCTAAAACCCGAGATCCATCCCCATAAATCAACTAAATAATGATTCATTCATTTATAATCAAAACCCCAAGAATATATGGTTTCAATCATACTTGATCCTAACTCGGTAATATCAAATCGTGGCCCCATTGGCCAATGATGAATATTGCTATGAACGGGTGAGGGAAAGGCACAAGAACAAGCATGAAAATGTCCTTGGACAAGTGTTATTGATCAAATATTATATATTGGGCATATGCAAGGTGATATCCATCACAAATGAATCATATATTATATAAATAATTTTAACAGGATAATGGGATGCGAGAACAATATCTTATCAAAATCAGATATAATATCCATGATTAATGTTTTAATCAAAAGGGTGATATAATAAATTGATGTGTCGTCCCTTGATTATTAATTTATAATTTGGGAATAACACATTATTCAATAATATGAGGATCCCACAACATATTATACCTAGAAATCCACCTCGATCTAATCTCTGTTTATCCTCTTATGTGATCTTTTGATGAAGAATGATGATACACCACCCTTAAGAGATCATTGGGTTATGTGGATAACAATAGTAATATGATATGATAATATTTAGATATAAAAAAATTTATTTTGGGAATTTGATAATTATATAAATTATTTAATTTATATAATATCATATAAATGTACCACCAATGACCAACCTAACAAAATGTTTGACACCAACCGTCTTTAGGTGTCACCTAGGGTAATACACTTATTCCTGACCAAACAGTGGTCTCAAATTATTCATTTGAGACTCTTTTGGGAACTTATACACATTATTAGGAGAACCTTTACACATGATATAAATATAATTAGTATTTCTAAAATATCAATTATGCATTCACCATGCCTCCAAATATCATAATGTATCAGTGCATGAGTATGAAAATATTCCCTTGAAAAACATCAAAGTATTAAAAGAATAAAATAGGGTCATTTCATTATTCCCCACATTGTGGGTTTTTTCCTCAAAAATAATAATCCAAAAAAATGAGGGATACATATATCTCTTATACTTCTCCTACTCTCAAGAGTTCTCATGAATTTTCATATGCTTCCACAACACTAGAAACAAGTGAATTGTTTGTATTCATAATGTCCAATATATCAATTCCTCGATTGCCAATAGGTATTATATAACGATGGATCTATCCAAAATGTACACATTACCTCATCCAATGGTGTGTGTATGATGACACACATATCTCATCATATGTGACACATGGAAGACATCATGCCCATGATCTATCTATGGGGGTGAGGCTAGGTCATAGTTCCCCCCACTAACCAACCATCAGATCTCAAATAAAATGATTAACCTTAGGGATAACATACATTCCTATATAAACCTCTAAAATATTCATTGTGTTGAGAAACTCATAAAATAATTATATCCCATATTTAATACCATGGTCACATGAAATTTAACTGTATAAAAATTCTATCGTCTCCATGATGACCTTTGATGCTCACATATCACATTAACTTTCTTCTTCATCACCGGTGACATCACTTTCTAGATAGAAGATGCCTCACCAATCTTGGTCTAGTATAAGGGTGTAATGTAGGGTCTCCAGTATATGATCTTGAAGTATCCATTCTTATAATTGTTTTATAATTGTTATTATAGGGAAAATTTACCAATAGAATGTGATCCTCCCACATGTGGATGAAGTTAAAAAAAATATCTCATTCCATCCTCAAATACCTAGAATGTGAGATTGATATTACCATATATCTAGTGGTTTAATAACATATGCATCCACAACAGGGTGTTGAATACCTCATTTAGATCTCTACACAATAGTGGTGTAAACTTCACATCATAGATAGGTAAAATCATCTAGGTAACCCTATAGAGTCAGATGATATTATATGTACAAATTTTTTATAATATCAACCAAACTATACTCCATGATGGTGAGGAAGTGTTATGACTTTATATGTGAGTAGAATATAACCCAGATGGCATTAAAACCTCTCTCTATACTTGGAATCCCAAAAAAAATACATGTATATGCTATCCCATTTACACAATAGGATCTCAAGCTGTTGTGCCATGCCTTCCAGAACCTGTTGCTTGGCCTTTAAATGATGAAATGTGAGACACTAAGAGAAAAACATAACCACACTCAACCTAATTCTTTTCTACCAAAATGACTGATTATGGTCTATTCACATCATCCTTACCCTTGATGTACTACCAAAGGAGAAGTGTGAAACATATTTATCACCTCCTCTCACTTTAGTATTAGAATAACCACGTATCTTAAAAAATATGACATGTTACCCTCCATTATAAAATCTATCTAGAGAATCTCCAAAATATATATGATCATGAAGAACATTACAGTAAATGATTCCCAACTAATCCTCCCTAACATGAGGGATAATATTAGGGGCCTAAACTATAAATTGAAGATAAGAGTATCCCATATCCTTAACATGGTATGTTTATAAGGAATCCAAATAATATAATTCTACCTCCACCAAATGATAACAAGACATCATAATGATGGGATGTTTCACCTTATTTTACATACAAGGGTGATGAACTATATTAATGTTATAGTTCTAAAACAACACCAACCATTTACTATTTAACAAGTTTACATCTATCTATTTTAATATATACCCTATACTCTAATTTTATAAGTAAATAAAAATGTGTTCTCCTTGATGATTGTGTCTCCATATATTCAAAGTGAAGGATAAGACTGATTCCTCTAGTTCATGTGTCAATTTTTATCCCTATGGGGTATCACCTACATAAACCTACATGCGATCAATTTCTAACTCTACATTAACAAAAAAAAAATAGGGCTCATCTATAGATGAATCACAATACACTATGTAATCCAAAGCCACATATGGATGTCTCAAAAGAAGCGCACTATTTTTACTTAACTTTAACTCTATAAAGCTGTTATGACACATCCTGATCTTGGTAAATTACATCCCATTAAATATATTGATTGTAAAAGGGGTTTCAATCATATATATGTCCACCATTCACCTCTTGAAGTAACCTCTGATTCTAAGAAAACTCTACACCTCTAAAATTCTCTTTGGAGGATCCCATTAATGAAATCTATTAATTTTCATTGGGTTCAAAAATAATCTATGATCAAAAATGAAATTTCCCAAAATGTGAAATTTTAATATGCAAAACTATAACATCGAGAGATTATGATAAAACATGTGCTCTCGGATCAATCCTAGGACAATCATCAAGTTCTCTTCAATTTTTATCTGACTTAGAGTTGATGAGTATATGCTCAATGAATATAACAACACATCTTCCAAAGTCTGGCTACAAGATTTCATCCATCAAGTATATGAACATTGTTGGGGAATTCATGAAACTAAGTGAAATCACTTGAAATTCATAGTTTTTGATGAAATACATAATTCCACCTTCATAATATCAGCCTCATGAACCCTCAACTTGTGGTAGTCGGATCTGAGATTGATCATTCAAAATAAACACGTTCCTCACAACTGATAAAAGATGTCAAAAATCCTCAGCAAGGGGTACATGTTATTAAAAATTTCCTATTGATGGTGATGATCACCAACACAATTCCACAATATCCCATCACATTTATCATGAAAAATACCAGAGGTACCCAAGGGGGGCCATGGGGTCTAATAATACCCTTCTCTCGACGGTCATCCAACTACACCCGCTGATCTTGGAGCACGGTAGGGGACATTCGATATGTCATAGAAGATATTGGTATTGTACTGGGTTGTATATAAATACAGAATAATATCTACCACCTCATAAAAATTCCAATAAAATCCTTGTGGAATGCATCCATAAATTACTCAACTAATGATGGAATCCAGAATATTGATGATCTCAACACACAAAGGGAAAAACTGTCATACTTATGAATGTCCATCGACCATTCATGTCTCTGCCCTGACCTCAAGTCTCTCTACTACTCTCTTGGTTAGATCAGTAGTGGTGATTTATTGATGTTTTTGGAAGTGGGGTTTACCGGTAGATGGTCCTTCTCGCGTGGCCTGAGTCGGTGTCCTTCTTTAATAGTGTTTTGGTTTCTCTTACTTTGATGCTACATCAACTTCGACTTTGGTTTGGTTTCGGATTTTCGACTTTCTTCCCCTTTTGGTGAATGTGTGTTGAGTTATTCTATGAGTTGTTCAGTGATGGTTCTGTTTTTCATTTCTGGTTTATTTTGGTTCTTGTTTTCTCCGTTCATTGGTTTTTTCAAGACTGTCTTGTGTCGCGGCTATGACTGATTTCAATGGAATATGGTGCTCTTGTATGGTGTTTTGGACAACAACAGTGATAGAGGATTACAACGATATTTTTTGTTGTTTTGGTCATCGATGGCGTCGATGGCAGTGGTGATGAAAACGAGATTGCAGTGGTGTTGGGTGAGGGTAGTGGTGTTGTGTGATGGTTGTAGTGATGGACAATGATGTTGATGTTTTGATTGCTATAAATCTTTGTTGGTTTGGAACTGGTTCGTTGGGGAACAAAGATGAGGTGGTGAGATGGTTTTTGATGGCTTCGATGGGCTCTGACGTTCTCTGATGGTGCGGTGGTTGAATGACGACGTCGACAACAACAATGGATGATGACGATGACATGGGTACTCATGATTTGGGCAGCAGGAGACTTGAAATTGGCAGATGTGGATGAATCTGTTCGTGATCTTCTCGGTTTTAGTGAAATGTTTTGAATTTTTAACATTTCGTTCCGGTTCCCGCTCACCCAAAAAGCGGTTTTGAAAAATCAAATAAAAATAGATTTTGCAGTGGGATGAAACCCCCTTCGCTCAAGACCCACTAACTCAGCCATGAGATCTCTCACACCAATAATGGAGAATCATTCCCCATATTTCGAAAGGCATCTGACCCACTAGTGATGACTTTAAATTTGGGCTCAAACTGTGCACAAAGTGTTCATGCCCTAGATTACATCATAAGGATTTATTTTCATAACCAATTGGAAAAATTTGAAACTAACTATATTAAATGATATCTAATGTTTTCAGAATATAAGGGATATCAATGAATCCATACTAAATTGGACCTATAAAAAATCTATGAGGATAAATACTCAACTGAAATCTCCATCTCTGACACTAGGTATATGGAAGTTAAGGTATGAATCACCCCTATTTATAATATAACTAGGACAAGATTATATTCAAAACATATCATACCTCATATCATGACATTTTATGCCTAGTCATATCCCTATAGGGAATGAAATTACCCAAAACCCTAAAATACAGCTCATCGAGCCTTACATGGTCCACCTAGTGGTGGTCGTAGTAACTCGTAGCATCATCGTCCACCAACTACTAATCTCTAAAAAATTTCTCCTACCTCATTTCCAATATCACCTCCTAGTGGGATGCCATTTCCATGCCTATGAGATCCATAGACATTTTTTTCCTCATACATGGAATTCCAAACACAGTTTTCTAGACCTTCTCTTCATGATAGGTCTTGTAGTCATGAGTTATGCGACCTCTCATGTCACAAGTATATCATCATTCCTCTTTTGGATGAATGGATCCCCTATCAACTACCTGAGTCATAGATACTTGTGTTTGAGTCCGATATTGTGAATGTATCATCTTTTGGGATCTTGATGTCAAATGATTGTTAAATAAAACAAATTAATTTGAAACATGATTCCCACTGATTTCTATAATTTATTTGATCCCCACTACTAGAATCTTCTAGTCATCAGAGATGCCACTATAACTTCAAAATACATGGTTAAGCATAGGAAAACCAAAATGGATTGAATTTATCATTGGAGACCTAGATCGTACATCATTTATTATCATAATCTATGTTGTAACTTGTCGATGAAGTATCACATAATTCCCGTGACCCTTATGAAATAATCGACTACTATCATCTAAACTAGCTACTACTCTTGAATCTCTAGGTTAAAATTGGAGAGAAAGAAAAAAAAGCATAATAATCGAAGTGATATAGTTATTTTGTGACATACTATGTGAGAATCATCTCACCATGTGTCTTCATGACCAAAATACACAAACTCATAGTTTTAAACATTAAAAGACTAGTTGATAGAACAACTATAAGATCAGTCAGGGTATGAACATTTCTAATGACTAAAACCAAAATATTAAAAAAAATCATCCACATCCAATGTATATATATCACTATAGAACCACAACGGTCTCAAATTATAAAAATCAAAGGGTGTTCTAGGATTTTGGGCCTCCTCAGCATGAATTAATGGTACGGACATCTAATTGATATGCGGAGGTGATGATACCAAACTATTTGGTGGAAGTATCTCAATAGATTACTCATGAATGGATACCTCATCAATCATCAAATTTTCATAATGAACCTAATTTTATAACATGGATGGATGTCCTCATATAGATATATTTAAAGTAAGTAATACATAGCACCATCAAAATATCATATATATAAATTGACGAATGTAAATAATAAAAACAAAAAGATCAATCCAATATGATGGATGTCCATTTTTTCCTACAAACAATGTCTATATATGTCATCTTGATAAGTAGTTTATCAAAATTCTTGTGTATGGATTCACCATCCACCAAACACACACTTGGTTCCTTAACATGATATACCCACTCATGAAATTTCGGAATTAGTTCCAAAATATCCAAAATAATCCACCCTAGTGGAAAAAACTGAACATGTTCTTGAGGATGAACATCCTAACACCCCACTATGTAACGACCCAAACCACTGAAGCCAGCCTGGTTGGTGGAAGGCTAGGAAACCACTACCCCATTCCCACCTCAAAAATTCCTAGGACTAATTACAAGAATGTTGAATGAATAACTATATTTAGAGCCTATTCCCTAATTCACTTGTACGCATGCACCCAACTGTCACCATGAATTAGAGAAGAGCAATGTAATGTAACGATTGTAAATTTTCTAGATAAACCGTGCATGTAAAAAAATATATGGAATACATTATATTATAACATAATACAACCAAAGATAAAGGGGAAAATAAAGGCCCACCCAAATAACGAATTCCCTACAAGACATCAACTGAGAATGAAGAATAATGAGAGTTCCTGACTATTGGTCTCCATGCCCGACCACCATATGTAGTCAAAAGACAAAGTTACAACTATAATACGACATAATAAAAACTAATTATTTGACCATCTTCATACTACAAGAAACATGGTGAAAATATTATATAGGGATGAACAAATACATACCATTTAGGATACCCCGACAACCAAAAGGGAGTGATTGAGATATAAAATAATATTTAGCTCATCCCAAAGAAATAGGGAATACAAACCCAGATGATACACATATAGATTCTCCTAAAAAATATTAATAGATTAATGGGATATACATATCACATCCCAGCTGAAGATGACGAGTAAGCCTACAACTCCCGTGTTCCATATTTGATGCCCAACATCTTGTGAATCAGCATATGAAACATTGTGGAGGGGCATGCTCCTCACCACTACACACTACAATCGAGGGAGCCATAACATAAAACTATGTAACCCATGTAACCACACTGTAATATGAGGGTGAGGTCCCATACCAAACTATTCCAATCTACTAATTTGGGAGCCTCAACTATTATGGCGGACACACACTCCACCAGTGTTCAAATATGACTGACTACCTCTCCAAATATAGAGAAAGCAAAACCATTGTATTATGAGGGAGTAATGAATCTATTGGTACAATGAAAATAGGGAACCTTTGATCTTGTATGACATGGGAGTACTAACCATTAAATATATCTAATTGTATGGGGAACTCATGACCTCGTGCAATAGGGGAGTATTAATCCCAACATCTCTCTAACAGAATGGAGAAAACATTGTCAAGTGTGGCATGGGAGTACTGAACCTAACTTATCAATGTTGATCATGCCTAATCACGAGTATAATTATGTGTCTCTTAAAGAAGATTCATAGCCATAACATGTTTCATAGTATCTTGTGTGACACAAATATGTCCACCAAAAAAATTTATATAGAATTCTACATAGGATAGTCTACATAAAGGCCAAAATTTGAGTCTAAACAAATGAGATATGAGAGGACAAAATCTATGGAGGGGATAAAAAAATGTATGGGGCACCACATGATGTGAGACCCTACTTCATCACCTAATTTTTCTCTCCTAAGGACATTTATTAGAATCCGTGACATAGAACATAGTGTGTATGCGTCATACTCAAAATTTATCTGCAACATGGGGCATTCCCACGTGCTCTTAGGAATTCACAATTGATCATAGAATGTTTTCTGTATATCAGGATATTCTGGTGTACCAGGTTATAAAATTGGTTGTACCTAGGTACCTACATGTGGCTAGGTACTCCAATACTTCATGATGTGTCAGACGATATAGGGTCTTGGGAATGTTCCATTTGAATTATGGATTATCCACATGAGTAGGGTCACACTATGTGTGTTCCTACCAATTGAGGTGTGATCCATAACATATATGAAACCATATAACCCCAATTAGGGGTTTACAAAAGATGTTTTATTTTGCGATAAATTAATTATAATTGGGTTCTTCCTGGAATCTGGATTTTCTATACATGAAAATATATATCCACATTTATCTTCCAAATACTCATTGATTAACCAACTAAAATTAGTGATAATAATCTAGGACTACTTATTCTATAACTCCAGTGGTGGGATATCAAAAACATAACAACAACATGATGTTCTCTTGTGCATGTTGCAGAACTCCCATTGTCCATTTTTATTCATATCCCATATCTTGAGAGTGTCACTTGAATATCATGATCCATCCATATCTATCCAAAAACATTGTTCCATTCATAAATATACAAAATTTTAATTAATAGGGGTTCAATAATTCGCAAACATTCTATTTTAATGTGGAATCGTTACCACATATCCTAGTGGAGAAGGACACGATGAAATGGTGTGGGAAAAGGCACAAGAACCATGGTAAAAATATTATCACCCATGAGTTACCTAAAAATTTCATTGATCAAGGATATCTATGGTGAGAATCATGGTATATCTAGAATATAAGATAAAAAAATTAATAGGAAAATGTGAAGGGTGAACAAAAATTGATTAAACGAAAATACAATATACATACTCAATATTTTAATCAATAGAGAGATATTAGAATTATATTATCCCAACCTGAATTATGGAATAATGTTCAAAAAAGAAATCATTTTCTAGTGATCTGGGTATTCCACTGCCTTCACCATATTTTGATCCACCTGGATTGGATCTCTTACTATCCTCCAATATGATCTCTCAAAAAATTATGGTGATTCTTCTTCTACTAGATCTATTATAGTGTTCATAATATCCATAGAGAAATTTAATAAAAAAAATTAAGTTATAAGAGATTGGTTTTGTTTTGGAATTAAATAATAAAAAAATTAAATTATTTTTATTCATTTAAAAGTACTGCTTATTACTCCCATAACCAAATGTTTAATGCCAACAAACGTTAGGTCATGCCTAGGGTAAACCCATCATTATAGACTCAGCTATGGTCTTATATTTTTTATCAGTGACTCCATTTCGATTCCAATATTTTTTTTTAATAAAAATATCATACATCTAATATTTATATAATTAATATATTTAAAATTTCAATTCCATTCTCACTAAGCCTTGTAATCTCACATGATCTATACGACTGGAAAATAAAATATTCCACTAAAATATTTCATTATTTTAATTAGAAAAAAGGGTCAATAAATATGAGGTATCCATGGTGTTGTGTGGTAGGTATTCTTGGGGTAGCCTTGATTTACCATGTCACATTCTCTATTTCATGGCCTGGTCAATGTGGTTACTAAATATAATCTTCTAGAGGATTCGGGTGACAAGGAACTCTTATGAGAAAAATTATGTCGAGTATAATCTAAATAAAACTATGTGGATTCCTTAAAAAGGTGATTTTGGTCAATACATACATCTTTCGTTATCATTCGTGATTAGCGATGATGTGGGTATGATAGAGGGTTTTTGTTACCATGGTCAGTTCATGACCGCTCGGTTTTTTAGTGTGTGTTTATGCATATTGAACATTTATTAAAATTATTGGAAGAAAATTATTATACATGATCACATTAGATAAGGATGCATTGGTCATTTCCAACTAAGTCGTGTTCTCACTCCTTTCTCGGGAATTTCCATGCACTTAAAGATTTCATGAGAATTCTGATAAAGGGAAAGGTCCCAATTGTGAACTACTATGCATAAGAAGATAGAGATATTGGTGGGGGATAATGGACTCTTGTGGGAAGAAATTTATTTACTTAAGTATATATCATCATTAATTATAAAAGAAAACATTCCATATTGGGATCTATAATTTAGAAGAAATTTAATCCATCAATGTTTTCCCCCATTATCACTATGATGATTTAAGGTTATTATTTATTTATTTTTCTATTCTTTATTTTCAATTACATGATATGGAGGGTATATTATCCCCTAAATCAGATTTATACCCTCACAACAACTCAAAATCCACTTACTAATTGGGAGGTGTTCATGATGTCACATGGCATTCTGTATCCAATCCAGAGGATCACAATTGTGTGTTATAACGTAGTAATGATCATTATGACCGCTTACATCCTATTAAGAACCCTATAAAAATTGATTCAAAAATATTCAAAATTTCTATTTTAAATTTAATTTATTGAGTAATTTATTATAACTATGTAAAAAAAGATAATAAACCTGAAAAATATTCATAATAATGTAAATAATTGACATAGGTTTATTATTAATGAAGATAAAAAACATATGGTGTGTTTTACTCTATCTAACTGAAACATTACATTAAAACCATGTTTAAAATTGTTTTATTTATTTATTTTATAACTATTTTTCTTCGATATCTATATGAATACATTTTGTTATGGATGTTTTTACATGGGTATATGTTATCTAAAATTATTATTATTTGTTTATTTCGACTTCATATAATGTTTTAAAAAATGAATTTTTTTTAGAATTTTTCTGATATTCCTTAAAAAAAAGAAAAATATTGTTTTATTTTAATTCATATAACAACATTGACATTTCTCCCCTCGGTAGATATTATTTTATTTTTAACATAATTTATAATATTAAATTTTTTCTAGCATAACAAAAATAAATCATTCCATTTTTCTCTGAGATTATATTTTGAAAAATGGTTTTTATAAGGAATGTTAATTTTGAAATCCAACAGAATTTTATCATATGGGTTTAAAATAATTTTTCATGTTTTTTAAATGATATAGTCATTATTAATTCTTAATGATATTGGGTTCTCCCAATATAGATAATGATTATTAGTGATCTTTATGTTTCTTATATGATGGGTGCATCCTGATAGTGCTCCAATGCATTGGGTAATTATATTCGAAGATGACCGTATGTTTATTCCAATTTTTAAGTGTTATATATTGATGATTTCACATGGAACATAAATTAATTTTCTATGGTTTCATATTATTTTTCTTAGACATAAAAGTTTGTCGAAATGTAAAATATGGATATTTTTTAAATCAGTCATTATACAGTTTTTGGGATAAAATTTTTTTTTTAATTTTTTTTTTTGGAATTTCATGAATTATAATAAGCCTTATTGATTATGATTTTTCATTTTTCTATATAAAATGATTTATGGAAAAAAATTGGGTTGAAAATATGATTTCATGATTAAATAAAATATTATTGTAACTCAATGTTTATTACTTGGAAGGAAAAATATATTTTATGATATCATAGAATTAAAATGAATAACATGGTATTTAATTAATTTATATGTCTATTAGTAATATTTCTGATCTCATCCTTCAATTAAAAAAATCACATGAAATAAGAATGAGATAGAAAAAATGATAAATCAATTTCATTTTCAAGAATATTTATCATGAAAATAAAACGTGTTTCATTTCACTTGTTTGATTTTTGGAAAAAATAATACCGAATAGAATTATCTATATTGTTTTATTTTGGTTTATATTGTTTATTTCATGACCGAAATCTCCAAAACCCTAAACTATAAATATATTTTGTAATATGATAATGTGAATTCTTTTCAAATGATAGTAAAATATATAATATCTACAGTTGGGTATTTTTTGATAAAGAAGACCTAAGTATATCCATATTTACTTTAATCAGCATTGAAAGTAAAAAAATTATATTTTTTATTAACTTTTATCTAATAATAGTAGATTAAAAATTATTTCTCTATCTCATTTGTAATTATCTCATACAACCAAACCCAAAATCGAGGTACAAAAAATAGGTACCAAAAGGAAACATGTTTTGGATATATTTTTGACATTTTCTACTAGGACTCAATGAAATATAATATGGTGGACATTTAATATTCCAAGTTTCATAGAGCTGTAAATGTTTTTAAGATATAGGAAGAATATAATTTTCTTTTCTTTATTTATTTTAAGTAGGGGTAGTTGTTTTTATTATCTTCTAATTTTACCCACTCTATCATATCAAATCAAATTCATAATGGTTTATCATTTTATTACAATTTGGTATATTGAAAATATTTTATTCAAATAATGATTAAAATTTATAACTAATTGAATTATTTTTTATCTTATTGAGAATATTTTTATAATTACATTATTATGTTTTCACATGTTTCATGAATAAATTTTATTCAAAAGATTATATTTTAATAAGTTTTCTTATTAATATTATTTAGTTTAAGCATGATATTAATAGTTAAATTCCAAAATGTATTCTATAGTTTGATTTTTTAAGTTTTTATATATTGTAGAATATTTTTTTTGTATTTCCCATCACTTTATTTTATATTAATTTTTATATTGTGAAGCTAAATATTTCTTGAAGGATTTTTTTAAATTCTCATCAATTTTTATCATATAATTTTATAACTCTAGCACTCATGCCTTGTAAGTTTCTTTTTGATAATATATATTTTGTAATTTTTTTAATATAAAAAAATATAAATGTAAAAATGTTTAAAAATTATGTTTCAATAAGGGTGAGAATTTTTTTTCATTGTTTCACAAAGGGGGAGACATGTTTTCATGATTATTTGTAAATTCTCCCTATTTTATCTTTTCTTATTTCTTATATTAATTTATTTATAAATTTTATTTTATAATGAAAAAATATGACATACGTATATTATAATAGAATTTATATGGTGATTTTGAAAATTGAAATCTTTAAGAGATATATCCTATAGACATTGTGAGGGAAATAGAACCCAAATTGAAATGATTTATCATAATTTTTTTCAACATTGTCAAAAAAATGATGATACAAGTCTCATCAAAAATGAATTTTATGAAGGAACAAATATATATTTTAAAAAATATATTAATAGAATATCATATATTTATAACTAGTATTAAATATTTTTTATGTAAAAAAATGTTAAGAGTATGATACAAAATATAAAAAAACTGAAAAAAATCGATTTTTAATCTTTTAAAATTTTTTAATAAAAAAATCATCATTGAAAGAGTTCTAAAATTTAATTTTATATAGAAATAAATAGAAATATAAATTTTACATAAAATAAGATATATTTTTATATCAATATAATTGTGAAAAACAATTATGGTATGACAAATTATTGACATGGACGAGATATAAGGAATATAGGATGAGAAATATTCATAACTGTTTTATACTTTTATGATAAAACAGATCCCTAAATGGATAATATTTTGATATGAAAATGTACTTTTTATAGAGTTAAATATAAAATAAAAGAACAAATATTGATATGAAAAAATATAAAAATTATTATATTATATAGTCAATGATGAAAGATCATGGGCCAATGAAATAGAAAATGAGACAAAAAACCCTTGCCTTTTATTTTTTATTGGTTATAAATTTTCTAAATATTTTGTAATATACATTTGATTATTATTAATCATATAAAAAATATCATATTTTATTATTTTAAAATATTCTTTTAAAATGTCTTATTATACATTTATTAATCATTATTATTTAAAATTAGTATTTTTCCATCAATTGTCCCATTTCACATATTTTAGATTTAGTATAGAGGTTCGGTTCTTTGAGAATTTCTCATGTATCAGTCACATACATAATGTACAATTGGAGGATACTTGTATAGGATTAAAATGGTTTTGATGTCCAATTATCATTCTATAGAAGTTATTGTGACATTTTATAAAGATTGGTAACAATCACCATATTATGAATTCTAATTTATTTTTAAAAATAAATTTTACTCATGAATATAATTATATATATTTTTATTAAAAATCATTATGATGAAATTCATTAAATATTAATATTATAACCAATAATGAATTATGTTTTTATAAATATCTATGAAGTATTTAATATCTCAAAAAAAATGTTGTTCCTATAAGAAGCATAAAAACCACCATAATGAGTGATGATTTACTAGAGTTTAAATTTTTTTAAAAATAAAATAACATATAATAAGTCAACAATTTTATTTTTGTATATTAATTTATTTCTTATATAACATTAAATATAAAGAGAGAAACTAAAATAAATTGATACATTTACTAAAAATTGCATATTCCATATAGAATTGATTTAATAAAAAGTGTTCTTTGAGGGGAAGGGATTATATAATGACATTAGAGGATAAAAATTTATCAAAAAAAATTAAAATGGAAACATGTAATCCAATTATGTGGAGGATTAAAATAGTTTTAATGAAAATAATCGCAAATCAGAGAAGGGAAATAGGCATGTAAATCGTTATCATGTTCTCCAAGTTGCCTCATTTGGATTGATTATAATGAATTCTGGAATGCATATTTAAGTAATATAATGTAATGTCCATAATATCCCTGGTGCATCAAAATTTAAAAATATGGTGATTGATGTTTTTTGGGAGCCCACTGTGACTCATTTCAAGAGATTTTGAAAAATCCTGTTTTCCAATGTTAAGTTAAAATGGAAGGTGGTTTCAATAGGTGGAATAAATATGTGGAATCAGTAGGTGTAATCAGTTTCATGCATCAGTTGGTGGAATAAGTCGGAGTCATAAGCAGGTCGAAATGGTAGGAGGCATCGATAGGATGTGTCGATAGGTGGTGTCGGTAGGTGACGTCAGTTAGTGGCATCAGTGAGTTGGGTCGATGACTCACCATCAATAGAAATCATTAGTGAGTTATGTTAGGGACACTCCAATGGTATCTCGAATTTGTGACATTCCATTGGTGACACTCATCGGTGAACCACCCAGCGATTAGTCATTTTGACAGTTTTTCCAAAATTTCCAGATTCGTCCCTTTAACATTTTATTTGATGTAAATTTATTTTAAAACCATGATTAATAGTATTTAAGGTGTTTCAAATGATAAACATTTTATCTCCAATTTCGAAATTACTTAGATACATTTAACACACAAACAATGTGGTCTGGATCGTGATCTAACATTAATGGCCTTTGAAATAGTTTTCCATATAGATTTGTGATCTGTTCATTCTATATCGGAGACCCTTCCTTTCCTACGTGCTTATTTTTCTCTTGATATTGAGGTTCCCATAATGCTTCATCACCAAAATATGGTGCATTTGTTGATCCCCTTAGACCGTGTCACCCTTGAGGTTCCTCTTTTTTCTTGTACACCCTCTGTTTTTGGGAGTATGAGGTGTTGTTGATATTATATTCTTTCATTTAGGGATCCCTTCATCACTATTAATTTTTGTATCTTGTTGTGTGGGTGTAAAAATTTTCTCTTGTTATGATTTTTTAATTATGATTAGATTATGAAAATTGAATCTGTTTCATATCATTATAAAAAGGGAGGAGAAAAGTTACCAAAGTATTTGTTTTATTTTTTACTGACAATGTAATCTGTATAGGCTATATGCCTACTAAAAATCATGATATTTTTTGTTTTTTTTGCGCACTAGTGATTTATTATTTAAGTTTATAGTTGATCCTCTATGAATGGACATATGAAAATAAAGTTGGTTAACCATGTATATTATATTAAATAAATGGATGCCTCAGGATCGAACATGTTATTTGATATCCCAATAATTGAAAAACTGGAATTAATAAATGAGTGTTTTATAAATCCGAATATATCTTGCCTTGTTTAGTGTTCCTCTATGTTATGTGTGGTTTTTTTCAATCATGTTCATTGTATTGGTGGGTGGTGCTAGGGTTTAGAGCACTGATGTACGGTGAGATTGCACGGGTGTTGTAAATGAATCTTTGGTTAAGATATTGACTGATTGTGGATGGGATGGTTAGGGTTTGAGTAGCTGGGCCACATGCTTGGGTTGTATTATGTTTATGTTCCTGGGTTTGATGGGTGTAGTGTTGTTTTTTTGTGGGGATGCTGGGTTGGTTTTGATGAGGTGTGTTACCTGGTTTTGTAGTAATTTTGGATTTTCGTATTAATAGGAAAGACAAGGTTGGATGAAAATGAATAATGATGATGTGTTGGTTGGTATGTGTGTTGAAAAAATTGTAAATAAGAAGTGTGTTTCTTTACTATTGTTCTTTATACCCTATATAGTTTACCTTTTTTTTCTTGTTGTGTTTTGGGGATTGTCATTTCCAAGGAAGGGATTGAATGAATAAATTATTTTCTCTATAAATAATAGTAAATTGCTAAATGAATTGGACGGGGATATTTTTTAGTAGTGTCTTCTCATGGAAGGATTTCATTTACCCACATCCTAAGTGAATATTGGTGGTGTTAAATAATACATTTATAGGTAGAAGAAGAGATGGATGTATGATCGGGTGGTTTAATGTTTTATTGATAATTTTTATGATAGGATGACTGTTTGTTGTTTATATATATATATAAATATTCACTTCCTCTAGTTTATATATGCATCCCACCATAGTTGAGCACTATGTGCCATAGACCCCAATTTTTATAGCGAAGGGTGTCTTTCACAAACATAATGATGGGATGATGGATGAAAGGACACTTGCACTTCCCTGCTCCCACTTCAAGGTAGTTATAGCTCAATAATTTTGGGAAGGTATTTTTCTATGAGAAATCAGTGTGTGGGGGAAAGTTTTGGTTTTGAAAGTTCCATTAGGATGTTATGTGTTTTTATTTCCATGGTGTTATTGAGATTCAATGTTGTTTGAGGCTTAGGTGTCTATCGGTTGGTTGGGGCCATGAGTCCCAGGGGTGTGTGCGAGAGATGTGATGAGCACCATTTTCCATTATTGTGAGACAAGCTCTGAGGCCTAGGTGTGTGCATGTGGATAGTGACATGGTACGTTTAGAAGAGGTGGGAGTGCCATGATATTTTAATTTAGGGTGCGAGAGAGGCTAATTAGTAGGAATGTTGTATAGGGTACCCTATCATTGAGGTCCTTACAATATTTCTTTAATTGACTTTCATTACTTCGTGAGTATTACATGATGGCGTGGAGGTGGTTATTATACCATGTTAGGTGATTTTGGATTTAAATGTGTCTCATGGGGGAATTAGTTTAAATTTTCACTATTACATGGGATACATTGGATTTCACAATTTATTATATATGTATGGTCACCCTATATATATAAAATAGTTTTCAGATTACAAGGAGGACCACCTGGACCGTGCTAAGGATTACTAACATGGACGTCTGAACATTTGTCATGTTTCTGCTTAGATTTTTTCTTTTTGAATTTATATTTGATATTTTAATTTTATTTCATAATGTTTTACTTCAAACATACATGTGTAAAAGATCTTGATTTTACTTTTATATATTTATTATAGTTGTTTTGAGATGGACCATCTTATCTCCCGATCACATTTTCATATAAGAAGAGTAATTCCTTAAATTTTGTGAGATTATATAACCTTGGTGTTGGTCGCCACCATAATTCTTATTGGAGGTGGGACTTGGGCTGTCATTATCTCTCTTCCTTAATTTATAGATCTCGAGGGGCATATTTGCAGAGACCGGGATGTGATATAACAGTATCAGAGATTATAGATGAGAGATATGATGGAGTGTGGATTTAGGATCAGTGGGGATTTAATGGGTTGGATGGGAAACTGTGTTAGGTGTTCTTAGTGTGTGGCATAGTCCATGGAATACCTGCATGGAAACATAATTTTTAGGGCCCCATATGGTTAGATGTAAGGACTCTGAGCCTACCGAACATCTAATAGAGGATAAAATGTTTTCAATGTTGAGACACTAGGAAATGTAAATTGATAAGAATTACTTTTGATATATTTGAATTGGGTGTGTTGGTGAATTTTAAATAAGTATTGAGTTAAAATTAATCATAGAAAAAATTCAATAATACATGGGATTAGGAATACCTTGTTTACCTTTCATCAATATAATACATTCCCCATCCACGTGTCGTAAAGACAGTGGAGGCTCAGTTGGATGACCTGATTGTTCGTTGATGGATTGAACCAATGGAGGATGACCAGTGGAATAAAACGTTAAGTAATTTATAGTGATTGACTCTGTGGATGTACGAGGGAATCATTTCAGACATCGCGATAGAGAGTTCCCTCATTGATCTTATGATCACCTTGACCTGGATCCAATCACCGACTGTGTACTAGGATCCCTTGATTATGAGCCATATATAAATAATTATGTGTCAATGTTAGTCACATAACCTTGGGGGAGAAAGGATTGTGTCGTTCTATGGGTGGATTTTGAGAAGGATTTATGAGCAGAATTCATTTCTTGAACCTTGATGGTTGAGGAGAGACAAGACATACTCACCAACCAGCAGGGTAGTATGTCAGTATGGGAGATGTGGATTAAATTCAAGGATCTCCATCATTTTTTTCTACATATCTTTCTTGATGAGGAGTATCTTGCAAGACACCTTGTGTGGACACTTTATCCTTATATCAAGTATGAGGTTACATACATTAACTTTATGAGATACTTGGCTGTCATGAATAAGGTGGAATTAGTTGAGATGATGCACTATCAGAGAGTTATACCATGAGAGGGAATTCAACCTAGTTCATTTAAGGTGAAGGATCTCATTAGTATGTATCTGGTGGTCGGACCATTGAGGTTCTTGTAGGTGGGAAGGTGACCTCAACAGTTTCCTTCTAGACTATATATTTCTTGTTCATATAATTTGGGCATGGGGTGGGAAGTTTTCATCTATGGAGTATTTTTGATCCTCTAGATTTACTGAACAAGGTTGTTTGAGCTCAGTATGGTGGAGGTGGGTATGTTCATCACTTCCCTCAACAACAGTTGTCGGGAGGGAAATTCCAGTTTCAAGGACAGTAGCCTCACCGTCCACTGATGGGAGAAAAATCAAATTGGGACTGACCTCTAGGTGTTCCTCAGTGACCTTTACCTAGTCACAGTCGAGGTGGTGGTCATAAGTAGAGGGAAAGAGTATTTGAATGTGGTATGTTGCACGCCACTATGGTAGTAGTTCCTGTAGGGATAGAGAACATTGATCTACAGTTAACCTAATTTATACCCTTTCTTGTTCTTTGTTTGATTCAAGATCTTCAAACTCCATTGTTTCACCATTTATATCCCATGCACTACGAAGATAAATATAATGGCATACCATTCTCCTTGTGTTGAGTACGCTAGTCAGAGGTCAGACAGACTTGTTTGTTGTGTACATGGGATGTAGGCTGATAATGGGACCAAATTCATCCTTCATAGATATTTTACTATTATATGTGAATAAATATTATGTCATCCGATATATTTAATGGTTTTAATCTATTCATTCTATTATCGACTAGTCCAAGGGAAGATTCATGTATTCACATGTGGATGGACATCATCTGGCAATCGTTGGAGAGTGGAGTTTTCATATGGGCATTAAGTGTACGAGGCCCCTTCATTCCGTGTTGGCCGAGGTGTATGTGTAATTAGTGGATGCTAAGGTTGGTGAGGTTCCATGATTTTTTGGGTCTTTCTTATATGTATTAACTGAGGAGGTTGTGACTCTACCCCATTGTCATGATGTTGATTTTGAGATAGACTTGCAGCCTGATGAATCTCTAATTTTGATCACTCCTTATCGGATGACAGCATCAATGAAGTGGGAGATGAGGATTCGTATATATGATCTAATAATGAAAGGTTTTATCCAACCTAGTATGTCACAATGGGGTTCTCTTATCATATTTTAAAATATGGATGATGGCAGTCTGAGTCTGTGCATAGATAACAGTGGTTGAATCGTTTATCTGTGAAGAACATTTACACTGTCATGATGATAGATGATCTTTTACACCAAATGAGATATGAAATTTGTTTCTCAAAGATCACTATATTGTCTAGGCATCACCATTTCAGGGTGAAGGAAGTTTATATCCCGAAAACTGCTTTTAGGTGAAGGTATGGGAACTTCGAGTACATAGATAAGTCATTAAGTGTGACTAATTCACCAAACATGGTCATGGGGCACATGAACTCTATCATTCATGAGTTTTTAGACCAATTAATTGCAAAATTTAATGATGATATCCTCATATACTTGAATTAGTAGGAGGATCATATCGAGCATCTCCTGACTGACTTGATGGTTGTTCGACACCACAAGCTATTTATAAATCTTTCCAAGTGTATATTCTGGATGCTAGAGGGGCATTTCCTTGGACATGTGGTGTCACAGAAGGGTGTACCAGTTGATCTGTCTTTGGTTGAGATATTTATTTCTTGGTAAAAACAAAATAATGTTTTGGAGGTTCATAATTTTCTTGGTATGGAAGGATATTTCTGAATATTCATAACTGATTTCTCTCAAGTAGTAGCTCAACTGAAATCCTTGACTATGAAGGACCAATATTTTTTATGGAGTGAGAATTTCAATGAATCATTCGTATTTCTGAAGGGTAATTTTTCCAATGCCTCACTGGTTAGATTTCAAGTGGTATAAGTGACGTTTAGGGTGTTTTTTGATGCTTCTGGTCTCAGTTTGGGATGTGTGTTGATTAAAAAGTGATGTTTTTTAACTTAAAGGTCTAATCAGCTACATCATGTAGAACATAACTATGAAACCCATGATCTTGAGCTAGCGGTGGTAATGTTTGTGCTTGTGTTATAGAGAAATCACCTCATAGTGTTTCTTTTTGTGGTCTTCATATTTAATAAATGTTTGAGGTAAATATTTTCACAATGAGATCTGAACATGAGACCATAGAGGTGGAGGTATTTTATCTTATTATAAAACAACAAAATCCATTACAACATATGAATTGGAAATGTTGTGGCTGAGGCTTTGAGTCGGATGTCATGGAATGGATTATAATAGGAATCTGTGGACTCTTGGAAGGAAATAGTTTTGTTTTGATCCTTGTAATTTGATGTATGAATGGGTGGAATTAGAGGCCTCTAGTTTCATATGAAGATGTAGTCTATTATTATTCAATAGTTGGAGGAGTCTCAGTGTAATGATTGGGAACCTGAGGTTATGCATGATCACATTGACAAGGGTGATGCTCAAGAGGGTTGGTTAGAGGATGATGAGAAATGGATTTTTTTTGTGCGAATATATCTTTTATAGTGGAAATGCATGAGGGAGATATTCATTAGTTTCATAGATCACCTTTGGTGATACAAAAAATAGTTTTAAATTTTTATTGTGGATTGATGATTCATTTTTTTCGTCCATGGAGGAAGCGGGTAGTGGTGGAGTTTGTGGCGAACTACATAGTATTGTAGTAGATAATGGCTAAGCACCATGTTCCTAGTGATTTTTTGCATCCCCTAAATATCCCCAAGTGTAGGTGGGATGAAATCTTTTTGGATATAATCATATGATTACCTCAGGCTGATGGATTTCCCGAGGCAATATGGGTAGTGGTGGATCATAAGATGAAATCAACCCACTACTTAGCGATTAAGGATTGGGGAATACTGGATGCCTTGGCCAAGAGGTATATTGATGAGGTGGTATTGATTCATGAAGTTCCTAGATCCATCATCTCAGATCATGATATACTTTTTTCCTCTTGGGTATAGAGGGGATTGAAAATTTATTTAGACACTTAGTTACACCACAACATTTCCTTCCACCCATAAATATATGGGTAGAATAAAAGGACCATCCAGATGAAGGAAGACATGTTATAGAAATGAGTATTAATATTTTGTGCATCTCAGGTAAGACACCAATCATTGGTAGTGTTTTTTCAACAATATTTTCAGTTATTCCACTATAATGGTTCAGTTTGATTCCATGTATGGGAGACTATTACATTTACCCATGTGCAGGACAATGGTTGGGATAATATATTTTCATGGTCCTGATGTAGTGAAGTGCATAAAAAAGATGTATTAGCTTGTCTATAAGAGGTTTAAAGTATCTCATGATAGGAAATGTCATATTCGAATCATAGTATGAGGCCCTTGTAGTTTGAGGATGGGGACAATGTGTCCTTGAAGGATTCCCCTCAACATGGGATGTAGAGGTATGGATGAGGGATAATGATTTATATGATGTTTGTTGGACTCATTGAGGTTTTGGGGTGAGTTTGTGACATGTAATACCATTTCCCATTTCCATAAAAGTTTTAGTGGATCCACGATGCCTTTCATGTCTCTCAACATTGTCAGTATCTTCACGATGACTCACATGTCATTGAATTTATATATATGGTTAATGAAGAAGACATGATGTTTTTGGAATGACCATTATAGATCAATGATCATCAAGAGAAAGAGTTTCATTGATAGATCATTTCCTTGTTTTGTGTGTTGTGGAGACATTGTAGAAAAGAGGAGAGAACATGGGAATGGGTGATGCTGATATGTGCCTAGTACCAAGAGTTCTTCCGAGTATTACATTGTAAAAATTTACTTTGTAAAGTGATACTGAAAACTTTTTTTCTATGATATGAGTTGTTTTCTTGTTCTGTGACATGTGATGGTGTCCTAAATGTGGAAAGGTTATAATATGATTCATAATTGACATGTATTAATTGTGGTACGATTAAACCCATACTGGTGCGTTAGTGCCCGCTCAAGTGGGTAATATCTTGATAAGGATAGTGGAATTCCTAGAATTCTGTTTTTGGTAATAGTTGGTTGTTTTTATTCATTTTTGTCTCTTCTAGTCAGTTGGGGAATTAGATATCAAATGAGGTGTTCTTGAATGTTGTGGTTCCACAAAATCATTGTAACAACACATAGTGGTTTAGCATTTAACTTTTTTGTGCTTAGTCATTAGTGGTGTTTCAAGCCTAGGGAGAACCTTGATAGGAGTATCATGGTTGAATGTTCAGACCTCTCTTCTTTCAGATTTGGGTTTGATTTCATAATGATGATAATTTATTGATAGGTATATTATGTAATGGTGAAAAACTCCATGGTTCATTAATTTTTTAAAATAGTTTTTTTGTCGTGTTCTGGGACTGAATGTGCGCTCATTTCATGAGTTTTCAAAATTCAAAATTTTCACTGATGGATGGAATCAGTAGGTTTTTCTAGTAGGAGGCTTACATAGGTGTAGTTAGTTAGTGTCATTGGTAGGTGTAATTAGTCGTACACATCAGTAGGTTGTGTTAGTAGGTGTGGTATTTAAGAGGCATCGGTATATGGTGTTAGTAGGTGGAATTGGTAGGTGGCATCGATCAGTGGCATAAGTATGTGGCCTCGGTAGGTGGCATCAATCAGTAGCATCAGTGAGCCACATTAGTGACTCAACATCAACAACTCACATCAATATGTCTCATTGGATAATCTCCATTAGTACTCGCATCGTTGACTTTCCATAGATGACTCAAATTGGTGTTCACAGAACGATGAGTCATTTTGACAGTTTTCCAAAATTTCTAGAGTACTACCTTTAAATTTTTATTTGATTTAAATTGAGTTTAAAACTGTGATTAATTATTCATGAAAGTGTTTCAAATTATATAAATTATATATTTAATTATCTAACATCTCAACAAATTTTAATAGTAAAACAACATGGTCTTGATCAACATATAAAATTAATGACCTTTGGAAATGTATTCCCCATAGACTTAAGATCTGGCCATTCTAAATATGATACCCTTCCATTCATGTACCCTCCCATATATCATGATAACCAGGTGATTAGAACCATTATTCTGAAAGTGATCATGTGCTTTTGGTGAGGCCTTGGATCGTGTCTCCATGGAGGTTCCTCCTCCAGCATGTACACCCCCTGGTTTTGATCTAGGAGGGGTTTTTGATCTTCCTTTCTTTCATGTGGGGTTCCCATTGTCTCCTTTATTTTTATATCATTTGGGGTTGGTGTACGAATGTTATCTTCTGAAGATAGTGTAATTATAAATAAACAAAGATAGTATAATCTATTTAATATCATTATACAAGGGATTGGCAGAAACGATGTATGCTTAAGTTTTGTTTGTTACAGATATTGTAATTTGTATAGGCTATAAGCCTACTAAAATTCATGTTTGTCAGTGGTCTTTGATTGTTCACCTATGATAGATTATGTATGTTTATAGTTTATCCTCTATGACTGATTATATAAAAATGAAATTGTTTAACAACATATATTTGGTTCAATAAATGGATGACCCATGATTGAACTTGTACAGTTATAACCCTTGAATTATCGATGCTGAATTAATGAATGAGGGTTTTCTAAATCTGAATACACTCTGATTTTATTGGTGTGGCTATGTTCTATGTGTGGATCTATTTTGTCTTGTTCCTTGTGTGGTTTTAGGGTTGAGATAACTGTAGTAAGTTGGGATGGTATGGGTAGTGTAATTGAATCTTAGGTTGATATATTGATTAATTATTGAATGGATGGGTAGTGTTTGAGTAGCAATGAAGTATGTTCATGTTGTGATATGATTATGGTGTTGGGTGTGATGGGTGTCGTATTATTATGTAGTGGGGTTGTTGGGTTAGTTGTGATAAGGAGTGTTGCAGGGTTTGGTAGTATAATTGGGTTTTCTTTTTGAGAGAAGGATTTTGAGGGATGATATTAAAGAAAGATGATGGTATTGGTTCGTATGGGTGTGGAACATAGTGTAAATATAAAGTGAGTTTCTTTTCTATTGTTCTTTATCCTCTGAATGGTTTAGGCTATGTGGATTTTTACATGATAGGGTTGGTAGTTTCTTCGGTAGGGATAGAATGAATATATGGGTTCGTTTATAAATAATGATAATTATTGAAAAATATTTGTTGGGGTGATGTTTGAGTTGTGTCCTGCTGATGATAAATTTCAGATACAGACATCTAAATTTATTCTTGGTGGAGTTAAATAATGAATTTAGAGGTACAATCAATGAAGGCAGTGTCATATGGTGGTTTATTGATTGTTTGATAACCCTTATGTTTGGATGAGTGTTTATATATCTATATAAACATGTAATTCTTTTTTATTTCTATACGCACCCCATCCTAATAGGTAACTATGTACCGAACACCCCCATTATCATGGGGGAGGGTGTATTTCCCTAGCATACCAGTGGAATAATGGATGGTTGGACAACCACTATTCCTTTATCCCTCTTCTAGAAGGTGATAGCCCATGATTCACCGGGCATGTATTGGTGTGTGCAACCATGGTGTGTGCGTGCGAGTTTTGGATTTTTAGGTGTCTTTGTGATGAGATGTGACATGGTATGGGGCCCAAGTGTCTATGGGTTGAATATGGTCATGAGGCCTAGGTGTGTGCGAGTGAGATGGGTGGAGCTTCGTTTTACAATGTTGTGGGACTAGCTGTGAGGCACAGGTGTGTGAAATCTGATTGTGATGTGGTACTTTAATAAGAGGTGGGAGCACCCAGACATTTTCTATTAGGGTCTAAGAGCTGCTTCTCTGTAGGGAAATGGTGTGGTGTAACCTATCATCTATATTCTTATGATGTTATTTTACATGAATTGCATTAATTGATGATTGTTCCATGGAGAGGTGTGAATGCATAGTATAAATTGTCAGGTGCTTTTGGTTTCTCTTGTTTCTCATGAGGGTATTATTATGCTTCTCCATTATGCATGAGAGACTTTTGTTTTCCCATACCATGTATAATTTTATTCTCACCATACATATATTTTTTTCCCATGTTTTCAATAGGTCTATACGGACCGTGCTGAGCATTACTAGATCAGACGTAGGGAAAGTTTCGGTATCACTTATTATCTTTGTTCATTTGGAATTTACATTGGTGCTTTTAATTTTACTTCTAGCACTTTTACATTAAAACTTCATCTGAAATGGATATTTTTTTTATGTTCTGTACATCATGGAGTTATTTTGAGATGGCGTATCTTGACTCCAAATCTTTGCTTCTTATTAAAATGGTAATGCCTTCAGTTTAATGAGATTTTATACCCATGGTGCTAGTTTCCACCCCAAGGCCTACTGGAGGTGGAACTCAATAGTCATTATATCTCTTGCTTCATTACAAACTCAAGAGGGTATTTTTTGGAAGAGGGTTTCATGGAATATTATAAGCTTAAAGACATTTTATTGGATGTTTATATGTCATTTTTAGGAAAAGGAACATGTTTTTGGAGTAAGGATAAAGGGTGGAGGAGGTGTATTTATATGGATAAGTTGTAGGGGTAATTTATAATATATTATATATATTATTTCATTTACGACAAGGACTATAAATAATATTAATTGGATTGAAATCTATTTTATTATACTGAAACATAAGTGGGTTATATTACATTAAACCCAATCCAAATTTGAAGGAATCATGGAATGAATTTAATAGTGATAAAGAACCAAAAATTGTTTTTCATTAGAATAATATATAATTCATATTCTAAAATATTAAATATAGGATGATAAATTAAAATTATTATTTTCAATGAATTCATTTACTCTCAAAATAGATTTTATGAAGGGAATAATGATTCATAAATTTGTAATTCATATTTATAGTTTGATGATGTCATAAAAGTAGTAGTACTAATATAAAATGTTTTTTACTATTAAAATAATAATAATAATATTTAGAAAAATATAATAAATTTCACCCATTTAGAATATTGAAGTTCTGAATCAAAAAACTAATTCAATTTTATGAAATTAATATTCTATTTTTTAATTTAACTCTTAAATAAAATCATATAATATATGAGAAGTTAGTTTATTTATAATACAAATTATTTCATCTTCTATTAGTGTGTAATTTTACATTTTTTATTAAATAAAAATTAATATATTTCTTATAATTAATTTTATTTACATAAAAAATATATAATTTTTATGTAACTATTCATCTTGTGTTGTGGAATTTATCTTTTATATAAATTATCAAAAAAATTAATTTACTGAAGCAATCGTTACACACTATGATTACAATGCTACATTAACAACAAATTTAATATTTTAAAATCTATATTAATAAACTTTATTACAATTTTTTGGTAATAAGACACTAAACATATGTTTAAATACATTTTCAAACAACAAAATAGATATTTGACGAAGTTATTTTATTATTAAACATGTCATTGAATGTTGAGAAAAATATTTTTATTATAATAAAACATTCAGAAATAATATAACAAGAACCATTTTAGAAAATAAATTTATTTTAAATTAAATTAAAAATCATGATAAATTATAAGTTTAGATGAAAATTATATATAACCATTTATTTTTATAATTTGTCTCAGGGAAAATTCTATATAACATTACATTCATAGGTTCTATGGTATAATTTTATGACTATGAAGACATGTATCATACACTATTAATATTTATATTAAAATGAATTAATTAAAATAATGATATTAATATAAAAAAACATTTTTTTCAAATAATTCTACAAGTGTAAAAATAATATAGATTACTGTAAACATGATTCTAAAAAATAATTAGTGATTTAATTATTAATCATAATTTTTCATTATATATATTTTACAATTTTTTGGAAATCCCCGTATAGGAAAATACAATAGTATTATATATACACACATTTTGTCAATATCTACAAAATAAAATTTAAATAAATTAATTTAATATTTATATTCTTAATTTGAGAACAAAAAATCACAAAATATATTTATTAGAAATAATGGTTGTTACATTCTACCCCTATGATGAAATTTTATTCTATCCATTTTACACATTGATAAATACATATTTATGTTTTCAATAATTTTAATGAATCAAATTAGTCTATTTTAAAGTTATCGTTAACCTTATATATGGAAGGATAATTATATGAGAAAATATAAATGTATGATAAATATTAAACATATATATTCAATCTAAAAATACATAACCTAGTACTCCTGGATGAGTGGTTAACAATATAAGGTTTCATTCATCAATTTTATCAATCTTAATTACAATGAATATTCAAACCAAAATCTGATACAAAATGAGGGGATCTAAACCGAATCTTTTAGATTTGGTTCCTAAAATACATAATTTTTATACATCCTAAAAAAAATATTATAAGTTTATAAGATCAAAAGTTCAATGTCTTTGAAAACTTGGTACATGTGAATATTAATACTCACTAAAATGTATAGTGCATCCATATAAATTCACCAAATATTGATATCTTTTATGCATATCTCTACCTAGAAATTACAAGTAGATGTGGAGTAATAATAAGTTGTTGTGATCAAAAACTCATTATGGGGAAACATATCATTGGGCCATACGAGATTACATTAGTAGTATATGAGAAAAGTGAACATGGAGTACTTTCCCAATTAAACAGATCACTAGATCATATGTTGTAATCATAATAATTTATAGAAAAACAATGATCGTAGGATGGGACAAGAGACTATAAAATTATCATTATCTAATCAAAACATATAAACCATGGTATGAAAATATGTGTTAATATTCATAACATAAATATTAAAAACCATAATACATGTCATGGTTAATCATAAATACCAATCAGAAGAAAGTTAATTATGTATCCAAACATGCATCCCATAGTATAAAGGATCATGATTCATTTCATAAATCTTATAGTGTATTAAATATCACTACACATTTCCCACAATAATAACAAGATACAGCAACATTTACTAATTTTTTAAAGGGATATTTCGTTACAACCCATAAAATAATTATAAACCATACATACATGATCCAAATTAAATAAATCATATATATTATCATGACTACACCATAAAATGATGAAGGTTTCCAAAATATATTTAAATGGTTTCACAAATAATGAAATCAAAAATTAGTTCAGTGAAAAAATATCACTCAAAATAAGTATAAAATAAGATAATTTAGAGGGCGATTCATCAAAAATAAAATAATGGGAGATAAATTCTATAGTTTTATAGAGGAAAATAAAAGAGAAATCATAATTTGTTTTTATATTTTTTATTTGACATTATCATAAGTATAAAAAGTTATATATTACTTTAAAAAATCAATAGGGTCAAAATAATAATTTGAAAACATTATTTAAATGTAATACCTAATAATAAATACCTAAAAATAAATATGTTTACGTAAATAAATATTTAGTTGAATATAAAAAATAGATAAAAGTAAAAGGAATTTTATTTTTATGATTTTAGGTATCATTATATAAAATACATATGTTATAAAATTTTATTGTGTAAATATTTTAAAAAATATCAACATAATACAAGATAAAACATATTTGCATTTTAAAATTATAAATGAGGATATTTTGTGTATAAAAGGATTGATGAAAGTGAGACAATAGGCGAGACGAAACCCTCTTAGCCTGGCGACTGGGTAGATTTATCCCACTTGAGAGGTTTGAACCTCTTCTCTAATGATTCTCAAAATCTCTGTTATCATCAGACCCCGAAGGGCATGAAAATATCATAGACTCTTGAAGAACAACTACACATTTTTTCTCCCTCGGTATTTCCTACTGGATCATTCTTTTTTCCGAAAAATCCCATTGCACAACGTATTTTTAAAATGGTTTCAAGGGTGCATGTTTCTGCTTCGGATGGGGTGATCTCGCAAAGGTTAGAACTCTTCAAGAACTCATTCATCACCCGATTCTATTTACCCAATGGTATGCAACCCTGGAAAATTTCCAAACTTATTGTTCATGTATCTGAGATATGAGGTTTTAGGGATTTTAAATGTGTCTTTTTGGGGAGGGGATTTTTCCATTTGGTTTTTCCTTGTGTTGAGCAGAAAGGATAAGCCTGGGGTTTTGGATCTGTAAACCTCAAACTAGGAACACTTAGGATTTATGAATGGAGCCCATATACTATCCTTTATGATTTTATGGACACTTTTTCTCTTGTCTGGATGAAGATTTATGGATTAAATTGGGTTTTATGGAACTTTGAGATTCTATTTGACATTGCATCTGCAATTGGCATTCCAATCTTAATGGACCGAGCTATTGAGAATGCTAGTTTCTGCCATTTTTCCAGAATTTTAGTTGAAATTGATTTAGGATATGCGTTGATTGATAAGGTGATTAATTTCGATTCTCAAGATGAGATAAACATGAGAATTGTCTATGAAAAATGGCCTCCATTTTTTGAATTGTGCTACATGATAGGACACTCTGGGTCCATTTGTCGATCAAGAAAGAAGTGTTCCAAATATATGATGAAAGGACCCGATGAGTCTCAGTGTAGATGAAATGAGAGACCCAAACCCTCCAAAGGGAGTGCTGAAAATTTGGAACAGTACCCAACTAAACCTCAGGCTTCTACATGGCAAATTTATCCCTCTGAAAATGTCTATGTTAGGATGGCTATGCTTGAGTTTCATACCCATGCACATATCGCAGCTCAAACTTTTCTACACGATGAAATATTTCCATTCACTACTCAATTGGATGGACCAATAAAAGTTAGTTGGGCTGATATTGCTAAATGTAATAACCATTATGAAATAGTAATGTCTATCCAGGATGCTTAATTTAAGTGCATGGATAGTGAAGGGAATGAATCTGACTCAGAGGATAGTCAAATGGAGAGTGAGCTCTCATCCTAAGCAATGGCCTATGATAGGGTTAGGCAAAAGATGAATTCTCTAAATTGGAGAAATGGTAAGATTGTGATCTAAGCTGCGACCTTGGAGAAATTTCAGTTTAAAGATTAATTTCATTCCAAATCACATGAATCAACTATTTCTACAATCCTTGTTATCATTGCTAAGGACAGATGTTGTAATAACAAGTTAGAGAAAGACCCTCCTTTACTGTAGATTGTGCCTTTTCTATCCAAAAATCATACATGAATACTGGATGAATGTTGTACGAGTCTACAGTCAAATAAGTCCCACGCCACCATGACTATCTTGAGTAACTTCAACATAGAAGAGGTGGCACAAAACAAGATAGACAAGCCTGAAGATGCAATGCCAAAGGAATGACTAATTAACATGCATAACTTGATATATCCTCATGAGAAGGTTATTTGTAATGTTAGCATTTCTAACACATTTGATATGCACTATTCCAATTGTAATGAAGCTGGATCAAATAATTAAGATCCCTCTACGTCTGTTATAACTCATATTTCTACGAAAGAACCTTCAGACGGTAATGGTGATGAGTGGATACAAGCAAGGGCTAGAAGAAGGGTTCGATACCCCCGTGGAAAGGTGGGTGCCTTCCTTACCACTGTATGAGCAACCACTCTAGAACATGGTAACATCTATTCTTCTTCCTTTCTTAGGTACCTAAAGGTACTGCTTTGTGACATCCTCTCGATGACTTTTTTTTTCAATAAAGTTTTCCCTGCACCTCAATCTTTAAAAAAATAAGATATTTTGTGTATAAAAGAATATGGAAATAGGAGAGAAATATATAATAGAGTTGATGAGAAATATTCTTATAAATTTCATCATTTTATAAATACTAAAATAAATCAAGGATGAATAATATGATATAATAATTTTATTGTCACAAATATAATGAAATATAATATATATAATTGGGTAATGGAATAAAATAATAATATTATAGTGATATATTCATGGAAGAGTAATTGTTATTTATGAAATGGTAATAAAGTAAGCAAATATCATAACATTGATTTCCTCATGTTTATACATTATATAACCTCTAGTATGATAATATTTCATTATTCATCAATAAAAAATACATATATAAATTTATTTAAATTTATTATATACATTTTTAATTTCTTATTAACCAATTATTAATTATTAATTATTATAATTAATATATACATGTTCATAATACCATTTGTTTTATACAATCTTTAGTATAAAATTTATAACACATGATCATCGATCATGTGTTTAGGAGCTCCAGAATTTCCATGGTGGTTAAATTGCTATGTTTTATAAGCTTCTAAATTATAAATATCATTTTATGTATTTCATTGCCATTGTTCAAAAATAGTGGTTGAAATATTGTTTTTTGATGATTAATTTAATAACAAAAATTGATTTTATATATTAATACACTTATATATATTTCCATTAATGAATAATAATAATTAAATTAATTGATTAATAATTTAGTATTAAATAATAAAATTAATTTTGCTGAATATATTTGAATGATTTATGTTCATGAAAATCTCATCTTTTACATAGGCTGTGTAAAAACCATTATGGTGTGAAATATTTTTCAAATGTCTTTAGAATAATTGAATGATAAATAAATATTTTATTTTATAAAAAAATTATAACTACGAAACAATTGTAGGGTTACTTTAAATTACTACTTATATTATAAATAATAATATGAGAAGAACCAAAAAGAAAACGCATTGTTTATGAATAACTTGCATTTTATATAGAATCAACAAATGAAAATGTGTAATGTGTGTGGAATTTGATTCCCCCTCAACATTTATAGATGAAAAGGATTGTAATAACACGATAATTGATTCATGGAACAGAGAAATTTTAGTTTCAAATTATTTTAAGGTTTGTAATGATAAATAATAAAAGAAAAAGAGGGTTGAAAACCATTAATGTGCTCTTCATGTGTCCACCTTTGGATTTAGTTTAAGTTATTTGGATAATTTAATTTTGGTCACACCAAGGGATTAAATATGTGGAAATGGATATTTTTTGTGTAATTCGAGAAATAATTTTATATTTGAAGGAATTTCAAAAATTAGAAGAAAGTAGTGGTTAAGGGAAGTTCATATACCCAAGGGAGAGGACTATTTTTGACTAAAATATTTATTAACTTATTATTCATTCCAATGAATATGAATAATATTGATTACTAGGAAATTTATGTGATTATTATATCATAATTTATTGTTATTTGTCTGTAAAATTCGTCTAAATCATAATTGAATCATCAAGACACCAAATTCCAGGTCCACAACAAAATTTTTTTATTAAAATAATACATAACTCCAGATTCAAAATTTCAAATACAGGTTTGTAAATTGAACTTATTTATTGAAATAATTTATTTTAATCATTAACCATATATAACTTGTATACTAAAATTTCAAGAACATCAAATTAATTTTTTTAACATGGTGATGTCAAAAAATATATTTTTTTCATAGAAATTATTTATTACTATTCATCAAAAAAATCCACTTTATTAAAAAAAATTAAAAAATTTTCCTTAATATAAAATGTTAATTATTAATCCAAAATAGAATAAATTTTAAATAATTCGTATAATATATCTATAGGTTTATATTTTAAATAAAATATTATAATATATTAAAATAAATTCTCTAGAATAAAAAATATATTTTTTCTTATGAGCCGTCACATTAATATTTGTTATTATAGATTATATATTATATGAATGATAATAATATATATTTGTTTAGAATTGAATTATTTAATATGTATTCTTGATGCATCAAAAAAAATTTATTCTTTATTTCACAAAATTAATATATTCTATAGTGTGTGTTATAGACAACACCAGGATTAAACGAATCATGACATCCTAATTTGGTAATATAATTTAATTATGACTATTATAATTGTATCATTAATATGGTGTTATTGAATAGTAAAAAATATATTAAGAAATATATGTCGAATTTATTTTTTCCTTCATAAAATCAAAAATCAACCATTTATTTATTTTCAATTGGATAGAAATGAAGGGAAAGTATTAGTAAGGTAAAATACATGTTATTAACAAATCTATTCGTAATGGAAACAAATATTTCTAAACTAATAGATTAAATGTATAATTATTTATAATTGATTATACTTAAAAAATTATATTATATATGTAATTTAATGAAAAAAACCATTTATTTATTTTTATTAATATTTTAATAAGAATATTGTTATTAAAATCTTTAAAAATACATTCTATTCAAAAATTGTTTTAATTGATTTTGTTCATGAATATGATAATGAATAATTAAATTATTATAATTTTATATATAAGAAAGGTAATATTATTCAAAATCAACATTTCTTAATATGCTTCTGATGATTTTTTTGGATTTTTAATGCATGGTTGATTTTTGAGCAAGTAGTAAAAATTATAGATTTTTTTTTAAAATATTATTTAATTTCATTAAATTATTATTTTTAAAGCATAGTTATGTTTTAGATTTGTATATAATGTAAAAAAATACATTTTAATAATCATAATATAAATAATACAATATGAATAAATAATATTTATTACTTTTTTATATGTTCAATTTTATGCATATAATCACATTTTTTTTAAAATGTATTCAATTGAATTTATCACACTTATATTAATAGTAATTATTTCCTATTATAAAAAATATATATTAGAAAACAATTCTATTTTTTGAAAAATAAGTTTAAAATTTAGTAATTAGAACAATTTAATTTTTGATCATTATGAATACTAATATTGGTAAAACTGTTTCACCATGGTAAATGGTAAATCTGGATAATATAGATAAATTATTTGTGATAAAAAATCTTTTTTATCTAAAATTTTATTTCATGAGGTGTATCTAAAATTATCTACTAATATTTTTAATTGGTTAGTTTTCATTTTTCTGGTATTTTTAATGACTTATATTATTTTATATTAAGAGGAATTAAAAATTTCACTCACTTTCTTTTAATATCACTAATATATTAACATTAAGAAAAAAAGAATAAATTAATGATTATAAATGCTTATATTGAATATGTATAAACTATCATTATTATGGTAATATTTATATATATAGTATTATTACCATGAAATCGTATTCATCGATGACACAATGCATGTGAAAGAAGTAGAAAAATATAATACATGGTTTTATAAAAATGAGAAGTAAAATATCTAAAATTACTTATATTATACAAAATATTTATTATAATATTATAATTTATAAACAGTTTTTATGTTGTTTATGTTAAAATTCCCTTGTTATATTATTTCATTTAAATTCAATATATTTGAATAGTCCGAAAAAATTACCTTAAATGGTGTGTAATGTTTTAAAATTACATTTATAGAATTATAAACCCATAAAAATAATATATTGACTCAATAATGTGAGAAATTGTTGAATGCTTCATGAATATCCCATTAATATTTAACATGTAATTTTAGAATCACATTCATAACCCTAAATTAATTATAAATTAGTAACATTGGTTATGGTTAAACATGGTTAATGGGGGGATTAAACAAGAATATAATGTATAAAATGACATCTAAACCTATATAAATTTTACATTTTTTATATTTATACCTTATCAAACATACATTTTAATATATTAAACTTTTAATCTATTTTACATTATTTAGACACATATTATATATTCATTTTTCATGTATTCTTGTTATTACCAATAACATCAAATATAAAAGTAAATATCATATCTCATTTTCAAAACACTGAATGATCTATTTACACTGAATAAGATCCTAAATAATCCATTTAAAAACAAACCATCCATATCTTAGTGGTTTTTTATAACTAAAACATAAATATAATAAGGGTTAACGTGTTATCCAAGGAAGGATTTTCAATGAAGATATATGATTCCTAACCGAGTGTTTTATGTATTTTTCTTTATCTAACTCCTTAAAATATTATTTAATCATGATAAATAAAAATATATGTATATTATAATATAAATAAATTTTATTATTATTATGATATAAACTATTTTCACATCCTTTTACATCTTAATGGAAATTAAAAAATTTCTTCTACATACATGGGGAATAACACCTCCACAAAGAGAAGTGATTCAGTTTTTCATTACCTTATCATGAAATTGGTCATAATAATATAATAAATGAATTAATATGCCATTCATAATTTAATTAGGATACAATAAAGAGAAATTATTATTTAACTTGTTTTAATATAATATATAAGAAACATGTAAACATCTCCCATTTGTACATGGAGACTACTATCTCCCGTTTATGACATATTTTATTTTTCACATAAAAAATACATGAATTCTAATAAAAATGAATAAAATTTATACAAATAGTATTTTTTTATGATTATGATATTGTAAATGATAGAACCATTATCCATACAACTATAGTCAACTTACAAAAGTTATTTTAGATTTATAAATCGAACATTCTCAAAAAATCCAATGTGTTGTTAACCATTTTATTAACTAAATAAAACATTGCAATAGGTTATATAATCATAATAATGATAATTTATTAACCATGAGGATTTTTTTTATAATTTATAAGACTATTATAATTTTATTACCCTTTATTGTAATCATGGAAACAAAATGAGTCAAGTCTTATGGTATGATATATTATTTTAAAAATATTATTTTACAGTTTTACTTATAATTGATTTTATTCAATAATGATGTTAATTTAAATGTTCCAAAAATATTAATTATTATGATTCAATGGTTTATAACTATAACTATAAATCAATATTAACATCCTTTATAAATTTTTACTAAAAACTATTCGAAATACTTTACATATCTGTTAATTCATCCTTTTTAAAAAACTTAAAATAGGATGATTTAACATATATGAATTGAGATCCCTTTTCAATCATCATATTCATTATTTTTCATTAATATTTCTTTGAAATTTTCCAATATTATATTTCAATAAAATATGTCAATTAGTATTCTTATAATTGTTAACTGTAAATGTTTTTTTTAAATGTAATTTTTTATCATCTTAATGTGATTACAAAATGTGCTAATAATTATTGGATTGAATCTTAATTCAAAATGATTTTATTATTAATGTTAAATGTATATAATTTTTATTAACACTATGGTTCTGCAATAATTTATATGAAAGATGGGTGATACTATTATAAATATAATGACATGTTATCCCAACATAGATCTCTATTGAATTGAATAATGTAATAGTGTTTACATTATAGGATAATCCTAAGAGATATGAGAACTATCCAATGAGGTTATTCCACTATAATGATGATTTTATAGATAATTCCCCATGTTAACTGTATGGTTTTAAATGGTTTCTAGAAGTCATAAAGGGAATCATTTTATTTTATAAGATAATAAGATGATCTCATGATTTATGGAATGGTCGTGGTCTTATAATGGTTATTGATTTATTTTCATGATTTTTTATGTTTTCCAATGTAAATTTCATGAATATGATTATTCATAAATGTTAATATATATTTTTTATCAATAAAAAATTGTTTGATGTTGATTTCATTATAAGAAAATTCATATTTTGAGTTTCTAAAGTTATTATTAAAAAATGCATTTTTTTTGTGTTTTCATGGATTTCAAATTGATTAATAAGATTACATTTTTTTTATAACTCATACTAATAATTTTCTTATATCCCATGTTTTCAATTGTCTTCTTTATGGATTATATATGATTAGTAATTATTAGGATGTCTAGACTGAAATTAAAAATCGACCTTTAATGAATCATTCTTTTCATGATTGAAATATGAGTGTATACCTAATGATCTAATTTTTATTGAAAAAAGGTTATTAAGTTTAATTATTCCCTACATAAACTAATGGGTTTTCATAGTTATCAAAAATTATAAACCTAATGTTAAGGTGAATGTAAATAATGGAACATGTCGTCTTAAATCATGTAATTATAGGGTGGTTATGTTATGAGGCATTGTAGATGGTATCAAAGTAATGGTTTGGATAAATTTAGAGCTTATAATGATTGATATGAAGATATTTAAATTTTTTAGATACCATCATTTATTTATAAGTATGATATTTATCATATGTTTAAATTAAATGACTCCCCTTTTGAGGTTTTACATATTGAGAGTACTTATTTATTTATTTACTATGTTTCAAATGATGTTTGAGGTATATATAATCCAAAATATGAAATTCTGTTATAGTGAAAATGTTATCAAAGGAAGAAGAATTATTCATTTTTTGGATATAATTTGATTGGTATTGAATGACTTTAGGGTTAATATGATAAATCAAGATAATGTAATTATGATTTATAGTATTGGGTTTAAATATGAGTTATCGTAATGATTACATTGGGTTTAAAAAATTATTTTGTGATTAATGTTTTTTTTTTGAATTTCATTACCATTTTAACATGATATGATAATGGATAATGGATTATTTTGGGAAAATATGTGATCTTATTGGAGTAATAAGGTATGATTTAATCTTTAAATGAATATATGATTTTTTTACTGATTATTGCATTTAATTTTTTGGAAGATGAGATTCATTTCGAGAACAATTGACATTAATTTATGAATTGTTAATGTTATTTAAGGAATAATGTTACATTGATCTCAAATGAATATGTGATGAATTATCTTTTTTATTGGTGTATAATTTGGTTAGAAATATTTTATTGAAATTTCATGTTATTTATATAAGTAATTTGTATGGAATAAATATGGGGTTTCTTGTTCATACTATAGAGATTAATGAAGTATTTCATTATATTAGATATTATCATAAAATTTATAATCTATTTTGGTTTTTGTTATCATCTAAATATATGAAATTTTTTATTCATTTATTGATAACCTAATTGATTATAAGTTGATTTTACTTAATCATATCTGAAATGTTCTTCTCGAATATTCAGTTCTGCGAGTATCACGTGAGATATAAGTGTAAAAAATTGTCTAACAACAACCAAAGGATGAAATTATGATTATTGAATGGAAATAAATAATGTTAAGTATTTTTTCTCATGTTCTCTATATAAATGGTAAAATAATTATTAATCCCAAAAAAAGAATAATGAAAATTAATATTTATCCTTTTAAAGTAATTTATGATGAATTTATAGTATCTTATGTTCTCATAAAAGTAAACTATTACTTGTTAAATGTTAATTCATTCTTTCTATATTTTTTCACTTCCTTTAAATGAACCCCTTATTTGGGAACCTAATTATGTATTATTACAGGTTAACTTAATGTTTCTCATTTTTATTTTAAAATGTATATTTCATTATAAATTGTTAATATGTGAGTATTCAATATATATATTTTTTAATGAATTTGTAAATATTTTTCCTTTAATTATTGTATATTTATCTTCCACTCAAAGGAGTTGACATTAAAAATAATTTAAATGTTTTTTTGGACACAAGATAAAATATCATGGAATAAATTTCATCATGGTGGAAGAATTTAACACCAAAATATTTAATACTTTATTATCATTTTATAGTATATTTTATAATATGTGGAATATTAATTATTGATCTTAAGATAATAACAACATACTAAATAAATATTTTTTTAAAATAATGAACATATTAGTGGTTAAGAGAGAATGAATATTAACAGTTATATTATAAAATATATTTACATATTTCATCCTGAATTAGACACATAATCAATAATTAATTGATTAAAAATTGGTGGTAAATTAAGATAAAATCCTTTCAAGGTAAAATAGTTATTTTTCAGGAAACAATTTTTATGTTCGTAATGTATTTTTATATTAATAAAATGAATATATAAATATTGATAAATTATTATAATTATATTCATATGATATATATCTAATTTAATAAAATACAATTTATACCATAATGTGAATTATGTAATTAATGATTATGAATAAATTTTATGCATAAAAAACATTTAATTCCAAAATTATTTAAATTTTATTTCCTGAAGAAAAACAATTTCTGACAATTTATTTTAATATTTTCCAATAAATGGAAATAATTTTTGAAACCATCAGGTCATAATACAATTATGTTAATGTTTTTTGATTTTTATTAAAAGATTGTGTTTTTAGTGAATATAGAAAATAATTATTTTTTCACATGTATAATTTATAGTTTTTAAATAAAATTATTCAGAAGTACTATTATATTTTGGATTATATTCTAAATTAACATAAAACTAATTAAATTAAATATAATTTAAATAATTTTATAGTGGCCAATATTATATTGGATTTCCATTAAGTTCATTTTTATACTTGTGAACTGTATTTTTTATAAAATGTACTATAAAGAGTTTTATGAAAATAAAAAAATTATTTTATCGGACTTTTAATAATTTTTTGTTAAAAATTAATTCTATTATTTTATTTAGTAGGTTCGAATTTAGTAACAATTTCAATTTTATTTCTGGTAATTATTAATAGTAACCATAATAATAATGTGTTAACATTGAAAAAGGTAAATCATATTAATTATGGTAATTAATTTGTGATAAAGATGAATGTATCATCTTAAATGTTTTTAAATAATAATTTCAAAAAATATAATTTTTTATTATAAATTTCACTATTTTTTCTGAATGACGTTGATTATCACCTTTAATCTATTTTATGTTATGAAATTTTAAAAAATGTCACTGTCATTATTATAATTTCATTAATATGTTTCTATTGGTATACAATGAAAATATTTACTGTTATAAATGATTATTTTTAATATTTATAATTTTGATAAATGTAATTTATCACTATATTTATATATATCATACATTACTTGAACTCTTATAAAACAATGGCGCAATACTTTTTCAACTATTAGGATAAATAATGATTTAAAAAATATTAAAAGTAATATATTTTTGAATAAATATTTCTTGAAAAAAATTTATTAGATAAATAAAACGTATAATTTATGATTATTGGAATTTTATTTTGAGTATATTTTTATTTTGAGGCAATGACATTCAAGATATGTGAATTTTTCGGAAAATGACTATTACTAGTTTTTTATGTTTTGAAATAATTTTTATATCAATATTAAAATTATAAATAATATAATGATTCATGTCTATGAGAAATTATATACATATTATTTAATGGATAACTTATTTACTTCTTGTAAATTAAAAATTTACATTCATGGCCCTTAATGGGAAAAAATTCAATTACTTCATTACAAGTTAAATAAGATTATTGTAGTGATTAATCAAAAGGATATGATTTAAAATAACCCTTAAAACTATATAAATTAGATTATGTAATTATATGTCAATATTATCCACTTCATAGTTCAAAATATATCACTTTGGATATATTTTACTTGTGTTTGAAATATAATATATTCTATAATTTCATAAATTTAAAGGATTTCCACAAACCCCACTAATAGGACGGAATGTCGTATTACTTATTTATCAAAATAATTGAGGAATTTAGTTAAACCATGATATAGAAAAATCCTTTTCAATCCTCCCTCCCCATGTCCTAGTGGTATTTTTCATAGCAAAACTACATCTAAATATATCTCAAGGTGTATGCTTAGGGAGGTTTCCAATGATAAGGTATGATTCTTTACCAAGATTTTAAGGTGTAGTTTTTAATCAAACTCATTCAAATATTCATTAACCGTGATAAAATAAAAAAATAAGTATCCTAAGAAGATATAAATTTTAATATTATAATGATAAAAAAATTTCATATTTTTTCCATTCTATGTTTTATGAATAATTCACTCATTCGTATGTGTGGAATACCACCTCCATGAAATGATGTGATTCATTTTTCATTATCGTATCACATGGTTTTAAATAAATATCAAACTAATGAATAAATTTTAAATTTATAATATAATAAAATCCATTAAATTTAAGATATTATATAACTTATTTATTTTCAAACTAGTGAAATAATAGAAATCTATCCCATGTGTACGTGCAGACAACCTCCTCCATGATATAAGGAATTTAAATTTTCACATCCAATTCCTATTGTTGGTAATTAAAATGTATTTAATTTATAAAATAATTAATTTTTTTAATATTAATATTATGGTTATGAAAGAACCATTATCCCTTTGACCATATACATCTTGTTGATGTCAATTAGGACTTACATCGGAAAATCCTCAAAATTTCTAATATATGGATAAACAATTTACTAATAAAATAATACTTTTGAAAAAGTGAAATTAAAGTAATAATTATAATGGAATGAAGAAGACGAATATTTTTAATAACTTATAAAAATAAAATAATTTCTTTACCTAGGAGAGTATACATATGAATGAATTGTGTCGTTATTCAAACTAAAGTATATTCTTTTAATAGTATTGTTTTAATGTCTTCCTTACAAATATTTTTCTTGCATGTCGAGGTTTTTAGAAATGTTTCAATAATGTAATTATATTTTCTTCAAAATACTATAAATTTATTATCACTTATTTATTAATTTATATACAATTTTTTTAAAGGAATAATGTGATCATTTTTTTGTGGTTTTTTTGAAACATTTTACAAAATGGGTATAATGTGATATAATTAAATGACTTGAAGAACATTTATTTAAATAATTTAAATTATTAATTATAAAGATGAATTTAAAATATTATATGGTTATATTTGATAAAAATATTTCTCTCAATATTATAGGATTTATTTTTTTAGTAATATTTCCTTAAAATGGGAATATTGGATTATATTTATGAGATAACTGAAAGAGTTTTTAGTTATAGGATTGAATGATAATTAAATATTTTTTTTATTAATGTGAAACCTATTTAGAGTTTATTCATTTTATTATTCTTGGATATTTTATATGAAATAAGTTTTATCATGATATAGTTATGATGATGGTTGAGCGTAATATATCTGTCCAATATATTGGGTAAAGTGAAAAATTATATTAGTGATAGGTTTATTCTATGAGATGTGTAAATTATCTAAATAGAAAATTCCAATATAAGAGATATTATATGAATAATGTCCAATGAATCTTGCATGTTTCTTCAATTAAGTTTCTATGTTTTAAAAAAAATGCTAATTTTATAAGTTATGAAAAAAGAACTCATGATTTATGGGAATGTTATGGTCATATAAAGGGGGATTGGTTGGTTTCCTGAGTTAATACATCTTCCAATGTAAATTTCATGACTGCGATTTTATAATTTAATTATTCATATAATATTTTTTATAAAAAAAAATTTATTTGATGTTGATTTCCTGAGTACTTATATTCTATTTTTGATATAAAATAATTTTTATATATATATGGTAACATTTTATTTTATTTTAATGAATTTTAATTGTTTTAATAAGATTCCATTTAAATTTATATCCTTTAAATATATTTGTGTGATCATGAAATATTTTATATTTCTATATAGGGCCGAAAGATAAGAATGAACTATTATAATGTCTTGATCTTAGTAAATAAAATTGGAAATGAACAAAGAATGTATGCCTTGAATGAAATATTAATTTATCATATGAATTATATGTTTGTGTGGAAATATTTTCTCCAAGTGTATGTCTTCCTTTTATAAAAAATAATCATTTTACTAATTCTATAAATCCTAAAACCTAATTGATCAAGTGAATTTAATAAAGTGAAAACCTTTTCATAAATATTGTTATTTTGGGTCACTTATTTAAAATGGAATTATAATAATTCAAATTTCGTAGAATTTAATTTTTTATAACATAATTAAAAAGAAATTTAACTGAAAAAAAAATTTGTACAATATGATGACAATTCTATATTGATAATTAATTCACATTCTAAAAAATAGGCCCTTTATATTTTATTGATTTTTTATAATACGTGACAACAAATGAGACTACTAAAATTTTTATATAAAAAGGATAATATTTATTAATTTTAATTTTTTTAAAACATATGAAACAATGATTTAAAAGGGTGTTTTATTGTAATAATCATCAACAAAAAATATGATAAAAACTAATTTTGGATTTATATGAACAATGTTTTAAATTTAAAATTCTGGATAATGAAATATTTAATTGTAGAAATTATAATTAACCAATATATTGAATAAATCATTCAAATAAAATGCCTTATAAGATTAATTTAAAGGATTAAAGATTTTATTTTGTTACTATGATAGATAATATAATAATGTATTATCCAAAAAATCACATTGACTGATAACTATGATTATATTGAAATTAAACTCAAAATAAAATGAATCAAAATATAAATTCAACCTATTTGTGTAAAAATAATCATGAATAAAGGAAAAATGTTATTGTAAAATAATTTTAATAAATATTTTTTTTATAAATTTCTAATAAATAATAAATAAAAGTATGAGGAGAAATAGTTTATAGATATTAATTAGGTGTTATATATATATACATACTTAATTGAAATTCATTAAATTTAAAATTAATGAAATTATTTTGAAATTTACATATTAAATGTAGAAATAAAAATTTATTAAAAATATTAATCTAAAATATTTGATGTTACAAATACATGAATAATTTTTTTACATACATTTAATTTGTTAAAAAAAATTAAACAAAAAAATTTATTGTTATATCAATGTTGTGACGTAAATTTATAAATCTGATCCCCGTAATATATCATACCTCATCATGTGGCATGAATGGTGTCCCAAGTTAATTAACGTGATTCCCCGACCTGGGTATATCTCCAATGTGAATTATTAACTTAATTCCAGATTATGTAATGTTTTAAGGTGGGTCTATACATTTTTCTATAGTTTTGTTCATCCCACTTGAACACTTCATAAAGGACTCCCCTTCATGAGCTTACAATCCTATAAAACAAAGGGCATCATGATTATAATAGTTATCATCATTGAATGTGATACTTACATCATCATTTTTATTATTGATTCATTGATTGTGATGATCCTCATATAATTCTATCTCCAGGTTATAGTGTGTTTTTCATTCAAATCATGCATACAGATGTAGGTACATGTAGGGTTTGTTTAACAACATTCTAACATTATCAAGTGGTTTTTCCAAATCATCCTACATGAAGGTGGGCCTTTCCTTGGTAGTCATTTTGTTCTGAATCCCTAGCATCACAACAAAAAATAAAGTGTGTGCAAAAAAGAAAAAAAAACTAAAAAATTATATATTGTAATATTAGGAAATAAAAATGAAGAGAATCAATTTTGATTAAATTATTCAACTAATAAAAACACTTCTATTATCCTCGATAATTGGTACAATATTTTTATATCCCCATTGGAGATTTTTATTTCTATAGGGTTACCCAATTAATAAATTTATTAACATGAAACAAATAGAAAACCATATTACATTATAGTATAGGATATGCCAGTTGGTGTTTGAACACATTGAGATTGGGTTTACAGAAAATATTATTTAAATTAAAAATACTTAAAATAATAATTATTTAAATAAATTTATTAAAATATAGTGATAATTGTATTATTGAATAATTTGTGATATAAAATATAAATCGGATATCGAGCATCAATAAATATAGGATAATGTATTGACAAGGTATGAAATAAGTAATTAAAAATTATGTAGTTATCATAATCAGATCCAAGTGATTACAATGGTCATGTAAATCACTCTATATTTTAGGTTCTCCTTTTTTTAGTTACAGTAAATACGATTTCAATAAATAATAAACTTGAATCCTCGTTGAAACATACATAAAATACCCAATTCTATTGGTGGATGTTAAATCCATATATCACACATAAAAAACAAAAATCAATGAACTTAGTAAATGGTCATACTCAAAGAATGAATGAAATTGTAACCCAATCCCTAACCACACTCACAATAGTCATGCATGAGGAATCAAGAAGTATATTACAATGAAGAACAAATATGTAATCCCAATATGAATTTTAATAAAATATAAAATACATTATAAATTTAATTACCATTCATCATGCATTCTATGTCATAATGAAATAACCCGACCATGCTAAACATGAGCAGGTATAGACACGAAGAAGGACAATCATATAGAAAAGCGGCAGAAGCATGGCTCCATGGTGGTGCCCATTTCTATATAATTATTTAACATTGATCTACCATCTAGTATGATTATTATATTTGGCCGTGGAATGTTTTTATAAGAAAATCAAGCCAATCCTTCATCTTCATCGCATTAATTTTTATTCCTTCCGACACATACACAATATGTAATATACATTCTTTTCGTGCAATATAGTGAATTTTATTCTAGGACCAGGTATCATTAATTTTGTCAAATTCCATGATTTATTGATGTTAGTTCATCAAATATGTTTAAACAATTTTTATTTTTCATTCTCCAGAATATGTACTGAAAATTATTCTTTTCTTGATGAAGTCACACCATGTAAATTTATTACATAATGTGTAATCATTCTGCTCCACTTTTTATTCCCCACTACATATTGAAAAATCGTGTTTACCATTTTCATCTTCATACATGGTGTGAAGTTTCTTTCACATAATCAATTCTCAAATTTTCAATCCCTTTTTATTAATCTGTCGTATCCTTCCATAAAACAAAAAAACATCTGTTGAAAATTTGGTAGGATTAGTCAATTAAATATAGAAACCAATACGTTAAAATACCAAATAATTTATGCATGAAGTACACAAATCATTATTCCTGGGTCACAATATGGGGTTTCCATTACTATGACACATATAGGGATGCCATGCCAGGATCACATTTATGAAGGGCCTTCATTAATGTGTCATAATACTAGGTCACTATTCCCATGTGACATATAGGGACTCCATGTCTATATCACATTTATGAAAGGGCTCTCGGCCCATGCCATAATAGCGGAAGGGAATATATTCCCACATAAATGTATATAAAATTTATATGGGTCATCATACCCATTTAACATAATTGAAAGGGGTATCTAAGAAAATTATAATTAACAATTAATTAACATTAAATTATGATTTACAACTATTGTAATTTCATTCGAACATGGGTGTGACAATTGATCCATTTGATTAGTTGATGTTCTTGTACCACTCATATCCATTTATTTCAAATTATTATGATTCTTTCATATCAGAGTTAGGAAGAAACCTCTTAGAATATTATTTAATGATTTAACCATTTAATAGTATCATGGTAAAAACCATAGGCACACCTAAGAGTGAGGGAATGTAAGATAGGACCTTACCCAACCTGAATAATGAATCATGATATCATTTCTATATAATAAATCAAATTAAAAATAAAATAAATGTGATTTATAAAAACTAACATAGAATTTGAAATGTGAACAAAGATATATTTTATAAAACAGTAAGGATTAATTGATAAATAATAGACCACCCAACTAAACCCCATTGATCTCTACTCATCCACTATAGACCCTTAGTTTGTCCTTGATCGAGAGAAAATGTATAAATATATCAACACTATAAAAATATGGATTATCTAAACTCACAAAAATAATACTGCTTTAGAAAGAAGAACGATGTAACAAGCGTAAGTATTAATAAACATACTAGCACAAATCTCACAAGATGAATGGAATCTCAATAAGAATTTGTAAATAAGAGTTATGAGAAACATTTATAGCTCATGGTTATACCTATAATGTGAATAAGATTCCATCAGGACACTAGAAATTATAAATATGAGAGGATGTGTCATGATTTAAAACTTGGAGGACAATATGGTCATTTTACCCAAAATATCATGGTTGCACAATTTTGATGCCTGGTTTTCCAAAATGTGTACAAACTATACACCTCTAACTTTATATGGAGGTACCACATACTATTTTATATAAATGGTTTGACTATTCTTGCACAAACATTAAATTTGAACTTTTCTAAAGTTAGAGAACACCCCTATTCTTGTACACCTCATAAATCATGGTTTTCCTTAATTGTGAATAATCGTGATGCCCTTTTTACTTCACTAAAATAGCTACCCAATTCATATGGATTGGTTAACATGATTTATACTAACTTTGATGTCTATTTTACATATCCTAAAATCGATCCTATGGTTTTTTAAAAATATCCTCGAAAAAACCCCAAAACACTCATTTTCTCAGTAGAAATCTATATTAAGACGAAAATAGTTAATTTTAACAATATTTGTGGGATTTATATCTCATAAAAAAATAGGATCATACAGTCTTCCCCACCAAAAGAAACGCATCCCCTAGTTCACCTTCCAATGGTGGAGAAATGTTGTTGGAGAACAACTCTAGCCACTGTGCATTTATGATTCCCTTCAGGTCCCATGTCTTGATCTATACACTATTGTGATACCATATCAATCATACAAAAGGGATCTAATGACATAAATAATCCTTTGTTCTTTGTCAAATGATTATTACAGGATACTCTTAAAAAAAGTTTCAACATCTAGCTCAAAATCATTAGGATCAAAAGTATGATTCAATTAAACATGATAATGATGAAGCTGTGAAACATCGAATATTTCAAGCATCAAACTATACCTATGTGGTAAATACAACTTATAGTATTCCATCATATCTCTATACAAGATTCCTAAATGTAGTGAAATGAATGTAAACAACTTCTCTTTCCCCTATATCCATCTATTCCCATATATGGTTAATGTATTTTAGAAAACATGACTTCTGACCCTAAACACTAGAGGCCATCAATGGAAGTCGACATAAGATTTCTAGATAGACTGATTGGATGTCATAAATTTACATATCAGATAAAATGGCTTTTGAATTATCATTAATTATAATATATCCAAGTATTGCTACCTCTCCTTCCTTTAAGATTCACTAGGATGAACGACACTACATACAATCCAAGGCCTCATAAGGATCAATCTAAATCATCCCCTACGAACTGTTATTATAGGTGAACTATCTAAGAGTGATATTTTCCTCCCATGATCCATCTAGATTATGGATACAATTGTAGGGTATTCCCTCCAACATATGTATGGTATATTTTGACAGGCAATTAGTATGATGGTGGAAATATATTAATAGAAGAACATGTGTACTCATAGATATTTGAAACCCCTACCAGAACCATGATGTAAAATGATAATACCAAGAAAAATATTATGAGGGACCCCATGTTGTCACGTGATATTAGAGACATAAAATTACTTAGCTCATCAACAAATAATTTTTCTTAGATAAGAAGGAATTGGGATACTTTCTCTAGTCAATCTGTGACTACCCAAAATACATCTCTACCTCAATTTGAACTCTATTAGCTGATGAAAAAATCCATAAAAACATAATATTTTTTCCATTGTTGAATTGATAATAGCTCCAACATGACATTAGGTCACAGGTTCTCCACAATCACCTTCTATAAGTGGAACAAATATTTATAAAAACTACTATCTATTACTTCATCCCAAACCACCATTAATATCAGTGCATATAAAAATACATCTTTGATATACATAAATATAAAAATAACTGTAAATCATGAAACTCATGCATCATCAACTTAATCATATCTATGGATTCACATATAAAACCATGTAAAAACATTATGTTTTTATTTTCAATCAACGAATCCAAAAGTGGTTCCCCAATAGAAATACTCTATTATAATACCAATAATTCATGATTATAAAACTAAATCATCTTCACTATATTAATAAGTTAAGAGGTCACTAATAGTGACTCAATTATAGACAATCCATTAAGGACTAGTACATCACTTTTCATATCAAGAAACTGTGCAATACGCTACCACTTTGTACTAGCCTCTTGATTTTTTTTACTGAGTCCTCATACTGAGAGAATCAGTAAAATATTTCCTTTTTAGAAATGTCATATTTAATTAAGCTAAATTACTGTATATATTTAACCAATCTTCATGAATAAAGGTTCAAGTCACACATACACATATACTTATGGATTTTGTGTTCCCAAAACACCCCAAAAAATTCTAACAATATTTAATGCCTCCAAAAAACATAATCATGAATCATATTTCCAGCTCGATATCATACATCAGGTAATTACGCTCATGAGTCCTCAATTACTATAATGCATATCAAATGAATCTATCTTCCAGATACTTTACTACTCCTAGCCTGATACATGATACATCATTATGGAAATTATAGCTCATGTATGGATCTGAAATAATAATGATTATTGCTAATGTCAATCACCCTATTAGATAATAAAATGATATATCATAGGATTCAATTCAAATAAAAATAACTCCCTTCTCAATCAAAACAATAATTGGTTGTTCTTTACATGATAATTCCAGTATAAAATCCCTACTGAAACCAGCTATCCTAAGAAACTCAATATTGAAAATACATTCATGGGATTCTCTAAGGTAACCATAGCTCCCACATTCTATACATCAACTGAAAATATTTTATATGTGAAAACATATCCTCATATGTGTACCCATTTGATCCAAAAGTAACATTTACATAGCTTATCATATATCTAGTTCTCTCATAGTATAGTTATAATGATCTAATGATGTTTGGTATGGTTACCCCAAGAGTTGGATTACACGATGATGATATCTACGATGGAAAACAAATCTAGATATGGATTGTAAAACATATTCATAAAATCTATGAATATTGGAATAACATTCCTAATACCTGTGACATAACAATGTACAAATATAAATTTTACTAACAAATAAATGTTATACAGGGAATAAAGGGAGGCATGACCTTATTCCTATGAAAGACTGATCTCAGATAGATCATCAATAATAACATCGCTCCTCTAAGTTATTCCATGATATCATCAATATAATTAAAGGGATACCAGTTTCCACAGCAAAAAAAATCATCATCTGATAGTCGACAAAAGCCTGCTGTTTCCATCGAAATTTTTATAGAAAAGGACTTCTGAACCTCATGGATAAGGACAAGGCTGTATAAACCATTGTCCTTTAAATCTTTTAGCAATCACTTATTCTCCCACACGATTATATTATACATAATGTAATGAGGAATGAATATTGGTGTAGCTATAATAACAAGGATCCAAGTAAAATCTACCTCACTCTAAGGAGTTAGTTCAGAAAGGTAATTAGAGAGAACATCCTTGAATGGATCGACTAAGTAAGGGACACAGTTCAATGCATCCCGTGATCATATATATAATTTATGAAATAATTTATATTTACTCATCCTATACTATGAATATATATTCTATATGTTCCTTCTAAAACATCCCACTCACCATTATGAGTATAAGTGTCATCTTCTAGTGATGTAAACGACACACTCTAGTGATAAAAATCAACATAGTCATGTCAAGGAACAAACCAGTCCATCCTAAGAATTATATAAATTCTTATCATCATGGTGATGAATTGGTTCCATAATAAATGATGACTCTCTACCTAATGAGTAATATCAATGCAATGTTTTATACTATTAGAGCATATATCAAATGGCATCTCTTGCATCGTAACATCACAAGTATAGTTAGAATGAAATCCTAGGAACTATATAATCAGTATTGATATGATGTAATGTGATGTAGCTATATCAATCAAGGTATAATGAATAGTATAGGATACTAGAATAATACCTCATATAGTAAATGGCATGATATCATGATCCTCATGTTTTGGATGCACTGAATAAATCTATCCTAATCCATGACCTTTAGATGCAACCTAACTACTTGGAGTGGGTCGAATCTACTGGTGGTGAATATCTAAATCGTGGATACAATGGCCATAAACTTCTCCTCAGAATGTATTGGTATGACCAAGCTGATGAAGGAGGTGGTTGTTTTCTTGGGTTTTATTTTATGGTCTTAAAATAATATTTCAATAAGGAAAGTCACCAATATTTTTTTTAATATTATTAAATCTTACTTTGTGAGAATGAAAGGATTAATAGTCTATTTTTCAAAGAAATCCAAATATGTTTTTGGAGAATTGGGAGTTTGTTTATTTTTGTTGAATTCAGAGTCTTTTTTTCGATTATTTTGGTGTCTTTTTTTGATGAATTAGGAGTCTATTATTCAATGAATTTGGTGTCTGATGAATTTGGGGTAAATCTTATAGATAATATATAGAATATTATTTAGAGAGAATGTATATGAATTTTTAGAGTAATCGAAATATTATTTTTAGAATAATCAGAGCTAGATTTTTAGAGGATTCAGTATCCAAATTTTAGAAGAATCAAAGCATGTTTTTCATATGAATTATAAGCTATTATATGAAATAATTATAGTAGTGTAATCCATTTTTCAAATGACAATGATTATTTTTAATGTGAATATAATTTTAAGATATTTAATTCTCATAAATCATGAGATAAAGGGGAATATGTGATACAAGCCTAATGGTAGAATTAATGAATGGAAGAGTGACATGATGATGTTGGAACCAAGAGTTGTGTCGATAACCTCATTAAATGTGATGCTGATAAAAGAGGAACCATGAAGTGTGAAGTCAATCCAATTGAATGTTATTTTGAGATAAAAGATGTCTAGCATCAAGATGATCATATCTAATATGATCAGAACCTAAGATGAATTTATCCCAAAAGACTCTTTCTCTGGTCAGTCTAACTTTTCCATCATCTAGTGGGTAAAGATGAGAGTTGAACTAGTGTTCTTTTCAAGTTAGTCATGTGATGTGAAGAAGAATCATTCTCTTCATAAAGTTTATCTATATAATTTATTTTTTTTGTCTCAAGTGGGAAAAGAAATAAGAAAAGGGATCAAGATTACTGAGTGACTTGTTAGGGGAAGTTTAACCTTTTCGATAAAATTATATTCAAAAAAATGACCTGGGATAATTAATAGATAATATTTAAGTAATTTTTTTTAACAATCATAATTATTTTCAACAACCAGAGTCCAAGGAAGGCGATGTTATAGTTTTATAAGCTTCAAGATTAATAAATAAGAATTGAAAAAGTCAGAGTTCCTTTGAGACTTTTGGGGGAAATAAAAATTTTGAGTTTGCTGGTGAACATATTTGAAATTCCCAACTAACCATTTTGGTTCCCATATAAATGACGAGAAAATTTACATTGAACCATGTGGTCTATGAGAGGATTATTGTTCATCGTGGAAGAAAGAGTGGCTCTGACCATCAGGTGATAGAAACTGACTCCGGCTACCATACATTGAGTATATTACATCAAGAAGAATGTTGTGCCTAGCTGTTTGTGGTACCAGGATATGTGAATTGGAATCTGATTTTTCATACATTTCTAAACCAATTGGAAAGGGATTTTTATAATGGGTTTCACCATATAGTGTTTCTCATATTGTGGAAGAATCAGAATAGTGTCCGCGTATATTTTTTCTCTATACTGAGGATTTCTTGACTAAAGAAGAATCGGAACATGGTCAATGTATTGTCTGTCATTTTACTAAAGATTTCAAGACTGAAGGAGAATTTTATTCATATAACTATATTCAATGTTTCTAAACATATTTCTAAGAATTTATTACAATTATTGTGGTTATGAAATTAATTATTTATGTTACACTTGTGTTAAATTGTTGAATTTAAAATAATCAAAGGTAACACGAGTTGTTAAAAATAAATATTATGTTATCCAATTGTGTTAAGATGGTTTACATGCAGTGGTGAGATTGTTTCATTGTGATACATGAGTGTAAGAGTACATCCTACTCACTGTAAGACAAGGAATTTTTTTCTATTAGATCTTATGGAATTTTATTATTTCAAACAATACCAAGAATGTAGCTATTCTAATTGAATAGTTATCCTTGTTAATACTTCTGTTCCTGTGGATATCTTTTTGTTGTGTTTTGTAAGGAATTAAATCTCCATCACGAGTCGAAGTACATTTCAAACTATGGAAAACATAAAAGAGAAATATTTCCACTAATTTATCCCCTCTCCCTCTCAGTGAAACATTATCTTGATTTGGAACATTTGAGTGGTATAAGAGGGATGATACCACTGATTTTCCTTACTAATGGTGAACTTCAAATGTGTGAACAATATAGGTATTCAACTATCTTATTGAAGGAATTATCCTATGTAGAAAGATAAAAGGATTATATATCTTATATATATTTATTATGTTGTTCTTGAAGCAGCTACTGTTGGATTTCCCCAATTAATGATAAGACTCCACATGTAGCTTTTGAAAAGTGGTTTAGTTAGAATGATGAAAGTGGCAAGAATATTATATTATCATCATGTTAAAAAGATAATTCTTGATAAAGAAAGGGGTTTCAATAGCCAATGGTATAGGGAAAAGCATGAAAATTTTTACAAAGGAAACCAAAATGTCAAGAGGAAAAAGAATCAAATATAAAGGTTAAAGTATGATGAATTGAAGATTGGTAAACATGAATCTATTGGGGAAATCATTACCATGGTGAATGATATTGTATATACAATGAGATGACTTGGGGAGAAGTATTAGTATACAATTGTTTTGAAAAGATCTTGAGAATCCTAAATGAAATATTCGATGCAAATGTTTATTCATTTGAATACTGAGATTTTGAGACATTATCTAATCATGACATTCATAGAACTCTTATTAATTATCAGATGAGAATAGATAATTCTATGAATAGAATGAAAAAGGTTTATAGAGAAATGTCTTTGATGGGAATGATAAAGTAAAACTCTAAGAAGATTTTATTTGAAGAAGAAGATGTTGATCCTGATTCAGAAGAAGAGGCTTTAAAATGTCTTGGTAATATTTTATCTTTGTTTTCTAGGAATGTTTAAAGATAAACATAAAAATACAAAGGAATCATCCCGTTATGTTTTTTGAATGGTGAAAAATTGATGTAATTTTTTCTTATTGTCCTTAATGAATAAATGAAGAGGATGTTTATGACGAAGAGATAAACCCAAGAAGATCGATGAAAAAATTGTGTGATAATGAAAAAAAGGTAAATAAAAGAAATTATTCATATCTAGAAGAAGAATATTATAATATAAAAATGAAGAAGAAGATGGAAGTGCTGATGAATATGAAAATTCACATGAGTATTGAATTGAAAATACAGTCATTGCAATAGTCATGGATGAAGAATATAAATGTAGCAACTCTGAAGAAGAAGAAAGAGAAACTCAACCAGAAATTCATCTAAAAGACAAATTGATGGAATTTTTTAGGAAGATTAGAAGACTTAAAAAGGAAAAAATAAATTAGAAGAAGAATGTTATCTATTGTTTAGAATAGAAGTCTTATATAATACCTCATTAAAGTGTTTTATGATTTAAATTAGTCTCTTTATGAGGAGATTAATCATAATGACAATCTAGAAATGGTGTTGAAGTAAAAAAGAAGAAGAGTTGGAACATTTACAACAAATACTCTCAAAAGATTAATTAGGAAGCACTAGTTTCCAACACTATACCATATAGGTTGTTAAAATCTATCGACTGGAGAATCAACATAAGATTCAAAAAAAGATACCCTAAAAGGGTGATAATAATAATGAAGTTGTTTTTATACAATGAAAGATGGGAAAGTAATGCATGTGGCCAAGACTAACAATTCTTTAAATACTAAATTGTTAAAAAACATACGTATGAAAATTTCATGAAACCATATGAATCGGGGAATGTTTCAAATTGATATCAATACGATGAAGTATAAAATAAGTATACATACCTTGTTGGTAACTGAAAGGTTGGTGGCTCTTTTTATAATGTGGCTAAGAATCTTATGCATGGTTCTGATTAGTAGAAATGGTTTTGAGGAAAAATTAATTATGTGGGTATTGTTGGTATTACGCTGGATATGATAATACAAAGAGTATGTGTTTGTTTAACCAACTAAATTACTATTATCATATAGGTTATGAAAGTCAAATATTGAGGGGGATTTAATATACTAATTGAAATAAGAATTTGAAGGTTTCTAAAAGGATGGTTAAAAAGAAAAATGTGTAGATAAAAAATATCTTCTAACCCCAGGAAACTTTTTGTGAGTGATGTGAACATCCCGGACATCATGAAAAAGATTGTATTGTTCTGCTTCCAGCTCAACAATAAATCCTTAACTCCCAGAAGCTGAATGTGAATAAATAAATGAAAGAATAAAAATATATTTTTGTTGAAACTGCTATGATATATACAAAAGGAGAACAAATGTAGATTCTTGATAGTGGGTGTTCTTCACACATGATTAGAGACAATAAATTTTCGAAGAATGTGAAATATTTTAAAGAATGAATTGTAACATTATGAAATGATGAAACATTAAATATCAATGGTGTTGGGTTACCATCATTGGGGAAGAAAAGTTAGTTTCCAAAAAACATTGTATGTTGATGGACTGAAGCCCAATCTACTATGAGTCTCACAATTATTTGATGATGATAATATTTTTTTTATAATAAATATGTATTTTATGGGATATGTGAATAATATGGGAAGATTTTGAAAAGAGGCCAACATAAAAAAGTAAATTTGTTTTAGGTTGGTGATACAAAAAACCATTTTTACCTTTGAATTGTGAAATAAAATTAGTTGTGAAATAAAATGATTGGGTACATGTTTCATAGAAACATGAGAAAAGTATATAAAAAGAGACAATGTCCAAGATATTAGTTATTTTACCTGAATAATATAGCGATATTGTATTACTTTTCACAAAGGAATGATTACAAATATTGTGCATAATAAAGTTGATATTTGTTCTATGCAACCCCTGATGCTGATACATTCTGATATATGTGGGCCAATGAGAAAATAGTCAACAAATAGAGATAAATAATTCAACACATTCATTTATTATTTTACTCTAATTACTTTTATCATGTGTATGAATAAAAATCAAATTATTGGAAATTTTTTAAAAGTAACAGACGGAAAGAGGATAAATAATATAAGTATCCAGTGAACAAGTTGAAAAATGATTACAGTGCTGATTATAAGATTGAATAATAAAAAAAATATATTATAATTCATAGAATTCAGGATAAATATAGTTCCCAATATACATCACAAAAAATTGGGGTTGCAGGAAGAAACAATAGAAGCTTAGTGTAAATGGTATGAACCATGTTACTTGAACATGGTCATTCTTATTACTTTTGGAGGAAAGATATGAGTACTGCTATTTATCTTCAAAACAAGTGTTTCTATAGGCCACAATCAGAAATGACTCTATATAAATTGTTTTATTTCATAAATCCATGTATAAAATATGATAGAGAATTCAATATAACATTCATTATTAAGATGAAAAGGGGAAATGATGGTAAGATTGAGAAGAAAGGTTAAGATTGAATATTTCTTGGTTTTGAATAAGAAGAAAGAGGATATATATGATTCCAGAATGAGACAATGAATGTTTTTGATTCCATTGATGTTATGTTTATTGAAGAATGTAGTAATGATTATATGGATGAGTTTGAAGAGGAAGTTGTGTAATTTGAAGAAACTGATTCTGATAAGAACACAAAAAAGTGTATCCCTTCTCAAGAGGAAAAATCAGACTCATAAATTTTTTGTGATAAGGGAGATAACTAGAAGTAACATCCTAATATATAGAAATAATTATATGTTGAGAATATAATTGGCCATGAGGATCAAATTGTTGAAACAAAAAGAAAAAAAAATCTATTGCACATAATTCCTTATATTCAGAACTAGAACCAAATGATTTGAAATAATTTTTTGAGTATCAAGAATGGGTTTAGGCCCTAAATGAATAATTGGAACATATTGAAATAAAATATAAATTGGGACATGTACCCATGAATAAAAACAAAAAAAATTATTGACACAAATTTGTTTTTCTGGAACAAGCTGAATGAAGAAGGTGATGTTATCATAAATAAAAAAAATATTGGTTTTCAAAGGGTATTATCATATTGAGTGGATAAATTTAAATGAAACATTTGCACCGGTGGATAGATTAGAAAATATAATAATCCTTCATTCTATTGCTACTCAACAAGGCTATATGATCATTCAAATTAATGTAAAATCCTCATTCTAGAGTGGTGATCATGAAGGGGATGTCTATATTGAAAAACCTTGGGGTTTTATTGTTCATAATGATGTGATTTATGTGTGATTATTTAGTAATGCCTTGTTTTGGAAAAACAAGCTCAAAGGAAATAGTATTCCAAATTGGATACTTTCTTACAGAAGTTAAACATCATTAAAGGATTAGTGGATAAAAATATGTATATTAGAGAAAGTCAAGAGTTTTCGATCATTGTAATAGTTTATGTTAATGATATAATCATTGTCAATAATGAAGAATTATTTTGTGATTGATATTATAAAAATATGAATAAGTTTTCTTAAATTACCAAGTTGGTGGAAATGAAATAAACTCTTGGAATACAAATATTAAAAAAAATAAATAATACATTTATCATTCCAAAGAAAATTATTCTATAGAACTTCTCAAGAAGTTCAGAATAGAGAATTCAAAACCTGTTTCCACACATATTCCTATGGGAACAATATCATGTAAATATGATAAAGGTAAGGATGTGGATCAAAAAGAATACTAGATGATTTTTGGATGTTTTTTGTATTTGACTATCTCAAGACTTGACATTGTTTATGCAATTTCCCTATGTGCCAGATTTTAGAGTGCACCTAAAGAATCACATCGTATTGTTAGAAAAAAAAATCATCAGATACCTTAATGGCGCAATATATTTTTGGAATCAAGTATTACAATTCAGATGTCATTGACTTTTTGGGGTATTCAGATTCATATTGGTTAAGAAATGATGATGATAAAAGACCAAAATTTGGTAGAGTGTTATTTATTGGGAAGAATTGTGTAAGACGTAGTTGAATGAAACAATGTTCAATAACACTAAGTATAGTGGAATCTAAGTATATTACAGAATCTCAATATTTTACTCATCTCATGTAGATAAATATCTGGTGGATGATTTACTTGTTGATTAGATGTTACCCTTCCTCCTGGGATGTGATAACCAGTGAATTATAAATTTCACTAGAAATCCAATTCAGCATTCTCATTAGAAAAATATTGATATCATATACCATTTCAGTAATTATAGTCTAGAGAAGAATGAAGTAAATATTTGATATGTTTCAACATCATGCGTGGAATATATTTTCACCAAACCATTTCTGAATTAACATATCTCAAAATTGAGGTAGAACATGGGTGTCCAACTTTTTTTACTTCAAGTCTATGTTAAGGTATTCTATTACCTATCTATTCATACCTTTATATATTTTTTTCAAGGGGGATAATTGTTTTGTTCCATAAATATTATGATTTAACGGGAGAGTTGTGGGTCAGATATGAATTCAGAATTGTGTTTTGGGTGAACTATTCTAACAGTTTTTTGGAGTGTATGTAGGAAAGAATTTGGTCTGTCTTCCAGGAAAAATGAAGAAGATAATTGTAAGAAAACAAAAAAATCACTTCTTATTAACAACACAATTTCTCTGTCAATTTTTCTTGTTTCCAACAATGATTTAGCTCACATAGGCTTCAAATTTTCTATATGAATTCAATTAATTAATGTTTCGATATTCGATGACATATGATTAATTGGATGGAAAAAATACAATTGGTGGATATTGTTAGGACCAAGATGTTAAAGAAGGTTGTTGTTTCCTGGTTTTATATTTTGATTTAATATAAGAAGGTGTGAATAAATGAAGTCACGTCATTTAATTTAAGAGGGTCAGAACATGATTTGTTAGAATTAAAGAATTTTGAGTCTATTTGTTGAAGAATTAGGAATCTGTTTTTTGAAAAATTCAGAGGCTGTTTATTTTATTATTGAATTCAGTGTTTAATTTTCACTGAATTTGGAGTCTATTTTTTGAATTATTAAGAGTCTGTTTTTGAATAATTCAGAGTCTAAAGATTTCAGAATCAATTTTTCATAGTATACTGAGCATGTTTTTCAATGAAAATAGAACCTTATTTTCAGTTGAATCAGAGTTGTCTTTTTAGAAGAATCGGATCATGATTTATAGAGGAATTAGAATCTTAATTTTAGAAGAATTAACCCCTGTTTTTCATTGGAATCAGAGGATATTTTTTAAGGAATCAGAGAAAAAGACATGATTTTTGTGACGAATTCAATGTTTATTAAAGTGAAGATGATTTTCTGATTTTTTTTGTCTCATATATCATGAAGTAATTTGTTAACTCATGATACATGATTGATTGAATAAATAATGAATGTAATAGTGAATGGAATCACATTGGAAAAAAGTGTGGGGCTAATAACCACTGTAAATGTGATGCTAATGAAAGAGGAACTGAGAAGTGTAAAGGTGTGTGGAATGAATGTAATGTTCAGAGAAAGGATGTACTACATCAGGATAATTGTATCCAATATGATCATAACCTACGATGATCATATCCAAAAAGAATGTTTCTCTGGTTGTTTTAACATTTTCATCATCTAGTGGATCAAGAGAATAGATGACCAATTATGTTTTTCAAGTGAGTCATGTGAAATAAATAAATATATTTCACTTCATAAAGTTCATAAATATAAGTGAATGTTGTCGTCTCATGTGTTATAAGAAGGAAGAAAAGTTATTGAGACATCTTAGTTACTTGTTGAGGTGGATATGAACCTATTCTAAAGAATCAGATTTCAAAAATGAAATGGGATAATTGGAACATAATGATTAGATCCTAGTTTTTAATAATGGTAGTAATCAGTCTCTAGAATCATATTTTGAAGATGATGATGTAATGGCTGTAGAATCATTGGGAATGTACCCTAAACATTGTGGAGAAATGAAAATTTTGAGTGGGTAGGAAAACATGTTTGAAATTCTTTTCTAATATTTTCGGTTCACCTTTCAAAGGAGTGGAAATGTACCCTAAACATTGTGGTGTATCAAAGAATTATTTTTCATCTTGGAAAAGAGAGAGGCTCTGAATATCAACTGATAGAATGTAATTATGACTTCCTCACATTGATTATATTACATTGGGAGTAATGTTGTGCTTAAATTTTTGTTGTACGAAGCAATGAAAATCGGAATCTATTTTTTATAGAGAGGTGTACTAATCGGAAAGGATTTCCATACAAGTATTTAACGTACAAGGTTTATCAGACTGAGGATGAATTATAATGGAGTATGTGTACTAGTATTTATAGTTCTAGGGATTTTTGGACTGAAGAAGAATGAGAATTAGGTTTGTGTACTTTTTTTCATTGTACTGCGGATTTCAAGACTGAAGGGGAATTGGATTCATTAAATCTGCCTCTAATTTTATTATCAAAAGTCAATGAATTTATTAAATTTTTTCTTAGTGAGAAAATGAAGATTTTGTTTCAATTTTATAAACATGTTATGTTATATTAAGTGGATGTAACATGATTTGTTACAAAAGAGTTAAAGTTAAATAATTGTGTTAAGGGGGTGCACATGCACTAGTGAGATTATTTCGTAGTGCTATATGAGTGTAAGGGAATATATTACTCATTAAAATTCAATGATTGTTTTCTAGTAGATTCTAGCGAATTGGATTATTTCCAAACATTTCAAGGATGTAGCTATTATTATTGAATAGTGAACCTCATTAATACATGTGTTTCTATATATGTGTGTTTATTGTGTTCAGTATGGAATTAAATATTAAACAGGAGGTGATGGTTTTTTCATTGTAAATAAAACATAAAAGAAAAAGAGTATCACTGATTCACCCCTATTAGTGATACATTATTCTGATTGGTCACTTTCATGTGGTGTCATAGGGATGTTACCTTTTCTTTCCCATACTGATGGAGATCCTGAACTGTTTGAACAATAATTATATTATTGTAATTGATGGATATAATTTTCATATCTTGAAAAATAAAATGTTTTTATATCTTATATCAATCAATTTTGGTGTTTTTGAAACACTGATAGTTGGATCCCCCTATTGACGATAAAAATACACTAACACCATTTGACAAGAAGATTCTTGAGAATGATGGAAAGGAGAATAATGATATTTTATCATTAATTTATGAAATTGAATTCTTGTGAGTGAAAAGTGTTTCCACACCCAAAAGAATATAGTACAAACTGAAAAATATTTACGAAGGAAATACAAAATTCCAGAAGGATTATCTTTAAATTTGGAGGATACCGTATAATGACATGAAGATGGGTATACATGAATCTGTTAGAGAATTTATTTCCAGGGGTGAATGATATTGTAACTACTATTTGATTCCTTGGTGATAAGTTGAAGTATCCTATAGTTTTTAAAAAATATATTTATAATGGTACCTTAAAAATTCGATGAAAATGTTTCTTCCTTAAAAAATTGAGATTCTATGACATTATCTCATGATGAATAGCCTAAAACTCTTATTAATTTTTAGATGAGAAGAGATAATTCCTTGAAGATTAAGTAATAAGTTGAGAGGGAAATTTCTATTAGGGCTATGAAGAAGGAGAAATATAATAAGATTCTATTTAAAGAACAATATAGTGATCTAGATTTTTAATATTTCGTATGTAAAAATATTGAGGATAATTTATCAATGATTTATATGAATGTTAAAAAAGATTCATGGAAATACAAAGGGAAACATACCTTAATTTGTTTTGAATATGGGGGCACTGGTAACTTTGTTGATAATTGTCCTCCAAAAAAAGAATAGTATAGTGATGATGAATATTAACTGAAACAAATACCATGGTGGAAATAGGGTGATAATGTAAAATCACGTAAATAAAAGAAATTCTTCAAGTTCTAAAGAAGAATATTATTATATAAAAATGAAGAAAAAAAGGAATTGATGTTGATTCCTAAAATTATTTGGAGGATGGTATTGAAAATACATTCATTTCAAAATAGAATAATGAAAAATACTAAATTATTAGCTGTAAATACGATAAAGTAGAAACTCAACCTAAAATTCATGTGAAAGAACAGTTGAAAGAATTTTTAAGAATGATTATAATACATGAAAATAAAAACAAGAAATTGGAAGAAGAATTTTGTACAATGTACAAGAAAGAAAGTCATAAAAAATATATTTTGATGGAGGATGATGATTTAAATATGTCTCTTGAAGATGAGATGAATTAGAATGATAATCTGTAAGTGATATTGATGAAAAAATATGAATTGTTTGTACTTGTTCAACAACGACTCTTAGAAGATGAATTAAGAAACACACAATTCCAAAACATTATGACAGAGTTTGTCAAATGATCTCGATTAGAGAATCCAAGGAAGATTCAACTAAAGATACCCTCAAAGGGTGATAATATAAATGATTTTATTTATGTAAGAAATAATGATGGGAAGATTATTTTTGTGGCCAACACAAACAATGCATAAAATTATTAATTGTTAAGAAGACCAATGTCTAAAATGTCATAAAAGAATCTGAATCATAGAGGGGTTCAAATTCATCTCAATCTAATAATGATGAAAAGAATGAGAATTACCATGTTGATAACTTATTGTTTGGTGGAATGAGTAATAATTTGGCTGACAAAACATATGTATGATTCTAATTAGAAAAAAGTGATTAGAAGAAAAAACATGTTCTATATGTATTACAGGTATTGTGCTGGATTTGGGCATACAACATTTATGTTTTGGTTTACCCAACAACATTAATATTAACCTAGAGATTAGGAAAGTTAGAGACTATGGGGGAGTCAATCTACTTAATGATAGATGAAAGTCAAGGTTGTTAAAAATATTTTTTAAAAGTACTATGTAATGATTGAAAACAGTTTCTAGCAGCTGGAAACTATTTGTTTGAGATGTGAAAAACCTGGACATCTTGAAAAAATATGTCTTGTTCTGTTTTCGGATGAAAAAAATCCCCAACACTGACATGTCGATGTTGAGTAGATAAAATTAAGAAAAAAGGATCATGTTGATGAAACATCCCTAAAATATAAAAAATTAGAACAACGCTTGATAACAAATAGTGGTTGTTTTTCACACATGACAGGATAAATAAATATTTTGCAAATTATGAATGATATTAAAGAAGGCATTGTGAAATTTGGATGTGATGAATAATTAATGATAAAAGGTGATGTGTCATCCCCCATTAGTAAATCAATGTTAAATTCCAAGAAAAAATTTTATGTTGATGAACTAAGCACAATCTTTTAGGACATTAACAATTTTGTGATGATGGTATCAATGTTATCGTCATGAATGATTTTTTGTGATGTGAATAAGATTGGATGTTTTTTACAAGAGTCAAACATAAAAAAGGTAATTTGTTTGTGGTTGATGATAAACAAAACTCCTGTTGCGTGAGCATAGTTAATGAAAATCAGTTGTGGCATAAAAGGCTTGGGCACATGAGTGATAGAAACATGAGAAAACATTCAAAAAATTGAGATTGTTCGAGATATCACTTATTTTTAATGAAGAATAGATTGGTGTTTCACTATCATTCAGAAAGGAATGATTATGAATGTTTTCCATAAGAAATATGATTTTTGTTCTTAGCAACCCCTAGAGCTGTTACAATCTGATATATATGGTCCAATGATAAAACAATAATCAAATGAAGATAAGTACATCATCACTTTCCTTGATAAATTTTCTCTTATTACCAATGTCATGTATATGAAACACAAATAATATTATTTGAAAATGATAAAAATATAAACAAGTAAAAAAGGGAATGAATATCAGTATCCACTGATGAAGTTGATAAGTGATAGTGGTGGAGATTACAGGATTGATGAATTAAAAGACTTTCATGAGAAGCACGAAATTCATCCTGAATATAGTTCCCCATATACACCCCAAAAATATGGGGTTTCTAAATAAAATAATGTATGATTAGTGTAAATGGGAAGAACCATGTTAGTTGAACATGGCCATTCACAATACTTTGGGAGGAAATATTTGAGTACTTCTATTTATCATCAAAATCAATTATTATATATGCCAAAATCATATATGAATCCAAATTATTTTTTAAATAGTGGTCAACCAAGTCTAAATCTTGTTACTGTTTTCTGGATTCCATTCATTATTAAGATGAAAGGATGAACCAATTGTATGTTTGAGTAGAAAGTTAAATATGGTATCTATATTGGTTATTCTATAGGAAGATGATGTTATTGATTCTTTAACAAATATAAAATGAAAATAGATTATTCCATTGATGTGAAGGTTATCAATGAAAGTGGTTAAGAAGAACCTGATAAAGATGAAGATGAGGATGATAATTTTGATGAAACCAATTGTGATAAGAACACAAAAAGTGTATCTCTTCTTATGAGAATTAATCAGACATAGCTATTTCCAGTATTGAAAATGATAATTGCAAGGCCCGTCCTTTGCCAAGGAAACAAGTAGAAGTTGAGAATATAATTGGTCATCATCATTAGATGGTACAAACCAAAAGAAAAAAAAAATACATTTCACATATTTCATTATATTCAAATGTAGAACCAAATGATTTAAAAGAAGCTTTTGATCATCCAGGATGGGTTCATCCGTTGAATGACGAATTTTATAAAATTGAAAAGAAAAATACAAGGGAACTTGTACCCAAGACTAAAAAATATATTATTGACTCAAAATGGTTTTTTTTGAAATATGTTGATTGAAGAAGGTGAAGTTATCAGAAACAAAAGATGTTGTGATTGCAAAGGGTATTCTTAGATTGAATAGATAGATTTCAATTAAACAATTGCATTGGTGTCCATATTAGTAAAAATAAGAAGCTTTCATGCGATTCCTACACAACAAGGCTACTATATCTTTCAAATTCATGTAAAATATGCATTCTGGAAGGGTGATCTTGAAGAAGAAGATTATATTGAACAACCTTGTGGTTTTATCATTCATAATTATGAGAGTTATTTATGAAGATTGAATAATGCCTTGTATAGAATAAAACAATATCTAAGGGAATGGTATTCCGAATTGGATACATGCTTAAAGATGTTGAACTTCATGGAAGGAAGATTAGATTACAATATTTATATAATAAAAATTCAAGAGTTTTCCAACATTGTAATAGTTTATGTTAATGATATTATAATTTCTTGTAATGATGAAATATGTTGTGAATGATTTTCAAAAGAGATGAATATCATTTTTGAAATGTCCATGTTGGGCGAAATGAAAGAGTTTCATGTGTTAAAAAATATTGAAAAATAAAAAATACATTTTTCATTCCCAAGTAATTTTTGATAAAGAACTTATATAGACGTTTAATATGGAAAATTGGAAAAATGTTTCCATAACCATTTCCTTTGGAACAATGTTAGGCACAGATAGAGAAGGTAAATAAGATGATCTAAATGAATATCGAAAGCTGATTATATCTTTGTTGTATTTGATTGTATCAAGACTCGACATTGTTTATGCTATTACCCAATGTGCTCGATTTCAGAGGGAACATAAAGAATCAAATATTATTGCTGGAAAACAATCCACATATACATCAATGGATCAAATGAATTCAGAATCCGGTGTTACAGCTCAGATATCATTGATTTTTTTCGTTATTTAGAAGAATATTGGGCAAGAATTGTTGATGATAGAAGATCCAATTTTGATGGAGTGTTCTTTATAGGGAAGAATTGTATAATATGGAATTCAAGGAAATAGAATTTAAAAAATCTATGTAAAATGGATGTTTAGTATGATACTACCACTCAAACTGATGCTCCACTCATGTGGATGAAACTTAGCTATATGATTTACTTGTTGATGTGATGTTACTATTACTCTTGGTATGTAATAACCAAAGAAAAATTAATATCTCTAGAAATCCAGTTCAACATTTTCATTGAAATCATATTTATATCAAATACCAGTTCATCAATGAGAATTCTGATAAGAATGAATTAAATCTTGGATATGTTTAAAAAACCAATGATGATGATATTTTCCCAAAACCATTTTCAATGGAATGTTTCTCAATATTGATGTTGAACATGGGTGTCCATCCACATTCTCTTCAATTCTATGGTATGGAATTTAATCCCCTATATATTATTACCTCATATTGTTTTTTAAATGGGGAGAATTGTTTTATTCCACAAGTCATATTCGATAAGGAGATGGTTGTGAGTATGCTATAAATTCAGAATTGTGTTTTGTGTGAACTATTTTAACTATTTGGGGGGAGTGGAGGTAGGAATGAATTTGGTTTTTCTCTTATCCAGAAGGAATATGAAATATGTATAAAAATAATAGAATAACTTATTATGAAAATCATTGTTTTTCTATCAACAATTCTTTTTTTCAATTATGTGTTTTCTCATATGGGATTATATTTTTTGGTAAGAAATCGATTGATTGTGGTTTCAATGTTCTATGATATATGAATAATTGGTTGACATCAAAATACAATGGGGGAGATTGTTAGGATAAAGCTAATAGAGAAGGATGTTATTTCTGAGTATTTTATTTTGTTGTCATATAAGATGATATGAAGATTCGACGTAATCTCTCATTTCTTTTAAGAGGATTATAACATGATTTATAAGAAAGAATAAATTTTGAGTCTATTTTTTATGAATTAGGATTCTATTTGCTGAAGAATTTAGTGGTTTTTAATTTCTTATATAATTTAGAGGCTCTTATTCAAATAATTCGATTCTTGTTTTTTGAAGAAATTCCGGTTCTGTTTTTCAAAAAATTCAGAGACCGAATAATTTCAAGTATGTTTTTCAGAGAAAACTGAGCATGTTTCTCAGAGAATATAAAACCTAATTTTCATATGAAGTAGAGTTATATTTTTAGAAGAATCTAGGAGTGACACCAATGATGTATGAAAAAAATTGGGACCGATAACCACTGTAAACATGATGTTGATGAAAGTGGAACTGAAAAGTGTGATGTTGTGATGATGGAATGTGATGCTAAATGAAATGATTTCTAGAATCAGTGTTATCATATCCAAGATTATTGGAAACTATAATTATCATATCTAAAAAGTATTTTACTCTGGATCGTCTAACCTTTTTGTCATCAATTTCGTCAAGAGTTGATAAAAACAATTGTGTTTTTCGTGAGAGTCAAGTGAAGTGAAGTAGAAAATTGTTCTACATAAATTTCATCAAGAGAATGAAGTTTTTTATATCAATTGGGAAAAAAATAATAGAGGTGTAGAATACATAGTGACATGTTGAGGGTTATCGGAACTTGTACTGAGGAATCAGATTCAGAAAACAACTTGGGATAATTGGAACCTAATGTTCGGATTGTAGTTTTTCTTAATGAAATCATTCAATATCTCCAATCAGATTTTGAGGAAGATGATGTAATGATTGAAGAATCATCGTGAAGAATTCATAATTTTCAAAAAAAAATATTTTCTTCTATATTATAGTGGTAAATGAAAAATTTGACTGGGAAGGAATAAATTTTAGAAATTCCCGCCTAATCTTTTTGGGTCACCTATAAATGGAAAGTGAAAGTACACTAAACTATGCGGTCTGTTGGAGGAGTATTATTCATCATAGAAGAGAGTTAGAGGCATTGACTATCTAGTGAGATAATATGATTCTAGCTTCTTTACTTTGATTACATTACGTTGGGATGAAGGCTGTGTTTGGTTGTTTGTGGTACAGAGCTAAGAAAATCAAAATTTGTTCATTCATATAGAGCTTAACCAACAGAAAAAGTATTTCCATTATGGGATTTAATTTATTGGGTTTCACAGAATATGGAATAATCATAATGGATTATGAGTACCAAATTTCTTCATTCCAAGGATTTTCAGTCTAAAGAAGAATCAGATTGAAGTCTATGTACTTATTGTTATCGTACAAGGGATTTAATGATTGAAGGATAATTTGATTCGAAGAATCAAACTATAATATTCTAAAAATGAGTCCATTATATTATTAACATTCTTTTGTGTATGAAATTGAATACTTTTGTTTCACTTCGATAATCATTTAGAAGTTAAATTATGCACATTTAGCATGATTTATTACAAGCAATGTCAATGATACCCTATTCTACTAAGAGAGTGCACAGGCACTAGTGAAATTCATTCATAGTGCTACATGGGTGTAATGGTACATCATACTCATTATAATCGAATGATTTTTTGTATTTTATTTTATGGAATTGGATTATTTACAACTATATTATGGATGTCTCTATTCTTATTGAATAGTGAACCTTGTTATTACATGTGTTATTGTAGATGCTTTTTGATTATGTTCGATAAGGAATTAAATCTTCAACAGTAGGTGATGGTTGTTTCAAATAAAGTAATAATTAAAAAAACGAGTTTTACTGATTCACCCCTCCTCTTATTAGTGACAAATTATCCTAATTGGGCACATTCATGTGTAATAAGATGGAGGTTACCTTTTTTTTCCTTTGTTAATAAAGATCTTGAATAGTGTAAAAAATATAGGTATTCTATTATTTGAAGGAAAGAATTTTTATACCGTGAGAAATAGAATATTTCTATATCTTATATATATCATTTATGATGTTCATGAAGCTACAATAGATGGATTCCCCTGTATTGATGATAAAAATACACTTACACCTTTTGACAAGTTGTTTCTTGAGAATGATGGAAGGTCCAAGAATGCAATATTATCAGTAATTTATGATGGTGAGTTATTGATAGTGTAATGTGTTTCCACAACCAAAGAAATATGGGAGATACTGGAAAACATATATAAAGGCAATGAAAAGGTCAAGAAGGTTATGCTTTAAATCTGGAGGTTAATGTTTGAACACTTGAAGATGGGTGCACATGAATCTATTGGGAAATTCATTAACAAGGTTCATTTTATAGAAAGTACTATTAGATTTCAGGTTTATAAGTTGTTGGATTCTACAATTGTTTATAATATCATTATAATCCTACCAAAAAAAATTGATGCAAACATTTCTTCATTACAAGAAATTTATTATGAGACATTATCTCATGATGAAGTTCATAGTACCCTTATTACTTTTGAGATGAGAAGAGAGTATTCTATGAAAATAATGAAAAATGTATAGAGAGAAATTTCATTCAGGGATATGAAGAAGGAGAACTCTAAGAAGATTCTATTTTAAGAATAATATGGTTATCATGATTCTAAAAATGAGGTATGAAAAAATCATAAGTATATTTTATGCTTGATTAAAAAAAATGAAAAAATGTACATTGAAATAGAAAGGAAAATATCGCGTAATGTATATTGAATTTGGAGGCATTGGTCACATTATGGCTTATTGTCATCGAAGAAGTAATGAAGAGGATAATAATGATAAAGAAATAAATCCATGATGATCATGGATAAAATGGTGTGATAAAGGAAAATCAAGTAATGAAAATAAATTCCTAAAGTACATAAGAAGGTGTTTATTATATAATAAATGAAATAGAATAAGGAATTCATGTTGAATCCTAAAATTCATTTGAGTATGGTATTTAAAATACATTAAATAAAACATTGGGTGATGAAAAATACCGAAGCAGTAGCTCTAAAAAAGAAGCATAATAAACCCAAAAATATATAGATGTGAAAGAAGAGTTGAAGGATTATTTAAAAAAATATTGTGCTTGAAAAGAAAAACAAGAAATTTGAATTAAAAAGTTTTTCAGTGTACTAGAAATAAGGTCTTAAATATTAACTATTGATTGAGGTTGATGATCTAAATTAGTATATTGAATATGAGAAGAATTAGAATGATCATCTGGATGTGAAATTGAAGGAAATATAATAAAAGTTGGTATTTGTTCAACAAAGACTCTAAGAATCTGAATAAAGAATCACATGTTCCCAAAACACTATCATAGAGGATGAATAAGGATCTCAACATGATAATTTGGATAAGATTCAACAAAAGATACCTTCAATGTTTGATATGATGAATTATGATATTTATGTAAGAAGGAATGGTTGGAACATAATTTATATCCACAAGAAAAAAATTCTAGAAATTATGAATTATTATGAAATCCTATGTCCAAAATTGTCTAAAAACAATATGAATCTAGCATGGTATAAAATTCCTCAAAATACAACAATGATGAAAAGAAAAAGAAATAATTTTTCGATTACAAAAAGGTAGGTGGATTTGGTAAGAATGTGGCTGATAAACATATCCATGATTCTAATTAGTACAGAAGGATCATAGGATAGTACTCGTTCTCTAAGTATTGCTGGTATTGTGGGGGATTTGGGCATACAACATGTTTGCTTTGGTTTACCCAATGACATTACTATTATCATACAGGGCATGAATGTTAGAGATTTAGGGGGCCTAAATCTAATCAATGAAATATAAATGATGTGGTTTTTTGAAATCTGTTTTAAAATAACGAAGTGAAGATTGAAAATAGATTCTAGCCATTGGAAACTATTTTTTAGAGATGTGAACATCATGGACATCTTGAATAATGCGATCTTCTTCGGTTTCCAGCTCAACAAAAAATCCATACCTCTCAGAATCCATTGTTGAAGAAATTTAAGAAATAATAAAAGGGTCTTATTGTTGAAACTTCTCTTAAAGATACAAATTTATAATGAGCCTAGATAGTTGATAGTGGGTGTTGTTAACACATGACAGGAGAAAATAAAATATTAAAGAATTTGAATTATATTAAAGAATGTATTGTGACATTTGGAAATGTATAATAATTAAAGATAAAAGGTGAAGGGACATCCACCATTGGAAAAAATTGATACAGTCCATGAAAAAAATGAATGTTGATGAATTGAAGCACAATCTAATAAGTTCTTCGCAATTATTTAATGATAGGTACAATTTTATATTCATTAATGATGTATTTTTTTGTCAAAGTGAAGGATATGGGATGATAGTTACAAGAGGTCAACATGCAAAAGGAAACTTGTTTCAGGTTGATGATACACAAAATTCCTGTTACATGAGCATGGTGGAAGAAAATGAGTTGTGGAATAAAATGCTTGAGAACATGTTAGAGAAAAATTAGAAAGCAATCTGAAATTAAGAGGGTTCAAAATATCCCTAATTTTAAATGAATATGTACATCACCACATTCCTTGATGATTTTTCTCATATTACCAATGACATATATATGAAACACAAATATAATTCCTTGAAAATATTAATATGCTTCAGAAATAAAGCTGAGAAAGAACATGATTACCGAATAAAGAAGTTCATAAATTATAATGGTGGTGATTATAGGAGTGATTAATTCGAAGAGTATCTTGAGAATAATGGAATTCATGATGAATGTAGTTCCCCATATACACCCCAACAAAATGGGTTTTCAGAATGAAGGAATATAATCTTAGTGGAAATGGGTAGAACCATGTTACTTGTACTTGGACATTCACATTATATTTGGAGGAAATCTATGAGTATTTTTGTTTATCTTCAGAACCAATGTTTCTATATGCCAAAATCATATATGACTCCATATTCATTGTTTTATGGTGATTATCCAAGTCTAAATATTCTTAGAGTTTTCAAAATTCCATTAATTATTAAGATTAAAGGTGGGAATGATTGTATTTGTTAGCCAAAAAGTAAAGATGAAATACTTCTTGGTTATGCTCCAGAAAGAAGAGGTTATACATTCTTTAATAATAAATATAAAATCAACACATAGTAATTTATACAGATAAATATATAATAGATAATCATTTTGAATATCTTCTCAACAAGGATCCAGGTCATCAGGTTAGTCCACTTCATTGGGAGTTTTATAAAGTTTCAAAGTCAAAAAATCATAATCATGTTTTTAACCAATTTGTGAGCTCTTTTAGTACGTAATTATTTGTCTTTGTTGAATGAGGCTTCCCACATCCCCTTAAAGTGTATTTCCAATAAAAATTTGTATTTAATGGTGGTGCTAGATTATTTAACAATAAAGAAATGAATATAGTTGATTCTGTTGTTGTAAAGACTATTAAAGAAGGATGCCAAGATGAAAATTGAAAATTTTGAAGAGTAAAATGATAAAGTTGGAGAAACTGAATCTGATAAAAAAAACAAGTTTATCTCATCTAAGGTTGATTAATCGTACTCAATTATTACTAGTGATGAGGATTATAATCAATAATATCATCCTAAGCTGAGGAAACAAGTGGATGTTGAGAATATAATTGGAGATTAACATCAAAGGGTTCAAACTAGAAGAAAAAAAAACTCTATTACACCTACTTCATTATATTCAAAAGTAGAACCAAATGATTTGAACAAAAATTTTGATCAACTGTAATGGGTTCATTCCATGGATGAAGTATTGGATCCAATTAAATAGAATAAATACATGGGAACTTGTACCCAATCCTAAATATGAATACATTATCGGGAGAAAATTGGTTTTTTTACAAGATAAATGATGCAGGTAAAGTTACTATAAAAAAAATCAATGGTGGTTTTCGTATGGTATTCTCCAATTGAAGGGATCGAATTCGATGAAACATTTGAACTGGTGCATAGATTATAATCTATAAGAATCATTATTTTGTTTTCTTCACAACTTAGATACAAGATATTTCAAATGGATGTCAAATCCACAATCATTAATATTTATCTTGAAGAGGAAGTGTATATTGGACAACCATTTGGATTTGTTGTTAGGAAAGATGAGAGTTATGTATGAAGATTGAAGAAATCCTTGTATGGTCTAGACCAAGCCCTAATGGAATTTTATTCCAAATTGGATACATGCTTATGGAAGTAGACCATTCATAAAGGAATAGTGAATATAAATCTATATATCAGAGAATGTCAAGTGTTTTCCATCATTGAAATAGTTTATGATGATGCTATTTTCATTTTTGGGATTAATTAATGCAAAATTGATATATTTTATAAAGAGATAAAGATGGTTTTTGAAATTTCCATGTTGGGGTAAATTAAATACTTTCTTTAGTTATAAATCATGAGAAAAAACATTTTTCATTCCCAAAAAGTATTCTATATAACATCTCAAGTGGTTTACCATGGAACTCTCAAAACATGTTTCGACACCCAATTCTATGTGAAAACAATTATGTAATGTATGTGAAGGTATGGAAGATGATCAAAAATAATATCATCAGTTGATTAGATGTATGTTTTATTTAACTATCTCAATACCCGACATTGATTATGTCATTACCTTGTGTTCATGATTTTAGATTGAACCTAAAGAATCACATCTTATTTCTAGAAAAGTATTTCGTAGATATATCGAAGTCGTAAAAGAATTTGGAATCATGTATTGCTTCCCAGATAGGATTAACTTTTTTGGGTATTCAGATTCTGATTCGGCAGGAAATGTTTATGATAGAAGATTCACATCTACTGGAGTATTCATTATGGGAAATAATTGTGTAATCTTGCTTTCAAAGAGTCGTAGTTCAATAACACCATGTACAGCTAAATCTGATTATTTTACTTCCACTCAAACTACTATTCAACCCATGTGGTTAAAAACTCACCTGGAGGATTTACTTGTTGAGGTGATGTTACCCATTCTTTTGGGATGTGATAATAAAATAACATTCAATTCCACCATAAATATAGTTCAACATTATAATTTGAAAAATATTTATTTCTAATAACATTATATAAATGAGAATGTGGAGAAGAATTAATTAAATATATGATATGTTGCTATATCAGAACAAGTGGATGATATTTTCCCTAAAACCATTCAAAATGAATAATTATCAAATTTGAGTATGAACATGGGTGTCCAACCACTTTCTCACCAAGGATGAGGTATGGTGATTGGTCCCCTCTCTCTTCTTATCTTTGTAATGTTTTTTCAATGGGGATAATTGTCTTGTTCTAAAAATAATATTTTTTAAAGAAAGTGTAGATGGTAAGATATGAATTCATCATTGTGTTGTGTGTGAACTATTATAACTTTTTTTAAGGTAGTTATATGAAGGAATTGGATTTTTCTTCGAGGAAGAATGAAGAATTTATGTGTATGAAAATTTAAAAAACTCTTCTTATGGACTACATCATTTTGATGTCTATTATATTGGATTCCTACAATGTTTTTTCTAAAGTAGGATTAGAATATTTTGTATGTAAAAAATTTCTTGTGGTTTAAGAGTTTGGTGATTTATGAATACTTGGGTAAAAAAGTTCCATATATGGGAGATTATTAGGACCATGATGATGAAGAAGTTGGTTGTTTTCGTATGTGGTATTTTGTTTTTATAAAAGAATTTTTGAATACAATATGTCACCTAACATTTCATTAAAAAGGAAAAGATCATGTATTGTGAAAAATAATTAATTTAGAGTCAGTTTTGGAAGAATTTGAAATCTATTTTTGGATGAATTCGGAATTTGTTAATTTTTTTTGATGAAAATGATGTCCGTTTTTGGTGGAATTAAGAGTCTTTATTTCAAAGAGTTCAGATTATATATTTCAAAAAATTCAGTGTCTATTTTTTATAAAAAATGAATACTATTTTTTATAGAAAATTTAACTTCGTTTTCAGAGGAATTAGATTCTAAATTTATAGAAGAATTAGATATTGATTTTCCAAGGAATCATAGATTTAATTTCAGAAGAATCAGAGCTTGTTTTTCATAGGAATCATATGTTGTTTTTTAATATAATTGGATTTGATGTCTTGTATTTTGTGGTGAATATGATGTTGGATTATTTGATGATGCTTTATTTATTTTTAATTATTATAAATCAATAGTTAAAATGGGATCTCTTGATAAAAACCTGAATGAGTAAAGAAGTAATGGAAGAGTGACACCGATGATGTTAGAAAAATGAGTGGGGTCGATATATTCTGTAAATGTGATGTTAATGAAAACGGAATAGAGAAGAGTGAATCCATGCTGATGAAAAGATATTTATAGAGAAAGGATATCCAAAATCAGGATTATCATATCTATGATGATTGGAACATAATATGATTGTCTCTAGAAGGAATATTTCTATGGTTGGTCCTTCATTGTATTCATCTATTATGTCAAGGGAATATAAGAGACATTGTGTTTTTCAAGTGAGTCAAGTGTAGTGAAGAAGAATTATTTTCTACATAATGTATATCAAGAGTAGTGAAGTGTGTTTTCTGATGTGGGAAAAAAATAAGAAAATATATGGAGATTTCTGAGTGAATTGATGAGGGGGAGATAAACCTATTCTGATGAATTAGATTCAAAAAAAGGCTTGGGGGAATTAGAACCTAATGTTTGGATCCTTGTTTTTCATAATGACAGTAATCATTATTAGCTACCAGAGCCTAGGGACGATGTTATAAAGGTCATATTATCATGTAGAATAATCTACAAGCATTGAAAATGTTATAGTATCTTTAATATTATTACAGAAAATTAAAATTTTGAGAGGGTAGGAAAATGTGTTTTGAATTCCCACCTAACCTTTTTGGGTCACCTATAAATGGAGGGAGAATTTACATTATACTGTGTGGTCTGTCAAAGGAGTATTTTCTATCATGGAAGACATACAGTCTCTAAATATCTAGTGATATAATGTGATTCTAGCCGCCTTACAATGATTACATTACATTGAGAGGAATGTTGTCTTCACCTGTTTGTGGTAAAATGTTATGTTAATTGGAATCGATTTTCTCATACATAGTTGTACCAATCAAAATGGAATTTCCATATAGGGTTTCACTGCACATGGTTTCTTTGACTGAGGAAGAATCATAATGGTTTATGTATACTGGATTTCACTGTACAATAGATTTCAAGATAGATGATGAATTGAAACAGAGTATGTGTACTATTTTGCACCATACTGAGGAATCCAAGACTGAAGGAGAATCATGTTCATAGAATCATAATCTATGTTTCTTAACCTATGTATAGGAAGTTATTACCATATATAGGGGTATAAAATTGATGAATTTTGTTACAATTGTATAAACATATTGATGTTAAAATAAGAACATGTAACATATGTTGTTATAAAAGAAGTTGAAGTCACCATATTTTCCTTTGAGGGTTAGAATGCACTATTGAGATTGTTTCATAGTGATAATATATTGTAAGGGTACATCCTTCTCACTCTAATACATGAATTGTATTCTAGTGGATTGTATAAAATCATATTATATCAATCCATACCATGTATATATCTATTTTTATTGAATAGTTCACCCTGTTAATACCAAAGTTCTTATGGATGTGTGTTTTTTTTGATCTATAGGGAAATAAATAATTAACATGTGGTGAAGGTTGTTTCAATCTAAGGGATTCTTAAAAGAAAAATTGTATCAATGATTCACCCCTCCCCCTCTCATTGATACAATATCCAGATTGGGAATATTCATGTTTGGCCAGTCATAATCTAGCTACCTACACGGGGAGGAGCTACTAATTCTTCTCTAGAAGGTAGAGCTATCACAAATCCTTTCCCACTTATCATGAATGGGAATATCAACCAAGAATGGTGTAGATACCACAATATGTCATAGAATTGGCACTCTAAGTCATCAATAGGACAATACAAATTCATTATCCATGATTCACACATGGGTGACCAAAAACATAACAATATTCAGGTGTTCATATGGCTACCTATTCTCATGTACGCAGTCTCAAAGAATCACATCTAAAAGCGTCTCAAATTAGTAACAAATCTAAATTCTATACCAACCTAGCTCACATTGTCCTCTTCCCATAGGTTACACTTAGTGAAAATTTCATGGATCCCTATATCAGAAACTTTAGTCAAGCAGAAAATATTTACCTGATAGTCTATAGGATTCATCAAACCATCCACAGACTGTCTAACTTTCACTTCCTCTTAAACAATATATATAGTTTAAGAGAACTAAAGCTATATAACATTAGTTTTAATAGTATATAACTATAATATATCATTACTAAATATTTATAAACTCCTTACCTTGATGTTCCCTCTGGGTATAAGGGACAAAATAGTAATATAAACTCGATAGCAAATCCCTCCAAGTGACAACTTGATACATACATTCCTGATTTAAAATGCACCACCAGTGTTTATTGGATCCTCAAATCAGATAATTAGTGAATATAACTCTCCTATAAGTAGGATTATTTAAATGATTGAATATTGAAATAACAATACCTATCCATCACTCTAAATATTGTGGTCTTCAATACCATAAAAATGTGCATGTATTTTTCTACTAAATGTTATAATTCAACTCTCACAACGATGGGATAGAGAACATATATCCTTGTATTTTTTACCTATGTAATAAGAAATCTACTTGAAAATTATAATTATCCTCCAATTGAGGAATAGGAAGAGGTTTATTATGTGGGGATACATGAGCTATCACAATGGGAGTAGGGGACACCAAATATGGGGCATGGTCAATACCACCGACATGGTGCACAACCAGAGGACGTCGTGGTGGTATTTCTCAAAAAATTCCCAAAAAAATCTCAGAAAAGTTTAGATATCTAAATAAATATCAAATATTTGAAAAATATATTTCCAAATCCTTTAAAAGGTAAAAAACTAATATGCCTATTGATAATGTTATATATGGGATATATTAATATTATATAGAACACCAAAGACACTACGTACTTCAAACTAATACGGCTAGATATTGGTCATTCTCGATATTTTTTTTCGATATCATATAAATTTAATAAATGTATTAAATTTTTCATTGAATGGTTGAACATAATGTGTCACCAATTTATATCCAAAAGGGACCAAACACATAATTTTCCAAAATTTGGTGTCCAAATATTTCATACCATTACAAATTCATTTTAATGCGACCAATGGTTCATGACATAGTGTTTCATAGTTAACTGCATAAGGTGTCCATAATAGACTATGAGAAAGATGATTGGTTAGGTTACCATAGGAAATATATGTACCAAATATGATTCTATTACACATTCATATAAAAATAGTAAATTTATAATTTATATAATATATGTTACATATTAAAATTTCATGTAATGTAGAAATGAGTCAAGTATGGAATGACACAATACATAAAATGGTAATTCTAATAGGTACCCCAAATGATTAATATTTTGGAATTTGTGTATCCCATTGGGATGTGGGAAATTAAGATCCTCAGTCATATAAATAATAACATCACTATTAAATTCCATCACCCAATAGTGAAATAATATCATCTGTAATAATCATAATACAAAAAAAAAATTCAATCACGACATTTTGGATTTTCACTATACATGAACTAACTTCCCTATAGAACAAACCATTACCAAATCCAAACAAATTACTAATATTCTATATATTAACTCAAAATGTTAATGTAATAAAAGAACGCTCTCACACCACATTGTGACAACCTGGTCCAGGTTCCTCTAAGAGTACTTCTAAATCGATGGGCCAATTTTCAACAATCACGCCTCCCCATACTTCAAAGAATATCGAATTGTAGAAAAATAGTGTAATGAAGTGATAAAATTGCTGAAGTTGGAAAATTCAACAGAAGCACGTGTAACATCAAACGACTAAATAATAATAAAAATAATTAAACTGAATCACATAGAAATATCTTGATATAATATATCTAAAAATAGAGGAATCATTTGTACAATCCAACAAGTAGTCAATACAATACATGATATACAAAAAAAGAAGGGAAGAATCTATCAAAACGTCTTTAGATCCAACCCTATCATATTCTACCAATATTCAATCCAAATTCTACAATGAATACACATGTCCATAAGTGGATACATCCCATTATCTAAACCTAGAAGCATATACTTTTATCAGGTTTCATCACTTGTCCATATAGAGTGTGAGATAAAATCATTAGGCCACCACCAACGATGTATACAAATATTCAATAAGTGAATATAATATAACTATTAACATATATAATTAGTAGTAATTGAAATAGTAAATGGGTCATCTCTAGTACGAAAAGGACACATGGTAGAAAACTCCCACTTCATCCTTAGCCACATAGTATAATCTTATAGCAATATATATAAACATGTATAGGTTGTATACTTATTGACATATAAAACCATATATGTGGATACTACTACTATTATGGACCTTATATATAACAAATACTTCCGTTAGTTGTATCATGAGTATCAAATGTATCATGGGACTCCAACCCAAGTATCAAATTAATAAGGGTCACCAGTCCCAATATCATAATCATAGGTACACCGGGCCCAGTGTCACTATTGTAAGTGTCATCATGCATGTATATAAAAAACAATTTTCATTCTTGTATATCATTATGAACGGTCACTGTGAATTTGTTATAGTATAGAGTGGCTATGAAAATGTTACTTATAGGAATTCCAAGCCTGTGTCACATTTAAAAAGGGTATATATTCGCATGTCACAATATAGGGTCACAATTAAAATGAATCATATTGAAATTCCATGCTTGAATCACATTTATCAAGGTTTACACTAAAATTTTCATTATACCATAAGGGAAACCATGCGAATATACATATATATGACATGCATGATGGTCATTATTCCCACTTTCTATAATCAACAAGGGAAACATTCCCATTTTAATTAATAATTAATAAAAAAACAAAATGGATTGAAATTTATTGAAATTTTATTATAAAATTGGTGTGACCATTGTTCCATTTGATTAGGTGACATTATCATAAAACTAATCTCTATTCATTTCAATTGATTATAAAATTATCACATTAGAGTCCGGAAGAAAAAACATTTACAATATGGTATAGTTATTTAAGAATTTAATAATATCAATATTAAAACCATGGGAACTCCAAAGATAGTGGTAATGGTTGAATAGAAATAACACATCACTAATTAGATATCCCTTTTACACTTCTTTCAATTTCATTACATTAAGCTCTCTTTAAGTGTATGTTAATGAAAAACATGGTGAATCCGATATATGGAGTGGAAACTCTTACAATATACCATCAATAATTAAGGGATAAATACTAGAACACATACCTCAATATCAGAAAACTCTCGTCATCCATCTTAAGCACTTTTTTTTGGATGGATTGTGAGAAAATGGACAAAATGACTAATTCCTTATAAATTGTGCATATGTTGCCAAAAAAAGAGTGTAGATTATAAAAATAAGAAAAAAAAATAATGCTCAATGATTTGATAATGTATTAGTGTGGATCTAATGTGATAATCATAAGCTTCATCAGAATTTAAATGGAATATTTATCATCAAACCTAGGGTTTTCCAATATGGGAGATCTAACATGTATAAAAATACCTTAGGCTACAGAAAATGAGAAATAGGTGAAGATGTATAGGCTTATAACTCAATAAGAGAAGTCTCTCCAATTTTCCCATAATATATGGGTCTTGTGGTTTGGCTACATGGTTGGCCAAAATGTGTACCAACAATGTGCCTCCAACTACCTAAGGGAGACCCCATATGGTTTCATGAATCTTGATTGACTAATTGTGAACAAACCATGATGCTCACCTCTGAAAAAAGTTGAACCCCTTATTTGGGCATGTTCCCTAGGATTCATAGTATCTTAAATTTGTGTGGCCTCTTGATGGCCTTTCTAAATCCTCTAATGTTTTTTGAAATTATGCAGGCTAGGTTACATGGTTTATACTAACTATGGGATTCATAATATATTTCAAATAAATGATATGCGGTGCTATTAAGAGTCCATAGATAGACACAAAATTATCATGATCTCATTAGGCATCCATATTAAATACATGATAAAAAATTACTCAAAAATTTAAAAGATATACACCTCATATAAAAAATTGTTCTTATAGTAACAATAGACAAATTATTGATCCCAAAACTAAAAAAGTGCTAAATGAATGTGTAAATATGAAATATGTGATAATTTTTATTACTTAATTAAATAATGTTTAATAACATATAATTTTTTTTCTACAATTAGTTCAACTATTTGATGAGTCTTCAATGAGAGATGATAAAAATAAATTTTTGGATAGATTTCATCAAGAAAATTAGAATTGAAGAGCTAGTGAGATGAATACAAAAAAATATTCCAAAATTATTTGAAGTTATGTTTGAGAAAAATACATCACTTATTAAAATTATATAATAAAAATATTCAATCCAACCATCTCTTCCCTTATAAAAATATTAGTAATCATTTAGTGTTAATAGTATATATTCCATAAGATAATTAACATACTATTGGAACACATTTTTTATTAATATATATAACTTAAAACATTAATAACTCATGTTCCAAAAAATTGGTATAGGTGTGTTGTGAAATATTCAATGTGATAGCTTCTATAAAAAATATTTATAGGTGGTTATGTGGGAGTATGAATTCTTATAGTTCAATATCATATAGTTGGGAAACTTTTTCCCATTTATTATTCTGTTGTGAAAATGATTGAACAATATATTAGATTATATATAGAAAGGGTGACTATTCTAATTAATGCACTTGATAAAATGGGTTATGTCTATTACAATATACATTATAACAAATAATTATTTTGAAAGATTAAAAATTTATATAATAACTAAATTAGTTATTAGTAGGAAAAAATGTATATATCCAAAAAGAAATCAATTGGACTAACTACTATGAAATTATTGTGTACTACGAACCATAATTTCACACCATCATTGATCCTTACAGGTCAATAAATTTAATTCAATTTTCTAAAAATTATATTAAATAGGGTAAATTTCATGAATTTTATTTTCATACATACATCCACAGCTATGAGTGTTTTAATTATTGTTTGTACTCACACTATAAATGATATTAGGCAGCATGAATTGTAAGGATCATTCACCCAAAATGTTTCTATATGGCTCAAACAATGGTTTACAGCCCATGAACAATAATTTTTTTTCAAAATAAAACCAATACAATGAACAAGGTTATATGAATGGTGGAAAATAAAGACATATCACTACCAAAATGATAAACTATGATTGCTTCATAATAAAAAAGGTATGATTAATCATTTATTCGAATTATATCGACTTGGCGGGTGACCCCTTGTCTATATTTTTGTATTTTTCTATTACTATTATTCATCAACTTGAGGGAAAAAATTCAATTTTTGGGATGGGATCCATAAGTGTCCAAAGATTCAATTCTTTAGTCACACCTAAACCCTACAATATTTACATGGATAAGGATTTATCGATGCATTAATAGTAATAGTGATTGAGGATTTTCCTTCAATTCCATGTGGATTTCATAAAATTTTAAGGAAAATTTCCTTGATATTACATATATTTAAAATTTATATATTATTAAAGACTTTATTTTTTCTTGGATGTGAGAATTACAGCTCATTTGGTTGAAATTTACCAACCAGTTTACCAATCCTAGATTCCATAACACTGCTAGGAGCAACCTCCATGATCACTGTTTGAAGAGATACAACCTTCGAAAAATCATCTCCTGCACCACTAAAAAATATCTTGTATATATATCAATGTAATGTCTCATATTATAGATTCATATGAAAACATAATGCAATTTTTCATAGATAATATTCATATAAACCCAAAGGAAATAAAAAAATTACACATTTTATATAAAAGGAGAGGAGGGTTCAACCCTCATGAGAAAACAAGAAATGTGTATGTATATTTCACTTTTATCTCATTATAAGTCTTAATTATAACATCAATAGATAAATAAGCCTTACCAATAATATACGAGTGACATATTCACCATCATTGGCCATGAATTATCAATAAATTCTAGGAAAGAGAGTTCTTCAAAAAAATTGGTATAAAGGTAGTATCCCATTCCAATACTCAGAGGAATCCATGATTCAATTTCACAAGACTAAATCTAGATTACCATGATTTATTAGTTGTATTTGGGAAACTATATACAATAATCCCTTTTATATCAATGTAATTTTTCTAAAATCAAATCCCTAGATCTCAAGAGGCATTTTCATGTGGTAAAAAACCCCAGGTAATATATTTCTCTTGAATGATAAATAATAAATTATATAATGATTACCTTCCATTTCCATGTCTATAATTATTCCTTGACTCACTTCCAAAATATTAGTTCCTCCATTATTCATAGGTTTTGGCGACTTAAATTTAATTTCCTTATATAACTATTCAAAGGTTTCGTTATTATTTGAGTATCCATAATCACATAATTTCCATGAATAAAATTTTGGGGCTACAACTCTTGAATCCCCATATCCTATGAAGTCCTTTATAAGAATTTTAGTCGACTGGAAAACAATCAAAACCATTAATTTTGTGTAAGAAAATATTTTCTTTAATGATTATCTTCAGAATATATAGGATATGAAAGCTCAATCAACTTCAAGATACCCTTTCAATTTTCATCTAAATCATAAGGCATCACCAAAACATGTTCTATGAACACATCACAAAAATAAACTAACAATAATCTATTTTTAACACATATAATATAATGGTAAAACTCAAAGATCTAGTTACTATTATAAAAATTTTACATTGATATTATTTATTAAAAATTATTTATTACCATTTTTTATGATGCATTAATAAAAATTATAATAATACAAATTAATTAGAAGATATATTTTTCATACCCAATTAATGAATATTTTTTAAATAAGTTATAAATGAAAAATAACCTCTATAAAAAATAAAATGTGTTTTTAAATAAAATATATCACTTTCATACATTAAGTTGATATTTAATGTTAATATTTTAAAATAATTTGGGAAAAATTACATTATATAGTCAATACTATAATAACAAGTCTATTTATCCCAAATATAGTGTTGTTTAGTTTACAATATAATTTCATTCATGACAAACATTCTTCATTTATGGGTAATTTCCTTTGTTTGTAGAATGAATTTAGAATAGTTCATACTCAAACTAAAACTCAGCTAAAATCATTTAAAAACGATGTGTGGTCATAGAAACATTATTAATTAATATAAAAATAATGGAAACATATAAGTAAAATGAAAAAAATTAAAACCCATTAAAATGATTTCCATATTTCCATAATAACTATTGGCATACATAAATAAAACCTATCCACCTTAAAAATAAATATTTTCTCAAATAAAAAATTTTAATACCATTATAAATCATACTAAATTCATGAAATCATATAGAAAAACATAATAACTCATGAATATATTTATTTGAATATAAAACAATTCAATTTAAATGTCTTTGACTTTCCATACCACATAAAATTATAATATTTCAATTAATACATTTTTGAAATAATCAAATAGGTATATTGAAGAATAATATTCATAAACCATATTTACATAAGTGTAAATGAAGTTAAAATAATTAAATCCAAGGAAATTCTAAATGAGTAACCAACTATGATATCTATCTCATTATCTCCATAAAACACTATATAATTACCAAGTGAAATACGGAATAATATCTTTCTCACCTATCATCATGAGCTATATCAGGCTCACCAATCATTATATTCATCTATTACATACCATATCAGGAAAAATTAATTATTATAGTTTAATATTTTAGCATAAAACTTTTATTAAAATCATTTCTAATCATAAGAAAAACATGTTCCATTTTAATGAAAAATAAGTATAAATATCATTTTTATTTAAAAATGAAAAAAAATTAAAAAAATGAAATTTAATTTTCATTATATAACTATAATTTTTTTTAAAATATTATTAATAAAAAATAAATAAAACAATAATATAAATATATTTTCATGTTGTATACATTGAAAAATTATTCTTCTTCACTTTGAAGAAAAAAAAGAAAAAGAGTAATGTATAAGAAATGTTAAAAACATTAATTTTAATAACATCCTAACAAAAATATAAAACTATATAAAATTTACACTTAACATACATTTAGGTAAAAATAGAAACATTCATGAAGAATTTAAAATAACATAGATATAGAGGAGAAAATATTAAAACATTTGAAAATGTCATACAACATCAGTATGATTTGAATCAAGTGAACATTGGAGTATAATAAATGAAAATTATTTTTAAAATACATAAATATCATAATACTAACTATAATATAAATCCATGAGTCTTTATATAAACAAAAAATATATGACATTTTAAAAAAAATGGAAAGTGTCACAATGAATTTTAATTGCGACTAGAAATCCCTTACCCCATATCCAGACCCACCACACATGTCCTTAATATTCCTTATTAACAAAATAATATTAATTTCAAAATTTATGAAGAAAAATTAATTTTAATTATATTAGTATTGATAATTATATTTAATTTATTACCATGTTATTTATAGTTAATAAATCATTTACGTTCAAGTAGGAGGTATTATGGTATATTGGTTATTAATATAAAAAATTACATTCATAAGATTCTCCTGGTCAACAGATATAGGATTAAATAAATTAAAGATTATTAAATATGATTTAAATATCATTTTATTCCATTAAATATAATTTTATAGCCATCCATGAAAGAAAAAAAAAATGAATGGCATCACTTAATTAAGGTGTTAGTCCATGTATATGCATGAGTGATGTTATCATTTTAAAATGGATAAAAATGTAATAAAATAAAAAAAATATTATTTTTAGATAATAAAGAATTATGAAAAGTAAATAATATTTATTTATTATATCAGTCATTTTTACTATCCATTAGAGGGAGTGATGGAAAAATAAACAAATCGCATTATATAGGTGGTAGTCCATATGTATACGCTAGTGACATTTTTCATTTCCCATTGAAAGGTAAAGAAGATAAATATGGATTTATACCATATATAAAACATTTATTTATATGGAAGATAATAATTTAATTACATTAACATGTTTATTGAATATTTGATAGTGGTGTAAGAAAAAAATAATCATGAAATAATTCGGCTAAGAGTTATACCTCTTCTTTGAGAAACTTCATTTAACATACACCTTATGCTTTCTAGGATGGAATATTGGTTTGACTATGACCTATATAAAATTGGGTGAGGTTTTAAAGGAACAATATTAGATTTTGGTTGAGTTAAATATATCTTGAGTTGTGAGTGAGTGAGGAGAGTAGGTGTCCAATTATAAATGAGTTGCATGATACTTTTGTAAATACATGAAATTTATACTATACAATAATAGTAAAATATTTCTAAAATTTTTCAAAAGTAACATAGATTTTATGATAGGGACGATAGGGTCTAAAAAAGTTCAATTAATAAAATTTAGATAATTTTATGTGCATTTTCTATCCCTGTCAACTAGATTAACCCCCTCATTAACCCTTTTAATAATAATCAGGCAAACACAATTTCTAATCTATGAGGGTCAGGAATCTAATTTCAAGGATTAAATTTAGAACATACCTAAAAAATAATGATATTATTGAAAATTTCACATCCATTTGATTTTTATAGGACTTTTATGATTTTTAATAATTTATGAATAATTATTATACATTAAATACAAATGAATGACATTTTCATGACTATTCACCTATACTATATTAAAATGAATCATTATAACTGTGTAATTCAAAAATATACACTTTCATCTATAATTAAAATTATATTATAATAATAAAGTACATGTAATCCCATAATTTATTCAAATATATTACTATTAATGTCAACAAAAATAATATAAATGATTTTTAATTCATTTCATAAGTGTTATGGAGACATTTTAAAACCAATCATTCATGGAAATTGTACCATAAAAAAACTAAAAAAAATAACATCATAAATATAATATATAAATATAAAATATATATATATATATATTTATTTATTTGTATCTTGTTATTGTCTCTAAAAAATCATATTATAGATATTAAAATAATGAGGTTATCTTTTTTAAATTGTCCTTTAGATATAAAATGAAATGGTTATAATAAAGAAATATAAAAAAATGATATATTTTGGAAAATCGGATGGTAATTTTTTTAATAAAATTATAAATTTTTATAAAGTAAATTTTTGGGTTTCTTTTTTTATACTCATCCCATAGTTATTATGTTGTTTAACTAATTTTACCTAGTATCTTGGTGATAAAATTTTAACATTAGTAATATTAATTATGATTAAAATGAAGTTACACTTTTTACATAATTTCAAAATAATGATTCAAAATATGAAACCCATTTTATAATATTGAATTCCCATTATTTTTAAAAATTAATATTAATATAAAATCCTTAAATGAAATAATTTTTATGAAAAATAATTCTTTAATCATAAAAATGTTTGTGTACCAAAATCCAGTATAATGTTAAATAAAATTAAAATAATAGGACATTTCTTAATACAATGAGAATATGTTTATATTAAAACCAATATTAAATATAATGGTACATTTAAAACACATTAAATGAAATAATTTTTTTTTATAAAAATTGGAATTTTTTAATGATCACCCCAAAAAACAATGGATAAAAATATAAATAAATCAACTTATACTATATTTGAAATGATGAAATACATAAATAATTTCAATTTTATAATATGTATTTTAGAAAATTCAAAAATCCTTATTTTAAATAAATATATAAAATTTAATGAAAACCTATTATTTAAGGAAAATTATCATTTTATGTATATAAGGACTTCATCATTATTTAATTTAATTCTTAATTTTAAAAATTAAGGACACATTTCCTCAAAAATAATCACTAAATTTTAAGATAGAAAAATTTTCAACCTGTATTTAATAATTGTTTTTCAATCATTCATACCCCCTAACCAATAACTAGGTTATATTGAAACATTTTATAAACAGTACTTCTATATTACATCATTTTCCATTTAAACTCACGTTTTCATGTGGAATTTAAAATTATATACATTTTAAATTATCAAAGAGTAATATTCTCCCCCATTTGGAAAATATTTTCCTTGTATATTTTTCTCATGTATAAAACAATTTTATAGTCAAATACAACTACTAGAAGTGGACATCAAAAATCATTAATATAAATAGAAACCTAATAAAGGAACCATAAAATAGATGATAGGATGTTGATCATGGAGTATAAAATAAATTTGAAAATATGGTAAGAACCACTTTTTAGTCTTCATTGATAACATTTTTTTAAAATAAATTTAATATACAAACTTTTACTAAGAAACTTATCATTTCTAATATTTTTTTATACCATTCATTGAAAATATTTATACCCATTCCTTTGAAAAAGGTTCCTGATGAGTACATTTATATGTGAGAAATAATTTCCATATAATACTTAAAATATTAATCTTCCCATTTTTTATAATTATTATTTATTTCAGCATTTATATAGATAATAATATAAAATATACATACGTGACTTTATTCCATACCACAAGTTTCATTTATTCCTCTTTTCATCTCTCGATTTGTTTTCCACCTCCACTTCATTTCATATTTTAATTGATAAATGATGTAATTCAAAATTTTAAAGCTCTAGAATTAAAATTTATTTCATCAAGATTTTTATGAATGAATGAAAAGTTAATTCTTTTATTTGTATCAATTAACAATAACAAAATATTCTTAGCTAATTATTTGATAATAGTTTATATGAATAAACATTCATATGATGTATTACTACATTAATCCACAAGTCCTAAAAACGAAATTTAAACGTTAAACATGTCATCAATTACTCACCATAAATATCCTAAAAATATTCCAAACAAAATTCAATACCCACAAATCAGTAATATTTGATTACATATTCATCTGAGATCATATTATCATTTTTTCTTTATATAACATTTATCAATCCTAATGTCATTATAAAAATGTATATTCTCTAATCATATAATCTACCAATATCTTACTCATTCTGAAATAAAATAATATATTTCTCAATAAATTAACTGAATATTTATTCCTTAAATTTATTTTACCATAATCAATTAAATATCCTAAAATAGAGAACTTATTCAAAAATAACATCCATCACATAGTGAAAAAATCACTTTTCAATTTCATGGTTTTTATAGTGTAAAACTTTTTTTACAAAAAAATGAAACAACACGTTACACAATTTTACCATATTTACATCATCATCAAGGAATTAATTAACCATAAAGGTTATAAATACCCTTATTATTTTTGCAAAATATAAACTATTTCCTCCTCAAATAACCTTTTCTTTCAAACATATATTAAAATTGAGGGCTTTATTCCCATAAATGACACCCAAAATTACATTACATACATTAAACTCTCGTCATGTAAAATCAAAGGAGGGGTATGTATTCTTTATGATCATCCTTATACATATTAACCCTAGATAGAGTCTAAATTATTTAGAATATACCTATTTGAATCATCCTAACCTCTAATGTTATATAAACCCTTTCTCTAATAATAACTATTCATTGTGTGTCCTTAAAACCCAATAAATTTGAGTTTCACAAAAAGTATTTCAAATTTTTATAATCCCATGATCTTTTAGGTTTATATTTATGGATAAATATAAAAAATATTATATTACAGAGGGATCATATACATATAGTGTATATTTTGTTTCATGGAAATCCTGGTTCATATGTTAACAATGCTATTTCATTAATGAAACAATCTCTTTATTCAAATAAAATTTCATTTATTATGATAAATTCATTATCATAGTTTATAATAATCCATATTCATTATGAAAAATATTTGAAAAGTTATGGTGAGAATAAAATTGCAGTAATTCATATAAAAACAATGAAAAACACATTTGTCTAGTGAAAAATTAAAAAACCCAAGAACAAATATACCATTTATTCAATTATTAGAATTTAAGAACATAAAAAATATATCCATAATATTAATAAATATTATATAAAATAAATCCTCTTGAAAGAAATAAAAAATGAAAATTACACATTCATGGATTCATGAGGAACATGATAACTTTGAAAAAAAATTATTTTAAAATCAAACATTTAACCATTAAAAGGTCATAAATATTTCTAACCTCCTAAAATCAAATGATTTCCCCAAAAAATAATTTTTAAGCATTATATATGTATAATTGAGAATCATATTCATTAATTATGTTTATTCATGTCATACCCATATTACAATTAATAAAGACCAGATAATTTCAAAGGATTAACCTATCCGGTAACATGCCCCATTTCCAACATTGAAAATAGAATATTTTTTGCCATACATTAGAGAGCTATACCCAAATAACAAATCATCATTAGATATAACATTCTCAGCCACAACAAAAATGAAATTATAATATATCATTTTATGAATAAATAATTTATTTTCATTCACATTTTATTCAAAAACCCATTAATGAGATAATATTATCATTTTAGAAAAACACACTTATTTTTTATTTATTCATTATAAGAAATATAATTTTTATTTTATAAATATTTTAAATGAACACATCCAAAAAATAAAAAATTTACATTATTTAATAAAATAATAGATTATTTTTTTAGTAATACTAAAATGATTTAAAGACTTGATATTTCAAAAAATTGTTCATTCTATATATTTAAAAAAAATTATTTTACAATTTGGGAAATAGTGTCAAAAGTGATCTATACTTTTTTTTATTAAAATAATCATTTATAAACATTTGTTGGGAAGATTAAAAGTAGTTTAAAATTATAATTAAAATCATTTTTTTATATTGAAAAATATTCCTGAAATATTATAAAAATCATGGACAAAAAGAAAAAGTGTATAAAACATTTTATATATTGTATCAAGGAAAATGTTTATGATTTTAATAAATTTACAATCATAAGAATATTGAAGGATATAAAATGAAAAAAAATTATATTCCTAATTTATATTATAAATTTAATGATAAAATAAATCTATATTTGTTAATATAGACCACACCAAATAAAACATCTGGTGAAAATGAAATAAGTCTCAATTAATGTAAAATTAGTATAGAAATCCAATACCTTATATCCCAACATAATATTTATTAAATTTAAAATAACGAGTAATAAAATTTTATTTTCAAAAATTAACATTAATATATTCATGTTCCTCACCATACTATTACTCTTATTATTTCATTTATTACCATTTTTATTTAGTTACAAGATCATTTTAGTCCGTGTCAGATGATTGGAGGTAATTTAGTTAATAATCATGATGATAACATTGGTAAGACAACCATGGTAAAATGGGTCATGGTAACATAATTTCCATAATATTAATCATGAAGTAATAATAATTTTTATAATTTAAATATAATTTAATAACCATGACAATCGTATTAGAAAAAACAAATCACATCGCTTTATGGAGGTTTTAGTCCAATGGGAGTGATGATATCATTTTCCGTTGGATGAAAAGGTAAGAAATTAAGTAATATATTATATTCAACATATAAGAATTAGTTTAAAATTTTCATATATATTCATTAAATACAACATTTTACACATCAATATATGGCAGTGAGCAAAAAACAGAAAACATCACTTCAAGGATGTGGTAGTACACTTGTACAAACAAGCGATGTTTTCATTTCATATAATGTAAAATAGGAGATTAATAAGGATATTGTTATTAGAATATGAAATTTTTTGTATATTTTAGGTAATGATGTTCTTATTTGAACAAGGTTATAGAATATATGATGTAGGCGGAAGATAAAATTATCTTGAAACACTCAGTTAAGAGTTATACCACATCATTCAAAAAAATCCTTGTATTACTCTTTATGTATTATATATTTAAAAAAAATTTGGTAAAATAACCTATATACTATGAGGATGAATTTTTATTAAAGATTTGGACAGTTCTCAGTTTATTTAAATGGGTTTAGTGGTGTGGGGGAGGTATGAGAGTGGGTTCCCTTTTATATGTGAGATGAGGGTAGATTATGTAACTAAATGAAATATTAATATATAATATGTTTGTAACTCATGTAAAATTGTTCCAATGTGATAGGAATTTAAATATAAAGATTTTAATTTTGTAATAAATTAAACTAATAAAAATAATAAAATTTAAAGAGGAATTGTAAAAAATTAAACTTATTTTTATTCCTGAGTCGAATGTATTACTTTCTACTTTTCTATTCCCAAGTTTTGGAAATCAAAAACACGCTATTAAAACACTATCTCCAAAAAAATATCTCAAGTTTTTTAGTATTTTTTTTTGGAAAAAAAACTTTTTATACTGATCATAAATATAAATATAACATATAATAAGTATAAACTTTTATTATTGAAATTGATCCATCTGACAAAAGGATTTTTCTTAACATTGAAACATCTAATGTCTGAAAATTTGGTTTGGATAATGTATAGAAAATTTATATAACAAAATTTATAACCATCAGACTAAAATTTTTATCAATACAATATATTAACATTAATTTAGTAAATAAGTTTAATAAAAAACTGTGAAGCCCATCATATAATCCAATGTTTATAATCCAATTGATTTTAATTATATCTATAGATTGTAATCTAAAATATAATTATAATGGTTCTAAAATATAAATGTCAAATAATGAAAACATTAGGTATTAAGATCATAATGACGATCATTAAGAATTATCAAAGGTAAATATCTAAAATTCCATTAAAACCAACTATGAAATATGATTGTTGGAAGATATCTTATAAATTAGATGTCTTATAAAGAGATAAGAGATTATTTCTTTTCAACTAAATCTATCTAAATAATCATTTCATGAACATATCATTAATTATAATTCTTATTTATGTATTTGATTTTATAAATAATACATGTGATGATTTTAAATTTCATAGATCAATTTTCTTTTGTATTCACTATGTCTGATCATTGTAAGATAGAGGGAATACTAAGATAAGAAGACTAGATAATCATATCCATCATATTGAGGGATTCAATGGTTAAGAAGACAAAGATTGATCATTGTATTTAGGGATTATTGTGATATGACATAAGTGAAACCGATCTATATATATCAAGGGCATTCCTAGTAATGGAAGAAAAACCATTAAATTAGGTAATAAAAGTATGGATATTTTATGTTAGGATTTATAACTTCCTTAACTCATAAAGGATATGAGTAAATTATTTTATAAATTGTGTAAAACATTCATAATATTATAATATATTTTTTTCCAAGTTAATATTTCTTCTTGAGAATTGATATTATAAATTTTTTTATCTTATATATCAAATAAAATGATTTATCCATGTAACTTTGAGACAAATAATACTCTAATTTATTATATTTTTATTGAATCAAACTCATGAACTCATATCACTAAATGATCTGGGAGTATGATCATTTTGAATTAAGACGATTATTGTTTTCCAATTGTTTATTTTTTAAACTACTATTCACCCATGCAATTATAGCCATCATATACTCCTACTATCCAAAACAAATGTATCAATGTATGATCTAATGATAAATATAGGTTGTCTTTTAAATTAAGTTATATATTTCATGTTTATTATGTTTTTTCTTGTACAAATTCTCTAGACATTTTTTCACACACACATTTTTGTAAAAAATAGTTCATATTTTCATTAAGATGACATGTCTAAATATTGTCAATTTAGAAAAAATCAATCCCAGTAGATGACATATATTTGATGGAAATAAATATGAATACTCGAGAGACAAAATGAAAAACATTTTTTGCAATACTGGTGGTGATAAATTTTTTTTCGTACTAGATAATCTAATATTACGAATTAGAAAGTTACTAAATTTACTAATCATGAAAAACAATCATATCATTTGAATAATATAGTATGTAATACTCTACTATATTATATGACATAGAATATGTATATCCAAATATCTTCAGGTGATGAAGAAAATTGTAAGAGTTGGATTTATAAGACCAACTAATTATATATTCAATTCACATATTTTCAATATCTTGAATACTATATGATCATCTTTATACATATTGTTAATAGTTTCTCCATGTCTTTTATGTAATAATGTCACCGACAATTTTCCTCATTGATAAGGTCACTACAGTTCCCTTGAATGACAAGAACCTTCATGTTTTATTATAGTATTCTAAATATATTATTGTGGTTGGATAATTCTGTATGATGTGACACATAGTATTTAGAAAATTATGTGAGACTGTTATTAGGTGGATTAGTTTTATCTCAATAAGATCACACATGGTGATTTACAATACATGATATCATGAGAACAGACCCACCAGTAGAAACATAGTTTGATTTGGGGTCATCAGATATTCATAACTATAAGAATGTGTAATGTTGTTTCTACATTAAAAATATCATTAATATATTTCAGGACTCTAACATCTATATTTATAGACTAAAATTCTCATTCCATATGTTAGTAGGGGGTAGGGTACGGTGGGTGGGTCATGATTGAAATTTCAATAATATATATGACATGGAACGATTTCCCATTACCTTTTTATGGAATATGACAGCTTGTCCCTCTGATCGGAATATAATTGTCACATAAAATTCCTTGGGCATAGTTTAATGTGGTTTTTATTTTAGATATTCAATGAATTCCATATCGAGTAAATACATCGATCAAATTATCATGTAATATTCATGATAAGTTATTTTCAGAAATGGAGTTTATTACACAATGAGTATTTATATGTGGTTGTCAAGGTGGTGACATTGATTTATTTCTATTAGGTTCCTTAACTAGAATCTAGACATTTATATTAGGATTTAGGTAATATCATATAATTCCCATTAGAATGAATCATATATGGTCACACCCTAACTGTTTCCGTTATGTGGAATGAATTATATTTGTGTATAATTAATGAAAAAAATATCATTATCATGTCCAATTAATTATTTTTTTATTTTTTTATTGATCATTAAAATAATAATAATATTAATTCACAGATATTTTAAATAAAATTTATTTATTTATTTTATTTAATATTTAATAAATATTTATTCATATTTATTTTTAGAAAATATTTATTTTTGAATAATGTTTTTTAGTGATAAATAAATAAAATAGGAGTTTTAAGGGACCATGATCAAATCCAATAAAAATTATTAATTAACAATATGGTTATATAATATATTTTATAATATATATTGGAACATAACACAGAATAAAAACAATATTATTATTATGTGGAATGGTGTTTTTGAAAGTAATAATTTTTTTAATGGATGATATGCAATTGAATAGTATATTGACCTGAATCCAAACTCAATAATAGATATCTATGTCTATTATAGAGTGCATGAGAATAGTAAATTGTTTTAGAAAATGAATTCTCTCTTGAACCACCCTTTTCAATCCCTCTCAATAACATGAGGTGCAAGAGATATTTCATTATGTCTGAATAATGAACAATCATGAATGAAAAATGTAAGATAGTTGACACTCTACACTAACAACGAGAGATCGAGTCTTGTCTCTCATATATCATAGGGGCAACTATGGATTTCTATTTTAGGGGTTCTATCCTAGGACCCTAACAACCCAATGTAGGTAATCAAAAATGGTCTTTTCTGATGATCAACATTCAATAATGTAGAGTTTTCATAAGACTAGATAAATATTTCTTCAAATATTAAATAATTTAAAAACAAATTTGGCATGAAAGTTCCTCTCTCTTGGAATCCAAAAATTATTATTAAAATAAATTGTAATATATCACCAACCTCAAAATGCTTTATATTCATATGGAACTATAAACTGTTATTAGATATTTCACATATAAATTTATATTTATCTATTTTAGTATTTATTTTTTCATAATTGTGGTTATATTTTCATTTCATGTTATTCATTCTTTATTTTGATTTGAATAAAATTTTTATTGTCTTATTTATCATGGTTGTTCAAGGATTCATTTTTTAATGGTTTAAGAAGAATTGAATAAATACTATATATATATATATATATCATTTCAACATGCCAATTATTTTTCCATTAATAATTGGCTACAGTGTCTGTAGCCAGATCACACACAGTATACCCAAGTGCATTATACAATGATGCGTCGAGGAGTTAATTTCACTTAGTTTATTTATTTCACAATGCGTGCTAACCAGGAAAATCATAAGATTGAAATGTGGATACATGTTGTGTTTCTACCAAGTACATGTCATGTAGTCTATCAAAGATAACTAGATGAATCTCAATGTATGTTACTAAGATGCCCAGAAACTGAGGTACATGGTGTGCAGCTATATAGTAAACTCTATGTAGTTTCACACTGACACCAATTATTAAATTACATTAAATTGAGAATTTCAGAATTAAAACCTCATTTTATTGATTGGTGTTCCAATCTGTGTTTGAAAACACAAAAAATATATTAAATACTATTAAATGATCAATTATTTTATTATAATTAATATTTATTTATTAGATATTTCATTTATTTTCCTTGAATATATAAAATTATCATTAATTCCAATTAAGTTCTAATGATCAATAAGATCAAAAATAATTAATTAATAAAATAACTAATTAATTAATTATTGTGTGTGAATTCATCATAAATAATAAATAACTAATAAATAAATTAGTTTTATCAAGGTAATGTTTTATCATCATTGCATGTATGATCATTCGTGAGAATGAAAAATACACCTCCATCTGTTAGATGAATTAATGTAAATTATTACATTAGTTTCAATTAATTATTATTAAATTAAATAGGATGGACTACATTTCATTACTCCGTGCAATATTATCCTGGAGTTTTTTTCCAAGGATATATATGTAGTCCCCTTTTATGCAATCATTTGGTTCCCCTCACCAATATTAGAGCGATGAATACATGTAATTAATGGAGGATCCCAAGGTTTATGGAGGTGGTTCATGATTGAACCAATATAATGGTAAATTAGGTTATATATTGGTTGATAGGTGGAATATTGTAAATCATTCCAAGACCATAAAAATGAATTATTTCTTCTATCTCATAGCTAGATTTAATTTATTCTTAATAACTCAATTGTTAGATAAAGGTCATGAAAAAATAATTTATTTATTTATTGATCTATGTATATGTAATTATTTATTTCATTGATTGAAGGCCACAGTCATAAAAATAAATGAGTTAATGTCATAATCTGAAAATTACTTAAACCTAGTTGGCATAAATTTTAATCTATCATATTTAATTTATTAATTAGCATACATAAAACATTAATCATACTTGTAAAGGATAAAACATGATAATGTTAATGAATAATATGTTATATAAATGAATTATGGGTAAATGATCCATCCAAAATAGTCAATTAATTATGTAACATCCACTTAATATTAACAAGACATTTGAAGGATAAAATAATATAATTTTTTTAATTATCATAATTAAAATCCTTTGACCTGATATTAATTCAGGTTGAGCCCCCCATTACATGATTGATAACAGAAAACAATTCAACTCGGTGTTCGAACGACCCTTATTAGGAAACATACTTTTATATGTGAATTATTATGATTTTTCAAGTCTGATCAAACCATTTTACATCAAGAGAAGTATACTTGATAGAATAAGTTTAATTTAAAAGAAAATTTTAAAGGAATTCATGTCATGATTTTAGGATTGGGGAACCGAGTCAATTGGTCATGGAGTTGAAATCCCATAGTTGACAAAGACCTACATTCCTAAACACCATCAAGTTGGTTGACTAACCCCTACTAGGATTATCTAATGTGTAATATGGAACACTTCCACAAGAATTTCATAGACACTATACATCCAAAGATCAGTAGTATGGGGTATTGTAACATGATCAAATAGTGGGATATTTACTAATATCAATTAATTAATTTATTATCACATAATTTGTAAAAATTAAAAATTAATAATAATAAACTCTATTAATTGTAAAGTAAAATGGATATATTTTTATGAACATTATCTATAGAATAAATATTAGAAAAATTCAACATCTTAACATGAAGTAACATCCAGTAGTGGACTAGATTCCTTTGGTTTAATGTACTAATTGACAAAAGAAATCATCCATTCTAGAGTTGATAATGCCAAATTCGCCTACAACAGAAATAAGTGATGAATATTTTCATATCAATGATAATCATTTGAGTGAAATGATCGATGTTTAATGGTTAATGTTTTTATAATTTTCTAATAAACTCATGAAGTTTCACAAATACATATATTCATATATCATTCTTGAGAACCTCCATGGAATTTTTTAAGAGTAATGTAGACCTGATTGGTTTTAGATATTCAAGTAACTATATCAGAGAAAGCATGGAGAGGTTTCCCAAGTTTCACCAAATTGAGTCAATCTAATTGGATAAATTAATATCCTAAAGGATATAGGTTTTAAACTCCCCCAAGAACTAGGCACCGAACTCATTACATAATTACTCTTTATGAGCATGTATTGAATTTTTTTGGAATTTAAATAACTAAAACATTGAAAAATATCTATAATAAATATTCACTCTTCTTCTGCATCTATATAAGGATACCAATCATGTAAATATTTGAATCCTTATGATCAAAAAATAGAATTAGGAACAAACTAAATTTAATACCAAAGATTATTAACACCCCTCCAAGAAGAGGATGATCAAGGGGGAAACAAATATGATTATGTTAGTCTCACAAGTACAAATAAGTACCAATAGAAGGAAAATTACACCCATACATAGAACCTATGGGAAGAAACAATCAGAATTTTTATCGAGTGAAATTTATCTATTTATAAAAATTTGATATTTCATATAGAATGGCGTGATAAAATATGTATTAAAATATATTATCCAATTATATAAAAACTCATGAATTAGGGGAGGTAGATCTATGTGTATCCAACAAAGAATATCATTTTTGTAGGTTTCGAGGACTACCACCTCACATTTTTTACCAGAATGTTATTTTTTTGAATGGTTTTTATTTTGTTTCATCTATTACATATACCATTATATCACTATCCAAACATCATACTTATAGATTTTTACTTAAAATATTGAAATAAATGATTCTTATTTAATAATGATATCATTTATTATGCAAATAAACATTTAAATAATAGTGTTTATTTGTTCTGTTACATGAATCATGTAATAGAAATTGATAACTATGTTAATTAACATTACTCATACCAAACACAACTTTTGAATCACCAACTAGGTCATTTAAACAATATATGATTGAATAAATTATATCAAGATTAATATTCATTTTCTTTTGAATTAAAACCACTTGGTGTTTGTCAGACATTTGTAGATGAAAAAATGAACACATATCTATTTAGTGGGAAATTTTAAAATGCTAAAGAGATTCCTAAATTAGTTCATACAAATGTGTGTCGACTATTTCTTATTGATGAAAAGGTGACATACTCATAATGTATAACATGTGCATTTTATTTATGTATATATGTATATGTCTACATGATGAGGTATATGTCATATTTTTTATTTACAAAGTAAAGGAAAAATTGATAATGTTGAGAACAATCTTTGTAAGATTATTAAGAAACCCAACTAAGAAAATGGTGGATGATATCTCTATATGAACATCATTGATTACTTATGGGGGTTTTGTCTATTATCCCAACTCACTCTTCCTTATATGCCATAGTGGAATAGAGTAAGTTAAAGGAGTAACGTTACATTATTGGACATGGTGATATCAATGATGAGTCATGTGAGTCTTCTATTGTCCTTTTAGGTATACCTATAACAAACATAATTACATATGAAAATCCAAGTACCTAGAAAATGATAAATTGTATTCCATAAGTATTTAGAACATGAATGAAAGAATTGTAATCGAATTTACATGTGATGGTAAGTGAATCATTTGTTAAGACCACTACGGGTAATAAAAATTCACTCCAAGAACAATGTGTATCTTTATAGGATACAATAATAAAACAATAGGATATTTACTAGATGACACATTATACAACAAAGTTATAGTGGAAAGATATCCCATATTCATTTAGAGGGATCACATCTACAAATGATATAGCAGGAGTCCGATATACATCACTGAAGTTGTTTCTCAATGTATACAATAGTATTTATAGGAACATATTCCACAAATCCCCATAGAAGATGCAACTATTCCAAAGACACAAGTACTAAATATATGTAAAATAGTGTTTATAGAAATAGAACAACATAGTTTTATATTCATTGAGGAAAATGACTCATTATTTTTTTCAATTATGATCCCATAACACGTATGGAATAAGTATAAGGAACACATGTTTCTATGTGGCATGAATCCATGAATTATAAAATGGATTCTCTATACCAAAATAATGTATGTATTTTATGGATCCTCCAGTAAATATAATACTTATTTTTTTCAAGTTGGTATTCAAGAAGAAACAGGATATGGATGGGCAAGTCAGTACATATATGGAATGACTAGTTTCAAAATGGAATAAATATCATGGAGGCACTGACAATGATGAAACAATTTCCCCATTTTCAATTTTGAAATCCATAATAAAATATATATAGTATTATGTTATATAATGAATATGATATTTGGAAAATGTATGTGAAAACAACCTTCCATAACTGTAACCTTCAATAAGATGTCAATATAACACAACCAAAAGGGTTTGTGACACAAATGGATGGTAATAATATATGAAAAAATATATAAATGAGTTTATCTATTAAAGAGTGAATCTCATTGATGGAACATTCATTTTTATATATCAATAATAGAATTTGGTTTCACAAAAAATATTTTCCAGACATGTGTTTATAAATTGTATAGTGAGAGTGCATTAATTTTTTAAATAGTATATATTGATGAGATATTAATTCTTTTAAATGAGAAAGTGGTCTTCCTGAACATAAGACATTGTTGAATAAATGGTTCTACATTAAGGAATTATATGAGGGAAAATATACTATTGGGATCATGATCCATCACGATATATCCAACAGAATACTCAGCCTATATAAAATTATATACATTGACATGATACAATAGAGATTCAGTATATAACAAGACAATAAGGTATTGTTTCTTACATCAAATGAGATTTATATTCAATGTAAAATTTTTCTTCAGACACATAGGGAATAAAATTGAATGGTAAGGACTCCATATGCATCATTGATTGGGGTAGTCATTTATTTTATGCTATATAATAATCGAGATGTATCCTTTTAATTGAGTGTGATGGGTATATGACAAGTTGATCCACGTCACCACCATTGATTGAAGTCCATACAATATAAAAGTATCTGAGGAGAACTATGGATATATTACACGTCTATATAGGAGATGAGGAACTTGTCACTAGTGTATATACATTTGGTTTGTTTCCATACTGATCAAGATAACCTGAAATAATATACGAGATACATCGTCACATTGAATAAAAGTGATATAATCCAGAAGAGCTCAAATGAGCCTTTGGTCACAGATTTTATTATCGAGTCTGAGTATATTGTAACTTATAAGGAAATAATGTAAGTAGTATGGATGCAAAACTTCATATAATAGATTTATATAGTACCTATCAATAATGACCCAATCACGTATTGTTGTAATAATAATATAGTGGGGGCCATCACAAAATATCCAAGGTCACATCAATGGAAGGAGAAACTATAAAAGAAGTATCATCAGTTGACATATTTTTTTTCAGAGAGGTGAGGTGTCATTGATTAATATTTCAATGGAATAAATTTCAGAGGACCTCGTGACAAAATCCTTAACTCAACAGAAAAATTACTATCATATTAGGTCTAGTAGAGTGAAAGTCATATGTTTTGGATCTAGTCTAAGTGGGATTTTGTTATAGATGGTGTCCTAGGACCAACTCATTGTAATTACATACCATTATATTAAATATATTGAATATTTAATTAATGAATTTTTATATATTTTTCATTGTTTCTTTATGGAGTTAATGTAATAATGTCCTCAATTATTTTTCACATTAACATTGTTATTATAATTATTCACTATGTTTATAACCTTGAAATGATAAAAAAAGTTAGTTGTATATAGTTTTTTTGTATAATATACTATGTAGGACACATTATACTTAGATATCTAAGTGAAAGTTCTCATAATAGGATGAGGATTCTTCTCATGATGTTCACACATGGTAATGTTCATGACAAGAGATTATGAGAACATAATCACCAGTAATATTTCTGAATTTTTTGGTGTCATCAGATATTCATATATACATGAGTATGTAATGGTATTTAGACTATATGATTATATTTAATTTTTTTCATGACTTGGGCACTTATATTTTCTGACTAAAACCATCATGCCATATGTCGGTAGGAAGTGGGTTACATTGGCTGCATCATGATTTAGATGTCATTGATGGATATGTTGAGGAAGGATTTTCCCTCGCATCATTACGAAAGATTATTTCATATCCCTATAATTGGAAAAAAATGGTCGCATTAAATTCTATGGACATGGTGTAACAAAATGTTTATATCTGATAGACAGAGAAAGATGCATTTATTAAAAAGGATGGTGAAAGCATTCTACAAACATCATGAGGGGATATTTCGTCACATGGATTATATTCACAATGACCATTTGTATTTGATTTTCAATGTTGTGACGTTGTGTTCATTCTCTTGAGATCCAAGTCTCGTTTTTATATTGTAATCTTTGACTTTATGAAACCCCACCTAATGCTAAAAATAAAGAATCCTAGAGGGTTATACGCTTAGTGTTTCCATTAATCTCAACTATATTGTATTTGTGTTCAATTACATTAATAAACATTATTATAAGGTCTGCAAAATATTTATATTCTTGTTATATTAACCATTTATATTAAATAAATATTTTTTTCTGGTGTTATAATAAATATATATTTATTCAATTTATTGATTATTTAATAAATATATAATCATAAATAATTTAGTGAAATAATTATTTATGATTTTCTATTTGGTGATCATTAATTGCAATAAGAGTTTTACTGGAAGAAACCTATATCCAATGACAAATAATAATTAACAAGTTCTTTAAATGATATTTGATACTGTGCATATTGGTGCACACAAAAAAATGTTAATTATATTATTATTAATATGTGGCATGAGGTTTATTAAAAGAAATAAATTTTATTTAATGGAAAAGTGATATTAAAAAATATTTTATCTTAAACATTATCTCTACAAATAGACAACTATGTATATTTTGTAGTGCATAAAAAATTTAAAAATTGAGGATTATTACACACACGGAATTATGTTACTCATTTTCATTCCCTCTCACTCTCAAGAATGGTAGGTGTAGCGACCCAACCCTAAAATCATGAAGCTGAATTCATGCAACCATTACCTTAAAATAAGATACATGTAAATCGACTTCTAAAGGACCAAACTATATAGTTGTCTTGGAAAACCAAATACATACATCAGTATTTTTTGCAACTGAATACAAAAATTAAAAAATAGTTTTTATCTAGGATAACATTTTTCAATATAATATATCCTTCCATTTCATTCCTTGTTCACTTTTTTGATTCCTCGAGAAATGGAAAGAAATAATGGTGCATAAAATGTTTTGGATGGGTCATGTATAGAATAATAAACAATAAATCAATTAGAATTGTAAACACGTAATGGTAATAATTGAATATACATTCAATATAATTAATAAATTTTTAATGGTGGGAAAAAATATATAAAAGGAAATATCTAAAAATAGATTCCATTCAAATAACTAAATATGGAAAATCAATATGGAAAGGTATGAAACTATTAATGTATGCCATTAAATAAAAATAACATGAAATGAAATGAAACCATAGGATTTGTATTAGTAATAATATAATTGATAATAAATATTGAATAAAAATGAATGTAATGATTAATTATTGGACATCATGTCTAAGGCACATGAAAATCTATATCATTAATACCATTACAAAATAGATTGAAAACTATAGGAAAAATCCTATTTAATATGAAAAAATTAATTTTTTTATGATAAGCCATCGATGTATCGAGGGGCTATATAATTTTTATTACCCACATTCCATTTCCATTCAAATTAAGTCTACATATTTAATAATTGATTTAGTTAATATAAAATATACCATTTCAAATATCCATTTTAAATAAAGAATAAAAATTTAAAAATATTTCCCTAGATAAGAAAATAATAGTAAAAGTGAGTATCATATTTCAAAATGATATACGGTTTAGGAAATAAAAATATTTATGACAAATAATAGGATTAATTAGATGTAATTCAATATCCAATGATCATAGGAAATTGAATATTTCAAATAGGAATAAAATAAATCAATGAAGTGAATGTAAATATTACAATCAGAAAAATCAGTCACAAACCATAAATAGGAATAAGAACTATTAAATCAATACAACACATCCCAATTAGAGTAAAAACTCATGGGTTGCTCTTTTAAATATATATAAATACTGCAAAAATATATTTTAAAAACTTTTTTTTGGAAAATATCATGTTTATATTCAAAAAAATATTAACAAAAAATAAATTTTAGTAACATTTTTTTAAAATTTTAAATTTAATATTTCTACAGAAGAATTATTGATATGATGATTGTTAATTCATTAAATGTCTTGCAAGGTAAAAATATTATACCTTTTACAAGTTCAAAATATTTTCAATGTAATTATATTAAAAATGACAATAAAAATACATTAAAAATTTTTAAAATAAAAATGGTAAAAATATTATTAATAAATATTTTTGTAATGGAGAAAATAGTTTTTTAATAATATATTATTTTTAAATGAAAACCTCTTATAAATTAATATATATAAATTATCTCAAGTTTTATTGAAAAAATTTAATAAAACATTTTATGTACCAAATAGTGTAAAAATTATGTTATTAAATGAGAAAGGTTATGAATAACCAGAGAAGTCTAAAATTAAAGGTTTTATTTAATAATTATCAAATTATTGTTGAGTCAGTATGGCTTTCCTTATGACTTTTCCATTCCTTCTTGTTTTGAATATCACAAACACTTTATACATAAGCAAATCGATTTTTTACTTCCATAATGAAAATTTTCTTCTTTAAGGAAATTTACCCTAACCTAGATTTTCTAATACATATCAATATTTTTGTTAAGTATAAAAACCCGATTCATACCCAAAACCCCAAAATCATATAATGTCATGAATTGGAGTATTCTGTTTTTAGGATCCAAATTCTGGATGGGAACTATAATGAAGTTCCACTCCGAATTCTGGATATGAACATTCATGAGTTCGACTCCGAACTCTTATGATGTTCGACTCCGAACATTCATGAGTTCGACTCCGAACTCTTATGAAGTTCGACTCCAAACATTCATGAGTTCAACTCTTAACTCTTATGAAGTTCAACTCCAAACTTTCAGGAGTTCGACTCTAAACTCTTATGAATTTCAACTCCGAACTTTAATGAGTTCGACTCTGAACTCTTATGAAGTTCGACTCCAAACATTCAGGAGTTTTACTCTGAACTCTTATGATGTTTGACACCAAAATTTTAATAGTTCAACTTCGAACTCTAAAAGTCCATATATTGAACTCTGGTGAAACCAAACTCCGAATTTCTTTAGAAATTCAGACTTCGGACTTCTACAGATTTCAGGATTTTAATTCCTATAAAACAGAATCTGAACATATTTTTAACATAGACTATAAATTCCATTTTGATTAGACTCCGAACTATTATTTACATACATTATGAATAGTAGTTTTTCATATACTTTCACTTGTTTCATTGTAAAACTATGTCGTGCTTTCAGTTACACAGGTTTTGTTATAAAACGATGTCTTCCATTCTGTTTTTAATTAATCGTTGGTTTAGTGACACATGTACAAGTCCCTCCGATATTAAAGGAAAATATGACTGTTGGATGAGGGAGCTGATCGTTCCAACTGAGCCTATAAATATGAGCTCATTTGAAAGAAATCAACAAGAAGTTGATCACTCTAGTGACCACACGTTGTTAAGGTGATTTCTAGAGAGAGAATTTTTTCATGCATTGTGCATACTAAACCTCTCATTCAGATTGCTTCATGCGACTCTGAATGTTGTTGATTACTTTAGTGGGCTTCCAGGGGTAGGAAAACAGAGGTGCCGACTACCTTGAAGTTTGAGGGCTTCCTTTCTGAGGAAGACAGAGGTTCCAACTACCTTGAAGTTGAGAGCTTACAGGGATAGCAAGACAGTGACTATGTTCTTCGTATCGAGGGATTACCCTGGTGTGGGTAAGACAAACTTTCTTGAAAGTATAAATCAATGTACCTTTATCCATGGTTTTTGGATACCCTTCTCTTTGGGTTAAAAGAGGTATTTTTTGTTACTTGTACTTGTAATAATTGTTTTTCCACTGCATATTGTATTGTAAGGAAAGTATAATCTTCTTATATTTCTTTACACTTGTACTCTGATTCATTTAAGATTCTATACGCTTTGAGGTTGAATATCATTTTGAAAACTATATTTAAGTTTCAATTTCCAGATCCATATTTCCAGAACCTGTTTTCGAAATCACTTTCCAAATTCAAGAAAGTACATAGAACTAGAAGTTTGTAACTTCATACCCTATACCAATCCTACAATTATTGATTAGAGGTGTTGTGAATTTTCTTAGTTTAAATTTGTTAAACATAGATCATTCCTTGTTTAAGGAAATTTTTAAAGTGTACAATTCACCCCCCCTCTTGTATATTTAGCATCTACATCATTATTTTGATCCTACAATTATTTCCTCTAATATAAATGTATGTGTAATGAATCTGAAACCATATGAGATTGTGAAGTAATCCCTATAAAACACCATAAAAATGATGTGTGAATCAATCGATAAATTGATTATGTGTGTGAAATGTAAATAAAAATTAAACAAGAACAAATAGAATAATATATACTAAAAATTTACTATAGTCACAATCATATAATATTAAAGAAAAAAATAAAGTTTATAATCCATAGAAAATATGTTTGGTTATGAAATTATATTCCACATAGTGATGCTTAATTAAAATATCCATTTATGAAATAAATAGATGTTAAATTCAAAGTATCTTTAGAAATGAATGAATCATGACATTATATGTCAAAGAGGCAGCATGTAAATGATATAGATGAAATGAGGCCCACAACAAAGAAATATGTCTCAAAGAATGGAATTTGTGGCGAAGTCCATTATTATATTTTATCATTGGAATTATAATAAAATAAAATAAAATTGAAATGATACTCTAGATACCATGATGATAAATTTATTCAAGATATAAAATACAAAAGGGGTAGTATATACACCACACAAAAGAACTAAATGTTGAAAATTATTTATACCTCAAAGAATAAAAATTGATACCAAAATCGCTTACTATGTGTTTCCATTATTATGAAATCTATTTATTGTGAAGTCCCAACCCGTGAGCCCTTGAACTGTGTCCCAAGCCGATTGGACACATGACCTCAAGCATGTCTCCACGTATACTAGAGGGTGCTAACTAGTTGTGAGGGTATGGTAAGTATTTCATGGGGATATTATACCCTCTGTTAGCAGAATAAAACACCAGCCAAAGAAAATAAAAATAACTAAGCATGGATGTGTATAAATAATGAGAACAATACCATGAAATATGATATTCTCAACTAGAAAATAAAATACTCAATTAAAGTTAAAACAAGATATGAATATTCATGTGAAAAGTGTCTACAATGCAAGTCAATGTAAAGACACAACAACTCCAAAATGGGTACCAAACTTTATCAGGTTCCCTCTCCCATGAACCAGTCCCAAACAATAACCTATCCCAGGGCATGGCCCTTATCCTACCCTTCAACAACAAAGTTTTCTTGGGTACTGATTAGGAATTTCCAATAGGGTGTGAGTAAAACTTAGTAGGCCACAACCAATGGTGTCTAAATAAATTCAAGTCAAAATATAGCACATGATGTTTTATGAATTTATTAATACAATGCATAATTTAAATAGTTATCAAATTGTATTTAATCTTTAATCAACATAGTAGGCCAATTTCAATTCATGTCTTCCATTTGAATCATTATTCATTATCATTAGTTATTTGGTGTATGTCGTCGTGCCTAGAACCCCAATTCATTGTAGAATCCTCATTCATTGTTATCATTATTTATTTTTTGTAAATTGTTATGCTTAACACCAAAAATACAATTTAGTGTAGGTCATCATGCATAACACTTTTTTCTCAATCCGTTGAGGTCATCATGCCAAACACCCATTAATCTCAAGCTTGGTTACCTGTTGGGGTTGAACACCATGTCATATTACCAACATCAAATCGGTTCAAGACACCATGTATAACACCACAAAATCTCATCCATTTAATCATTCTCTAAGTCATATGAGTTTTTAGTCATTATATATTTACCAATCCAATTATTATTAAATAATTTTGAAGGCCATTAGTTAATGAAACAATTATCTAAGAATAAAAAAAATTAATTAATAAATCAAAACAATTTACCTTCAATAATTAAATACTAACAATTAATTATCCAAATCAAAACCCAACAATTCATAATTAATTCCCCTAATTAATTATTTTAAATCACATCCTTACACATAATTAATTATCACATGTAATTATCTTACGCATCCAAACATAGTTCAATAATTAATTCCCACCAATTAATTATCATATCACAATCAAATTAATATCTCTATTTCAATATCTAAAAAATATCTCCAATCTTATTAAATATCCAAAATATTCTTTTATAAAACCCCCATCATATGGTCCTTGGTCCAATTATCAATTAAATCACCAAGCCAATTCAATCCAATTTCACATTCCAAAATTATCCAATATAGGAAATCAATCATCACGTAAATTTAGAATATATTAAACTCACATTCACATATCATAAAACATGAATATTGGAGTTCGAATTAGAATGGCTACATATGATTCTTGACAGATGTTAGCCCAATGGATGTCCCGAAAAATCCAAGCGGCACAACGTTGTCGGTCAAGCTCTGGATATAAATCCCTAAATCCAAAATTAAGATAAGATCCATCAAGATCATGTAAATCTACATCTAGATTCACAATCTATGATCTATATCTCAACTCATAGGGTTCTATCCATGGAAACTATAAAGATTCCATATGAAAAGACCTAGAAATGATATGAGAAAGAACAGATGAAGCATCGAGATGAAATTCACATAATGGGAGGAGAGTAGATCTTCAATTCATACTTTTAATATTGAAGAAAAATGTTTGGATCTCCTTGTAATATCTAAAGGATGATTTAGAAAGTCCAATAATTCTTCAAGCCTGTTCCAAAGTTGAAAATCTGAATGTCTCTAGGTTCATGTGGTTTTAAAAAGGATTTCCAGAATTAAAATCCCATACCCACAGTTTCATTGGACGAGATGCATGGTTAGGTTAAATAGTGCACCAACCATGCAGACCCCTCTGTCCAGTTTTCTAAAGATGGCATTGTTTTGTAAAACATTTTTCCAAATCATGCGCAAACACGGTTTACCGTTCTATCCAATTTTACATGCTGGGCATGGTTTTGTCGCATGGTTTGTCATATCGTGATTGAACCATGCATATCCCACCATCATTCTACTTTCATTAAAAGATCACCCAAACACACCCAAAGAATGTATTCCAAGTTAAAGATGCTTAAAGATTTAAATGGTACCTGAAAAAATGATCGATATGACTATAGAAATGGTTAGGATCTTAAAATCATCCCTCCTAATAACATCTTGTCATCATGTTGAACATTCGAACTACTCTAAGATTAAGAGAAAAAAAGATTGGTCCATTGATCCCTCGTGTATTCTTTCAATTACGAAGTTTCCTCTTGAACATTACCAAGTTTTTATAACACCTAAACTATTAGAATGATCTTTTTCCATAACATATTCTCTATGCGACCCAGCACATGTATCAGATTTCCCTCAATGGTTGCATCAATATTGAGGTCATCTTCTTCCACATGGGTCCGGGTGGTACTATTGTAGTTGTGACACATGGAAAACATCATGCATAGTGCTTCATTTTTATGGAAGTGCTAATTGGTAAGCCACTATCTCGATTCTCTATAGCTCCTCACATGGTCCCACAAACCTGTGCGCTAACATTCCATGCCATTGTATCCTATGGTGGCCCAATATAGGTGACACCTGAAGAAATACTTGATCACACTATATAAACTCTAGGGGTCATATCTGTCTATCATCAATAGAATTATACCTACTCTAAGTCATATCAATATGATTTCTAATCAACTTCACCTTCTCTATTATCACTCGAATAAGACTCTGTCCAAACAGCTCTGATTCAACCACCAGTAATCAATAAATAAGTGGTCTACAAGGTCTACTTTAAAGTGCATCGTATGGTTCCATTAGTATAGTTTCCCAATAAATGTTGTTATAGGAGAACTCCACTAAAGCAAACTGATTCTCCCCAGAACCCCCAAAGTCATGAACACATGCTCACAACATACCCACTAACATATGTATAGTATACTTCGACTGCCCATGTGTATGTGGGTTGAAGGCCGTACATAACATAACCTATGTACCAAGTGCCTTTTGAAACCCAACCAGAAACATGATGTAAATTTTGAATCACAATATAAAACATTATTAAGTGTCACCACATGAAAATGAACTATCAATCAAAATTATAGTACTCCCATCTCCTCTACTCTAATGGTTTACCTGGTAGGAAAGAAGTGTGCAACATTTGTTAGTTGATCCAAAAAGACACAAATAGAATAATTCTTCTTAGGAGTCATTGAAATTTATGCCACTAAATCCATAGTCACATCATCCCACTTCCAATTCAGAATAGGTAAGGAATGTAATCGGCCTCCAGGTCATTGATTCTCTACTTTCACCTAATGATAGGTGAAAAAACTTGTTACAAACCCTCCTATATTCTTTTTTCATTCCTGGCCACCAAAAGTATCATCGAATGTCACAGTACATTTGTGTCACCCTAGAATGTACCACCCACCTTGAACCATGAAATTATCTCATGAGTTCCTCTCGCATACTCATATGCACAATAAACCTTTCTTAAATAGATGATCTCATCCACATCTATATTCCAATATGAATGTTTCTCCCCACCTTCAAGTCTTTCCTTTAAGGTTCAACACTCTGAATCCTCATACTGAAAGTCCTAAATCTGTCTCAAGAGTGTAGAATCCATTACTAAAGAAACAAGAGTCATCATATAAAGAATCACCTGAACTACTACTTGCATTTCTTCCATAAATTCCATCATCTACCACATTATACTCGACTCATGTACCATCTGAGTCTAAGTTTTTATTATCAAGGAATCATCCACACAATTCTCCTTTCGAGGTTTATATGCTAGTTCAAAATCAAAGGACTGCATTTACTCTACCCATCATCACTGCCAAAGATTCAAGTCATGTTGTGAAATGTTATACATCAAGTAGTTGTGACCCATAAAAACAATAAACATATCAAACAAATGATAGTTTCGCCAACACATTAAAGAATAAACTACTATATCCAAATAGAAGGTCATGCATTGGGTAATTCCATTCATGTGGTCTCAACTATTATGACCCATACACAACATCTCAATCCCATTTCATCAACAGAGGTATGATCCTAACCCTAGAAACATCACAATACACTATATACTTTTCACCAGACTTAGGTAATACAAAAATTGGTGATGGTTTCAAACACTTCTTTAACTCCTTGAAAAAATTCATGCTTTCTTTTGTCCAAACAAGCTTTATCCCTTTCTTTGTCAAACCCTTATGAAGTGAATCAATTCCAGAAAAGTACTGGATAATCCTCCTATAATAACCATCAAATCCTAAAAGTCTCTGAATATCAAAAACAAATTGGCATGCTCCCATGTAAATACTGCCTACACCTTTTCTAGGTCAGTAGCCACACCGTATTCTGAGATGATGTGCCCAAAAAATGAGTGTTTTATCAATCCATAACTGAAATTTAAATTGAATGGCCTATAGTCGATTCTCTCTCAGTGTACCCAGGATGATATAAAGATGTTGAAAATTATCTTCATGATTCTTAGAATACAATAAGATGTCGCCCAAAAACTTCACCACAAACTAATCTTTGTACAAATAGAAGATCATGTTTATCATGTCCATAAACACTACTGGAGTATTTTTCAACCCAAATGGCATTACTATAATCTCATAAATCCCATATCTACTCTTGAAAGTAGTACATGGGTATATCAAAAGACCGCACACTCACTTAATAAAACCCTGATCTCAGATCGATCGTTGTAAACACACTATCCCCCTTCACCTAGTAAAACAGATCATTTATACATGGAAGAGGATATTGGTTCTTGATTGTCATTTTTTTAGATTATAGTAATTGACACACATGAATAAACTCTTGTTAGACTTTTTAACAAAGAAAATAAGTGATCCCCAAGGAGATATAATTTTACAGATAATTCCTTTATCATATAACTCTTCCATCTGTGTTTTGTTCTCTTGATGCTCAGTCGGTTCCATTCTGTAATGTGGAATAGATACCTCTTCATCCCCCGACATGATCCCAATAGTGAATTAAAAATCTCTATTAGGTGGCTACACTAAAAAGTTATCAGAAAGGATTTCATGAAATAGTTCTTCTACAGGTGTAAAGACATATTTCCTACAACTCTCATCATCTAGAAAAATGCTAGAAACATGGTCTGTGAGCTCTCTCATTTGAGGAGGAATTGGCCCAGCTCTGCCTCCCAAGATATCCATTTAATTGGGAAGAACTGTAACACCCCGACCCCAGTTTCCCAGATTCGGTGCATTATTAAATAACATTGGAATGATCACAAGAAATATCAAATCTCGAAATACTGATTAGTTTAGTAGCCCATGAAACACTAGATATATTCATAAAGTTTTAAATTACATCATAAAATGAAAAATACATCAATATAGTCACCATAGCCCACACTCTTATCCCCTTATACTATCCCTGCAGGTCATTCATAAATTACTTCTTCACATCTTGGAAAAAATAAAACATAGACAAGGGTTGAGCTCAAATGCCCAATAAGGATAACAATATAGCAGAAACTTTCATAAATAAGAATAAACATTTAAGGAAATTTATAACTAAAACAAAAGCATTTTAAACTTGAAATTCAACATAGTATGGCAAAAATAAAATAAAATAATGCAATTTATTTATTCACATGGATATTATACTAAACAAATAATCACATGAAATATCGATAACCAGTTTCATAATGATGGAATGCATAATGCCAGACTATCATAACCACATAACCAAGGCCTCGTCCCAAGACTACAAATAAGATTTTGTCAAGGCCTTATCCCAAGACACTAGTTTGTCTCATGAGACCTACCGATGCATCGAGGAGCTATATCAGGCTCCACCTGTCACTTAATAAGTCCAATTCATTCCTCATATGAACATGTTTAAACATAACGTAAACATTTGTATTAAAACTAGCATATGAAATGTCAATACTTTAACCACATACCATGAATGGTATAAAAATAGCACATCCACAGTTGAACATAACTCATTTGATACAATATGGAAGATTGTATTGTATCTTATTAACCTCAATCGATAATAATGAATTACATTGACATAGATGAAAATAACCATCAAAACTATTCGAGATAAATATCCCCCTTTTCTTGAAAACATTTAAAAGTCACACTATTTGTCAAGAAGTCGTGTAAAAATATATTTTTGAATCAAAGTGTCCCATAACACTGTGAAACTTTTAAAATAAGTTTTAATTTTAAAACTTTAATGTCAATATAAATAAATCCTTAAAACCATTTTTTCAAACATGGACATTAATGAGAAATATTTAGAAGAATAATTCATTATAACATTTACAAATGGTATTTTAGTTAGAGTTTCTAACCAAAAGAGAGAAACTTGAATACAAATAATTGAGGTAATAAAAACTTTGTAATATCATGAGAATAAAGGGATTCATGATATACTATGTCAAAGTACATTATATACACCACATAAATGTGATTTGGTGTAAAACAACAAAGAAGTCTCAAGGGAATATAAATTGAGATGAAATCTCTCATAAAGGCAGTATCCTTAGGTTAAGGATAAATCAACGACATAGTTATGTGTGACAAATATAAATACACGAAATATGATTGGATATTAAGTGTAAAACAATCAAAGAACAGTCACACATAATCTTGTAAAAACAACACCAGTGAATTGGATGTTTAACTCAACAAATGGAGAATGAGTTAAAATTACTCTTATCAAATTCATATCGATGACTAGAGAAATTATAAATGGAGTGATTATGTGTATCAAAATTAAATCCACCAAAAAGGGGATTTTAAATTATGACATAAGAAAATGAACAGTGATTCCACACATAATCTCGGAGTAAAATAATCAATGAAGTTTGCATAAAGCCGAATAAATGGAAATTGAAATTTCAAATTCCCTTATTGATTTGGTAACTTCAGAAACATACACCAATGAAATAAGGATCATAAAATGATGATGTAAATATACATGAATTAAATTATATTACACAATTAATACAAACATGGGCAATACACACACCACATGCAATAAATAAGCTGTGAATAATGGAAATCTCAAGGATTTAAAAGTGAGATAAGAAACCCCTTACTTTGTACTTTTTCCTTGGGTAACAGTAGGTTAAACTCCTATATAATAGGGAAATAATTGTTATTGAATTATAAAAGAATCATTTACATTACTATGATATCATATATGATCTTTTAACATTGATTTGTTAATAATATCTTAATATTATCGTTGTTTCAGGTGTTAACTTACCCGTTTTCTTTTATATATTTTGTTACGTAAGCCAGGTTTGTCATGGATAGGTTGTATCTTAATCATATCCAGAATGATATCAAGTCCTTAAACATTATTATTAAATCATAAAATTATAATTATACTTGAATGGATACGATGGAGAATTAATCTCATCACGTTCGTGGAGACGGTTGTCCGTATGTACGCACAAGCGACAATATCATTCTTTTGATGTTAAAATAATATATAATTGCATGGTATATCATATAGAAAGAATAATTATCATGTTATATTTATTATTTACATGAATTACACATCATTATTATACCCATACAAATATTCATTTATTTAATGACAATTACACCACAACCTGGAGACGGTAAGCCGTACGTACGCACGTATGGTGGCATGTCATTCAAAGGATGGATAGAATACTGAATATGGTAGTAACATATTTATAATAATATTAAATTTAATAGGAGATACTGGATTCATTATTTTATAATGGTAATAACAAATAAATAAGAAGTTGAAGAATAAAATAATTTGAAAAAGGGTGGTAAAAACATTGCCTCTTCGTCGGGTTCTTCCTTTTGATTTGATCAAAAGGGATCCATTGGTTGGCTTTCTGATCAAACTAAGTCCTCTAGGTTGTAGTGAGGGAAGTTGAAAGAGTATTTGGGCAGGGGTTGGCCGAACCGAAAGGCTTTAAATGTGTGATGTATTGAGAAGGTGGAGTTCCCTTTTATAAGTGGGGTGAGGGGCACCTTTGGAAAAGCTAAAAATATTATTTTATAATAAATTCATATTCGGTCTCTAATGGCTCCAAAGTGATTTATTTAAATTATAAAATTGTTATGGGTCTAAAACCACTCATACAATAGAATTTAGACAGGTTTGGGTCATTATATTAACAAAATCATTAAGTATTAACTCTTAGTTAATTAGTTTCACTTTAACAATGTCTCTTTGTATTTTTATATTATATGGTTAATAAACATACTATATACATCCAAGAGACCCCAAATTGATCTTTTAATGATACACCTATCATGATATAAGTCTCTTGGACGAACCATAGATTTTTAGGAATTTAATATCAATTAATAATATAATATTTGTTTTAAAAACTCTTTTGTGTCAATTTTGACACTATTCAATAATTGATTTTTTTAAAACTCACAACAGATGGATTACTTCAAAAAAAGTTAATTATATAGATCCTAATATGTCATATTAACCTATAAAATTCGTTTAATTATTAAAAAGTCTCAAATTATATTTATTTGGGTATTTATAATATCAATTAATTTAATTTTTCACTATTATGGTAATTACTGCATCATCATTGTGTCATTATTAAATTAACATATTTATTGTCTAAAAATTATAAATAAAATATAATTATTTATTAAATCTTTTTATCTATCTAATGAATATTTAAAATTGAAATTAACTTATGTATAAACCTATATTAAATTTTTTTATTAGATAAACTTTGATTTTAACTCTTTTAACTCTTCTTTGAATTAAATAATAATAAATGTTCTAATCTAATTCAAGTGGACCTAAATGATAATATTTTACTCATAATGTTGTTTTTTGTCGAGATACACTCGTCCAATTGAATTAGGACATGTGTTAGGGTAATATTAATATCATTTTTACCCTTAATTACCCTATTTACTTTTAACCGTGGTAAATAAATGTTAAAAGTTTCTATTCACCAAAAATTATTTTCATCTCATTGAACCACATTATACTCCTTGATATTAAATGTGTCTCTCAGATTTTTGAAATTCCACTCACAGATGCGGAAAAATTATGTTTTATGAAAAATTCAGTTTTTTAACTACCACTTAGTGGTTTCACTACTCATCAAAAAATGAATGTTTCCAGAAAAATACCCAAAATTAGGCCTAATATATATTTGATATTATGAAATCCAAAATGATGTAAATTTTACCAAATTCAAAACATATCAGTTTCATTAATTAATTCAAAAATTAATTCTCATCGTCAAAACAAATAGCGTGTTTTTAAGAGATAATAACTATCAAAAGATTGACACCTGTTTATGTCTGGTTTAATTGTGAAATTACATCCAATGACTAACATTGTTTTAAATGGTAAAAATATATTCTATATATACTTTAAAACCACTCAAATTAATAATTTATCACTATTATTTATTTTGATTAAAAAGTTGTATTTAATTAAAATTTAGTAATTTTCACTATTCATCAGAATATGAATGTTATCCAAAAAGTACCAAAATTTCACCTTAAGATAATTTTGATATTATGAATTGAAAAATTAAGTCCATTTCAAAAGATAAAATTTATAAAATTTCAAAATGTTGGTATTACTATTCATAACGGCTAGTTTGATTGGTTATGGTGTGTTAAAATCTCGAAGTTGTGTGCAATGCACACCATTGAATTATTCAAAGGGAAATGTACCATCGAAGATTGGGTTGTTACATTCTCCCCTACTTCAATAAATTATGTCCTCGCAATTTTTTTTTAAAATTTGTGCTTGAGAATAAAATGTAAAGTCCCACATCAGAAAAAAGAGTCGATAAAACTATCACTTTAAAAGAAAGGAATAGAGGTATAAAGGTCAGCCCTGATAACACATACTAGGATTCCATGTAAGAAAACATGGATATGGAAAATAAACTAAGTGTTATGTTCTGATGGAGAGGGATAGAAAACATGATCAGGAGAATGTTAACAATAAGAAAATCACAAACTTGTGTTGGAAAAAATGGTCATTAATCTTCCAGTAGGAAAAGTAAACGGACAACATTTTTTTGTTTTAAGTTACATTACATAAGGATGAGGAATTCATTTATGATATTGAATAAGAAAATAAAGAGATATACTTAATTTTCAATTAGAGTTTCATTCTTTAATAAATTTTTACCACTAACTCATTTTTTTGAACAATGAGTATTCAAGAGGACTTGGTCACAATGGAAGAGCTAGAATAAACTACTATAGAAATACATGATCCACATAGGATAAACTATATGTTTACCTTTCCTTTAAATATTAATCAAAACCAAAATGGTTAGTATAATATCTGATGATCCCCCAAATGGATATTACATTATAGAAAAAAAACACTAATCTTAATTTCTAAAATTAAACCATCAATACCCCAAAGTTAAATAAATACCATTCAATAATCAATTGTCCTTAAAATCCTTCAATATAATCCAAACTAATATTGAAACCCAAAACTTATAAGAATGTAGTCTTCCACATTAAATTGTATCTCCAAATGACATTAATTACTCTTAAAGTCACATACATAAATGTAATTAACCTAATCATTTCCATAAATAACCCAAATCACTATAAATCCACAATAAAAACATAGATAAAAATACACCATTACTCCTCAAATGAAATCCCATACTATTCTGTTTTCCATGGGCATATAGTGATCACAAAAAATCAAACAACTTCCAAAATAACATTTATCACTTAATCACCAAATAATTTTCCTATACTAAGGGTATTCATTTGATAAAACATAAGATCCCAAATCAGATTATTATTGATCAATAAAAACATTTAACTAAAAATAACAGTCACACTAACCAGGGACTTCACGTAGTCTAGTGGTAGGTGATAAATCCCAATCACACTTTGGTTGTGGGTTCGATTCCCACAACTTTGTCCGACACGACGGGTTGTCACACGGTCTGCGTGTTGTCCTTTTTCAAAAACTATATTTTATAACATTACCAAAATGAGATTAATTTCTCAAAATAACCATAACATAATTTAACCACAAATCTTATCTCATACCTTCCATTTTCATCACAAATTATAATAAATTATAATTTCCTCAAAACCAATGATCATATAATACCAAATGGTTATTTATAACTATATCCACAAGAGAAAAGATAATTCTTCCTCAAATATCATTCTCACGTGTAAAACTGCTGGGTTAAAAATACAAGAGAAAATTATTCCAAAGTAAGCCCATCAACAAGGTGCACTAATACTTTTTAATCATTTATCCAACCATTTATTTCCACATAGCTTCTTCTTTGTCCAAGAAAATATCATATAAAATAGTGAATTTACTCGGGTAATGGCCAGGTCCCCTACATTTACGGCAAATGACTATAAATGGATTCTTGGGACCATTTTAATCTTCTTCCATAGTAATCTTCATTTTTCTTCGGCAATTCTTCACATTATTTCCTTCCTTCCCGCATTTAAAACAATTCATTGTCCCATTGAGACACATCCCTGGGTGTCTCCTTCCACATTTCCTGCATGATGGATATTGAGGATTTCTTTCTCCATGGTCTCCACTACTGGAGCTCTTATCATTCATCACCTATATCTTCATTGTTGAGTCTAGTAATTGGTTAATATATATATTGTTGATCATATTTTTGGAAAATTGATTTTTCATAAAGACGATATCTTTTACACATATCAACATTCCATATTTTTTGCTCATTTCCCCCACCGTTCCCACCTTGTACATCATTCTCAATGTCACTATGACTTCCTTGGAATCCAGCAATTTACTAAAAACAGAAAGCATTGTGTGAGTAACAGTAGTCATAAAATCATTTAGAGATTAACATGTCACCATATTCTCAATTTGAAACACATTAGGATTAACCAAGATCATTTACTCTCATCTTATATATATAATACTTCAAATCGATTTTTAAAGAAAATGTAAATTATCCTAAGCATATCCCTCGGGAGTGTCGTAACCAAGAGTGCAGCAAGGCCCGTTGTTGTGCACCAGTTCCCGTTCGAGTCTAGCTCAAAGCGGTGTTTTCGGGTTTTACCCCTAGGTACATCTATGCCAGAGCCGCCTCTACCTGCTCATATCCATACAGGGTTGTATTTTTCCGAAAACTCGAAAAATCTCTGCAATACCAAAATTCCAGGAAGTTCTTCTATACTAATCCACAAAGTTCATCATAGGTCTATGTGCTCTAATCAGAGTTTATCTAAATCTAGCTTCCAAGTTTTGTACTAAACTTCCTCTGATACCAACTGTAACACACTGACCCCAGTTACCCCGTGTTGGTGCATTATTAAATAACATTGGCTTGATCACAAGAAAGATCAAATCTCGAAAGACCGATTAGTTTAGTATCCTTGGAAACACTAGATATATTCATAATGTTTTACATTATATCATAAAATAAAAACTACAACAATATAGTCTCCATATCCCACACTCTTATCCCCTCATACTATCCCTACAGGTCATTCATAAATTACATCTTCGCATCCTGGGAAAAATAAAACATATAAAAGGGGTGAGCTCAAATGCCCAGTAAGGATAACAATATAGCGGAAACTTTCATAAATAAGAATAAACATTTAAGGAAATTTGTAACTAAAACAAAAGCCTTTTAAACTTGATATTCAACATAGCATGACAAAAATAAAATAAAATAATACCATTTACTTATTCACATGGATATTCTACTAAATGAATAATCAAATGCAATATCAATAACCACTTTCATAATGATGGAATGCATAATGCCAGACTATCATAACCACATAGCCAAGGCCTCGTGCCAAGACTACAAATAAGATTTTGTCAAGGCCTTGTGCCAAGACACTAGTTTGTCTCATGATACATACCAATGCATTGAGGAGCTATATAGGGCTCCACCCGTCACTTACTAAGTCTAATGCATTCCTCATATGAACATGTTTAAACATAACATAAACATTCGTATTAAAACTAGCATACGAAATGTCAATACATTAACCACAAACCATGAATGGTATAAAAATAGCACATCCAAAGTCAAACATACCTCATTCGATACAATATGGAAGATTGTATTGTATCATATTAACCTCAATTGATAATAATGAATGATATGGACATAGATGAAAATAACAATAAAAACTATTTGAGAAAAATATCCCCCTTTTTCATGAAAACATTTTAAAGTCACACTATTTGTCAAGAAGCCGTTTAAAAATAGATTTTTTATTCAAAGTGTCTCATACCACTTTGAAACTTTTAAAAGGAGTTTAAATTTTAAAACATTAATGTCCATATAAATAAATCCTTAAAACCATTTTTTCAAACGTGGACATTAATGAGCAATATTTAGAAGAATAAGTCTTTAAAACATTTAAAAATGGTATTTTAGTTAGAGTATCTAACTAAAAGAAAGACACCCGAATAAAAATAATTGAGGTAATAAAAACCTTTTAATATCACGAGAATAAAGGGATTCATGATAAACTATGTCAAAGTACATTATATACACCACATAATAGTGATTTGGTGTATAACAACAAATAAGTCTCAATGGAATGTAAATTGAGATGAAATCTCTCACAAAGGTCGTATCCTTTGGTTAAGGATAAATCAACGACATCGTTATGTGTGACAAATATAAATACACTAAATATGATTGGATATTTAGTGTAAAAATATCAATGGACATTCACACATAATTTTGTAAAAACAACACCAATGAATTGGATGTTTAACTCAACAAATAGAGAATGAGTTAAAATTACTCTTATCAAATTCATATCGATGACTATAGAAGTTATCAATGGAGTGATTATGTGTATCAAAAGTATATCCACCGAAAAGGGGAGTGGAAATTATGAATAATAAAATGAATAGTGATTCCACACAAAATCTCGGAGTAAAATAATCAATGATTTTTGCATAAAGCCGGATAAATGGAAATTGAAATTTCAAATTCCCTTATCGATTTGGTAACATACGAAACATACACCCATGAAAGAAGGATAATACAATGATGATTTAAATATACATGAATTAAATTATATTGCAAAATGAATACAAACATGGGCAATACACACACCAGATGCAATAAATTAGCGGTGAATAATGGTGATCTCACGGATATAAAAGTGAGATAAGAAACCCCTTATTTTGTACTTTTTCCTTGGTCGATGGTTGGTTAAACTATTGTATAATGGTGAAATGATTTTTATTGAATTATTCAATAATAATTTACATTAATATTATATCATATATGATCTTTTAACATTTATTTGTTAATAATATCTTAGTATTTTCGTTGTTTCTGGTGTTAATTTACTCGTTTTCTTTTATATGTTTTATTACTTAAGTCTGGTTTTTCATGGATAGGTTGTATATTAATCATATACAGAATGATATCAAGTCCTTAAACATTATTTTTAAATCATAAAATGATAATTATTCTTGAATGGATATGATGGAGAATGAATCTCATCGCGTTCATGGAGACGGTAGTCCGTACGTATGTACGAGCGACAATATCATTATTTTGATGTTAAAATAATATATAATTGGATGGTCTATCACATAGACAGAATAATTATCATGTTATATTTATTATTTACATGAATTACACATCATTATTATACTCATCCAAATAATAATTTATTCAATGACAATTACACCACGACGTGGAGACGGTAAGTCATACGCGCGCACGTATGGTGACATGTCATTCAAAGGATGGGTAGAATACTGAATATGGTAGTACCATATTTATAATAATATTAAATTATATAGGAGATAATTTATTCATTATTTTATAATGGTAATAACAAAGAAAGAATAAGTTGAAGAAGAAAATAATTTGAAAAAGGGTGGTAAAAACATTACCTCTTCTTCGGGTTCTTCCTTTTGATTTGATCAAAAGGGATCTTTAGGTTGGCTTTATGTTCAAAATAAGGCCTCTTTGTTGTAGTTAGGGATGTTTAAAGAGTATTTGGTTAGGGTTTGGACGAACCAAACTCATTTTACAGTGTGATGTAATGATAAGGGGGAGTTCCCTTTTATAAGAGGGCTGAGGGGCACCTTTGGAAAAGAAAAAAATATTATTTTATAATAAATTCATATTCGGTTTCTAATGGATAAAAAGTAGATTATTTAGAGTTTAAGGTGGGGATAGGTCTAAAACCACTCAACCAATAGAATTTAGACAGGTTTGGGTCATTATATTAACCTTATCATTAAGTATTAACTCTTGGTTAATTAGTTTCACTTTTACAATGTCTCTTTGTATTTTTATATTATATGGTTAATAAACATACTATATATATCCAAGAGACCCCTAAGTGGTCCATTAATGATACAACTATCATTATATAAGTCTCTTTTCTGATCTTTAGATTTTTAGGAATTTAATATCAATTAATAATATAATAGTTGTTTAAAAAACTCTTTTATGTCAATTTTGACAGTATTCAATAATTGATTTTTGTAAAACTCACAAAAGAACAATTACTTCTAAAAAAGTTACTTAAATAAATCCTAACATTTCTTATTAACCTATAAAATTTGTTTAATTCATAAAAAAGCACAAATTATATTTATTTGGGTATTTATAATATCAATTTTGTTAATTTTTCTCTATTATGGTAATTACTGCATCATCATTGTTTCATAAATAAATTAAATTATTTATTGTATAAAATTATAAACAAAATATAATTATATAGGAAATCTTTTTATCTTCCTAATGAATATTTACAATCGAAATTATCTTATTAATAACCTTATATTAAAAATGTTTTAGTAAATAAACTTTGATTTTAACTCTTTTAACTCTTCTTTGAATTAAATAATAATAAATGTCCTTATCTAATCCAAGTGGGCCTAAACGATAAAAGTTTACTCCTAAGGTAGTTTATGGTCGAGATACACTTGTCCAATAGAATTAGGGCATGTGTTAGGGTAATATTAATATCATTTTTACCCTTAATTACCGTATTTACTTTTAACCGTGGTAAATAAAAGTAAAAAGTTACTATTCACCAAAAATTATTTTCATCTCATTGAACAAAATTTTACCCCTTGATATTAACCTTGTCTCTCATATTTTCAAAATTCCACTCACAGATACGGTAAAATTATGTTTTATGAAAAAATCAGTTTTTTAACTACCACTTAGTGGTTTCAGTATTTATCAAAAAATGAAAGCATCCAAACAAATACCAAAAATTAGGCCTAAGATAGATTTGATATTATGAATTCAAAAATGATGTATATTTTACCAAATTAAAAACATATTAGTTTCATTAATTAATTTAAAAATTAATTCTTGTCGTCAAAACAAATAGCATGTTTTTAAGAGATAATAACTATCAAAAGATTGACACTTGTTTATGTCTCGTTTAAATGTGAAATTACATCCAATGACTAGAATTGTATTAAATGGTAAAAGTATATTATAAATATAATTTTAAACCACTCAAATTCATAATTTATCACTATTATTTATTTCGATTATAAAAGTTATTTTTAATTAAAATTTAGTAATTTTCACTATTCATCAAAATATGAAAGTTATCCGAAAAGTACCAAAATTTCACCCTAAGCTAATTTCGATATTAAGAATCCAAAAATGAAGACCATTTTGAAAGATATAATTTATAAAATTTCAAAAAGTAGGTATTACTATTCATAATGGCTAGTTTGATTGGTTGTGGTGTGTTAGAATCTCGAAGTTAGGTACAATGCATGCCATTGAATTATTCAAAGAGAAACATACTGTGGAAGCTTGGGGTGTTACAAGAACATATTTATCACTCTCACGAGATAAAAAGGTCTCTCTTTTTCGGTAACAAACTATGTGGGCTCGGTATGAAACTAGACAATCCATACCCATAATCAGTTCGAATAATGTTATATCAAGGACATATATATCCAAAATGAAATGATACTCTCTGGTCTCTAGAAAAAAACCATTTCAATAAAAAATATCCAATGTTTGTGTTACCAATTGTTTAACAATATTCCTCACCCGGCTTACAGACTCCACTTCTAGGCTCAGGTCATTAACACGGTTTGCCAATATAAAGGAATGAGGGGAACCAAGAATCAAACAAGGAAGTAGATAAATTAGAAGAAACATGAAAAGTACCTATCAATATCAATGTACCTACCTCTACCTCCACAAGTATAGGGTGCACTACATGATACTGTCATAACCACCTTCATTGTGGTGTCGTCTGACTCCCCTAAGTAACACTACTCTACTGGTACGGGCGCTCATACCCTGAATCACCACGTCCACTTATTATACCGCCACTGATAGTAGAACGCTAGCTGCTCAAACTAAATGGTGAAGAATATACTTTTCCCACACTCAGACACTGTACATTTTCTCCCTAATCACAAATCCGCCGCTACTTCATAGAAACAATTTCTAAGTGTACAATTTTCCCACAAAACTAGCACTCCACTAGGGGTCGAGGACAATGTTTACGATAGTGTCACTGCCTACATTAGTGGTGCAAAATCAACTGAGAAAATCAGGTGTATCTATTCCTCTTGAATGACCCCTTAATTTCCACTGTCCTGAATAATATTTTCATGATGGAGCTTCAGACATTCGAAAGTCCCACTTCCTGATCATCTTAGTGATAGGTCCAATACTGGAAGCCACCATCAGGTTACCCTATCAAATAAAAGCCTAATTAACAACTTCTTAAAATTTATTAAGCCTAAAGATATTCACCTAGGACTTAATTTCACCTATATGTCGGTCCTAAAACATTTTTTCTGAAGATTCCTTATCTGCTTCTAATACTAGAGAGAAACCTTTTAAATCTATGAAACATTCAGTTTACTCCATTATAAATATTCTCCCTTGTGTTAGATGCATAAAATCTGAAGCGGTGTCTTTTCTTAGCCTGTCTAGATAGAAGTGTCCTATGAACATCTCTAAAAATTCATTTAATAACATATCATCAATATTTCTAGATCGTACATGAATTTCCCACCACCGCTTCACTGAACCACATAGCATATAAGAATCAAAAATGACCATTCTCCCAACTGGAGTCTCAAAATGGTCAATTATCATCTCAGTTGATTCAATCCATAAGTCATCTCCCTCAGGTCCTCCCCCTCTAGAAAATATAGGAGGGTTCTATAACTGAAACTCCCTTCTCAACTCAGACATTCCTTTCTCAACGTTCCCTATCTCTCCCTCCATTAATGGCATGAAAAGATCCATGCTCTATCAGAACTATTTATCCTATTCCTCATCTTGCACCAATAGTGCCTCAAACCCTCTGTTTGAAAGTTCATTCTAGGACATACACCTTAGTCTGTCCATCAAAAAGGTTAGTGTAGGAATATCTCTACAAATCCTAACAAATATTTTAGGGCTCATAACACTACCTAATAAAATTTACCTAAGAGGAGAGACTAACACATCATGTTTCAACATGTCTGATTTCCGATTTTCTTACCACAGTGTCAACACCGAGTATTTATCACTACCCATAACCATCTTACTCTTATGTATTTGTTAGCAAGGGTATAATCATTCTCATTAATTAATCCAATCATTAATTAATAACAGTATTAAATATTAATTAATTCTACAATTAAGAAATTTCTTGTAATCCTTTCATCAATCAAGTTTATCATTAGACACACATTTATTTCTATTATTCATCATTTTTTCAATCTCACAAAAAGGAAAATCAATTCATGTTCAGAAACATACCCATAAGCAATTTCTCCATGACTGCCTAGAATGATGCATGTCAAAACAACCCTAATTTCCTATAATGATGCATGTATACTAAAAAATCGTTTCCCTTTAGGTCAGAAATCAAAATTCTACAATTTTTTTAGGAAAATTCACTTCAAACCACAAGTTCATCAACCAAGGTGAAATAATATATATCTGTAAAAACAAAAAATCATTCACAAAAGTCCGACCGTATGTACTCAATTATTCCCCAGTAGAAGGGTTTGAACACCCATGTACGAGTTCATTACTAAGCCTCAACTCTTCCTAATCTAATGTCTATCTCTCCAAAAACAGTAAGGCAATTTAAGAAGAAAGAAAAGAAAACCTTTTTTATACCACATTGTGATGTCACCACTTGGGGGCCACTAAAGTATTCCCCGATCTGGCTTTCCACATTCCCTTAAGAGTGCCACCCCGTACGAAAAAGTATGTAGACTAGTAGTGAGGGTATGGTAAGTCAGTGTCCGAGAGACAATACCCTCTGTTATCAGAATGAAATAACAGAGGAAAACAATAAAAATAAATATGTACAGAATCATATAAATAAAGATAACAATACCAAGACATATGATAGTAAAAACCAGAAAATACCAAACACAATTTAAATGTAATACAATCTATGAGAATTCATGTACGAGGTGTCTACAATGAAACTCAATGTAAAGACACCACAACTCCAAAATGGGTCCCAAACTACATCTGGTTCCCTATTTCATGCTCCAATCTCAATCATCAACATATCCTTGGGACTTTCCCTTATCATTTTTGATAAGAATAAAGTATCATTGGGTGACGATACGGCGGCCCGAATAGGGTGTGAGTAAAACTCTGTAGGCCACCACCAATAGTGTCAAAAACGTGTCCATCCAAAAAATAGTTTATGCAGCTTTATATAGCAATAAATACAATGAATAATTTTAAAATTTATCACCTTTCCATTTAATATTTAATGAAAACATTAGGCCAATTTCAATTAATAATTCCAATTTAAATAATCATTAATTATCATTAATTATTTTTTTTAAGTCATCATTCCTATCACCCCAATTTATATTTGAATCATCAATCATTATTATCATTATTCATTTGGTGTAGGTAATTATGCCTAGTGCCACAAATCTCATTGAGTGTTGGTAATCGTTCTTTAAACATCTTTTATCAATCAGTTTAGGACTTCATACCTTACACTATATAATATCAAGATTGGATAACTATTAGGGAGGAATACCATGTCCCAGTCCTGACTTCAAATTGGTGTAAGACATCATTTATCGCACTAAACAATTCATGCTATTTATTATTTCTTTACGTCGTAATAATTTTTCCACATTATTCATTTAATAATCCAACAATTAGTTGAACATTTCAAATTCCATTTCTTAGTTTAACAATTATCTAGGAATAAAACCCATTAATTAAATTATCAATTAATTAATCAATCAACACATTTCGTTTTCAAGAATTAAATCTTCAAAGATAATTTCCAAATAAATAACCAACAATTCATAATTAATTCACCCAAATAATCATATTAGATCACATCATGGCACATAATTAATTCTCACAATTAATCATCTTGCATTTCCAAACATAGTTTCTCAATTAATTCATCATAATTAATTATCTTATCAAAATAAAATCAATATCTTAATTACAATATCTCAAAGACACAATATCTCAACCCATATTAAATTTACAAAATATTCATTTGGGAAACCCAACATTGATTTTTCTTTGGTTCAATTGTCAATTAAATCACTAAGGTAATTAAATCCAATTTCACATTCTTTAATAATCTAATTTTTTAAATAAATCATCAAGTGAATCTAGTATATCATAAACTCACATTATCATATCATAGAACACGACTATGGGAGTTCTATTTAGACCTCATGCCTCATTTTATTAATGGATATTATCCTAATGTAAATCCCCAAAAATTTGAGTTCCACAACGTCATCAATCAAGATCTGAATCTAAATCCTTAAAGCCAAAATTACGATCAAATGCATCACGGTCGTGGATATCTAGATCTAGATTCACAACACTAAATATATATCTCAATACATAGGTTTAGATCCATGGATATGATAGATACCCTTCATGACATGACCTAGACATTATACAAGAAAATACATAATAAGCAATAAGATGAAATTGACTTACCGTGAGGAGAGAAGATCCTTAATCCAGGGATTTAATCTCAAAAATCTACATTGAAATCAACTTGAAATATCTATGGGAGGCTTTAGACACACATATAATTCGTCAAGAATGATCCAATGTTGAAAATATAAAAGTCCTAGGGGTTCTTGTGGTTTTTAAGATGATTTTTAGTATTAAAATCCAATGTGAATGGTTTCCTAGGAAGAGGCACACAGTTTGGGAAAATAGTTAACCAACCATGTAGACCCAATTGTCCAATTTTGCATGGATGAAATGGTTTGGCCGCACGCTTCATCAAACTATGCGCATACCGTACAGACCTCTTTGTCAAAATTCACAATCTTGGTATGGTTTAGTCTCACATTTTGTCAATCCATGAACAACCCGTTGTCCTTTTGTTTTCCTTAATAGTTCACCCAAATTCACCCTAATCCACTACTCCATGTTAATGGTAGTTAAATGCTTCAAAATGTGCCTGAAAATACACCCAATATTACTCATGAAAAGCCCGAGATCTTACATTTATCATTTTTCATAATGGTTAAAAACATGTAAATAACTTTTACTAGAGGAATAATCATATTTATAATATCACATATAATCTTATAATAATATCTTATTAACCCTATGTTAATAAACATTAAATATTTACACAATTAAGCTGTTAATGTCCTAGTTTTTTATGTTTTTTTGAATTTTTTTTGTTATTTGTTTCTAAATAATGATTTAATCATATCCATGATGTAAAGAATGATTTTATTATCATATATATTTAGTATATATGAATTTTTAATAAACCATAATATTCGAAGATAAGAAATGTAATTCCCTATTCATGAGGATGGTTGGCCGTACATACACATTAACGCTATATCTATTTAGTTGACTCATTTTAAAATATGGATGTGTAAATAATATATATATATTATAATTTATGTAATAGAATTGTATCATATATGTCACATGATCTTATTAAAACCGTACCCTAACACATTTCATGTATAACATGAATGAATCACATTGATTTGAGGAGGAAATAGTCTACATTGGCATATAATAATAGTAAATAACAACCACAATGACAATAAAATTAGTATTAATTGTAAATGAGAAATATACATGAGATTTGTTTTAAAACTGAATAACCGAATTAAAAAATAATTTCTTTGGAGGATAACTTTATTCCATCTACTGTGTTCTTCCATATCATTCTTATTAATCATCCTAGATTCCTAGGGAATGAAAAAAATAAGAGTGGGATCAAACATTTACTATAGGAAATTTATATAAGATGTAATAATTAATTGATGAGAATAGTTAACATAGAAATATAATATATAAGGACATATGGTACATAATCAATAAACTGAGAGGGAAGTGTGTAACTAGTATCAAAAGGTAAATAACTAGAAACACATTCTATTAAAACAACCATATATGGAAACATCATTATGGAAATGTAAGAAATATTGAACATAATCCATTTAATCAATAAAATGAAAATGAAATGTATACATAGACATTTTTAGAGTAAAAATCACTTGTATAATATATATTAAATCTTAATGAATGAAATTATTAATTTTTATCCATCTTGTATGGGACACATGAAAACCTATATCATCATGATCTTTCACTAGAGAAGATTCAACTACTAGTAGAACTCAATATAATTAGTGAAAATTATTTTTCCCCTGAGAACAAGTCAATGCATCGAGGGGTAATATAAATACAGGGGATACCCATCATTTATAATTCAAATCACTCCTCATAAAAAATAATATATTTAATTAATAGAAAATATTCCTTATCAAATATCTGTATTGAATAAAGAATATAAATTAATCAATATTTAACTAGTACATAATATAATTATAAAAGTAATCATCCTATGTATAAATGATATATTCTTTAGAAATTAATAATATCTATGGTAATTGTAATGGATAATTACATGAAATTCAATGTTCAATGATTATATAAAATTGAATATTTCAAGGTGTCTAAAATGAATAAAGAAGTGAACTCCAACACTATCCTTAGCCAAGCCTATCATAAACTATACAAAAGAAGAATAATAATGGTATTACTAAAATATATCACAAGTGGATTTCAAATAAGGGGTTTTAGCATTTATGAATATAAATATTATAAAAAGGTATTTTAAAAACATTTTATGTAAAAATATAATTTTTATTTCAAAAATGTTTATAAAAAAAATTATTTAAAAATATATGTTGATAGCATTTTATTTATGAATTAACGATTCAAACATGAAAATAAATCACTATTGAAATGATAGTGTGTTATTCTGTATATATCTTATAAGTTAAAAATAGCATTCCTTTTTCATGATAAAAATGATAGTAAAGTACATTGTTTGGAAAATGATATGAAGATTCCATTTAGTTTTTTTTAAATGGTAAAGATTAATTTGATCACACATTGTCTAATTTTTTAAAAAAAATTTAAATTTTTTAAAAAAACATGATTTTTAATTGAAAATAGGGTCTCTGAGTAAAGGGTGAAATAGTGTCGGGTTTTCATTAATTAATTTATTAATAAATATATGTACTGAAGACTAAAAAAATGTACTAAAACCAGAATAACTTTATTAATAACCATATTAGAAGAAAATTAAAGGTATTACTGAAAATTTATCCCATAATTTTTTCTAATGTAAATTAATGTGTAAATAATCCCAAACAAAAAAGAGAGTGTTAAATAATCCCATGAAAAGACCATAATGATTATGTGTGAATAAATTGATAAATAGAATATGTGTGTAAAAGTTAGATCAACATAAAATATATGATATATTAAAATATATAGTAAAAAGTTATTACACACCTAATCATATAATATATATAACAATGAGGATGCAATATATCCCAATGAAATGAAATTGGTTAATGATATTCTTTTCCACTTGGAAACACTTAATTCAAATACCTTATGATGAAGTAATAAATTTTAAGCTAAAATATTCATTAATAATTAATTATTGATGATATTAAATATATTTTCTACACTTTTAACCACAAATATAATAAATTATCTACACACCAAAAAAATTTGTGTCAAATAATTGAAATTCAGATTAAGTCCCATTATTACTAGGTTACAATTGAATTAAAATCCCCATGAAAAATATAAATTCAAATGAAACACTAAATACCATTATGATAAATATATTAATTATGTAAAATACAATATGGGAATTATTTAAACCATAACAAATAAACAATTGTTGAAAATGATATATGTCTCACAGAATGAGAAGTGAGACATGAATACATTATCTTGAATTTACTTTTTGGTAAACATACTTTAACCTCATGTATAATGGTTTGAAATTGTAACTAACATATAAAATAACCATACTAATATTTATAATATCAAATATAATCTTTTTATAATATCCTATTACCCGTTTGTTAATAATTTTTCATTATTTGCACCATTTCTGGTGTCAATGGCCAAATTTTTCGAGTTTGATTTGACTTGTTATATTTTGTCATATTATGTCAATCATGATTTAATCATATCCAAAATCAGAACCATTATTTAATTATCTTATATATATAGTATATATATATTTATGATTATCTGTAGTATTTAGAGATAATAAATTGAATGCACCTTTCATCGATATGGTAGTCCATACAAAAACAGTAATGCTACTTCATTTTATTTTTCTTATTTTAAATGAATGAAAATTAAATAATATATATATTTATATAATATTTATATTATAATATACCAACTATATATTTCTCAATATTTTTTTAGAAATGTCCCCCAATACATTCCATGTGTACCAGGAAGGAGCCACATTTCATTGAGGAGGCGATAGTCCACACCTCAACCGTTGATGTTATCATATCCCCAAAAATGAAATGCATGATAGTATGTGATATATAAGAAATAATAAACTATATATACATTATTAATTTCATATATATAAAATATAAATTATACTTCCATCATAAATCCCAACCTGAAAGGTCATAAAGGACAATTGAACAATCATCGTCTCACGGGGTGATTGTTCTCTATACACATAAACAATAATTTTGTTAGGCTTTAGATGGAAGTGTTTCTAATTATAGATAAGACCATTATAATAAAAAATTACATGTATATTGGGTATATTAAGGTTATTATGTAATAATGGAATAAGATTAGTTGATTGATTGTAGGAGGAAATAAAATTACAATGATTATTAAATAATGTTACCACGTACTTCATTGGATGGATTTATCTTAATGGTGAGGAATATGTGTTGAGAGGAGGGATGTTGTGATCTTTTTTTAGTAGTTTTCATGGCAGCCAAAGGTATTTAGACATGTGAATATGGGTGATGGTTGAGTGCCTTTATATATTTTATGAGGAGTGGCATTAGTGAAACATTATGAAAATGGATTTACAATATTGTTTTTCGTATAAAATTTGGGTAAAGTAATGGAAAATATTAAATAAAAGGGATTATAGGGTCAAAATATGGAAATAAATTGGATTTTTAAAAGCATAAAAATAATTTTTTCTCTTAGGGTTAAGGAAATATAACATGTTAATACAATTTTCCTCCTAGTCGATGAAATTAATTTAATTAAATTCCATATTATTTTGGTCAAAAATAAATTTAAAATCATTATATATTATAAACTATTGTTATTAAAATAATTTAATCCATTTTTAAAAATTTAAATCACATAATTGAAGGAAATTATTATAAAGCTGATCTCACATACTGGACAACAAAGAGGGTATTAATGTAAAATAATCGAATTATTGTTATTCATTCATATTTAATGTAAAATAGATTTTGATTAAAATGACATAAATTTGATTACATGATTGAAAATTAATCTATTTAATCTTTAATTCTAATTTACAATAAAATTTATCCATATAAATAAATTATTTGATAAAGTAGTTTTAAATTAAAATTCAGTATTATTGACTATTCATCCAAAAACGAAACATCACCGAAAAATACAAACAATTAACCCTAAGATTATTTTTATATTAATATTTCAAATATAATGTTTATTATCACATATAAATTCAATAAATGTACAAAATTTTTAATTTAAAATATTTTTTCCATTAAAAGTTGGAAATTTTCATTTTTAGAAAAATACAAAATTTAGGCATAGCGATGGATATAATTTTTATCATTAACTAATATAACATGATGGATGGATATAAAAAATTATGATTGAATATAAAGTATATATATATCATTAATATCATTTAGTAATAGTAATTTATTTAATTTATTAGTATAAAACACCTTTGAAGGATAAAAAAATATCATTTACATTCAAATTGTTCTTATATTAATTTCTAATAAATTTATTACAAAACAAATCAATTTAAATTTCTAAAAACCATAAATAATAATGAGTTAGTCAATAATATTCATCAAATCTAATAAAATTATTAGGTTATATCATATTACATTAATAATATTGTTGTTATTTGGAAAATCTTGGCCTTGCGTGTAACATAAACTGTCGAAGAAAGTCATTGTGGTGTGTAACGAAAGATAACTCACAAATTCTGGAATTGAATGCTATTTCTGATATTTAATTTTCTTAAAAAATTAAATATATTATAAATTATAAAGATATTATATTCCCTTAATTTCTTGTTGTTTCATTTCATACACACGATTATATATAATGTTATATATTTAGTATTTCAGGACATTATAAGAAGTCAAAAAGATAAATCTTCAAGATTGAATAATGAGAGATGAATAATGAACAAAACAAGGAATTTGAATAAGTGATAGAGAACCTAGATATACAGTGGTGTTTCGCAAAGATTATATGATCACTTTTGGTCACCGAAAGAGCAATTCGATCCTCAGTTCCACATAACACATTGAATGTAATCCATAAGGGGTTTTCAGATGATCAACAATCACTAATAAAAATGGATGATCGGCCTAGGTATTTATTTCATCATATATTAAATAAATAATTTATTAATTTTACATTCCATATCTAACCACTTGTTTTTTATAATGAATATTAAAATAAATTTTAATATATCACCCACTATCGCATGTTCCGACTCCACCCTGAACCAAAAAAATAGCATATTGAAAAAGTTATATGATAATCACATTAAAAAATATATAATTATTGATACAAGAAGAGATATTTTGAAATGTAATTATATTTTTTTTCTTAAATATATATTAAGTTTCCAGTGTAAATAAATGATTAATGACTATTGATTATAGTTTACATTCTATTAGATAAAATGACTAAAAATACAGAATATTTGGCGAAACATTTATAAACATCATGCATACTGTATTGCAATCCTTAAGGACAAACATGGATGGTTTGAGGAAGATTTAAAATATTACTCTAGATGATATTATGAGTATTGTAATGCAATATGAAGGATTAATAAAAATATATAATGGAAATATAAAAAATGAAGAATGGGGAAGTTTCTTTTGAAACAATAACTAGTGTATTTATTAATTTTTAGTGTATTGAGAAATTTCAATAATATTTGGAGTAGAATAAATTTATTTTTAATTCTAATCGTAGTACATCTAATCCTAATGAGAATTAATTAGAAAATATTTGAAGAATGAGGAAGAATATTTTTGAAAAAACTAATTTCAATACAGATAATAAAAAACATTATATCGGTAACTATGAAAATAAATGTTATTATTAAGTTATATATTATGAATTTAAAAAATCATAACATTATAATAGATTGAAATAAGATACAGAGGATCGATAATAATGGGATTAATACTAATAGAAATTTTATGTAGTTTTTCTTGGAGAAAATCATGATTATTTTGAAAGCTTACGAGACATAAATTGAAAGTGGAGGAGGTAGTTCTTCTAATAATTGTCCAGAAACTTAATTTTTTATGTAGAGGAATATTAGATTTTTATTTAATACAAAATGTGAAAAAATATTTTATAGAATATGTTCACGCTACAAAATCACATAAAATTATTTCAAAAAAATCTAATTGTCCTGATAGAATTGATGTGAAAAAAATATATATTCTAATGAAATTTTTTCCTCAAATAAGGGGGTAATATTTTAACTTGTCTTGAAAAAGTATCTTTTTGTCACTATATTCAGGAAATTGAATGTATATAAATTTCTCAAGTACCTAATATTGTCCCTGGAAATCATAAAATGAAAAATTCAGTGACAACTATTCTAATTGATGAAATATTATAAGTACCTAATGATATTCATAGATATAATTATAAAAAATATAGTATTTTAAAATATATTGAAAATTATTCTTTTTTAAAAATAGTTTATAACATTATATTTTGAAACATTGTTTTTATACTAATACTATTGTGGTTAAGAATTAGTTATTCAGCTATAGGATAATATTTTTACCTTATAAAAACATTTTTCTAGGGTAACCACATTTGAACAAAACTATAAGATATGTTATAAAAAAATTACACCTTATTGTGATATGTTCATAATGGTAATTACTAAAAATAAATGCTTCTTTATAAATAACTATTTTTCCAAAAATATTTACATTTTGTAAATATTTTCAAAGTTGTGGGAATTGGAAGAATGAGTGTTCATTAATAAAATCATGATTTCTGTTTCATAAAGAATATGTATCTAATTAAATGAAATTTTTCCAATGTAGAAATGATGTACAAATGTAGTTACCTATGATTTTATTTTCTTGGTAAAACTGGACACCTGAATTTTTTTGTTTTGATACACTATTTTTTTCTTTTCAAGGAAATAGAGTAAGTACAGACATCAAACATATTCTGTACATGTATAGTGGTTTCTCTATACATATGAATGGAACAGAATATTTCTTTAAAAAGATAAAAAATATGAGTAGTGGAAAACTAACATTCAGAAATAATGATCAAAGAGAGGTTATTTGTATGGGTAATATTATTCTTCTTGGAAAGGAATAAATTTTAATTTTTTTAATTTTTGTTGGAAATAAAAACAACTTCATATGATATTTCAATTATATTTTTAGGGTCATCTTGTTGACTTCATGAATGAATGTTTTACTATTCATATTTTAAATGATTAATTTTTTCTTTCTGCCAATCAATATGAGATTTTCTACACATTATTATTATATGACATAAAGAGACGAAATATACCATTCCATAGTGTCATGGAGGATTATTAATTTTTATATAATTGAAAATTAGGGTTCCCATAATGAAGATGAATATGTGTAAGCTAGATCAAATTATTCTCCAGTTTGTGTTTGCAACACAAACTCACATTCTATGGCTTGATTTTTTTTTAAAACGCATGTTTTGTGTGATAACAAGTGTTCCATTTCATTAAGTATATTCTCGGCACATTACTCATGTGACAAACACAAAGACATAAGATAAAATATAAACAAAGATAACATGGAAAGATGATATATAATTGTATAATTAATCAGAATGAATGAAAATATCGATGAAATTTTTAATAATCCTCTAATTTCTGATAGAGTTGAAATAATTAAATAGAATATGTGAATGATTAATACAAGTTATTATTCATATCTACTTATTGTTAACTATTATTCTTAAATTAATGAAATCCTTCTCCATGGGGTTGTAAATATGTTATGCATTCCAAAAATTATTTCTCTATAAAACATGTTAATTTTATATAAATTTTATTTTTCTAAAATTTTTAGATTTTTCAAAAAAAGAAATTTTTGTAATTGAATTTTCTTTTCAAAATGTTTTTTTATTTCCAAAATTATTAATTTATTAACATAATTGGATTAATTTTTTTGTCAAAATAAAAAGAGTTATATTTTTTTATAAATTCTTTAAAAAATTAATTATAAATGATTCTATAGAGTAAATATATTACTAGAATCAATATTTTTTATTAAAATTTACAGAACAATGTTATTTATAAACATTACCAAATTTAATATATTTTAAAAACTCTAAAATGAAATGATTCCTCATATCAATGAATCATTTCATCTCTTATTGGTAATATTATAATATTTTAAGTTTCTATACCAATCGAGTTCCTTTGTATAAGAATGTTATTGTATATTTTAATTTAATTATAATTTTATTTTTTAATAATATAAATGTTTTTATATGCAGAATTATTCTCACTATAATAAAATGTCTCCTTAAACAAAATTTAGGTGTTTGGATTTATATTTAAAAATAGTCTTCAACTAAATCCCAACTATCAGATTAAAAAAATGTATTCAATCTCAATAATTGATATATGTTTATGTTGAACTATCTCCCCACACACATATATATAATTTTAGTTCACCTTCTCCGTGACATATAATTTTATAGAATTTTTACATACTCTCTCCATCCCATTTTAGTGATTGCTCTAGTCATTTGGCTTTCATCTGATCTCTAATATCAGTATTAGAATTATGTCCAATGCAATGGATTTTTCATGGAGAGAATTTTTTATAGAAATACTAATCATTATGTGTTGGTATGAAGAACTTGATTATATAATGAAAAAGATAATTACATTTCAAGGATGTGAGATACTTTTTATTGGACTGTGAGATAATGATTTTGATAAAAATTAACCTATTATTATGATAGAATTTCATTCATCAGTAAAAATTATTTTTGTAGATGATAGAGAAGATGTAACACCTCAAGCTTCTATGGTACACTTCTCTTTGAATAATACAATAGTGTTTGTTGTACGCAACTTCGAGTTCTAAAACACGCCACGAACAATCAAACTAGCCATTATGATTAGTAATACCCACTTTCTAAAATTTTATAAATTTTATCTCTTAAAATGGACTTCATTTCTGGATTCGGAATATCGAAATTATCCTAGGGTGGTATTTTGGTACTTTTCGGATAACTTTTATATTTTGATGAATAGTGAAAATTACTAAATTTTAATTAAAAACAACTTTTCTAATCAAAATAATTAATAGTGATAAATTATGAATTTGGGTGGTCTTAAAGAATATTTAGAATATATTTTTAACCTTTAATACAATTTTGTTCATTGGACATAATTTCACAATTAAACCGGACATAAACAAGTGTCAATATTTTGATTGTTATTATCACTTAAAAACAAGCTTTTTGTTGTAACATTGGAAATTAATTTTAAATTAATTTCAGCCACTTATGGGATTTGAATTTTGAAAAATGAATTCCATATTTGGAATCAGGATTTCCAAATTTTTTAAATAGGTACCTTTTATTTTTAGACATTTTGAATAATTACATCGGTAAATATTTTTATTTATCATGGTTAAAGAGTAAATCCGGTAAATAAGGGTAAAAAATAATATTATAATAATAATAAATTACCTTAAAATGTGTTCTAACCTTATTGGTTGATACATGTCCGACCATGGTCATCTATGGGTCGATTTTGGGACCCCATGGATCCACTTGTAAGTGATAAGGACACTTAATATTAATTAAGAGAAAATAAATACAAAAATGACATAAGCATATATCTTTTAGAAAAACAATTTTATATAGGGTTTTATATGTTTTATTTTCGGCTATAAATATCAATTAGAAAGATAAAAATATTTCCTACATAATTGAATTTTATTTATAATTTTTAGACGCTTAATAATTAATATTATTTATGACACAATAATGATGCATTTTTTTCCTTATTAATGAATGAATCAAATAATTGGTATTATAAATGTTAAAATAAATATAATTTGAACGTTTTGATGACATCCATGAATCTTATTCGTTAATATGAAATTATAGTATTTGTTAAATGTATTTTTTTTAAATAATAAAGTTTTTATGAATATAACAAAAATCAATTATTGAATAGTTTCAAAATTGACATAAAAGAGTTTTTAAAGAAAATATTATATTATTAATTGATATTCAATTCCTAAAAATCTATGGTTCGGCCAAGAGACTTATATAATGATATTTGTATCATTAATTGACCACATGGGGGTAGTTTGGACGTATATGGTATGTTTATTAACTATATAATATAAAAATACAAAGTGACATGGTAAATGTCAATCTAATTAACTAAGAGTTAAAACTAAAATATAAGGATAATATAATGACCAAAACCAGTATAAAATCTATTTGTTGAGTAGTTTTAGACATATCCCCACCTTAAACTTTAAATAACCAACTTTGGAGCCATTAGAAACCGAATATGAATTTTTTATAAAATAATATTTCTAGCTTTTCCAAAGGTGCCCCACACCCCTTTTATAAAATGGAACTCCCCCTTATCACTAATTTAAATATTCACAGCCTTTTCTCACGGCCAAACCCTTCCCAAATAATCTCTAAAATTCCCTCAATTAAACTTAGAGGCCTTAGTTTGATCATAAAGCCAACCTAGAGAGCCCTTTTAATCAAATCAAAGAGAAGAATCTGAAGAAGAGGTAATGTTTTCACCACCCTCTTTCAAATTACTTTGTTCTTTCTTTGTTATTACAATTATAAATTAATAAATCCAATATATTATTTATACTGTGATGTTATTATAAACATGGTACAACCATATTCAGTATTATATCCATCATTTTAATGAAATGTCACCGTACGTGCATATGTACGACTTACCGTCTTCATATCGTGGTGTAATTGTTATTCAAAACATTATTATTTGGATGGGTATAATAATGTTTTTCAATTCATTAAATAATAAATATAACATGATAATTTTTATATATATATGATATACTATCCAATTATGTATTATTTTAATATCAAAAGAGTGATATTATCGCTCGTGCGTACGTACGGACTACCGTCTCCACGAACATGATGGGATTAATTCCCCGTCGTATCCATTCAAATATAATTCTCATTTTATGATTAAAAATAATTTTTAAGGACTTGATATCATTCTGAATATGAATATGATACAACCTATATATAATAATCACTTCTTATGTACCAAAACATATAAAAGAAAATGAGCAAGTTAACACCTGAAACGACGTTGATACTAAAATATTATTAACAAAGCATTATTAGAAGACCATATATGATATCATAATTATGTATATGGTTCTTTTATAATTTAATTACAATGTTTTAACTATTATACAGGAGGTTAACATACTATCGACTAAGGAAAAGTACAAGGTAAGGGTTTATTTTACAATCTCTTCATTATCTGAGGTTGTCTATACGTAATTATCTATTGGGACCTCTTTATCATCCACATTCATGATTCTTAAAAATGTATTTCAAACCATACTAACTATTTTAAAAACTATGGGGTAAAGTCATTTATACCATTTTTGACTGTTCATATGATGTTTATGATGGAATCTTTCAGTCATTTTCCAAACAAAGTCCTTTTTAACCTTTTTCGACAAAATTAAGGTAAAAATGACCTTTTTTAACTTATACGGCGGGTGATGCTATTTTCCTCAATTATAAAATCATCGATGCTTCCCATACAAGATTATAATAATATTTTTAATGTAAATGTTTTATTTCATAATTATGTGACTTTTAAATGATTTCAAAAAAAGAGATATTTCTCTCAAATTGTTTTGATTTCATCTATGTCAACATCCTTTAATGGATTTTAAGCTTATTTGATGTTTATTTATTATGATACAAAACATCCATATTGTATTGAATGTTTTGTGATATGTTTGACTATGGATGTGTTATTTTTATACCATTCATGGTTTATAGAGAAAGTATTGACATTTCGTGTGCTAATTTTAATATGAATGTGTATGTTATATTTAAACTTGTTCATGTGTGGAATGCATTGGACTTAATATGTGACAGGTGGAGCCTTCTATAGATACTCGATGCATCGGTATGTCTCATGAGGCAAACTACTGTCTTTCCATAAGGCCTTGACAAAATCTTATTTGTAGTCTTGGAACGAGGCCTTTGCTATGTGGTTATGATAGACTGGAATTATGCATTCTATCATTATGAAAGTGGTTATTGATATTGCATGTGATTATTCAACTAGTATAATATCCATGTGAATAAGTAAATGGAATTATTTCATTTTACTTTTGCCATATTATGCAGAATTTCAAGTTTAAAAGGATATTTTAGTTATACATTGCCTTAAATATTTATGCTTATTTATGAAAGTTTCCGCTATATTGTTATCATTACTGGGCATCTGAGCTCACCCCTTTCTATGTTTTATTTTTCCCAGGATGTGAACAAATATTTTATGAATGACCTGTAGGGATAGTATGAGGGTATATGAGTGTGGACAATGGAGACTATTTTGTTGTAGTTTTTATTTTATGATATAATGTTAACCATATAAATGTATCTAGTGATTCAAGGCTACTAAACTAATCGGTCTTTCGAGACTTGATCTCTTGTGATCATGCCAATGTTATGTAATAATGCACTACCTCTGGGCAACTGGGGGCGGGGCATTATAGTTGGTATCAGAGAAAGTTTATTACAAACCTTGGATGTTAGATTTAGATAAACTCTGATTAGAGCACATAGATCTTAGATGGACTTTGAGGATTTTTATATAAGAACTTCCTAGAATTTTGGTATTGTAGAGATTTTGTGAGTTTTCTCAGCAATACATCCATGTCTGGATACAAGTAGGTTGAGGCGGCTCTAGCACAGATGTACCATGGGGTAAAACCCGAAAACACCGCTTTGAGCTAGACTCGAATGGGAACTGGTGCATGACAACGGGCCTTGATGCACTCTTGGTTACGACACCCATAGGGGATATGCTTAGTATAACTCTCATTTTTCTTGAAAAATAATTATGAAGGGTTTATGAGTATATAATTAATCAAAGAAAACATTTTTATGATTATGGATTACATCCATAAATAGTTCAATTTATGTTATGTGTTTCATAAGTATGTAATTATGTATTTTGATTCATAAACCGATCAAGTTTTTGCCATTGTTTAGAAATGGTGGCTAGTGGAAGAAATGGAAACTGTATCAATTCACAAACTCCATGTAAGGATTTCCCTCTTGCTCAAGATAATTATAGTGGAGCTGGTGATACAGCTGGTGCTGATCAGCTTATCACCATAATGGGATAACTCACCCAGGTTATGAATAATAACCTTACCTGTATGGAGCGCCCTGATCCACAGCGTGGAGGATCAATGTTAGATCGCTTAATGAGGAAAAAACCACCAACATCCAATGGGAGTACAAATCCTTTAGTATATGAGCAATGGATAAGTTCCCTAGAGATAATATTTCAGGATTTGGGGAGTAGTGAAAGGGAAAAAGTTTTCACGGAAGTTTACCGCATCACTAGAGATGCTGATCAATGGTGGTCATTGATTCAAAACACGAACGAAGATGATGAAGTATCAAATATAAAATGGAGGGAGTTCAAAGATCTATTTTTAGAAAAATAATTTCCTCATGACCATCAGGCAGATATGGAAATGTAATTTCTGAGTCTAAGACAAAAGGAGGATGAGAATGTCACAAAGTATGAGGCTAACATTACAAGGTTATCAAGGTATGATGGATATTATACACATAACCCAAGAAGTAAGATTGATCATTTCTTTGATGGGTTAAAACTGTTTCTCCTTCAAGCATTATTCTCACAATCCTTCTCATCATACGAAGACATTGTCCCATGTTCTATCAAGACAGGGAAGGAATTCTCTAAGTCTTAAAATTTTAAAGCAAAGAAAGAGAAGAAGAGATCTGCAGATCAATATGGGAATAAAAATAAGGGGAATGATGGAAAACTTGAATATCCATCCTGCAGTAAATGTGTGAAGAAACATCCTAGTAAATGTTTAAAAGGAATGGGAGTCTGTTAGAATTGTGGTGAAAAAGGCCACTAAGCTCGTGATTGAATGGGGAAGAAAGAAGCTACCGATGTTCAATGCTACAACTGTAGAGATACGGGACATTATGCAAATGAATGTCCTAAGAGTCAGGGGAACTTACCTTAGAAAAGGCCAAGGGATCAAGGCCAATCATAGGCTATCACTACTGTTGAGGTAGGAGCTCCAAAAGACATGGTGGTAGGTAATTTAATGGTTTCCTCAAGTTTAGAAAATGCATTGTTTGATTCTAGATCATCGCATTGTTTCATATCGTCCCAGTTTGATAAGAAATATAGATATTTCCAATTTTATTTAACAAGGGAGTTGTCAGTTAAAACTCATAAGGGGAGTATCATTGGAACAAAGTTATGTGAATAAGTTCCCATTATAGAATATAAATATTCTTTTTTCCACTGATCTCATCATCATACCTATCATCGAGTTTGATATAATACTCGGTATGGATTGGATTTCGGACCATGATGTGATGATTTATTGTAAGAAGAAGGAGGATACAATTTTTGATGATGATGATAAGGAACACCATATCTTTAGAGCAGAATCATCCCCACCAAATTCTTATCTAGATACACCCCCAATAGGTCAACTAAATTCAATTATTGGGGAGGAAGAGAATGAAGTGATTATGGGTGAGGAAAGGAATGTTAAAATAAAGGATGTACCTGTTGTTAATGAATATGTAGATGTGTTTCATGAAGATTTACCTAGACATCCTCTTGAACGAGAAGTTGAGTTTTCCATTGATTTAATTCTTGGATCAAGGTTTATATCGAAGACCCCCTTTAGAATGGCCACTATGGAATTAGTTTATCTAAAGAAACAACTAGAGGAATTGAGTAATAAGGGATTTATTCACCCTAGTGTTACTCCATAGGGAGACCCTGTTCTTTTTTTAAAAAGAAAGATGGATCTATGATTTTATGTATCGACAATAGGGAGATCAATGCTATAACAATAAATAACAAGTATCCCCTACCTCGCATTGATGATTTATTTGACCTACTTCATGGAGATCAATACTTTTCAAAAATTGACCTTCGGTTTGGATACCATCAGTTGTGTGTGAAGATGGAAGACATTCCGAAGACAGCATTTCGAACCAGGTACGGACATTACAAGTTTACAATAATTCCTTTTGGATTTACTAATGCACCCTCTATATTCATGGATATAATGAATAGTGTTTTCAAGGAATATCTCGATGAATTTGTGGTGGTATTTATTGATGATATCTTGGTATACTCTAAAAGCTAATAAGATCATGAAAATCACTTGCGCATTATCCTGAATACTCTGAGAAGACATGAATTATATGTGAAGTTTAGTAAGTGTGAATTATGGCTTCAGGATATTTCTTTTCTTTTCCATATTTTCTCTAAATATGGAATCTATGTTGATCCTTCTAAGACCAAGGCAATCCAAGAATGGCCTGCACCAACGAGTATAACTGAAGTACGCAGTTTTATTGGTTTAGCATGTTATTATCGACGTTTCTTCATGAATTTTTCCTGGTTGGCTAACCCATTAAAAAAGCTCACACGTAAAGGGGTTAAATTTTTTTTGGAAAAAAAGAGTGTGAATCATGTTTCTAAGAACTGAAGAGAATATTAGTCAATGCTGCTATATTTAATCTACCATCGGGGAATGATGAGTTCATTATTTATAGAGATGCATCGAAGAAAGGACATGGTTGTGTCCTTATGCAGAATGATAGGGTTATTGCCTATGCATCACGACAGTTGAAAATTAATGAGAAAAACTATGCTACTCATGATCTTCAGTTAGCAGCTGTGATATTTGCTTTGAATATATGGAGACACTACCTCTATGGTAAAAATGTGATATTTATACTGATCACAAGATTTTGATGTATATTTTTCACAAAAATAACTCAACATGAGGCAAAGGAGATGGCTTGAATTACTCAAGGATTATGATTGCACGATACATTACCACGCGGGGAAGGAAAAAAAGGTGGATGATGCTTTGAGTAGAAAAGATCATGGAGTTTTGAACAATATGAGAATTTAAAGGGATCCAATTTTCATGGATCTCATGAAGATAGACATGGGAATAACCATGGAAGGTGAAACATCAATGCTTTTTCAAATGGTTTCCAAACCATCTTTACTAGAAAGGATAAAGAGTTCTTAGACCGGTGATGAAGAGTTTCAAAAGAAGATTAAAGCTGTGAATGATGGAATTTTGAGAGACTTTTTGTATGAAGATGGAATTCTGAAATTTGGGAAGAGACTTTGTGTTCCTTATATACCTGATCTAAAAAGGGAATTTTTGGATGATGCTTATAGTTCTAATTTCTCTATACATACTGGGAGCACCAAAATGTATAGAGATTTGAAAGAACATTTTGGTGGGACAAAATGAAGAAGGAGATTTCTGATTTTGTGTCAAGATGTATGGTTTGTCAACAAGTGAAAGATGGAAAGAAATAGCCTAGAGGAGTATTGTAACCTCTTCCCATACCAGAGTGGAAATGGGATAAAATTACGATGGACTTTGTCATGGGGCTACCAAAGACTCCTTGAAGGAATGATACAATATGTGTTATTATTGATTGTCTTACCAAGTCAGCACATTTAATTTCTAGAAGAGAATATATACCACTAGAACGTCTAGAAATACTATATATTAATGAATTTGTGAGACTTCATGGAGTACCCCTATCGATTGTTTCTGATCATGATCCTCTTTTTACTTCAAGATTCTTGAAAAGTCTTCAGAAAGCCCTGGATACTGAACTTCGTTTGAGCATTGCCTACCACCCCTAAACTGATGGACAGTCAGAACGGACTATTCAAACCATAGAAGACATGTTGAGATCTTTCTCACATGACTTTCAGGGTATGTGGGATCAATACTTACCTCAGGTGGAATTTTCCTATAATAATAGCTTTCATTCGAGTATTCAGATGGAACCAAATGAAGCGTTATACAGAAAGAGATGCCTCACACCAACATGTTGGGATGATGTTGGTGAAAGAAAAATTTTAGGCCCAGAATTGGTGGAGGAAACAATGTAAAAGGTAAAGTTAATCCAAAAAAACATCAAAGCAGCTCAAAGTAGGCAGAAGAGATATGCCGATAACTGAATAAAAGATTTGGAATTTCAGGTAGGAGATCATGTTTTATTGAAGGTATCTCCAGGGAAGGGAGTTATAATCTTCGTCAAGAAAGGTAAATTGAGTCCCAGGTATATAGGACCTTTTGAAATTCTATAATGAATTGGGGATATAGCTTACTGTTTGGCAATTCCGCCAAGTCTCTCCAAAGTTCACGATGTGTTCCACGTATCGTTATTGAGAAAATACAAGCCTGACCCAACGCATGTACACACTTATGAGGAAATATAACTAGGAAACCAAATCTATCTTATTGTGAAGAGGCTGTTAAAATTCTTGATACAAGAGATCAAGTGCTGAGAAACCGGACGACTCGTCTGGTAAAAGTTCTATGGAGGAACCATAAGATGGAATAGGCAACTTGGGAACCTGAGGAACTTATGATGAAGAACCACCCAACTCTTTTCATGTGGTAGTATTCTAGAAATTTTGAAGATGATATTATTTGAAGGAGGGGAGAATGTACCACCCCAAGATTCCATGGTACGCTTCTCTTTGAATAATACAGTAGCATGTGTTGTACGCTACTTCGAGTTCTAACACACGTTCCAACCAATCAAACTAGCCGTTATGAATAGTAATACCCACTTTTTAAAATTTTATAAATTTTGCCTCTAAAAATGGAATTAATTTTTGGATTTGAAATATCTAAATTATCCTAGGGTGAAATTTTGGTACTTTTCGGATAACTTTTATATTTTGATGAATAGTGAAAATTACTAAATTTAAATTAAAAACAACTTTTTTAATCAAAATAATTAATAGTGATAAATTATTAATTTGAGTGTTTTAAAGTATATTTAAAATATAATTTTAACATTTAATACAATTTTGGTTATTGGAAATAATTTCACAATTAAACCGGACATAAACAAGTTTCAATCTTTTGATAATTATTATCTCTTAAAAACACGCTTTTTGTTTTAACAACAGGAATTTATTTTAAATTAATTTCTAACACTTCTGTGTTTTGTATTTGGAAAAATGGATTCCATATTTGGAATCAGGATTTCCAAATTTTTTAAATAGGTAACTTTTATTTTTATACATTTTGAATAATTACTTCGGTAAATATTTTATTTTCCATGGTGAAAGGATAAATCCGGTAAATAAGGGTAAAAAATAATATTATAATAATAATAAATTACCCTAAAACGTGTCACAACCTTATTGGTTGATACATTTCCAACCATGGGCATCTTTGAGTTGATTTTAGGACCCCATGGATACACTTGTAAGTGATAAGCACACTTTATATTAATTAAGTTAAAATAAATACAAAAATGACATAAGCATATATCTTTCAGAAAAACAATTTTTACATAGGGTTATATATGCTTTATTTTAGACTATAAATATTCATTATAAAGATAAAAATCTTTCCTATATAATGGTATTTTATTTATAATTTTTAGACATTTAATAATTAATGTTATTTATGACACAATAATGATGCAGTATTTTCCTTATTAAGGAATGAATCAAATAATTGGTATTATAAATGTTAAAATAAATATAATTTGAAATTTTTAATGAAATTCATGAATATTATTGGTTAATATCACATTACAGGATTGCTTAAATTAATTTTCTTCGAACTAATACAGTTTTTAAGAATTTAAAAAAAATTATTGAATAGTTTCAAAATTGACATAAAAGAGTTTAAAACAAATAGTATATTACTAATTCATATTCAATTCCTAAAAATCTATGGTTTGGCCAATAGAATTATATAATGATATGTGTATCATTAATGGACCACTTGGGGGTCTCTTAGATGTATATGTTATGTTTATTAACTATATAATATAAAAATACAAAGTGACATGGTAAATGTCAATCTAATTAACTAAGAGTTAAAACTAAAAGATAAAGTTAATATAATGACCAAAACTTGTCTAAAATCTACTTGTTGAGTGGGTTTAGAACTATACCAACCATAACCTTTAAATAATCTACTTTTTAGCCATTATAAACCGAATATTAATTTTTTATAAAATAATATTTCTAGCTTTTCCAAAGGTGCCCCTCACCCCTATTATAAAAGGGAACCCCCCACACTTCTCACTAATTCACACATTCAAATCCTTTTGACTCATCCAAACCCTATGCAAATACTCCCTCAACTTCCCTCACTTCAACCTAGAGGCATCAGTTTGATCATAAAGCCAACCTAAGGAGCCCTTTTCATCAAATCAAAAGGAAGAACCCGAAGAAGAGGTAATGTTTTCACCCCCCTCTTTCAAGTTCCTTTCTTCTTCCACTTCTTCTTTATTTGTTATTCCAATTATAAAATAACAACTCCAGTATCTTATATATACTTTTATTTTATTATAAACATGGTACAACCATATTCATTATTCTATCCATCCTTTTAATGACATGTAATCATACGTGCGTACGTACGACTTACCATCTCCACATCATGGTGTAATTGTTATTCAAAACATTATTATTTGGATGGGTATAATAATTATGTGTAATTCATGTAAATAATAAATCTAACATGATAATTATTTTGTATATATGATATAATATCCAATTATATAATATTTTAAAATCAAAAGAGTGATATTGTCGCTCGTGCATATGTATGGACTACCCTCTCCACGAACGCGATTAGATTCATTCCCCATCGTATTCATTCAAGTATAATTCTCATTTTATGATTAAAAATTATTTTTAATGACTTGATATCATTCTGGATATGAATAAGATACAACCTATCCATAACAATCGAGACTTATGTAACAAAACATATAAAAGAAAATGAGTATGTTAACACCCAAAACGATGATGATACTAAAATATTATTAAAAAAGCATTATTAGAAGATTATATATGATGTCATGATTATGTATATGATTATTGTATAATTTATTAACAATGTTTTAACTATTATACTTGAGGTTAACTTACTATCTACTAAGAAAAAGTACAAGGTAAGGGTTTATTTCACAATCTCTTCATAATCTGAGGTTGATTATACGTAATTATCTACTGGGACCTTTTTATCAACCACATCCATGTTTCGTAAAAATTTATTTCAAATCATTGTTATTACTTGAACGACTATGGGATAAATTAATTTATACCCTTATTGACTATTTATAAGAATACTATAAAGGAATCATTCTGTCATTTTCCAAACAAGGTCCTTTTTAACATTTTTCGACAGAATTAAGCTAAGAATGTCTTTTTAACTTATACGGTGGGTGCTGCTATTTTCTGCCATTATAAACTCATAGAAGCTTCCCTTACAAGCTTATAAGAATATTTTTAATCTAAATGTTTTATTTTATTGTTATGTGACTTTTAAATTATTTAAAAGAAATAGATGTTTCTCTTAAATAGTTTTGATTTCATATATGTCAATATCCTTTGATGGATTTTAAGATTATTTGATGTTTATTTATTATGATTCAAAACATCCACATTGTATTGATGGTTTTGTAATATGTTTGATTATGGATGTATTATTTTTATACCATTCATGGTTTCTGGAGAAAGTATTGACATTTCATATGCTAATTTTAATACGAATGTTTATGTTATGTATAAACCTATTCATATGGGGAATGCATTTGACTTAATATGTGACAGGTGGAGCCTGTTATAGCTCCTCGAAGCAGAGGTAGATCTCATGAGGAAAACTAGTGTCTTGGAATAGGGAGTTGACAAAATATTATTTGTAGACTTGAAATTAGGCCTTGGCTATGTTGTTATTATAGTCTGTCATTATGCATTCCATCATTATGAAAGTGGTTATTGATATTTCATGCGATTATTCGACTAGTAGAATATCCATGTGAATAAGTAAATAAAATTATTTCATTTTATTTTTTCCATATTATGCTGAAGTTCAAGTTTAAAAGTATTTTGTTTTAATTATACATTGCCTTAAATGTTTATTCTTATTTATGAATGTTTCTGCTATATTGTTATCCTTACTGGGAATCTGAGCTCACCCCTTTCTATGTTTTATTTTTCCCAGGATGTGAAGAAGTATTTTTTAAATGACCTGCAGGGATAGTATGAGGGGATATGAGTGTGGACTATGGAGACTATGTTATTGTAGTTTTCATTTTATGATGTAATGTAAACCTTAAAAATGTATCTAGTGATTACAGGGCTACTAAACTAATCGGTTCATCGAGACTTAATCTCTTGTGATCATGCCAATGTTATGTAATAATGCACAAACTCTGGGTAACTGAGGTCGGGGAATTATAGAAGAAATAGTTTTTTTATTTTTATTAACTAATAAAAACCTTCTAATAAGTAATGTATCCAATTTTTTTGAAGAACATTTTTGGCGTGAAGCTTATCTCTTATCACACGCATTACCTAATAATCATGGATGTATTATAAAGTAGAAAGTTCAAGGGTACTTTTTTTGACCCATTTGATAAATTAGGGAATGTTTATCACCTCACACTAAATCCTAAAGTTGTCACATTGTTGATGAATGGTTATTATATTTTGAAAAAGTGTGATAGGGATACCCTAACTCTTTTAGACACCATTTGATAGATTATATATTGAATATGATGCTGATAAACCTTATAATATCTTTATTCATTATATAGGAATAAATTATAAATTATTTAATAAAATCAATGATTTTAAATTTTCCTTACATTGTAATGAAGGTGTTCAACAATTTCAGAAATGTATTATAGATTTAAAATCATTCATATTCAAAGAAAGAAATATTTAACTAAATAGAGAATAGTCAATTTGTATAATGAAACATATATTTGAATCCAAGTAGAAGAAGTCTTTTGATATGGTGGAATGAATCATGATCTATGTTGAACCAACAAAAAGGAATAAAAATTTAAAAAAGGATAATAAAATCCTCACCACCTAAGGCACAGAAAAAACATAAGACAAATATAGATGATGATTTCAAGAAAAACATATGAAATAAAATTCATAAGAAGACTAGTGATCTTACGTTTGGTCGAGATAAGGTCAATGACTTAAATTTTAAAATACAAAATAAAGAAAAACTAATAGAACATGAGAAGAGAAGGAATATAACGGAGTTAATGGAAGATATAATTGTAGAAACTCTCATAAAATATTTTTATAATGTTTTAGTGAATCCAATTATAATAGTTTTACCTTTATCAGTGGTGAAAAAAGTTAAATAGTAATGACTAGTTCATCATATTAATTATAATATTCCCAATGATGATATGAAGTTTTTAAAAAATTTATTTATTACTTCTATAGTTCAGATAGTTGGAGACATGAGAAATGGATACATGATTTCTGAGGAAATAAGAGTTCCATAATCTAGGATTATTGGCCCTAATAATTGATAAAAATAAATTAGAGAAAGAGATAAGTATATATGTTATTAATATTGGAAAGGTGTTGTTAAAAATGTATGATACATATAAAGGGAATTGGAAAAGGAAGAATAATATGTGTAAGAATTAGAATAATAATAACAATTATAATTATATAACGAAAATATACAGAAAAATATAAAGAATAATAAATAGATATATAATAATAAACTAATAGAAAAATCATAGTTTGAATCATATTAAAAATCTAATAATTTCCCTTCCATGAATCAAGACATCATACATTCAAGAATAAATGTTTCATATCTCCATATAGAATCCCCAGACATAGCTACAATAGTGGAACCAGAAAAAATTTATCTTATTTTTCAATCACTAAAATTGTTAGGTTATTTGATGCACCCATAAAAACATAAGAAGTAAGATTAAAAACATAGAATTTATTAAATTATAAAATATAATAGATGAAGATGTTAATTAAAAAATTAATCTAAAATGATGAAGATATAAAAAATATAAAAATTATAATAATGGTTCTCAAGAGAAATTTAAACCATATGGTAAGATGAAAAATACCAATTGATACTGACTAAAATATGATGAATATCATAAAATGGATGTCATGTGATACCTCAGTGATATTTCATATTCGGTTAATAAATTTTATACTCATGTCATAGATAATGATATGTTAGAATAATAGTTAAAATACATAACATATAACTGGATTGAATAATTAGAAAAAAAATTTCATAAGATGGATTTAGAAACTTGACGACTATGCTAATGTTAAAATGAGTTGTTTCATATGAAGGAATATAATAATAAGAGCATATATGAGGTTGAATGATTAAAATAAAATAATTAGACTCAATCATAAATAGAGGAAACAATTATAAATCATGAATCAAACATCAGTAATGTTTAGAAGGATAATGATGTTTTCCAAAAGATAAAGGTTGTAGTTATAATGTTGTAAAAGAAAGAGAAAACATTAGTTTACATAAGCATACTGTAATATTAGTTTTTTTGAATTAATATTGAATGTGATTTTATTTTTATCCAAACACTATATGTTTGAATGTCATCCAATTTATTTTTGATGTATGTTCATTATATCTTGGATAAATAGTATTTTAATATATAATTGTTTCATATGTTATACTTTTCAAACTTTTTAGATGATTATATACATTCCATGTTATTTTATAAATCATAAAAGGGATATGTTTTAAGAAGAAATTTTATGGGGGGAGTGTTATTAAATGGTATATTTATAAAAAGTGGAGAGTTTGGATAGGGGATATGTCTAAGAGAATTTTTTGGGAGAAGTCTTAAAGGTTTTCTATTGTGTGGAAATAATTATAAATAATTGTTTTACAAAATGGAAAATCTAGTGTGTTATTATTTTCTATCAGATCATAATGAAGTCAAATAACACATAGAGAGTCTATATATAAAATATATCAATATTTTTTTTAAATAACAAAGGGTTAGAAGTATTAAAATCTTATTAGTTTTTCATTTGATGAGTTGTGCATTGTTCATTCCATAAAGGGGGATATGTTGAGTCGAATATTTAGCTTTATAATTAATTGAACATTGTACTAAAAAGTGTTAAAAACATCATATTAATATTTTTAATGAAACATAATATTAAACATTATACACTATATCTGATTTACAGACAATAGTGATGCCCATCAGACTATCAAATAGTTATAATCAGATTTATTGTAATTCTATTTATCATTAAGAATCGAAAGTAGAATTATATATAGATAAAATAAATGATGTGCCATAATGAAATGTTTAGCTATCAAGAATAGGTTCTCAATCATTATAACTTTTCAACATAAAACATTTCTGAGGAAATAAAAACTAACACTAAAATATTATCATTGGTGGATTTCCTATAAATATATAGTCACATGATGAACTGGGAGCTGATGAATTAGAAATTCAAGGAATTTTGTGATAGTTCTATGTGATCATCTAATTCATAGTTAGTGTAATCATTAATAAAATTTATGTTATAAGGAATTAATTTAAGGAATTTAAATTCTATATTAGACTTTGATTTTTCATTCACTTTTCCAAATTAGGGACATACTAAGGGACTCTAGGGATATAATAATTGGTGAGTTAAATCAATTGAATCAAGTCCATCTGGTGAAAGGAATATAGAAACCAATTATCATATACTAGGATTCCAAGGAAATGAAGAAAAATACAATGATCATCATATTTATGGATTTCCTGGTATGTAAAGATAGAACTTTACTGTATGCATAAAAAATATGATATCTTATGTCTCAATTTCGTAATTCATTACCTTTTAAGGGTAAATTTTGAATTATATAATAATGTTTGTATATCTTTATTATTATTATATGACTTTTATCTTGTTTTCACTTATTAATACTTCTATATTTCATTAATATTAGAGAGTTATTTTTTACTCACTTTCTAAATGAACTAATTTATCAGTGTGTTTATTAGACCGATAATGCTATGATATATCAGACAATTACCAGAAACAATTTTTACACTATGATCATCTGATGATTTATTATTTTGAAATTTTTGACATAAGTAGAATTTTGTTTTTATTAGTTTAATTTTTCACTATATTTCACAGCTCATGATGCCATTTGTATACTCATATTATCTATGGTTAACCCCCCATGTTAACCCTTTTGACTACATACATGTTAAAAAATTTTCCAATCTCTAAGGGCCCTGAATGTAATTTAAAAAAATACACGTGAAATATACCTAATAAATTAATCATATCGCAGTCAATATAACATTCTACTTATTTATTATATAGTTTTAATTATTTTTGACAGTTTCAAAATAATATTAACGTAAAATAAAATTTTAATGAATAGTTGTGGATTTTTAATGTATTTGAATCAATATAACAATATAAATAGAATCCAAACAGTTAAAATGTCCATTATAATTAATAATTACCCAGTAAACTTTTTTTTAAACCGTAATTTATTTAAAAAATATTAAATTTTGGGTTTTTTAAATTTATTTATTTGATTTTTAATTTTATTGCACATGCACTGTGTCGGAATTAAGTATGAGTTCAAGGTAGATATACCATATATAAAAATTAAAATAATAAATATAATTTATTCATATTTAATATAAAAATTAAAACCATTCATAACATCTTTTTATCTCTTTTAAAACACATTACTAATATTAAAAAACGAGAGTGACATTTTATATGAAAATAATATAAAGGCTATAATCAATGTAATATGGTACAAAATTTCTATATTTTGTAAAATGGTATTATTATAATCATAAAAAATTCTTGTATTAAATTTAATTTCTTTTTTTAGGCTCTTTTCTAAACCATAATGTATATTTTGAACCCTATTCAACTTATTATACCCTTTGTTGTAGTGATAAATTTTTAACAGGATTACTATTAATTATGGCTAAAAATTTAAATAAATTTATAAAAGAATTTTAATATGATTATTACAAATATGAAATTAATTTTATATGATTTAAATATCATAAGTTGTGAAAACTAGTTTTGCAATAATGGTACGAAACCCATTAAAAATTATTTTACATAAAAATATCCATTTTAAGAATAAAAATGATTTTGTAATAGAATAATATATAATAATGACTTTTTCTAGATTCCTTACATTAATTTTAATTAATTGTAAATAATTTTATTTTAATAAAAATTTCTACTAGAATGTCAATTTTCAATCACTTTTTTAGAAATGATTTTTTAAAAATGTACTTTTATTTTCTCTCTAGAAAAAAAAAATCAATCATTTCATAGAAATAACAAAAATGCAATATAAGATATAATTGATAGTATGTTGTCCAATATTATTTCAATTTAATCTAATTAATTTTTTAAATTTCTTAAATTTAATTTTTAAATGAAAAAAATGTTATATAGACAATATATTTTTACAAAAAATGACCATTTCATACATTTAGTGGTTTTATCCTTATTTTATTCAATTTTAATTTCTAAAAAATGAGTCTTTAATTTCTTATGACCAAATCAATAAATTTTAATATAGATAAAATTTCAACATATATATCAGAATGATTTTTAAACTTATTCATTCATGTTAAAACAATGTTTAGCTTATACCGATTATACATATGTAATGATATTTAAATAGTACAATATAGTTTATTTAATATCTATGTTGTCTGGAAAACATGATATCAAATAAACATAAAAATATTTGGGTATTTAATGAAATTAATTTATTTTTGTTAATCATTATAGTTTAAAAATATTTTATTACATAAATTATATGTTATATAATATGTGTTAACATTCTTATTTTCTTAGGAATGAGTTTTTAAATATTATGTGTTATGTCTCATGTTTTAATTGGTAGTGAACTACTAATTTATAGATAAATTACGAGTTAATGGAATATAAACAACATGAAAAAATTGATGGATTTTAATAGATGGAAATATGTTATACTATATATATTATAACTTTTTAATTATAACCTATTCAATAAAAACCCTTATAATTTTTAGAATTCTCATTGTTTTTATAAAAAAAAATAAAAATTCTTTTGTTTTTAAATCTATAAATTTATGTAGGATATTATAGCTCATGGAATAACTTAAACCATTATGGATATCTATTATAAATTATTATTTTAAAATATATACATGTTTAGTTAAATATTAATTATCAAATTATTTATTCATATCGTTATTCTACTATACGGGTAGGGTATTAAATTCATTTATTGATAATAAAACAGATACATTGAAATATAAATGGTTGGGATATGATTTTTTACAACAATACAAAAATTCATCAAAATGAATCTTTCTATAGTATATTTATTATGTTTTTTAAATTTTGAACATATTTGAGAACAAATAAAATATTATAAAATCAATTTCAACAATTAAGGTAATAAATGAAATGTGAGGAACAAAGAATTTAGTTCCATGTGATGAAAGACCGTGATTTCCAATAGCTTTCTTTTGAGATTTAATAGTCATATTTATTATAATATTATCATTATATCTATAAAATTTATAGAAAATAAATATTTTAATTTGAGAATTTAAAATATTGGTCCTTAATTTGAATCAACTAGTGAATTTATTCTTTATTTCATTGTAAATGAATTTAATCTCTTTGATAACATATGATGTATGCAACATTTAGTTTAATCAAAGAATGGTAATATATTATTTAGAGATATCCATATATCATAGAAATTAAGTTTTTGGGTATTAATATAACTATCTATATTATGAAAATTATGGTTATACATTGATTTTAAATAAATTAATAATTAATTTAATGAAATAAGATTTTTATATATATATATTTTTGTAAAAGGTCGTTTTATCGCGCTTTGAAAAAAATATGTAAAATTAATTTTTACCAAATTTTGAAAGTTTATGTGATAAAATTTTCGTTATTTTCTGAATTAGAAAATTAAAATTATCTTTTTTTAGTACATTAATAAATTGTATAATTTTTAGATGAATAGTAAAGATACTGAATTTGGTTAAAAATTGTTATTGAGAATAAATTAAAAACCAAATTTATTTTCTATTTGATTTTTTAAGTAATAATATATGAATGATATTAGCATTAATAAAATTTTTATTAGGGTATTCTAATTTATATTTAATTTGATATTAGAACCTTTTATACTTATGATAATTTTCTCTTTGGAAACTGGATTTTTTTGTCTCATCTACAGGTAAAATTTTAAATTTTATTTTTCCTATAATGTGTATTTAATTTTTAAAAAAGTGTTAAATATATATAATTATAATAATTTCTATTATCTAATATGTTCGTCTAAATTTTTACTATTGTGAATAATAATGTATGAAAAAATAATTATGACACTTACGGTGAATGGTTATTTACAAAGGGGTTAAACAAAAATGAAAATGGTTTAAATGAACTAAAAACATATGAAAACCCATTGGATATATATAATTCGTCCCTTTAACTAATAAGAGTGATACATCCCAATTTTTTATGCCTCTTTTATGAAAGAAACATTTTTTTAGTTGATTCTTTATTGAAATTCCTTGTGTGCCCTCTCCCCTCTAATAAAATCCCACCCCCTCCACACACCCTCACACTTACAAAGAAATATTTTCCATAAATACAATAACATAATAGCTTCCCCAATCCTCTAAAAATATGCACAATCATCTTTATTTTTTATAAAGTTCTCTCTTAAAGTGTTTTTCTGTAATCCTAATGAGGTCATTTGAAGAATCAATAATGTTCTTAGACAATTTTTTTTATTCTTCCACATACATAAAATATTATTAAATCATAATATAATAAAAATATTAGTATGTTATATATAATTATATGTTATTATTTAAATATAATAACATATACACGTTTCATTTATGAATAAATGGGGAATGAAAACATCGATTTTGTGTACGGTGAAATACCGACTCATGAACCGATGTAATTGTTTATCCATCAACACCTCTAACAGTTAGATAAAAGGACATATTAAATGAGTAGTTATATATATAATATTTATGATATAATTATACTTATGGAATTATAATATAACTTATACCTATTAAAATTCCATTATTTTTAAATTATGATAACAACAGTCATCTGTACAACTGACTACACCTCACGAAGTGATGTGATTCATTTTTAAATTCAATTTTATATGGAATGAAATAATGGTAAATTTAATAAATATATATGATATATATAAAAATATATAAATTAATTAAAAATAATATATCATATAATTTATTACCCTTTCACCTGTTAAGATAATTATATCCTCGCTCGTGTATATATACGGCCTACCATCTCTATGTAGTAATGCAATTCATTTTCCATGAACAACAATTAATTATGGTTATTTTAATGTATAGAATGAGTAAATAAGAGATTTTCAAAAAAATTATCAGTATTTATATAATATATTTATATCCTATGTACAATAATAAAAGTTTAACGGCAAAAGGCATGTGAGAAAAATTACAATTAACATGACAAACAATTAAAATAATAAAATATAATCAACAAAATGTTTGTAAATGTTATAAAAAGATAGTATATGAATTTTTATAATTTATAATATTAAATTTATAACATAATTAAAACTATTATATATGAACTCATAACTATCTTAACAAATGATTAGCATGCGTTAAGGGATTTCGTCACAATTTCCATTCCATTGAGACATTATTTCTTAATATGCACCTGTTCGCATTAATGTTTATTATATATATCCTATTTTATTAATTTAATACGAAAAAATATATTTATTGTGATTAATGTTTCTTTTAATGTTTATATTTCAAGGTTTTATAGTTTAAATGTTACCAAATATGTAAAATAGTTATTATACAACCTCACTTTGTTTTTTGATTGTTTACATTATCTTTGATAAAATATATGTCATGTGATCATTTTTAATTTTAAAATAAATTTATATTAAAGATACAAATTATATTTTTATTGTGATTATTAATTCTTAAAACATATACAAATTTTTCATACAGTATTTACTTTTATTGTTTTTTGATTGACTGGGGAAATACTTATAATTCGGTATCATTTACCAAATAAAGATATTTGATGTTAAGGAATATTGATTAATGAATTAAATAAATTATTAATTATATGTTGAATGATTTTTACATGGATTTATTTATGATTACCAGTTATAGATATCCCCTCTATGCATCGACTGGTCTCATGTTTCAAATCAGTTGGAAAAATAAGATTGGTTTTTACTCAAAGTTTTAATTTATGTTAATTGTTAAAATATATTTTTAATTATATATTTTTATTTATAATTTATTATTATATATTCTAATAATATATAATCCATTTATTATAAATGACACATGGGAGGAAGAATGGTATCACTACTCATGTAAAATATTAATATTTTCATGTTAAGTTGTCCGATATTGGTAGTATTGGAACTTATTAGATCATTTATACATTTGTGAATATTAATCGGGTTATAGAAAATAATTTGTTGGATTAAGATACATATTTTATAGTGTGATTATATTGTATTGGATACCTTAATGAGATATAATCCCACAATTTTTTTTGGAATAGATAATACAATGGTAGATGAGTAATGGATTATGTCTATTGAGACGATATTTGTTTCCTTAAAATGCGATTAAATATAAAAAGTTACACATGCAGTATATTTTCCTAAATTTGATATCAGTCAATAATGTTCATTTATCTAAAATACTAGAGAGGTAGAGGAAATAGAAAACATGTCATGGAATAATTTTAACTATCTATACGTAAAAAAATATTTCTCTTGTGATCAATGAATTAAAATAAAGATAATGTTCATAAAATTAAATAAATACGAAAAATAAATTTTTAATGAGTGTGAGGATACCATTACAATCCTATATAGGTATTCTATGGATTAAAAATGAAACATATTATAGAAGATCATCCATTTCATTTAAGAGATTTATTCATATATCCAAAGGGATCTAGTTACTCAAACATTTTCATAGTATGATGAAATAGATTTATTGTCAAATAAAATTGGGAATTAATTTTAATAATCTTATCTGTTCAAGGGAAATCAATAAAATAATTGGTTGAATAAGAACAAAGATACCAAGAATTCATCAATGAATAAATATATAATATTGAAATTTATTTTTGGTGAAATCAATGTATTGAATCATCAATTGAAATTCTAAAAGGGCATTAAAGTTATTTTTAAGTGTGGAGATAAGAGCCATGAGGATAAACAATATAATGTGAATAAATAAAATATTCATATTCATAGTTTTAGAATATTATTATGGGGATCTATGAAAATGAATTCCCCATGAATAAATAGAATCTACCATAAAATAATTCATGTAAATAAGTTAATGATTATGAGATCGTAACAACTGAGTTCGATGTTTCTAAACATGGGGTGATAGTTACATTAATGATAGCGTAAAATTTATATAATTCTTTATTTAATTTAGGATCCTCACACTCTTTTATATCATACATGATTTTAATTAAATTATATATTTCCATATCAAATTAATAATTGATTTTATAGACAAAACACATATCAGACGATTCATTGCAAAAAGGATGTGTCTGGAATCCCCCATCATGACACATAAATGTGTTATTAATTGAATTATTATCATACCTATTAGTGATTTCGACATAATCCTTGGTATATAATGAATTTTAAATTTTAGTTCATACATTTATTGAACTAAGAAATAAATTATGATTCATGATACATACATAAAGTTCCTTATATTTATAAAATTTGAATAATCACCAGAGGCATGTCTAAATCCACCCCATGATCAAGAAGTTGAGAAAAAATTGATGTATTTCCTATATAATTACCTAAACTTCTCCCAAATCCTTATGATCAGTATTCCATTAATTTAATCCCTAATGCAGTACCACTATCAAATATTCCTTATAGAATGGCCATTGTTAAATTATTTGGTATGAAGAAACTATTATAGGAGTTTAGTGATAATAAATTTATTCTCCATAGTGTTTCACCTTGGGGTTCCCAAGTTCTCTTCATTAATAAAAATGGTGTTTCCATGATGTTCTGCATTTATTATAGTGAAATGAATGGTTTTATGATAATAAATAAGTATTATACGCCTCACATTGATGAATTATTTAATTAACTTTAGGGAGCCCAATATATTTCTAATATCGACTTTCATGATGGGTATCATTAATTGTGAGTAATGAGAGAAGATATTTGGAAAATATCTTTCTACATAATGAATGGAAATTAATATTTTATAGTTTCTCCTTTTATATTTACTTATACACACTCTATTTTTATAAATATAATGAAGAAAATATTGAAGAAATAACTTTATGATATTGTATTAATATTCATTAGTGATATGTTGGTGTATTCCTAAAGTTAGGAGGACTATTTGAATATTATATAGATAATTTTTGAGTCTCTTAGAAGAAATTGTTTATAGGAAATTCAGTAAATGGATTTATATCACATAAACATTTCATTTAATGGATATATTATCTCAATGGATGGAATCCCAGTTGGTCATGTGAAGAAAAAGCTGGTCAGCTAAAGGAAAAAACAAATAAATACAACTGAGGTATTCTGTTTCATTTTTTTGGTATCACACTACAAAAGATTCTTTCAAAATTTGACTTAATTGTATAACTTGTTAACCTAGAATACAAGTAATAGGTTTATTATAATTTGAAAAAATAAATATGAAAAATATTTTGATGAAATGAAGTGGTTATTGGTAAATGATACCATTTTGACCCTATGATCTGGAGGTGAATGGGTTGTCATATATAATGGCACATAAAATAAGGGACATGGATGTTTTCAAATAAAAATTACTATATTAATTCACATGTATCAACATAATTGTTGAATGAAGAATAAAAATATCCAACCCATCATATTGAGTTGGTATCTATAAAATTTTCATTAATGATAAAGAATCATTATCTTTATTGTGATATATAGGTGGTATAAATAGAGCATAAAAGGTAAAATATAAATTCTTACATAAATAGATCAATATGAGAGAATGGTTACGGCCTTACATACTGATCGATTATGATTTTTTGATACAATACCACACAAGGAATGAAAATAAGGTTGTGGATGCATTAAGTATGAAATATCATTCAGTAGTAACATGAATGAGGATTAAGAGAAATTATATGATCACAAACATATAAAATAAGGATATGTGAATTAATAAGTTCGGATAGACAACATGCATTTTTTAAATTATTGTGGAATAATCTTTATATTAAATGTTAAAATTAATCAACATTAAGATTAAATTTTATTGAAGAAAATTCATATTGTGAATTATTGGAAATTATTCGACATAAATTTTTATGGTGGTAAGAAATTATGTGCCTCATCTATACTGGATATAAATAGGGAATTATTGGATGATTCTCCATGATGAAATTTCTATATATACCCTAGTAGCATGCAAATGTATAGGGTTTTGAGGAATCATTTTTACTTGGATAACATGAAAAATGAAATTAATGAATACTTATCAAGATTCTTCGTTTTCATCAAGTTAATGATGATAGTAAACATACTAGTGGATTCATTCAACCTACTGATAATCTTATATAAAATTGGGATTACAATACTATGGACTTCGTCACATGACTTCAAAAACATCTTGAAAGATAGATCCAAAATGAGTTATTGTGGACCACCTAACCAAATATGAACATTTCTTCTCCAGAATTGAACATTTAAAAAAATTTCACCCAAAACAGAACTATATTAATAAAAAATGAAGTTATAATAATTAATGGTGAAACAATTTCAATCGTGTCAAATTGTAATAAATGTGTTTCACTAAAATTATGGAAGAGTCTTTTGAAGGCTCTTAATTTGATATTTCAATTGAGAAATTCCTACCATTGTAAAAAAGATTGACAGTCTAAAATAACTCTTAAATTAATGGAACACATGTTTATTTCATTATTAAATGAATTTCTAGTTACATTTTATTTGTATTAACCATTGGGATAGTTTTCCAATGTTGTTATATTCCATTTTAATAACCAAATTGCATTGTATAAAGAATCATATGAAAATTAATGTCATAATAAAACTTATTGGGATGATATTGGTGAGATGAAACATGTGGGACCAAAAAAATATAAGATACAAAGACAATTTTATAGACAATTCATGACGATATTAATGAAAAAAAATATCGGTAAATGTAAGTAAAACAATCAGAAGAATGATTTTGAATTCCATGGGGGTGATATTGCTTTATTATGTGTTTCTCCAAGGAAGGGTGTCATATGGTTCAATAAAAAAATTAAAATGACCCCAAAGTATATCATACTATTTGAAATAATCGAAGAATTGAATCATTTGAATTAGATTGGTAATGCCACTAAGTCCCTCAAAAGAATATGATGTGTTACATATATAATTATTATGGAAGTACATTCAAGATGTAAAGAATGTGATCACCATTTATGAATTATAATCAAAACCTATTATATCTCAATTTTTAAAACTCATCCAAATTCGTGATATTGTATAGAAATTATTGATGAATAATTCTTCTCAATTGGTAAAGGTACATAGGATAAATCACAAAATAAAGGAAGAAATGAGGGAACAGATGATGTTATGAAGAAGAAGTACCCCATCTCTTAGCATAAAATATCCATTAAATTTTAAAAATGAAATAATTATAGGTGATAATAATGTAACAATCTTTGACATTATTATTTATTCAATTTTAAATAAATTCAATAAATTCAATAAATTTTGATGCATGCAACACTGGGTTTAAATGAAACTTATTATAGTATTATTTTAACAAGAACAATATATAGTAGTTGTTATGTAGGAATTTATTAATACGAATAAGAAAATAACAAAAAAAATTCATCTCTTTATTATTAATAATATAAGTATCATTTGAATTCAAATGAGTTTTTTTGTGAAAATGTCTCTTTCTAAAAGGCAATTTATCCATGATTTTCACAATTAATTTAAAATTAATTTTTACCTATTTTAAAAAAGTATTTTATAAGGTGAACTAAATTATAGAAATTATAATATTAAAATTTTAATTGGGTTAGTTTTTTAAAATTTTCTGAATTATTTCAATTGTTATGAATAGTCAAAAATACTGATTTTTATTGAAAACTGAATATACATTCAAATTTTATAAAAATAATAATTATATTTTATTATTTAAAAATAAAATATTTTCAATTATACTATAATAAATAAAATTTATTTTTATGGATTAAATTTTAGGTTGTATTTTTATACTAAAAATATACGTACTTATGAAAATTTTTACTTTGGGAACCCACTATTTCTTCGCATATATGGGTAAAACATTAAATTGGAATCATCAAATTAAATGAATTAAATTTTATAAAATGGATTCATTAATTGGTATCATAATAATATATAATATCTAATAATATCATCATAATTGTTTACCATTATGAATAGTAAAAGAAGAAAAAATTTAATTACCACCATCAATGTAAATACAAATTTATTTGAGGTGAAACTAAAAAGATAAGGGAAGAATGGCCTTAATACATTTAGAAATCACATTTTCATCCATATGTTGAACTTATAACCACTAAAGGTTTATGATGACCCCTTTTAAGGATTATAGCTTGATAAAACTGTTGTTGTAATTGATTCTTTTCAAAGCTTCCATCTGTTTCATCTCCCCTACTTATCAAATTCAATCCCTCTCCATCACTAATCACACCTAAAAACGTAACTTTCTTTCAGAATATCAAAAAAAATAAATCCCTTACTCCACTAAAAACATAATATATCCCATTTATTTGATCCAAATTCCATCATATAATATATTTTGGAGCTAACCAAAAGTGCACGTCCGAAGAAGAGGTAACATTATTAAATAATCATTTTTATATTATTTATTATTCAAACTTATTAAATTATTATTGAATAATATTAAAATAATAAAAAACATATATCACAGATACTGATATGTTAATATGTTAAATTTATAACCTATATCCCACTCTTATTCTATCTAATAGGAAACTAAATCGGTGATTGTGTGGACGGCGGACTACAACCTCACGAACCAATGTTTCTCATTTTCCATCAAAAACTTTCATGGTCATATATAATGATGGATTTAATTTATATAATATATATGATTAAAATAAACTCTATTAATTATAATATCACATATAACTTCTTATTTTACATTCATTTTAAAATATGATAACGTTTCTTGTGTGTTTGGAGAACTACCACCTACACAAGCGATGTGACTAATTATTCACAAATGATTTAAATGGAATTTAACAAGGATAAAATTAAAAAACCAACATGATATTTATAAAATTATATCAATTTTTTATAATTAATATATCATGGAATTCATGAACATTTCATCCATTAAGTCAATGATAGATTTGCTCGTGCATATGAATGACCCACTTTCTTCATGAGGCTATGTGATTCATTTTTTCATGGAAAAGTTTTAATATTGATTATAATTAAGATTATACTTAGTAAATATTATATTTATAATACAATTATAAAATTTTATATTATTTTTATGTATTCTATGAACATTAAATTTATCATTCAAGAATAAATATGCATTATAAAACAAGGCAGTTTTCACTCAAAACCAGGAAAATAAAGAAATACTACTAACAACAAGTTAGTAATATGATGTAATATGATAATATATGATATTATAATATAATTATGATTCTTTTATAAAATAATAAATATCATAAAACCATTATACAAGAGGGTAAATCCCATTCAACCTAAGGGATGTATGAGGTATATGATTTCATCTAAATTTTCATATTATTGATTCATATTTGTAAATATTCACATATTAAATTTTCTATGTTCTAACACTAATATTTGATTTATTTATCCAGAAAAAAAAATTAATTTTTTATTCCTTTATTTCATTTATACTCTTCAAGGGGGGTCAATTTAAAAGTTATCAAAAATGTAATTTGTTTTTACAGTCTCTATTTCTTTTATGATTAATATATTCTATCGAAACAATCACATTCAAATGAATTATTTACATCAAAGACTAAATTCATATTAAATGTCCATATTTTTTTATTATTTACATGAAAATTTCTGAAACCATATACAATTTTCAAAATATGGTTTTTACCATGAATTTTAGTTCATTAACTAGGGAAATATTGATAAATTTTTATACTGTACTCAACATAGATATTTTATGATAAATAATATTGTTTTTTGAATAAAATTGTTTATTTTTTATATGAGTAATGATTTAGAAATGTATTCATAGGTGGATAATAATTTAAGATATAGCATTTATGTATCAACTATTCTCATGAGACAAAACAATTTTCCAAATCAGATATATTTTTACACATATATTTATACTTCCTTGTGGAAATTCTATGATATAGTGGTATCATGATGTATAAGATCACAATTTCCAATAATTAATTATTTTATTTATATAAAATTACTAAATTATTATTATTGATGATGTTTTTACGTTTATTTTACCCTTTTATTCTTATAATTCGTGTTTTATTGATTTTTTGGAACATTTGTTCAGATAGTTACCTATCTATATTGATTAGGCCTGATTTCCTACTCAAGTCTCAAATTAAATGGAATGTGTTTTCAATTATTTAACTTGACGTATTGAATATTTTTTTTCGTGATAGATTAAACTATATTAAACCATTACCAATCATTTAATACCACCCTTATATTTTTTTATTCAACCAATTTAAAAAGATTAATCATTTGACTGATATTAAAGGATGTTTAGAAACTACTTAATTTATATTATTTTAATTCCATAATATAAAAAAACTATCATGTATGTATCTAGTTACCACAAAATCATAAAAATTTCATTAAATTTTTCTTTTACCTTGAGTATCCTTGCCAATTTAAAAAATTAGACACCATATATAGGTTACAAGGGTTAGTTTAAATGCATTAGAAACTCTCCACTCTTATTTTGATGAATTTATTTTAGAAACATTTAGTTAGATAGTTGGATTTTAATTTTAATGTGATAATTTAGTTCTAAATGTGCATTAAATTAAATATACATAGAAATCGATCTCTAATTATGATAAAACTCTAGAAAAATGGTCGATTGTTCATTTGTTACATGTGGTATTAATCCTCATGTCATTCTAATGTGTGGTTTGTCTTGTATTGTTGAAAGTTAATGTTTTCAATTTAAAGTAAATATTTTATATCAAATAATCTCTCACATGAATAAAATTGACAATTTGACCTTGGATTAAAATTCCCAGAACATCAATGTAAATTAAGAAAAAATTACAATAAATCAAATATCAAAAAATTAAATTCATTTATTTTCTACTTTTAATGATTATAAAAAGCTAAGATTTATATATATTTAACAATTAATTAGTTATCATTATTAAATACATGTCTGTATATGAAATATTTTTTTATTTAAAATTAAATATCACATATAAATATTTGATAACACATACAATGACCAGAATTATTTAATTTTATATCCATAATAATCAAATAATAAGGATATGTACACTTTATAAAAAATTAAAGGATAATAAATGAAAATAAAAAACTAAATTTATTTTCTCTATCCATATGATTATTTTTTCATGAATTATCCCAAACATGAACAACATTGTATGAAAGAAAACATTATGTATATGATAAAAATATAATAAATTAAGAATTGATAACTTTGAGGTAAAATTGTGTGAATTATAAAATAACGAAGAAAGATATATATATATGAGATATAATGATTATATGACTATTGGAATAATGAATGGCCAATGATATTTCAATTGATATTTTACATAGTAATTTAAAATATGATCGTTTTAAAACACATAATAATTAATATAATCATGAATAACTAAATTATTATACCAGATATAAAATATAAAAAAATTTATTATAAATAATTTAACGTATAATATGTACAAGTTCAAATTTTAAAATTAAATTTTCTTTCTTATTTAGTATATCATTTAATTTTATATTAACATTTAAATACAACAATTTCCTAATTTATAAATTTCTTTTGATTAAAACTTATATTATAAAATGTTAATATTATTTTTAGAATGAAAAAATAAATAAACATCAATCATATAATTATTTAGGAATAATATAACATTGAAATGTAATCACTCATATAAAAAGAGGAAATATTTATTTTAGATATTTTTTATATGATATATTATTTTATTTCATATAAAAAATTCTAATATTAATAATAAATTGAATATATAATGAGATTAAATTTTGGAATAATACTATTTAAATTATTTTTCTAATGATTTTTTCACAACCAACCCTTGTCAGATAACATTATCGAGTCCTAAATATTTTGCGTTCCAACTTTTTTCCAATAGATCTTTGTTTGTGAGGATGGATTTATGGATACCCTATTACATTCTCTCCAAACATTGTGATATACGATAGATTGGATCTATAGTTTATGTGATGAGATATAGTGGTGGTGAGCATAGTAGGATGGGGGAATGAGGTTTATTCCTTTGAGGTTCATGATACAAGTTGTACTATAAATTAGATTAATTGTTTTGGATATGAGATTATTATGATGAGGTGGTTGGTGGTTTTTTCATGGTTTTGGTTGTGGTATGGGCTCAGTAATTCAAATATCTGATGTTGGACACTACAAGTGGTTATAAAAGGTAGGGTTAGAACCAAAACTATATTAGAGTATGGATGTATTGAGCACCAAACATTTAACATCGGGGACTGAGTTACTAAACTCAGTGTGGATGTTTTTGGGAGTTTATTGTTTCAATATATTCATGATATTATGTTATTTCTCTTTGATTTGATAGTATGTGGGGGTGCTTTAGTGAGTGTAGGTGATCGTTGAGATAATCAATGCTTCTATATTCTATTAATTTTTCACTTGAGAATTAATATATCTCTTATACATTTCATGTATATGTTATTTTTGTAATCCTACTATGTTTACATATTATTTTCACCCTAATATATATTAAAGATTTTTTGAAGATTCTTGGGAGAGTTTAGTAACCGGGTTTGATAATACTATCTTGGATGATGTGATTTCCTCTTAATGTACTAGTTAAATGTTTTATTGGTAATTTATTTTGGGATATATATTGTTTTAAAATTATTCATGAATTGTTGGATTATTTTGTAGTTTCGATGATTTATTTTAAGTCGTTGATTAGTGGTGTTTTATATTTTCAATGGATTTATGTGAAAAATTACTCCCATTAGTATGTTTTAATGCCTCATTACAAGACTCAAAATAGGGACTTATTTAAGGTGCAATTTATTGGTTAGTCATGTCCTTTATAAGTCTCAGGTGGGGTTCCAAATGGGTTTGGGTTATGATAGTGAATTTTTAATTTACTTTAAAAGTTGTCTTTTTGTTGAATAGTGAAATATATAGTTTTTTCATGTACCATGAGTTTTATAAAATCATTAAAATATAAAACTGCCTAAATTTATTTAAAACATTTTATGAAATGTAAAATATATTCATGGAGTTATGTTATACATTTTAAAATAATAATATTAATTTAATAAATACTAAATATATTCTCAACACTTAAGTTATATTTTTTTAATTAAAAACTATATTTGATTCATTATAATGAATATAATATCATTTATATTCTATTCAGTTTTGTATGTGTTTAAACTACAATAAGATATCGATTTTATAATAAAAAATATTAAATATTAATGGAATCTATACTACATATAATCGTGTACTAAATTTAAATAAAAATAACTAATATATTCACAGTGATACCTCATCTCATTGACTATATAAAAATTAATTCCCCCTCATTCCACTTTACTCCCAAAAGGTGTTAATATTCCAATTTTTTTCCAAAATTAATCCTTTAACTCTCTTATTAATTTCTAGTATCCCCTCGTTTGAACATATTTACGACCTTTTAAGGCCTAAGACTAAATCAAAAGGAGGTTACTCAAAGGGAAATGTATGTGTTGTCAAGTCTATCTTTCTATACATTATCAGAGAATTTTTTATAATAAATATTTTAGAATTATTATATATTTTATTCTTTAATTATATTTTACACCATGATTTACCATGTTTCCTCATTAATTTATTCTCTTCAGTCACTACTATATCAGAGTAAGTGTAACTAAACCTGTGTTGTAGTAGTTCAATTATCTAATGAACACTTATATAAAATAATTAATCAATAAAATTGAAATTAAAATTGTATTTTATATATCATATTATGATATTTTTAAATAAAAATATTATTTAATTTCACTCTTATTATAAAATATTTTAAATAAAAAAAATTAACTAGAGTGGTTTTATATCACTTATTATAATGATGATGTTTTATTTTTCACTTTTTCTGTTCACAAAAATATCATGTATTGATTTAATGATTTTATTTTACAACATTTATCAAATAATTTCATTTATCTGAATCTATAATTAATAAATATATATTATAATAATAAAATAATATTAACCATTTAAAGTTATATACAACCATATAAATCAATATTATTAATAAAAAATTGTTTCTTTGGGACCATTTTATTTAATATATTGAATCATTTATTTTAATTAATTTTATGTAATTTCCTGAAAATTATGTATATATTTTTTAATTATATGGAACTATTTTGATACCATGAAATATGACGGTGTGCGATTCAAGGGCCCGGAGGGCCCAGAATGATCCGTTGAAGATTTGTTAAATTTTAATTAGAGCTCATAAGCAGTTTTCTGAAAAAAAAAATTGGAATAACTCTTAAACTATTACTCGGATCCGAAATATGAAGGCATTGTTGCACTCAGGATAGCGTTTTTACCCTAGGCATGACTAATGTTCAGTCAGTGTGGGCCTCATATAAGAACACCTAAAAAAGACAGAACAATAAATAAAATTATTAATGAAGTTTATTTTATTTTTCAAATCATTATAAATCACATATGGTAACTCAGATTAAAAATCAAAGACAACCACTAAAATCATGAGGGTATTTTTTTCTTTAGGAATTTACTAACATTTTCCGGAGTAGGTGAGTAGTGAAAGTTAGTTTTTGGCCGTAAATAAAATAAATAAGTGAAACTTATTTTATTGTAAAAACAATAACATTTAAATGGTAACTCAAATCTGAAATATGAGAGTACCATTTGGTTCCTTGGGGTGTGTTTCACATATGCAGAGCCTAACCTCAACTGGCACGGTTCAAGGGTGATACTTAATAATTGTATGACCTTTTTTTCAGGTACGTTCAGTAAACGCGCGAGCGCCATTTTGTAACTTTTGAACTGGTGCTAAGAATTGAAATCTGAGGACATTGTTGAACTTTGAATACCGATATTCGCTTAAGGATACCTTCACCTAAACAGTAGTAGGTTAATAGTGAATGTTATTTTTCAAACTTTTCATGGGTGTGTTAATAGAATTTAAATAAAAAAATATCATTTATTTTATTTTATCGTTGGGAAACCTCCCATTTGAATTCGGTTGTGGGGAGCACCCGAGCATGAAACGTCCCATTATGAAATTAATTGTGGGGACAACCTGACACTTGAAATCCCTCTTTAATTTGTGTGGTGACCCTGGGTTTCTCCCCCGAATTAATTGTGCCAACTTAAACTTAATTGTTGTGCCAAATAAATTAGTTTAATTTATATAATGGTTACCCACCTTTCTCTAGGTTGGGGGAATTGTTGGAATGGAGAGAACTTGGAGGGAGAGATTTAGAGAACACATTCCCCAACAAATGAGATTCTCCATTATAGAACAAGGATGACACTTGAGCCCGGATCAGAGGAATCCTGCAGAAGCGACAAATGTCGATGTCCCCTCCATCGACTTCGTCTTGACCCTCACGTCATTGCCAAGAAATTAGGTATGGGTTTAGATATGTATGATTATTTTTCCCATTTTCTTCTCCTCTAAACGAAGGACGCAGATCAACTCACTAACTTCTTGATCCATGGATGTTTTCTTCTTGTGGGATTAGGAATAATTATTGAAGGTTGAGGTTTGTGTTTATTTATGTTTGAATTTAACTTTTTTTATAATTCATATCCTAAATTCACGACGATAATGGCCAATCGAACATGGCCATCATCTCACACACAAACCTTTCTCATATTTCTTTTTATTCTTCATGCGTTCTTCGTGATTTCTTCAATTGCTAATATTTATTGATGTTGGAAACATGGATTTTTATTATGCATGATATATGGACATGGATCCCTTGATCCACCGATCGCGAATATGAGATTTTTTGATTATTTGGGTTTGTAGAAAATAAGTAGCGGCTCGCGGAAAAAGGAGGTGACCGACACTTGGCAGGCCACGATGGAGGAAGGGCGGCGGGCGTCCGCACCGCCGGTTGTGAATGAGGTTGCGACCTGATAGCCGTGGCAGAGTAGGTTGGCGTCCTACATCCGACCGGCCGCATAGCGGAGCGATGAAGCGCGCCCGCACTGCCGGTGGAGTAGGAGGACGTGGCCGCATGGCCGTAGTGGAGGCTGGAGGGCGGCCGACACCCAGTCAGCCAAAGGTGGACAACAACTCCAATGCACCACTAGAAGGTGAACCATTCGGCTATTCTGGTTGGTCGAGGCATACTTTCATGACCCATCCCTCGGGGCCCGTGTAGTGACTTCTAAAATCGCACCTTCTAAAGGGAAGGGTCTGGCGACTAGCGCCGACATCATATTTTTAAAAAATGGGAAGGCATTGGCTTCATAACATGTAACACACACAACCAAGCACACCACAAGATATGAACTCAAGTAAATTGAAAAGTAAATAGAGTGAGTATAGTATGTAAAATAGGCCAGAATACAAGCCCAACTAAAAATTACACGTACAACTAGAATACAATACAACTGAAGAAAGAGAAAGACAACAACTGGATAATCCTCTAAGGTTCCTACCTGAAGGGTAGGTATAGATCGCCTCCTCAGCACTCCACATCCACCTATCTCCTCTGCATACCGACATGCCATATGGTCCACCTCCAAGCATCGTCTATTCCTGGTACTCTTAGCCTTGATCAATGATGTTTTTCACCCGCAACATACACAATGAGGTGCTGGCACAACCCGTGTAGGGGTGGGAATAACAATACTTTGTAGGGACCCCGAGACCCTCAAGGTCTCACAAATTCACAAAGGACAAACCACAAGCCTGAAATCAAATGTCAACCCTACGTAGTTGTTGGGTCGGAAGCAATACGGGAAGGATGGCAAGAGGGGGGGTGAATTTCCTTTTAAAAAAATATTAACAAATTAAAATCAAAGTTGAAATGTAGCGGAAATAAAAGAGGCAATTACACAAGAAATTGTTAACGGAGTTCGGCCAAAACCCGGCCTACGTCTCCGCTCCCAACTCAACCGTTGAGAGATTCCTACCTCTTGCTTTTCAATGGTTTTAGCAAGAAACCCACTAGGCTTTGAGGTAGCACTGGGACCTATTACAGCTTGCTTTTGGTGGTTAAGCAAGAACCCACTTTCTTTTAATGGTTGAGCTAGAACCCACTAGCCTTCTTACAGGTTAAGGCTAGATCACCTATGACACAATCCTTTTAAAAGGAAAGGCTTGAAGAAACCTCTTCACACCTTAGTGGTGATGTGAAACCCAAAAGAAAGAGGGATGAAGAAAGAGTTTGGGGTTTGTAGGCACAAACCCAATTTTAAAGCTCAAAATAAATAAAACAAGCAAAACCGTATTTGAGGAAGTCTTGGGCGCCTTTGATTGATTGGAGATGTTGAAGGCCGCTTCCAAGCTTCTTTGAAGGAGCTCCTTGGATGTGGAATTTGTTGGAGCACTTGAGGTTCCTTTGAGGGAAGTCGCCGGAGGTTGGCCAATTGATACAAAATATATCTGTTGGCTTCATATATGATCTGGTTGGTGTTCGGGGCTTTCTCAGCCTTTATTTATAGGCATGGAACCCATTGGGGGCCTTCGGAGCCGTTGGAGAAGTCTTCGGAGCCGTTGGAGGCCAAAAGAGAGTTGACTAGTCAAAGCCAACGGCTAGTTTGACTGGGCTACCGGCTGGCCGGTACAGATCCACCGGCTGGCCGGTGCCTTGGAATGTGGAGAGTGCTTCTGCCCAGGAGCCACCGGCTGGCCGGTGAGAAGCCCACCGGCTGGCCGGTGGTGAGATAGTAGGTCTCACTATTCATCTGGGTGCCACCGGCTTGCCGGTGACAGAGCCACCGGCTAACCGGTGGAACCTGGCAGTGAGCAATGCCTCTGCCAGGTCCACCGGCTGGCCGGTGCTATCACACCGGTTGGCCGGTGGACTGAGTTTCAGTCCACTTGATGTTCTTTCTTGGGACAATCCTTTGGCAATCTTTTTCCTATCATTCACAACACTTAAAAACAATGTTAGACAAAAAATAAGGTGATTGTGATCATGAAAATCAAACAACGAGGGGAACGAGAGGTACAACAATCTCCCCCTATTTTGATGATCACAATCACCAAAACAATTAAAGTAAAAACAAAAATGAAAGACATTCTTAGCACGATGAAAAGGATTCTCCCCCAATCAATCAAGAAATTTCTCCCCCTTTGTGATTATCAAAATAGCGTGGGGCATAAAACTTGATTGAGGGAAAAGAGATTTGAAAAACAAGTTGAGATTTGAAAATCAATTGAAATTTTGGAAATTGAAAGATTGAATAACAGTTTGAATTGAAAGTTTTGAATCAAAATTGAAATGAGAATTTTGAACAAAAAATTGAATTGAAAGTTTTGAATCAAAAAACCAATTGAAATTTGAAATTTGAGACCAAATGAAATTTTTGAAATTGAGAGTTTTGAATCAAAAATGAATTGAAAATTTAAATTGAAAAATGAATCAAAAGAGATTTTTAAATTTAAGAAAATTTCTCCCCCTAAATAAAACAAAAGATCATCGGGAAAACGAAACTATTTTTGGCCCGGAGAGACTCGCCAAAAGGGATTTTTCAATCCAAATTTGTTTCATGGCGGGTCTTCTCCTATAAAACTCGTCACTATAGTAAATAGACTTGGGTTGGCCATACCAGGCATTTTTACAATTACACTCATAAATGAGGTGCCCGGGTTTCTTACAATAATTACAAAATTTAAAACAAGAGCTCCCCCTTACAAAAACAGTTGAAGCATGGGAGGAGGAAGCTTGGTTGGTATATCCTAGCCCTTGGGTGGTTCTTGAAATTCGTTGGGAACCAAGAAATTTTGAAAGATTTTGTTCCCCTTGGGTGAATTTGGCTAGGGATTCTCTAAGGTCCTTGATGGTTGATTCCAAAGAATCAACAATTGGGAAATTTTGGATTTTTAGGGAGAGTTCCTCCTTCTCTTTGAGAATTTGTTCTTTTTCGGAGGAATGTTTTTTGAAATTCTTTTATAAAGCAAAAATTTTTGAAGAGAGTTCATTAAAAACCATTTTCAAGTTGGTCTCTAACATGTTGGAGTTCTTCATAAGACAAATGATTAAAAGAATTTGAAGATGAGGACGAGGATGAGGAATCGGAAGAAGTTACCTCGTGAAATGCCATTAGGCATTTAGTACCTTGGTCGCTCGAGGAGGAGGTGGAGGATGAAGAGGCGGTGTCACTCCATGTCGCCTTGAGGACCTTTTTCTTTCCTTTTTCCTTTTGCGTGGCCCGTTTCTTGTTGAGTGGGTAATCGGGCTTGTAATGGCCCTTTTCGCCGCACCCGTAGCATTTCACCTTGGGCTCGGATCTTGCGGTGGGTTCTTGCTTTCGCGCCTTGCGAGATTTCTTCTTCTTGTTGTGCTTCTTCATAAATTTGTGCATTTGGCGGGCGAGATTCTCCATTTCCGAGTCGCCGCTTGATGATGAAGAAGATGAAGATGGTGATGATGAGGAGGAGCTTACTTCTTTTTGTACCTTGAGGGCGATGTTCTTTGGTATCTTGATTGGTGTGCCCTCCTCTTGAGCTTGCCTCCTCATCATGATCTCGTACGTCATTAGGGATCCAATGAGCTCCTCGACCGGCATGTTTTTGACATCCTTAGCTTCTTGGATTGCCGTCACTTTAGGTGCCCATGAGCTCGGAAGGACCCATAGGATCTTTTTCACCATAGTTTCTGCAGAAATATCATCACCAAGGGACTTTCTCCCATTGCAAACATCAGTAAAGCGAGTAAACATTTCATAAATAGATTCATTTGGATGCATGGAGAAAGATTCAAAATCTTGTCGAAACATATCTAACCGAGTATCCTTAACTTTGTTAGTTCCCTCATGAGTTACTTCTAAAAGTTTCCAAATTTCATGTGAGGAGGTGCAAGTAGACACTCGATTGAACTCATTTCTATCTAAGCCGCAATGGAGAGCGTTCATGGCTTTTCCATCAAGCTCAAAATTCTTAATATCGGCGGGGGTCCATTTGGATTCGTCGGGGGAAGACAAAGAATAACCTTGCATGACAATTTTGTAAATAGGATATCCTATGCTTCTTAAAAAAGTGGTCATGCGGGTTTTCCAATAATTATAGTCGGTCCCATCAAAAAATGGAGCCCGACCCAATGAGTAGCCCTCGGGGGCGAAAGAGGTAGATTCCATCAAAAAGGATCTTTAATTTGAAACCGGTTTAGGGAATTATTCAAATACGTCCTCTGATACCAATTGTTGGGTCGGAAGCAATACGGGAAGGATGGCAAGAGGGGGGGTGAATTGCCTTTTAAAAAAAGATTAACAAATTAAAATCAAAGTTGAAATGCAGCGGAAATAAAAGAGGCAATTACACAAGAAATTGTTAATGGAGTTCGGCCAAAACCCGACCTACGTCTCCGCTCCCAACTCAACCGTTGAGAGATTCCTACCGCTCGCTTTTCAATGGTTTTAGCAAGAAACCCACTAGGCTTTGAGGTAGCACTAGGACCTATTACAGCTTGCTTTTGTTGGTTAAGCAAGAACCCACTTGCTTTTAATGGTTGAGCAAGAACCCACTAGCCTTCTTACAGGTGAAGGCTAGCTCACCTATGATACAAGCCTTTTAAAAGGAAAGGCTTGAAGAAACCTCTTCACACCTTAGTGGTGATGTGAAACCCAAAAGAAAGAGGGATGAAGAAAGAGTTTGGGGTTTGTAGGCACAAACCCAATTTTAAAGCTCAAAATAAATAAAACAAGCAAAACCGTATTTGAGGAAGTCTTGGGCGCCTTTGATTGATTGGAGATGTTGAAGGCCGCATCCAAGCTTCTTTGAAGGAGCTCCTTGGATGTGGAAGTTGTTGGAGCACTTGAGGTTCCTTTGAGGGAAGTCGCCGGAGGTTGGCCAATTGATACAAAATATGTCTGTTGGCTTCGTATATGATCCGGTTGGTGTCCGGGGCTTCCTCAGCCTTTATTTATAGGCCTGGAACCCATTGGGGGCCTTCGGAGCCGTTGGAGAAGTCTTCGGAGCCGTTGGAGGCCAAAAGAGAGTTGACTGGTCAAAGCCAACGGCTAGTTTGACTGGGCTACCGGCTGGCCGGTACAGATCCACCGGCTTGCCGGTGCCTTGGAATGTGGAGAGTGCTTCTACCCAGGAGCCACCGGCTGGCCGGTGAGAAGCCCACCGGCTGGCCGGTGGTGAGACAGTAGGTCTCACTATTCATCTGGGTGCCACCGGCTGGCCGGTGACAGAGCCACCGGCTGACCGGTGGAACCTGGCAGTGAGCAATGCCTCTGCCAGGTCCACCAGCTGGCCGGTGCTATCACACCGGTTGGCCGGTGGACTGAGTTTCAGTCCACTTGATGTTCTTTCTTGGGCCAATCCTTTGGAAATCTTTTGCCTATCATTCACAACACTTAAAAACTATGTTAGACAAAAAATAAAGTGATTGTGATCATGAAAATCAAACAACGAGGGGAACGAGAGGTACAACAATCTCCCCCTATTTTGATGATCACAATCACCAAAACAATTAAAGTAAAAACAAAAATGAAAGACATGCTTAGCACGATGAAAAGGATTCTTCCCCAATCAATCAAGAAATTTCTCCCCCTTTGTGATTATCAAAATAGCGTGGGGCATAAAACTTGATTGAGGGAAAAGAGATTTGAAAAACAAGTTGAGATTTGAAAATCTATTGAAATTTTGGAAATTGAAAGATTGAATAACAGTTTGAATTGGAAGTTTTGAATCAAAATTGAAATGAGAATTTTGAACCAAAAATTGAATTGAAAGTTTTGAATCAAAAAACCAATTTAAATTTGAAATTTGAGACCAAATGAAATTTTTGAAATTGAGAGTTTTGAATCAAAAATGAATTGAAAATTTAAATTGAAAAATGAATCAAAAGAGATTTTTAAATTTAAGAAAATTTCTCCCCCTAAATAAAACAAAAGATCATCGGGAAAACGAAACTATTTTTGGCCCGGAGAGACTCGCCAAAAGGGATTTTTCAATCCAAATTTGTTTCATGGCGGGTCTTCTCCTATAAAACTCGTCACTATAGTAAATAGACTTGGGTTGGCCATATCGGGCATTTTTACAATTACACTCATATATGAGGTGCCCGGGTTTCTTACAATAATTACAAAATTTAAAACAAGATCTCCCCCTTACAAAAACAGTTGAAGCATGGGAGGAGGAAGCTTGGTTGGTATATCCTAGCCCTTGGGTGGTTCTTGAAATTCGTTGGGAACCAAGAAATTTTGAAAGATTTTGTTCCCCTTGGGTGAATTTGGCTAGGGATTCTCTAAGGTCCTTGATGGTTGATTCCAAAGAATCAACATTTGGGAAATTTTGGATTTTTAGGGAGAGTTCCTCCTTCTCTTTGAGAAGTTGTTCTTTTTCGGAGGAAAGTTTTTTGAAATTCTTTTTTAAAGCAACAAATTTTGAAGAGAGTTCATGAAAACCATTTTCAAGTTGGTCTCTAACATGTTGGAGTTCTTCATAAGACAAATGATTAAAAGAATTTGAAGATGAGTATGAGGATGAGGAATCGGAAGAAGTTACCTCGTGAAATGCCATTAGGCATTTAGTACATTGGTCGCTCGAGGAGGAGGTGGAGGATGAAGAGGAGGTGTCACTCCATGTCGCCTTGAGGACCTATTTCTTTCCTTTTTCCTTTTGCGTGGCCCGTTTCTTGTTGAGTGGGCAATCGGGCTTGTAATTGCCCTTTTCACCGCACCCGTAGCATTTCACCTTGGGCTCGGATCTTGCGGTGGGTTCTTGCTTTCACGCCTTGCGAGATTTCTTCTTCTTCTTGTGCTTCTTCATAAATTTGTGCATTTGGCGGGCGAGATTCTCCATTTCTGAGTCGCCGCTTGATGATGAAGAAGATGAAGATGGTGATGATGAGGAGGAGCTTACTTCTTTTTGTACCTTGAGGGCGATGTTCTTTGGTGTCTTGATTGGTGTGCCCTCCTTTTGATCTTTCCTCCTCATCGTGATCTCGTACGTCATTAGGGATCCAATGAGCTCCTCGACCGGCATGTTTTTGACATCCTTAGCTTCTTGGATTGCCGTCACTTTAGGTGCCCATGAGCTCGGAAGGACCCATAGGATCTTTTTCACCATAGTTTCTGCATAAATATCATCACCAAGGGACTTTCTCCCATTGCAAACATCAGTAAAGCGAGTAAACATTTCAGAAATAGATTCATTTGGATGCATGGAGAAAGATTCAAAATCTTGTGGAAACATATCTAACCGAGTATCCTTAACTTTGTTAGTGCCCTCATGAGTTACTTCTAAAAGTTTCCAAATTTCATGTGAGGAGGTGCAAGTAGACACTCGATTGAACTCATTTCTATCTAAGCCGCAATGGAGAGCGTTCATGGCTTTCCCATCAAGCTCAAAATTCATAATATCGGCGGGGGTCCATTTGGATTCGTCGGGGGAAGACAAAGAATAACCTTGCATGACAATTTTGTAAATAGGATATCCTATGCTTCTTAAAAAAGTGGTCATGCGGGTTTTCCACTAATTATAGTCGGCCCCATAAAAAAATGGAGCCCGACCCAATGAGTAGCCCTCGGGGGCGAAAGAGGTAGATGCCATCAAAAAGGATCTTTAATTTGAAACCGGTTTAGGGAATTATTCAAATACGTGCTCTGATACCAATTGTTGGGTCGGAAGCAATACGGGAAGGATGGCAAGAGGGGGGGTGAATTGCCTTTTAAAAAAAGATTAACAAATTAAAATCAAAGTTGAAATGCAGCGGAAATAAAAGAGGCAATTACACAAGAAATTGTTAACGGAGTTCGGCCAAAACCCGGCCTACGTCTCCGCTCCCAACTCAACCGTTGAGAGATTCCTACCGCTTGCTTTTCAATGGTTTTAGCAAGAAACCCACTAGGCTTTGAGGTAGCACTAAGACCTATTACAGCTTGCTTTTGGTGGTTAAGCAAGAACCCACTTGCTTTTAATGGTTGAGCAAGAACCCACTAGCCTTCTTACAGGTGAAGGCTAGCTCACCTATGACACAAGCCTTTTAAAAGGAAAGGCTTGAAGAAACCTCTTCACACCTTAGTGGTGATGTGAAACCCAAAAGAAAGAGGGATGAAGAAAGAGTTTGGGGTTTGTAGGCACAAACCCAATTTTAAAGATCAAAATAAATAAAACAAGAAAAACCGTATTTGAGGAAGTCTTGGGCGCCTTTGATTGATTGGAGATGTTGAAGGCCGCTTCCAAGCTTCTTTGAAGGAGCTCCTTGGATGTGGAAGTTGTTGGAGCACTTGAGGTTCCTTTGAGGGAAGTCGCCGGAGGTTGGCCAATTGATACAAAATATGTCTGTTGGCTTCGTATATGATCCGGTTGGTGTCCGGGGCTTCCTCAGCCTTTATTTATAGGCATGGAACCCATTGGGGGCCTTCGGAGCCGTTGGAGAAGTATTCGGAGCCGTTGGAGGCCAAAAGAGAGTTGACTGGTCAAAGCCAACGACTAGTTTGACTGGGCTACCGGCTGGCCGGTACAGATCCACCGGCTGGCCGGTGCCTTGGAATGTGGAGAGTGCTTCTGCCCAGGAGCCACCGGTTGGCCGGTGAGAAGCCCACCGGCTGGCCGGTGGTGAGACAGTAGGTCTCACTATTCATCTGGGTGCCACCGGATGGCCGGTGACAGAGCCACCGGCTGACCGGTGGAACCTGGCAGTGAGCAATGCCTCTGCCAGGTCCACCGGCTGGCCGGTGCTATCACACCGATTGGCCGGTGGACTGAGTTTCAGTCCACTTGATGTTCTTTCTTGGGCCAATCCTTTGGCAATCTTTTTCCTATCATTCACAACACTTAAAAACAATGTTAGACAAAAAATAAGGTGATTGTGATCATGAAAATCAAACAACGAGGGGAACGGGATGTACAACAGTAGTTATATGACCATACATATACTTATTTCATCAAGTAAACCCATCTCAATCATGAGGAAATCACAGATTCCAACTCTAATGTTGGAAGCTCAACTGTTCCACGAAGGAAAGAATACCACAAATGTAAGTACCCCATAGGTACGTCACACCGAAGAATACCACCAAGGTATTACCATGATGAAATGTACCACACAGGTACATACTCATCTCACACCAGGTATAACATAAGTACAGTAGTATAGATGATTAGATGTAACTACTGAATCATCATTCTCTATTAATAGGTAGACAAACACATGATCGCTTGGTGTTGACCCACACAGGATCACTAGGTGTTGACCCACACATGATCACAAGTTTCTGACCCGCACAAGATCCTTAAGTTTACACCCACTTATGATCGCATGGTCCTGACCCACACAAGATCACTAAGTGCTGACCCACACAGGATCACAAGGTGTTGACCCACACAGGATCTCTAGGTACTGACCCACACAGGATTTCAACGTGCTAACCCACACTAAATCGCTCTAAGTTGTAACCCACATAGTATTTCACTACATACCTCACGTCATAGCTAGCTACTGGTTTCTCGCACTATGCTCTCTCATATCTGAGAGGATTCGCTACACAAGCTACTGGTCGATAATCCACCTACAACTAAGTCCCACGAACAAGTATCTCAATGTTCCGCCATGTCATAGGGGTCTCAACGCAATAGGAAATGCATCATTCAGATTCCAGGTCTATGAGTTATTAGTAATTTTGTCCCAAGGGCGCGGTTGGAATTGTGCTCGATCCAACATGACCGTTCCACGACTTTATCCAAAACTTCAATGTGTTATACCAAAGGGAACATCTCTCTCCATGGTTTCTGGCACCCCTGATTGTACTTAGAACGGATGTTCGGTGCCAAAGTCATGGCCCAAGTAAAGTATAGTGTAGTATATGGTTCGGGTCCTGTCCGACTCGATTAGACCGACCCGACCCACTAGGTCCGGTTTGGCCCGAAAGGCCGTGAGGCCACGGGGTGCCAGGGAGGTGCATGACAGCTTGTCCTCGAGGGTGTTGTGATGGACCATGGAGGCTCGGCCGCAAGGGTGGCACAAGTGTGCGGGGCGGCTCAGCCGCGGGAGGTGTCATGAGGGCATGGGTCCGCAGGGTGGCTCGGCCAGAGTGGGTGTCGTGAGGGTGCAAGGCCTCATGGTGACTCTGCTGGAGGGGCTCGGTCGGGAGGGTGGAGGCTGCGGGGTGGCTTGGTCGGGGCTGCTTGGCTGGGAGGCCAAAGGCTGTCGGTGTCACCAGGATGCTCAGTCGGGGCGGTGAGGCGAGCCTGCGGGGCAGGGCGGCAAATCAGTGTGCCGGTGATGGCTGTAGACCGCGGAGCACCGCGAGGCGGGAAGGCTACGGGGTGGCGGGGTGTCATGCCTTGGTCAACGGATCTCAAGTTCCACTGGTGACAATCACAGGCACCAGTATCCATCACCAAAGTCGCTATCATTCATCGCAAAGGATACACCATTTAAGAAGAACAACAGTGGGGTCGGGCCATGTTTGTGTGTCCCACACCCTCCACATTATAGCAGAAGCAATCAGCTCAACATGAACAAGAATATCAAGAATGGTTAAAGGAAATTAATTCCAACACTCTCCATATATCCTTCTGCAATTTTTATTCCCATCCTGCAAAAGAAAACATCCAGGGATCAACTTGATAGTGAGTTGATCCACGTTCTTTTTTTAGAAGGGAAGAACATGGGAATATAATCAAAATCGAATTAAACCCCTAGTTCATTCATTTGTTGTAGTCGGCGATGTGGAGAGAATGGTCGTCGATTGAAGACGTCCAACATTGGAGGATGTCCCAAGGAAGAAGTCAAAGTTGTGTGTTTTCATTCTTAATTGGGGGAACGTTCTTCGGGGAAGATGTTATTTGTTGGAGAAGTGTAATCCTCCCAATATTTCTCCTCTACCAATTACACCAAATTTCAAATTATCCAACTTTTGATATGTTTCCACAATTTAATTTTTGACATAATTTACATTGTCTCCACTTAGTTAATTTATCTAGATTTCACAAAATTAGTTAAATGGGGTGGAACCATTAATGTGGGACATGTTTAAAAGTCTTCTCCACACATAAGAGGGAATTAAAGGGGGTTTAGCCCTAGGTTGTCCCCACCACCCTAACCTCTCATGGGAGGCTTATGCTTGGTGGTCCCCACCTCCATAACCTCTCATTGGAGGTTTTAGTTCAGTGGTCCCCACTTGTGAAACATCCACATGGGAGTTTCAAAGGAAAATATAAATAAAATGTTACACCATATTATTTTATTTTATTATTTCATGAATAAGTGAAAAACTAACTTCCAACCTTGTCCTACAACAATTGAGGTGAAGGACTCTATAATCGAATTTCGGTGCTTCGAGTTCAATGGTGTCCTCAGATTTAAATTCTAAGCACCTTTTCAAAAGATACAAAAACCCACTAGCACGTTTTCTGAACATACACGAAAAAAGATCCGAAATTCATTCTGAGCACACCGAGCATCGGAATCACACACCTTCAATTTTCACAGACTCGTAAAATTTCCATTTAACTTAAAAAATTACATGGAAATTCCAGTTCTTTACATAATGCCCACCTCAGGGCTTTACGTCCCCATAAGCCACAACTAAAACTAAGGGAACAAGTGGGGGTACTGAGTATGCATATGAGCCTCCTGCTCCCATTTTCACTCCTAGAGATTCATGTACTAACAGAGAACGCGCACCACATTTATTGACTGTCCACAAAGGAACCGCTCCTATCGTTCCTTAATCAAAACTGGAACCTTCGTAGAAGTCGCCCGATTATTGATGTCCAGCTTTCCATGGTTGATTATGTGAGAAGGGTCGTTCATGTATCTCCTCAGCTGGGATACATGGAAGACGTCATGCACCCGGTTCAACTGAGGTAGAAGAGTTGAGTGGAAAGCCATCTCACCAGCTTTGTTGAGGACCTAAAAGGTTAGATGAGCCTCAGAGATAACTTGCCTCCTCATCCAAATCTCTGCAAACCTCGTCGAGGTGAGACTCATAGAGAGATGTGGTTACCATCCTCAAACTCTAGAGGTATCCGTCTCTTTTCTACATAGGGCATATGCATGCTCTGTGCAGTCTTCATCTTCTCCTAGATGATATGCACCTTCTCTGTGGTAGCATGTTCCATCTCTGGTCAGTCCAACACAAAGGTGATCTACAAGGTCACTCATACAATGCCTCAAAATGTGCCATCCTAGTGGTGGATTGATAGATATTGTTTTATGAAAACTTCCCTGAAGGCATGTGATCCTCCCAACTTAGATCGAAGTCGAGGACGCAAGCACACAGCATGACCTCGAGGGTCTGAATGGTCCGATCAGTCTGGCCATCCGTCTGTGGATGGAAGGCAGTGCTCAAGTGATGATGCATCCCGAAAGGTTCCTTCAACTAATTCCATAGTCAAGAAGTAAAACATGCATCACGATCAAAGACAATATTTGAGGGTACTCCATGTAACTGCAAAATATCCTGCAAAAAAAGGTGTCCCATGCTCTCTCTGGATCCCTTCTCTCTGATCGGTAGGAAGTGGGCCGACATGGTGAGTCGGTCGATGATCACCCAAATAGATTCATGTCCCCTTGATGTACGTGGAAGCCCAGTCACAATGTCCATGGATATCCCATCCCACTTCAACTCTGGTACCTCTAAAGGCTGATCCAAGCCTATGGATACCTGATGCTCCACCTTCACATGCTGACATGTGAGGCACTTAGAGACAAACTCTATAACTGATTTCTTTATTCTCGGCCACCATTTTTGTCGTAGGAGATCCTGTTACATCTTCATCACTCCTGGATATACCGCTAGAGGGGATGTGTGGAACTCCCTCATCACTTCTTCCTGAAGCGACACCAGTACCATGGTATGTCCTCTAAGAAGGATGACTAGCTCCCCACATTCCGAAAATCCATCTGGTGCTTGTCCTGTGGTTATCTGATCATGTCAAGCCTCGCAGTCGGTGTCCCCATGTTGCGCCTCGTGGACTCACTAAAGAAGTGGGGGAGTTTCTATAAGAGACTGAAGAAAATACACCACATCCCGATCCACAAAGGATATCTTCAAGGAGTCCAGTTTCTCAATCGCCACACCTAGAAACTGTACACAAGATCTCCAACTGAGTGCATCTACTAAAATGTTCCTCTTCCCTTGAGTATATACTATCTCGAAGTCATTGTCCTGGAGGAACTCAAGACAGCGTCATTGTCTCATGTTCATGTCCTTCTGAGAGAAAATATAACTGAGACTCTTGTGAACTGAGTAGACTATAAAACGTCATCCCATCAGATAGTAACACCACATAATCATGGATAAGACCAAATCTAATAACTCTTGGTCAAGGGTTGCATAGTGATGCTAATGTTGTCTTAGATTTTGAGAACCATAAACGATCACTACTCTCTCCTGCATCAGGACACATCAGATTCTTGTCCTTGATGTGTCGCAGTAAACTACGTAACCTATGCCCTCCTCTGGAAGTCTCAATATGGGGGCACTAGTCAGCCTCTGCCTCAGATTCTGGAAAATCCGTTGGCATATCTCTGACCAAACAAAGGTTTTCCCCTTCTTCGCCAACGCATATAGAGGTTATTCAACTCTGTAGAAATATGGTACAAATCTTAAGTAGTATCTATCCAAACACAGGAAACTTCGTACCTCCGTCACACTCCTGGGTGGCACCCAAGCATGTACTGCATCGATCTTCACTAGATCCACTGCAACTCGAACCTCCTATATGGCATGTACTTTAACGTGAACCTCTCAGATCCAGAACATGAACTTTGAGAGCGTACCATAAAGCTGGATCTCCTATAGTGTGTCCAGAACCCCCTGCAAATGATACGCCTGGTTTTCCTCAGTATCTGAGTAGATCAGAATGTCGTTAATGAAGACTACTACAAATCGATCAAGGTATGACTGAATGATCAAGTTCAGGAGTCCCATGAACACTGTGGGAGTGTGGTAACACCAAATGGCATAACCAGGAACTCGTAATTACAGTACCGACATCTGAAATTCTTGTTATGCACATCCACATCTCATACTTTGAGTAGTGATAACATGATCTGATGTATTTATTCGAGAACCACCATGATCCCTTTATCAAATAAATGATGTCTTCAAACCTTTGGAGTGGGTACTTATTCTTCATGTTCACCTTGTTCAGCTGCCGATAGTCGACACAAAGTCTCATGCTCCCATTTTTCTTCTTGGAGAATATAATCGGGGCTACCCAAGAGGAAGCAGTAGGGCGAATGAATCCCTTCCTTTACAAGTCCTCTAGCTATACTCGTAGCTCAAGAAGCTCCATGGGAGCCATATGATACGCTGGTTTAGATATTGGTTCCATCCTGATGTACAAGTCAAGGTAAAATTCCACCACTCTGCGAGGAGGTAGACCCAGAACATCATCAGGGAAGGAATTCATGTACCGGTCCACCACTATAGGATAACTCAGACTCTCCATATGAACCGCTCAAAGGGTATGTCTAGCCAACTAATTAGTGATTGGATGCACTCTCCTCCAGGTAAGTCCATCCTGTACTGAAGATCCTTCTGTATGACATCGTAAGGCCTCGATACCGCTACATGGAGATCCTAGTCGAAGCTCTCACCTCCTAGAGTAATCTCACACAATCGGCACCAGTGCATAAACATCGAATCTGCTCCCGTATGATTCTCTAGCCGTAAAGATCAATACAACGGCTCTGTCAGATTCTCATTGGTCCGAAAGAGGGAAGTGGAAATAATAGAATGATTAGAACCTGATTCTATAAGTACTGCCGCTAAGGTGGATTAGACACAGATCGTACCTTTTATCTTCTCCGGATCCCCATGATCATGTTTCTCAGCTGCCAAGAGCTGATCTCACCCCTGTCCACCTGCTCCATGCAGTCGGGGTGGACCTCCTGGTGGGGGTGGCAATAAAATCTTGAATCGTCACACACATCCAGCTACACATCCAACTTCTCTGCCATGCCCGCCTTCTCCTTGTGGACATCCTAGGTCGAATCTCTATCTCTGCCTGGGTGGTCCTGCGACTATCTGTTAATCATCCGTATGGCAGGTCGGACAGTCACGAGCCATGTAACCCTGCTCGTTGCATGCATAACATTGTCTGATCCTGGTATGACTGGCTCTGCCTCGGGTTCCCCTCACACCTGACCCAATGTCATGCGGTTGTCGACCTATAGGTCTAGTCCTCTTGGACGTCTGCTTCATCTATTTTCTTGCAGCTGCAGAAGACTTCGCTACGTTATTACTGGTGGTGGGTATTACTGCTGGTGTCTGCTCACCAATAAAAATATCCACTATGAGGGCTCTCTCTAACACCCCCTCATGTGTCGGGATGCTATGAGAAATAATCAAAGCCCCAATATCTCACATGAACCCCTGCACGAAGGTCCAGACCAAGAAAAATGTGTCCCGAACAATATCGATGGAGTTGTGTGAGAGGTTTGTCAACCTCACCGAGTAATGAGACACAGTCATGATTCCATGAAGCAGATGAAGTAGCTCCTAAATTCATACAGCGTGAAGAGTCTCTGGGACAAACTCTTCCCGAAACAGGCTCTCGAAGTTTTCCCGGAGAAGCGTCACCTCATCATGAACATGGCGAATCAAGCTCCACCATCTGCATGCTGCTCCCTGTAGATAGCTGGCAGAATGGATGAACATGAGATCAGCTGGTGTCCCTACTAGTTGGAAGACACTTACTAAAGCCTCCAACCAATCATCAGCTACCTTTGGGTCTATCTCCCCCTGACCCTGGGTGGCCTCTGGTGCTGGAACTCATGAAACATGATCAAGCGGTGGGCACTCTATACTTCTAGGGTTTGTGTCATCGGTGGCCCAATGGGTAATGGTACCGTTGGTGCCTCTACTGGTGCCTTTACTGGAAGAGGGCCCTAAACCAAGGCATCGTCATTCGGTGGGCTGTCAGTGCATACTACTCTCAGAACCCTAGCTGGATATCTTCATAGAGGCATCCAGAAAATAAATAGGTCTGCCACGTTAAATAAGTTATACCCAGTGAGCTGACTCCAAAAGTTCACAAAGAAGACTCTTGGAAACACACATGTAATCAGTGTTTTCGTGTACTGAGTCGGAAATCAGAAGCCAGAGTACTGGTGTATGGATGCGTTAGTCACTACACCAATAATGGATTTCCTAAACTGATAACTACACTCACTACACATTACACTATTTTTGTTAAAATGAATGATCGGAGTCCTATGTTCTATGGTAGAACCAACTCCTTTGATACCAATTTGTCATGACCTGTACCCTGGTGCCCATTTCGTGACTACCTAAAGCCCGCCTTCCATAGGCCAGGGGCTGGTGACTAGCACAAAAAGAGTATTTCTAAAAACTGGGAAGGCATTGCCTTTATAACCTATAACACAAACAACCAAACACACAAAAAGATACAAACATAAGTAAACTAAAAAGTAAACAGGGTGAGTATAGTAAGTAAAAGGGGTCAAAATACAAGCCCAACTGGAAAGTACAAGAACAACCAGAATACAATACAACTGATGAAAGAGAAAGACAGTTACTAGGTCACCCTCCAAGGATCTCTCCTGATGATAAGGTATAGATCACCTCCTCATCACTCCACGTCCACCCATCTCCTATGCATACCGACACGTCGTATAGTCCACGTCCAAGCACCATACAATCCTAGAACTATCAACCTCGATTAGAATTGTCTGTCGCCTGCACTAAACACAATGATGTGCGGGCATAGACCATGAAGGGGTGAGTATAATGCTACTCAGTAGGGACCCTGATACCCTCAAGGTCTCACAAATCCATAAAGGATAATCCAAAAGCATGAAATAATATGTCAACCCTACTTAGCTATATTCCCATACATATACCTAAGTTATCATGTAAACCCATCTCCATCATGAGGAAAACATAGAGTCAAACTCCAAAGCCCCGAGAACAACTGTTCCCTGAAGAATGGAATACCACAAAAGCATGTACCACATAGGTACGCCACACCAAAAAATACAAACAAGGTATTACCATGATGAAAGGTACCACACAGGTACAGACTCAGCTCCCACCAGGTATAACGTAAGTATAGTAGTAGAGATTATTATATGTGACTAGTGAATCATCTTACACAGTTAAGAGGATGACCCATAAAAAATTGCTCGGTGCGGACACACCCAGGATCACTAGGTGCTGACCCACACTGGATCGCAAGGTGTGGACCCACATATGATTTCTAGGTGCTGACCCACACAAGATCGCAAGGTGTGACCCACACAAGATTGCAAGGTGCTAACCCACATAGGATCCCAAGGTGCCGACCCACACAGGATCACTAAGAATTTACCCACATAGGATCGTAAGGTGCTAACCCACATAGGATCGCTCTAAGTGTTGACCCACACAGGATCACTCTACTTTATTCATGTCACATATAGCTACTAGGTTCACGCACTATGCTTACTCATCTTCGAATGGATTCGCTCCACAATCTACTACTCGATAATAAAACTGCCAAGAAGTCCCACGAAGAAGTATCTCAAAGGTTCTCCACATGATAGGAATCTCAACACAACAAACAACCTGTCATTTGTACGCCCAGTTTTTGAATTATTAGCCTTTTTGGGCCAAGGTCCCAGTTGGAATTATGCTCGATTAAACTCGACAATTCCCCAATATTATCCAAAACTTATGTGGGGTATACAAATGGGACCTTCTCGCTCCATGGTTTTTGGCACCACTGACGGTTCGTCAAACGGACATCCGGTGCCAACGTTATATCCCAAGAAATGTATAGGGTCGTATCTGATTTGGGACCGGTCCGACTCTGTCGGAGCGACCCAGCCCGACCCACACTAGGTCGACCCGGCCTGACACTCTGCATCAAGACCGTCCCGCTGGACGGCCCGGCCTATTGGGCCCGGTTCGGCAGGCTGCGAGTTCGGCGAGGCTACGGGGGTATCCTGGGGGAACGTGGTGTCTCGGCCGTGGTGGTGTCGTGGGGGCACGTGGCAGATCGACCGCGGGGGCACCATGGGGGCGCAGGGTGGCTCAGCCGCTAGGGTAGCACAGGGCGTGTGGCTTCTTGGCCACGAGGGGTTCCACAAGGGCGTGAGGATGTGGGGTGGCTCAACTGGAGGGGGTGCAGTGAGGGAGCAGGGTGGCTCGGTCGGAGTGGCTCGGCAGGGAGGGTGGAGGCTGTGGGGCGGCACGACCAGTGCGGCTCGGCTGGGAGGGCAGAGGGTGTGGGGGCCTCGGGGCAGCTCAGTCAAGGCAGTGTGGCGAGGCCGCGAGGGGGGGGGGGGGGAGAGGCCGTGGGGCAGCAATGGTCGTGGATGGTGGATCACCTTGGGGCGCGGAGGCCGCAGGGCGGTAGGGCATCATGCCTTCATCGGCAATTCTTGAGTTCCACCATCTCCAATCGCCGGCACCGGCCACTGTCACCAAAGTCACTTTCTTTCATCGCAAAAGATACACCATTTAAGTAGAAAGACGGAGGGGTCAGGCCACATTTGTGTGGACCGCACCCTCCATGATAGAGCTATAGGAAGGGGCTCAACATGAATAATAATATGAAGAATGTGTAAAGTAAAATAATTAAAACACCCTCCCTACATACTTCCGCAAAAATTATTCCCAACCCACAAATGAAAACATCTGTGGATCAACATGATATTGAGTTGATTCGCGTTCTTTGTTTTAGAAGTGAAGAACATGGGAATATAATCATACTCAAATTAAACCCCTACCTCGATCATTTTTTGCTGTCGATGAGGTGGAAAGAACAGTCATCGATAGAAGATGTCCCACGTTGGAGGATGTCATGAGGAAGAAGTCGATGTCATGCATTATCATTCTTCGTTAGAGGAACGTTCTTCGTGGATGAAGTTCTTCGTTAGAGAAGTGTAATCATCCCAATATTTATCCTTCCCCAATTCCACCAAATTTAAAAGTATCCAACTTCTGATATGTTTCCACAATTTAATTGTTGAAATAATGTATTTTGGATCCACTTAATTAATTGATAATTTCGGAACAAAATTAATTAAAGGGGGGGTGGCACCATTAAAGTGGGGGAGGTTTAAAATTCTTCCCGACAATTAAGAGGGAGTTCAAGTTGGTTTTATCTTGGGTGGTCCACATCACCCTAACCTCTCATGGGAGGTTTAGCCTCGGTGTTAACCACCTCAAAAACATATAATGGGAGGTTTTAGATCTGTGGTCCCCACTAGTGAAACATCCACATGGGAGTTTCAAAAGAAAATAAAAATAAAATGTTACACAATTTTATTTTATTTTATTATTTCACAAAAAAGTCAAAAAATAAATTCCACCCTCTTCCTACTGTGGTCGAGGTGAAGGTATCATTATGTGAATATCGGTACTGCAAGTTTATCAGTGTCTTTGGATTTCAATTCCGACCACTGGTTCAAAAGTTACAAAAACACACTAGCACGTTTATTGAACGTAACTAAAAAATGTTCAAAAATTCATTAGGGGCACACCGTGCCTCGGAATCACTCGCCACCAATTTTCTCAGACTCGTAAAATTCCCATTAAATTAAAAATAAATAAATATACATGGAAATTTTGGGTCATTATACACACCGTACGGGACCGTCGAGCGGTCTCGCATGAAATCAGGGCGACCGAACGGCCATCGACCTGTTCAGATTACTGGTGGGGTGCCTCCCCCTGGTTGTAGCTAGAGAGGAATACCAACCCACTATGAGACACATATCCGGTCAGATCGTAGGCTTCCCAGAGGCCCGCACCAGTGGGCCGCACCAACTGGCCGCGCTAGTGGGTCGCACCAACTGGTCGCGCCCTTCCCGGGTCATGCTGGGCCGCCCCCTTCCCGGACAGGGTCGGGAATGCCAAGCCCAATGCCATCCAGGATAGGCCTGAATTGGGATGGGTCGACCCAAACTAGTTTGGGTCAGCCCAGGCTGGGTGAGGTCGGGTCGGATCGGACCCCGAATCCAACCGGGCCCTCGGAGCAAAAACATTAATAACATATAGACCGGGTGTCCGATTGACGTGACATCTATTAAGTTGGGTCCCTTAAGACATGACATACCTTTGGGATACTTCTCCATGGGACTTTGGGGTGGTTGGGGTACGACCTATTTCTTGGAGGTCTATTCTATCAAACCCGATACATGAGAAACCCAGTGAATGGATGAGATCTGACGATTGTATACCATTAAGAATCTGAGTGACTTGATAGGCCCAATGGGGAGTTCCTATGTTTGACGCAATAGACCCACTGTGGGGAGCACCTTTGTGTGTCGTAGTAGACCCAAAATACACAACATGAGAAGTATCTCAGTAGGCTCTGAGGGGGAGAGCCTTTGTGTGATGCAGCATACCTGTGGTGGGGAGCGCCTCTGTGTGACGTGGCAGACCAATATAATTCAACAGGCGAAGTGCCTCAGCAGTCCAAGATTTGTGCGAACCACCATTATGTGATGCGGAAGGCCCACTGTACTTGATAGAGGAGGATTTATCCAACAACCGAGGTGTTTGATGGTGTGACTGGAGATGTTACTTGTTACTACCCCTTGAATAAATCCTGGTGTGAGTTGACTTTGTTGAGTGCATGTGATTGAGGTTTTTCTATGTGATAATTCACCTCCAGGGTGTTACCTTCGTGGTATTCTTCCCACATGTATGAGATGAGTATATGTTGATAAATTGGGTATATGTATAGGAATATAACTATGTAGAATTGGGATCTTGCTTTGGGGTCTTTCCATTGTGGAACTCGTGGAGACCTATGTGGTCTCGGGGTCCCTACTAATTATTGTGGTACTCACCCCTTCATGGGATACACCCACACCTTGTTTTGTTTGGGGTAGATGACAGAAAACATAGACTGAGGATGAGGGTACCAGGACAGGAGGTTGCTCATAGGTGGACATTAGATGTGGCGTACCGCAGATACAACCATTCCAGAGCTACACCTAACCTTCAGGTAGGATCCTTAGTGTGTGTTCACATGATTTGTTCTCAGTTTTACATGTAATTTTTAGTTAAATTGTACTTTATAGTTGGGGTTCTATTTTGGCCCTTTTTACATTCTGTACACACCCTATTTACTATTGGTTTTACTCTGAGCTTTTATCCTATTTTTTTCATATTTGTGTGAGTTTACTGGTTATAATGGAAATGCCTTCCCATTTTAAGGTAATACTCCTTTCGATGCGAGATGGTAGCCCCTAGCCTATGGAAGGCGGGCATGGGGTAGTCACAGCACAAGCCCTGAGGGATGGGTCATGAAAAATTGGTATCAGAAGAGTTCGATCATACTGAAGAACTAGGACTCTGATATTTACAGTAAAGCAATAGTGTTTAGTGTTATGAGTGTGGTTTTCAGTTCGAGTAGGCCTTTGTTGGTGCGGCGGCCAACATATCCATACACCAAGACCTGAAATTCATATTTTTGAGTTAGCGCACGAAAACCCTGATTGCGTGTGTTTTTTAAATGTTTTTATTTTGAATTATTTGGAGTTAGATGACCAGGTTTAGCTTAATAAACATGGTGCAGTTGTTCCTTATCAGGATGCCACCATAAAGACAACTACCTAGGTTTCCAGTTAGAGTACGTTATGATAGGTAACTAAGTGATGAGGCTTCGGTGCAAGGCACCCTAATGGTAGTTGTACCACCACGTATTGTACCAGCAGCACCACTACCCATGGGTCAACCGATGCCACCAGCCACAGCAGCATAGGGTGCACGATGCTTGAGCGTGTTTCATGAGTTCTAGCTCTAGAGGCCACCGAGGTTCCCAGGCAAGATAGACCCATAGGTAGCTGATGATTGGCTGGAGGATGTGGTTAGAGTATTTCTTCTGGTATAGGTAACTTTTTGGCTTAGTGCCTTACATGGGTTTCAGCATCATATACCCCTCAGGTTCTGAGGCATTCTGACTCACAGGTGGTTGAGGACAGAATTGAGGAGGTGGCTGAGAGTTCTCTAGAGATTCTACAACATTGGCAGAATAACATGTCAGTAGATGAGTATTTATCGAGGCATATTAACCATTCCTGGTACTCGATGAATACAATATGATCAGTACTTTAGGTCTTGGACTTCCAAGTGAGGTGTCCATAGAAACATCTGATCCAACACTACTACTCAATGAATTTCAAAATATGTTAGGGTTCTAGAGAGAACCATTTTGGTTGAATGTCCTTTGGCCGAGCGGATAAAACCAATGAATAATATTTGGAATACAGGAAAATGGATCCATTCTCATAGACTTCGGCAGGTAAAAATGTTTTGGATAGAATAAGTGTTAGGGACAGATGAATCTACAGGGCTATAGACGTGGAAACAGAGCTAGGAAAGCAGCCAGTGGTGTTGTAAATTTGGACATGTTACAACCTTCCCTCTTTGTTTTCAGAAATAGGCTCAGAGAGCTGGAGTATATGGGATGGGATTTGCTACATATGGTCAAGGAGTGTGACCCAAGGGATCTAGGAATGAATCAATGAATGGTCTGTGTCTACTACTAGCTGTCGTAGAAATAGAAAGATGTAAAATTATTCATTCCTTCGATGAATCTTGTACAAGACCTAGTATTTTTGGTGAAGTTGTTGACTATACCCTCACGTATAGAGATACCATTGGGTGGAGACTCGATAATCACACATACACGGACGGTGTGTTCTAACCCTTGAGGCAAGAGTTTTAGTTGGAACCTCTTAGTGACAATGTCAAGGCCTTACGATGTTAGATTGGGTATGACTAGACATCCACAGTTCAAACTCATATTTACTGTATTAGGAAAAAGGTTTTTGTTTTACCTACTACATTGGAATAGGATTTTCCTTGGTTGTTGAAAAATAAAACACATGCTGTACAAGATAAAATCATGCATAAGAGGGTGCGGCCGATCACTCTCGAGTCAGCCAGACTTACCCTCGTGGAAGTATGAGTTTTAAGTGTTACGTTCCAAAGAGGAGTGGCAGATCATGGGGACATATTTTCAAAATATTTTTCCAGGATTAGCCTATTGAAGGGATATGGACGTCTGCTTTGTCTAGGAACTACCGTAGATTTGTCACCAACATCCCCATGGTAGCGCCACCCTTTTCAGCATTGAAGAAAAAGGAGGAGCCTTTCCTATGGAAATAGAAGTGTCAGCAGAGCTTTCTGGAGGTGAGATAGAGACTAAACAGTAGAAATATGTTTCTTATGACCTGGAGTTAGAAGAATTGGTCATTGCGCTAAAGATGTGGCAGTACTACTTGATGTGCGAACCTTTTACAGTCTACTCTGATCACAAGAGTATCCGGTATATCTTCTCTCAGAAGGACCAGAACCTGAGACATCAATGATGGCTAGAGTACCCCCAGAAATATGACATTGAGATAGTATATACTTATGGGAAGGGGAAAGTGGTAGCAGATGCACTCAGTAAGAGGTCTGCTCTGCATTTACTAATTGTTGCGAAAAATAAGCTAGCCATATTGCAGATATCCACCGTAGATAAAGATGGACCTACATACCTCCACTATATGTCAGTCACACCCCCACTCCTTCAGCGATTCTGGGAGGTGTAGTTTGGGAACACTAACTGGGAGGCCTGGAATCCTTATATATCCTTAGGGAAGTCCCCTTATGGGTTTTATGAAGGTGGGTAGCATTTCACCCTCTTCGTAGGACATACCATGGAACTTGTATGGATATAGGAGGAGGTGTTGAGGGAGTTCCATACTCCCCCTCTAGTGGTACATCCTGGAGTGAAAAAGATATACTAGGACCTCTGACATCAGTACTGATGGCCCAAGATGAAGGAACTAGTGGCAGTGTTTGTATCATGATGTCTCACTTGTCAGCAAATGAAAACTACTCAGATCCGGCCGAAGTATTATGCTAACCGGAGGAGAGAGATCATGTCTTCTTATGGGTCTCACCTTGACGAGGTTTGAAGAGATTTGGCTGGGGTGGAATGTTATCTCTGAGGATCATCGAACCTCTCTAGATTCTCAGCAGAGTGGGTGAGGAGGCATACCATCTATCTCTTTCCCCATAGATGCAAAGGGTGCATAATGTTTTCCATGTGTCACAACTGAGGATATGCGTTCATTATCCATTGTATGTTATCGACCATGGTGAGGTGGACTTAAACGATGAAGCAACGTTTACGGAGGTTCCAGTAGAGATTAATAACTGATAGTAGTGGTTCCTTCATGGGCGGTCAATTCCTCTGGTGCATGTACATTGGCAGAATGAGAACCTCTAGGAGAGCACATGGGAGTAGGTGGCTCAGATTCTTGCTCAGTACCCTTTTTATGTTGTTTTTCCTTTGTTGTGGATTTTAGGGACATAAATCCCTAAGGCTGGGAGAATTTAATGTCCTTGAAATTATGTATATATTTTTTTAATGATATGGAATTATTTAGAGACTAGAAAAATAGGACTGTGCGTGATTCCAAGACCCGGAGTGGCCAGAATGATCCGTCCAAGTTTTGTTATGTTTTAATTAGCACACGTAAGTAGTTTTCCTTAAATGGTGGAATAAATCAGAAACAGTTACTCATATTAGAAATCATAGGGCACCATTGTGCTCAAGATGACAGGTTTACCGCAAGCGCGACTTATGATTAGTCAGCGTCGGCCTCCTGTGAGAAAACCTGAAAATGGCATAACCGTAAATAAAATAATAAAATATAGTTATTTTATTTTTCAAATGCTTAAAACACACAAACGATAACTCAAATTAAAAATCTGAGACCATCGCTGAACTCATGAGGGTATGCTTACTTTAGGCAGAGACTAACATTGGTCGGCACTGGCCACCAGTGAAAGTTAGTTTTTGGTCGTAAATAAAATAATTAAGTGGCAATCATTTTATTTTAAATTCCATTACATTTAAACGGTAACTCGGATCGGAAATTCGAGAGTATGGTTGGGTTAGTTGGGGTTTCTTTCACATAGTAAGAGCCTAACCACAGCCGATGTGGGTCGAGGGTGACTGTTAATAATTTTCAAAATGTTTGTTCTAGTATGTTCAATAAATGCACAAGTTGTGTTTTGTAACAATTGAACCAGTGCTCAGAATTCATATCCGAGGAAACTGTTGAACTCAAAGCACCGATATTCTCTTAAGGAGACCTTCACCAAAACCATAGTATGTCGAGGGTGAATGATAGTTTTCATACATTTTGTCGGTGTGTTAAAAAAATAAAAAAAAATAAAACCTCTTTTATTTTATTTTTCCTTTTAAAACCTCTCTTTTGAATTCATTGGTGGTGACCACCTTAGCTTGAAACCTCCCATTATGAAATTATATGTGGGGACCACCCAACACTTGAACTCCCTCATTAATGTGGGGGTGACTATTGGTTTCCCCCGGAATTAATTGTGCCAACTTAAACATAATTGTTGTTCTAACTCAATTAGTTCAATTTATATGTCAGCTCCTCAATATGATCTGGGTTGGGGGAATTGTTTGAAAGGAGAGCACATTGTGGTAGTTCTTTGGGGAACAGATTCTCCAAAAAAGGAAATTCTCCAATGATGAATGAGGATGACGCTTGAGCCCTGATCAGAAGCGTCTTATAGAAGTGAAAAACATTGACATCCCATCCATCAACATCATCTTCTTCCTCCCTTTGTCTCCAAGAACGAAGGTAGGGTTGTAAATCTATATGATTATTGTTTTCCATGTTCTTATCTTATAAATGTAGGAAACGTATCAACTCACTAACTAGTTGATCTGCAGATGTTTTCTTCTTGAAGGATTGGGAATAATTATTGTAGGCTGATGTAGGGGTTTTATTTTTGTTTTAATATTCTTTATTGATTATTCATATCGTAAAGTCATGACGAAGATAGCCAAATAAACATGGCTATTTCCCTGCACATAAACCTTTATCCACTTTCTTTTTAATCTTCACACATTCTTTGCACATTCATCATGCGTTCTTCTACGCCTAATTTTTATTGATGTTCAAAACATGTAGTTTTGTTGAGCGCGATATATGTACATGGAACCCTTGACGAAAGGACCACAAATATGTGATCATTTAATTTTCAGGCTTGTAACGAAGCTGCAGTGGCACATGGAAGTAGGTGGCGGCTGGAACACAACTGACCGTAATGGGGGAAGGGCGGCATGCTTCTGCCCCGCCGGTTGTGAAGGAGGACACAACCCATCGGTTGCGGTGAAGCTGGGGGTGGCCGTAATCCAGCTGACTGCATTGCGGAGCAGTGGTGTGCATCCACACCACTGGTGGAGCATGAGGCTATGGAAACTACGCCGCAGCAAAGGGCGGAGGGCAGTCGACGCCCAGTCAGCCACAGGTGGACAGTGGTGTTGTCGTGCCACTGGAAGGACAACCGGTCGACCGTTCCAGTCGACTAAGGTGCACCATGAAAGACCATTGATTTGTCATTCAAGCCAGAAAGGTGACCGAATGTCCATCGGGCCATTCAGAATACCGAGGGGCGCCTCCCCCTAGGTTGTGGCTAGGGTGGACCGCCTTCCCACCTCGCAGCACACTGTGGGCCGCGCCAACGGGCCGCTCCCTTCGCGGTCAAGACATGCCAAGGCCTAGGACATTCGGGTTAGACTTGAATTGGCCCAGGTTGACCCAAACTAGTTCTGGTCGGCCCAAGCCAGGTCGGGCTAGGTTTGTTAGACAAGGTCGAATCAGACCCATGCCTATCTGGACCCAGTTAATCCATTGTGGCCATTACTTGTGAACCGAGTGTCCGTTTGACTAACCGTCTGTGGAAACAAAATCCTTGGATAGAGATGATAGTTTTGGTTTACTCCAAATGAGTTTTGGATAAGGATGGAGTATGGAAGGGTTGTACCGGACCCCAAACCCTACCAGGCCTCCAAAGTGAAAACACTAATAACTTAAAGAGTAAATGTCTAATTAACTTGTCGTCTATTGCCTTTGGTCCCTCAATATGTGACCAAAATTTTGGATACATCTTAGTGGGACTTATGGGTAGTTGTGGTTTGACCGAAGGCATGGGGAGATATTCTGCCAAGCGTGATATGTGCAGAACCATGCGACTCGCTAAGATCTGACGACAACTGACCATTACGACTCGGAGTGACTCAACAGGCCCAATGGGGAGCGCCTCTGTGTGACACGGTAGACCCATGGTGGGGAGAAACTGACAATAACGCGGTAGACCCATGGTACTCGACATGATGAGTACCTTAGTAGACCACAAGGGGGAGAACCTCTATGTGATGCCGCTGACACATTGTGGGGAGATCCTATGTGTGACGCGGCAGACCCATGGTACTCGACAGGATGAGTACCTCAGTAGTCCATGATTAGTGGGAAGCACCTTTGTGTTATGCAGTAGGCCCACTATACTCAATAGAGGATGAGTTCACTGGCAGCAGTGGTGTTCAAGGATGTGACTAGAGATGTTACTTATTACTACCCCTAGAATAAATCCTAGTGTGAGATATCATTACATTATGCTTGTGATTGAGGTTATGCTATGTGATATTTCACCTTCGTGGAGTTACCTTCACGGTATTCTTCCTACTTGTACGAGATGAGTATAGCTTGATAACTTAGATATATGTATGGGCATATACCTAAGTAGATTTCGGATCTATCATTGTGGTCTTTATTTTGTGGAACTCTTGGAGACCAACAGGGTCTCGAGGTCTCTACTTAGTATCATTATACTCACCCCTCTATGGTATACAACCACAACATTTTGTTTTTTATGCATATGATGGACAAATATATCTAAGGATGATGGTGCCAAGCCAGGAGGTAGCTCAGGGGTGGACTTTAGATGAGGAGTACCACAAAGACGACCGTTTGAGAAATGCAATAACCCTTCAGGTAGGATTTTCTACGGGTGTTCACAAGTGTTGTTTTTAGTTTTATTTGTACTTTTCAATTTACATGTACTTTATAGTTGGGCTTTTATTTTATCCCTTTGTACTTTCTATACACACCCTATTTACTATATAGTTTTACTTTGAGCTTGAATCCTACTTTGTGCTTGGTTGTGCGAGTTTACATGTTATAAAGGCAATGACCTCCCGTTATTAGGGAATACACCGTTCAGTGCTAGTCTCCAGACCCTGGCCTATGGAAGGTGATCTTGGGGTAGTTATGGCATGGGCTCCGAGGGATAGGTCGTGAAATTTTATAATATCATCACACATATACCTTGGAACCTCATGATTTTATGGATTCAATATGTATGAGACATTTACCATTATTTATATATTGATATTATTTTTGAACTATGAAATGAACATCACCAAATGATAGTAAAAAAATTAAAATAACAACTTATGAATAAATTAATAAAAGGATAAATGAAAATTAAAAACACATTATAATTTTTGTAATGATATTTAATGATAAATATAAATTTTTGTAAAGTTAAATGCAATATAATTTTTGGATTGGGATGTTGAGAGGGTATGGAATTTCCATTTTTTCTATGCCCATGCATCTCTGCATGGGATTGTCTACTAAGGGGTGCAGCATTGCTGAAGGCTTCTCATCATGGCATAGTTACTAGGGTGGGGCAGGGCTGGTTGTTTTTTCTGGGTGTTCTGGTTGTTCAGTTAACATATTTTGTTTCTCAATTTTTCCTCAAAAGTGTTTTTATAATAAAAATAATAATTTTAAGGTAATAGGACATACGAAGCATGTTTTGACTCGTGGTATTTGTTTTTCTTACGAATCTCCCTACCCTTTATATATAGTATCTATATTTTCTATATCTAGTTGTATCTCATTTTGTTAAATGTATTGAATATATATATTTCCCATTTCTTTTTGAGGTATTATCTTCTCAATTTTTTTCTTATTGAATTATGAATCATACCTTTTTTTCTTTATAATGGGTTAATATCACTATTTTTTCATTATTGTTAATTTATTTATCACATAAACAATATTAAATTGGTAATTTTTTCCCACATCTAATTTATAAATGGCCTAGATATATTAAAATATTTTCTACACTTTTATATCATAACCTCCCTCCATTGGTATCCCTCATAGGCCAACAATGATGATGTGTATGACCCTAAATTATTCCTAAAATAGGCCACGAGTTGATAACTAGCACTACAGTTATTTAATAACTCCTGGTGAGAATTCATATATACATAGTAGGATCATCCATGAAGTGTCTCGTGGAAATATAATTGAAATATAATAACTCCTTGTGAACAAAAAAATGAAACCTACTTGTTAATAAAGTAGGTAATACTACATTCAATCCTCACTAAGGATCACTCATGAAGTAGTGAATATAATTATTTCATTCTGCTTCAAAAGAATATATATATATATAATACATGTATAGCATATCCATTATTTTTTTAAACTCTAATTTGTCAATTCTACATTTTCTATTCCACAATCACTTTTACAGGTCATAATACTGCCATATGTAAATCCCAACCTCATCTAATAACTATATGTTAAGTTTAAAAGACCATTACACTAATGTAACATGTATTATAACTTAATTCTTCATATCCAAAAAAAAAATTAAACCTATAGGAAACATCAGTCACTATAATTGGAATACATGTATATGCTATTTCCTCAAGCATTTATAACCCACACATACCTGTAGAGTGAAACTGTGATCCATCAAAGCTATTTTATGCACATAACCTAAAATATAATCCAATAGATTATATATATAACTACACATCATAATACACAAAATATATATTAAATAACAGGGATAATTAAACCATTTATTTCATCACCTTCCTGTATGTTGATGAACACACCAATCCCCAAAGGATTTGGGTGTTGGTTTCCCCTTGACTCAGGTGGTGTAGATTATGAAATCATAAATCCTGTGAATTGATTCAATATAGATCCAAAGAATTAATAATTATCTATCCTTATACATAACTTCAAATATAATCATACATGACAAAAAGATGCTACCATTATGGCATAGGAAACTATATTTCACACAAGGATCATTGCACCAAAAAAATTAAACCAACTCACTATGTATCATAGATATTATTATTCACTGATTTTCTAAAACCCTTTATAATTATTTATAAAACATTTCATTATATTAAAATCCAAAAGGATTATTATTATTCACATTATAGTATCCATATATTAATCCCATGATCCTCAAATCTTTTCTTCCAACCATCCCATGGTTTTATTATTATACACTACCATAATCAATACCCAGACCCATGATTTCCCTATTAATTCAATTATCATTCCAGAATACCAATATTTTATGAAATAAAAAAATAACAAAATAATAAAATTAATTAATTGGGAATTATTGACTTGAAATTCAAAGATAGAAACAAAAAATAAAAATTAAATAACAAGGATTAAAAATAATACAACATGTAAGAAATACAATTACATCTATCAACCCATACCCATTAACCAACCAACAATCCTATTATTAAAACCTAAAAAAACTAAAATCTCAAATCTTACCCCATTCCAGTAGTGAAAAATCATTTTTCATATTTCTAAATAAAATAAAATATAAAAAATCTAATGAATCACCAAATAAATAATTTCATATGTGATGAAGTCTAAGGGCCTCACCCTATACATTAATATTATAATCATTAGTCAATGATCCCAAAAGTGTGTATAAAATCAGTTTTATTCATGAATTCCTTGCATATCTGAATTATTGGATACAAATTTCCCTCTTATATAACTATGACCATCATGTACACCAAATCTGACAATAATTCATTGATTTCGAGAAAGGTAAACAAATTCCCATGATGAATTCACATTCTCCTTTAGTAACTAAATCCCATTGTTCACAATCCAATTACATTGATTCTATTCAATCTTATCTCAATATAAATCATGAAATAAATAACTACTCTGTACCTTTTTTGTCCCAAATTGTTTCTAATTTCCCAAAAATAAAAAGATCACAACATATAAAAAAATGGATCCACCATCCTAGGGAATATACACTTGGACAAAAAGTATTTTTAGAAAAAAAAAGTAAATGGGAAAACTAGTAAAAAAATTTAATAAATACAAGACATTAGAAAATAATTATTGGAGCATCGAACCATAATGATTTACTACTATAATCAACATGTTATAGGTGTTAATAATCAATCAATAAAAATATATAATATCAAATTCAACAGTTTCAAAAAAATAATAAAACTTTTTTCTCAATTTTGTTTCATTAAATACTTTATATTCAACTACTTTATGTTTTTTATATAATTTCATCCACATAAACCATTATATGATCAATAGTAAAAAATAGATAAATGACAATCTTGGAAATTTAAAAATGAATCATCCACATATATTCAATACATATGAACAAAAAATACTAATATTAATTTATAATTCATGTTATTATATTAAATAGGTTAATTCCAATAGTACCCATTCAATCTAAATAATGATAACTTTACATTGACATAAAAAATGAATGTATAAATAATTAATACCCTACACTGAGGTGAGATTATTAATGTTATATGAGGAATAATTGAAAACCAAGGAATAAACTCCACGAAACATGAGTGAACCCACATTATAACAAAAAATAGAAATCCACCTTCATATAAATATAAAATATCATCAAAAAACAAGATAAAACTTATATCATGAACAATTAAGAATAATGTGAATACAGATTTCATGGAGAAGAATAATTTTGGGTACCAGAATATAATAGAGGTTAATCCCAATTAACCAAGGGATTTAAACACAAAAGGGAAGTATCTTGGGACTTAAATTTAGAATAAGAGTTGATTGTAGTTCAAAATATGTGATAAAAAGTTAAACTATGGGAACTAAACTGCATAGTTATTGACAAGTATGAAGTATCCATCAATATTTTTTGGTTACCTTTTCAATAAACGTTTTTCCTCCTATTTAATTTATATATAGTTTATCAAAATTTTAAATGGACATATCCCCACGAATATCATAAAATTATAAAATAATAATCAATTTGATCGATACTGCCCCATGAGACATGACCTGAAGGATGTCATTTCATCCCCCTAAACCTCCTCAATTGTTATCACTATATAATAATGATGTTTAACTCAACATTTTAGTCTAATATGTATTTGATATTGACATATAATGAAATATCACAAATTTCACGTCCCCCAACATGAATATTGATGATGCAATATCCATGATCCATCATTTCCACAAACTTGTGAGGGTAGTCATCCCATTTCCCAATGGGAGACTCAGCGATAACCTCTTTTAACCAAACATCACAATGTGGGAATATATATCATTCTGATGTCCCGCAAGAAAATTTATGTGACAAAATAATTTCCGAAACATCATCTATTGGTTTTTTTAATCCGATTGGTTCCTTTGTTCATCAAAAAAGAAAATCAAAATGTAAAATCCACAAAATAACTTACACAAAATAAACATCTCTTTAACCAAACTCCAAAATGGCTCACTATGGACTACACTATGCATTAAAGAACTAATAAGTAGTCCATTACCATTTTAAAGACACAATTATCTCCTTCACAACTCCTCGAATATCTTTATAAATAACTCTAATTCCTATGAAAACAAAATTGAAGGAATTTTATAAATGTCTAGCCTTACATGAGATACAACTCAATCAATTACATCCCTATGAATATAAAACCAAACCAGAAAAATATGGAATGTGGAAAAAACTCACACTATGATATACCTCTAAATGATATCTTATGAAAATAACAACACCACCACCTCATAGTTTTTGTGGTCAATAATACATAGTATAATGAATAATACCATTAATATCCCATATATATGTGTTTAAAAAGAAGATTTATCATATTTTTTATTTAAAATAAATGATGTTTTAAGATTTTAATTTTAGTTAATTAAGAAAACTAATTCATTATATAGTAAATAATAAAGTACAATTTTCGTAAAATTTATGATTATAATGTTCAGATTCCTCTTTCATTCATAACTAGTTTTCATCAAGTCTAATTTCCTTTATTTGTAGCATGAAAACATAATAGTTATTTCTCATCCATAGGAATTTTGATCTTCTTTAACAATATATTATGATTACACAAATCTATGTAAGGGATATAAATTTAATCCCATTAGTCTGTTGAATAACTTGAAATATAATGAATATGATTACCTTTTCCCCAAAAACAATTTAGGTTCATAAAGAAAACCTTTAAACATTTTAAAATATGAATTTAATCAAATAAATAATTTGATAACCCATTATTAATCATAATAAAACCCTGAAATACTCTTGTTGCACATGGGATATGATGAAAACATTTATATGAATAATAGATCTTTAAACATTAAAAGTTATTAAACATTCCTTATGTTATGAAATAAATTTATTTTAATAAATCCCATTTTTTATAACATATTATCGGTATCAGGATGAATCATATTTATAACCCATGTTCAATAATATTTAATTTTTTTTAATAATTTAATCATAATTAATTCAATATGATTACCTAAATAGGTCACCTCATTCATTTTTTATATTTAAATAGAATATCATTTCCCATTGCATTGACGATCTATATCACTCTCACCCATTTTCATGAGTTATATCATGCTCACCCTTAAATAGATATGAAGTCCAAGTAATATATAATGATGAATAAATTTATAATATAACTCTCTTTTATCATAAACCCCTTGATAACATTTTTAATGAAAAAGATGAAGCACATTACATTTTTTCATAATAATTTTGGGAAATGCATATTTTATTTAAAAATATATTTACAATGAAAAATTTATAAATGTAGTCAATATTTAAATTTCCTTGAGGAAATAGTTAAACATACATATTATGATTTATAATTAATAAATTAAATGATAACGGAAAATTATGATCATTCCATTATTGTTAAAAATATTCTTTTTCACTTTGGTAATTAGACTCAAAACTGAAACCTATAAAAAATTGTTAAAAGGATTATTTATTATAATTAGTAAATAAATAAAAAATTATTTTAATGTTACATTTAAAAATAATTTAACCATAAATAATATGCTTCTTAAAAATAATTTTAAGAACATGGAAATAGAGTAAATTGAATTTAAATTAATAATTTAAAAAAGGTTTTAAAGATAAAAATTTTATGACTATTGTACCATTAAATTCAAAATAACATTGATTGAGGGAATAATAATGGATATGTTAAGAAATTTAACTTTATTAAATTATATATATAACAAATATATATATTTTTATCTTTATACCTCAAAAAATAAAACATAATTTGATAATAGAATAGGTGTTTAGGTATAGATATTAATAAGAGAAGTACCTTAACTCATCTCACTTTTTACCTTGTACATCATTTAATTTATAGAATAATGAAATTATAATAATAATATTCAATTTTATACAAAAATTTCATGTTTTTATCTTATTGATTATTACTTTTATTTCATTTATTAACATGTTTGTTTATTTACTGAATCAACCACCTTCATTTAAAAAAATTAGGTTTTTTTGTTCATCATCAAAATAAATTCTGTATGTAGACCATGGTCAAAGGGTTAAATGTTCCATCATGTATATAATATTAATCATCACATAGTTATTATTTTTATATAATGAAAAATATTATATAAAAAATCATTAAATACAAATACGAAATCTTAATCACATGGCATTGTGAATGTGGTAGTCCACAAATATGCATGGTTGATGTTATCATTTCAAATATAATGGAATGGTTAAAAATTTAGAAATATAATATTATAATATAATAATTATTTTATAATAAAATTTATATTTATTGATTAATTACATACATTTAACTATCCTTGTGAGGTGTAAATGAAAACAGATACACATCGCACCGTAGAGGTAGAAATCCACCTGTATGCATAAGCAATGATTTCATTCGTATATAATGGAAAGAGAGTTAGTAAATGGGAATTTCATAAAAATAATAGCATGTATGTATATTAAATATTTATTTCATATCGTATCAAAATGAATGTATAATATTTTATGGTTGTAGAATGAAAAATAAATATGAATACCCATGGTGAATAATTATACAATTTCATAGAGGACCTCATCTGTATTACATCTTAAGCCCACTATGTTAGATTTTATGGTTAAAAATGATCCTTGTGATATGGGAATTAGTTTTTTTAATAGATGGGGTAAATATTAGTGAGTATAAATGACTTAAGAGGTGTAAGGAATAGAGAAAGTGAGGTCCCCTTTTATAAATGTTCTGATTGGAAATATTAAAAATACATAAAATATTAATATATAATATTTTTATAGTTAAGGTAAAATAGATTCAATGATATATAAATTAAAATATATGATGTATAATATCAAAATAAATACATCCAATAATAGTTATACTTCACTAAGTTAAATTTGGAACCATATAAATTAATTTAACACCCTCAATAACTATTTCTGCACTAACCATTTAAACAAATACTTTCATATCTCAAGGCCATAAATTTTTTTAAAATATTAAATTTTAAAAATAAATTATGCAATCATGATATGTTATAATTTTTCCCATTCAATGTATTTAATATCATTTTGTAATAATTTTTTATTTATTTAAAAAATTATTTTTATAAATAAATTGTTATATAAATTCATTTTCATGACTATTAACATTTCATGGAATTAATGGCCTGAAAAATGAAATGGAAATAAAAAATAAATTCAATCACTATAATTAATTATTTATAATTATAAATTATATACATTAAATTTAATTATATTAGCAGGAATATTTCTATTAATGTTTTATATAATTATTTACTTTATTTTTATGGTACATGCACAATTGTTACATTGGCATTACACATGAATTAAATGTAATTAAAAAATCACTAAAAATTAATAAAATACTATCATAAAAATAATTTATTTATAATCAATATAAAAATTTATAACCACTAATAACTTCCTTTTTTCTCTATGAAACCATATTAGATATATGAAAATAAAGTGACATTTTATAATTGTACTTTACTTAAAATAATATAAAGGTTACAATAAATGGAATACATAACCAAAATGAAATATTTTTATTATATAAATATTATTGTTTTAATAAACTCAAAAAACTAAAGTATTTAATGTTTTAGTTTTATTTATAGACTTAATGAAATACATTAACCATGGTTTAAACCATTTTAACATATTTTGGGTTAATACAATTTTTTAATGGTCACTATCTGTTATGACTAAAAAAATTTCACCATATTACATAATATAAATATTATGATTCCAATTATAGTATTATTTTTATACGATTTAATTTCTAGTATAAGTAAACATAAATTTAAATATATATAAATAAAATGAAATGAATTTTTTTTAGAAAAATAAACATTTTAAGTTTAAATTCTGAATTATAATCAAATAAATTATAATATTGACTAAAATTGAATTTATTTGATTATTTTTTACAAAATCATAAAAATAATAATATAATTATAATATAAAATTGAAAGGGATTTTTAAAAAAAAATGAAAAAATTTGTTAGTTTTTATAAAATATTATAATTACAAAGTTCAGTCATAAATATATCTTTCAAAAAAATTAAGAAAAATTAAAAATAAGATATTATTTCTATTATGATATCAAAATATATTTTCATTTTATTGAATAAAATTTATAAAATTTATAAATTTTTCATTTAAATGATAATAAAAAACATAAGGATAACATGTTCCTATAGAAAAATAACCCTTTATAATTTTATAGGTTATTATCCCTCGTTAATTGAATTATTACTAACAAAAATGAATAAATTATTACGTATATTATAATTTAAATCTTTTAATATATAAAAATTTTAACTATATATTTCTTTATATTGTTACACATATTCATACCAAGATATGAAATGTTATTTTTTCATACTTTTTTTAAGAATGATGATTTATGATATTCTTATTTCTGGACCCCCAAGCATACTTTCCTTCCATCCTCTATTGGTATGCATTTACCTTCAATAAAAGGCTACTTTTCAGTCTGTAATGGCCTTATTTAAATTAAAATATATCTAAAGTAAATCATAGTTTATTTAATCTTAGGTTTACATAATTAGAATTGTCTCAAATATAATATCAATTTTTAGGAACATTAACTAAATTATATTCTTTTACATTCTACTTCCCTTAGTGAAATTGAGTCAACACAATTTAATCACACATTTAAATCATTATAAAAAACAATTCCTTGTAGCGGAAGATAAGAATTTAATCAAGAAATGAAACATTTTTTAATATATATATATAACTTTTTTTATAATATAAATCATTAATAGTGTTTATAAAACATCTATTTTAAATTTTGAAATGGGAAATATTATAGTCACTTGAATAATTAATAATTAGGTTCCAAAATAAGGAGAAAATTAAAGGGAAGTCAAAATATGGATATGAATGTGAAATCACATCTAAATATGACCGATTTCATTCATATTAATTGTATACATTGAAGGAAAATATTTTCATCAAGGAATATGATTCTAAATAAATGTAACTTTTCATTTCAATGTCATTTTCTGGGGTTTAGTGGATGTTTTTACTATCTATAATTAGAATGTGAGAAAATATAATTATTTTATTTCTTAAAATCCATAGATGTAATATCAATTTTTGGTTTTGTAATAATTAATTTTCAACCTCTACATCATCACATATTTTAAATGATAAATTATCCATTTTTCATTATTGAATCACAAAAATTAACTTTCAATATATAATAATGTCCACTAAAGGATAATACATTATTTCTATTTTTTATATTAATAGAAAAAATGGATTCCACAATATATGTTGATATCCAATATATGTTGAACATATTTTAATGAAATACGACATTAATTTCTAAAGCCTCAATAATAACTCCTAAATTTCAACATTAAACATTCTTAAAATACATAGCCATATAGATAATTAAAATTTTCCTGATCAAATTCAAGACCAAAAAATCTGATATATTTTATCACATATTATTTGGATATCAAATTATCATTTATCTCTAAACAAAATCATTTATGCATATATTCATATACCAAATATTTTTGTGGTCAAATCATATAATCTCCATAATATGTTAATTTTAACCAAAATAAAATAATATAATCTTGCTTAAATAAACCCTATATCTGTTCATAAAATTCCACTTATTCTATTCATTTAATATTTTTTAAAATGAGAACTTATTTAAAAATCACATTGATCACCTAGTCACTATATCACATATCAATTCCATGGAGATGTATATTAGAAAAATATCCTTCCCAAAATATAATAATCCTTTATAAAAAATAAAAATAGTTATCTCATCATTAATGATCATATTAAAGTTAAAGGTTATCAATTCCATTCAATTTATCATTAAAAAATAAAAAAATACTATAATAACCTTTTCACTAAAATAGATACTAATTCGTGAATTGAATTCCAATAATTATAACCGACATATTTCCATAATCATCTTAAATCCAAAAAATAATATAACTTAAAAGGGGTATATATATTTTTAGATTAAATATAGACATGTTAAACCATGATGGTGTAAACAAATATCATTATTTATTTCATACTAACACCTAATGTTATATAAACTATATCACTTACAAAATCAATATTTAATCATGAATTTTTAAACCCATATATTTGAGTTTAAAAGTAAGTATTTCACATTTTTTAAATTACCATGATATTTTTTTGATTATATTTTTAACACCCTAACATGAATGATCTTAAACTATTTTGTTGAGATAGTTCACCACATGACCTCAATAGTGACTCCTATAATCCATAGGTTTCCAAATAATGATGAAGGATGGTGGGATTAAAATGGGGAGACTATACCCCCATTACCAAAGAGAAAAAATAAATTTAAATAACTAAATTAGATTAAATATTTAGGATAAAAAAATAAACCATGGGTACCAAAATACATAGTCACATCCCATGTAATGTAAAAATGAATCTATATACATATAGGAAAGATTACAAATCTGTCATCATGTATAACCATTCAAAAAATAAATAAAAGTAAGAACTCAAAAAAATATAACAAAAGAAGTATCGATATCTAGACTGAATCCTTGTTCACAATATCTAATGTAGTTATACCACCAATAATCTCATCGATCATTTCCTAGATACTGTAACATATGATCAATTAGAATCATATTAGGTATCCAAGTTCCATGGCATTCCAAACAAGCTGAGAATACAACTCATTACTCCATCCTAGTGGTTTATAATTATAATCTAGTGTGTGATCATAAATCATGATAGTTCGTAATAAAGAAAAGATAAATTATTAGTAATAATAATATGATAAATTAAACAAGACCACATCAAGCCATGGGTCTCAATAACAGAACATAGGCTAACACTACATTCACTTTCCAATAATGGTATAACTAATCATGATGGATGAAATGTGTCTTAGTTTTTTACAAAGCTCACTATCAAGGAATATATAGTCAATAGGCCTGAGGGGAATCCACATGGAATAAACATGAATTCCCACCATCAAACATCCAAGATAAATCATCTATTATTTATAAACCCTAGGGTAATCAATCATCATTTTGAATCACATATCGATTGGAATCCATGCATCACACTCAAGTCATTACATGGAAATGATAACAGTGTTAAATATGAGAATCATATCATATGAAATTCAAATTAGGGAACTCCTACCAAATCCCTGAAATTAATACATGGAATTCTATAAATTAATAAATTAGATGAACCCAAGGGGGAGTTTTTCTATGAAATTTTCTTGAATGAATATTAGAATAATGCACTGGCTCACTCAATGTATTCCAAAGCATCTGACTTCTTTGAATCCAAGGACATCTTCACTCATGGAATTCATAAGATTTCCCTAGTATAATCCCATTCTAATCCCCAAAATTAATCACTAATACATCTCCTATGGAATCATAATAACCATTCTAAATAATATCAAAGATCATAATCAATCCAATATTTGAAAAAAAGATATTATTCCAAAGCTAACATAATAATTCTACTGATTATAGGATAATTCATCATTATGGATTCATTCATATATATAAAACAATATCTTTTTTATAGAAGTTTTTCAAAAAAATAATTTTCTAATTACATTTACCATTTCCAAGGATATAATCACTAATAGTTCTTAAGGTTCAAACATTAGAACCCATATCCAAAAATGAATCTATTACATTACCAAGGTTATAACTGAACTACCCAATTTAATTCATCCAATTCAACAGGACAATCTAAACTCACATTTTAAATATATTAACATAGTTTTACCCTAGTTTAGTATTTTTCTCAATATCAAAGGGGTTTCTAATATCCATGAATGAAAACTAAAAGTTAAAAGTAATTATTAGGTCAATAGTTAAATGATATTTTATTATCACAGTATCAAAAACTCATTTAGATGACTAAAATAAAATGAGAAGTATCATAGACAACCTACCGTAAACTCATATGGACCTGCTCATTAGATATCAACCTTTGGTTCAGGAATAAAAAATATAAATATAATAATTTGAAAAACTAACTGAAAATAGGGTATAACCAACATACAATTTATAACAATAGTTTCAAATGAAGGAAACAATGATATAGATGAACTGGACTCTTAAAATAACCTTAATCCATTCAATACATCATATGAAAACCAAAATAGATAGTAAATATAAAATATCCAACAATTAAAAGGATAGGGATATGAGAACTCCAACACTACAAGAAATAGCTTGAAAACTATCCAAATTCATGTTATGAAGAAATCCTTTGAATGGGTGTATTTATGATTCCCCGATAAAAATATAAACTAAAACCTATTGTTAGTATGTATTAGGACCATTGAAAAGTTGGCAATTTTATATAGAACCTATGGACCTCGAGAAGGCCCCAGATGAGCCGGTAGCCTATAGCAAACTAAAACTAGCACTGAATCCCTTTAGCAGTAGGCCTTGACCACCATATAAACTTCCTTTATTAATAAAATTCCTCTCAATCACCCTAAATAACATAATTACATATCTAAGATGGATTGTTAGAGATGTTACAAACATTGAAAAACAAATTTAAAATAATATTGGAAATTTTAATTCTCTACTAAATGAATACCCACACATTTCTCAAAAACTAAACATGTCTATAAGAACATCATTTCATAACAACCCCACTATAAAACATATCATCCCTAATATATATTCCATTGTATTTCTAATCCTTCAATAATGAATAAACCCTTCACATTCAACTGTTTATGGTTATACAAAAGCCACATTAACAATCTCCAACACTTAAAACCACATTGGATCATACAAGGGTCCCCAATATAGAAAACATCCCCAAACAATTTTCTCACCAACATCACACCTATAGGGTGTATGAAACTATTCTATAACAAACCACTCTCATTATTAAAATGCATCAAATAGTGGATTGTGTCTTTTGTATTATCTATCTAACAATTCCTCTCCAGAAAACTTACACCAACATGTAATCTTAAAACAATGAACTCTCATAGACTTGGTCACCTAACCTGCATGCCTCTAGATACATACACTATCTAAACACTTGTCATTTATACCACAACTAATGATCACCAACATGAACTATGTAGATTCAAATAAAAAATAACACCAACAACTGAGTGTTATACTAAAATAAAACCTCAATCACTAGGTTTATGAACACATTAATGCCATCATTTACTGAACTGTGATTGAAAATATAGACACAGGAACAACTGGTCCATGGTATACTCATTTCCATTGGATATCCTCATTATATGTCTATAAGAATAAACCAGGATAATACCCACCACTATCTAATCACTATCATTCATGAGTATCACTCATGAAACATGATTTAGTCATTGACTAAAACCATTCTTTAGGATTATTTATCATTGATCTGTCCCACCCAACCACTTTATGATCAAAAAAATTCCACACCAAGATACATTGTCTAAATAGGTATCCATAAAGATTCCACATGAAAATTCTAACACTTGGATTGAAAATCGATAAAAATGGTACCACCCCCAATTATTGGCCATAACCAAACAAATGAGTTTCAATACACCTATTTATTGGGTACAAAACATTGGATCTTTTTAGAATCCAGGTTCAAAGATTAACATTTACATTTATATTGAATATAATTTATCCTATGTGGGTTCCAAAATCCATGGTCTATTTGAAAGATAAATAAATATAGAACATCATAGGATGACTATTTTTAATGATTGATTGTACATAATTATTTATCACTAAATGATATGACATTATGTCGTATACCAAATATGTATTCCATAATTAACAAAAATAATCCTATTAAATTACAACCATCGCCTTCATTACAATTTCTCAGCTGTGTAATGAAATAACTAATAAAATTGTCATTCTCTACCCCATCCATCAATTCACTATACCCTAGAGTCACACCTAGATGACCATTAAGACATATCACAACATAATAAACACTTTAAACTAATAAATAAATAATCTGGACTTTTTTATGTTATCATTCATGGATTCCAGGTAATTATAATTAAAAATCTCATTAACTATTCTATTTTCACTGAAGAAACCTTAACAGAAGGGTAGAACCATCCTTGACTAATTTACTGATCTAAAAAATTGGTGTATCCTTTTAATTACACAAGTAAAAAAACTATGTATCCCCATCCCCCATTTCTAATTCATATATTAACATAATGATATTACATTTCTCCCAACTCAAACCCAATTACCAAACTGACACATCAATCACTATTTAAAAAATTATACAAATATCCTCCTTGATGTCCCCCAAATCCACATTCAATATGTTGGTCTCACACCCAAATAACATATATCATGATCTCCACCACACAGAATTACCTACAATACATCTGGATGTAACTAAGATTTCTTATTGATAACATAGACATGACAATTTCAATGTGAATTTATTGCCCATGTAATCCACCCATTATGCCTTTTTTAGGAGTAACTATTATTTAATCTCAATCACACTATGGACCATCATTGAGTAAAAAATACCATAGGGTAGAAATCTTGATTCCTATTAAATCCTTGGGAATCCATGCCAGAAGTCATCAGTAGGTCATCATTCACCTCAATCTTAGGGGAGCATTATGATCAAAACCTAAAAGGATCCATTATTCTCCACCAACTAGTCATGAATAAAATTCCACAATGATACTACCACCATAACATTTCATGACATACCATAACACCCAAACAATTTACTAAAAACCCATACACAACATGTTTTTCCATTCAAATGTAACAAACTTCACATGTAACTAACCAGAACCAGATTGATCATATGAGAACAAAGGGCGATCACTCTTGATCCATAGGATCACATAACATATGTGGCACCACATAACTCAAAGTAGTTATTCCACCAATATTTTTTTTCCAAAACCATTGAGTTTCATGTTTATTTTTAACAATTTATAGATATTGACTCACAGCTCTTTGATTCATATTATTCCAAGACTCATTCACACTTTGAGTTAAGCTTCTAACCATTACCAAACTCACCACATAACCAACCATCAACTCAGTTCCATTCTAATATAGATCATCTAACTTCACATTCATTGTATGTGATCCATAAAAAGATTATATATTTAATAACAACACAGATCATACTCTAAAAAAATCCAACACACCCTAATCACTATAAATGAAGAGTCCCCAATCCAAAAAGATTCGTTATATCATAATCCTCTTCCATTACCCTTTATGGGTATCCTCAATACATAAAAATAATCATTCATTCCCAACATATTTCATTAAAATTAAGGGTACTATAACACGGATCTCTCTTTCTAAAAAATCCATGGTATTAAATATATATAACCATATAATTCATAACCACACCAAGGTTTCAATACCCTAAGATGATGATTTTAACCCCAAATTACACATCATCACATACCCAAGAATGGGTTGTCCACCCACCCATGGGTCACCCTATTGGATCACAATGCATAAAATCACTAAGAACCATAGTCACATAAAAAGGTCACTAGGTTTTTCCACATTTCTTAAAAACCAATAACACGATGTTGTAACACTAATTGAATAACCCTTTACATATATCAATATAACACAACTACTAAAAGTAAAAAATGAACCACCAGACTAATTATACCCCACATACTCATATAATTCCACACACCATAAAGCCATCATAAACTTGGATCACCCTTTGTCACATCCTACCCATTAACAAGACCAATGAATTTCCCCTAAAGCTAAAAAACAGGTGCTACCACGATCCTTACATACTAATAATTTCCACATAATATTATTTCAAAGGGACTCACATGTTCTCGTCCATAATACGGATCACGCATTGTGTTTCATATATATTATTTTATCTTAGTCTTGTTTAAATATGATTACATTAACATATTATGTGGGAGACAAATAATATATATTAATATCATTTTATTTAATCAAAACCATCATTTAAATTGATCTAGGACTCACAAATCATTTTGGTTAGTTTTAATTTTTATGTCTTCTAACAGTTCAATGTTAACCACCACAATTGCATTATATAGTGGTTCAATCAGATGTGATGGATGAAAACCCCCTTTATATTGTGATTGGATCCAAATTAAATAAAAATTAAATATATTGAAAATATAATATGATATAGCATAAGTGAAATTGTATGATACATAAACATAGGTGTTTATAACATAGTTACTCTACTGAGACACTTTCTTTAATAAATCATTATATCATTATTCACATATGGGTCACATTTTTAATTCATTTTCATTTTCATCAATATTACATTTATCAACCATTTATAATTTACTAGATACAATCCTAGGTGGATAGAATGGATTCCATTATAGTTTTATAAAGTATAACACCTTATAATTTTATTATATTAAGAAACATTAACAAAAAATATCACCTTGATAACTCATTAATATATTCTCAATCATTTATGGGGTCACTGAAGAATTTTTCCATGTATAATTCTACCATAAAATAATATTTTAAAATCACCATACAAATCGGTGTGGAAACATTAAATATCCAATCCCTCTCAATCATTAAATAAAATGGATGATATGAATTACTAGAGGTTAATAGCCATAAAAATTTTATAAAAAATCTAAATTTGTGAGTCATGGGAAATAAAAAATCACATTTAATATAAGGATTTCATATAAATCATATATACCTAGCTTGATGCATGAACACAAACACCTATTCTTATTGCACCAGTCAAGAGTAAAAATCTCATGAATCGTTAAATGTTATCCTAGGTGCACCAATATTGGTAAAAATCAGTCACCTATAAAAAATTCAATGAAACAATAATAATTCAAATCACTATAAGCATTGGTTTTATCATATACGTAGGTCTAAAATCCCATGAATTAGATAATTATTAAACACTGTTAACATTCTAGTCCCATATATTCCATAAATAAGTATTATGAAACAAATATAGCTTTGATACAACATTTTAACGCCATGACCCATATTCCACACTACCAATACCATGATCTGGGGCACCACATAGAATCAAGTGTGCTTCATCGTACAAAAAGGAAACTAACTAGCTATGTGGTAATGTGTGGATACAATGGAGAAAATATACTTTCATTATCATTGTATGAAATTTAAATTTAAATTACTAAATTAGATACCACATCTCAAATAATAAAATAAATCACAGGTATGCAACAAATGTTCACAACTAATTCTATATCTGAATAATGTTATATATATACAAAAATTAATAAATATCAATCATAAAGTATAATTGTTCCAAAATTAATTAAAATAAAGAATATTGAAATATATAACAATAATATAATTATTATTCTCTATCCAGGATCCTAACTCCTAATCTCCAACCTAGACATACCCCCAAAATAGCAACGTCCTTTTCCCAAAACCAATAACTAGTGAACAAAGATCATCAACATGGGTTACCATGTTCCTTGGAGACCCAAGAGGGGAGTGACTAGAACACATCATGACACCACCTATAGTGTCTAAATAATATATCGTATATAGCCATAAATAATGGTGGTGTAAAATAAATTAAATAGATATTTTTTATAATATAATTAATAAGTAAAAAATACTCCATTGATAATTGGGTCTCAATGGGACAATGTAAGGTGAAACTACCATCATCAACCAATGATGGTATCTCTTATCTTGGGGGAAGTATCATGTCTCAATTTGGTACCTCAGAGAACTATTTATGATGATAAAAAATTATCCATAGGATGTAAAAAATGTATCATACATGTATTCCCAACAATCAATTCCCATAATAAATTATCCTTTTGGTCTGAATCAAAGGATATGCAACAGAAATTTAGAATTATGACTTGATTGGAATCCATGCCTCATTCCAAATGAATTTCTTACCTGTTATAATTGATCTCTATTTAGAGATCTCATATTGAGTAAATAAATATGGTCATCCCTCAAGAATCCATGAAAATAATTTATGGCCTTCAATAAATGAATACATAACCCAAATCCATGGTGGTACTATCCCATATAATTTATGAAAATTAATCTAATCAGATTCCACATGATCTCTTTGAGAATTACCAAGCATCAAATATCATTGACTCTAATGATTTTCTTATCATTTAGAATTAACAGTATTCACCATGTGAAATCCAAGTACTTTCCATGTAATTGTACTAAAATACATCTCATAACGAATCCGATGAATCTATAAATTTTGTTCCAAATATCACAGTTAGTTAATTATTTTCAAACATGTCATTATTCAAAAATTAATATAAAACAATCCAAAATTAATGGAATGGTCATAAATTTTGATCTCTAAATATTCATATAACATTAATAATTTTAATCCATGTTTTATATATTATTAATTTCCTAATTACATTTATTAGTTTCATGTAAATATGTTCTAACATCTAATAAGGGTCAAACCAGAAAAATAAAAACATAAAATGAAATCATTACATTACCAAGGGCCCCACTAAACCACCCAATTTAATTAAAATAAATATTATATAGTATAAATTGTGTTTATTTTAATATCTCTTATTATTGTTTGATAAAATTAAAAAATTTATTATATATATAGGGATTCCAAGACTCTTATAATGAATCAAACAAATCAATTAAATTATTAGGTCAAGTGTTTGATAATCCTACCAGAAAATTCAAACCAAAACTAAATATGATGAATGAAATTTAATTACAAATCATTTAAATAACAAACCCTAACCTCATAGGGACCCAATAATCATTTATTAAGCTCTGGTTCATGGAAAAATTATAGAAATTGATGAAGTTAAAAAATAGATTAAAAACATGATGTAACACACATAATCATCTTGAGGAATCTTGATATTGAAGGAAACAATGAATCAGAGGAAGTTGACTCTTAGACTCGGCTAAATCCATAAAATAAATATGGTGATGATCCAAATAAATAATAACAATGATAGATCCATTATTGAAAAGGGTTGGGATAGGAGAACTCCAACACTACTGGAAATAACCTATTGGTCGGAAGAATTGTTGTTATGACGAAAGTGGGGTGTGAGTAAGTGAAATGAATATTTTTTCCTCAATATAAAAACAACCAAAACCTATCAACTTGCTTGTACCAATATCAGTTACCTAATGAATATCCATGGAAGAACCACTTGCACCTTACAAGGCCATCAGCTTGTTGTTGGCTTTTCACACCTTCAGTTGCATGCCTCAGACAACTCTCAAACATAATGTACACCTATAAGACATCCCAAAACACCTTGATCCAGTTATCCAAAGTCAAAAATGTGTTTTTTGGAGGTTATGGTCTTAAAAATTAGAATCTAAAATCCAATATAAAATTTAAACCATCCCCTAAGAAATAACACACACATTCCTAAAAAATAACCACCCATAAAAATGTGTAGATTTCGAATATTTTTAAATAATTAGGATTCCAGTAGATTAAATAGAAAATATTGATATGTAAATTATATTTTTTTCTACAAAATAATATATTTTTTTCACAATATTATTTCATTCATGACACAATTATATCAATCAAGGAAAATTTCATTTATTTATAGGTAAATGTTATTATTATTATTTCTCATCTATATTCCTAATGAAAAAAATTGATATATTCATATGAGAAAAAGAAAATATCGGTAATAGATGTCAAATTAATGGAATTCCATTATTACAATAAAAAAAATAAACCATAAGAAAATTATTTCATTTTTTCTAATAGAATGTTTTTTATATACACAAACAATTTCCACAAATAAAAATGATCCTTTTATAAAATAAAAAATCTGATGACCCATTATTTATCATTGAAAAACCTATTAATGAATATTGAATCATATGGTGACACCTGAAAACGTTTATTTTTAAAATAAACCAATCACCATTAATTGTTTATAATATTTCTGTACCTCATGAAATCAATGAATTTCCATAAAATTAGATTTTCAACAATTATATGTATCTGGGAACATTATATTCCAAACCTACGTTAACTCATAATTAACCCTTGTGATAATAAATATAACATGGATAATTATATTTAAGTAACAAACTATATTATCACCCTCATTTTTCATCTTTTGAAACGAATTCATTACCAACTTTATTAAAGAGCTATATTAGAATCATCTCTAATTAGGAGCTATATTGGGATCAAACATCCTCATCTAAATTGAAGTGTATAGTACAATTAATAAAAAATTATAATAATTCAAATTTCATAATATATAATATTAAAATATTATTTTAACCCAATGACAATACAATCTCTCTATTCATATAATATGTGGGATAAAAAAAATTCTTTTAAAAATGTTTTACAAGATAAATACCCAAAATAATGGGAATTGAATGTACAATAGAAAACCATGAAAACAATAATAGTACTTTTTTAATTATTATGTTATAATATGTTTATAATATTATTTAATGTAGTATACAATAAAAAAAATTTACATTTGGGTAAAAAGAGTCAACACTAACCCAAATATAAAATGATAAAAATAGTATTTTTTAAAATTTTTTAATGAAAATAAAAATTATTTTATTTTTATAATAAAAATAAATTAATTAGAAACTATTATCTTCATTAAATAATTTATAAGAAGAAAATAATATATGAAAAATATTTTAAAATAATACATTAATAGAAGGTTTCAAAGATAATTCACTTATGTCACTGGGGAATTATTTTTCAAAATATCATTATAGGTGTGGAATGAAACGAAATTTTAAAAAAAAATTATTTTTGGAAATTACTGATTATATACATCCATATGGATATTCTCACACTAAGAAAATGTTTTGAAACTGGCATATCTCTCAACAAATAGGTATTATGATGAAAAATCTCTTACCTCATCTATCAACTAATAATGTACATACTTTAATTTCCCAAATTATAAAATTCTATTATTTTTATAATTTTTTAAAATGGTTTTCACTTCACATACCATATTATAGATACTTTTTTATTACCATGTATTATTTTTTTACTAAATATATTATGTTCACATCAAATTTTTTGAGGACATTCAGAGCATAATCTCTGAAAATAACTTTTGTTGGTTGAAGTGGTAAAAATGATCACAATCCATCATATGAACAAAAATTAATCATGGTATAATTATCATTTTTATACCTTAAATTAAATTTTATAAATATATATGAATGATGGGTACAAAAAAACCACATCACTTCATGGATGTGGTAGTCCTCTCATATACACGAGCGAGGTAAGAATTTTCCAACAGATGGAAAGTTAATAATGTAATAAATATATGATCATTAATGTATAATTATCATCATATAATGATCCTATATATATATATATTATTTCTATCTATACAACATTCTTTGGGAACTAATGATGAAAAATCAAACACATCTATTTTAGTAGTAGGTATTAAACACATATTCCCAAGTAATGTTTTCATATCCAAAATGATAGACAAGGAGGTAAAAAATAATTTTATTTAAATATAATAAATCTTCAATATTTTTTATATACTTATGTTATCATGTCATCATGTTTATATTATATTCCAATGAGTTGGAATACAAAATAAATAACAAATCACTCGGCTTAGAGTTACACCCATTCTTAAAGAACCCCCATTAACATTCATCTTGAGCATTATAGGTTGTAATTCTAGTAAAGATAGGATCCTTAAGACATAATTTCAATGGGTTTAAATGGAATTCAGAAGATATTTTTATGATAAATGGATTAATAGTTTTGGTTATGTACAGAAAAGATGTTCCCTTATAAAAATATTGTGGAAGGAATTCTATTAAATACATGACATATTAATATATAAATTTTATAACTCTAGAAGTATTGATCAAATGTAATATATACATGACTTTAATGTTTGTAAGGATTAATTAATTTAAATGCCTACTTATTAAATGTCATGACCCCCTCCCCACAAAGTGTACCCCGCCTGGGATGGCAATGTGAGAAGGGAGATAATGACCCTTGAGTCCCGGCTCCAGTATGCCCCGGGTTAGAGACTAGAACCGAGGGTATAGTAACACACAAATGGGAGGAATTACCATCTAAAAGAACACATGCAGATGAGGGAGATAAGATATACACCAATCAACTTCAACTCAGAATTGGAAATATAAAAGAAACCCATGTTCATAAATGGAATTTCATGAATAATTACTACAACAAAAGGGGAAAAACTATAAGTACCAAAAATAAAGTAAAAATATCTGCAACCACAATCCCGAACAACTCCTTCAACCACAAGCTAGTAGTAACCAGCCTGATCTCCAACCGGATCCATGTGACCTGAAAAAATAGTAAGTATACACATAGGGTGAGTATAACAGTATAATTAGTAGGATCATCCCCAATGCCTCTCGTGAAAATGTTAAGAAATCATGCTAAAGCACAGTGAACAACAAATGAAACTAACTCGTCACTTAATGTCACGAACCGGATCTGGTCACCACCATTAATGGAACCACCCCGACTCGTGGAAAGGCCTGAATGGTGTTACCTATCCCCACAGGCTGGCACAAGTGCCCGGGTATCAAACAAATCTGTTTTGGGAACGATTTACCCGAGTATGAAAGCATAAATCATAAAAAAAAACAATCAATTACTAGAATCTGATATTTTCATTCTAAACAATTCTTAACAAAACCAGACCTGAATACATATGTTTAAAGACACTAAATTGGTCTAAAAACAAATAATGACAACATAAAGACATCCCCATGGACTCCACACGACAAGGGGATCATCACCCGCAAGCCACCCCTGCAACTCCGCCCCAATGATGAAGATTAACATCCCGAACCGCCATCACCCTTAGCCTTCCCTTTACCTGAGTCAAGAATAAGAAGGTATACTTACACCCAAGGGGTGTAATTATGGTTTGAGCCTATGCCCAATAGGATACCACCAGATGATTCCACATATCATGCAATACAATGTGAACAAAACAAGCAATTTTAATACACAAGGAGAAACAGTGTTAAAATTCAATGAAATGAAACTTTAAAATGAAAACAGTTTTCAATCCGAGAATTTAAGAATGTAAGCACATTAAATAAACTTGTGAGCTACTGTAAACTACTTCCAAAAACAACCCACAACAAGGGTAAATACAAAAAATCCAATGAGCATCAAAATCGGGAACACCCCTAAGCACTAGGTTGTCTCGGGCCCTATGTACCCCGTACCTCGGTATAGAGTAACCATAGAAAAATCCATTCTCAAGAACGATCCACTAGTAGGGAACATACCCATAACCTAGTGGTCTACAATAATCATCCAAATAGTTTAGTTAGAGTTGTCGTTATCTATATGCTAAGTGGAACAGGGACAAAACCCATCTGATCCCCTAGCCGTACTAGTACAAATCCGCCCCACCTAGGTACCCGGGATTCCCCTTTTTGTGGTCAAACAATTTCATAAAACAACACACATCCTTTTTCATATAAAATATCACTACTGGTAACAAACAAATTGTACATTAGATACACACATTTTATACCTTTTAAAACACACAATAAAACAATTTTATTTCCAATAAAACAACCTCTCAAAACATCACATTGTTTTGAACCCAAAGCTAATTAAGATATCCACCTCTCACACTATTTTAACACTTGTAAGTTATTAAAACAAAATTTCAGTTAAAAACCCTTTAATGAAACCAACAATTCAGTTATGGGGAATCCCAAAATGAACCAATAAAAGATTTGAATGAAAACCCCCAATTTCACTAAAAATTGGAACTTAAAATTCATTTGCATTATAAATTCAAATAAAACCAATTTTTACAGAAACATTCAAGTGAAATAAACAATAAGGTGCCATGAAAACATGAAGCTATTTGACAAAAATTACAAACACAATGGAATCACCTACCAAATTAACAAAAACCCTTGATTCTCTGTGTGAAAATCAAATCGCACCCCCGCCGCACCAAGAGGGAACTAGATCAAACCTAAAATCACACAAATTGGCCAATAAAGCACAAAGTTAAACCCTAGGTTCTAAATCCTAGTTTCTGGACATTAGTAAACTCAATTATAACCGAAGAAACCCTAAGAAAAAAGAGTTAAACCAAAAGTAATTTGAAATAGGAAATAAAAGGGAACATTTACTTGAAGTATCTTGAAGTAATCACTCCAAAACATTTGTATATGAAATTTAAAAGAGCCAAAATTTAGAGTACGTTCGAAAAGGATGTATTAGCGCATTTAGGAACAGTAATGGAGGAAAAATATTGAGATTTGAGAGAGTTATGAAAGAAATACTTTACCTCTTCAAATCTGGGAGATTTGAGGAACCCTATGAAGTTCGGCACCTAATCGCGATTATCTATATCTCCAAAGAGGTGGAAGAGTGCTCAGACGCGCTACTGGGTTAATTGGTCTTGGGTGAGACTTGGAATCACCAAAAAAGCCCAAATATTGAATATGTTATAACAAAATCAAATTTTATTTTTAAAACCGGAATTGGGTTTTCGGGCAGGCCCAAACCCTTAGATAAAACCCCAAATAAACCCTGGTTATGGATTTATAAAAGCTTCAAATTACCTTGGTGGTGTTAATAGGTTATGGGAGTTCAATTAGAATTTGAATGGATGAAAAATGTTGAAAAATGAAAAAGTTATAAAAGATACAAAATTTATTTTTTAATCTGGAATTGGGCTCACGGTTTGGCCCAATTCATGAATACTCATCTATTCCTCCCTAAAACCTAGGGAAACCCCCAAAACAAATAAAGGATGTAAATGAAATGAAAAATACCTTTAAAATATGTCTTGTATGTGACAATTATCCCCACCATGAAGGACTTTCCGCCCCGGAAAGTCAACATTAATCTTGGTTGGAAAACAAGAATGGGTACTCTTGCTCAACCCATGACTTTCGCTCCCATGTCTCGTGTGTATCATTCCCATGCTGCCATAAAACCCGGACTAAAGGAATAGAATTTCCTCGAAATATCTTCTCTTGGGAGTCCACTATTTTCACCGGCCTCTCAACGACAGACAAATCAAGCTCTATCTCCAATTCTTCCCAACTCAACACATGGGATGGATCCGGATTGTATTTTTTCAGCTGAGAGACGTGGAAGACATCATGGATATATGTCAACTGAGAAGGTAAGGCCAACCTGTATGCCACCTTTCCAATACACTCGGTGATCTCAAAGGGTCCGACATACCGTGGCATCGCCTTACCTTTCATCCCCAATCGACGATGGCCCAGACGAGGGGCCACTTTTAAGAATACACTTTCACCCACAGAAAACTCTAAGTCTCGACGCCTCCAGTTAGCATAAGATTTATGACGACTCTGAGCTGTCAATAAGCACTGCCTGATCAACTTGACCTTCTCAGAAGTCTCCTGCACAAGGCTCGACCCCAACAGTGAAGTCTCTCCGACCTCAGCCCAACATAGGGGGGACTGACAAGGCCGACCATAGAGCGCCTCAAAAGGGGCCATTCGAATCGTGGATTGGTAACTATTATTATAAGAAAACTCTACCAATCCCAAATGTCTATCCCAAGAACCTCCAAAGTCCATGAAACATACACAAAGCATGTCCTCCAATATCTGATTTTCCCGCTCTGTCTGACCATCCGTCTATGAGTGGTATGCTGTGCTCATCTTAATCTGAGACCCCAAGGACTTCTAAAGGCCTTCCCAAAATCGTGAAGTGAAGCGGAGGTCTCTATCTGAGACAACATCTGATGGTACACCATGGAGTCTCACCACTTCCTGAAGATACAAATGGCCCAATTCATCTACTTTAGTTGTATCTTTTATCGGAATGAAGTGGGCTGATTTGGTCAGATGATCAATCACCACCCAAATAGCATTCTTACCCCGAGGTGTAACACCCGAGACATTTATGTTATATAAATCATCAAAGGAATCTTTTTCTACACAACACTTTCTTGGCTTTCTTTACACGAAATCGCGACCTTCCTCGATAGCTTGTGTCGTACGCAATACCGAGTTTCACTAAACAATGATATGCTATTAAAATATTATTAAAACTAGTGGTTATGAATAGTAATAACCACTTTTTGAAATTTTGTGAAATTTATTTTTCAAAATGGAATTCATTTTTGGATTCGGAATACCGAAATTAGCCTAGGGTGAAATTTTGGTATTTTTCTGAAAACTTTCAATTTTTGATGAATAATGAAACCACTAAGTGGTAGGTTAAAAACTGAATTTTGCATAAAACTTAATTTTACCGCTTCTTTGAATGAAATTTCGAAAATCCGACAGACATGGTTGATATAAGTAAGTAAAATTTGGTTCAATGAGATAAAAATAATTTTTTGGTGAATAGTAACTTTTTACTTTTTTTACCGCGGTTAATCGTAAATAGGGTAACTAAGGGTAAATATGATATTACTATTACCCTAACATGTGTCATAATTCTATTGGATAAGTGTAATTAGACCAAAAACAACCCTATGAATATAATATGACCATTTAGGTCCACTTGGATTAGATTATGACATTTAATATTATTTTATTTATTGAATAGTTAAAATAGTTTAAATCAATGTTTAATAACTAAAACATTTTTAATATGGTTTTATACATCAGATAAATTCGATTATAAATATTCATTAGAAAGATAAAAATATTACCTACATAATTAAATTTTATTTATAATTTTTAGAATTTAAATAAATTAATTTATTTATGACACAACGATGATGTAGTAATTACCCTTTTAAGGAAATGTTAACATAATTGATGTCATAAATGCTCAAATAAATGTAATTTGAGACTTTTTATGAATTACAATAATTTTATAGGTTACTATGATATATTAATGTTGATTTAATTAACTTGGTTTGAACATATAATTCTGTTATGACTTTCTCAAAAATCATATATCAAATAGTGACAAAATTGACAGAAAATAGTTTTTAAATCAAATATTATATTATTAATATTTATTTTATTCCTAAAAATATAAGGTTCTGCCAAATGACTTAGATAAGGATATATATATTAATAATAAACAATTTGGGGTTCTTTTGGCATGTTATAGTAAGTTTATTAACCATATAGTGTAAGAAAACAAAAAGACACGGTAAAAGTTAAATTATTTAACTTTGAGTTAAATCTAATTGATAAGGTTACAATAATAACCTAAACATGTCTAAATCCAATTGGTTGATAGGATTTCGACCCATCCCCACTTTACCTTAGAAATAAGACCCTTTGGAACCATTATAATCCAATTTTGAATTTAATATAAAATAATGTTTTGAGATATTCCTAAGGCGCCCCTCTCCTCCCTTATAAAAGGGCACCTCCTCCCCCTCCTCCTCACACCAATTTGAGAACTCAAGCTCGTCCAACCCATGCCCAAATCCCTTCTCCACTTCCCTATAATAATCCTAGAAGTCCTGGTCTTCTTCAAAGACCAATCTTAGTTCCCTAAGTGGAGGATTCAAGGAGGCGTTTCAAAGAAGAGGTAATATCCATTACCGATCTTTTCAATTTCATTCTTCTTCAACTTATTCTTATTTAGTTGTTTCATGATAAAGTAATAACATTAGTATTACTTACATACTGATATGTTATTATAAATATGAAACAACCCTAATTAACCTTCTATCCATCCTACGGAAAAATGAAATCACCGCCCGTACGTATGTACGGAATACCGTCTCCATGCCGTGGTGTAATCTATTTTCCACCATCACCTTACAAGGATGGGTATAATGGTGTAATGAGTAACTATATCTGATTATTATTAAGTGATATTGATACTGAAATAGTATAAATACACATAAATACAATTCCACTGTCATGGGAACAATATCATCGCTCGTGCGTACGTACGGAATACCGTCTCCACGATGTGATGCGACTCGTTCTACATGATCATCATTACATAGTAATTATATAAATGAATTGAATGAATATGATATATGTTACACTAACACCATTCTGGATATAAGGTGTCTACAACCTTAAAATAAGAATAAGAATTTATTCGGCAAAACACGCATAAGAACAAAAGGCAATAAAGACTCGAGTAACAAGTAACAATGAAATATTACTAATAAGAAGCTAAGAATATGACCATATATGATATCATATCAATATGTATGATTCTGGAATAATTCAATAACATTATTTAAACCATTATACAGGATCTTCGGACACGTACAAAGCAAATCGGACCAAAGGTAAGGGAAATATCACAATCTCATTTTTATCCGAGATTGTTTATACTTTGGTATTTACTGGGGTGTATTTTATCATCCACATCCATTTTTCTTCAATATGTAATATTATTTCCATCCACCTACAATTGTTTAAATCCAATTTTACCCTTCAGTGTGTTTTTAGTAATGGATATGAAAGGAATCTTTTGTCGTTTTTCGTACGAGGTACTTTTTGACTTTTCCGACAAAAGTACGAAGAATTTTTTTTTAACTTATACGGCAAGAATAGATTTTTAAAACATTATTTCCAAGAATATTCCTTTATAAATTTTTTTGTTTATTTTTAATCAACTTATTTTAGTTTATAATTGTATGCAATGTTAAGAAAATAAAAGTTTTTTTGAAGTAGAAAGGATATTTTCCTCAAGAATGGAGTTCAAATGTTTTATCAAAATTATTTTCCATCTAAGATAATATAGGGTTCTGTTTTTCACCCTATTATTAAATTGATGAAGTCATTTACCTTATATGATTTGTTTTATGATGTCATGATGTTTCAAGAATCCCATTTTTGTTACATGTGTTATGCGATGATGTATGATTTATGATTATGTGGCACACATAAGAAAGGATTCATTATAAGATGGGTGGGACCTATATCTCCCTCCAATGAATTGGGTAAAGATTTATATCTCATGAGATAGACATGGCTCGAACGGAAGGTTATTTCGGTTCAGTGATACAAGACTGAAACGAGGAGTGAACTCGGTTCAGAAATGGACTTTGTCCGCTAAGATAGTCTTGGCAATGAGTCATGACTAATAAGAAATGATTTTCCATGATTATGTGTGCATGCCACAAAGTTTAAAGTTTTATGTTATGATTATGGGGTTCTCATGTTCACTTCTATGATTTATTCCATTCTAAGATATTATGATCTCTTTTGCAGGTTATGATTTTCAAAAATATATGATATGATTTTTATTTCCTTTATTTTCCCTTGCTGAGCATTTGAGCTCACCCTTTTTGTATGTTTTCTTTTACCCAGGTCAGGAAGATGGATATTAAGTAGAATATGCTAAAAGGGACCATAGATATGATCAAATAAATGGGAGACACTGTAGAAGATTTATGAACCAGTTTTTTATGTTTCCCAGTTTCTAAAGACAATATACCTATACGGTCCTTTGTGGTTTTGTCATATGTTGTAATAAGTGTGCTTCAATTTTGAAGTATTAACAATGTATGTAAATTATGGGTCGTTATAGTTGGTATCAGAGGGAAGGTATAGTCAACCTTTGGAAACTAGGATGTGAAATCCTTAGTAAGAACCCTAAGGATAAGTCTAATCATAGAACACAATCTGAGTGTTTTAGAAATGTCCATGAATAAACTAGGATAAGACCTTAAGCGTGAAAATTTTATTCTTGAATTATGTGGTTTTCCTATTATAATTAGTGTTGCTCACACTATTCTTCTTGGTTTTAGTCAATGGATGGAACCCGAAGGAACCGTGTTAATGCGGAATGTGATGGGCAATGCAATGATTTTCCCCCTGAGAAACCAAACGATATGGGAGTTGTAATGAAAAATCTTGTAGCCATGCTCACACAACTTTCTCAAGCTATGAATCATGCAGGACTTCCAAACGAGCAAAGGAAGGAGCAACATTCTGTTGAATCTTTCTTGAGGCAGCGTCCACCTTCTTTTAGCGGGTCTACTGATCCATTAGTTTCTGAACAATGGATTAGTACTACTGAAAAGATATTTTCAGTTCTTCAATGTTCTGAACATGATAAAGTCATCCTAGCAGTGTATCGTTTGGAAGAAGAAAATGATCAATGGTGTAATCTTATTAAGAATACGAGGCAAAGGGATGAAATTGAGTCCATGGAATGGGACGAGTCCAGGAACTTATTTTTCAATAAGTACTTCCCTTGTATTCTCCGAACAAAGATGGAGAAAGAGTTTCTTGAACTGAAGCAAAGGGATGATGAATCTATTGGTACCTATGAAGCAAATTTTACAAGACTTGAAAGGTACGCTTCTGGTATTATTATCCAACCTGAGAGTAAGATCGATCAATTCTTCATTGGCTTAAAACCAAGTCTTCGAAGGGTGTTAGCCATAAGGGACTTCAATAGCTACGAGGAAATCGTTCAATGTGCTCTCAAAGTCGAGATGGAGATTGGAGTAACCCATCAGTCATATGGGTTTGATAAGAAGAGGAAAATGGAATTCAAAGGAAAATATAAAGAGCACACTGAAAAGAAGATGGGCTTTCCCTTATGCTCAAAGTGTGGAAAGAAACATGGAGGGAGTTGTCTTAAAGGGACAAATAAATGTTTCAAATGTCGAAATGAAGGTCATCGGGCATTTGAATGCCGCGATAATGGGAAGAAGATGTCTAATGATGCAAATAAAGGAAGGGATACAGAGAATGAACCTACTACACTTCAATGTTTCAAGTGCATGGAGATGGGGCATTATGCCAATCAATGCCCAAATCCAAGGGTTGATGATGATGGTCGGCGTCAACAAACTCTTAAGGCTAAAGACAAAGGAATGTCACATGCAATTTCTATCACTGATGTGGAGTACGATAAAAAAGTGGTGAAAGGTACACTTACCATCCACTATAAAGTAGCAAATGTTTTATTTGATTCTGGATCCACCCACTCTTTTATTTCTGAAGAATTTTCTAAGGGTATCACAGTATTACCTCAATAATTAGATGCTGAGTTAGATGTGACAACACCTAATGGCACATCAATCGCATCAAATGTTTATAATTCTTCTCCAATTGATATTTGTCGTAAAGTGCTTCCTGCAAATCGTGTGGTCCTTCCTTTAGTGGAATTCGATGTGAATCTTGTCATGGATTGGCTTTATTTATACGGATCTCATATCAATTGCCAAAGAAGGGAAGTCACATTTCATATTCTAGATCAATCTATGATCATCTATCAATGCAAGGATGAACATAACCTTCCAGTGGAAATTTCTTCCATTGTATGGGTATTGATTCCACTAAATGAAGGTTATTTATCTCAAATGGTTGGTGAGAAACTCACGATTAAGAATATGTCCATCTTACGGGAGTTTGATGATGTCTTTCCGGAGGAATTACCGGGTCTTCCACCAAATCGTGAAGTTGAGTTTTCAATAGAACTCGTACCGGGTGCTTTGCCTATTTCAAAGACACCTTATAGAATGGCCCCATTTGAGTTGCAGGAATTGAAGAAGCAACTCCAAGAGAATCTTGATAAGGGATTCATACACCCTAGTGCATCACCTTGGGGAGCACCTGTTCTATTTGTTAAGAAGAAAGATGGATCAATGAGACTCTGCATTGATTATCGAGAACTTAACAAGATCACTATCAAGAACAAATATCCTCTACCACGCATTGATGACTTATTTGACCAACTACACGGAGCTCAATAATTTTCCAAGATTGATCTTCATTCAGGGTATCATCAATTAAGGGTCAAAAGGGAGGATATACCGAAGATGGCTTTCTGTAAAATGTTTGGACACTATGAATTTATAGTGATGCCATTTGGTCTTACTAATGCCCCTGCTATCTTCATGGATCTAATGAATAGAGTCTTTAGAGACTATCTTGATCAATTTGTGGTAGTCTTTATAGACGATATTCTTGTCTATTCAAAGAGCAAGGAAGAGCATGAAGATCACTTGAGAATTATATTGAAGACCCTGAGAATGGAGAATCTTTATGCCAAATTTACCAAGTGTGAATTTTGCCTTAAAAAAGTTGCATTTGTGGGTCACATAATCTCAAAAGAGGGGATATCTGTGGATCCAGCAAAAACAGAGGCTATCGAAAGATGGTCGAGACCAACAATAGTAACTGAGATCTGATGTTTTCTTGGTTTGGCTGGATATTATCGACGTTTTGTGAACGATTTTTCACGATTATCTAATCCAATCACCAAGTTGACTCGAAAAGGAGTTATGTTTTTTGGACAGAGGAATGTGAAGAGAATTTCAAGGAGTTGAAAAGAAGGTTATCCAGTGCACCTGTTCTCACACTGCCATGTACTGGAGAATGGTTTGTGATCTACAGTGATGCATCCAAGAAGGGATTGGGGTGTGTTCTTATGCAAAATGATATGGTGATAGCTTATGCCTCACGACAGTTGAAAATCCATGAGCAAAATTACCCAACTCATGATTTGGAGATAGCTAAAGTAATCTTTGCATTAATTATTTGGAGGCATTACCTTTATGGTGAAAGGTGTGATATTTATACTGATCATAAAAGTTTAAAGTATATTTTCACACAATATGAGCTGAATTTGCGTCAATGAAGATGGTTGGAGCTGATTAAGGATTATGACTGCTTAATCCATTACCACCCTGGGAAAGCAAACAAGGTGGCAGATGCATTAAGTCTACAAGACCATGCTAGTTTATCCATGATGAGGATCACAAAAGATCCAATACTTATGGATTTACAAAGGATGGATCTTGGAATTATAATGGAAGGGGAAAAATCTTATCTTTCTCAAATGAATGTTCAACCATCTATACATGTGAAGATTAAAGAGGCACATAAATAAGATGTCAACTTACAAAAGAAGGTGAGAAATGTTCCTGAGTTCAACTTTGATTGTGATGGGATAATAAAGTTCAGGAATCGGGTTTGTGTTCCTCCCATCCCCGAATTAAAGAAGGAGCTGCTGGATGAGGCTCATAGTTCTTCATTCTCTATTCATCCTAGAAGCAAGAAGATGTATAGTGTAGAGACCCGAAGCTTGACGTACATGGACATTACATTACTTTTTCGGAATACTTAGTACATAAAAAAAACACACACACAAGGATCTTAATAGTTTAGTGTCTTTGGAAACTCAGAACGTAATCTTCTAATCGTGGTGAAAGATCTTCAACATCTTCCATAAAGATCTTCCCTTTTTTTACCTAAAACCTTTCTTTATATCTTGGGGAAAAGAAAACATAAAAGGGTGAGCTCAAATGCTCAGTAAGGGTAAACAAAAGAGAAATCAATCACATCGTATTCATAAGAACATAACTTTTGGAAATCTTAACCTGCGAAAGAGAGCATAATTTCATAACATGGGATAAATCATAGTAGTGAAATGAAATCCCAATACTCATAACATAAAACATGAAACTTTGTGGCATACACACATAATCATAGAGAATCATTTCTTGTTAGTCAAGACTCATTTCCAAGACTATCTTAGTGGACAAAGTCCCTTTCTGAACCGAGTCACCCTCGTTTCAGTCCTGTTTCACTGAACTGGTATAACCTACCATTACAGCCATGTCTATCTCATGAGATATAAAATCTTTACCCAATGCATTGGAGGTAGATATTGGTCCCACCCATCTCATAATGATACCATTCTTATGTGTGCCACAAAATCATAAATCATACATCATTGCATAACCCATGTAGTAAAAATGGGATTTGTAAACATCGTGACATCATAAAACAATTCATATAAGATAAAGGAATTCATAAAAAATAATTCCATCACAACATAACCATATCAATGTAATAATAGGGATAGAAACAGAACCCTATGTTATCTTAGATGGAAAATAATTTTGATAAAACACTTGAAATGAATTCTTGAGGAAAATATCCTTTCTTCTTCAAAATCAATTTCTTTTCACAAAACGTCATGCAATTTTAAAAGAAAGATATTTTATTGAAAATAGTCATGAAATCTTTTGGAGGAATATTCATGAAATTAAATCTTTATAAAACTGTAAAAATCCGTTCGTGCCGTATAAGTTAAAAAAACATTTTTCATACTTTTGTCGAAAAAGTCAAAAAGTACCTCGTACGAAGAACGACAAAAGATCCCTTTCATATCTTTTACTAAAAACACACCAAAGGGTAAAATTGGATTTAAAAAATTGTAGGTGGATTAAAATAACATTAAATATTGAGGAAACATAGATGTGGATGATAAAATACACCCCAGTAAATACCAACGTATAAACAATCTCGGATAAAAATGAGATTGTGATATTTCCCTTACCTTAGGTCCGATTTGCTTCGTATGTCTCCAAACCTCCTGTATAATGATTTAAATAATGTCATTGACTTATTACAGAATCATATTCATTGTTATGATATCATATATGGTTCACTTATGACTTTATATTACCCGTTCGTTTGTAAATTCCATGTTAAAGAAGCGTTTTGGGTAAAATCGTTTCATTTATCGTAGGTGTTTTGACTTGTTGTTCTTGACATTATTATTACATATATCATGATTTACATACATCCAGAATATAAAATATGATTTATATATCATATATATTCAGTATATATATATATAATAGATAGATAAATTAAATGAAAAACACTGTTCATGGAGACGGTAGTCCGTACGTACGCTTGAACGCTGTTTTCCTTTCCTTATTGTCTTGAATGGAAGTAAGTAGATGAAATACATATATATATATATATACATAAATCCATTATCTTTATAATTTCATATATTTCATTATTATTTCTTATATATACTTTTTAATCATTCTTAAATGGTTATCATGGAGAATGAATCTCATCCCGTCGTGGAGACGGTAGTCCGTACGTACGCACGAGCGATGATATCGTTCCCATGGTCGTGGAATTGTGTTTAAGTGTATGTATACTATAGAAGTATCAATATAACATTATAATAATCATATATAGTTACTCATTACACCATTATACCCATCCAATTAATGTGGTGGCGGAAAATAGATTACACCACGGCGTGGAGACGGTATTCCGTACGTACGCACGCGCGGTGATTTCCTTTTTCCTTAGGATGGATAGAAGGTTAATTAGAGTTGTTTAATATTTATAATAACATATAAGGATATAATAAATACTGATTTTGTTACTTTATCATGAAAAAACTAAATAAGAAGAAGTTGAAGAAGAAAGAAATTGAAAAAGATCGGTAATGGATATTACCTCTTTTTTATGCGCCTTTTCTTAGCCTCCACTTAATGAACAAAGGATGATCTTTGAAGAAGACCAGGACCTCTAGGATGATACTAGGGAAGTGCAGAAGAGATTTTGGCAGGGGTTGGCCGATCTTGAAGGCTCAATGTTGTGTGAGGAAGAGAGGGAGGATGTGCCCTTTTATAAGGGAGGAGAGGGGCACCTTAGGAATATCTCAAAAATATTATATTATATTAAAGTCAAAATCAGATTATAATGGTTACAAAGGGTATTATTTCGAAGCTAAAGTGGGGATGGGTCGAAATCCTACCAACCAATAGGATTTAGACAAGTGTAGGTCATTATTTTAACCTTATCATTTAGATTTAACTCTAAGTTAAATAATTTAACTTTTACCGTGTCTTTTTGTTTTCTTACACTATATGGTTAATACACTTACTATAACATGCTAAAATAACCCCAAATTGTTTATAATTAATATATATATCCTTATCTAAGTCATTTGGCCGAACCTTAGATTTTTAGGAATAAAATAACAATTAATAAAATAATATTAGATTTAAAAACTATTTTGTGTCAATTTTGACACTATTTGATATATGATTTTTGTGAAAGTCATAACAGAATTATATGTTCGAACCAAGTTGATTAAATCAACACTAATATATCATAGTAACCTAGAAAATTAGTGTAAATCATAAAAAGTCTTAAATTACATTTATTTTGGTATTTATAATATCAATTATGTCAATATTTCATTAATAAGATAATTACTGCATAATCTTTGTGTCATAACTAAATTAACTTATTTGATGTCTAAAAATTACAAATAAAATACCATTATGTAGAAAATCTTTTTAGATTTCTAATTAATATTTACAATCGAATTTATCTTATGTATAACCCTATATTAAAAATGTTTTAGTAAATAAGCATTGATTTTAACTCTTTGAACTCTTCTTTGAATTAAATAATAATAAATGTCCTAATCTAATCCAAGTGGTCCTAAATGATAATATTTAACACTTAAGGTTGTTTTTGGTCGAGGTACACTTGTCCAATAGAATTAGGACATGTGTTAGGGTAATATTAATATCAATCTTACCCTTAATTACCCTATTTACTTTTAACCGTGGTAAATAAAAGTAAAAAGTTACTATTCACCAAAAATTATTTTCATCTCATTGAACCACATTTTACTTACTGACATCAACCGTGTCTCTCGGATTTTTGAAATTCCATTCACAGAAGTGGTAAAATTATTTTTTATGAAAAATTCCGTTTTTTAACTACCACTTAGTAGTTTCACTATTAATCAAAAATTGATGTTTTTCCAGAACAATGCCAAAATTTCATCCTAAGCTATATTTCATATTCCGAATTCAAAAATTTAGTCTATTTTACCAAATTCATAACATAGAAGATTCATTAATTAATTTTATAATTAAATCCCGCTGTTAAAACAAATAGCGTGTTTTTAAGAAACAATATCTATCAAAAATTGACACTTGATTATGTCTGGTTTAAATGTGAAATTACATCCAATGACCAAAATTGTATTAAATTGTAAAAATATATTCTAAATATACTTTAAAACCACTCAAATTAATAATTTATCACTATTAATTATTTCGATTTAAAAATTTGTTTTTAATTCTAATTTAGTAATTTTCACTATTCATCAGAATATGAAAGTTATACGAAAAGTACCATAATTTTACCTTAGGCTAAATTTGATACTTCGAATCCAAAAATGAAGTCCATTTTGAGAGCTAAAATTTCTAAAATTTAAAAAGTGGTTATTAATATTCATAATGGCTAGTTTTAATAATATTTTAAAAGCATATCGTTGTTTCGTGAAACTCAGTATTGTGTACTACACACGCTATCAAGGAAGGTTGTGATTGTGTGTAATGCAAGGAAAGTCAAGGATGTGTGTTGTGCAAGCTCCTTTTGGTGTAGCGTACAACACAAGACATTAATAAAATTAAAAAGAATATTTTTCATAAAATCTCGGGCTGTTACATTCTACCCCCCTTAAAATGAATTTCGCCCTCGAAATTCGGCTGGGTTATAAATGGTTTATTATTCGAAAGTTTCTTTAATAGAAACCCACATCGTAAAAAGGAATATCAAAACCAATCTTTAAAAACAAAAGTATGAAATGTAATGGTTACCCAAATAAACTAATCACTGGGTTTCCACATAGGTGAAAATATGGATATGGAAGAGAAATCTAACCATCATGTTCTGATGGAGAGTGGTAGAGAACATAGCTATGGAAAAGCCAGCAGTCACAAAGCCATAAATTTGTGACGATCTAAGGTACCATCTGATTCATCAGATATAAGATCACTAGGAAAACATTTTTGGTTTTCAAGATCGTTTCCCTAAAGTTAAATAATTTGAATTAGAATAAATACTTACTTTATTTTGGTACAATCTCACTGTTGTTCATGCCTTTAACAATTTCCACTTCATCTCTTAAATAAATGAAGTTGAATTTGTTATTCGTGAAGTGTTAACAGATCATGTAATAGAATGGCGGGTCATTCCATCTGTCTCAAACAAAAGATTAGCATAAAATTATATACATAAGTCGATCTATAGTGAGATTAATCATATAAGGTTCCTAAAATGAAATTATAATTCATATATCATACTGCTTAATATAATAAAAACTAGTTTCTACTAAACAGGGACTTCCTGTAGGCCAGTGGTAGGCGATAAAGGCCAGTCGCACTTCGGTTGTGGGTTCGATTTCCACAGCCTTGTCCGACGCGATGGACTATCGCCCGTCCTGCAGGTTGTCCTTTTTCTAAAACTATATTACTATAACATCACATCAATAATATCGAGAAAACTTCTATCCTTAAGCAGTACTAACTTATGTCCAACATAATCCATTCCAATCTTTAGGCTTATCCATAATATTGCAGTCCACTCTCATAACATAGTGAAAATGATTACCAGAGATTTAACACCATCGTCGATCCCCATATATCATAAGATATTTTTTGTTGGTCACGTTCCAAACATTCAAAGTCCTTAATCATGTATTCTCTTGAATACCTTAGTGAAAACATGAATGCAGTTAAAATTTAACACTTTCCACATACCAAAATCCTCAAAATTCTATATACTCAAACAATGATATCACTTAGTCCTTATATCAATCATGAGCTCATGAATACTGTTAAACATTTAATTTTCTCCTTATCCCTTCATTATGCACATATCATCTAAATTCCAAAAATATCTGAATGACCTTTCATAGATAGTGGTACCATTAATCATACACTTTCATAACTCAAGGAAAGACAATAGTGTAACAATCCTTAGATGTCTCTTTATTCCATAGTACCATGATATTTCTTATACAACATTACACATGATAAACATGTAATCATTCCACTACATTCTTAAACCATTGACTGAGCTTCAACAGTTGTTTCATCTCACATATCATTTGTAGTCTCTTCATCCTCATCAACATAAATACTTCCCATAAGACCATACTGATTCTCTTCATGAGACTTTCCCTTAGGGCTTTGGTTTGCATAATTCCCGTACATTCCACATTTAAAACATTTAACCATTGTTGATGTCGTAGCAATCCCATTATCCTCATCCATGGTGTTAACTGAACCTTTTCCTTTGCACTTACTTGCTTTGTGTCCTTCTTTTCCACACCCAAAGCATCTTCCAGTTCCTTTGAAACATTCTCCTCGATGCCTCTTCCCACATGATTTGCATAGGGGAAATTGAACTTTCTTTCCTCTATGATCATCATGAAACTCCATCTTTCTCTTATTAGCCGAGTCAGGAAACTTACCAAATTTTACTTTATTGATCATATTATGAGATTGCTGATTCGGCATAATAATGATGTTTGGACTTCCAAATCCCATTTCATTATGAAGAATATCATTCCATTGTCCATCATATTCTCCATTATCGTGAATATTCTTGTTTCCAGCCATTTTCTAAAACCCAAAAAGAATAGTGTGAGAGGCAAAAATCATTCTAGGGAAAACAACATAATAAAGGGGGAGTACCTTCAACATCTAACATCTTAGGTTTAATTCTATGATCGTTAGCGTAATTCTAGTACTATTACCTATACGTATACTTAACCTTAGGGACATCCTTAGACATACCTTAGAAATATCTCTAGGAATCTCACTAAAGTTATCGCATCCTAGTTTCCAATGGTTGACTAAACCTTTCCTTTGATACCAACTGTAGAGACCCGAAGCTTGACGTACATGGACATTACATTACTTTTTCGGAATACTTAGTACATAACAAAAACACACACACAAGGATCGTAATAGTTTAGTGTATTTGGAAACTCGGAACGTAATCTTCTAATCGTGGTGAAAGATCTTCAATATCTCCCATAAAGATCTTCCCTTTTTTACCTAAAACCTTTCTTTATATCCTGGGGAAAAGAAAACATAAAATGGTGAGCTCAAATGCTCAGTAAGGGTATACAAAATAGAAATCAATCACATCATATTCATAAGAACATAACTTTTGGAAATCTTAACCTGTAAAAGAGAGCATAATTTCATAACATGGGATAAATCATAGTAGTGAAATGAAATCCCAATAATCATAACGAAAAACATGAAACTTTGTGTCATACACACATAATCATAGTGAATCATTTCTTGTTAGTCAAGACTCATTTCCAAGACTATCTTTGTGGAAAAAGTCTCTTTCTGAACCGAGTCACCCTCGTTTCAGTCCTGTTTAACTGAACCGGTATAACCTACCATTCCAGCCATGTCTATCTCATGAGATATAAAATCTTTACCCAATTCATTGGAGGGAGATATAGGTCCCACCCATCTCATAATGATACCATTCTTATGTGTGCCACAAAATCATAAATCATACATCATTGCATAACCCATGTAGTAAAAATGGGATTCGTAAACATCGTGACATCATAAAAAAATTCATATAAGATAAAGGAATTCATAAAAAATAATTCCATCACAACATAACCAAATCAATGTAATAATAGGGATATAAACAGAACCCTATGTTATCTTAGATGGAAAATAATTTTGATAAAACACTTGAAATGAATTCTTGAGGAAAATATCCTTTCTTCTTCAAAATCAATTTCTTTTCACAAAACGTCTAGCAATTTTAAAAGAAATAGATTTTATTTAAAATTGTCATGAAATCTTTTGGAGGAAGATTCATGAAAATAAGTCTTTATAAAACTTTAAAAATATATTCGTTCCGTATAAGTTAAAAAAACATTCTTCGTACTTCTGTCAAAAAAGTCAAAAAGTACCTCGTATGAAGAACGACAAAAGATTACTTTCATATATTTTACTAAAAATCAACAAAGGGTAAAATTGGATTTAAAAAATTGTAGGTGGATGGAAATAACATTATATATTGAGGAAACATAGATGTGGATGATAAAATACACCCCAGTAAATACCAACGTATAAACAATCTCGGATAAAAATGAGATTGTGATATTTCCCTTACCTTAGGTCCGATTTGCTTCGTATGTGTCCGAAACTCATGTATAATGATTTAAATAATGTCATTGACTTATTACAGAATCATATTCATTGTTATGATATCATATATTGTTCACTTATGACTTTATATTACCCGTTCTTTTGTAAATTCCAAGTTAAAGAAGTGTTTTGGGTAAAATTGTTTCATTTATCGTAGGTGTTTTGACTTGTTGTTCTTGACATTATTATTACTTATATCATGATTTAATTACTTCCAGAATATAAAATATGATTTATATATCATATATATTTAGTATATATATAATAGATAGATAAATGAAATGAAAAACACCGTTCATGGAGACGGTAGTCCGTATATACGCATGAACGCTGTTTTCCTTTCCTTATTGTCTTGAATGGAAGTAAGTAGATGACATACATATATATATATACATAAATCCAGTAGCTTTATAATGTCATATATTTCATTATTATTTCTTATATATACTTTTAATCATTCTTAAATGGTAGACATGGAGAATGAATCTCATCGCGTCGTGGAGACGGTAGTCCGTACGTACACACGAGCGATGCTATCATTCCAATGGTCGTGGAATTCTGTTGAAGTGTATGTATACTATTTAAGTATCAATATAACTTTATAATAATAATATATAGTTACTCATTACACCATTATACCCATCCAATTAATGTGGTGGCGGAAAATAGATTACACCACGGCGTGGAGACGGTATTCCGTACGTACGCACGCGCGGTGATTTCCTTTTTCCATAGGATGAATAGAAGGTTAATTAGAGTTGTTTCATATTTATAATAACATATCATGATATAATAAATACCGATTTTATTACTTTATCATGAAACAACTAAAGAAGAAGAAGTTGAAGAAAAAAGAAATTGAAAAAGATCGGTAATGGATATTACCTCTTTTTGACGCGCCTTTTCTTAGCCTCCACTTAAAGAACTAAGGATGATCTTTGAAGAAGACCAGGACCTCTAGGATGATACTAGGGAAGTGGAGAAGATATTTTGTCCTGGTTTGGCCGAGCTTGAAGGCTCAAAGTTGTGTGAGGAATAGAGGGAGGAGGTGCCCTTTTATAAGGAAGGAGAGGGGCACCTTAGGAATATCTCAAAATATTATTTTATATTAAAGTCAAAATCGGTTTATAATGGATACAAATGGGCTTATTTCGAAGCTAAAGTGGGTATGGGTCGAAATCCTACCAAAAAAATAGGATTTAGACAAGTTTAGGTCATTATTTTAAACTTATCAATTGGATTTAACACTAAGTTAAATAATTTATCTTTTACCGTGTCTTTTTGTTTTCTTACACAATATGGTTAATACACTTACTATAACATGCCAAACGAACCCCAAATTGTTTATTATTAATATATATATCTTTATCTAAGTAATTCGGCCGAACCATAGATTTTTAGGAATAAAATAACAATTAATAATATAATATTAGATTTAAAAACAATTTTGTGTCAATTTTGACACTATTTGATATATGATTTTTGTGAAAGTCATAACATTATTATATTTTCGAAAAAAGTTGATTAAATCAACACTAATATATAATAGTAACCTAGAAAATTATTTTAATTCCTAAAAAGTCTTAAATTACATTTATTTTGGTATTTATAATATCAATTATGTCAATATTTTATTAATAAGATAATTACTGCATCATCTTTGTGTCATAAATAAATTAACTTATTTGATGTCTAAAAATTAAAAATAAAATACCATTATGTAGGAAATCTTTTTATCTTTCTAATGAATATTTACAACCGAATATATCTTATGTATAACCCTATATTAAAAATGTTTTAGTAAATACACTTTGATTTTAACTCTTTTAACTCTTCTTTGAATTAAATAATAATAAACGTCCTAATCTAATCCAAGTGGGCCTAAATGATAATATTTTACACTTAAGGTTGTTTTTGGTCGAGATACACTTGTCCAATAGAATTGGGACATGTGTTAGGGTAATATTAATATCATTATTACCCTTAATTACCCTATTTACTTTTAACCGTGGTAAATAAAAGTAAAAAGTTACTATTCACCAAAAATTATTTTCATCTCATTGAACCACATTTTACTTACTAACATCAACCGTGTCTCTTGGATTTTTGAAATTCCATTCACAAAAGCGGTAAAATTATGTTTTATGAAAAATTCAGTTTTTAACTACCACTTAGTAGTTTCACTATTCATCAAAAATTGATGTTTTTTCAGAACAATGCCAAAATTTCATCCTAAGCTATATTTCATATTCCAAATTCAAAAATGAAGTCTATTTTACCAAATTCATAACATAGAAGTATCAATAATTAATTTTATAATTAAATCCTGCTGTTAAAACAAATAGCGTGTTTTTAAGAAACAATGTCTATCAAAAGATTGACACTTGATTATGTCTGGTTTAATTGTGAAATTACATCCAATGACCAAAATTGTATTAAATTGTAAAAATATATTCTAAATATAATTTAAAACCACTCAAATTAATAATTTATCACTATTAATTATTTCGATTAAAAAAGTTGTTTTTAATTATAATTTAGTAATTTTCACTATTCATCAGAATATGAAAGTTATCTGAAAAGTACCAAAATTTCACCTTAGGCTAAATTCGAAACTCCAAATCCAAAAATGAATTCCATTTTGAGAGATAAAATTTCTAAAATTTAAAAAGTGGTTATTACTATTCATAACGGCTAGTTTTAATAATATTTTAATAGCATATCGTTGTTTCGTGAAACTCAGTATTGCGTACTACACACGCAATCGAGGAAGGTTGCGATTGCGTGTAATGCAAGGCAAGTCAAGGATGCGTGGTGTGAAAGCTCCTTTTGGTGTAGCGTACATCACAAGACATTAATAAAATTAAAAAGACTATTTTTCATAAAATCTCAGGCTGTTATATATAGGGACCTGAAAGAGTACTTCTGGTGGGATGGCATGAAAAGAGATGTTGCTGAATATGTCTCTCAATGCTTGGTTTGTCAACAAGTTAAAGCTGAGAGACAGAAGTGTAAGGGGATGTTACAACCGTTACCCATACCCGAACAGAAATGGGAAAATATCAGTATGGACTTTGTCATAGGACTTCCTAAAACATCCAAAGGCAATAATGCTATCTGGGTCGTAGTTGATCGTCTTACAAAGTCTGCACACTTCATTACTGTTAGAGAGGATTTCTCTCTAGATCAGCTTGACATGATATATGTAAAGGAAGTGGTAAGATTTCATGGAGTACCGCTTTCTATTATATCTGAACGGGATCCGAGATTTACCTCAAAGTTCTGGCAATGTCTTCAGCATACTCTGGATACAGAGTTGAGTTTCAGCACTGCTAATCATCCTCAGTCAGACGGTCAGTCTGAGAGAACAATTCAAACCCTAGAAGATATGTTGAGAGCTTGCTCTATGGATTTCAATGGAGGTTGGGATCAACACCTACCTTTGGTGGAATTTTCTTATAATAATAGCTTTCACTCCAGTATTCAGATGGCTCCTTATGAAGCTCTCTATGGAAAGAAATGCAGGACTCCAACTTGCTGGGATGAAGTTGGGTAAAGAAAGCTATTAGGACCTGATCTCGTTGATGAAATGGCAGAAAAGGTCAGATATATTCAACAACACATAAGAGCAGCTCAGAGTCGAAAGAAAAGTTATGCCGATAGCCAAAGAAAAGACCAAGAGTTTGAAGTGGGTGATAAAGTGTTTTACGAATATCTCCCTAGAAGAGGGTTATGAGATTTGGAAAGAAGGGGAAGTTGAGCCCTAGATATATCGGTTCTTTCGAAATACTAGATCGTGTTGGGAAGGTAGCTTACCAATTGGCGATTCCACCAAATCACTCTCAAGTTCACGATGTGTTCAATGTATCTCTCCTGAGAAAGTACATACCTGATCCTTCACATGTACTCAGCTCAGAAGTTGTACCGCTGGAGCAAGATCTTTCTTATGAAGAACATCCGATAGAGATTCTAGATCGTAGTGAAAAAGTCCTTCGATACAATACCACTCGATTGGTGAAAGTTTTATGGAGGAACCACCAATTAGAAGAAGCTACATGGGAGCTTGAGGATATGACGAAGGAGAGGTATCCTCATTTGTTTGTTACAAAGTGACGAATTTCGAGGGCGAAATTCATTTTAAGGGGGGTAGAATGTAACACCTGAGACTTTTATGTTATATAAATCATCAAAGGAATCTTTTTCTACACAACACTTTCTTGTCTTGCTTTACACGAAATCATGACCTTCCTCGATAGCTTGCGTCGTACGCAATACTGAGTTTCACTAAACAACGATATGCTATTAAAATATTATTAAAACTAGCCGTTATGAATAGTAATAACCACTTTTTGAAATTTTGTGAATTTTATTTTTCAAAATGCAATTCATTTTTGGATTCGGAATACCGAAATTAGCCTAGGGTGCAATTTTGGTATTTTTCTGAAAACATTCAATTTTTGATGAATAGTGAAACCACTAAGTGGTAGGTTAAAAACTGAATTTTGCATAAAACTTAATTTTACCGCTTCTGTGAATGGAATTTTGAAAATCCGACAGACATGGTTGATATCAGTATGTAAAATGTGGTTCAATGCGATAAAAATAATTTTTTGGTGAATAGTAACTTTTTACCTTTTTTACCGCGGTTAATAGTAAATAGGGTAACTAAGGGTAAATATGATATTACTATTACCATAACACGTGTCCTAATTCTATTGGATAAGTGTAATTCGACCAAAAACAACCTTATGAATATAATATGACCATTTAGGTCTACTTGGATTAGATTATGACATTTAAAATTATTTTATTTAATGAATAGTTAAAATAGTTAAAATCAAAGTTTAATAACTAAAACATTTTTAATATGGTTTTATACTTAATATAAATTCGATTATAAATATTCATTAGAACTCTAAAAAGATTACCTACATAATGATATTTTATTTATAATTTTTAGACTTTAAATGAATTAATTTATTTATGACACAACGATGATGCAGTAATTACCCTTTTAAGGAAATGTTAACATAATTGATGTTATAAATGCCCAAATAAATGTAATTTGAAACTTTTTATGAATTCAAATAATTTTCTAGGTTACTATGATATATTAGTGTTGATTTAATAAACATGTTTCGAACATATAATTCTGTTATGACTTTCACAAAAATCATATATCAAATAGTGACAAAATTGACACAAAATAGTTTTTAAATCAAATATTATATTAATAATTGTTATTTTATTCCAAAAAAACTATGGTTCGGCCAAATTACTTAGATAAGGATATATATATAGTAATAATAAACAATTTGGGGTTCGTTTGGCATTTTATAGTAAGTGTATTAACCATATAGTGTAAGAAAACAAAAAGACACGGTAAAAGTTAAATAATTTAACTTTGAGTTAAATCTAATTGATAAGGTTACAATAATAACCTAAACATGTCTAAATCCTATTGGATGATAGGATTTCGACCCATCCCCACTTTACCTTTGAAATAATACCCTTTGGAACCATTATTAACCGATTTTGACTTTAATATAAAATAATGTTTTGAGATATTCCTAAGGTGCCCCTCTCCTCCCTTATAAAAGGGCACCTCCTCCCCCTCCTCCTCACACCAATTTGAGCACTCAAGCTCGGCCAACCCCTTCCAAAATCTCTTCTCCACTTCCCTAGAATAATCCTAGAGGTCCTGGTCTTCTTCGAAGACCAATCTTAGTTCCCTAAGTGGAGGATTCAAGGAGGCGTTTCAAAGAAGAGGTAATACCCATTACCGATCTTTTCAATTTCTTTCTTCTTCAACTTCTTCTTCTTTAGTTGTTTCATGATAAAGTAATAACATCATTATTACTTAAATACTGATATTTTATTATAAATATGAAACAACCCTAATTCACCTTCTATCCATCCTACGGAAAAATGAATCACTGCGTGTGCGTACGTATGGAATACCGTTTCCACGCCGTGGTGTAATCTATTTTCCACCATCACCTTACAAGGATGGGTATAATGGTGTAATGAGTAACTATATATGATTATTATAAAGTGATATTGATACTGAAATAGTATAAATACACTTAAATACAATTCTACGATCACGGGAACAATATCATCGCTCGTGCGTACGTACGGAATATCGTATCCACGATGTGATGCGACTCGTTCTACATGATCATCATTACATAGTAATTATATAAATGAATTGAATGAATAAATATTATATATTTTACACTAATACCATTCTGGATATAAGGTATCTATAACCTTAAAATAATATTAAGAATTTATTCGGCAAAACACGCATAAGAACAAAAGGCAATAAAGACCCGAGTAACAAGTAACAATGAAATATTACTAATAAGAAGCTGAGAATATGACAATATATGATATCATATCAATATGTATGATTCTGGAATAATTCAATAACATTATTTAAACCATTATACAGGTGCTTCGGACACGTACAATGAAAATCGGACCTAAGGTAAGGGAAATATCACAATCTCATTTTTATCCGAGATTGTTTATACTTTGTTATTTACTGGGATGTATTTTATCATCCACATCCATGTTTCTTCAATATATAATATTATTTCCATCCACCTACAATTTTTTAAATCCAATTTTACCCTTCGGTGAGTTTTTAGTAAAGGATATGAAAGGAATCTTTTGGCGTTTTTCGTACGAGGTACTTTTTGACTTTTCCGACAAAAGTACGAAGAATGTTTTTTTATCTTATACGGCATGAATGGATTTTTAAAACATTATTTCCAAGAATCTTCCTTTATATGTTTTCATGTTTATTTTTAATCAACTTCTTTTAGTTTATAATTGTATGACATGTTATGAAAAGAAAAGTGTTTTTGAAGTAGAAAGTATATTTTCCTCAAGAATGGAGTTCAAATTTTTTATCAAAATTATTTTCCATCTAAGATAATATAGGGTTCTGTTTTTATCTCTATTATTACATTGATGAAGTCATTTACCTTATATGATTTTTTTATGATGTCATGATGTTTCAAGAATACCATTTTTGTTACATGTGTTATGCGATGATGTATGATTTATGATTATGTGGCACACATAAGAAAGGATTCATTATAAGATGGGTGGGACCTATATCTCCCTCCAATGAATTGGGTAAAGATTTATATCTCATGATATAGACATGGCTGGAACGGAAGGTTATTTCGGTTCAGTGATACATGACTAAAACGAGGAGTGAACTCGGTTCAGAAATGGACTTTGTCCGCTAAGATAGTCTTGGCAATGGGTCATGACTAACAAGAAATGATTTTCCATGGTTATGTGTTCATGCCACAAAGTTTCAAGTTTTATGTTATGATTATGGGGATATCATTTTCACTTCTATGATTTATTCCATGCTATGATATTATGATCTCTTTTACAGGTTATGATTTTCAAAAAGATATGATATGATTTTTATTTCCTTTATTTGCCCTTACTGAGAATTTGAGCTCACCCTTTTTGAATGTTTTATTTTCCCCAGGTCAGGAAGATGGATATTAAGTAGAATATGCTAAAAGGGACCCTAGATATGATGAAATAAATGGGAGACACTGTAGGAGATTTATGAACCAGTTGTTTATGTTTCCCAGTTTCTAAAGACACTATACCTATACGGTCCTTGGTGGTTTTGTCATATGTTGTAATAAGTGTGATTCAATTTTCAAGTATTAACAATGTATGTAAAGTATGGGTCATTATACGAGGTGTACGAGGTAAGCCAACAATGAAGTCCATGGAGACCTCTTCCCACTTCCAGGTAGGAATGGGTAGTGGTTGGAGCAAACCAGATGGCCTTGAGTGCTCTGCTTTCACCTGCTGACATGTGTATTATCTTGAAACAAAGTCTGCTATGTCCCATCTCATACCAGGCCACCAAAACTGCCGACGAACATCATAATACATCTTAGTGCCACCCGGATGGACAGCCCACTGAGACTGGTGGATATCATGCATCACCAACTTCTGCAGAGATAATGGCACTACTGAACGACCCTTGAAGCACAAGATGCCCTTGGGAGACGATGACCAATCAGAGGATGTCTCTCCACCATGAAGGAACTACTTAAACCGCTGACAAAGATCATCATTGGGCTGTTCCTACTGAATCAACTCCAATAGAGAATGATTCAACTGGACGCTTTCCAAGAATGCCCCTCCACTGTATTCCCTGGTCTCCACATACATCTACGAAAAGAGACCCATAAATGTCCACTCATCACTAGACTTCCACAAATCATGCACTGGAACTCTTCAGCTCAAAGCGTCGGCCACTACATTACCCTTTCCTATGGTATAGACAATGTCAAAGTCAAACCCCTGCAAGTACTCGATCCAGCGACGTTGCCTCATGTTGAGGTCCTTCTGCGAGAAGATATAAGCCAAGATTTTATGATCAGAGTATACCACAAACTTCTCCCCAAAGTGGTAGTGACGCCAAGTCTTCAAAGCATGCATCACCGCTGCCAACTCCAAGTCATGGGTTGGGTAGTTCTTTTCATGTGGTCGAAGTTGGAGAGAGCCATACGCGACCACATGATCATACTGCATAAGCACGCACCCAAGACCCATACCTGAAGCATCACAACAGACCACATATCCCTTTCCAGCATCTAGAAAAATCAGTACGGGGGCGGTAGTCAGCTGCCTCTTTAGCTCCTCAAACAATTCATGCCATTCTGGATCCCATACAAACTTCACCCCTTTCCGGGTGAGGGAAGTCATCGGTGAAGCAAGCCGAGAGAAATACCGAACGAATCGCCTGTAATAACCAGCCAAGCCAAGAAAACTCCTAATCTCAAACACATTCTTCGGTTTCTCCCAAGACATGACTGCACCAATTTTCTCAGGGTCCACTGAAACTCCATGCTTTGAGATCACATGCCCCAGAAATCTCACCTCTCTGATCCAGAAAGTGCACTTTGACAACATTTCATAGAGGCGGTGATCTCGTAATGTACCCAAAACGATCCTCAAGTGATGTTCGTGTTCCTCCTCAGAGTAAGAGTATACCAGAATGTCATCCACGAACACCACAACAAAGGAATCGAGATACTGATGGAACACCCTATTCATAAGTGCCATAAATACTACTGGAGCATTGGTCAATCCTAAGGGCATGAACAAATACTCAAAGTGGTCATACCTGCTTCGGAAGGCTGTCTTAGGGATATCTGACTACTTCACCCTGAGTTGATGATTCCCTGAACGCAGGTCTATCTTTGAGAACCACTATTCCCCCTTCAACTGATCAAACAAATCATCTATTCTGGGAAATGGGTATTTGTTTTTAATTGTCACCTTATTCAGCTTCTGGTAGTCAATGCACAACCGGAGGGATCAATCAGCCTTTTTTGCAAACAACACAGGAGCGGCCCAAGGAGAGACACATGGGCGAATGAATCCTTTGGATTCTAAGTCGTCCAGCTGTATCTTTAATTCCCTAAACTCGGTGGGGGTACATGCAATAATAGGGAAGAGATATCAGCTATGTTCCCGACACCAGATCAATCGAAAACTCCATATCCCGCTCAGGGGGAAAACCAGAAAAATCATCAGGGAATACCTCGGGAATATCATTCACTACACGAGGTAGTTCACCTTCAGGGGAAAGACCATCATCTAGCACAAGTGAAGATAATTGGAAGATAACACTTCCCAACTCTGGGAGTGGAGGCCATGCGCAACTTGATCGTGGATCCCATTCTCCATGAAAAACCTGATGACTCCCATCCGGTGCCGTGAAACTCACACGCCGCCTTTAGCAATCGATATGTGCCTGGAAGTGTACTAGCCAATCCATCCCAAGTATGACATAAAAAAGGTCCATATCTAAGACCAAGAGGTCCCACTCCATCTCGACCCTTGACACAGAAAGTGCACACGAGGGGCACCTGAGGCCCTTCTCCTTCTTCTTTCCCAACAGTGTCACCAACTCCATCGCAAAAGACATCAACTCAGTTGGAAAATTCAGCAAGTCCATAAAATTTCCAGAAATGAATGAAACAGAGGCACCAGTATCAAAAAGAACAGTACCTATAGAATATGCGATCAGAACGGTACCTCGAACTGTCGACGGTCCCGCCTCTGATCCTGCTGGTGACTGATCCACTGCATGGAGATGTCCAGTATCTGCCTTAGGACGATTGCTAGTCTGTGGTTGTGCCCTGAACTGGATCTTCCCAGAAAATGATCCAGACCTACCACCACACCACCAAATCGAGATCCCCCAGTCCTCAATGGATCGGACTGTGTTGGCACTCCTCTTGAATCCACTGACCCTGCCCCACTTGGGAGTGGACGTGCCACACCGCAGAAGCATTGGAAATTCCCTATACCTCCACACTGGTAACAAGGCTTCGGAGGAAGAGGACATGCTGGTCGGATATGCCTAGGCCTCCCACATTGGTGGCACACGACCGATCTCGCATCAGATGCCGCAACAGAAAACTGCCTGGAAGAGTGGCCTGAACTGCCCCCTCCTTTCTTCACATGATCCTCCCGCTTCCTTTTCTTCTCTGAGGAGCTGCCACTACCCACTGCTGATACTGAACCATAGAAACCAGCCTTGCCTTTCCTATCAATCTCCACCATGCACGCCCGATCAACAACCTCAGCATAGGTCCTCAGCTTAATCAAGAACACATGGGATTATATCTCTGGTCGCAAGCCTTTCTCAAGCCTCTGGGCCTTCGCTTGCTCATTAGAGACAATTTCTGGAGCATAACGAACCAACTCAGTGAAACGATTGGCATACTCCATCACAGATAGATTCCCATGAACATGTTCCATGAACTCTCTAGACCTGGAATAAACCAACACCTCAGGGAAATACTGTTCATTGAAGACAACCTTGAAATCTCTCCAGCGCATCTGCTCATTCTTTCCAGAGTGAAGCACTGACTCCCACAATTTACGGTTGGGACCCTCCAACAGAAAGGAGTCACACTTTACCCAGAGCTTCTCGGGTGTTTCCAGGAACTCAAACATACGCTCGATCTTCTCGATCCATTCTTCTTCTTCCTGGGGTTCTGTGCTACCCCGGAAGGTAGGAGGCTTGTTTTTCAGAAACTCTTGTGATTTATCATTTCTAGGACATGTATCCTCAGCTCTAACAGAAATAGGAGCATGAGATGGTCCCTGTCCAAAATCTTGGATAGCCCGAACAACAGCCTTCGAGAGCCTCTGATCAATCGGCGTGGGAGAACTCTCTCCAGCTTCCTCCTGTGGGTGCGTGGGAGCTTTCCGGGGAGGCATGTTACTACAAAATGCAACAGTCACAAAACAATAGTAAATACCAAAATTCTGAAAATTGTAATAAAATACATCAAATATGTATAAACTAAACACATTCCTGTAATAAACGAAAAAACTACTCCACATCTGCCTGATGTCCACATGTGGTCTGCAGCCCACACGTCTCACCTAGAAGTGAAGTCAATCAGTAAATTCCAACATCCTCTGGTGACTCAAGTTCTTCCATGAGAGGTGTGGGCCAGGCACCCTACTCACAACCAATACCCCGAGCCCCAACAGTCCTAGATCCTGTCTATCCCGACTCATCCCAAAATAACAATATATCCCAAAAACATTATCCTCCTCTAATACCATTTTGTCACGAACCAGATCTGGTCGCCACAATTAACGGCACCACACCCGGCCCGTGGCAAGGCCCGAAGGGCATTACTTATCCCCACCGGCTGGCACAAGTGCTCAGGTATCAAACAAATTTGGTTTGGGAACGATTTACCCGAGTATGAAAGCATAAATCATAAAAAAACAATCAATTACTAGAATCCGAAATTTTCATGCTAAATAATTCATAACAAAACCAGATATGAATACATATGTTTAAAGACACTAAAAGTGATATAAAAACAAATAATGACAATATAAAGACATCCCCATGGACTCCACACGACAAGGGGATCATCACCCGCAAGTCGTCCCTGCAACTCCGCCCCAACGATGGGGACTAACATCTCGAACCGCCATCACCCTTAGCATTCCCTTTACCTGAGTCAAGCATAAGCAGGTATACTTACACCCAATGGGTGTAATTAGGGTGTCAGCCTATTCCCAATAGGATACCACCAGATGATTCTAAAGATCATGTAATACAATGTGAACAAAACAAGCAATTTTAATACACAAGGTGAAACAGTGTTAAAATTCAAAGAAATGAAACATTCAAATGAAAACAGTTTTCAATCCGAGAATTTCAGAATGTTAGCACATTAAATAGACTTCTGAGCTACAATAAACTACTTCCAAAAACAACCGACAACAAGGGTAAATACCACAAATCCAATGAGCATTAAAATCGGGAACACCCCTAAGCACTAGGTTGTCTCGGGCCCTATGTACCTCGTACCTCAGTGTAGAGTAACCATAGAAAAATCTGTTCTCGTGCATGAGACAATAGTAGGGAACATACCCATTACCTAGTGGTCCCCAATAATCATCCAAATAGTTTAGTTAGAGTTGTCGTTATTCATATGCTAAGTGGGACAGGGACAAAACCCATCTTATCCACTAGTCGTACTAGTACAAATCTGCCACACCTAGGTACCCAGGCTTCCCCTTTTTGTGCTCAAAAAATTGCACCAAACAACAAACATCCTTTTTCATATAAAATATCACTACTTGTCACAAACAAATTGTACAGTATCTACAAACATTTTATACCATTTAAAACACACAATAAAACAATTTTATTTCCAATAAAACAACCTCTCAAAACATCACATTGTTTTGAACCCAATGCTCTTTAAGATATCCACCTCTCACACTATTTTAACACTTTTAAGTTATTAAAACAAAATTTCAGTTCAACACCCTTTAATGAAACCAACAATTCAGTTATGGGGCATCCCTAAATGAACCAATACAAGATTTGAATGAAAACCCCCCAATTTCACCAAAAATTGGAACATAAAATTCATTTGCATTATAAATGCAACTAAAACCAATTTTTACAGAATCATTCAAGTGAAATAAACATTAAGTTACCATGAAAACATAAATCTAATTCACAAAAAATTCACACACAATGGAATCACCTACCAAATTAACAAAAACCCTTGAATCTCCGTATGAAAATAAAGTCGCACCCCCGCCGCACCACGAGAAAACTAGATCAAACGTAAAACCACACAAATTGGCCAATAAAGCCCAAAGTTAAACCCTATGTTCTAAATACTAGTTTCTAGACATTATTAAACTCAATTATAACCGAATAAACCCTAAGAAAAAATAGTTAGACCCAAAGTAATTTGAAAGAGGAAAGAAAAGGGATCATTTACTTGAAGTATCTTGAATTAATCACTCCAAAACTCTAGTATCTGAAATTTAAAAGACCCAAAATTTAGGGTACGTTCTAACAGGATGTATTATCTTATTTAGGAATGGGAATGGTGGAAAAATATTGAGAATTGAGAGAGTTATGAAAGAAATACATTACCTCTTCAAATCTGGGAGATTTGAGGAACCTTATGGAGTTCGGCACCAAATATCGATTATCCCTAGCTCCAAAGTGGTGGGAGAGAGTTCAGACACGCGTCTGGGTTAATTTTTCTTGGGTGAGACTTGGAATCACCAAAAAATCCGAAATATTGAATATGTTATAACAAAATCAAATTTTATTTTTAAAAAGGAATTGGGATTTCGAGCAGGCCCAACCCCTTAGATAAAAACCCAAATAAACCCTAGTTATGGATTTCTAAAAGCTCCAAATTACCTTGGTGGTGTTAATAGGTTAGGGGAGGTAAATTAGGAATTTGAACGGATGAAAAATATTGAAAAATGAAAAAAGTTATAAAAGATACAAAATTTATTTTTTAATCTGGAATTGGGCTCACGGTTTGGCCCAATTCATGAATACCCATATATTCTTCCCTAAAACCTAGGGAAACCCCCAAAACAAATAAAGGATGTAAATTAAAAGAAAAATACCTTTAAAATATGTCTTTTATGTGACACCTAAATAGGTATACTACGTTTTCAACCTCACCATGGTTACTCTCACCAAGTAACACATACAAGAATATAGCATATAATAAAGAATATCAAGGTTACCCCACTACTACTTCCCCACTAGTATGCCTCATTGCCCCAACGTCGCACGTCCTAAGCATCTCTCTCCAAAAAGGCTTGCCCGCAGACACCTGGGTGAAGCACCACAATATGCACATTGTGAACCAAAAAGGCGTGCCCGCAGACACCTGGGCGAAGCACCACACCGTCCTCACAACCAATGTAACTAGGTAGTTTTAGGGAGCCACCACAGCTCGCGTAATGTGTATCATACGTCGGGTATTATACCTCAATCCATTACAGCGCATACACCGAGTAAGGATCCCCAAGCCATCACAGCCTGTACACGTTACACATATAGTAGTCCATATGATACTATATCCCGAATATATGTGTGTGAATAATTACAAGCCATTATATCCCTCTACACACATATATGGGGAAAACTAACCACTGGGCCTAATGACACAAGTATCTACCAAGAGAAGAGAGTGGAGCCAAATGGGGTAGTCAGCTATTCATCCTCCCACCGGAATGTTGGGGAAAACACCCCCCAGGGCTTATAATCCCAGGGGTGTCAGTTGACCTTACCGACAGGGTGGTGTAGTGCATAGAAACACAAAAAGTACAGAATATACTATATCTCACAACCACACAATGGGCATAACCTAGTCTTAGACACAACTGCAGCTAACATCTCTTAGTCTCCAGGATAGCACTTTTAAGACTAGGAATACTATAAGCACACAACCATTTAAAGAGATTTATTAGATTACTTCATTTCATTTTTATCAATTCCATTGTACGTTAATTAATTATTTAGACATTAGTTAATCATTAACCAATCCACATTAAATTCCATTAGCAACACACCCAAATTCAACAGCTCCTTCAATAGTTTTCAACCTCTTCATTATGTTTCAGCGAACACCAACCCCATGGATTAACACCATTTATTAAAACATTCATTACAGAATTACTTTCCCATATTCCCAGGCATTCTATAAAATCAGTCAATTCTACTAAACACAAGGGGGCTCAACACCGTGTCTAGATGTACTACCCATAGAGTCTTTTCTACCAATAGAAAGAGCATAGACCCATCCTTCCTTGAGAAGCTAGACATGAAAAGCACATGGAATACCCCGCGTGTCTTCGCCTCCTTAGAAATAAGGGTAAGCAAGACCAGATGCCTTGACCAGTGGGGAAACGTAAAGTAGAAAAACATCCAAAGAATCAATAAGCATTCAACAACCACATCCATCCCATTACATCATCCCTGGTGTGCTCCCCAACACCCACATGCATAAACTGATGCATCTCGCCACTCTAGGCACCATCGGCTTCCACAACAAAAAGTCCTCTATGCCCCCACACATCAAAACAACCATCCATGATCACATCATAGCACAAGAATAAGGAAAGAAGCATCACATCAATTGGGCTCTTGGCCCTTTTGCTATCAAGATGGTAACTCAGAACCCTTTAAGGAATTATCAACCAATCAAATCTTTACACCATCTTGAATTTACCGATTTAAAATCCATTGGTTCCAAAATCGAGAACCTAACCAGAAAGATATCACAAAATATTATAAATGCATACTACGCCAAATTTATTAACATCAAATTATAACAAAAAAAACATATTCGTCTTCATGCCTCTTTACCTTTGGCCAAACAAATACCAATTAGTCCCAGTTTACCTTCTTTCATAATTTTCATCAAGAATGATCAACAAATCAAGAAAGCATAGATATAACACTATCTAGCAAAACATGAGGCATTATCATATGATTAATAAAATTTATTTATCCGTTTCAAATTATTTATTATGTCAATTCCAATTTCATCCACCGGGATTAAACATGCTAACAATACAGTTACACATAAAAGATAGAGAAGCAATGAATCCCCTACCTCAAGGTTTTTGATGAAAACCACGACGGTCGAAGAAAGCTCAAGAAACCCGGGTCGATTCTCCAAAAACCTGCCTTAGATCTCTCCTCCTAGTAAGATCAAGGCCAAAGCACACCATAATTGGAATCCACTCACTTATATCTACCCATAACAGGAGTAGATCTATGAAACTGAGAGATAAGGAGAAGTAGATCCAAGAGGATCTACGAAACCAAACAAGAAAGATCACATACCTCAAGAAACCGGCTTCGATTCATCAAGAGAGGCCTTCGTATCACCTCCAAAACACTTGGGAGAGGTTCTCCTACCTTCAATGAAGGTTAATCCCTAGTTATGGCTGCTTAGGGGCTTAAAAACCCATTTAGTGGTAAAAAATTTAGATCCACAATTTTAGGATCTAATTTAAGATCCTGTAAGGTTTGCTCGCACGGTTAGACACCATGTGTGATAATCGTGTGGTCGTTACTGCCTCGTCAACACTCCTTGGATGGTTAGGCCACATGGTTAGACAAACTATGTGCTAATTGTGCGTTAGACACTACCTACAACAGCAACTTTGCATGGTTTGGCCGTACGGTTTAGTCAAATTGTGCACCTTTCTTAAGAAATCTATAGCCCTTTTTTTCCCTTAAAAGTCCACCCTAATGCACCCCATGTCACCTTAACCTCCAATAACACCTCTAACACCGCATTTTCACAAATTAATGGCCTGGAGAGGTCCAGGCCATTACATCAGATACCTCTCAATACATTCTCGTCCTCACGAATCCAAAACCCACCTACAGTGAAAACGAAAAACGGTCTGAACAACTACCTCATGAGATACCTCTCAAAAGAGAGCTAGACACAAAAACAACGAAGGGATTCATCTCATAAACAATAAATTTTCATAAACACATCAGCTACAGCGATACATGAAAATATTTAAACATCAAAAAACTCTGGGTACTGAGCACGTATCTATGACTCACGATCCCAGGTACTCTTTTCCAAGCCACCACGTCGCCACAAGACATGAACTAAAGGAATATAATGCCGGCGCAACACCTTCTCCTTGCAATCTTAGATCTCTACAGGTCGCTCCTCAAAGGTTTCATCATCATCAATATTGATATCTCCCCAATCAATGATGTGAGAGTCTTCATGAAGATAATGACGGAGCTCTGATACATGGAAAACATCATGTATCCGACTCATCTGAGGGGGAAGTGCTACTCGATACGCCACAGATCCAACATGAGCTAACACCTCAAAAGGCCCAACAAACCGTGGAGAGAGCTTACTTCCACGTCCAAACCTTCACTGCCCATGACAGGGAGTCACCTTCAGAAACACATGATCCCCAACATTAAACTCTAAGGGTCTCCTTCTTTGACTGACATATGCTTTCTGACGATCCTGCACTGTCTTCATCCTCTCACGAATCACCTGAATCATCTCTGTTGTATTCTGCACTAGTTCTGGTCCGAGAATTGCTGACTCTCCAACCCCAGTCTAGCACAATGGAGAACGTCAAGGCCAACCAAACAAGGATTCAAACGACACCATGCTGATGGTGGAGTGAAAGCTATTATTGTACGAAAACTCCACCAAGGGTAAGTGACTTATCCATGATCCTCCAAAATCTATAACACAAGAGAGTAACATGTCTTCAAGAGTTTGGATGGTTCACTTTGTCTGACCATCCGTTTGAGGATGGAAAGAAGTGCTAAGGTATAGTTGAGAACCAAATGAATGTTGGAGACCTCTCCACACCCTGGAGGTAAAATGAGGATTCTGATCAGAAATGATCATCCTAGGGACTCCATGAAGTCTCACCACCTCCTCTAGATACTTCCTTGAAAAAACTTCCACTATGATTGACTCTGTGATTCCTATAATGTGGGACGATTTTGGTAAAGGATCTACTACCACACAAATAGCATCATGTCCTCCCGGATCTCAAGGTAAACCAGTAACGAAGTCCATTTAGATATTCTCCCACTTCCATTGAGGAATCTATAATGTCTGTAGAAGACCACATAGAACATGGTGTTTGGCATTCACCTTCTGGAAGACTAAACATCGAGACATAAACTCCGCAATTGCACACTTCAGCCCAGGCCACCAAAACTGACTCCTCAAGGATCGGTACATCATTGTCACGGCAGGATGTACCGGTAAAGTTGAACCATGGAAATCTATGAGGACCGTATTTTGGATCATCAAAGGAACAAAAATCCTTCTAGGATACATCACTCGGTGTTGTTCATCCTCAAACCAACCATTAAGGTCGTCACCACAAACAACTTGGTCTCTCCAGACTTCCACCTCTAGATCCCCCAACTGGGACTCTTTTACCTTCTGTATCAGGGATGACTATACTGTGATCTAAAAAAGACAGCCTCTACCCCCATCTTCTCCCATATCATGATGTAATGATGAAAGTTATTCAATTACTTTCCAAGAATCACCAGATTCGTGCACAACATCACTAAGGGACTTTTGGCTTAGTGCATCAGCTACAACATTCCCTTTTCCAGGTGTATAGGATATTTCTAAGTTGTATTCCTGTAAGAACTCCATCCACTACCACTATCGTATGTTCAAGTCACACTGGGAGAAAACATACCTCAAACTCTTATGATCAGTGAAATCCACAAATCACTCTCCAATGAGGTAATGTCTCCACAACTTTAGAGAAAACACCACGGCTGCTAACTCAAGATCATGGGTGGAATAGTTGCATTCATGATGACATAAATGTCGAGATCCATAAGAAACAACTGACATATGCTTCATGAGAACACAACCTAACCCCTGATGTGGAGCATCACAGAAGACATCAAACTGAACTCCATCAGCTGGAAGGAAAAGGACTAGAGCACTTACTAATTATCCTTTAGATACTCGAAGGCTTCCTGACATTGATCAGTCCATATGAATGCCTAATCATTCATGGTCAAAGCTGTTAGAGGAGTTTCAACTCATGAGAAATTCGCTACGAACCACCTATAGTAGCCTGCAAGACCAAGGAAACATCGCACCTCTGAAACTGTCTTGGGGGCTACCCAAGACACAACCGCTTCAATATTTGATGGATCCACAACAACACCCTATTGGGACACAACATTCCAAAATAAACGGACTTCTAGAGCCCAAAACACACACTTCAACAACGTCCCAAATAGTAGATGTCGATGCAGAACTCCCAAAACGGCTCGTAGATGTTGTGCATGCTCCTCCTCGGACATGGAGTACACAATGATGTCGTCAATGAAAACCACCACAAACATGTCTAGGAACTCACTAAACATAAAATTCATCAATCTCATGAATACATATGGATAATTCGTCATGACAAATGGAATTACAACGAACTCATAATTCCCATGACGACAACGGAAAGAAGTCTTCGAAAGATCCTCATCCTTCACACGCATATGAAGATATCTCGACCGCAAGTCGATCTTTGAGAACCAACTTGAACCCTTTAGTTGATCGAATAAGTCATCGATACATGGAAGAGGATAGTGATTCTTTATTGTCTCTTTGTTTAAGTGACGATAATCGACACACAACCGCAAACTACCATCAGCCTTCTTCACAAACAAAACCGGTTCACCCCATGGTGACAGACTTGGCTAAACAAAACCGCACTGAAATAGACCATCAAGTTGTATACGTAGATCTCGCAACTCAGAAGGGGCCATCCTATATGGAGACATAGAAATAAAAGACACTCCTGGCTGTAGATCGATCCCAAACTCGATCTCTCATCGAGGTGGTAAGGCCACAACCTCTTCTGGAAAAACATCAGGGTACTCCTATACGACCAGAGGAAACGCCAACTGCTGAACCTATGAAGAACTCAGCATCATCTCGGCCATTATTTATGATAAAGAGGGAATGTGCCTATGACCCATCTGAGGACCTCTCTCTCAAACAAACACCACTCGCTCTCCATCTGCCCCAAAGAAAATGACCTTATTCTTAAATTAATCCATGGTAGCCTGCACTGAATACAACCAATCTATGCCAATGATGACATCATATGGTTGTATTCGTAAACATAGGAAATCTCCCCAAGAGCGGTGTTTCCCCAACACTGGCTCATAGTCTCTACATACTTCAAACAAGTAATCCTGACCTCCAACTGGCATATTCAATGCCAAGGGCACTGGAAGCCTATCTACCTCAAGTACCAAATCATGGACAAGGGTAGGTGATATGAAGGAGTGCGTCACTCCTAAATCAAACAAGTCATACACCAAGGTAGAAAACAAGAAAAGGGTACCTCAAACGACATCCGGATAGTCTGGTGTTGGCAACGCTAGAGCATGAAGCTGACCACGACCTCCTCCATGACCTATCTGACACTGATTACGACCACCACCACGGCCGCGTTCTTCTCTCTATGGACGTGGAGCGTCCTGGGGATGTCTTCTGCCTACCTCATCTACCCTCTGCTAATCTAAAGCTAGTGCAACTGGCTGCTTCTACCACGGCTGGAAGTGCTACAACGAAGGAACCTAGATCATAGCTCCTGGTGCACGATGACCACTCTGAAAGTTCGGACACTCCCACTGTGGATGGCCATTACCACCATAAGAAAAAAAGTGCATGATCCCTCGGAATAGTCCTGAGAGTAGCTGCCTCTGGAGAAATGAGATGTGAAGGGTTGGGGCATACCCCCTCCTGAATGGAAACTCTTATGCCTTGAAAACTGGGAACCTCGGACCACATCCTTGATTTTTGAGGGATCATGATGATCCCCCTCTCGTGATGATATGGTCCTGGCCAAAGTTCTCTCGACAACCTCTTCCCTCACCAGCACCTCAATATTTTTCTTCGCCATAAATGGGGTGGCCTGGCACTGGATCTCTGGACGCAAAGCCTCCTCAAAATGCCTCGTCCTGGCCTCCTCATCTAGTAACAGATCCGAAGAATATCGTAAAAGGTTCCTGAAATGGATTCCAAACTCTCGAATAGTAGAGCTCCCCTGTTGAAGGTAAAGAAGCTCATGGCGACTGGACGCCTTCACAATCAAATAAAGGAACTTGACTCTAAACATGTCTCAGAACTCCTCACATCAGATCGTCGATTCCTCATGATCCCCAAGGAACAAGAACCACCACTTCCTTGCGGCTCCACGCAACATCATCACACCTAAGGACACATACTGCTCCTTCCGAGCACGGATCAAACTCAAGCCTATCTCGACCTCCTCCAACCAGTCTTTCGTGACTGCATCTGAAACGGATCCCTCTTACATCTGCAAACTCTTCCACTAAAACTCTTGGAATGTTTTCCTCAAAGAGTCGTCGTCATCAACCTCTACCCTATGGAGACCTGCTGGAATAGCCTGCTAGACATTTTTTGTGCATGCCTGATGAGGAAGTCGACCTGGAGCCATACCTATAAAATAACAACCGTTAGAGCTCCTAAACCTGGAATATGTAAGACTCAACATTGATTAATTAATTTTTCTCTTTTATTCATTTTAGGTTATCATATCCCAAGGTCTACCCATTCAAACACAGGCATAGAGAATAATGATACATGATCCTTTCCTATGTCTCTACCCTGCAACTACTATCACCTTGTTTAGTAGACATTTTAAACATAAGGTTCATACATCAGATCATAGGGGGCCCTAAATGCCTATGTCTCAGTCGGTCTCCAATGGTTACCTCGCTTGCTAAACATGAATGGCATTGTTTCCCTACCAACCCATGCAACCTCATCTGTGCCTAACTCCACGTTCCATCCTATCCCTCAACGAGACCTCTTCTACCACTCTATCACGACCCCCTCCCCACAATGTATACCCCTCATGGGCCGGCAATGTTAGAAGGGAGATAATGACCACCGAGTCCCGCCTCTAGTAGGCCCCGGGTTGGCAACAAGCACCGAGGGTATACTAACACACAAATGGGAGGAATTACCCTATAAGAGAACACATACAGAAGAGAGAGATAAGATATAATCCAATCAACTCCAACTAAGAACTGGAAATATAAAAGAAACCCAAGTGCAAAATGTAATGTCATGAAAAAGTACTACAACAAAAGGGGAAAACTACAAGTACCCAAAAGAAACTAAAAATAGCTGCAACCACAAACCTGAACAGCACCTGCAACCACAAACTAGTAGTAACCAGTCAGATCTCCAACCTTCTCCATCCAATCCCTCAACCAGACCTCAGGTACCACTCTGTCATGACCCCCTCCCCACAAAGTATACCCCTCCTGGGCCGACAATGTGAGAAGGGAGATAATGACCCCTTATTCCCACCTCTAGTAGTCCCTAGGTTGGCGACTAGCACCGAGGGTATAGTAACACACAAATGGGAGGCATTACCCACTAAGAGAACAAATGTGGTAGAGAGAGATAAGATATACACCAATTAACTCCAACTAAGAACTGAAAATATAAAATAATCCCAATTGCAGAAATGGAATATCATGCAACCTCACCTGTTCCTAACTCCAAGCTACATCCTATCCCTCAACCAGACCTCTGATACCACTCTTTCATGAACCCCTCCCCAAAAAGTATACCACTTCGGGGCCAGCAATGTGAGAATGGAGAAAATGACCCATGAGTCCCGCCTCCTGTAGGCCACGATTTCGTGACTAGAACCGAGGGTATATTAACAGTTTGTATATACATAGGGTGAGTATAACAGTATACCCAGTAGGATCCTCCCCAAAGCCTCTCGTGAAAATGTAAAGAAAGCATGATGAAGCACATTGAACAACAAATGAAACTAACTTGTCACTTAAACAGGTATACTAAGTTCTCAACCTCACCATGGATACTATCACCATGTAATGCATACAAGAATATATCACATAATAAATAATATCAAGGGTACCCCACTACTACTTCCCCACTGGTTTGCCGTTTTGCCCCAAAGTTGCATGTCCTAAGAATCTATCTCAAAAAAGGCTTGCCCGCAGACACCTGGGCAAAGCACCACACCATCCTCACAACCAATATAACCAGGTAGTTTTCGGTAGCCACCACATCTTGCATAACATGTATCATACGTCGGGTATTATACCTCAATCCATTACAGCCCATACACCGAGTAAGGATCCTCAAGCCATCACAACCTATACACATTACACATATAGTAGTCCATATGATACTATATCCAGAATATATTTGTGTGAATAATCGCAATCCATTACAGCCCTCTACACATATATATGGGGAAAACTAACCACTGTGCCTAATGTCACATGTATCTACCAAGATAAGAGAGCAGAGCCAATGGGGGTAGTCAGCCTTTAATCCCCACACAAGAATATTATGGAAAACACCCCCCCAGGGCTCAGAATCCCTGGGGTATCAGTTGACATTACTGACAGGGTGGAGTAGTGCATAGAAACACAAAATGTACAGAATATACTATATCTCACAACCACACTATGGGCATTACCTAGTCTTAGAAACAACTGTAGCTAACATATCTCAGACTATGGGCTACCACTTCTAAGACAAGGTATCCTATAAACACACAACCATTTAAAGAGATTTATTAGATTGCTTCATTACCTTTCTATCAATTCCACTATACTTTAATTAATTCTTTATACATTAATTAACCGTGAACCAATCCACATTAAATTCAATTAGCAACACACCCAAAGTCAACTTCTCCTTCAACAGTTTTTGACCTCGTCATTATGTTTCAGTGAACACCAACCCCATGGGTTACACCGTTTATTCAATCATTCATTACATAATTACTTTCCCATATTCCCAGGCATTATAGAAAAGAATTATATGCTACTAAACACATGGGGGATCAACACTGTGAGTAGATATACTACCTGTCGAGTCTTTTCCACCTATAGCAAGAACATAGACCCATCCTCCCTTGAGAAACTTGACACGGAAAGCATGTGGCATACCCCACGTGTCTTCACCTCCTTCGGAAGAAGGGTAAGCAATACCATCTTCCTTGAGTAGTGGGGAAAAGTAAAGAAGAAAAACAACCAATGAATCAACAAGCATCCATCAACCACATCCATCCCATTCCATCATCCCTAGTGTCCTCCCCGACATCCACATGCATAAAACGATGCATCTCTCCACTCTAGGCATCATCCGCTGCCACAACCAAAAGGCCTCTATGCCCCCACACATTACAACAACCATCCAAAATCACATCGTAGCACAAGAAGTAGGAAAGAAAAATCACATCAATTGGTCTCTTGATCCTTTTACAATCAAGAGGGTAACTCAGAACCCTTCAAGGAATTATCAACCAATCAAACCATTAATCCATCTTGAATTTACAGATTTATAATCCGTTGGTTCCAAAATCGGGAACCTAACTAGTAAGCTATCACAAAAGATTATACATTCTTACTACACCAATTTGATTAACATCAAATTATCAAAAGAACCAAATTAGACTTCATGCCGCTTTATCTTTGGCCAAAAAAATATCAATTAGTCCCAGTTTACATTCTGTACCAATTTCCATCAAGAATGAACAACAAATCAAGCAATAATAGATATAACACTATCTAGAAAAACATGAGGCAATATCATATGATTGATCCAATTTCTTTATCCAGTTCAAGTTATTTATTATGTCAATTCCATTGTCATCTAGCAGTATTAAACATGCTAATAATACAGTTGCACGTAAACAAAAGAGAAGCAATGAATCCACTATCTCAAGGTTTTTGACGAAAACCACGACGGTCGAAGAAATCTCATGAAACCTAGGTCGATTATCCAAAAACCCGCCTTAAATATCTCCTCCTAGAAATATCAAGACCAAATATCACCATAATTGGAATCCACACACTTAGATCTACCCATAACGGGCGTAAATATAAGAAACTGAGAGAAGAGGAGAAGTATATCCAGCGGATCTAAGAAACGAAGAAAGAATGATTACATTCCTCAAGAAACTAGCTTCGATTCATCAAGAGAAGCCTTCAGATTGGCTCTAAAATTCTTGGGAGAGGTTATCCTACCTTCAATAAAGGGTAATCCCGAGTTATGGTAGCATAGGGGCTTAAACGAAACATTTAGAGGCAAAACAAGGTAGATCCACAATTTTGGGATCTAATTTAAGTGCTCGCATGGATTGCTCGCACGAATATACAACCAGTGCGCTAACCGTACGGTCACTACTGCCTCGTCAACACTCCTAGCACGGTTAGCCGCATGGTTAGACAAACCATGCACTAATCGTGCATTAGCCGCTGCCTCCAACACAAACTTGGCACGGTTTGGACGCACAGTTTAGACAAACCGTGTGCCTTCTGTACAAAAGCTATAGCCCTTTAGTTTCCCTTAAAAGTCTACCCAAACACACCCAAGTCACCTTCACCTCCAAGAACACCTCTAATACCTCATTTTCACAATGTAATGGGCTATAGAGGTCCTGGACATTTCATTAAACATGTTTAAGTAGAATTTTAAATCTTATATCTTATTTTAACACTCTAATTATTCATTTTTACATGTACTATGGAAACAAAATTTTCAATATATAAGGGTCGTGAAAATAATTGTAACACCCTAATCATCCATAATAGATTGATTTTAAAAAAATTAAATATATTACACTACACGCAACACCATGTTCGAGGGCACTAGGATCTATCAAACATGACGTTTTAAAAGAAGCTTTGAATAGTAATAACCACATTCTGAAATTTACAATCTTTTTAAATAGATTTCATTTTCAAATTCATAATTGAAAAATTATCTTATGGTTATTTTCGATATTTTTCTAAAAAGATTCAATTTTTTATGAATAGAAAAAAATACATCATTATTGTTAAAAATACAACTTTTTCATTTAATAATTATAATTATTTAAATATATTGTAGAGTCCAAATAGATAAATAATATTTGTATTAATTCAATTTAGTTCATCAGAGTATTTTTTCTAATATAAATAGATACATTATTTTTGAACTTTTTGTCCTATTTTCTTCCCAACTTTCCCATCACCAATACATGATTAACATTAAACATATTTTTATCATTTATATGAACTGAATTTAAAAAACATACCTATATGGGTGTAATTTTAATGAAATTTTTGATCTAATAAGATCAAATTACATGTTTGTGAATAGTAATTTTAGTCAATTTGAATTTATTTACGACACAGAATTGTACATCAGGTAATTAAAGTAAAAATAATAATATAAAATTACCTTAACACATGTAAAAATCCTATTGGATGAATAAATTAGACCCTTATCACCTATGGTTAGAAATATAATCATTTAACTTAATATTTTTCATAAAATGACATAAATATTATAAAAATATAGAATGTGAGATAATGTAACACTCTCATTTTATATAATTATATCAATTTTAATATACATATAACTGTAAAGACCCTTAAAATTAAAGGGTAATTTTATCTTAGTTTTTTTGGAGATTTTAGAAGAACGCTGTTTCTGACAGCACCTGATTCTGAGGCCCGGTGTGCCCGGAATCAATTTCCAAAGTTTAGCTCGGGTACATTCAGAGAACGAACGAGCGGGTTTTCTTAACTTTTGAACCGGTGCTCCTAATCAAAATTTGAGGTCACCAATGAAACCGAAACACCGGTAATTGAATAGAAACACCTTTTCTGGAGTTGTGTTTGCTCGGGTGTGGTTTTAAAAATAGGGGGTTAACTAATGAATAAAATAAAAGTTGTGTAACAATTTTTATTTTATGTTCTACATAGTTTAAACCTACTTATGGACGTTGAGGTGGGACCCACTATATCCTAACCCCTCTTGATAGGATATTATTGACGTGGGCCCCACACGAGCCCCACATATTCATCTTCCTCAAACCCCCATTATTTTGTAACACACCTGCACCCCCTTATAAAATGCCATGTCAACTATCACATTTATTGGACTGTTAAGACTCTTCAATTAATTCAATTAATTGAATGAATTATTTTCAATTTCAAATGGAATGCTGGATTGTGTGTGTTAATTAAAAAATACAAGTCTTATTTCATTAGGGGTTGCTTCGTTTTGTTGAGAGGGAGAGTTCCACGAAGAACGTCATCTTCCTCCTTGAAGAACATAAAGAACGCACCGACACCGACGAAGAACATTAATTCCTTAGAGATCGATAAAGTGACGCCGTGTACCGCGATGACGACGATCCTCTTCACCACGACACCGTGTACCACGACATCAACGACGCTTACGGAGCCTCCTTCTGCGACGCCGTCTTTCACGACATCTTATTTCTGCGACGAACCTCGTTCGACGACTTCATCGAGGTAGGGGTTAATTTTTGTTGGTGTTTTATTTTCCATTCATCAACTTTAATATTGGGACGCCTGTTATCATAACAACGGGAGGAGGTTGGACCACACGAATACGACCGACCCTCCTCCCCCTTTGATGTTGTACTTGTTGCGGCACAAGAAAAGGAATCGCGGTACAATGACACCGCGCGAAAGCAAGAGGAATGGGAAAGAATGCATGGCGTCCTCACACCACACCGTTGAGGTCAAACGAACACGTGGCCGAAGTCGGGGCATAGTGAAGGGGCGTGACACCGTCAGGCCGTGCTGGTCGGACCAGGAAGACACCACGGCCGGAGCGGGGCCATGGCGGAGGAGCGTCATGCATTCACGTCGTGCCGGTAGGACCAAGGCCACGACCTTTGGCCCCGGTGGAGCAGGGAGCGGCGGTCAGAACCACAGGTCGTCGGCGCGTCGGAGGGGCGGGACCGCGGGGTCCTGCGACGGCAGCACGGCCAGCCAGCTGAGCTGGACGATCGAGGAAGGCCATGGTTCGTAACCCCCAGCTGGCCAAAAGAGCCCCCCTCCCACATGGGGGCCACAGTTTCTCAATCAGGGGGGCAACTCACCCCCCCCCCCTTTCCGCGACAGCTCGGCCGAGCGGAGCTCTCAGGCCACGGGGGTCGTGCCCGCACCAGGCCAACCGGCCGTCCAGGCCGAGCTGGGCCACGTAGACCGGGCCACGCTGCTCCCACCAGGTCGGGCCGCGCCCTAATGGGCTGGAGCCGGACCCGGTTCGGTTCGACCCGGTTCGGGCCGACCCAGGGGGTCTTGGGTCGGGTCGGTCCGGGCCCAAAACACCTATTTCCGGATAGTTCTGTTCAAACTCTTGTATCATGGGATACTGACTTCTGATCAATGCACCATCAGTTGAGATATGATCCTTGGATCGAGACGGTCGTTTTGGTATATTACACTCAAGGTTTCAGAGAACATTGGGTACGGCCAGGTTGGTTCGAAAACGAAACCAACCGAGCCGTCGGAGCGGAAACGATTATAACTTCAGCTCCGGACGTCTGATTGATGTGTCATTGACTTTTTTGGATTCCTCTTAGTGAGAGAGACCTTTTGGATTACTCCACTCAAGGTTTGGATGCAGTTGGAGTATGGTCGGGTTGGTTTTGACGTAAAACCCAACTAGGCCCCTGGAACGAGAAAGCCAATAACTCTCAGACTGGGTGTCAGATTGACGTGTCATCTATTTCATTGATTTCCCTTTGTTGAAATGGAACATTGTGATACATCAACTCCGGACTACGTGTCAGTTGATGTATCGACCCCTTGGCTCGTGGAGCAGAACCTCCCGAAAACGAGCATGCTATGTTCGGGAACCCTAGAGCTGGTTGCGACTGCGACGACGATGATGATTGCACAGAAATCCTACGTGGGTTCGACAGAGACTATGAATGTACTGAAATCCTCTGTGGTTTTGGCAGTGATGAAGACTGCACTATAATCCTCCGTGGGTTCGGCAGCAATAAAGACCGTAATAAAATCCTTCGTGGGTTCGACAGCGATGTCTACTTTTCATGTATCCTACATGGGTCTGACAGTACTACTGTTCTTGTATCATACATGGGTCTGGTAGTGTTTGACTCTATTCTGGTATCCTACGTGGGTCTGGCAGAGTATCTTGTCTATATCCTATGTGGGTCTGACAGCTTAGCTGGTGTAGTATCCTACGTGGGTCCCATCATAGATGAATCAGTGGCTACATCTAATCATCCCTGTTACCTTACGAAGAAGTATACTAGTTTGAGATGAGTCTTGACTTTCCATCATTATCTTCGATATGATTGACTTGCTTTCCTATGTGGATTATGTTGTCCTTTCCTGTGTGGAATTGGGTTGTACTATCCTGTGTGGACGTGATCGAACTTGGGCTTGGATTTTGGAGCCGAACAAGAATTGATGACTTAGGTATATGTATGGGCATATACCTATGTAGTGTTGGATGTTACTTTGTGATTGTATCTTTCCTTTTTGGATTGTCCTTTGTGGATTCCGAGAGACCTTCGGGGGTCTCGGGGTCCCTACTTAGTAGCGTATACTCACCCCCGTACAGGCTATGCCTGCACTACGTTGTGTTGGATGCAAACGGCAGACAATGCTGATCGTGGTTGAGGCTTTTGGAGCAGGTCGGTACCTGAAGGTGTACCACTAAGAGTGATGTACACTGAGCGAACAGTTGTACCCGAGGAGCTGAGGAGGCTATCTATACCCACCCTTCAGGTGGGACTTCCAGTGGACAGCTCGACGTTGCTTCTTTACATTCAATTGTTGTACTTTCTTTCCAGTTGTACTTTAAATTTACTGTGGGTTTTTATTCTGGCCCATTTACATTCCGCACGTACTATTGTACCCAGTTTTACTTAGTGTTTACTTCTGATTGCTTACACTGTGGTTTTGTTTACTTTATAAGGAAATGACTTCCCCTTTTTTAACAGGATTTTTGCCTTCGGTGCTAGTCGCCAGCCCCTGGCCTATGGAAGGTGGGATTGGGGTAGTCACGACACTGGTCCCGAGGAAGGGTCTTGACAAATTGGTATCCGAGGAGTTCGGTTCTACCGCAGAACTCAAGACTCTGATCTATCTTCTATGTGTAGAAATAGTGTTAAGGGTATTGAGTGTGGTTTTCAGTCCAGGGACTCTAGTGTTGGTGTGGCGGCCGACGTATTTCTTTGTGATTACATTGTGTCAGCTCACCAGGTATACTATTTGACCATGACGCACCTGTTTCTTTTCAGGATGGCCCCATGACGGCATCTAGCTAGGGTTCAGAGCTTTTTGCGAGATGATAGCCCACCGAGCGACGAGGTCTTGGTGTCGGCCCCTCTTATAGAGGAGGCACCAAAGGTACCTCTACCTACTGAGCCACCGATGCCACCAGCCCCAACCGCTGAGAGTGCACGTCTCCTTAGTGCATTGCACGATCTTTAGCGTCAAAGACCGCCCGGGTTCCACAGGGAGACGGACCCTCAGGCAGCTGAGGATTGGCTGGAGGTAGTAGTTTGAGTTTTTAGGCTAGTGGGGACACCAGCTGACCTCATGGTGATCCTTGCAGCGAGCCTCCTGCAGGAAGCAATAGGCAGATGGTGTAGGTTGATGCTCCAGGTGCACGACGAGGCATCTCTTCTCTGGATGGATTTTGAGAGCCTCTTCCGCTCAGATTTCATCCCATCCACCCTCCGTGCGGTGCACATCCAAGAGCTACTACAATCTCTCGCGCTATTCGACGAACATGGTACGGGACCAATTCTTCCGAGCCTAGACCTTCGAGTAGGGACTGAGGCATGAGATCAGGGCATCGATGATCTCCCTCAGCATTCCGACACAGGCAGAAGTACTGGAGCGAACCCTTCATGTAGAGAGCTTGCTTTCTGATCCTACCCCAGCAGCGAGACCTACCGCAGGGCGGTACATAGCAGAGTCATCTGCAGCTGGCAGTCGAAGGATGTCACAGGGGTCCAGGCAGACCAGACCATCAGGAGGACGACCTCAGGACAATGGCTCAGAGGTGCGGGGCACCCGGCGCAGAGCCAGCCTTTCGCGGAGCAGACAGTGCTACGCATGCGGCGGGAGGGGGCACATGGCTCGTGACTGCCCAACCCGCTATGCAGAGGAGAAGAAAACGGTTGAGGGGCCACCCAAGCAGAGGCAGAGGGTCAACTTTGGTGGTCTGCAGGGAGGAGGAAGATGAGGCAGAGGAGCTGGCCGAGCAGTGGGTGGTGGGCGACGCTTTGAGGCTTTACCACCACCACCAGGAGGTCTACCCTGACCACCGAGAGCTGGTGGGCAGAGACAGGCTCAGCTTCAGGCAGTATAAGACTACGACCATGGCGCGCCAGTGATGATTCGAGGTACTATCTGGGTCTACTCCACCCTTGCTGTAGTTCTTATAAACACAGGATCGAGTCATTCTTTCGTTATCACTGCCCTTGTTTGGAGCTCGGGGATTCCGATGGAGCTGTTGGCTCGATCCTTACGGCTAGAGACTCCTACGGGAGCAGACATGACGATTACGCACTACTGCCAGCAGTGTGAGCATACTCTAGGAGGAATGATCTTCAGATGGGATCTTTTTTTAGCGGTGTCGAGGCCTTTTGACGTCATCTTGGGCATAGATTGTTTATCTACAGTCAATGCACAGATTGACGGTATTAGGCGCAATGTGTGATGTGTTTGCACTAATGGGAGCAGTTTCACCTTCACCGGCGAGAAGGGAGACTTAGCAGCACAGGATGGAATCACGCAGAGGAGAGGATATCCGATCACTCATCAGTTGGCTAGCCTTATCCTAGGAGCAGTTGATGTGTGGATTCAGAGTTTTCCTATAGTGGTGGATCAGTATGCTGAAGTTTTCCCTGACGAAGTTCCAGGACTACCACCTCGCAGAGAGGTAGATTTTTATATTGACCTGTACCCCGGGATAACACCGATATCCACTCCAGCATATCGGATGGCCCCCGCTGAGCTTCGAGAGCTACATGTAGAGTTGGAGGACTTGCAGGGCAAGGGATTCATCCGACCCAGTGTTTCACCCTGGGCTTCCCCGATTTTGTTCGCCAAGAAGGCGGACGGGAGCGTGGAACTATGTGTCAACTATCGTCGCCTGAACTAGGTGACCATGAGAAACAGGTATCCGCTACCGAGGATTGACGACCTCTTAGATCAGCTCAAGGGAGCATGGTTGTTCTCGAAGATAGACCTCAGGTCAGGCTATCATCAGCTCCGAGTTCGGGATGAGGACATGCAGAAGACGACATTCAGATGTCGGTATGGCCACTATGATTTCTTGGTTATGACATTCGGTGTAAACAATGCTCCAGCGGTGTTCATGAGTCTCTTGAACTGGATCATTCAGCTATACCGCGATCGATTTGGTGTGGTCTTAATCGACGACATATTGATATACTTGACCCCTGAGGAGGAGCATGCCTAACACTTGCAGGTTTTACTAGACACACTCCGAGAGAACCAAATTTTGGGTAAGCTCTCGAAGTGTCAGTTCTGGTACGTGAGGTCCACTTCTTGGGACACGTCATCTCTGAGGTGGGAATTACAGTGGATCCTGCGATGATCGAGGCAGTGCTAGCTTGGAAGCCACCCAGGAGCGTGATGGAGGTGCGGTGTTTATTGGGTCTAGCTGGGTACTACCGGAGATTTGTGCCAGACTTCTCCAGAGTTGTGGCACCACTCTCAGCTTTGACGAAGAAGGGGAAACCATTCGTGTGGTTAGATAGATGTTAGTAGAGCTTCCAGGAGCTGAGACAGAGGTTGACCAACGCACCTATCTTGAGGCTACTGGAGGAGGGAGTAGGGTACGTAGGCTTCTGCGATGCATCAAGGACCGGGTTCGGATGTGTCCTGATGAAGGAGCAAGCAGTTATCGCCTATGGATCATGACAGTTGAGGCAGCATGAGCAGAACTATGCTACCCATGACCTGGAGTTATCAGCATTGGTCTTCACTCAGAAGATGTGGTGACACTATCTGATTGGTGAGCGCTTTACAGTCTACTCTGACCATCAGAGTCTCATGTACATCTTCTCGCAGAAGGAGCTGAATCTGAGATAGCTCCGATGGCTTGAGTTCCTCCAGGAATATGACTTTGAGATAGTCTATACTCCTGGAAAGGGAAACTTAGTAGCCGGTGATCTCATTAGGAGGAAGGTCAATTAGTTATTTGGAGAGGCGAAAGAGCATCTAGACGCTTTGCAGATATCCTTCATGGATAGAGAAGGAGCTGCCTTTCTTCAGTCACTCCCAGTCACTCCTCCACTACTATAGCGGGTCAGAGAGGCACAATGTGGGGACATTGGTTGTGAGACACAGCGTGAACAAATATCCTCAGGACAAGAACCTGATGGATTATCTGTGGGAGGAGAGCATGTTTTCCTTTTCAGAGGACGTACCATGGTACCAGCTGCTTTACAGGAGGAGGTGTTAAGAGAGTTTCACACTTCCCCTTTAGCAGTACATCTAGGAGTGGCGAAGATGTACTAGGATCTCAGACGTCATCACTGGTGGTCGGGTATGAAGAAGGTTGTGGCAGAGTTCGCTTCTCGATGCCTCACCTGCCAGCAGGTGAAGGTAGAGCACCAGGTACCAGTAGGCTTGGTATAGCCCTTAGAGGCCACGAAGTGGAAGTGGGACGGGATATCTATGGACTTCGTGACTGGACTTCCATGTACTTCTAGAGGTCACGACTCCATTTGGGTGATTATCGACTAACTCACCATGTTGGCCCACTTCTTACCCATCAGAGAGCAGGGCTCAGTGGAGAGATTGGGACACCTATACATTCAAGAGATCGTACGGCTTCATGGTCTTCCATCATCTATCATCTCCGATCGAGATGATCACTTTACTTCCCATCTTTGGAAGGGGTTGCCGGAGGCATTCGGGACGCAGCTACGTCTGAGCACCACCTTTCACCCTCAGAAGGATGGTCAGATGGAGAGGATCATTTAGACTCTCGAGGACATGCTCTGTACATGTGTCCTCAACTATGGTCGCAGCTGGGAGGACTACCTACCCTTGGTGGAGTTTGTGTACAACAATAGCTAACACTCCACCATCGGGATGGCACCTTACGAGGAATTGTACGACCGACCTTGCAGATCACCTCTCTGCTGGACATACCCTGGGGAGTTAGCACTTATGGGACCGGAGATGGTCCAGTCCATGACAGAGAAAGTCCAGGTCATCCAAAATCTGATGAGGATAGGTCAGAGCCGGCAGAAGACTTATGCTGACAAGAGTGGGAGACCACTAGAGTTTGAGGATGGAAACCACGTCTTCTTACGGGTCTCAGCTCGACGTGGATTACAGTGATTTGGAAAAGGAGGAAAGTTGTCTTCACGCTTAATCGGACCTTTTCAGGTACTCATCAGGATAGGCATGGTGTCTTATCGCCTGGCTCTACCACCTCATTTTCATCGGGTGCACGGCGTCTTCCACGTATCTCAGCTGAGGAGATACGTGCACGACCCGACGCATATGATCGGGCATGGGGAGATGGACATTGACGATGGGGCGAATTTTGTGGAGGTCCCAGTGGAGATTGATGATTGACATGAGTGGGTCCTATGTGGGCGGTCGATTCCTTTAGTGCGCATCATATGGCAGCATGGGAACCTCCAGGAGAGCACTTGGGAGTGGGAGGCTCAGTTGCGTGCATAGTACCCACATTTGTTCCCCTAGTTTATGATGTATCTTTACGGGGACATAAATCCATGAGGTGTGAGTAATGTAACGACCCATAAAATTCAAGGGAAATTTTTTCTTAATTTTCGTTGGAATTTTACAAGAACGCAGTTTCTGACGGCACCTGATTCCGAGGCCCGGTGTGCCCGAAATCAATTTCTGAAGTTTAGCTCGGGTACGTTCATTGAACGAACGAGAGGGTTTTCCTAACTTTTGAATCGGTGCTCAGAATCAAAATTCTAGGGAACCAATGAAACCACAACTTTGGTAATTACTTTGGAACACCTTTTCTAGAGTTGCGTTTTCTCGGGTGTGATTTAAAAAAAAAGGGGTTAACTAATGAATAAAATAAAAGTTGTGTAATAATTTTTATTTTATGTTCTATGTAATTTAAACCTACTTATGGAAGTTGAGGTGGGACCCACTATATCCTAACCCCTCTTGATAGGATATTAGTGGGGTGGGATGCACAGGAACCCCGCCTATTCAACTTCCTCAAACCCCCATTATTTTGTAACACACTCGCACCCCCTTATTAAATGCCAAGTCAACTCTCACATTTATTGGACTGTTAAGACTCTACAATTAATTCAATTAATTGAACTAATTCTTTTGAATTTCAAATGGAATGTTGGCTTGTGTGTGTTAATTAAATAAAACAAGTCTTATTTCATTAGGGGTTGCTTCGTTGTGTTGAGAGGGAGAGTTCCACAAAGAACTTCATCTTCCTCTAGGAAGAACGTGAAGAACGCACCGACACCGACGAAGAATGCTAATTCCTCGGAGATCAACGACGTGATGTCGTGTACCGCGACGCCGATGATCCTCTTCACCACAATGTCGTGTACCGCAATGCCGACGATGCTTACGGAGCCTCCTTTCGCGATGTCATCTTCCGCAACATCTAATTTCTGTGACGAACCTCGTTCGATGACTTCATCGAGGTAGGGGTTAATTTTTTTTCATGTTTTTTTGTCGTTCATCAACATTAATATTGGGCCACCTATTATCGTAATAACGGGAGGAGGTCAGACCACACGAATATGGCCAACCCTCCTCCCCCTTTGATGTTGTACTTGTTGCGGCACGAGCAAAGACAGCGCGGTGCAACGACACCGCGCATAAGCAAGAGGAACGGGCAAGAATGTGCGGCGCCGTCATGTCACGCCGTTGAGGCCGAACAAACCTGCGTCTGGAGTCGGGCCACAGTGAAGGGGTGTGGTGCTATCGCGCCACACCGGAGAACCATGAAGACACAACGGCCGGAGTGGGGCCGCGGCGGAGGGGTGCGGCGCCGTCGCGCAGCGCCGGTCGGACCAAGGTCGCGGCCTGTGGATGCGGCGGAGCAGGGAGTGGTGGCCAGAACCACCGGCCACTGGCGCGTCGGAGGGGCGGGACCACGGGGTCCCGCAGCGGCAGCACGACCGGCCTGCCGGGCCGGCCGATCGAGGAAGGGCGGGAGTTGTAACCCCCGGCTGGCCAAAAGAGCTCCCCCCCACACGTGGGGGTCGCAATTTCTGAATCAGGGGGCAGCCCCCCCTTTCCACGAGAGCTCGGCTGAGCCGAGCTGTCTGGCCACGCGGGCCGCGCTGCCCAGGCCAGGCCGCGTCGCCCAGGACGCGCCGCGCCACGCGCCCTGGGGCGGGTTGGGCTGCACCCACTGGGTCGGGCCGTACCCAAATGGCCCAGACCTAGACCCCGTTCGGGTCGCCGGTTCGTGCCGACCCAGGGGGTCTTGGGCCAGGTCAGTCCGGGCCCAAAACCCCTATTTCTAGACAGTTCCGTTCAAACGCCCGTATCTTGGGCTACAGAACTCCGATCGACGCACCGTCGGTTGAGATGCGATCCTTGGATCTAGATGGTAATTTAGTTATATTACACTCAAGGTTTATGAGAACTTTAGGTATGGCCAGGTTCGTTCGAACATGAAACCAACCGGGCCCTCGTAGCGGAAACACTTATAACTTGAGCTTCGGACGTCCGATTGACGTGCCGTCAACTTTGTTGGATTACTCTTAGTGAGATAGACCTTTTGGTTTACTTTTATCTAGTGTTGGCTTTAGATAGAGTATGGTCAAGTTGGTTTTGACATAAAAACCAACCGTGTACCTGGAACGAAAAATCCAATAACTCTCATGACGCGTGTCCGATTGACGCGTTGTCTGTCACTTTGAGTTCCCTTTTTGGAGAGAGAACATTGAGATACATCAACTCCGGACTACGTGTCATTTGATGTATCGAACCCTTGGATCATGGAGCGGACCCTCCCAGAAAAGAGCATGTTGTGTGCGGGAACCCTAGAGCTGGATGCGACTATGATGACGATGATGACTGCATTGAAATACTATGTGGGTTCGGCAGCGACAACGACTGCACTGAAGTCCTCCGTGGGTTCGGCAACGATGAAGAATGCACTGTAATCCTTCGAGGGTTCGGCAGAAATGAAGACTTTATTGAAATCCTTTGTGGTATCGACGACGATGACTACTGTTCTTGTATCCTACGTGGGTCCGGCAGTACTACTGTTATTGTATCCTACGTGGGTCCGGCAGTGTTTGATACTGTTCTTTTATCCTACGTGGGTCTAGCAGAGTAGCTGGTCTGTATCCTATGTGGGTCCGACATCTTAGCTGGATTAGTATCCTACGTGGGTCCCAGAATAGATGAATTAGTGGATACATCTAATCATCTCTATTACTTTACGAAGAAGTATACCTGTGTGACCTGATTCTTGGATTTCAATCATTATCTTCAATATGATTGACTTGCGTTCCAATGTGGATTGTGTTGTGCTTTCCTGTGTGGAATTGGGTTGTATTATCCTGTGTGGACATGATCGAACATGGGCTCGGATGTTGGAGACGAACTGGAATTGATGACTTAGGTATATGTATGGGCATATTCCTATGTAGTGTTGGATGTTACTTCATGATTGTATCTTTCCTTTGTGGATTATCCTTTGTGGATTCTGGGAGACCTTCGGGGGTCTCGGGGTCCCTACTGAGTAGCGTATACTCACCCCTGCATGGGCTATGCCCGCATTACGTTGTGTTGGATGTAGATGACGAGCAGCGCTGATCGTGGTTGAGGCTTGTGGAGCAGGTCTGTACCTGGAGGTGGACCACTGGGCGGGACGTAAACTGAGCGGACAGATGGACCCGAGGAGATGAGGAGGCTATCTGTAACCACCCTTCAGGTGGGACTTCCAGTGGATGGCTCGATGTTGCTGCTTTACTTTCTGTTGTTGTACTTTCTTTCCAGTTCAACTTTACTTTCAGTTTGGGTTTGTATTCTGGCTCATTTACTTTCTGCACTTACTATTATACCCAGTTTTACATAGTGTTTATTTTTTTTTGGCTTACTCTGTGGGTTTTTTTTAACATTATAAGGCAATGCCTTCCCCTTTTTTATTGGGATTTACGCCTTTGGTGCTAGTCGCCAGCCCCTGGCCTATGGAGGGTGGGCACGGGGTAGTCACGGCATGGGCCCTGAGGACAGGTCGTGGCATTAACAAGGACATAACATCAATTGTGAATATTATCTAAAATTATAATAAAATTAAATACAGCATAGTAATTTATTTATAATTTTTATAGATTAAATAATTATTAATAATGATTACACAATAGTGACGTAAAAATTATTTTTCTTAATAACCATATAAAAAAATGGTTTTAAAAATATAAAAAGAAATATAATATGAATTGATTATGGATATCCAAGAATTTTATAGGTTACTAATAAATTTTAATAGTATATTAATTTTTTTTAATGTAATATTATCTTTTGGATTTTAATTTATATAAATGTAATGAATAGAGTAAAAATTGATAGTATTAATATTTGATTAAAAATACATTTTATTAAATTATTAAAAAATAATATTAATATTTAAAAACTAAAAATATGTAATTATATTGTTTAAAATATCCTAAAGTTTCTATTTACATTCAATTGACACCATCAATTTAAATATTCATAATCTTTTAGTATTTAGAATATTGTTAACAAAATTAAAATTTAACTGATTAATTTTGGGTAAATAAAAATATGAAGGTTCAAAATAAAATCCAATATTGTATAAATTCTATTTGTTTAGATTATTTCTAGGAATAATAATCATATCATTTAAATTACTCACATTGGAAAAATAATAAATTGAAAATTTGTTTATATTAAATCATTTGTTTTTGAGTTCCCTAAATTGCCCCTACCCTCTCTTATAAAAGTGAACCAATTATTCTCTATTATTAACTCCACTAAATCCCTTTTGATCACCCACAACAAGACCATTTATTATTCCAACATCACCCAATTCATCATAGAGTCCATAATTTGGGTAGAAATCCAACCTATGATGTCCTTCTGTGCATATCAAATGGACAAACTCATATAATCGGTTATTTTTTTCATACTCTTTCAAAATTCGTTTCATCTTCTACTTTTAGTTCCAAACAATTTTCCATAATAATTCTATACATCTAGAATCTAATTTATTCTGCTATGTTTTTATGGTTATGGTTCAACCATATCTCTCTTTTTACACATCCTACAAAAAAAACATCACTATGTGTGTGTATGTAGAGCTAACCGTCTCCACACCATTTTTTAAACTGTTTTCATCTATAATTTATTTTGATGGGTATAATGTTGAATATTATGATTAAAATAACAAATATAAATTTATATTGTTACTCTATAATTCTTATTCCACTTAAAACCTCACCCTTTATAATTATATATTAATTCCATCGAACATGCGTGCGTATGACCTACCGACTCCACAATGCGATGAGATTAGTCATCCACTAAATCCCATTATGAATGATTTTGAAAAAGTATATAATGAATTAATTAAATTCTTGTAAACAAAATATAATTCTAGATATGAATAATATAAATCCTATTCCTAAGATACAATACTTACATGATAAAATAAATGTAACAAAATGAAGCATCTCACGCCCAAAATAATTGCAATGATCAAATATTATTAAGAAAATGATATTAGAGGATCATATTTGATATCTTAAAAAATTAATATAGTTCTGGTAGATCATAATAAAATTATATAACCATTATATATGATTTTAACATAAAAACTACTAATTCAGAGTACATGGTAAGGGTTAATTTCACCATATCATTGTTATTTGGGATTAAGATTAAATACATTTTTACTTAAAATGTTTATCATACATGTCCATATTTCAAAATAATGCATTTAAAAAAATTATAACAATTATTTTTCAATTAATAAAATACATTTTACAAATTTTTTATTTTATAAAAGGAATCATTTTTCCTTTTTCCTTACTAAATACTTTGTTTTACTTTTTTGAGAATGTACATGAAGATTATTTTTTACCTTATACGGCTTGAGAATTTTTTTCTATAATCGTGAAGTATTAATGTTTTTGATGATCCCTTTAATGGATTATAAGATTATTTTAAATTATTTTTTATTATTTTACGTCATTTAAAAAAACTATTTAAAAAACGTTTATTTCCCTATATATGTTGCTAATGATTTTATTACAACATTTTCTTCTATAGAAGCATCAAATATTAGATATTATGTTTAATGGTGGATGATTTCATTTGATATAACCTAAAATTTTATATTTAATGGTATATGAATAGTTTGTCATGGGATGTGATACATTTATACCACTTAAGGTTTATGGATAATGTATTATTATTTTGTATGAAAGTTTTAATTTGAATATATATGTTAGTTATGTTTTACCTATTTCATAAGGGTAATTCATTGGAAATGTTAAGTTACTTGAAAGTCCCAACATTGCCCCTTGATGCATCATAATGTCTCATGAGGAAAACTAGTTTTTTTTACCCGTTTATGTATGGTCTTGGATGGAGGACTTGAAGCTATAGTTATGATGCCCAACATTATAAATTCCATCATTATGAGATATGTTGTTGATATTATATGTTATTATTAATATAGTATAAATTTCATATAAATGTTTAAATGGATTTGTTTGATAAATTATTTTCATATTAAGATCAATGATATGTTTAAAAGAATTGTATTACAATTGTATACCCTTCCTTAAAATGATATTGTTATTTATGATAGATTCCTCTGTATTTTTCATCCTTACTAAGTATACAAGAAAACTCTTTAAATATGATTCATTTTTCTTAGAATGTGAATAGGTATACTATTAATGACAGGTAGGTATAGTTTACGAGATATGATTATTTTCAATGGATATATTGTGGTATATTTCATTTCATGATGTAATGTAAAACGTATGTTTGTATATAGTTCTTCCAAGCCTATTAAATAGATCGGTACTTTGGGATTTTATTTCATGTGATCACACAAATATAATAAAATAATTCACTGGATCAATGCATCTGGGGTCAGGGTATTTTAGATGGTATCAAAGAAAGTATAGTACTATTCTTCAAATCATGATTTATAAAAGACATTAATTACAGAACACTACCCTTAAAAAATTAGGGATATGTATAAAAGAACATCATATTATTATGGTACTATAGAGATTATGTGGTTATTACTCATAAATACATCCATGTCTGGATACTACAAGGGGACGTGGTTCTGGAACAGATGAACCTAGGAGTAATAACACTGACATGGTTTTATGGGCTTTACTCGAGGTGACCTAGTACACGATAATGGGCCTTATTGTGAACCAGATTTGACAATCCTTGGGGATTTTTGTACAGTAAATAACATTTTATTTGAAAAACATTATGAAGTATTTAAAAGTAAATATGTCCCTAAATAATCAATGTCTACGATTATGTGATTAAATATGTGTATATATTTCAATTTATGGTACATATTTTCAAATTATGCATCATGATACCTAACATACCCTGGTGAATGACGTTGTTTAGATATGAAACATATTGGATGAAATGGAAATCATATCAACTCATGTATTCCATGTAAGTATTTCCCTACTATGCAAGATAATGATGGTGGTGCATGAGTTGCATGTTATTCTGAATAACATATAACTATAAAAGTACAAAAGACATACGATATGAATAATAACCTTAACCGTATAAAGATTTCTGGTCCATAATAATGAGGATCAATGTTCGACATCTTCATGAGATTACATCCCCCACATTTAGTGGGATGAAAAATCATTTTTTATCTAAGCAATTGATAAGTTCCTTGGAGAAAATATTTCATTCATTGAACGAAATAGAAAAAAATTTCTTGGAATTTTATCATCTCTCAAGATATTCATATAAATTGTGTTTATAAATTCAAAACATGTATGTGGATCAATAATTTTAAAATATGAAACAGAGTTAATTTAATTAACTCTTATTATAAAAATACTTTCACCATGATCCATGAGATGATATGGAGACTAAATTTTAGAGTATGAGGTTGAATGATGATAAAAATGTTATAATTCACAAAGAAAACTTCACTGAGATTACAGGACAGGCTATAAAAAAAACATAACCCAATAAATAATATTTCTCGATTCATTGAAGTGTTAAACCCATTAATATTATGGTAATTGGTCTCATGATTTTTCTTATCATACGATGATATTGTCTCATGTGCGATCAAGGAAGAAAAAAAGTATCTATGTCTTAAGAATTGAAAGGAATGTTTTAGGTGAAGAGGGATGTTGAACACACAATAATGAGAAAAAGTAAAAGGGGATGAATGGAATAATTGACATTCCATCATGTAATTAATTTGGAAATAATCATCATGAAACATGCCATTTGAGGATGGGAGTTTGTTACAAGTGTGGATAAAAAGGAGCCCAAGCATATGATACCTAGGTAATGAAAGAAGATATAAATGTTGAACGTTATTTTTGTAAAGGAATGGGACATTATGAAAATATTATTCCAAATAATCAAGGAACCATTCCCCAGAAGAGACCTAGGTAGTATGTCCATAATTTTTTTATCTTAATTGATGAGGTTGATGTTTTTAATGATGTTGTGGGAGGTACATTATTAATCTCATCAAATTTAGCTAAAGCGTTATTCGATTCTGGATCATCACATTCATTCGTATGATCACAGTTTTCAAAAAAATCATATTTTTTGTATTCACATTAACAAGGACATTGTTAATTAAAACCTCGTAGGCAAGTCTCAATACTACAACAATGTGTTATGATGTTCCCATTATGGTATATAAACATGATTTATCAGATTATTTTAACATAAAACATATGTTCTACATTGATATAATCCTCAGAATGGACTATATATCAAAATAAAATCTGAATATTTAATGTAAGAATAATGAATTAATGATCTGTATAGAAGATGTAGATTCCATTATATTTAGAACAAAAACAACATCATAGGATTCATATCTATATACACCTCACGAATCACTAATAAATGAAATTCATTGGGAATTAGGTAAGGTAAAAGATACAAATATGGAAATTGATTATGTACCTAATTTAAAATAATATAATCATATATTGATAGATGACATAAATGGACATACATAAGAGCGTGAAGTTGAGTTTTCAATTTTTCTAATCCTTGATGAAATACCAATTTCAAAGACTATTTATTGAATAACCACTATGGAATTGTTAGAGCTATGGAAATCACTAAGCGATTTTACTAATAAGGGATTTATTAACCCAAGTGATTTTGTATTGGGATAACCAGTTGTTTTTTATAAGAAAAAAGATGGATCAATGAGGCTATCAATTGAGTGTAGAGAAATCGGTACTATTACAACAATGAACTGGTTTATTTTTCATCACATTGCGTATTTTTATTCAAATTCATGTAGATTAATATTTTTCGAATATTGAATGCCATTTCAGATATCAATAATTTTATTTAATGAAAGAAGATATTAAATTGATATAATTATGAACTAGTTATAGAAATTACATGTTTACAGTATTGATTTTTGGATGGTTTAATTCACCATCTATCTTCATGGATCTAACAAAAATTGTTTTCATGGAATATATTGATGATTTGTTTCCTTGTATTTAAGTATCATATGTTGGTGTACTCCAAAATCTATGGATACAATGATAACCACTTGTGAAATGATTTAATGAAACATAGAACAAATGAGTTGTATAATAAATTTAGAATGTGAGAATATTGGAATGAATAGATTTCTTTTATTTTCCATATTATCTCAAATGATAATAACTTAGTTGATCCTACAATGAAAAGGGTAATCCAGGAATGGCCAAAAATGACGAGTATAACCGTGGTACGTTGTATTATTGTTTTAGTAGTATAAATTTGCTGTTTCTCCCATAATTTGTCATCATTGGCTGACCCGTAAACTAATATCAAATCTAAAGGTGTTAATTTAATTTGGATAAAAGTTTTTTAATAATTTTTTGATTTATTTTAGATAATAGTAGTCAATTATCATATCTTCAATTACAATACAGAAATGATGGGTTTCTTATTTATTGTGATGTAACAAGGAATGGAATCAGTTGTCTTCGTAGGAAGAATGATAGAGTTATTTATTTTTCATCAAAGTAATTAAAAATTCATGAAAAATACCTGACTCTTGATGTTGAAAGATTTACAGTTATTTTTTAAATAAATATATGGGAAAATATCTCTACGGTGAAATAAGATTGATATTTACTGATCAAAAGAGTTTGGAATATATTTTTTCACATAATGTCGTCAACATATACGAATACGATGGATTGAGAAACTCAAGTATTGTTATTTCACCATACACTACCCCATAGTGACAGAAAATATGGTGGGGGGTTTTTTAAGTTGTAAGGACCATGGAGCTCTGAAAAAAATTAATGATGAATGGGATCCTATGATCATGTATATTGTAAAAATTGATATGGGATTACCAGGGAAGGTAAAACATAACTTATTTTTCAACTGGTACCCAAGATACATTTTTTTTAAATGATAAAAATTATCATCTTATTGATGAGGATCCTAAATATAAAATTAAATCTATGAATGGTGGGATATTGAATGACTTCATAGATGAAAATGGTATTTTGAAATTATGGAAGAGGCTTTGAGTTCATTAAATAAGTAATCAAAAAATGGATTTATTTGATTATTTGGATATCTACAATTTTTCTATAATTATTAGTAGTGCTAATATGTATAGATATTTGAATGAATATTTTTTATGGGACAACATGAAGATGGAGATTTTTGATTTTTTGTAGTGATATTTGGTTTTTCAATAGTTAAATGCCAGAATACTATATCCTACCAAATTAAAGAAACCCCATCCAATATGTGTGTCGAAATGGGATAATATTATGATGGTATTTTTTATAAGGCTACCAAAAAATCCTAGAATAGATGATGTGATAAGTTTTATTGTTGATAATATTACAAAATCGACATTTTTTTGATATAAGTGATGATTTACCACTTGAACATTTACTAGGAATTTTCATTAATGAGGTTGAAAGACATCACAGTGTACCACTGTCAATTGATTCGGATCATGATCCCAATTTTACATCATCATTTTGGAAAAGTAATTAGAAGTACATGTAGTCTGAACTATATTTGAGAACATCTTACCCCCCTCAAATTGATGTAAAATAAGAAAGGATGATTCAAAATTTAGAAGAAATGTTGAGATCATTCTCACTTGACATTCTTGTTATGTGGGATCAGGATTTACCTTGAATATAATTATTTTATAACAATATATTCTCTTAAAATATTCAGACATAACTATATAAATCACTATATATAAATAGATTTCATTCATCAAATTTTTGGGATGATGTTGTTGAAAGGAAAACTCATACCTATAGAACAAATTAAAGAAACAATGAAAAGTTAGATATCATTCAAACCCATAACAATGAATCTCAAAGTAGGCACAAGAGATATGTATATAACCAAAAGAAAAACCTACTGTTTCATGTCAGAGGACATGTTTTCTTGATTTTTTATTTACAAATGGGTTTTATATGATTCAGTAAGAAGTATTATAAAAGACTCATGTACCTTAGACCAATTGAAATTTTAGAACTTATTATAGTTGTAGATTAATGTTGGAAATTCCACCAATTCTCTCCAAATTTATGACGTTTTACCTGTATAATAGTTATGGAAATGCATTACAAAACCAAATCATGTTATCACCTATGATGAAGTAGAACTAAAACCTAATCATTCATACTATTAAGATCCTATCAAGATTCTTGAATATATAGAAAAGTTTTTGAGTAATTTTTTGACACTACTGGTAAAGGTTCTTTTGAGAAAACATAAAATAGAGGAGGTGACTTGAGGACCTGAAGAACATATTTTCAAGAATGACCAAAAACATTTGTTAAGTTATATTCTATCAATTTCAAGGATGGTATTTTTTATTGAGGTAAGAATGTAACAGCCCAATCTTCCACATTACGTTTCTTTTATAATAATTCAATATCTTAAATTATTTGCAACACCAAGTTTGAGTACACCATGATCTATCAAACTAGCCATTAAAAATGTGTTTATGAATAGTATTAACCACATTATGAAATTTATAAATTTTTTATTTCACAATAGATGTAATTTTGGAATTATTAATATAAAATTCAAATTAATGTGAATTTTTTCTGAAATGTTTCAATTTTATTATTAATAATAAAAAACACTACATTATTTTTTTTAAACAGAATTTTTTATTTAATTATAATTTTACTTTATATTCATATTAAAATAAAAAAGAAAATAGAATTTATAATATTTAAATGTAGTTAATTAGAATAATTAATAAAATATAATTATATTTAAAATTTTATTGATCTTTTGGATATCGGATTTACCCGCATTCTTTCCACATCTACATGATTATCATTAAACATAATTTTCCTTTTTAGGGATTTAATTTTGAGAAATGGACACAAATGGTTTAAATTATTATTTAATTATTGATATGATAGGATCACCATAATTTTTTTTGGTGAATAGTAATTTTATTAAATTTTTATCTATTTTCCATGATTACGGGTAAATCAGGTAATTAATGGGAACAATAATATTTAAAAATTACTCTACCACGTGTAAAAACCTATTGGATGACTAAATTAGACCATTAAAAAATATTGTTCAATATATAATCACATAGTGGACACTTTTCCATGAATTTGAAATAAATATTATTGGAATTAAAGAACATAAGAAAATGTCACACTCTCATTTTATATAAGTATATTAATTTTAAGGTAGGGATAACCAAGAGATAACATCGATTCTAATTAGTATATGGAAATATAAATTTATTATATACATCTTAGTAATTTATTTATAATTTCTATATATTAAATAATTACCATTAACGATGACATAATTGAGAAACAAAAATAATTTTGTTAACAGAAATATAAAATAAATAGTATTAAAAATATCAAACGAAATATAATAAGAATTAATTAAGGTGATACATGAACTTCATAGGTGAATATGAAATTTATAATAGTATATTAAAGGGTTTAGTTTGATGTTATATTTATTTTTTTGATTTCATTTTATGTTAAATTAATGAATAGTGTCGAAATTGACATTATTGATATTTTATGAAAATAAAATTTGATTATAATTATTAAAATATCATTAAAATATTTAAAATCTATAATAATAAATTCATGGTCTAAAATATGATACTGTTTCCATTTATGGAAATTTTACACCATATATGTAAATTTTTATAACCTTTTATATTTTGAATATTATTACCCAAATCGTCATTTAATAGTTTAATAAATGATAAATCAAAATTATAATGTTCAAAATAAAATACAATCTCATATAACTCTTATTGGTTAATATTATTGTGAACTATCATCATATTATCCTATAAATAACTCACACTGAGGCTATATTAAATCGAAATTTTTTTTTTATTAAATTAATATTTTTTGAGTTTCCAAAATCTCCCCTCCCCTCCGTTATAAAAGGATGCCTCTCATTCTATATTATTCATACATATAAATCCATTTTTAATATAAACACCCTACCCATTTCACATCCTAACTTCCCACACATCATTCTAGAATCCATTATTTCTATATTAATATAACATAACATTTCCTTTGTGAAAATTAATGGGAACCACTCGAAGTAGATGTAATTTTTTACCAACTCATTCGATGTTATTTTCTACTTATATAACCTTTTTAAATTTTGTTTACAAACTATACTAATTAATATAGAATATAATATATTCTAATATGTTTTTAGGATTATAAGAAAACTATATTCCTCCCTTTAACGATCCTATAAAAAACAATATTATGAAGGTGTGTACGTTAGACATACCATATCCACTCTATGGTGTAAATTTTATTTAATAAATACATCATTTTTATGGGTATAAAGATGAATATAATGGATTTAAATATTAAATATGACATTATATTGTTACTGTATGAAAACTATTCCATCCAAATCCTTAACCTTTACCATTACAGAATGATACCATCACTCCTTCATATGTATATAATAAATGATTATAATAATTAAGAAATTAATATCCTTATGGATATTAATAATATATATCATATTCATAATAAACAAGACTTAGAAGACAAAATTAACATATAAAAATAATGAAGTCCACACCTGAAATAATGTCAATAGTGAAATATTATTATGAAATTTATATAATAGAAGAATATATGAGATCATAAATAATGGATATAGTTCATTTAAAACATAATAAAATTATTTAACAATTAAACAAGATATTATCGGGCACTCTGCTAAAAGAGAGTACGAGGTAATGATTAATTTAAAAATATATTTGTTATATGAGATTGAATTTATGTATGAATTTACCAGCCCATATTTATCCTCCATGACCATGTTTCTAAGGAATTAATTTCAAAATGTTATTAATATTATTTTAAAATTTAATAAAGATATTTTCACCCATTTTAGATTTTATAAAAGGTATTTTTATCATTTTCCTTATGAGTTACATTGTTTGAGTTTTTTGAAAAAGTACGAGAAATTTTTTTTTAACATATATGGTGTGAGTGGAATTATCTAACATTATGACATGTTATAATTATTGAAGATTATTTTATAAGATTATAATATTATTTGGAATAAAAAAATTTCTTTTTAAATTTTATGTAATTTAAAAAATATATTTCAATGATAAGGGGTATTTCTCTTAATAAATTTCAAATGATTTTATTAAAATAATTTCATATATATCGATATCAATTATTGGATCTTATGTCCAAATGAGTATGATTTCATATGATTCAACCTTTATTATTTTATTGAAGGGTTTATGAATAGCTTGATTGTGGTTGTGCTCCTCTAATCCCATTCATTTTTTATTTATAATGTATTATGATTTCAAATGCCAGTTTTAATATGAATGTTTACGTTGGTTAGGTGTTAACCATATAATTGGAGGAATGCATTAGACATAATAAGTGATGGGTGGGGCCCAATATAGCCCCATGAATCATCAAAAATTTTCATGAGACAAAGTAGTTTTGGGATTTTACCCATTAATGTATAGTCATGTAATGAGGGATTGATGATATGGTTATGATGCCTAACATTATGTATTCTCTCATTATGAAATTGGTTGTTGATATTACATGTGATTAGTAGGATATTTGATAATCCACGTGAATGATTAAATGGGGTTATTGGATAAATTCGTTCCATATTATGATCATGATTATGATTAAAAGTCATGTGATTCAATTTTATACCGTTATATATATGTTTATTCTTATTTATGATAGATTATGATATATTTTTTATCTTTATTAATAATCTGAGATCACACCTTTCTTGTGTTTCATTTCCCCTGGATTCGAATAAGTATATTTTGACTGACCTATAGAGATATTCTATGATCTGTGTGTTTTGAAAATGGAAATATTGTGTTACATTTCATTTCATGATGTAATGTAAAACATATGTTTGTATCTTGTTTTTATAAGGATAAAAAATTGATCCGTCCTTTGGGATATCATTTCATGTGAGTGTGTAAATCTGATAAATCAATTCACTAGCTCTAGAAATCCTCAGTTAGGGCCTAACATTAATATTATAAATTACAAGTGCTATATTAATGAAAAGTTAATTGTATTATAGAAAATTTTCCATCCACTTTTTTAATTGATAGATTATTTTTTATTTAATTTTGATTTAAAAAATAATTTTTTAAAAAAATATCATTTTATGTCATTTCCTTAACTGTTAATATATGACTAGTTTATAAGAATCATGATTAAAAAATTTCAAATCCAATCACCTTCACCGTAAATTATTCCTTTTTAAGTTGAAATGAAATCATTGAAATTCCATAATTTATCAAAATTTTATTAGATTCCATGTTTTTTATAAAAAAATGTATTTATTTTCCATTGCTTTCACAATAGATGCTTCAATGTTGTGTAACTGTTCATGGTAATAATACAATAAATAAAAATTTAAAATAAATTGAAATAATTGAACAAATTTATTCATATTTAGAATTATCATTTATAACTTCTCAAAACATTATTTGATCCAAATGAAATAATAATAGAGATATTAAATTAAAGAGATATAAATTTTTTAATTTTAATATAGTTAATATAATATAAATTTTATAATCAATTGCAAGTTTTCGCCGATGACATGTAATCAAAGATATGATTGTTACTGTCAAAAAAATTATACAATGAAATAATGAAAATTTTTGGATTGATTATTGGATCTTTTCATCTTCATTAAACCATGCTTGTCCCATTTTACAATTTACCACATTTAGATACTTTTATCTGAGTTACTATTAATTATGAATAAAAACAAAATTGAACATATTATAAAATATGAATTAGATGATTCCAAATATGGAATCCTTTTTTAAATATTTAATTTCAAAATATTTTTAAAAATAATTATAATATTAGTTTATGAAACATAATTAAAAATTCCTTATAAAAATACCAATTTTATGTAAAAATTTGATTTCATAACAAAACAATATTTAAGGTTTATTACAATTTAATTAAATTTTTTATTTTTTATCATATCAGATAAGTTTTACATTAAAAAATTATTAAATCCGATGATACATTGTAAATACTTTGAAACAAATGATTTTTTATAAAAAATTGTATTTATCAATATTAGAAAAATTTGTCATTAGAAAAACACAAAAAATCATTGTAATATTTATTTTATATAATTATATAATTCTCATCCTATTTAGAAATTATTATATCGAAATTTCATAAATTTAACATTTATATGGATACAATATATTTATTTAAAACCCTATTTTATAGAAAAATTACCAATTTATAATTATAATTAGTTATATCTTTATTTGATAAAATTATTATTTTTAAAAAATGAGTATTAATTTAATATAAAAACTAATAAATATATTATAATATTAAATAATTTTATAGTTTAATTCATAACGTGGTAACTCCTATTTATACCCGCCATGTGAATGACTAGGTTATAACAATCTCATATAAATTATAATATTTATACAGTGTACCATTTGTATTTTATGCAGTATGTTTAATTCGGTGCACACTATTGAAAATATATCTCATTTAATTGAATATAAACTAGATTATCATGGAGTTATATGAAGCACCATCAATAATTTCAAAAAATAAGAAAGTGTCAAACATGACATCAAAATAGAGACCCCAAATCCAAAAACATAGGGTATTGACTGTTCATGTATGACTTGTGTTCCCAAGTACAATCCAAAACAACACCTTACATAAAAATGATATAAACAAAATGAATAACTTGCGAGAAAAAAACTTATCCCAATTCTTCAGAATCTCAATATGCCACTCCTTGAAGGTTACATCCTCATCAACTTCCACACACTCCACAAGTTAGTAAAATGACTGTTGTCATAATGATATTAGTTGATCTAAAATAACCAATGAAATTTATGGATTTGGATCACATGCATGAATTGTAGTAGCTTATCCAAAATAGCTTTATCATGTGTCCACACCTAAAAAGGACCAAAAAATCCTAGTGAAATCTCAATCCCTTGATTGAAACTTCACTATCAATGATGCCAAAATTCTGTTTAGAAAACATTATATCTAGAATCATAACTCAAAGGAATCCTCATAGGATAAATATTTTTTTAGTGAAATCAGGTGTTTCATTTTTTCTCTCATAAATCACCTACACCATCTATGTGATTCTCTATAGTATATATATCCCAGGAATATATCACTCCCCGACCATGGTCCAACACAACAAAGATTAGCAAGGTAGACCCTAAAATGATGTTAAGGGGTCCATACCCATAATACAGTGATACAAATTATTCTATGAAACATCACCATGTACTGGTTTCTCAACCATGAACCTCTTAGATCTATAATATACATGAAAAAGATATACTCTCAATTTTGTATAGTTCACCCTATCTAACTGTCCATCGGTAGATCAAATTTAGTGTCATGGAATATGTCAATGTAATGAGAACATTGATGGATTCTCCATGATTTAGTTGTAAAATGGGTATCATGATCAGAGATGATTTTATTTATAACCCAATAAATCCTCAACACCTCCTCTAGATACTACATAAAAACCCTCCAATGGTCTTTACTATTTAATTTTTAATAAGTGAACTGAAAATATCAATAGTTAAATGATCACCCATACAACATCTATTATTTCATGAGTTCAAAGATATTTTTTGTTGAATACCATTAATATGACCCCATAGTTATACTATTAAATATAAAAGGGATAAAAATTCCACAAGAGGAACAATTCATAGCCATTAGCTTCTAGTAAAATACCATTGACATACAAACTCTACTATTTTTCTCTTTACACTAGAGAACCACAATATGAACTGATAAAGAATAATTCATTTTTTACACAACAAGATTTACCACCAAAGGATAATTGTGTATCTCAAAGAGATCTAAATAATGGATAATTAATGAAAATAAAGGCCTCCCCCAATACAACACTTGATGTTGAACATACTCAATATGTCTCATTCATGGAATCACCACAAAAAATCTAATATTGAAAAACCTCCAACTCAGAATCCCCAAACTGGGACTCCTGCGCCCCTTAAACCAATGATGCTCGAATCATAATTTGATAATTTTACCATCCACCAAAAAATTATATCATATCTGGGTTAATCATTGATCAATCATTATTATCCCATAAAACACCACCAAAATCACAATATTTTTCCCGATATGAATTGTTACTCCATTTGTTGTCCACAACATTCCCCATCCTTGGTTTATAGAAATTCTCATAGTACCATTACTATAATAAATCTCTCCACTGAAACTGATGGAAATTTAAAATTTTTTGGGCGATGATATCCACCAATCTATAACGATATAGGAAAATTGAAATGTTTTCACTAATGAGATAATTATTCCCCAAATCAGAAAAAAAAACTCCACCAAACTCAAGATCCTAGAGAGAATAATTACACATTAGAGACATTAACTAATGATAATAAGAAGATATAATTTCTCTCTCCATTATTTGAATAAATACGAAGCAATGATGAAATGATTCAAAATAATCAAATAACACCATTCCCTCCCCTAGAGAATGATGAACTAGGGAAATAATTATATTTTCCATTAAATTATTTAATATATCCTATTACTAGTCAATCCAAACAAATTTTTGAACGTTTCTATTTAAATTTGTTACAAATTCCAAAATATGATACATTTTTTGGATAAAAAAATATAATAATAAGAAATTTCAATGAAACTACTTACCATTGAATTCATCGTGGGGTATTCCTATGCAATAAGAACCCCAATATTAAAATGATTTGTGGCTACTAAACCCTAATATATATCATGTCCCACTAATGGAATTCGCTGGCCCAAAATATTGACTTACAAAATCTCCCAAATTGATTATAATTCCAAATAACACCCAAAAATAAATTATTTTGACCCATGTATCTCCTTAGATACTAGAACATTAAGGATATCATAAATATAAAACACAATTAATTGATCCAAATTCATAGAGAACTCTACATTCATTCAATCCATGAACATGTATATAATGTCCAAAATATGAAAGAACAATATAATAAACTAATAATGACCATAACCTTATTTAAATTTAGTATATGGAATATTATAATACTGCAGATACATCTAATAATATACTGACCACAAATTAATCTTTGAGAACCAACATAATTTCATTATGTTGATCAAATAAAACATAAAAACAAAGAAGGATATAATGGTTATTTACCGTCACTAGGTTGAAGAGATGAAAATTAATACACAAGTGCATACATCCATATGACTTAATCAAAAATAGAAAAAAAATACTCATGTAAAAAACAAGAGGCAATAGAAAACCACATTGAAAAAAGACCCTTAACATAAATCTATATATCCAAAAACACATAAGGATATAACCTATATGAATAAATAAATATCATCATGATTTCAATTTATAAATCTATCCCAAACAAAATTTTGTGTCAACAGGATAACATCAAAAACTATTCCCGAAATACATAAGAGTACTCTTCCTTAACCCATGATAATTCTTATATCTCTATATCTATTAAATTAAACATTATCGTTGACATCACGTAATTATAGAACAACTCATTCGTCATACCCATCCATGTAGAATTCTTACAAAACAATATATCCTCCCCCTATCATCATTCATGAATACATTGCACATACTATAGAAATACACATTATATTTCATTAATTGTAACCATTCCATGCTATGGAAGATTTAATTTCTATATATACATTAATATGGAAAATATCCCTATGAGTGATATTGAACAAGCATCATCTATATATCTTTGTGCACATTATATTGGATAGATAGACCTCTAATTGAATTAGTCAACAACAAGGTAAATGGAAGCCTCTCCACCTCATTTCCCAAAGAATGGATTAGAATGAGTATAAAAAGGTAGTGAAATGTCTATGACACAAAAATAAAAAAACATCCATTTTGAATATAATAAGATAATTCCTCATCCAATGTTTTTCTATTATGTCCCATAAAACTATAAATAATGCTTCTGATAATGAAATGCTCCATAACCTCACTAGACCTAATGATGACCACCTCTATAGTTGTTCTCTACTAACATTCCATTAGGCCTAGACTAATCATGAGGCTATATTGTACCAAAATATTTCTTTCTCTGCAAATAAAAATTTTGATCTCCCCAAAGCTACTTTATTTTTGTTAATATTATAATTCCTGATCCTAAATTGGTAAACTATCACTCTTATAAATATTAATGAACTAATGAAACATGATCGTCTGATATCCATGAATCAAAAATTCATATAAAATCATTCTTGACCAATTGATTTGCTATGAGAACTTCCAACCTTGGTGAAATAAGATAAATATGGTAAGAACTGACTCTATGATAACTAAATCATATGTTGACCAAGAAATACAGAACTTCTATCGACATTTATACACCATGTAAAATTTCGAAGTCTATCCTCCTATTATAATATTTCCTTATCTATCACCCTCTCAATAACCTATACCCAATAATTTAGTTAATCATGATTCAAAAACATGAATAGGGTGACCATACACTTAAACGGTAGTGGAAAATCCTCCCCAAAATGTTTCATCCTAGACCCTTAATCTGAAAAAATTTTAAAGAATAATGTAATAGGTTCTTGTAGTAAATACTAAACTATAACATGATATAACATCCCTTTTATAGGTTAATAATATCAATACAACACGATTCATTCACGTTCAAAAAAATAAATGTATTTTTAAACTAATAACAAAACATATATAGTTTAATGACCGACTCCCCATGATCCATATGGAAAAAGAATAACCACTATTGAGATACATTAAGAAGCATCACTATATCCAATGAAACCTTGTTATCCTCCAAATAATGAATAAAATTAAATTAAATATCCACATATAACAACAAATCCTTAGACTCTTGATCTAAAATACCATTCTCATACATCTATAGGCCCTATCGCTGAATCTCAGAGAGCACCTTCCTCTAAATATATTCATTGTTGACCCAATATTTTCAATTATATTATGGTACATACTTCTTCATTTATTTATCATGAATATAAATATTATTTCATCTATGATCCATTCTAATAAAATAACAAATTATAAAGGAACATAACCCAAAAATATATAATATTTATTTTTGAATAACTAATTCAATTTTTACCTAATTACCATCATCAACTCTATTGAAATAAATGTTAAAAAATATGGATTCATGATCCTTACATTGGTCTCTATCCTGAAAGAAGCATCATATATTTTATCTAGTTCAATAAACTAAAAATCATTTCACATGGTCGCAGGGGACCCTAAAATCTTGTGTCATAGCTAGCCTACCCTATTAACATCATGTAAAAAGTCTAACTAATATTATTTACCTAACTTCCCAAGAAACCCTCACTAGTTATTATCACCTGTCATACACCATCTCTCAATAATATTCTTAGATAACACCCTTTCATGAATCATCATCAACTAGTATCCTTCTTTGGAAGGATGTAAATATGTTGATAACCCATGAATCCAACATCCAACAGGACATGCGATGGATACTAGCACAAATGATATAGATTGATGATACATGGGTTGAATTCCTCTCATTGAATAAATTTAGATAGAGGATATAAGATAAAAACTTTCAATAAAATTCATCATATAGATAGGTAACCATCTCAATACATTAGTGTAATTTAATATAAAGGAGAATACCTAAAGTTCCCAAAATAGAGCCTCAAAGTTGAACAAAAAAACTAAAACACCTCCTGAAAGAACCATGATCAACTAACACCCCTAAAGATCATCAATTTACTCATAAAAACACAAAATAAATTTTATATTAACATTATGTGAGCATAAAATCATAATTTTTAGGATCCTCCTTGAAACCTATCATGTAAATGTGAAATAAGATTATAAAATCCAATTTAATGAAAAAATGAAACAGACATGTTACATTAGAATGTGTATATACATCCCATCCTCACTATGGATTTCCAACTTAGTCATGAATAAAAGTAAGTCGTTATATATTAAAAAAATATATTATTGAATGGTACCTTGAATCCACATGTATTCTGTTTATTTATATCATTCATAAAAAGTAATCATCATATGATTCAATCAATCCATAATTTATCATCCATCTTAATCACACATCACAACCTCAACTCATAACAACATTTTCAGTCTAAAATCAGCTAAAACCCATGAAACAGTAATTATAAAATTAATCATCACATCCCATGCAAGTATTCATGTAAGAAATAATAGTAAATACAACTAAAATAAAATTATATTTTGTTGCATCAAGACAGTACAAACGAGGAAAACATTTATAATGGAACTATGATCTGTCACATCCTATTTAGACATATAAATTAAATATTAATATTTTATATCCAATATATACATACAAATAAAACTATACTAAATGGATAGTGATAAAAATGTTGATTTCAACAATCTATTCACTCACCAAACTAGATTCTAGGAAAAAAATCGATAACCATAATTTTTTGGGATGAAAAACCACTCAACTCTAGTGGTAGGGAATATGAAATTATAAAACATAAGAATACATATAACACACATAAAAAATAATGAAAACTACCTTCCCTTATACCCAATTAAAACAACCATCCCATATGACACCAAAAAGGCATTGAAAAAACCATGTAAATTAAGACTCACATATGAAATAAAGCAAAAAAAACGTGTTAATGGAATTCCCATTATGATGTATAGATTTAGAGTCATTCATTACTTAACCCTATTAAAATTTAAATCTTACACATTCCATTATATTAAAATTTAGAATGACTATAATTATTCGTGTTCTAGTTTCCACAATTCCATCCCTTGTTCCTTATATATTTCCATTCAACCATCATATGGTTTCATTATTAAATAATACCAACATTGAAGAAAAAATCCATGATTTCATTATTAATTCAATTAAAATTCCATAATTATTCTACATTAGGACTCGACATGAAATTCCACCTGAAATAATATTGCCTATGGTTCAGAAGCCAACATAAGTTCGATGTTGGAAACACAATAAAACAGCTATATATTTTATAGTCATCAAAAGTAAAATACAAACAAGATGGGTAAGACTAAATTTCAACATCTACCCATAAAAAAACCATCATATCTTATATAAGTAACCAAAAAATAAATGCACAATTGTTAAACTAGGACACATAATCCCCTCAACCTGAGATTTGTAAAAATGTAAAAATTTAATATATAAAATAAAAATGTTCCATCCACCAAATTTTATAATATTCTAAACATAACATGATCACAAAAAAACACATTATGGGGAATAAAATCAGAAATATTACATAAATATTAATAAATAAAAAAATAATCAATGGTAAACATGGTACATAACACATATCTATAATATCCATTATTAAAAAATGATAAGCACTAGTGAGCGGGAATATTTCATAGGAGAAAAATAATTAATTCTCATCTTTAATTTAAAAATTCATTTTTAATAGGTTTTATGAATAAGAATCATATCATTAGTAGCAAACATATTCCAATATTCAACCAAAAATAATACATCTATAAATTAATTAAATAAAACAGTTTTAAAAGGAAAAAGTAATTAGTTTATCCTGTCACATTCTTTAAATAGTTAATGTTATTTAGATTTATATTATTTATAATTTTATTTCAAATCAACCATGGTGAAAAAATAATCGAAGAGAAATAGATTAACAACTATCTAGAAAATATCAAAAGATATCATCAACATAGAATCAACACATGTGATCGTAAAACTCTTCTGATTCAATATTTGTTAAGATTATTATCTCCCATAGGTTATATCCTCATTATCCCAAGATACAGGAAAATAATTATTTCCCATCAATAAATAAAATAGAATAATCTTAAATATATCCCCTAACCCATGGTAATAATTCAATGTTCTACAATAAAGAACTAATAAAAAGGGAACAACCACCAAAAAAATTATGGGAACCCAATACAAAAAAAACTACATAAAAACCACATTATATTATTCATTATACTCATCCCATTGTAATAGAAAAATCACCACAAAGTAATTCATAATTAATGCTAATTAAGAAGATGAGGGAATGTAGAAATGAGGGTTTTAAATCCCAGATAGTTCGATCCCAAAGAAACAAGGGGACTAAATCCTCAACATAATCATTTGGAGATCATAAAATGGACCAACTATCAACTAGGGTTGAAAAAATGGAAAAATATTTAATTAATGTTAACTATATACCTAATTTATAGAGAATTATTTAATGGCTTCCACCACTATGCAGTGAAAGATAGTATATATGTAAAAATAGTGATTAAAAAAAGATTTTGTTTCTTTTTAACTAAAATAGACATATCCAACTAAATCTCATTAATTTTGAAACCCACAAGTCAATACATTGGCTAACAGTATACTATTTACCATGATCTGAAGGATTCTACTTCATAGCCAAAGACATCCAATATGTTCATCACCATTATATAGGAAAAATACCTTTCTATTTTCTCATGCCACTTCCAATATATCAATGTGGTGACACCCAACCAACCATATCCCTTTCATCATACCATCCAAACTTGAGTATTCCTTGAAAAAGAACCACAATAACAACTAACATGGCGGGGTAGTCTCTCCAGTTCTAACAAGCTAATATCCTGATAACCTTACGACACCACACCCTCCACTATGGGTATAGAGATCTACCCGACTTCCCATATGGAAAAATAAAACTAAAAAAATACACCACATCCACCATTGGGGTTTCACTATCCAGGATGATCACACACATTAAATGGACTACTAATTTTAAAAAAACAAACAGAAAATGATCATCCCCATCACCAAACTCCAAATCCCCTCACAATGAACATAACCACGAATACAACAATGGATTTTTGGTCCTTTATATTTCAAAAAATAAAAATATCTTACTTCCATAACTCTTTGAAGATCCTACAAACACAACCAAACCTCTAAAAAAAGCGTGAAATTTCTAAATACCAACCCCTTACATAATATTGTTTTTATAATAAATTTTTTTATACTATTTATTTTATACCGTTTGAAAACCCATTATTTCGTAAAAAGTGTTGAATGGTTTCTACCTAGAATGGTAATCTAGTTTATTAACATGATAAAATACTGAAAATCAATATTCCTATTATATAAATATATATATATTTATTGATTAGTTATCAATGTTAATGTAAGATATTCATTAGGAATAATTATGTGTTATATATAATATTAATTACTTCCAAATTATGAAAACAATGTAATTTTCATATGATGGTTAATAATTAGAATTATATATCCCCATAATGAATCAGTACGTCTCATGAGAAATCCTTTCATGGGAATTGGGAATTTTCCCACACATTTATGTATGATTTATTTTAATGAACCCTTGACATTATGGTTAAGATATATAAAAATATGCATTATATCATTATAATATCTATTATTATTGTCTTTTTAAATTTATTTTTTATTTTTTGACTCATCCTTTGATATATTTATGCTAATTTGATTATTCACATATAATCATTTGGCATTTCATTCCATAAAAATTATTTTTTCTTTTTATATTCTAGGGTATTCTACCCCTTATTGAGAATCATATCTCACTAATTTATATAGTTTCCTAATTTTTATTAGAATATATTAATAATTGTTATTTGTTATATGAATAAGAAATGAATTAATAATAAGGATTTATGTATTTTTACCATAAAATATTTATTCCAATGTAATGTATTGAATAAAATGTATCTTTAAATAAAAAACACTGAAACATTATTATTTTGTGTATAATGATGTTTTTATTATATTAGAAATTTATTTAAGGACCCTTCAATTAGGGTATATAGAGTCAAGATTATAATAGTTGGTATTAGATAAATTATAATAGATACCATTGAAAATATATTTAGAGGAATAAATTTAGTTGTAAAAACACTATGAAAACACTTAAAATTGTCTTATAAATTTCTCTTGAATATATACAATCATTGATTTTCATTTATAAAATTCCTAAAAATTAAATATTATGACTCTTAGTTCTTATTTATATCCATGAAATTATTATTATATGTCATTATATTGAAATTTAAACTAATTATAGGATATAGAACTATGTGAGCTAAAATAATGATTATATGAATTTCCCTATTAATATTACTAATGAAGTAGGTGTTGTAAGTATCAAAATTAGATCTATATTCAATTATTTCACTTATGTTATAAAAAATAATTTTGTCAATATGCACAAACAATTTATCACTAAACATGTAGTAAAAACATCATTTATGTTATTGAGGCAGTAGAGAAACTATATCAATGGAACCAAAAATATATTGGTGAGTAGTGTATTTAGACTCTTGAGAAGATATATAGTTCATTGGGTGAAGTTAATGTGGGAACGATATAGTGGGTTTATAACATATAAAGGAATATTTTGATCAATTTTTGTCATTTAATAAAATAAATATGATAAAGTAATTGTTAAAAAGTATGGAATTGAATTATTTTAAATCATTATTCCCAGAAAGTATTTTCCATATAGAAATAAAATGATATTGAATGAAAATTTTTAATTTTCAAATAAAATGACATGGAATATATTATTGTCTGTGAGGATAAATTTAGATGATTAAAGAGACAAACTTTTTAGTATATATAAAATAAATAAATAATGATTAATACGATATTTGGGTGAATAAATATATATTACCTAAGAAAATTATTATCTCAATACTTTTAATAACATGAAGAGGTTGTGAAAATATCAACAATGACTAAGAATGATTTCTACATGTATTTTATCACCAATGGAAATCATAGAAATAATAGGATGATTTATTAAAATGTAAAAAATAACTTTAGAGAAGATGAATAATGTATGAGTAAAAGATTATACATTCAATAGCTATCAGAAGATGAATCTTGTGGATTTATTAAAGGGTATAAGAGTATGTTACGTGTTTTGATATACAATCCATCAATAACTAGAGTGTAATGGAAATATAAATGATATAAATGTATAATTATATAATTCTAATGATTTTGTGAATTATTCTAATGAATAATCAATGAAGCAATCGAATTTTCATTAGTAGAGTATGAGGTTGTATGAAAATTATAAAGCAATTACTATGACAGATGTTAAATTCATAAATGAAGTTATAATGGGAACATTCTTGGTAAATAAATGTTATCTAGTAAATTATTTTATTCTTATGAGGAACACTATTTTATACCATATAATATTTATTATAAAAATGAAACATCATTAATTAATTTTGAAAAATTATTTTAGTAAAAAACCAATGATGGAAAATAAAATATAAAAAAATAATTTTCTTATAGTGTAATGAATTATTGTTATCTAGTGGTAAAAATAATTATAGAAATAATGATTTAATTTTATGATTTTTTCTTCAATTTAGAATAGAAGAGTAAAATTACAGGAATATATTTTATTAAGGTTGATGATTTTAAACAATCTCTTTTTTTGAGTGTAAAACATTAAACAACCAAGATGAACTAAATGTAAAAAAATTAAAAATTATTTCTTTCATAGGTTATGATATCAAAGGAATATTTTTCTTATTTAAATGACTGGTTAATATTATTTAATAAGTTATTATCATTATTAACACATATCACATCGGGTTTATTAATTTTTATGGAAACCGTATCCTTAAAATGAAGTAGTAAAATGCAAATATTCAAAAACTCAAGAATAATTTCAATAAAAAACTTTTGAAAAAAGGATAGAGATACATATTCACATTTAATGTGAAACAATAATAAGGTTGAGCACTATAATTTTTCAATAATGGTTATTTATTATTGTAAAAAAATTAGAGACAATCTGGGAACTTTTTAAATATCTAGGCATTTATAAACACTAAAAAAGTATTGATAAAGAGGTCCTTAATCATCACATATTTTCATCACTACTAAAGGGGATCATTATTAGTTATATGTAAAAGGAAAGATAAAGGATTTCCTTTATCATTTCTAGTTTCGGACTGATAGTGTGTTTTTTTATCAGCACTTTTCTGGTACTGATAATGCACTATTTTATAAGACCTATTACTAGCACTGATAACAGCCAATACTGGTTTAATGATATTTTAAAATTACAACACGTTACAAAAAACATGGAGGTGAGGAAAAAAATACAAGGTGTAATTAACATATTTAATTTAATAAACATACAAATAAAAATACAAGGAAAAAAAATATTATATACATTTTAAATATTTCATTGTACATTTACATTAGTAATTTCAATTAATCATAGATAATAAAAACCATCATTGTTCCTTTTTCTTTGGACCCCAATTCCTGGTCTAGCTATTAGTTACTTAAAATACCATGCTAGTTCAACTACATGAATAATCCTATATAAATATTTAAATCACTGGTTTTTCTATACTATAAATAAATAAGCTAAACAGAAAGTGTAAATTTTAAATTTTCCCCACTCTTTGGGTCATATCGACCACATTTTGGGTTGGATTGATGTGTGGGTTTTTTCCACACATCACAAATGAATTAAAAATTATTTTCATAATGTTTGATATTTATCTGATCTATAAAGCTATGATTTGGGTATTTTATGAATTTTTAATATAAAATGGTCCTTTTTATTAAAACCACTATGAGTTATATAAACCACATCATGTTTCATATTGTTATGCTGTCAATTCCTATGTGTCAAAAATTATTTATAGACCATTTTTATAATGTTTAAAAATAATATGAGATAATTTCCATAGTTTTTGTGATATGAAACATTTTTTAAAGTAAAATGAAAAATTAAATTTGAAAGAAGGCACTACATGTCACACCAACCACATCATGTATTAGATTGATGTTTGACCAATTTTGACACATTAAAAATAAATTTTGGATCATTGGGATTATGTTAGAAAACTACCCATTCTAATTTGATTTATTCTGGATATTTTATGTTTTTTTTCAAGAATAATAACACAATTGTATTAAAAACAAACACTTTAAGTCACAATGACCACACCTTGTACCATAATAATGTGTCTTCAGTATATATATATATATATCAAAACTTAATTATGAATCATATTCCTAATGTGTGAAAAAAAAATCCAAGTTCATTTTACTATTTAGGAGATGTGATATGAAACTTAACCATAAGTTATAATTAAATATTAAAAACATTAATTTAATGTCATAATAATTACATCTATTGTCAAGTTGATGTGTATTTGATTCATGGATATCTAAAAATAATTATGGTTCATTTTCCTTGTGTTTGAAAACATTATGAGTCCATTTTCAATTTTTGTTTATTGGATGTTTTCATTAAAATAAATTGGCACTTTGGTATTTGAAACACACATTTAAACCATATAAACCACATCAGTTGTCATATTTATGTATGGTCAACTCCTACATGTTAAAAATGAATTAATGAACACATTACTAATGTATGATAAAAATACATTCTATTTTGATCAGTTTTGGTGACATGAAACATGTTTTAATGAAAAATGAATGTTTTATATTTAAATTACCAACATTGAGTAACACAAACCACAATATAAGTTATATTGAAGTGTAGTAAATTCATAATTCTCATAAATTAATTAAATATCATTTTTTGAAATTATGAAAAATCATTGATCTCATTATATTTTTTTGGATATTAATGGTTATTTTAATCTAAAGAGAAACTTTTAAATTGAAAACACACATTTCATGTCATACTAACCCCATCAGGTGTCTGAATGTTTTTTCTTCATTTTCTACATATAATAAAAGAAATATTGATTTTTTTCTAAATGAATGAAAATAATAAAATAATTTTTGATATTTTTTGTTATGATATGTGTTATAAAAAAAATTCAATTTTATTTTGAAAAAACCTACTTAGATTCATACCGACCACATAATGCGTCATATTAGAGTGAGGTAAATTCATACATATCAAAAAATGAATTATAAAAAATTTTACTAATGCTTTAAAAAATATGATATAATATTCTTGGTTTTGGCTATTTGATGTGTGTTTGAAACTAAATTGGCACATTTGTATTGAAAACAATACATCAAATCATATTGACCACATGATGTATGTGATTGATTTGAGGTAAATTAATATAAATTATAAATAATTTATAAATCATTTTAATAATGTTTTTTAAAAAATATCATCACATGATCTTGATTTTTGTGTTGTGATATGATTTTTAATGTAAAATGGAATTTTTAAATTGAAAACAGACACATAATAACATAGCAGACTCATCATGTGTCAAATTGATGTGTGTAAAATATATACATGTAAAATTTTTTTTAGGGAGTAGTGTTCAATTCTTGAAAACATTAAATCGTATTTTCCTTAGTTTTGATAAGTAATGATGGATTTAAAAAATGACGACATTATTTTAAAAACACATACATAGAGTCATAATAGACACAATAGGTGTCATATAAAATTTTGGACAATTCCTATATTTTGAAAATGTATATGGATAATTGTATAAATATTTAAGATCATTATCATCTCATTTTCTCATTATTAGTTAGTTGATGTGTGCTTTAAACAAAAATGAAACTATTGTTTTCAAAACATAGATATACTATATTACCAACCACATCATGTGACATATGGATGTGTATTCAATTCATACACATAAAAAATTATTTATATAGCATTTTATTAAATTTTGAAAACTATATGATATCATTTTCATTATTTTTGGGATGTATCCGACTATTTCAATTAAAATGACACTTTTATATTGAAAACATGAACATTGAGTCATTCTAAATACATCGTGTATTGGATTGATATGTTCTCAATTACTATGCATAAAAAAGGGATTGATGGATATTTTTATTAAATAGTGAAAATAATCAATGATATTTTGACTTGGTTTGGCTATTTGATGTGTGTTTTCAATGAAAATGACATTTTATTATGGAAATCAAACACAATGGGTCATACATAGAACATTATATATCATATTGACATGAATTCAATTCATACATATCCAAAATGTATTATGGATCATTTCAAAAATTATTGGAAAAAATACATTAATTTTTAATTTTTTTGTTAATGGAATGTGTTTTTTATACTAAATTTCCACTTTTATACTGAAAATACACATTTCGAGTTACATCAACGATATCGGGTGTCGAATTGACGCATGATTAATTCTTATAGATCTATATTAAATTATAGATCATTATAATAAATTATAAATAAATATTAAAAAATTTATTGGTTTTGGGTATTTGATATGTTTTCTAAACTAAATTTGAACTTTTTTATTGAAAACATTAATTTCGAGTCATACCGACCACATTAAGAGTCATATTGATGTTACATTGATTTTTACACATAAAAAATGAAATATAGATTGTTTCTATAAAATTTTAAAATAAGAAGATATCATTTCCTTAGTTTTGAAGATGTGACATACATTTTAATGTAAAATGTGACTTTTATATTGAAATCACACACATCGAATCATACTGATGACATGATTTGTAGTAAATTTATAAAAAAAAAATTAGTTATAAATCATATTCCTCAATTTTAAAAACAATACAATCATGTTTTATCAGTATTGGATAGTGATGAAAAATTTATCTAATATGAAGAATTTATATTTAAAACATGCATTTTTAGTCATACTGACATCTTTAGGTGTTGGATTGATGTGTAGTCAATTCTAATAGTTAAAATGAATTATGAATTGTTGTAATTAATTATGGAAAAGGATAATTTTCTTAGATTGGGATATTTTATGTCTATTAGACTAAATAAAACTTTCATAATAAAATCATGTTTGTTGAAACATAGTAAACACTTTATATGTCAATTTAACATGTAGTAAATTAAAACACATCATAAATAAATTATGGAACAATTTAATAATGTTTTAAAAAATAATATATGGTGTTCACTATTTTGGATATTTGATGTGTGTTTTAAACTTAATGAGGACTTTTTTATTTAAAACACACACTTCATCATATACCAAGAACATCATTTATGGGATTTATATTTGGAACTCTACTATAAATAAGAAATATAAAATAAATTATCTTACAAATTTTTCTTGAAATGATCCATGAGTTTTTTTTGGTGACGTGAAACACATTTTAAATTAAAATTAGAAATTTATATTGAAAATCAACACTTCATTATATACTAACCACATAATGTATCTAACTGATGTGGGTTCAATTATTATGAGTCATAAATTAATTATATTTTGTTTTTATAATGTTAGAAAGTAGTCTAAGATCATTTTTTTGGATATTTGATGGGTATTTTCAACTAGATTTATAATCTTGTAATCAAAACATGCAATTTGAGTAATACAGAACACATTGTGTGTCTTATTAATCTATGGTAAATTAATACACATTAAAAAATAATTAGGGATCATTTTCCAAATATTTGAAAACAATCTAATCTCATTTCATCCATTTTGACTATGTGATGCATTTTAATATAAAATAACACCTTGATATTAAAAACATGTAAATAAATGCATACTTATTACATAGTGTATTGGATTGGAATGATATCCATTGTAACAGATGAAAAATGAATATTGGACCATTTTTTAATTTTTTAAAACAATATATGCTAATATGTTTGGTTTAGGCTTTGTAACACATTATTTGAAAACAAATGAAACTTTTATATTGAAAACAGGTACATATAGTCACACTGAAAACATCATGTTTCATAATGATGTGACATCATTTATAAAAATCAAAATTAATTAATGGAAGATTTATTATAATGTTAAGAAATAATTTTAGATTGTTTTATAGGTTCACAATGAGTGACACATGTTGTTAAGAAATTTCATTTTAAACTAAATACCAACACTATAAGTATCTGATAAAATTGATAAGGAAATTATCTAATAATTTTGATAAAATGATGAAAAAATTATCTATATATTTTTTATGAAGTCACATATTAATGATGTCTATATACAATCTAACACCATATATTCTTCTCACTATCTCCTAATCAAATTGATTTACTCAATAAAACGTCTACTTTAGAAACATATGAAAAATAATATTTGACCATTATGATAATAATTCATCACATACCAAATGTATCATTATGTGTTTATTATATAATAGATAATAAACATAATAGGTAATACAAAATATAAGATTTCATTAAAAATTCTCACACCCTATAATCTACACACCCATCTCTAAAATGATATAACAACTCTTTTTATTATGTAAATTTATAGAAATAATATAATTACTAAGAAAATTTAGGTAGATAAATTATTAAAAAATGTTTTTAATAAAATTATAAATACCATTGGAAATTACCTATTAGGGGATTCAGGTATTTTAATGATATACCAAATATTACATAAATCATTAAATGTAATATCCAAAATCACTGTCATTGTCTTCTTTCAGACACATTATAAAAAGTAACCAAAAAATGTATTTTTTAAATATGTTTTGTTTGTTAAATCATTGTATGTATACCATCATCTTTTTTCATTTCTAAAAACACAATGGATTTTCATATTTAATGACTGGCCTCATAAAAGATTTATTCTATATTTATAAATAACCCTGTTATAATTTCTTTTATTAAAACCCAAACAAAAACATATAATTAAATGTTTTTCTATAAAATGTTGAATACAATGCATTAAAATATCACTATACACAACATGTGTGCTTTGTTATATGGAATCCATACATTATATCCAAAAAAAATATTTACGGTATCCAAATTTATTTTGATCAACATGTAGTGCTTCCTAAAAAAATAAAATAATTAATGATAAAAAGAAAAATATATTTAATATGATTATATTAAAGAGTTTTAGCCTTGAATTATGGGGATGAAGAAGATTATATCACCTATTATTTTCTACCCAGACACTTTACATTTTTCATATTTTTTCATATTAATCTTTACCACATGAAATGAAATTTCATACGTATAAATGACATGAGGATTAATAAATCCAAATAATCATTTATAGTGTTTTCCCTATATAGTGTATTAATATATAAACTTATCGAAAATATGAATATTTATTAACAAAATTAGACATAGTATATAATTATTAGTCATAAATATTATGAAAATGTACCTCATATATATATTCTCAAACGAGACACCTAGTCGTTCAACCATCAGAATCTCATATATAATCTATATACCAAACATGTCTATAATGAAATATAGAAATATTTTTTATTCATATTGATATTAGGAAACATATATATCAATTAATGTTTGTATTCATGAAATTTCAATGTTAATATACACTTCAGTTGAATTGGCGTGGAGGTACTCCCTGATGGTCAATTTTTTAATTTGTTTAATCAATGAATTGCCTTGATTTGACCTTTTGTTTCCCCATAATTGTATCCATAAATATTTCAATTTATCATTTCAGAATATTATTCATCAAAAAATAATAGTTTTTTTTAAATAGATATTTATGTACATAAATTATATATCGGTATAATATTAAACATACATTCAATGAATCTTCGAATAGAATTATTGATGATTTTAATAATCGGATCACCAAATGCAAAAGAGAACTCACACATAGCTCATGTGATACTATAATAAAAATTCTCATGTGATTTTATGGGATTTATTTTTTTTCATGTCTCTTCAAATATTATAAAGAATACCCAAAACAAAATTGAAATTCATGGGACATTATAGATATAATTCATATGCTACTTCACACTGAACAATTCTAGTAATATAATGATATCAAACATTTCATTTTGACCTTTAGATTAAATAATGATGTAAAAAATTATTACAATGGATATGGTATTTGGTTGAAGGTAATTACTAGTCTCAAATATATTTGTGTCATTTGGCTCATCATGTTCTGAGATATGTTACATTATCTGGTGCAATTTCATTCTTTCATATATATTGATCTTCCAAACCAGATAGAACATTAATATATGTCAAAGAATATTTTTCTGCAATCATTACATTCATAAACTCATTTGTGTCCTCTTAAATCATTGTATTTTAAAAATATATTTGATGTGACACTCAAAAAATATACCTCTAACCCGACCATATTGTTCTGAACACATCTACATTACTTGATGTATTTTTTCATTAAGAATTGTCACTTTGTATTCATGTGTTCAATATATATAAAATAATATGAACATAAATAGTTATTTTTATATAATACATTGATAAATAATATTTTTAACTATTAAAGAAAACATATATATTCTACTTATACTTCTTTTTTATTTTCATCATCTACCATTCCCTCTTTATTTATTCAAGCCTCCTTCTATAATTCCTGTAATGGGATGGATGTGGATTTATATTTTGATCATCAATATGAATATACAATAATAAATTTTGTTGTTTCATATTAAATTACTCTTTTATTTTATATTTAAAATATTTTCCATTTTTTTACTAGAGGATTATACATTATCCTTGATTTTGGAAAGTGGTATATTTGTTTTTATGCTTGTTGTTTATTTTCATAACTCAATTTATATTTCAATATTTAATATTTTTGAATCAAATTGGATAAAATAAATAATTTCAAATAATTTCTTATCGACTAAAATGTACATATATGACATCACATTGTGATTATAGATGAATGTATTCCATGGTTTTTTTATTTTGTGCATACAAAACAGTTGAGTGGGGATTTACATTTCCATCATCATACATAAATAAAGTTTATTAGGAAGTGTTTTGAAGACTCTATACGATTTTCTAGTGTCCATTAAGATAAATTTATTTTAGAATTAATATAAAATAAATAAACTCTTAAATATATATGAAATCTATATAAATGTTCCATTAGTCAATTTTTTGGTAAAATATATATTATATCATAACATTACCATAATATCATCCCAAAGGTACAACTTTATTATAGTCTAGACATATAACCATGAATCTATATCTACGATCACATCCATTCTCATTGTGATTCACACATTTTTAATGAGAATTGATTTTTGGAATCAACATGTTGGTTTCATTGATTACAACTAAACATGAATTTTATACCCTTGCTTCTTGCATTGATAATTTTAGTCCACAAATTTTTTTATTTTTCCATCAACATTTTTTGATCCACTAATAATAATTAAAATTCAACATCACCCATATTTTCTTCCATGATATTGATAACATCATCATGTGAAGCCATCATTGGCCCCATGACTAGTCAAAAATTTATTTTAGATAACAAAAATACTATGGGGAACATATATTATTATGAGTCAAATCCATGTTTATTACAGAAAGCATTACATTTATATAGTAATAAATTCCATATATTTGGATATTAATGGGATTTGAATCCCCAATTGAGTATCCAAATCCAATATTTATGGACCACTATAACATACAATACACTATATGTATTAGGATTTCCAAGAAATTATTATGATATCATAATTAAAGGGTCATCCCTAATAGAATTTTCAATAGAACATATAGTCATTTTAGTTTCATGAAATATAAATGACCAATTATAATAAGTTAGATATATGAAAAAAATACACATACTTCCCATGATGAAAAAGTGAATGACCCAACCTTATACCATTCTTCATTTTAAATCATCATTATAGAGCATATTTCATCATAATTAATTTCACTCCTACTATCATAAAATTTGAAATGGAAAATAACCACTTGGAATTTTATATAATTAAACAAACATATATGTTCTGTGATGATGAAATATCACATATTTTAATAAATGGAATTATTATACCTGGAACTAGATATGTTCATAACTTCCTATATAAGCATAACTCCAAATTTTTTTCATTATAATAAATACATAATGTTTCATTTTATAGAATATATAACCATTAGTTACAAAACCAATGTATGATGTAGCTTTCTTCCTTTCGTCACATGGAAATCCATCAAATTAGTATTGAAATTGATTTCTTATTTTTAGATATATCCATATAAATTTTATCTCAAAACCATCATATAAAATATTTATTATCTATATTTAATATCTATAGTTTATCCCTTGATGGATTAAAATGTATAAAAATTTTATTATGGCCTAAAATGTATGAAATAATGTCATCAATATTTTGTAAATGGTTAGGGAAAGATTGATCTTTCCTAGTCATAGTATGTTTAACAACATATCATTTAAAAATCCCTAAACTCTTATGTTTTCTCTATCCAAAAACACTAGGAACTAATTGTATCATAACTTGATTGGAAATAAATACCTAATAAAATAGATTCATCAATGAAATTTTATTATAAAACACAATCATTTGGTTGAATTTGATTCTTTAAAACCCCTATCAAAATCATCACATACCGTTCAATAGGGTACATCCACATGTAATGGATAATACCACATAAATAAATTTCTATAACAAATTGAAACCTCAGGTGGATCATTATATAAAAGTCCGATGGTTGGAATATCATTTCCAATTTGCATAATATTACACCAATATCCTCATTATTGATTTGAAAAAACATTAGGTCTATAGAATTAATTCATATGAATTTAAAAAAGTAAAGTTTCTATAAATTCTTTAATTCAAGTTTAGGTATAATTCAATATAAAGAGATACATATCAATTCATGTTTCAAAACCAAAGAATCTTATCATTTTAGAACATGTAACAATAAACAATTCATTGACAAGAAATTATTTATATTGGACGAATAACCCATTATAAATCATTCACTATTAAGGAAAATGAAAAATGGAGTTTTTTAGTTGTGTGGAAAGGGTGTATGCTACTCGAGGAGGAAATTTTCACTTTTTACCCTTTACAGTTCTATCTATTCCCTTATTCCCATGTCAATTTTGTCCAACTTAGCCTTGATGCCCAATTTGTTTTTCCAGTAATTGTTAGTAATGATCCAATAACACTATCAAGTAAATTTTTTTTCTAAATTTCTGATATCAAGAAAATGAATAAAAAACCTTAAAATCCAATACATTAAATTAGTGATAATTGATCTCATTTTATAGACTGATTTCATAATATTTTTAAAAATTGGTTAACTGAAAATAATGTTAATATATTTTTATTTATTGAGTATTTTATATACCATTAGTGGAGATTGTGTTGTACCATGTTTAGTATTACCATCAAATACTATCTCCCATTATCAATATATATTTCATTGATGTAATTGTTTTCATATACTATAAACATAGTCAACATGGAATATTTTAACCGAAATGAGTGTGTGTATTCTAAACATATAGGACAACACAACATTCCATTAATTATATATCCTAACATATTTTCATATCAAGAAATTTCGCTTATATTCCCATAAAACATGGGACTCAATCTGATTTCTTCACTTCTATGGGCATCATTCAATGTGACTCTTGTACTCCACATCAATTTCGAATATTCTATCAGTGGATCCAAATAAACATCAATATAATTTATATGTTATTTTTTCCATATATTTGCAGAGACTACATGATTTATTTTCAATTTATAGATAACAATGATTTAATGTTAGAATTTTACAATATAACGAGGCATGTATTATGACGACTAATTTTTAATCTAATAGGATTTAGTCCATCTATACATAACATAAGATAGAAGTTTCTCAGGTCATTTTAATGTCTTAGAATCTAAGAATCAATTATCTTCTTATTGATGAGAGTGTTCTTGGTGATTTATTCTATCATATTAAATTCTTATTGTTGAATGCCTTGTCAAATTTCTCAATATTTGATGACATTAAAATTTTCCTCTAAACCGTGAAATGATAGTAATGTAAAATAATACTTTTGGAGTGATTGATTCATTATTCATGTATGGATTCACACTACACATGGGAATTTTATGAGTGATTAATGACCAATACCAATTAATATGAAATCATTTATTCAAGCATGTATTTTTTTTAAATCATTCCCATTGACCAAAGAATTTTTAAATCTATATATATTTGATAAGGAAGTTAATTTTCTTATGGCATATTATCATTCAGGAGACAAATTATTTCTATAAATTGGGTGTGACATCATCTAATTAATGTTTTAAAATCATATCTTTTCAATATAGAAGACATACTTTTGTATTTAGTGCAACCTATATATCTTAGTTGAGAATCTATTTATCCTCTTAAAAACATTTGGTAATAAGATATGTCATCTTCAATTTAAATTTTCATTTCTTTCATATGGTCTTAGTAATCATTTACACTAGTATTTATATCAAATGATCTATAAACCATAATATCTTCATAATTGGTGTGAATAGTCCGTTTTCCTTGTTTTCAGTCCAAAATATATATCACTATTCAATTCAGTGAAAAATAAAAATCAATTCCATGTTTTCAGAAAAAACATTCATAAATAAAAAAATTAGAATAATGAATAATGGATTTGAGAAAGATCATATGTATGATTTTCTGCAATCATGATGAACTCTTTAACTATATCATCATGCTCTTTTGTCATTTGATTGGCATGCATTAGTTTTTTATTCATATCGATCCAATTAGGAAAATAAAAATTTACTTTATTAAAATAAATAAATACATAAAAAAATATATTCATAATAAAAGGATAGAGTTATAGATAATTTATTAATGGGATCCCAATATTAAAATTTTATCAGTGATTATTCCAAAAAATTATCATTTTACATATGGGTGACATGAAAAGAAACTACATTGTGTAAACATATGGCTATTGGACTAGGTTGTTGAATTTTTGTTGACTAGTACAAAAAAGAGACAATTGTATGGTATTTTCAATAACCCTTTTTTATTTTAATCCAATATGATAATGGAGATCATATTTACACATTTCATTACATGGTTTGTGGTTAGATATGCGTTTTCTCCTTGAGAATGTACTTTGAAATATAATTTTATGAATTTTTTTGAAATGATGAAAATATAAACATTAAATGAAGTTGAAGAAGTGTCCTAGTTGGATAAAAAGAAATTCTATTCTCAAAATACTGATTAGAGTGTAATACAAAATACATAGTATGATTTAAAAATTATACACTTTATTAGTGGAACAAAGAGAGATACTAAACTCTGTAGAAATGTCATAGTGGAAACTGGGAGTGTGGTATAAACAAGATGAAAGAGGATATGTATGTACTAAATGACAGTCGTGATACCAATTTTAATATTGAATGATATTCTGAGCGAATATTTAATTAGAGTTCTAGGATTCCACATCATAAACTAATGATTGGTTACAATTCCAATTTTTTCTGTGGATTTATATATTCACGATCCTTAATCATATCAACATTATCTCAATAAACATACCATGGATGTTTCATTAACTCTCAAATAGGTTTTTTAACTTTTCTAGGAGAGAGTACAATAAGATAAAATGTTTTTATAATAAATCATCCTTATAGATCCTTTAATTTTTTTACTCTCTCCATATCATTGGATAAGATAATAAATTGTATAAATTTTATATATTTCATAATTGGTGTGGATATTATTTTTTGATAATCATGTTATATTCTTATCATAGTTATTTAATACTTTGACACTTATTTCCACTAAGAATTTTTTTTTACAATTGATGTCAATATATAAATTATTCTATAATACACTTCTACTTTAAGCAATAATTTGATAAATTTGTATAGGTGTTTAGGTTTGTAGGTTATTTTCAACATCTAATTTTAATCCATCAATATACTCATTTTGTTATTTCATTTATTCTTTGAAATATATAACATCACATTTTGACTTCATTTGTGAATTATTTGTATATAAATCTCTTCAAAGTCTACATTCTTTACAATTGTTATGACAAATTTATAGTGGTAATCAAATTAATTCATCTAGGTTCAAAATTCAGAAGACACTAAAAATAAAAACGACTTTCTAATTGGAGAAAATAATTGAATGAAAATTCATTTGGATCTATAGGGGGAACCGACTACTACAATTTTACATTTAAGGAAATAATGTTCTATTAATGAAAAATAAAGTGAAAAACCTAGATAAAAATTGATCCAAATCCTTCTTATGTATTAATAAAGATTAATTTTAAAAAATAAATTTCATACTATTTAATTGTGAAATATATTTAAGTAAGATGAGTAAAAATTTAAGTCTATTATTTATAACGGTTGATGGGGTAATGAATATATATTTTAACATGAAAAAACTAAATTAAAAAGAAATTTTTAATAGTTTGAAATAATTATAAAAAATATTAATATTATATACTTTTTTATTTTATTTTTTAAATCATTTTCTCTAAATATAATAATAGTAAAGGAACGTTGTAAAATATTAAAGAAACTAAAATTAATCATCTATCTAGATTATTCTCTCTATAATGAATAATTTTTTAATGGAAAAATAGAGTCAATCTGTGCAGTGGATCAATGATGGAGAGTATGGGTTATAGGGAAAAGATGTAGTAGATATGAACTAGTTAGAAGAGGATTGTTTTTATGTTTAAATGAAAATACCTACACACATACAAATTTAATTTATTTTGTATAATAAAGTAAAAATTATAAATTGAAGAATATGTTTTTTTGGGGAGACAAGTGTTTTAAATATAGACTTGGAAACTACATGAGATGTTAAGGTAGGAGGAGTCAATAGAGGATGAAAGCCTAAGAATAAAAAGATAATAGTAAAGAAGAAGATTACATGGGTCTCCACATGAGGGAAATTGGGCAGAGAATCATGTAGGTAGATTGATGAAAAATAAGAACGTTTACACATGAAATTATAAGCCATTAGAAAAATTTGAAAAAGATAAACAAGAAATAAAATTATTGAAATAATGAAAGAACAAGAATGACAGATCATAAGTCGAATACCATGTATTTTCAAAGTGATCATTAATTCATGATATTTGATAGAGAATGATTATATAGCTTCAGTTCCATGAGATTTGGAATAGTGTAAGAGATATGGAACATGCATGGGCTCTATTTGAATTAGAAAACATATTTTATGATCACATTTTTATCATTGATTAAGATATATGCTTATCAGTGCTAAAAGGACACTAATAAATGTAAATCTTCTTAGTACTAAAATATTAACACAAATAAAGTCATATATAATAAATTTTTAATAATATAATTAATATAGTTAAAAATTGTAAAATTATATTTTTAAAAAATATAAAATTTTATGACTATAAATAAATAATTATATAATTATATATATATTTAAATAAGAACAAATATGAATTTATTAATAAATGTCGAAATTAATATAAATATAATTACACATAAATAATTATTACTATAATTTTAAAACAATTACATGAATTCTAAATATATATTTATATTTAAGGTTATAATTAAATATATATATATATATATATATATATATTTTTATAAATACTTTTATGTAATAATAAATATTTTTATAAAATAATAATTATTAGTATATTATTAAATAAATATATATAATTATAAATATATTTACTAACATATTTGAATAATAAATATATTTATTTATAGGATTTAGTTATTATAATTATATTATATAATTATTTATTTAAAATTATATAAGTACTTATTAAATAACAAATGAAATTGAATGAATAAAAATGAATAAATTTTCAAAAATAATTAAAAAACAAGATAGGTTTTATTAAATATAATAAATAATAGAACATATAAATGTTGTGATATATTATAACAAACAATGCCTATATTTATTACCTCTCTTTGGAAAATGATGATCCAAATTTTAGAAAATACATAAAAAAATTTAATTGAATATATAAATAAAAATTAGAAAATTAAATAACATTATTGTGGAATAGATTATCATAGATGATAAATTGTTACAAATAAGTGAAATTACTAAATTAAATATGAATTTTCATATAAATGATTAAAGAATTGAATGAGTTTTTTAATATATAAATTATAAAAGAAAAAAAGTTAATGTAAATTATAAAATTAAATGAATACATATTAAATATGATAACTAAAACCATATTAAAACCCGTAAATGTTAACGAATAAATATATAAAAATAAATGTTAAAATGTGTTAATTTTTAAATAAATTCAAATAATAAATAATAAAACTAATTAAAATATATTGAAAAGTGAAATATAAGTAACATTATTAGTTAATAATGAATAATAATTGACAATAAATTAAATAATGCTAAATATAGTGAAATTTCATATTTTAAAATTTATTAGATAGAAAAAAAAATTCAAAAATGAATACTTGTTAATAATTATAATGATTATTAATTTTATTAAAAATTATCATATGGTAAAATGAAAATGAATACATAAATATTAATATATATATTTTTATATTAGAAACATATAGCACAAATTTTAATGAATAATAATATATAAATAATTATTAAAATTGATAAAATTACTATAATATTGAACAAAAAAATTAAAATGAATAAATTTCAACAATATTAAAAATAATCACACTTTTTAATGAATTAATAATATTGTAAATGAATAAGATAAAAAGTTTTTAAAAATTATTAAATACAATATATTGAATAAAAATTCGAATATTGAATAAATTTTACTTATTCTAAACTTATTAAATGTAAATATATAATTATAAAAAAAATATTAAAATTGTTAAAATTGTGAAAAATATTAGATGAATATATTTTTTATATGAGGATGACACCTTTTTTAACAAATTATTTTACTAATAAATTAATTAATCTTTTCATAATTATTTCATTTTTATCTTTTTATTTGAATAATTATTTAATTTTTTAATATTTTTAGTGTTTATATTTTTTTCATATTTGTGTATACAAAAATATATCGGGATTCTAGTTTGAATGGATTTGTATAGTCCCGTATATAAGAAGGCGAATGTATATGCGAGGTTTTATGGGCTAGGATGGTGGGTCAACACTTGTTGGGGTCGATCCTTAATGTCTTTGTGTGGTTTACAATATTTGGGTGCCTTTCCCTTGCAACCATGGAACAATGTGATGGTGGAACACCAGGGATTATAAAGAACATCACAGATGGAGACAAAGTCCAATGTTGGATGATGCATTATTTTTTATCCATGTATTATCTCTTTCCTCTTTCACTTGTAAAATGTGCTCATTATCATCACTAAATAAAATCCATATTAATGGGTTTCTATTACCAATGCTTATTAAAAAAATTTATTAATATTTCCCTTCATCAGTGTAGATAAAGATCACCCTTTATCAACGATTTTTAAAATCACTAATATAGACCACTCTTTATTGGTGCATTTAAATATCTCTAATTAAGGTTACCTTAATGATCCCAGTTATATAGAACAAATAATGACACTTCTATTTATTTTGGTGTTTTTACTAGTGTTTTTTAGTATGAGTAGTATGTTTTGAACAAATTTAATTCATAAAAATGAAAATTTAACATTGGATCATAAACCTATATGATAAAGATCACTCTTATATTCATAAACGTTTGGTATTAACCACACTTCCTTTTAGAGTATGGTTTGACTGGTATGATTGAACATGCACATTTTCAATTTGAAAGTGTTTTTTAGTTTAAACTATCAATAATGTGATTAAAACTATAAATATGATCATAGTTTAATCTAATACTTAAAGGAAATAACATATGATTCATTTTTTTCTAATAGTAATTAATAAAATTTATTTAACACACGATTCAGTAAAATTTACAGAATGTTCCAAATTTTATTTAAATTTTTTTTTAATTTTAAAACATTTATAAAATTTATAAATGAATATTATTGAATTTTCATGGAACTATATGAAAAGTTTATATGATCTATTTCTAACTTGTAATTTTGAACTGTAGATTATTTTAAAACACAATCCATATAGAAAACCTAAAGTGAATTTTTTCTGTTTTATGCATTAAAGAGATTGAAATCTTATATAAGATACTAAAAAATGGAAAATCATGTTGTTCATATTTAGAAAAAATTCCACACTGATCAATGTTTCGTTTATAAAATACATGAATTAAACTCATTTTATTATGACATATGGTGATGTTAGTCTGAATAATGTTTCATTTTTTCATTAAAATCAGACATATTAGTTCAAGACACATGCCTCAAACACATAAAAGAAAATTGGATTCCCAATTAATTTTGGAAATTGATCAATGATTCATTTTTGAAATAAATCAATAAATCAAACAGTATTCTCATGTGAACTATGTTAAAAATGATGATATATGGGCTTTGTATCATAAAATTTAATGTTTATAATAAAACATATTCTACATGATAAAAATATATAAATGATTTTATAATATCTATAAACTCTTTGAAAATAATAAATGGATTATTTTTACATATATGAGTGAATATTATTTCATTTTTACATAATGTGTTATAAAAATTACTAAATTATTATTTTTTCCATTTAATTTTTATTTTAGTAAAAAATGTGTCACATACTAAAAAAATAAAACACACTTAGATTATTATAAAAATATATATAAATTATTATAATTCATTTCATACATGATGAAAATAATTGCATGTCATTCCAACATGTGGTTTGTTAGGAATAAAATAAAATTTATTTTTCCAATTATAGTTTATTTATAATTCATGTTTATTTTTAAATAAATAAAATATTCATTTTTATTATTTATATATTACATGTTATAATTTAATATATATTTCTATGGATGGTGTAATGTCAAGGGATTATTTATTTGTTGTCAAAATCATTGGAATGTATTATTTTTAAATTTTATATTTGTGAATGTTCAGGCCATAACATAATTAAAAAATTAATTATGAAATAATAAAATATATTTATTATATTTATTCATTAAATTATATTATTCATCATGTTGATTTTAATTTTTTGTTCAACATTTATTTTAGTTTTAATGACTTTTGAACTGCTAAACCACTAAAATAGTAGAAAAAACAACCATGGGAAGCCTTTATCAATGTTTTTTACATATTATGAAGCCCAATCATCAACATAAACATTCTCAACACTTTATTAATGTTATAAAATCCATTTTTAACTATTAAAATTTGATATTATAACATAGTTTTGTGATAAATGTGTTATTTATTTGTGTAATTAATTATTGAGTTTGTAAAGGATTTTCACATTTTAATCATACCAACACATTCCACATCTTCTAAACTCTACATATATGTGATTGTTTTCATAAACTATAACATATTATAAATATAACTTTTTGTTTATTCAATGAATTCCCATATAATCATATATATATATATATATCTCTCTGTGTGTGTGTGTGTGTGTGTTTATCGTTATTAATTTATTATAGTTATAATGAGTTGTATTCAAAAAATGAATACTTATTCATAATAAAGACATATAAACTATTATTTTTGTATGTGTATATGTATGTGTGTGTAATGAATGAAACACATATAATGTTGTGTATGTACATATATATTTATATGTAGACCCATATTAGACATATATTTCTATTTCTGAGTGTAATATATATATATATAGATATATTGTATTAATATAATTATGTATTTTGTAAATAGTGATTATATGTATGTTATATATGTTTTATTTATAATAAATATGTCTATATGTGAATGAATGTTATTGTGTATGTCTTTCTACATATGTATTTATATATATATATATATTAATGAATACCCAAATATATAGACGTATATGTTTCTGTATATATAATTATATGAATTTATATACTCTATTTATATTGCATGTATAAAGGAATAATCACAAAGATATTTATATACATATACGTATATATATATATATATGATTTATACCATGAATACATATATAAATGTTTTTATATATATTTGTGTGTGTGTCTGTGTGTTCTTTATATATAATTATTTATTGTTGTGTATATATGTGTGTGTTTTTTTTTTGAGTTTTTTTGGTGTGTTATTTCATGATCGGGCCCTCCCAATACCATCTCAAGCAAACAATAAAGATGATATTGGCCCATAAATCCTATCTCTAATTGGACATAGGTTGGTGGCTAGAATTTATTGTATAAATGCTCAAATATGGAAGAAATTTCCCTCATAACTCTCGGTAACATAAAATAAAAACAACTAATTATCTATATAACATAAATAATAAAAACCCAACATTCGTTATAGATTGTAAATTTCATACAAAATCAAATGTATTAAAAAACTGAAAACAAACTCATATGGTAGTGACTCCATTGGAATGAAAATTCACCAATATGATTGTACAATCCGGCCAATTCAAAAATTCCCTTCTAAAAATCAATATATATATATATATATATAGATATATATGTGTGTGTGTATTCATGATCGGTGATACATATATATTTTGAAATATCATTCACCAAATATCTCATAAATATGTTGAAAAAAAATATTAATTTTTTGGTGAATAAAAAAATCAAACAATCTTTTTTTATATAATAAGTCAACTTCCACCCAACCACCACCCAATATCAAATAAATGTATAAAACAGAGTATCAAAAGAATCTATTTGAATAATATTACACACAACCACATACCAATATATCTGGTCACCCTCATGTATCAAAAACATATGTCCTAACACTCCCATATCCATATAACCACATAATAACATCACATCGAAATGACATATCCACAACCATAGACCTTATAACACAACCACATCATACCAAAAACACCACCACAAAACACACCATTAATCACTACATCGTCAAATTATGACATTTTAATCATGACTGGAATCAACCATGTACCCTACTACATCCATGATTATTATAAAATTTATATATATATATATATAAAATAATCCCATATAAACTATATTCCATTACAACTTATCATGCTCATCATCCCATCATGGACTATATTATGTCTATAAGAGATAGTATGGAAGGGGGATTAGTTGGTCATTACTGTCACATATACCATAGATATTGATAAAAACACTAAAAACATAATTCTTCATTAGGGAACATGCATAGTGTTGTATAAAAAATATGTGGGAAAATAAAATGAAAATAAAATATCACAAATTCCAAACCAATTGTAATCTGTAAGATTCACTTCATTTTTTATATTGACCCAAAACAATTATGACACAACCCAGAATAACCACTCTTAAATCTACATCAAACACCACAAACACTCATTAAAAAATGACATTAATTAATATAAAATTAAGAATACCATAAAAATAGTAATGATTCCTATTTTTCACATCAAAAAGCATCAAACAAAATTCTTTATTCTTACATTATTATTCAATAAATACTATTTACATTACCAATATTAATACAAATTCGTGATTTGAATAATCCTATTTAATTAAATTAATTATGTTATTATACATCTATAAAAAAAGAATGAAATTCAAAAAATAAAAAACAACGGCTTTATAGAAACATATTTCAATCCTTAAACAACATTCAATATGTAATAATACTGAAATTGAAAGACCCCATGCGATTCAGGTCATCCCATTCAATATCTAAAGTCTAATTTTTTATAATTAACTTGTTCATTATGACAATTTACCCCCTTAAAAATATAATTGATACTTCCACATTTCTCTTTAAATAAATAAAACAAAATATGAAATAAATTACCATTACCAAATAATAAATATATGTACTGTAATAATTAGAAATAATTGTGAATCAACAACTAATAAACTAAAAATGACACAAAAACAAACCAATATACATTAATACTCTGCAAAATACTCAAAAAACATCACGAAACAAAACCTATACAAGTACAATGTACTTAATTAAAAGAGGTAATAATTAGAAAAAATAAAATTATAATAGGAAGACACCTCAAATCAAAATAAATCAATCAAATAAAACCAATAATCAGTAGAATCTATAGTATGAATGATGAATAATCTATATAAAATCAACTTTGTGGTAGAGTGGTCACATTATGATACTTCATATTGAAGAGGACAGAGATTCAACCCCCAACAGAAGCTATTTTTTGGGATCTCTGTGGTATTGTTTCCTTTCTGAAGGAAGTTACTATAGAAAGGGGAAGTATCATCTTTAGTAATTTAGTAGCACATGTAAAAGATATGGAAATTTTATAGTTACATATAGTATTATAAAGAGTAGTTTATCAATGATATTATTCATTATAATGGGAAATTGGTTTAAAAAATCAAGCATTTAGTCCATAACTCCATTACTCTATCCAATTTATTGGCATTAGGCCCATACCCAATAAAACATAATAAAGGTATTTATATGTGTTCATGAATCATTATATTGGGGGATGTATTATCAATATTTATGCATGGTCTACTTGTGGGCTTTTAAAAAAAGAATCCATGATGATAGTTAGGACACCTAGGATTCGAATGACTCAAAACAAATAAATGATAATTAGATAGTTAAATTAAAATTTATATTATAATATATAAAAAATAAAATCCAAACATGATGAACATTGTTACGAAAAAATGGTGACTCAACACCGAAATCAAATTATGATTCCATCAAATCCAATGTAATTAAATTCTGTTTAAATTTGGATATCCATTGAAGGATTTAAATGTATTTGTTTCCTCTATTAAAAAAACATTAAATAGCCATATATCAAAGAAAAAACCATGAACTCCATATCAAATATGATTCTCCCATTACAAGGAAAATTCAATTTAGGAGAAGGCATAAAATTTTAAAAAACAAATAGAATGATAAAATATACTCACAAGGAATCCACAATATAATTCCCAACACTATGGTAGAATTGAGTCCATATAATATTAAAGAATAATAACTCTAAGAATATCCATGAAGAAATTTTAATAACCATGACGCAACTAATGAATCCCATCTAACCAGATGCACTCTAAAATATCATATCTAAATTCCCACATCAAAATAATCCACCTCATTGGATAACCACACCTACCATGTTGAAACACACTATACTAAGAAAACATACCCCCCATACATCTCACTATGGTTTCATTCATTTGGTTATATAATGATCTTATTTAAAATTTAAAAGTTATCAAAACACCACTACTACAAAATAATTCACCTATAATATTCTTACAGTAACCTAAGATACCTAATAAACAAATTAAAGTCCTATGAAATTATATTTATTTATATTAGATACCTTAAAAATTATTTTCATATATGATAATAAAAACAAATCCAAATGAAAAAAATATTACCAACCAAAACACTAAACACCCATGGTAGATACATATTAAACCTGGAATTCACCCTCATTGAAAGAAAAAATATATAGATAAATGAAAAATGGTAATCAATAATCAATATAGATCCAATAATATCTAAATCATGATTAAAAAATACTAAAGAAATTAGGATATTGAGTATTCATATTCATCTCATGTAGTCATGTACATTTCACGAATATATCATGCATCCAAAAACACAATCCAAATGAATACATATTAATGAATCACCAACCTTGTAGAATAATATCATTTCATCATTGGTTATTTTTTACATTTAACCCTAGTTATAAATATATATTAATACATAAATAGTTTTATGTAATATTTTATTATCAGTTATAAAAACAATGATTTTTGGTTGATTTAAACATAAATTATATCTATAACCAATGTTAAAATCCCAATTCATATGAGATTTCCATGTAGATTATTTTAATAACACATGTCAAATGATATTATCATTATTGGTTTCCTAAATAACCAATGTCACGTGAAAAAATTCATTTCAGTTAAAAAATCAATATATAATGTTATATATTAATTTTAAATATAAAAAGAAATAGCACAACACTGATATGATATATTTGAAGAAATAATAACAGAAATTTAAATTCAATGACAATGAATGAATGATTCATATAATGGTCAGATGATACAATAATGAATGTAATAAACAAATATTATTAAACTTGAAATACAATAAAATCAAATGATAAAAAGTGGGTTATTACATGGATTTTTTCACTCAAAAAAGATATTTGATATATCGTGATGTCCAAAATGCATATTAGTTATTGTAGAAATTTTTTAAAATACTTGTTTCTTTTCTTTTTTCAACACCACCACCATCCCATTTTTATCATTAAGCATATGTTAATTTATAGGATGGATATTATATTGTCAATTTAAATTATCAAATGAATAATGGAGGAGAAATGAAAACATTAAAATTAAATATATTGGGCATGTGATTGGTTTTTAAATAGATGGTGGAATAAATGTTCTAAATTGAAATAACTAATATTTGTATGAAAATGTAATAAAATAAAATTTCTATGTGTGTTGTGATATATTTAATAGTAGGAATTAATAATAACTTATAAAAATATGAATAAAATGAATTTTCAATGTTAGGGTTGGGATTTCAAAACATTTATTTCCAAAAATATTTATTAAAATACAATTTTATTTTAATTTTTTAAAGAATTAAGTAAAATAAATTGTTGTTAAAAATAACATTATTTTGAGTTCAAAAAATTATTATATCCATAAGAGAATAAAATAATATAGACTATTTTCATCATTAAGAATTGTTATTTAAAAAGAGATAAAACATAGTTATTGGTCATTTTTACACCAATTTTTTTATATCCAATTATTAATGATTCTAAAGTACTGTTTTTATATCATTTTTAAGAAAAATGTATATAAATTATAATTTTATTAGTGTAATTGATGCTAGTTCCTTCTCTTAAAAACACTTATCTCAACCATACTCTCCATAAATATCACAAAAAACTCAGTATTCTAATCACTGTTAGAAATAGAATTTGATTTTTCCTAAATATATTAAAGATTTTATGAATCTGGAAAAAAACTCATGGATCCCATCTATATATGATGGAATACATAACTTGCATGACACCATATAAACATGCTCTATAACCTCAAAGGAATAAATTAAAATAAGAAGAAGAATTTTGTAATGGACCAAAGGATTCTATATAGTTACGTTATTTATTTTGGATATATGTAGATTCAAGATATGTTTGGAGAATGGGTGTATATGTTTGAGATTATATTTCATCTTTGCGAAGTGTGTTTTTCAATAGAATTAGGTGTCATGGTGTGAAGGTATTTTTTGAGAAGAGGTTTGTTTTTCTTTTCTGTATGAAAAACCATAAAGGCACAAGTACTGAAATAGAAATTTTTGATGAAAAATAAGGAGGTGTTATGAATTTTGGGAATAAGGCAGAGGAATTAAGAACAAGGATATATTGAGATATAATTACATTTATAACATGATTAGATTCAAGAATTGAGTGACCTATTTGTGGGGGGATTATAGTATATGGTAAAATATTATGTATTTTGGAAGACTCTTATGCATGCAATTATTTCTTATACGAATTTCCTTTTCTAAATTTTTTTTAATGGTGTGATCATGTTTGGTCCTCTCCCAAAGTAGATGGGGGTGGGGTTATTTAAAAATTTAACTTCTATAAAAATAAATAGTTTTGTGAATTTTGTTTATATAAATAACTATTTATATGATGTTATTTTTTAAATTTTTTTCATGGTATTCTTACATATCCATCTAAAAGTCAATATTTTAAGAGAAATTACAAGTGCATATCCTAGTTTAATATTAATATGTTGAATCCAAATATTAATAAATATTTTTATATTTAACATTATTATATATTTATTTATTTATTTATGTTTTAAATAAAATTATAAATCATCATAAAAAACAAGTATTATGGTTAAATAAAATTTTAAAATATTGGTTTTTCTTTTTGATAATTTCTACAAAACAAAAAATATATATTTAATCAACAAATATACTATGTTATCAACCTAATCATTTAGCAATTTTTTAATTAGGTTTCCTTAATAAAAAGTACAACATATGAAAATATAGATTTATAAATAAAATAATGAAATAAGTAAATGCGTATAAATTAACCATTATATAAAAATATATTTTAATATATTTCATTATCCAATTACTTATATTAATTCCTAAAAATTCAACTACCATGTTTTATTGCACTAAATATATTATGATTAAATTGAATTTTGATGTGTCCCTTAGATCAAGTTATCATAATTATTTTACATTATTTGTAGAATGCATATATTAAAATTGTTGTTTTCTACATTCCCATCACATTAACTAAATTTCATCCTAAATTTTTTATTATTCCTAACTAATCAAGTAGTTGATTTAATTCATGTCATATTCATCATTTTAAATATAACATCTAATATAACATTCACCATACATTCATATGTTATACTAATTTACCGATATAAACAAGATTTTTCATTCATACTATCAACTACTCTATTATGTTTATATACTAATAATATATTCTTAACAACATACCTAAATCAAAACCATTTGAATTTTCATGAAAACAAACAACTAGGAAATTATATGTTCCACTACAAAAAAAACTCTATTTTTAACCCTCAAATGTTTTAATCTCTATTTCATAAATTCACAAACTTATATATATATATATATAATGATTCAAAAAATAATACAATGTACTCTAGAAATACTGTGGATTAATTTTTCATTAAATCAAAAATCGAATCCATTTACATCAATACTATCAAATACACTTTTCAAAAATTAAATCAACCTTTAATTACCCCCATTATCTATATATTATTTATTCTAATTGTCCTATATACTTTAATAATATTATCTCAAATAGTTGTCACCAACATAGAATATCATTATTCATTGTTATTAATCCCATTTAATATATTTCTAAAAAATAATAAATAATAACCAGTAATGAAAAATTGATGAACTACATGGATTTGTGTCTAGGTTAAAGAAAAATTGATGATCCCATGATACATACTTTATTTTTGGTTTTTTATTTATTGATAACATTATCTGAGGAACTCATAAGTATGAAATAAATTGGTCTAGTTAGTATAGTTTTATATATCACGTAATAAAATTTCCTGATGCTATAAAGTGTTCTTGAGATAGGAAAAAGTTTTACTATTGTTTTTCTGTTTGAGTTTGAGTTGATTATGGATCTAAATAATTCATTTTATAATGTGTTGTTTAATTTATCTATTTATGATACATAACGTAATTTTTGATAGTAATATTACATAATTTATTCACAAATCCATTTTTTCTATGTAGGAGAATCTAATAGCTGATTTATTCTAGTAACGAAATGTGTCACATTTCCAAAATAGTAACATATAAATTTTGAAAATTCACATAGAAAAATGTTTTCTATGAATGATTAGAGACACCAATTGATTTTCAAGTTGTTTATTTGTGTAGTAGGTGAATGGATAATCAAATAGGTAAATGTTATATATAATTATTTCATATTGGGAACCATGTAGATGATTTCGTCCATATAAATGATTCAAATTATTCAATTCAAACTGATTCTTATTCTTCATGTTCACAAAATTAGTCAAATTCTATAATGATTTTATGATAGGTTCTAAATGCCGTCTACATCATATTTATTATCGATATTTAGTTATTGATTGTATTTATCGAGGTTATGGGACTTTATTGGATATATTTTGTTGTCGTGTAATAATCAAAATGTGCACTACTGTTGATGAGTTAAGTATTTTGACCTCATCAACACAGAACAGAATGAAAATAGTGGGAAATTAATAAATGAATAATAGATAAATGAAAGTGTGAGACAAAAAATAATATAGATGTTTTTAATCTAGTTTTTCATTATTCATCAATCTAAATAAAAAAACAACAAATTGTCAGTTGAATGAATTTGATTCTGATTATATATATTGTGCATATATTTCAATATTTAATTCTGGGAAAAATTTCATTCTATATCATGGTGACAAATAGTTGTTTATATAAATTCCTTATTTTTTGAATGAATTTTTTTTCGAATGTACTTCCTCAGTTATATAACCATGTTTTACATTATAGTGTTGATCATTCAAGTTGGGTGTGAATCCTGACATGTCTGGTGGGATGTGAAATTTTTTTATGCATGTGTGTTTCCTATGGGTATATAGTGAAAAAATATGTGGTCGAGCGGTTTAAATAGATTTTAAAAAAGTTTATGATTACACATTGGATCTGATCCTTATTAAAATTAGTTTTTTTCCTTCACCGTCCTATTTTTAATGATCATCTAGGGATAGTATTTTATATATTCAGTGGATTGGTCTTTAATAGATCCCATAAAATTATTTCTATTTAATATAATTATAAATAAATCCCTCAAATGATTCATAACTCCTTCTTAGTGTAGGAAACGAATCCTAACTAGACCATATAATGTTAATTGAGGTATAATCCATCGGTTTTGATCCCCAAATTACTAAAGAATGATGATCATAATTTTTTAAAAAAAGGGGTGTCCATATATTTGATGGATGGAATTATTATATATTAAAAGAACATATATTTTCCTATCTCAAATCTATTAGACTTGATTTCAAATATATAGTAACTATATGATTCCAAGATGTTGCGGAAGATAGTCCAACTGAATTTACCAGTTAGAGAAATATGGAATTTTATGTAAAATATCAAAGTTCTATTTTGATGAATCTTTTAGAAAATTATTTTATAAATATTATGGGACATGAAAAATTATTAGGAAATTTGGGATAAATTGGAATGTATTTATGATTGCAACATACATGTCAAGGATGAGAAATTGAAAAAATAAAGAATAAAATTTTAAGATATCCAGATAGATGATATAGAACATTTTTATAAATATTCACACGATTCAATTAAATTATTTTTAATATTCTGAGTTTTATAGATGATATTTATGATTATATTATTATCCAAAATAATTATGAGAAATATCTTTTATAGGTTTGAAAATAATGTTTTAGATTTGGTATATAGAAAATATATTTATCTCAATGAATTAAATAAAATCTTCATTTCTAAAGAACATAAAATGGTCCTGATTTTCATGAAGAAGATCAATGATGACGTGAGTTGTGAGGCTATATAAAATCACAAAATCAAATATATAGAAATTGGTGAATAATTTATATTTGATGTTGATGATGAGCATGGAAATTATAATTGAATCATTTATCTCATGTTAAATAAGATTGTGAAGAGAAATAATAAGGGTAATGTAAAACTAACAACATGATGTTATAATTATTGTGACATTATAGAACTTTCTATAAATTTTCTCAAGCAGATTTATACCGTTCCTGAGATAGATAATTAGAAACATCATTACCAAACCTGGGGTAAAATTTCAAAGGATTCAACAAAATATAGTCTAAGAAAGAATAATTCCATTAAATTTAAAATAATAAGATATGAGATAAATAAATAATTAGCTAACTCATCATTAATAAACCAATGAGTAGATAAAACTAATTTCATGGATCATGTGATAAAAAGGATTTATACCTCTAGTAGTGATGGTGATGTATTTTAAAAAAAAATTAGGCTAGCTCATATGTTAAAATAAAAGTTAGAAACTCTTCACAAGAAAAACACAAATCTCAAGAAAAATAATATGCTACTATTGAAAAAACATTAATGATTAACAACTTAAAGGAAGAATACACAAATAAATAGAATTTTTCTACTGATTCATTCAATAGGTACATACATAAAGTTGGAAAATGGTGAATATTGTAAAGGGAATTGAATAAAAACATACTCTAAAATATAAATAATAATATATCACTACCTCAAAATTTTATAATGTTTAAAATGTTTTGAAGATGAATATATTATTTTTAAATAAATATGTTGATATAATTTATATATTGTTACATGCTATTAAAAAGAGTGGTCTAAAAGAGTAGGTTAATTTATCACCCTATGAATTTAAAAATAAAACTTTCACATTTAAAAATATAGGTTCTAAAATAATTTATATATTTATCTAGAATAGGAATAATATTTAGAAATCCCATTTTAAATAAATGGAAGAATGATATTATTAAAAAATATCATTTCCTTAAGATTAGGGGGAAACATGATATATGAAAAGGTAACATCATAAATCATCAAAAAAAACTATTATCACTATAGAAATTCATGGTTTAGATTATAAAACTAGAATAGGGGTGTGTTTTGGAATAAATATAACACATACTAGTATAAAATGTCTTTACCAAATATAAGAAAACATCCAAGGGGAGATATTGTAAAAAAATAGATAAAAAAATTTCAAAAGAAGATAGTAGAATCTGAGAAAATTTCCCCATATTTTAACATAAAACAATGTTTCCTTCATTAGATAAATCTATATATGATTTCATTAAAAATAGGAATATTACTGAAATTTTAATTATCTATCTACTTTGAAACGTTAAAAAAAATGATAAATAAATGTGAATTATGAATATAAAGAAAAAAATAATGTTTAATGAAATTCGCATTTAATTACATGAGGAAAAATATTTCATGTTATCTTTATAGTGGTTATTCCTCACACATGGATGGTGACACAAAAATTATGTTAAATATAGAGAAACATGAAGGTTGAGGAGTGAAATTTGGAAAGAGATTATTCTATAAAAAATTAATGAGTTGACATAACTATACATGGATCCAAAAATCGAATATCTAATGATCTTGTGATTTTTTAATGGATGAATATCAATTTTATAATTTGTATTCAACTTTAGGATAATGAAATTTTTTTTATTCATGAAATATACATGAATCAGTAAAATCCAAAGGGTTGGAAGGATCATAACTGAAAAGACTATAACCAATGGATGTTTATTTCAAACTGTTAATCCCAGTGATATGTGTTACATGATTTTTAAATATTAAAAAACACATGGAATATAGGAATTGGTCATCATAGCCTATTAATTATGAGTAAAATTATAAATCATGATTATCTGAGAGATATTCATAAGTTAAATAGAGATAGGGATGAAATTTTTGAAACTTGTAAAAAATTGAAAATGGAAAAAATATCTAATTTATGATTTGATACTCAATATTTTAAACCACATGATGTTATTTACAATGACTTATGGGGTCCAATGAGAAATAATTATACTAGTAGTGATCTACATGACATTGAATTTATGGGTAATTTTAATTGACTATCTAATTTCATGATCACCATACACTTGTCATAGAAAGTCAAAATGGTAAAAAAATTATATAGAGATATGAGAAGGAGTTGGGTCTATATAACTAGAAATTGAGATAATGTAACGGTACGGATGTTACATGTAATTATTTTGAAATCTATATTTCCAAAAATGGGATATAGAATCAATATAGTGCACCATATACTACAAAAGAATTTTGGTAGTTTAAAGGACAAATATTAAAATTGTTCAACTTTGAAGGGCAATTTTTGATGACTATAACATATCAATATATTTATAGAGAGAATCTTTATTTAATACTATACACATATAGAGTATATTTATACTGAGAACAAGTAACATAAAATACACTATATGAAATGAGATATAAGATAAATCTAATTATTAAATAATTAATTTTTTAAGTCCATTAATTATTAAAAAAAATAAAATATTAGAAACTTTTATGATAATTTTGAAGAAATATTTTCTTGTTATTTCTATCAAATATAAGTGGTTATTGTTGTTGAAAAAAAAAGATGCACAAACAAGTTGAATGTAGATATTTCAATATAATTTATTAACATAATCAACTAAATATAAAAATCTATTTATTGTAATAATATTCAGTAGAAAATACATGTAGTTTTTATAATACATGAATGGTTGAGTTTTTGATATGTAGACAATTATTACAAATATTGATTTGGAATATATCTATGATGAAAATGAAGCTATATGAAATGAGTGAAAATGGTAAAAATAGGATAAGAAACATGTTGAAATAGAAGTTATATTTGTGAATCAATAGTATCAATTTAAAACTATAGTACGATATTTATTTTATGATTCGATTATAATATTTTCCAAATTAAACCTCAAATAGTGGTAGAAACAATTTAACATGATGAGATGATACACACTATAAATAAGTAACATGATCAGATTGAGAATATTTTCACATGGAATCTTTTAAGAAGAACAAGTAACAAAATTTTAATATCATTAATTGAGTTTCTAGATATAATATTATTTTTGAAAGGTGTGGTTTCAAGGTATAATACTATTATTTCTTGAAAAAATATATTATGAAATAAATGGTATTGACGTTGTAGAAAATTTTGAAACTATAGCATGACTGGATAATATTATATTTTTCTTCAAATTTTATGTACAAAAACACAATTCTTTTCAAATGAAGGATAAATATGCCTTTAGTAATAGTGAACATGAGTAAGAAGTATATATTAAAAAACAATTGGTTTTATCTTAGATAATGATGGAAATTTGGTATGAAAATTGAAGAAATAATTTTAGGTTTTAAAACAGAGCCCTAGATCCTGGTAATCAAAACTGGATAGATATTTGAGGAATATTAATTAAACAAAAGGTAATGTTTTTTATAACAATTATGATTAATAATTGATGAAATGACCATTATTAGTAATTGTTTATGTGAATGAGATAAAAAAATTCACGATAAAGAGTTTCTTTGAGCTTTGTTTTATAAGAAAATGAGGAAATAACATGAGATGTATATACTTGGTGAGATGACATACATTATGATATAATTGAATGAAAAAAAATAAAAATTACATCTTTTTATCTCAGGAAAAGAATCCTAGGGAATTTTTTATGAATCTTGAAATGGAAAATGAAAATTAAGATTCAACTCCAATTTCAGTGGTAACTAAATTGTGAGAGGACAAAGATGAATGTAGTGTTATCTAGAATTAATTTAGATGAATCATTAGAATCCTGGTTTATCTGACCACATCAGGGATAGATATAGAGTATTTAGTGACTGCTTTTTCCAGATTTCAGTGTGATCTAAAATTATCTCACTTTCTGGATGCTAAGATGATACTAAGATTGGTAATCAGATTTTTAAACTATGGGATACTATATAAAAAAATTATTGATTTGAACTTCTTGGGAATTATTGATATTGATTGGTATAGGGTGAATATAGACAATAAATATACTTCAGGTAGAACAATTTTCTGTCAAAGAGTTATATTTTTTTATAAAAAAAGAACAATCTAGAGAGATTCATCACATATAGGGTAAAATATTTTGTAGTTACACATTTATGAACCTAGATTATTTTGATGCAATTGAAGGTATAATATTTGAAAATTGAAAATTAGAGAATACTGAAAATTTATTGGGATAATAAAATTATTATAGGGTTACGTAAAAATATAATAAAACATTAAAGATCCAATAAAATTGATAATGAATATAATTTTATCAAAGAAAATATTGTAGGTAGAGATAAGAAGCCTGAATATATTTCAATGTAATATGGGACAATAGATATTTTCACCAAAATCTATATTGAGACATATGTTTTTTGAATTAATGATGATTCATAATACTCTAAATCATCTTCTATATAATGTTTTTATGGGTGAAACCTCCCCAAAAACAATAATTTTGGTTTCCTGAGAACCCCCATCGTCCTATGGATTTCTTCCCTAAATAGGGATAAAAGTATGTGATGAAGCCGTAGAATATTGAAGAGGAATTAATTAATATAATTATGTTAGTAATTTTATCCAAACAATGATAAATAATGGAAAAACTCTTGATGAAAGTAATGAGTACATAATGGTATTAAAAAAGGAATTTACCCATTATAGTTTTCATATTGATTTTTCAAATAATTATCTTCGGGTGGAGAAGGTAGTAAGAAACGGTTTTTAGAGTTATGTTAAGTCTGGAGGTTTTAATTGATTATAAACAAATCCAAAAGGATAGAATGATTAACACCAAGGATTTACAACATTTTTTGATAAATATTGATGATTCAAAAATTTATAGAGTGTTTTTCTTATTTTATTTCTTGATAACCTTATAAAATGAACATATATGTCTCAAAGGGTATAGTATTGTTTGATGATTTTTATGTATAATTTATGAATTTTTTATTGAGTTGGAATTATGGTTAAATATAGTTTTATTATTTGATGTTTAGTGTATTATGGATCAAATTATATAATTTAAAAGGGGCATTTTAACATATCAACTTATTCTATATACGAAAATTTATGTAAGGAATTTCACATAGGAGAATCATGTTGTAGTTTTAGATATGTTGGTGAATCAGATAATCAATTAAACCAGGTAACTAAATGCGTAACCTAGAAAATATACCATCATAACAAATATTGAAATTCATGTAGCCAAAAGTTTTATGTAGCCGATTTTAGATGTAGCTAATAGAGAATAACATTGACAATTTTTGATATAGCTAAATTTTGAATCACATAGGTCAATATGTTACATAATTGATTATTTTTGAAAAACACAGAGGTAAATTATTCCATGTATTTGAATCAAAGTCTTAATTTCATATAGAAAGAAATTAATTATTATATCTAGAAAAAAATTTCATATATATATATACATTACATCTCGTTAGATTAATATTTATTACATAACTTTTCAATCCATGCTAGAATTTTTTTTGAATAGTATCTTAGTAATCATTATTATATAAACTAATGGTTCATAAATTATATGCATCATCTCTCACCTAATTCCTCAAAAAGGTAACCCTTCACAGGCATATCAAATTTAAAACATTTCTCCAAAACCTACAGAATGGAAGCAAAAGAAAATGGTGAGGTATAACGCTTAGTATGGGTAAAAAGGGAGATACAAATGATCAAATAAGAATAACGAGACAATATTGTTATAAGAAAATGATATTAATGTTTAATGACCATACCCTTCATATAAATGGTAATAATATTATTTCCTGGAATAAATCATGGTATTTTATAAGATATGAATAATAATGGAATCAAAAAATACGAGTCATGATAACATAACACAATCATAAGACATGGGATTATAAAATACCTATAAGAATAAAATTAATTTAATTTATTTTGAAGGATCGTTAACAAGACTAACATATTGGAATGGGTTCACTCCCCAAGCTAACATAGTAGTCGTAGTTCACATCCAACACTATAACAATAGACAATTCCCCATACTAAATTGGCTTAACAGCTTGTTTTAGTTCAATTATATCATGATATATAAAACAATATGTAATACATTTGAGTGAAATATATGTCCCAAACATTACATAATAAAAATAATAAATATGTGTTCCAAAATTCAATAAAATTGTCATCTTATTATGACATAATAATATAAATGGGTTTCAAAAACATTTCTTCGTAGCATAACCCTTATAAATGTAATGGTTTTTATAAACACATCATATATTTCCTCATAAAAAGAAACCATCCAATGACATAATAAAAATGGTACCCTTTGATAATTTCCTAGTATATTTTATATACCATCAAATGTATTTCATATTGGATGGAAATTAATTTTGAAAGATCACTTGGAATATATTTTAGCGAAATTACATGTCAATTATGATATCACTTCCTTTTAAAAAGATGAGTGATAATTAAGGAAATAATATTCCTTGAAAAACCCATGGTATCTTGTAAAAAACAATGAAATACAAAATTATTCATGATATCGATCTACCAAATTCATTTTTTATATTTTAAAAATAATTCCATCTATATTATTGTCAGAATATTCACAATGTAGCTCATTTGGAAAATGACAAGAATATTCCTTTCAAACCATTTTCTAAATATCATTCATGGGTAAAACTGAAATTAAAAAATGATATCATAATGGGTAAAAACATATTTTTTTTATCATTTATGTAGGTGCAAAATATTTCCCAGTGGAGGCATAAACTAAATAATATTGAATATTAAAGAGAATGGGAAATAATACACATACTGAATTTTAACATTAGAATAGTTAGACCCATAAAATAAATAACCATTGATGTATATTTAAGTTCCCAAAAAATTAATATTATCTATCATAAAATTTTTTCACATGATGTATATACACAACACAACTGAAACAAGTGGTGAAAATGGAATTGTCATATTGAATTAAAAGTGAGATAAAAAATTCTATACCATGTGTTCACCTTTATTATAGAGTGCCATAAAATCGTCCAAAAAATTTAATTTTATTATATATAAATTTCTATGTAATTTTAATACATATAATATCATATATGATCTCTTATTGACATTTCAACACCCCTTTTAAAAAAATCATTTTTTTTATTTTTAACGATTACATTTATTCATGAGTACTCAGTTCAGCATTTCATGTACTTGTGCATTTATCATGGTTCCATCACCCAAAAAATATTAATGAAGATATAAATTTCATATAAATTAATTAAATTCATGTTTAGAGTCATCCGTGATGTTAATGATAGAAAAATGAATTAAACCTTTCGTGGAGATGTTATCCACTCTCTATGTTTGAATAATGTTTTAATTTTTTGACCGATGTAATGATTGAAACGAAAATATTAATTAACCATTATAAGATCATTATTATATCATAAATATTACATATATTATTTAAATTATTCCTGATTAACATCTAAAAAATATAAATGAAGAAATAATAAAACCCATATATAGATGTGGTAGTCCAACCATATGCACAAACAATGTTATTATTTTTCAATAGTTAAAAATGTTAGAAGGTATATCATATATTAATTTTTTTAAAAAATATTTTTTTATTATTATATATTAAAATTAATACCATCATAATAATAATCCATAAAATATAGTGATCAGAAATGAATCGTATCTCAATGTGGAGATAGTAATCTATACGTATGAACAAGTGATATTATAACTTTTCATTTAGTGGAAAACAATGTTTATAAAAGTGATTTAATAATAAAAATAACATTCTAGAATTTTTTGGATACTAATGTTATTATTTTATTATAAATAATATATATATATATATTGCCCAAATAAGTGAATAAAATAATGAGATTATTTTAGACGATTACCTCTTCATAGAGATGACTCCTTTAGATCACCACTAAAAAGATTTTTTGTTTGTCTTTTGGGAATACAAAATTTTATGGAATGTACATATAATTTTAGATTATAAATTTAAAGAGTTTTGTAGATATATTACCTTCAATTTTTTGGTGTTATTTTGGAGATGTGGTACCCTTTTATAAATGAGGTGAGGCACACTTCTATAAATTCATATATGATTAATCTATAATTAAATCATTCTCAACCCAAATATCTCCAAATGACCATCGAAATTCATAAATTAGATTTAAATGTTGTAATAGTTTATATAAAATATTTTAGACATGATTTCTTGTGATTTGAAATATTATAATTTTGATTTTTATACAGTTGATCAATTTAAAATTTAACTACTGTAACAACATGTTTAATATTAATGGGTCGTTATTTTTACTACTATAGTGAAAATTGGACCATAATGGATTTTTTTTTTGATATTTTATATCATACAAAAACAAATTTGTATAATTTTAAGGTATTTATAATATTTATATAAAATAATAAAATTTAATTCCCATTAAATATCATTATTGTCAATTTAATAATATTTCAATTAATTTGACTTAAAATACAAAATGAAACATTTACATTTGAATATAATCCAATATAAGAATAATAATATTTTATAATAACCTACAAAATACATGGATAAAATTAAAAAACTATGATAACATCTCTTCTAATATTATAAAAATATTTTTTATTATTTTTTAAATTTATTGAAAAATTATTGAATTGATGGTGTATAGAATTTCAATGTAATAAATTTATACAAAAATATAAAAAAATGTAACAAAACATTTAATTATAAAAAAATTTAATATTAATAACCACACATTGTTATTTTTTCCCTATGTGAATACATTATATATATTTAAAAAAAACAGAGTGAAGTTATTCAACTTTAATTGATTTAAATAATATATATGTTATTTTAATGGAGAATATTCAATTTAAAAATTAATTTTAGAGTATTAGGAGATTAGGGTAAAATAATTATAAAATAGTAAACATTATGAAAATTTGGGAAATGGTTTTACCCTTACGGTTTTTAAACCCTTCATTTAACAATTTCAAACACTCTCTATCAATAAGGTTTTTTCATCAATATAGGTCATTATAGTTTCTATAAATATACTAATGGACCATACATACAATTTTTTTGATATTATAATATATATCTTACTCACTTGGATATATAAAATACTTTTAATAAATTTGTATCATTTTCAAATTATTTTTTTTATAACATATCATTAATGAAACTATTTTGATCTATTCATTAAATTTACTTTAATAACATAATGAAAATAATTCAAATTTTAAAAAATATTTCAATACATCCTTAAATTTTTATATTAATATAATTTTTTTTCTCAAATTAATTATCCCAAATTATAAAACATTTGATATTTTTTTATTATATTTGAATTCTCATTAATTAAATAATTATTGTATCCACATTTTAGTAGCATTGAATGTATTCATTTATTACCTAAAAATTTAAAATAAATTACCATCATTAAAATAAATTAATTATTCTCATATTAACCATTTATATTTGTTGAATATGTATTTTTAACTCATATATATTTAATGAAATCTTATTTAATATGTTATTTTAATTTTCATGTCAGGTGCATTGAAAACTCATGAATTTGAATAATCCAGAAACAATATAACTTCAATTTTTTTGAATCAACATAAAAATAATATATAATATTTGGTATTTAATAACCACATTATGAAATAACATATTCCATCTCAAAAACTGTCTTTAGTGTACTAGATTTTACATTTCAAGCGTTGTGTATTCTCTATATCAAAACGAAAATTGATTAAGGAATAACATCTAAATTAAACAGATTTTATTTAGTTTTTAGGGTCTTTTTATAACTTTTATCCTAATTTATTCATTCAATATGTTTCATAATTTTATATGTTGTGTTTATAACTAGGTGATATCTTAATGTATGTCAAATTTTGAAAAAAAAGGAATTTTTTACTATTCCCAAAATTTATTATCATCAACATTAAAATGAACAAAAATCAATCACATTGTAAATTTTACTTAATTAAAAAAACAAATTTTTTACAGAAAAATTATTTTCTATATGTCACAAACACAAATTAAAATATATATTTGTAAAATGAAATTAAAATCAGGGTTAGCGGAAATGGATTTTAAGTATAAATATGATAATATAAAAAATTAAAATATAAAATTCATTTTACTAAACCTAATTATATTACTATTAATACAAATAATTTAAATTTTAATACATTCAAAAAATATTATGTAGTTCTTATGTTTTTGAAATAGAAATACATTTTTCAAAAAAATCAATATTTATCAATAAAAAGTGATAAATTATTATTTTTTTTAAAAATAAAAATATGTTACATTATTATAATTTTGATATGATAGCATCAAAACTAATTTTTTTTATTATATAAATTTTGTAAAATTCACAGAAAAAATTAAATTATTTTCATAGATAAATATTAGTAAAATAATTTTTTAAAGAATATATATTTTCTGAGCATATTATAATTTTACAAAAAATTGTTTGATTTTTTAATAATACAATCTCAATATAATTATCCTAATTATTAAATTTATATATATTTCATATATTAATTAATCTTATTTATTCGTGGCAATTTAATGGCTCTGTTGTAATTATCACATGGAATAATAATTTTTTAATAGTTTATTTATTGTTCATTTAAACATTGTGTTTTATGTAACAAATACTATAAAAGAGAGTTTTTTTTAAAAAATATCCACGTATTACCCTCTACAACCTTTATTAAATATTATCCTCGCTATTTTAACTTGTTATCGATAATCAATGTATTGGTATTTGAATAGTGCTTTATTGAAACTCCACATCCTAAAATTGTTAATTAAACATCCCATTAAAAGGAGGAATTAGAAGTGAGGAGGTAACTCCAAATCTTTGTTTCCAAATATGAGAACATTAGTGGGATGTGAATATATGGAAATATAAGAGAGAAGTAACTACTAATGACTAATAAAAAGTGATAAAGTGAATCGTTAGAAAAAATTTAACAACCTCAAAACCTTGAATCAATAAGAGATGAAAAGACCATAAATTAATCAGAATTGATGTTTATAATACAAATTTTATAATTATGATCCATTTTCTAGAGTTGAACCATTCCTCTAGCCTATATACTAATAACATAATGAAATAAACAAATAAGAAAATTATATTTTCATTTTTAATCAATATCCACCACAATATAATAAACTACCATAGAATATGAGTATTTATAATTAATTTTTCAATGCATGAAGAACTAAAATATACTTATAATTGATTGAGTTAGTATATCAAGACACTGCTCTTATCCATAGGCACTCAAAAAAGGTATGCTAGAACAAGATAATTCCCAAAATGAATAAACCATCATTTGGTGAAATAAAAAATTATAATAATATGTGAATTTATTGGAGCAGAGTACTCGACCAACTATGTTGATTCCCTTTCTATCATGACCAAAATGGCCACTACACGGGTCCCTCCTCTAATAAAGGGGCAGGGACAATTGTCATCCTACATAAGAGATGCATCAATTACCTTCTCTCCCTTTTCCAGCCCCGACTTCCTTCCTACCCTTTTATTTCTCATTATAGTAAATTCCAGATCTCTTTTATGCATTCCCTCATTATCCAATTTAATTAGTAGTGTTTAATGAGTAAAAACCTATTCAGAATTTGATGATGACTTATTGGATGAAAAAATGACTTTTTTAAGTGGAATATTTTGATAAAAATATATTTATATATTGTCATTTAAAGGTTAATGATATGATGGGTCTTATTGAAAAAAACAATATTGTGGTTCAATTTTCATTGGAGAAGATCTTGGTCAGGTATTGGTCTAGTGACCATGTTCATCCTCCAAGGTGACAAGTTTGTGGGTGGTGAGGAAATGGCACAACGAGGATCATCACCAATACCTTTCCCATAGATAAGGGTTTCAATTGATATTAACACTCCTTTTTTCGACCCATTCAATGTCATTATTCTTTAATGAAGGTTGAATTAACCCTGTGGGGAACTATTGGTCCCAGCGAGCGAGTGCGTAAGGTCAATCACTCATGAAATTACTCCTTATAGGATACGAAATCCTTATATGGTTTCTAATGGTTTTATTCATGGATCCAAGAACACTGAATGGCCCTGGTATCTATGATTCAAGGACCTTCTTTCCAATGGCAGGTGCTAGTCGGCTAATGATTTGGCCAACAACACTTAAGGACTCTATTGGTCGAGAGGACAGGAGGTCAGGCTCACCGCACCCAACGGAAGAAATATTGTTTCCGGTTTTGTAACTCACATATATATTTTAGTCATGATCATTCATTCATGAATCCTTGGTTCACTCCCGAAGAGTGTGTCTATGGTATACCCTTGGTTTTGAAGATCGCTCTAAGCATGCATATGAATTATTCCATAGAGGTGATGCTGAATTAGCCATATTATAATGATCTCTGGATTTTATCATCATCCAGGGGGAGTAACATCACATAATGATTGGATTGTGGGCATAAGGAGGGCTTCCTACGTATCCTCAGGAGAGGAATCAGAACCCACATAGATTAGAATGAGTGTGGCTTACGCAAGAGAGATAACCATTTGAAAAACATGATTGGGATTACCCTTAATAAGAGGGCACCCTTTTGAAGTCGGGCCATCTTGTAGGTGTCCTAAATATCCTAATCTGATCAGGAATAAGATTTCTCATAGTTCAGATTGTGTACTAATTTTGTGTTCTCACAAACATCTAATCCCATTTGATTCATGATCTGTGTGAGAAACTATAAGATTTGAAATATTCACAAATGCACATTCCTCCTCCTCTATTATTGTGGCAGGGAGAGGCCATGACAGAAGAGGCCAGGGTGACCATGGGTGAGGGTTCCGAGCAACGAAACTTTCTATGTGGAATGGAACTAAAGGTAATGCGGCCTTCCTTAGAAGATTGGGGACATACCTCAGTGGGAGATCCGCAAAGCATGTTCTGGGATGGGGAGGAGTTTCATCTTCATTAAATGGGGGAGAGAACATCACCACTTAGATAGCTCACTGTTCCTCATTGAATAGAAAATTAAGTGATCAACCCTAATCTCTATAATAAGGAGGTACATGTCATCATCACATGTTTGGACATCAAGTTACAGTGGGAATGTATCCTTACAGGTATTCTTGAATCCCACACCCTTTTTGGGAGAGCCTTCATGTCCCCGCTTACCTTGGGTATGTTGTCTCAATAGGGAATGCTGATACACCCACTATTTTGGTCATACAGCATGGTGGCTTTGGTGGAGGCTATGGCCTAATGCTGGAGGAATTGTTAATAGTGGAATTATGGAGGACTATATGGTAATGGAAGAGTGAGTTTGGAACTGGAAGGAATAATGACCAAAAACACCCCGTTCCCTATACTGGTTTCTCATGCGGGATGGGGAAGTATCCACATACATTAGTTGTATGTAGGCAAGAGGGTCATCCACGTACAGTTGTGGTATGTGGGCATGTGTATCTCCAACTACGTACGAGAGTAGTATGTGGTTCACCATGACTCTTTAGGTTACATCCATGTACAGATTTGGTACGTGGCGTTTGGATCAATCCATGAAGTGGTATGATACGTAGATAACTATACTTAAGGAGGGTCTTAAGGATTACAATTTGATGAAAATTCATCCACATGTAGTTTTTGGTTCGCGGCTTACCATTTTAGTTCATGATTCTATTTTTATTATTATTCAATTCCCCCATTTATAGGTTTTGCAGCCATATTTACTTGAAGTGGAAGTGGTTCACAGTTCGTGCTTCGTGACGAAACAAGATGGATGCCAGAGTGCAAACTCTGAATCTACCTCCTGATTTTTTCACCCGCCCTTCTCTATATTCATCTCCTCATATTTTCCCTTTTCTATTATTATCCTTTTATAGATCATCAAAGAGTTCGTATCCACGTGTCACGTGTCACCATTTTCCAAGTCCCATTAAAGAAATATTCTGACCAACGGAAGACTCGATCAACAAGGGTATGCAGAGGCTTTGGTTGATGATAATGGTTAATAGAACCCTGTTCATCCTCTTAATCCATGAACTAAATGGTTCACAATATGGTATGTGGATGATCATCCATGCAGAACTCCTTCGGTAGAAGTGGTTCACGGTTTTCACTGCACATTGGTCATCGCTCTGCATGCCAGTGGTTAGCAGAACATTATGCATACCCAGTAGTTCACTATCCGACTTCTTCTTTTCATACCATTCCAAGTGATGGGGCACGAGCCACTTGAAATAATGAATTTCTTCATGTTCCTCCAATGAAATGAAACTCAATTTGAGTTTCTTTGCCTTGATAAAATTATAGAAGGTCCTAATTCCTTATGCAATGTAATTTCCTGTGTATTTCATCTCCTTGGATGAATTTTCAGGACCCTACAAATCCCCCCCATCATAATGGTGTCTATTCAGAACCAAAAGGGGACTATTCTGATGATGATGTGTTTCTGAACTGTAATGGTTCATGGTAGAATTGGTAGACCCAGTAAGAGGGACCACACCTATATATTGGGGCCCATGTTATTTTTCTTTTACCATTTCTCACAGAGAAAAGTGCATCTGATTTCATAGCATTCAACACTCTCACGTATCATGCTCCTTGCGAAAACACCATTCGTTAACTACTTTGTATGTTCCACAAACATATTTCCATGCTATTTCCCCATCTGCGTACCTAATTTTGATTCCCTGAACATGACTATAGAAATCTAAAATATAAAATCTGGAATCTTTGTGGAAGAATGCTACGCTGCTGACTTGTTTTCATACCAAACATGGATCGAAGAACTGAACCTCAAAAACTATTAAAACATACATAAATTCTGATCCACACCTTCTGAACAAAAACATAACTGATGTGGAGGTTCACGGTTTCTTCCACCATGGACCATTTTGTTCATCAGACAATGGTTTGTGGACCTGCCCCTTGTAGTCCTTATGCATACCCTGCCTTTACAAAAATGAATTTATTACACTTACCATAGCTATAGGTGGAGTAGCTTCCATGTTTCATGTTGTATGTAGACTTATATTTCTATGTATCTCTTTTAAGAGCAGTACGTTGGGCCTTTTGGGAACATGACATAAGTCCAGTTTCCATTTTTTATATCCTTTACCCAATAATTATTATTGGACTGACTTCTCATAACCTTATAGATTTTTCTATGGATGATACAAATGTAAATTCTCAGGCTTCCAATAAATCTATGAAGCGTAGGCCCTCCCTAGAAAGGAATAATGTTTATAATCTTCAAACCCACATCATCCCCCATGATATCTTTCAAATGGAATTTTTGATGCCATAGCTTCTAGATTACTTATATTCCATACAATTTAAACTTTTTAGCATTGTTATTCCCACCAACATGCCTCTACCACTGCCAGACCCTATCATCCTATTCATCCTTTTAGAGGAACTATGATATCATGATCGTTCCAAAATTTCCCCAAATGGAGAAGTTTTTTCCACTGTTATTCAGTAGAGTTTTTTCATATTGCAAGGTTCTGCATAGAATTATTGCAACCATGAGTTCCATAATGGTGTTCTAAGATTAGACATATAGAAATACCCATCCATTATCAGCATCTCTCGAAAGAATCCTTATGTCGGGTGGAGCACCATTTGGGATTTGCGGGCCATAGGATGTTTCTATAATGAGTGGGCCCAGGAATTTTGGGTTCATTATACTTTTCTGGAGTCCCCAAACTAGCTAGAGGTAGTGGGCATGCACCAAGCAACCTTGGTATCTCAGTTTTCAATCTTCTATTCATTCGAAACCCTTCCAGAATCTCGGAGTCGTTGTTGTTCCGGAACCAACACATTTCACCTACTTTATAAAAAGGTGGGGATCAGTATGTGGGACATCTATTAGCTTGGAGTTCTACCAATCATTTAAGATATGTATGATTATTTTCTCCCAGCATCAGCCACATGTAATGTCATTAATAACATGCCTCTTTTGATGAAGAGCTTTCTGGTCATGGAAGTGGGATCACTAGATCATCCCCTTGAGCCCCTTACCTCATCCATTTATATGTGTGGATAAGGTTATTCTGTCAAATTAATGGGCCTATGATGATGGAGCAGCACAGCCGAACTCAGCCAACAAACAATCTCACTAAACTCTATCTTTATATTTTGATACCCGTGTAACAAGGTGGTATGCCACATGTGGATATGAGCTTCAGACCAAACACTCACTCAGGCTTAGGCTATTAGGTTTCTTCTACAAGTTCTTAAGTGGATGGATCTTCCCATCCCATGATGTACACACCAAGGTTCTAGCCTGCAAATTGATGATGGAGGCCACACTTTCCAATGGTCAACCCATTAATATGGCCTTCCCTATCCTCTCCCAACTTTATGAATTGTTGTGAATGATTCAGAAAGGTAGGTCTCTACATTGTATCAACGGACCATTCTAATTCCTATATGGGTGGATGGAAGAATACTTCCCTCTATTGAATATCGACATACTGCATGGGTTCCCCATTTTATCTTTCATCTTTACCTTATCATAGTTTATAGTGTTCGTCCTAGGACTATGACATTTAACGATGGGGTTGGAATTTTTAACGAAGATTTTCATTTCTTCTTCGTACTACATCTTACCCCTCATGGATCATTAAGAGGTGATAGGGGAGGTTCTTTGAAAATATTTCATACCTTATCAATATTCATGAAGGGATTCTCACTGCTAGTTTAAACTGAGAGGTTATTTGATAACCGTACCTCCCATACCAGTTTTCCAGGTAGTTTGGATCCCTTCAACAGGTTGTGCTGCATTTGGTTATTCGTCTATGGGGGGAATAACATCTTGCGGTTCTCCATCAATTGTGTCTTATGATGATGCATTAAGGTGATGCTAGAGAGATTATCAGTCCTAGCATGTAGGGGGCCTCCTTCCTATCGCTGGATTCAGACCATTAATGGGTCGATTTTTACCCTGCAAGATGCTGAAAGAACCTGTTCAGTGGGTACATAAACCCTTGACCATTTTATGTCTTGTTATTGACCCAAAAAAATTCCACACATTCCTTAAATTGATAGAAGATCCAAATTTTCACCTTCTACATCCATCCCTTAAGTAACCAATATGGATACACCTCCCACTCATGCTCTTATGGTAAGAAGGCGTTCAGTTTGACGTCAAAGGCATCTAAAAGGGGTTTTATCTATAAAACCATTTCAATGGGGATTGATTCAGACTAATCCCCACCTATGGATATTTCCCAAGATCTTAATGAGACTAGCACACTCCGAGTATCGCAAATCGTCCTAGAGGTTACAGTTATTCTTCCACATTCGGCTCTAGTGGCTGCAAGATCTAAGGGAAATGAGAGTCTACCTCCTTGGGTGAATAGCCTTAGGTCGATCTACAATCTTATAGAAACTCTTATCACTTACAAACAAATGGAAATAGGGGAGGATCTTTTTGATAGTTTTATGGTGAGAAACTAAGTAGTGTGTAAAGAGGCATGGTGCCAGTTATGTTCTCTTGCAACAGAGACACACTAGGACAATTTTGCCGATGAGGGTGACAATTTTCAGAAGTTATTTTTTGAGCCAGCTTCCAGAGTCTTTTATAATAATCACATTAAATTCCATATTTATGAAATCATCAGTTCCTGAGAAGACCTCCCCTCTTACGAGGACAAGATGGCCATTTTTAATTCTTCCCATCACCAGGTGGAAACCTTCGAGAATTTTCAGAAGAATTTTATCATTAGACGACCGAGGAGGAAAAGTACAATGATTTGGTAGTGGCTCAAGAGGATAAGTTATAGGATTGAGATGCCTACATAGCTAGTTTGAGGGAGAAACTGGCCAATTCTCGTGCCAATTATGAATCTGTCTAAAAGAAATGGTGGTTCCTAGAAGAATTCTTGGAGTGGGGGTGTCTGACAGTTAAAGACAAAATATCGGAATGAACTTCTTTGGGACACACCATCTATGGCCCCCAGCAGTCACTCTCAATCCTTATGTAAAGGGAAAATTGGGCCATGTTGTATTTCCTTCTGAAATTATGGCATGTACCCTCCCCCTTTTTTTACTCTGGAAAGACTCTAGATTGGGGATGTTACTCCAAAAATTATTAACCCAATGATATAGATTTGTCTTTTAAATTTCTATTTTTCATATTTTAATGGTAACATCATTTCAATCAAGTGTTAATTTTAAAACATGACATGAAATCATTAAACTGAGATCACCGAATCGAGCAATAATTTTTTCTTGATCCAAGGGACTCAAAGACCGTAGTTCGACTATTTATGAGGTTGAATGGTATACCTTGAAAAATTTTATTTATTTTTTAATTATTAACTAAATTTTTACCTAATACTTATTGAATTGGAATTAGAGGGCATTATTTGGATTTTTCTTATGCTGCCCTTTGTGGGTTTTATACCTAACAAGATTTGTGCCTTTTTTGAGGGCTCGATATTGTTTACGAATCAATACTCAACTATTACCCAAATTTTCCGTTGGCAGATTTTCCATTTTTCATGTATAATGTCCCTTTTTTATGGGAGTTCATAGTCCTACCAATAAAACATAACCCTAATTTTTTAGGATGAATATCTATGACCAAATGTAATGGGTTATGGCACCTACTTTAGACCGTTAATCGGGAATGTTCTAGTATCCTTCAGACATGGGTTAGTAATTTTTCTTAACCATGTATTTTTGGATTCTAGACAGGTGGGAGGATTAAGACCCACTTTAGGCATATAATGGTAGAAAAGGACTCTCCTATAGACGAATTTTTCCTTTGATGGATAGTTGTTTTGGTGTGATACATATGAAGATACCCATGGGCATGATGAAAATAGTCAATAAAAGGTATCCTCATGACATTTGTATTCCATTTACGATGGACTGTGTGGATTTTCCCCATTTTGGATTTATCATGATGTTGGGAGCCCTAATAGGTGGCTGGCTTGAGTAGTATTGTCTGTGAACATTAGGAACATTCATATCTTCCAAGAGTGTACAATTGTTCCTGCACGTTTCTTACTTTCATGAGGGAGACATAGAGAATGGTCAGTTCAAATAAGAGTCCCCCCTTTTATTTTTTTATCCATGGTTCTTGGGAAGATGGAGGTACATAATTCTTCATCCAATATTTTTCCAAATATGGAGTTGTGACAATACGTGAATGTCATTTTAGCAAGCGAAGGATGGGGAAGACTCTCTTAGTGAAGAATTTTTCTTTGATTGATGGCCATAATTTCTATGAAATATACGCAGAGCCATGGGTAAATGATATGCATAGTCAAGAAAATGTGTCCCCAGGACACTGGCCTTCCATTTCTGATGGCCTTATAGGATTATTAAGATTGGGAACATTCTGAATACGGTGTGTAAACTTCTACCAGGGTTTCCTATAATCACAAAAGGAGGATTTTTAGCTGAACTTCTTCAGGTAAACAAAGAAACATGTGGGGGAACACTTCTATTTCATACGGATAAAGGCACATGTGGATGTGATATCTTTTAGAAACCTCAATAGAGACTAGAGGTGAACCAGTCCCATATGTTTCATTATATTCCAGATGTGTGAAAGGTAGAAAATATATTCCATGACATTGAGGGCCCTTGAATCAGGAGGGACGTAATGAGTCTTGGAAGACATTTGGAATATTAATATAGGAGAGGACTCTCCTGGGGATTAATTGTCATATTATTGATTGCCATTTACAGGGAAACGTATGAAAAGACACTGGGGAATGATATTCATAGTCAATCAAAGGTGTCCGCCAGAAACTGGCCTTCCATCCTAGATGGCCTTGGAGGTTTATAGGGATTCATGATCTCTCAGAGCATGATGTTTGGACTAAGGAAAGAGTGTAACCAGACATATTGGCTAGATTAGGATTGTGACATAATAATGTAACGGTATACCTTATGTAGATCTTACCCAATAACAGGCTGAGGGATTTGTTATATCTTTGAGATACCCGATTGTTTAGCATCACATGGTCAGGACATGGGATTCCTCTTGAGGGTTGAAACCATGACCTTTATTTTAGGGTCGTGCAACTAGGACCAAATTCCTGGACATTTTTTCCATATTTTCATGGTAGATCTCTTACTTAGATCCCAAATCTCACTTGAGTTATGCTCAGTGGGAGAAACAAGGGATTAAAAGGGTTCTGTGTCACCGTCTAAGAATAGTGAATTCAACAGTAGCTGTAATTTTTATGCTAATAAATTTCCTTTAAGTCTAATGTCATGCGATGGGGATTATTTTCTCATTGTATATGTCTTCAAAAGTTTCAATTTAATCATAGTCTCAGTGTTCCGGCATTCCATAGATGTGAGTGATGATAGAAGGTGTAAACCATAGTCCTGGGGGCGACATGATACATGAGGGATGAAAAGGGGATTGAAATCCATTGTTCAAACTGATATTGGAGAGGAAACTCATGGGGAATAATATTCCTTTGATTGATGTCCATTTTTTTGGGCAACGTATGCAGATCCATCGGGGTATGTTATGCATTTTCAATCAAGGGTGTCAGTAGGACATTGTCCTTCCATCTCAGATGTTCTTGGATTATTATGAGGATCCATGTTTTACTGAGGTATATAGTGTTTCAAATAGGAAAGGTGTGCCTAGTAATGTTTGAATACCCAGAACATGATTAACAGTGACCTTCTTGGAGCTTTTATATTGGTCAGACCCACACCTGGGAGATAATGGAATTTTTTCTAATGGCTGGGCCTGGATGGTGAAACTGAGCATCACTACATATTCCTCAAGGGCATGAATCATGACACATGTTGTTCTAAATGTTCCCTAAAAACATTTTTTCTAATTTTTAGAGACACTTGATGGCATTTTGGTTTTATGTGATGTGGGTTCCAATCCTACCATACTCCCCTACAGTTTATTTTCATAAAAGGATCCCTACCACTAATCTTATCCTCTCGTGAGTTATACTCTATGTGATAAAAAAATGGTTTGTTACAGAGTCTCCATTGCAAGTGTAAGGTGACCAAAAATATAATTGGGTAATTTTCATTTTCTATCTCACTGGGGCTATGCAACGATCGAATATCATGATGTCACTATGTATCATATGAGGGTAGGAATGAACTTGTACATAGTTTTTTGTGTGTCCTGTACTGGTTTGGCATGTTCCAAATGGTAGGGGCACATTCATTCTACCCATCATGGTTTCCATGTCTGCAATTTTATCCCATAGATTTCCTTTATAAGAGATCCACTATCACCATTCCTATCCTCACAAGAGTTGTACACGATGTGAGAAACAAGGGGTGATAATGGTTTCCTGTAAGGATATGGGTGGATTGGGGTCATGATGGAGGAATGTTTTGCGGATAGGCTAGTATAGAAGATCATGGCATCACTACTTATCCTTCGAGGGAAGGAATCAAGGTGTAGGTAGTTCTATGTGAGATAATGCAGTTTATTCTCATGCACTTAGGACGTTTTATGCTACATAGTTTATGTCTTACATCAAGAACATGTTCCTTATCGATTAATAGCTTGTTAATAGAATGATGAATCTTATATGAAGGTCTTAGTGTTTGGACCATGATATAGGGTCAAATTTTTTTACTCATAGTTTATGGTCACAGATCTCAAACATTGTTATGAGTTCATTTTTAACACATAGTTTAAAATCTATGAGTTTGGAACATGATATAGGATCATTCCATATGACTCATAGTTTAGTTTCATAGAGAGTAGACCCTAATATTGAAGGAATTTTATTTTAACGACATGTTTCATAGACTAATATCATAAAATTTACAAAACATGTGGCCAAGATGATGACTCATAGTTTATGTTCTTAGAGTTTGTATATATGTGAAGTGTGACATAACTCATAGTTTAAGGTCATTAAGTTCAGACCATAACATGGGGGATTTGTTATTACTAATTGTTTAAGTTCTTAGTTTTTGGAAAAGGAATATGACTCATAGTTTATGGTCTTAGAGTTTGGACCATAACATGGGGGATTTGCCGTTACTCATTGTTTATGGTCTAAGAGTTTGGACTAGGAAGATGACTCTTAGATTATGGTCTTAGATTTTGGAATTATGCATTGGGGTAACATAACTCATAGTTAAGTGTCATTGAGTTTAGTCCATAACATGTGGGATTTATTGTTACTCGTAGATTAAGGACATTGTGTTTGGACCCTGACGACGACTCATTGTTTAAGGTCATAGAGTTTGGACCATGATTTGACGGCTGTCTTATGAAATGTATTTCTTCAAGCACATCGCATTGTGGGAGCCGTGATTTCCTTTACATTCATTGATATAAGGGCATATGCTCTAATGGAATAGACCCTCAGTATGGCATATGGTCCATCCCACTTTGGTTAAAGATTTTGGGGTTTCTTCCGTAGTATCATTGGGATTATATGGAGTAACAAAATTTCTCCATCGAGGAAAGATCAAAGTTTAACCTTTCTATTGAAGGCTCATGCAATCCAATTTTTGTGGATTTTTGAATGGTGCAGAGTGTGAAGCCTACTTTTGTCTAACTGCTCCAAATCAACAAACTATCTCTAGGTTTTCTCATTCTTGGAAAGTTTATTACAAATGAAACCATAATGTGATAGAACTTAGACTTCGACAGGTAAAACAACATCTTCCCCATATACTAGTGATTATAGGGTTTCTTGAGTGGTGGTGTGGGTAGTGGTCTGGTAAGCCCACAAAGCATGAAAGAGATTATCCTGCCACACTTTCTTATCGTTGTCGACCATCTTTTTATGCATGTTGGACAATTTCTTTTTGAAAGCCTCTATCTTCCCATTAGACATTGTGTGGTATCAGGATGACCGGATGGCCTTGATTCCATATTCCTGATATAGCTTATCAAGTTCAGTAGAGAATAAGTTCGGGTCATTGTCCATCAGTATTGTATAACGAACACAAAATCTAATGATGAGGTTGGCCTCCACGAAGCTAACGATGGTTTTCACTCCGACTACCTTAAGTGGTATGGCTTTATCAAATTTATAAAAGAAGTCAGTTGTTCTGAGTATGAACATGAATTTTCAGGCTATAGTGGGAGGATATAGTCCCACAACATCCATCCCACAAGAGACGAATGACCTAGTGTGTTTAGTCTCATGTAGCCACTCTAGGGGGCGGTTCATGAGATTAACATGAACCTAGAAGGATTGTAACTTAATTTTTAATATAAAACAATCTAGTATCATGGTGGGACAGTAAGACCCATGCATTCGGATTTGGTGAGAGTGTGTGGATGCTAACTAATGTGCTCCACAAGCTATGACCAGAACTTCGTTCATTGACACAACAGTCTCTTCTCCATCAATGTACCTAAGAAGGACACATTCAAGGCCTCATATGTAGAGAACCTTATCTTGGTTCACCCCATTTTATAGTGTAAAATTGACTTTCCATCTTCAAACTTGCTCCCTTTCATCCTTAACTAGTTGGAGTTCCCCGTTCAATTGGTAATTTGTAATGGGTGTTATCCAACCTGTGGAATGACCATATGGCTAATGAAAGGGGATAATTTCATCCATTTCCTCTGTATTGTTCTTGATGAATGGAAAGACCATCTGACGATGAGCAATATAAATGACTATTTCATCATAGTGGGGATCGACCAAGGTTGTGGCTGCATTTACTAAAGTGTCGTCATGAGAATTCAGTGACAGGGGGACTTGAGACAACATTTGTTCTGATGGGAATTCTAACATCAGTGCTCAAACATTGTTCAAAAAAGGAAGCAATACTTATCTCTAGATAGCATTGTCACTGTTGACCTGTTTAATGACTATCACTGAATCAACCTTTATTCTTGAGAGTTTGTCTTGCACCTAGAGTGACAATTATTGGCCTATAATGAGGGCCTGATACTTTGCTTCATTGTACGTACACCCTTCCAAAAATTGGAATGAGTAAGGAAAGATGGCCTTTTGAGGGATATGAGTACAACTCCTATCCCAACTTTATTGATCTTGGGATCCTCCATCATTTTCCCTTTCGGGATTTAGGAATCATCGTCTAAGTACATCTCCCACATCTAGTGTGGTCCCCTTGATAGAAAACACTTAATCTATAGTTTTGGTATCTAATGGTGATGTTTCTTCCTAGGGGTTCTTGGCCAGAGAGTATGTTAATTCCTGGAATTTGATGGCCTTCTAGTGCACATACAATCTGTCAAATTGTTGCAGTATGACTTCCCATCATGCTAGGATCCCATTTAGCATGTGGCAGTTGATGATATAGTTTAGAAGGATGCAATGGGAGACTAGGTTGACCTCATGGTACTGCAGGTAATTCATGAGCTTCTAAACTATGAAAACTGGGCCTAAGATGTTATTTTCAATCTCCTTATACCATGTTTCGACATCAATAATTGTCTAAATGACATTGTAAAGGTTGTTCTCACTACCCGCATCATTTTTTGCATGATTAAGGATCCTACTGACTATTCAATGGCGGTCATGTATATAATGAGCAATCTCCCCTCCACTGGTGGCATGAGAACCGGAGGGAATAACACATATCTTTTGAGGTTGTCAAATGCTTATTGAAAATAATTATCCCATTCATATGTAAATAATTTCTTCATGAGCATGATTAAAGGTACACATTTACTTGATAGGATAGTAATGATGCACTGAATGGCAGTGAGGTTCCCTAGGATACCTCTCTTCATGGCGAGGATTCGAGGTGGGGACCTTCCTGGAATGGACTTTATCTTCTCAGGGGTGACTTTGATGCCATGATGGAATATAAAAAATCATATAAAATTTCCCAATGTAACATCAAAGTCACATTTTAGGGGATTCATCAGTAAATTGTGTTGTCTCAATTTTTTGAAGGAATTTTCATGGTCAGACAGGTGGTTTGAATATTGTTGTGACTTAACCACCATGGCATCGACTTAACACTCAACTAATTTTCCATAAAATGGCTTTAATATGTTATGCTTGGCGTGCTGATATGTGGTGCTGAATTTTTTTAGACCAAAGGGAATCAAATTATAAAAAACACTCCCTGACAGTCCCTGAAAGTGATATCTTCTTTATATCCTCGGACCAATTGGATTTGATTGAATCCAAAATAGTCGTCGAGGAAGGAGGGGGATTCGTACTCAGTTGTTGCATCAGTCAACAATTTTGTGAATCGGACCGGAAATTTATCTTTTGGGAAATGCCAATTAATATCTCTAAAGTCATTTCAAATTCTAATCTATCAATTCTTCTTTTTTACAGGGACTATGTTTTCCTCCGAGATTGGGTATTGGACCTCCCGTATAGATGTTCCTTTGATCAGTTTGTCCTCTTCATCCTCTATTTTGGTAGCATGCATCAGGTGGGTCCTTCTTGCTCCCGGCATATAGGCCCAATGATATTCTTGTAAGCCCTGATGATGGATGTATACTAGATGATCGAGGCATTCTATTTCTATGTAATTCCATGAAAAAATGTCTCAATTCTCCTTTAGGAATTAGGTATATGCCTTATATTTCTCAACTGGCATTGCCGTGTAAATTAAAGTGAGTTGTGGGTCGTTTTCAGTACCAAGATATATATCCTTAAGATTATAATTGGTGGTGGAAAAAACTATTAAAATAAGGGAGGGGTATCATTGAGGTCTTCTTCCTCTTTTTCTTTTTCTTAATCATCTTCTTCATCATCCTCTTTTGATGGAGAAAGGATTTTAGAGATAAATTCTTTAATATTGGAAAATAATCCTCTTTATTCCTTACTGTGTGAGTCATGTGTAGTTTTATGTCCCATAGATAGGGCGAGAGCCTCATTAATATGGATTTTCCATACTCCATGGGAGCCATCCCTCTCGTATAGGTCTTTGGACTTGGTGGTAATATTATAGAACATGCAGATAGCTATGTCGATATTTGGGCTCGTAATTATGCATTCAACATGGTTGGTGGGTAGTATGTACTCCTCCTCAAGCAGCTGGAAGGGTTTGGCATGACCCATCACCAATCCATTCTGGGCATTTATCAAATCAACATCGTCAGCTTAATGATTTTTTTCTTCTGACTTGTAAAAACTAGAGTCGATGTAATGCAACTAACAAAACTCAAATAGGGATTTATCTGCATGTAATCTCCCATTTTTTCCATTAGTGAAATATTAAATACACTGATGGTATGAGGATGGGATTGCAGCATGCTGATGCAGCTAAGGCCTCCCCAACAAAACATTGAATGTTGTACTTTGATTCACCATGAGGAATTCCAAATATAATATGATATCTCCAATCCATGTTTCATGCTTGGTTCGTCCCAATGGTTTCTGCTCTCTTTTTATCATATCTCAGTAGAGTTGTAGTGCTGGGTGTAATGATATCCTCATCATATCCTAATCGACAATGTATTCTCTATGGGAGATGGTGAAATCTAGTGTCGTTGTTGATGAATATCCCCCGACCATCAATTCCATTTATCTTTCCAGACACATATAAGGGATTGATGTTCCCTTTCATGATAGTGTATTCATCCCTGTCTGTAAAGGAGATATAAACTGAACATTCTTATAGACCGGTCTCCATTCAGTAGACTTCATATGTTGCTGCTTCAGCCTTGAACTTCTAGGGTCTTAGTAAGTCTTCGATGAGGGAATCCTAGGGATTTGTGAAAAAACTCAATGCATCAAAGATTGACATATTTTCTGCTACTGTAGCTAGAAGCATTAAATTTATAACTTATTCTCTAAAATATGGCACTTCTAATCTCAGGGTTTCACTTTTACTGATGAATTTGGGGATATAGCATTCAACGTCGACAGTTTGGCCTCTGTAGCAAGGTCTGGTGGTGCTGCAGTCTATTCCATTGTTGGTTAGACTAGTATTTATATATACCTTCTGTGGTTTTATATTTTTTCTTCCTCTGATTAGTACTCCAAGATAACTAGGATTTTATTTTTTCGATGCGGACAAGGATCATTCTGGTTCTTGTTGTGTCTTTCAATGGGTCTTTTCACTAGTTTCCTCGATGATAACTATTTGACTTGTGGTGTGGCTGGGAATTTGACTCCTCCAATGATCATGCCTTCTGCGAAACCTCTGTCCTTGAAGACCACTTCCTCCAACACTCTAGTAGGGTTTAGGGATTCTGGGTTCATGGCCATAGTCTTTATCAGGAAAGGTGTCCATCAAGTTAATGAAATTAATGGATCCAAAGATTAGTTCTTAATATAATAATATTTTTTTCTGACTATCTACTTCTGATGGTGTCGTTTGGTGGGGCGGAGCCAATTGAACCTTTTCATCAGGTGGTTTCGGCTGTATTTTTTGGATGGGAAATGCTCGTTGAACCAAGAATGTCGGCATGAAGTACGAAAGTGTCAATACTGACTTCAGTTTTGGTACATTCTCTTCTCCTTGCTCTTACATTCTACCCTTCTATCCTTTAGTGGATCGTGAGGCCGAAAAGGATGGTTGTGCTATATTAGGAGCATTTGTGGGTATAGTATGTTGTTTCAACTATTCATGGATGGTTTTGTGGACACGATTTATGGTCTTATAGTTCATCTAGTTTTCAATATTATCCTCCTTCATTCTGGTGATTATTTTCTTCTTTTTTTCCTCTATTGAGTTGGAGATAGAAACATACACCACTTATGCTAGTGGTGATCCCAATAATACTTGACTGGAATCAAATATATTTGTTAGGAGATAAATGAAAAAAATCAATCATGGACAGTGTGCCCTAGTATTCGGTGATACAGACATTAATTTGGATGGATTTTGAGACCCACGTCATCATCAATCTTTGGTGGTGGTAGTCGGAGCAAATTATAATTCATGTCGGCTATGTAATAGCTAAAAACCTAGTCATCTTGGAACAAATAGACATTATTTCATCGTTATTTTAGCTGATTTCATTTAGCACCATTATTCTCATATTTTTGAGGTTTGGATACTATTGGTGTCTATGGGTCCCGCACGGTTCGGTGGGGGCCTCGCAACTAAGACTGGTTCCTAGTTGGCTTATTTTTTATAGAAGCAGCTTCATCTCTTCCATTATTTTCTCAGGGGCCATTAGGGATACTCAAGACTCAATATTGGTCTTTCTCATAGAGTCTTCTATCCTTTGAGAAATGGTAGAGAAGTCTCTAAACCCACTGGTGTACTTCACCAGGATGATTGGCGTTCTAAATTCATCCTGAAGGTTATCGATGCCCATGGTGAGCATCTCATCCCAGGGGAGTGTCCGGTTCAAAGAATATGTAAGGCCATTACATATGGAAATGAATTCAGAGACTCTTTCATTACCCCACAGTTTACATTTCATGAGATCATTGATCGTCATCTTGAGTTGAGTTGAACTGAACTAGAAGAGGAACTGTCGCCAGAGCTCCTCCCAACCATTGATTGAAATGGATGGTAAGCTAGTATACCATACAAAAGGGAATCCTAGCAGGGTTAGTATGAAGCACCTGAGTTTACCGCTTCTTACTACTCTATGGTTCCAATATTGAAGTCAAATTAAGAGTCATAGTGTATCAAATGTTGTTATGGGTCCCCCGACCCATTGAATACTGGGATTTTGGGGTTTCCAAATTTTGGTTGTGGTGGGACACTACGCACCACCTCAGGGTAAGGTTTTCACTCTGGTTCTATTGAAGTGTGCCACCCTACCATAGAATCTATTCAAGCTATTAGCTTCTTTACAGTGTTTAAGATCCCTTGATGCATATCATGCTGGGCTTGAGCGTGAGATGGTGAGGTAGGGGCCATGATTGGGTGTGCCAATGAAACTAGAATTTGGGGAGGATGCCCACCTTGGGGTATCGTTTATATCATTACCTAGGTATATTATGGTTGCCTTCCCAATGGGGGGAAGTCATGATGTCCTTCGAGGGCCTAGTTAGATGACTCTCTGAGCATTTCTTCATTCACCGGGATGATTGCATGTTGTATGCACATCTCTTTTGGGAGCACCTGTTGATATTCAGTAGAGGGAACACATCTGGCAAGATAACTCCCTTGACGTAGAACAACATTAATTTGTCTAAGCACTTTAATTTCTTCCTCCTTCTTAGCGAACCATTCCACAAGGTTGAGGGAAGAACTCTCATTGGTATGAGAAGGCAGGTCATAGATGGACTTTGATTTATTTTTTTCCCTATATGGATTTTCTTAGGGGAGGTAGTGTCGGATTGATTGAGGGGTCACTATGATTTAGAACAGCCCAATGCTTTCGGGTATACACACCATTAGGCTCAGTGAGGAATGACTCTGGGAGGGAACCATATTATTTTGCATCTTCTCCCACTACATCATTTCATGTGAGATCTATGGGGATGATGTTAACTGTTTTCTCTGAGGCAAACCACATTGGTGGTGGTGTACCCAGTGCCAAATGGTAGGAAGGCTTCTTGTTCCCTTTATTAGACTTTATCCTTCTATTTTGGGGTATTATTTAGGATTCTTATTTACTATTTACTTGAAGGGAGCACTGGTTTGACCTCATAAAGAACCATGGTCTTAGAGGATGTGTAAAATGAGTAGGGGTGGAACATGTATCTCCTCTTCCGATCATTATTTCTAGACGGTGGAAGACAGATGTCCGCCATGTGGGGATTTGAGGTAATAATTCCCCGGCCCTATGGTCTGGGGTTGTTCCCATTCTCTTGATGATGTGATATGGCCTGGATTTTTTGGTTTTACACGGGAATAATGATTTAAAAACACCGCCAGCCCTGTGGGATGGGACTATTCCAACATTGTGGCAGTAGCCGCCATTATTTCTATGCTTTCAATTTCATGTACTCCTGCACAGGTGTATTCCGAGTGTGGCATTGGGAATGCATAGAGTATATGGTATTTTGAAGACATGAAAACTGATTCCTAGTTGGCTTCCCGTAGTCAGAAAGCCTGCTGGATGTTCCTGGTCACCTGACTCATAAGTTATTCGAGGATTGATCTCTTCATGCCTGATCCTTTTGAGACTTACGCTGGGAAGGATTTTGTTTATTATCTCGTATTTCTAGAGTAGTTACTTCGTGTTATTGTTTCCTCTAGGTGATTACATTGCAGGATTTCATTTCAATTGGGGCCTACAGGATGATACGTGGGGTGAATTGTAAAGCTCCATGTTCTCCACACCCTTATTGTGAACCCCAGCCAGGGAATTGCCAATGAGGTGACAAAATTTATGCAATGCATAGAGGAAATCCAGTTCATGGTTTTTATTTATCATTTTCTATTGTGGTTGCCTTGACGATGAGAGGGAATCCAAGTCAACTAGATAGTGATGATCCCCTACCATGATAACATGGTCTGCGTACCCTTCGTAGTGTAGAATTTTGTTCACCATTTTATATGTTGTCCATATATTTAGGCGAATGTCATGCATGCATTCCCCAGACAGTTCTCCATCAAAGTGAGATGTGTTTGTAGGCCAATACATCACTGGTATATTATCCCGAGCTATTTGTCTTCTCAAAAGAAACATATCATTTCGTTTTCCTTATAGAGGCTCCTCTACTTGATATACCTAGGATAACTTTTTGTTGATAATTTCATCCCAATTAACTGGGCGGGTGGGAACCTTATCGATTTGTGGGTGCTTTAGGTGTGGCTCAAAAGAGGAGTGTGGCCCCAAAACATCCCCTAGTTGATAAAGAATATCACATGTTATAGATAGAGTGCATGATGTGTTTAAATACATTTCTAGTTCCTCTTCATAGGAGGGATTTCTCATATTTTTCCAGAAAGGGGAGACAATTCATTCCAACATGAATTTTGGTTGTAAGGACAACCTTCTCAAGTGGCATTGTGATGGTGGGGACTACCATGGAAACTTTATGCATGGATGTGGGAATTTTACAGATGTTTTGTACCCTAGAGTTTACCACCATAAAAGGATATAGTAAGTGGAAGACCCTATTGTTGCTCAATGTCAATATGGGGAGGTCCTTCACAGCCACTCTCATTGTGTGGAGGGACTTCAAAATTCATTTCATCATGGTGAGGACTACCATAAATACTCGATACCCGGATATAGGGAGAATTTCAATAGTGTGTACCCTAGGGAGGACATTATGGATGTATTGTATTGAGGGGAGGACCTTCAGATTTCTTGTAATTATTATGGGGAAGAACTTCGCAACAATTGTCCTTGCGTGGAGGGACTTTACAATGACCTTCATCATCATGACATGATGTCCGACTAGAGGAAGAATCATTTATATAGTGTATACCCTTGGTAGGGCCATCATGGTGGACGACGGCATGGGGAGGACCTTCTTGTGGTCTTATATTTAGGAAAATTGGAGGGTTACCATGATGTGCATCAGGAGATAGGCTCTCTTGATCAATAATTATTGACCCACAGAGTAAGCCCCCGATGGTGCTCTGTGGAGGTCCTTCAGAAATTCAGTAATTGACATTACGAGAAGGACCATCGCAACAGCTACTGTCACATAAAAAATTTCATAATGGAATGATAGGGTCTTGAGCATTTTTTGATATTTTTTTAGTGTGTCATGAACCTCAGATTCCATCATATCATTATTATGTATGTAATCTTCATTTTCCAGTTTCGTTCGGCACATTTCACCTTTTGGTGCTCTCTTGTGGGTAGCAGGGTCCATCTGTTATTGGTAACGGCCTTCATATATGGGATTGCATCTTTTTGGGTTCATGATTTCATTGGGATACTCTATAGAGTTTATTGAGTTTTGGAAGGGATATATGCCTACCTTAGAGCGGCCACCACGTTGTACCGACATCCCCCAATTGGAACGGGTATTTGTTCCTGAATAGGTTGTACGTATGTCGCAGGATATTTCTGTTGACCCTCCTGGACTAGAGAAAGGATGCATAACTGATCTGAAGTGACGAACTCATTTTGCAAGGGATTCATTTAAATCAAGGAAATCAGGGTGTGGGCCAGATTTCTCAAATTTTCCACTAATGCAATGTCTTGTCTTGTTTTGAAGATATGGTCTAGAATCGACGTATGATCTTCCATCATGGGAAGGATGTGATGAGATACATAATTTGCTAGAATATGTATGAAGGCCCATTCCATCATCAAAGTAGGTTTTTGTGCTTGCTTTGGTCCTCAATGAGTTTCCCGTAGATATTGGCAGTTCTCCTGTGTCGGGACAGAGGAACGAGACTTTCACCGGTTATCTTATCTGGTTGCCACTGTATTTGACTAGTGGTCTTTATATTCATGAGTGGGGATTTTCATCTGATCTCTTTCCAATTTATTTGTCTCACATTCTTTGTATGCATCCACAAGAATTTGACTCTGATCATTTTTTGTTTCTTTACTATTTGGATGATGTGCTTGATGTGCGTCAGCTGCTGTTTGTTCCTATGTGTAGATGGTTGTTGCCCTATTTTGATGGAGGTATTCTTGTGGATCAGTAGGTATTTTCATCTTCCTATAGCTATCCTCTCTTTTTGCACATCGGGACCATCTAGAACTAGTAGGAACATGCGTTTTCTCGTATTTTGCCACCCTATTTTTGTTGTGGGATTGAATGGAGAGGGCGGAATGGTATGTCTTCTAGTTGAATTTTGTTGTGTTATTATGGGGGAGTTTCTTCATATGAACTAGGGTGATAGTGTGTCTCTGGTTATATATTGTACTCCCATGGTGGGCAGCCCGAGGGACTCGGTTCTCTTGGACATTGGCTTGTGCTCTCAGCATAAGGTCCTCCTCGGTGGGAGGAGGTCGGTTCATCTGGTGTTGGAGGCAACACTCTTAGGTTGGTGCCCATGGGTAGGGCCCTGTACAGGTGGGATGAGGTCGTGAACATTGGATTCACTTTCCTCCCTGAGGTTATGGATGTAGTTTTTGTCATGTTCCAGGGATAGGCTCCGGAAATGGATTGAGATGACCATTGTGGCAGCCATCCACTGAGATACTGATATCGGTTGAAGAGGCTCCTATTAGACTTTTGCAGACTGGGGGGATTTTTGTGCGGACTCTAGCGTGGGGAGATTTCCATTTCAGTGGTACTCTGTTAGTAGTGTATTGGACACCCAATGTTGAAGACTATGGGTATGTGAGGGGGTCCTACTCTTTGTTGAGGCCCCGACCGCCCACAGGATCGTTGACGCCTGCATCTTCATGGATCATGGGGATGTCATTTGGATTGAAGGCCACTCTGCGTGAACCTGCAATTTACATATACAACATATAGACCACAAAACAATGTCATATTATCATTCATTTAAATATATCTTTATTTTGCGATTGATCTTATCCCCCTTCCCCATTTTCATTTTCTACGGGGCGAAGGGGCCTGAGTGGGGTGAGACTGCCACCTTCATTATGGATTCACGTTGGGTTCACCCATTTTTTTCTGCATCCTATGTGGTGTGTTTTGAACATACTTTGGTTGACATATGGTCTGATGTGTAGTATCTGTATGTCTTTTATCATCTGGGTAGAACCGCCCCCTTGGTTAAGGATTCACGTCGGGTTGACCATTTTTGTTCTTCCTCAGAGGTGGTGAGTTTTGTGCGTTCGGTTGTGGAAAAATGGTCCAACATGTAGTATTCATCTGTTTTTTATCATTTGGTTAGAACCACCACCTGGGTTAAGGATTCACATCAGGTTCACCATTTTTTTCTGCCTTTGAGGTGCCACCTTTACAAGTGGTGTCGAAATGTCACGACAGTGATCATCACTCGTCCTTTTTTCCATAGATACGGGTTCCTGTTCAGTTTACCACTCCTTTGTTTTGACCCTTTTACCCACATTATCCTTTAAAAAGGTTGAATTATCCCTGTGGGGAACTTTTGGTCACATCAGGTGATTGTGTGGGGGTCAAGCACTCATGCAATCGGTCTTTCATGGATATAACTTCCTCAGATGGTCTCCAAAGAGTTTATTAATGGAGCCCACAATGCCTAACGTCCCTATTATCCATTATTCATGGTCCTTCTTTCCAAAGTTATTCACTTTTCGGCTGACTATTTGTCCAATGACACTTATGGAGTCCATTGGTTTAGAGGATGTGGGGTTAGGCCCACCGCACCCTTTTGGGAGAAGATAATTTCTTTTTCCCAGACTATCTTATATATTTAAGTTGTGTTCATATGTTCATTAATCCTTGGTTCATTCCCGAAGACTTTCTCCATGATATACCACTGGTTTTCATGATCTTCATGATCTTGCACATGTTTAATGCCATGGAGGTGATGTTGACATAGCCATTTTAAAAGGATCTATAGATTTTATCATCATCCGGGGGGATGGAAAGTAACATGATGTTGGTATGTGGCCCACAAAGAGGGCTTCATATTTATCCTTGGGAGTGGAATTATAACCCAAATGGATTGGAATTTGGGGGTTTACGCATGGGAGATTCACATTTGACACACATGATTGGGTAGACAATTCAGGGGAGGGCACCCTTTCATGCTCAGGCCTTCTGGTTGGCGTCCTACATATCCTGACCTGGTCAGGAATCAGATTTCGTGTAGTTCATATTGTGTAATTGTTGTTATAATCCTCAAAAACCTCTAAGCTCATGTGAGTCATGCTCGGAGTGAGAAACAATAGGATTTGAATGATTCAAAAATTCACATTCCTCCTCCCCTATTTGTGGGGGATGTAGAGCCCATGACGGAAGATGTCGGGGCGGACATGGGATAGAATGAAAAGTGATGATCCTTTCCATGTGGAATGGCATGAAGGGTCATGTGGTTGATTTAGATGATTGGGGACATACCTCAGTGGGAGGGCCCCATAGCATTTTCTAGGAAGGGGAGTAGATTCAACCACATCAAAGGTGGAAGAAAACATATCCCCTTTGACTGATCATTGTTCCTCATTGAACAAAAATACAAGTGAACACCCATAATCCCAAGAACATAGAGGTTCATGTCAATATCCCATGGTTGGAATAAGGGTTACCAGGGTAATGTTTCCTCACATGCATTCCCAAAGCCCTCACCTTTGTTGGGAGGGCCTTCGTGACTCCGCTAACCATGGGTATGTAGACTCAATAGGGTGCAGTGATGCACCTGATAGTGTATTCATATAGGTTAGGTGGATTGGGGGAGTATTTGTGCTAGTTCTAAAGGATTGGTTAGTAGAGGGATCATAGAGGACTGGTCAATAATGGATGGGTGAGGTTGGAACCGGATGGGACAATACCCAAAAACACCTCGTCCTTCTCTCTATCTACATAGTATTGTTTTTCAACTTCTATTGTGCTAATTTTATATATCAATAGAGAATTAATATCAACAGGGTACATAGAACCATTTGCCGAGGACCATTGAATCAATATTCTAACCCGTGAAAGACATGAACAACTAGGGTTTGCAGAGGCTTCGATTCACAATAATGGTTTGCAGAACCCTGATCATCTGATTAATCTGCAAAACGAAGGGTTGCGACACGGTAAACAATCAATGATCAATTCAGAATGCCTTTTGTTGATGCGGTTAACAGTTTTGACTTCTTGCTCGGCATTTCTCCACAAGCCAGTGGTTCACACACAATTCTGCATACCTGGAAGTTCGTGATACATCTTCTTCTCTAAGTACCTTTTTCAGTGATGGTACATAGTCCACTTGAATACATGAATTTCGTCAAGTTCCTTTAATGAAATGCTACTCAATTTGAATTCCTTGTACTTGATAAATATATAGAAGTTATTGATTCCTTCTACAAAGCAATTGTGGGGGTATTTCCCCTCCTTGGAATAATTTTAATAACCCTACAGACCCCACAACTACTATAAATTATGGTTCGATATATTTAGTATGACTTCTCACTTTTACATGAATAGTGATACACCAACATAGAGGATGTTTTGTTTATTTCCATGATCGCCCATTATAGTTTAAAAATCCTTCAAGTTTATATATGATAGTGAATCCTGTGGGTATTTTTTTCTGAATGTAAGGCTAAATAGTACTTTCACCCCATCCATCCCCAAATCTCTGAGGGAGGTGATGTTTCTATAAGACCAATTGAATATTTATTGATTTAATTCAAGGAAGAGTTTCACTGTAAAAAACATGTGGATTTTGAGTAAAGGATTTATTTTTTCTCATTAAGTATAATATTGGGTCAGTTGACGGTAGTTTGTAGGTATTAGAGAATTTAGACACCTCAAAAAATAGACACAGATTTAGTAGGTAGTTGTAAAGGTGATGTGTCTGGTTCTGATGAAGGTCTGATGTAACATATTTTGGTTGTTCCTATAGATCCATATTCTATGGTGTTTGTTAACAGAGGATCACATATATATGAATCAATGTTGGACTACATTTCCAAATGCTTATGGAAAGACTTGGATGATCCTAGGTAAGTTGGGAAGGCTTTTAATGTTCATATGGTTCTAGGAGGTGTGTGGTGATATTGCGTTTTTATCACTATCCAATTCAATTTTGGGTCCTATTCCATGGTTTTATGACATGGAAGTGGATTTTATTGTGATGTGAAGCATAATTGAAAAGAGATGGAGGTTATAGTGTCAATTAGACCTAAGAGATAACACATAAAGGGGTTAAACTGTGTGTGGATGCTAAGAAGATGTCCAAAACAAGAAGAATCATGTATAATTCAAACCATGGAAATTTATTTGATGTTTTTGGAGCATATGTATAGGAAAAGTGATAAAAAAATATCTTGGTTATGGTCAAAGGGAGAGTTATGGTCATGTCTTTGATGCTATTAAAACTGAGGGCATGATAGAGGTCATCACAATTGAAGGAAAAAAGGGCTAGAGAGGAGACATGGTTTCACGGAGTCAAATCATGAGAAAATTTAAGATATCCCAGGGTTGTAATTATTATTCATACCAGCATAAACTAATGGATACAATGTCAGAAAATATAGTTGATCCCATGCTGATTCAATTCGATCCATTTGGGAATGAGTAGGTGAAGGAAAGTAGCATGAACCAACTATGCATTAATTTAATGGGAAAATATGGTGGTACTATAGAACAAGCTACTAAAAATATTGGTGTCTTGATGGATATCGAGTTCTAGGGAGACTCTATGATAATTGAGGTTGTTATGATTGATCCTCCATGGAAATTAGTAATGTAGGATAACAATGTTGATGCTTTAATGAATCATCTATTTGGAACACACCAAGAAGTAGATGATGTGTTTGGGTAATTTTTTGGTAACTTATCATGTACTCACAGTAATAAATGATCGAGGTGGAATTGAATATTCAGGCTTTTATGAGAATGGAGATTGAATAGAAGTGAAAAAGAATCATGTAATCAAAAATAAGGAGAATTTTGATGTGATATATAGGAAATATCTACTTTTTTAAAAAAGTCTACAACAAAAAAATTTAGTTGTAGAGGAATTCTTTAAAACATATGAATAGATGAATTACTTTTTTTAGGATATTAAAAATGATAAACTGGTTAAAAATGTAACAGATGTATTGTAGAAATGATATAGGTATATTACTTAAAAAAGTTTCATGATTTCATTCAAAGAAATAGTAATCTCTTTCTAACACCATAAGGATTTGAAAATAAATATTGATTGTGTTTTATAATATATCCATTAAACTCAACTTTATCACAGCTATGTTTTGAATTTCAAAAAATTGTCATCTAGAGTGGTGACCAGTAATTAATTTGGAGCCTGATAGAACAAACATGCTTTTTGGTGAATAGTTGCATACCCTTATGAATAGTAATATCAATAGTAATATGACCCTTATAAATAGTAAATAATGATTTTATTTTATTTTCTTAATGTAATATGATAATGAGATCTTAATTAATTTTTCAATGTGATATAAAAGTAATTATACCTTAAAATTGTTATTTTTTGAATTAACTGTGATTTTATTTAAATATTAAAATAATAAAAATTAATAAATTATTTCTGAAAAATATAGTTCATTTTTTAAATCTCCATGATGAAAAATGTTAGGGGTGAATTTTTGGGATTTTTCTAAAATACATTAATTTTTCGTGAATTGTAAAAATACATTTTTGAGTTTTTGGTAGTTTAATTTCATCATAATGACATAATAAAAAGCTGGTAAACTTAGGTTAATTAACATATGAAATGAGGTGTCCTAAGTGGCTAAAACCATGGGCAATTACCATGGTCAAGCACATGGTTTGGCAGAAATCAATAAGGAGGTGTCCATTTGAAATTATTTAAAAATGCCTCTCTTTTTCTATAAATAGCCACTCATCCATTCGTTTTATATCAATCCAAAAACTTCATCTATGAATCTCTCATGTTTTTACCTCTATAAAATTCCTCCCATGGTTTCTTTAATCCTCCAAGGTCCCAACCATCATGTTCTAGGAGATAACCTATAAGGTAAGGGAATTCTTTCATTCTCCTTTTTTAGTAGACACTTCTTTTATGTTATCTCATCGAATTTCCAATCTCATATGTTGGAGTTTTATTTTATGTATTCTTCTTACTGTAAATTTTATTTTTAAATGTTTAGATACCCTTTTTCTTTCATCATTTCATTTTATGAAATTTTATGTGACGCCATTAGGCTGCGGAATTTTCATAAGGGATCTCTCAACTATTCCTTTATTTTCATGTTCATCTATTTTCTTTTTCCATCCACACCTCCACTGTCCGAATGAACATGATAACTCCAGTATCATATATAAACTGGAAATATATCATTTAAATGGTCTAACCATCATCAATATCATCCCCCCTTTATTTTATAAACGAAATCAACATCTAGGAGGTTACAATTTATAGCCTTTGTGGACGACGATGTTTCGTTCCTAAATTTATCCTTCATTACTAGTCATGTAACCATTTTGATGGTTGAACCAGACAATAATATATGTATTATAAGAAAATTAGTATTCATTAACTAGTATATATAAATATTATTAAATTTTAAGACCAAACTAGTTCCTAATAATCAAAATACCGCTTAAATAATATATGTGAATATCATTAATGATTCATCTAATGATTCATCCTTTTTGCATGTAATAAAATGATAGAAATGAACATTAACCATTATGGATGATCATAAAAAAATTTCAATTTATGTTTTGGAGATTTACATCCATTCCAAATTAACTCCATTACTTAAAAACTAGGGAACCGATTATGAAAATCAGGAAAACGAACACTATATAACAACAAAATACAATATTTTAACATATCAATAAAGATATAAGTGATCTAAAAAATTTATGATAAACTAAATACATGTCAAATAAATTCTTCTTTATGTTATTTATGAGTCTAATGTCATATTATTGGACATTATTTTCAAGAGGGTAACACATTTAGATTTAAGGTAAGGGTTTTTCCACCTGAACTACCATTTCCATTCAGTTTATATTCATTATCTAATTACCTATATGAAATTATTGTGTATTATTATAGACTCATCATAAATTATGTGTGAGTGTTCTATATATGTACACTAACACTAATCCTTCTTTATTTTATGGTTAGTTACATATTTTTAAGGGATATTTCAAAATTGTTTCTGAAATGCAATCCTGATTCAAGGGAATATCTCAATATCTTGCCTATTTTCAAGGAAAATATATATTCAATTTTTGGAAACCATTATTTTTATAAAATAACTCATTTTATTATAAAAATAATATCTTACTTCACTTCTTGTTTTATACAATAATATTTCCAATAGAACACTTCTTTTCCAAGTAAAAGAGTATTTATTTCTAGAATTACTGGAAGATTTTATAAGAGTATCTTCAACTATTTTAACACTCATGTTGATTATTATTTACTATTGGGATTAATAATTCTTGGTATCATATACCATATTAAATTTAATGGTTTATAATTATTTTAGTTGTGGATTATCTATCATTAAACCATTCACCAATTTATACCAAATGGTTAGTGATTAGTATTAATGTTCGGGGAAATTTATTCACATTTCAAATATTAGTTTCAATATGAATATATATATTGTTTATGTTTATCCCCATTAATATGAGGATTTCATTGTAAATACTAAGTGTCGGGTGAGGCCTTCTTTAACCCCCCGGTGCATCGGTAGGTCTCACGAGAGAAACTACGGTCATGGCCAAAGGTCGTGACAAAATGAATACTTACGGTCTTGGCACAAGGCCTTGACGGTATGGATAATTTGTCCTTCTTTATGCATTACCTCATTATGAAAATAGTACTAAAGGTTCATGTGGTTATTAGACTAGTATAATAAACCTGATTATGTTATTTTATGGTAATATTTACTAATTTCATTTTCTACCATATTATGTTCATGTTTATTTTTAAAGGAACGCGTTTTAAATTATTCACCATGTCGAATGTATATGTTATCATCTACTGTGTTGATAACCTTTACTGAGCATTTGAGCTCACCCCTTTATTACATTTCATTTTCATCGGGCATAAATATGTTTATTATGAATGAAATGTTGAAATATCCATGGAGTTATGTATGTTTTATAAGGAGATTCTATGTTTTATTTCTTTTCAAGTTGTAATGTTTTACTTATGTATGAATCGTTTTTCCTATAATACTAAACTACTTAGTAATTTGTGATTTTTATTCCTTGTTTGTATTCCAATGTAAAAAATAAGGCACCAGCTCTGGGAAAATGGGGTCAGGTCCTTACAATTGGTATCATAAGATTTTTAGCAGAAAACCTGGAAACTAGATTTAGAAAACATTGATTAGGGAAGATTCCATAAGATAGTATTCTAGGACAAAAATACAAGAATATCCTGGAATTTTGGTAAGTAATAGATTATTTGGATCTATCATGCAATAAATCCTTGTCAGGATATGATCAGGTAGAGGTGGCTCTAGCACAGATGTACATAGGAGTGAATGCTTCGACAAGGAGTTTGGGCTTGTCCTAGGGTATCCTGGTACACAACGATATGCCTTGCTGCATGATTGGTTAGATCACTGCTGGGGGATATGCTTAGGATAATTCACATTTTCTTTATAATCTATTACAAAGGATTTAAATGTAAATTTCGTATCAACGATACCATGTTTATAATTAAGATATTATCTATGCATAGAATTTTGGATCATGCTAAGTATTTTTCTACATTGAGATTATAAATTAGTATTCTTACCCTAATCTATTGTATGCCATTATTTAGAAATTCCGCTTAGTTAAAGGAGTGGAAACCACAATAACATGTGTATGGATTTCCCTCCAATGCAAGATAATGATGTTGGATCTGGTGTTATGACTGGTGTTGAGAACCTTATAAAAATACTGGGACAACATACTTAGGTTATGAATAATAACCATACCATAATAGAGCTTTCTGATCCACCACGTGGAGGATTGATGTTTGATCACATTATGTGAAAACACCATCTATCATTCAATGGTACTCCAACCCCATTTGTAGTTGTGAAGTGGTTAAGTTCCCATGAGAAGATATTTCATGCATTGGTATGTAACAAAAGATAGAAGGTTTTCATGGTGGTTTATCATCTAATCGGAGATGTGGATCATTGGTGGTCATTTATCTAAAACACAGAGGAGGAGGAGGAAATGGAAGAGATGAAGTGGAGGGATTTTTTTGGAAATCTTCATAGAAAAATATTTCCCTCGTGAACAACAAGTAGATATAGAGAGGAAATTCTTGAATATGAGGAAAAAAGAGGATGGAAATGTTTCCATGTATAAATCAAACATTACTAGGCTAGAAAGGCATGCTGCGGACTACATATGTTATCCAAGGAGAAAAATTGATTGATTCTGTCATGGTTTGAAAGCATTGCTCTGATGAGATCTAGTCTCCCAGAATTTCTCTTCATATGAAGATATAGATACATGTCATATCAAGATGGGAGATGAATTTTCTAAGTCTTATGACTTTAAAATAAATAAAGAGAAGAAGAATGTTGCTGAAAACTCTAGGAAAGGAAATAAGAAAGTGGGGAAGAAAAGAAGAGTTGAATTTCCATCATCCAGTAATTGTGGGAAGAAAATCCCTTGAACTTTCTTGAAGGTAATGGGAGTCTCTTAAAAGTGTGATGAAAAATTCAACATATCTTGTGATTGTAAGGGGATGAAAGTAGCTACCAATATTCTGTGCTACAATTGCAGGGAGATGGAACATTATAAAAATTAATGTTCTAAGGGTCAAAGATATGTTTCCTAATGAAGGCCAAGGGAGCAAGGACAAGATTATGCGGTCACAACTACAGAGGATGATGTCCAAACGAGGTGGTGGCAGGTACATTAATAATCTTATCAAACATAGCCACTTATTTATTTGATTCGGGATCATCACATTCATTTATATCTTCCCTATTAACCATGAAAATTATACATGTATAATTTGATGTAATAAAGGATATATCTATCAAAAATCATGGGGGATGTATCATTGCTACAATGTTATGTCGATTTATTCCCCACATGACACATAAACGTGCCTTAGTTTCTAACCTTATAATCATACCAATGGTTGACTATGATATTATTCTCGGTATGAATTAGAAATCAAATTATACTATGAAGAACTATTGAAAAAATAGGATGTTACAATTTTTGATAATGGTGTAGAATCTTTTATTATTAGAGCAGAAACATCTCAATTTGATTCTCATCTAGTTCCTCATCTAGTAGCTCTGTTGTATTAAATTATTGTGGAGGAAGGGAATGAAATAAATATGGCTGATGAGATGAATGTAAAGATAGAAGATGTACCTATTGTACAATTATATGTTTCCATATTTCAAAGGATTTACCTGGACATCTCTAGATATGGAAATTGAATATCACATAGACTTAACTGCTAGTTGATGGCCCATATCAAAGACCTCTTATACAATGTCCACATCGGATAGTAGCTCTGTTGTATTAAATTATTCTGAACCAGTTACGGGCATTACGAGTTTATAATAATGCCTTTGGAACTAACTAATGCACAATATATTTTTTGGATCAAATTAGTAGTGTTTTGATGGAATATCATGATGACTTTGTGGTGGTGTTTACTGATGATATCCTAATATACTCTTTAATTCATGAAGATAATGCAAATAACTTGTACACTAATCAGAAGACACTTAGAATAAATAAATTATACGGGAATTTTATCAAGAGTGATTTTTGGCTCCAATCAGTTTTCTTTCTAGGCCACATTGTCTATATGGATGGAATATTGGTAGATCCTATGAAGAAAAAGGCAATGAAAGAATGTCCTACTCCAATGAACATATTTTTGGTATGTAGTTTTATTGGTTTACCATGTTATTATCAGCGTTTCATTCAGAACTAGGGCCATTTATCCAATCCAATGACCAAGGTTACACGAAAAGGGGTTAAGTTCGTATGGACCAAGGAATGTGAAGAATGTTTTGAAATATTGAATAGGAGGTTAGTGAATTCTTCGATCTTAACCCTACCATCGATGAATGATGGGTTTTTTATCTATAACAACGCATCAATGAAATGAATTTCTCGCATCCTTATGAAGAATGATCGAGTGATTGCCTATGCGTCTAGGAAGCTAAAAATTAATGAACAAAACTATCCAAATCATGATCTTGAATTAGCAGAAGTAATATTTTCTCTGAAGAATTAACGAAATTACCTCTATGGTGAAAAATGTGAGATATATACTAATAATAAGAGATTAAAATATATATTCATATAGAAATAACTCAACATGAGACAAATGAGATGGATTGATCTACTCAAAGAATACGATTTCACAATACACAACCACCCGGGGAAGGCATATAAAGTAGCAGATGTTTTGAGATGAAGGGACCATGGAATTCTGAACAAGAAGATAGATTAATGGGATCCAATGTTCCCAAATCAAGTAAAGATATATTTGGGAACTATTAAGGAAGGTAACACATCAATAATTTTTCAAATGGTTGTCAATCCTTCATTATTGGAAAGGATAAAATGTTCTTATGCTGATGATGTAGAGTTTCAAAATAAAATTAAACCTATAAATAATGGGAGGTTGAATGAATTTTCAAATGAAGGTGGCATTTTTATATTCAGAAAGAGGATTTGTGTTCCTACTATTCCTAAGCTAAATAGGTATCTATTGGACTATTATCATAGCTATAATTTCTCTATACACCCTACTAGCACAATGTTCTTTAGAGTTCTAAAAGAATATTTTTGGTGGGAAAACATGAAGAGGGAGTTTGTTGATTAAATGTTAGGATGTTCGGTTTTTCAATAGGTGAAGGATGGAATACAATAACCTGGAGGAGTCATGCAACCCATTCTATTTATATGTGGAAATTTATTTATATTACAATGTACATGGTCATCGAGCTACCAAAGACTCTATGAAAGAATGCTGCGATATGGGTCCTTGTTGACCATCTTACAAAATAAGAATATTTTCATGCTATAAGAGAATATATATCACTTGAACATATAGAAATAATATATATTAATGATGTTGTAATTATTCCTGGTGTACCATCATCAATGGTTTCCGATTGGGATCCCCGATTTACATCACGATTTTGGAGGAGTCTTGAGAAGGCCCTAGATACTGATCTTCATTTGAGCATTGCCTACCAACCACAGACTGATGGACAATTAGAATTGACTATTCAATCTTTGGAAGACATTTTGAGGTTTTGTTCAATTGATTTTCAAGGCATGTGGTATTAGTTTTTACCTCCTGTAGAATTTTCCTAAAAAAATAACTTCCATTCTTGTATTCTGATGGCACCATATGAAGTGTTGTTTGAAAAGATATGTCGTACACCAACTTGCTTGGATGATATTGGTGAGAGAAAGCTCATAGGCCCAGAACATGTTGAGGAAACAATAGAAAATGTGGAGATTATCCAAACCCATATGAAAAGACATTAAAATTGGAAAAATAGCTATACTAATAATCGAAGGAAGGACATTGAATATCAAGAAAGATATCATGTTTTATTAAAGGTATCGTAATGGAATGATATTATATGATTTGGTAATAAGTGAAAATTAAGTCCCAGGTACATTAGACCTTTGGAAATTCTGGACTGAATTGGAGCCCTAGCTTTCCACTAGGCAATTCATCCAAGTCTCTCCAAAGTTCACAATGTGTTCCACGTGTCAATGTTAAGAAAAGACATGCCAGACCCAACACATGTACTCACTTCTGAAGAAGTATAACTTGAGCCTGATATGTCTTATTGTGTAGAGAATATCAAGATTCTTGATACCAGGGAACATTTATTGAGAAAGTAGACAACTCGTCCAGTAACGGTTCTTAGGAGGAACCATAAGATGGAGGAAGCAACATGGGAGCATGATGAGCTTGGGTTGAAGACATACCCGAATATTTTTAGGTATCATTTTGTGAATTTTAAGGATGAAATTTTTCTAAGGATGTGAGAATGTAACACCCCATTATTTTTAAAATAAATATTGAATGCATTTTATAATCTAGCCATTACACACAACATTGCCTTTGCGGTATTTTTAATTTCGAAAAACTGTCATCTAGAGTTTTGACCAGTAAGTCATTTGGAGTCTGATAGAACAAACACTATTTTTGTTGAATGGTAACATACCCTTATGAATATTAATTTGAATAGAAATATGTCACTTATGAATAGTAAATAATGATATTATTTTATTTTCATAAGGTAATAAGATTATGAGATCTTAATTAATTTTTCAATGTGATATAAAACTAATTATACCTTAAAAATGTTATTTTTTGAATTAAAATTGTTTTTATTTAAATATTAAATTAATAATATTTACAAAATTACTTTTGAAAAATGGTGTTCATTTTTGAATTATACGCGTTGAAATATGTTAGGGGAGAATTTTGGTAATTTTTCTAAAATAATTGAATTTTTCATGAATAGTAAAAATTCGGTTTTGAGTTTTCGGTAGTTTAATGACATCATAATGATATAATAAAAGGTTGGTCGACTTTTTTATAGTTACATATTACATGAGGTGTCCCAAGTGGCTAAAATCATGGGAAAATACAATGGGAAAGCGCATGGTTTGGCAAAAACAACTAACGAGGTGTCCCTTTGAAACTATTAAAAAACTTCCTCTATTTTTCTATAAATACCCACACATCCATTCATTTTATTTCATTGAAAATCCCACATCTTCATTTATCTGGTCATTTTACCTCTCTGAGAGTCCTCCCATCATTTCCTTAATTCCCAAATGTCCCATCCTTTACGTTCTAGGAGTTACTCTATATGATAAGGGAATCCTTCACCCCTCCTCTTTTAGTCGACACTTTTTTATGTTATCTCTTTGAATTTCTATTCACATATGTTGGAGTTTTATTTTATGTATTCCTCTTACTGTCCATTTTATTTAAATATTATCAGATACCCATTTTCTCTAATCATTTCATTTTACAAAATTTTAAGCGATGCATTTAGGCTGCCGAATTTTCATAAGAGATCTCTAAACTTTTTTTTATTTTCAAGTTCATATATTTTTTTTCCTATCCTCACCTCTACTATAAAAATGACCATGATAACTCCATTATCAACTATATAATGGAATTATATCTTGTTAATGGACTAACGATCATCAACATCCTCTCTTTATCTCACTTTTATATTATAAATGATATCAATGTCCACGAGGTTCCAATTTATAGCCTTTGTGGACGACGAAGTTTTTTTCTTCTATTTATCCTTCTTTACAGGTAATGAAACCATGTTTATTGTTGAACTAGACTATAATATATGTATTATAATTATATTAATATTCAGGAACAAGTATATGTACATATTATTAAATCATACTACCAAACTACTTCCTAATAATCAAAATACCACTTAAATAATCAATGTGAATATCATTAATAATTCGTCTAATGATCCATCCTTTTATTATCTAAAAAAATTATAGAAATGAACATTAACACTTAAAAATGTTCATAAAAAATATGTAATTTCAGTTTTGGAGATTTAAATCCAATCCAAAATAACTCCATTACTTAAAAACAAGAGAACAGATTATGAAAATCCAGAAAACAAACACTTTGGAAGAACGAAATTTGATATTCTAACTTATCAATAAGGACATAAAAGAAAAAAAATAAAAAATGATAAAATAAATACATGTCCAGTAAGTTATTAATCAAGTTATTAATATGTTTAATTTCAAATTCAAAGACCTTAAGTTCAACAGGGTAACACATTTAGATTTAAGGTAAGGGGTTTTCCACCCGAACATCCATTTCCATTCGGGTTGTTTTCATTATCTAATAAGCTAAATGAAATTATTAAGTATTACTATATAATAATCATAAATTCTATGTGAGTTTTATATATATGTATAATAATCATAATCTATATTTATTTTATTGTTAGAAACATGTTTTAAATGGAGCTTTCATAATTGATTTTGAAATCGAAGCCCGATTCAAGGGAATATCTCAATATCATACCTATTTTCAATGGAAATCATTAATATGTTTTGGGTAAAAAATATATTTATAAAATCACTCCTTTTCGTATGAAAATAATTTTTTTCTTCACTTATGGATTTATACAATGAATTTTCCAAAATAACTCTTCTTTTCAAAGTAAACGAGTATTTATTTCAAGAAGTACTCGAAGATTTTATAAGAGTCTCTTCCTCTATTTCAACACTCAGGTTGATTCTTATGTATTATTGCGATTATCAAATCAAGTTACCGTATACCATATTTCATATAATGGTTTATTATTATATTGGTTTTGGATGTTCTATCTTCAAACCATTCACCAATTTTCACTGAATAGATAGTGTTTATGGTTAACATTCTGGGAATGTTATTCACAATTCAAATATTGGTTTCAATACGAATGTATATGTTTTTTATGTTTATCCCCATCCATATGAGGAATTAATTATATATTCTAATTATTTGGTGTTTCCTTCTATATCCCCTCAATGAATCAGTATGTCCCATGAGACAAACTACGGTCATTGCACAATGCATTGAAAAAATTAATACTTATGGTATGGGCACAAGGCTTTGACAATATAGTTATGTTTTCCCACATTATGGATTCCATAATTATGAAAATATTATTAATGGATATTGTGGTTATTAGAATAATAGAATACCCATGATTATGTTTTATTATAGAAATATTTACTCAGCTCATTTTCAACCATATTATGGTCAAGTTTATTTTTGGAGGCATGTGTTCTCAATTAGTCACCATGTCTAATGTTTATGTTATCTTTCGTTGTATTGCTTACCCTTACTTAAAATTTGAGCTCACCCATTAATTATGTTACACTTTGTTAGTACATGAAGAAGTTTATTATCAATGACATGCTGAAATAACCTTGGAGTCATTGATGTTTTCTAATGAGTTTCTATGTTGTATTTCTTTTAAAGTTGTAATTTTTAACTTGTGTATGAATATTGTTTCCAATAATATAAAACTACATGGTCCTTCGATATGCTTATTCCTTGTGTTTAATATATTGTAATCAAATAAGGCACCAAATCATGGAAACTGGTGTCGGGTCCTTACACCCTTTCTTTGTTGTATTATTCTGTAGTCGAAGTATGGATGGTTTCCAACATTTTCCTCAACTTTTACTTTATATTAAAATTTTAATTTTAACACCATAAATTCAACACTTATATCGATAACCTTAATTTACTCAATAAATTGGCCAAAAATTCATTAATTTTAAATAACACATTAATCCTAAGTGTAATATATACCTCATTCAGGTGACCCATATCCCAAAAATCATTAATCATAGAGATACATTATTACATTATCCTATAACATTGTAAAATTCACTATATATCTATAATCATGTTTTGAAAAAAAACATAATGATAATTCTAAACATGAAAAAAAATATTTATGAAAATAACACCATGTCAATGAATATATTTTCCACCATAAATACTATCAAAACAATATATATTCCACTCTCCTATAGTTTATAATTAAATTAGCATAAAATAATATATTAACTGCAAAGGGCATTTTAACATCTATGATTATAAAAACCCAATCACTTTAAAAATTAAAATAGGGTGTTGATGGGATTGAAATTTCAATAAAACTATAACATAAAATCCCATGATGTCATTTATTATTATTATGAAATCTCACGTGAAAACATAAATTATTAGAAATTTATCAAAATCATTATTTTTCAAATAATTTCAAAACTGTTGAATATTTTCAATAAAAAATTGATGTAAATTTCATCAAATATATCCAAAAAAAATCATTCCAAATAACATGAAATTTTTAATTTTACTAATACTATCAACCAAAATAATCTATATTTTAGAGTTAAACATTATTAACTCATCATTAGCCACATATAAAGGTGTATAATTACCTTAATAAGATGTTACCTAAAAATATCACCTTAACCTTAAATATATTTTCATTTTTTGTTAGTAAAATTGAATATTTTTTTCAAATACTTAAATAGAAACAAGTGATAGTACAATCCATAAAAGTTTATGTATTTTAGAACCATAATAACATTAATATATCATATATAAAATACAAAACCAAAATACAAATTAATAAATAAATTTACCATCCCACATCCCTTATGAACCATTAAATAGGATTCATCATATTACTCAAAAAGAATTTTTTCTTAATGTAATGAATATTAATCATATATTTAGATTTATTAAATTTAATTTTATCATGCTTGATAATTTAAACATGACCAATATTTTTAAAATAACCCATATATTTCATATATAACGTTTGGTCTCTACATCATCATAGAAATGAAATTTAAAACCTAGATTATTATCTTCTACATATTTTCCCCTAGGAAAATTGTTTTTATAATTCCTAAAAAATCCACATTTAAAACATTTCATTATTAAGGATACCATTGGGATACCATTATTTTCATCCATTTCATTATCTAACCATTTAATTTTCCTTAAAAATTAAATACATTATGTTATTTTTTTCACAATGGAAACATATCCTTGATCCTTGTATAGATTAATGTGAGTGTTTTACGGACAAATAGACATTTTGGAAGAAGAATCTACATTCCTATAAGGTATTTTTTAAGCTCTATATTTTTCATTCTCAGTTTGATATGAAATTCCTAGATGTTGATATGGTTAATAATATAAAGATATTGATGATCAGGGATAATCAAACGGTCTCACATTCCTAATCATATTTAAATCAGATTCACATGAGGGTAGTCATTAAATCGACTATAAAACTGATCATTAAACTAATTCCATACGGCTACATTGATAGACAGAAACTAAAATGATTATGTTAACTGAAAATAATCGTAATGTCTAACCACATGATTATAAAAAAATAATTTACACGATGAGTAAATTGTGAATACTTAATCTATGAATCATTATATTTCCCCTAGTTTGTCTAGGATCATTACCAAAATATTTATATTTTTTCCTACACATAGACATACCCAAAGGATCCGTACTAATGATTACATATCCCATCTCCCAGAGGATAACTAAACTTCTCTCTGATACCAAATTTTATGACACATACTTTATATATATATATATATATATATATTAAATATTGATTGATGAATATTAATTACATAACATTTTAGTCTATACAAGAATCATTTTGGTCCAATGTCATTAGAAACAACAAATCATAAAAAAAATTATTCCTAAATTATCTACATCATTTTACACATATATATTAAAATATATCACCCTTATTATAAATATAATACTTAATAATAGTCTTCAAAAACTAGGGAAAGGTAATATAATAAAATGGGTAGCTCATATGTTTACTAACGTCAAACAAGGTACATATCATTGATCATATAAACATAACATGATCATAATAATTTAGTAAGATGATATTATCATTTTAAGACTATAATATATATATCCTTGATGATAATTATATTTCATTAAATAAATATCATGAGCTCATATTATTTAAATCATATGGGAATCAATTAACATGAGATATGAGAGAATAACAATAACATAAGATGTGAAATTTTGGGATACCCATAAGAATGTAAAATCATTTCCACGTTATTAGAGGATATTTTTAACTACTATAATAGTGTAATAGGTTCACTACTGTAACCATCATAGTAGTAAGGGTTCAAATCTAGTCCTATCATTGTGGGAGAAGTACAATACTAAAATGGGTTCAATCCCTATTCAAATCATGTTATCCCATGAGATATAAAACAATACCCAATTCATTGGAAGGAGATATCGGCCCCAATCAACACATAATGAAAAAAATATATGTGTGTTCTAAAAGATCACAAAACAATCATCATAACAAATCCCATGAAAATAAATGGGTTTCATAAACATTTCATCATAACATAACACGTGGAAATGAAATGGGATTCATGAACCTTGGAAATTTTCATCATAATGATGAATAATATAGATATATAATAATGATGGTATACATGGATAATATCTTACTAAATATTCAATAACATGAAAGGATTCCATATTATTTTAACAAAAAATTAGTGATCACTTTGAATAATTATTTAGGAAAATAACCATTCTATTATTAAATCAGTTACTTTTAAAAAGATGCACAATTATAAATGAACAAATTTCATTGATATTTACCATGGGTAATTTATTTGGATAATAATACATGATGGCTATAAAATCCATTCATTTCAAAAAAATTATAACAACATTCCTTCCATATTTGTTTCCCATAAAAAGTCAAAAAGTACCTCATTTGGAAAATAGAAAGATGATTCCATTAAAACAAATTTTAAAATGATAAAATTCATTTAAATGAATTCAAAACATCTATGAATAATGGTATCAACATTATTAAATAAATTTATAAAATTATTATTTGTAATAAAAAATATACCCTAGTAGATACGTAAACATAAACAATCTAAAATATTTATGATATTGAGAAATTAAACCCTTTCTGCATCAGAAACTTTTGAATTGTAAGCCACATGAAATAAATAATAATTGGTGGATATGTAAATTATTATCAAATTATTATTATGTATCATAATAGGTATTAATGGGAAGTATATAAAAAATATAATGGAATCAAGTGTTTAATATGGAATATATCGTATATAAATAAATGTGATACAAAAAACCCATTACCATGAGTTCAACTCGAATAGAAAGTAATCTGAACACCTATATAATAAATTTTAATTTATAATATTTATATACCAGATTAATTTTAATACAAATATTATCATATATTATCCCATTATAATATTTCAACATTCTATTTATTAAAAATTCAATATTTTTGGGTGTTAGCTGTTTTGTTTATTCTAAAGTATTTTAGTTCAATAGTTCCATCCCTTGAACATTTTTCTCCATTCTATAAAAGAAATTAAATTAATCATGATATAATTATAAATATAATTCATTATATACTTATTTTGATTAATACTTGAAATTTGATAGAGAATAATGAATAAAATGGATTATGGAGATGTTAGGCCACACAGATTCATGAATAGAGTTTTAGATTTTCTAACAATAAATGAAAGATATGTAAATATTCATAAATATTTATTGGATCATTATTAAATAATATATATCATATAAATTAATATAATTGTTTCAAATCAACTTCTATGTAATATTTAAATGAAAAATAAATCGCATGACATCGTGGTCATTGTAGATTAAACATACGCACAAACAATGTTATTATTTTCCAATTGTTCGGAATGTATGATGGTACATTCTAGGTAAAAATAAAATAAGTTTAATTATATAATAATTTTATTTTTTAAATAATAAACCCATCATAATACCCATCCATAAAGGTTATAGATGAGAAATGAATTTTATTGATATGGGGAGATGGTAAGCTGTATGTACACAATAGGAACAATTTCCCCTCTCATTTGGTGAAAAAATGGTGTGATAATTATGTTTTCATTATCATTATAGAATTTAATAATATTTACAATACTGAATATATTATTTTATTATTAATACTTTATAGTTTTAGGAGGTATAGATGAGTATAAAATAAATATATTGGCTTATGCAATTACCTATTTTAGAAAATGACTCTTTTAGATATCCTATAATTTTTTTTAGGTTTGGTATTTTATGAAAAATAGAACTTATAGAATCTATATATGGAATAATATAAGAAATAGTGGCATTTTTTATATATATGATGGTTAATTTGGTGAAAAAAAAGAAAGGGGGTGGTTCTATATAATAATTCCGAGTAGGGGAATTTTTTTTAATTTCTCTAAATTTTAATTTGTAATAAATTATTTTTCAATCGAAATGCATCAAAATGTTAATGTAATCTAAGATAAATTTATTTTTATTTTAATCCCAAAACCAATATAATTTTCAATTTTTAAACATATCATTTTGATTAACTATTAGTTAACAACTTATAATTTAAATTATAGAAAAACTATTTTCAATATTAATGAGTGTTAGTTTGTACTTATAAGGTGATAATATGATCATTAATGGAAATGTTATAACATTGTAGATTATATAATATAGAAAAAGTATTATTTCATGAATTTTATAATTGATGAATTATTAATTAAAATATTATTCTCATAATATATCATTGTTTCCAATTTACACACCATTCAATATATTAGAATTAAAAGAAATAAATAAAAAATTATATTTACAATATAATAAAATTAAAAAAATATTTCATATTTTCCTAAAATATTAATGAGACACTAGAAATTAATGAAATTATTTTTCTTCTATTAGTTTTAAATTCTTTTAATATATTTATTTGTTTATTTAAACAATACTTCATTGAAATTGTATAAGTATTAATGAAAATTTAATAATTACAAAAAAATAAAAATAAAAATACATCACAAAAATAATTTATATATTAATAAAATTAATAGTATAATTAATTATTAATTATTTTTTCCCCAATGTAAACACATGAGATATATTAAAAATGATTATAGTGACATTATGTAAATTTAATTGATTTAAATAATATTTAATTTAATTTCATGAACATTTCTCCATAAAAAACTCAAATTTAAGAAAAATTGGAGTAATTTACAGCTACATTAAAATTGATAAACATGATTTTGAAAACAAATTTCCATTATCTATTAATTACCCTTCATTATCACTTTTAAAATTTACCTTGACAAGAATTTTTTTTAATCATTGAGGGTCAATATAGTTAATATAAATAGAAATAATCCACATAAATAGATCATAATTAATATTAAATAATATATCCTATTAAATTGGTGCAGTCATATATTTAGAGGAATTTTATATTATTTCATAAAATATATTTTATTTTAAAATAACACTAATGAAATTTTTTAGAACAAGTCATTACATGCACTTTAATAACATCAATAAGACATGTAATTTTTAAAAAAAATATTTTAATACATCATAAAAAGTCATATTAATCTATAAAAATATTTTATCATATTAATTATATCATATTTTAATAATGTTAATAATTTTGAATAATTTTTTACGATTTTTCAATAAGTTAATAATTACTGTATTTTTGTTGTTTAAGAATTAAAGTTATTTATATAATAAATAAAAATATGTCAATAAATTTATATCATTAAAATATTTTTATTATTCTCGAAATTTCGGTTGATATACATTCAATATGTATTTTAACATATTTCTATTTCATGAGAACTTATTGAATAAGTTATTTTGACATTAGTGGCAATATATTAGAATGGAAAAATCATTTGAACAATGGACTTCTTATATAACTAAAAATTTATTTTATAATAAAAAAATAAAAATACATAATATATAATAACTAATTCAAACAATTACCTCTTCCAACTCAAATATTATCTTTTATGTTACTAAATATGACTTTTCCAGTGTTCTTCATACTTTACGTCGACACTGTAAATGATTATAGAATAATTCTAATTAATATTTTATTTATTATTTTTTATGATCATCAATTTATTTTATCACACATGAATAACTCCATATGTTTAATAAATTTTAATATAATTTATATTTCCAAAGGATATCATAAAAGTTATCATATTTCATAAAAATGGTATTTTTCACTATTCACCAAAAAACATTAATTCATTGTTATTTTTTCAAAAAATAATCCTTGGTTATATTTTACATAATGAACCATTATATAAATTAAAAATCATAAAATTAAATTCCTATAAGATCTAAAAATTAATTTTCTGATATATTTATAAAACTGAATAAAAATTACATTTTAGATAAATTGCTTTTTTACGTATAAAAACAATTCTAAACAACAAGAAACAATAAAATTGATTCTAATGAAAAAAATATTCTTATTAATAATGTATTTTTTTTTATTTTAATCTATTATTTAAATCTTAACTTTTTAATTTTGGGAAATAAAAATATAGATTTCAATAAAATTCAGTACTTTTTAATATTCAGTAAAAAATCAATATTTTTAGATAAATACCAAATTTTTACCATATGATACTTTTATATGTTGATTTTAAGATTGACAATATTTTTAAATTTTATTTACTAAAACGACCATAAATTAATTATAATATTTTATAATAAATTAAGTAAAACCATTTTTGAAGAATATATATTTCTGATGCAACAAGTAAATTTTTTTTAAAAAACTGAATTATTATTTACTGTGCATTTATCAATAAATTCATATATAGTAGGAAATATATTTATATATATTTCATAAATTATTTAATCTAATTTATAACTCCCAATTTATTAGCAAAATTATAACTTTCACATTAAATAAAAAAAATTATAGTGTATCACAGTTCATATAAACTCGGTGTTTCTTTTATGGAAATATTTCAAAGTGAAATATTTTCAAAAATATATGGGTGGTAAATCTATGTTCCCAAAATGAAACATATTTTTAGGTGATTTTATGGATGATTATTTATGCCTCCTCAATCATATAAACGATTGATATGTGGTTGTTGACTAATTTTATAAATATCATAGGGCTTTAATGATTTTCATTTTCTTATTTTCTTACTAACTTGAAGGTTAAAAATTATGACACATTAAGTGTGATTATATAATAAACACACAATTGAGATACAATATAAATAAAACGATCAATTCCAAAGGATGATATAATGGTGAGAGACATGAGAAATTATAGGGGTGTATAAAGAAGAGTTTTCACTTAAATGATTTACATTTGATATAACTCGTATCATTAGTAGATTGCATTTTAGTTAAGGTATACATTTTTTGAATCCATTTATATATTGAATTGTAAGAAAAACATTATTAAAAATATACTAGAGGCTCAAAGAGTTTATTCTAAATTATTTATTTCATAAAAACATTATGTTTTTTATTATATTTGCCAATTTTGTAACCATATTTTGTACTAATGTGTGAACTCGTATTGTTGTTTGTGACTCAGAACATGTGTTTTGGGATGATGCATGGTTTCTTATATGTGGATTTTAATTGGGGTTATAGAAAAAATAACCCATTGTAGATTATTTTTTACAGTAATTATAAGGAGAAAAATTTTACAACAGATCCAATACTTGTAAAAATATGTGTGTACCATGTTTCTTTAGTTGTTGTACGATCATATTTGCTTCAATTTGTTTATTTTGACTAGATTAAAATTTAATAGGTCACATACGATTATATATATCAAAAATAAATTGTATAATCTAATATCTAACGATTCAAAACCCTTATTAGTTGAGTAAAACCATTCTAACAAGAACATTAACCATCCATTGATGATTTAAATGTTCCATATAAATTTCAAATAAACTAGAATATATTTGATAAAAATTAATTATTAATTAAAACAACTTAGTGTATCATGATTTAATTTCAATTATGTATTATCTAAACTACCTTAAGTTATACAAGGATAGTCACCACTTCTATCCTAATAAGAATATACTATGATTCTCAACCTCTTATATTTTCTTCATTAACTTCTTATTAGATATAATGGCTTCAGATAGAGAGTATTTTTAGAATTATTTTTGTTATCCTATTTATATAAAATACAAAAACAAAAATGAATATGATAATATGTACGAAAGTAAAATAAAATTATCATATTAATAAGAAATATAAACCTAATATTTCTTCTCCAATGACATATTCATTTCAAACTTTGATTATTTTATTTTATCTATATCTCAATTGGTTAATCTTATAACTCTCTTAGATCAAACTATGTTAGTTTAATTTGTGTTCTACTATAATTCTTAAACTAATTCCTTAAATTAATTAGGAAATAAATCTGTTATAATTTATTGTAAAGAGAATGTGACTGACCAAATAATATCCATGAAGAATTTAATAATAGGTGTGTGGTTATGAATATTTTTTTTACTATGTGAAAATTGAGTATTCCTTTTCATGGTTAATACCCATACATATATCACAACAAGATCCTATAATGACATTTAGTATCTATAAAGAGATGTAAGTTTTTACAAAAAACCTTATAATTTATAATTTAAAAAAACATTAATATATTATTCTATACAAAGAAATATCACTTAAAAATACCTCTAGTGTATTAACTAATGTAATCTTATACTAATACCCAAAATATTACCTCATCTAATGTAATGGTTTTCCTATAACATTTTCATTATAATAAACCATAACATAAAATCATTTTAAAAAATTAACAACCCCCAAATTATCCTCAACCAATATCATCATAATATCTATGGTTATGAAAATATGATATGATATCATTTACAGTAGCTCACAAATATGAACCACAAATTTACATAACATAACGAAAATATTTCATTAAAATAAATTCCAATGGCCTTTAATGTTTATATTTTTAACAAATTAGATAAATAATTAACAACCTAAACTCATTCTATTTTAACTAAGAGACATTTTCTCCTACGATATAATCAAATTAATATATAATGAGTCATAAACATCTCCCACAAATTATCCATCAATGACACACTTCTCAATAATAAAATATTTTTTTATTTTAATATCCTAGGGGATGTACTCAAAACAATGGGGTGATATATTATACATAGTAATTTTATGAAAAATAATTTTCAATAAAATATCATATGTGTTCATAATAAAAAAATGGGTTTATTATGGATTTGTAAAAAACATATACGCACTAAATCAGGGACCATAAATCTTGTTATAAGGAATGTCATTTCATAATACGTAAATCAAAAGTGTTTAAAAACATTATTTAATAAAAATGATCCATTATGGAACATTCATAATCATATGGATAATAAATGTAACATTCAATTGAAACAATGTAATACAATGATCCATCGATAAAATGTATGAATTGAGAAATTATAACATTGTAAAAAAAATTCATGACTAATATTTGAAAAAAATTCCATCCTTTATGTAATGAATACAAAAATTCTCATGTTTCATGTCGTGAGTAAACAAAATTTTAGGATTCATATGGTGAGGAAATATGTCCATGCTTCATTTTCTAAAAAATATATTCATGCATCATATTGTAAAAAAAGGCATCGTGTAACATCATTTTCTCATGAAATATAAATCATTCAAAAAATAACTAAATAAAAATATTGGATCACACCCATAAATCATCTAAAAAAATGGTTCCACATAATAAATGTAATTAAGCACATCAGAAAGTACCTTAAAAAATAAATGCGGGATTCATAACATCTCTTTATGGTATCACAAAAAATTACATGAAGAATGTAAATAGTAGAAACATGCGATTCATTCATGCTAAAATACTATTTATTAACAACATTTAGTGGGTGGTTTATGAAAAATATAATCAAAAGTATATAGAATTTTATGGATACATAGTAAAATTTTATTAAAACCAATATAGGGTTTTTATAAAATATTTTTATCAATATTATGAAACAAGAAGTTCCACATCAAAACAAAAATTTATCTATGAAAAGTTAAAAAAAATTCAAAATACTACTACTTTTAGGTTTTTTTAAAAATGATCCATGATAAATACAATATGGTTTCAGAAAGGACATGTAAAATCTTGAGGAATTAATTACATTAAAAAATAAATATTAATATGATGTATGATCCTAGAATGTTTTTGAGTTTCACTCTTGATTGTGTTTTTCTTTATGTCCGTCTATGTTTTTAATGAAACTTTTTATGATATTATGTAGAGGATTTGGGGTGTATTAAGCGTTCAAGACATCAAATATAGAAAATGTTGACTATTAGTGCTTGTTTTTATTTATAACAAGGATACTTGTTGTGGGGACCCCTGATACTAATTTTTTGAAGAATGTGTGCACAGTTAATGAAACTGTGGAAGAGGGAAGGTGCAATCATGTTTTATAGGACATATGCATCATGTATGGTAGCCACATGGTTTTTTAAACTTTATGAACTCACCATGATTCTGTGCAGCCAAAACCACTCTTGGATAGAGGTTGGATCACAGTTTTGACAATAATGAGACCAAACCTTATACCTTATTTAAGTGGGGGGGAATTTGGACATTCCTTCCACCCACTTTTATGATTTTTTCCCATAATTAATACTCAATACTATTAAAATTAAACAAGTTTATTAGATCTTCCTCAAAAACTTCCTAAGGATAAATATCACTCATTTCTATACATTTTTGATCAATTTTTTTTGGTTCAATGCTCTGGTTGAGTTAAATACCCTTATTACTTCCTTTTATTAGATTGGGTCTTATGGAATCATTCTTCCTCTTCCAATGATATAAAATCTATTATAGTGAATTATATGTTATGTATTTAATGGTTGTTTGTTTATAATTCTTAATCTAAGGTTAAGTTAGTGTTCATCTATGGAATTGAGTTATGTGGTTTACAAGTTATATAAATAGTGTTATGGTTAATCAATTGTATAATTTGTTGTGTGAATGTTGTAATTATGCTGTTTTTTTGTTTGACAAGGTTGAAATTACTATTTGACTTGTTAATTGATGAATAAAACCCCTCGAGATCCTCGTGGGATATAATGTTCTTGTTTAGATAGGGTTAAAGACCACCCATGGAGTGTTCAACATTCCTTATCATGGAATTGATTTTTTTAGTATACAGTTTATTTATTAGAAGATAGTGTCATTTTAAATATATTGTCATGCTACATTGACTTATATAGTGTAACTAATTGAACATTTCCTTTTTATTTTCATATAATAAGGGTTTTTGTAGTAATGGTAAACGTGTTTAATGGGTCAATGCTTCTATATGGGGAATGTGGGTGAAAATGGGTAATGGAGCATAAATTGTAAATGTATTATTATGTTATGATTTGTGAATAATGTATGTGATAAATTGGATGTGTCATGTAAATTAAATGTGTTGATGTGTTAGGATATGATGATAATATATGCCTTGAATGAACTACGGTATTCATTGGTTAATGTGTTGAATGAGTATCGATTTTTATATGGTATACGTGTAGAATTTTTAAATAATAATGTGGAGACAAATTCTTTGTATATGGGATGATAGAATAAGGCTATATGACTACATGATGGGTTGGACTATGAATATAAAACCCACACATATAAATAAAGGGTAATCCTGATGGATTTATGTTATATCTCTAAAGAAATTTATGCGGTATGATCACCTGGACTAAGGCTCCACGGTGATTTGATTTACTATACAAAGGCTCCAAGATAACTTGATGCACCTATACTAAGGATCGATGGTTTTTTTAATTTGTTTTATGAAATGATTCTCTAAGTGGTGTAGTGATCTTAACTCCCTTCGGTATGCATAGATCATATCATTTGAATTGGTGGAGGAGTATATTATAAAAATGTCTAGCTTGTGGTAAAAATTATGAAAATATTGAATGTTTTCCTTTGTAAACAATGTATCAGAATTTACCTTTTTTATATTGTTATTCATTATTTACATTCATATAATATCTATTTAGACTGGATATTTTATAGACACTATTGGTGGGTGTATATTAAGTTGTACTCACACCATGCTAAGGCCACTGTTTGGTAATTGAGCATACGTCATGGCTTCAGGATAATAAATGGGAAAATAAATATGATAGTTGGTTTATTTTGGATTGTTGTGTGATAGGATGAGGGATCTAGACTTGGAGTAGGTACCAGTTTTGAGGATTCATCACCTTGTCCTATTTGGGTTCCATAACCATGGAATTGTATGACATGACATAACATTTTTAATGAATGGTTGTGGGATTGATCACAGTTTTTGGAAATATACTTTTGATTTATTTTAATTAATTAATTATTTCAATTATTTTTTATTTTTTCATTTATGACTTAATCAAATTATGGGAGTATATCCCCCCCCTTCAAGTTTTATTTGACCATAACTGGTAGTCGGTATCTTCAGCATATTGGGAGGCCCTCTTGGGGTCATTCTGAAACCTGGATTAGGGCACAATATATAGTGGCTACCCGTTCAAGGATGTTACATATTAGATTATTGAATTTATGTAATTTTTATAAAAATTTATATGGAGTGGATCATAAAATATAGTTTTTTATAAAGATTAATTTTTTGAATAGTGTCAAATACCTTTTTTTTGAAATTCCACTAATTAAATGGTGTATTAAAACAATCATTTTAAATATGTGAAGGGAAATATGAAGGTAATATGAGAAATATATATTTTTTGGTTTAAAAATATAAACATTTTTATGAATAATGAAAATGTAAATGGAGGAAAACCCATCTTTAAATGATATTATAATTTTCCTTAAAAACATGAATTTTAGAAGAAAGATATTATTCAATAAATTATAATTAACATATTAAAATCATTCTCCACTAATATAGATGATAAAATATATTATATAATAGTAAATATATCTATTTATCCAATGTAAAACAATGAAATTTGAGGAACATCATTTTAACTCAATGAAATGAAAATTGAGTTCCCAAAATCCAATAAAAATTTCACAACTCATAAATAAAGGGACATTAAGAACATGGTTATGTGGTAGAAATTTAAATAATCTGAAAATTTGAAATTATCAGATAATATAAACTAGGGTATTATTGTACACAACATATAAGTAATAATATCATGATGAATAATCCTAACTCAATAAATGAGAGTTGAGTTTCTAAATAACACTTATAGTAATGGTAAATTAATTATAACAAGGTTATAATTAAATTTTAATTCAAGTATCATGAAATGATAAATATTAATTATAAATAATGGTGGTATATTAGTGAATACAGAATATAGAATAAATTATTGTTTGCAATACCAAACATGTTGGAAGGACTTGAAAATGATATAAAGAATCCAATAAAACATAATGTATATTTAAATTTAAATATATTGAAAGTGAGAGAATTAAATTTGATATAAATATCGATTAATAAATGGAATTTCTATATATTGTATATTTATTAGGTTTCATATACACTATATAAAATAAATTAACTTCATAAATAAAATTTTTCTCAATGAATGAAATTGAACTGAAAAACCTTTCATTGAGTTTTAGATTAGTTAGTCACAATATATATTTATAAATAAAAATATATACAACTTAATCAACCACTTAAGAATCATATTCATGTTTATAATTGTTAATAAATTCCATTTATAATTTTTCTATACAAACTTGTTAGATAGTTTTTATCTATTTTTAATATCATGTGTTTGATATCAGGATCATTTTGAGCTAGTTTTGCAAGATCAATTTCATGTTTTCTTCTTATATCCATGATTATTATTTTTATAAAATTAAAGATACTCGAATGGATTCATTATATTAATCTAGAATTTTATAATTTCATTCAATGTGAGTTTTTATTAGGATCACTAAAAGATGGGTATGATGTGATTTTTTATGTATTTTTATTATAAAAAAATCATAATGATCTTATTTATTGTTTATTAGTGTGATATAACATAATTATATTTAATTAGAAAAAAATAATAACCTATAAAAAGATTTTCCATAGAATGGAGAAATCATTTTTTCCACTTACAACACTTTTATAGAGAATTTAATTTACCATGATTGTTAATTTCTGATATTATTAAAAGGTCATAAAATTTACATTTACAAAAATATAGTAAAATTTATAAAAATAATGTTAATGTATTGAATATATTTTCCATACAATATCTGAATTAATGTTACGAAAATAAGAATGGAAAAAATCATTCCAAGTAGGTGATACTTCACTTGTATGTATGAATAATGATTTTGATTTCCACAATAGAAAAGGGAGAAATGTGGTTAATTATTGTACCATAATTATATTAGTATAAAAATTTAATAATGATACATAAATTACGATTTTAATATGGTTTAAAGAAATTTTGTGGAATCTAGAGTGGACATAATGAAATAAAAATGAGAAAGATGGTGTTAGAAATTAATACATCATTACTTGAACTATCTCTTTTTTTAAAAAAAGTTTAAAATTTCAATGAAGTTGTTTTGTAAAGAATGTAATATAATGAATCTAGATAAATATTTTGAGGATTGATTTAGGTATAGTTTATGATGAAATAGTTTGGATTTTCTGTGAGGGTATGTGTGGAGTGGAGTAACCCCTTTATAAGTTAAAAGGTGTGAAATTAATGGAAATTCCCAAAACATTTCACTAATGTGAAGATACTATTAAGTAAATTGGGACAAAAATATTATATATAATGGAGTATATAAGTGATAGTATTGATAAATTACTCAAAAAATATCCCCACGCATTTTTAAACATGTTATTGGTTCTTTACTCTGACATTTTTTATTTTCCAATTTTTTATTTTATTATGGAAAATATTTTATACTTATGGATATATATTTATGAAGGCCAAAAATAAAATCATACATTTAAAATAATTTTGATCATGTAATTGAGAATTTAATTTCCATGTAAAATTAGTGTCATGACCCATCCTCAGGGCCCGTTCCATGACTACCCCAAGCACACCTTCCATAGGCCAGGGGCTGGCAACTAGCACCAAAGGTGAATCCCTCGTAAAAAGGGAAGGCATTTCCTTTTAACCTTTAACTCACATAGTCTGAACATAAGATGTAGAAGCAACAAGTACTAAAATAGAAAAAGAATAGTGTGTTGAAATTATGTGGTCCAATATACAAACCCAACTGAACAACAAGTACAAGTACAATTAAAAAAAGAAAAACAGCTCCTGGATCGTCCACTAGTGAATCCTACCTGAATGGTAGGTACAGAACTCGAACACTCATCCCTGAGGTACGTCCCATCTATTCTAGCTCCAAGAAGCCTCCCGTCCATCACACTCAGCATCAATCACAGCTGACCATCGTCTGTACAGAACACAACAAGGTGTGGGAGAAGCCCGTGTAGGGGTGAGTATAACAATACTCAGTAGGGGACCCCAAGACCCCCAAAGGTCTCCCATAATCCACTCATGATAAACCATATATGAAAGTTAAAATCATGAAGAATCAACCAACCCTACTTAGGAATATTCCCATACATATACCGAAGTTACCAATCATAGTCTGACTCCAACACACGAGCCCAAGTAGAACCCATTTTACAAAGGAAGTAAAGTCAATCGTCTTGATGATTATCGACTGAAAGTCAATACTCAGCTCACACATGTATACTAATCATGTAGAGGGGTAGAGATGGTTATTTTTAGCCACTGAACCATCTCCTCTATCGAACCCATGTAGGATCCTGGAACATTAGCAGTGTTGTCGAACCCAAGTAGGATCCTGGTACAGAAGTCGTCAATGTTGAACCCTCAGAGGATCTCGGTACATTAGTCATCGTTGTCGAACCCATGGAGGGTCCCAGTACAGTAGTCACCGCTATCGAACCCACAGAGGTTCCCAGTATAGAAGTCATCACTTTTGAAACCACGGAGGATCCTGGTACAACATCTTTGCTATCGAACCCACGGAGGATCTCGTCATCTCAGTCGCAGCTAGCCCTAGGGTTCCTGCACACATCACACTCAATTCCAGGAGGGTCCGCTCCTCGAGCCACGTGTCGATACATCAACTACCAAGAAGTCTTGAGTTGATATATTCCATAGTGCCGTCTATTCATAAGGAACCCAACGTGACAGACGGCACGTCAATCAGATGCTCGGTCTGTGTGTTATTGACATTTCCGTTCTAGGGGCCCGGTTGGTGTTTAGGTTCATACCAACCCGACCGTACCCCGATTGCATCCAAACCTCAAGAGGATTATACCAAAAGAATATCCTTGATTGAATAATTCTATCGCTGTAGAATTATCTTCAATCAGATACATGTAGCCCAAGATACGGGCAAAAAGGGTAATTGGCCATAGCGGGTTGGGGTCAGGTCCGAGCCAGTCAGACCGACCCGGCCTGACCCAGTCCAAATCAGGGTTTGACCCAGTCCACCAGTGCAGCCCGAACCAAGTGGTCGGCCCGGCCAGAAGGTGTGGCCCACCCCGATGCTGTGGCTCGGCCCAAAGGCGTGGCCTGGCCCGTGGTGGCCAGGCCGAGGGGTGGCACGGCCGTGGCAGCCCGGCCCGTAGCGGCCCGGCCCGTGGAGGCCCGACCGAGGGGTGGCCCGGCCCATGTTGGCCCGGCTGAGGGGAGGCCCTGCTGTGGAGGCCCGGCCATGGCGGCCCGGTCGAGGGGCGGTCTGGCTGTGGGTCGTCCTAGCCGAGGGGCGGCCAGGCCGTGGCGGCCTGGCCAAGGGGCCTCCTTGGCGTGGCGAGATGGCGACGTGCCTTCTTCGTCCGTCGCGAATAGCATGGCCACGGCCCCTTCCTCCGGCACGACGCAACGACACCACACCTATTCTGTCCGCTGTGGCCTGCATGGCCACGACCCCCTTCCTCTGGCATGGTGCGATGGCACCACACCCTTCTGGCTCCGCCTCCATTGTCAACCAAACAAGAACCAAGGAAGGGTTTTCAGGCCGTGTTTGTTCGGCCTGCACCCTCCACATTAGGTGATAATATAGGTCCACCATCAAACCAAAATAGATGATGAGGAATGAGGGTATAATTCATAAATTAAAATATTCAAATTCCCATACCTCATAATCGGTGTTCACTCAGCGGAGTCATGTGATGGAGACATCGTTCCATTGACATCGGGAGGAGATGACATCGGGAGGAGATGGCGTCATCATTGGTGATGTTCTTCGCAGGTGGCATCTTCTCTTTCTTACCCCAGTTAGAAAGGTAGAGGACATCATCTTCCTTCCTCAGTGGAGATCGACATTCCTTGTTTAGATGATATTGTTCTTTGTTGGAGAAGATGTTGTTCTTCGTTGAAGAGTATGTCATTCTTCATTGAATAGGAAAGGCTCCACCGAGTCACCAACCAGAAATAAAAGAGGTGGAGCCTGTTATTTGTTGGCACCACAACACACAAGAGTTGTGTTTAATTAAATTAAACAACTCATTAATGTAAATAGGGGTGAATGATTCAATAGTTTTCAAAAGGTAATTAATTGAGGAATTAATTATCTTTTTAGTGTGTTGGCACCATTAAGGGGTGGTTCCCGAGTTTCCCCCATTAATGGGTAACTCAAGGGGTTTAAGGGTGTTTGAGCTCGTGTCGGCTCTGCCACATAATATCCTCCCATGGGAGGTTATGAGCGGGTGGGCCCCACCTCCAACCTCCTTTTGGAGGATTAAACCACCACTCAAATAAAAATATTCTAGATATATTTTTATATAATTTATTTAGAAACCCGAAAAATTAACTTCCAATCTCGATAAAACGCAACTACGGTAAAGGTATCCTTAAGAGAATACAGACATTGTGAGTTCAACGGTGCCCTCAGATTTCAATTCTGATCCCCAGTTCAAAAGATATAAAATCATGCATGTACGTTTACTGAATGTACCCAAACAAAACTTCAGAAATTGATTCGGGGCACACCAGGCCTCGGAATCAGGCGCTGCCAAAAACTGCGGACTCGTAAAATTCCCATGTATTTAAAAAAATATTTCCATAGAAATTTGTGTCTTTACATTCACACCACCTTAGTGTTTTACATCCCCATATGCTACAACTCATACTAAGGAAACAAATGAGGGTGTTGAGCGTGCATCTGAGCCTCCAACTCCCATGTGCTCTCCTGGAGGTTCTTGTGCTGCCAGCGAACGCACACAAGAGGAACCAATCATCCACATAGGAACTACTCCTATCAATCCTCAATATCCATTGGAAACTCTGTGCATTTTTCCACATAATCGATGTCTAGCTCCCCATGGTCGATGATGTGGGACGGGTGATGCACTTATCTACTCAGCTGAGATATGTGGAAGACGTCGTGCACCCAATGAAACTGTGGTGGAAGAGCCAAGCGGTAAGACACCTCACCTACCATTCTAAGGATCTGAATAGGTCAAATTAATTGCAGAGAAAACATACCACCTCGGCCAAATCTCTATAGACCTCATCGAGATTAGACCCGTAGAAATATGTGGTCACCATCCTAGAACTTCAGTGGTATCCATATCCTTTCAGTATAGGACTTCTACCTACTCTTTGCAGTCTTCATCTACTCCTGGATTATCTGCACCTTCTCTGTTATAGCATGTACCATCTCCGGTCCCCTAAGTGCTAACTCCCTTGGGTCTGTCCATCACAGACGCAATCTACAAGGTCAGCTGTATAGTGCCTCATAAGGTGTCATCCCGATGGTGGAGTGGTAGCTGTTGTTATACACAAACTCTACCAAGGGTAATTGATCCTCCCAAATGTGACGAATGTTGAGGATTCATGCACGAATCATGTCCTCGAGTGTTTGAAAGGTCCTCTGAGTCTGACCATCTGTCTGAGGATGCAAGGCAGTGCTCACACGAAGCTGCGTTCAGAAAGCATCCTGCAACCACTTCCAAATCTAGGAGGTGAAATGACCATCTCGGTCGGAGACGGTCGTCGATGGAACACCATGAAGACATATGATCTCCCATACGTAGAATCTTCCTAGTCACTCTACCGAACCCTACTCTCTAATCGGTAGGAAGTGCGGTGACTTGGTGATTCGGTCTAAAATCACCCAGATAGAGTCGTTTCCTCGGGATGTATGTGGAAGTCTCATCAATAAATCCATGTGTATTCCATCTCACTTCCACTCTAGGACCTCTAAGTGCTGAACCAAGCCTGCTGGAACCTGGTGCTCCGCCTTCACTTGCTGACAAGTGAGACATCAAGAGACAAACTCTGATACTGCCTTCTTCATACCTTACCACCAGTGTTGTCGTCATAGGTCCTGATACATCTTCACCACTCCTAGATGTACTGCTAAAGGAGATATGTGGAACTCCCTCAACACTTCCTCTTGATGTGCAACTGGTACCATGGTACGTCCTCTAAAGAGAAGGATGTGCTTACCACCCTCAGAAAATCCATCAGGTTTTAGCCATATGGATATCTGAGCACGTCGTGTCTCATAATCAACGTACCCACGCTGTGCCTACCTGACTTACTAAAGAAGTGTAGGACTGACTGTAAGTGACTGCAGAAAGGCTGCTCCATCTCTTTCCACAAAGGATATATGCAACGTGGCCAGCTTCTCTGTCACCTCTTCTAGCAGCTGAATGCCCGATATTTTTCTGATAGAATCTACTACAATGTTCCCTTTCCCATGATTATAGAATATATCAAATTCATAGTCCTGTTGGAACTTAATCCATCACCGTTGTCTCAGGTTCAGGTCTTTCTGAGAGAAGATATACCTGAGACTCTAGTGGTCAGATTAGACTTTAAAGCGTTCTCCCATCAGATAGTGCCACCACATCCTCAAGGCAAAGACCACTACTCCTAACTCTAGGTCATGGGTAGTGTAGTTCTACTCATGCTATCTCAAATTCCTAGAACCATACGCGATCACTGCTCGCTCATGTATTATTAAACACCCAGTCCGGTCCCTGATGTGTTGTAGTAAACTCCGTACCCAACGCCCTCCTCTGGTAGCCTCAAGATGGGCGCACTAGTCAACCTCTACCTTAGCTCATGAAGGCTCTACTAGAATATCTCTGACCACACGAAGGGTTGCCCCTTCTTTTTAAATGCTGAAAGCGGTGCTGTAACTCTTGAGAAATCTGAGACAAATCTCCGATAGTACCCAGCCAGTCCCAGAAAACTCCGAACCTCCATCACACTCCTAGGTGGATCCCAAGAAAGTACCACTTCGATCATCGCTAGATCCACTGCATCTCCAGTCTCTGAGATGATGTGTCCCAGAAAGTGTAACTCTCGGATCTAGAACTGTCACTTCTAGAGCTTTCCATAAAGCTGGTGCTCTTGGAGTGTGTCTAGTACTACCCGTAAATGGTAGGCATTCTTCTCCTCAGTAGTCGAGTAGATTAGTATGTTGTCGATGAAGACTATGAAAAAGTGATCGAGGTATGGCTATAAGATCCTGTTCATGAGACTCATGAACACTGCTAGAGCATTGGTTATGCCGAAGGGCATAACCAAGAACTCATAGTGTCCATTCCAACACCTGAAGGTCGTCTTCTTCACATCTTCGTCTCGAACTCTGATATGGTGATAGCCTGTCCTAAGGTCTATCTTCAAGAACCATCTTGCTTCCTTGATCTGATCAAAGAGGTCTTCAATCCTCAAGAGTGATAACTTTTTCTTCATAGTCACCTGGTTCAGGCGATAGTAGTCAAAACACAGTCGCAAGCTCCCATCCACCTTCTTGGCCAACCAAATCAGGGATGACCAGGATGAAACATTGGTTCGGATAAATCTCGTCCCCTACATGTTCTCCAACTATACCCGCAACTTATGAATCTCGGTGTGAGCCATCTGATATGATGGAGTAGATATCGGTGTCGTCCTAGGGTACATGTCAATTTAGAAGTCTACCTCTCTACAAGGAGGTAGTCATGGTACATCATCAGGGAAAACATCTGCATACTGATGCACCTCAATAGGAAAACTCAGACTCCACACATCAACTGCTCCAAGGATGAGACTATCCAACTGATGTGTGATCGGATACCCCCTCCTCGGTGTAAGTCCATCCTACGTTGTAAAGGCTCCCTTCTCCCTGGTAAAGGTGAACATAGTCCCATCTGTGCGGACACACCACACTTTTCTCCTAATACAATCAGTCTTAGAATGAACTGTGGATAACCAGTCCATACCCAAGATTACATCGTAAGGCCTCGATGCCGCTATGATGATTTCCCAGCCAAACCTATTGCCTCCTAGAGTAAGCTCACACTGACTGAATCAGTTCAAAATCGTCAGGTCTTCTCTCATAGGAGTCTCTAGTCGTAAGTATCGATACAACGTCTCCGTTAGAATCTCCAAGCTCCGAAAGAGGGTAGTGGAAATATAATAATGACTCACACATGTGTCTATAAGTATTGCAACAAGGGTGGATTAGACACAGACAGTACCTCGAATCATCTCAGGTGTTCCATGATTGAAGGCCTCGACTTCCTATAGCTGAGTCCGCCTCTGTATGCCAGCTCCATGTGGTCAGGGTGGACCTATTGGTGGTGGTGGTGGTAGGGCCTCGAAATGTCGTCCACTACTCACTTCTCGTCCAGCTCCTCTACCACGTCTGCCTGCTCCAAACGTACGACCACGGTCGAACCACTACCTCTACCTGGGAGGTCCCTCTACTATCTGCTACTCATCTGCATGGCGGGTCAAGAAATCTCAAGCCATGTGACCCTACCCACCACATGCATAGCGTTGTTTCTTCCTCGTATGACTGGTTCTATCTCATGTGCCCTGCACAAACGAACCTATATCTTGGGTTCGCCCAACTGATGGCCTGGTCTTCTTGGACCTCTATGAAATCTGTCTACTGTCGGCTGTAGAAGACTCTGCTACATGTTGCCCTATGGTGGGTATCGCTGCTCGTGTCTTCTCATCAAGAAAAATATCCACAATAAGGGCTCTCTCCAGCACCCCCTACTGTGTCAGAATGTTGAGGGAGATCATAGAAGCCTTGATATCATGCATGAATCCTTGTTCGAAGGTCTGGGACCAGAAGAACGGTTCCCACACCATATCCGTGGAGTATTGCAAGAGATCAGTGAACCTGGATGTGTACTAAGCTATTGTCATGCTACGCTGCGGTAGATGATGTACCACCTATATCTGCACCGCACGAAGGGTGGTTGGAACAAACTCTTAGCTGAAGAGAGTCTCGATGTCTATTCAGAGTAATGATGCCTCATCATGCACCTGAAGCATCATGCTCCACCATCTTCATGTTGCTGCATGCAGGAGACTCGTGGAAAGGATCACCATGAGGTCGGCTGGTGTCCCTACCAATATGAAAAATCTCACGATATCCTCCAGCCAATCCTCAGCTCCCTATGGGTATGTCTCTCCCCGGAACCTGGGCGGCCTCCAGCACTGGAACTCGTGAAACACGCTAAGATGGCGTGCACTCTTTGTTGCTGGAGCTGGTGGTATCAGTGGCCGAGCTGGTAGTGGTACTGCTGGTACCTCCGTTGTGATGGGGCCCTACACCGAGGCCTCGTCACTTGGTGGGCTACCATCTCGTATGAAACTCGTATCCCTATCTAGATACCTTCATGGGGCCATCCTAAAAATAAACAGGTGTTCCATGGTGAAAACATTATACCTGGTGAGCTGACACAATGTAATCACGAAGAAAATATTTCAAAAGAAACACACACGCAATCTATGTTTTTGTGCACTAAGTCGGAAATTATAAATCCGAATCCTAGTGTATGGATACGTCGGCCGCCGCACCAACACCGATTTCACTAAATTAATAACCACACCCAAAACACTTAACACTATTACTGATAAAAGAATTAGATTCCATGTTATGTGGTATAACTGACTCCTCTGATACCAATTTTTCATGAAATTTCCTCAGGACCCGTTCCGTGACTACCTCAAGCCCACCTTGCCTAGGCCATGGGATGGAGACTAGCACCAAAGGTGAATCCCTGATAAAAAGGGAATTAATTTCCTTTTAACCTGAATCTCACGTAGTCTGAAGAAAATCAGTAGAAGCAACAAGTAATAAAATAAAAAATGAAAAGTGTGCTGAATGTAAGTGGGCCAGTATACAAACCCAACTGAGCAACAAATATAAGTACAAGTAAAAAGGAAAAAATCGATCCATGATCATCCACTGGTGAATCCTATCTGAAGGGTAGGTACAGAACGCGAACACTTGTAACTGAGGTACATATCATCTAGTCCAGCACCGAGCAGCCTCCCGTCCAGTACCCTCAGCCTCGATAACTTTTGACCATCGTCTGAACAGAACACAACAAGGTGCGGGTGAAGCCCGTGTAGGGGTGAGTATAATAGTACTCATTAGGGGACCCCAAGACCCTCAAAGGTCTCCTAGAATCCACTAAGGATAAACCAAAAAATAAAGATACAATCACGAAGTATCAACCAACCCTACTTATTTATATTCACATACATATACCTAAGTTACCAATCACAGTCCGGCTTTAACTCTCGATCCCAAGCACAACTCATTCTACAAAGGAAGTAAAGTCAATCATCTGAATGATTATCGACTGAAATTCAAGACTCATCTCACATAGGTATACTACACATGTAGAGCGGTAGAGATGATTATTTTTAGCCACTAAATCATCTCCTCTTTCGAACCCACGTAGGATCCTTGAACAGTATGAGCACTATCGAACCCATATAGGATCCTAGTATAGAAGTCATCACTGTCGAACCCACGGAGGATCCCAATACAGTAGTCATCTCTATCAAACCCACAGAGGATCCTGTTATAGTAGTTACCAATGTTGAACCAATGGAGGATCCCGGTACAGAAGTCATCATAGTCGAACTCATGGAGGATCCCAGTACAGTATCGTCACTATCAAACCCACAGAGGATCATGTCATCTCAATCACAGACAACTATAGGGTTCATGCACACAGCACGCTCGATTCTAGGAGGGTCCGCTCCTCGAGCCATGTTTCAATACATCAACTACCATGAAGTCCAGAATTGATGTATCTCATAGTCCTATATCATCCTAAGGAACCCAACGTGACAGATGGCGCGTCAATCGGATGCTCGGTCTGTGAGTTATTGGCATTTCTGTTCTAGGGGACCAGTTGGTTTTTAGGTTCAAACCAACCCGACCATACCCCAACTATGTCCAAACCTCAGGAAGGGTATGCCAAGAAAATATCCTTGATCCACGAATTCTCTCGCCATAGGTGGCTCGTCAATAAGATACCAGTAGCCCAAGATATGGGCAAAAAGGTTGATTGGCCATAGTGGGTCTGGGTCCGGTCCGACCCAGTCAGACCGACTCGGCCCGACCTGGTCCAAACCGGGGTCTGACTCGGTCCGTGGGTGCGGCCCGACCTGAGTGGTCGGCCTAGCCCAAAGGTGTGGCCCGTCCTGAAGGTGCGGCCCGGCCTGAAGGTGTGGCCCAAACTGAAGGCATGGCCCGGACCGCAGCGGCCCATCCGAGGGGCGGCCCGACCGTGGCGGCCCGGTCAAGGGGTGACCTGGCAGAGGGGTGGCCCAGCCATTCCGTCCCGGGCGAGGGGAGGACCAGCAGTGGGGCGGGCTGGCCGTGGTAGCCCGGCAGAGGGGCTTTCTTGGCACAGCGCGACGGCGTCACACCGTCTTCATCCGCTATGGCCCACATGGTTGCGGCTCCCTTATTCCGGCATGGTGCGACAGCACCGCGCCCTTCAAGCTTCACCTCCATCGTCAACCAAAGAAGAACCAATAGAGTGTTTTCGGGCCATTTTTGTTTGGCTTTCACCCTCCACATTAGGTGATAACAAATGGCCATCATCGAACCAAAATAGACAATGAGGAACGAGTGTATAATTCATACATTAAAATAATCAAATACCCCTACCTCATAATCAGTGTTTTCTCGGCGGAGTTTCGGGAAGGAGGCGCCATTCCATTGACATCGGGAGGATATGACGTCGTTGTTGGAAATGTTCTTCGCGGGCAGCGTCTTCCTTTTCTTTCCCCAGTTGGAATGGGAGAAGACGGAATCGTCGTTCCTCGGTGGAGACGGGCATTCCACATTGGGAGGATATCATTCTTCATTAGAGAGGATGTCATTTTTCGTTGAAGAGGATTTCATTCTTCGTTGAAGAGGAACGGCTCCACCAAGTCACCAACCAAAACTAATAGAGGAGTCTATTATTTGTTGGCACCACAACTCACAGGAGTTGTGTTTAATTAAATTAAACAACTCATTAAATTAAATGGGGTGGAAGGATTCAAAAGTTTTCAAAAGATAATTAATTGAGGCATTAATTATCTTTTAGGTGTGTTGGCACCATTAAGGGGTAGTTCAAGAGATTCCCCCATTAATGGGGAACTGAATGGGTTAAATGGGGTTTAAGTGGGTTTGAGATCGTGTGGGCCCCACCACATAATATCCACCCATGGGAGGTTATGCGCGGGTGGTCCCCACCTCCAACCTCCCCTTGGATGATTAAACCACCACTAAAATAAAAAATATGCTTGACATATTTTTATTTTATTTATTTAGAAACCCCAAAAATTAACTTCCAATATCGATAGAACGCAACTGCAGTGAAGGTCTCTTTAAGCGAATACCAGCACTGTGAGTTCAACGGTGCCCTCAGATTTCAATTCTGAGCACTAGTTTAAATGATATAAAATCTCGCACGTACGTTTACTGAACGTGCCCAAACAACACGTCAGAATTTCATTCCAAGCACACCAGGCCTCGGAATCAGGCGCCATCAGAAACTGTGGAATCGTAAAATTTCCATGTATTTAAAAAATATAATTCTATGGAAATTACAGGACTTTAAAATTATTAAATTTATAAAAGTGCTAAATTTTATTTTTAAAATAATAAATTTATAATGAATTAAATTCTATTTGTTTGAAATAAATATAACATAGGTTAAAAATGTAAAAAATGGGTTTGTAAGGATAAATAATTTTTTACTATTATTAATTTAAGTAAAAAAAATATTTTTTCATTTAAAAAATGTTTTGTAAATTTTAAATTTATACTTATATGATAATAATGTCATAAAATCTATGTTATTTTTAAAAGCAATATTTCTCTATATTCACCTAAAAAAATATTTCTAGAATAGTCACAAACAATTTAACCTATGTAAATATTATTAAAAAGATCCAAAAAATGAAATCTATTTTTTCAATTGAAAACTAAAAAATATAAATATATATGTTTTATACAAAATTTTGAATCATTGAGAAAAAGTGTATTCTATGGAAATAACTATTTAAAATATAAGATGCTGTTATTTATAATTTATCTACAACTCTTACCATGATAGAAATAATAAATAAATATTATATTTTATAAAAATAATCATATAACAATAATATAAATTTTATACTTTAGTAAAATTCATTACATGTAAAAAGGAAAGATTCATAATCCCAAATAGGAATTATGTACATTTGTATAAAATAACCATTATATATATATATATATCATAATTTAGTTTCTCATATTAATAAATACTAATTCAATTTAATTGTTTTAAAAATATATATATACTATTTTTATATTAGTTTTTTGTTTCATATGGAGAATGAATTCAATCATATTAGTCTTAATTTTAGGAAGTCATATGTAAAAATATTTGGTCATTATATAGTAGTAGAGGTTCAATACAAAAAAAATGATACTTATATCACACTAAATATATTATGTATAAGAGTTTTATTAAGGATATATTGAGGTAGAGGTCATACATGACTATTTCTTCTATGGTGTTTCTTCTGAGGAGTTGTTGAAGGAAGAACAATGTCATATGTTTTTATCGTTTAATGTTGTTTGTTCCATTGATATTATGAGAGGTAGTTCATTAATATTTTTATAGCTCAAACTAGAGATTGTTTCCTTGTAAATAAAATATATATCATTCCTCGATGGTTTATTTGTGGTTCACAATGATTAAGTTGTATGTAGTGGAGTTCATATCATGGTTTTTGATATGTATATATCTGAAGGTAGGGAATAATTTTTCCTAGAGGTTTATTGAAACCATTAAATACACTCCATTGGATGTTGGGGAAAATATGGTTGGATTCAGTCACTATCTTTTCTTTAATCCCAATTCTAAGGTGATTCTACTTGGGTGATTATATATCATTTGAAACTTTTATCTCATTTCACTAGGATCTTTTAGTTATGTATTTTTGTAGTTTTCCCAAGGAGGAATGTAATTGATGTTTCAATGATTTCAAGGGTACCTAGGACAATAAAATTTTAATGGGGTCGTTGTTTCAACTTATCAATATTAAGAGGAATTTGTGAATATTTTGGATCCTATCACAAAAAATTACTACTATCCATCATTATATGGGTTTCATATTAGAGTTGAATAATGTGACACTTGATGGAATATTGAATGCATTTAAATTTTTATTCTATATAATGACTGAATCACTAATTTTTTATGATTGTGATTATAATAATAGATACCACTCATATATAAAAATTACATTATTTGAAGCATTTTATTGGCAAAAAATAAAAACTGTATTTTTACTAGTCTCACATTGAATTGTAGATAATACATGAATCAAATGCAGTGAAAACAAATTATTTAAATATTTCAAATGACAATTGAAGATATGATGGTGGTGAATAACCATTAGAAGGGATATACCAATTATTAGAAGTTAAATATTGTCAATTAGGTTAGGTATCATTTGTTCGTGATGGTTTTCCATCACTATAGCCATGGTTTTTTAGGATAACGGATAATGTTTTCTCAACCATTTATTGTTCCTTTTGAGGATGAATGATTCAAGAAAAACAAAAGCATCAATTGGGCATGCACGATTATGACATTGTTTCACAAAAGATGATAATTCAAATATGTACATAATGAAAACACCATTAACAGTGGAATTAAATTAATGATTAATTTACATGATAATTCCAGAAACAAAAAAAATGATCAGCAGATATTGATTTATAATTAATTAAAGTAGTTATATAATTACCATGTAATGAATTATTTAATTATTTGTGAGACTTAAAACATAACTATTTAGTACAATCCTTGAATCAAAACAATCATTTGTATATTACCTCTAGAATTGATCCACATAAGATCAATAAACCTTTATGTGATGAAATAAATGTTTTTGAGTTCTTGTGTGAAAGATCACAATGTTGGTGTGGTTCATTTATGATAACCATGATAAATAAATCCAAGGACTCTCCTTCGCCACTTGAGGATCATGAGGGGATATGCAAGAGAATTAATTTATTTTCATGATAACAATCGGGGATTGGAGATCTATATTGATTTAGAGGACTCTCTATATGTTGTTGTGTATAATCCAAAACAATCACTATAATTATGATTGGTAATAATATTAATGTATTTAAATAGTTATGGTGTGATAAAATTATAACTTCACATATTTACTTATTATTTATGTAATCCCAAATAACCCCATGTTTATAATAATAAAAATTTATCATAACATGTGAAAAACATGTAATTAATTAAATAATATTTTGGGAAGAAATTTATTACAATATTTTAAAATTATATTTAATATATATTATTTATCATCAAACCATTAAACTATGTTACTCTTCATTCTACTATATTTATGAGTCCTTTAATAATGATTATTTCTTTAATATGTGGATATTATTTATTATTCTATATTTAATAAATAAATATTATAATCACTAAATAATATAAAATTATTTATTAAATATTCTAACGAAAAATATTTTTAAGAATAACTAGTATCATAATTTATATGATAAGGAATATAGGAATTTTAATTAAACAAAATATACGAATAATATTTAGTTAACATGGTAAATAATAAATAATATTTAATATTGAACTGTTTATTGTATGAACTTAGTGTGTAACACTCTATACATAATTCTAAATAAAATTATAAAATGATTAAAAAAGTCTTATGGTATCTTATAACAACATAAAATGGAGCCCATAAATAAATAAGATAATTTTACAATGAAATAAAACCTCATAAAAAATTACTTTTATAATATAATCCCTTTATCACGACATCTATAATAAAAATATTTTATTGCTGGTGTAACTAACCTATGTGATTTATGTATCATTCTATGACTATCCAAAAATGAACATGCAATATAACACCATTAGTGTAGATTAATTTAAGATATTTCATTTCAATCAATATCCATAATATATCATTATACATTAAAGAATATATTGGAAAAATCCGTTCTCACATTAACAATTAATGCAATATTACTCATGACGCACCCAACCTATCATACGTATCAATGAAAATTTATCATCATGGTTTTTATAAATAAATAAATTTATGGGATTAAAAATAACTATTAATAATAATCAAATTGTCTAAGGAACAATAGAAACACCCTCATATTGAAATATCCAATGACACGTATAAAAATGGATTTCATGTTAGTAGGTCATGTTCTTATAATCACATGAACTACAAATTTCCAAGGTCATACCCCATGAGAAAGGGAATATATGTACTATGAGTATTCACCATTAATATCTTGAAACATTTTTTTTCCATTAAATAATATCATCTTTTTATCAAATATATATTTAATAATAATATCCTGTCACTTTTAGGTTATCATTGTATAGAGGAACAATTATGACATTTTTAGAGATTATCACATACTATATCACAATAAAAAAAGAAATTTGGATATGATAATAAATTTGATAATAAAAAAATGAATATAAGTGATCATTGATTACATAAATGTTTTCTTATGTGAATAAACTCCACCAATATCCCAATTAAAATAAATCCAACTGCAAACAATGATCAGTCTACTACCTAATATGTTGTACTCATACATTTTCTAATATAATACATTAGTCATGTGTTCTTCCATGTTTTTATTAATAGAAATATCATTGTTTCCGATACATTCGTTAGGGCGTGTGTGTCCGTCTAGTTTGGGGCGACAACAGCACTGTTTGATGCCCCATATTCCCTCTTTTGAAAGGTGAGCAGCATATGTTCCTTGTTCAGGGACATCTGCTCCTTGATCTAAATGGGATGATGCGATGTCGGTTCTTCATTCTTTGGATTACTCCTTGGAACTCATCCCCTAGTCCAGGTCTCCCTTATAGACTTAAGATGTCTTTTGTGAAACTCTTCATAGTGCCATATCTTCATGGACACCAGTTAATTACACTTCTTCTGTCGGGACATTCCAAAGGTTCCAATCAGGGCAACAACCTTCGATTAGGGGAGTAGTCATGTTGGACATCACTAGCATGTCTGTACAATGGAACGCTGGCGCGTCTGGGTTTCTTCCCCTTATTATAGGGCTTCTCGAGGGTGTTGAAGCCTGAGGCATCCCGTGTCGAATGTGAGAAATTAAATGACATAGGCATGTCTCTGAGGTTTTCCTCATCTTCCCATTTTTAACACAGGGTATGCTACAAGTTTAAGGTCCAGCAGAGATAGATCAGATTGATCATAACATTGATTATATTGGATCAGATGGGTTCAACTTCTGGGGGTAACACTGGTGTTGGGGATAATGTGCAATTAGCTTTTTTATTGTTATTAAGGGGAATGGGGAATGAAGTGGCATGATCCCACCAGGTTGTGGTGGCCTGGGTAAGAATCAAGATGGATGGTGAAGTTTTTAGTGAATTGGAATGTGAATGGAGAATCTCCATGTGTATGATTATGATTTTGGGCTTGAGCCTCAAAGAGGCATCCTATGTATCCCCGTGGGAGGGAATAAAAGTCCACTTAGTTCATCTGACAATGGAATACCACCGATTGGGGGTGTCAGTGACTTACTAATAGATGGGGTCACAATGTCTTACCACTTGGTATGAACATTAATGACTTACCCCTGAATGGAGAAACAATGGATTACCGTTGGACGGGGTCGAACCTCAGGGTGGCTTCATACGTACCTTATCTAGAAGACAAGGATAAAACTGGCATAGTTCTTAAGGGATGGGGGTCAGTGAACTGAAGTGAAGTATAACATAGGGACTAGATAGATGGCGGGTTGGAACCTTGTGTAGTCTTCCTACATACCTTGACTTGGAAATGATCAAATTTTGCGTAGTTGGGGTTGTGTTTGAAGAACCGACGTGAATGGTGTCAAAATGACCAGTTGTTGGGAATGAACCCTAGGGAGGCTTCATACTTACCTTTCCTTGACATGGATAAAAGTCCTCACAGTTCCAATGGTGTGGGAACAAATTTGAATGGGGTCGGATCCCATGGGGTGTTGGGCTTGAACCTCACGGAGGCTTCCTACGTACCTTTCTAGGGCAAGGATCTATGTCCTTGTAGTTCTAAAGGGTTTGGGTGAACCAACGTGATGGGGTTCGGAGAGAATGATGGTTGTTGGGCTTGAACCTCAGGGAGGCTTCCTATGTACCTTGCCTTGGCAAGTACCAAAGTCCATGTAGTTCAGAATGGTTTGGGTGAACCGACGTGAAGGGGGTCGGAGTGACCGATGGTTTTTGGACCTAAACCTCAGGGAGGATTAATACGTACCATGCCTTGGCAAGGATCAATGTCTGCGTAGTTTAGAAGGGTTGCCTGAGGCTTACACTTTGGGATTCTTGATGGATGATTTCATGGTCGATTCTTGCTCTAAGCCCATGTGAGTCATGCTCGGTGTGAGAAACAAGATACAGCAGAGGCTTGTCGATCACGTCGTGAAAGGTGCATCTATTGGAGGTGGAGTGGGGCCTGCACATGGTTAGCATCCCAATGAGGAAACAAGGTCTTATGTGTGGTTAGTAGCCCAAAGAGGAAATAGGGGATTACGTGTGGTTTGCAGCCCAATGTGATGGATAATGGGACTTACTCCAGGATGGAGGCACGGGGACGACAAAGCCCAGCGGGAGAGGGTTTTTGTACGGAAGAAAGGAGCAGCATGGATGCTTCCTCCTACAAGGAATTCTAGGGGATCACACCTAGGTAATCACCCTTTCCCTGCAGACAAACACCACTCCAATGAAGGGGATATAATTCCATATGAGAAATTATATCATTCCCACAGAGGCCAGTGGGCGTAGAGAATGTCTGAGATGGGGAACCCTGTGTGAAAGGCATAGGGAAATTTCACATTTTAATGGCATGTGCGGAGGACTATGGTGCTGGGAATTTTAACGTTCTATAGCTCGGACGATGTAGGGTTCACTCCGCACCCCTAGGACATAAATAACTGATACCCTCTGCACCTTAGGGAAGATTAGGGACATCCAATGTTGTGGCTAGGGTGTGTTATGGAGTGAACCATTGGATTCCATGTTAGCGTGGAAATGTGAAGAAGCAATAGCCATTATTGTGCCTATGCGAAGGAGCATGAGACAAAGACACACAATGGGAAGTATCATCCATGGGACCTTGTAATTGCTTCGTGCACACATAAAGGGCCACATAGTAAAAGGAGTTGAAGAGAAAAGGAGTGCACGGGTAGAAGACTTGTAATGATCTAGTGCCCCATGAAGTGGAGGGGTTTCGTGAAGGGATGTTCTTCATGAAGTTAAGTCTCCTAGGCTAGGGATAGGGCATGGTGCATAAGGGAGGATATTCGTGATGTGGAAAGACATTCACGAAGTAATGCCTCGCAAACCATGGGTGCCTCGCGAAGCATAGCATTGTAAAGAAAAATGATCCGCGATGCATGGTGACCCGGCCTTGGCACAAGGGTTACATGATCATGGAGGGTGTTTCGCAAAGTGTAAGTGCTCCACGAAGACCTGTGTCCCTTTGAGGATCTCCTTCCATTGCGAAGTCTTGTGGGCTTCATGAAAGGAATACCTCTCTGAAGAGGGTCTCAATTAAGGCCAAGGGGGAGGTACTTCGAGGAGAAAAAGTACCTAGAGGAACTCAAGGTTCACAGAGCAAGAAGTTCATATAGATTTGGGAGCTATGAATGTGAAAGGTTGGAGGAACCATCTGTCAGGCTCGTGGAGAGCCTAGTATTTATAGGCAAGAGGTACTACGAAGCAGGGTTCACTCGGCGCGAAGCTGAAATGTTCCTCGTGGCGGGTCATGAACATCAAAGGGGTTCATGGATCCCTCCCACCTCCATGCTTCACATCGGGTCACGAATGTCAAAGGGGTTCACAGAGTCGTCCAGCCTCCTTGCTTCACAGCAGGTCGTGAATTTCAAAGCGGTTCGTGGAGTTGTCCCTCCTTCTTACTTCGTAGCATTCCACAGAATTCAAATGGATTCACGGAGTTGTCTGACCTCCTTGCTTCTTGGTGTGTTACGAACATCAAAGAGGTTTGTGGAGCTATCCCTCCTCCTTGCTTCGTGGCAGGTCATGAACGTCAAAGTGGTTCGCAGAGCCGTCATGCATCCTTGCGTCGTGGCGTGTCGTAAAGTGGATCTTTAGAATTTCCCACCATGCTCTAGGGGCTTCACTATCCGGCATTGTGAGGTCATCCCTAATGCTTTCATAATGTTCTGTTTGCCTCATATTTTGGATTTAACAAATGCCCCCCTAATATTGGGTGTCAAGGAAAAAACAAGAATCCATGTCTGAGGGTCCATCGCCAAAATTCCTTGGTACTCGAAAGGAGGCCTCGTGAAGGAGGCTCGTGATGAAGGCCCACAAAGTGGAGAGGTGATGCACAGGCCAAGCACACCATGAAGTCTGTCGTGGCTGGATGCACCACGAAGAACCCGAGGTCACCGCCTTTAAATAATGGGACTGACATATCTATTTTCTTTTTCTCTCCTTCGCGATTTCAACTTTTGGTGCTCTATATTTGTGAAGCTCCATGTAATCCATGATATATCTCCACGTATCAGGATTTTTTCTTCACGGAACATAGAGAATATTCAACTTCACGTTAGTGTGATCCATGACTTGAGTTTGAGGGTCATTGCAAGGCTATGTGTTTCCTTTGTCCGGATCGAGCTCCACGAGCGGTCTCCGCGATCCATCTCTGCGATAGAGCTTCGTGATCCAGTCCAAAAATTATCTAAATATTAAGGATAGGATGACTCAACAAGAGGTCATCAGTGGGTTCCTTACAAAAGATGCACTAAGGGTAGAGATAGAGAACAGATTGGTTCCAGGGGAGTTGCTACGGAGCCACTTCGATCATGATTCACTACAATAGCTATTGATAGAAGGCCAAAGGGACAAAATGTTGTTAAAAATGCTTCCATTTATGGATTTAGACTGAGGGGTGACATCTTCATCCCTGAAGCAGATAGGGATGAGATAGCCTACTGGTTCAGGAGCACGTCATGCTAGCGTCAGTGGTTCAGGGTTTCTAACAGCCATGATTGGGATAACTTTACACCAGTTATTGAAGATTGTTTATAAAAACATTTGATAGACATTGACGGGAAAGAATTTCAGCTGGAGACATCTTATCCTCTGTACCAAACAATCCTAAAGGCACCACTAAGGAACCCGAAGAAGGGATGGTCTGATGATTGGGACCTATTCCAAGGTTGAAACATCATAGATGATTGGGCTTGGGCCTACTAGGTAAGTTCATCGTGTGAATAATTAGGGGCAGAGATAAGGAGAGTTGTTCTATATGAGGTAGTCTGGGCCTCCCAATTTCATATCTACCAGCTAAAGCTGTTGATGCCAATGCTGTTGAGCCAGTGGTCATCTGGGACTAATCCCATCCAACGACATCATAGGGAGGTTGGAATCACCTTATATGACGTGCATCAGATCTTGGGGTTTCTCATACTGGGAGCGATGTACGACGAATTCCTCCCGAAAATGGGTTTGTGGGAGGATCCGGAGCAGATTTTGTCACTGGGGATGGAGTTGATGAGACTAGTTCCATGAGAGGACAAGGAAGTGGTGAGTGATGTCCACTTCAAATGGTGGTTCATGCAATTTATGAACATCCTTGAAAATATATGGTACTTGGTGTGGACTCGGACTTTCCCAAAGGGATCCCAACAAGGAAAGGAGCACTCATACTAGTGACTCTTGGAGGACAACCATTATAAAACCTGGGGGTTTAGCATCAGCACCGAGTAGCAGCCAATAGTCAGGAAGTTGGCAATATTCGCGGCTCTTATCTGTAGCTGGATCTTGCCGGTGAGGGACACAAATGTAGGTGTGCAACCCAAAACATTAATCATGGCCTCCATGCTAGCGACCAAAGGGCTGGTGAATCTCGGAATTATGATGCTTTCCAAGATGTACAAAATGCTCTGGCACATCAGTGAGGGGAAAAGGCCACCGAGGATATGTGTGTCGTTCCACCTCCTATACGGGTGGATAGCGGCACACATTAGGGGGGTTTATGAATACCCAAAACCTATTTCTCTTCTGAGATCAGACATTCTCACATATATCTTGAACGCCTCAGGGAGCTTCGTGAAAAATATGATCATAACATTGGTATTAAATGAAGTCTTGAAGGTATAAGAGTTCAAATTCCATTTGTTCTCGCTGCCATTGGGGGCCTTCACAGATGATGGAAGAGGGAAAGAAGAGCATCGGTCCAATCTCCTGGCCGATCGAGGTGGAGTCCTGGTGGAAAGGGTGGACCGTGAGCTGCTTTATGAGCTGTACGTTCTGCACCGATTTTCCAGGCAATTTCGGTGTATCCAACGACTGGCCCCCTAGGTTTACCTAGGGGTGCGCAACAAATATAATCCTTGTGTGATGAAGAAGATTTGGTTCATGTTAACTCATGAGGATGGAAAGATGATGAATGAGCTACCTCCACCCACTGCTGCCTTCGGGTAGGTCAAGGAGTATGCCCAAAGTTGGAAGGCGACCTACCCAAGGGAAATGCTAAAGGAGCCAATTGTCTGGTCTGGTAATGGTGGACCTCCCCAACCTCGTGGCCAAGGCCAGAAAGAGGCAGGAACATCCAACAGTAGCGGGGCTGCCATGGTAGAGATGCCTGCACCGGTTGACGGGGAGGTGGCGGCAGCTAACCTAGTGGCCCTAAAAGAGAAAAGTTACCTAGAAGGGAGGCCACTTAGGGGATTCCGCAGGATATTCACTCAGGCTCCGAGGAAGCGGTTGTGTCACATAGGCATTCTAGAGGATTTTTTCTTCCTAGAGTCATGGAATATCTGGGAAGTCAACATACAGTTCCTTAGATCTCCCGAGACGTGGCAACACCAGAACCATCTCTGGATGGTTTTGTCGGGGATAGGCCCTATTAGGGCCAGCATTGTGGGGTCCCAGGTAGAGGTGGAGCAGTACCTAGCAGATCTAGAGGACTTTGTGCATTCTTGGGGTGTCCCACATCCAATGAAAGGCCTCATCAAGGTGTTGTTGGATCATATGATCCCTCCACAATTGTCGGTCACTAAATTAAGCGAGTGATTTCCTCTGCGGGAATAATCAGACGAGTCCTCCTAGGAGGGACGAGGTCGATAGAGGGAGCCAGTTGGAGGAGGGCGAAGTTGGCGACCAAGGATCCAAGATTGAATAATTCACTGAGGCACTTGAGGTAAAATCCTAAATCCACTACCAAGGATCCGTTTTGTAACTGCTTTGGACTCTCCATTAACAATTTAACTGTGCAGGAAAGCCAAATTCACAGAACCCATTTGTTTCCCATGGTCGATGTAGATGCAGGGATTTTGGGGTCCCCTCTTGTGGCTGCATTAATTGCTACGTCTGGCGAGGACATGATGCCTGAGGTGACCCCTCTGGAGCATTCAGATCTTCCGATAATATACAGGGGGGAATCACCTCGGGGTCCCAACGGCGTCGACCCATGAACGAGACCAGGAATTCGACCTCTGTAATTATCTTCTACCAAATTCATGATTTTCACCCACTTACTATGTCAACTAACATCCAATACCTATTTGGTTTGCATAGTTCTTCAAATGGGGTGGGTCGCCTATGCGAGGTTGGTCCAGGATTCTAGTGGCATCCTTCTCAAAGGAATTCCCATGATCGTGGAGGAGGATATCCAGAAATACCAAACCGCTACGCTCTGATCACTGGTAGGACCATCAGTAGAGCTTTTCCTGAGATCATTGTGGTGGAATCCGATGATGAGGATCAATCAGATAGCCCAGGTCCCGCAATTCCCAATCAAACACTAGACATGGACCCTGCTGTAGAGTGTCTGAGGGTGTTCCCAATATATGAGCTTTCCAACTATGCTCACTGGGACGAAACAATCTCTGAATAAGAGGACATCAAAATAGTATATCATCAATCATGGAAGATGATTACACACTTTGTTAATAACACCCCTAAGAACTGTGGCTGGATGAGATGTACAGACATCCCTCGGGACTATGCAAACTGTGTGATGGGGGAGTGGATGCTTGGAATCCCCACCTTCTCGTTCGAGATATTATGGCAGAGAAGATTTGGGAGTACGGTCATGGCCTTAGTGTGAGCTAGTAGTAGAGGAATTCAGTGAACATGAGGTGGCCCCTGGAGGCCGAAGACGAGGTCCAGTGACTGTAGAGTCAGTAAAACAAGCGCTCATCCACCCTTAACATGCAATCGTGGTTGATATTGTAGTTGAAGACCGAACTTGAAGAGGATTAAGAGGGACTGAGGCGAGCTTCCAAGGAAATGAACATCATCCAGAATAACGTAGAGCGAGCCCAGGTTTCAGCTGATGACTTGTGTCCCATCATTGCCGAGAAGGGGAGAGAACATAACAGGCGGCGAAAAAACCTGGATGTCAGAAGTCGGAGGGTGGAAGAGCTGTATCTTTCTTTTGATGGTGTTAATCCATCCATGGGGCGGGGGGGGGGGTGACCCTCAGGTGCTGTAAAGATCAGAAACCCTCTAACACACTTTCATACATTGATTATATGGATGCCATAGCATGTAGGAGACTTGTTATTAGTACTGGTTTTACACACATCTTTTATATTTGCAAAACGCCCAGTGATCAATCCCTAATCTCATGTGGGTTGAGCCCAATGTAAGAAATAAGGGATGATTGCTACATTATTTCATCTGAACATAAGATTTCTGACCATGTATTGGACATCCGGGTTTGAACAACCATCCCAGATCTCTGGGAAGAAATGGGGGAGGCATGACTGGAGAATGAAGCTCTCAGAACAGTCAAATTACCATTTTACCTATGTGATCTTGGGCACAGATGAGATAATTCCATTGGTGTTGCAGTTAATCTGAACATAGGAGGAAATTAAAGGTGTGAATCACAATACCCATGATCTATAACACTATAGTGATGGCATGAAAATTAAGAATTACTTTTGATCATGTTCGAAACAAAGTATCCTAATTGTGTTAGCTTGAAATGGGGATAACATATGAGGGACGACCACTGACCATTTTCGAAACATGGGGCCTGACATAGAATGTAATCCATTAGTCTTCTAGAACGTTTTCCTAGGATAGTAGGTGAGCCATAGGCAGTGCATCCATACTATTAGGGGGGGTCTCAAGACCTGAATGTGGGTGAGGATCCGAATAAAGGGCATGAAGAGAACAGAGAGTGGAGTGATGGGTTTGTTCTACTGGATTCCAACAATCTTGAAATTACGTCCCCGAGGTGGAAACACATTAGGTTGGTATATCAGTCTGATCAGGGATCAAACATACTTCCAAATAGGACATCTCTGACGAGGAACCTGCCACCTCCCAACGTTATTATGGGGCATCCTGAACATGTTCAGGGTAAAGCTTCCATTTCTTGGTTCCCCAAGAGATCAGAGGTCAAGGGACTGGAAAATGAGGGGGGAACAGGAATCATGATTCCTGGGGCTGGACATGGTGACAAGAAGTCTGGGGGTTCCTACTCATCCCATGAGAAAGGGAATCATGCTTAACGTAGTTCTTGGGGCATGGTGTGGTTAGAGAACAACACCGGTAGGGAGAATCCTCTCTAGAAACTAATGCATCCCAATACTAAGATTGGGCATCCCGATCTTTTTTATGGTAGAACCATAGTTTGGTGTCATGCGTTGAGGGCATATGTACTCGCATAGTTTAACATCATAGGATAGGATGTGGAATGAAAGGGAAGATCCCGGGAATGGAATATGTGGTGTGATAACTATAAACCTGACGTGAATGAGGACTTGATCCAGATCACACCACATATCTTCGGAGGAAACTCTTCACATCAGGTGACGAAGAGTGAAAATTAGGTTGGGCCCAATGCAAAGTGGTCAGGCCTTCCTACGTACCCCATGATGATGGGAATCAATCCATACGAAGTTCTAAGAAATAATTTTAACGTCGTGCAAGACAAGTAATGGTACATGTGGCATGGATGTGCTAATACACATCCTACCAAAACATTTAATCCCATGTGAGTCGTGATCGATGTGGGAAACATAAAGTAATGATGAGACATTACTAGCACAAGAAGGGACAGATCAGGGGAAATGGGACACTAGGTGAATGACATCCCAATGATGATGACCCGCCTATATAACACACCTTGATTCACCAAAGAGTAATGCCATGTATGTTGGAAATCCACTTGAACAAAAGAAAGTGGAAATACATGAATCATGATGCTCGAGATCTGGACCACAATGATGGTGTCATGATGGTAGGGAATAACTATTAACCATGTTTAAATCACAGTATCTATAAATACCCGCACATGTTACATACATAATCTTGAATTTATTCACGAAAACACTTCCTTTGACATAGAGGATCATTTCAAGTTTAGAGCTTTAGATAATTAAGCCAAAACATTCATAACATTACACATTGTTACATAGTGGATATCATAAAATTAGTTTCCATTTTTCTCAGAATATAAAACATTAAAACATAAAACAAGACTCCTTGACAATTCTTCAACATTTAACATTTCTTCCTTCCTTGTATTACTCATCCATTAACCTGTGAAAAATCTTTTAAAAACCCGGGATGAGCACAAAAGCACAGTAAGGTATGAAAAAGAAGGAAAAATCACATTAGTCTATGAATACTCATAACGTATGAAAACATTTTCAAAAGACATGCTTTCCACCCATAAATACTTACTTCGTGTAACGGGATATTTACACGAGATCCACAGAAACATAAATATAATCATAGAGGTATCTTAGGGCATTACATACATAATCTTGTAACCATCTTGGCTACCTTAAAATTTGTAACCCTCACGGCTACCATACTTTGTGTAACCATCGCAGTTACACGTGGAGTAACCATAAGGACGACCTCCAACTTACTCATACCCAATTCATTGGAGTGAAATATAGGTCCCACCCTTCATCATAAACAATTCCCAAAACCAAAACATAATCATACAACATAAATAATATCATTAAAACATTTCTTTTGAACCTTGTAAAACATAATTTTTAAAGTGGATTTTAGAAGAAAAGTCCCTTATAAACATCATATACTTGAAGTGAAACTTAATAGAGTGGATGGAATATGTTTATAATATGTAAATACACATAATTAAACATAATATAAACAGAACCCATCACACAAACAATTTATATATCCCATAAATATTATATTAGAAGGTTAACCCAAAGAATGGAAATCAGGTTAAGAATTCCCTTACCTTAAGCTTGTCTTACATAAAACTTGTTAAAACCTCATGTATAATGTTTAAAACAGTGTTATTAGTATTTTAAAGAAACATTTTAATGTTTATAACATCTTATATGGTCCTTTTATAACCACACTTCACCCCTTAATTGTTAGTATTTTGTTCCTTGCATTATTTTGGGTGAGTTCTTTTTTGATTTCCACAATCGATTCATGATGAATCGTTCTTGTTGATTGGAAGTGAAACTATAGAATTGGAATGGATTAGTATTTACATATATCCAGTACCATAAATTATTCCATTTATAACTTTGATTCTTTATATGAGGATGATTCATTAGATAAAACATTAATGATGTTCGTTTAGATCATTTAAGTGGTTCTTTGATAATAACAACCTCTTTTTGTCTTTTAAATTTGAAACATGAGTACAAAATAATTTCAGAACCTTATATGAGTAATAAAACATATATTATAACCTGGTTCAACCATATAAATGGTTTCATGACCGGAATTTAAAGAATTAATGGAAATTGAAAATACATCGTCCATGATGTCGGTAATTCGACACAAATGGACAATGTTTTTTGATTGTTTAAATAAGTGGAAGAGGAGAAGAATACTGATGATGAATTTTCCATAATCACGAGAAAATAATTAATATAAATGATTCTGGAGATTTCATTCCCCTTGGATAAGACGGAGTGAGGAAAGAAGAAAAACGAATCATGAAATAAAAGAAAATATAGAGAAATTTCTCACGAAAATTCGGCAGCCTAACGACATCTCTTAAAATTTCATAAAAACAAGATTGATGAGAGGAATGGAATATATCATCATTAATAAAAGATATGGACAGTAAGTGGGGAATGTTTAATGAAATATCCCAACACAAGAAAAAGGTAATGGAATAAGAGAACCAAAAATGAAAGAAAAGAAAAAAAAATAAAAGAGGTTGTTTACCTCTTGATCTCTTCTCCTTGAGATCCTTCTTAAAGGATTTCATTTTGGTCTTTTGGTGAGACCAGAAGTTCTAGGAAGTGGGGAAGAAGATTGGGGAGGTAATTTGGTAGGAATTAGACAATTCTTAAGGCTTGAGAGGTTTGGGAGGAAGAGGGGAGTGAGGGTGATATTTATAGTGGAGGAGAGGATGTGTTTTAGATTATTTTAATCATTATTATAATATTTTTATCAATACTATGAATAATCTCAAATAAAGTGGCCCTAAATAGTGATAATATCATGTGAGTTCGAAGCAAGTGGCCTTTCATCACTTATGATTTCATAAATAGTTCATTTTTACTGATAAATTGATTATACGGTAATTTATCGTATTTCACTATTCACCGAAAATTCAAGAGTTTCAGAAAAATACCAAAATTTACCCCAACCATTTTTCGACGTGTAGAATTCAAAAATGAACTCCATTTTTCAAAAATAGTTTTCTAAATATTATTAATTTAATTTTTAAATAAGGTCACAGTTAATTCGAAAAATAACAATATTGAAGTGCAATTAGTTTTATGTGACATTGGAAAATTAATTAAGATCCCATTATCCTATTTCCTTGGGAAAATAAAATAATATTATTATTTACTATTCATGAGGTCATATTACTATTCATATTACTATTCATAATGGCATGTTACTATTCACCAAAAAAACAAGTTTGTTTCATCAGGCTCTAAATAACATACTAAACCCAATTATAGATGACAGTTTCTTGAAATTCAAAACATATAAAAAATAAAATTATGTTTAAAGGATACTTATAAATATATACCTTAAACAAAATTTCAAGAATTTTCAATTTATTTTTAGAAAACCTTGGGATGTTACATTATCCCCACCTTCTTGAAATTTTGTCCTCGCAATTTTATTTACTTATTAAATAACTGAGGGTATTTTTCCCTCAAAGCATTTTCAGACTCCCATGTTGCTTATTCAACCATGTGGTTTCTACACAAAACTTTTACCTGGTAGATTACCTTATTCTTCAATACCTGTTCTCTTCGATCAAGAATATGAACCGGTTTTTCTTCATAAGAAAGGTTCTCTACCAGCGGAACTGCTTCCGGCCTCAAGACATGTGATGAATCTGGAACATACATTCTCAACATAGAAACATGAAAAACATTGTGTACCTGAAACAAGCTCGGAGGCAAAGCTACGCTGTATGTATCTGTTCCAACATTATCCAAGATTTCAATAGGACCGATGAATCGTGGACTTAGTTTCCCTTTCGTACAGAAACACATCACACTTTTTCAAGGATAGATTTTAAAGAGAACATGGTCACCTACCTCAAAAGAGAATTCTTTCCTTCTATTATCTGCATGTCTTTTCTGCCTGCTCTAAGCTTTCCTCATGTGTTGCTGGATCATCCTCACTTTCTCAGCCACTTCATTTACTAATTCTGGCCCCATCAACTTTCTTTCATCGACTTCATCCCAAAACGTAGGAGTCCGACACTGCTTTCCATGCAAGGCCTCAAAAGGTGCCTTCTGAATAATAGAATGGAAACTATTATTATAAGAAAACTCAACTAAATAAATATGATGATCCCAACTTTCCTGATAGTCCATTGAACAAGCTCGAAGCATATCCTCCCATATTTGAGTCATTCGTTCTGACTTCCCATCTGATTGAGGATGAAAAGCTATACTGAAATTCAACTCTGTTCCCAAAGACTTCTGAAGTCCCTTCCAAAATTTAGAAGTGAACCTGGGATCTCAGTCAGACACAATGGAAAGAGGAACTCAATGTAACCTGACAATCTCATTGAGGTGCAGTCAAGAAAGCTGATCTAATGTCATTGTATCTCTAATAGAAAGAAAATGTGCAGACTTTGTTAGCCGATCAACAATAACCCAAATCACATTGTTACCTCGAGAAGTCTTTGGTAGTCCCACCAGAAAATCCATGGATATATTCTCTCATTTCTACTCTGGCACTGGAAAAGGCTGAATCATCCTCTTTGGTAACTGCCGCTCTATTTTAACCTGCTGACATGGTAAACATTTCATTGTAAAATTAGCAATATCTCCTTTCATCCCATTCCACCAACAATACTCTCGAAGGTCTCTGTACATCTTAGTACTTCCAGGATGAATAGAAAATGGAGAACTATGAGCTTCACTCGACAATTCTTTCTTCAACTGGGAATCACAAGGCACACACAACCTTTTTACAAATCTTAAAACACAATCATTATCAAGATTAAATTCTGTCAACTTACCCATTTTAACCAATTCTACCTTATTCTGTAGCTCACAGTCTTCCCTCTGCGCTTTCATAATTCTGTCTGACAACGAAGACTGCACTGAAACCTGAAACAAAAGAGAGGTATTCCCTGCACCAATAACTTCCAATCCAAAATTCATCAAATCCTTAATCAAAGGATCATGTTCCAAACGTTGCATGGTTAACAATGCATGATGTTTCCGACTTAAGGCATTCACTACTTTGTTTGCATTTCCAGGATGGTAATTGATCGTGCAGTCATAATCCTTTATCAGTTCTAGCCATCTTCTCTGCCTCATGTTTAATTCCTTCTGAGTGAATATATACTTTAGACTTTTATGGTAAGTATATATTTGGAATTTGGTTCTGTATTGATGATGCCTCCATATTTTCAAAGAAAAAAACCATAGCTGCCAATTCCAAATCTTGTGTGGAATAATTTAGCTCATGAGGTTTAAGTTGTGTCGATGCATAGGTAATTACCTGATTATTCTGCATCAAAACACAACCAATTCCCTTCAAAGAAGAATCACTATAGATGAAAAACTCACCATTCCAGGAAGGTAAGGCCAAAACTAGAGCATTCACCAATCTCTTCTTTAGTTCCTAAAAACAAACATCACATTCCCCTGTCCAAAAAAATTTAACCCCATTCTGTGTTAACTTAGTTATCGGGCTAGATAACCGTGCAATGTTCTTAACAAATCGTCGGTAATAACATGCTAAGCCCAGAAAACTACGAATCTATGTAACATTTTTGGGTCTTGGACATTCATCAACTACTTTTGTTTTGGCAGGATCAACTATTATTCCATCCTTATTTACAATGTTCCCAAGAAAATAAATCGGTTGCAACCAAAAATCACACTTTCTGAATTTTCCATATAGTTTATTTTCTTTTAAAGTTTGTAAAAAAACCCTTAGATGTTTTTCATGCTCCTCTTTATTTTTAGAAAAAACCAGAATGTCATAAATAAATACAACCACAAACTTATCCAAGAACTCATGAAATACTCTATTCATAAGATTCCTGAATACATCAGGTGCATTAGTTAACCCAAATGGCATAACAAAAAATTCATAATGCCCATATATAGTACGAATGGCTGTTTTTTGGATGTCATCCTCCTTCACCTTCAGCTGATGGTATCCGGATCTAAAGTCAATCTTGGAAAAGTACTGAGCTCTCAGGATCTGATCAAACAAGTCATCAATATGAGGCAAAGGATACTTGTTTTTAACAGTGATGTTATTCAAAGCTCTATAAAAAATGAAAAGTCTCATGGAACCATCTTTATTTTTAACAAACAAAATAGGGGCTCCCCATGGTGAAGTGCTGGGACGAATGAAGCCTTTGACAAGCAAATCCTGCAACTAATTTTTCAATTCAAGAAGTTCTATTAGAGCTATACGATATAGGGGTTTTGAAATTAGCTTAGCATCAGGAACTAAGTCAATTGTGAATTTGACTTCTCGTTCAGGTATGACACTAGGTAACTCCTCAGGAAAAACATCAAGGTATTCATTTACCATTGGCATATCATTAATTTGAATAGTTCCCTTGTTTTCAACAATAGGAGCAAGATAACATTCACTTCCATATTTCAGTAGTTTCTCAGCTTCCTGATATGTTATCAATTGTATGGTTTCATTCTTGTATACAAACTGAAACTCTTTCTAAGAAACAACTTCTTTATCACTACAATCAATCTTAGCATGATAATCAGAAAGCCAGTCCAACCCCAGAATAACATCAAACTCGACTAAGGGTAAAACAACAAGGTTTTCAGGTAGTCTTTCCACATACCACAATAGAAATATTCTTATAATTCCTCTTTGCTATAACATTTCCCCCTGGTGTTTTAAAAACAAGTTCGGGTATCATTTGTTGAGTTGATATTTCCAATTTACTAGAAAATTTCTTAGAGATGAAGGAATGTATAGACCCCGTATCAAACAAAACATTAGCAAAATCTGAGTGAACAAAAAAAATACCTAATACAACTTCATTGGATGGCCTAACACCTACTGACGTAGTCGCAAAGGATCCCACTACACCTTTCTGTTTGTAGTCTGGCTTCTTTGCATCATTTGGATCCCTCTTTGGACATGCATTTGCATAGTGACCCATCTCACCACATTTAAAACACTTTACAGTTTGCTTATCAGGATTAGTCTTTGGATCATTTTCATTGCAATCTAGGGCCATATGTCCAAACATACCACATTTAAAACACATCCCAGTTTTGAAAAGACATTTCCCAGGGTGCTTCTTGCCACACTTTTCACAAGCATAAAACTGGATTTTCTTACCATCAGATTTATTTTGTTGATTCTTACCCATTTCTTGCCAACAGGACCTCTTCTTCTCATTGTTTCCAAAATGCATGTGATCGTCAGCAAAATCCATCTCTACCCTCTCAGCACATCAGACAAGTTTATCATAACTTTTCTATTCATGGGAAGACAACTCCCTTCGATACCTTGTCTTCAATCCTGAGTAAAAGAGGTTTATTTTCCTATCGAGATCCAGAATATGATTTGGAGCATACCTCGCCAGCCGGGTGAAGTTCGCCTCATACATAGCCACTGAATCTTCCTCCGTTTGTTTCAATTCAAGGAATTTCTTCTCCATTCTAAGGTGCACCACCTTAGAAAATTATTATTCTAGAAAAAGTCTTTTAAATTCATCCCACACTAAGGCATCAAAATCATCTCTACCCCTGACATTCCTTACCATTGACCACCACTGATCAGCTTCCCCTTCAAAACGATAAATGGAAAGACATACCTTTTGATTGTCCGAACATCCCATAACATCAAATATCTTTTCAAGGGATTTAATCCATCCTTCTACTGCCACTGGGTCAGAAGATCCATTGAATGCAGGAGGATGTTGTCTCATAAAATGTTCCACCACTATCATGTTCTGTTGGGGTACGTCTATTTGTTCTCTTGCATGGATTCCACCACCATTTATTGCCTGCGTTAGCTGAGCCATTATTATCACAAACTGCTCGGTTCCAATCCCTACCATTCCGGGCTGTAGACCAGGAAGGATGTCATTCTTTCGGTGCCTCTCCTCTTCAGCATCCATGTTCCTTATACAGAAAACCATACTAAACAAACATTTCTTATATGAAGCAACATGGTAATCCTTAAATGCTATAACAAATTAAACATAGAGTGAGAATTATTTATGGTATTCTCTTCGCATCTCCTTAACCCCTAAAGTTATCTAAACCATCCTCTGATACAACTATAAAGACCCGCACTTGTTACATACATAATCTTGAATTTATTCAAGAAAACAAATCCTTTTACATAGAGGATCTTTTCAAGTTTAGATCTTTAGATAATTAAGACAAAACATTCATAACATTACACATTGATACATAGTGGATACCATAAAATCAGTTTCCATTTTTCCAAGAATATAAAACATTAAAACATAAAACAAGACTCCTTAAAAATTCTTCAACATTTAACATGTCTTCCTTCCTTGTATTACTCATCCATTAACCTGTGAAATATCATTTAAAAACCTGGGAGGAGATCAAAATCTCAGTAAGGTATAAAAAAGAAGGAAAAAATCACATTAGTCCATGAATACTCATAATGTATGAAAACATTTTCAAAAGACATGCTTTTCACCCATAAATACTTACTTCATGTAACATGAGATTTAAACAAGATCCACAAAAACATAAATATAATCATAGAGGTATCTTAGGTAATTACATACATAATCTTGTAACCGTCTTGGCTACCATAAAATTTGTAACTCTCACGGCTACCATACTTTGTGTAACCATCGCAGTTACACATGGAGTAACCATACGACCGACCTCCAACTTACTCATACCCAATGCATTGGAGGGAAATATAGGTCCCAAACTTCATCATAAACAATGCCCAAAACCAAAACATAATCATACAACATAAATAATATCATTAAAACATTGCTTTTGAACATTGTAAAACATAATTTTTAAGGTGGATTTTAGAAGAAAAGTCCCTTATAAACATCATATACTTGAAGTAAGACTCAATAGAGGAGATGGAATATGTATATAATCTGTAAATACACATAATTAAACATAATATAAACATAACCCATCACACAAACAATTTAAATAGCCCATAAATATAAAATTAGAAGGTTAACCCAAAGAATGGAAATCGGGTTAAGAATTCCCTTACATTAAGCTTGTCTTAATTCAAACTTGTTAAAACCACATGTATAATGTTTAAAAGAGTGTTATTAGTATTTTATAGAAACATGTTCATGTTTATAACTTTTTATATGGTCATTTCATAACCTCACTTCACCCCTTAATTGTTAGTATTTTGTTCCTTGCATTATTTTGGGTGATTTCTTTTGTGATTTCCACGATCGGTTCATGATGAATCGTTCTTGTTGATTGGAAGTAAAACTCTGGAATTGGAATGGATTAGTATTTACATATATCCAGTACCATAAATTATACCATTTATAACTTTTACTCTTTATATGAGGATGATTCATTAGATAAAACATTAATGATGTTCGTTCAGATCATTTAAGTGGTTCTTTGATAATAACAACCTCTTTTTGTCTTTTAAATTTGAAACATGAGTACAAAAGAATTACATAACCTTATATGAGTCATAAAACATATATTATAAACTGGTCCAACCATATAAATGTTTTCATGACCAGACATTAAATAATTAATGGAAATTGAAAATACATCGTCCATGGTGTCGGTAATTCGACACAAATCGACAATGTTTTTTTGATTCTTTAAATAAGTGGAAGAGGAGAAGAATACTGATGAGAAATTTTCCATAATTATTAGAACATAATGAATATAAATTATTATGTAGATTTCATTCCCCTTGTATAAGAGGGAGTGAGGAAATAAGAAAAATGAATCATGAAATAAAAGAAAATCTTGAGAAATTTCTCACCAAAATTCGGCAGCCTAACGGCGTCTCTTAAAATTTCATAAAAACAAGATTGATGAGAGGAATGGAATATATCATCTTTAATACAAGATATTGAGAGTAAGTGGGAATATTTAATGAAATATCCCAACACAAGACAAAGGGAATGGAATAGAATAACAAAAAATGAAAGAAAAGAAAGAAAATAAAAGAGGTTGTTTGATCTCTTCTCCTTGAGATCCTTCTTAAGGGCTTTGATTTTTGTATTTTGGTGTGACCAGAAGTTCTAGGACGTGGAGAATAAGATTGTGGAGGGAATTTGGCAGAAATTAGACAATTCTCAAGGCTTGAGAGGTGTGGGAGGGAGGGGGAGTGAGGGTGATATTTATAGTGGAGGAGGGGAGGAATTTTAGATTATTTTAATCATTATTATAATATTTTTATCAAGACTATGAATAATATCAAATAAAATGGCCCTAAATAGTGATAATATTATGTGAGTTCGAATCAATTGTCCTTGAATCACTAATGATGTCATAAATAGTGCATTTTTACTGATAAATTTATTATACGGTATTTTATCGTATTTCACTATTCACCGAAAATTCAAGAGTTTCAGAAAAATACCAAAAATTTACCCCAACCATTTTTCAACGTGTAGAATTCAAAAATGAACTCCACTTTTCAAAAATAATTTTCTAAATATTATTAATTTAAATTTTAAATAAGGTCACAGTTAATTTGAAAAATAACAATATTGAAGTGCAATTAGTTTTATGTGACATTGGAAAATTAATTAAGATCCCATTATCCTATTGCCTTGGGAAAATAAAATATTATTATTATTTACTATTCATGAGGTCATATTACTATTCATATGGGCATGTTACTATTCACCAAAAAAACAAGTTTGTTTCAACAGACTCTAAATAACATACTGAACACAATTGTAGATGACAGTTTCTTGAAATTCAAAACATATAAGAAATAAAATTATGTTTAAAGGATACTTATAAATATATACCTTAAACAAAATTTCAATCATTTTAAATTTATTTTTATAAAACCTTGGGATGTTACAGTATCCATATCGTGTTACCCTGGAATAGGGATAGACAAATGAGGGTCTACTGCTAACCATGATCAGAACACGGGACCTTTCACAAATGTCTCCTGTGATCTTTAGGGACGTTGGCCTGAAACGGTAGGTGAGGTGAGGCGGCATGACACCAGGCTATGAAGGTGATCCCTTCGGATGTGGAAGAGGATTATGATATAAAAAATGGGCTCATGAGCGTGTACATGGAACGAGGGGAATGTCCCAAAAAAATCCCACATGTCGGGTTCTTTGTTAGAATGCATCTGAGTACAACAATGAGACGCATCAGATAGAGGGAGTCGAGTCCCATCCCAAGGACTAGGGTCTTGGGGTCGCACGCATTCAACTTAAGGTCCTTTGTAGGAACATTTAAGGGGGATTGATTTAATGTAATGTGCATAAGGTGGAAAAATATCCAAACATGATGCACAACTCCCATAGGGAGATCTTAGTTTTGGGTCATAGAACTTGGACCACACTGGGAAAAGATATAGGAATCACATGGTGCGACTATTGAAAAACCCGAAATAAATGAGAACCAAAGAGGTACTCGCCACACCACATGTTCCCAGATGTGTTTGGGAAAAGGGGAGGAAAAATAAAGGACAATATTTTTGGATTACTAGGGCTGGACCCAGAGACAAAAATGCCTGGGCATTCCAACGTATCACATGAGGATGGGAATCAAGCCATACATAGTTTTCGAAGATGTCGTTCAATTTAACGTCTTGCGAAAAGGACATGGAGTGGTTTTAGTTTATGGTCATATATCTGAGACCATGGATGGTTGGAAATGAGGGAGACACATGGTGTGGAAATTATAAATCCCGACATGAATGGGAACTTGGGGTCCCTATGACAATGTGTTCCTTGGGAAGGTTTTAGGTCGAGGGACTGAAAATGAACGTTTTTCAGGGCCCAAGGCAAAGTGCACGGGCATTTCTAAAAACACCATAAGGATGAGGATCAATCCACACATAGTTCTTAAGATGGTACGGTGGGATACGAGTTCCAGGTATAATAAGGTTTTCTGGGTCGGGCCCATACACAAAAAGAAGCTATATTTGATAGATCGTGTTTGTCCTTTAGGATGAATGTGTGTTTTTGTGTTGTTTTTTTATGTAGTGATGGACCTAGGATAAAAATTACATGCATCACCATGAAAATCCAGCCATGTTAAGGAATTGACCAATGGTATGGTGCATGGCCAATACCAAACATGATGCCTCGTCGAGTGAGGATTTCATGGTGTAGCACCATTTTTCATCATGCGACCAAGATGTTAATGTCACAGTTTAGGGTCATGTGATAGGACCAACTATGAATTTTTAATGTCATGCAGGATAGATGAAATATTTTAAAGTCATGTGGGACTAACCAACATAGATTAAAGTCATATGAGGTCAAGGTCCACACCATACTTTGCACAATTCCGAGAATGAATCCTCTGGCTGAGGGGCCATAAATGGTTAGAAGATATGGGGCAAGAGAAACTAGCTCCCAATTGAGCTGGACCCGAAGACGAGTTGTCTGGGTACTTCAACGTATCCCATGAGAATGTGAATCAAGACACATGTAGTTCTTTAAGGTGCCTTTTAACGTTTTGTGGAACTACATACAGTTTAATGTCATGTGGGACAAGAAGTAGTGGGGATAACAACAAGAAACCGGCGTACATGGTGCGGCTAATGAAAACCGAACAAGAATGAGGACATAAGCCCATACCATGGCACGTAGTCCCATAAAATATAAATCCACAAGGGAAGAATAGAAGAGATACATTAGAGGAACTCAATATGGGCCTAATGACAAGATATCTAGGAATTCTTACGTATCCCATGGGAATGGGAATCAAGTTGTACGTAGTTGTAAAAGAGATCGTAGTTTATGGTCTTAGAGCAAGGACCATAGAGGAGAAAAAAAAATTCCAATTAAGTGCAGACCTCAACCCAATCCCTAGGCACACGTGAGTCAAATTCAGTGTGGGAAACAAAGGCAGAAGTGGTTTTTTGCAATACCCGGAATGCACTTCAATGGGAAATCGGTGAGGAATACCAAATGATGCCTTTACTGTGGTTTTTTGTCCTCTTAACGTGAAATTGCGCACTGAGGGATAGTTCCAGGAGTGTCAAAATTATATTTGGACATGATGAGGAGGAGAAGGATGTGAATCATATAACCAACATTCAAGGCTTTAAGGGTCTGGCATGACAATGGATGATATCTATTGATCGTTTTCGAAACACAGCATCCATGTTGTGTTAGCCCGGAATGGGAACAAAAAATGACCATCGAACACTGACCATTTTTGCAATGTGGGACTTGTATCAATTGGTTTCTCGGATCCCTTGAGGATGTTGGCCCGTAATGGTAGGAGGTCCCTTGGGTCGAGCATCCATGCCATTTGGGGTCCCTTTAGATGAGAATGGTGATGGAATCCCTATTGAAGGGGATCAAGAAGCCTGAGAACTGGGTGAAATCATGTTCGGGAAGAATCCAATATTCCAGGTACTAAACTAGAGTACCCTTGGGCACATTGTTAAATCACCAAAGAGGATCGAGGGGCTCATCTTGAGAGAGGCCAATTTGAAAAGATGAGTATAGAACAAGGGGATGAAGAACCCTCGAGAAAAGTAGGTAAATGATGTGGCTGTTACAAAAACCGATGTGAATGTGGACATAATCCCATACCACACCATATACTCCTCTCCATAGTGGAATGTAGAACAAGGGTCCAATATGAGGCTGTCCTAGAAGACTAAACATCCAAGTGGTCCTACGTATCCCCTAAGGTTGGGAATCAAGCCATACATAGTTCTAGAAGGGATAATGATTGGGGTTGGATACCCCAACGAGGGGGGGGGGGGGGTGTATGACACGACTAGTAACCCAACTTTAATGAGGATGTAATCCCATACCACACCATACAACCCCATGTGATAACTTGGGCCAGACACCCAAGAAGGATGAGGGACCTAAGGTTGGGCATTCTTGCCAAATATTTTCATATGACCTCTTATGCTGGTGTTGCCTCCTCATAGATCATAAGACCATGTGAGCAAGGCTCGGTGTGGGAAACAAGTAGAATTACTTGGCTCTTCCCATTATATAAGGGTCAGATATCTGGCATCTCCTGAGGGAGACCACAGCTTGAAAGTGCGGTGGGGCAGGATGAACCACTACACTCACTATTTTGTACTTATGGGGGTTGCGATAACGAAAAAAAGTAGCTTTTGACCATGTTTGAAACCCAGTGTCCATATCGTGTGACTTGGAATGGGAACAACAAATGAGGATCGACTGTTGGCCGTATTCACAATGTGGGACTTGTATCAATTGGTTGCTCGATTTCCTCGTGGACGTTGGGCCGAGATTGTTGGTGGGCCCTTGGGCTGAGCCTCCATGTCATTCGTGGGTCCTTTCAGACATGAAAGATGATGGAGTCCCATGTAAAGTGTGTGAGTGAATCATAAGTGTGCCTGTACATTTCATCATCATGAAGGATGCTGAAAGAGGTGGAGGTCTCTGGGGAATGGGACACACGGCAGGTCTATGATGAACTCAATGTGGATTAAGGAAAAATCTTGTGCCACACCATATGCTTTGACTAAAGGGGAGACTCCAGATTATGGGATATGAAAGTAGAAAAAATTTCTAGGTATTCCTACGTATCCCATGTGGATGGGAATCGATCCGTACGTAGTTCTTGAAGGCCATACTGTTTTTCGTGGTGCAGTGGGGGCATGGGAGAATAGAAGAATGAAGAGGAAGAAAAAAGTGCAGTCATTGCAATTCTGACATGAGTGGGGCCAAGGAAGCCTTCACTACAATATGTAGGGACCCTCTAAGAGAACTACACCCAAGGTGTGTAGTCAATTTGAAGAGTTTGGGGCTAGACTCAAGACGAGGCATCTAAGCATTCCTACTTATCCCATGCGGATGGAAATAAAGCCTTACATAGTTCGTATGGGTGTAGTTTAGTTTCTTATGGGACGATATACAATTTACCATCATGTGGGATGTATTAGTTTAAGGTCTTGTAGTACCCAATATAGTGGAAGGTCATGTGGGACCTAAATAGTTTACGGTCATGCGGGACCCGACCGTTTAGGGTCATGCATGACTGAATACAGTTTAAGGTTGTGTGGGGACTAAACAGTTTATGGTCATGCGGGACCCTGCAATTTAGGGTTGTGCAGGACCAAATATAGTTGAAGGTCATGTGGGACCTAAATAGTTTAAGGTCATGCAGGACCCAGCAGTTTAGGGTCATGCATGACTAATAGGATCAGTCGATGTATTGCTTGAGGAACTTGGAATTAGTGGGAGGAGTTATATTCTCACCATCCTTGGTTTCAAAGGAGTATGCACCATTGGGATAGAACATGTGGACTACGTATGGTCTTTCCCATTTGGGCCCCAACTTGGGTGGTTTCCTACCGTGTATCATTGGTGTCCTGAGGGGAAATAACATGTCACCTTGCAAGAAGTAACTGAGGCGAAATTTCTTGTTGAAAGCTCAAACCATATTGTTTTGATGCCTTTCCAGATTGTGCATGGAATGAAGCCTATTCTCGACAAGTGATTCCAATTCATCCCAATGAATTTCAGATACTTTTTCTAGTGCCTTCTGATCGTAGACCACAGTGCGTAATGAAGGCAACTGAATCTTGAAAGGCATGACAGCCTCTACCCTGTACACCAGGGAGTATGGGGTCACCTGGGTGGAATTACGAGTCATCGTCTGATAATCCCAGAGGGCATTGGGGAGCATGTTTAGCCAACTCTTCTAGTTCTGACCAACCATTTTTTACAAAATGATAGAGATGGTTTTGAGGAACAGCTCAACCTACCCATTTGCTTGCACGTGGTAACAGGAGGTATGGTTAGACTATATTTCGTACTTGGCATACAACTTCTTAAACTCAGCTGCTCGAGAGTTGGTGCCATTATTGTTAAGGATGTCATGAGGGACTCCAAACCGTTAGATGATATTGGAGCTCACGAATTTGACGATAGAATGGTCCTGGACCTCCCTGACTAGGACTACCTCTGTCCACTTGGAAAATAAATCTCTAGCGGTCAGGATGAATCGACACTAGCGAGCTGTTGCTGGTGGATATGGTCCCACGACATCCAGTCCCCAGACAACAAAGTGCCAAGAGGACTTGGTAGTGTGAAGAGGCTCTGGTGGCCGATACATGAAGTTGTCATGAACTTAGAATGCATGACATCTCTTTGCAATCTCAATGCAATCATGGATCATGGTGGGCCAAAAGTACCCCAGTCTCTAGATCTAGGGAGATAGCTTCGACATGGTCTGATGAGACTTGCAAGAACTAGTGTGAACCTCCTGCATGACTTGAGATATCTTGACTCCATGTATGCTACGAAGGAGAACACCAACAAACTCACACTTTTAGATGATATTCTCTATAATGGGGCCATTCTAGAGGGTAGAATGTAGTGCACGGTGTCAGATTCACTCATTTTCGGCCCGATAAGTTAGGAGGTAACCATTTTAGAGATACTAGATAAAGGGGGCTCTCCAATCGGGAGTCAGTTCAAACACTGCATCTGAGGGACTTGGGAATTCAGAAGTGGAGGCTTCAACGGAAAGATAGATCACATGTAGGCTGTCGTCATCACCTGGGGTAACAGGATAAATGACTCTCCGATGTGCCAGGTGGATATCATATCATCATGCTCAGGTTCTGCAAGTGATGCAGCCAGGCCAGCCAAGGGGTCTACTCAACCGTTCTGAGATTTAGGGACATGAGTAACATCCAGCTGAGATGTGAAATGGGCCATTAGTTGGAGAGTGCACTCCAACAACGACATGATCTTCGGTTTTCTGATGATGTAGTCACCATTGAACTGCTTGATGACTTGTTTGTAATCCTTTTTCACATGAAAATGGGGAACATCAATCTCAATGGCAAGCTCGAGGAAAGATATAATAGCCAGATACACTACCTAATTTTTGGTTCAGCATAATGAAAAAAGGAACGAGTACAGAAAAATAATTGTCCTATGGTAATAAAGACGATACCCAATCCTACCCTTTTGAGACTCGGATCATTGAGCCTCCTGCTGGTGGGACTCCAGGAAGCACCATTGATGTGCATCTTCCAGCACGGCATGGCATGATCAACTGAGAGGATTGCATCATCAGGAAAATAGAGATCCATGGACTAGTCAGTAGGAGCTGGATGATTGGCAAGGAAGTCTGCCAAGGCATTCCCCTTAATAACATTTTAAGGGATAAACCGAATATCAAACTACTAAAGAATCACTGCCCACTGAGCTAAACATCCTGTAAATATGGAGCAGTTCAAAATGTAAATCAGTGGTTTGACCCGAGACACTAGCTATACCTTATTATGATGCAAGTAATGTCGCAATTTCTATACTGCGAATACGAGTGCAAGACAGCACTTTTCGGTGGGGGTGTATCTATTCTCTATACAGATGAGCACACGACTAAGGTAGTAAAGGAATATTTCACTCCCCTCAGTGTTCTTCTAGGTGAGAAGGGTGCCAATAGATCATTCCAGGGTGGTCACATAGAGGACAAATGGATTTTCGGGGATAGGTGGCATTACGATTAGAGGCTGGAGAAGATAGTTCTTGATTTCATCAAACGTGGTCTAGCACTCTTCATCCCATACGTAAGCGATTCCTTTCTTCATGAGCTGAGAAAAGGGCCTATATTTTTTTTGGCAAGATTCACAATGAAACAATGTATGTAGGATAAGTTTCCTTGAAAACCTCAAAGTTCCCGAATATTTCTTGGGGGATGAATATGGATGATGGGCTTGATCTTATAAGGGTAAATCTCAATACCCTAGTACATGAAAATAATTCCAAGGAACTTCCCTGAGGTTACCCCGAAGACACATTTCAATTGGTTCATCTTAAGGTGTTGAGAACAGAAGAAGCTGAACACATTGTCAAGGTCCTTGAGATGGTCCTATCACTTGTGAGATTTGTTGACCTGATCGTCCACATATAATTGCACTAATGTCCTGAGGATTGGCATGAATATGCAATATATGGCCCACTGATTGGGGCACATGCATTAATTAAGCTGAAGGGTATGGCCTGGTAACAAAACGTACCTTGTGGCAACCTAAAAGTTTTCGAATCCTTGTCCTCAGGATCCATTAAAATATGGTGATATATGGAGTAATCATCCATGAAGGAAATGGATTGGAACCTCATCATAACGCCGATCAACCACTCCATCACTGGGAGGGGAAAATCATCCTTCTGGAACTGACGGTTGGGATCTCATAAGATGATCAGACTCTGATATGCCCATTCTTCTTCTTGAATGGAACTATGTTGGATAGCCACATGGGGTACTAGACCTCCTTGATGAAGTTGGCCCTGATGAGCATTTCAACTTTGGCCTCGACCATGGCACCGTGAGAAGGGTGCATCTTTCTGGGTGGCTACTTGAAACCGCGATGATATTCCGTGAGACCGAGGTGATGGACGGCTACCTGAGGGTATAGTCATGGAGTCTCAACATAGCTCTAAGAAAATACATCACGATGTTGTATCAGGAAGTATATGTATCATTTATTCTCCTCGAGAGGCATGGAAGCACTGATCACAGTGGGTCTCAGATCTGACTCGCTACGGAGGTTCACCTGTACCAATTCATCAACCGTGGAGGAGACGACCTCTTTAATGGTGGGGGGAGAGTCCTCCAAATCCTCTTTTCACTTGTAGAGGAGGGATCCCCAGTGGGAGGAGCTTCCTATAGGTCAAAAAATCTTGATGAGAGGCTAGTACAAGCATGTGTGGCAATTGTCAATGAGTTAGGAGATCCCTGTACTGCCAAAACCATATGAATGGTGGTTGTCGACCCAATCCCATCTAGTCTTTGACCCAAGGGGCCACGCTTGATGATGTCAAAGTAGTAGTGGTGCGTCTTCTTGATCCAGTTGACTCCAGCCTGGAGAAATAGGAAAGTATGACATATCATCGTTGCCCTGGGATGGAAATATCGATACCATATGGGTGTAGGGGGCTCAGGGATCACCAAGGATTGATTCTTATAAGAATAAGTAGTGATCTCTCAATGTCTCTTGGACTTGAAAATATGCTTCCCCCCTGTTCCAGAGACAATAAATATTTTCCCTATATATGGGGGTGTGGCCTCCAATCGATGGATTGGGAAGATGTAGGCATCAACCAGACCTACCCTGGGGTCAGTTGCAACCACAGCATGGTCAACCTCACTGGCCCGAATCTTCATTTGTTTGTTCTTGTAATAGTCAAAATCCAGTTAGTGGCCTTCAGAAGAGGTAAAAGAAGACATGTTACCTCGCAGCATGCCCACTCGACCATTGAGTAAGTACTTGAGCCACTGGTGATACGATGATGGAACCAACATGTGCAGGTGGATCCATAGTCTTCCTATAAATGAATTGAACCCTGTGACTTGGGGACAACCACAAATTTTGTGCTGGAAACTAGGCCATCGAATTGGGTCTTCAAACAGATCATGCCAACTGGGGTCTTCTCTATACTATCGTATCCCTACATCTTTAGGTTGGATGGTGTCAATTCATCTTCTAAATACCCCAGCTTCCATAGTGTTTGTGTCAGGATAAGGTTTATCCCGGAGCCAGTTTCAACAAGACAACGACAAACCTCCACACCATTGAATTGGATGGTGATGTAAAGTGGGAGAATGTTCACCTATATGGGAGAACCTTCATCTTCTCCAGAGAATGAGATAATTTATTGGCATTCATCATTCTCTATCTCTTTTTCATGAAAGGCCTCTACAGTCGCTACCTCTGTCTCAAACTGGAGTGGGATTCATAAAGCCTCAGTGAGGACCTCACACATATCTACCAAAAGATGAAAGGCCTCAAGGATGGAAATCCTTGATCGGATGCTGGAAAGGTTATTTATAACATCATACATCTATGCCAGGCATGAACTTCTTCTTGCAGGAGGTCGCTCTATGATAGGCGGTATGATGAACCCTACTAGCTGGGCCATCAGCTGACTGGTGATGGGCATATCCCACTAATCAATAGTCGAAGCCTACAGAGTGGTTACATAATGATGACTAGACAATTAATACTAGTCTGTAGAATGGCATGGATGGTCGTTGCATGGTCGAGGTGGCTCTTCCTGATCCAGTAGCATAAACAGGGGTGAAGGTGAGCTTGATGACACCAGATGAGGGGGTTGTTCATGCGGAGCTCATTGATGGACAGACTTCAGGTCTCAGTGGCGTACATGTCCTAGCTGGATGTTCTGACTGATGTGCCTTGATGAAACTTATGGGCGCGACTCCACTAGCATTGGCGTCGGCTGGGGACGTTAGGTAGATCCTCCTGGCGCTCCCCGTCGTCGGGAGTCATGTAGGGGTTTACCAACTCTACGGTGTTAACTGAAGCATACACTTGACTGTCACTCAAAGAGTCTTCCACTATTTGGTGGATCCTGGGAGGAATCATTATCTCCGGAGTCATGATGTCGCGGAAAGTACAAGAAGACGATGTCTTTGTCGGGGTGCATTAATTTCCCTTGCACCGCTGATGCTTGCTCTTCTGGGAAGAGGATGGTTGGGACGACGATGCAGAAGTAGTTGGTGCGGATTCCGAAGGCTCCAGTTGATTCAGGAATGCATGGATGAAACCATGGGCATGTGAGACCATTTTGTGAGACATCCAGTCATCATACTTCAGGGACCATTGGTTAGAAACCTTATTCCACTCTCCCTCGATGTCGCGGATACTGTCTGGTCTTACGACAACGCATGCCACATCTGCCGGGGCCGATCCTAACCTGACTATATTTTTATCAACCTAATCATGAATCCAGTATTTGGACACATAGAACTGCTTGAGAGTGTGCACTAGGATCCGGTGATAGGGCGGTATTTGGGGTGATCAGTGAGGTTCTCCTCTTTTGGACTTATGCACTCATGCAAATTCATAATCCCCTATTCCACGACACATCAAAAATATCTAGGAATCTGATTCACATTAAATGAGTATGTTCAGTTTCTTATATCTGGAAAAGGGGAATTGGGGACTATCCATGAAGAGGGGTTGGAGGATCCTGTTGAAGAGGTGGAGCCTGGTTTCCCTGACTGGGTGGTGGTTGTGCATTGCACGAGGGCACCATCCGATTCTAATGTGGTTGCTGCTAGGATGGAGGCTACACCTGTGGTGGCGAGCCTCCTTGAGGATGTAGAGGCGACTCCATTGGTAATGATTCCAACTGTCTGGGGGCCTCTATATGGGATGTCCTGGTGAGTTTGGCTCTGGGAGTCCTCCTTGTGGGAATTACAGGGGCAACAGATGTACTTGGCTAGCCCATTGAAGGGATTTCTGTAGGCTCTAGCCCTTATCAGTGATGTCTCGAAATCCTACAGTTTATTTTTGGGTGATCTGAGAGGTAACAAATTCTGTCTTTTCATTTCCAAAATACAACATCAGTAATTGTTCCTAAGTCAGTTGCATGTCAAGAGTGTATATAATCCCTTCCCACCAGGTGATAAAGTCAGCGACATGCTCATCAGGCATCTATTTTCAATTTAAGAGGTCTGTGATGTTTATTTTCCATGTGGTGGAGCTGAACTGGTAATGTAATTTTCTATAGAGGTTATCCTAACTGGTTACCAATCCGATGGGGAGCTGGTTTTACCAAACAAACATAGGCCCCTCCAATGTCTGCAAAAAACATGAGAGCTTGGCGGCCTCCTGCTGCGCTGAAGTCCCTAACATAGGCCCACACCTTGAGTCGAAGTGGGCCGGATGCTGTGGCGAGTCCCCTGTCGCATTGAAAGGGTAAAAGGTGGGATTCCCAAAACCCGGAGGTGTCGGCATATCATCCACCCATGCTGGATATGGATTTCCATCAGCTGGGAGTGCCACTTGTCGCATTTCTAGCATCTCAAGGTGGGAAATGAGTGCCGCCATTGGATAATCTGGGTAGGGGTCCCTATCATGATGGTGATCCCTAACCACGAGTGTGTTGGAAGGTTCCTTAACATGTTAAGGTGGCCCAGCAGCTCGTGGAGCGGCTGGTGGAGCGACCTACGAGGCAGCTGGGGGAACCCGAGCTAGGTTCCTTGGATTGTCGCGCCATTCGGGAGGGTTTGGTGAAACATACCATGACCTCTTACCATATGTTCTGGCCCCAACCCTGTCTGTGGGGGTAGGATGGTCTGGGTCACCTGGAGGCAGCTCACCAGGATGGCCGTAGTCTGGTCTTCGCTATTTAGCATGTTCAGTGAGGAGGTTATCAAATGACATATTCTATTCTGAAAGTTGTTGGGGCAACACAGCCTCATCAGGGTCATCCTCTATATTCTTCACTGAGGCGGATGAGTAAGAGTGTTTGACAGATCTGAGGAACTCTTTACCCTTGTCGTTATTTTGGATAAGGACCAATTCCTCAGTTGGCACGAGGAGACCCAACAGATTGTTATGCAGGCGACTAAATCTTCCTGATGGATCCATTAGTGGAAGCATGTCCTCAGAAGGAATGTCCCTTTCAAGACGCTCCAGCTCGTTCTCCTCATCCAATATGTCTGCCATGTTGACTATGAACCTTCCTGGGGGCATGTCCCCAATATTGCCTAGTGAGTCACGATGTCATTGCATAAGACTAAAGAGGAGGGAATCATATTTCCCCCAACCACAGATTCACACGTGGCGGAAGCCTACTTGATAACCTTGCGGAGTACCTTGAACCTCTGAACGCATTGCTGTTGGTGGGCCTTACGACGACCTGGAAACTAAAGGTGCTATTCCACAGGGAGTATGGCCTAATCAACTAGACTACATTGCTCACCAATTTCATTAAAAAACACTAGGTTCCTATTATAAACCACTTGCTGATGACAAAGGTGGAAGTTTATTACCCAGAGGGTTTGGTGGAAACACTAAACTTCCACTTCGGTGAGGGATTCCGGCATGAAGAAATTCAACACTACTGCAGACCAGAATATCCTAGGGAAGTGGTTCGCTACGAGGATATTCCATAAGATCCTTAGATTGTATTCAGTGTTTGACCTTCATCACCCCACTCGTCAACCAGAGGCGACTAAGGAACTAGGAGCAGTACTAAGACATACCATTTGGATGACAGGATGTACGATTTGAAATACGGCGAACGGACTGACGGGTGCCAAATCTCTGGTTTTCCTCCGAATATTGTAGAGACCTAGCTACTATGTTGAAATAAGATGGGTTGACAGCTATAGATCTGGATGTAGGGGCTAGGGTTATTGGAGATAGGCCGCGCTACTGCCCGCCCATCATTGGTCCCCAGAACAGCTCTCGATGATCTCTTGTCGAGGTAGAGAGTGCTTCTGGTGAAGATGGGGTTGATTGCACAACCGTAACCTGCGGGGTTGCCAGATTTTCATCATCATGAATATACCTTCATAGGGAGGCACGAATCCCATGGAAATCACATTCCTATAGTACTAGGTTGATGTGCCTCATTTCCACCCCAACCCTTGACTCGGATGAGCGAGGGGAGGGTTCCCGAGATGAGTCGTATTCTGCTTCGGAATATGAGAAGGGGAAAGGTGTGATCTATATCTAAACCTTCCCCAAATCCATATTACGGCGGAAAAAAACCACCTTCATTCCCCTGGATGGCTCTTCAATCCAGGGTAGATTTATGGCATGAGGAGGTCCTTTGGCCATTCTAGCACTCGGGCAGGGAGGAATTCCACCCAAGAAAGTCAGGGTATGTGGAGCACCGGGGAATATATCAAAAGGAATATGGGGAGTACCTCTTTGGTAAGTTCTAGAGTGGGTAGGACCTTTCTCGAGCTGATAGGAGCATGGGTAGGACCTCCATGTTTACTTCCTCTAGTAAAATCAGTGCGGGGAAGGTCCTCATACCGGTCAAACTAAACACTAGTAGAACCTCCATATTGTGGGTTGATAAAGTGAGGTTGTCCTTTTATTCTCTAGTCACTGAGGTGGGAAGGACCTTTTCCAGCAGCTATGAAGACTTGGGGAGTTCCCCCACATTTAAGAGTGACCGGATGTGCAACGTCGCCATACCAACGGTCTGTGGTGGGAGGAATGACCCCATATCTGGTGTAGGGGTCATGTAAGAGACTTCCTTGCTGAGCATCACTTCCGTGGGGAGGACCCTCATTTAGATAAAAGGTGGCACTTGACAGACCTCCATGCCAAGCTTGGAAGTGGGGAAGATCCGCGATCTCCATGGTAATGGTACGGAAAGGACCTCTGTACTAGGAGGCATCGCTGCGAGTTATTATGCGATGTCCATTTCTTATATCGGTGACCAAGAGAATTGACCCATTCTGTCTGTGGGGTGGTTAGGGCCTCTATCCTGGTCATGCGTACAAATGACCCTATTCATCATACACATGGAGTTCATGGTATGCGTCAGTGGTGGCTTGGGCCATAGTAGCTGCTGAAGTTGACGCACCTCGGTGGGTGTCCTCTTCGGCTTGCACCCATCACTGGCATTGGGTCAAATGGACTGGAGCCGGTGGTGCTGGTGCGTGGATTACCTACTCCTCGGCCAGTAAGACTGTGCAGTGTTCCTGACGTAGCCTGGTGGGAGCCCTCACTGGGAGCCCCTGGAATGGGACTCTGACCGGGCTGGCCCAGACATCCTCTACCTCATCAGCGTAGGGTAGGGATTCGTCGAAGCATTCTGGGGACAGGCTCCCGAAACGGTTATAAGTTTTGGTGGGGAGTAGTGGATCTATGCATGGCCCTTGTGGGAGGCATTGAAGATGAGGCGTAGACACCTCTAAATCTAGGTAGGTAGTATCCCAAGTCGGGATAATAGCCTTCTCCTCGTACAGACGTATGTGGTCCTTGATAACCAGTCGTTGGATGACCTAGGATGGGGAGATGGGGCTTGGACACCCCATAACTAAGGGTGTAGAGGACTTTGTGGAAGAGGTGGCGCCTCGTGGGACTGTTGTGTTGGTACTGCCCCTGCCCATGCATGGGTGGGCAGGCGGTGATCGAGTTCCAGATGCAACAACCTTATTTCTAGAAGTAGGGAGATTAACTCATCATTGATGAAGTGAAAAGGAATCAATGACATATGCCCTAGCGTCATCCCATATTTCGTGGCTGGTAATATGGATCCACATTGACAATGTCGTAGACCAAGATGTCAAACGTTCTAATGGCCGCAATTTTGTTGAGTTTCACCCCATTCCCATAATTTTCTTAGAGGGACCCAACACCAGATACTTGGATTTTGTGACATGCTAATCCACTGATGTCTCGAACGATACTAATCTCCATATTGAGGAGACCATGTTTAATTAGTGTTCACCATTTCTGTTTCTGACGCATTCCTCAGGGTGAGCGTGTCCATCTGATTTGGGGGGATGGATGTGCTGTTTTTTCCCAGCATTCCCACATTCCAAAGGTGGGAGGAATATGTTCCTTGTTTAGGGACACCATCTACTTAATTGAAAAGGGATGATGGGATGTTGGTTCTTCATTTTGGGGATTCATCCTCTAAACTCGTCTCCTAGCCCGGGTTTTCCTTATAGACTTAAGAAGTTGTTCTAAAAACTCTTCCTAGCACCATATCTTCATGAACTCTAGTTAATAACACTTCTCTTGTCAGGACATTCCATAGTTTCCATTTTGAGCAGCCACCTTCGGTCAGGTGAGTAGTCACGTTGGACATCACTGGCATGTCTGGACATTGTAACACTAGCGCGTCTGGGGTTCTTCCCCTTTTTATAGGGCTTCTTGAGGGCGCAAATTCCCAAGGAATCCTGCGTCGAATTCAAGGAATTATATGCCATAGGCATGTCTCAGAGGTTTTCCACAGCTTCCAAGGTTTAACATAGGGCATGCCGCAAGTTTAACGTCCATTGGAGATGGATCAGACTAATTAGATCACTGATTAGAGTGGATCATATGGGTTCAACCTCCGGATGGAACACCGATGTTGGGGCTAAGGTGTGGTTAGCTTTTTAATTCTTGTTAAGGAGAATGTTGAATTAGGTGGAATGATCCCATCGGGATGTGGTGGCACGGGTAAGAATCATCATGGATGGTGGTGTGTTGAGTGATGTGGATAGAGAATGGGATGGAACCACCATGAGATTTATGATGATTTTGGGCTTGATCCTCGAAGAGGCTTTCTACGTATCCCCATGGCATGGAATCAAAGTCCACATAGTTCATCCGATAACGGCTTACTTCTGTTTATAGGATTCAATAGCTTACCACTAGATGGGGTCACAACAGCTTACCACTAGGTCGGGATGTCAATGGCTTACCGCTAAATGGGGTCACAATTGCTTACCGTTGGATGGGGATGAACCTCAGGGACGCTTCATAGGTACCTTATCTAGGAGATAAGGATCAAACCGGCATAATTCCTATGGGATGGGGGTCGGTGAAATGACATTGAGGAGGACCTGGGGCCCAGAAATATGGTGGTCTTGAACCTCGTGGAAGCTTCCTGCATTCTTTTCCTTGGCAAGGATCAAAGTCCGCATATTTCGTTTGGTGTTTGGCGAACTGAAGTGAATGGGGTCAGAATGACCGGTAGTTGGGCTTCAACCTCATAGAGGCTTCCTACATACCATGTCTTGACAAGGATGAAAGTCCACGTAGTTTGGATGGTGTGAGAATTTACATGAAGGGGGTCAGAACCAATGGGGTGTTGGGATTGAACCTCAGGGAGGCTTCTTACAGACCATGCCTTGGCAAGGATCAATGTCTGTATAGTATGGAAGGGTTTGGTTGAACCGACATGAAGGGGGTAAGAGTGATCGATGGTTGTTGGGATTGAACCTCATGGAGGCTTTCTACGTACCTTTCCTTGGTAGGGATCAATGTTTTTGTAGTTCGCAAGGGATTGGGAGAACTAACGTGAAGCGAGTCGGAGCGACCAATGGTTGTTGGGCATGAACCTTAGGAAGTCTTCTACGTACCATGCCATGGCAAGGATCAACGTTTGCATAGTTAGGAAGGGTTGTGTGTTGCTTACACTCTAGGATTCCTGGTGGATGATGTGATGTTTGATGCTTACTCTAAGCCCACGTGAGTCAAGCTTAGTGTGCGAAACAAGAGGCATCAAAGACCTAACGATCTCATCGTGAAATCTATGTCTGTGGGAAGTGGAGTGGGGCATACACATGGTTTGCAGCCCAAATAGGAAATAGGGGCTTACGTGTGGTTAGCATCTCAAAGAGGAAACATGGGCATACGTGTGGTTATCATCCCACTGTGATCAAGATTTGGACTTACTCCGTGAAGGAGGGCCAATGGCGATAAAGCCCAACGGGAGAGGTATTTGACACCGATGAAAGGAGGGGAAAGGATGTTCCCACATGTAATGAAAGCTAGGGGATCACACCAAGGTGGTAGCCATTTCCCCACAGACAGACACTACTCTGATGAAGAGGATATCATTCCATGTGAGAATGATCTCACTCCCATGGAGACCGGTGGGTGTAGAGAATGTTCGAGATAGGGTTCCCTGCGTGCAAGGAATGGGGTGAGGTCACAATTTAATGTCATGTGCTGAGGACGATGGCTCTTAGAAGTTTACGTCTAACAGGTCGGACAATGTTGGGTTCATATCTCACCCATGGGACTTACATAACCGTTGCCATCTTCACCTTCGTGGAGAGAAGGGACAGGCAACACATTGGCTTGGGGATGTTATGGAGCGAACCATTGGGGGGTCCATGTTAGTGTGTCTATGCGGAGAATCAATAACTATTAGTGTGCCGATGCAAAGGAGCATGAGGCAAAGAAACACAATGAGAAGTGTTGTCCAAGGGACCTTAAAACTGATGTGTGCACACCTGAAGGGCCGTATAGGAAAACGAGTTGCAGAGAAAAGTGGATCATGGGTAGAATCCTTGTGAAGATCTAGTGACCCATGATGTGGAGGGTCTTCATGAAGGGATTTTCTTTGTAAAGAAAAGTCACCTAGTCTTGGGATAGGGCATAAGTGCATATTGAAGGAGCTTCGTGAAGTGGAATGACATTGGCGCAACAATGCCTCGTAAAGCAGAGGTTCCTCATGACGCAGATCATTGTGAAGTAACGTGCTTCGTGATGCATAGTGACTAGGCCTTGGCTCTTGGGTTACATGGGAATGGAGGGTGTCTGACAAAGCGTAAGTGCTCCGTGAAGACCAGAGTCCCCTTAGGGATTTCTATCCTTCGCAAAGGCTTGTGTGCTTTGCGATAGGCATCCATATCAGAAGCGGTGATCAATTAAGGACAATGGGGAGGTACATTGTGGTGAAAAATCACCTGGACGAGCTCATGGATTTCAGAATAGGAAGTGACTCATGATTTGGGATATAGGAAGGAGAAAGGATGGAGGATCTATCCTTCGGGCTTTAGGGGAGCCTGGTATTTATAGGAAAAGGTTCCACAAATTATGTCTCGCTCGACGCGAAGCCGAAACATTCCTCATGGCGGGTCGTGAATGTCAAAGGGGTTCACGGAGAAATCCTAACTCCTTTCTTCGCGGCAGTTCACAAAATTCAAAGGGGTTCGTAGAGACGTGTCGCCTTCTTGCTTCACGGTGGGTCACGAACGTCAAAAGGTTTCACGGAGCCGTCCCGCCTCCTTACTTTGCGGCGGGTCATGAACATCAAAGTGGTTCACAGAGCCATCATGTATCCTTGCTTTGGGGTGGGTCACGAACATCAATGTGGTTCGTGGAGTTGTACCACCTCCTTGCTTCATGGTGGGCCACGAAGGGGACCTCTGGTGCCGGTTACCGGGCTCCAGGGGCTTTGCGATCTGGATTCGCGAGGTCGTCCCTAATGCTTTCAGGATGTTATGTTCACCTCCAATTTTGGAGTCAATAATCATTTCTCCAAACATCTACCATATTGGAAAATATGTCAACAGATTATACTTCCAGATTATGTGATGATTCATTTTGTGATACATTGGTTCCTTTGGGAGTCCAAAACAACTATATAATGTTATAGGGTCATTAATTCTATGTACCACATAAATATCATTCTGAAATATACAAAACAAAACTACATATTTGGACGTATAAAAGGATTATTTTTACACAGACTACATTGTAAAACCAATAACAAATAGAATCCTTGAACATTTATATATCACAGCTTCATCATTGAGACTATAGATATATCATGACTAAAATGTTATATTATATTAATATGTTGGAAATCTAGAATTAGTATAACAAATTTGGACTAGATCCCCATATATACCAATTCTCTTGATTGAATACATAGTGATTCTATAATTCTTATGGATAACATTAATATAATACAACTATTATTTACCTGGATCAATTTGATATCTCTATAACATGATCAACGCAAAATAAACAAAACTCTATTACATAACATTAAATACATGATTGACCCTATAAAAAATATAATGGGTTATTACTCATTCCGAAGTTCTCATCTAATATTATAGTAAATATTTTCATTGAATGTTGTTTAACATGTGACAATAAAATCAATCCTCTATTTGATTACTCCATAATAAATCTCATTTTTATCTAGGCCAATGCATGTACCTTGTCTTAGTCCAATCTTCCTCTTTGATCTATCAAAAATGATTATGTTCCCTTGAAGGAAGGATTATTCTCTTGGTACATCATGGAGAAACACTCGATTAAACATACTTAAATTACAGTAAGAGTAGTATTTCACTTCTATTATGTAATATGTAATCAATATATAATTCTAGGATAATGAATATATTCTCAATGAACCATCTGTAAACACAAGGATCAAAATCAATTTTTATGAAAAAAAATTATAATATTCTATCATAAAACAAAACAATTTGTGACCATGATGTTTGTTTCTGTCCATAATAGGTTCTATGAAAAATTAAACACTTTTTTAATTAAATGGAAGAAAAAACCATTATAGTTTAGTTGAATTTAAATCTTTATGGAGGCTCCCATTGAGGAAATATATTTTTACATCCATCTACCAAATTTCACATTAATTGTTAGATTATATAGAAAATAATATTTTGAAATTATTAATCATGGAAAATGGAGAAATGGTTTCTTTAGAGTCAATAAAATGACACTATTTAATCTCTCAGAAATTGTCCATTATTTATAGATATTTACATTACCTTTAATTTATATTGAATATAAATTTTCAACAAATTAGAATTATTTTAACATGAATATTGTATTGAATTGATAATTCATTCTAATATGTGGAATACATCTCCAAAATCATGTTCTCATTCCATATTACATCTTCTGAGCCCTCTACATCCTCTGTGTAGGAGATATGTTCATTATTTTCAATAAATAATGACTCAAAATTATTTGTGACAATAAAATCGTATCATTCGGTTTCTCTTAACTATTTATAACTTTTATATAGTAACTGTGAATTATAAACTTGTCCTTTTATTAAGACCCATGTAATCAATTATTATAATAACTCAGGTTTATATGAATCAAATTCATCAAAGTTAATATTTATTTCATTATCCATCTAGCATAAATTCTCTATCTCCACAAATATTGCTTTATATTTGACCATATTATTATTTTTAGATGGTTATTATAGATAATATCTCTTGGATTCCTTCAGATAACCTAACAATACATACGTCATGCCCTTGGGTGCATGTTGATTTCCAAAGGAAGCATTAAAAATTCATCTTTTCCATATACACATGTTGATGAAAAAACGGGGTTTCCACTACATAACATTATTGGAATATCAATTTCAACAGTTGTTGATATTTCATTTATTTTGTAGGTTGTGGTTGTTAATGTGTATCCCTAGATGTATAATGGATTATCTACCTGATTCATTATGTACCTCAACGTGTATAAAAATGAATAATTCCATATTTTACTAACAATATTCCACAATGGTGTAGTAGGAAGATTTATTTGAGCTAGAATTATTAACTACCATTAAATATTTATAAAATATTAGCTTATATATTTACCACCTAGATTGTATCAATGATTATATATTATCTTATCAAGATGATTCTAGAGTTTTTTTGAACTATATGAATATCATAATGGTTTTAGACATATACCTTATCAAGTAGATATATAAAGATCTACAATGGTCTTTTATAAAGGTTATGAAGAATTAATATGTACCTATATATTCTATTGGAAATCTTCCAAAAAAATTAATTTTTACAAATCCATGAATATTTATAGACCATTCACCTTGTCCACCCAATATTGTTTTTTAATATAAACATTAGTACAAGACTAGAATTTTTGAAGTGGGAATATCACAAAATATTATAATTGGGAATCATTATAGAGTTTTTATAGATCCTTTTCATAGACATGATCAAGACGGTGATCCCATAACTGGAAGTATGTGGATATTAATCATTGCTTGTTTCTAATAATTGGATTTCATAATATAATATGAAATGATGGCTATTTAGTTGTTCAATTCCATAAAATTTTAATACTTGTAAAATATTAATTTTCTATTCCCAAATTAAAGAAATCAATCCATGTCATATATTAATTGTAAGAACTCATATTTTTAGTCATGTATGAATCCTTTAAATTTTGGTCTAATTTTTTTTATGGAACTAATATAGATTCCTAATGAGTTAGTGAATGTATTAGGGGTGTTTGTAGATTGTTTAAAGCCTGATGAACTGTTTTAGGGGTAAAAAATAATTTTTTACAGTTTGATTAAACTGTGCAGGTTAAACTTCATGGCCTGATTTAATTGTGTGGGGATGGACAGAGAGCATTAAGAAGGTCTGTGTTTCCCCCAACCGTACAATATGGGGCACACAAGCCTGTGAAAACTGTAGACTAAATTACAAATGAGTTTTCATAGTTTGAACATGGTTTCACTAATCATGTGGAATAAACTTGTATGTTCCCCTACCTTTAGTAGAATGTGCACATTCGGTAGATGTTTTTAAAACATTTTTGACCAATCCATCAAAATTACAATTTTCGTTGATTTTACTATTTTTCACATAAAAACCTATTTAAATCAAACCCTACTCTAATTTTTTTCTCTAGATAATAACCTCTTGTTTTTCCTATATTTGAATCCTAAAATCTATCTAAACACGAGTTAATATCAAAAATCTGTTTGAAGTATGATTTGACCACTAATAAAATCATTGGATCTTCATTGATGAGATATTGATTCCATTTTTAATAATTCTTCATTATTCTGTCTATCGATGGTTCTATTTAGATTCATCATAGTATTCTCCATGTTTAGGGACTATTTATTTATGAATATATTCCGTAATAAAAGACAATCTATATGATGAAACTAGACGATGAGAGTCGTACTAGTATGGGTCATGTGGTATATAACTCATCCTTCAAGTTTTGTCATTTTATAAATTGTCAATTGTTCACAACTATTTCATCAGTCATCACCTGTTTAATTAATATTCCTTCCATGTAGTCATTAGAACCATGTTCTAGGATCTATAGAATATATTTTATTCATAATTGATTTTTATGTCCCCAATGAAGTCCACCATAAGCAGGGTGTTTCCCTAGTAATGATTTTAGTATCATTTTAAGCCTATTAATTTCACTTTTCTGGTGAGATATTAATTAATATTGTTAACTGTATGTGTTTAATTAAATCAATGAATTGCTAAATGGAAGTTATAATGTATATTACTCACAGGAACAACCTATAAAAAGTTTGTTATCCTAATAAATCTATCAAAATGGAAATGTAATGTATATGGTATATATATGACTTAGACATATTGATATTAAAATAATTTAATGTGGTTCCTCACCCTTAACCCAACAATTTCAAGTTATGCAATGTTATAGGGATAATAAAGTAATTTAATATGAAATGACTTAAATGGTTGCATGACTGTTGGCCTTGTCACACTAATGAAAGGAATGCCCTAAACCAAATGATATTATTAAAAGATATAACTATTACATGGCCTTATTTTATAGAAATAATTGATTATAAGATTCCTTATTTTATATGTACCTTGAAATCATTATATAAGTGGTTGGAACTGATATATATTTTGATTTATCATGGGAATGCATTCAATGCTTTTTGATTCCATTCATATTAAAAGATATTGGTTTCCAATGATAAGATGCACCTATAAACCTGATCAAATTCAATTATTGGATTCATTGAATGAAACCATATGATCCATCATTTACTACTACATGATCTCTTAAATATAGTCCTTGGATCAAGCATGGTTTCCATAGACATGAGACAACTTGGTTTCATCCTTGGGTTTGGCCATTGATTATCTTGTTTAAAAAAGGATGTATTCCATGGACTTGATTAGAATCACACTATTTTGGAATGACCTAGAATATTATCCTTGGATTACAGTATTACCCCTAATACATGCTTTATTAACTTTTGAGTTTGTTAAATTTTATGTCTTAGTTTCCTTAGTTATCATATAGGATCATCATGATTATAAATAACTACCTGGTTTTTGTGTTCAAGTTCTAAAATTTATGGTCGTTAGGTCAGTTCTAGTTTTACATCTTGCATCTTAATTACATGAGTTAAAAATTAATTATTTAACTAAATGACAACATGTTTAAAAATCAATAGAGGGATGAAGAAGGTACATGACTATTTATATTATTATAGTACATTACTTATTATATGAATTCAGGTAGATATTTCTGATTAAAACAATGGTAATGTTGTTATAGAAACCATTACTGCTAAACTACAATGATTTATCGCACAAACTTTTGGTTTCTCCATTGGAAACCGACAAGACTGTTTTATATAGGAGTTGAGAAAGCATAGTCTATGGCTTCCATAATTTGATTTCATGATTTATTAGGATGGATATGGAAGCAGATGAATGAGTTGAGGATAAGTTTTCATTAGATAGTTTTTAGATACATTTTATGAATTTTTTATAGCATGAATTTTCTATTGTATTGTATCCATTTTTTCCAGCGTTAAAGATACATGACATATCATCATCCTATTTTGTATGTCATTATTAGATTTCTAGTTTTTTATTACACATGTCTACGTGTGATGTTCTAAATGATTATTTACAATACCTAAACTATTTTCTTATTATGATAACTATTCGATTTGATACACTCCAATAATGAGAGAATAGTCTCTCAACAGACATTCCCCTAGCCCACATCATAATTTGGAAGCCTATGGCATCTGGGGAGATGTTCTTGAGGACATGTGACAAACCTGGATAAGGGAGCCGTAATATGGCATACATGTCTCGGATGTCACAATGTGGTATGAGAGAAATTACTTTCCTGCATTACTAATTAGAGACAATAGATTATATATTAATAATTCTTGGAATTTTCTCATACGCCATTATTCGGCATCGCAAAGCCATGTTAGTGGTAAATGTCGAGTTTTTAAAATTTTAAAATTTTGTTGTTTTTCTTATTATTATTGATATAATATTACCATTTGGTGAGACATATGATATTAGGTGTTTCTTATTATTTTAATTAAATATCATATTTCATTATTCGCCCAATGATATAAGGGAAAAGAGAATTATTACCTATATCAACATAGGAACCTAGAATACACATGGCATTCATACTCCATTTCATATAGGTGAATTTCATTACATTTAATTTCTTGATATTATAGTGATTGTTGAGTGAGACATATTATATATATTCCTGTGATTTCCTTGGATATGGTTCAATGATTAATAGTTTCAATTCATGAGGTTTTATCAGTTCTCATGTGTTAGAATGGTTAATTTTCCAAGTTGAGCCATTAAAATGTAATTAAATGGGAGCCGATTCTATTGACAAAGTGCATTGGCCCTAATGCAATGAGAATTGCGATCCATTCTCTATAAACTAAGATATATAGAAATGAGAATATTTGAAATTTAAAATTGAAAATTTACTTATAAAGGAAAGTGGTTTCTAGTAAATGAATGGGAAAGGAATGGTTGACCATTCATCTAATGGAGACAATAAAACTAATAAATGATAACTAAGTAATATCATGCCTTATAAAAAGATATTTGGGGTAGAATTCAGTGGTTAGTGAGCTCTTTCATTCATTCATCTTTCACAAGCATTTCTATTTGTAACACCCAGAGATTTTATGAGATATATTCTTTTTAATTTCTTTTATATCTTCTATTGTACACTACACCAATATTATCTTGCACTATACGCAACACCGTATTAGCTTGCAGTATACGCAATACTATTCTTGGATCGTGTTACACACAATTTCAAGTTCGTTTGATAGTAGTTATTCTACACAACATTGAGTGTATATATATATATTAAATGTATAAATGAAATATGGTTGGATTCTATTATACGCAACGACAAATGTGTCTTGCACTACATGCAACCTTGACTTGGCTATCATTACACACAATCAAAACCTTCCTCGATAGAGTGTGTAGTACGCAATACCGGATCTCACTAAACAACGATATATTGTTATAATATTATGAACTAGCCATTATGAATAGTATTAACTACACATTGAATTTTATAACATTATTATTCATCTTACACATTTTCTAGAACATTGTATGAGAACAAAATAAATTTTTCGAGTAAAATTAGTATTTTTCAAAAAAATACAGTTTTGCTGCCTTTTGATGGAGCAACCACTTTAAATCTAGTTTTTGAAAATTTTATAAGATCAATTTGAAAAAATAAAATTCTTCCTTGGAATCAAGATATAAAAATTTAATTTTGATAAAAGTTTCATATTATTCTGATAACTTTCATATTTTAATGAATAGTAAAAACACGCTATATTTTAATTAAAAACAACTTTTTTCATCGTAATAATTTATATGGTTAGATTATCTGTTTAATTGGTTTTAAAGTGTAATTAGAATATATTTTTACCATTTAATCCAATGTTGGTCATTGGATTTAATTTCACTTTGAATTTGAACATAAACAAGTATCGATCTTTTGATAGTTATTGTTTCTTAAAAACAACGATATTTGTTTTGATAACAGGAAATAATTTTAAAATTAATTAATTTCACTTATATGTTTTGAATTTGGAAGAATAGACATCATTTTTTAATTCATAATATCAAATATAGCTTAGGCTTAATTTTTGGTTTTTTTCTAAAAACATCAATTTTTGATGAATAGTGAAACCACTTAGTGGTAGTTAAAAAACTAACTCTTTCATTTAAATGAAATTTAACCACTTCTGTGAAATGAATTTCAAAAATCCGACATACATGGTTGTTATCAAGAAGTAAAATGTGGTTCAATAAGATTAAAATAATTCTTGGTGAATAGTAACTTTTGACTTTTATTTACCGCGGTTAAAGGTAAATAGGGTAATTCAAGGTTAAAAGAATTTTGTAATAATTAAAATTACCTTAACACTTGTCCTAACCTTATTGGATGAGTATTGGCCGACCATGGGCATCCTTTGGTTGAATTTGGGACCCCATTGAGACACTTGGTAGTGAAAATGAAAATTTGGATTAATTAATTAATGTAAAGACAAAATTAACATTAAAAAAATATTTAGTAATAAATTTTTATAAGGGGTAATATAAATTATATTTTCAACTATAAATATTCATTTAAAATCTAAAAAGATTTTATACATGATGGTATTTTGTTTATAATTTTTAGACACCAAATAGATTAAATTATTTATGACACAATAATGATGCAGTAGTTACATCATTAATAAATGATTTAAATAAATATGATTATAATGATTAAAATATTATCCAAAACATGTCCAAATCTGATTGGATGATTTTATTTGTATCATGAGTCATCTTATCTTCATCTTTAATGATTTTTGACCTTTTTAAACCTAAGATAAGTTTATAATAAAATAATATTTTCACACATTTCAAAGGTGCCCATCTCCTCCCTTATAAAAGGGCACCTCCTCCCTCTTTTCTTTACACGACATTGAGCCTTAAAGCTCGGAAAAACCCTTCCCATTTCCCTTCTCAGAATACCTAGAAATATATTAGAGGTTATGGTCATCTCAAAAGACCAACTCTAGTCCCTTAAGTGGATGTTTAAAGGAGGCATGTTGAGGAAGAGGTAATCTCTTCTTCCGATTCTTTCATGTTTCTTCCATCTTTTACTTCCTCTTATTTAGTTGTTTCATTATAAAGTAATAACATAAGTATCACTAATATACTGATATGATATTATAAATATGAAACAACCTCATTTCACCTTCTATCAATCCTACAGAAACCGAAATCACTGCGCGTGCATACGTACGAAATACCGTCTCCACACCGTGGTGTAATTAGTTTTTCCACCACCACCTTACTTGGATGGGTATAATGGTGTAAAGAATAAATATATATGGTTAATATAAAATGATACTGATTATTATATATTATATCATTCACTCCAATTCTATTAAATAATTATGGGAACGATATCCTCGCTCGTGCGTACGTACGGACTACCGTCTCCACGAACGTGATGAGATTCATTTTCCATGATTAACCATTCATGTATGATTATAAAGTGTATATATAATAAATAATAATGAATGATAAATAATAATTATAATGTATTTATTTACATATATGTTTCATTTACTTAATTCCATTCAATTCAATAAAGAAACGAAAACAGCATTCATTCGTACGTACGACCTACAGTCTCCATGAACGGTGTATTTCATTACATTTATCAATCTATCATATAAATTTATATGATGAATATATATTATATATAAATTATGTTTTAAATTCTAGAATTAATTAAATTAGTATATAAGTAATAATATCAAGAACAACAAGTTCAAACACGTACGATATATGAAACGATTTTACCCAAAACGCTGCTTTAATATTGAATTTACAAATGAACGGGTAATATAAAGTCATAAGTGAACCATATATGATATCATAATAATAAATATTATTCTTTAATAATTCAATGACATTATTTAAATCATTATATAGGAGGTTTGGATACATACGAAGCATATCAGACATCAGGTAAGGGATAACTTTTCCAATCTCGTTTTTATCCGAGATTGTTTATTCATAAGTATTTACTGGTGTTTTTGTTATCATCCATGCCCATGTTTTATAAAAATTATTTCATGTATGTTTAAAGTCCTTTTTACACATTTTTGAATTTTACCACATTTTATGAAAGGAATCTTACTTATGTTTACCACACGAGGAACTTTTTGAATTTTCTGAAAAAAGTACGAGAAGAATGTTATTTTTAACTTATACGACGTGAACGGATTTTTACGGTTCCATAATGACTAATTTTCCAGAATCTTCCTCTACAATATTGAATTATTATTTTCAACAAAATCCTTTTCCTTTAAAATTGCATGGAATTTTGAGAAAGGAAAATTATTTTGTAAAGAAAGGATATTTTCATGAAGAATTCATTTCAAGTGTTTTGTCAAAACTATTTTTGATCTAAGATGGCATTATTTAGTGTGATTATGTTTCAAGTATAATGTATCTATGATTTAAATGGTTTCACTTCTGTTATGATGAATTGATATCCATTTTTCATGATGGGATGATGTTTATGAAACCCATTTTATTCTTTGGGTTTTGATGAATGATTTATGTTTATACTGTGGCACACGTAAGAATGATTTCATTATGAGATGGGTGTGACCAATATCTCCCTCCAATGAATTGGGTAAAGATTTATATCTCATGAGATAGACATGGCTGGAATGGAAAGTTAATCCGATTCAGTGATACAGGACTGGAATGAGGAGTGAACTCGATTCAGAAAGGGACTTTTTCCACTAATATGGTCTTGGAAGCAATGAATTTGCTACTATGGAAATCATAACATGTGCTTAATGGTTTCCACAATTACATGTTTTATTCCCATTCTATTTTATCATGATTAATGTTTCTTTATGATCTTTGTCTTACATACTGCCATGTTTTATGTCATTGCTCAAGATTTTGATGTTTAAACATTATGATCATGTTTTTTAAGTTTAAATGTATATGATTTGTTATATTTTCTCCATGATTAACCTTACTGATCATTTGATCTCACCCTTTATATGTTTTATTTTCCTCAAGATTTAAAGAAAGGTTTTAGGTAAGAAAACAAAAAGTGGAAGATCTTTATGGGAGATGTTGAAGATCTTTCACCATGATTAGAAGATTATATTCTGAGTTTCCAAAGACACTAAACTATTACGGTCCTTGAGTGTTGGTTTTTGTTATGTATTAATTATTCCGCAAAAGTAATGTAATTTCCATGTATGTCAAGCTTGGGGTCTCTACAGTTGGTATCAGACGGAAGGTTTAGTGAACCATTGGAAACTAGGATGCGAGAACTTTAGTGAGATCCCTAGAGATATTTCTAAGATATGTCTAGAGATGTCCCTAAGGATTAGTATAACTATAGGTTACAGTCCTAGAATTATGTTGGCGATCTTGAATAACCTAGGCTGAACCTAAGTTATCATAGGATAAAGAAAGTGTCATATGTTATACATCCTATAAGTGACTTTTTATGATTATGTGGTTCTTTGTTATTTCAACTGTTTATTACACCATGGTTTTTGGTTTTAGTCAATAGAGGGAAAGAGAAGGATTTAGGTTAACATTGATTACAATGGACAAATTGGTGACTATGATCAAAAAAATCGGTTCATTCCTAGAAAGGAAGATATTATTATTATGCCGAATCAGTCATCGCGATATATGATTAACAAGGTGAACTTTAGTTGTATTCCTAAGTCATCAAATAAGAGGAAGATGAACATTTATGCATGTTCACAAGGTGAGGAGAATAGAGAAAGGATTATTGAGATTTCTAAAGAGGGGAAGCAGAACCTTGATGAATATATCAAATGGAGGAGAAGATGTTATCTGTGTGGAGATAAGGGTCATAGAGTGACATAATATTATGGAGTTCAATGTCTTATCTTTAGAGAACATGGACATTACCCAACCCAATGCCCTGATCTAAGAGGTTACTTCTAAATCAAGGAAGGACTTATTTCATGACAATCATTGAAGAGGATGGATTGAAGTGTTTATGTATTGGTATTCAAGAATAATTTTGTTGAGGTACTTTTATGGTATATTGGAATATCTATGTATTGGTCCATTGTGGTTTTCCATAAGAATATGGAATTGGTAACCATGAAAAGTGATTGAAATATTTTTGGAAAGCAGATAATATGCACATAATGAAGGGATAAAGAGAAAATAATATGATTGATAGTATACATGATCTCATGACTAATATAAGGACAAAGTGATATCATGGTTTGAGTATAATGAATTTTTGGGGTTTTGGTATGTGAAAAGAGATAACTTTTGATAGCATTCATGATTTCACTAAGGTTCAATGGGTATTCATTTTTCAAGAGAATACATGATTAAGGTATTCACTTGTTTGGAATGTGACCAACAAGATATATCGTATGATATATGGGGAATAAATGATGGTATTCACATGCTCGGTAGAAGAAACATCTATGAATTGTTTTCATTATACTATGAGCTTGGAAAGAAGTATTTTAGTTAAGCCTAAATATTGGAATGGATTATGATATACATAAGTTAGTATTTTTTATGGATAGAAATTTTTTCGATATTATTTATTGGTTGTTATAATAATGTAGTTTTAGAAAAAGGACAACCGGCAGGACGGGCGACAACCCGTCGTGTAGGACAGGGCTGTGGGAATCGAACCCACAACCGAAGTGCGGCATGCCATTATCACCTACCACTGGCCTAAAGGAAGTCCCTGGTTAGTAGAAACTAGTTTTATTTAATTAAGAGGTATGATTGATGAAGTATATGTCCATTTCAAGAACCATATACAATTAATCTCAGCATATATGGACTTATGATAGAGGCAGATGGAATGACCTATCTTTCTATCACATGATCTGATAACACTTTGAAAATTAAAAATTCAACTTCATTTCTTTAAATAAGAGATGAAGTTGGAATAGTTCATAGGATGACCAACAATGATATTACACTGAAATAAAGTAAATATTTCTTCTAATTCAAAATTATCAACTTTAGGGAAATGATATTGAAACCCAAAAATGTTGTCTTAGTGATCTTATATATGATGAATCAGATAATACCTTAGATCATCACAAATTTATGGATTTGTGATTGTTGGATTTTTCATATCCATGTTCTCTACCACTCTCCATCAGAACTTGATGGTTAGATTTCTCTTCCATATCCATATTTTCAACTATGTTCTCCTATGTGAAAACCCAATGATGAGTTAATTTGGGTAAACGTTATGTTTCATACTTCACTTTTTAAATTTAAGTTTCAGAATTCATTTTTACGACGTGGGTTTCTATGAAAGAAACTCTCAAGTAATAAACCATTTTTAACCCCAACGAATTTCGAAGGCGAAATTCATTTTAAGGGGGGTAGAATGTTACACCCTGAGATTTTATGAGATATATTCTTTGTAATTTATTTCATATCTTCTATTTTACACTACACCAATATTTTCATATGCTATACGCAACACCGTATTAGCTTGAAGTATACGCAATACTATTCATGGATCGTGTTACACACAATTTCAATTTCTTCCAATAGTAGTTATTATACGCAACATTGAGTGTATATATATATATTCAATGTATAAATGAAATATGGATGGATTCTGTTATACATAACGACAAAGGAGTCTTTCACTACACGCAACCTTGACTTGGCTTGCATTACACACAATCACGACCTTCCTCGATAGTGTGTGTAATACGCAATACCGGGTTTCACTAAACAACGATATATTGTTATAATATTATGAACTATTAATTATGAATAGTATTAACTACATTTTAAATTTTATAACATTATTATTTATCTTACACATTTTTTAAAACATCGTATGAGAACAAATTATATTTTCCGAGTAAAATAAGTATTTTTCAAAAAATGTAGTTTTGTCGCCTTTTGATGGCGCACCCACTTTAAATCTAGTTTTTGAAATGTTTATAAGGTCAATTTGACAAAATAAAATTCTTCCGTGGAATCAAGATATAAAAATTTAAATTGGATAAATTTCTCATATTATTCTGATAACATTCATATTTTAATGAATAGTAAATACACAATATATTTTAATTAAATACAACTTTTTTCATCGCAATAATTTATATGGTTAGATTATCTTTTTAATTTTTTTTAATTTGTAATTAGAATATATTTTTACCATTTAATCCAATGTTGGTCATTTAATTAATTTCACTTTGAATTTGGACATAAACAAGTGTCAATCTTTTGATAGTTATTTCTTCTTAAAAACACACTATTTGTTTTGATAACGGGAATTAATTTTAAAATTAATTAATGTCACTTCTATGTTTTTAATTTGTAAAATTAGACACCATTTTTGAATTCGGAATATCAAATATATCTTAGGATGAATTTTTTGTATTTTTCTAAAAAACGTCAATTTTTGATGAATAGTGAAACAACTTAGTGGTAGTTAAAAAACGACTCTTTCATTTAAATAAAATTTTACCACTTCTATGAATTGAATTTCAAAAATCCGACATATATGGATATTATCAAGTAGTAAAATGTGGTTCAATAAGATGAAAATAATTTTTGGTGAATAGTATCTTTTGACTTTTATTTACTGCGGTTAAAGGTAAATAGGGTAATTCAAGATTAAAAAAATATTATAATAATTCAAATTTACCTTAACAATTGTCCTATTATTATTGGATGAGTAGTGTCTGACCATTGGCATCCTTGGGTTGATTTTGGGACCCCATTGAGCCACTTGGTAGTGATAATGTCAATTTGGATTAATTAATTTAATGTAAAGACAAAATTGACATAAAAAAAATATTTTAGTATTAAATTTTTATAAAGTGTTATAAAAATTATATTTTAGACTATAAATATTCATTGGAAATCTAAAAAGATTTCCTACATGATGGTATTTTGTTTATAATTTTTAGACATCAAATAAATTAAATTATTTATGAACCAATAATGATGTAGTAGTTGCCTCATTAATAAATGATTTATATAAATATGATTATAATGATTAAAATATTATCCAAAACATGTCCCATTCTGATTGGATGATTTTATTTCGATCATGAGTCATATTATCATCATATTTAATTATTTTTGGACCTTTTGAAACATATGATAAGTTTATAATAAAATAATATTTTCACACTTTCCAAAGGTGTCCCTCTCCTCCCTTATCAAAGGGAACATCCTCCCTCTTCTCTTTACACAACTTTGAGCCTTCAATCTCGGTCAAACCCTAACTATTTCTATTCTAAAAATCCCTAGAAATATAGTAGAGGTTTGGGTGTTCTCAAAAGACCAACTTTAGTCCCTTAAGTGGCAGTTTAAAGGAGGCACGTCGAGGAAGAGGTAATCTCTTCTACCGATTCTTTCAAGTTTCTTCTTTCTTCCACTTCCTCTTATTTAGTTGTTTCATTATAATGTAATATCATCAGTATCAGTAATATACAGATATGATATTATAAATATGAAACAACCTCATTTCACCTTCTATCCATCCTACTGAAAACAAAATAACCGCGCGTGCGTACGTACGGAATACCGTCTCCCCGTCGTGGTGCAATTAGTTTTTCCACCACCACCTTACTTGGATGGGTATAATGGTGTAAATAATAACTATATATGGTTATTATAAAATCATATTGATTTTGATATATTATATCATTCACTCCAACTCTATAAAATCATTATGGGAACGATATCATCGCTCGTGTGTACGTACCGACTATCGTCTCCACGAACGCGATGAGATTCATTTTCCATGATTAACCATTCATGTATGATTATAAAGTGTATATATAATAAATAATCATGATTGAAATTAAATAATAATTATACTAGATTTCTTTAGATATATGTTTCATTTACTTAATTCCATTCAATTCAATAAGGAAACAAAAACAACATTCATGCGTACGTACGACCTACTGTCTCCAAGAACGGTGCATTTCATTCCATTTATCGATCTATAATATATATTTATATGATGAATATATATTATATATAAATCATGTTTTACATTCTGGAATTAAGTAAATCAGTATATAAGTAATAATATGAAGAACAACAAGTCGAAACACGTACGATAAATGAAACGATTTTACCCAAAACGCTTCTTTAACATGGAATTTACAAAAAAACGGGTAATATTAAGTCATAATTGAACCATATATGAAATAATAATAATGAATATGATTCTGTAATAATAGAATGACATTAGTTAAATCATTATATAGGAGGTTCGGATACATACGAAGAATATCAGACATAAGGTAAGGGATAACTTTTCCAATCTTGTTTTTATCTGAGATTGTTTATTCGTAAGTATTTATTGGAGTTATTGATATCATTCATGCTCATGCTTTCTAAATTTTTTTTCATATATGTTTAAAGTGTTTTTAACCCATTTTTGAATTTTACCACATGTTATGAAAGGAATCTTACTTTTTTTTACCATACGAGGAACATTTTGACTTTTCCGAAAAAAGTACGAGAAGAATGTTTTTTTTAACTTATACAACGTGAACGGATTTTTACGGTTACATAACGCCTCATTTTCATGAAACTTCTTCTACAATATTGAATTATTATTTTCAACAAAACCCTTTTCCTATAAAATTGCATGGAATTTTGAGAATGGAAAATGATTTTGAAAAGAAAGGATATTTTCCCCAAGAATTCATTTCAGTGTTTTGTCAAAACTATTTTACATCTAAAATGACATTATTTAGTATGATTATGTTTCAAGTATAATGTCTCTATGATTTACATGGTTTCACTTCTCTTATGATGAATTGATATCCATTTTCCATGATGGGATGATGTTTATAAAACCCATTTTATTCTTTGGGTTTTGATTAACGATTTATGTTTATATTGTGACACACGTAAGAATGATTTCATTATGAGATGGGTGGGACCTATATCTCCCTCCAATGCATTGGGTAAATATTTATATTTTATGAGATATACATGGCTAGAATGGAAAGTTGATCTGGTTCAGTGATACATGACTGGAACGAGGAGTGAACTCGATTCATAAAGGGACTTTGTCCACTAAGATAGTCTTGGCAGCAATGTCTTGGCTACTATGAAAATCATAACATGTGCTTAATGGTTGCCACAATTACATGTTTTATTCCCATGATATTTTATCATGATTAATGTTTCATTATGATCTATGTCTTATGTACTGTCATGTTTTCTATCAGTGCTCAAGATTTTGATGTTTAAATGTTACGATCATGTTTTTTAGTTTAAATGTATATGATTTGTTTTATTTTCTCCATGCTTACCCTTTCTGAGCATTTGAGCTCACCCTTTATATATTTTATTTTTCCTAGGATTTATAGAAAGGTTTTAGGTAAAAAAAGGGGAAGATCTTTATGGGAGATGTTGAAGATCTTTCACCACGATTAGAAGATTATATTCCGATTTTCCAAAGATACTAAACTATTACAGTCCTTGTGTGTCTGTTTTTGTTATGTATTAAGTATCCCACAAAAGTAATGTAATGTACATGTACGTCAAGCTTGGGTCTCTACAATATCTTTCTATTTAATCTAGTCCTGAGGCCTGTTTTTTAGATTTTTAATCCAATAATGTCATGACATCCTCATGTCGTGCTATTGGAGGGTGGTGATGAACATGCTCCAGATGATGTAAACCCTGATCTTCGAGTATTACATCTAGGTTTGACACTTGATGAATCACCTACTATACCAGATCTGCACACTAACGCTCATCTTCACGAGATATTCATATGTATGATGTAGTCCGTCCATGGTGCTCCCTGACCTACACATATGATAGATGATCTAACCTGTGAGTTCATGAAGCATCATCCTCCTAATTTCTCAGGAGATGGTAGTCTATTTGATGTTGATTTTTGGTTAGAGGCAACCTTGTGTACCTTTGAGAATTTATAGACTCCTCCATAATGGAGGTTCAATCATGCCACATACAAGCCGCATGATTTAGGAAAGAAGTAGTGGTATTTTGTTTCCAAGGATGGTCACCATCAGGGCATTGTATAAGTGAATTTCTATACGAGGATAGCTCATCCAAAGACGAAGTCTCTAACCCATTATTAAAATAAATAAAAGTACATCCAGAAAGCATAAAAAGCCCGAAGAAACAACTACATATCATAAAACCCATACCCATCATCACAACCATGGAAAATTGCGTCATCTACAGCAGCTGATTCCCAGTCCGAGCTCTCATAATGTTTCAGAGTCCTGACATACATCCTTCTGACATTTAACTTTTCCAAATATAGAAACTCTTCAGAAGACTACTTCCCTTTTAGATTTCTGACAGAAGACCTCATAGGCATCAACTTCGTCAAAGTAGAATAATCATTCATTGGCCTTCTTGCAGGATCAGACATGACCTCTTTTTTCCCATGCACATTCTTTTTTCTACCCTGAACAACATCACTATAAGAGGTTAGAACCCTACCACATGCATTATCTTTTTCACAATCACAGATGCCCACCCATTTTCCAAGTATAATCACCTTCTGATAACCATCAGTCACTCCCTGTTATTGTGAAAAATGACTTTTAAAAGAAATCAATGCTAAACAATGTCATTTCCGCACATATTGAGAATTATCAGGACCATCAGTAGGCTCCTTCTGTATTTCTTCCATAAAAACTCCTCTTTTATTAATGGTATCATCCTACACAACAACATCATCAAAAACATGATGATATTCAACCGATAGAACCTCCTCAAGCTCCAAAACACCAAAACGGTTACTGGTTATAACTCCACCATAATCAAACAAGGATGCCCCAAGGCCATTCTTGATTCGTGCCGGGTCCAACAGCACGACAACACCAACTTCAAAACTATTTCCCCTCTGTCTATCCACAAACTGCAAGACACAATTCCTCCTTCTTCCATGGAAAACATCTTCTAGATGCCCCAACCACCTACAGTTGACATAGAAATGCATCCATGATTCGATAACAACCTCTTGAATCTATCAGAATTCCTTCCCATTATAAATCCATACACAAAGAACAGGAGGCCTAGAAACATCAACCTCAACGCATATTCGTGAATAGATTGGGTGTGACACCAACTCAGTTCGGTGATCAGAAAAAATAGATCGCCCAATCAAATTACCAATAGCACAAAGAATCAAAGGATTTTGAAAAGAAAGGTTATGGCCTAGAAGACTTACACATGTTGCAATCGACGAGGGAACCCGCCTCATTTGGAAATCAATGCACCAATGTAATAAATAAAAATAGGAGCCTCCACACCTACGAGAAGAACTGGACAAAGTAGTAATCAAATAATCTTCTGAAAAAAAACAAACCATAACGTGTTGTCTGTCATGCAATCCTATGACCTCACGTTCACGAAGCTCCCAATAAGAGAAGAACTGAGCAAACACTTCCTCCAAAGTTCAATCTGCAAGAAAACGGGCCACCAATGTATTCCTGAAAAGGTCATCAACACTATTGAGATATGCCGGTAGAAAATACAATTGGGGAGACTCTTGGAAATGATCAAGAAGTTACTCGGAAATAGAGATTCTGGGAAAGGGTGGAGTAGATCCAGAGCAAGGAGAAGAGACATCCTTCCCGGTCGGCAAAAATCGTGAGACTCCCCCCTCTGAATTGGAGGGGAAGCAGATCCCAGCGGCGAAGTCAATTGTGGCACCTCCTGTATAGGCACATTTCTATTCTTTCTTCTATGTCTAGTTTTTTTGGCTTAGATGCCGAGAGATGACCGGGAAATAATGGTCATTCCTCTAGATTAGGGTTATTTATCAGATATGGAATATTTGGCATCATTCAATAATAAGTCACAACACTTTTCACAGGATGAGGTTTCATATTCTTGATGCTTTGTGGATGGGATTCAATAAACCAGATTAACCTATGTAAATGTTGTTTTCTTACCTAGATTCTATGACATTGTTTATCAAGCTCTTATCATTGAGTAAAACCGAAAGGACTATGAAAGTAATAATAATTGAAGTGCACTGTCGAGGAATGACATTAGTTCCACTAGTAGAATAATGTGAACCCATGATGGTTCTTGGTTGGCCAGGCGTAGCTAGAGTACTCATGATGGTAGTTCTATGGTGTGAATTCAGTGTAAAAGAAAGTGGAACCCAAATCATCAGTGTCATAAAAACCCTTTGGAGGGTCAATATTGTTGATGTATGGGGAATTATAAAAGATTCTGTTTGACCATTTCATCATATTATATTAAAAGAGGTTCCATACTCTCCCCACCTTCAGTAACATGTTCTTTTATTCGATCTCATGAGGGGAGTTGGAGTATGACTGTAATGACTAGCTTGGAGGAGTCTGTGGCCACAATATCAAGACTCTTGATCACCAGCTGTGCCAAAATAGTAGTATTGATAATTGTAGTCAGTATATTTAACCAAGACGTGGACCAGGTCAGTTCCATGCACAACATAGTATACCTAAGGATTTGTAAATTTGTCCAACTATTGTAAAAGTTACTTTAATAGAGGCCTCCACAATAGTATCAACGTTATTGGAGGTTCCGGGCGCAGCGGAAGAGCGTGGGTGGATGTGCCCACATGGCTTTTTGTCATTAGCAATGATCAATCCGGGATAAATACGACGATAAACACCAGTCTCCACAGATCAAATCATAGAAATAGAAAAATGAAATAGAAAGTCCTGGAACCACAATGTAGGATCGTTACAGGTTGATTATAATTAATTTAATCAATTTAAAAGAAATAGCTTTTTGGTGTTCTTTCTTCGTTGATGTTCTTGATCACATTCCGGTGTGATTTTTCGTTGTGTTGCAGAAGCCAAGTGTAGACTTCCTCTAGAGGTGATCCACATGTGTACCACGTATCTCGGGACGTCGCCAAAGGATTATCCGGGTGCTAGCGTGGAGAAACCTTTCCTTGCGTTGTCCGCCTTAGATCGTCTTGATCCGATGGAAGATGATCTATCTCGGTCTTGAGAGAGTTCTTGGATGAAGAGGTTCTTTCGGCCTTGAAATAATTCTCCAGAGTTGTTGTGTACAAAGATTCTCTTGTGTGTCGGAAAAGAGTTGGGGTTGTGAGGATATTTATAATCAGGTTTGAGGTTGTAGAGTTATGACAATAAATAAACACGTTACGCATTTTATTTATTTCATTGACTCTTATTTAAAACCCTTATGTCGAACATTAAATTCCTGAACATGCGCCCATGCTAATTATAATAAATATCATTTAAAACAATATTATATCCTAAAAATCCCGACTGGAAAAACTACACGGCATATATTAATAAATACACGGCGTGTACTTGTTTTTCATTGGAAACTACACGGGTGTACATTCAATGTACACGGTGTGTATATCTTGTTTTCATTTATTCATTTCCTTTCCATAATGGAAACTAAACGGCGTGTAATTATTAACACACGGCGTGTACTTGTTTTCCAAGAAAAACTACACAGTGTGTAATCTTTAATACACGGCGTGTATATCTTCTTTTTATTTCCTTCTTCATCCATCATTAAAAATATTTAGGCTTCCTTGAATAATTAGTAAACCACGTATGGGAATAATCATTATTCTACTTGAGAGACTTTAATACACTTAGTGTGTGACCCAGTAGGGCTCTTTCTCATTGGCCTTAGGCGAGCTTGCCTAAAGTCCAAGATTACTGTCTAGCAACGGGTCAAGGAACCCAAGAGAAAGAAGTTGAAGACGCATTGACATATCACCACATACGAATGCTTACTGTGTAATTTAATCCCTTTGCCTTGATATCTCATCAAGAAGGTTTCATGGAAGTGTCATAAACCTATATGCTTGATCCTTCGTTCTTTGACTTCCTGAAATAAACTCGTCGTTTACAACAAGGCCATGGAATTTAATGCGACAGTTCTATTTCAATCAAAGGGCCGAGATATCAACTTCCATAAATGGAAGGGACAAATCCTTCCTTGACTTATCCATTAACAATATGTCACTCGTGACACACCCAACATACCCTATTTCCCACCAACTGTCTGCGTGACGGTTTTCGTTAGTAAATCTAAGTGCGCGAGTCATGACATGAGTTAATGATAATCTTCCACTCTAACGACTATTACAAAAGCTCGTAGATAGCAATGTCCGATGACACCAAGACATGCAGAATTGCTACTGGCATGGCTGTTCTCATAATCTCCCATCTTTAATATTACCAAGTGCGGACTCCATGAGAGAGAGTCTCGTCTTCTTACGAGTACTCGCACATGACAGTATGTATACTATGTGTCCTATCATAGTATGTCATCCAATCGTAAAACATTATTTAAGAATATTGTTATATCATTTCAAGGTTCTCATCACAGAGGGGATCTTCCATGACCTTATCAATGCAAAAAATATTTCAGGACATTATTATATTGTAGTCATGCAGAACAATGAACAATATATAATAAATGAACATTCATGTAATCAAAGTACAAAACAATTGGTTCTCAGGACATCAACCCTTACAAACTCCCACTTGGACTAGGGCCAACTACCTATGACTTTTAGTCTGCTATACCTCACATGATGATCATGTTTCTGATGAGTCAAGGCTTTAGTCAAAGGGTCCATCACGTTGTCTTCCTTGGAAATACTGCTCACTGCAACTTCACCTCTCAGAGAAAAATCCCTCAAGAGATGATACTCCTGAAGTATGTGCTTTGTCCGCTGATGTGACCTTGGCTCTTTAGCAAGTGCCACCGCTGCAGTATTATCACAATAGAGTGTGATAGGATCTTTACTGCTCAGTACTACATCTAGCTCTTGGACGAAGCTTATCATCCATACTGCTTCTTTAGCTTCCTCAGAAGTAGTGATATACTCAGACTCCGCTGTAGAATCTGCCACCACACTTTTCTTTGAGCTCTTACAGCTCACTGCACCTCCATTCAAACTGAAGATGTATCCAGTCTGCAACTTCATGCCATCTTGATCAGTCTGGAAACTAGCATCTACATTTCCTCTGATGACAAGTTCATCATCTCCTCCATAAACCAAAAACATATCCTTAGTATGCCTCAGATACTTAAGGATAGTCTTGACTGCCATCCAATGGCGATCTCTTTGATCATCTTGATATCTTCCTACCACACTTAATGCATAAGCAACATCTAGCCTCGTACATAGCATAATATACATGACTGAACCAATTGTGGATGCGTAAGGGATCCTTGCAATTCTCTATCTTTCCTCATGTGTTTGAGGAAACATTTTCTTGGAAAGATGAATTCCATGTGACACTGGAAACAATCCCCTATTGGACTGTTCCATACTGAATCTCTTCAGTATCTTGTCTATGTATGTACTTTGTCTCAGGCCCAACATTCTCTTGGATCTATCACGATGGATCTTGATCCAAAGAATATATGCTGCCACGCCCATGTCTTTCATGGAGAAGCATTTATGTAACCATTCCTTAACTGATTGTAGGACATGTACTTCGTTTCAATTATTAATATGTCATCAACATATACTATTAGGAAAACGACTCCACTTCCACTAAACCTATTGTATACACAAGGCTCACATTCGTTTTTAACAAAGCCAAATTCCATTACAGCTTTATCAAAATGAATGTTCCATGACCTTGATGCTTGCTTTAATCCATAAATTGATTTCTACAACTTGCATACCTTGTTGGTATCCTTTGGAGTCACGAACGCTTCAGGTTGTGTCATGTAGACATCTTCTTAGAGGTTCCCGTTAACGAATGCTGTTTTGACATCCATTTTCCAAATTTCAAAGTCATGGTAAGCAGCAATGGCCATTAGGATTCTGATGGATTTATGCATCACAACCGGTGAAAAGGTTTCATCATAGTCAATTCCTTAATGTTGTTTAAAACCTTTTGCAACCAGTCGTGCCTTATAGTTGTTGACTTTCCCCTCCATGCCCAGTTTCTTCTTGAATACCCATTTATTACAAATAGTCTTTACATCAACCAGAGGATCTACCAAAATCCAGACTTGGTTTTGTTACATGGAATCCATTTCAGAATTCATGTCTTTTTTCAACTTGGCAAATTTCCGTGCGTTCAACTGCTTCCTTGTAGGTAAGAGGATCATCATTGTCAACCAATAATGAGTCATCATCCTCAGTGATAAGAAAACCATATCGTTCTGGTTATCTCACCTCTCTCATGCTCCTACGCAGTTCTTGTGTCTCTGGAATAGATTGTTCTTCCACGAGGCTTTGAGGAATCTGTTCTTGTACCAACTCCTATGTATCTTTAGCCTCGACTTCATCAGTTTCTATCTCGCTCCCACTATCTCTTTTGGAGATGTGCTCCCTCTCAAGGAATATGGCGTGTCTTGCCACTGTAACCTTTTTGTCTGAGGGGTTGTATAGGTAATATCCCCTTGTTTCCTTGGGATATACTATAAAGATACACTTTGTGCCTCGGGGTGCATGTTTATTACCTGAGGAGGCATTAACAAATGCTTCGCTACCCCACACATGTAAATTTGATAACATGGATTTGCATCCACTCCATAAATCGTATGGAATACCATTTATCGATTTAGTTGGTACTTGTTTTAGTATGTGCGCTGATGTTTGTAATGCATATCCCCAAAAGGATAATGGAAGACTCACATGACTCATCATTGATCTCACTATGTCCAACAGGGTGTGGTTCCTCCTTTCACTTACACCATTCCACTGCAGTGTGTAAGGAGGAGTGAGTTGATATAGAATCCCAAACTCCCGTAAGAAATCAATGAAGTCCTGATTAAGATATTCTCCTCTTCTGTCTGAGCAAAGTTTCTTAATATTCTCACCAAGATGGTTCTCAACATTATTCTTATATTCTTTGAACCGATCAAAAGAATCTGACTTATACCTCATTATGTAGATATATCCATATCTACTAAAATAATCAGTAAAAGTTATGAAGTATGAGACTCCACCCCTTAACTCAACTAGAAATGGCCCACACACATCTGTGTGAACTAATTCTAGAATCTCCTTAGCTCTTTCACCTTTCCCACTAAATGGGGCTTTGGTCATTTTGCCTTGTATACACGCATGACATACACCAAGTGGTTTTAGTTCGAAAGAATCTAAATACACATCTTGATGTAATTTTGCCAAACGTTTCTCATTAACACGACCTAGATGGTGATGCCAAAGTTGGGTGTGGTATGTGTCATGTGAATTAACTTTGTTATCGATTTCCATTACTTGGTTTGTGTAGTCTAACACGTAAAGGCCATTATATAAATGTGCTCTACCAAAACTAATTCTATCTTTATAAAAATAGCAGCATCCACTTCCAAACATGAAGATGAATCCATCAGTATATAATCTGGATACTGAAATAATGTTTTTGGTTATAGAGGGTACGTAATAACATCCTTTCAAATCCAAGACCATCCCAGTAAGAAATGTGAGGTGGTAGTCCCTGACAGCTACAACAGCAAGTCTCACTCCGTTGGTTGCTCATAGATCTACCTCCCCTCAATCAATCTTCCTGAATCTACATGGTTCCTATATTTGGATATAGATGTGAGAACCGTAAGTGGTATCTAATATCCAATTAGTATAAATAGATAGATTTCATTCTTTAACAAACGCACCTGAAGCTTACCCTTTCTTCATTGGCTGGGTGCAGTTTTTCTTCCAGTGGCTCTTCTTGCCACATGAGAAACAAACAACATCATGTTCCTTTGCCTCCCCTTTGATCATCCTTTTCTTGGAAGGCCTCGAAGAAGCTTTGTCCTTAAATGTCTTCGCCTTCCCTTTCCTTTTATTCACGATGAGGACATATGACTTTTCACGTTTCATGTCATTGTCCACTTGGTGAATAAGGATAAGAAGATCAGACAGAGACTTCTCAATGTTCTTCATGTTGATGTTCACAAAAAAGTTCGAGAAGCTCCGGGAGAGTGATGCAAGAATGAGATCGGTTCCCATTTCTTTGGGGAGATTAAACCCTAGAACCTCCAAGCACTCAATGTAGCCAATGAGCTTCACTACATGAGGCCCAGCTGGGGAACCCTCTCCAAGCTTGCTCTGGAATGGAGCCTTGGAGATCTCAAACCATTGCTGTCTTGCTCTCTCCTGGTATAGACCACGGAGGTGCTCGAGCATGCTATAGACATCCATGTCTTCATGAGACTTCATGAGCTCACTAGACATAGATGACAACATCAAACATTTAACATCGTGTGCGTCGTTAAAATGTTGATCATAGACCAGGAAATATTCATCACTCCCCCTGGGGTAGGAGAATCAGGAAGCAAGGACTCCAGTACGTAAAACTTTTGGTCATGGCATAGGATAACCTGAAGGTTCCTAAACCATTCCTGAAAGATACTTCTAGTGAGGATATTGTCTTTATCCAGAATTGATCGCATAGAAAAGGTGGTTGACGAGTTTTTCATATTGATTCTACAATTTAAAAAAGCATATTTATTAGTACTTTCTTGATTATATTTTATGAGAAATAATAAATGAAATAATTAATTCTCCAACTATTTTATCAAGTCCCAATGGCCCTGACCATTGAACTCAGAATGTCCAGTTTATTTGACATTCTTGTGGCAAGGACCCATATTCCCCATCGCATAACCCCAACAAGGGTTGGTCAATCTATTTGAAGGTATTTAGGTAGGTAGTTCTTTGCCAACTGTGAGCTTACATTTCCTTGATCTGTTGAGTGGAATCCCAAATCCTGAAATCCTGACTTGGATTTCCTCAACTCTTGCCTCCAATATTACATCAAGTCTAGCAAGGGCTACTTATCTTGATGTAATATGGTTATGTCAACCCGAAACCTTTCATAAAGTCTTCCTTTATAAAAGTAAGTGTCCCAACAAGGGTTGGTCAAACACATAGTTTTATTGAGTCTTTCCCTTAATCAGGTAATAGAAGGCTACATCTGACTTAATATGGTATTGAGGGATTTTAATCCTTTATCCATAGTTTTGCATTATCACATGCTTCTTAATATTAAGTGATTCTTGCTTAAGTGATTAACCAGGTTCTCATAATGTTTACGCATAGTCCAGTTTTTATTTTATTCCATCTTTGCATGCTTGTTCATTTTATTAACTATGTGATCGCGACAACACATACATAATAAATAAACCATGAAATTTAGATAGAAGTAAAATAAGATGGCATGATCATGAGCATCTATTGGTTAGCTTATCTAGAAATTTTGATAAGCTAACTCCGACCTAGGGAAAACACCTTGAACCTTATGGTTCGTGTATTGCAGCTCCCACCTGTCCACCTTTCTATCTTCTTGCATCGGTTTCTCCTCGTCTTCAAGATTTGAATTGTCTTCTCTGGCTTGGGAGATCCTCCATTATATGGGTTTACATTAAAGAAACCATAGGCACGCAAGCCCTACATTTTATTGGAAGAAGGCTCGCAGGACAACAAATTTAAATTAAATAAATTAAAATGAAACCATACACATACAAAGGGTCATTGGTCTAGCTCATGATCATCCATAGCATGAAATGACATTTACGCATATTTAGAATTCAAATTTATTTAATCGTTCTTTCATTTAAGATAAGTCGCGCCCATATTCAATTAATTATGATCTTATAATTCATAAACTCTTTATCTTAAATTCTTTTATGAATTTCCTTGAGATTATTCTCATCCATATTCCTTGTACGGGACATTGTACATTGGAGGAAACCTGGTGAAATACCATTTCTGGAAAGTACACGGCGTGTAGTTTATAATTACACGGCGTGTATTTCTTTTCACCTTTTATCCAAAGTACACACGGGGGCTTTAGTGTGTTCTCTATACTTTGGAAATTTTGGAGTACATGGTGTGTAGATGAATCATACAAGACATGTAATTCCTTGTTACACAGTAATCGGCCTAGTGATCCTGTGTACGCGGTACGCTGCTTATCTTTGTACACGGTTTCACCTGGGCCAGAGAAAACTACATGACGCGTTTCTCCAGCATACACACCATGTATTCCGATTCCATGCGCCATTCAATTGTGGTCAAGATGGCATGATTAATACTTAGGAATATTTAATTTACACGGCGTGGTTTGGCGGACCAGTGCCGGTTTATTGGACCCAAGTACACGACATGTAGTTTTAATTACACGCCATGTAATCTTGTGTTGTACAGACAGAAAGAGCAGCTCCTCCGGATGAGTTCCTCTTTTTTATTTTAATCAAAAATTAAAATTAAAAGGACGTTTCTATGATATGAATCGATAAACGAAGGAGGAAGAATAGATCTCCTTTATTTAGATTTATAGAATGATTTATTTCGAATTGAATCAAATATAAATGCATAAATTATCAACAAAAATTAAATAACTAAAATCAATGTTGTATCCTCCCTATGATACCATTTAAAGGTTCCGGGCATAGCAGAAGTGTGTGGGTGGATGTACCCACTTGGATTTTTTTCATTAGAAATGATCAATTCAGGATCAATACGACGATAAACGCCACCCTCCACAGATCAAATCATAGAAATAGACAAAAGAAATAGAAAGTCACGGAACCACAAAGTAGGATCGTTACAGGTTGATTATAATTAATTTAATCAATTTAAAAGAAATACCTTTGGGTGTTATTTATTCATTGATGCTTTTGATCACATGCTAGTGTGATTTGTCGTTGCGTCGTAGAAACCATGTGTAGACTTCCTCTAGCAGTGATCCACACGTGTACCTTGTATCTCGGGATGATGCCAAAGGATTCTCCGGGTGCTAGTATGGAGAAACCATTGCTTGCGTTGTCCACCTTATATATGTAGTCTTGTATATTTTCAATGCCCCAGGTATAAGAACAATAGAGAATTGAACATCTATTATAGGAGGAAGACTAGAAAAATAATTAGGAACACATCATTGAATTCCCTGACAATATTCATTACATCGAGGGTGGTTTCTTCATTAGACTCAGTCATATGAGAAAGATATGAATGTTCATGTGGAATTAATATCCATTATTTATATTATTGTCCTATAGAAGAAGCATCGTCCACCTTTTACTTGTATGGTATTTATGGTCGATTCACAGTATGTAGAGTTATTTCTGTAACACAAAAATTATTCTTGGACTTATATTGGGAAAGCCAATCCATGCCAATTATTGAATCAAATATCAAAAGGGAATTATTATGTGGTTTAATGAGAAGTTCTATCCAAAATTTGATATAGAGGATGAGTCATATAGATAGAATTCTATAATTGATCGATTTTCGGTTTTCATCACAATCTATACATCCATACATTATGGACATATTTTTAGTGTTATACTAATATTTCGGGATATAAAATAATGTGTAAAACTATTATTGATAACCCTACCTTTCAATTTATTATTTTTGTTTTACTATATCCGATATAGTTTTACGATGATTAATTTTAAACAATTAAACACATAAAAGCGAATCTAATGAAAAAAATGGAAAACATATAAATTACATTTATTTCCATAACATATGAATTTCTAGCCTTCGATCTGTGTTATCCATGATATAATTCTTAATATATATTCGTGGGGGATTTTTTTTGTTCCCTTAATAAATGTTCGTATTATGCTTCTGAATTTACACATGTATATCCCCCAAGAGTGTCAAACCAATAGGGAAACATGGCCCATTTTCGGGCACCAGTTCTTGTTAGACTCCATCTCAAACCATTGATTTCTAGTTTTACCCCTAGAAACATTTTTTTCATAGAATTTATACATGTTCGTATCCAAAAAAGAATTTAATCTCTTGATATACCACCAACTAAATACTCCAAAAAATTAGGAATTATTTTCTTATACTTAGAAAAATATCTAAAACACTCGTAAGAATTTTTTCTAATCCTAATCCCAAAAATAACTAAACATATTCTCTGAAACCTTCTATAATAGATTTAAAATTTATTTCATATTTAGTCATGGTTTATTACATAATCATGAAAATAATAATGATCAGAAGATCATGAGTCATAGTGCACTTGGGGATTAGAATTATTACAGAACAACATACAAAATGGAATATAAAATAGTTTTTGAAAAATTATTTTACAATTCCAAAAAATTTCATTTTACATAGCAATGTAGGGGTCAACCTGAGGACATATATAAAAAAAGGGTGAGCTGTAAAGCCTAGTAAGGGAATAAGCATGGAAAAACATGATGGAAAAAATATCTTTTAGTCAACAAGAATATCAATTGATCCCAAAAAAACAAGAACATAAAGCCATGATATATTTTGATATTGATAACATGGAATTGTGGAAAAACATACAACATGATATTATCATCAGCCATGACTCATTGCACATGGATTAGTATGAGTAATCCACGTTTTCAAATGAATTAACAGGAGTAAAAACACATTTAACATGAATTATCATGAGTAAACCCTCATTACATGTTGCATATTATGAGACTGTACATTAACCAATGCATGGAAGCACTATTAGGGTGCATCATTCAAAATCATTTGTTTTCATTTATAAGTGTTCAACATAGATCATATAACATGGATTCAGTAAACATTATAATTTATTCAATGAACATGGAATATGAAAGACATACATGTTTGTCCCCAATCAATAATTACATGGTCATAAATGGGATTATCCTTTATAGGGAAATGGGTATGGTATTCACTACACAATGATATTTGGATAGAAAATTGTGGTGCAACTTCGGTAGCATGATGATTTAAAATAGAAATTCATAAAATGAAATACAGGGAGATAAATGGGGTTTTAATCATTTATATAATAAATGGGATGTAAGGGGTTCATGGAATATAATATCCATAAATATGAAATGGAATATACATTCATAATGTAAAATAGATTTTGGAATGGATGTGAGAAGAGAGAAACCCCTTATAGAATTTGGGCATAGTACCTTATTATGTAAGGGACCAAATGGGGGTGGATAATTGATAACTAATTAAAATAAAATCTTTTTTATAGTAAGGTAATGATTACAATCGAATTTCAATGTAAAAAATTGAAATTAAATGAACTATACTCAAAGAAGATTCTTGAATTCAATGAGGAGGAGAGGAAATAATTACTTGGATGTGTTATCCCATATGATTGGGAGATGATTCTTGGTAGACTGGGGGAATTAAGTAGGACTCTAGGGTTTAAAGGAATATTGTGGTCAAAATTCATTGATTTTTAGTGAATTAAAAGGGTTGATTGGGTGGGTTTATATAGGAAAGCTGGTGGAATTCAGTATTATTTTGGTTTTGGACATTACACACTAAATTATTCAAAAAAGAAAACCATCCTATGGGTTTGTTTCATGGTTTCATGAAAGGAGGAGTGGTATGAATTATTTTATAAGGATTAGGGCAGAAGTAATAAAAAATATTTCCCTTTCTTATGTGTAGTTTAGTCACACTTTCCTGGAAATGATTTTAAAAGAATAAAATATTGTATATGTCTTGGAGGATTAACTGAGGCATTATAAAATAAATCAAATAAACCGAAAATAATATTTATTAAAATGGAAAACATATATTTGGAAAAATAATACTTATTAATTTATGTTATTTAATCACAATAGGGTCATTATGATGTAATAGAACACATTATATATTTATATAGTATTTAATTTATAACGATTTTTTTGTCTTAGAAAATTATGAAAAATATTACATTGGATTATATTGATTTCATGATTCCAAAAATAATATTAACTATATCTAAATAAAATTATAAATATGTTAGTTTTATCTTTTTAAATAAAAATCTTCATTTATTGAAAATTGTCAGGTTTTGATGAAAAATATTTTCAAACCATAATAAAATTTACATTTGACTTTATATATATATGATCATTTATATATAATAATATTAATTTAATATTAATATTTTACTAAAATATTATTTAATTAAAAATTCCATTAATTCATCAAAATGGATTTCATAATTGAATTTTAATATTATCCAAAAATATTATCTATTCATTAATAATAATTTAAAAATATCAATAATAGAAATAAAGAATAATTGTTATTATATATAAAAAATTATCATAATCATTGTGTTATGGTCTTGTTAAATATTCCTTTATTACACTAGTATACACCATAAGAGTAAGGTGTGTGTGGTTGGGGCTATCATGGGGCTATTCGTTGAACATGGTATGGGCCTTGATCATAATGCACATGAACTACTCCCATAAATGGTTTCTCTCATATAGAATTTGTAACTCCCCAATCATCTGTGGTGCGTTTCTCTTTGAACAATGTAGTAGTTTTCTTTGTACGCAACAGGGAGATTTTACACACCATGACCAATAAACTAGCCATTATGAGTATTAATACTCTATTTTTGAAATTCTAATTTTTTTTTCAATTTGGACATTATTTTTTGATTCAGAATATCAAAATTAGCTTAGGGTGAATTTTAGGTATTTTTCTAAAAACATTCAATTTTGAATGAATAGTGAAAAACACTGTGTTATTGTTTATAACTGACTTTTTATTTAAAAACTTAGTTATATTTTTAATTTATTTTAGGTCAAAATAGATACATAATACCTATATAGTATAAATGTAATTCATTAGAGTCATTTTATAATAACGTTAGATATATAAAATTTTATAGCAATTTTTACCGTCTTTTACTCACCTTCTAGGAGCATTTGATAAATTGCATAAAACATATTTTTACGACTTCTATGAATTGAATTAAAAAAATCCAAGCGACACAGTTAATATCTCTAAGTAAAATGTTCTTTAATAAGATGAAAATAAATTTTGGTGAATAGTAACTTTTGACTTTTATTTACTGCTATTAAAAGTAAATAAGGTAATTAATGATAAAATGTTATTGTAATTACCCTAGAACGTTTTCTAACTCTATAGGATATGTGAAATTCGTCCAAAAACCATAGGAACAAAATAGGATCATTTTGGTCAACTTGGATTAGATTTGGACATTTATTATTATTTTATTTAAAGAAGAGTTAAAAGTGTTAAATTCATTGTTTTATAACTAAACTATTTTTAATATAAGGTTACAACAAATATAAATTCTATTATAAATATTCAATATAATTATAATAATATTTTATATACAATGGTATTTTATTTGTAATTTTTAGACATTAAATAATTTAATTTCATTAGGACACAATGATGATGCACTAATTACATTATTAATGAAATAATAAAATAATTTATATTATAAATATTCACATAATTTTAAATTGAGACTTATAATTAATTGCTCTAAAATTTTAAGTCAATATGACATTTTAGAGTTGATTAAATTTTTTTTCAAAGTAATCATGCTGTTATGATTTTTAAAAATACCAAATACTAAATAGTGTCAAAATTAATATAATTGAGTTTTTAAAACAAATACAATATTATAAATTGATATAATATTACTAATAATAAAAGGTTGAGAAAGGACATATATTAGGTTATATATATTCATTTTGATCCACTTGGGGTTCTCTTGACTTGTTATAGTATGTTTATTAACCATATAATATAATAATACAAAGAGACATGGTAAATGTCAAAATATTTAAAAAGAGTAAAATCTAAAAGATATGGTTAATATGGTGAACTAAACTTTTCTAAAACCTATTGGTTGAGTGTTTATCGACCCATACCTACCTCATCCTCTAAAAATATCATTTTTGATCCATTAGACACCAAAAATGATATTATTATAAAATAACATTTCAAGATTTTCCAAAAGTGACCCTCACAACTCTTACAAAAGGGTACCTCCCATTCTCTTAAATTCACATCCCCCAACCCATTTCACTCAACCAAACCCTACCCAAATATCTATCCTCCTTTATTTCTAGAGGACTTCCTTTGATCAGGAAGCCATCAAATGGAGCCCTTTGGATCAACTCAAAATTAAACTCTCAAAGAAGAGATAATAATTTCACCACCCTCATTCATGTTATTTTCTTCTTCCACTTCCTCTTTCTTTGTTGTTTTCATAAAAAAATAACCAATACAATACCTTCATCATGGTATTATTTTATTATAAATATGGTACAACCATATTAGTTATTCTATTCACCCTATAAATGATAATGTCTCCATACGTGCGTACATACGGCTTACCATCTCCATGTCATGTTGTAGTTTGTTATTCAAAGACTTCCTTATTTGGATGGGTATAATAATGAGTATAACAGATGTAAATAATATATAAAACATTTTAATGATTATTTATATATTATATACAATCTAGTTACATATGATTTCACCATCAATATAATTATATTATCACCCGTGCGTACGTATGGATTACCGTCTCCACAAACGCGATGAGATTAATTCTCCATCATAATCATTCAAGAATAATTTTTTCGATTAAAAATAATTTTTATTAACATATTATAATTGGATATATTAATCTAATAAATCCTATCCATAACAAAAATGGCTTATGTAATCAAGCATATAATGGAAACGAATCAGTTAACACCCGAAATAATGATACTATAAAAATATTATTAAAAAAGAAATATTATAAGATCATATATGATATAATATTTATATACATGATTCCTATATATTTTAATAATAATGTTTTAACTAATATATTTGGGGATAAAATACTATCTACTTTGGAAAAGTACAAGGTAATGGTTAATTATACAATCTCTTTACTTATCTGAGGTTGTTAATACGTAAGTATCTACTAGGACCTCTTTATCATCCACATCTTTGTTTTCGTAAAAATGTAATTTCAAAACATTCTTAAAATTTACTAGAATATCGTTCAATGTAATTTATTCCCTTATTTTTTCATTTATGTTTTGGATGGAATCTTTCCGCTGTTTTCCAAACAAGTTACATTATGGCCTTTTCGACAAAATTAAGGTAAGAATGTATTTTTTTAACTTTTACGGCAGGTGTGGCTATTTTCCACCATTATAACATTATCAAAGCTTCACATACAATATTATAATAATATTTTCAATATAAATGTTTTCTTTTATAATTATATAACTTTTAAATGATTTCAAAATAAGAAGAGATATTTCTTTAAAAAATGTTTTTATTTCATCTATGTCAACATCCTTTGATGGATTTTTAGCATGTCTGAAGTTGATTTATTATTATACACAACATCCATATTGTATTGAAAGATATTTGATATGTTTGGTAGTGGATATGTTATTTTTACACCATTCATGGATTATGTATAATGTATTGACATTTCTTATGGTAGTTTCAATATGAATTCTTATGTTATGTTCAAACCTTTTCATATGAGGAATGTATTGGAATTAGTATGTGACAGGTGGATTATGCTATAGCTCCTCAATGAATCAGTAGGTATCATGAGACAAACTACTATTTTGGCATATGGCCCTGAAAGGATATTATTTGTAATATTGGCAGAAGGCCTTGACTATGTAGTTATGGAGTCTGGCATTTTTATTCCATCAATATGAAATTGGATATTGATATTGAATTTGATTATTCAACTAGTAGAACATCCTTGTGAATAAGTAAATGTAATTATTTAATTTAAATTGGTCATATAATGCATAATTGTATGTTTAAAAGTCTTATGTTTTATTGTTATACCTATTATTAATTTTTTGTGCTTACATATGAAAGTTTCCGCTATATTGTTATCCTTACTGAGCAACTGAGCTCAACCCTTTCTATGTTTTATTTTTCACAAGATGTGAAAAAATATTTTATGGTTGAACTGCAGGGATAGAATAATAATATAAGTATGTTTAATGGGGGAAAAATGTTGTTGATGTTTTTATTTCATGATGTTATGTAAATCATATGAATATATCTAGTACTTCTAATGATACTAAACTGTTTTGTCTTTTGGGATTTGATACCTTTTGATCATGCCAATGTTATGTAATAATGCACCAACTCTGGTAACTAGGTTCGGGGAATTACAGTTGGCATCAGAGGAAGTTTAGTACATACCATGGAAGCATGATTTATAAAAACTCTGATTTGAGAACATTACCATAAGATAGACATTGAGTATTTGTATAGATGAACATTCTAGATTTTTGGTAATGTAGTGATTTTTTGAGTTTTCCAAGAAATACAACCTTTTCTAGATATGAGTAGGTAGAGGGTGCTCTGGCATAGATGTACCAAGGGGAAAACCCGAAAACACTACTTTGAGCTAGACTCGAATGGAAACCGGTGCACAACAATGGCCTATGCTACCCTCTTGGTTACGAAACTCCTACGGGATATGATTTAGTTAATTTAAAATTTCTTTACAAACCATTATGATGGAATTATGAGAATATACCTCCTCAAATAATTTTTTTAGGATTATGGATTATATCCATAAACTATTCAATTTATGTTAAGTGTTTTACAAGATTGGAATTATGTATTGTGATTCATAAACTAATCTATTGTATTCCATTGTTTAGAAATACACCCTAGTTGAAGGAATGGAAATTGTATCTATGATCTAAATCCATGTAGGGATTTACAACCTACTCAAGATAATTATAGTGGAGTAGGTGATGCAATTGGTGCTGATTAGTTTATCATCATACTAGGACAACTCAGTCAGGTTATGAATAATATCCTTACCCGTATGGAGCACCCTGATCCACAACGTGGAGGATAAATGTTATACTACGTCATGAGACAACAACAACCAACATTCACTAGGAGTACAAATCCATTAGTTTCTAAGCAATGGATAAATTCCTTAGAGGAAATATTTCATGATTTAGGGAGTAGAAAAATGGAAAATGTATTCATGTCAGTTTGTCACCTCAATGAAGATGTAGATCAATGGTTTTCATTAATCCAAAAAACAAAAAAATATGAAGAAGTATCTAAAATGGAATGGATGGAGTTTAATGATATTTTCCTAGAAAAATAACATCCTCACGACCATTGAGCGGATATGGAATGAAAATTTCTGAGTCTGAGGAAAAAGGAAGATGAGAATGTCACAAAGTATGTGGCTTACATTACAGGGTTAGAAAGGCATATGACAAATATATATGTATCCCAAAAAGTAATAATGATTGATTAGTTAATGGGTTAAAAACATTTATCCATCAAGAATTAGTCTCCCAATCCTTCTCATTGTATGAAGATATGATCTCATGCACTATCAATTCAAAAAAAGGAATTTTCTAAGTCTAACAACTTTAAAACAATGAAATAAGAAAAGAGATCTATTCAACACTCTGGAAATGGAAATAAGGGGAAGAAGGGAAAAATTTAATATCCCTCATATGATATGTGTGTGATGAAACACCCCAGTACTTGCCTAAAGGGAAAGGGAATCTGTTACAATTGTGGTGAAAATGTCCACCATGCTCGTGATTGAAAGGGGAAGAAAGAGGCTATCAATGTTGAGTGATAAAATAGTAAATAAAGGGGCATTATGAAAATGAATATCCTTAGCACCAAGGGAACATTCATTAAAAAAGGCCAAGGGTGAAAGGACATTCTTATGTGATCACGACTGTTGAGGTGGATGCTCCGAAAGATGTGGTGGAAGGAAATTTAATGGTTTCCTCAAGTTTATCAAATTCATTAATTGATTCTAGATCATCACATTGTTTCATATCTTCCTAGTTTGTTAAGTGAATTATATATTTTCAATTTTACATAACAAGGGAGTTCTAATTCAAAACACCTAAGGGAAGTACCCTCACAACAATGTTTTGTGAATAGGATCCCATTAGAGAATATAAATGTTCTTTATCTACGGATCTCATCAACAAACCCATGATTGAATTGGATATAATCTTTAGAATGGATTGGCTTTTAGACCATGATATGATAATTTTTTGTAAGAAGAAGGAGGTTACAGTTTTTGATGATGATAAGGAGTACCTTATCATTAGAGGAGAAACATCACCACATGATTCTTATCTAGATCCACCCCCAGTAGCTCTACAATATTAAATTATTTGGAAATAAGAGAATGAAATTACTATGGGTGAGGAAAAGAATGTTATAATATAAGATGCACCTACTGTGAATTAATATGTTGATGTGTTTCAAGAGGGTTTACCTGGACATCCTCCAGTATGAGAAATTGATTTTTCAAATGATTTAATTCTTGGTTCAAGTCCCATATTGATGACCTCTTATAGAATGGAAACTGTGGAATTAATGGAACTAAAGATACAAACAGATCTATTTAGTCACAAGGGATTTATTCGCTTAGTGTTTCTCTATAGGGAGACCACGTCATCTTTGATAAGAAGAAAGATGGATCTATGAGGTTGTTCATTGACTAAAGGTAAATCAATGATATAACCTTAAAGAACATGTATCTCCTACCTTGCATTGATGATTTATTTGACCAACTTCTTAGAGGTCAATATTTCTCAAATATTGACCTTCAATCAGGATATCATCAGTTGTGTGTAAAGAAGGAAGACATTCTGACAACAACATTTCAAATATGGTACGAGCATTACGAGTTTACAATAATGCCTTTTGGATACGCTAATGCACTCTCTTTCTTTATGGATATAATGAATAGGGTTTTCACGGAATAACTTGATGAATTTTTAGTGTAATTTCTTGATAATATCTTGGTATACTAAAAAATCTACGAAGATCATGAAAATCACAAGTGCACTATTCTGAAAACCCTTAGAAGAAACAAATTATATGGGATGATTTGAAAATTTTGAATTTTGGATTCAGGAGATTTCTTTTCATGGCCATATTGCCTATAACTATGGAATCTCTATTTATCATTCAATGACCAAGGAAATCCATGAATGGCTAGAACCGACGAGTATAACTGAGGAACACAGTTTTGTTGGCTTAGTAGGTTATTATCGGCGTTTCGTCCAGAATTTTTCCTGGTTGGCTAACCCATTAACCGAGCCCACACATAAAGGGGTTAAATTAGTTATGAAAAAGTGTGTAAAGAATGATTTTAAAAACTAATGACATGATTATTAAATGATCCTATCTTGACTACACTATCAGGGAACAATGTGTTTGTTATTTATAGTGATGCTTCAAAGAAAGGAATTTGTTGTGTCCTTATGCATAATGATAGACTTATTGCCTATGAATTACTACAAATAAAAATTCATGAGAAAAACTATCCTAATAATGATCTAGAGTTAGCAGCTATAATCTTTTCTATGAAAATATGGAGACACTATCTCTATGGTAAAAAATATGAGATTTATACTGATCAAAACAGCGTGAAGTATATTTTCTCATAAGAAGTACTCAACAGGATTCAATAATGATTTATTGAAAAACACAAGGATTGTGATTTCACTATACTCTATAACTAGGGGAAGGAGAATAAGGTGGTATATGCTTTGAGTATAATTTATCAAGGATTTTTGAACCAGATGAGACTTGAAAGGGTTCCTATTTTCATGGATCTAGTAAAGATGGACATGGGAATAACCATGGAAGGTGAAACATTAATACTTTTTCTAATTGTTAACAAACCATCTTTACTATAAAGAATAAAGTTTTCTTAGACTAATGATGAAGAGATTCAAAATAATATTAAAGCTTTTAATGATGGGATATTGAGTGACTTCATATATGAAGATGGAATTTTTAAATTTTGGAAGAGACATTGTGTTCCTAACATACCTGAACTAAAAAAGGAATTGTTGGATGATTATCATAGCTCCAATTTCTCTATACACCCTAGGAGCACCATGATGAATAGTGATTTGAAGGAATATTTTTGGTGGGACAACATGAAGAGGGAGATTGTTGATTTTGTGCGACGATGAAATGTTTGTCAGCAAGTGAAAGATGGATGCCAATAGCCTAATAGATTAATGCAACATCTTCCCATACATTAGTGGAAATGAGATAATATTATGATGGACTTTGACATATATCTACCAAGGACTCCAATAAGGAATGATGAAATATGGGTCATTATTGATCATCATACTAAGTCAGCACATTTTCTTGTTATAAGAGAAGATTTACCAGTTGAACGTACAGAAAGACTATATATTAATGATGTTGTTGGAATTCATGGAGTACCCCTAAAATTTTTTTCTGACTGTGATCCCTGTTTTACATCATGATTTTGGAAAAGACTTTAGATGGCCTTGGATACTGAACTTTGTTTGAGCACTGCCAACCACCATCAAACTGATGGAAAATCAAAATAGGCAATTCAAACATTAAAAGACATGTTGAGATCATTCTCACATGAATTTCAAGGTATGTGGGATCGATGTTAACCTCCTGTAGAATTATCCTATAACAATAGCATCCATTCAAGTATTCAGATGGAACCATATGAAGTGTTATACAGAAAGAGATGTCGCACAGCAACATGTTGGGATGATGTTGGGGAACGAAAACTCGTAGGCCTAGAACTTGTTGAAGAAAAATTGGAAAAGGTGATTGTTATCCAAACCCACATGAAATCATCCCAAAGTCGCCAAGAGAGCTATGCTGATAAACGAATGATGGATTTGGAATTAAAAGTAGGGGACCAAGTTTTCTTGAAGCTATCTCCATGGTTTTGTGTTATAAATTTGGGATAGAAGGGTAAATTGAGTCCTATGTACATTAGAGCATTCAAAATTCATGAACAAATTAGAGTTGTAGCTTATCGTTATAGAAATTCTTCTAACTCCCTCCAAAGTTCATGATGTGTTCCACATATCACTATTGAGAAAATACATGCCTGACCCAATGCATGTACTCACCTATGAGGAAATTCAAATTTGAACCAGATCTATCTAATTGTGAAGAGTGTGTCAATATTCTTGATATAAGAAAACAAGTGATGAGAAACTAGACGAATTTTCTTGTTAATGGTCTATGGAGAAACCATATGATGGAAGAGGCAACGTGGGAACCCATGGAACTTATGAAAAAGAACCAAACAAATCATTTTATACAGTAATATTCTAGAAATTTCAAGGAGGAAATTATTTTAAAGAGAGGATAATGTTACACCCTATGCTTTCACGATACATTTCACTTTGAATAATGCAGTAGATTGTGTTGTACGCAACATGGAGTTTTAATACACCATGACCAATCAAACTAGTTGGGATTAATATTAATACATACTTTTTGAAATTTGATAAATTTTATTTTTCAAAATGAACTTCATTTTTTTATTTGGAATATCAAAATTAGCATAGGATGAATTTTTCGAATTTTTCTAAAAACATAAAATTTTGGTTGAATAGTGAAAAACACTATGTTATTGTTTAAAACTGACTTTTTATATAAAAAATTAGTTATTTTATTATAATTTATTTTAGTTCAAAATAGATACATAATATCTATATATTTTCATTGTAATTCATTGGAGTCATTTTATAATATGTTTAGATATATAAAATTTTATTGAACCCTTTACCGTTTTTTACCCACATTCTAGGAGCTTTTGAAATATTGCATAAAACAAAATTTTACATCATACGTGAGTTGAATTTAAAAAATTTGAGAGACACTGTTAATATTATTAAGTAAAATTTTGTTCAATATGATGGATATAAATTTTTGTGAAAAGTAACTTTTGATTTTTATTTAACATGGTTAAAAGTAAAAAGGGTAATTAAAGATAAAAATGATATTATAATTACCCTAACAGGTGTCCTAATTCTATTGGATAAGTGTAATTCGATCAAAATCAACCTTAGAAATAGAATATGATCCTTTTCTTCCACTTGGATTAGATTAGCACATTTATTATTATTATATTTAAAGAATAGTTAAAAGTTTTAAATTAAATGTTTAATAACTAAACCATTTTTAATAAAGTCTTACACACAATATAAATTAGACTATAATTATTCATTATAAAGATAAAAATATTTTATACATAATGGTGTTTTATTTTTAATTTTTAGACAATAAATAATTTAATTTAATTATTACAAAATAATGATGTAGTAATTACCAAATTAATTAACTATTAAAATAATTGATATTAGAAATATCGAAATAAATGTAAATTAAGACTTTTGAGGAATTACACTGATTTTATAGGATAATATGACATGATAGGTTTTATTGAATAATAGTTTTTCGATGTAATCATGTTGTTATGATTTTCACAAAAACCAAATACTAAATAGTGTCCAAATTGACATAATTTATTTTTTTAAAAACAAATACATTATTATTAATTGATATAATTTTCCAAAAAAAAGGTAGGTCAAAAGGACATAGATAAAGTTATATATATTAATAATTATCCACATGGGGTTCTCTTGAGTTTTTAATGTAAGTTTATTTACCTTATAATATAAAAATAAAAACAGACATGGTAAATGTCAAACTACTTAACTAAGAGTTAAATATCAAAGATAAGGATAATATGGTGACCTAAACCTATATAAAACCTATTTTCTGAATAGTTTTTGACCCATCCTCACCATAGCCTCTAAATAAATTATTTTTCTGCCATTAGAATGTGAAAATTATTTTATTATAAAATACTAATTCAAGATTTTGTCTAAAGTGACCATCACCTCCCTTATAAAAGGCAACTTACCATTCTATTAAATTCACACTCCAAAGCCCTTTTACATGGCGAAAAACTACCGAAATATCCTATAAACTATCCTCCCTTCATCCTAGAGGCCTTACAATGATCGGAAATCAAGCCTATGGTGCCCTTTTGATCAACTCAAAAGGAAACACCTGAAGAATAGGAAATAATTTCATCACCCTCTTTCAAGTTCTTATCTTCTTCCACGTCCAATTTCATTATTGTTTACAAACCAACATAAAAAATCTAGTACCTTCTACATACTGTTATGTTATTATAAATATGGTACAACCATATTAGTTATTAAATCCATCCTATAAATGAAATACTCACCATACGTGTGCACATGTGACTTACTGTATCCACCTCATGGTGTAGTTTTTTATTCAAACACTTCATTATTTAGATGGGTATAATAATAGGTATAACTAAATTAAATAATAAATAAAACATTTTAAAGATTCATTATATATTATATATCGTCCAATTATATATTATTTACCATCAATATAATGATATTGTCACTCGTGCGTACATACGAATTATAGTCTCTACAAACACGATGAGATTCATCCCCCATCGTAAACATTCAAGAATAATTTTTATGATTAAAAACAATGTATATGAATAGAATATAATTATGTATATGAATGAAATACATTGTATCCATAACCAAAATTTCTTACTTAACCAAGCACATAATGGAGAACAAATCAGTTAACACCCAAAACAATGATACAACTAAAATATTTTTAAAAATGAAATATTATAAGATCATATATGATATCATATTTATGTATATGATTCTTGTATAATTTAATAACAAATTTTTAACTATTATATAGGAGGTTAACATACCATCAACTAAGGAAAAGTACAAGGTATGGGTTAAATCTACAATATGTTTACATATTTGAAGTTGTTAATACGTAAGTATCTATTGGTACCTATTTATCATCCACATTTATGTTTTCATAAAAATGTAATTCAAAACATACTTAAAATTTACAAGAATAAGGGTCAAATTCATTTATATCCTTATTTGACCATATATGTTTTGAAATGAACCTTTCTGTCATTTTCCAAGCAAGGTAATTTATATCCTTTTCGACAAAACAAGGTAATAATGTATTTTTTAATTTATATAGTGGGTGTGGCTATTTTCTGCCGTTATAACATTGTCAAAGATTCCCATAAAAGCTTATAAGAATATTTTCAAAATAATTTTTTTCTTTTATGATTATATAACTTTTAAATGATTTTGAAAATAGAAAGAGATATTTCTCTAAAATTGTTTTGATTTAAACTATGTCAAAATAATTTGACGGATTTTAATCTCGCTTGAAGTTGATTTATTATGATAAAAATCATCCATATTATATTGAAGGATTTATGATATGTTTGAAAATGGATTTTTTATTTTTACACCATTTAAGGTTTATAGATATGTATTGACATTTCCTATACTAGTTTTAATAAAAATGTTTATGTTATGATTTAAAATTTTTATATGAGGAATGCATTGGAAATAGTAAGTGATGGGTGGAGCCCAATATAGTTTATCGATGCATCGGTAGGTCTCATGAGAAAAACTCATGTCTTGGAAAAAGGACTTAAAAAAATCTTATTTCCAGTCTTGGTATAAGACCTTGACTATGTGGTTATGAAACTTGACATTATGTATTCCATCATTATGAAATTGTCTATTGATATTTCATGTGATTATTAGACTAGTAGAATATCCATGTGAATAAGTAAATCAAATTATTTGATTTATATTGGCCATATTATGCAGAATTTTATGTTTAAAAGGCTTTTGTTTTAGTCTTATACATTACTTTAATTGTTTATTCTTATTTATTAATGTTTCCTCTATATTGTTATCCTTACTGATCATCTAAGCTCACCCCTTCCTATGTATTATTTTTCCCAGTATGTGATTAAATATTTTATGGTGGACTTGAAAAGATAGAATAAGGATATAATTGTGGTAAATGGGGAAAATGTGTTTGATGTTTTTATTTCATGATGTAATGTTAAAATTATGAATGTATATAGTACTTGAAAATCTACAAAACTGATCGGTCTTTTGGGATTTTATCCCTTGTGATCATTCCAATGTTATGTAATAATGCACTGACTCTGGGTAACTGGGGTCAGGGAATTACATAAGTTATTTGATATAGCTTGGGATTGGTCTAGGGAAAATTCCATAAATTATATCTCCATTGGAAGCAAAAATAAATGGGCTTTATAGGGTATGATCCTACTAGTTGAGGCCATCACATCCTTTTTATGCGTCAAAAAGATTTGTTAAAACACTATATATATATTACTCATGTGATCATTGTTCTACAGAAATATTATAGACATTAATAGTACTTAACGGTGATATAAATCCAATTGGATATAATAAAACTGAAGGAGTGAATGTGTTAAGTATATATAAAAGACATTTAATTAAATAAAATATAAATTTATTCATAAATGTATGGGTCATTATAGGAACTGTTATATGAATAAGACATACTAATTAATATGTTGTAATAAATTTCATAAGTCATGCATCCCCACAACATGAAATTAAACTATGTGTTCAACATCCTAAGCAAATTACATTAAAATACATGGTATGATTCTATTATATGAACATAAACTATGACATAAACCTATGTGGGGTTTGATTCCTATCTCGATGGGATTTGATGGAAAACTACCTAAGGATAAAAATAAATATCATCAATCGATTATAACAATCATTATTAGGACATATTTATGATAATATCATACCCACCCATAGGTATACATTACCCATATGTCATATTAACTCATTCTCATTGGTTCAAATTCTCTTATAGATCAATATTAAAAGTCCACTCAAACAATAGTTCCATAGATATAATTTCTAGAAACTCTTATCCTATTCTCCCTTAATGAATGATGTTCATTTACATGGAATTGTCAATGTCACAATACGTTAAAATGTATGGTGTGTCCCATTATGTGGACCTAAACAACATGGGTTCTCATTCCTATAATTATGATACATAAGTAGCCACACCATGGGATTAAAATCAATACTACAAATATCACTACCATCATCAATGTATATAATGTATATGGTTCTAATATGATATGATTTAAACTATAGTTCCCTAAGAGTAGAAATAAACAAGAAATGGTTAAACATGATAGATAAAATATGAGACATACATATAGTTTCATTGATTTAAAACCTATGATACATATATATTTTCACATTGGAAGAGATCATCTGATATATGTATATATACTAACATTAACAAAGGCTAATAACAAATTTCATGTATGGGGGTAACAAATATCGTGTTATAATTTGGGAAGGATTCACCAAAATGATTTTAATATATAATAGAGTCTCATGGCAGGAAATAATTCTCCCTAATAGTCTGTGATAATATAAAATTCTTATACTCTTAACCAATGGGAGTTCCAATGAAGGATTGACAAAACAACTCACTGACATCCTTTTTATTAAAGGAATTTTCAGAGAATTTCACATATATGTGATCCATTGAGAGTATCTTCTTCAACAAATATAAAAAAATGAAAAATATCTAACGATTTGATATTTTATCAACAAAAAAATAATCATAATTTCGTCTGGTTAAAAAGATAGTAAACTAGAAATGAATCTATTATTAACCAAAATAACTGAGTCATCCACAAGCTAGTAAATTTAGTTTGGTGTGTAATATACAAAGAACATTGTTTAACATAACATGAATATTTTAACTACTCATAGCCTCTCCCATATGAGAATGGAACTAATAACCATTTTAAATCGGACCATTTTATCCCATATACTATGAATATGTAATTGTAAACTCAAAATGAATCCATCAACTATTAATGAGAACAATCGACAATTCCATTTTATATACGATGTTTTAATTACAAATTTCCAGTTTTTCTTTGCTCTACAATATGATCAAGACTCCAAAAAAAATACAAATGGAATCAGTAAATATTCCAAGGAACTCCATGAAAATTGAATATGTTGTATCCCTCTAAACTCCATAATTCAATTCTTATAACCAACTAATAATCCACTAACAAGTTTAATATGCGATTTTACCAACCTAGTGCCCCTAGTGCATGTTGGTGAAAATTCACATGTGGGTGTACCATCATAATGGATTTATCACAACATTAGAGGTAGATAAATAAACCACTAGAGGAAAAATCCACAGATACCCTCATAACAATGACATGCCACCATGATGAAGGTGGAACCTATTTCTAACCCTAACTAGTTTATGATTTTATCCCTAGAGAAAAAACAACACATACTTTCCCTATATTATTGAGGTGGATGAGGATAATCCCAAAATCAGATCAACAACACATGATCTACCAAGGTTTTCCTATATTCACTATGGTCTTTATCTCAGATGTATGACACATATTCTTAAATAATCAATAGATAAAGATGTACCTACCCTAACCATTTAATCCAAGGATCCCAAAATGACAACCTTCTTGGGGAAAAAAACCATTATAACTCTAGAGCAGGTCCATGTCGCAAATACTTTAAAACCCTATGAGTCCCATTAGTGAATGCCTACATTCTTCTAGGGAAAATCCCTTATTATCATTAAACAAAACCATCATACACCATCACAACTACACACAATGATGTTGATTTCCTACAGAGAACCCCGAAACATTATTATGCGGAAATATTTATCATTTAAAACTAAATCCATATTCAACGTCATCAAGTTGTATGGAATAAATTATTACTATAGATAAATATTCCCTTAATGATTATTAACTTTATTGGTAATGTTACAAATTAGAAAATTTTATCTCTATTAGACCAAATGATTATCTAATTCATAGAACTATTAAAATGAGATAGGGGTTGCCACATTCACTACCAAACCTTCACCTAACCATTTTGAATTGATCAAAGTAGAGGAGAATATTTCTTAACTCAAAGAAAATATAATGGAACATTATTATATTAATGATTATTTTCTAATGAGAAATAAATAATTTGAGTATGGTCATCAAATTAAAGATACCTTGACTCCTTAAACTAAACTATATCATCCCAAGATGGATTCGTGACCAATAATATCACAATCAAGCTACCCTATCAAATTTACGTCCCATAAATCAACCAAATTCACTATAATTCTAATTGATTACAATGTTCATACACCACATTTAGTGATTTTCAAATAGTTTGGGACTGTCATGTGACTTTGAATTGTATAGATATATCCCAGTATTTAATGGATACTATCATTTTGTAGATTGATTCATATGATTTCTGATATGTACTAGATATTCTAGAAGAAAATATGTATAAAAATAAGGTGAATTTAAATCCTACCGCTCCAAAAATCTTGTAGATAAATTTAATTTCACCAAATGGAATAAGGTATCTTGATTATGACCTCATTAATTTTTCATGATTAGATTTTTTTTGAGGTCCATATAAAACCGGTACATTCATTGATACTATAACATTATATCTAGGTAAATTAAATGATGGAAATAGATGCATCAAAAATCAATCATACATTTCTGATAAATACCAAGGAAAGAAACTATTAGTTACCATTCAAAATATATGTATGTTGATAATTAGAATTTTATTAATTTCCTTAGAATATTGAAGAAACTAATGTATTCCCTGTAAATACGGCTTCAATAGTAATAAAATACTCAAGACTTGTGTGGAAAATCTACCTGATGATTTGTCAAATTAACTTATTAACTTGAATAAAACCTAAATAATTTATGATTTTGTAACTGTGGATATATATATATGAAATTTTTTGAAAAACCATGAAAATTTCCTATCAAGAGACACAATCATCAACATTAAATCAATGGAAAACAAAAGAAAATATTGTCACCCTACAGATGAATATGATGCGTGTACATTACCATAAAAGTAGGAAGAATGAAATACGTTATTTCTATCATAAACTTTATCCATAATAATACATCATTTACCTATAATATAACATGATTGAGATTTCATAAATAAATAATGAAGATGAATCAGGGTAAAATGTTCATTTAAATTATTTCCCTCACCATCATATGATGTGTCACATGTCCTAAGAATTCCTGAAAATTTAATATAAACAAAAAAATATGATCAATTGTAGTGAAATAAAATTAGAAAATCACATGGAACATGTGGAATTTGTTTTATCCATTTTTACCAATATATATTAAGAATACTCACAAACACCGTCCCCATAAATGATCAAAAGATCATTTTCCACCCAAATGGTCTAAAGGGAATCGACCCATAAATGGTCCATGGGAACGATCCCACCAAATAATCCAAAAGTTTTTTTTCAATCAAACGATTGAATAAGAAAAATCTCATAAAAAAGAAAATGTGTGCATACCCACCAAATTAGATACCCCACAAATGAGGAACAACAATTTTCATATGTTTCCAATAACATAGTAGTTTTTATGTATAATTAATTTTCACCAATTTTCTATGAATAAACTCTTAACTAGGTTAATGTTTTTTGCATATATTCAAAGTATTCATATTAGGTTATCCAATTCTATAATAATATAACATGAATATAAAAACATGGAGATATGACATGAACCTCTAATAAATAATTCACTAGTTAAAATTTTTCCTCAAAATTTCCATCATCATCTACCCATCATTCATTAGAGAATAAATTGGTTTTGATGATTATTCTATGAGTAAGAACCTTAAGTATTATAAGACCATATGTTTTAAAGAACAATTCTCTCAGATTGAGTTGTGAAATTGTGATCTATAAGAATTAATTATGAATATGGATCATATATATTTTACTGATAGTTAATTTTTTTCCATCCTCTGATAAAGGTACCCATTATAGTGAATTACCCTATCCCACAGGGTTGGGTGAATTTTCAACATTTTCTCCCCCTAAATAAGTGTGTTCTAGACATCATTTCTTCTAATTACATTCCCCAGTCCTGAGTGTATTTTTATATCTTTTACCCTATCATCGGTTTAATTAACAGTCAACAATATGCTGATCATATTCCATCAAATTGATCACTATTAAGGAACCTCATCCAAGTTTCTAAAATAAAACATTTTGCTATAAATATCTAGGTATATGTGGAATATATATGAATCATTGTTCATTTCTATATCTCACCAATAAGAAAATAAAGATATATTCCATTCAATGTAAGAAATAACTCTAGTATTTTTCATGTTATATGTAATTTTTTTGATTAATTTCCCATATATTAAGTAAAATGGAGGGTTATATTTGATTGAATATCCAAAATACTTAGCCTAAAACTGATTATAAGGTAATGATATAAAGAATTTCCATTTTTATTAAGAATTTAAAATAAAAACAGACAAATTATGGGATTTTAGAGTCATCTATTCATAAATCTTAATATCAACAATGTCATACCCCATAGTAGATCACACAAATAATTTAAAATAACTAATGTTGTTATACACTCTATGATATATGCGTCAAGGTCTATTGATTTTTGTCCGATCATGATCCTACAAACATAACTTGTACATTAAAAACATACTTCTCAATATTTAGAGGATTTGATGACCCATAGTGGGTTATTTAGAAATATCATCCCAATTATTATAACTTCTATAAAATTTTTGAGACATATAATTGATGAGTTTTTTATCTGTAATGGTTGGATTTAGAACCAGCCTGGAAAATTCCTAGATGAACATTGGAATCCTGAGACTCATATGACATGCAAGAAATTCATTCTCACACAAATAGAAAATAAAATATCCCGATGAGTAATTTAACTATAAATATCCTAACAACATGGGAATAAAGACAATTCCACATGTCCTTTTCATATGATGTAAAAATGAATGATTCTAAAATGAACAACCTAATTTTATAACTATAAAATGATAAAATAAATAGTCATGGTCATTATCATAAGGCGCAGAACAAAATGACATACATCCCAATGAGTAATTTGGAATAATTTAATATCACTTCAGAAATGTCACAATCATATGTCATTAAACCAAATGGTGTAGATATGGGTTGTATTTCCTTAATGTACATATATCTTATATCATTTCCTTATGACATTAAATTGCATAAAATGTGGTCATTATATCAAAACAAGACAACATTTTTCATTTAACATATATCTATATATAATGTTTCTAATGATTGGGTTTACTAGATAATTCCATATTTAATTTAAGAGACTATAACAATGGAAAAGCTTGGTTACCTCATATTATCATTGTTATGTAATTCACATCATGTTTCCTTCCTACTCTAAAAAATTAATATAATCATTTTAATTGGAAATTAATTTCACCTGAGACAAATTATACTGAAAATGAAATTCCCACATCACTGTATATGATTTACATCTTCATGGAGAATAAATATTAGAAATATATTTGTCTCAATTCCCATCCACTAGAATATACAGGGATTAATCGATCTCACATTCTAAAACAAACAATTAAATTTATTCAATTTCAACCAAGTCCCCCCCCCCACATGAGAGAAATCCACATATATATTACTCCTTGAATTGAAATGAAAATGACCCCAACTGTTCTTCACCATGAACTAAAATATGGTTCAAATTAATTCTAATTTCTTTATTGTTTCTTATGGAGATAAAGAACCATGTGTTCTTTGAGGATAAGTAAATTCACTTTGACTAGAATGATTTAGATAAATTTTATTCTATTATAGGAAAATAATAATAGGATAATTGATGATATAATATATAACTTAAAATCAATGTTTCATGAAGTTAATAATTTATACGATTACCCATCCATCCTATATAACATTATTCTACATAGATATGTATATTCTCTATGAGCCAAAAATGAGAACGAACTTTCATAATTCTTCAAATTTCACGACACTGAAAAATATTCAACCCCTAATGACACTGAATAAAAGGGATATGGTGAATTGATTTGGCTTCCCATATATGATATTCTGATTATTGAAACACCCTTATAATATAAGGAACCACCATCGATAATTATAATCTGAAGAAATGATCTCTATATATATTTTAGCTCTGAAGATAACCCTTCATCACATATTTCTCATATGATTGAGGATGATGGAGATGTAGAATGGTATCTCAATGTATCACACCTATTTTTTAGGAGGGAGTCTCTACCATTATTCATAATATCTAGAAAATAAGTCAAAGAAAGATAAAAGATCTACAACCCTCATTGACTTGTGTTTTCTTGTATCTCAATGAAAAAGAGGTCAGTGCTAATTTTTTAAAGAAGAAACAATATTGTTTTTGACATTAATTATAAATTATTTCCTAGACATGATCCCAATGTATCCACCAAATTCATTGGTTTTCCAAAGGATCACCATGGTTATATGAATGATTCTAGAAGGATATATCCAACTCAAGTTGCTAGTATTGATGTCAAGGTTGATAAGCATATAAAAAGAAACATCATAGTAGAGGATAAGTTTTTCCAATGGCTAAATAATAGGGTCTTTGTCAAAAATAAGAATAGGTAGATTAGAGATTCCATCTAATTAAATTTACTCAACTAGTATTGTTCAAATAATGATTTTTTTACCTCGATTAATGAAATTTTGATCGATTCAACATAAAACTGTCAAATAATTTCCTTTAGGGATGGATATTTGGGATATAAAAAATCATAATAGATCATGAATATGTGTAAAATTATGAATTTTGATAACCTAAGGGAATATATAGAAATCTAGTGATTCATTTCTGTTTAAATTACATTACAACCACATATAAACATGATCTAAACTTTTTTTATAAACCCTTATAGTGGAGTAACTTTTAATTTTACATAAACCATGTTTTAGTATATTCCAAACAATATAATAAACATTATGTATATATTTATTAATACATAAAAAATTTAGGACATGAAAACAAGAATACATCCCACCTAAAATGTTCTTTCATGGTTACCCCAAGAAATATTATCGACATCATTGTAAATATCCAAAGAATTGGAGTTGAACATGATAAAACCATTGCTATATATGAAATTATAACTACATGAAACTACAATGAATTAAGATTTATTAAGTTAAATCATTCCTAAATCCAACAATTTATAGAAAAGAACATAGTAAAGTGGTTACCTATCACAAAAATAAAGGTAATGTGGGGTTTATATTGGTGGAATGAATATTTTCAGGAAATTTTATATATTGTCTATTAATACCTATTGATCCCCCTAATATTGATTCAATAATTTTAAGGAAATACATTATATTATATTTGAAATCTATAGAATTACCACACATAAATTTTTTCATACAAAAGAAATAAATATGGAATGGGAATAACCTCTATTATTTTAGTATACCCCTACATAGATCAGAGTCCTGGCATTCAGATATTATGTAAATATTAACATAAATTATTCTTTACTGTTAATAAGACGAGGAACTACCTATAGAACCATGATTTTATCTTCTTCTTTCATAATTAACAGCTCAAATATATCTTCAACTATACCATGTTAATTTTTTATATGGAATGTTATAAAATAATATTGTAGCAGTTCGACATTCCATTAATACCACCAAATAATATAAATGGATTGCTATTAACATATTTTCTAGTCGACCATCCTTATAAAGAAAAAATTCATTTAGATGCTGAGTTTTCTAATTATTAATACATTTATATTCATTACTACCTAAAAACATGGTAGTTGAACCTTTATGGTTCTTCTAGATGGACGATAAGAAAAAATAATGCAAGACACAAACTCTACAGTGTTCATTTTGGATTCAACATTATCTGTCCAACCTTGGAAAATTTATTTATAACTTATTTTTTAGAATGAGGTACCAAAAAAATATAGAATATAAATTCACATTTTAGTTTTCCAAAAGGTTTTTCAAATATTTGTTTCCCACATAAAATTAGAAGGGAATTTGAGGCATTTAATAAAGAATATTATAGGAATGTATTCCATTAAAAATGAATCTTCAATTCCCCAAATCGAAAATGTATGAGTAATTATTAATACATTCCCCTCGAAACCTACACTAAATCATATCTAGTGTTCACATGATGAATGATATGATGTAATAGATAATGTAGCTTCAATCATATTGGATCCAAATTGGGAAAAAATAATCTTCAAAATTCAACATACCAGGATGATGTCAGCTATCATTTAGAATAATGTGGATGAGATCAATAAGAACAATTCAACCGCAAAACAAAAAGATTTTTAAAATGGATGTTTGTAAACCATATTAATACACTTATAGAAGAAGATTAATTCATCACATAATTAATGACAAAGAAAATTTTATAATGGGAATTAAAATTTACATTTTTTGACGGAACAATATCTTTAAAGGACCCTTATATATTTTCTTTTATTATAAATATCCTCATATTCAATGAATGTTGTGAAACTCCCAATTTTACGTAGGAAGTATATATAGGTTCATGTGGTGCTCATTGGTATTGTAAAAGGATTTAAAAATTTATAATGAGGCTTGGATATCTTTGGCCATTAATGATGTAGAATTTTATGAAGTTAGTGAAGAGATTTCATGCCTATAAGATAAAAAAACTATCATTCATTAACCCTAAAAATTGACATATACTTCCAAATATACATGGTTGTTTTCTATTTCGGGAACAAATTTCATGCGTCTATATCCACCACTGACATCTAAATTTTTTTTGTAAATCTATAGTTACATTGACTTTTTCCATATGTGGGTTGAGGCTATATCTTTCAAGTATGTGGGAAGATATTTTATCATCCGTTTTTTGGAAATAAATATTTTTTAGTGATTTTGTTTCAATCATACATATCATATGTGAAATTTAATAAAAATCAACAATTATGAATTGAAGGGGTTATATCTACTATATTGGATTTTATTTAATCATTTATCCCCTACCATTCATTGAATCATTCATAAGAATATGGTTTTAAGGACACCCTCCAAAATATAATATAATATTTTTGATAAAGATTATAAATCTTATATTTAATAATAAATATATTATTTTTTGGATTATATCACTATAACCCACACAACTAAATAAGAAACCCAAGATTCACATTCAAATGGAATTGAACCAAAAATTACCATTTTGTTCCAACTATACTTTTTAACATTTCTATTTGAAATAAAATATCTAATAAAGGGATATTTTAAATGAAATTATATGAGTTTCAATATCTTGACGATAAAAGGTTTTGTACAATGTAAAACTTTAATTTAATAAGAATTTCTTTGTCTATTAATTCATTCTAATGTAAATTTTATTGTATATCTGAACCCTAATAAGACCATGGTACTAATGTGAAAACCATAAAATAATGTTTTAATAAGAATACACTTTATGTAATGGATATTAAAATAAATAATATTCCATTTTCCTAATGGATGGTAATCAAACCAAACCAATCACCAATTTAAGGATTGTCAAGATATACTATCTGTATATTCAACACTATATTAGTTCAGTCTTTATGCCTTTAAACATCAAATTACACTTCTAATAAACTCAATGTTGAACTTAAAATAAAAATTCATACTATATGATGTTAACGAAAATGGTCATTTTCATTATAGTATGAATTAAAATTACATGACAATTAGTTCTAGATGACCATCATTAAATTTTCTAGAATAGTCCCGTTGGAAATATGTATACATCATTGCACCAATATCTTAGTAACATGTTGTTAATATAGATGAATATAACTCCAAAAAAATGAAAATTGTTTGGTGTACATCATACCTATCTCAAACTACAGCCTTATCACAATTTGGTTAATATTAAAATTATCAACTTATTATAATAATGAATATGAATCATTTGGGTTTATATTTTAGAGATGATTATTCCCATTTTCATGAATAATCAATATAATTTCCATCATCTGGTAAAATGTAATCTGAGTTTCAATTCATTATATTTCTACACAAATGTCTTAGTCACATGATGTAAAGCTCAATTAAGAAACTCTAACTATATGATGTGAAATTGTATGGTTACCATACATTCCATATGAAATTAAACTAAAAGGCATGATTTCTCCCATGTGACTCTTAACGGCATAGGTTAGACTATTTCATGTCGAATATTTCTCCCATACAAAAGAACATGATATATGTTGATGACATTTTCACATGGATGTATTGATCCTTATAGAGAGAATTTCCCTACTTCGTACATTTGAGTCAGATATATGTAATGAATTATATGTCAAGAGAACTACTTCTAATTTGATTATTATCCCTATGAGAAATGTTGTGACATCTAGGTACTATTACAAAGACTTAGCCACCATCCCCTTGATCAATATTGGGTCATGGACCCCCTCCCACGTATGATCTATATCTACACAAGAGTTTATAATAGATTTTTTTCATTTTTATGTACCTATGTCTATAAATAAATAACAATTTACTCAATATATGAGATAAATATATGTAGGGGACAAATTTAAATGCCAAGAAATATATGTTTCCTAATTCTGACCCATGCATGATATGTAATGATTCTCAGATTTCAAATCCTTGTACTAACCTCAATGTCTAAAATAATAATTACACTATTTGACTATCCTTTTCATATAATCCAGATTTATACTAGGAACCACATAAACAGAACAATATATAGATTTATTCTCATTCAAATGAGGTATGTAATGATTCATGGATCTATTGTCCTAGGCTCATCCACACACAAAAAATTAAAAAAATCCCTTCTTCATGTATACGAGTAAGATATATATAGGTAGTTTATTATTGATTAAAATATAATGATTCATTCTCATTCTGTTGATATATTTAGTGTTTCATGGATCCATTATCATTGATCTCAAAATAAAAATAATCTCCACCATACATATGAGTTGGATCAGGGAGAGAAGTTTATTAATGATAATAATGTATATCATGATTATTATTCAGGAAAGGTACATAGTGTTCATATATTCCTAATCCATGTACTAGGGCAAAACAATACCCTCCTTCCACCATAATAATTAAATATATTCGTGGATATTCTTTAAGAGAACTACATATTGATTTATTCCCATTCTAGTGATGTATATAGTGTTCCCTAAATCCCTTAACCTAGGGAAAAACGAAAATTTACAAAAAAAATACCATTTTCATTATAAATGAGTCATATATATATGGGGTGTTTATTATATAGAACTAAATATATAATGACTCATATTCACATGATGTATGTGGTGATTTCAAGATCCATTATCCTAGGACCATCCATAGAAAAATATTCTCATTTTCCTTTAATATGATCTAGGTGCATTCTAGTAAACAATTAAGAGATATGCATGGAGTTTAGTTTTTGTCACCCCATAAGACCGCAATCACCCATCTATAAATTTATTAAGTATGAATGACTCTATCATGATTTCTAAACATATTCTATTCTCAAAAACAATTCAATTTTTGAGAAACAAGGATTTTCTCCATCCATCATTTTCTATCAATGACATCTAAATTTTAATACAATGGGAACTTAATTATTGACTATTTAGAAAATGTCCCAGACATGGCTCTACATATATGACCCTAATATAGATCATCTTCTAGAGGAATATAATCCCTAAGGATTAGGGACTATTATCCTAATACTATTAGAAAAAATCACAATGGAAGTGTCTTTTAGAACATAGTCCATGGTTTTAATTTGTATACTAATCCTACACCACATTTTTAAATATAATGGCCACAAGTTATGATTTTGGATGTATCCCCTCATATTCATGAGTATTTGGAGCATCATTGTCATGGAATCCATTTTCATGTTAATAATTTTGTCTCATTGGTCCATGTGCTTGATCTTAATGGATGTACACTCTCTTTAAAGATCAGTTCTATATAAAATCTTCCCACATTAAATATTTCTTCCATATATAGTGATGTAATTACTAATGCACATAAATACTTCTTAAATATTCCTATACTAAATTAACCGGCATCATATCAACGAAATATGATTAAATAGTTACCAATTCATTGACTCAATTTTTTTTATTTTAATCAATAAACCTTGAGTTGATTAGTCATCCTGGTTATCTATATTAAGGAAAAATTAGTAATACGGATAGAGTGATATGAATGTTCCATTCTAGGATTTGATGTTGTAAACCAAAATTTTCCCCTATGTCTATGAGATTACCTTGAGGAGATGTTTTGTTCCTAATAGATTGGTCCACCTAAACCCCATATGTTATACCAGGACTGAGTATCCAAAAACCATACTCCCACAATTATCCATTGAATGATTAAAATATTTGATTTCAGTCATTACTAATTTTTTTTAAACTTGTGTCAGTCTCCATTGAAGATTAAATTATACATTAATAATTTATTTTTTAGAGATTCCATAATCTAATAATTCATATAGATTCCCCATCCTCAGAATTAATGAGGTTTATATCATACTCATATTCTCTATTGAAAACATTGGTAAAATATATATAATCATACATTATATAAAAAATTAGTCAAGGCTATATTATATTAAACTAATGTATTTATCAATCATAGTTATATGAACTTGAGCTAAAAAAACATAGGTCAATGCTATATGGAATTTAAATACTATAATAATTAGTCTACATTTTATGACTATAAAATACATAATTATAGAGTCACAAAACACACCATAATGAATATGAAAAAAAATTATTTACAAAATTGTAGAATTCTCTCTCTAAGAATGAATTTTTTGTTGTTTTATAAATATAATTATCATGAAATTAAATGTATCAAAACATGTTAATCAAAAACTCATTAAATAGTGTCCTATGAAAATGATAAATACTTATTACTAATATTTAATATAGAACATTTCAAAGGTATAAATGAAGGGAATTTAAATAGAAATGACACTTATTTTAGAGGGCCACCATATATCCCCAACAACTATCAATATAATCTCACCTGGAAATAATCCTAGGTTAAATAAAGAGAATCTATATATTCCAAACACATTAGTTCATATATTTTCATAAAATCTATCAAAATGGACCAACAATACTATTACTAGGATAGAAGAGAAAGAATATAATAAATAGTTAGAAACACTAAGAATAGGAGTATTTTTTTCTCAATTATTTAGGAATTATGACTAGCATTATTATCAAATTTTCAAGGATTTAATTTTTTATTATTTATTTGTTACTACTTTAAATGAATCACATTCAATAATATATTAATAATGAAGATGAAAAAAGAAATTTATTACTATTTATAAATTATAGTCTCATTTATAAATTAATATAACGAGTGTGATAACCCCGTGTTAGAGTCTCTATTCATTACAAGTTCTCTACTGTTGGAGATTCTATGTAGGGATTTGAAAAACAGTATGAGACTATTGGGTATCTTTAATGGTGAATAAAAAATAATTTATCCAAGAAGGATCATCTTTTTCAATGTGGGGAAGTATCACCAGCTCAATAATTATGTATTTCCTCTTGGCCTCATCATCCTCTACAAGTGTTTGATAATATTATTGATTCTCCGTAAGAACACCCATATCTTTTTGGACTTATCATATTTAGAAAACATTTTATTTACTAAATGATTCAATACATAATTTCAGGAAATCATAATGAAATTAATGTGGAGACATAACAACCCAAAATTTTAATGAATGTGCCTTATGTTTTTTTTCATTACAAAAAACTGCACCCACTCATCCTCACTCAGAGACCCAAATTAATTCCTTCAAAATAAAATGAAATTACTAATAATTGAATTACCCACTACATATGAGAATGATGAAATGTTGGAGTTGATGTAGAATTCTATTAAACACATAAATGGGAGTGTTGGAAACTAGAATACATATTCCCTTCCAATAATGTTGGCATCAAATCATATAATAGTCCAGGGTATCCCTTTCTAGATTAGAGTAACTAAAAAAACCACAATATAATCCCAAATCAGGTCACTTAGATAGACAAGGGATCATTCCTCTATTATTGTGGATGTAGGGAACTCATCTTTTATATTGGGCCCCTCCATTTGTAGTGGTAACTCTACATGATGAATTTTAAATTAATATATTAGATCAGTAGTTTTCTATTCATATATTAGAATAATAAATCACCTTTATTTATAGTTGTGTTGGATTTTGTAGTGTGTTCCACCCTAATAAAAAATTCTAACCCATCATGGTCTCTAACTTGTGACCCTATATCAATTGATACTGATGAATTGACCGTCAATTTTTACCCACCAAAATAAAACACTACAACAATTTCATCATCTACTGTAACATGGAAAACTATCATACCATTACTCCCCTTAGTGGTGGAAACCTTTTAGTCAGGGTAAAGTGAAATATCTAGAATGTATTAGCTAGTAATAATAGATGAAAGGTTAGATATTAGATTCTCCAATTCCATTTTAACATTTTAAAAAACGATTGATTGGGAGGAGGAGTCAATGGATGAAAATTGGTCCTCCATGATTTGGGAGGACTCAGAGAATACGATGGAAATAAATGATGTCATATCTATGAAATTCATCTATTATAGTAAGGGAAAATATTTCATTAATGATGTCTACTATATCTCTATAATACTCTCCATAGATGTCACGACCATTTTGAAGGATGGGATTTAATCTCATCTTTGGTTACCAAGCCTGGCATCATTGGTTCATTCCACAGACTTCCCTGTAGAGTGGGATCCAATAGTTGATAAAACTTTATGATATACATTTGGTATGCATAAATGGATTCATTATTATTAAATTGTGAGATAAAATAATCATACTTCTATATTTATGGAAAATACAGTTGGCTATTATATAAGACCTCTGATGACATATTATTTGTAAAAAGGGAATTTCACCCTCACTAGTGGTTGTGAAACACTAGGAGAGGGGAAAAAATTACTACCTTCAGGTTCCACCATAAACATCATTTATTTTCCAAAAAATAATGTCACTATCCCAATGTACACTTCACAGTCATCCTCATAAGAGGGCCCGATCATATACTCAGTAGAGTTGACTATTTTTTACATCATATATTCGTCAACATAATTCTCTTTATGCAATCACGACATATATTTGGGTGAAAACACATTCTAGGATGAAATTTTATAATGTGAGTCCCACTACACATCAATGGAATTATTTAGTATTCCTTTAGGTTTCACTATATCTTTCAAGGATTTTATTCACTTAGTGAGAGAAACACTATGATCACTTGGTCAAAGTAGTATTTCTATCTCTGAATGATTTATCCATCCATCCATTGGGATGGTTTAAAAATTAAAGTCAAAGGGAGACATTATATATCCAACATGATGAAATTGATAACATTATTTAGGTAGGGACTATAAATCTACAATATAGGATGATGATGTGAAAACCATCCTAAAGGAAAGAACCTATAAATTTATCAATGCCAAATCATCTAGTAAATTTTTGGATAGAACATAAGAGTATTTGGGACACTATATCATAATCATAATAAAAAGTCATTCAACCATGGTCAGGGACACTTCCTATTTATTCTAGAAAGTTGACATTAGTTTTACCCCTTGATAGTCATGCCCAAGTCATGTGGCTATGGGGGCTTATCACTCAAGATGAATTGATGACCCATGCACTTCAACCATGGAATCTCTTTTAGAGAGAATCTTGGACACTCATTTCCCACTCACTAAAGGAGAATCAATAGTGACTGGGTGAATAGTGTAGGATAAAATCTCACAAAGGTATGATGATACCCATGTAGGATAATAATTCATGAACATCCAAATGAATGTTTCCTTGGAGGTAATTATTATACTATACTACTCCTATTTTAGACAACCACAACCTGGGGTTGTTGTGCTACCATATGGTTTTCATCATATCAGATTTCCATTAAATTTCAAGCTATTTTATATTGGAATCATTTAAATTGGATTTCAAAATCATATGGTGTAGAATATTTTCAATTGACACCTTAGTTGTTCTGATACACCAACAAACTTTATATCAATGAAATCATATTGGGCCAAATATAATATAATTAATTTCCATTATCAGTGATCATGATTATGGGAGGTAGCTTGTATAGAATGAATTTGAATCCCAAAATACATAAAGTTTGGGGTTTCATCCCTAGTCATAAAAAATGGGTTGATGGAAAAAAATGGAATATATAAATATTCAAAATCTAATTCATAGGATTCTAACAATGCTGAGAAGGTTTTTGTCATTAAAATGTGCCACTATCCTACCCTAATAAATTTAAAATGACTGAGATACATTTATGGAGTATTAATATTGTGAATATGAGGAAATTACATGAAGATATTCTATAATACTACTATATCCATCCCCACCAGCTCCCACATTTTTAGTTGGTCATCAATGAAAAAAGTGTTTAGCCTAAAACCATTATTAGAATCATGTACCATGTGGAGGAACCCTTTTATCCAGAAAGCGATGTGCCCCACTAGATGATTCACTATTGGTATTGTTGAGATGAATTCACATCCACACAATTTAAACTATATCTATTCATGATTCAATAAATTTTTCCAAGGTACACTAATGTTATTGATGTAATGACTTATTTATTTATTCATTCATTTAATATTATGTTCACTATGGTCTAGTAATGCATTCATCCATATTTCAAATTTGATGTCGACTTTTCAACTCAGCTATTTCACTATGAACAAACTATCTATTATAATCAATTATGAAACTAAATATATTAATTTTTTGGTATGAAAACATTTATCTCATGGTAGAAAAATAGAACCATAGATAGACTTGGGGATTGGTACACCATATATCTGGTAGAAGTCCCATAAAATTATTCTCACTTTTCAATGAGTGAGATGTATTGTGTTAGTTTGATGACCCAAGAGGTTCAGAAGTTCACAGATCAACAATATGTTTTGATAGACATACATGAAGGAAAACTATATGGATTTATATATTGAATCATGTATAATGTAGGATTCAAACTCTGTACATGTCACAAATACCATTTTGGCCCACATCTACTCTATTTTGGGGGACCTCCTAAGATAAATGTCAAAATTTTCTTTATATAAATTAGTATGATAAATTTAAGAGATAAAAATATAGGAGAATATTATTTCACCTAATAGACTATGATGAGATTAATGCTATCTGAGGTGTTCTTGTCATGATGATGCACCACTAACAAGAGGATGGATCCTTCTGGATGAAGCTGTCCTTGAAAATTTTTTCTCCCTACCTATGTGATTGTACTCAACAATACATGAGATCGGGAGAAAGATTTGTGTGATAGGGATATCCATGCCAGTATTAAGTATATTCCCAAATGAGGGTATAAATACAAAAAACAATTATTTAGTATGTAATTTATTTAAGATCTTGGATAAAGGTTACCTAGAGTGTTCTTACTGAGCTGTGAAAACTAAAGACACCATCTTACTCATGTGGTTCCCCAGAATGGCTCCCTCAGGTACCGATGGGTAACACATCATGGATCACCCATGTAAACTATAGACACCAACTTACTCATGTGGCTCCCATAATGGCTCCCTCTAGTCCCAATGGATTACCCATCATGGCCCACCCATGTAAACTACAGACACCATCTTACTCACTTGGCCTTATTTTCCCAACACCTAATTTTATTTTCTATAAATAGACCTGCATTCCAGTACATGAGGGATGTGTTACCGAATTTTGGAAGAGATAATAATTATCTTAGAATGGACTATATTAGGCCTTGACACATATTTTATATAGATTAAACACTATTGTACTATGGAAAAAAATTTATTAGAAGAAACATGTAATTTCAATATGTATCCTTTGTGACCAACCATGCAATGCTTATCACCAGGGTACACAAATTATATGTATCATCACCTTGCTGAAAAACCACCCAAAGCATATCACCTGGGAAACTAACCACCTGAGGAATATCATAAGTGAGACTAACAAACTAATGAGTTTTACCTAAGCAACCAACTGTATAGCTATTAAAAGCGATGTAATATTCCCCAAGGTATACACTGTCAAGAAAACCATAACTTAGGGCTTCCCACCAAAGAGAAATTATCCATGTGTTACCCAATTTGGATAACCATTTCCTATGGCTTACCACAAGAAATAATTATTTCCTCATGTTGCCCACATATTCAAACCATCGCCCAGGGCTATAGACTGAAGTAAACATTCACCCATGGGTTTTTTGTCCTAAAATTACATTCCCCATAAACCATGTATTCATATTGGGAATGATATTATAAAGGATTATCCCATGACCTCTAGATTCACATGGAAGACATATTGGGTACCCTAAAATGTCCCCATTAGACCATTTCTCTCCATGTTAATGGTTGACCGCTGATTTTCCTCCATAACTAATCAAGAAATTGGCTTGTTTTTTAATTATTCTTCCCTTGGTAATGTGGGGCCCATATTCTAGTGGATGTGTTGAAAATATTACCTTAATAGTGAGTGGAAATGACTTCTAGTAATTTAAAAGAAATGTAAATATTCTTTAATCTCACATAATTCAACCACTCTAAGTCGATAAAAAACCATATACTACCATTCACAGTCGTATTGAAAAAACCTGGAGCACCCAACAGTGACACAATGGTTCTAAAAAAACATTTTATAACTGATCATATATCTAAATACATGACTCCCATAATTCATAAGACCCCTAAAAACCACGGAATCCCCAAGTTTCTCTTCAATCCCAAGATCACCTTCAGGCTGAGGGGGGAATCATCACTACCTCCTCAGGGAAAACATCCAAAAAATAAAAAATTACCATCGAGATCTAAAATATCATAATATAATCCAATTCTAATTAAAAATAATACTTCAATGAAAGAAGGGGATCAATATGCTGACTTCCCACTTAGACCCCCACTATCAAATAAAAACCACATGCCACCATCCATATATGAAAATAAACATCTCCTTTTGAAGCAGTCAGTATCATCATGTAAACAATAAAACCTATTGAAAAATATGATTAAATCATATGAATGTAGATACATAAACAAAATATTACCATGGAAATAATGTGGCCCCATCGGTTTCTACACCCACATTACAGGAGATACAAGTTGGTTTGAAATTTGGTCAGTATAGTTAACACCATCTGCATGAGAAGCCTCTAAATATCGGTCCTAAAAGAACATAATAGTTTGGTTGTAACAAATTAGTTTGAATATTATAATTAAAATAAGGTCAAAACAAGGGTAAATGAAAAACTATGTGTAGCTCGAATGATCTATATCTCGTCTAGCACTGTTATTTATACAACATGGAACTAACCACACCTTGGTCCTCTACCTATATGCATATGAGATCTTCTATAACAACACTTGTGATGAGGTCTCAAAATAAGAGTAATTCATTAGGTTATAAAATACATTATCCATATAACCATAGTGTAGAATAACACTACTACCCCTATTACTAAAATTATCTCAGTGGGAACAAAAGCTGAGGTTGATACTAAACATGTGTACCACTACTAAACTATGCTCAAAACTGATGGGAACTGATTCTAACTATTCCAATGAAACCGAGAGACCAATCATAATGGATTGAAATCTATAAGAAAATAATGGAAATATCATGCCGTATGGGGAAAAAGCGAAGCTACAAGGGTCAAAATTATTAAAGTTAAATCATCAACTATCCCGTTGCCTGAGACCTTAGACTGATAAACCATTTACACAAAGAAAAGTGATGATTCCCTTATCATTAAAAACCTCCTTATGACTTAATCCATTCAATAAATTCTTTATTTTTCTAATCCTATAGATACAATGGAGTTGTAAAATGGGTTACAATTTACATGATATAAGGTTACAGAACATTTTCATGGTGTATAACATGAGACTCCCCATCTAGAATAATATCAACTGAAAAACGATGAATGTACTTGAAATGTTTCCAACTCTGAAACCTACAAAATCCCCTGCTGAAGAGAATGATTATCCTTCCTCTTTATAGCCTTAATTTTTAATTTAAGGATATCTAACTTGATATATTTCTATAATGTGACCCTAAAAACATCTATTTCATTCAGGTCACCTATATACAACATCCACCAAGATAGGAAGCTCCCTGGATCTGACTAACTTATAAAGGGACCCAGTATCCCACCATGACATTGAAAAAATTGAATGTGATATCATGATCCTCCAACAATATTAAATATCATCATCTGTATCAATGCCCTCATATGTCCCAAAATCATGTTGATGAAAAGCATGAAACACCCTCTTCCATGCCTCATCAATTTCTCATGGATGAACAATATATCAACAAACTATATCATTTGAATGAACCACTACTTCAATATTAATATGAAGACGAAATTCATGATACATTGAAAAATGTAAAAAATAATTCATTAATCTATGTAGTATGTATCCTTATTTATATTTATATTTATTTAATAGTATTCACTAAAACCATCCCTGCCAACAGAAATAGGACCATACATCATCATAATGAATGTACCTCTCACTGGTCCCTATAATAAAAAAATTACTCCTTACATGGCCATTCAATTAGATCCGAGTTTATACACTAGATCATGGGGTTACTAAAATCTTATGTCCAAGACGGTCTCCCCATCAAATGTCTGGCACAAAGGCCAACTGGAAAAATTTGCATATGAACTCATGTAATCCTCAGTATTTCCAACTCTGAACTACATTCTATATCTCAACCATAATCATATGACAACAATCTATCCAAACCCCTAACCCCTATGATACCGAAATGAGTGGAGAGAGAAAAGGACTCTTGAGTCCCACCTCCAGTAGTCCCTAGATAGTGACATGCATTGAGGGTTTAAATATCTCATAAAATTAGAGTTATTACCCTCTATAATAAAACATGATATATAGATAAGGTATGTAACAGAAAAATACCAATTAAATAATATAAAAATGAAAAAAACCATACAATATTGCTTGCATAAATATAATAGATGCAGAAAATAGTGCACAAAAGTAAATACCAAAAATAAATTCTAATGAAGAGACATATCAACTATCCAAAAAGGTCCATGATATTACCATCCATAATAATCCATATAATGCTTTTGTAAACCTGAAATTTAGTTTAAATATATATGGTGATAATACATGAATACATAAAAGGAAAACCAATGTCTCTTGTGAACATTTGAATGAATCATAAAAATATAGACTTGAGAAAACATTAGAACCAACAACACCAAAATAGTTCAATTATCTATCCAATCCAAATTAAGAATATATCACAAAATAAAAGAATACATGTATAATTACAAAATAATAATCATATAGATAAATGTAATTACACACCAAATTACTAGAAATTCTCCAATTTAAAACCAAAACATTGTGCACTCTAATTCCCCAATCTCTTCTAAAAAGGATATATCACCAACCTATAAGCATGATCAAATTAAATCACTCCCACAAACTCCTACTCCACAACCACGTTCCATGGTTACATAATATCTCCCCTAATGACTCAAGGGTTATCACTTCCCAACCACATCCAGTACAAGTGTATTAGGCTATCTAGAACTGGAAAGACATTGAAAATGTTCCCTCCTCCCATTGTGCCCAAAACCCACCATAAGTCACCAAAAAACAGATACATATCACATCTCCCTCAAAACAGATAGGAAATATCCCCACTTCACATTCATATAAAATGTCACCCAAAGACACATCGCCAATTACCTAGTGCCCTAATAGACCAACGACTATCAGAACCTTTGTATATTTACTAATAAATAAGAGTGATATGGAATGGGAAGGTAACTATCAATAAACCAACATCACATGGATGTTGGGGGAAAAACTATTTGTGGACAAATTAGTATTAGAACATAATTCTCAATTATTGTGGGTGCATATAGAATTCTAAAAGAATATACAAGAATACAAATATATCCTCACACAACGAAAACCTATGGGTTTAAAATAAAACTTTAACTAAATAATAGCATCTCCACACATTCTTCCACATCAAAATGAATTACACCATATAATCCACATGAAAATAGCCCATTTCCAACCAATCCGATTGTCCAAACCATTTGTTTAATTATTATTAATAATAAAAATTTAACCACACATCTCATAAATCATTTTTTTCATTGATAATTTAACTCTATTAACCAACCCTATCTTTTCCAGTTTAAACATTATTAACTATTCATTATTTCACTACATAGACATCAAGAACAACCTAATCACACTTTTCAACAAGCTCACCATCAATGTCATACCATAACCGCATCCCCTCATTTGCACAACCTAACAAACCAACAAATTTCATCCCCAAATAGAATGTAAAAAAACCACCACCTCACTTCAATAAAAGCACAACCAAATAAATCATCAACTCTTCATCCCAAATTCATATAGAAATAATGCATCACCCTACCAACCCAAATCACATAAAAATAGACCACCACCTTACCAAACCCAGAGAACGAACAATAAAACCTCACATACCCCCAAGCTGTAGCACATCCCTAAAACACCTTAACATTGCATGACCACACATGAAAACACATCAAGGATCATTTTACATGTTTAATAGAAATTGTTTTTATCACATTTACCTTTATATTAGTGATTTTATTATATAATAAAAAAACTAGGGGAAAACATTATATTAACCAAATATATGTTGTTACCCAATATTAATTTTTCGGGTTTTTCACCTCAGGAATATTTACCACAAATCATGCTAAATAAAATCAACAAATCAACCAATTATAATGATTTTCAGTGGGGTGTTTAGCCCATTAAAAAAATATCCTTATAATATCCAAGATATGAAATCAAAGAGATTATTACCCTATCATTAACAAAAATAATATTATCATTTGTATATTATTGGGCTAGAAAAACAACTACCTAATTAAATATGTGAAACCTATCACATGATACAAAAAAGTGAGAATCATTGGACTCCCTTCCTCCAGGATGCCTTATCGACTTAGTACACATCACAAGGTGGATCTGAAATGCCTATAAACCACAAAAAAATGAAAATCCCATGTGATAACCTATACATAATCAATTGTTTTTAAATACATATTAATAATCATAACCAAAACAAAAACCACCCAACCATAATGAATATATAATGATGAATGTAAAGAAAACATAATACATGATAAATCACTAAAAATCACATATGGGAATACATAAGAACTAATGGATTAATATGGGAGTAAGGGGTATTATGATAGTATAATCCATGCCAATAGTTATCAAAAAAATGGTAGAGAGTGAGAGAGAATCAATAAAATAAAATAAAATATTCCAAATAAAAGGATTTATAAACTGTAATCTTGACACCTTCAAACCATGTAACCCATTCACGATGTAAAATACATTATTTTTTCAAAACATATAAATTATAATAAAATTCAGGCTTCCATGATATTTATTTAATTAAACATCATGACTTATTTTCAGAACATGAATCTATTTATTGGGATCCCCCCAGTTGCATACAAGTCGTGAAACTAGCTTGCTACAAAAGATGTTAACCACGAGTTTATGTCATGTTCTACTTTCAAAATGTGAAATTTTTTACATCATATCTGATGAACCTCAAAAAACTATGAATCCTTATTATTTATCCTCTAAAATACCTCCATGAACAAAAACTGAAAAATTAATTTTTCTGGAAGGGTTGAGTTATTACAATTTCCCTCTTAACAATATCATGAAATTTATTATCGTATAGTTATTTTTGAAAGTTAAATTTTTATATTCATGTTTCTCTCTTTATATAATTAATAAACCAAAAGAATATATTCAATTAAATCTAACAATATTTCTCTATTAGGCTGAATATTATTTTTATTTCATCTCCATGTTTTGTAAAAATGTTGTATATAATGTTTTCAATATTTTTTGATTATTTTGTATAGTCATTTTCAATCAATTTTAATTTTTCACATAATTATGTAAAAATAATATTCTGTTCATTTTCTTAATGAGGTGCTTTTAATTTTTTATAAGTAATTTGAAAGCAATAAGTACATAAATATTTATAGTATGAATAAAAATTGATGCTATAAAAGAATCTGAATGATTTTAATGTTTGTTTGTAAGTGTCCATTATTGTTTTGAAATAAAAATTTTCCCATAATTTATTTTTAAATATTTATGATCTTAAAGGAGTGATTTCAAAATGAAATGGTATCTTCTTGAAGAATATTTCTAGTGATCTTAAAAAAGAATTTTCATTTAGTTAAAACATCCTTTGATATAAATTATTCTTTATTGGGGATATTATTAAATGATTCTATCCTTATTATTTATCTGTATGGTTTATGATTATGTTGATTTAATGTTTAGGAAATAAAATTTTTTCAGGGGTGATGTTATGGTGAAATATTTAAATGTTTATGAATAACATTTATTTTCAGTGGGATTTGATATAAAGTGATCTATTTATGATTTTATTTTACATAAATGAAGGGATTATGACTATGTGAGAGGTGGTCATAGAATCACTCAACTTTTTAAGTAATTAGGTAAAGATGGATATATCATGAGATAATATGGACTAGATTGGGCTGTGAACCTAGTTCAGTTAAGAAATCTATTCACTATGATAATAATATGACTGAATATTAAAAATGGACACAGTGGAATAAGTAAGGATCCCAATCCACTATAATAGTCTTTTATGTGATAATTCAATAGGTAAATAACTTTGTATTCATATGTATGTACCAAAAACATATGGGTTATGATGATGTTATGCTCTCATATATCCTGATCTTTTATTCCATTATAAATCATGTCTTATTAACTACCATGAATTATCCACGGCTTAAGAATATGAACATTGAAATACTAGGTATTATTTTCAAATGTTAATCTCAATTCTTTATTTCATTATTCTCACGAAACCCTTTAGTGAGGATAGATATCTCACCTATTTATCCTTACTGAGCATATGAGAACACCCTTCCATAGGATTCATTTACCTAGGTTATAATGAACGTTTTTATATGTGATATATCTAAGAAAGATAATAGTTGTTAATATTTTAGTAGAATATGATTTGGATCTATTATGAAAAAGTTCTTTATGTGTACAACATTCCAATGACATAAAACTATAGGATTATAGCATGTATAATAATATTAATGCGTCAATTATTAATATACTATGAAGTAATAAATATGTATGGAAATGATTGATTACAATAGTTTGTATCAGAATAGAGTTATATTGATCATGGAATATTAGGGTTATATTATTTTAGAGAATACACTAGGGATATGTTTAAGTGTAGATAACACTCTAAGGATTCGATATGCTATAAATTAGATGGTTATAACTGAAAAAGATCCATATCTTGATACTAAAAGTGGATGAGGTTCTAGCATTTATGCATCAATGGTAATAACCACGAAAATAGTTGGTATATTAAATCTCGTTCAGAATTCTGGTATTTGGTGAATATTCCCTTACCACAGACATGGTTAAATTGTCTTACATGAATATAGTGTGTTATATCATATTTTCATTATGAGCCATTATGAATGATTTGAGTAGATGATAAATGTTTTTCCTTTGTTAAACATATAGGTTCATAGATTTAAAATAATGGTTCATGGTTTATAATTATTACGAATGGTGTTTTTGATTATATGAGTCCTCACAATGAATATTATTTTTCATACAAATATTTTTTATTTTATAAAATGGGTGGACCATTGATGATTTGTGTTAATTAAAAATATAATAGAAAATAGAATAATTTTCCTGACGAGAGATAAAATGAATTGGGAGAAAGTAGTATAAACATTTTGATAATTCAAAATCAAATATTTTGTTAAATGAATTAAAATATCAATTTTTGGGATGTTATTTAAACACATAATAAGACAAAATGAAGGTTGAAGAAGACCATAGATGTAATAGTTTTTAGAATCCATCATTTCATGTTTGCGGGAAGAAGCATTGACAGAAATGTGTCAAAATAATTATAAGATGTTTTATGTGTGAAATTAAAGGGAATAATGAATGTAATTAACATTCAAAAAATTAATGTTTGATTTATTGGAAAAAATTTAAACAAAAGAGAAAATTTATACATTAATGTCTTCTATGTAGCGAATATGGACATTATCCAATACAATCAATAATCACGAGGTTAACTCTTAATAATTAGAATGAATTATTGTATAAAAATAATTTATATGAAAAGATAAATATTTTTATTTATTGGGATCTAGAAACTATAACATATTTGTTTTATATCTATTATTATTTTGTTAAAAGAAACACAAAAAATAAAATTATTATTTTGTAATAGTTTTATTTCTAGATTGGAAAATGCATATATTGTTAAGGGATATTTTTGGGAGACACATCATTGAGGGAAAATAACCCTTATGTGATTGATATTGATATAATATAGTTTATTTGTCGTATATAGATGATGATGTAAATTGTATAGTATTTAAGACCCTGTAGGTGATTGTTGATTTGATGAAAAAGTTATTTACTCAATATGTTGTGTCATTCAATGTCCTTTTGAATTTATTGAGTCTACTAGAATGTTTGTAATAATTTGTGTTTCTATTTATGTTTTATGTGCGTGGAATTTTGGGTTACTTGATTATTTTATTAGTATTTACCAAGAATTATATTTTGATGTTTATCTGACCCTTCAGATTAATATATGGCTTTATTTTATGATAATTATATTGAGGGATACAGATAATCTCAAGTATTCAAATGCGTTTGATTGAAAATATGATATTTTCATAGATATTTATAGTCATGTTATGTATTACCTTTCATATTAGTATATTCATCTGATTCAAGATATTTTGTGGAATTTCACAACATTATAAGATTATATAGTGATTCTTAATGGTGATTAATAATTTGTTTTGTGATATTTCACTGGGTTGATTTTTATATAGCACTTATGTTTAATATGATATTTAACATTAATGATTGTTTTGGGATAATATAATTAAATGTTTGTTGATTTAATCTTTATTGTATGATATCACTATTGAGGATATTATTGAAAGTAGAGGTTATTGAGAGAATTTGAGATAGAGGGTAATTTACTAATGGAATTTTCTAAGTTGAACTAGTTAATTTATTCTTCAAATTTTAGATTAAAATGGATTAATTATCCAAGGATGTCCCATATATACTGCATAAAATATACCTTGAACTAAAGAAATAAAAAAACCATCCTCTAGTATTACACGTTAGAAATTTACATGGAGTTTTTTATGGGGGACTATATATGGGTTGAATGTCATTCCAATGAGATACATAGTGAATAATGTATCCCTTATCATAGATGCAAAAAAATACTCCCCTTCCAATATATGAGTCAAATCAATGAGGGGAGTTTCTTAAAGAGAACAATGAATATATTTAATCTCATTGTAACAAGGTAGATAATGTGACTCTATCCCTTATCCAAGGTCCAGGCTAAACAAATACCCTTATACCATATTACTAGTGAAATATATGAATGATGTTACATAAAGATAAATAAATATGTATTGATTCTCATTCTGAATATATATTGTGATTGTTATATCCCTTATCATAGGGCCAACCAAAAATAGAAAAAAAATTACCCACTTCCTTATACATTAGTCATATCAATATGGGGTGTTTTTTAAATAGAACAACATATACCTTTATTTTCGTTCGGATGAGGTCTATAGTGACCTATAGATCCAATATCTTAGGCACATCTATACACAATAAAACCCCATTTTCCTTTCATATGATCCAGGTCAATGCCAAAAAAATTATAAGAGAGACACGTGGAATTTAGTCCATGCCCCATGATAAGGTCACAATCCACGCTAAATATCCATATTGAGCCTAAATGCCTATATCGGAATTTCTAAACTAATTATAATCATAATGCACAATTCCTGTATTGAGGTACTTGGATTGTCTCAATCCTTCCATAGCTATCAATGAAATGGAATCTTACTCAAAAGGGAACATAATTTGTGACTATGTATACAATTCCCTAGACATGGAATTGCTTAAATTTCAATATCATAGACTATAAACCAGAGACATGTTTTCTATAAGGAAAAGGTCCTATAATCCCCTCAAAACTTTCATACAGAATAATAGAAGTTGTCATTTGAACATGGTCTATAGTCATTCATTACGTACCTATCCTATACAACTGTTTTTATATGGTATCATTAAGTTATGATTCATGATATCTCTGTTAATATTGAAATTATTTTATAGTATCCCTGTCCAATAATCCATTTAAGTCTACTAATTATGTACAATTGGTCTATGAAACATGATATTAAAGGCTGTACAATCATTTACATTATTAGTTCCAAAGGAAAAAATTTCATAATGAAAATGTTTTTCACACATCGTTTTGTATATAATAATGGGATGAAATACTTCTTAAATATTGAAATACTCTATAAAACCACTACATATATCAAATTTCTCATTCCACAGTTACTAATTACTTGATTCGAATTTGACATCCTTCAATCTGTCAACCTTGAGTTGATTAATCCTCTTGGTAGTGTCTATCATAGAAAAATTAGTAATATGAATTAATTTATATGACGGAACCTTTCTAGGATTTGATTTTGAATCATAAATTTTTCCCCTGAGCCTAGGAATGTAACTACTAGTGAATAATTAAGGCCAAATGGAATGTTCCACCTAATCCCCATATCATATTCTTGGACTATGTTTGGAAATGACCAACCTATACCCACCAGTTTCCATTGTAGGAGTACAAAATTAGTTTTCATCCATTATTAATGTTTTTATACTATTTTTAGTCCCCATTTCATACAATCTCAAACAATAATATGAAATAACTTATAGATTCCATAATCCAAGAGTTTATATAGATTTACCACCATCAAAATTAAATACATCTGTATTATATAGATTTTCAGGATAGAAACCATTGGTCATATCTATATAACCATAAACAATAGAAACCATTGGTTAGAGCTATATGAAATTAATATAATGTATCCATTGATCATAGTTATATGACCTTAATCTCAAAAAATATTAGGTAAATTCTTTGTTGCATTTATCTATTGTAATCATTGTCCAACTTTTCTTGACTATAAATTACATAAGGAAAGTGACATATAACTCATGAGAATGAATTCTAAAAATAATTAATTTGAGACTAAATTTTATTCTTCTCCATCTAGGCATGAAAGTTTTTTGTCTAAGAAATATCCAGAACTTGTTATTAAAAGGATCAAAACTTGTTAGTCTGAAAACCTATAAATAGAGGCCTGTAAAAAACCAAATAATTATCTATAATCATTAATAATGTAAAATTATTTGGAAAATATAATGAGAATTAAATAGAAATGTAACAATTATAGTGGCCCGCAATACATCCCCAACAATAATAACATAATTATTATAGGTACACATCCTAAAAAGATGATTGATAATAATTTTATTCCTGACATATTGGTCTAGATACTTTTATAAAATATCGTAAATATGTGATACTAGATCATCCATAAAAATTGGCCTAGTTTAATATTACAATGATTGAAGATAAAACCTATAATAATGAGTGACCCACACTAAGGAGATGATCATTTTGTCTTGATTATTCATGAATAATGAATGACATTGTTATCTAGATTAAATTTATAAATGATTCAGGATGTTGTTATATTACATTCCAATGTATCACATGTCATAATAAAGTAATGAGAAAGATGACACAATAGATTTTTAACTAATGATAAATTTATTTTTTTCTTATTCATGAATAGAATGAGTGTGATATCCCATGTTTGAGAATTTTTTCATTACATGTAACCAACTATTGGAGTTTCCTTGAAATGGATTGATGATCACTATATGCTTAATGGGCCAACGTAATGATGCATGAAAAATAATCTAGAAATGCAGGCTAAATGTTGACAATGTCTGGAAGGCTGAATGGATCAATAAGTTTTCTTCTTTCTTGGCCAGAGCATCCTCTGCAAGTATTTGATACATTTATTGATTAACTGTAACACATACCACTATTTTTTGGAGTTATAATATTTTGGAAGACACTTCGTCATTGACTGATGGAATCTATAGTACTATGTCTCTGTAATGATTAGAATTTAACAACCATACAACCTGAAGTTTGAAAAATTGTGAATTTATTTATACATTATAATGATATACTAAAACCACTTTTCATCACTCCCACACAAAAAATTTCATGCATTATAGTTTAATGATGTTTATGATAATTTAATTCCACAATACTTAGGAGAATGAATTAATGATACATTAGACTTAGACTTGTACGCAACTTATATTTGGGAGAGCTGGAAATTTGATTAAATATTATATTCCAATCATGTTTCTGGAAAATCCTATAAAAATCTAGGGTTTCATTATCTAAATGATATTTACTCCCACAACCCTTAATATGATTCAAAATGAATTTACTCAGAGAGACCATGTTTCTTTCCTCTTAGAAAATGGGTGTAGAGACATTATCATCAATAGTGTTCTCCTCCATTTGTAATGGTAATTATACAAGACAAATTCTAGATGCATTTATTATATTAGTAGTTCATGATATATATATTTGAATAAAAACACACCCATCATGACAGTTGTTGTGGATTATGTATGATGTTACACCCCAATGGAAAAAACCAAATATTCATGTCCCCCAACTAGTGCCCCTATATCAATTGGGATATAATTACCAATCATTAATGTAGAACAACATGAATGAACCAATGTATAATTTTTATCATTCATTATAGCATAAAGAAAATCATACCATGAATACCCTTAGTGGTGGAATCCTATTGGTCAGGGTAATGGGAAACCTATAGTAGAGATTTTTCTCATAGAAATGATGAGGGTTAATATACTAGATTCTCCATTTCCATTTTTGGCTCTCCAAAATTTGTTTATTTTCAGTTTGATTAAATGGATAACTACAAGTCTTCAATAATTTGTGATAACAAGGTGAATATAAAGGGTACCCACGATGTCCTCCATATTGTGATATTCCATTCTTCCAAAGGAAACTATTTCTCTAATGATGGATAATATATCACTATCATCATCTTCATAGAATATGAAACCATTATTATAGATGGAATTTGATATTCTATTTTGAATCATGTCCCCACATCATTGAGTTTTTCCTCATACGTCCAGGAAGAGAGGGATCCTACAGTTGAGAAAACATAATGTAGTTACTTTTATAGGCATAAATGATTGTAATAATATTTAATAGTAGGAGAAAAGAATACAAACACTATCTTTTTAGAAAATAAACACATCTATTATTTTGTCCATTTGATGAAATTTGATTCTAAAAAATTGATGGTTACCCCTGTGGTTGTCAAGGAAAACATTAGAAGAGAAAAAATAGAATAAATAACTTCATTTTCAACCTTAAACACCATTTATTATCATGAAAATAATTTTACATCCCCACTATTTTCTTTATATTCATCCCCATAGTAGGCCCTAACCAAATGAAAAAAATACATAACCATTTTTTCATCACATCTACTTTAAATTCATTCTCTTCCTACAAACAAAACCAGGATTTGGGTGATGACATAATCCATGATGAAACATTATAATGTTTGAAGATGTTAACATTCATACTTTTGTTAAATAAGAGTGTCCCACAACTCATCAATAGATTAGTTTTTGGATCCTTAAAGTGTTTTTATATCCTTTATGACTTGTACTCACTAAGTGATAGAAACCCTATGATCTATGGGTCTAAATAGAATATAAAACTACCTAAGATTCGTCCCCCCTTCAATGAGTTTGATATAAAAATCCAAGTACAAGGGTGACTTTATATTTCTAAAATGATTAATTTGAATACTATATTGAAGTAGGGACAATATATCGAGAATAGTGGATGATGATGTCAAAACATACCAATTGATACACACCTACTAATATATTAGCTTCCAAACCATTACTATATTTTCTCATTGAACACAATAGAATTTATCCCATTTATATTAATATTTTTCAGTGGCCATTCAACCATTATTAGGCCCTATTCTTTTAGATTATAGCTTGAATCATTTTGGTGACCCCTTGATGGACAAGCTCGGGTCTCAATGTGGAGGAGGTTTGGCACTAAATATGGATTAAAGACATGTGAAGGTCAACCATTTAATTCATGTTATAGGACTTCTTGTTCACTCATTTCCCCCATACTGAAGCATAATCAATTGTGTCTTTGTGAACTATGATGGATAATATCCCATATATTTATGATGCTATCCATGTATGAGATTAATCTAAGAACTACCAAATGAAATCTTCCTTGGATGGAAGTATTATATTGACACATGTCCTATCGTAGGAAAACATAACCCAATATTTCTATGATACCATAGAATTTTCCTACCATCACATGTCTACTAGAGTAAACGTTTTTTATATTCGTTTCATCGAAATTGGTGTGTAAAAAGACATGGTGCATAATCCTCACAAATGATACCATATTGGATCAGACCCACCAACAGACTATCCCCCAATGACATCATATTGGTCCCAAACTCATATAATTAATTTATATAGTCAATGATAATATTGATAGAATGTGGATTGTGTTGAATGAATTGGAAATCCCCAATTCTTACAAGATTGGGGGTGCAATAAGAAATATGTGAAATTAGATTTATGGAAATTTTGGACAATATAAATAGTCAAAATTAGCATAACAGGATCCCAATGATTATGAGAATTTCATTTTCATTAAAATGTGCCACTATCATACTACAAAAAAAATTAGAATGACCTTGATTCATTAGTGAAGGATTTCCAATGAGATTTTAAGTAAATAAATAGGGGATATTCACTAATACTGGGGTATCCAATCCCACCAACTCCCCCATTTCAAATTACACTCCATGAAAATGTATTCACCTTGAAAGCAATATTGGAGTCATATACCAGGTGTAGAAAACATATTCACTACCGTTCTGAGAGCCCTTCCATATGATTCTCTAATGGTAATGTTGATATGATGTCATATCCCCCATTTTTGAACATCACATATTCAATATTTGACCAATATGTCATAGGTACAAATATATTTGAGATGTAAGGACATCTAGTTTGGTGATATCATTTAATATTATTTTTAATAGGGGTTAGGAATGAATGACTCGAATCATTTATTTAGATGTTGACTAATCGATTGGGTTATTACTCCATGACATAATTATCTATTCTAATAAATTACCCATATAAATAAACATATTTTTCGGAATCCACACATTTATTGCATGGTAGAAAAATATAATCATACATTTCATTGAGTATCAATACACCATAGATATGGTAGATGTCCTATACTATCATTCTCACTTTTCCACGAGTTAGGTTGAAGTTGTCAGTTTGAAGACTCCAGTGGATCAAATTTTTAATGATCAAGTAGAGGTTTTTATAGATGAATATCAAGGATAACTAGATGGATTTATAGATAAAATAATTCATGATATATGATTCAAACTCCGTACATGTCACACAGACCATGTAGACCCACATCCACTCTAATTTGAAGAATCACCTAAGATGGTGTTCCTATTTGTCATTTGAGCCATTAGTATGATAAATGGGATAGATAAACTAATTTTAGAATAGTAGTTAAACTCATAATATTTGATGATATTTCTTCTGTACAAGGTGGTCTTGTTATGATGATGCACCCCGAACAAGTGGCTAGATCCCTTCAAGATATAGGACCCCTTTCTGATATTTTTTCATGCCCTTTGTGGTCAAAATCAATGATGTATGAGATCAGGAAAATGGTATATAGGTGAGGGATAACCATGTAGGTTAGAAATATATTACCAAATTTAAGTAGAAATCACAATGATTTCTATTCCTTATAATATTTTTTTTGGATAGTGGATAATGGTGATAGAGAGAGGGTTCTATGTGACTAGTGAATCCTTGATCAATTTTTTACACCACATGTAAAATACATGCATTATCATTAGCATTAATGAACATGTTTGAAGAGATATCAATTATAAACTTATTACTTTTTACAAAAAAAAGGAATGTCCCTATAGAAAATCATTAATGTATAAGTGGAATCCCAAATTGAGGATGATCTAAGAGTTATGGAAACTACCTATGAATTTTAACATATAAAATTATTTATCTATGTGTTTTATATAAGGAACACTAACTAGAATCTAATTATTTAATGTAACACCCAGAGATTTTATGAAAAATATTATTTTAATTTCATTGATGTCTTGTGTTGTAAGTTACACAAAAATTAGTTTTTGTTATATGCAACACCGTATTAGCTTATATTATATGCAAACACTATTCTTGGCTTGCGTTACACACAATCACAACCTTCCTCGATAGCGTGTGTAGTACGCAATACTGAGTTTCACTAAAAAACGATATATTGTTATAATATTATTATGGACAAGACATTATGAATAGTATTAAATAAATTTTTAATTTTATAGCATTATTATTCATCTTACACATTTTCTAAAACATGGTATGTGAAAAAATAAAATTTTCGGGTAAAATAAGTATTTTTAAAAAAATGCAGTTTTGTTTCCTTTTGATGGTGCACCCACATTAAATCTAGTTTTTTACAGGTTTATAAGTTCAATTTGAAAAAATAAAAATCTTCTTTGGAATCAGTATATAAAAATTTACTTTGGATAAAATTTTCATATTATTCTGATAACTTTAATATTTTAATGAATAGTAAAAACACGGTAGATTTTAATTAAAAACAACTGTTTTCATTGCAAAAATTTATATGGATAAATTATAATATTTAATGGTTTTAAAGTATACATAGAATATAATTTTACCATTTAATATAATGTATGTCATTACCATTAATTTTACATTGAATTCATACGTAAAAACATTAAAATCTTTGGCAATGTTTTAACTTTTAAAACCCGTTTTCTTAACAACGGGATTAATTTTAAATTAATTACTGCAACTTCTATGTTTTGAATGTTGAAAAATAGATTCCATATTTGAATTAAGTGGGTCCAAATTATGTTAATAGGTTACTTTTATTTATTTATATTATGAATAGTAACTACCGTAATTTTTATTTACTGCAGTTAAAAGTAAATCGAGTAATTAAGGGTAAAAATAAGATTATAAAATTACTCTAACACCTTCCAAAATTTATTGGATGACTAAAAGTAGACCCAAATAACATAAGGGTCAGAATAGAATATTTTATGTAATTTTTACCATGAAAATAATTTAATTATTATTAAAACTAAAGAAAGTGACAACATGTCACTCTCTTAAATATTATAAGTATAATAATTTTAATTTAGTGATAAATTTCAAAAAACTTCTAAAATAAATATTATACAGAAAGATAATAAAATTATCTACATCATGTGAATTTATTTATAATTTTTTTTGGATTATATAATTTTCATTAAAGGTGACACAATAGTGATGTTGAACTTATTTTATCAATTGAAATATAAAATAAATTGTTTTAAAAATATTAAAATAAATATTATATAAACTATTTAATGTGCTCCAATAATTTTCTAGATAAATATGACATGTTATGAATCTATTAATGCTTTTATTTCCAACATATCTTCTATTTGTATTTTATTTAAATTAAAATAAATAAATAGCGTCAAAATTGACACTATTGTCATTTTATAAAGATAATATAATATAAAATTGTTTAAAAAATCACAAAAATATTTAAAAATTATAAATTAAAATTTATATTGTCGAAAATTTCATAAATTATCCAATTAAGGACAATTAAAAACACATAAGTGATTATTTATAACAATATAAAATTTGTAATCTTTTTACCACAAATAAAAATAAATAGATTAAATAAGGATAAATCAAGTTGATAATGTTTAGAATAAATTAAAAACATGTCTAAATTTTATTGGATGAAAATATTACAAAACTATATCATATAAGATTATAATTTGAGAAATTTTGTAGGGTTTTATCGGGGGGTTTGAATTTATTATATATTAATATTTCTTATACTTTCAAAGGTCCCATTCTCCTCCCTTATAAAAGGGAACCTCCTCCATGTTCTCTTTACACAATTTTGAGCATTCAAGCTCGGCCAAACCCTACCCATTTCCCTTATCAACTTCCCAAGAAACGTTATAGAGTTTATGGTCTCCTCAAAACACCAACTCTAGTGCCTTAATAGGAAACTTAAAAGAGGTGCGTCGAAGAAGAGGTAATCTCTTCTACCGATTCTTTCAAGTTTTATTTCTTCTTCAACTTCTTCTTATTTAGTTGTTTCATTATAAAGTAACAAAATCAGTGTCATTAATATACTTATATGTTATTATATATATGAAAAAACCCCATTTCACCGTCTATCCATCCTACGGAAAACAAAATCTCCGCGCATGCGTATGTACGGAATACCGTCTCCACGCCGCGGTGTAATCTGTTTTTCCACCACCACCATACTTGGATGGGTATAATGGTGTAAAGAATAAATATATATGGTTATTATAACATCATAATGATTCTAATATATTATATCATCCACTCCAATTCTATTAAATAATTATGGGAATGATATCACCGCTCGTGCGTACGTACGGATTACCGTCTCCACGACGCGATGAGATTCATTTTCCATGTTAACCATTCCAGAATTATTATAAAGTATATATAATTAATAATAATGAAATATATGAAATAATTAAGCTACTTGATATATATATATATGTGTCATCTACTTCTATTCAATTCAATAAGGAAAGGAAAACAACGTTCATGCGTACCTACAGCCTACCGTCTCCATGAACAATGTATTTTATTTCATTCATATATCTATTATATATATATATAATGAATATATATGATATATAAATCATTATTTAAATTCTTGAAGTAATTAAATCATGATATATGTAATAATAATATCCAGAACAACAAGTCCAAACACATACGATAAATTAATCGATTTTACCCAAAACACTGCTTTAATATGGAATTTACTAAAGAACGGGTAATATAAAGTCATAAGTGAACCATATATGATATCATAATAATGAATATGATTCGGTAATAAGTAAATGAAACTATTTAAATCATTATACAGGATGTTCTAATACATACAAAGAATATCAGACCTAATGTAAGGGATAACTTTTCCTATCTTTTTGTTATCCGAGATTGTTTATTCGTAAGTATTTACTGGGGTTATTGTTATCATCCATGCGCATGTTTTCTAAAAAATTTTCATGTATGTTTAAATTCCTTTTTACTGATTTTTTAAATTTACCACATTTTATGAAAGAAATTTTACTTTTGTTTACCATTAGTGGTACTTTTTGACTTTTCTGTTAAAAGTACGAGGAGAATGTTTTTTTACTTATAAGGCATGAATAGATTTTTATGATTTTATAATGCCTTATTTTCATGAAGATTAATCTATATAATTTCGTGAATATTTTAAACAAAATCCTTTTCTTTTAAAATTTCATGGCATTTTGTGAAAATAAAATGATTTTGATGAAGAAAGGATATTTTCCTGAAGAATTCATTTCAAGTGTTTTATCAAAACTATTTTTCATCTAAGATGACATTATTTAGCATGTTTATTTTTAAAGTATAATGTATCTATTATTTAAATGGTTTTATTTTTCTTATGATGAAATGATATCCATTTTTTTATATGGATTATGTTATGATGAGATGATGTTTATGAAACCCATTTTATTCGTTGGGTTATTATGAATGATGTTTGTTTATTTTGTGGCACACGAAATAAGGGTTTCATTTTGAGATTGGTGGGACCTATATCTCCCTCTAATGAATTGGTTAATGATTTATATCTCTTGAGATATACATGGCTGAAATGGTATGTTATTACAGTTCAGTGATACAGGACTGGAACGAGGAGTGAACTCGATTCAGAAAGGGACTTTGTCAACTAAGATTGTCTTGGCAGCAATGCCTTGGATACTTTGGAAATCATATCATGTTCTTAATGGTTTTCCACAATTAAATGTTTTATTACCATTATATTTAATCATGATTGATGTTCCATTATGATATATTCCTTACGCACTTCCATGATTTATGTCTTTTCTCATGATTTTGATGTTTATATTTTATGTTCAAGTTTTTTGCATTCAAAAGTTTATGGATTGTTTTATGTTCTCTATGTTCACCCTTACTGAGCATTTGAGATCACCCTTTTTATGATTTCATTACCCTAGGATATAATGAAATGTTTTAGGTAATAAAAAAGGGGAAGATCATTATGGTAGATGTTGAAGATCATTCACCATGATTAGAAGATTATGTTCCAAGTTTCCAAAGACACTAAACTATTACGATCCTTTTGTGTATTTTTTTGTTATGTATTATGTATTCCGCAAATGTAATGTAATGTCTATGTACATAAAGTACGGGTATCTACAGTTGGTATCAGAGGAATGGTTTAGTACACCTTTGGAAACTAGAATGCGAGAACCTTAGTGAGATCCCTATAGATGTTTCTAAGGTATGTCTAGGGATGTCCCTAAGGTTATGTATAAGTATAGGTTATAGACCTAGAATTATGGTAATAATCATAGAATTAATCCTAAGATGTTAGATATTGAAGGTACTCCCCCTTTATTATATTGTTTTCCTAGTATGATTTTCTCTCTCACATTATTCTTTTGAATCTTAGAAAATGGCTGGAAATAGGAAGATTCATGATAATGGAGAATATGATAGAAAATGGAATGATATTCTTCATGAGAAACCAAATGAAATGGGATTTGGAAGTCCAAACATCGTTATTATGACTAATCAGCAATCTCATAATATGATCAATAATCTCAACTTTGGTAAGTATCCCAACTCAGCTAATAAGAGAAAGATGGAATTTCATAATGATCATAGAGGAAACAAAGTTCAATATCCCTCATGTAAATCATGTGGGAAGAGGCATCAAAGAGAATGTTTCAAAGGAACTGGGAGATGATTTGGGTGTGGAAAAGAATGATACAAAACCAGTAATTTCAAAGGAAAAGGTTCAGTTAACACCATGGAAAAGGATAATGGTATTTCTAAGACTTCAAAAATGGTTAAATGTTTTAAATGTGGAATGTATGGGCATTGTGCAAACCAATTAACTAAGGGAAAGTCTCATGAAGAGAATCATCATGGTAGTTTGGGTAGTATTTATATTGATGATGATGAAGACACTACAAATGATATGTGAGATGGAAGAATTGTCCAACCTCGATCAATGGTTTAAGAAGGGAGTGGAATGATTTATGTTTATCATGAGTTATGTTATATAGGTAATTGTACTATGGAAAAAAGACACATCTAAGGATTGTTACACTATTGTTTTTCATAAAGTATTTGAAAGTATATGTTGAATCGTACCGGTGACCATGGAAGGTTATTCAGATATATTTGGAAAGTAGATGACATGATCATAATGAAGGGATAAGTAGATAATGAGATGTTCGATAGTATTAATGAGCTCATGACTGATATAAGGACAAAGTTATATCATGGTTTGAGTATATAGAATTTTTGGGATTTTGGTATGTGGAAAGAGTAAACTTTTGACAGAAATCATGTTATCACTATGGTTCTATGGTAATTCATGTTTCAAAATAATACATGATTAATGTATTCAAATGTTTGGAATGTAACCTACAAGATATATCTTATGATATATGGGGGATAAATGATGGTATTCATGTTCTTGTTATGTGACCTTCCATGTAATCGTTTTATTTATACTATGAGCTTGGACTGAAGTATTTTGGATAAGACTAAAGATTGGAATAGATTAAGTTGGACATAAGATAGTATTTTATAAAGCTATATCCTTTTTTATATTATTTCTTTAATGTTATAATAGTGTAGTTTTAGAAATAGGAAAACCTACAGGACGGGCGACAACCCGTGACGTCGGACAAGGTTGCAGGAATCAAACCCACAACCGAAGTGCGACAGGACTTTATCACCTACCATTGGACTCAGGAAGTCCCTGGTTAGTATAAATTAGTTTTAATTTATTAAGTGGTATGATATATTAATTATAAGTCCATTTTAGGAACCATATAAGATTAATCTCACTATGGATGGACGTATATATATATTTAATAACTTTTTTAACCTTTTGTTTGAGTTAGATGGAATGACCTATCATTCTATCGCATGATCCACTATCACTTCAGCGAAGACAAATTCAACATCATTTCCTTAGGAGATGAAGTGGAAATTATTTAAGGAATGAAGAACAGTGGGATTGTACCAAAATCAATTATGTATTTCTTTTAATTCAAAAATTCTTCAACATTAGGGAAATGATCTTGAAAACCAAAAATGTTGTCCTATTACCCTCATATCTGATGAATTAGATGGTACCTTAGATCATCAAAAATTTATGTATTTGTGATTGTTGGTTTTTTCATAGCCATGTTCTCTACCACTCTCTATCAGAACATGATGGTTATATTTTTCTTCCATATCCATATTTTCACCTATGTTCTCCTATGTGGAAACCAAGTGATTAGTTAATTTGGGTAACCGTTACATTTCATAATTTAGTTTTTAAAGTTCAGTTTTGGTATTACATTATATGATGTGGATTTCTATTAAAGAAACTTTCAAGTAGTAAACCATTTATAACCCCGTTGAATTTCGAGGGAAAAATTCATTTTAAGGGTTGTTGAATGTAACACCCTGAGATTTTATGAAAAATATTCTTCTAATTTCATTGATATATTGTGTTGTAAATTACACCAAAATTATCTTGTTCTATACGCACCACAGTATTAGCTTATATTATATGCAAACACTATTCTTGGCTTGCGTTACACACAATCACAACCTTCCTCGATAGCGTGTGTAGTACGCAATACTGGGTTTCATTAAAAAACTATATATTATTATAATATTATTATTGGCTAGCTGTTATGAATAGTATTAACTAAATTTTAAATTTTATAACATTATTATTCATCTTACACATTTTCTAAAACATGGTATGTGAACAAAATAAATTTTTCGGGTAAAATAAGTATTTTTCAAAAAATGCAGTTTTTCCACCTTTTGATGGAGCACCCACATTAAATATAGTTTTTAACAGGTTTATAAGTTCAATTTGAAAAAATAAAATTCTTCTTTGGAATAATTATATAAATATTTACATTGGATTCATTTTTCATATTATTCTGAAAACTTTAATATTTTAAGGAATAGTAAAAACACGCTATATTTTAATTTAAAACAACTTTTTTCATCACAATAATTTATATGGATAAATTATAATATTGAATGGTTTTAAAGTATAAATATAATATATTTTTACCATTTAATATAATGTATGTCATTTCCGTTAATTTTACATTGAATTCATAGGTAAAAACTTTTCAATCTTTGGAAATGTTTTAACTTTTAAAACCTGTTTTCTTAACAACATGATTAATTTTAAATTAATTACTAAACATTACGTGTTTGGAATTTTAAAAAATGGATTCCATATTTTAATTCAGTGGGTCCAAATTATGTTAATATGTTACTTTTATTTTTTTATATTATGAATAGTAACTACTATAATTTTTATTCCCTGTAGTTAAATGTAAATCGGGTAATTAAGGGTAAAAATAAGATTATAAAATTTCCCTAACACATGAAAAATTTCATTGGATGAATAAAAGTAGACCCATATAACCTAAGGGTTATAAAAGATTAATTTTATGGACTTTTTACCTTGAAAATAATTTATGTATTATTAAAACCAATGAGAGTGACAACACGTAACTCTCTTAAATCTTATAAGTATAATAATTTTAATTTAGTGATAAACTTCCTGAAACTTCGAACATGAATAGTATACAGAAAGATAATAAAATAATCTACATCATGTGAAATAATTTAGATTTTTTAGGGATTAAATAATTATCATTAAAGTTTACACAATAGTGATGTTGAAATTATTTTACTGATTGAAATTTCAAATAAATTGTTTTAAAAATTTTAAAATAAATATTATATAAACTATTTAATGTGCTCAACTAATTTTATAGATAAACATGAAATGTTATGAATATTTTAATTATTTTATTTTGAACATATATTATGTGAGGATTTTATTTAAATTCAAATAAATGAATAGTGTCAAAATTGACACTATTGTTATTTTATAAAAATAACATAATATAAAATTGTTTAAAAAATCAAAAAAATATTTAGAAATTATAAATTAAAATTCATATTCTCTAAAATGTCATAAATTATTCTATTATAGACAATTAACAACATAAAAGTGATTATTTATAATAATTTAAAATTTAGAATCTTATTACGACAAATAAAATTAAATTGATTAAATAAGGATAAATCAAGTTGATAATGTTTAAAATAAATTTCCAACATGTATAAATTTTATTGGTTGATGATATTACAACCCTATATAATATATTATTAGAATTTGAGTAATTTTTGATGTTTTTATGTGGGTTTTTAATTTATTATAAATTAATATTTCTTATAATTCCAAAGGTGCCCCTCTACTCCCTTATTAAAGGTCACCTCCTCCCTCTTCTATTTACACAATTCTGAGCTTTCAAGCTCGTCCAAACCCCACCCATTTCCCTTTATAACTTCACTAGAAATATTATAGTGGTTTTGGTCTCCTCAAAAGGCCAAATTTAGTACATTAAGAGGGATCTTAAAAGAGGTGCGTCAGAGAAGAGGTAATTTATTCTACCGATTCTTTCATGTTTTCTTTCTGCTTCAAATTATTCTTCTTTAGTTGTTTCTTTATAAAATATAAAAACAGTATCACTAATATACTGATATATTATTGTAAATATTAAACAACCTCATTTCACCTTCTATCCATCCTACGGAAAATGAAATCACCGCACGTGCGTACATACGGAATACCATCTCCATGCCATGGTGTAATCTGTTTTCCCACCACCACATTACATGGATGGGTATAATGGTGTAAATAATAACTATATATGGTTATTATAACATCATACTGATTCTGAGATATTTTATCATCCACTCCAATTCCATTAAATAATTATGGGAATGATATGATCGCTCGTGCGTAGATACGGATTACCGTCTCCATGATGCGATGAGATTCATTCTCGATGTTAACCATTCAAAAATTATTATAAAGTATATATAACGAATAATAATGAAATATATGACAGAATGAAGCTACTTTATTTATGTATATATATATATATATATGTCATCTACTTACTTCCATTCAAGTCAATAAGGAAAGGAAAACAACGTTCATGTGTACGTACGGCCTACCGTCTCCATGAACGGTGTATTTCATTTCATTCATCTATCTATTATATATATATACTGAATATATATGGTATTTAAATCATGATTTACATTGTTTATGTAATTAAATCTGGATATAATTAATACTAATATCAAGAACAACATGTCCAAATACATACGATAAATAAAAATATTTTACCCAAAACGCTGCTTTAACATGGAATTTACAAAAGAACAGGTAATATAAATTCATACGTGAACCATATATGATATCATAAAAATGAATATGATTCTATAATAATTAAATGACACTATTTAAATCATTATACATGAGGTTTAGATATGTATGAATCAAATCAGACCTAAGTTAAGGGATAACTTTTCCAATCTTGTTTTTATCCGAGAATGTTTATTCGTAAGAATTTACTGGGGTTATTGTTACCATCCATGCCCATGTTTTCTAAAAAAAATTCATGTGTGTTTAAATACATTTTTACCCATTTTTTAAATTTACCACATGTTATGAAAGTAATCTTACTTTTTTTTACCATACATGGTACTTTTTGAATTTTCCATTAAAATTACGAGGAGAATGTTTTTTTACTTATATGGTATAAACAGATTTTTACAGTTTTATAACGCCTTATTTTCATGAATCTTTTTCTACAATATTTCATGACTATTTTCAACAAAATCATTTTCTTTTAAAATTTCATGGAATTTTTTGAAAAGAAATGAATTTTAAGAAGAAAGGATATTTTCTTCCAGAATTCATTTCAAGTGTTTTATCAAAACTATTTTTCATCTAAGATGAAATTATTTAGTATGATTATGTTTCAAGTATAATGTCTCTATTATTTACATGGTTTGTTTTTTCTTTTGATGAAATTATATCCATTTCATTTATATAGATTATGTTATGATGAGATGATGTTTATGAAACACATTTTATTCATTGGGTTATTATGAATAATGTATGTTTATTTTGTGGCACACGAAAGAATGATTTCATTATAAAATGGGTGGGACCTATATCTACCTCCAATTAATTGGGTAAATATTTATATATCATGAGATAGACATGGATGGAATGGTAAGTTAATCCAGTTCAAGGATACAGGACTGGAACGAGGAGTGAACTCGATCCAGAAAGGGACTTTGTCCACTAATATTGTCTTGGTAGCAATGCCTTGTCTACTATGGAAATCATATCATGTATTTAATGGTTTTCCACATTTACATGTTTTCTTACTACATCATTTTATCATTATTGATGTTCCACTATGATATATGCCTTACGTACTTCTAAGACTTATTTTTTTCTCAAGATTTTGATGTTTAGATTTTATGTTCAAGTATTTGCATTCAAATGTTTATGGATTGTTTTATGTTCTCTATGTATACCCTTCATGAGAATTTGAGCTCACCCTTTTAATGTTTTCTTTTCCCTGGGATATAAAGAAAGGTTTTAGGTAAGAAAAAAAATGTGGAAGACATTTATGGGAGATGTTGAAGATCTTTCACCATGATTAGAAGATTATGTTCCAAGTTTCCAAAGATGCTAAATTATTACGGTCCTTTGGTGTCTATGTTTGTTATGTATTAAGTATTACACAAAAGTAATTTAATTTTTATGTATTTGAAGTACGGGTCTCCACATTTAACAATCTTGGGGGAGACCATAGAATATAATTTTTATCATTCTACTTAGATACCATTCTAATCATGGTAATTTTCTTGCAATCCATTTAAAAAAATGGAATGATAATTAAGGTTGGGGAACCTTATTATTTTCAATACATTCCACTCACAAATACCCTATATTTTCTTGGACTTACTCACCCTAGTGAAATGTGGATTCCCATTCGGACTCATTATCATCCCCATGGACCACCCATCTTGCCTCATCTATCTCACCAACACACACCATCTTACTCTCTTGTCCTAATTTTTGCAACCCCTTAATTTTTTTCCTATAAATATACCAACATGGAAACTAAAAATGGGATATGTTAACAAATTTTTAAATATTTTAAATGATTCTTAGATATTCCTCACTCAATCCTTCCACACATACAATATATATCTTATGAAAATCTAGTATATAAAAAAATTTATTTTGTATAAGTGAGGTGTCATTTTATTCCCTCGAATTGGTGACTAACCACCTTATACTCATTACATAGGAAAATACAAAACTAGGTATCATCACATGGGTGACCAAATACACAAATATAATCACATAGTGAATAATAATCCCAAGGATCATAAATTTTGATACTGAAAACCTAAAGCATTTTACCTGTGAAACCGGTATGATAGTTATTATAATCTTTGTAATATTCACATAGTGATGCCTAGTTTAGAAAACCACCACTCAAGTCATTAATACAATGATAAACTGTCTAATTATTTCACACCAAAGAAATCCATTTCCCGGGGCTTCCCACTTTAGTAAATAATTTAGTATTCCTACCCACATAACAAAACTATCACCTAGGTATGTACACCTATGAGAACATTCACCTAGGGTTGCTTTATTTTATTACATTAAATCCCCCTTTACCCAATATTTACATTTGGGAATGATATTTTTAATATATATACCATGTCCAATAGATTATACTAGATGACATATAGTGTACACTACCATGTACCAATCTGATCATTCATTAACATATTAAGGGTCATCACCCATTTTTATTCCTTAAAAAATGAAGACGTTGGGATTTTTTTCAATAGTGAATCTCATTAGTGGTGAGGGCCCCCTATCATGTTGGTAGGGTTGAGAATATTGACAAAATCGGGAGTGGATCATTCATTCAGTATTATATAGGAATTTTTATTTGAGAAGTGTAGAATTATTTCCTTCTATATTCTAGTCATTTGATATTCATGACACAATACTAGGTTTAAAAATAGGGGGAAGATTGGATGTTTACACATCTAGGTAAACATCCTTAGCTATAAGTCCATTTACTTTCTTACTGGATACAATATTCCCTCCCTCATCAATTATTATGTAGAGAGTAGAATCAATGCATCATTCCTTCCTAGAGTTAGACATAAATCTTCCATGTAGGACACAAAATTCATAATACGTTCCACAACCCCTCATCCATCCATCAACTCTCATAGATTAAATTCATCATGGTAATCTCTAATTAGGTAATCCTTATTCAAATCCAAAAACTCATTTCTGAAATGTGATTTATTTTCTAGTGTTAATAAATTCACACAACAATAATGACAGACATTGTCTTTGAGACTCAAGTCGATCACATCTCCATCGTATTAAAAATTCATCTTATTGGGCCTCATCTTCAGGTGTAAGCCACAATATCCATATATTATCCTTAAAAATGGTATGAATTCTCCATGATATATGATTTCACATGTCTATATTCCAATTCAATCATATCAAGGATTCATAGTATGATTAATCCCAACAATATCATCTGGTGATTCAAATTTCATAACTCGTACATCCCAATAACATGTCACTAAAATTCATATCTAATGTCCATGGAAGGTGATGTTAAAATGTATAGTTTGGACCCATCACATGTCCTAAAATTGTGACACACAAAAGTTTAGGGATTTTAATAGAATCCCACCCCAAACACCACATAGTGGTACCATGAGATGGTGGTCCAAAACACCTCATGTGCGCCATCCTGAATTATAGAAGGGGTCGACTAAAAGTGATTCCTTAGTGTTTATCTAGGGTATTACCATTCATTCATTGGTCATATTTTAGCACAATAATATTTAAATAATATGAAATAGTAAAAGTGGAAAATATTTGATTGGATCATTAAACCAAAATAATGAATGCTTTTATATTAGATAGATTGTATCTGAAAAGTAACAATAAATCCAAATAGAAATAACAATAGGAAGACAGATAACATGTAGGTACACAATGACTATGATAAAAAATTATATATGATAAATTTTCAATTGGGGAACCAAGGATAAATTCATATACCACTTTATTTATAATATAAAAATGACCAAAAACTGCTATAACCAGATGAACGTCCATAATCTCAGTTCTCTACCAATATACATAATCCTATAACTATATACAATGCATTAGAAGATGAACACTTCACAATATCAATACATGTAACCATGAAGAATTCTTTCATTCTAATGGTCGACCATGTAGGGTGTGAGTTATATTCATTCGGACTACCACAATGGTGTCTAGAAATAATACACTTTTTGCAATACAAAATGAATAGTGTACAAGAAATAATAAATTCAACACAAAAATAAAAAACTAAGGACATCAGACTGGGTTCCTCATGAGAAACCCATACAATTTAACCTTATTCAACCAAATATGGTGTATCTGAACCAAGGGATCCTATATTTTCAATTTTAATTATATAATTTATAGTAATACAGACTTTCCAATTGTTCTTTATTCGAATTATAGAACATTTCCATGGTGTTCTAATTTTATAGAATCATTTATTATTAATTATCATTCATTAAATATAATTAGATGAAACCTAATCTATTCCAAGTTTATCTAGGTGGGACCCCATGTATAACTCTAGGGGCTTCATTTATGACCAATTCCATAAGAGTCTATATGAGGAAACCCATGAATGAAGTCCCACATGTAACTTTAGGTATTCTGTGATAACATCTAAAAATAACATCTGAGTCTATCCATGGTGACACATGTAGGGGGAAAGTATATCTTGGTTCATGATACAACTATATCTCCATAGGTCCCATCAATAATTTCTCTTGTAAGAAACAATTGTTACTGATTTGGAAGTGAAAATAGTTACATTTGTCAAGTCTATCCCACAAATATTTTTTTGTCACCCATGATGTGTTTATGTACCATTAAAATTTTTAACCAAGGAACAGTGACCCCATCCATGGGGTCCTTATTTTTGAACCCATTATATAACACTAGTCACTAAGGTTATAGAATGATTTTCATTAAAAAGAAGTCATGAAATTTTACATGTAAAACATTATGAACATAATTATTAAATTCTCCATGGAATATAATTAAGCATTAATTTTAAAGAATGAGGCGTAAGGAATATACACATGACCATATCAACTATTTCTTCCACTTTATTTATGTCATGTGGTGTAGGGGCCTAACCCATGGCTCATCACCCCATTCAACTAAAATAACTAACTAAAGGAATTAATTATAAGGCAACACCCCTCAATGATATTTTAGACATTTTTGAAAAAAAGGAAATTATATCAAGGAGGAAATTCAAATTAGTGTGGTTTGATTAAACTTTATCAACAACAGTGGTGACTCACCCCTGCAAAGTTCAACATGTGAAATAAAAAAAATGAAATTTCATTTTTTTAAAATATTAGAGACATAGTCGAAAGGATGGAATGAGAAGAAAAATGGAGAATGTAAAAATGTGATGAATCTAAGGGAGAGATAATATACCCCTACCTTATGTTTGAAGTGATTTCATAGTCCATTTTCAGCCCTTGGATCAGGGTAGAATGATCTCTTCGGAATAAATCATTAAATTATCAGAAAACATGGAAAACATGCTTTCACATTAATACAAAAACCGATTTTGTTAGAGTATATAAATGAATGGAGGTGGGGATTATAACATACCTCGTGATTTTTTATGCATCAAATAGTGAAGCACTTGGTTTCTGGATGAGGGAGAAATTAGAATCCCTTCCATGGTTGAGAATGGGATCTTCATATAAGGAAGAGGATGAGAGTCCTATTGAATGAATATAAAGAAAATTATGGAGGAATATTAAAACATTTAATGTCAAAATTGTAAATTCCTCAAAATTATTCGAGTACATAGTCTGGCCCCATGGTTTGACAAACCAGGTGCCACCATTATGAATGACCCCTGTTTGTTTTTCTGCTATACTATAGGTTCATGCACCTATGTTTGCATGATTATAGAAAAAAATTGTTGAACTCAACATCCCATTGTCTCAACCAACATGGTTAAATAAACCATGGGGTCTTGGTTGAACCGTTTCAACTAACCATTTTTCCCATTCTACTTCTTCCAATTTCTGGAATATGTTCTCCAAAAAAGTCGTAGAAACCACTCATGAATACCATGAATCCTTTCAACATCATTTTTACATACCAAAAAAATAAAATTTGATTAAAAAATAAACATTATTTTTGAGAAAATTTAACACACAACATCAACCCTTTCTATGACAACTCATCTCTGAGATTATCATATGATGGTGGAAAAGTGTTGTTTTAGAAATGGTTCGGCCACTACACACATACATTAACATCCCACTCCTAGGTCTCATCCTATACATGATAATTCTTATATAGAACCCAAACATATCGAACATACCTGTAATGGATACCCATCATTAGATGAAGAACATTAAGTATTAGATGCTCATAAAAGGACACATTTGCCTTCATCTCAACATCATTATAGTCAAACAAGTGAGTAGGGTCATCATGATCTTGTTGATTCCAGTATACATGGAAGACATAGTTCATGAGATAGTACCTATGATGAAATAGAAATTGATACGATATCCACCCTACTCACTCCACTATCTCTAAATTTCATACAAATCATGATGATAAATTTACCATTCATCAGATTCTTCTATGGTCCAATAGTTCCTACGCATGCAGAATGACCCAGTGTACCACCTCAAACACTCGTGTCTAATGAGGATGATTAGAATAATATTTATATAAGGACTGGACAATATAATTATCTATCTAAATCATATGAACTATATCTAATGTCTGTGGAACAATACAGGGCCACAGTCGAGAAATATCACCTCCCTATAACCATCATAGAGGTGATCAACATGACATAATCTAATGGTCATCATATAGATCCATCTGAATTGTTTATTTAAAATGGTTCTCTTATAAAAACTCTATTAGTGTTATGTTATTTTACATAGAACATATAACAACATGGATAAATTATTGTAGGATATGCTATAAAACCTATATGATCATCTTGGGCTACTCAATAGTTTGTGGGTTATATTTTATACTCCATATAAGCTACAAATGAAATGCCTTCTGCAACGTTTTCCAAAACAGTGATGTATGCATTTTGTCTTTGTTCGATATGATAGAACATAGAACACAATGATGTTTCAATATCTAAAAAAATATAAACCATTAAAATATCATCAACATATATAGTCTCCATGATTGGTAGGAAGTGTGAATTCTTGTTAAACATATATAAAATGTCCCACAATACATCCTTAACTCCTTGGGTTCACATCAAGACCATCAAAAAATACATGGATAATTCATTCAATTTCCATTCAAGAATGGATAGGGGATGTAAAAGTAATGTAGGTCACTGGTACATAGCCATCACCTGTAGAAAGGTTGAGGATTGAGTGATAAAAACATATATCTACCTCTTTATTCATGGAAACCAATACTAAAGATGTACATATTTTTACATCAGGAATATACCGTGATGTACATCCAAAACTATGGAATCACATTTCTACAACAACACATCCTGTATATATGGAGACACCCATAAATTCCCACAATTGAGTGGGACTCATATCCCTAAACAACACAAATAAGATCTGGGTTATCACCTATGAAACTATCCCTCAAGATGAGTCCCTCTGAATCGGATAATTGCACCGTACATACCCACTTTAGATGGAAAGGTGTCACTGCTAGAGTAGTTATAACATCTTTTTCATGTTATAACTTATCGTCCAGATTCTTTTTAGAGAATTTACCCATCATCTTTCACTCACTCATAGCCTCAATGATAGCTTGCATCTCAGTATTCAAGCACAATCCATCAGCCAAAACATTACTCTTACATTGTTTATAAGTAATCTTAAAGACAAAATACTACTATTTCATTAACCACATATGATATCTATGATTCATTAATCACATTGTGGAGATGTATTTGATATTTTTTGATTTCTCTTAAAAAATGAAATTCTCACCCAATAAGTATTGACACCATCAATGTATAAAATGAACCATTTGTTTCTAGGTCGAGGCCATGTGTAGGATGATTCCCCTCATCAGACCTCATCTAGTGGGACCAATATTCCCCAACCTGATATGCAACATCAGTCCCACTCTTAGACAGATCCCAACAACATACCAAAAAATATATATCTTCTATGTGGATCTATTATAACCATAATTTGTGATAATATAATTCATCCCTTTATCACTTGATAATTGTCCTTACGAGCATTATACCTAGATAATTTCATTCATTCCTTAGTCATATCAAAAAAAATTGTTGTTAATTGGGAGAAATATTTTATGAATTTCTCGTAATTTCCAGTAGACCCTTTGAAATTTCATATGTGAAACACATTTAGGGATGTTCCAATGAACTAATTATACACACATTCATTGGTTCAATAGATACACCTATCTATGAAATAATATAACCTAATAATTGAACCTTACTGATCCAAAAGTTGCACTTCTTGTGCCTTTTAGATAGTTAGTTCTATCTTAGTGTACACATCATGATCTTAAAATGGTCTCCATTAGTATTTCTAATGCGTGAATGCAATAATATGTCTTCTATGAAGACTACCAAAAATAAATCGAGGTACTAGTAGAAAACCCAATTCATCTGATTGATAAATTCTTATGGGGAATTTTTTAGTCCCAAAGACATAACAAAATAATCATAATTTTAATACCTAATTCGTAATTCCATTTTATATTTTCCTGATGGTCTTACACAAACATTATGGTTTCCTAAACACAAATTTATTTTGATGAAAATCGTCACTTCTCAGAGATGATTGATGGAATATTATATATGAGGTAATGTATAAAGACTCATCCCCCTAAACTAGTTCAGTAGTTGGTAATCCATGCACAATATAAAGTAATTGTAATCATTATTATTGTTAATGACTTGTGAACCACAAGGGGAAGTTTTGGGTTGAATATAACCCTTTGAAAACTAGATCTTGTATCCAATTATTGAGTTCCATGAGTTATCTAAGTGTCAAACCATATAAAGGAATCGACACTTGTCCCACACCTTGACCTATCTTGATTGAAAACTAAACCTCCCTTCCTCAGGTAGTTATATGGAGAAAAATTTAGAAGAGTAGATCTAGAAATGATTCACAATAGAACGGAATTTGACGAAAATTATTCCTTAATCACTCATAAAGAGACTCATCATCTGGGATGTCTCCATACCTAGCATAGTGTTATGAGATCTATCTCAACTAGCCAAGATATCCTCTCCCCAATTATAAAAATACATGTTTCTCTGAGGTGATGTGAAATAAACCATTTAGATATAGAAATCCATATGGGTAAGTTATGGAACAAGACATTCCATACTGAGAATGACATCAAATTTGGTCATCTTAATGATGAATACATTCTATATGAAACGAGAACTAATAAATTGAAGGGGGAACTCCACTCACTAGTGTATAACCTCATATGTACGTCATAACGGTGTGTTAAGAGTCATATAGCCACTGGATGATATGATCACCAAACAAAAACATCCCATATTTTTGGTAGATATAAAATTGAGAGTTATAGCTTTATCAAATATGGTGGATGCTATAGTAGAGACAACCAGAATAGTACCTCATTCGGTAAATTGACCCCTACACTTCTCCTTTGGTGTATTCTATACCACATAGATGTGGACCAAACTGCAACCCTAAGATTCAACCTGACTAGCGTCCAATGTTCCATATTGATGATTTTGATACTCTGAAGCCGAACTTCATTGACTATGACAACCTTCTCAACCATAATGGTATTTGGATGATCCCACATGGACTAAGTAGATAAGAACATTAATTAATGGTAAATACCTATGATTTCAATGATGAATGAAAACATTTTACATAATCTAATAAGAATGGGAGATTGGATGAGGTTCTACTAGAAATACACATTATCATGGTCACGAAATAAAAAATCATTGAAAATATGTAATGTTTTTTAATGTGTTTGTTATATATTGATATTAGTGAATCCAACGATCATCCTATGCATCGTCTACACACATGGATTGAATTATCTCATTGGTAAAAGTTGTTTGGATAACCATGATGTGGTTAAACCCAGACCATATTAAAAAATTGATTATGAAACTAACCCTATATTCAAGGTGGATTATTTATACTCTAAATATCAAACTAAAATAAATATAAAAACACAATGATAATTGAAATGATCATTTTAATAAAAGATATTGAAATCACTCCACTGCCAGTCTCATACAATTTTTATGTAAAAAAATATATTGAGGGGAGAAATAAATAATATCATGTGATTGTGAACCCAAAATAAGAACATCAAAAAATAAACATACAAGAAAACTTAAATCCCCCTTTACATATAAATCATCCACAAAAATATATATCATATCTTAATATCCATTAAAGGGAATGAAATTGAAACATATATTCTAGGAAGTATGGATGTACTACTTTGGATGAACCTTGAATATTCAATGTCATATCATATGATGGAATTGATGATATGTAGAACCTATGATATTATAGGAAAAAATCACTTGAGATATATCCATGTATAATTTATTTCCAAATATCCTCATATCTTGTGATATTTATCCTACAAATATCTTAGTTAAATCGTATAGATCTCTTTGACATATGAAAGTTATAAACCGCTCTAATATCATTCAAAAATAAATCATGACTATCATACTGTAAGGATATATATTCAGTAATATATCAGTATCTAATCCATTTGAATTTGAACCAAGACACCATGTCTCATATGTAGACATTTCAAGAATACTTTATGACATTATCACTCAAAATCCCCCCGAATAAGAAATCCCATGTGGATGAGAGTGTGATAGTCGACCAACCACCATCACATTATTGTATATATATAGAATCATTGATAATATATTATCTAAAATCACAATGGAATATTCACACTAATTTTTTTAAATGATCTACCTGTAAGACCCCAGATTATATTTTTAGGTGTGTTTTTTTCTTCTGGTCATTTTTTAGAAAAATGGGTTTTTTCTAGAAATTTTTGAAGTACACGTTTTGTACTTTATGAGTACACTCTGTGTACTAGGGTGTCTCAAGAGGCCGTGTTATGGCCACACGCAAGGCCATGTGGGGGTGACCTAGAGACCACCTAATGTGGAGTATGAATACGGCAAGTAAATACTATGTAATTCCAATGTACACGCTGTTTACTTTCATTTTTTTCCATTAAATGGGCCAGGGTCATGTACAATCGGTAGAAATGTATTTTTCTCTGCTGTACTCAACTGAGACACTCCATATGGAACATATATTCATCGCACCCCTGATCAATTGTCTATTCTTTAAATCTTACTCCATCAATTGTGTTGGAATCGCCTCAGTATTCTCTTCCTTCTTCCGAACCTTCTTTTAATGATTCCTCATCATTCTCATGTTATCCTTGGTTGAAAAGTTTTATCTTTTTTGTATATCAACTGTTTTCTTAGGTGATTCAAGGCTTGAGGATCGCGTATAATGATCTACCAACACTGAGGTAGGTGGTTTTCCCCTTTTTGTAGAACGTCTTTGAGTTATATGTGAAAAATTTCCCAATACCCTTGAACGAGGTATTGTGTGTTTACTATTTTAGCCCGGTTATTTTATTTCTATGATTGCATGATGGAATAGAGATGAATTGAATGTGATTAGGGAAAATTTATATGCTTTGGAATTCTTTTCCCATACATGTTTGTTTATGACCTTTTGGTCCTACTCATACTTTTAGGATTCCTTGTTTTTCACCATGCCTAGTACTGTAGGATGGAGTGTTTGTTTATCTGACATGCTATTATGTTATAGACTGTTTATCCCAGTAGTTCTTGAGGTATAATTTGGATGTATTTCATTTATATTCTTGTTTGACTTACACAGGGTCGTGAGAACCTGGTGTAGTAGAACATATGGTGAATGGGCGTAAGGTCTTCTCTAAAGAGGTTGTTTTACTTATGATGCGAGACCATAATGGGAATTGATGAATGTGATTCCTCGACATTTATGTATTTCCTCGATGCAGGATACATGGTTAATGTGACGTAAGTGCTTCCCCAAAGTTCCTTTAGTACCGATATGATACTATAGGTGGAATTTATGGTGAGTGCTTACTCAGAGAGTCTATACGTTAGCTAAATCAGAGGAATGAGACTGTGTGTGCTTCCTAGAGGGTTTCTTGTACTTTTTTTTGTTGAATGATATGGAATATGCTGTGGTTAATTTTATTATTGTTACCTTTTGTGATTATCTTATTTTATTAGTCGTTCCATGATATTTGAAACTGTGGATTGCTACAGGTGAGTAATTCCCCATCAGCTGCTTTTTGTACTTTACCTGCCATATATTCACTGATGGTTAGGCATAGATCATGTGGTGGTTTCCTACAGAGATTTAGTATCACAACCATTTGGGCCATGCTTTTGAGCCAAAACAGATTATATTGTTGTAGGTATAGATAAGGGAAAGCACCCTTCAACTTCAGGTACTTGATTTGTTGTAGAGCTGGGGAGCATGGGAACAAGCTATGGCCTACGATGACGAAGAGTTGTTTCCTTACATTCTTTTATACTTGGTTTTAGTGCTGTTATATTCTAGCATTGTGATTTTTTGGATACTTTCCTTGACATATGTATCATGCATCATTCATATATATATTGGTGCTCCAGTTTATTATTTTCCAGTCATCTGCTGTTTACTTTAGTATGGATTATTCCTTCTTCTACTTTTTCTATTGATTTCATCTGCTGTATTACTCTGCCAATGAGGGCATAGTTTTCCCTCTATCACACCTAAGTCCCTTGATGCTAGTCAGCAACCTCTGGCATTCGGGGAAATGTGCTTGAGGCCATGGGACCAACCGGGTACGGGGTGCCTCTAGGTGGCTTCTAGAACCAGGATGTTACAAAGTGGTATCCCAGGAATTATTTACAATTGACTTACTATTTGAAGCCTATAGTCAGGGATAGGGTGGAATAGGTACTTGGTAATAATCTGTGGCTAGGAGTAGCTAACCCATGTACAGGGAAAATCCAACATACCTCGTTTATTTCAATTTTTATAGTTTTTTATGTTTATGGTTGATATGATATTCACCATTGGGTGAATCATATGTATTGTGATGTTATTATTGATGTTATTCAGGTTCTTTTTCTATTGCAACACGATGAGATGAGGGTATTCCATCTCATGCATCTTTTAGGACCTTGATAGAAATCACCTGTCATGCATTCATTCATTTCCTTCTAGGGTGAATTAGCGATTGCATGTTTTTGTGATAAATGTTGTGATATAGATGCATGATTTTGTTATAGTTCCCTTGATAAAATACCTGCTTTTTGATAGGGTGTCATTTCTGTATGTTTTTGTTTGAATTGACGCCAAAGATTGGTTTTTGAGGTCTTATGGGACCTCATTGAATAGAATTTGGGGGATTATTAACTTTTTCACCTTGTTTATAAAATGTGTAAGATACCAATCATTGATTCATGGGGATTATGGGCCCTCACAGAATAGTATTTTTCACTTTAATGTTCATTTCATTGTTTTTCTAGGCTCTAGAGTAGTTTCTGAGGCTTACTATCTGAAAAAACCTAGAATACACGTTGTGTAGTTTTGACTACATGCCATGTGTTATTATATTCAAGGAGAAACATTATTTCTTAATTACACACCATGTAACATATTTTCCCACCATGTGGTCTCTAACAGTGTCTCATACTATGTGGGCAGGGACACGAGGTTTGGAATCTTTGGTAGGACATGTCGTGTACTAGATGTACACACTGTGTTTTAGAACAGTGTAATTGGACATTTCACTAAAAACACGAGTCAGTAGAGACCTTTCTAATGCACATCGTTTCCTTCTCGAACACACCGTGTAGTGTCACCTAAGTACCCAACAGTGTAACAAAAAAATGGTTCAGTGAAGCTCGTTTAGTACATGTCATGTCTATCATGAACACATCATGTAGTCTTCTTCACGTAGAACTGTATGTCTTATCTGTGTAAGGGGAATCGGGCATGGGAAGAGTATTCATGTACACGACATGTGTTAGGACAACACGCCGTGTGATTGGTGTGTTACACGACAAGTTTTGGTAGCAGTACACACCAATGTGTTTGGATTTTGGGAACATACTGTGTAGGTAACGTGCACATCATGTAGTCAAGTTCTACAAAACTTGAATTTTTTCTTTCTCATGTTCCCTTCCTGTACATTTTGTTCTCAGTCCCTGATAATATTGATCTGTGGTGTGTGTTTGACCTTTCATAGTCATGCCACTGAGACATCCTCTGGTTGTTTTCTAGTTACACGGTGATGAGAAGACACTGGGTATGGATGATTAGGGACTTCCTGCAGATCCTACCATTATTCCAGTCATGGCACCAACATTTTTCACCTGATATAGGTGTTGATGCACATTTCTGGTAGGGATTTCTAAGGATTATGCAAGCCTTCTATGAAGTGCCACCTCCTACCCCATCGATGACATGAATTGAAACTGGTCTTTTAGTTGGATAATCCTCCCAGTTTCTCTGGGGATGGAGGAGACTAGGATACTGATTCATGGCTAGAAGCCATGCTGACGACCATTGATAATATAGAGATGCCTCTAGATAGGCGGGTCAATCTCACTACATATATGAATCAAGATTCTTCTAAGAGATGGTGGGATGTGATATTACGGGCAGGACCCTAGCGGGTTATTTCTTGGGAGGAGTTCCATCATTTATTATTTGACTACTTCTTTCCAGACAGTTTGAGGGCCGATCGTGCCTGAGCTTTTATGAGTCTGGACCAGGATACTCTTTCAGTTATGGAGTATTCCTCTCTCATTATCAAGCTAAAACATTTCATGCCTATTCCAGGAAGTAATCAGTTATTCGTGGAAAGGATGTTCAAGGATGGTATGAGGAAAGACATCTGATCATAGCTGAACATCTTCAGGTAGAATTATATCACTTCTATAGTCAACCAGGTGCAAATAAAGGAGTGAAATTTGGTGGATTCTAGAGTTGTGAGCCAGGGCGGCTTGACATCTGGAGTTACTATCCCTCCTACTGATAGTAGGAAACGATGCAGGGGGTCTTCACACGATGATCCAAGGATTTGAGACACTTATAATGCTAACCATGTGGTGTGCTAATAGTGTGGGAAGAGTGGAAATACAAGGCTACATTGCCTGAGGGACTCGGTGGAGCGTCGATCTTGTGGCAAGATGGGCCTCCATTAGGGTTTTGGCCAGATCTTCTCACCAGCAGCTAGTGACAGGGGTTCTTCTGTTAACCCACATTCAGAAGTATCACCACCAGTTTTTCATTAGTCTAGAATCTAGAGATCTTCCGGCCGTTCAGGAAGAGTGGTAGGTCGTTGCTGTGGTAGCCAGTTGCTCGGTTTTCAGCAACATCCGGGTGGGCCAGCTCAGGGTGGACAGACATGGTCACATGGCTATGATGTAAGTCAGAATTTTTTAGTAGAATAGAACCAACAATATTGGATCCCTAACAATCTTTAGTGAGAGGTACGATTTTTGTATCCTAAGTTTTAGCTTCTGCTATTTTCGATACACGGGCTTCCCATAGAATTATATCTGTTTCTTTTATGAAGAGCCTTAATCTATGCATATTTTTTTCTGATGATATCATGATGCTAAACACTCTGTTGGGGACTAAAAAGGCTAGTGTGTGACAATGTATAGAGTTCCCTCTAGAGGATGGTGGGTGTCACTTTTTATGGTACCCCTATGTCTTAGAGATTGCTGGCTATGATGACATTATTGGAATGGACTGGCTAGTTCCCTTCCTAACATTTGTCAATTTATATCATCGTAGGCTGAGTTTCAAATCACCAGAGGGAGGATCATTTCATTATAAGAGCAAATGGGATGTCCATGCATGTAGAGAAGGACTCGAGAATGAGGGTTTGAGAGGAATTAAAACCCATATTTCTAGTCTTTATCTAGATGATCAGGGGAATTCCCAGATGGAATTTCCTCTAGTGGTTGGAAATTTCAAGGATATCTTTCTAGAAGACTTTTTAGGTTTTCCTCCAGAAAGTGAGGTACACTTTTCTATTGACCTTGGGATAGGAGTGTCACCGATGACCATTCCTTCTTATAGGATGCCTACACCAGAGTTACAGGAGCTCAAACTGCAGTTGGACGAGTTGCAGGAAAAGGGTTTCATCTGACCCAATACATCACCTTGGTGTTCTTTAGTCCTCTTTGAAAAGAAGGAAGATGATTCCCTTAGAAATTCTGTGGACTATCATATGTTGAACTTGTTGACAGTACTGAAAAAATATCCTTTTCCGAGGATTTATGATCTCTTTGATCAGCTTCAAGGAGCCCCATTGTTCTTGAAGATTGACTTGAGATTCGGTTACCATCAGTTGTAAATTAGACCATCTGATATTTCTCTCACATACTTCTAGAGTAGGTATGGTCTGTATGAGTATATGGTTTTGTCGTTCGGTCTCACAAACGCGCCTGAAGTTATCATGGTGCTGATGAACAGAGTGTTCCATCCATACATGGATTCCGTCATGATGGTTTACTTGGATGATATCTTGGTGTACTCTCAGACTCGATATGACCATGCCACACATCATCAGATCATACTATGTACACAAATAGAGAATCAGTTATATGTTATGCTCTCAAAATGACACTTTTTGATGGACCATATTCCCTTCTTAGGACATGTTATCTAAGAGACATAATTATCAGTATACCTAGAGAAAGTGAGATCAATAGTTTCTTTAGAGTATCCAAAGAATGTCTTTGAGGTGGGGATTTTTCTATGGCTGGATGGATACTACAGACATTTGATTCATGACATTTCATACTTAAGAACACCATTGACGGGTCTGACTAAGAAGGGTGTAAAGTTCTTGTGGTTATATTTTTGTGATGCAGCCTTTCCGGAGCTGAAGAGGAGGCTGACTTCAGCACCTATACTAGTGATTTAATAGTGAGGAAAGATCTATACTATATACTATAATTCTTCAGGTATCGGGCTAGGAGCTATGCTTATGCAGGGAGAAGGATTCATTATGTACCTGTCTCGGTAGTTGTGGTCACATGAGAAGAATTACACGACGCACAATCTCAAGATGGATATTATTGTTTATACCTTAAAGAAGATGGAGACATTACCTTCTGGGAGAGCATTTTGTGGATTTCAACAACCACAAGAGTCTCAAGTACATCTTCACACAACATGATCTGAATTTGGGACAACGAAGGTGGGTTGAGTACCTTCAGTATTTTGACATTAAACTTGACTATACGCCTGAGAAAGGCAACCCAGTGGCTGATGCGTTGAGTAGGAGGATTCAGATATAGGCTGTTCAGGAGGCCAGTAGTGAGTGGAAGCTTATGGCCCTATTCTAAGAGATGCATCTGAAGGTTCACAATAGACAGTGGCAGGTGTTTCTTTCTTCTGTAGCGGTTACCTCTACCCTTCTTGATTGAGTGCGAATGAGTTCTCTATTAGACTTTTAGGTCCTAGTACTATGGGAGAATTTGTCAAGAGAGGACCCTTTTCATGGATAGACCATATGCGAGGATGAGATCTTTCATTTCCAGGGGTGCGTATGGGTGCCACCAGACATACACGAGGAGCTGATGTGGGTCTTTCATTCTTCAGTATGGGCAGTTCATCTTGGTGACACCAAGATGTATTTTGATTTACATAGTCTGTATTGAGGGCCAGGTATGAATAGAGATATTGCAGGGTTCATCATGATGTGTTCCACCTGGCAGTAGGTGAAGGCGGAGCATCAGTGGGAATCATGGCTTTTACAATAGTTACCCATTCCCAAGTTGAAGTGGAATAATGTCATGATGGATTTCATAACAGGTTTACCGAGGTCGCCTCGAGAGAATGATGTAGTTTTTTTTTTCATCGACATACTTATGAAGGATTGTCACATTTTACCAATCAAGGAGACATCCATTGTTGATGAGCTAGGATTGTTGTAAATTTGTGAGATTGTGCGCTTATATTGAGTTCCACACACCTTTGTTTTAGACCGAGATGTACATTTTAATTTTCCGATCTAGTAGGGGATTCAGATGGCTTTTGGTACGTCGCTAATTTTGAGTAAAACATACCTCTCCTAAACATATGGCCAATCTGAGCATAAGATTCAAGGGATTGAGGATGTGATATAAGCTTGCATCCTGGATTTTGGAGGTTCTTGGAAGAAACACAAACCTGTTGGGGAGTTTTCCGACAACAATAGTTTTCAAGAAACTATTAATATGGCACCTTTTGAGGCTTTGTATGGTAGGCCATGCAGATCAACCTTATATTGGATGGAGGTAGGAGATGCAGCTTTTCAGGGACCATTTTTTTGCTCAGGAGACCATAGAGAAGAATGAGTTGATTCAGAAGAGGATGGCTACTGCACAGTCTTGACAGAAGTCTTGTGCTGATCAATAGAGACGACCTCTAGAGATTGTGGTCGAGGATCAGGTTTTCCAGCATGTCACACCAAGGATGGGATACAAGAGGATTACGAGATAGGGTAAACATTCTCTTAGGTATGTCAAGCCATTTTTGGTGTTGGAGAGAGTTGGGTTGGTTTCCTATCGGTTTCAGTTACCTCAGAGGTACATGGCTATACATGACTTCATCCACGTTTCTCAGCTTCAACGTTACTTCTCAGACCCGTCTCAAGTTTTCCAACCCAAAGAGGTTGAGATGGAAGTGGATGCTTCATTCTAAAAGCATCATATACACATTGTTGATCAATGTATGAAGGTTCTTCATGGAAAGTTTGTCCCTCTGGTACAAGTGCAATTGCAGCACGAGTGTGTACAGGACGAGACATGGGAATGGGAGGCCGATGTACAAGCACAGTGGATGGATCTATTAAAGGTTTATTCTTCTACGCCACCTTTCTAGGGAAATTAAGGGATGAATTTCCTTAAAGGGGGATGTTTTTAAGAACCCAGATCTTTTTTTCAGGTATGTTTTCTTTCTTTTGGTCGTTTTTGAGAAAGAGGGGTTTTTCTGGAAATTTCTGAAGTATGTGCCATGTACTTTATGACTACACACTGGGGACTGGGTCACCATAGGAGGAAATATGCTAGAAATTTGATGGCCACACACATGGGCATGTGGGTGTGACCTAGAGGTCGCCTAAAGCGGAGTATGGAGACGGCAAGTACATGCCTTGTACTTCCAAATTACAGGCCGTGTACTTTATTTTTTTCACTAACCAGACCATGGTCACATCTAATCAGATGAAACATTTTATTCTCTACCAAACTTGACCAAGGGCATCTGTAAGGTGAAGATCTTTATCAAGCCCCTGATTGAGTGTTCGTTCTCTAAATCAAACTCTATCGATTGCATTGGAATCACCTCAATAATCTCTCCCTTCCCTGGGAGCTTTGTTTCATGATTCATCCTCTTTCTGATGTTATCCTTGGTTGAATGTTTTTATTGTTTTTGTTGATATAATGTGTTATTGGGTGATTCAAGGTTTTAGGTTCATGTATAGTGATCTCCCGAAACTGAGGTAGGTGGTTTGTGCCTTTCTGTAGAATTTTTTTGACTTATATGTGAAAAATTTCCCAAAACCCTAGAACATGGTATTATGTGTTTGCTGTTTTAGCCCTGTTACTTGCCTACTATGCTTGTATGATAAAATAGAGTTGAATTGAATGTGAATAAGATAAATTGATATGTTTTGGACGTGTTGGACCATGCATGTCAGTTTATGACCGTTTTTTCCTGCATAGCCTGTTAGTCTTCCTTGTTTTTTACCATGCCTAGTACTATAGGATGGAGTGTTTATTTATCTGACATACTGTTATGTTGTAGACTATTTTTCCAATTAGTTCTTAATGTTTACTTTGGATGTATTGCATTGTTGTTCTTGTTTGAATTACATAGGGCTGTGAGAACCGTGTGTAGTAGACCATAGGGAGAATGGATTTAAATGCTACTCTAGAGTGTTTGTTTTACTTACAATGTGAGACCATAGAGGGAATTGATGAATGTGCTTCCTTTGAGTTTCTGTAGTTCCTCGACGTGGGCCACATGGGGAATAAGACATAAGTGATTCACCAGAGAACATTTATTACCGATACGAGACTATAGGGGTAATTGACAGTGATTAATTCCTCTGAGAGTCTATAAATTAGCAGAACCAGAGGGGTGAGACTGTGTGTGCTTCCTAGAGGGTTTCTTGTACTTGTTTGGTTGAACCAGAGGGAATAGACTATGAGTACATTTATCAGGGTTCCCTTTTTTGATTATCTTCTTTGATTAGCCGTTTCTTGATATTTGAAACTGTGGATTGTTATAGCTGAGTAATTCCTTGTTTTCTACTTTCTATACTTTACCTGCAATATATTCACAGATTATTAGGCATAGATATTGTGGTGGTTACCTACTGATATTTAGTTTCACACCATGATTGGCCATGCTTTTGGGCCCAAACAAGTTATATTGTTGCAAGTATAGATAAGGGAATGCACCCTTCTACTTCAGGTACTTGATTTTCTGTGGAGCTAGAGAGCATGGGATTATGTTGTGGATTACAAAGTTGAGGAGTTGTTTCATTGCTTTCTTTTGTACTAGGGTTTTGTGCTGTTGTATTCCAGCATTGCGATTTGTTTGGCTACTATCCTAGACATATGTATCATGCATCATTGATATATATATATATATGTGTGTGTGTGTGTTTGTGTGTGTATGTGTGTACTCTTGTTTATTATTTTCCATTCTTCTACTATTTACTTTTGTATGGATTATTCTTGCTTCCGCTTTTTCAATTGCTTTTTTCCGCTGTGTTACTCAAAAAATGAGGGAATAATTTTCCCACTATAACACCCAAGGCCCTCGCTACTAGTTGGCAGCCTCTAGAATTCAGGGAAATGCACTTGAGGACATGTTACTAACTAGGTACGGGGATCCTCTAGGGGTCTTCCAGAACCGGGACGTTACAATGAAACTCCTCTATTTGAATGAGAGCCTAACTGGGACCACATTTAAGCACGAAAAATTTCCTTCAATGTATCATCCCCATATAGATGCAACAATATAAACCTAGTTTTGTTCATGGTGTTTCAATCTTGAACCTTCTCTATCCAATAAGACTCTTCTTTCCACAATACGGAGGACCCATTTTCGTCACATTCCTTTCATGAAATACACAACCATGGTGAAGACCATATATTTCCATGGTATCTCCATCATTTTGTCCACCATTATAATTTAGTATTTACCATTCCAAATCTCCATATGGGGTAGTAGAATTAATTAATCTATTTCATTTACTCATTATAATTAAACATGATTAGTAATCCATTTTTTATCCATGTTTTCTTATTGAACACATATGAACACTATTTTCTCTCTATGTAATGAATGATTTTCCATTTCAGTTATTAGTCATCTCCCATTCAAGTTGGGTGGATTCTTCATCGAAGTATCCTTTACGATAGATGAAACAAACATTAGTTGTTATCCATTATAATAACAATCCTTGTAGAGTCACATTGTCTTGAGGTTGATTATCCCCACTAGAGACTAAGTAGTTTTTATGACTATAGACGTGGTATTGTGATTTTGAGGTTAGGAAGTAATGAGATTTTCAATCTGATCAAGGAACACAATCGCTGGCTGGGACCTTGTCTTTTCTAAAAGTGGCCTTTTGTTCCACACTAAATCAGAGTCCCACATCTGGTTTTTTGTTAGTATGGAGCTTCTATATAAATAATTTGGTAGTATCGTCATCCCAATGAGCTAAAATTCTTGTACCCCATGGTACTTCTCCATTTCAATGTGGGAACATAAATTTAGTCCACTCATACATGATTTGGGACTTCTCATAACCCATGATTCAATTTGATGGGCCCACTCATTTATATCCCATAAAACATATCCTTTTCTCATTGTTCAACGAATATGGAAAATTTTTCACAGAAAAAATTATATTCTTAGAAATTCCATATTTCTAAACAAAAACAATTTCGTACCATAATATAAAATTATTTTATTTTTCAATAAAAAACTATTTAAATTATCAATACTTAGAAATTAATGGATTAATTAATAATTTGAGAATAAAAAAGTAACAAAATATAAAATATATTTTTTAAATTTTAAATTTTAAATTTATAAAATAAATAAATCAAATATATCCACATATGAACTCTTTATTCTTCTGGAGTATAAAATCTCAAAAATGAATTTTTTAGGAACACTATGCTTCAGGATATTCAAATTTCAATATAAAAAATTCATACAATTTTCAGTAAATAATTAATAATTGAAATGAAAATTTAAATATAAATTAATGTATTATAATTATGGATTATATTTAATTTTATAATCTATATGTTATTTATAAACTATTATAAAGTAAGAATTATATTTTAACAAATGAAAATTTATTCTTCACAATACATTTTCTCTAAATATGAATATTTTGAAGGAATATTATAATTATGTTTTAGATTTTTAATATTTTTATTATTAAAGGATTATAATTTCTAAAATAAGCATGTTTATGTTTTAAAATAATGAATTTTTGAGAATTTTGAGATAAGTTTGACATTTCAATGAATAATGAAAACGAAATTTTATTATTAGAGTCATCGTTTTCATTCAATCATTTACAAATTTTTTTTTTATTTTTTAAAAGTAAAATTAATAGTATATTATTATAAATGATATCATTATGATTATTGGATTAAAATTTATTATTCAATTTGAATATTTTTTTTACATAAAAAAAAATTTCAACAAAACTTTTTTTCATAACATTTTCATATTTAATTTGTAATTAATTTCCACCAAAAATATTAATTGAATTTTTTAATATAGATTTTATATTTTGAATTAGAATAATTAATATTTGGTAATAATGTCAACATAATATTTGGTAAACATGAATAATAATTACTATTAATATTTGTTACCACATCTATGGTCTAATAATATATATACAATAAAATTGATCTAATAAGGCCTTAAATTAATTCAGAATCCAGATTTTGTTATATTTTATGAATTTATCTTATACATAATCACCAAAAAAATTTAAAATATGTATGTTTTTTCATTTAATGTTTACTTTCAATTATAATATTGTAGTAAAATATTAATTCTATAATTTCAGTTTCAGGGATATAATATATACAATATTTTGTGATATTGATAAAAAACAATTACTTTCATTTATATAATGTTATTTTTAAAATAAAGGAATTATTTTTTATAATAAGAATTTATATTTATTTTTTAATGAATGAAATACCTTAAAAGCTAACTGAACACCTACAATGTTATTCTACATGTAGTGGAAAAAGGAAAAAAATAATTCTAAAAACACTAAGAGTAATTTTTTAGTGATTTACATTTTTCCACTATTTTTTGGATAAATAAAACTATGATTAATGTTTGAAAATTTATATTCAAATTTTATATATATCATGATTCAATTAGAGTCAAATTAAATTATTTCAATAAAAATAACATTAATGAATCTTTATGAAAAATAATATTTTATAAAATTAATTTTAAATAACATAAATATATAATAGGAAAATTATGATGGGAAATTGTATAAAATTTCATCCTTAGAACACTTTGGATCCAAATTTTACCTTATATGTGAAATTATAACACATTATGCTTGAAACACCATTTCTATAGTTAATGTCAAAAATTAAAAATAAAGGGTTTAATCAAATTAATAATGTTTGAAATGACAATAAAATCTATATAAATTTCATTTTATGATGATATTTAGAATTTATATTGATATTAATTTAATTATTTTTTTGAAATCATTATTCACGAAAAATAATTTAATTATATTTATACAATTTAAAAAATTTCATGTTTTCCATTTCCATACATTATAAATAGACAGACAATATCACTTTTATTTACACATAATTGACACATATCTAAATTCCATACTAAAAAATTATCTTATATTATTACGTATAATCAAATTATAGGTGGTTATATTTTTAAAACCTCGTTCCAAGCTTCATCAAGAAGGTACCCGATGGAGGATTACTGAAGAAGATGTAATATTCATACCTGACAATTTTCGATTAATTTATTATCTACCTATTATAAATAAACAATATTATAATTTTTTTGTATCCTATTGATACTAAAATGTTTTTATGAATAAGTAATTGTCATTATATACCCCCTTCCCATAAAAAAGGATGTAAATGTACCTCTTATACATAAGTGTGGACTACCTCCCCCTCATAGAGAGACAATTTATTTTCCATCACCATATTTAATGTATGGATATTATAATGGTTTTAGTTTTTATAAATTATTTTAATGAAATAATAATTATTTAATAATTACAATATAAAATCTATCTTCATTCCTTAAAATCCATTGGGCAACCATAACATCACTTATAAGTACACATGGACTACCACATCCACAAAGCGATTTGATTCTGTTTTCATTTTTTCTTCACATGCCTGAAAATAAGGATATAAATAATAAATATAAATAATAAATATGATATTTTCAATATTTTTAAATGGTCAATTATTATTTAACATTATTTCATTGTAGTTATTGAAAAGTGAAAAAACCATTCATGTATTTGTACGACCTACCATATCCAAAAATACTGAATTTTATTATTCAATATCAAACTATTATTGATAAATAAATATTAATAAATAATATAAATATAAGATATTTATATCATTAATACAATTATTTAGATGATGAAACCTTGATCAATGTACATGTATAGTACTACAAGACTGAAATTACCTAAACATGATATTGCTATAAAAATGATGATTTTAATAATGATGTTTTAATAAATGTGATTTTAAAGGGATATATGTGGGTTATTTATGATATTATAAGTATTTAAATTACTTTGGAGTTGAATTATAATAAATTTAAATTTAATGTTGATAATGTTAGAGTGGTTTTGAAGTTAGTCAAACAGGAGGTAAAGGATTTTCATCGTTCTTTTATTTCTATGAGACACATGCCATATTCACCACATATTCCTTTTATATAGTTTATATAATATTTATAAATTTATTTTCCTATTTTTTTGAAGATTTATTTAGAAATATCTATAATTTAATATATTTAAACACGTTTTGATTCAAATGTGAAATATTTTTTAAGGATTTTATGTTGCAATAACATTGTATATTAGGATTTCATATATTAACACCCAACCCCAATTACCAAGATATGGTGCATTATTACACAACTATGGAATGATTAGAAGAGATCATGTCCCGAATGGTTGATTATTTTAGTATCCTTGTAAGTACAAGAAATTTACATATGTTTCACATTACATTGTAAAATGAAAAAAACAACAACACTGTGTCCCCTTTGAAAACAATCATACCCCATAGCCTATTCCTAATGGTTAATCGTAATATAATTTTTGAATCCAGGAAAAAATAAAACATATGTACGGGGTGATCTCAGGTGCTCAGTAAGGATAAAAATATAGAAAAAACTATAATAAGAAAGCATAAACATTTAAGGCAATTTATAAGAATAAAACACAAACCATTTAAACATAATCTTCAGAATAATAAGGAAAAGATTAATCTAACAATGACATTAAATTATTTACATGGATATTATACTAGTTGAATAATCACATGTAAAATCAATAGAAAAATTCATAATGATAGAATGAATTATGTCTGACATCATAACCAGAGACTCGTGGCCTTATGCCATGACTAAAAATAAGATTTTTCAAGTCCATGTGCCAAGACACTAGTTTGTATTATGTGATCTACCAAATCATCGAGGGGCTATAGTGGATCCCATATGTCAATTACTAAGTCTAATGCATTCCTCATATGAAAATGTTGAAACAAAATATAAACATTCATATTAAAAATAGCATACAAAATGTAAATACTTTAACCATAAACCATTATTTTTATTAAAATAAGACATCCACATTAAACAATTTTAAAAAACCAGTAATACAATATGGAAGATTGTATCATAATAAATTAACTTCAAACCACCATAAAATCAAATGAAGAATTTTAACATAGATGAAATCAATTAAAAACCATTTGAGTGTAATATCACTTTCTAATTTTTATTTATTTAAAAATCCTGTAATTATAACGGTAAACATTTATTTTTAAAAAAATCTTATAAACATGTAAGGGAAGCTTAGAGGGGGTTATATCCTTTGAAAATAGCCACACCATCCATATAAGATAAAAACATTCTTTCCTTATTTTTTTCAAAATTGTCATAATATTCCTAGTTTGTAAAACAATGGAATAATTCATTTCAAAACATTTTATAAATTGTAAAATGAGTGTATAAATGAATTTATTCTATATTCTAAAAAATTGAAAAAATGTTTAGAAATAAATTGTTAAAGAAACACTGATATGGATGATAAAGTAGTCCCAGTTGATATATACCTATAAACAACCTCGGATAAAAAAGAGATTGTAAAATTAACCCTTACATTGTACTTTTCATTAGTCACGAGTATTTTAACCACCCGTGTAATGGTTCAATAGTTGTTATGAAATTATGAATTAACCACAAACATAAATATGATATCATATATGATCTTCTAATATTTCTTTCATAATGATTTTTCAGTAGTATCATTGTTTTGGGTGTTAATTGATTCGGTTTCCTTTATATGATTCATTATGTATGTCAGGATTGTTATGGATAGGATGTATTTGATTCATATTCAGATTTATATTATGTTATTTAAAAGTTATTTGTAATCAAAAATAAAAATTATTCTTGAATAGTTATGACAGGGAATGAAATTTCATCGTGTCGCAGAGATAGTAATCCTTATATACGCACAAGCGACAATATCATTCTATTGATGGTGAAATATTATATAATTAGATGGTATATTCTATATAATGTATCATTATCCTTTTATTTTTATTATTTACATCAATTATTAGAATTATTATACCCATACAAACAATGAAGCATTGAATAAAAAAATACACCATGATGTGGAGACTGTAAGTTGTACATACAAACGTATTGTGACGTTTTCATTTATAGGATGAATTTAATAATGAATATGGCTATACCATATTTATAATCACCTCACAGTATGGATAAAGACCCAACCATAAACAATACAATATCATGAATTATGTTAATAATTCACATTGGGGATCTTTTCAGGTTTACGGGTTTTGAGAATTACTCCATAACTGTTAAAGTACATCTAAAAAATTAATAATGTAGAGACTTCTAATTAGTATCCATTTTTTCATTAAATAAAATATCATAAAATAAAAAAATAATTCATTTGTTGATATAAATATTCTTCAATTATTCCGATCTCTTACCTTGCCTTATATCTTGTTAAAAACATTTAAAAAATTTGGGATGAGCATAAAAAACTCAGTAAGGGTTATAAAACAAGAAAAGAAAACATTATTCCATCAATACAAACAAATAAATGAAATCACACTTTTAGATATCTAAAATACCATACAAGATCCTATGATTCATGAATAACATGTGGAAATCCTAAATCATAAAGGTAACCGGTGGAATCCATATCATACATACATTGTATCTTTCACAGCTACATATGGTGTTACATTTGGAAAACCTATCATAGTATATTCTATAAATCTATTAGGAAAAATAGTAACATTTACCTCTGTTATGTTACCCAATGCATTGGAGATCTATCTCGGGCTCACCTACCCTAGGATAATCACGAAACTACTCATATACGTAAACAATTCTCAAGAACTATAACATAATGATAACAAATAACTAAAATATAAAGCAAATATAACATTACCACATTGAAATAATTTCAATATGTTGACATTATAAATCCATTATCAAAATTTTTTTTAATACCAAATGATTAAAAATAATATACGTTATTTATTTATTTTTTAAATAATATTAAACCTTGTTAAGGATGTAAAATATCAAAAAATGCTCACGGTGGAAAAAATTTCACCACCATGTATGTTAAAAATAAACATTCCGTCTATAATTTAGTAAAATGCTACATAGAAAATTATTCCCTTTGACTGAGAGGAAATTTCAATGGGGTTTATTTATTGTATAATAGAAATTAATTTATAAATCAAAATACGCCTCAATGATATGGGAATGAGAGGATGTACCTTACCTTGTGTATGACAAGACTCATTTGTTATTTAATCTCGTGAATAATAAACTAAATATAATTTCAAATTTCATAAGAACCTTTTCCAAGGTTATTATTTCATTTATGATAATTATTACCATGTTATAAACATTACATAATAATTAATGTTAATAAAGGTCTTTTTGTTGATATTTGGTACTTGAGTTAAAAATGAATTTCTTTTAATTACACGTTGTCCATGTGATCAAAAGTCCATTTTCTGCAGAATTAAATTCATGATTTAGATATCATATATATCATATATATCTAATATATATAAGTATTTATAACAGTACATGACATTTTTAGAAAAGAAATGAAATGCACCGTTCATTGAGACGGTGAGTGGTACGTACGCATGAACGCTACATTAATTTATATTTCATATTTAATAGAATGAAAACATAACGATACCAAGGTATATATTAATTCAAGTATAATATCATTTTTAATTTCATTAAATCCATCATTCAACCATTTCATATATGGCGTGAGGGAGTCATTTAAAATTGAGTAGTCGGTAGTCCTCACTTCAACAAATGAAATTATATTTTTAAACCATTATGGAAACCATAAAAGTATTATATGAATGAAAATATATAATCATAGAGACAATATAAACATAATATACATAACATATAAATATATTTCCATCATAATTCACACTATGAGAGGTGGTAGGAAATAATAGAACAATGATCATTTCGTGAGAATGTAGTTTGCTGTCCAATAAAACAATATGGTCGTTTCCATGAGATGGGGGTTCATGTAAGTGTAGTGTGAATCCTTATCAAAAAAACATCCTAAAATATTTAATATATGGTTGTTATATAAAATAATTGAATAAATATAGTTTTTCGGGGTTGGATATTAAAAATAAATGAAAAGAATGAGAGAGAAGAAATTATCTTTAAATCAGGTAACTCCCTTTGGTTTGAAACAAATGGGATTAATGAATTGATATAATTTTAATTTATGGATTATAGGTTTAATATAGGGAAGTTGGGAGCTTATTCAGGAAAAGGTTGAATGTGCCAAGGGGTCTTGATAGTTGTGAGTAATGGGTTAGAGGTGGTGGCCTTTTCTAAGGGGGAGGATGGGATCTTTATGAATGTTTGAATGTATTATTTTATTATATAATGATTTTTGGTTTCAAAAGGTCCAAAACATATTTATTTAACAGAAATAGTGTATACAATTTGAAATAAAATCATCCAATAATAATTGAAAATGATGTGGATATTTTTTAATCCTTATATTTTTTATTTTACCATTTTATAACTTATTTAACTTTTACCATGCCCTCTTATATAATCATACTATATAGTTATTATATTTACTATAAAATTACTAGAGACCAAAAATGGATCATTAATGATATTTTTAGCATCATATATGTATTTTTTCCAAATATTATATTTCTAGGATTATATATCACTTAATGAAATATTAATTTTTTTAAAAACTCATTTATTTTAATTTATAAACTATTCATATCAAGAAACTTTAAAATTAATAACAACTTGATTATATAGAAGAACGCATCATTAATTCTATGTTAACATGTCATATTAATCTATAAAATATTTTTATGGAAAAAATTGTTTCAGAATAAAATTATTTTAATAATTATGATATCATTTATTTCAATCCTTTATTAATGAAGCAATTATTACATCACCATTGTGTCATTTATAAATTTATTTATTTAATGTCTAAAAATTAAAAATAAAAAACCATGATATATGATACCTTTATATTTTTATAATAAATATGTGATAATGAAAATATGACTTATATAACTAATTATAAAAAATATTTTCCTAAGAGATATATGTTTATGTCATATTCTCCTTAACATTAAATTGATTTTTACAAAGTGTCATTTTCACATGCATGTGGCTTTATGGTGTCCCAAAATCAACATAAGGATTCCAATGGATAGAAATGTATCATAATATTGGATTGAGACACATGTTAGTGTAATTTAGATGTATTATAATAATATTTTTACCCTTATTTATCAGATTTACTTATTAAGCATGGTTAATAAAATATATAATGAAGTTATTATTCAAAATATATAAAAATAAATGATAACTGCATATAAAATTTGGACCTCCAGATTCAAAAAATGGAATCAATATTTCCAAATTCAAAACATAGAATTTTCAGAAATTAATTTAAAAATAATTCCCATTTTCAAAACCAAAACATGTTTTTATGAAATAATAACTATCAAAATATTGGCAATTTTTTATATTTGATTTCAAAGTAAAATTACTTCCAATTTCCAAATTTGGACTAAATTGTAAAAATATAATCTAATTACCAAATAAAAAATTTAAAATAAAATCTATCCATAATAATAAATTAGATTAAAAGGACGTCTTGAATTAAAATGAAATATTTCTCACTATTCATTAAAAATGTACATTATCCGAAAAATACCAAAATTTACTCAAAAGTAAATTTTGATTTCCAAGTTATAAAGAATAATTTTATTTTTTTCAAAAAGAAATTATAAAAGTGACAAAAACTATATTTGAAAAGGGTTCTCTATCAAAAGGTGGTAAATCACCCATTTGATGAATATTAGAGTATTTATGCTTAAAATTGGATTCATTCACATTTTAAGCCTATAAATTTTATTGGATAGATGTAAAAAAATGTAAAAAACAAGTACAATCATATTTCAATTTTTTTTGGTCATTCTAGACAATACAAGACCTATGTGTTAACTACCATTTAATTTAACATTATATTATTATTTTTCATCATGACTCAGCCTCATGTGAAACAAGATATTTTATAGAAACTCATTGTCGCGTTCGGGTACGCCATTAAACGTAGAACCTCCTTTAAAGTAAAATTAATATTTATTAAAAAATAAAAAAATAAAAAAATATTATATTATTTATTTACCTATGATGTAACGTCCTTCCCCCCTTTTGAGAATTGCGTCCTGACAATTCGATTCACTTATTAAAAAAGTGGGGGTATTTATCCCTGTAGCATTTTCATATTCCCTTGTTTCCTCTTCAACCATATGGTTTTCCAGAAAACATTTGACTGATTAATTACCTTATTTTGAAACAATTGCTCTATATGTTCAAGAATCTAGAATGGTTTTTCCTCATCAAATTATTCTCTTCCAACGTAACTACCTCTGGACTCAAAACATGAGATGAATCCAGTATATACTTTCTCAAAATTGAAATATGGAAAAAATTGTATACCCAAGAAACACATGGTGGTAAAGACACTCTGTAGGTAACTGATCTAGCTTTCTATGGGGTTTAATATGGTTTAATGAACCTCAAACTCAACTTTCCATTCTTGCAAAAACGCATCAAACTTTTCCATGGAGAATATTTTTAAAGAAATGATCACCTACATCAATATAAATACCCTTCATTTCGTATTATGCATAACATTTCTTCATGATCTAAGTTGTTCTCATGTGCTTCAAAATCAACTGAACTTTCTCTACCACATCTTCTACAAACTCTAGTCCGATTAGTTTTCTTTTACCAACTTCATCCCAAAAAACTGTAGTTCAAAATGTATTTCTATATAATGCCTCAAATGGATCCATTTGTAAACTGGAATGAAAAATGTTATTATAAGAGATTACACCCATGATAGATGTTGGTCCCAACATCCCTAGTAATCCATTGAGAAAGAATGTAATATATCTTCCAATGTCTGAATTGTTCATTCTAACTGCCCATCTGATTGAGGATAGAGAGCAGTACTACAATTTATTTCAGTACCAACAACTTCTGATGACCTTTCCAAAAGTTAGAAGTTAAACTAGGATCACGATCAGATACAATGTAGAGGGGAACTCAATGAAACATTACTATCTCTTTAACATACACTGAAGAATGTTGAACTAGAGACAATGTATCTCGAATAGAATGAAAATGAGTATATTTAGTCATTAAATCAATAATAACCCATATTGGATTATTACCTCGAGTTGTCTTTGGAAATCCCACAACTAAGTCGATGGATATATTTTCCAATATCCACTCTATAATAGGTAAAGGCTGAAGCATAACTTTTGGTAACTTCCACACTACATTAACCAGTTGACAAGTAAAACACTTCATAGTAAAGTCAGCAATGTCAATTTTTATTCCATCCCAATAGTAATACTCATGAAGATCTCTATACATCTTAGTACATCCCAAATGAACTGAAGACTGAGAACTATGAGCTTCACATAAAAAACATTTCATTAACTTTCAATTACATGGAAAACATAATGTCTTCCCAAAATTCAAAATACAATCTCTATCAATGCTAAATTCATGTAACTTATCCTTTTGAAACAACTCTACGTTTTTCTACAAATCACTTCATTATTTTTATGCTTTATTACTTTTGTCTGATATTGATGTTTTCACTGACACCTATTATAAATTAGAGAAATTTTCTCCCCTAAGAACATCTGTGACAAATTTCATCAAATCATTAATCAATTTATCTTCTTCCAAATGTAAAATGGTCAATATAGCATTACTTTCTCGACTCAAAGCATCAACCACTTTATTTTCATTCCCATGGATGATAATGTATCGTGAAATCATAATACTTTATTAATTATAGTTGTCTCCTCTATCTCATGTTCAATTCTTTCTGAGTGAATATATACTTCAATCTTTTTTGGTTAGTAAATATTTCACATTTTACTCCATATAGATGATTCCTCAAAAATTTTAATGCAAAAACAATGGAAGATAATTTCAAATCACGTATAGGGTAATTTAACTCATGAAGTTTCAAATGATGTGGAGAATACTCAATTAACAAATCATTCTTCACTAGGACACTTCCTTTTTCTTTCAACGATACATCAATATAGATAACAAATTCACCATTTCTAGAAGGTAGTGGCAAAACTGGAGAATTAACCAACCTTTTTTTTCAATTCTAGAAAACAATCATAAAATTATTTTTTCCAAATGATCTTAACACATTTTCATGTAAACATAGTCATTTGTCTATAGAAACATGATTTTTTTTAAAAAAAAATACTCTAGTAATAACCAACTAAACTAGGAAAAAGTATTGATCTTGGTTAGATTGGTGGGTCTTTTCCATTCTTCAACATTTTTTGTTTTTGTAGGATCAACTCTTATTCCATTTTCTGAAAAAATGTCACCAAGGAATGCAATTTTTTTTAACCAAAACTTGCACATGTTTAATTTACCATAAAATTTCTTTTCTTTTATGGTTTGTAAGACAACCCTTAAATGACTTTCATGTTTATCTTTACTTTTGAATAAACCAATATATCATCAATGAACACATCCAAAAGCTTTTCTAGAACTTATTGAAAATTCTATTCATAAAATCCATGAATACAGTAGGTTCATTTTTTAACCCAAAAGGCATAAAAAAATATAAAATGGACTTATATAGTACAAAACTGAGTTTTCTGGATGTCTTCTTCCTTTACTTTCAACTGATTGTACCTTGACCTCAAGTCAATCTTCGAAAAATAATGATCTTCCGAATGCTGATAAAAAAAATCATCAATATGAGACAAAGGATACTTGTTCTTAACATTGATTTTATTCAACGCTCTATAATCAATGAAAAGTATCATTGAATAATAGTTCTTTTTAACAAAAATGATGGGGATATCCCATGGTGATGTTCTAGGTCGATTGAAACCTTTATCTAGTAACTTAGGAAATTTATTCTTTGTCTCTAAATGTTCAATTTGATCCATTAGATAATGGGGGTTTGAAATTGGATTAGCAACATAAACTAGGTTAGTTGTAAATTTAACTTCTTGATAGGGTAATATACCTGGAAACAAATTATGGAAAACAACAACACAATCATATACCACCAGAACATTATTAAAATGAATAGTTCCTAAGTTTCCAACAATATGTTCATGGTAAAATACATTACCACCTTTTACAAGTTTCTCAGGTTCCTAATATTTTATCGAAATTAAGGGTTCTGGTTTGTACACAAACTAATATTATTTCTAAAAAAACCTCCTTAGCTTTGTATTCAATCATAGCATGATAAAGGTAAATCCACTCTATACCAAAAATAAAATCAAACCCCACTAGAGTAATAAAAGATGGTTTTTTTGTAGATTGTTTCTCCACACTAGGACATGATGGTTCTTATAATTTATTTTTGTCTCATAATTTCCTCATGGTGTTTTGACCATATGTTCTGGATTCATATTTTGATATGGAATTTCCAATTTACCAAAAATCTTATCATGAATGTGTAGATTCTGAATCAAACAACACATTTTCATAATCTGAAAAAACAAATTGTATACTTGATAGGACTTCATTCGATGGTCCAACATCTGTTTAAGTAGTTTCCAAGGATTTCAACACACCTTTCTTCTTGTAGTCTGACTGCTTTCCCTTAGTTGAGTTTTTCGTTGGACACTCATTTTCATAATGAACCATTTCTTTTTTACTTAAACCAATTTACTAACTATAAATCAGATTTTTTCTTACCATTACCATGAATTTTTTTTTGTGAAATTATGAGCCTTATGTTCTGGTTTACCACATCAGTAACACTTATTAGAAATCAAAAGAAATTCCTCACCATGATTTTTACCACAATTTTCAAAAAACAGTAATCATACGTTTCTTACGATTAGACTTTTTTGAAGAGTTCTCCCCTTTCTTCTGCCTCCTTGTCCATTTATTTTATTGTTTTTCGAAGAACACCTGATCATTGTCAAACTCCATTTAAACCATCTATGCAAATCAGACACATTTTCAAATCTTCTGAATACATGGGATGGTGAATACCTCCGATATTTTATGTTTAATCCTCAATAAAAATGATTTATTTTACTATCATGATCTCATATAAAATTTTCAGCATACCTTGCTAGTCAAGTGATTTTTTCTTCATAAGTAGCCCATGATTCATCCTCCATACTCAATTCCATGAATTATTTTCCACCCTATGGCGCACCACCATAGGAAAATATTTCTGAAGAAAAATAACTTTGAATTATCCCAATCAAGATCATCAATATTCTCACTATTCCTGCTATTTTTAACCATTAAACACCACTGATCAGTTCCACCTATTAAATGGTAAATAATGAGACTAAACGTTTGATGTTCAGAAAAATCCATGTCATTGAAAATATATTCCATTGCGTTAATCCTCACTTTAGCTATCAAAGGGTCAGATGATCCTTTGAATGATAGGGGATGTTGCCTCCTGAAATGCTCCACTACTAACATGTTCCTATGTGTTTATTGAGTTGATATCATGCATGAATAACACTACCATTTTTAGCCAGAGTCAACATTTCCATCTCTACAACAAACATTTGTGTTCCGATTCCGACCATCTCAGGTTGCTAATATAGAAGGTTTTCATACTCATGATGTAGTCACATCATGGTTTCTATCGCTCCACTGTATAAAACCATTCGAAACCCCAAAATATCTCAGGTGATGCATCATGGTAACCTATAATTGATATAACAATTTGAATCTTACGATAAATAAATTTATAGATATTAATTAAACAATATTCCAAATCCAAAAGTTATCTAAACCAACCAATGATAACAACTATAAATACCCATCATTAAATAATAAAAAATCATGAATTAATTTCATAATTCACATTGAGGATCTGTTAATGTTTAGAGTTTTAGATAATTAGGCCACAACTATAACATTACATCTCAAAAGTTTTCAAAGTAAACACTTCTACTCAGTATACATTTTTTTCATAAAATATAAACTATTAAATAAAAACAAGAATTTATTTCTTGATACAAATATTCTTGAATTCTTCTTTTCTCTTTCCGTACCTTATATCCTATGAAAAACATTTCAAAAACATGGGATGAGCATTAAAAGATCAGTTAAGTTTATAAAACAAGAAATCAAAACATTAGTCCATCAATACACACAAGTCAATGAAATCAAACATTTCAATATTTAACATACCACACAAGATAATATGATTTATGAATAACACATTGAAGTCATAAATCAAAAATGTAAATTGTGGCATCTATAACATAATTACATTGTATCTTTCCCAACTATGTATGGAGTTACAATTGAAATACCCGCAAAAATATATTCACAAAATATCATATTTGATACATTAACGATTACCTCTGTCATGTTACCCAATGCATTGGAGATCTATCTTAGGCTCACCTACCCTAGGTTTTTCATGAAACCACCTGTATACATAAACAAGGCCCTAGAACCGTTACATAATTATAAAAAATAACATAAGCAAAATGGAAATATAACATTACCACATGGGAGTCATTTCAAATATATTGACATAATAAATACATTATCAAAAACATTTTTGGTACCATAATACATAAAATTAGTATATGGGATTTATTTTTCTTTTAAAAAAATTACAACTTGTTAAGAAAGTCAAATATCAAATATTGCTCGCGGTGACAGAATGGTCGTTTCCACCATGTATGACAAAAACAAACATTCCCATTTTCATTTAGTAAAATACTACATAGAAAAATATTTCCATCTAAATGAAAAAAAATTTCAAAGGGGTTTATATACCATATAAAATAAATTCGTGTATAAATCAAAATGTGCTTCAATGAAAGGAGACTGAGAAGATGTCCCTTACCGCATGTCCGACGTGACTCATTCCTTCTTTTATATGCTAAATAACAAACTAAAGTTAATTTCTACTTGCAGAAGTACCTTTTTCAAGATTATTATTACTTTTCTATTACTTATTACCACGTTATATACATTACATAATAATTTAAGTTAATAATGGGGTTTTTTGTCGATATTTGGTACTCATGTTAAAAATGAATGTCTTATAATTTTAATTTGTCCACGTGATCAAATGTACATTATCTCCAGAATGATATTACTGATTTAGATATCATATATATCTTATATATTCAGTATATATATGAATTTATAACAGTAAATAAAATTTGGATATATGAAATGAAATACACCGTTCATGGAGACAGTATGTCGTACGCACGCTTGAACGCTAAATTCATTTCTATTTTGTATTTACTGGAATGAAAACTTAATGATACATAGTTTTATTTTAATTAATGTATAATATTATATATAATTTCATTAACTCCATACTTTATACATTCCATGTATGGCATGAATGAGTCATTTCACATTCAGGGGGCGGTAGTCTGCACTTCGTCAAATAAAATTATTGCATTTACCCATTATTGAAACCATAATGGTATTATATAAATTAAAATTACAGTATCATAGAGACAATACAAGTATAATATATATAACATATAAATACATTTCCATCATAATAAACATCATGAAATGCAGTAGGATATAATTGAACAATTATCATTTCATGAGGCATTAGTTCGCCGTCCACTGAAAAATTATGTTTGTATCTATCAGATGGTGGTGCGTATGTGATGTTTAAATCCTTATCATAAAAGTATTATAGTATATTGAAGTTACTAGTTTTTTATAATATAATGGAATAAATAAATATCAGCACGGTTGGATGAAGACTGTAAATGAAAAGAACTTGAGAGAAAACATTACCCTTAAATAGGGGAACTCCCTTTGGTTTGAAAGAAAATGCTTTTTTGAAGTACTTCATGACTAAGGTAAAACTTGTAAGTGGAATTGAGGGATGTAAAGAGATTACCTGGGTAGTGGATGAATGAGCCAAGAGGGCTTGAGAGTTGGGAGTAATGGGTTAGAGGTGGTGGCCTTTTATAAGAATGAGGAATGGATCTACCAGAAATATTGAATGTATTATTTTATCATATAATTATATTCAATTTTAAGGAGATAAAAAACTTATTTAATTCAATTATAAGGTTTATATAAGTCTAAATAAAATTATCCAATATGAATTTGGCAGGTTTTGGATATTTTTTAATCCTTTTATTTTTTATTTAACCATTTGTTAACTTATTTAACTTTTATCATGTATACTTATATATTAATACTATATGGTTAATATATATACTGTAAAATGCCAAGAGATTCCAAATGTATTATTAAGGAAGTTCTTAACATATATATGTCAGTTGGATGAATGACATATTTTTAGGATTATTTTTCCATTTAATAAAATATTAATTGTTTTAAAAACTCATTTATGTCAATTTATTAACTATTCATATAAAGACTTTTAAACCAAATCTATAAAAAATGATTCATTCAAAACAAACTCCATTAATTCCAATATAACAAGTCATCCTAATCTATAAAATTCATGGATGGATAAACACGTTTCAAAATTAATTTGTTTTAATAATTATGATATCATTTCTTGGAATCTTTTATTAATGAAGCAGTTACTCTATTACAATTGTGTCATAAATAAATATATTAATTTATTGTCTAAAAAATATAAATAAAATACCATGATAGAGTAAATCATTTTATATTTATAATGAATATTTATAGTATAAAATATAACTTATATAACCAATTCTAAAAAATATTTTACAAAGAGATATATGTTTTTGTCACATTTTCCAAAACTTTAAATTAATTTTTAAAATTTTCCACTTTCACATACATGTGGCTCTATGGGGTCCCAAAAAGGACCCAATGACGTCCATGGTCAGACATATATCATCCAATAGGATTGGGAGTTGTGTTAGGGTCATTTAATATTATTATAATATTATTTTTTAATATTTTTAACAGATTTACCCATTAACCCTGTTAAATAAAATATTTATGCAAGTTACTATTCATATTGTCTAAAAATAAAAGATACATATTTTCACAATTTGGACCTCATGTTTCCAAATATGGAATCTATATTTCAATATTAAAAATAGAAAAGTTTCATAAAATAATTTATAAATAATTCAAGTTTTCAAAACAAAAAGCAATTTTTAAGGAATATTAAATATCAAAAGTCTGACACTTATTTATGTCTGATTTTAAAATAAAATTACTTCCAATTATAAACATTTGATTAAATTGGAAAAATATAATATAATTATAGTTTAAAATAATTTAAAAGTAAAATCTATCTATATAAATATATTATATTTAAAGGTAGTTATGAATTAAAATGTAGTATTTTTCACTATTCATAAAAAATTAACATTAACCTAAAAATACCGAAATATCATCCAAAGTAAGTTTTGATGTCCTGATTCAAACGAAGATTTTTATTTTATCATGTAGAACTTCTAAAAGTGAAGAAAAACTATGTTTTAAAATGGTTCTCTATTAGAATGTGGTAAATCGACCTTTTAAATAATATTCATGTATTTGTTCTTAATATTGGATTCATTCACATTTTAGGCCTCTGACTTTTATTTGATAGATATAGAAACATTTAACAAAAATTTATAATCTTATTGTAGTTAACTCTATTTATTCCTAACAATACATTGTCTAGGCGTTAACTACCATTAAAAATAATATTATATTTTTATTTTTCAGTATGACTTAGCCCTTTATGCAACAAAAGATTTCAGGGAAAACCATTGTTGCGTGTCGGGTATGACATCGAGCATAACATCCCTTTTAAAGTAAAAATAATATTTAACTCACAAATATTAATAAATATCAAAATATAATATTTTATTTACCTGGGATGCTAAAATATGTATAAGGTAATGAATTTATTATTTTGTTATGGAAACAAAAAAGAATGAGTATGTTGAAGAAGAAAATAGATTTGAATGAGGTGATGTAGTAATAACATTTTATTTGGGGTTATCCATTTTATTTGAACAAAAGGGATTCCTATGATGGCTTTCTGATCAATTTAAGGCCTCTTGGCTGAAGTGAGGGTAGTTGGGAGGATATTTGTGCATGGGTTGGCCGATCTAAATGACATTAGAGAAGTGGACTTAAGAAAAGATAAAGTAACCTTTTTTAAAAGAGGTGAGTGCCACATTAGGGAAAGAATAAAATATTATTTTATTATAAACTCATTTTTGGTATCTAAATGATCCAGAATAAATTATTTTGAGGATAATGTCGGTACTGGTTGAAAATGTCTCAACTAAAAGGTTTTAGAGAAGTCCAGTTCACCATATTTACCTTATTTATTAGATTTGACTATTAGTTAAATAGTTTATCTTTACCATGTCTTATTTTATAATTATAATAAATTGTTAACCAACATACTATAAAATGACAAGATAACCACAAGTGGATCATTAATGACATATTTATCATTATATAGGTTCTTTTTCTGATCCATAGATTTTTAGGACTTTTATATAATTTAATTAAATAGTATTTGTTTTAAAAACACACTCATGTCAATTTTGACACTATTTAGTTATTAATTTTTGATAAAGTCATTAAAACCTGATTACTTCGAAAAAAATTCATTGAATCAACCCTAAAATGTCATATTAACCTAAAAAATTCTAGAAATTCATTAGAAGTCTCAAGTTAAATTTATTTTAATATTTAAATTGTCAATTAATTTAATCATTCCTTAAAAAGCTAATTACAACATCATCATTGATTGATAAATAAATTTAATTATTTAATGTCTAAAAATTATAAATAAAATACCACTATGTAGTTTATCTTTTTATATTTATAATTAATATTTATAGTCCAATTTATGTTATTTATAATCCTATATTAAAAGTGTTTTAGTTATTAAAAATAACATTTATCACATTTAACTCTTCTTTAAATAAAATACAACAAATGTTGAAATCTAATCTAAGAGGATCATACAGAATCATATTTTATTCATATGTTTGATTTTGGACGAATACACTTATCCAATAGAATTTAGACATGTGTTAGGGTAATTATAATATCAGTTTTACCTTTAAAGTCCCTATTTACTTTTAACCGTTGTAAATAAAAATCAAAAGTTACCATTAACAAAAAATATTTTCTTCTTATTGAACCAAATTTTACTTAATGATTTCAACCGTGTCTCTCAGATTTTTTAAATTATGTTCATTGAAGTGGTAAAATTATATTTTATAAAAAATTTCAAATGTTCTAAAAGGTGGGTAGAAGTTGTTAAAAAAGATCAATAAAATTTTATATGTCTAATAATATTATAAAATGACTCCAATGAATTACATTCTAATAATATATATATAATATATATATTTGGACATTATGAAAAATTTAAAATTAAAAATAATTATTTAAAAGAAAAAGTCATTTTTTATCAACAATGCAATGTTTTTTCACTATTCATCAAAAATTTAATGTTTTCTGAAAAATACCAACAATTCACCCAATGATAATTTTGATATTACAAGTAAAAAAAATGATGTAAATTTTACCAAATTCAACACATATATGTTGCACTAATTAAATTACAGTTAATTCCTTTTGTCAAAACCAGAATGCAGGTTTTTAAGAAATAAAAACTATCAAAAGATTATCATGTGTGTATATACAATTTAAATGTGAAGTTACATCCAAAGACCGAAATAATATTAAATGAAAAAAAATATTATATAATTTTACATTAAAATCACTAAAATTTATAATTTAACACAATAAAATATTTCTATTTAAAAAGTTGTTTTTATTGAAAATTCAGTATATTTCACAATTTATCATAATAAGAATGTTATCAAAAAGTACAAACAATGTATCCAAAATAAATTTTTATTTCCCATTTTAACGAAGAATTAAATTAAATTTAATTTAATTTAAAAAGTGTCAAATATTGGATTTAAAAATGGTTCACCATTAAAAGGTGGAAAAAATACATTTTTTTGAAAAATACATATTTTATCAGAAAAATTGAAATTTTCCTTATATTTTGACCAAAAAACACCAAAGAGAAAAGTAAAAATTGTATAGTATATATATAAAATTATAAACGTGTTTATTACTTTTCATAAAAACTCTTTATAATAGCTAGTTTGATAGGTTAGGATGCGTTCGAAATTGTTATGGCATGTAGCACAAGCATTTGAATTTTTTTTAAAGAGATAACATACCATGAAATATTAGGGTGTTACACGTATTATTACGTTTATGGTGATAAAAATTCAAGATTTTTAACCTAACCCTATCATGATAAAGATACCAAAATGAGTGGAACAATATAATGAAACATGATTATTTCATCTAGTATTCTCTCAGTTTGTGACTGGAAAAAGGGTAAAAAAATCATAAAATGTTTGGCATTACCCTTTAAAATAATATATAGTCGAGTGATAAGATTAATAAAAAAATCAATTAAATAATAAAAAATTAAATGAAAAAAATCCAATAATACCTGAATAAATAAATGTAATTAAGATAAAAGTTTCTAAAATTGAATACTAAAAAAATGCTAAATTAGTGACATATAAATTGTTTAATAAGGATTTAGCTAGTACATTAAATAAAAATATTTATAGTACTCCCTGAAACATGAAAATAATTTGAAATATATACATTGTAAGAATACAAGTACAATCTGTATGAAAAAATAATTCTCTCATGAACATTAGAAAGTAGGATACTAATTCACCCATGAGAAAATAGTTATTGTAACAACAACAAAATAGATAAATTATCCATACCAATAACACCAAGTACTAAACACAAAATAACTCAATCCAAACATAATTTCATAAAATGAACCAAATCAGTAAAGGGTTCCACACACCACTTTCCCTCAGATTTAATACTCTCATACCTAAACATCATATGTCTAGGGACTCCCCTTTTTTCTAAATAAAATATACTACAAACCCCACAAGCATGATCACATAACATATTGCTCTTAAAATACAAGGCATCCTACCCCAAACATGGTCACACTTTATCTCTCATATAAAAAACTAATATATCACATTTCAACCACTACTATAATCAGATTAGTAGTGCATCATGAACACGATGGAAATAAACCAATTACCCTCCTCCAACCATACACAACCCCCACTATAAGCCACCACATAAAACAAATATATCATATCTATCTTGAACAAACCCATTCCATTGTCCCATAACACTATCATATCACATCTCGGTAGAAGACACAAGGCCCTTACAGAGTCCACTAAAAGACCTATATCCGTCACAACCTACGCATATCTACTCTCATGAATGATATATTGTGAAATATCCAACAACCAATCATCCATCCTCATCCTTATGATGTTTGGAGAAACAATAAAATGTGAAAATATTGGTGTTTATACATAGTTCTCGATGTGAGTGTTGTTCATATAGAATAAATAAATAAATATGAATGTATATACATATATCCACAAAAAAAATATTGACATATTTCTTCACAAAAAAAACACAAACCAACTCATAAAATCCCATCATTCATTGACTCCTGTAAATTTATAGTATTAAAAAAACCACATTTAACATATCAAATTTTTATCAAAACAAAATACCCATTCCATTTTATTATATATTAAGCATAAAAACCCATTATCCAGAAAAACCATCATCCATTTTTTCATGAATAATTTCCAACCCATTAAGAAAACCAACGAATGCCATTTTAAAATTTACGACCCATAAATATAACAAAACACAACCACACTTTATAAGAATCCCATCATCCCCATCATACCATCACCCGATCACCAAAAAACATAGGATAAAAAAATCACATCATCACCATAAAATAATACGATAGAACACAACCTCACCACCCCAAAACCAGTGACTAAAACAATAACCTCCCCACCACAAATGTATGGAGAAAAAACCATAACTATGCCATCCTAAAATCATGGCCAATCCAACAATCAACTCATTACCCCAATTAAATGAAAAAAATATCCACACATCACCACACACTAAATTAAAACCACACATCACTTTCCCAGAACATGACAACACATAAAAACTAATCAAGGTTTAATTTAATGATTTAACAAAGGGGGTTATTATAACATTTCACTATACTATAGAGGTGATATCACGAATGATATAATTCCAAGGGATAAAATTTGATTAACACAATATAATAGTTTAACCAATTATAATTTTCAAGGGATGTCACAAAAATAATTGTTCCTATTACTAATTCCCAGTAGGCACACATAATCCCCCAATATCCTTGATTTTCAATGGCATGATTAGCATGTATAATCATAATATCTAAATTAATTAAAATCTATTAAATCATGTGAAACATTCCCCTTCTCTATAAATATCATTAAGAAACTATTTATCATTAATTTAGCATGAAAAACCATACAAATTATATAAATAAGTGAAAAAACATACTTCCAGGTATGAAAAAATGGATAACTAGGGATTCCTTACCACAAGGAATCATTTCCCACTCGATGAACACCATAAGGTGTAGTTGAAACACCATAAATCCAAAACCCCATGAAAAAAACATATACATCATCCTATACTACATCATGTGTTATAAAAAATTCAAACTAACTCACAAAACCAACCAAAAAACACTACACCACCATAGATCTATGATGAATAATGGATGTAAAATCATGGGTAAGTGAAAATAAGTCACTAAAGATCACCAAAGGGACTCCACTAATGCCAAAAAATAGTGTGTGGGGAAAGAAGATGTAGATGCTCTAATATCCTCATAGGGTTCACCAAAATCTAGAGTGATGTAGGAACATCAAAATGAATAAATATAATCCATAAAAATGATTTAAAACATATACTTACTACACATTTACATCATATAACCCATCTAGGATTTAAAATCAAATGGTATTAAAAAACCATATTTTACAGATATTCTTCTATGCTCAACCTTTATTAAATTACCAATTATTAATAATATTCATTATTTTAATCCATTTCATGGGTTCCCAACATTCATATAAAACCCATGAAACTCACTATTTAAACAATCCTTGAACCACTAATTCATTTTGTATACCCCTTCCATTACATGAATTTATTATAGTATCCCTATTGTACCTCCAACCACCATGAAACAACATCAAGATTCACTAAAAACATCTACCACCAAAATTATATAATGTAACTGGTAGGAATAAATATTTCATTAGATTGGTTACGTAGAAAACACATTTTCCATTTATAATCCAAAACCTAACGTAGAAGTAATGGGGAAAAACAAAAACCCAACGATAGACCACTCATGTATTTCATTACTCGTCATTGTTACCACTAAGCAAAAACTCTAATTGAATTCCCCTTAAAAAAATATATGAAATAAAGAATATTCCACCTTTCACAACACCACACAACCCTTGTAAAATGATATCAACCTCTACACAATCCAAATCATCAACTACTATAACATGAAAACCATGCCACCTTGAACACAAAAAATCTGGGAATTCCATCATCCATGCCAAGATATTATCCACTCTAGGTAGCTCAAACACACATACAAATAACTAATCACTTTTTTGTATAATTTATATCAGTTAGGGATCATGTCGTCCCTTTCTTAAATTTTGTAACTTTATCACACATCATATAATACACAACACATCAAAGTAAATCAACACATCTTAAAAATTATCATCGACAAACATCACATTTAGAATAAAGTAAATCTACAAAAAAATAAAACCAGATAAAAAAATGTGGGATCGGTCATTCATATATGATTAATATTCCAATTTACACTCATCTATGACACCATGATTCAACATCACTTGAAGAGAAGTGATATTTGATCTTCACGACACTTTATCTTGATGATATTAGATATCAAATGGCTAATCAAAGAAAGTCTCATTTTCCTCAATATCCAAACATACTTATTAAATGAAATGGTAGTCATCGGGAAGATACTAACTAAGCCATGAAATCTGAATTAAATTGTTCATACTCTCTATCCATTGTGGTATTGGAAACTAAATGTCCACCTCAACAAATTGACCTGACATCTCAATGGGAACAAAAAACTAGGTAGAATTATAGATCAGCCTACTTAACCACTAGTTACCTTGTCAAGTGGAAAATTTAAAGAAAACGTGTTTCCTAACATTAAACTATAAGGTTATCATCCTATTATTGATATAAGACTTCTATTTGACATGAACTTCTTTCTTCCACTCACAAAAAAGATGAAACTTCTATGTTGTGGTCTACACCACACCATGAAAAGTAATTACTACTTCATGATCCTAAACCAATCATAATGGAGAAAAGAATAGAATCACATAAAATGGATCAAAGTGGGATATATTGAGAAATGGGTCCCAACTACTTTTATATGAAAACTCAACCAAATTCAAATGTCACTCCAATGATCTGTTGAATGCTGGGATGCATGCCCCAAACATATCCTACAATGTATATATGGTCTGCTCCATTTTCCCATCAATATGAGGATTCAAGGAAATGTTGACATAAAAAATAGTAAATAAACCATGCCAGAATCCCCTTTAGTATTTTGATGTAATACATGAATTATGATTCAAGGAAATTGACCTCAAAACTGTATGAAACATTACCACCTCATCCACACACCTATTTTCTTAGACATCCACTATGCCTAGTCCCTACCTCGCTACAAATTGGGAAAATTTAGTCATCCTATACACAATAGCCAAGATAGAAGAAAAAATTCATAATGTTGGGGTGACCCTCTAATGAAATCAACTAATACACCATCCTATTTCCTCTTAATAACATCCAAAGGTTTCTAAAAACCATCAAGAACATGATTGTGGACCATTAAAAATTGGAAAACCAAGCACTTATCCACAATATATTCCAATAGTTGTTTCATCCCAGACCACAAAAAATACATCCAAAATCCATGGTACATTATTGATACTACATAGTGTACCACTAATTTTCATTTTTTAAATTCATGAGGGACCCCCTCTCACATAACCACAAGAAAAAACAACATCGAATAAAAAAATGGTCATTATCACCCTACGACCATACCTTAAAAAAACTACCATGTCCAACATGACGGTTCAAACTCCATCTTTGAGTCTTACCACTAAGACTCCTCAACCCACTACATCAAAGATGATTGTCCCATTATATAAAAAATATTATATACCATAAGATACCCTTTAATAAAATTTCATTGCTGCCAAATCATCAATTCATCTCTAATTGTCAACAATATCTTAAAGAACATCATTCCATGAATTCTTAATTAATGATTCAATGAAAACATTCACTTAGCTAAAGGTGTTTTACATCAAAATATCATAATTCTAGAAAAAAACATCCAACTATGGCGCATAAAATTTCTTTCATGCATACAAAAGATAGGCCAAATGATATTGTTCTCTGTGAAGGAAAAACAATTTCCCTAATGAGTTAATTCCATCACAAATTTATTGCTATTAGATCTGTTCAAGTCTCCAGATCACAAGTGTGATAGTTACAATCATTGGGATAAATATACATATACTCATAAGAAATAGTATCCCTCTATTTAATCAACACACATACCAGTCACAAATGTGAATCATTATAAAACACAGCAAACATCAAACCCTCCATGGGAAACTGAAGCATTGGAGAATTGATCAACTTCTTATTCAAGTAACCAAACACCACCTAGCATTGACCAATACACAAAAAATCCTAGTCTATTCGAATCAGAATTATTAATGGGTTTCAATCTTTATATAAATTACGTACTAACCTCCAATAATTTCCCTTCAGACCAACGAAGCTACAAACATTTTTAAAATTCATAGGTCATTCCTACAAAAAAAAACAACCTTGAAAATTTACGTTTCAACTACCACACCATGTTGAGACACAAAATTCTTGAGGAAATTACACTATTGTGATCAAAAAATATATTTGGACAACATTGTATAGATATGGTGGAATCAAAGATCGTAAAAAATGACTCTGATATGATCTTCAGTAACCTCCTCCCAATTTAAGTAGATTAATATATAATTAATGAACATGACTATGAAATGGTTATGTAATTTACGAAACATGTAGTTCATGATCCCCATGAACAAAAATGGTGTGTTTGTTACACTAAGAGACATTACCACAAACTCAAAGCACACATACCTATATATGAAAGAAGTCTTTATGTTATATCCAATTTGTACCCTCAACTATTAATATCCAGACCATGGATTGATCATAGAAAATCAAATCATGCAACCTAGCCGATCAGAATGATCATCTATATTTGGAACTGTATAACAATTAGTGACTGTCTCCCAATTCAACCACTTATAGACTATATAAAACCTTAAAATACCATTCATGTTCATAGTGAAAAATAATAGAGCACACCACATTGACAATTTGGGTATGAAAACTCGTTCTATATCAGATCAACTATCTGAATCCCCAACTCCCAAAACTCATAAGTTTCCATCCATCAACCATCCATTTAATCTAATGAATCTCCAGGTTTCCACTCCATCACAAACTCAACTTCAGGTTTATTGGGGTAGCATCAACACATCCTCATGGAAGAAAGATAAAAACTCCAAAATGACCATGGGGACATCAACTATAAAATCATCAACAAATTACATCTATAAAAAAATATCAAAAAAAATATGGGGCACTAAATTCATACATCCAACCTAAAAAACCCTCCATCCATTGAAAAACACACACCACCATCGATATCTGATAATAAATATCTTATCATGTATTTGTCGATAACACCATATTCAATAGTAAACAAATATATTAATATGAAGACATCAAGTGGATGAATATATAGTAGTAAAATATTCCAATGGGACTAATGTGGCCCGATCATCTTTCTAAACCAATAGAAAACACCAAAAAAGATCATATGGCCTCCAACTAGCATAGTCAACATGAGGTATATGGGAATACTCTCAACATTGATCTCTATTGAAAAGAATAGTCGTGTTACAATAAATTTGTGTGATGATTCTGAATAAAATAATTTATAACCAGGGGGTGGTAAAAATCTAGGAGTATCATGGAAGATCTATATCCCCTTTAGAATTCATGACTTCACTATGTGCAACATACCACACATAGCTTTTTAACCTCTCAACTGATGACCACCTCCATGGTGACACTCTTGTCGAGGACCCCAAACACAACAAACATTTTGAGGTTGACATATACCTTCATTATACATCCTCGTTTGATCATAATACTAGTATCCCTATTAATAATATTCTCCCAGTGGAAACTGCTACTAAGGATGGTGCTGAACTTCTCCACCTCACCCAAACTAAACTCAATGATCCACTAGTCCCTGACTCTAATAATATAAATTAAACCTATAGGGAAAATGAAATATATTTATATCTATATAAAAATTTTGGAAAACACTATACCTAGAAAAAAATGGAATCTAATGAATTGGACTCAATATTAGAAAATTCTTCGAAGGGCATGAAGCCTGAGACCAGCCACATATGTCTTTTTATACTCAAAAAACATTCTGATTCCCGACTCATGGTAAACCTCCTAATGAGTTTATCAACTCAATCAAATCATACTTTTTATGAACCGAAATATACATTGGAATCATAAATGATGTAACATTGTACTTAATATAATGGTATTACACCTCCTCATGTCATCTCAGATGAGACTCATCCTTAGTAAAAATATCCATGGAAATAATTTATAAGGTCCTTTAACATGTTCCCAACTATAAAACTACCATAATCCCATACCAATTGGAATGAATATATTTCCGCCTCACAATATTATTGGCCGATAGACCGACCTATGGGTACATCTATTTATAAAATCCTACCCACAAAACATGTACATATTTTTTTCTCACCCATTTGAAACATCCACCATAGATACACAGATTGCAACATCTATGTAACTGAAAATGAAAACATGTATCCCACCATGCCTTGGAAAAAATTGAACGTGATATGTAGATACTCCAACCATCTTCAGTCTCCATATCCAATACAATTCCCTCATATTTCCTTAATGTATACTGCTGAAAAAAATGAAGCACCCTCTGAAAGGCCTCATCATTTTTCATGAATCAAAATTATGGAAATCAACCAGATCTTCTTACTAAACCTCTATTATCTTAACCATATAAATATTACATATATTATTTATATAAAAGATTTTTAAAATATAACATTCTAATCTCGGTATTATGCAACATTATTCAGATTCATTTTAATTAACATTCTTCCTTTTAACCTTCTCAGTCTGATCTCAAATAGAAACAAACATCATCACAATTAATGTACCTCTATTTGGTACCTACAATACAAATATGTCCACCTCACATGGTCATTCAATTTTCTCAGAGTCCATAAATGTGATCCCAGGGGGCCTAAAATCCCATTTCCAAGCTGGTCATCCTTACCTATGTCATGCACCAAGGTAAATTAAAACTACTAACTCATTAAAACATGTAATAATGATTCTTCCTAACTATAGAAACATCTTATATATCATATATAATTCTATGATAACACTGAATCGCAAACCCCTCCCTCTAATGATACCTTTATTATCAGAGATAGATAATGACCCCAATGTCTGGCCTTCAGCAGTCCCTATTATGGAGCTGGCATCGAGTGTATAAAATTCACATAAAATCATAAATTTTCCATTTATTTTGATATATATTAAAGATATAAGTAAACTAATAATCAAAAATATCATTCAAACATTATAAAATTAAACCAAAACCATCCAATAATACATGAAAAAATAAAATTGAATAAACATATAGTGTAGAATAATAAATACCCAAATGAAAATCTAAAGAAGATACAGATCAAATTTTCAGAAAGGACCAAGCAAGTGTTTTCCATCATGATCCACATAATCCTCATATGATCCTTAATATCATATTGTATACGTTGGGTGAGAATACAAGTATTCTTAGTAGGAAATCCAAAGTCTCTCATGCACTTCTAAAATAAGTATACCAATACACATTTGATAAAATAAAAAAACCAACAGCACCTAAATCAAAAAACAATATATCCAATCCTCATCATGTAACACTCAACAAATACAAAAATCCATGTTTAATAACCTAATAATAAGAAACTGGAAAAATGGGATGCCACATTGCTTTACAAACAAAATTTCCACTCTAAAACCCAATAATAACCCATTATAGTGCTCTTATCTCCTATGAATAAAATATAACAGCACCCACAAGAATGATAAAATCACATCACACCCATAGAGAAATGGGAAACCACTCTATTACATGGTCAAATATCATATATGTCGAAGACACAAAGGATGTCACATAACATCCCCTTTCAAAATAAGATTATTAGGGTATTGCGAACATGAATTACATTGACCTTGTTCCCTCGTCATACAAGAAAAAACACCCACCATAAGTCTCCCCATGAGAAAGACACATCACATCTCTCCCAAAAACACTTGGGACATAACCCCACAACCAGTTCATATCACATCCTACACAAATACACTGGGTACATAACCGAGTGAACTAGTAGACCTACCACTGTAAAAAATTATACAAATATACTCATAAAGAAGATAAAAAATAAAATATAATGTAGGTAGCCATCCATCCTCATCACATGATTGTTAAAAAAAATTCCCCCATGTGAAAATATGAGTTTTAGAATATAGTACTTGATATAGGTGGGTGTAAATTGATATCAAATGGAATATACAAGTATATACATATATCCACCCAAATGAAAAAAAAATTCATTGAAAAATAATAACCATGTAATAACATCTCTAAATTTATTATGACCTCTTATTGGATAAACCAACATAAACAACATGCCTCATATACCATTTCTATTCAAAACCATTATTGAGTCCATTTTTCCATTATTAGGAATCACCCATATTTAACAACATTGAACATCAATAATTTTTATTTAATAAATTCCACTCCATTGACAAAACCATCCCATGCCATGTAAGTCATTACTAAATTGTGTTTCTATTACTACCCAGGAATCTTGAAAAACATAACTACAAATTAAAAGTATATCACCATCCCTGTCATACCATTTTCTAACCACCTAAAATTCACATCCAAAAAACCCATCTCATTTCCTCAACAAATGAACGAAAAAACCCACCTCTCCACCCTAAATTAATGACCAAACCAACCATCAAATTTCATCCTCAAAAGCATTTTTTAATAAACCATCACCCTTACACCCCAAAAACATGGTCAAATAGGCCACCCCATCACCACAACAAAAGAATTAACAACCAAAGAACTAATCCCACACACTCTATCACTATCCCATAAAACATTCCCATAGATGGAAAAAACATGAAAACCCATCAATGATCATTTTATAAATTTAATAAAGGGGATTTCATCACTTTTGAATTTACTTTATGGGTGTTTTGACAGAATGCATAAATCTAGGGTAACTATTTTTTTTATCAAAATAGATCTATTTAGACAATTTTAATTTTAGGGTGATGCCTCAAAAATAATGTTTCTCACAAATAATGCTATAAAAATGAAACCCCCCCCAGTGTAGATGATTTTTAGTGGTGGTGGTTTGCCCATACAATGAAAATATCATGAGAATATCAAATTTATAAAATCAGGGAAAACATTCTCCTTGCCTATAAACATAATTTAGCCAATTATTTAACAATAATTAATCTATAACAACCACCCCTATATAGAAAAGTGTAATCCCATACAACACGATACTCACAAGTGAGATACATGAAATTTCCTACCTCAAAGAAGCATGGTATACACCTTCACACCACAAGTTTAATATGAAATGAACTCAAACCACAACTTCAAGAATAACCCATGGGTTAACATAAACTGAATAAAGGGTTATAAAAAACATATCTCAACTCAAAACACATTCCAAAATTACACCAACAATGTGAATATATGTATAATAATGGGAAGAAAACCATATGGAAAATAGCATAACTTGCAATATATTGAAAAAGGACTCCACCATATCTAACAGATCATGATGGGAGGAAGGGGATATATATCCTCTATGATAAACCTAGTGTTCTCCCAAAATGAGAGAGATAGGTAAATATAATCAAAAAAAATAATCCAAAAAAATATTTAAGTCCTATAATATCAATATGTTTACTCCATGTAACCCATTCATGATGTGAAATACACACGGTCTCAAAAATATCCAAAATTATGATGAATTAAATATATCATATACCTTTTTTAATTAAGCGTCATAAATTAAACTCATAACATGAATTAGTTTTATCTCTTAACCCTCATCTACATAAAAGTTGTGAAAATTTCTGGAAACGCAAGTTATGAACTTCTAATTAATGTCGTGTACCTCTTTCATAATGTGAATTTCCTTCAACAACACTTCTTCACCTCTAACAATCATGAATCCCTCTCGTCGCTCATCTGATACACCTTAAACACAAAAAATTAATAATTAATTATTCTGGAAGGCACAAGTCGGTATAATAATCCTCTGAAGAATATTATAAAATTTATACACATATAATTATTTTTAAAGATAGAATGTTTTCTACTCATCTTTATCTACATAAGTAATCAATAAACCAAAATAATATTTTCAAGTAAATTCATCCTTATTTATAATTTTGTTTAATTTTTTTTTCTTCTATGCCAATTTTTTTGAAAAAATAATCATTAATGTTTTAACTACTATCCTTTTATATTTGTAATTCAATATTCCCCCTTATCTTAATTTTTACATAATGATGTTCAGGAAATATTTAATTTTATTTTTTGAATGAGGTACTCTTGATTTCATTAGTAAGAATGTGATAAGAATCATTATGTTTATGTATATAGTATTAATGGAATTTAATTGTATAATGAAAAATAAATGTTTTGATTCTTCCTATAAAAGTTACCATTATTATTTTCAAATAAATTTCATTCCATAATATTTTTAAAATTTTAATATTGTATATGAGTTATTTTGAAATGAAATTCCATATTCCTAATGAAATAATCTAGTGATTGTTAAAAAGCATTTTAATGCAATGATAGCATACATTAATGTAACTTATTAAATATTAGGTGAATGACTCAATGATTCCATCCATATTATTTATCTATATGGTTTATGATTATGTTGTTGTGATTGTTATGGATATTCTTTATTATGGACGGGTTATGTTATGACAAAATATTAAAATGCATAGAAATAACGTCTCCTTTACAAGGGTTATGATATAGAGTGAAAAATTAATGATTTTATGGTACATATATGATGGGATTATGATTTTATTATAGGTGGGACCAGAGTCACATAACCATCTAGTATATTAGGTAATGAGGGATATCTTATGAGATAATAAATACTATAATGGGGAGTGAAACCAGTTCAGTGAGGGAATATGTGCACTATGATAATATCAAGAGTGAACCATGATAAAGGACATAATGGAACATAGAGTGAACCAAATACACTATATTAGTATTTTATGAGTTAATTGAATATAAAAATTATTTAATATGATTATTTTTATACCAAGAAATTATTTATTTTGATGATGTTATTCCATAATGGATCATGTTTCATTATTACTCTATGTTTCATATCTTATGAACATCCAGGACCATTTCCTTGACTTGTGAATATGATAAATGAAATATAGTGTATCATTTTTATATTTTAATCTCATGTATTCATACCATTATTCTCATTTTATACTTTAGTGATAATTGATATCACATTTTTTTTCCATTACTGATAATTTGAGATCACAATTTTTTATCATTACTTTATATTGCTTGTAGAGAACAATATTATATATGATATATCATTGAAGGATAATAATTTTTTTGATTTTATTGGAAGATGATTTAGATTTATTATGAAAAAGTTTGTTAAGTGTCCTTGATTCCAATGAAATAAACCAATTGAATTCTAACATAGATAATAATTCTCTGTATTTAATATTCATCTATTAATATGTAGTAACTTTGTATGAAAATTAATGGTCAATATAGTTTGTATCAGAGCAGTTTTGTTATCATCTTGGGATATTAGGGTTATATAAATTTGGTTAAAACCCTTGGGGTATTTCTATTTATGGGATAAAATTATAACTATCTAATAAGATATAAAATATCTGGTTTTCATAAAAATGCATCCCAATATAGATACTACAATTTGATGTGGTTTTAGAATAGATTCATTTTGTGGTACTAATATTCAAAATAGTAGGTAGAGTAAATATCTACCATCATTATAATTCATTGTAAATTTTCTGTTACTAAAGATAACATTAAATTTTCTAACATGATATGCATGTTTCGTCTCAAATTTTCGTTATGATCCGTAAGAATTATTTTAATAGATGATAAAAAATATTTCATTTGTTAATCCTATGGTTTCATAAATTGAAATTATGGTTTAATGGTCTAGGAATTATATGAATTATTATTTATTATTATATGACATTTCCCTATGAGTATTGTTTCTCATACTATACATTATTGTTCTAGTCAGTGGATAGAACTAGGATGAATTGTGTTAACGAATAATTTAATAAAAAATAGAATGATTTTCTATATTAGAAATAAAATGAATTGAGATATGGAATGTGAAACATTGTGATTATTAATATTTAAATATCATGATATATTTATAACAATAATAACATGGGTTATTTTAATGAAATACATACATAGAAAAAATGGTGTTTCTATAAGACCATGGATGAAATAATTTGTAGAATCATACATTTCATGTATGTGGGAAGAATCACTAATGAAAAAATTTATTAAAATAAGAATATGATTTTTTTTGAATAAAAGTTTATATAGAATAAAATTATCAAGGAAAAATTAAAAGTTTTATGGATTGAAATAAATTTAATCTAAAGTAACCAATTATAGATTTTAGTCTTACACATTAGAAATAGGAACATTATCTGACCCAATCACTAATATATATGATAAGTCATAGACGATAGAAGGACATATTCTATGAAAATTATTGAATAGAAATGATTAATAAGTTTATGTATTAGGATTCGAGATTTATATTATAGAATTTTTATATCAATTACAGCTTGATTTCTTATGTATGAATAATATGGCCATTATCTGATCCAATCACTAATCAATATGATAACTAATATACCATGGAAGGACCAAATAGATTAAAACAATTTAAGGGAATTGATTAAGGATTTTATGTTTTGGGATTCCATAATAATATTATTGGTGTGTTATATCAATAATAGTTTTGTTATAAGAAATAAAAAAATATAAGTATTTTTCAAAATGAAATTTTCATTATGGATTTAAAAACATATTTACATATTATGGATATTTTTTAGACACAATATTATCAGATGAATAATTGTTAATATATGATTGATTTTGAGATAATATTTTTTATTTTGTATATATATATTATGATATAAAAAAGCGAGTATTGAACACCTTTTCATTGATTGGTGATGTGATGAAAAAACGATTTATTTAATATTAGGGGATGTTTAATGTTTTTTTGTATTTAAAGAGTATGTTCGAATGTTTTTAATCATTTATGTTTTTACTATGGGTTTATGTGAATGGATTTTGAGGTGACTAGAATCTTTTATTGGGTTTTAGGATGAATTATATATTTATGTTTAAAGGATCCTTTGGATTAATATATCGTTTTATTTTTTGTTAATTATAAATTATGAAATATATTTTTATGAGGGCTGAAAATTGATTCATTGACAAGTTGATGTATTAAAAGATATTTGTTTTCAAGATAAGTATTACCTTTCAGGTAGTATCATTATTTGATTCAAACTGTTTTGGGAAATTTAGCTACATTATAGGATTATATAGTTATTTATCATGGTTATTAATGATATTTTGTGTGATGTTTCATTAGATTGATGCATAAAAAACTTTTATGTTTAACATGTTATTTAACATGAATAAATATTTGGTAAGAATATAGTTAAATTTTTAATGATTTAATATAAAATTTAGGAGATCTATATTGAGGGAAAAACCTTACTTAATGTTCAAATTATTGTTATAATTTCATATTTTGGGTTATATATTAATGGCATGATCTATGTTGAACCATTTGTGTATTGTTGAAATTTTTGGGTAATATAAACTATTTTTTAGATCATGGATTATATGTATTGGATATGAACATACCTAGTATTGACTATTTTTTTATTTTTTAATGTTTAATGATATGACTAATAGCTTGTTATCCCATTTTAAAGTATTTGTCCCAAAATAGGTTTATGTTAGTGCTTTAGCCATTAAAAAAATTATACTAAATATTCATCATTTGATGAAATGGATGATATTTTCTTGGAAATTGACTAATATATGAATTTATAAATATTAATTAAGTATATTTATTTATGTTTATAGTCTAAATGGTAATGGGTTTCCAACACTATTAGTAAATTTCCATAAAATAAAAATGCTATCCGATTATAATTATTTTTAAAGAATTTATGGATTTTTCCAAACCTTATTGACTCATAGATTTGGTGTCGCAAAATTTCACATAACTATTCAGTTTCATCTGATCAATTTTGTCTATTACTATTCATTATTATTAGAATGTAATATTCCACCATATCTATATTTTCACATCCTGCTACTACAATCCATTTTGAAAACTTGATAGAATGAAAATTATATTTTTTTAAATACCTGTTTTATGGGTCAGCGGTATCCATGACACCACTATACATAAAAAAACCATACTCACAACATGGGATCATAATTCAATGATTCACAACTGAACATTCAAAATTCAAATCATCCAAAAAGCCTGAGGAGATATTGATCTGCGAGAACCCATAATAGCCAATAACATATCTTATTATCATATTTAATATATTACTCCTTGTACCCTACACCATTGTCCCTATAAATCTATTTAGCAACATAATTTACACATTAAGAAATAAAGAATGATGTCTTCTTTATCCTTTCATCGTCGGAGCTGATAACCAGAGCTATAGAAAAAACAAAGACAAAATCATTGTGAGTGGCCTGAGGACCAATTAACGAGGTACCCATTAAAGCAACACAACAACTATTAGAGAGAATGCCGATGGTATCCATCAAAACTAGAAGGAAACACCCAAAAATAGAACAAACAATAACACCGATGAAGAAAATAGAACATGAAAATCATTCAAATAAATAAATCAAGAAAACCCTAGATGTTCTCGAAATGATACTCTGAATGAAGAAATCAACAAAGGCCTCAATCCTAGAAAACATGAGGCCTCTAAACCAGACACCCAATAACTTAGTGTAAACATTTCGATTTATCATTCATATAGATTCATGATGGAATTAGTGTTTAGAGAAGGGATTGAAAAAAATGAGAGATCCAAACGACTGCAGCGATGATGACTCATAAGAATGAAACCAAAACAAGAACAATAGGATTCATGAATCCCATTGAAGACTATAAACCACTAAACTAAAAAACCCAAAATCCTTAGTAACCACCACACCTGGTCTGACTAAGATATGAATGGTGGGAATGGGAGGACAAAGCCTAGATCTGAATGGTCAAGGGATTCAACCACGGACAACCTTCGTAGGAGCCCCAGACCTCCATGGAATGAAATCATAATTATCCATAGAATATTAGAAGTGCTATATCCCTGATGGACCAAAAATATCATCAAACTAGCATCCTGAAAAAAAAAATCATCGCTAGTTCAGAAAGCCAATCTTGTAGAACCATCACGGATAGATTAATAGACAAAAAGGGAGGGGAAAGGAGGATAAAGAAGACACCAGAGAGTTGTGATATCCTCCCCTAAAACTCATTACACATTTTAGAAAAGTAATTGACTATTTTTTTGATGACCTTAATATTACCCATTAATTAATCATAATATGTAGTGTTATTAATCATTTTTATGAAGAAAATTTTCAAAAAATATATTTTAAAAAATTAATATGTTGACTACAAATAATTTGTTAAAATTTTGAGGGTGAAATTTATCAAATTGGTGGAAAATATAACACCTAGAGATTTTAAAAAAATAATATGTTTCTAATCATATAAAACTTGAAAATATATGCTTCAACAAAACAGAAAATGTTATTACTATTGAAATATTTTAACACAACTATTGCATTTTTTGGTATAAAAAAATTAATTATATTATTAAATACAAATATATATCCCTAATATATAATAATTCATCAAGATATTATTAAATATGTAGCAATCTAGGTCCCATTCAATAATATCAAATTTATATTTTATTACATTGACATAAAATATAAGGAATCACATCACAAAAGGCACAATTGATTAGAATTTTTTAAAAAATAAATATATACATGAGTCCTGTATTACATTTCAATATTATATTTATAAAACATTATATTTTCAATAATAACATTATACCCTCTAGAATATAAATGAATGTCAGTTATAGTACATTTCATGGAATCTTGTGAAAGGAAACAAACAATATATTACATAAAATTCATATTAAGGGTTATGTACAACATAATCTATCACAAATAAATAATGCTTTATTAATATTTATACACAAATGACTGAACAACCATTCCATTTGAATAACTAGTTAATGGATAATAAACATGAAAAAGAAAAATATTAAACACAAATACCATTTATATAAAATAACAATCACAATAGAATAAGGATTAAAAAAATAGAAAGGTAAATAGATTGAAAAACATCCCTTTTAACACAAAAATTTATAATAAAATTCATCCATAAATAATTTCATTGTTAAAATATTGTGGATAATAATAATAGAAAACATAATGAAGGAAATTATTAATAATAAGTCATCATATCATAGTCTCATGATTCCTATAACATTAATTCCATTCAAAATAAGGTTTAAAACAACTGTGAACAAATGAATACTATTTATCCCACTACATCTCTAATATAAAGACATTTGAAAGGATAGTTTATTACTACTAGATAAAAACTCATAGTGTTTTTCTGAATTATTTTTTTTCTCATGAAACCTTCCAATGAATCAAGGTTCTATATAAAGTATAGGATTGACCCATTATTTTATGTCCAGACAATTCCTCATATATTGAATAATCGATTTATATCATGAATAATTGTTGCTTCACATTAAATTTCTTTATTGAGGAAATAATATGAATTATAAATATTCCCTCAATAAATAAAATAAAATTATAATATGAAAAATATATATTGGAATGTGATACAGTTTTTGAAATAAACATTTCATTTGAAAATAATATGTATATTTTTTAACCATTATTATCTAATGAACACATTAAATATTATATTTTATGAGAAAGATAATGACTACAAAAATGATTCAAGAAAATGAATGTCAATACCTTCTATGGTGAAAATGAACATATACCATCCATAGAAAGTATAAATATGGCATAAATGTAACACATTACCCATTAGAGTGGTAATAAATAATTGTTGTCCCTAATGAGTAGAAATACTATATAAATATAATAAATATCATTATTGAAGAAAAATATTGTCTTCACTATTATAATTGATTTACAAAATCATATATTTTTTAAAATACATTTCATTTAAAATAATAACTAAAACCTATAAAATATTTGAAAAATATTTTGAGGTCATGATGGTGGAGAACTTTATACATTTCGTACGTGCTAAAACAATGATTCATTTAAAATTTATAGTAAAATCTTAACACAAATATTTAGAAAATTGAAAATATTATTAATTTAAAAAGATATTTTTTGAGGCTAACAATTGGTAAAAATAAAATTAACTTTTTTGGAAAATGTAACAATCCTTTGATATTTATTTTTTGAAATAACATGGTTTTACAAGAAAATATATTTCCTTCTAAAGTAATAAATGATGTTAGAAATTATAAAAAAATATCAATTAATTTTATATCAAAAGTGTGGAAAATGGTTCTACTACTACAAAAAATAATGAGTAAACATATTATAAAAATATTAAATATTATTACTAGAAAGTGGTTAAATAATTTTCCTTATTTTAAATTTATGAGTAATCATTGTCAATTAGAATCAGACTATGAATTAAACCTTCGAAAATATCATAAATTTATAACATAAGTGAATATGAAAACTAATGTAAAAAATAATTATACACATAATATTTGAATTATGTAATTAATGAAGTATATGTATAAACCAATGACAAAAACACGATTTAAGAAAATCCTTATGTAACAATTCCTTTTGATTAGTCATTATTATACATGATTTTAATGATTTTAAAAAAAATATTTAATGATAATATAATAATATTTTTTTATAACATCATATATGATCCTTTTATGACAACATATCACCTATTCATTAATGTTGACTAATATTTGTTTTATTTTGGTTGTTAATCACCTTGTTTATTTATTCATGTTTTAAAATAATGATCTTATTCACGGAAAAATTATAGTGTAATCATATAAATAATAGTAATCATAAAATAAATTATCCTACATATAGATAATTTTTACATTGAGAACAAATCATGAAGGATATTTATAAAAAATGAAATACATTATGATCATGGAGATACTAGGCTGTACATACCCATGAGTAACATTTCCATTCCAAAATGATCATTATGAAAATATGGTATGTAATATAATATGATTAAATTGTAATAATAATGTTATATATTTCATATTATATATCTTTATATGTCATCCATGTTGTCTGGTGATGAAAATAGAGTCACATCGCTTTGTAAACATGGTAGTCCACACGTAGACTAACAATGTTATTATTTTATGTGAGTGATAAAGTATTAAAAAAAGATATATTGTTTTTAAAGAATAAAACATATTTCACTAATATCAATATTATGACATTTATATCATGTATAATCATTAATTTTTTCCTTTTCTCCTTATGTGAGTCGTTTTAGTGATTTTCGACTATCATTGATTTACTTGGTCATAGTCCATCATACAGAAGAGTGACGTTATCGTATGTCAGACAAAATAAATGTTAAAAAATATAATGTATAATTACTTTATAAGTATAAATATGATTGAAATATATATATATATATATTATTTATTGATATATCAATCTATGGAAGGTGGTAATGGAAGAACGAATCACATCAGTTCACGTGGTAGTAGTCTTCCTCACTCACAAACAATGATTTCATAACCCATTTGATGAAATTGGATATATTTTTAGGTAATCACCTTGTTATAAAAATATAAAATAAAAATTAATAAACTAAGTATATTATATAATAATTCATTAATATGAATTGAATGATGTGGAGATAAAATTAAAATAGTGATGCTCGTAGAAGAATGTAACATATTCTTCAGGTAACCCCCTTTTTTTTCACTAGAACCTTCCTATAAAGAATTTATAACAAGGATATGTCTTCTAGGATTAGGGGAAGAATGTTGGTATGTTATTTGGGAAGGTTTTGGTGGATCCAAACTATTTTTGCTATATAGTGAAGATAGGAGAGGTGTGACCATTTATAAGTGAGGTCGGTGATACAAATTTAATTGTTTGTAAGGATTCAAAAGTACCCATATATTTATCCTAAGCACGCTTCACAAATATGGTTCATTATAGTTATTATATGTTATATGGTTGACATACGGACAAAATATAGTTGTCTTATATGTTGTAAGTTCCTTTTTACCACATATATTCTTATCATTAGTCCTTGTAAATCCATTTTATCCTTAACCATAATAAATAATTTATAATATTGTCCACTATTAATTTTGTAAGTAATTAATGTGAAATTATTATATATGATAAATTATTTTTATTTAAAATATAGAATCAGTTTTAAACATTAAATTCATATAATTTTTAAATTTTAATTTTAAAATAACCCAAAATACATGATTTGAATGTTGGGTTATATTTACTAAAAAATAAATTTTATTTTGTTTTTTGAAGTAGCCACATTATAGTTGAGTAGTAATCAGTGGGATAAAAAAAACTGATAGAAGTATTCATTTTAACAAATTCAAAAAACCCATATAGAACACAGAACCCAAGACTATTAGTATCCAAGAACACCCACTTTATCCGATGTGTCATCGCCTGAAGCCATCATCATGAAACCCACTACCTTCATTGATGTCATATCACCACCATCGTATTCGTTGTCCAAACAACACGCCAATGATCATATCTTGTTTCCGTATATAAAAGATACTATAAAACATAATCATAATTATTCATTATCCACCAATGTACTAAAAACAACCACAAAACCTATAAAGAGTGATCTCACCAAATCAAAAATGTATACCATTGGAAAACAACATTGTGAACAACACCGATGACCACCATTAAAACCAAATATGAACGAAACTAATGGTAATCAAAGTTATTATAATATAATTCCTAATTAAAATAATTCAAATTATCTAAATTTGAACAATTTAAATAAAAATTGACTAATTTTAATTCAAAACATATTAAATATTTAATTTAACATTAAAAAAATATTTAAATGAAAATGTTGTTTTCAATTGAAATTCAATATTTATCGTTTTTCATAAAAAATTCAACATTTAAGAAAAACTAGAAATATTCAAACTAATATAATATTGATATTATGATTTAAAAAATAAAGATCATTTTAAAAAAATAATATATATATGTAGAAAAAAATTAATTTTTAATAGGGAGAGCCAAGTGCGATTAATCCATCTTTTAGAAAAATACGGTTTAGTAAGACATCTTCATTCAAATAGTTGTTATTTTATTCCTTGTCAATATTTTACCATAATTTTCATACCTTATTTAGTACTATTAATACCCTCTAATTCAATTAATATTTTATTATTATTATATTTCTTACTAATATTTTAATAACATGTCACTTCTCAAAGAATAGAAGCTAAACTCAATGTTGCATATAATGAAATGGAATGTGAGTGTTGTGTGTATTGAAACCAACTAAAGATAATGAATTTGAAGAATAATAAATATATTGTAAATTATAAAGGTGTTATATTTCATCAAATCATGGTTTTGTGTGTCACATACAATATTAAATACAATGTTCTTATTTTATAAGTTTATTGTTTTACATTATCATCAACAAAAATATATATTTTCATCATAATTTTAACTTGATATCATCAATCTGGGGAATGATATTTAAAAATTCAATTTCCATAAATCCCATATAATAATTTTTTTAAAAAAATTTCCTCTTAATAAGAATGAAAGGGTATAATGGTCAGATATAATAACACAAAAAAAATGTTTGTATGTAGAATAACATTAATTGCAATTGAATATATGAATATAGAATAAATTCATAAATAATTATATGGTTTGATTGATATAAATGATAAAAATCAAGTAAATGATCAAATGATTGTCATAGGCCTAAGAATCACAATGTTTTGATGATATATATGAACATCTGATTAATATAATACTAATATTATATGATAACATTTTTAAAAACAATTTTATTAGAGTTGAATAATTATTTTACTATCCTTTAATATTTGGAAATATAATTCCAAAAAATGATTGTATTTCATAATGAAAATTTCATTCTTTTATTGTGTTTTGTTAAATTTATGATTAATACCTAACTCCAACAAATGAAAAAAAACTAATTAGTTTTCATGAATCACTAAAATAAAATTTTAATAGATTGTAATATCAACAAAAGGGTGAATGTTATTTACATCTATATCTAACTATTTTCTTAAACCAATGTGATTATTGCAATTTTTACAATACGAATGAATGTATATATAGTTAAGTATTACTTTAATATGAGAAAACACATCATAATTTCAACATAAACCATTTCATAAATGGTTTATCATGGTACCCATTGCAAATATTATGGTCTTTTACAGTATAATTAATTTCAATAAATTTCCCAAATGAACATCTCATTAATCTCCCCATCAAAAGTAATTATCATTAAATTGTGACATTCTATATAGTTAGAAACCTTAATCAAGTATTGTCTTGAAATAATGTAATAACCTAAATTACCATAAAACCATATTGAATATCTGAATTTTTTCTTATACCATAATTAATACATAGATTATATAATATATTCCTCAAATCCAAAAATCCATTAAATTCCATAGATTATAGCATTACCAACTTTTCTAAAAATCATTAATTTCTTCCAATATAGTAATCAATATCCAAATTACATTATCAACTATCTCTTCTTTATCTTAATGTCACATTAAAAGAATGTTAAGGTTCCTTGATAAAGTGTTTCTAAGAATTTCACCTTCCAACTGAATCATTTTTCATCATCATAAGTACCGTTTAACATTTTCTTCCAAATCCAAAAAGAAAAAGTACTAGGTAAAATCCCTATATATTTAATAATTAATATAACCATGATGAAATTTATAATATAATCAAATTACATAATTTTCATGTCCCAACACATGAACATTAATGATTACTTTTTATTTTATTATTACGATAATCTTGATCGTGATTCAATACCTTCATTTGAGTTAGATTTCATTGATTCATGGCACATTGATTTGTCTAGTGTCTCGTATCCTTAAAATCAAATCATTAAAAATTGCAATATTTTTTTATTACCTATTAAATAACACCGATGATTTCTTTTCTCACAATAATATTAGCATACCACCATTCCTTTTGAACAAGTACAATGATATTTCCTTAAAAAATTATCATATGATGAAAAATCATTCTTAACCTTTTTCCCATTATCTATCTTTTTCTGATCCATACTCTATATTTTTGGATTCCCTTTAAATCCATAATACATAGAGAATGAATTCTTTGTCTTCTTATGCCAAGATACTATGTTGTAATTTTTTAGAATGTTTGAGAGACTAGTTCCTATGGAAGGATCACATTAAACCCATATAATAAAAGATAATTCACAGTCTTTAGATTAAGTGCATGATTATGTTCCATTTCCTTCAAATATATTTCCGTATTTAAGTAATAAGATACACCAAATTAGATCATATCATTATGAAATATAATGGTTAATCACAAAACTACGGAAATATTTATCCTAAATTTAAAAATATATTCCAATATAATCTCATAATCATAAACGTGGATCCTTTGAGGATATCACAATTTCAAATACTTCATAATGGTCTGTAATGAGAATATAATTTTGCCTATTTATATCCCCCCCAAAGTGAAAAACTAGATGCATATTAATGACTGTTGTGATTCACCAGGTGATGATCACAGTAATCCCAATGCCCCCATTTTATTATTGTTCCCCCTATGTACATCTATTATGGAACAATTTCCACATGTAGTATCTATATATGGATTCATTTCTCAAAAAAAGAAATAATTAATTTCATACAATAAATATTAGCATATTCATATATACTTCTCCTCAATGTCTATCACAACATTATGTTATTTAATTATGTTTTTCCTAAATATAGTTCCCAAGGTTTCTACTAATGTTTCTTTAATACCAACTGTATCATCAAGAAACACTGTATCCTGGAGTGAGTGTTAGCATTATTACATTGTCATAAGCTACATGAAATCAAATGATGATGGGATAAATAGTATAGTGTAATTATTAAGAAAGATATATAAATGATTGTTGTGTTACATTTTAATATATTATTATCAAAAAACAACTCCATGATTAATCTTATACTTGATAGCATATACATTCATGTCCATTATAGTACACTTCATGAGTTACTAGGAATGAAAAAAATCTAGGATGAGTTAAAATTCTATGAAAAGGTTATGTACAATAGAATCTATCTTGAATAAATATTTATTAATCTACATCGATTGGAAAGTAACTAAAACACATGAAATTTTAATAATAGGATAAAAATAATCATTAAGTTAACAAAATTAACTAAACACACATTCTATATGATAAATTTACAGTATTTTTATGATAATGAGTAAAAAATATAGAAGGTTAGAAAAGATAAAAAAAACATGACATTGAGTCATTAAACATAGAATGAAATACATCCACATAAAATTTCATTGTGGAAATATCATGGATAATAATAACTAATATCATAACAAATGTAATGATTAACTATTATACATCTTATCTTGGGATCATTGTAACTCTATATTCAAGAAATTTTACAAGACGATTTAAACGTACAATATATAAAATGATATCATTAGGCCACAAATATCTCAACAATAAAGCCTTTCACAAGAGAGTCTAAAACTTCTAATTGCAAACTCATCGGTTTTTTCCAGCTAATTTAGTAGAATGAGACCTATCCATACATTAATATTTCATATAAATTCTAAGAACTATCCATTCAAACATGTCAATTTAATTCCTCATATATTGGGTAATTGACTTAATTAACGAATCATTTTGCCTTACCATTAAATATCAATACAGTATAAATAATATATATTATCAATATTTTATTAGTTAAAAAAATATATTTCAATATAAAAATACATTTATAAGAATAAGATATTATTTATGAAATAAACATATCCATGCAAAAATATATTATTATTTAAATGAAATATAATTTATAATGATTGTAAAGACCCTGAAATTTCATAAATTTATTTTTGTTAATTTCTTTGGAATTTTAGGAGTCAGCAATTTCTAACGGTGCCTGATTCCGAGGCCCGGTGAGCCCGGAATAATTTTTTGAAGTTTTTTTAGATACGTTTAGTGAACGAATGAGTGCGTTTTTCAATATTTTGAACCAGTGCTTGGAATTGAAATCTGAGGGCACCGATTAACATGCAGCGCCGATATTCGCTTAAGGGGACCTTTATCGCAGTTGTGTTTTCTCGAGAGTAAAAGTTAATTTTTTGGGGATTTGTATTAAAATAATTAAAATTGTTGTACACAATTTTATAATTTAAAATTAGATTAATTCATACAATGGGGAGTTATAGGCGGGGCCCACAACCGCATAACCTTCCATGAGAGGATTTAGTGTGGTGGGGCCCACACGAACCCCCTAACAATTCATCTTCCCTTAACTCCCATTAAACCCCCCATTAATCTTCCATTCATTTATTATGTGGAGCCTCTCCACCTTCAACCTATTGATTGTGCCACCCCAACTAATGGATTAATTTGTCATTTAATCAATTAATCTGTGCGTCAAAAATTAATTTTTGAATTGTATTCAAATTGTTGGAAACTCTTTTAAAAAGAGGGGAAATCCTTTTTGTTATTTTGGTTGGAAAAATTGGTAGGAGAGATCTTGAGAGGATTTAGAAGGAAGTGTTCTTCTCCGACAAATAACACCAACCTTCAACGAAGGATGAATCCAACGGAGAACGCGAAGTCACCGAACACGTGCCTTCTTTTCTTCTTCCTCCATGTGAAGGGAGGAGACACCGCCGTAGGGAACGTTTCCAACGTTGACAGCTCTTCCTCCGACATTGAAAGAATCAACACCGTTCTTCCGCGACGTCATTCTATCGCAACACTTGCCTCCTTCTACGGCTCGATGACTTGCAACGTCATAATTGAGGTAGGGGGTTTGTTTTACTTTTTAATTGTTTAAAAATTGTGCTTCATCCTTTGGTGAAATCATGGATTGTTATTGGCCATGTGATACCGCCTAACGCGAAGGGCGCGAGTCGAACAAACACGGCCCGATGACCCTCCATTGACCCTTGTTCTTTTTCAATGGCGACAGTGACGGAAGGGATGGCAGTGACCAGAAAAAAAGTGGCGGCCATATGCCAACTGCGTGGAGAGGAACCGCGGCCTGCAACCGCCAGCCTCTCGACAGACAAAGAACCGGCTGGCTAAAGCCGGCCGGGGCGGATTTGGACCGCGACGCCACAAGGGGTGTCGCGCTGTGGAAGCCCGTGACCCACGTTCTACGGGCTGCAAAGCGAGAGAACCGACCCACAGGCGGATGACCGCGCTGAGGAGAATCGCGATGCCAGGAGGGAACCGCACTGGATGAACCGCGGACTGCAGAAGTAGGGAACTTGCACTATTAAGGCTGACTAGCTTCGGCCTGTCATTTAGGGAGGGCCGCGCCGCTTGTTTCCACTGGTTCGGGCAGGCGGGGGGTCGTGCCCCCCGCTATGCACCGCTCGTCCAGCCGGCTGAGCCGCGGCAGGACGGGCCGGACTGTTCCGGGCCGGGCCATGCCTTCCCGAGTTGGGTTACACCTTCCACTGGGCTGAGTCGCATTTCATTATGCCAGGCTGACACCTCATTCCAGGTCATACCCGCCGAACCGGATCGGGCCGACTCGCCAGCCCACTGGGCCTAACGGGTCGAACCCATATGCGTAAATGCGAATAACAACACGAATGTGTGTCTGCTCGACGCACCGTCTGCGTAACCGGGACCCTCACAACGAGGCTCTCCTTTTTCAATACTCTAAGTGAGTTTTGGTTGACATTTTAAAAAAGGCCGGGTTGGTTCGAAACCGAAACCAACCGAGCCCTCGGAGTGGAAACATTTATAACATAAGGACCAGACATCCGATTGACATGCCTTCAACTACATTGGATTCCTCTTGATGAGATGAAAATTTTGACATACTCCACACAAGACTCAGATGTGTTTTGAGTATGGCCGGGTTCGATTGAACCCAAAATCCAATCGGGCCCCTGGAACGAAAATACTAATAACTCACAGACCGGGCATCCGATTGACACACCTTCTGTTGCGTTGAAACCCCTATGAAGAGGTAGTCCCATGAGATACTTCCATGTGAGATTACATGAAACATGGATGTATCTACCAGTAGCTCATGGAGAAGATCATCTCGGAGACGAGCGAACATAGAACGAATACTTTGTAGCTGGCTAAGACATGATGACTGCTTGTCTGATTTGATTCGGAGTGATATGACTAGCCCAGTGGGGAGCACTACTATGTTGGGTAGACTGAACCATGGCGGAGGAGCACTACTGTGTTGGGGCGGCAGACCCGCAATACTCGACTGGAGGAGAACCTCTATAGGCTATTAGGGGTTGCGCTACTATGTTGGGGCGGCACACCCATGGCAGGAAGCGCTACTCTGTTGGGGCGGCAGACTCACGGTACTTGATAGGAGGATTACCTCAGCAGTCTAAGGTTAGTGAGTAGCACCTCAGAGTCATGGAAAGGCAACTATACTTGACAGAGGAGGAGTTCTGCAGCAGCTATGGTTTCAACATCGTGAATGAAAATCCTGGTTTGAGCTGAGTCAATGACCATTGTGTTTTACTCATAATTGAGATGGGTTTTTGATAACATAGGTATATGTATGGGAATATACCTATGTAAAGATTATTTGTTGAGATATTTATTTATGGTTTATCCTTGTTGGATTTTCGTTAGACCTTGAGGGTATTAGGGTCCATACTGAGTATCGTTATACTCACCCCTACATGGGCTATGCCCGCACCTCATTGTGTTGGATGCAGACGGCGGACATCGCAGACCGAGGTAGAGTGTACGAGGACTGGACGGTACCTGGAGGTGGACACTCAGCGTGACGGCACACAGAGCGGACCGATAGATGCAAAGTGTTGAGGAGGGCATTTGTACCTACCCTTCAGGTAGGAACCCGAAGGACGATCCATGAGCTTCTTCCATCTTCCATCTGTTTGTCTTTTCAGTTGTACGTTCTTTTAGTTGTATATGTACCTTTCTGTTGGTCTTGTTTTTCTGAACCCTTTGTACTTTCAACAAACTTGTTCTACTGCTTTAATTTGTGTTTTCTTCCACATGTACTCTGTTTATGTGTGTTTACATTTCATAAAGGCAATTCCTTCCCTTTTATCGGGATTTACAACTTTGGTTCTATTCGCCAGCCCATGGCCTATGGAAGGAGGACTTTGGGTCATCACGATATGGGCCCTGGGAGACGGGTCGTGACAAATTGTTATCAGAGGATTTGGTTCTACCGTATAACCTAGGACTCTGATATTTTCTTTTCTATGAAGCAATTGTGTAAAGCATACCGACTGTGGTTTTTAGTTCAGGGAGTCCAGTGTTGGTGCAGCGGCTGACGTATCCATACACCTGGACCCTGACTACTGATTTCCAACTTGGTGCACGAAAACACTGATTGCGTGTGTGTTTCCAAAAGTTTTCTTTTAGTTATCTCAAACCAGATCAGCTGACTAGGTTTAGTCTTTTGACCATGTCACATCTGTTCAGGATGCCTCCACACAAAAAGTCAGTTGGAGATCCGAGAGAGTACCCGATGACAGACCACCTAGCGATGAGGCTCCGATGTAGGGCCCTCTTACTATGTTGGAACCTTCGGGTGGTGTACCAGCATCACCAAAACCCATTTGGAAGTAGATTCCACCATCCGTACAAGTGGATGGTGCATGCTGATGGAGAGCATTTCACGAGTTCCAGCAACAGAGGCCTCCGAGGTTACGAGGCGAGACAGATTCCCAGGTAGCAGAGGACTGGCTTGAGGCGATTTCTAGAGTTCTACACCTAGTTTAGAAACCAGTAGAGCAGATGGGGATCTTAGCTACTAGTGTTTCCCAGTGAGTAACCATGAGGTTGGTCTGCATAGTGACAAGGCTTCGATACGTGGACCAATGCCTGAGATAGTACCTTCAGGTAGTGTTCCGGCTATATCACTACCTGTTGGTCAGCAGTTACAAACGGCAGTACCGGTAGATGACACATATAGGCTTAGTTCCTTACACGTGTTTCAAAATCAGATACCCCTCAGGTTCCGAGGCGAGACCAACTCATAGGCGGCTGGGGACTGGCTTGATGAGGTGGATGAGAGTTTTCTAGAGCTTATACAGCTTCAGCAGGACGACAGGTCGATAGCTAAGTATTCATTGAAGCATACTGATAATTCCCGGTACTTGATGAGTACGATTCGATCAGTGCTTTAGTACTCAGACCTCAGAGCGAGGTGTGATTTAATTACATCTAATATAGCACTTTTACTCTATGCATTCCTACTTAGTTTAGGATGCTAGAGAGAACCTTTTTGATTGAATGTTTTATGGCAGAGTGGATACAGCTAGTGAATGTTAGCAGTGGGAAAGTAGGGAACTGGCACTAGTCTCAGAGACTTGGGCATGTGAAATATTTTAAGAATAGGATGTGTTAAGGACAGATGAATCTGTAGAGCTACAGATGTGGAAGCAGAGCAAGGAGAGCAGCATGAGGTGGTGTACATTTCGACATTATACAACCACCCACCTTTGTTGTCCCTCACTGGGCTCAGGGAGCTGGAGGGCAGGGGAAGAGAATATTTTCATGCAGCCAGGAAGTGTGATCCAGGGGCTCTAGGAATGATTTGAGGTACAGTTGGTGTCTACTATGAGCTATCGTATCAATATACATGGGTAAAAATCATTCCTTCCTTCCACGATTCTTTCTCCAGAACTAGAGTTTCCGGTAAAAACTGTTGACTTTACCCTCACATCTGGAGATACCTTTTGGAGGAGACTCTATAATCACACATACGCCGATGGTGTGTCTGACCCTTGAGGTGAGAGTTTCGGTTGGAACCTCTTGGTGGCAGTGTCGAGGCCTTATGACGTTAGTTAGGGTATGGACTGGGCAACCACAGTTCATACACAGATTTACTATATTAGGAGAAAAGGTTGTGGTTTACCTAAAACATTGGGATGGGTTTTCCTTGGTCGGAGAAAAGGAAACCCCAGGAAGCATAGGATGGAATCATGCATAAGTGGGTGCAGTCGATCACTCATAAGTCGACCATACATAGATTTGTGCCAGACTTCTCTAGAGTTGTTGTACTACTTTTTAGCATTAACGAAGATGGGGAAACCCTTCGTGTGGTCAGAGAGATTCCAATAGAGTTTTTTAAGAGATGAGGCTGAGGATGACTAGTGCGCCCCTCTTGAGGCTACCAGAGAAGGTGCAGATCATCCAAGAGCGGATGAAGACTGCACAAAGTAGACAGAAGTCCTATGATGATAGGAGATAGAGACCCCTTGAGTTAAGGGATGGTGAGAACGTTTTCCTATGGGACTCACCTTGAAGAGTTCTATGGAGATTTGCCCAGGGCGGAAAATTATCTCCGTATTTCATTGGACCTTTCCAGGTCATCAGCAGTGTAGGCGAGGTGGATTACCGCCTGGCCCTTCCACCACAGTTTCACAAGGTGCATGACGTCTTCCACGTATCTCAATTGAGGAGATACGCGCACGACTCTACCCACATCAACAAACACGGGGGAATAGACATTGATTATGGGGTGACATTCATGGTGGGTCAATTGGAGATTGAGGATCGACTGGAGGGGGTCCTACATGGACGGTTGATTCCTCTGGTACGCATTCGCTGGCTGGATAGGAACCTCCACGGAAGCACATGGGAGCAAGAGGCTCATATGCGTGCTCAGTACCGCTTTAGTTTCCCTAGTGTGTGTTGTAGATTTACGGGGACGTAATGCCATGAGGTGGGAATAATCAAAAGACCCGAAAATTTCAAGGAATGTTTTTTCATAATTTATTTGGAATTTTACGAGTTCGTAGTTTCTGACGGCGTCTGATTCTGAAGCCTGTTGTAACCGGAATAATTTTCTAATGTTTTTTTAGGTACGTTCAGTGAATGAACGAGCGTGTTTTTCTATATTTTGAACATGTTCATGGAATTCAAATTCTAGGGCACCGATGAACTCGAAGCGCCGGTATTCACTTAAGGGGACCTTTACCGCAGTTTCGTTTGATCGGGAGGAGAAGTTAAATTTTTGGGGATTTGTATTAAAATAAATAATATTGTTATACAAAATTTTATTATTTAAATGTTGGTTAATTCTTACAATGGGGAGTAATAGGTGGGTCCCACACCAACATAATATCCCATGAGAGGATTTAGTGTAATGGGGCTCACATGAACCCCCTAACAATTCATCTTCCCTTAACTCCCCTTAAACCCCCCATTATTCTTCCCTTCATTTATTATGTGGAGCCTCTCCACCTTCCTCCCATTGATTGTTCCACCCCACCTAATGGATTAATTAATCTCTTAATTAGTCAATCTATGTGTCAAAAATTTATTTTTGGATTGTTTTGAGATTGTTGGAAATTATTTTTAAAAAAGGGAAAGCCATTTAATTATTTTGTTTGGAAAAATTGGTGGGAGAGCTCTTGAGAGGATTTAGAAGGAAGTGATCTTCTACGACGAAGAACACCAACCTTCCAAGAAGGATGACTCCGACGGAGAACGCGAAGTCACCGAGGATGTGCCTTCTCTTCTTCCCCATCGACATCATGGGAGGAGACAACGCCATAGGTAATTTCACCAATGACGACAGCTCTTCCTTCAACAACGACGAAATCAACACCGTTCTTCCGCGACACCATTCTATCGCGACGCATGCCTCTTGCCGCAACTCGATGACATGAAACGTCATAATTGAGTTAGGGGGTTTGTTTGAATTTTTAATTTTTTAAAAATATTTCTTCATCCTTTGTTTAAATCATGGATTGTTATTGTCCATGTGATACCACCTAATGCGGAGGGCGCGGACCGAATGAACTTGGCCCGATAACCCTCTCTTAACCCTTGTTATTTTTCAATGGAGATGGTGACGGAAGGGATGGACGTGACTGGAGAAAAAGTGGTGGCCATATGCCTATTGCATGGAGAGGAATTGCGGCCTACAACTATGGCCCGCAACCACGTGCCACAAGGGGAACTGCGGTGCGGAAGACCACAACCTGCGTTCTGCGGGCCGCTCGGCGGGCGAACAGGCCGGCAGGCGGCCAACCGAGTTGAGCAGAACTACGGCGCCAGGAGGGCCCTGCACAGGATGAACCGAGTCCCGCTGATGTGGGACTCTTGCACCATGAAGGTCGACCGGCTTCGGCCGGCCGGTTAGGGAGGATGAATCCACCTGGCACCGCTGGTTCGGGCAGCCATGGGGCTGCGATGGGCCAGACCGTGCCGGGCCAGGCCGGGCCGAGCCCGGTCGGGGTGGGCAGTGCCGACCATCAGGCCGGTTCACATTTCATTAGGCCGGGCTGACACCCTATGCTGGGTCGAACTCGCCGAACCGGATCGGGCCAACCCGCCTGCCCACTGGGCCTAACGGGCCAGGCCCGTACGCTTAAATGCAAATAACTTCACAATCGTGTGTCTGATCGACGCGCCGTCTACAGCACTGGGAACCTCATGATGAGTCGGTCCTTTTTCAATACTCTAAGTGGGTTTTGGGAAAATTTGGAATAACGGCCGGGTTGGTTCAAAACGAAAACCAACTAGGCCCTCCGAGTGGAACCACTTATAACATAAGGACCAGACGTCCAATTGAAGTACCATCAACTAGGTTTGATTATTATTGACGTGAAAAACCTTTTGTCATACTCCACACAAAATTTAGATGTGGTTTGAGTATGTCTAGGTTGGATTGAACCCGAAATCCAACCGGGCCCCTCGAACGGAAATGCTAATAACATAGAGACCGGGCGTCCGATTGACACACCTTTTGTTGCGTTGGGACCCCTATGATGAGGCAGTCTCATGAGATACATACACATGAGATTCTGTGACACTTGGAAGTATCTACCAGTAGATCGTGGAGCAGATCCTCAGAGAGACGAGCATATGGAGTATGAAGACCTTGTAGCTAGTTGAGATATGATGACTGCTTGTCCGATTCGATTCGGAGTGACTCGACTAGCCTAGTGGGGAGCACTACATTGTTGGGGTGATAGACCCATGGCAGAGGAGTGCTACTATGTTGGTGAAGAAGACCTACAGTACTCGACAGGAGGAGTACCTCTGTAGGCTATTAGGGGGTGCGATACTGTGTTGGGGCGACATACCCATGGCGGGAGGTGCTACCGTGTTGGGGCGACAGACCCGTGATACTCGACAGGTGGAGTACCTCAGCAGTCTAAGGTTAGTGAGTAAAACCACAGAGTTACGATAGGACTACTGTACTCAAAAGAGGAGGAGTTCTCCAGTATCCATGGTTTCGACATCGTGAATGAAAATCCTGGTTTGAGCTGAGTCAATGACCATTGTGTTTTCCTCATGATTGAACTAGGTTACTTGATGACTTAGGTATATGTATGGGAATATACCTAAGTAAAGGTTATTTGTTGAGATATTTCTTTGTGGTTTATCCTTTTTGGATTATCGTGAGACCTTGAGGGTCTCAGGGTCCCTACTGAGTATCGTTATACTCACCCCTACACGGGCTATGCCCGAACCTCGTTGTGTTGGATGTAGACGACAGACAACGCTGACCGAGTCAAAGTGTACGAGGACTGGACGATACTCGGAGGTGGACAGTCAGCGCGAAAACACACAGAGTAGACCAATAGACATGAAGTGCTGAGGAGGATATATGTACCTACCCTTCAGGTAGGAACCCGGAGGACAATCTAGGAGATGCTTCTATCTTCTAGTTGTTTGTCTTTTCAGTTGTACTTTCTTTCAGCTGTAGCTATACCTTTTTGATGGGATTGTATTTCTGTCCCCTTTGTACTTTCAACACACTTGTTATACAACTTTACTTAGTGTTTTCATCCACTTGTAATCTGTTTATGTGTGTTTATGTTTCATAAAGGCAATGACTTCCCTTTTATCGGGATTTACGCCTTTGGTGCTAGTCACCAGCACCTGGCCTATGGAAGGTGGGCTTGGGGTAGTCACGATACAGGCCCTGGGGTACGGGTCGTGACAATGATCATAGAAAAGTGTATAAGAGAATGTTAATGACTAAAATAATGTATTAATAAGGTGAATTTAAATAATTTACATTGTCAAAATAAACATAAAACATCCATATAAATAATGAGGATTGTATCAATGGGACATAAACCCATTTTATAACTAATTAGGGGTTATTGTAATTTATAAATAAATATACCATAAAAATATCACTAATAAAATTATAGGGGAAACCAGCATTTTCTAATTGAATTTTTTGAAAACATCAATGAAAATAAATAAATAACATAAAAATTAATATTTAAAACAATATTAAGTCATTATGGTTGATACGTCTATACATTTCCAACATGTTTTAAATTGATTCCTTTCACATTTTAGTTAAAATAAAAACAGATATTAATTAGGAGAATGACATTAAGATATCATTAAAACATTGTTTTAAAATATAATAATAGATACAAATTTCTTTAGAAAATCATTTTGAAAAGGTAATAATTTTTTTTAGAAAAGATATTTTTCGATGAAAACATATTTGTAACTGAAAAGGGAAATGAAATCAAATTCTATTTAAATTTAATATCAATTATTTAATGTACTAATTCGTTTAAAAATTAATAGTACATGAAAATATCATAAAAAAATATTAGAATGATATTAATTTTTAAAAAGGAAATGGTAAGGAAATTTCATTTAACAAAATTTAATGTGTAAACAATTTGGAAATGAATAAGGATGTGAAGTAAAATGGTACAACATACACATTATTGAATTTAGAATAAATAAATTAAAATAGTATATTTTTCAACTATAAATACATGTCAAACAATTTTTAATATAGAATATGGTAATAAAGGTCATTACAGACATAATCATAGAATGACATAATCAATTAATTATATAATAAACCCAATGAACCAAAATTTAGTTAAAAATTATATTACCTTACACATCCTTTTGATTGAAAAATACATAACCTCTGGTGTAGTGGATATAAATATTTTATTATCTTACAATAGAACAATATTTACATTTTTAATATCCTATATGATCATATTATCACATCTTATAACCCATTAATTAATAATGATTGATTAGTTTTATTATTTTAGTTAATAATTTCCTTATTTTTTATGCAATTTTTTCAATTAATAATCTAGTTCATGGAAATATTATATAGTTTAAGATATATAGAATAAAAATAATTAAATAATTATCAAAATTTTATGCCAATTTTACTTTTAAAACTGAACATGTCAGATGGTTATGAAAAATGAAGAATGTTATGATTATCCAGATGGTAGGTCATAAGTACGCAAGAGTAACATTTCCATTTTCTGATGATGATGAAAGAAATATGGTAAATGTTATATAATATTCGTATAATTACAATATTATTATTTATACCATATTATATACAAATATATATCTTTTTTACTACTTGGTGATGAAAATATAGTCACATCACTTCGTGTTGGGGGGTGTCGACACCTACATTAATGATGTTTCATCTTTGAGTTTCTAAAAATCTAATATGGAAAATGATAAATTATTTTTTATAGAATAATAAGTATATAAATAATATATTAATTATTTAATTTTTATCAAATATAATTATTTACATTATCCTAATCACATTCCATGTGATGCATTAGTGAAAAATGAATCACATCACTACAGGAAATGATAATTCATCATAGACACGAGTGACATTTTTTTATCTCCTATGAAATGGAAGTTAAAAAGAAATATATGATATAATTAACCTATAGGTATAAATATTTTATGGATATAATATATATATATTTTATATAAATTTTTATAACCAATGGTGAAATGTGGGATTCAAATAATGAATAACCTTAGATTGTGAGGTTATAGTCCACTATATTAAAAAACAATGAATTTTTAACAAATTTTATTGATGTGGATATTGTTGTAAGTAATTATCTTAGTATAAAAACGTATATTGATAAAAAATATAAATATTTTGTCAAATCATAATGTCTTAATAATAATTGATGTTAGAGGATAATGAAATAAAACGAATACATACGTGGAAGAACATTTCTTTTTCTCTAGGTATCCTCCTTAGGTTTTTACTAAATCATTCATAGGTTCGATTAATGCCAAAAAATAAGGCATCTATAATGAGTTTATGGATGTTTTTAAATAATATGGGAATTTATTTTCATAATTAATGAGGTTTTACATTGTGAATAATATATCATAGTGGGTGACCAATTATAAGTGAGGTGACGGACACACTAGTATTATTTTGGTAAAGATTCAATAACACCAAAATTTCAATAATGAAAAACAATTCCAAAATGAATCCATATTAAAAATATAAGGGAATGGATAAAAAATGGTTTTAATTTTATAATGTTTTATGGAAATTTTTTACAATTATTTTTTTAGTTTAACACTAGATAAATCTATTTTTACATTTAATATGATAAATAATTTCTACTATTTCCATATTAACTTTGATTAAAAAATAACATTTACATAATATAAATTTTAAATAATTATGATTTAAATATTTAATAAAAATTTTCAAATTAAATTTAATTTGATTGTAAAATTTAATCTACTATTAATCCTACCATCATGATTTGAAAGTTGATATTTTAAAGAGAAATATTCCAAAAGTATGAAAAGAATTTATTTCATAATTAAATATATAAATTATTTAAATGATTTAAATTGTAAAAATTTAAAGAAAAATAATAATTTTACATTATTACAAATATAAAATAAAATCTAAAAATATATATTATTTAATGAAAAAGTTAGTTCTCAATTAAAATTCAATAATTTCTCACTATTCCTAAATAATTAAAAATTTCAAAATATCAAAATTGTTCAACCTAAAATAATATTTTAGATAATGATTTAAAAAATATTAATTGGTCAATATTTATTTAAAATAATTTATAATGTAATTTTAAATTATGGGAACAAATCCCAATTAAACAGAATATTTCAAATATATCATTTTTTAAAAGACATTTCCTTTTCATTTAAATGAGTCGTCTTTTATTGGTAATCAACAGATATCCCCAATTTTCATTATTTAGTTATTATAATTCATGCACTACAATTTAATTCCCATTTTATATCTATTAAAAATAAATAATATTTTAATAACATGTCTTGTTTCTTTCAACACATGCTAAACTCCTTGTTGAGTATAACCGATGATAAACTCAATGTTTTGTAAAATGTAATCCCTTTAGGAGATTTGATTTGTTTATAAATAAATATATTTCAAATTCAAAGGGTTTTATAATTTATTCAAATATGGATGTTTTATATCACATACACTACTAAATACAATTTTATTATTTTTGAATTTTGGGTTATTACAAAATAATTATTTAATTTTTAGTTAAGTCATATTATTCATCAAAATTAGTTTTCATTAAACTTTATTTTTATTATGCTTAATACGAGGCTACTAAAATTAATTTTTGATAATTATGGGTATACTTTTTTAAAAAATAATTAACATCTATTATTAAATATTCATGTCACCATTATATTAACTCGATTTTTTGAGAATATTATAAAATGATTGAATTTCAAATTAATAGTAATAATACAATTTTATTGTGGAAAATATAAATTTTTTACAAAAATTGAAAAGAACCATTTTTATATGGTTTCAAATATTTATTGTTACTATAACATTAAGAAAAATCCAATTATGTTAATAAATAAATTTTATTGTATTTGTTTTATAAAAACATATTTATACATAAAAACATTTTATTAAAAGATATGTTTTCATCATATTTTAATTATTTTCTATAAAAAATTTATACATATAATGGAGTATTCACGAGAAATCATGTTTTCATCACATTTTAATGTTTGTTCTATTCGAATAGTAACAATATTAATTTTTTATTATCATACTGAAGGTAATATTTTATAATTAAGGTTAATACTAATGTGATAATGCTTCAAATTCATTCATTCATGTGAATTAATATAATTAATGTTTTTATTTTATCCATAATCATCCGATATTTTAAAATATTTCCATTTTTTATTTAACACAAGCTTTTATATTTTTAATAATTCTATAAAATAGAATGTAAAAAGTTTCACATTCCTACTTTTAGAATCTAAAATATTTTGTCACAATGGAAAAAACAAGAAGTGTTCAATTATATAACAATATTTTAAAGATAAATTAAAATTTTTATCATTTTAATTTGTTTATTTGTTGTGATTAAATAATTTCATTAATAAAAGAAACAACAACAACAACAAAGTGCACATGGAAGTATTAGATCAAACAAGAAAATAATTTGAAAAAACAATAAAATTATGTTATTTTAGTGAGTTATAATGTCCCAAGAGAATAATATATATATATATATATATGAAATATTATTGTTATTTGAATTAATTATATTTCAATTATATTAATATCTTGTTACCATTAATGTCAAATTATATGAATAATATAAAATTGGGATTATTGATATTTTATGAAAACTATTATATTATTAAACATTTAATAATTATTAATAATCATGAAATGGGAAAATTAGAATGATAAATATCATAGAATATCACACATATTATAATAATTAGAAATTTTTTACATTATGTGTAAAATCATGACCCGTTAATATATATCACCATAGTAAGGGTTAAAATTGGTTAATGAATGTGTTAGATTAAAATTTGATGTTTAAAATAATACCCAAACTTGTATATATTTAATTTCATGATCATATAATGATCATATAACTTTTTTTATTATAGTCAATTGATATGAGTAATATTTAAAAATAGTAATAATTTAATTATGTTTTAATCTTTAATTTAAATCCAAGTGTATCATTTTCCCCCATTTTAAAAGGGCATTTAATATCCCCTTTCGTTACACCAATTTGAACATTATTTCTCAACATAACAACAACTTTTTCAATTATAAACATATATATTCCTGAATTATATTTTTTTATATTAATAATACACAATTCCATGGTTGCATGTGAAGGGATCTGAAGGAGGGCTACCAATGAAGAAGTAATCTTCCTACCAAATTCCATTCCATTTATTTCTTCTTCTACCACCTATAAATCTGACGAATTACTAATAAAATAATAACATGTGTGTCTTAAATATAATTAAATTTTAATATGATTATGTAACAACCATAATCAATTATCTTTTTCATCAAATACACAAAGAAAGTATCATACATGTGTATGTGGGGTCTACCACCTCCATGTAGAGACACAATTTATTTTCCATAATCATCATTGATGGATTTTTATTATCATAATATTAATATTTATAAAATTACATATGATATGATTAGGATTCTATATTTATAATACTAGATCTACATACTTACAATAAAATCCATTGGTAAAAGATAATGTCTATGGTGCATACGTGCAAACTACGACCTCCATGAAGCGATGTAATGAGTTTTTCATTTCTACATTACAGGAATTATAATAATGAAATATTTAATAAACATATATTATATATTTGAAAAAATACTGATTTTTAAAAGTAGATTTATTATTTTCATTTCATTTCATCCATCCATTGAAAAGTGGAGATGACATTCTTATGTACATAGTGACGAATGGCACCATGGATGATGCAATTCATTTTTTTAAGAAATATCTTTTCTGGATAACTCAAAAAATATGTATAATGAAAATATATGATATTTATATAATTATTAAAATTATATATATGATGGTGAAATGATCAATGTTCGTGTAATATAAAAAGTGACCATAAATTATATTAACAAAATTTGTAAACACAAAGAAAAAACGATTTCAATATTGAATTATTAATGAATGGGTGTAGAAATGTTATAAGTGGATCATATAAGATATTAAATGTATGTAAATACAATTTTATAAAATTTTAATAAATTTTAATTTATTATAGACGAAGTTATATTTATTTTTAATAAAATGAACTTAATGTAAGATACATTCATCTCACTTTTATTTCATTGAGATACATGTCATAATCACCACTTGTTTATTTTTATGATGGGAATACAATTCCCAAGAATTTAGTTTATATTTATTTTAATTATATTTTTTGATTTAACAGCACATATACTTTTCTATCTTCAGTGTGTTTGTTATTTGAATGTTATAATAGTGGTAAAGGTTTTATGCTAAATCCCCACTAGTTACAAGTATGGTTTATTATATGATATTGATTATAAAATTTAATGATACAAATATTAAAAATATCATAGGATTTATTCTACTATTGTTATTTCTTTATCTTTTATTTATTAATTATTTTTCTTATAATTAAGTACTCAAGATACTAAAATGATAATTTTAAGGAAATATGTCCTGATTTTTATCTTCGGTAGAAAATATTTTTTCTTATATGTCCATATTTTCTATGATTTTTAGGAATTATTTTATAATTATATAATTATTTTTTGAATTATATTTCACCCTTTATTTAATTTCTAAAATAATATGAAAATTAAATATTTTTCCATTTTTGAATGAGGTATTTTTGAGTTATTTAATAAAAATTTGAAATAAATATTTATTTTAATTTATATTGAATGTATATAATATACCACATTCCTAGATTCTCATTTTTTTGAAGATTTTTTTACGTGTTTTCATGGTTTATTTCAATAAAACTATTATTAAATTTATTTTAATTTTTTTAATTTTAAATATTCTATTATAATATGTTAATGTATTTTTCTCATGAAATATTAAGCAGATATTTAAAATCGTTTTCTTATATGGTAATTTTCTATTACGTTACTTATGATTTATTAGGGAAAAAATTCATTAATAAAATACGTTTTATTTATCTTGATGATTTATGATTATGCTGATGAGAAGTTTATGAAGCATATTTTTTAAACAATTTATGTTGTGATGATATGATGAAATGTTTATTGAATCTATTTACATTCTCAGAGTTATGATATATGATGAAATATTTATGATCTTTACTACACACAGACACACAAACACATATATATAAGGATTATAATATTATGATTGATGTTTAAGGAATTATACATCCCTCTAGTGCATTGGATAAAGATAGACATCTCATTATATAATATGCATTAGATAGTAGAATAAACCAAGTTCAGTAATGGAAATTTTGTAGTATGTTTTCTATGGGATTAAACATTGAGTACTAATATAATGGATGTGGGAGTGATCAAAATCCACTATTATAGTATTGGTAGTGATATTTAACTAATGAAATGTTTTTCCATGATTATGTGCATTCCAATAAATTATTTATTATGTTGTTGTTATAATCTCATGGATTAATATCATTTATTATTTTATAAATCATGTCCAAATTTAATTCCCTGATTTATTGGACATACCAATATTACAATTTTGGATGTTATAGGAATTATTTACATATTTTATGATCACATTTTCATATCATTTTTATCAATTTATGCTAATTTGGTCATTAATATCTTACTTGTTTACCCTTATTTACCATCCAATCTCTCTATTTATCATATTTTCTTTCCATATGTTATTAGGATTGTTTTTATGTATGATATGTATATAATGGTTTCTAGTTACTAAGAACACAGTGAGTGATGCTATAGATCTCTTATGAGCAATTTTTTTGCATATACACCATTCTACAACAATTAACCTTATATGATTGTAGTGTAGATTGTAATGTTTTTCATACAAAATTAATCTATTATGATGTAATATATATTAAAGAAAAACATGTTTTGTTATACATCCCACTCATTCCATTAAAAAATCTTAACTCAATTTTCTTAGACAATACCTTTCATTATCTTCTTAATAATATTTCTCTCATACCCTAAGGTAATAATCTATATAGAGTTATTATCATACCATGAGTACATTCACCAACTATATTGTTATAAATGACTATCATTATACTACACATAAATATATAGACAAGAAAAATATTGATGTATTTTTTTTAAGGATAAAATATCTCCAAGTCTTAGGGTAAGTTGGTATTAATATTAAAATATTTATTCTCAAAAAAAATGTTGAATGTGAAGCATAATACATGATATTCGAATGTATTTCATAATGAAAATCATCCCTTCGGGGTGAACATACACAATTCTAAAGAAAAATGTAATTATATAATGCTTGAATGAATATCAAAAGGTATACACCCTCTGGTTATTTCATTAATTTTTAAATTTGATTTATTTTCTCAAAACATTCTTTCCATTTTTTTAAAAGTTGAATATTTTCAAGTCTGAAATCCACCAACCTTACCACAATGATCAATATACATTTTTAATCAATTATTATTTTTTGACCTTCCAAAAACAAAACACAAGATTATTATGCAGATGGATAATTGTGATGAACAATAAATAATATAAACAGTAAATATTTCAATGACAAAATTAACCACTGAATATATTTTTCCCCTCTATAAGGAACACTAATTTTTAATGCTAATTGTGTCTCCCCCGTTCTTAAAATTGTATATATGATGAGAAATTCATATATTATGTTGCGAAAGGATATAATCATATAATAATGTAGCACATCCTTAATAATGGAATTTTTAGTTTCTATGGGATTAAAACAAATATAAATTTTACTGGAGGGTTTATCGATTGTAGATTTAAAAAAAATGATCCCTCAATAAAATTTAAATAGAATTTGAACATTAATAAATTTTAAAAAATTTAATGAATGTTCTAGTAGGAAACATGCATATTGTTTTTTCAAGATCAACAACTATAATAATATGAAATATTAGGTTTAAAAATCAATGAAGAATGAAAAATATAACAATGACCAAAATAATAATAGAAATTGTAACACTAATAAACTTGTTAACCTGACTTTATGGAACTAAAAGAATGAAAAATGATAATGAACATTTCATATAAATGGGATATAAAAGAAAAAAGATAAATATTCATTGAATCTATATTCTTGTATTACTGATGATAATAAAATAACCACGTCTTACTTATTTAATTCCATTTAATTAAATATTAAAAAATGGAAAAATTGGATGCTAAAGAAAGAAATAACATCCAATAAAATAAAAAATAATAATTATGGGTCTCATAATTTCACAGTTAAATCATAGAAAAAACATGAAAATAGAATCAGGGGACTAAAATAGTTCTAAATTTAAAACCATCACTATAACAAAAAATATTTCTAGTGTATCCTTATTCAAATCAATTATTTAAAAATATTTTAAACAATGTATTTTCATGTATTTTCACATCAGTTATAAAATAACCAATGTTATATACCTTTTAAAATTTTATCTATCATCTGGTGGATTTATTTTGGTGTGTTCTATTCTGGTGACATCGGTACCAGGTCTCTCATGATGAATCCATAATTCACATTTCATTAATCTATTAGATTCTAATCTCACATTATGACCTTCATACACTCTCATTATTTGTCGGACTGATCATTAATAATAAAATCTAGTCTTTCTCATCTTTTTTGTAATACTCACATATTTTCATCTCAAATTTTTAATTTCTTATATTGACCTGAATCCCTGACTTCCGTTTGTTCGATCAAGGAGACTCCAATTTCATATTAAAATCTTCATATACTCATAGATTTCATAATCCTTATTTATATATTTGAATAATTTTCTGATCATATCCTTCTAGATCACCTAATAGTTCTATTAACAATTAAAATGTATATTATATTCATTATTTTTATAGTGAATATATTTTTTAAATAAATTGAATGAAGAAAGTTAATTTTTATATAGATTAAACATAAAAAATGTAAGAACATTAGTTTTTACATATTGTCTGATATTTTCTTTGTTTATCAAATTTAATGATTTTTTAGTCATTTTAATTCTAAGACACAATCATATATAAAAAATAAAAAAATTATATATTGTTGAATTTACAAACGCTAAATGGATTTTTTGTGTATTTACATAAAGGAGAATTAACTGTCCACAAATGAATAAAGTTTCATCTAAATTATCAATGATTCAAGAATTACTAATCTATTATTTGAGTATGATACAAAATGAATAATATTTATTCATAAATAATATAATAACATAATAGTTTCTATAGATATTTGATTATAATTTTTTGATACCACATAATAAAAAAAATTCAGGTAGAATCGATCAATGAGAAAAAATGATGTTATGTTCTTCTCACTAATATCATATGAATAATTATTCTTCAAATATTAGGACTACACACATTACATTTTGTAGTGTTTATTAACATTCATAGTTATATTGTTTCTGTTCAAATGTGGGATACGTAAAAATTATCTAATATGCTATTGAAAATTAAAAATATTGGAAAACATGATTAGTATAAATGAACATGATGATTATTTATTATTATAGTTCATTTCAATGTATTTTTTACTCTAGTATAATTTCTTTCTATATGAAAAATAAATAGCATCATGATTGATGATATACCTAGTTACCATCAGTTTCACGGAATGATTTTTAAGAGATCAACTAACTTAGGAATATTAATGGTCGTTTTTCAATTTTTTTTATTTTTTCCTTATATGTTATTATTAATTAACATTTTTTATGTTATAGTCAACATGGTAAACCCTTAACAAATGATTTAAATGTGACTTATATATATAGTTTATGAATTATTCATAAATGAATCTAGGGTGATTATGCAATAAGGATGACTGAATGGTGTTTTTATAATTATCCCATGTCATATTTCAATTTTAACATCTTCAACATTATCTATGCATTTTTATTTTTATATATCCTTTTAGAATTTAGAATCCCCCTGTCTAAGAACTCAAATTATTTTTTACAAATATGTTGAACATTCTGAATCTAATTTTTTTTAAATTAGAATCATTCTCCACCAGGTCAGTATTATATATATATATATATATATATTCATTTATGTATATCATTAAAAAAATTATTATAATTTCAAAAAGTTATATTATTTTAATTTTTACTATAAAAAATGATTGAAAAGACTGTATTTTATAATTCCTTCCTCATGAATGAATCTTCTCATAAAAAGTTTATATTTTATTATAATGTTTCCCTTATTTTTTCATGATTTTTAATTTCATTTCAAATATCAATAATTTATTAATTACTCCCATTGTTATAAAGGTTAATAAAAAAATGAAATTTCATATCTTATTATTTTTCAATGTATTTTTATAATGCTATTATAATGTAGTTTTCATATAAGTCAACACCAATTAATGTTTATTATTATCCACTTGATATATAATATAATGAAACCACTAAAATTTTATTATAAAATGGATCTTTCTATTCAATAACATATATAATTTAACTGTTTGAAGAATATAACAATAAAATATTAGAGTTATATTTCCAGAATATACGACCATTCTCTGTTAATATTTTATTCCTATGTTTTTTATTATTATCTAAGATAATTTTGTAATATTTTTTGAGGTGTTGTTAATGTTAGAAATTTTTTCTAAGTGATGCCTCTAACATCTACAATCGTCTTTTTTTGGAACCTACCATTTATTATAATGAGTATATACATAATCCACGATCATCAAAAATATAATTATAATAAATAATAATAATATATTATTGTCATATTATTAATACATTCAATTCAATAAAATATTTAAATCATATTTCTATATGTTTTTTCCCAATTATAAAGAATTTGTAATTTTTTTCATTACTAACAAGAAATTATTTTACTCTCTACAGAAATAAAATTAGTTCCTTTAATTTTTAATTTTTTTATAATCAACCTAATTAACATTCAATTTTATCTTCAATGTTATTACCTAAATAAATATTATTTTCAAAATTATTGAAAATCTTTGAGAAATTTATCTGTTTATTAATATCAAAAGGCTTCCATCATGATCGTCATCTTAATAATTTAATATTTCCCAATATAACACAATTTTTCACCACTAAATACTTTTGAGAAGATATTTTTAGATGATATTTTTTATACAAAATAATGATTTGATGTTGTATTATTTTAGATGTAATAAGTGATGATTATGAGGAAGGTGTAGATGATTTTTTTGTAATTTTCTAAACAAAAATTTCCAAATAATTAAATGATTTTCTATTTGTTCCTGAAAAGTTTAAATATAAAAAAATTGAAAATATGAGAGATAAAATCCAACAAAATTTTTCATGGTTTTATTCTGAGTAACAAAATTTATTTGGAAAGTTAAAACAGAGAAGAATATTAAAAACATTTGTAATTATGCATTGATATTTGATAAGTCTTATTAGAATGTTGAAATGATTAATAATGTTTATGTAGATGTAATCAAGATAGAATATAAAATTGAGCATCGAAATGATGATGTTGAAAATGGATTGCTTTTAGGCTGAAAAAATGTTATGGTTTTATAAATTAGGGTTTGATTGATTAACAATAAGGAGAAACATTGATGGAGTGAAAAGATTATATAGAGTTATTAAAATTATTGAATTAAATTCTTTTTAAAGATAATGATCTTCCATAGTCACATTATAAAGAGATTAATATATTATGGTCAATGGTATTAGGGTATAAAACATAAATTATATCCATAATTAAAATGTGATATATAATAATGGATAAAAATTTATCTCATGGTATCCAAAATTTGGGAAGAAAAAATGTAAGCATAATGAAAAATCAAATGTTGATTTATCAGTTGTAGAGACCCATAATAAAGAACATTGGTATCTTCATAGAATTCATTATTTAAAATGTTTATTTTCAAACTTTCATGATGAAAGAATGTTAGGATTGAATTTGGATGAGTAGATATGTGATTGAAAATTATTATATACCGCTAGTTGTCCATAATGAAATTTAATTGATCTCAAGTTTATTACATATGAAAATAAATTTTGAAATATTGGACTTGGAATATGTATGGATGTATGGAATTCATATTCAATCCTTTGTGGAGAACCTATTCCATGGACAATTTAATTGGTAATTTAATTCTTTTCTCGTGAATTTTGTATGAAGTGAAAATATTTCATGTTTACTTTAGTTATCTATGGACCAAAACATCCCAGATGTGATATTGAGGTTTTATGGTCACCATTAATTAATTATTTCAGTATTTAATTAGAGGAAGTTATTATGGTTTATGATTATTATAAAATAAAATATTTTTTACTGTATGAAATGATTATTTTCACAAGAAAAGACCATATTAAATTTGTATTTTTTTGGATATAGTGTTAAGGGTTATAGATCATGTCAAATTGTCGAACACCATACATCATATTATTAACTACATAATGGGATAAAAAATTAAAAATCAGTTATCAAATGTTTTTTATGTATATATCTTATCAAATATTAAAAATGTTATTTATTATCACATAAGAAATTGAAAGTACTCAAAAACCATTATGCACCAATCTATATTTTTAATGAGTGAATAAATTTTAACAGACATAAGAATATGGTTATGATAGAAATATATAGAAAAAATGTCATTTTTTGAGATACTTTAACTTGGATATCATGAGGTGAAACATAACATTGGTGTCATGAAACTGGAGAAGATTATTTGTAACAATTTGTTTTATTTTTTAGATAACAAATGAATGAATAAATATTTTTTGAATGTAGGATTGGACTTAATCTGAATTGGAATACGTTTGGAGTTATCTGGGACTCCTTATGGATGGAGAAACTTTTTATCCCTTCCTTGTCAAACATTATCAAAGAGGGAGAAAATTAGCATCTATCATTATATTAAGGATATAAAAGATATATTGGGTTGTTAATTAAATGTAAAAATGTTGTTTCATTAATGGATTTTATTTTTATAGGCATGTAATATCAGGGTCGTAATGTCATGATGCTAAGGATACTATTAGTTGAATTTCACTGAATATTTCCCATCCATGTTATAATGACATTAATAATGGTATGATATTTTTTAAATTCATTTTTCTAATAATGCTATTGATATAAATAATTGTAACAATTTTGAAAAAGACAGTACATCTATTATTTTCCAATTGGAAATGTGTTTTCTACAATCAATTTTTGATGGATTTATGTACTTCATTGTTAATTTGGCGATGGAAACAAATCTTTGATGTACTATATATTTACTTTGGATGTATCCTTATAAATGATATATGATGATATTTTTTTTTGTTATTAATCTATATTAACATAAATATTAGTCTTTTGATATGAATATTTCTATGGAGGTAACATGATTTTTATAGACTATTTGAATAGAGTGGAGCACATCAGTTTTAAAACATATTTCCATGAATGAGTCAATTGTGCGTGGAAATGGATCTTTGGATCGAATTTAAAATCTATGATTGGTGAACCGATAATGATGATAATTTAATAACATAAATGATGCTCATCAATAAATTTCATTTCATATTAATTTTTTGACATAATGTTATTCAAAGAAGAAATATATGTAGAATTTCAATGAGAATAACAAAATATTTATCCTCTGGTTTAATAATTCTATGCTTGTAGGATCATAAATAAAGATATGGATAGTGGGTTGAAATATTTTAAATTTGATAACATGGCCAGGGTATGAAATTAATGGCAATAAATTTCAAATTAAGGATTTGGAAAATAAAAGAGTCATTCAGAATAACACTGTATTGGTGTTCGTATAAGCAATACATATTTTGAGTGATATTGAATGGAAAAAAATCTATTTAAAAAATTCATATAATAGATGTAATGATGAAATATATAGAGTTTTTTATATTAACTTTCATATTATATTATTTAACATCATCTTTTTTATCAATAAAAATAGTTTTAGGGATATGAATTCGGAATTAAACTCTTTAATCAATATAAATTTGAATACAAATATGGTCGTTTTGATCGTTTTATTTGTAGATTGTACAAAGAACCATAATTTTTATGATCAAAATTTAATTTTAATTTCTATAATATTATTGACAATAATTTCAAGATCATTAGTCAATTTCATTATCAAATTATCTATTAAAACATATTTATACAAAAAATAATTTTTTTGATAAAAATAGTTTTCATTAGATTTTTTAGATTAAATCATAAATTAAAAAAACAAAATAGTATGAGATAAATTTGATAAAAAAATTCACTATTTTTAATCCCTGAGAATAAAATTAATTAATTATGCCAAAAAAATTATTCTTTAATACGAATAGTAACAATATTAAATTTTTAGCACCAGTGTAAATATAAAATTGTATAATTATGATTAATAATAATGTGATAAGGGCTCAAATTCATTCAATAATGTTATGTAATCACATTTAATGATCCATTTTCATCAATAATAATAAAACATTTTAAAATATGCCATCGTTTCTATTTAAAATTTATTTCTACATTTACAATATTTTTGTGAAAAATAATGTACAACATTTCACTTTTCATCATTTAATATCTATAATATTTTATAAGAAGGATGAAAAATAAGTGTTCAGTTATATAAGTTTATTTATGTGAAAAATTAATATTTTATCATTGAATTTGTTTTAAATTTTTATTGATGAAATAATTATTTAATGGACTACGTAATACATATATTACGCTTGTGAATGTACTAGAAAACTATATAAATAATTTTAAAAACTCGAAAATTAATTCTTATAAGTGAGTTATAGTATCCCACGAGTATAATATATATATTTATTTGACATATTATAGTGAAGTGAATTTTTTATATTCCATTTCCATTTATATCTTCTGGCCAATAATGTCAAATAAAATGAATATTATCAAAATGGGAATTAATGATTTTTTAGGAAATAAAATATTTTGTTAAATTATTTAAAAATCAGAAAGACCCTGAAAGTGGACTAGTATAATGTAAAATTTAAAAAAATACCCCCCCTTATTCATTTATGTGATATTTTTTACATAATATGTTAAATTATTATGCTTTATGATTGAAATACTTTTCCCGTAATTAATCTTAAAATTGGTTAATGATGGGGTAAAACTAAAATATAATGTTTAAAATATCACAAAAACATGTGTACATTTCATTGAATGAATATATTATGAACGTATAATTTTTTCATTTAATAAATTTATGATTTATTTCATTTTTAATGGAAATGAATGTATTTATATTTAAATATTTTATGCAATTGATAGAGTGCCATTTTCCTTCATTATTAAAGGGCATCACATATATTTTTTCCTTACACCAATTTTTGACATTATATCTTCAAAAAACCATTAGTATTAATCTCATAAAACTATATATTCATGATTTAGATATTCCTAAATTATGAATATACATTTCCAAGGGTCCTCATGAAGGAACCTAAAAGAGGCCTACCAAAGAATAACTAATCATACCACCCAATCCTTTTCAATTTATTTAACCATCTACCTATTATATATCTATTGAATTCATAATAAAATAATAAAATTAATATATTAAATATACATAAAGGTTATAATAATTATATAACCACAATTATACACTATTGTTTCCATCAAATATGTTGTGTAATTATTACTCACATGTACATGTAGACTACCCCATCCATGTAGAGATATAAATCCTTTTCCATCAACATCATTGATGGATGGTTATTATAACTGATTTTGTTATTATACAACTTATTTATGAAATAATTACAAATATATAATTATTATACTTGATCTATATTATTATATTCTAATCCATTATAAAACCTTAATATCGGGCATGCATATGTGTTGACTACTACCTCTCTGGAGTTATGAGGTTCTGTTTTCATTTCCTATTTAAATGAATTTTAATAATGATATATTTAATGTAAATATATGAAATATATGACGTAATAATTTTTATATAAATGTTATTTGTTATTTACCATTAATTTGTTTCATACGTTGAAAAGCATAAACATTATTCATGTATATATACTGCCTACTACAACCATGGTCGATATAATTGATTTTTATATTAGCAAGTTGAATGGATAAATCTATATATATATATATAATTAATATTTATGATATTTTTACCATTAGTAAAATAATATAGATGATAGAATAATGATCTATGATCAAGTACTTTAACTAGTGAAAAACAATTCTCATAAACACATATTGGTTAACACCTAAAAACATAGATTTTAATAATGAATTATAAATAAAACGGTGTTGAAATGTCTTAAGTGGATAATATATGATATTATAAGAATGTAAAATATAGTGACATAATATTATAAATAAATTTAATTCATTATATAGGTTGTTAGAGTTCTTTTGAATCAAGTTAATATTGAGGTAGGATATTTTCATCACTTTTTTATTTCTTTAAGACACATTCAATATTCAAAACTGGATTTTTGTGTGGTAAATATAATGAAAAATACTTTTTTGATTATTATTTTTATGAGTTTTCTGGAATTTAAAAATGAATATAAGTTTTTTTATTTCATTATTTGTTTATATTAATGGTACTAAAGTTATAGAAGTTTTATTCTACAATATCACTATTTACTAGGTTGATTTACAATAATTTTTATAATGATAAAATTTCATTGTTTACATAATACAGTATCCTGATATTTATTCTCATTTTTAAATTTTTTAGAGATTAAACGTTTCATTTAATTTCATTATCTTTATCTACTCAGGAAACTAAAATAATATTTTTAATAGAATCTAACCATAATTCTATATTTGTTTAATATTCAATTTTCTTTCTTGTCCATGTTTTATAAATGAATTTTTAAAAATTCATTAATAATTAAATAAATATTATATAAATTTATTTTCAACCAAATTATAATTTCTAATAAATTACTGAAAATAAATAATATTTCCAATTTTTGAATGAGGAAATTTTTATTTTATTACTAAAATTTTGAAAAGAATCATTATTTTTATGTACAAAGAATGAATAGATTTTCCCATGTTCTTGATAACCCATTATTTTAAATATTGTTTTACAAGGTATCATTTTTGTTTTAATAAAAATTATTTCCTATTTTTTTGGGAATTATAATTTTTAAATGGTTGATTTCGAAATATAAGAGTATTTTTTTCAAGAAATTTTGTTATGTTATTTTAAAATTTTTTTATACTATGATAATGGAATTTTATGTAACTTACAATAAAATTGGTGCATGATTCAATTATAAAATTAGTATTATTTACATATATGGTCTATGGTTATGATGATGATATGTTTATGAAACATTGTTTTTTCAACAAGTTTTTTGATGATAATATGATGAAATATTTATAGAACTCATTTCAATTCAATGTGTTTTAATATATTATAATGGTTTAAGATCCTATTATATATATATATGGATTATTATTTTATGATGGCTAGTTTAATAATTATATACCCCTCTAGTTCATTTGATAATTATAGATATCTTATGAAATATGTGGACATATATTGGGAGTAAAACTAGTTGAGTATAGGAAATTATGTACTATGATTGTTTTGGGAGTTAACATAGACCACTAATATAATGGAATGGGGAGTGAACCTAATCCACTATCATAGTAATTGTAGTTATCCCTAACTAATGAATTGATTTTTCCATGATTATGTATATTCTATTAACATAATTCGTATGTTGATGTTATTCTCCCATGGAAAATATTCATTGAATAATTAATAAATAACATTTTTTAACATCTATTATTTATTTCATTGATCAAGATTATGAAATATGATGTGAAATTTATTGTTTTCAAACATTATTATCATGTTCCCATTCCATTTTGATAATTTTATGCTTATGTGGTCATTGATATCTTTATCATTTAAATATAACGAGAATCTGAGAAAACCAAATTTTTTTGTTTCCTTTAGATAGGTTATGAAGAATGTTTTAACTATTATATATCCATGAATGTTTCCACTTAAGGAGAACTTAGTTGGATATGATATAGATGTATTATGAACATGTTGTTTATATATAAATGTTGCTATAGACACTAAACCTATATGAATCTAGTTTAGATTGTAAAGTTGTGTATAGAATATCAATTTATTAATATGTAATATATATTAATGAAAAGTATAGATTATTAATCTTATAATTATTTCCATTAAAGAATCTTAAATAATTTTATATACAATCCAATTCAGGATCTACCTCATAATGGTTTTTTCTCATCCCCCAAGGTTGAATTTTATATTGAATTTTTATCATTCAATAAGTAAATTATCCTCACATATTCTTATAAAAAAACTAAATTCTCAACATAATATTGAAAACTGACACAAATAATCATGATGCATTTTCATTAATGATCAAAATAGCTCTATGACTTAGGGTAAGTAGGTTTTTTTGTTAAAACATTTTAGGCTAAAAAGAAGGATAACCCTGAAGCCTAATGCATGATATTCATATATAACGCAAGATGAAAATCTTCCCCTTAATGTGATTACATACACTAATAAATATCAATGCATGGACATGATACAAGACTGAATAATAAATGGTTTACACAATCATGAAATTTCATTATTTTTTCAATTTTATATATTTTTTCAATATATATTTTGTTTCATTTTAAAAAAATAAGAATTAGTTAAAGTTTGAAATCCATCATCCAACCCCCAATGATCGAGATACTTTTTTAATCAAAGATGAATTTTGACCATCCAAAACCAAAACCCCTATTTCTTCAAGAGGGATAACATCGATAAACAAAGAATAATATAACCCTAAAACATTATATGGCCTAATGAAACTCCCAATATATTTTTCCTCTCAATATTTAACACTACTATTTAATATGAATTATCTCACGACTACACTTAAAAATGTGAATATCATGGAAAATTAATAAATAATGGTAGTGAAGGATATAATTATAATATAATGTAGCTCCAACTTAATAATGGAATTACTAGATTCAAATGTATTAAAAGAATGATCAATTTCAATTTTGGGTCAATGGAAAAGAGATTTTCAATAATGTTCCGTCAATTAATTAAATGATACATTTAAAAGTCATGAATATGTGTTTATTTAATAAATGTTATATTAGTAAACATGTATAATGTTATCCAAATTAGTATGCTCCGAATGATAGGAAATATTATGTCTAAAAACCAATTGAGAATGAAAATATATAATAATGATTCAAAAAATAAAAGTATTTATAATAAAAATTATCAAATTTATATGAATTTATTAAAAAAATGAAATATAATAATTAAAATTTCATCTACTTGTGACAAAAAAAGAAAAAATAATTATTCATTGAATGAAAACATCTGTACATATTCCTAATCATGAAATATAACCATCTTAATTATTTAATTCCATATAATTTAAAATTAAATTATAGAATCACAGTATTCCAAAGAAAATCATTCATTCAAGAAAATAATAAAAAAAATTAAATACAAGGTGAACATATTCACCCTTAAAACCTAGAAGGAAATAATAAAATCAGAAATTGGGGACTAAAAGGTTCTGAATTTAACACTATCAAGAGAATAAAATATATTATAAGTTCATCATTTTTCACATCATTTTTTTAATAATGATGTGGAAAATGAATATTCATTACTTTTTCAAATCAGTTATAAAATAACCAATATAATATGCATTTTAATGTTTTATGAACCATTAGGTGGATTCATTTTTGTGTCTTCCATTATTTTGAAATCAACATCATTTCTCTCATGGGAAATTAATAAATCACATTTCATTGATCCATTAGATTATAATCGCACACTATGATATGTATACACCCTAAATTTTTTTTGTCCTTATCATTTCACATCAAATATTGGTTTTATAGTGTCATTCTTAAGCCTCAATCATTTTCATTTCACTTTTTTCATTCAATCCATAGAACAAAATCCCTAACAGTTATTTGATTGATCCCTTATAATCCAATATCACATTACCATCTACCGGAACCATCAGGTTTCATCGACATCATTTGTAAATTTTTATATATATTTTTGTATCTATCACATGGTCACCTTATGTTTCGATTACATTTTTGAAACTATATTACATTCATTAAATTAACATTAAATTTTTAAAGGAATCGAATGAAAAACAATAAATAAAAGAAATATTGAACATAAAAATGTATAAATGATTATGTTTTTAGTTATAAGATAAAATTTTTCCTTATAACAATTAATAATTTATGGTGATTGGTAATTTTAATCCCAATACACAATCATGTAAACAACATAAAATTGTAACTTCATGATGTTTCTACACACCCTTCTTGGATTTTTTTGTGTGGATTTCTTATAATAATAATTATTAGTCAAAAAATGAGTATTGTTGATTACTAGTTTTTATATCGACTTATTATTACCGCTGATTAATTTTTAACGAATATATTAGTTGATTATGATACATAGTAAATAATACCATCAAAAAATGAAATAATGAATCACAATTTCCCATGAATACCTGTTTATATTTTATTGATACTACATATTAGTACAAATTAGTTCAAGTATAATCAACAATCATGAAAAAAGGATGTTATATTCTTCTTACTACTAACATAATAACAACCATTATTCTATTATTAGTTGAAGACAACCAATTTTTTTAAATTTTTTCAAACAAACATGGTTATATAGTTTGTATGCTAATAGGGGTCACACAAAAGGTGTCAAATAACCAAATACAAAATAGAATAATTGGATGAAATGATTAATATCCATAAAGATGAATATTATTCATGACTATAGTACATTTCAATGTAATTTTAATTTCAGTAATCATTCCTTCCACTTGAAAAACAAATTGCATCATGTTTGGTGCTATACATATTTATCATTGTATTTATAGAAGTATAGTATAGAAGATTCGTTGACATAGGAATATTCATTTTTATAGCCATTCCATTCTATTTTTTCAACATAAGAACAAATTTATTAACATGGTTTTAATTGTATCAACATAAAGAAAACTTCCCAAAATTTATAAAGGAATTTTCTTCATACTTAATATTATTTAATCATAAATGAAAATAGAGGAACATGGTAATAAGAATGAAATAATTAAATTTATTGAAATATTACATGTAGTATATCAATTTAAAAATCTTTAGTGTAATCTATACATTTTGATTTTTATATGTCATATTACCATTTGGAATCCCCTTCTTTATGAAGTCAAAATAATTATTTCTTAAATGTTGACCCATAAAAATATCAATTTTTTTTAAAATGAGAATCATTATTTACTATGTCTATATTCTATATATTATGAATTATATATCAATGTATATATTTTAATAATTTCATAAGGTTATGTCATATTAATTTTTTAATTTTGAAATGTTTGAAAAGAATCGATTTTTTAATTCCTTCAAAAAAATGATTTTTCTCATAAAAATATATTTTCCTAGTAAATTTTCTATTTATTGTTTCATCCTTATTTATGTTTATTTCAATTTTTAATATAATTTAAATTACTCCAACTATAGAAAAAATATAATAAAAAATTTAAAAGGAATATCTTCTTATTTTTTATGGTAATGTGATAATTATATTATAATATAATTTTCATCTATGTAAAAACCCGTTAATATTTTTTATTCCCCACATGATTTATAGTTTAATGACACCACTTTATATATTTTAATTTTTTTCCTTTTGATAAATCACTTATTTATTTTAATTTATTATGTATATAATAATCAAATATAACTGTGATATTTCTACGAAAATAGATCATTCAATGTTTTTATTTTCCTTCAATTTTTTTCATTATTCATAAATATATTTGTAGTAATGATTATTTGAGTTACTATTAATGTTGGAATTTTTTTCTCACAGTGGGATTTATCATTAACATATTTATTATTTTGCTGGAAACTCCTAATTATAACAGTGCTTCTATATGAAATTTCTTATATTCAAGAACCTCATTCTGGTTAATAATGATCATATATTATTGTTCAATTTTTTCCAATTTAAATTCATTTAATCCTTCACTTGATATTCATAGATATTTTTTCCCTCTAATATGACATTAATTTTATTTTTCTTTTCATGAAGTAATCTTTTTACACACTACTAATATAAATGTATATCATTGATTTTATATATATTTTATAATCATGTTAATAACCTTAAATTTCATCTACAATATTATTACATAGGTAAAAATTATATCCACTTTCAATTTATTTTATAACAACATTAATCTGATTTAAAATATTAGAAGTAGACCTTCTTAATTATCAGTGAAATAATTTACCCTTTGACCCTCTCACTCACATTTACCACAAATATATTCTTTTTAGAATATATTTTTTTTATATTTATTGTATAGAATAAGTATTTAATGTTCAATTAATGCACATAGAATAGTTGTTGAATATAAGGAAGGAGTTGATGATTTTTTGGAATCCTCTAAATTTTTTTATTCCGAACATTGACATGTGTTTCTGTTCACGCATTTTTGTTAATTATAATGGAGATGAAAATGTGAGATATAAAATATTATTTAATATCTCATGGTTTTAATATAGATTATAACCATAGGATTTGGACTGGTGAAACTGCAAAGATTCTTATATCAATTGATAATAATGGTTTGAAAGATGATTATTCTAATAAAATTGGAGAAATGATTCATGGTAATGAATTAATGGTCATTTAGAAATAATAAAAAAATGAGCATCTATATGGTGATGTTTAAAATACATTGAATTAGGGCTGTAAATAGGTTATGGTTTTATCAGTTGTTTAACGATTGATTAACATGAAGGTGAAACAACGAAGGAGTCAAAGGTGTTTTAAAGTGTTTTAATAATTTTTCAATGAAATTCTATATAATTATAATGATCTTCAATATTCACATTATAAATTGATGAAAATATTATTCTCGATGGGATTAGGATGCTAGGAAAAAATTTCTACCAAAATTATTGTGTGCATTATATGAAGGAATGAAAATTTCTATCTGGGTGTCCAAAATATGGGATGTCACATTATCAGTTGAAACAAAAATCATAGGCTGATTTAGTTATTACAATGATCACTATCATTTCATTTTTTTATATTCTTATAATTCATCATTCGAAAAATTAATTTTTAAATTAACATGATCAATAAAAGTATATGATATCATTTAAATGAGTGGATATGTGATTGAAAATTATGACATACACATGATTATCCACAGTGGAAAAAAAATGTTCACCAGTTTTTTACATTCATAAATGAAGTTAGAAATATCATACATCAACTATTCAGGTATGAAATGAATCTATATCGAATCCTTTTTTGGAACACATAGTTGATAGCCAATATTATTGGTAATTTAAAACATATCTCTAGAATATTGGATGAATATAAATTATTTCATGATTAGATTAATGATCTATGGACCAAAACATCCTGATAATGATGTAGATGTTTTATTGTAACCATTAACTGATGATTTAAATAATTATATACAAGAAGTTATTAAGGTATATGATGCTAAATAAATATAATATTTTCAACTTTATATAATTATTTTTTTAACTGTAAAAGACATCCTTAAATTCAGAAATTAGTTTGGATATATTGTTAATAGGTATAAAACTTGTCCAATTTGTAAAAAACATACTAATTATTATCAACTGGATCATGGGAGAAAAATTTTATACAATTCTTATAATTTTTTTATCTATATATCACCCTTATCAACAATTAGAAAATAAATTCAATAGATCACTATAATTTGAAAATTATCTAAATCCATTGTCCTTCAATCTGTATTCTGAGAGTGTGAAAAAATTGATCTGACATTTTTAATGATATATAAATATGGTTATGGGAGAAATATCTAAAATAAATTTTCAGTTTTTTTGAGTGACTATATTTGAGATATCATGAGGTTGAATATATCATCGATGTCATACACTTGGAGTGGAATATCTATAAAAGATTATATATAATACTTTTAGATACTAAAGAAAAGACTAAATTTAGGTTGAATGTATGACTCTACTTACTCTTAATGGGTATACATTTGGAGTTGTCTCTCGCTCCTGATGGAAGGAGAAAATTTCTACCCCATCTTATCACACATTATGCAAGAGTGAGAAAATTATCTTATATCAGCATCTTCATGATATATAAGTTTTAAAGGGGTATTATTTTAGTTTAAATGATGTTTTTTCATTAAAGGATTTAAAGTATATAGTTATGAAATATAATTATTATATAATCATGATCCAACATATTATACCAATTGGACAACCATTAATATTTCCCATCCTTTTCAAAATAAAGAAAACAATGGTATGATATATTTTTTTAAATGTTTTTAGTAATGTGATTGATTTTAATGGTTATGAAAAATCATAATAATGAAGTAGTTTTTATACTTTTAAAATTGGATATGTATTTATTTCCATATTTTTTGATATCATGGTGTAATTAATGGTTTATATTCTAAGAGAAATAAATCATTGTTGACATGTGTATCTTCATTGGATGTTTCCTTTTGAAATGAATATGATGATATTGAAGTGATATGTTTTGAATCCATATCAACCTGAGGCCTCTATTTTTGATAATTATAATTTTTAGGAAGTTACAGAGTTTTGAATAAGACACTTGTCTTTAGTGGAGAACATAAATTTTCATTCATAATTCCATGAATGAGTCAATTATGTGGAAATATAGATTTGTTTCCTGAAATTAATATCTTGGATAGGTGAACTGATAAATAAGCTATATATATATAATAAAATAGTTGATGCCCATCCATAAAATAGATGTCATATTTATTTCATGAAACATTGTTATTAAAATAAAAAGTAATTGTTTGTTTAGAATGAAAATAACAAAACATTTATTCTATGTTTTAAAGTGACAATGCATTATAAATTAGATGCATAAAAAACATTTATATAGTTAACAGGCGGTCATGGTTTAAATTTAACAACAACAAATTTGTATTAAATTAAAGGAAAATAGTTTCATATGAAATATTATGATAATACAACTATCGTTTAGAATATAGTGTATTAGTGTTCACTAAAGAATTTAATATTTAGTGTTCCACTGAAAAAATAGAGTCTCTATATCAAAAGAATATTATGGAGTAATTGATGAAATATGGGAGGATGATTACATAAAACATCTTGCTGTGTTGTTTAAGGACAAATGGTTTATCCATAACAACATGTTTAGACAATATGAATTTGGAATTAAGATAGTCTACATGAATTGATTGGAATGAAAATATGATCCTTTTATCATGGAAGCACATGAAGAAAAATTATTTTCTTGACCAATCTGATATAAAATTATCTATTTTTTAAAAAGTAAAAAATAGTATATTCATGATAATAATATTAAAAAAGATGATGATTTATTTGATATCCCAACATCAAAGGAAATATTAACATATAATATTCATTAAAATGTCATTGAAATGGTTTGTACCATAAAGAATGATCATTATAATGATATTTGAAAAAATAACCCATTATTACATTCCTAATAATTTTGGTAACATATGTTTTATCTAGTTAAATTTATAAGAATTAACAAAATTTAATTATTTTAATTTTATTTTATTTATTAAAAAATGTATTATAACTAATAAGTTAATTTTCTAATAATATTATATTAATAATGAATTTATTTCAATTTTGAATTATATAATATATCTATTAATTGATTAAATTTAATTTTTTTAAATCTAATTTAATAAATAAAAATAAAATATATTTTAGAAAAAAATAATATTCAAAAATTATATGTTGGTGTACAAAATGGCTTATAACATTGGAAATTGTTATCTATTAGTCAATATTTTTGGATTTTTTTTCATTATATTATGTATTTTACTATACCATTTATTATTTTAGGATTTTAAATTAATACTCTAATAATTATGAAAAAAATGTTTTTAGTTTAGTTTATTTATTGTTTTGACATTTATTTTATATGAAAATAATATATTTTTTCTGTGGAACACTACAGTTATAAATTGGAGGATTTTTAATATTCACACAAAATTTCTTGATTATGTTTTATTAATTTATTTCATTTAATCTCTCTTTCATTATTTATCATTTTATTTAACTATAAATGATATCAATAAATATGTGTTTTATTTTGTTTACTTTTTGGTTGATTATTTTTCAGTTTTCATTTACATTTATCTGTTATAGATGGATTTATATATATGTATTCTAATGATTTGTTACTTTTGTTTTTAGTATAATGGTAGATCAATCATTGGATCCACCAAAAAACTCTGGAGAGGATTATACTCACCAATTTATGGTGGAACATACACATTCTCGTGTTAATGGGCCTCCTCATTCTTCGAAGGGATGAAAAATAGTCTGAGCTTTTGTAAACGTTGTAGGACATGTCTTCCAAATTTATCAATTATATGTAGTCAGGACTAGAGAAAACCAGTTCAATTTTCTTATAATGATATATTACGGGGTTGAAATTTAAAAAAATTATGAATTTTATTGTATTTAAAGATAAAAATGTTTTAATTTTGATTGATGGATGGAGGAGTGTTGAAAAACTATAATATCTCAAATATGAGAGATTGTTTTGTTTAAATAATTTTTTATTATTTAACTCACCATGAAATGTTATTGTTATATGTTTTATATTTCTTATTAATGTAATACATATGATATACTTGATACTAGAGGGGTCATAATTTTATTTTATCATTTGACTATTAGAGTTTGAGGTATTTTAAATCAAACCACACATCATATATTTTTCATTGGAATAATATTAATCCACATTACATATATATATATATATATATATATATATTCATTTATGGATGGAGATAAGTGGATGAAATTTGTTGAATGTAGGAAAAAAGAAGCCTTTTTATGCACAATGTTTCCATTTTTAACATTTTATTATATTAATTATCATATTTTTTATTACATTTTTCTTAATTTATATTAATGTAGTACATCTAATCTGGAGATCTAATATGTAAATTTATTCCATCATACTCTATCTCCAGAAGGGTATATAATATTAGAATAAAAAATTAATTCCTAAAAAAATATAGAGGTAAGTCTTAAGGATCTACAGAGGTTGACCTTCCTTCTCCTTCCCAAGACAAGAAAAATTGAAGGAGGATCAAATGAGAAAAAAGGTAAATATGATACAGATGAATAAAGGTCTGTAGACGAAACTATTGTAATATTTTTACTTTAATTATCTATGTTACATTAATTATTTATGTCTTGTATGTCATTATTTTTATTTTCCGATATACTATAGATAATTCACTAAAGGAGTAGAGAACAGAGGGGGTCTTCATAACTGAGGGTAAAAAGGTTATTTTATCCACAACATTGAAAAGGATCAAACACATGATCTATTTTTGAGGATATCAAGAATCTGTATTACTAAAAAGAATTCCATATTTTGTGTCACAACCCGTCCTCGGTGCCTGTGTCGTGACTACCCCAAAACCGCCTTACATAGGCCAAGGGCTGGCGACTAGCACCAACGGTGTAAAACCTGATAAAAGGGAAGACATTGCCTTTATATAATTAAACAAACACAAAAAAGTATGTAAGCTAAAGTAAACACTATGTAAACTGAGTACAAAAGTAAGTGCTAGAATGTAAAGGGGGCAGAATACAAACCCAACTGAAAGTACAGTACAACTGAGGAAGAAAGTACAACAACTGTAAAGTAAAGCAGCAACCACCAAGTCGTCCTTCGGAAATCAGACCTGAAGGGTGGGTACAGATAGTCTTGTCGGTATCTCGGGTCTGTCCGTCTGCTCCGTGTACGTCCCACCAGGTGGTCCACCTCTGGATACCGTCCAACTCCACAAGCCTCAACCATGATCAGTGATGTCTTTCGTCTCCAACCAACACAATGTAGTGTAGGTGATGCTCATGCAGGGGTGAGTATACGATACTCAATTGGGGCCACGAGACCTCTGAAGGTCTCCCAGTATCCACAAAGGATAATCCACAAAGGAAAGATACAATCACGAAGTATCAACCAACTCTACTTATTTATATGGCCATACATATTACTAAGTCAACAATCATAGTATGACTCCAACTTCCAAGCCCAAGCACAACCAGTCCACACATGAAAGAAGTCAATCATACCAAAGATAATGATTGAGAGTCAAGACTCAGATCAAACAGGTATACTTCTAATGAAGAGGGGTGGAAATGATTAGATGTAGCCTCTGAATCATCTCCTCTGCCGAACCCACGTAGGATCCATGTACAGAAGTCGCCACTGCCGAACCCACGTAGGATCCAAGTACAGTAACCATCACTGCCAAACTGACGTAGGATCCAAGTACAGTCTTCATCACTGCCGATCCCACGAAGGATCCAAGTACAGTCTTCCTTACTGACGAACCCACTTAGGATCCAAGTACAATCGTCTTCTTCGTCGAACCCACAGAGGATCCCATCACGGTAGTCGTCGCAGCCGCAACCAGCTCTAGGGTTCCCGCACACAACACACTTGGTTCCGGGAGGGTCCACTCCATGATCCAAGATGGTTGATACATCATATTTCACAAAGTCCATAGTTGATGTATCCCAAAGTTCCATTTCGTCAATTGGAACTCAACACGATAGACGACGCGTCAATCGGAGGCCCGGTCTGAGAGATAAAGGCTTCTCCGTTCCAGGGGCCCGGATAAAAATACACTCGTCTCTAACCCGGATGATATCCATAGTCATCTGAAACTCACTTAGAGTTTCTTAAAAGAACGGTCTCGTTGAAGGGGTCTCAATGCAATAGACGACACGTCATTCGGACACCTGGTCTGTGAGTAATTAGCCTTTTCAGTCCCGGGGGCCTGGTTGGTTTCATGTATGAACTAACCCGAATGTATCTCAACAGTACCCCGAAATCCCATGGGGTATACTCAAAGGAAGCGTTTATCAACGTGATTACCAATGCTGCTGATGGTTCATCAAACGGACGTCCGGTCTGAGAGTTATTAGTATTTCTGTTCCAGGGGCCAGATTGGATTTCAGGTACAATCCAACCTGGCCATACTCCAACTGAATCCAAACCTCAAGTGAATTATACCAAAAAAAGTTTCTCATCAAGAGGAATGTAATAAAGTTGATGACACTTCAATCAGACGTTCAGAGATCAAGTTATAACCATTTCCGCTCTGAGGCCCCACTTGGTTTCAGGTTCGAACCAACCCGGTTGTACCCATACATCGATGAAACCATGAGTGTAATATACCACAACGACACTCTTGATCCAAGGAATCCTACTAAACTGACAGTGCATCGATTGGAGGTCCAAAACTCAAGATATTTCGGTTTAACCGAAAACGGTCCGAAAATAGGGGGTTGGGGCCCGGTCCGACCCGGCCCAACATCCCCTAGGTCGGCCCGAACCTGGTCGACCCGACGAGGGTCCGGGTCCATCCCGGTCGGGCATGGCCCAACCCACGTGGCCAGCAGTGGCTCAGCTAGCTTGAATGAGCGAGATGCACGGAGCGGGGGGCGCAGCCCCCACCGCCGTTAATTGATGCTGGCACTGCCCTGTCGTCCCGGGATCTCGCGCGGCCGTGGGATCCAACATGTCGCCGCTGCAGTGGAATTTATTCGGTGGTGTGTTGGGGTGCTGCCGTCTCCGGTCGCCGGCACCGCCGCACCGGCGACCCACTCTGCCAAGAACTTCCGCGGGCCACCGGAGTTTCTCCAGTGGTCCATTTTAGCTTTCATCTGCGCCAGAGGTCTTCTCAGGACCCGAACTTCACTGCGGAAGCTTCAAATCTCCATTGCGGCCTGTTTCGTTTTCTCTAGTCAATCCGTGCACAGATAAACAATCTGTGGAGGGTCGTTGGGCCGTGTTTGTTCAGCCCACGCCCTCCACGTTAGTCGAAAGAAAAACATCGAACAAAAATGATGTTCAACGACAAACGAGGCACAATTTTAATCAATTAAAATTTATCTTAATTCCCAATAATTCCCCCACGAATAATTATTCCCAACCTGAAAAATAAAAACATTCACGGATCAACTTGGTAATGAGTTGATCTGTGTTCTTTATTTTAGAAGGAAACTATCATGGGAATATTAACATACTCAAAATAAACCCCTACCTTGAAAAGAAGTTTGCGGTTGACAAGTGTCGTGAATGACGGTGTCATTTCTGTCGTCGTCGGTGTGAACCCGAGGAAGTAACGTCTAATATTTTATCACGGAGAGAAGAATAGAAGGTTCCCCATTGTTAGCGAGTTCCCACATCGGTGTCTCCTCCCTTGCTCTAGAGGAGGAAGAGGATGAAGAACTGCAGTCGCTGAGTCGATGTTCATCATTGGAGAGTTGGCGTTCTTCAACAAAGGAGATGAAGCGTTCTTCAAAACTCAAGAGATTTCTCCCCAAAATCACAACACAACAATCCAACCAAAAATACAATAAGGCTTCTCCTTATTTTATTTAATCATGCCATGCATTCAAAATAATAATTTCAAACACGTAATTAATTAATTAAATAGTTTCAATTAATTAATTAAGGTGTGTGTTGGCAAGAGTTTAAGAAGTGAAGTGGAAAGGATACAAAATTTTAAAACAATAGTTACAATGTAATTAACATGGGTATTCAAAGGGGTTATGGAGTTATGGAATGTGAAGGGTTGGGGATCGTGTGGGCCTCACCTCACAATTATCCTCACATTGGTAGTTAGGAGGTTGTTGGTCCCACCCCAACTCCACCATGTAGGATATAACAAACTTATATATAAAAATTATATTTTCCCACAATTTTATTCACTTCTCACTTAATCTACAAATTTTAACTTCTCCTCCCAAGAAAACTCATCTACGATAAAAGTCTTATTAAGCAATTACCGGCATTGCGAGTTCATTGGTTCCCTCAGATTTCAATTCTGAGCACCGGTTAAAAAGATAGAAAAACCTGCTCATTCGTTCACTAATGGTACCCGAGCTAAACATTGGAAATTGATTTCGAGCAGACCAGGCCTCAGAATCAGGTGCTGTCAGAAAATGCGTACTCATAAAATTCCAATGTATTTGAGAAAAAAAATTCCTGGAAATGTATGGGTTTTTACATTACTCCCACCTTAGGGATTTACATCCCTGTAAAGCTACATCATAAACATGGGAAACAAATGAGGGTACTATGCATGAATATGAGCCTACGACTCATACGTGCTCTCCTAGAGGTTCCTGTGATGCAAATGAATGCGCACTAGAGGAATCGACTGTCCACATAGGACATACTCTTTTTGATCCTCGATCTCCACCGGGACCTCCACAAATGTCTCCCCATAAACGATGTCCAACTCCCCATGGTGGAAAATATGCATCGGTTCATGCACGTATCTCCTCAGCTGAGATATGTGGAAGACGTCGTGCACCTGGTAAAACTGAGGGGGAAGGGACAGACGGTATGCCACCTCGCCTACCATACTAAGGACCTGGAATGGTCCGATGAAGCGCGGAGTTAACTTGCCGCCTCGGCCACATCTCTGTAGACCTCATCGAGGTATGACCCGTAAGAAAATGTGGTCTCCATCTTCAAACTCCAGTGGTCTCTGTCTCCTATAAACATAGGATTTATGCTTCCTCTGTGCAGTCTTCATCCACTAATAGATGATTTGCACCTTCTCTGGTAGCCTCAAAATGGACGCAATGGTCAAAATCTACCTTATCTCCTAAAAAATTTCTACTGGCATATCCCTGACAACACGAATGGATTTCCCCTTCTTCATCAATGATAAAAGCGGTGCAACAACTCTAGAGAAGTCTTGCTCAAATCTAATTCTGGACGACTCATGAGCGATCGACTGAACCCACTTATGCATGATTCCATCCGGTACTGCTTGGGGGTTCTTTTTGGTCGACCAAGGAAAACCCATCCCAATTTTGTTGGTAAACCACAACCTTTTTGCCTAATACAGTCAATCTGTGTATGAAATATGGTTGCCCAGTCACTACCCAAGCTAACGTCGTAAGGCCTCGACGCTGCCACCAAGAGGATCCAACTGAAACTCTCACCTCAAGGGTCATATCACACCGTCAACGTAAGTGTGATTATCGAGGCTCCTCCCAAAGGTATCTCCAGACGTGAGGGTCAAGTCAACGGCTTAACAAGAAAGTCTAGGTCTGGGACAAGATTCGTGGAAGGAAAGGATGATTCGTATAAATTTCAATTGTTATGGCAGCTAGTAGTAGACAGAGACCATACCTCAAATCATTCCTAGAGCTCTTGGGTCACACTCCTTGACTGCATGCAGCAACTCTGATCCCTTTCCCTCCTGCTCCCTTATCCTAGCAGAGACTAAAAAGGCAGGTGGTTGTAACATGTCGAACTGTACACCACCTCATTCTGCTCTCCCATCTCTGCTTCCACATCTTCTGCTCTGCAGATTCACCTGTCCATAACACTTCCTCTACTTGAAACATTTTACACACCCAAGCCTCTGAAATTGGCGCCAATTTCCTTGTTTCCCACTGCTAACATTCACTGGCTGTATCCACTCAGCCAAATAATTCTCAACCACAAAGATTATTTCTTGCACCCTAACATAAGTAGGAATGCATAGAGGAAAGGTTCTAGCTCGAATGTCCTAAAACACACCTCGCTCGGAAGTCAGATCCCTGAAGCACTGATCGTATCGTAGTCATCAAGTACCATCAATGATCAGTATGCCTCGATGACTACTCAACTACCGACATGTCGTCCTTCCGAAGCTGTATAAGCTCTAAAAAACTCTCAGCCAACTCCTCAAGACAGTCCTCAACCGCATGTGAGTCGGGCTCACTTCGGAACCTGAGGGGTATCTGATGCTGAAACATGTATAAGATACTAAGCCTACATGCGTCATCTACCAGTACTGCCGGTTGAAACTACTGACCAACAGGTAGTGATATAGATGGAAAACTACCCAATGGTACTAACTCAGGCATCGGTCCATGTACCGAAGTACCATAACTATGTCGACCATCCGCATGGTCATTCACTGGGAAACACCAGTACCCAACATAACCATCTACTCTACTAGTGTCTAATCTAGGTGTAAAACTCTAGTAGTCGCCTCTAGCCAGTCCACTACTACCTGTGAATCTGTCTCGCCTCGTAACTTCGGAGTCCTCTACTGCTGGAACTCGAGCAACATGCTCTATCAGCGTGCACCATCTACTAGTACAGTTGGTGGCATCGGTGGCCGGGTAGAGGTACCACCAGTGCCTCCGCTATAATTGTGCCATGCACCGAGGCCTCATCGCTCGTTGTGATTCCATCTCGCACAAAGCTCAGAACCCTAGCTGGATGCCTTTGTGGGGCCATCCTGAATGGTAACAGGTGCGCCATGATTAATACAGTATACCTGGTGAGCTGAAAAAATGAATCATAAAGATAACTATTGAAACACACATGCAATCAGTGTTTTTGAGCAGTAAGTCGGAAATTAGAAGTCATGGTCCTAGTGTAAAGATACGTCGGCCGCCACACCAACACTGGACTCCCTGGACTGAAAACCACACTCAATAATCTTAATACTATTTCTTCACAGAAGAAATTATTAGAGTCTTGAGTTCTGCAGTATAACCGACTCCTGTGATACCAATTTTTCACAACCCGTCCTCAGGGCCCATGTCGTGACTACCCCATGCCCGCCTTCTATAGGCCAGGGGCTGGCAACTAGCACCAAAGGCGTAAAACCTGCTAAAAGGGAAGGCATTGCCTTTATATTAGTAAAAAAACAACAGAGTATGCAAGAAGAAGTAAACACTATATAAAATGTGTACAAAAGAAGGTTTTGGAATGTAAATGGACCAGAATACATACCCAACTGAAAGTACAGTACAAATGAGAAAGAAAGTACAATAACTGTAAAGTAAAGCCACAACCACCAAGTCATCCTCTGGAAATCCCACCTGAAGGGTGGGTACAGATAGTCTCATTAGTACCTCGGGTCTGTCTGTTCGCTCCGTTTACATCCCGCCATGTGGTCCACCTCCGGATACCGTCATGCTCCACAAGCCTAGACCATGATCAGGGATGTCCGTTGTCTCCAACCAACACAACGTAATGCGGGTGATGCCTGTGCAGGGGTGAGTATACGATACTCAGTAGGGACCCCGAGACCCCTGAAGCTATCCAAGAATCCACAAATGATAATCCAAAAAGGAATGATACAAACACGAAGTATCAACCAACTCTAATTAGGTATACGTCCATACATATTCTTAAGTCAACAATCATAGTACGACTCCAACTTCCAAGCCCATGTACAACAAGTCCACACAGGAAAGAAGTCAATCATAGCAATGATAATGATTGAAATTCAAGACCCAACTCACACAGGTATACTTATCACAATGAGTGGTGGAGATGATTAGATGTAGGCTTTGAATCATCTCCTCTGCCGAACCCACGTAGGATCCAAGTATATAAGTCGTTGCTGCCGAACCCACATAGGATCCAAGTACAGTAACCCTCGCTGCCAAACCCACGTAGGATCCAAGTACAGTCGTCATCACTGGAAAACCCACAGAGGATCCAATTACAGTCGTCCTCACTACCGAACCCATGTAGGATCCAAGTACAGTCGTCTTCGTCGTCGAACCCATGAAGGATCCCAGTACAATAGTCGTTGCAGCCGAAACTAGCTCTAGGGTTCCCATAGACAACACGATCAATTCTAAGAGGGTCTGCTCCACGATTCAAGATGGTCGATACATTAAATGTCACAAAGTCAAGAGTTAAAGTATTGCAAAGTTCCATCTTGTCAATAAGAACACAACGCGACAGAAGGCACGTCAATCAGACGCCCGGTCTGAGAGATAAAGGCTTTTCTGTTCCAGGGGTCCGGTTAGAAATACGCACATCTCTAACCTGGATTATATCCATATTCATCCAAAACTCACATAGATAATCGCAAAAGAAACTTCTCTTCGAAGTGGTCTCAACGCAATAGACGGTGCGTCAATCGGATACCCGGTCTGTGAGTTATTAGCCTTTTTAGTTCCGGGGGCCCTGTTGGTTTTGTGTATGAACCAACCCGACCCTATCTCATAAGTACCCCGAACTCCCATGGGGTATACTAAAATGAAGATTTTTTCAATGTGATTACCAATGCCACTGACGGTTCGTCAAACTGACATCCGTTCTGAAAGTTATTAGTATTTCTGTTCCAGGGACCCGGTTGGATTTCGGGTACAATCCATCCCGTCCATACTCCAACTACATCCAAACCACAAGTGAAGTATACCAAAACAACCTTCTAATCAAGATAAATCTAAAAAAGTTTATGGTGTGTCAATCGGACATCCGGAGCTCATGTTATAACCGTTTCCGTTCCGATTTCCCATTTGGTTTCGGGTTCGAAACAACCCAGCCGTACCCATACATCACCGAAACCATGAGTGTAACATACCAAAATGACCTTCTCGAAACAAGTAATACTTCGCAACTGAGGACGCTGTTATTTATTCTATGTGAAGAAATAGTGTAAAGGCTATTGATTGTGGTTATCAGTCGAGGGAGTCTAGTGTTGGTGCAGCGGCCGACATATCTATACACCAGGACCTTGACTTCTGATTTTCGACTCAGTACACGAATACATTGATTGCATATGTGTTTACAAATTTTTCATTGTGATTACTTTGAGTTAGCTCACCAGGTATACTGTATTGACCGTGGCGCACCTGTTTCTTTTCAGGATGGCCCCCCGGTGGCAGTCGGATAGGGTTCCGAGCTTTGTGTGAGACGAAAACCCACCAAGTGATGAGGCCTCAGTGCAGGGACCCATTATAGAGGAGGCACCGGTGGTACCTCTACCCGTCGAGCCACCGATACCACCAGTCTCTGTAGCTGAGAGTGCACGTTGCTTAAGTGCACTGCATGAGTTTCAACGCCAGAGACCGCCTAGGTTCCGTGGGGAGACAGACCCTCAGGTAGCCGAGGATTGGATGGAGGCTTTTGTTCGAGTATTTAGATTATTAGGGACACTAGATGACCTCATCGTGATCCTTGGGGTCAGTCTCCTGAACACGGAAGCAGGTAGATGGTGGAGCCTGATGCTCCACGTGCACGACGAGGCATCTCATCTATGGATGGACTTCAAGAGCCTCTTCTGCTCATAGTTCATTCCAGACACCCTCTGTGCGGTGCACATTCCGGAGCTAATATAGATACGGCAGGGCAGCATGACAGTAGTCCAGTACTCGGCGAGATTTACCGATCTCTTGCGCTTCTCTACGGACATGGTACGAGACCCATTCATCATGGCTCAGACCTTCGAGCAGGGACTGATGCATGAGATCAGGGCTTCGATGATCTCCCTCAATATCCCAACGCAGGAGGGGGTGCTGGAGAGAGCCCTTCTAGTGGAGGGTTTTCTCACTAAGCAGTCACTAGCGGCGAGACCCTCCGCAGGACGACCCGCAGAAGAGTCTTCTACAGCCGGCAGGAGATAGATGACGTAGAGGACCAAGTGGGCCAGAACATCAGATGAACAATCTCAGTAAACAGGTTTGGTTGTGCCGGGCACATGAAACAGAGCCAGCCACACGAGAAGCAGACAATGCTATGCATGCGGCGAGCAGGGTCACTAGGCTCGAGAATACCCGACCATCCCTGCAGATTACCAGCAAGTGGTAGAGGGACCTCCCAGGCAGAGGTTCGACCGTGGAGTTCCTCAGGGAACATGCAGATGAGGTAGAGGAGCTGGAAGAGCAGCGGGTGGTGGGTGACGCTTTGAGGCCCTACAACCACCACTACTAGGAAGACCACCCTGACCGCAGGGAACCTGTGGACAGGGGAGAGCTCAACTTCAGACAACTGAGGCCTATGACCATGGGGTTCTGGGAACAGATGGAAAGGAGCAATATTAGCTCCAGATATAGGGACTTTTGTTCATGATGCTTCTAGATTTGTTGATGTTGTGTTTGTGGGTGCTTTGTGTCTTTGTACCTTGAGCTGCAATAATAAAAGACACTTGTTCTTGTGACGTTTTCTTCCCTATCCTTTTTATGTAGTGGATACAAAGAGGTTACAGTTAAAACAATTGACTTGACCCTCACTTTTGAGATTCCTACTGGAGGAGACCTAGTGACCACACACTCTTGCCGACACTGTGACTCGACCCTTGGAGGCGAGAGTAACAGTTGGATCTCTTAGTAGTAATGTCGAGGCCTTACGACATCGTCCATGGCTTGAAATAGTACCATTCATGACAGGATTGACTATATTAGGCAAAGGACATCGTTCATCCAGAGGATGAGACCAGATTTCTATTTTTGACAGGGGAGTAATCTCAACAGCTCATGTATATCGTAGTCGGAGAAGGGTGGAGTTGAGTTCTTACAAATTTTTAGTCTCACCCATTGTTCGTCGAGAGAACGGTTTACGGTTCTCACCAACTTAATAGTCTCATGTGAATCTTTTATCATAAGGACATGATCCTGAGATAACGACGATGGCTTGAGTTCTTCTAGGACTATGACATCGAGACATTTTTTACTCCTGGGAAGGGGAACGTTGTAGAAGATGCTCCTGGTAGAAGATCATACATTCAGCTGTTAAGAGGTGGAGACCATTGGATTTCGAGGACGGTGACCACGTTTTCTTACGGTTCTCACCTCGACGTGGATTACCGAGATTCGGTCATGGAGGAAAGTTATCTCCATACTTCATCAGACCTTTCCAGGTCCCTATCAGGGTAGGCGAGGTGCCTTACCATCTGGACCTTCCACCTCAGCTACTCCGGGTGCATAACGTCATTCACGTATCTTATCTGAGGAGATATGTGCAAGACCCGATGCATATCATCGACCACGAAGAGCTGGATATCAACGACGAGGCGACCTTCATAGAGGTTCCGATGGTGATCGAGGATCGATATGAGTGGATCCTTCGTGGACGGTCGATTCATCTAGTGCACGTTCATTGGATGTACTGAAACCTCCAGGAGAGCACTTGGGAGTGGGAGGCTCAGATGCATGCTCGGTACCTCCTTTAGTTCCCCTAGTTTGTGTTGTAGCTTTACGGGGACGTAAAGCCCTGATTTGGGAGTAATGTAAAGACCCGTAAATTTCAAGGAATTTTTTTTTATAAATTCTTAGGAACATTACGAGTATGCAGTTTCTGAAAGCACCTGATTCTGAGGCCCTGTGTGCCCGGAATAATTTTCGGATGTTTTGATAAGCTTAAATTAATGCACGTAAGATGTTTTCCTAATAAAGTGGAATAACTCATAAACGGTTACTTGGATATGAAATCTGAGGGAACCGTTGTGCTCAGGATGGCATGTTTACCCTAGGCATGGCTTAAGTTTAGTCGGCGCATGCCTCTTGTGAGAAAAACCAAAAATATCATGACCACAAATAAAATAATTAAATAAAGTTATTTTATTTTTTATATTCTTATAACTCACTAACGGTAACTCGGATTAAAAATCAGAGACCACCGCTGAACTCATGAGGGTATTCTTTCTTTATGAAGATACTAACTTTGGCCGGCATGGGCCACCTGAGAAAGCTAGTTTTTGGCCTTAAATAAAATAATTAAGTGACAATTATTTTATTGTAAAATTCATAACATCTAAACGGTAACTCTAATTTAAAATCTGAGAGTACCATTGAGTTCGTTGGGGCGTGTTTCTCATATACAGAGCCTATCCTTGACAGCAGGGGGTCGAGGGTGATTGATAATAATTTTCTGATCTTCTTTTCGGGTATGTTCAGTAAACGTACGAGCGGCGTTTTATAACTTTTGTAATGGTGCTCAAAATCTAATTCCAAGGGCACCGTTAAATTTTCAGCACTGGGATTCGCTTAGGCGAAACTTAACTTCGACCGGTAAGGGCTGAGAAAAAAGTTATTTCTTTGGGCATTTCGAGAAAAATAATAAAATAATTTAAATGAATTATTTTATTTTTCCCTCTCCCATTTTGTGTGGCGGGGTAGAGACCGGGCGGTGATGATGCACATCAATGAGGCTCATTAATGGGTCATTAAACTCATAGCATAGCGACACTTTAATGACACCATTATGGAAATGCTGCGACATGCTCATTTATATTTTGGCACACCGAGAATGTGTGGGGAAAATAAATTGGAGGATTCTCTGGCGATCCTTTGACAGTCTTCTTCCCCAGCGAAGAACGAAGAATGCCGACAAAACTTCTTCTTCATCCTCGACGCCTTTCGAATATCGGAGCTGGAAAGCATTGCCGACGCCTTAACCCCCTTGAGGACAAACGTGCGACAACGAACTACTAAGAGGTAGGGGTTGATTTGACGTTCAAGATTAATTTTACGTTTTTCGATAATTATTGGCCGATTGTTATCAAAATAATGGGAGGAGGTCGGACCACACAAACACGGCTGATCCTCCTCCCCTTTTGTTGTTGATATTCTTCGTCTCTTGAAACGGTGGCGACGCGGTGCTGTCGCACCGCACGGGAAGGAGATAACCGCGGCCGGAGGAGGTTGTTACTAAGGGGCGCGCCTCCGTCGCGCGGCGCCGGTGAAGCCGAAGGATTCCACGACTAAGAGCGGGTTGTGGCGGAGGGGCGTGGTGCCGTCATGCCACACCAGACGGGCAAGAACCGCGACCTATGGTCAATACACCAGAAGCGGCCCTTCCTGCCGGGCGAGCAGGAGCCGCGGCCTATGACCAATACACTAGGAGCGGGCCGCAGCTCCTGCCCATCCGATGCGGTGCGACGACACCGTGCTCCTTCAACGTGGCCCTCTCCGGCTGTAGTTCTCTCGTTCCAGCGTGGTGTGACGACACCGCATCGCCTTTGTTTCAAGCCACGAAGAAGATCATCAACAAAAGGGGAGGAGGATCAGGCGTGTTTGTGCGGTCCAAACTCCTCTAGTTATTTTGATAACAATCGTCCAATCATTTAAAAACAATGTTCGTCAAATAATACTTGAACGAACAATTGAATGGTGAATTAACCCCTGCCTCTTGCTCGTCTCTCATTAGAGGCGTCGCAGAAGGAAGACGATGAAGACCGTCGTTCGTCGTGTCCGCTACACATCCACAATTCCAAGCTTCGTCGGTTCCATGACGATGTTGCGGAGGATAGCTGTCTGGGGAAGGAAGGTCGAAGAAGAATCATGTGGAAGATCGTCATTGGCATTCTTCGAATTCTTCATTGGAGAGGATATGATTTCCCCAAGTGTTGAGCGTCGCGATACATTACCAGCGCTTCGTCACTTGTTGAAGCCATCCAAAAACCTTCTCCACATCTCCCTATATATAGGAGAGGGGGAGAGTTATGTAACCATCATGGAATTTATGGTGGTTCATTTATTTGGAACCTTCTTAAATTCCAACAACGCGGTTACTTAATTTAAGAAGGGGGTCGGGCGACGTAAATTGCATTGGTGCAATTTAAGAGGTGCATTGGCACAACTTAAGAGGGGAGGATGCCAAGAAGTTTCCCCCACATAGCCTGCATCAAAACCTATGACACGAATTAATTTTATGTTGACACATAAAATTAATTGACTGTAATTAATTTCACCTCGACACATAAAAATAACTGAAAAAATTAATTTCACATCGACACATAAAATTAACTGACAACAATTAATTTTATGTCAACTCCTAAAATTAATTGAGTGCAATTAATTTTACATTGACACATAAAATTAATTGATGGTGGGGTTGAGAGGTTTTCTCTCCCTCCCCATTAAATGGGAGGTTAGGGTGTGGTAGTTCCACCACCAACTATCAAGTGGAGCTTCTAACCACTTTTATCTGCAGGACAAGTGTTTAACAGAATAAAATAAATTATTCACTTATTTTATTTTATTAACCCACGTAAAAACCCAAAAACTAACTTTCGTAACCAATCATCCATCATCGAGGAGAAAGTCTTCTTAAGAGAAAACCTGCATTACGAGTTCAATGGTGCCCTCAGATTTCCATTCCAAGCACCGGTTCAAAATATAAAAAAATCCGCTCATACGTTTACTGAACGTACCCGAAAAAAGTTTGGGAAATTATTATCAATCACCCTTGACCCACTGCGGTCAAGGATAGGCTGTACCTAAAAGAAACTCGCCCCAACGAACTCAACGGTACTCTCAGATTATCAATTCGAGTTACCATTTATAAGTAATGAATTTTACAATAAAATAATTGTCACATAATTATTTTATTTACGGCCAAAAGCTAACATTATCAGGTGGCCCACACCGGCCATAGATAGTATTTTCATAAAGAATGCATACCCACAATAGTTCAGCGGTGGTCACAGATTTTTAATCTGAGTTACCGTTTGTGAGTTATAATCATTTTAAAAATAAATAACTTTATTTAATTATTTTATTTACGGTTATGCCATTTTCGGGTTTTCTCACAGGAGGCCTGCACCGACTAAAATTTAGTCACGCCTAGGGTAAAGCTTCCATCCTGAGCATAATGGTGCCCTCAGATTTCTGATCTGAGTAATATTTTAAGAGTTATTCTAATTTTTCAGGAAAACTTCTTTAGTTCATCAATTTAAGATTCACAAAACTTCATGAAATTTATTCTAGGCACACTGGGCCTTGGAATCAGGTGCCGTCAGAGACTGCGTACTCGTAAAATTCCAAAGAAGTTATGAAGAAAAAAATATTTTCTTGAAATTTATGGGTCCTTACATTAATCCCACCTCAGGACTTTACGTACACGTAAAGATACAACACAAACTAGGGAAACTGAAGTGGGTACCAAGAACACATCTGAGCCTCCCGCTCCCAAGTTCTCTCCTGGTGGATTCCGTGCTGCTAGCGAATGCGCACCATGAGAATCGATCATCCAAGCAGGACCCGCTCATATCGATCCTCAATCTCTAGTAGAACCTCAAAGAAAGTCGCCCCATCATCAATGTCTAGCTCCCTGTGGTCGATGATGTGGGATGGGTTGTGGACACATCCCCTCTGCTAATATACGTGGAACACGTCATACACCCGGTGCCAATGAGGTGGATGGGCCAGGCGGTATGCCACCTCGCCTACGTTCTACAAGATCTGCTATGATTTTTCCTTTTCCAAAATGGGAAATCCGGTCTCATCCCCAGGATGAACCGCGTACTGGGGCACCACCGCCTTCGATCGCCCGCGCCACCGCGCCGGCGACCCGCACCGCCAGGAACGTCCGTGGGCCATCGAAGTTGATCCGATGGTCTGTTTTAGATTCTGTTTGCAATTGTCGTCTTCTCGGGACCCTAACTTCACTGCGGAGACTTCAGATCGCCATTATGGCCCCTTTCGTTGTTGCCCGTCAATCCGCACACAAATAAACAATCTGCGGAGGGTCGTCGGGCCGTGTTTGTTTTGCCTGAACCCTCCATGTTAGTCGATAGAAAAATATCGAACAACAATGATGTTTAATGACAAATGAGGTACAGTTTTAATCAATTAAAATTGAACATAATTCCCAACAATTCCCCCGCAAATAATTATTCCCAACCCACAAATAAAGTCATTCGCGGATCAACTTGATAATGAGTTGATCATTGTTCTTTGTTTTAGATGGAATCAATCATGGGAATATTAACATTGTCAAAATAAACCCCTACCTCAAAATGAAGTTAGCGGTTGACAAGCGCCGTGAATAATGGTTTCGTTTCCGTCATCATCGGTGTGCACCAGAGGAAGTGACATCTCTTCTTTTATCATGGAGAGAATAATAGAAGGTGCCCCATTGTTAGTGAGTTTTTGTGTCAGTATCTCCACCCTTACTGCGGAGGAGGAAGAGGATGTAGAACTAAAATCGCTGAGTCGATGCTCTTCATTGGAGAGTTGGCGTTCTTCAACAAAGGAGATGAAGCGTTCTTCAAAACTCAAGATCTTTCTCCCCAAAATGTCAACACAACAAGCTAAGAAAAAAATAAAACAAGGCTTCTCTTTATTTTATTTAATCATTCTATGCATTCAAAATACAAATTTCAAACACTTAATTAATTAATTAAATAGTTTCAATTAATTAATTAAGGTGTGTGTTGGCATGAGTTTAAGAGGGGAAGTGGAAATGATACAAAATTTAAAAAAAGTGTTGCCACGTAATTAACATGGGTGTTCAAAGGGGTTAAAGTGTTATGGAATGTGAAATGTTGGGGCTCGTGTGGGCCCCACCTCACAATTATCCTCACATGGGTATTTAGGGTCTTGTTGTTCCCAACCCAACTCCCCCACGTAGGATATAACCACCTAAGATATATAAAAAATTGTCCCACAATTTTATTCACTTCTCACTTAATCCAAAAATTTTAACTTCTCCTCCCGAGAAAACGCATCTATGGTAAAAGTCCTCTTATGAAATTATCGACAATGTGAGTTCATCGGTGCCCTCAGATTTCAATTCCAAGCACTGGTTGAGAAGATTGAAAAACCCGCTCGTTTATTCACCGAACGTACCTGAGCTAAACTTTGGAAATTGATTCCGGGCACACCGGGCCTCAGAATCAGGTTCCGTTAGAAACTGCATACTTGAAAAATTCCTAAGTATTTAAGAAACAAAATTTCCTTGAAATTTGGTCTTTAAATTTTGGTTCGTTTCAATGGAGTATTTTAATAATATGTAAATAAAACATTTTGATGCTGATGTTTATTCTATTATCAAGAAAATATAGGATAAGATCTATTTTTATTCAAATTAATATTTTCAAACATGCAATGATTGTTCTAGACTACTAAATCCACTACTCCACCACCTCTAGTAAATCCCACTCCAACTTATCGAACTTATACACATTCTAGTAAAGAACCCACTCATTCTTATCTTATTTACACATCCCCTCTTTTATAGAATCCTGGGTATTTTGTGTTATATGTTGATGTTTCAAAAAATTAGCATATGGAATATGGGATTAATATCATATTGGTGATACCATTTATCATCATTAGTTAAGTATATTATGTTATAGGTCTATTGGAGTAGATTTTATAGACAAATGGGCATGAATTTGATTAACTACAGATTAGGTGTGTAAGGTCAGAAAATGTATCACCATTTTTTTTCCATGTTGTATTGTTCAAAAAATTAACATAGGGTTATGATTATATTATATATTTCAATTAATTTTTATATTAATTTTTTAACATTTTAAATTTTATATATTTTTATATTTTATAGGAATTCATAAATGAAAATAATGTACTCTATAAGAAACAAAACACAAAAAATTGATATGGCTTCAACTAGAAGATGGTGTTTGTTTCCATGTAGTAACTGTGGATCATTCGAAAAGAAATATAATGGAACTTATAACTAGAGATATGTTGGGAATCAACATGGTGAATGGGTTTTCAATGCTTTTTTCTTAATAAAAATAAATATTTATGTTTAATTTATTTAAAATTTATCTTTATATTTGTTTTTTATTTATCATTATAAAATTGTTATACAGCATTAATGATAAAATTATATTGATTTATAGACCAATAGTTTGTTTCACCTATATCGAGGATAATGAGTGATGTAGAAATAATAATTTATATTACTGAATGATTTCAAAAGAATACAATTATTCAGTATTGTATGTCTCATAATATTCTAGAGTATGAACTATATATATTAAAAATTGTTATATATCATTTAACATAATAACAACATACATTAAATACTCTTATATATCAATGTACACTTAATGTTTTGTGTATTTTTTTAATATAGAAGACAAATTACTGAATTTTTCCAATCGATGGGGATGTGTCAGAAAATCTCACAAAATTGAATTGGTGAAACATATAACATGTATGATTGAATATTTTTTTATATATAATTTAGATTGTAATCATGAATGTTCTAATTATAAGTGGTTGTGTTGCTGTATTGGTCTGTTTGATTATTTTTTGTGCTAGTTTAATACTTCCGTGTATAATAAAAGGCATGAATTCAAAGAAATATAATTTAAAAAAAATTATTTTTTATATCAGTAATTTAATAACCTAAAAGTAATAGGACTAATGACTTTATACTACATAATTAAAAAAACAAACATTAAATGGGATATTTCACATTGGTTATGAAATAATATCTATAAAAAATATTCTAATAATAAATTTATTTACCTTATCTATAGGAATACATATGTGATAATGAATTTATAATAGTTATTTTGAGTCGGTTCTCTGAAAACTGAACAGGAAAAAAAAATTAGGTGATTTTCCCTATTAGTTATGTTATAAATGACATCAAAATGTTCAGAATAAACTTTTTAGAGTGTTTATTTTAATAATGTAACATTAAATTATCATTTATAATGTGTCATGGAATTAACTCTCATACTAATATACATTAAAATAAAAAAAACCGACATGAAATTTTTTAAATAATGTATACTCCAACATGACATTAATATCATCCCCGTTGTTACTCATTCTTACTTCTTTTAGACAATGATCATTGTGTCATCATGTGTATGAAAAAATTCAAATAATTTATGTACATTAACAATATCATAAAGTATTAAAATTATAGGAGGATTAAAAAAACTAGTCTAGAAAAAGAATTCATAATCATATTAAATTTTAATGTCCTAGAAAACCAACAAAAATTACCTCTTAATGTAATATTGTTTATGAACATTCTTCCAAGCCTTACCCATAAATGTAAAATGATTGAGGGTGTGAAATAGATTTCCTAGTATGTAAGAATTAATTTTTTGAGTGGTGAATCCTATATAAAAATGGGCCCTCTCCATTTTAATAACATAGAATAACATTTCCTCATTATTATAAATTCCAAACATCCATTTTCATATCCAATGAAGTTTGGTTGTGGATGAAAAGTTTACAAAGAAAACACAAACTCCATGGGATTCATTAATTTGAACAATGATCATAGTGTATCCTCATTCCGTCATCATTCTAATCACTTTTATATCATTTTAAAAATTATTTTATCCCGAAATTTATTCCATTAAGTATAATATTTTTTTTTCATGAAAACATAATCCTCAACTCCATGCTGGATCTCAACTCCCAAATAATTATAGTACTAATCCATATTTTTCACTTCCCGATGTAAATTGAATTTCCCCTCTTATCCATTACATTTTAATAATAATAATCCACATCAATCATATATCAATTGCCTTTTAGTTTCCCGTAATAATTTTACCAAACATATTGTGGTTTTTTAATCATCGTTGTCCATAATAAGAAGATTTATTATGAAGTCGGAATTTACCACATTTATATTGAAATATTTATAAATACCCTAAGGATTTCTCCTGGATGTATTGACATGTTTAATGATAACTCATGTTGGATTCATCTCCCCTAAAATGAGGACCTTGAATGTTGTGTATGAATTTATATTCGTACATTCCCTTAAATCAATAAAATCCATAGAAAACTCATATTTTAATTGATAATATGAATTTAAAATCTATATATCCATCACTTATTCTTTAGGAGATTTGATGAAACCACTAGTAAGCATTCCTTGAGGAGTGATATTGTGGCGTATTCATCATATGTTTTATTCATAAAGGTTATTCTTTTAATAAAAATTGTACTAATGGAATTTTTTTATAAATATATAGAATGTTTAATAATAATATGATATTTCATATGCATTTCAAGAAACATACCTCGAATGTCCTCTAATTATTAATGATTTATTTTATTCATGAATGTTAAACTTTGTTTTTATAGTGTTGGGAATTCTTATTGTTATTCTACTCAGTTATCATCTGTCTCACAATTTTTTCATCCTAAATTTCCATTTACATGTCAACATTTTTTTATTTCAATTTTCTCCTCTCTTAAGTACTTTCATCCATATTTCTTCCACTAATTATGTTGATGGACTTTGAATCTATCAAAAATTTGACCCCTAGGGTACCTGACAATGTTCCTCTTAGAATCTCCCTAAGTTGTACAATGATTTGAAAAAAATTCAAAATTCAAATTTCTATTATATTATTTTTGTTTATTTTCATCATCATTATGTTATTTTATGTCACATCCTTGAACAATAGAATATTTCATTGGATAATATATAGAATCTCTTATTTAGGTCATCATATTGCACACTATTTCATTCAATATTTCTAATTAACTGGGGAGTGAGGGACCTTGATGTTCTTGATACCCTAATATTCTTTGATGAAATCCATTATTATATTTTTTCCTACACATTCCCTAATGGTTGTTATGGCCTTCACTATAGAAAAGTATTTTCTCTATTAAAATATTAAAAATTTATATCTTCTATGTACATACCATGTGTATTATAATGATCAAAAATCAAATACAAACTTTTTTTCATTATATCAAATTGGGTGTCTATCCATCCATAATTTTCATCATAGTGAACTCATTACTTTTTAGTTATTTTTTCCATTGAATCTTGTTTATGTCCATATCATTCTATATGTTGTTTCTTTTTTCTAGTAAATTCATCATAAAAAATACTTGAGTAGTTTCATTTGAACAAATTTATTTATATAATATATTATAAAAAAATTATCTTTGTATCGTAGATCAATGAAATTATATGGATAATTTTTATTTAAATTTACAAGAAACTCTCCCATGATTTTTATAGATATTTATCATTGATTTGACTAAAATTCAAACATGAACATAAATATTCATTGATATAATGGAAGAGAAAAATTGGGATAAGATTAATCTTTCTAATTTATCACATGATATTAGAAAATGAGTTTTTAGGTTTTCAATCCATTATATCACTTTATATTTTACAAAAAAATCGAAACAACGATTTCTTTACCATAACACTCAAAACATTGTGATGATAAAGAGTATACCAATGATCAAAGAAACATACTATATGTGTATTTTGATCTTCATGTCCTATCTTATAAAATTAAAGAAAATTTGATATAATTTTTATATTATATTTCTTTTTCTCAATGTTATTGGATACCATATATGGTTAACAAATAGATGGTTTCAAACCCATGTTTGCTGGTTTACCATATTCCACACGGATTTATTTATCTATATCTATTTCATGGATCATTTGGTTTGCTCATGTGATTCATTCATGTCCATCCATCTTTTCCAGGATTTCATTTTCCTACCAAATAATCATTTCAATTCCATCATATTGGTTTATCTTATCCTTTTTATTTCCATACCACTTAGTCGAGTACACCAACATCAATGATTATTGTTGAATAACAACATGAATAAAACAAGTGTTTGAAGGAGAATACAAAAGAAGAATAAGAAATATTTATAACAATCCTATGAATTATTATCAACCATCCATGTTTTTGAAACCAAGAAATTGAGAGTCATGATGGGATTACCTAATTATAATGAGTATAAATATATTTTTAAACATAAAAAAACATGGTTCTCACAACCTTAATTTACTAGGTAATATAGAGATGGACATTACAAGGTTGATCCTATGAAGAATATATAGTGTATAACTATATCTAATGGTAAATAACTAAATTTACAATGATGGAAGAAAATAAACTTCATAAAATTAGAAGAATGGGAGTTAGGATGAGGATGTACATGGAATTTACAATAATGGATCATAAAAACTCATATTATTGAAGAATACTATGATTTTTTCATTTAGTTATTTAAATAATGTCTTACTAAATCCAATGATCATGTTAGTTTCCCTACACACACATGTATATCCTTCTAAATGGTCATGGTACATTCTATAACCAATATGGGGTAAAATAACCACATTAGAACATTGAATATGAAATTAACCTAAGGGAAAATGTCAAAGCATTAGACACAAAACAAAAGAAATTTCAATGAACACTCAATATCAAGGTTCATGTATATCCTAATGAAATATAATGAAATTAATCATTCAACCCTATTATGATATTGTCATGAAAAAGAGAAACTGGAAAGAGATATGTAAACAAAATAATAATAATGATAAACCTATATAAAATCATATTAAAATTAATATACATGAAAATTTCTATTTATCATTAAAATAAATAATATTTGAATAAGTAATTCTATACTCTCATAGAATCAGTGAAAGGGAATTAAAATAAAATTCTTACACGAAGATGCATGGGTAGAATCCTTCGGCAGATCCTTCAAATTATCTTTTTAAATCTCTTGGTTTTTTTGATGATGTGATGAGGATTCCTATTTATAAGAAATGATTAATTGAGATATATTCAATGTATAATTGGATTCTAAATCTCTTTATCTTTCATGATATTAAAGAACATTTATATCATAGTTAAATCAGCCAAATATTTTCTATATAAACATGTGATTAAACCCTCTAATATCTCTCAAAAATATACCACCATAATCTCTTTGATATAGGTTAATAAATAAATAAAATTTTCTTATGTACTCTATTATAATTTTTCACATGAATCTAGCCTTATCTCACACATTGATATATCTTGAATCCCACATGGAACTATAACATAAAATCCACCATCTTCATGAGAACACATGCATGAGTTATGGGTTCTCAAATGTCAATAATATTATTATTATCTATTGAAAAAAACATTGAACAAAGATTTGATATCATCAACAAAAATTCAAACCATGCAATTTTAAATACTAAACCCACACCTGAATATTTATGCACTCAAAACTAGTACCACATCGAAGAAAAAGAAATTTCCTTTAATATATCTACCATGTATAACTATAATGACTTTATGGTTCCATTTTTCATGGTGTTTAACTATTATGATTTATATAAAAAACAACAATATATTTTTCACAACGATAAGTACCCATTAATTATTCTTATTTAATAGATATAATTGCCTATAATGACTATGAAACAAACAATACAAGGTTTTTATATCATTTTCCACCTCAATCATTCCAGGATCACCATGACTGAGCTCTCTACGAGATAATAGAATTTTTAAATCAATTTCAAACCCTCTATAACATTAATCATGTGAAGTAATCTATTTGAGTAGTTCTATTTTCTTATTGATTCTCCAATGAAGCATTATTTTTCATGCTATCCGATTACATTAATAATTTCATCTCTCAATCATTGATCATTCAAGGATGGTTTTTTATTCTTTTATGTCTTCCTTAATATAGTTGGATCATTCCCTAGTGGGGGAAAATTTCATTATTAGGCCTTTATGTGGATAATTTTCTCAATTACAGCTTCCAGTATAGTGGCCATGGTGTTTTCTTATGACTCTACTCATAGTATGGTGATTTCAAAGTTGGCAGGTGATGACATCTTCCATATGAGTGGGGTGGGTGATTGGGGTTTATGTCAATATTATTTCAGTAATATAGATAGATCTATATTCTAAAATCAGAATCCCACATCACTGTTTATGTGATATAACATCATTATAAATTAGTGTCTGGAACACAATGTTTTTTCATTTATTCTATCAACACATCCCACTTCTATTTTTCTACATGTTAACCCACACAATTCAAGACATCCCTCAAGCCAACATTTTTCCTACCTGACCCATTATTATATTAATTGTACAACACATCCTAGATCTCTTGAAAGAAAATATGCTACATTTTTTCTAAAATAGTAAAATAACATAGTTAAAATCACATATCTGTAAACACAAGAAAATTCCCTGTTATAATATAAATTTATTTGTAATTTCAAATAATGTTTTTTAAAATATAAATACTCCAACTATAGTATATCAATACAATATTTAGTAAAAAACATTAAAAAGAAGTGAAATTTATAATTTAAAATTTATTTTAATTTATCTATTAAATAAAGGCATGATATTTTCAAAAAACTATAAAAAATATTATAATCAATTTTGATGTATAGAAAAAATAGACATAAATATGTTTTCCTTTGATGTCTATATTGTTGAAAAATGTCTTTTTTCAGTTTAAAATCAACATTTTAGTCCAAAATGTGTTCCATATGATCAAAATTATTAAAATGATAATGTAATTTAAAAAACATTATAGGAAAATAATCATTTATTCACATATCACATATATGAACGAGTTAATATTATTTCAAAATGTAGTGTTTTTAATAAGGATCGTAATTTTTTTTCCGACTTAAATAATCTATTTTATTCTAATCATTCTTGATATACTAAAAACTATGTAGACGAGTAGGAATACTCATTACAGCAAAGGAAAATTATATGTAATTCATTCCTAAATGTAAAAATGAACCAAATTTAATTTGTATATTTTATGTGGTCAATGATTCATAAGGTGTATTTTCCATAAAAGATTAGTTTCATATTTTCTAATTTTAAATAAAAAACAAAATTTTTTATTATCTTATATATTATATTTTTTTCAACTACTGCTAAAAATCATTGGCATGATAATAGCTAAAGCATTATAGATTATCTAAAGAACAAATAATCTAATGTCCCATTATGATTTTTTTCATTTATTAAAAAATAAATTATATATATATATTTATTTAATTTATAAAATTAATTGTTTAATTATATTATTTTGATTATTATATGAATTATATTGATTATGATAATGTTTAATATATATATATTTATATATATGTTTTCAATTGTTATTTGAGTTTCTACAACAATAAATAATGAATACAATAATTCATTGTCATTAATCATTACTATAATGAATTAATAACATTTTAATGTTCTGGTATTAACAAAAAACAAAGAGAAATATGAGTTTCTAATTGCTAAAAACTAACAATTCATGGGGTATTGACAAGATTTTTTATCATTAAGAACAGATCTTGTATTTTTAAATCCAACCATTCTGAGTTATTTTTACTATTAACAAAGCCACTTCATATGACTAATAATAACTGTTATGTTGTTGTGATTTTTATGATTGTAATTTTTTTTAAAGTCATCATATGATTTTTCATGACATGAATATATTATAATTCATGGAATTAAATGTTGATTCATAATAGATGCTTCCCTGTACAAAAAATTTTAAATCAGGATTCTGATTTTGGGAACAATTCTAAAATATATTCTGTTTTAATGTATATACATATATGGTTTAGTACTTGGGAATTATAATGCACCACTCTAAATAAATTATCATAAATGTTTGTAAATTATAACGAGCTACAATTTTTTTTGTAAACACATGTAAATTAAAATTTTAGTGTTTTTTGTAGCAACAAAACCTGGAAAATATTTCAAATTTATTTGGTTCTACTTTTTAATAGACAATATGTTTTATAATACATGATTTATACTATATGAAACTCATGAGAAATAGGATTTGATATTGAGATCCATGTTACACAGTCAAATAAATTAATTTCCATTTATGTTAATTTTTCATTGTACAAAATTAATTAAATTTTATGGGGTTCTATGTGTCATGAAGACACCCACTTATTTATGATGATTCTTAGTATGAAGACTTTGTTTTTTGGAAATTATATGTTTTTACCTCAATGGTTTTTGTAAAAAACACAATTTAAATAAATAATATAGAACACTTTTAAATTGTTGGTTCATTTCCTATTAATAATAATTTACGAAAATGAAAAGGTAATTAATGAATCCATACTTTAATAAACCATTATCTAGAAAATTCTATATATTAGATAGAAAAGGTGATCCATTTTTTATTAAAAATGTTACTATAACAGTTTATCATCAAAAAAATTTATAAACATAATGCATTCATTGATAAATATAATTTATTTTATAATCATGAAGTTACGAACTACATAATTCATGATATATACTAGAAAAAAGTAAATTTTATGAATGGTAAACAAGAAATTTTGGTGTACTTAGTTCTAGTGAATAATGTGAGGTGAAATTTTGTTCCATCAATTTCCCATAGTCTTTCTAATTAATAGAAAATTAAATTTCATAATAATTTAAATGATGTAAAGGTCTAATAAGAAAATTAATATTATATAGTGAATATTGTATTTATTAATGGAATAATGATAAATGTTATAAAATCACGTGACTCTCATGTTTCAGTTAATGGTTTTATACCAGTCAGAATACATTATATATTACAAAAATATTTTTGATTTAAAATATTAAATTTATTATCATTTTGAAATCATATCTACCTATTTTTTATAAAATAATTTATATTTAATAAAATAAAAATGAAATTAATATCAATGTATACAAAATAGAAACAATATTTCAAATAACAATATTTTTGATTTTATAGTTTAATTTATGGAAACCTTTTGAGAAAAATTTGATTAATGTACTAATAAATTTAAAAATGGAAAAAACTATTAAACATTATAGAAAGATATTTAAATTAAATATAAAAAATAATTATAGAAAAAATGGTATTTTTTATATATTAATATCATTAGAAATGTATTTAAACCAAATATTGATTACATATTGGAGTATTTTTCACTATATGTAAAAATATTGTTTTTAAGGTTTTATCAGAGGTTAATTAATATTAGGAAGTACTTTTGTCACAATATGTCTAATAGATATGGAAATAAATTATTGTATATTTTTTTAATAATAGTTTAGAGGTTGTTCGGTATGAATATATTCATATGTACATTATAATTGAGAATTTTTATGTTAATGGTTTTGAAATATGATTTTCTTTTATTTCCAATATATATATGTCCTTTTTGGTACCAATTTATAATACCATATGTATTTATATTTTAGAGTATTTTCTATAAATATTATTTCTATTTAAGATAATGTTACCTTCTTGATGAATTTGTTCCCCATTGGTCTACTTATATAATAATTTTTGTGATGAAAAATGATTGATTGATAACATATTTATTGGTATTGTGGGGATTGAGTTATACATGCTTCACCTCTCGATGGAAATGTTTTCCCCGTCCATGCCCTTGGTGGCCACGACCACCACCACTACTCCTCCCCCATCATAGGTGGAAGGGAATAACCTTATAACAATGGTTCTCCCTATATTATTCGTGTTCACTAATCTTGAATGATTCTATCATATCCTCAAAATTGTGATTTTCCCTAATGTCTATGATCTTCGAGATATATCTTCTCAGCTCCATCTTTCAACCTCCAAATTTTAAGATGCTTATAATCTCCAAAACCAGACCTTGGATGATTTTTTAGTTCGAACAACCCATCATTAAATACCTTCGATTAGTTTGATTTTTCCATTTTGGGATTCAGGATGTAAAGAATTGGAAATTCCATGGAATTTTTTTTTCATAAAAACATGGGATATTTAGGAGTCTGTGAAAATTTTTGTCACTTGATTCCAAGGCATGGTGTGCCTAGAATAAATTTTTGATGTTTTGTTCGGGTACATTCAATAAATGTGTGAGAGGGATTTTATAACTTTTGAACCGGTTCTTGGAATTGAAATCTGAGGTCACTGTTGATCTCACAGTGCTATTATTCACTTAAGAGGACATTCACCTCGACGATAGTCAGTCGAGAATGAAATTTAGTTTTTGTGTTTTTAATAATGTTAAATAAAAATAAAGTGTTAGCTTATTTTTATTTGTGGTGGTTAAAATATCCAAGATGAAGTTAGGGGTGGATTCCACCACACCATAAACTCACATGATAGGCTTTGGTGGTTGGTCCCACCCGATGTTTAAACAACTCTTGTCAAATAATGAGGTGGGGACCACCTGAGTATGAAACCATTTAACTCCCCATTTATTGAGCTACTAACAATTAAACCTCTTGAACTCCCTTAATTAATTTGTACCTACACAGAAAAATTAATTATGTGCATCCCCCCTTTAAATTAACTCTCCAATGGAATTCATTCCGACCATTAAAATAATAGAATAATCAATTATTTCATTTTGGTTGGAAACTTTATTTTGGTGGAACGGAGGATGGGGAGAGCTAGGGAGAACCATCCTCCCAACAATGAATGTGAAGAATGCCGGCGATGCTTCTTCCTCAGTCTTCTAACCCGGACACTTTTTGAAACACAAGCATGAATTTGGGCGTGTGTGGCGATCACAGTGAACCACGAATCAACGTTCGATTTCCGAAACATCATCAATGAACAAAAATATGAAGTAAGGGTATTTGAGTTGATTTTTGTTCCTGTTATACGTCGTTCAATTTATGGAATGTGAATTTCCAATTGTTAACACCATAAAAAGGAGTGATTGGACCACACAAACACAGCCCAACCCTCCCCCTTAATTTTTTCTCACATGTTGACGATGGTGGTGGCCCAATGGTGTCGACAGAAGAGTGAACCGCGGTAAAGCAAGGGAGGCCAGTGACGGGCCGGCCGTGAAGAAACCGATAGCGCAAGCCCGCCGGGTCGCCGAAAGGGTGTGACACTCCCCTGCCGTGCGGAAGAGAGTGTGTGGCGCCAGCGCGGTGCATGGAGGATAAGGGGGCCACGGTCAGGGTGGGCCACAATGGAGGAACGAGAGTGGTCGTCGATGGGCAGACCACTGGTGGTGTGGAGCGGCTTGCTGCTCGGCCAGCCGGGAGAAGCGTGGCCCCACTAGAAGCAACATGAGCACAACCAGCGCCACTTGCCGCTGATTTGGTTTAACCTGGATGATACAACCATTCGGGTTCTAGGGGGCGCACACCTCCCCCTGGACATGGCTAATGCGGGCCCTGCAGGGCGCCGCCAGCTTGGCACGTAGGCTGCCTGCAGGCCGTGCTAGCCACCAGCTAGGCCACACGGGCTGCCGGGCCACCCCTTCAGGCCAGGCCACCCTCGAGCAAGGACACCCTCTTGGGCTGGGTCGACCTCATGGACCAGGTCAGACCCGCGGACCGGGTCAAACCCGTGGACCGGGTCAGACCTGCAGATCAGTTCAGACCTCAGTCTGAACCCATTTTGATCCGAATACACCTTTTCACCCATAACATAGGCTATGGGTGTCCGATCGACAAAATGTCTATGGAGAAGGAATGATTGGAGAGAGAAATTTATTTTGGAACACCCCACATGAGGTTTGGATATAGTTGCGGTATGGTTGGGTAGGTTTGAACCTAAAATCCAACAGAGCCCCCAGGACGGAATTGCCAACAACTCATAGACCGTGCATCCAATTGACGTGACCTCTGTTGCGTTGAGACCCCTATGATGAGGAGGTCCATTGTGATAATTCTACTTCAGAGTTTATGAATGTTGGAGTATTTACCAGTATCTCGTGTAGAGGATCCTTTCGGAGACGAGCGAGCGGATGTATGGAGACATAATAGCTGGATGATACCTAACTTCTGCTGACCTTTAGACTTGGAGTGTTTTGACTAGCCCAGAGGGGAGTGCCTCTATGTGATGCGGTAGACCAATAGTGGGAAGAGCCTCTATGTGACGCGGCAGACCCACGGTACTCGATAGAAGGAGTCTCTCAGTAGGCTATGAGGGGAGCACCTCTATGTGATGTAGTAGACCCACAGTGGGGAGCACCTCTGTGTGATGCAACAGTCCCACGATACTCGACAGGAGGAGTACCACAAAAGTCTAGGATAGTGGGAAGTGCCTCTGTGTGACGCAACAGGCCCACAGTACTATATATAGGAAGAGTACACTAACAGCTGTGGTTTTGATAGTTTGATTGGGAGTGTTACTTGTTACCACCCCTAGAATAAAATCATGATTTGAGATGAGTCAGTGGCTTTTGTGTTTCCCTCAAGATTAAGATGGGTTACTAGATTACATAGTTATGTGTAGGCATATACCTATGTAATGGTTATCTGTTAGTGACATACTTAGTGGATTATCCTTGTTCAATTTTGGGAGACCTTGAGGGTCTCAGGGTCCCTACTGAGTATCGTTATACACACCCCTGCACGGGCTATGCCCGCACCTCATTATGTTGGTGGTAGAGGACGGACATCACTGACTGAGGCAGAGAGTAGCAGGACTGGATGGTACCTAGAGGTGGACCACTCAGCGTGATGGTACTTGGAGTGGAAGGACGAACATGGAGTACTGATGAGGCCATCTGTACCTACCCTTTAGGTAGAATCACCGGAGGAAGACCCAGTAGATGCTTTAATTCTTCTTTCAGTTTTACTTTTACTTTTCTGTTTCCTTGTACTTTACTATTGGGAATGTATTTCCGGACGCCTTTACTTTCAGAACTCTCTTTTGTATACATTTTTACATGATTCATTACTTATAGTTTTTTACTCTGATGTGTTTTTTATAGATATAAAGGCAATGCCTTCCCAATTTATGGATTTATGCCTTTGGTGCTAGTCGCCAGCCCCTGGAATATGGAAGGCAGGTTTGGGGTAGTCACGATACGGGCCCTGGGGGACGGGTCATGGCAAAGGTATGAGAGACAATGGGTTTCTTCAATAAGTGGCATATCATGAATCATTTAAAATTATCAGTACACAAGATAATTGGGTGGTTTGGGGATCCTTGATCCTCTGATAGCTTTAACATCCATTAGTTAATATGGTATTTTGATCACTATATTAATAGAGACATTATAACCATGGATCATTGGGTAAGAATCCCCAATCTCCCTTTCCCCTATCTAATCCACTATCTTATCTACATTCATGGGAAATTGGTTGGTTTATATCCTTGTTCGGACTGAAGAATCTTTGTCCTCTGTAACATAATTTCTCCACATATCTGTGTTGAATTCCAATTGTACAAGCCTCTGGTTGAATGGATTTGGATATTGGTTAGAGAAGAGTTTCATTAGAATAAACGTATTGAGTTTGTGTAGTGGATGCACTACTTTAAGAAATTATTGTATAATGGGCATAGCTCTTCTTCCATCTAGAAAGGAATGAGGGATCTACAAGGGTTGAGTTCTAGGGTTGGGGCACAACCCTGGGGTAGGATAGAATAGTCATCAAGGTTGATGATTTTTATGGTGGAAAATTGTTCATGGATATATGCACTTCCTATCTTGTTTCTAGGCACCTATGTTGTGAAGTCCTAGATCCTCATAAGCAATATCAGAAATCTACAGTTAACCCAACAGTTAATTACATTTTCCACCAATTGAAATGAAATTTGGGTGTGGCATGATCGTTTGAGGATGTTGATGCAGCTCTATATGATAGTGTGGTGTGAACTTTTGAGCAAGATGGCATCAGAGATCATTTGGGGCTGGACGAGGAAGGGGTTGTGTAGGAAGAGTGGGAGGTCCACCTGGATGGTAATCATGTATTGTAGATGGTTCCTCCAACTCCAACCAATGATGCTACAATGACTGAGGCTATATATGAGGACCATGAAATTGGTGAGGATTCAAAACATATAGTACTAGAGAAATACTTAGTACAATTCCATTTTATGGGTCGAGGCTTCGAACATATAAGAGTATGAGACAATTCAAGGAAGGTCATGCTGGCTAGAATTTCTTATACAGAAAAGGTTAAATATGGGGGATCGAATTGGACTCCACAAAACTGGTTTGTAGTGTAAGGAGAATTGGACTACTATGATAGAGAGAGATTAATATGGTGGATCATGGATGGGACCCCTTGGTAGATGTGGAATCTTCTCAAGAGGAAATGGACAAGGCTTTGGCCTCTACTGAGTCCACAGAATCGGTAATTGTAGATGACAATATTTGATCCTCTTCATAAAAGGGAAAGAACACGGTTATGGATTCTGAAAGCTTCATTATGAACAACAGGAGGGTGAGAAATATGATGTATTACTCCTACCTTCTTATTCATAAAATAATTATATCTAAAAACATGGATAATGTGCCCTTGAATGCTCCAATTTTTGGAGGCATCACCCCCTCGAACAACATGCATGATTTGGCCGACACCACCAATGATATAGGGTCTGCAAGATTCCATGCTATTGAACCTGTCATTGCCACTCATGAAAAGGTGATGATTGATTCTGGGATGTAGCATGAGACATTCTCCAATTGGGACCCTCTATGACAGTTATACTTAGTGATGGAACACATGGACATACTAATGCACTCACATGCTAAAATGGTATAAGAATCTCTAAATATTTAGGAGCTGATGAAGCTAAGATCGCTTCATGTGACCACAATAAAGGGGAAATTCTTGTTGACTAATAAGAAGTTCTGAATTCTTCTTAAAGACATCATCATAGGGATGATTAAAAAGGAGGAATAAAAGAAATATTTGGACATCATTGAACATCTGTATGAATGCATGTTAAAGGACTTCTATGACTCTTAGTTAAATTATATTCCCCAGATATTGTTTAGGGATATTATGTCCAACCAATTCAAACTATTCATTAACATATTAGTTGTCTCATTTGATGGTTAAACTGGTAAGTGGTGAGGGTTATCCCTTTTCCCTTAATCATTTTTTAAAATAAAATGAATTATGTTTTATGTATGTGGATCATGATCTATTCCATTGATTAATAACATATGTGAGGATTTAGACTACTAATATCTGGTTCATTAAATTTTGAATTTACTATTCTTCATTTTAATGATCTGATATAATTAATTATCAAAAGATATATTTTTATTACATGTCTTCATTATCTATTAACCATTGGATACATGGGATACATTAATGATTTTTGGGTCCTCCAAATGTTACTTGATTCTCATGAATTATGGCCCTCCAATAGAAGAAACCATTGGTTGGTACTCCTTACCAAACCCTTGTATATACATAGTGATCATGATGAGGATGAATATTTTATAAATGTTAATGGATTATTAATATTTTTTATATTTATAAATATTTAAAACATTACTAATTTAATAGTATGAATTATAATTTAATAATTATTTTTATTTTCATCAAATCTACTTATAGATTTGAATTTTTTTCTTCTTTGTATATCGTATCATTATATCCCAAATGCCTACATATTCGATCCCTTAATGTCATATATGGGTATTTCAATACAATTTATAATTTTTTTAACTATTAGAACATAATTTTTCTTATATGAATTTCCCATATATATTGTATTCTATTTTAATATTTTATTTTATAAAAAAAAAATTATAATGATTGTTTTATGACCATGAACATCAGTTAAATGTTACCTATATTGTTTTATAAATAAATACGTACAATAATAATGGCATAATGTAATAAAAAAAGAATAAATTTGAAAAAAGAATTTGCAAGTAATGGGTAAGCAATAAATAAATTTATAGAAAAAATACCATAAAATCTCACTTTAATCCCAATTATATATTCAACATTATACAACTCTATGAAAATGTGTAAAAAACTAATACAATTGTTGATGACCCAATAATATATCTTGATATAACATTCTATATACTAGTGAACCTTTAAATCATTATAAATGAATTTAATCCCTCATGTTTAGTCTAACTCCAAATATTCATTCAACAAGTATGTTTCAACTCTAAATGAATGTCCATATAAATGATTTATATCATAAACTTGAGGAGAATTACTAGAACTAAAAATGTATATAAATTAAATTATGACAATTCGATACTTTATTTATCAATACCCCACCCTATTATTTCTATATATAAAAGAAAACCATTCATATCAAGAGTTGATATAGTATTAACAGGTTTCTAGAAGATCCACTATCTGATAGACTATACAATATTTATATTATCATCATGATAGATTACCACGTGATGTTATCTCATCTAATATATGACTACTACACCATCCCTGTAATAGTATTTTCAAATAAAATTGAAATAAATATTAGTTTTTGAAATGGAAATTATATGTTATGGGTATTGAATATCACCTCATTGTCTATAGTCAATTGTGTCTAGAGTAATGTTGAGAAAATTAAACAAAGATGATGCCCTGTATTTTAGTTCATCCAATCTAAAAAAAGATAACACCATATTAAATTAATGAAAATAGATATAAATATTTATATCTGAGAAAATGTTTTTCCTTTAAAATTATTTTGTTTCACAAAAAAAACTGGTTTATGTGCAATAAATTTTATAATTCTAAGAATCATTGTATTTTAGAGATTTTACAATTCATCTATGTGGAATACCATAGATCATTTAACTATATCTCCTTTTAATGTTATGAACATGTTATAATAATTATTTTTGGAATAAAATCATTCCAACAAATTGATATACTATCTTTATGTCAAAAAAAGACACGTCAGGTCCATCTATTTCATTGGATGATAATTTCCAATTAAAATAATCACTGAAGACTTTTTTATCACCTTATACAACATCTAAATACCTTACAACTAATGATATTGTGTTTTTTTGAAACACATCTATAATTAATGAAACAAATGTAATAAAATACATAATATAAGAATCCTAAATACGACTTTATAAAAAAGTGGGTTCCCTTACTAGTAATTTATTTACAATTTAAGGCTCCTCTAAGACATAATATATTTTAGCATCATCACTATATGTTAAATAAAAATATCCATAAATTTATGGATTATGGAATTGAGACTTATATAACCATTAATCATTTTATAAATTAGTGATCTATACTTGATTCTCATGAATTATACCAAAATGTATAGAACTATATATATTTGTATATAATTTAATGTTTTAATGAATCCATTACTTCAAGAATCCCATGAATATTTTTCTTCATCATAAATTATAGAATCATAAATTTCTATCACATCTAATTGAACCTTATTTTTCTATTTGTGTCCTAGATAAATTTTTTCCTTCATTATTTATATACTTTTTGATTTAAATCAATTGAAATTTGATTTTAAACATGATATTATTTTAAATTACATTAAAAAATTTGAAATTAATTTACCCATACATTTAAAATAATACAATAATTTTGTATGAAACCAATTGTTAAAGAATCAATGCCACCATATTTTTTAAGTGATGAGTGTGAGTATGATCATTGTGGATTTTAACCTAATCATATTCAGGGAGATGCTTCTTATTTTCCATGTGTAACCATGATTCTAGAAGAGCATCCACATCGTTTAAAAATTTACCCATAATTAACAAGAAACACATGAGATTATTCACATTTGTAAACATAAAATTCTATATAAATTTTGAATGTATTTAATATATATGAAATATCTCTCTTTAACATTTGCAAAAATAAATCATTCATGAAATGGAGTTAAAAGATGTTTAAAAGACAATGCTTACCTTGTACCAAAAAATTTATCCTTGTTCTGTGATTTCATTTATTTTCTATTAGAAAATTACTATACAAGAATAAATAACTTTTTTGAATTGGGATCCCCTTGTATGAGTCCCTTGATTAACTTAATGAAACATAAATATATCCTTTTTAGGTAATATTGGACAATAGAGATAAAGAACATAAAATTAAGAGATAAAAACAGTTTTTATGAATAAGAACCAATAAATTGTATCCATAATTAATCAATTAAAGTAATTTTTTTTTCTAAACCTTAAAAATGAAATTCAACCATATAATGTAAAATTTTAGGTCATCCTAGTTTTCATGGATGTGTAAAACCACGATGAAAATTTGTCTTCTCTAAACAAATCCATGATTTAAATTTAATGTAATATATTGGATAAGAGATAATGTAATCTCATTAAACACCATTTATAAAATTCTATATACATTATTTCACAAATTAATTAGCCTATATTTTTAAAATTCTTATTTTTGAATTTATTTTCAAATAAGATATACGGGTTTGGTAGTCATGGATCATGTTAGTTGATATAATATAAAGAAATTAAAATCATCATTGACAAGGATATTTTTTAAATATTATGTATCTAAATATATAAACAAAAGGAAACCCACTATTACGAATGATATATTTAATCCTCGACCATCAATATAATTTCTATTTTAATAATATAAATAAATTTTATAAATTTATTTAATATATTTAACATAAATATCCTTTAGAATGTTATAGTAAAACTACTCATGTACATTGTTAAGAAAAATCATATCCATAACTTTATCCCTTCATAGAGATTGAGAGAAACATTTCACAATTATAGATCCAATGACATGAATATCCTTTCTAGAATATCCACCTTTAAGAAATATTTATCTTGTCATATATTCTAGACAACTTCTAACAAGGATGGAAATATATTATTTTTCCATTACCATCCATGATAAATAAAAACATTTACTATTAAGGATGAAATGCATATTTTAGGGTAATATTAATCATTTATTCCATTATAAATATTTCTATATTGAATTTCATTTAATGATTTAACTAAAAAGAATTTAAAGGACATTAATATCCCACTCTGAATGAAATTCCAAATGTAGCTCTCACAGTCTTATAATAATGAATCAAATAAAAATTTTATTATTAGAATTCTTAAAGATAATATAAATAGAAACGTTATGTATTATTTTGTATATTTGTAGATCAGTATTTATTTATATGTTTGTACTAATAATATGTTTATGATCAAAAGGATAAACCTCATTGGAAATCATTAATGTTGTTTACCAGGTATATGTATTTGTCTCAAGAATTATGAAAATATGTTGAAGAAAATATATTTTTTATCATATATTCATTGAAATTTTAGATGTTTATTTTTCCATGAATGTTGATATATGAATATCAATTACTACGTATGAATTCATTGTATATAGTTTTAAAATATCAATAACGTTTAAAATAGGAATGTTACATGATTATCCACCAATGATTATTAAAAAGATTATTTTAATTAATCCATGTAATGAACCATCTAGAAAGTACATGTTATATTACCACGTCAAATCCACTATGAGATAAAAAAGGGGCTCTTGATATCCACATGATAGGGAATTGATATTTAGCAGTATAAAACACACATTTCTGAATTGTTTCATAATTATATGAGATTAAATCAATATAATATCATGTATTGAAAATTCAACATGACATAACCATATATTATAGGTTCATGAAAAACAAATAAACAGATAGAAAAAAATATATGAGACAACTGAGTACCATGAAATAATTTAATATTTCAAAAAAATTACATTAAAATAGCATTCCATACATAAGAAAAACATAATTAAAGAGCATAAAAATAATGTTAGTATAGAAAAAAATGGTTGTACTAACTGATAAACCACCAAAACAAAATAAAAAATAATACAACAGATTATAAGAAAAGAATTTTTATGTAACTGATGGTTCTATCTAAATCCTAGATCACCCCTCTCTCAATAATTCAATTTATTTCATGACCAAAACATGACATAAACCCTCTATGGATCGTGAAATATGCACAGACATGTAAACTATTGTTTATGGTAAGTGTGATATCATTGGACCTATAGAATCATGCCAATAATCTTGTGAATTTTTATTGATAAAATATTTCATTAATGACCATTTGAGTAAAAATAATGAAACATATTTATTTAATTTTAATAAATTAGTGATGAAATCATTCAATAACTATAATTTTTAATTAATTAAGACTTCCACTATAAAACCAAGCATAGTTAAACCACAGATGGATTATTCTTAGGAACCATGAATTTATGAAAACTAAATCACATGAACTTTTTAAAAAATTTAAAAGGCACATATAGATTTAATTCCTAATGAATATGACACACTTATATTTAAATCAACATTCAAAAGGAATATTTGAAACAATTATTAGAAATGAGACCAACCGTAAATTAATAATTCATAATAAAATCACTCACCACAAAATAAAAGAATTATATAATAAAAATTAAGTTATATTATTCTATAGGAATTATATATATTATGATACAATATTCATGGTATAATAATCCACTAAAATAACTACCATAATGATAACCATATCTATATCACTAACATTATTTATATAGTGAGATGAGTATGAAAACACTATCATAACATGAACTAAGAGTTTTCCTTTATTACAAAAATAATATTTCTCATTACATACCCACACAAGACACACTCTACGTGATCCTCAAGTTCATAAGAAGGATAAATTTGTTGAAACTACTGAATGCATGTGATAAATAGTGTAGCTAGATTAAAGGTATCCCAACTAAGAACCCACCATACCATGAAAAAAATATTGAGATGAGACTGAAATCAAGATAATTATGATTTAATTTTAATTAATGCCTCGCACCCCTAATTTTCCACATATATATAAAACAACCCCCTTTCCACATCAGAAATTGATTACAAAAATAAACATCCTATAACGGGTGGAAAATAAAATTGTAAATCAATGAATTTCCCACATCATCATATATCATTTAAAATGAATATACATTCTCTTATAGTATTATTAACTCATGATTCCATGTCATTTCCATTTATTTGAAATTTCATTATTTTGAAAAATTTTAAATTCATTAGAGAAAAAAACCATATTAAATTTAATATCATTCATTGAAAACATAGAAACAATATTTAATAATCCCCAATGAGGCTCGAGGAATATATTTAACCTCATAAGTGTATAAATAATTCACTTAGGTAATTCTAAATGAGTTTTTGAATAAAAAAACATCTATTTCAAGTATATATTTGAAATTAATAAAGAAACTATTAATGATAAACTATGAAATATAGTAAAATATTATATAAAACCATAAATGGTATCAAAAATATCCAGAAAATAGTTAAAAATTAATTTATAAATATCATTGATCATTATGAATTTTAAATAAAGAAATCACATTGAATCAACTAACTCAAACAGTTATAGGGAAAGCTGTAGCATGTTGCTTCTCATGATAAGTTCCAACCAATGAATAAAACTCCCTCTATATACGTGTGAACAAATTCCATTACCTCTACAAAATATAAACCCAATACCTAGGTTGAACATTGATATGTGGATTTACAAGAAGTAAATACATAGTTGAAATGGAATATATTAGGAACGAGAAAATACCTGAAGTAAATGTGGGAAATATTTACCAGAACCCACTTAAAATCCAATGATATACGATAAAAAAATTACTAGAAGAAATGAGGTTATATATATAGTTCTCCCACTAGATGGTCAAATTAGTGATAATGGAGTATTAGTAGGTGGACTAAAAATATAAGTTGATATATTGGAAATTTTACTTTTATATGAAATCTGAAAGACCATAGAGTATTGTTGAAATGTTTTCCAAACCATTAGAGAAACATGAAGGATTTGTAAATTAAAAAACACCCCCCACATGGTTTGCGAATAACTATAATTTATATCAATGAACTAACCATGTGGTTTACCCCCATGAAACTAAATAGGAAAATTATATGAAGAACATTTCATGGTTTAAGTTATAGTGAACCAACGTTGAAAAATCGAACTGTCAAAATTGATGCATGGAATGAATGACCACCACATTATTTATAAAAATCATTCAAAAATCATGAAATACCCAAAAAATTATAATATTTAAATAAATCCATAGAAACAAAATGAACGTAATTTTTTTTCAAAAATAATAATAATATTTTAGACATAATTGACATTGGGGTGTATGAATTCATCCCACCATGTAAAATTATTCCCTAAAAAGTGCATTGTTAGAAATAGAGAAAAATTTTGAACTAAAAACAAAACACCATTACCCAATGGAGTGTGGGATGAGAGATATACCCAACATAGTATTATAATAAAGAAATAACTAGATGCCCTCAATCTTTAAAAAATTAAAACATAAAATTGGTAAACAACAAACATATCTCCAAGCACACACCGAGCCAAAACTATATTAATTGACTGACTAGATAAATAGAAAACCGTTATGGTCCTCCCAATATTTATAATTCATTAAAATTATGAGCGGAAGTTGAAAAACTTATATAAAGAGACCGATAAGCCTGAGAACTATCACCATCATGAAAAAATAATGAATTGATAGTCTTCACTGACCATAAGTGTCAACCCAAAAGATAAATATCAACTCGACAAAGACAAATAAAATGATAAAAAACATATAAATGCCTAATAAAGTATGTTATTGAAACCATCAACGAATCCAAAAATACATATCTTTCAAATATAATAATATGAAAATAACCCCATCCTTGCTTATAAATGGGAAAAATGGGTTTTACGTTAAATTAATGACAAGAAAAATGGATAATCAATAACCCCGCCCATTGAACTCCCTATCATGGGGAACAAAAAAAGATCAAATGATCAAGATCTAAAAGATAATTTAATGTTGTGTGCCTAAATTTTTATTTAACTATGTACACTCTGCTGGTATTTCTTATTCATTCCAATTAATAATATAATCTCATCAAAACTCAAATCACACAAAAACCTGAAGAACGATTATTCCTTGAACCAAGATTAATCATAAAAATCCAATTGTAAATATATTAAAAATAATTATCATTGAGGATAAAAAACAATAAATATCCTTCCATAATAATCATAATATCTTCAATCATATATAATCCAAAAAAGGAAATCCATAAATAGATAAACATTCATATCCATGTTACAAATAAGACATTGATGAAACTCTAAGGCCTGTGGAAGTGTAAAGAAATGAAATTTAAAAAAATTTAATCTGAATTTGCATTGAAACAAAAAATAAAATACAAAATTTTTATCAATATAACATGGTCATTATATTGTGAATGAATAATTAAAATCATTCAAAATAAATTGAACATACACCTCATTTGGATTAATTAGGAAACATGTTTATCTTGTTATTAGTGATTTTCAATTGAAGGAACTAAACCTAAAACCTAATGGATCATCCACATTAATTTGAGAATATTGATTTTTCTTCAACCTCTATAATAAGGGTTTTATAATAGATAATTTAAGTTTATTTGATGTAACTATTATTATGGGAGATTAAACTAACAATCCAAAATAATGGATAATGTGTCTTTCATATTCCTTTTGATTCCTCTCACTAGGACATGGGGGAGGGGGAGAGCAGAAAAAAATGATTAATTAATTATAACTCTCATTTATGTCATTGAAATTCATAAAAAATTTTTATAACATCCATAAAGTTTATATGGTAATTCATAAATTTATTCCTTCAAACATTAAAAAACAACTTAAATTCAAATTGAAAAAAACTAAAACTATCATGTTTATTTCACCAAAATTATTATAATAAATAATAAATGTTATATGATGATACTAAGATTCATTAACTAGATTTTTTATTCCTATAAATATTCAAAGAAAAAAAATATTTAATATTTAATAATCTCAAAAAAAATTTATTCATTAGATTAACTGAACAACATAAAAATATAATAAGTGAATAAATTTGATAGCTATTATTATAAGCTTAAATATAATGGAATTTATTTATATCATGTTTAATCGTATAATGTTAAAAATTACCCATCCATCACCTTGAGTCTCAATAGGTCCTAAATTCCAATACACAAGATTTGGAGAAACATCTAAATATGGTTTTGTAATGACTGTCTCGGCCCTTATAGGGTTTGTAGTTAGTGATCGTCATATAACCAGAGTGGGTTCTAACATCCCATTAACGACCCTATGTAGAAAAGGAATATACATTATATTGATAATATCTTAAGAATGCATACTGTGTAATATAATATATTTGTTACATTATATTTTATAAATCATGCGTGACACGCCATGTCTCCATATTTTCTTGCCTTATATATTCATGATATTACTTGGTAGACTAACATTTAATCACCCTGGTCATGTATTTAGTAATGGTGCTACCTCATTAGTTAACTTGGCCTGAAACACATCTTTATTTTGGATTAAATAAATCATATCTTGATTATTCAATAATTGCAACAAATCCAATAAAGCACCAAATAGAGGTTAACCCTCCAAGAAACAAATTACATTGACATCATGTTGCATAAAAATATATAATAATATGACATAAAATAAAAATTCTAATAATTTGATACACCAATACCTATCTTTATTGATAGGGGATATCAATGAATCCCAAAAAATGCTGTCTTCCAATTGGTGGGTCAGTGCTCATTATATCTTTTTATTTACAACACCATGTGAAAAATATAGGATAATAAGTATTAATTATTAAGATCCCTCTATAACAAGATATTCATACATCATATACTTATTTTCATTTTGATGTATGTATACTGTTTGAAATATTTTTAATATTAATGACATGGTATCTAAAGGTTATCATGATATCATTGAACAACAATAACATATTTTTATAAAAACTAATTTAAGGGAACTATTATGTTAGTAGTGGGTGTAGAGTTATTAAAACAATACTGGTAAGTATTCATGATGCATGACTATTTGAATACATGATTTGGTAACCAAAAAGTCCATTTAATGTTGGGAATATAGAACCAAATTCTATAAAACTCCCACGTGGACTAGTGCTACTGTACTAATAGTTGACCAAATAAATAAAAATGGTAAGATCATTCTTCAAATGAGTTATGGAAGAGTCACTAGCCCTTCCATGTTTTCCCAAATGGATACTATACTATCTAAAACTTCAGCTACATTTTTTAATCATTCCGTGAGAAAATATCACCAAGTATATCAATTGTTTATACCATAATAATCCAGAATTATTGTCTATAACCTAATATAAATTTAAATGTGACGAACCTAATAAAGGTATATGTTATAATATCATAGTTTCATAAAAATCCACAACCTACTTATTATTTTTAAATACAGCTTCCACTACCTTGAATGAGTTTTTTTGGTTCATTAATTAATTGAAACATAGTTATTATGTCATATTTATCATTATAAGTATATTTTTGTTCTAATTATAAATATTTTACATTATTACCTACATTTAAGATATATATACCCTTTATTCTTCCAAAAATACATTAGGATAGTTTTGGAAAAATACATTTTCGTTATTCTATATTGAATAGATAATTTCCCAATATAATGTTTATATCAGAAATATCATATCTAGTAAATATCATTCCATTTGTGATAAATCCATCACTAAAGCATTTGTGGTTCATTACGAAATTTTAATATACATATATGACTCAAAAATGTATTCTGTGGGATATTTATCTAATGTGTTATTTAGAAAAATTTATCTCTTCAATATTCAAACTAGTAAATTTTAATAACCATTCATCTTATGTACTCTTAACTTGGTCCAATTAACCCCAAAATATTTCTCGGTTGATATGAATACCAAAACCATGGTTTTTACATTATGTTAGTTATTTGAGAGTATTTTTTAAACCAGTATTGAATAACTGTAAGACTAATAATTGGTTTCCATATATTATTAATATATTTTACATGGAAAAAATGGTTCTCCCACTATCATTTTTAGACACATTGAATTTTTTCAATCCAAATAAATATTATATTACTCTAGTACCATTATAAATTTAAAAATTGATCTCTACAACATTCATTAAATGTTGAAATTCTATTGTTTCACTAAATATTTATTCTCATGTCTTATAGGAAAATTCCAAAAATTAATTATTAACATCCAATACTGAATATGACTATTATATAATGTTTCTATGAAATATATAATTGAACATGATTGAAGAATATTGAATTATATTAATCAATAATGTCTTATTTATTCCACAATTATAACATATAATAATTTTTTATCAATAATATCCACTACATTCATTACATTAATAGAATAAAACACCAAAATAATGACTTTATAATATAAAATGGTAACAATTTTCTTGAATACATATAATCTTATCAGTCATAGATTTTTACTATTTATTCCATAATTGTAATATTTTTTATACTTATTTAATATTATATCAGTGATGGAAAAAAAATATTAGACCCCCACAGTGGTTTTAATCATCGATGGAAATATGTGTCTATAAAACATTCCATTTCAATAATCTCACGTAGAAATTGTCACATCACAAATACTTATGCATCTCAATCCTTAATTTAGAAAAAAAATCAATCACTATCTAAAATATAAATTTGAACCCATTTGTAGAATCATAGTCTAGAACATTGATATTACATTCATATCATATTGATTTATATAATACCAAATTTGAATGATGGGTTAATAAAATTGATTCAATTTTTGTATTCATTGATGTAATTTTTCATTGAATTATCATTAACAAATTATTTTCATCTAAATACAAAGAGCGAGGAATAATATTTTTATTTAACAATATAATTGAAATTAAATCCAATATTCATTATTTTAGGAATATTTCTATAGGATTACACTATTATTTACATAGTATTTATCAAATTTATTAGATATTATTTTGAATGAATTAATGAATATCATCATTGATAATCATTTTACTAACATCATGAATACAATTTTAATAAGAAAATATTCATTTAAAATTATCCCTGATAAATTTTAATTTTCAATATATTTTTTAATGAATCATCATAGATACTAGTTTTCTTTAAAATATCATCGATTTTAATGTGAATATGGAAATTTGAGTATAGGGATCAATCCACCTTATATTTATTAATTAATAAATTATTTTTAAATATATTATATGGATCACATGCCTAATTAAACTCATATAATTGAACCACTCATATTAATTACATAACTATTATATACATTAGAAAACTAGAAGGAATCCTATGATGTATATGAGGTAACATGCAGATTGTCCATGGAATAGTACAAGACCCTAATTGAAATAATTGCAAAATATATATAGATTAACATTATTTCTATAGGGTACCCTCTCAAAATCTACATATGTAATTTTTTTTTAATAATTCCTAATGTTTTTAGAACCAATTAATTTAAAGATCATTCTAGGTATATCCCAAAAAAAAATTATTAATTTTACTTGAAAAAGTATATTCTCATTAGAATTGGGAATTTTTATATTATATTTCCGAGTCATTATATAATTATAAATATTAAAGAATTATAGAAAAAGTAGTTGATAATGAGGTACCATAAACAATATTCAATAAAAAAATGAAACAATTTCTCTTCAATTCCATTTGATACATTAGATAACTATTTTGGTAATTCTATCGAATTTTCTACAATAATTAAAAAACATCGAAATTAGATATTGTGCACATCTCACCACTGACATGGTAATCAACCATTCTCTACCACTTTGATAATTGATCAAACATATTGAATCATTTAATACCATAATGGGGAAAATATTAGGAGTAAAATTCATGGAACACATTCACAATCTATTACCAAAGATGTAAAATAGAGACATCACATACAATTATGGATTAGCATCAAGTGGAATCCTATGAATACTTCTACATAAATATATGCAATTTTACTATCCATAGACATTTATCACGATATGAGAATAACATTTCCTAATGTATAATGATTTTAATATTTACATTAATGAACATAGAGATTGTTACATTGATGACACACAAACCGTTTTTATTTTCTTCTTATCATTCATATAGTTACAATTTGAAAAAAGATTATTCATTAATATGTTCCTATCTTTTTAATGAAGCATATATGAAAGTAAATAAATTATTTTTCTCCTTCTTTTTCATTTTATAAAATCCTAATGAAAACTAGAGTAATTGGATGATAAGGATATTATATTTGGATGCATGTAATTACTTTTATGTATCCTTAAATTTACATGTGTTGATTATAATCATCATCTCATTCATTTCTTATTTCAATTTCCCCAAAAAAATTCATGGAGATGATACCACATGTGAATTAATAAATGTCTTATTATTTTTCCACAAATCATTAAATAGTGACGATAAGGTTATAACATAAACTTCAAATATTTCATCCTTGAGTCTTAAGTAATCTTCCATTTCACCATCACATCCTTTGAGGCTCAACATGTAGCAAGGTCCCCAACAAATAAAATTTCCTTTCACATCACATTAGTTTTTCATGCTCATGTACTATGAAAGAAAATTAACAATAGTTATGACATGTAGTCTTTCCAATATAGATTTTAGTGAATTTTTGGTATCACTACCTAATATTCTAGAATATACTATATAATATTATTGTTAAATTTATTATGAATATTAGTTATTATAATTTATAGAATATTTTATCTTAAATGTATCAATTTATTTTATCTAGTTCTTGGGTCCCAATAATAATATATTTTGAATAATAAATGTTTTTTAGTATTCTAGAAAAAATAATCCATAAAATGAATCATTATAGTCAATGATATGGATATTCCATACATCAATGAGTCTCATTTTTGGAAATTCAGTGGAAACCCATATCAAATCCTAAATCCTTCATTTGTTGAGTGGAGTCTTATATCATACAAAGGATAAAATTGACTTTCATTTCACATGACTATGATATTTCAATAAAATATCTATGGATTCTTAATTTCATCAAAATTTTGTTAAGATGACCCTATACTATAATTATAGATCTCCAGTAGTAATAATCACTATCAAATAGGGTTGTTTAATGGATTATTTAATCGATTTTGTTAAAAATTAATTAATGGATGGTGATATATGAAAATATGTCATTGATGATTTATTTATTTATTTTTTGAGTGTAATCAATTATATGTTTTCACTTTATTTTCATATGTGACAAAAATAAAATTTTATGAATGATAAAAATGGATAATTATTCAATGCAGTTGTCCATTTTTTAACAAATTCAAATTTTTTTAATTTTGACCTTGCATAATAACTACAAACACATAAAGTAATAATTCATGAACAAATTAATCTAATGGACGTGAACATGATAGGACATTAATGGTTTATCATTTTAGTGATTAATGAGTCTACGTAGACACTAGGAATAAAACCCTTATGTTAGATTGCATGCTACTTCAGTTTATGTGTGCATGCATCTAACGTATCAATGTACCATCCGATGTCTCATATTGTCTCATTTTGAACTACATACCATATTAATATCAAAATTATAAAACAATACTAAAAAATAATAGATTTGTTTTATTTAATTCAAAATAGATATAAATAATTTTTATACATGTACACATGATCCAGTACATATAATGACACATGAGGAAATACACATATCACCATTTATTTAGTTATTATTACAAAGAAACCCAATATAATAACTAAATAAATAAAACTATAAAATAATGTATCAGTTGAAGACTCATTATTAGTTGGTAAAAATTAATCATGAATAAGTAAATTAAACATGAGATTAATTTGTCTTGGGGGAATATTGTATGAATTAAAATAAAACAATGTAAATTGTAATTCACATAACACTTGTAGCATGTTAACAAAAAATATTTAATTAAAGTCCACTTTTTATTGAATATATCATAATATTTTATTGTTATATAGGACTCCCAGGTATTTATTTATCCCCTAAAATGGGGTTTGAGTCATGTTGAAGTACATGGAAGAATGGACGAGTCAGTAAGAAGTTGTCTATGACATACAGGGGTTAGGTTGACCTTGTAGAGGTGTCGAGTTAGTGGAAGGTATAAACCCTGCACACATGTCAAGAGATAGTATCCCTTCATTTGTCACAAAAAAAATTTTTTAGATAATAAATACATTTTAAATAATGTTGTTTCTTTGGCCCTACAAGACACCTTTAATAGTGGGATTCCTTGTGTGGTAGGGGTGGTTGAGCATCCCCCATATTGACTATTAAAAATATATTTCATTATCTATTGGTCATTTCAAGATTATATACTAAAAAAATATATTTGTGAGTGATGTTTAATAATATTGTGAGGTGGTTTGGGATGAGGGTTGTCTAAAATATTAATTAATTGTTTTTGTAGGAATATCCATGCTACTTTTTAAAATAGTGTTCTTTTGAAAAAAAATTAATGTTGTCGGGTTATCATCCTAAATGATAACAACATATATATATATATAAATTATATTTTATATATTTCAACAAATATATATATGTGTGTGTGTGAATGTGTGTGACTGAATATATCAATGGAGTTTTTTAAAAATTCACAATGACTCTTACTTCCCCAACATAGTAGCTTAGCGGGAAAAATCCCATATTTGTAGTGTTTCAACCATTTCTTCGAATTTGAAATCACCATTAAATGGTATAATTATTTTTATTTTATGTTTATTAATGTTTTATATTATATATATTTTTATCAATACTAAGTGCTGGGACAACACACGATTCAACAGACTATGTTTCTTGGATAACTGTCTGAAAGATAATAAATATATTAAATTCCAATCACTAGTAGTTTTCCTAAAAAAGCGGAATGAAATATGAACATGGGCCTAGATTAAAAATATTAGGGATCCATTATGTTCAAAATGTGTGTTTTACCATAGGATAGTCATAATCTTTATCATTGTGGGCCTTTTCAGAATAATTAATCACATGCATAAAAAAATAATGTAAATAAAATATATATTTTTCATACATAGACACCGAGACTATCTCCCACATTAAATATGTTTTTATATATTTTTTTCACATGGTTACTTTTATAGTATAGAGATATATAACCCATGGGGGGAGACCATTCTTAGTGAATGATGAACAATCAAGATCACATTTTAGATCGTTGCTCCGATAGAGTTCATGGATTATTTAAATGATGAAAACATAGAACAATATATGAGCAAAAATTAATCAAAACTCCTAGAAGGAGGTTTTGGATTGTAATTTCTTACCGTTTTCATAACTGTAGATGAACATGGATGAATTCAATGAATATAATTGATACATGCATCATTATTAGAATTAAAATTATAGAATGGTTTATTTTTTCATTTTAATTATTCCATCTTCATACTATTTATTCGTCAAAAATGAATTGAGGCCAAACAAAAAGTTACTGACATTTTTTACAGAAATTTTTTTGCTTGTTTTCCCTATTTCTTCGCAAGCCCATCACGTGAATTAATTTTTCCATTTTTTCGACAAATACCAAGTATCTGATCGTTGAATAACCATTATTCATGGAAACAAAATATATAATGTGGGATCAGTTCATGATCGATGGTGTAGATGATGTATGATGATAGTGGTCAGTGATAAAGAGAGGAAAATATGGATTTATGGTTTCCATTCCTCCCAGGATTGATGTGTGGTGATGATATTTGTTGAAAATCTCATTTCCCAAGTATATTTAAATCTGAAATTCATCTGAGGATGACAGAAAGGCTCAACAAACCTATGATCTATTAGTTCAGGAAAGGAAAAAAATATGGCATCTTATGGGAAAACATTCAATGGATCTCTGTATATTCAGAAAATCATAGGCAACATGCGTTGTATTTCAGGATTACATTCACTATGGGACCCATTGATGTAACACTAGGGATCTGGCTGAACTTATGTATAACATGACATGAGACTCGATCACACATAGTATAACCCATCCATGATGGATTGTCTTGTTCATTGAAGTGTACATAGACATCAGAAAAAGATCATAGTTAGAGGCACACCGTGTACTCAGAAATGGATAATGCTATGTGTACATGGACACAACCACATGTAAATGGGTTGGTACATGGTCATGCAAAAGAAGGTGGACACATCTAGTAGAACCTGGGAAGGTTCTGGGTGATCCCTACACATTACGTTATCCTTTTACATTTCATATATCTTGATATTCACTTGTTCTGTGCTGATCATCCACATTACAAAATTGAGGATAGCTAGACACACCATTTACCCCTAATATACATAGTTTACACATTTATGAGTGATTATAGACCTTAAATTCATTTTTTTTACTATTAATGTTTTTGTGCATTTCCATGGTAAATTTTATCTATGCTACAATGTGTCATTAGATTCACATCATTGGTTTGTGATAACCAATTGATTTCCAATTATAAAAAGAGTTGTGGTGTCCATACGTGAGACTAGAGTGTGATACAGTATCACCCATTATACCCTAGATAGGGTTTCTAGAATCAGTTTGACTTCTAGGAGAAGGGAGTTGATCCTACATTTAGCTATTAGAATCAGTATGGTTTTTCATTTCATTGTCATAAGAACCCCTCTATAGTGGGTTTATTGAGATTAGGTTTGTGTCCACTAGTGGTTCTAGAAAACACACACTACATGAGTATAATGGTATTCATAGACTAGTGAGCATTATTGGATGAGGCCCATTGATATAGAAAACACCATAGAATTTCATCGAAGATATCATTTCATTTGGAGTGAATTCTCCCAGAACAATCATTGATTTGAGTAGAAATTAGTGGATGTCAGTTGTATATGATCACATGTTTTCATGGTGTCTATCTTGAGTATATATTGGTGTTTTTTATATATATTTAATTTTATATATTGTATTAACATTAATATACTTGGTTCATTATGATTACTATTTTCATGTTTTTGTACTAGGTATTGTTACACTCTCCATATCATGGGATTTTAATGCACGTATTTTGTCTTGTAAAGAGGTAGACTCTTTTGAATGTTTTCTATAAGGAAATGGAGTTGGTGGAAATAATACGGAGCTTTCTAGACCATGGTATTTTAATGAGATCATTCATTTGACCTATTTATCACCCTTTCATTAGTTATAAAACATTTTTTGGAATTTCTTGTATTTTACCCCTTTCTCACTTTCAATGCATTACTATTATACAATATTTTGGTCATAGTTGTATGCATTAAATGGTTTCAATTGATTTATATTTCATCATTTTTTGTGCTTGGATCTATGTGTATGTGCTCAAGTAGTTTAGGAAAGTTTGTATCACCCTGAAAATAGAAAGTTGGAACCTTATATTTGATAGCGTATAGGACACGCAAAACAAAGATGTTAAGGGAATATAATATTATAATAAATTGTTATATATTTACTTAATAATATTAAATCAATATATTATATATATTTCAATACAAGAAGCATCGAGCATGCATTTGTTACATGGAAGAGCGACCCTCTTCGATGGCATGTATTACATGCAAGTCTGAGTATTACCAAACAATAATATATTATTAAAATGATATTATTTAATATTATATTTCATAACCACTCCATTATGTCAAATATTAGGAATATTATTGCATAACATATGAAAAATTATTGATTATATAAATATAAAACTAATACAATAGTTATGAATTAACGAAATGGACAAATACAAACTAGTTAGATATAAAAGAAATAGTATTATTATTGTGTTTCCAAAGGTGTTATTTCATAATAAACAAAAATAAATATAATTTTTTTATTATTTATATAAAATATTTATCTTATATAATCAATAAAATCTTTTTGAAATTCAGACATCAGGATTGATAGGCAAAAGATAATAAAAAACTCTATTTTACATAAAATGACATGTATTTTCACAAAAGTAATTTGGCCACATTTTAATGTAGAACCGATTTTTTCATTTAATTATTTATAAAGTTAAATTATATTTTAGTATTTTATGTTTAATTATATAATATGTTTATATATTAATAAAATTTATTTCATTATATTCAATCTCACATTGAAATTTATTATACAATCATAGCGAACTGTGATATTTTTTTACTTTAAAACCATGCATTCTCGTCCCCCTATATGATTACATTTAATTTAATATTTTACTCTATAGTGATTGGAATTCAGAAAAATAGATTAAATATTTGGAATCAAAATATTTTATAATTTTAAGTAAGAACATTTTTGTTTTTTAACAAAATATTAATGGAATATAATTAAAATTAATTACAACAACTATAGTTATATTAATCTTAATAATGAACAAAACAATAATCTTAATGCCAAAAACGACCTATAAACATGTCCAATAGATAATGGATGGACATATTTCGACCCTATCCACCAATAGAAAAATTAGTTTCTATGATTGGGTCCACTAAAAACATGAAAAACATGTATTTAATTCCTATGTAAAAATATTAAAAGACTGCCACACCTCATCCACTATAAAAGTAACTCATTTCCTTCCACTTACTCACACATATAAAGACACATTGTCTCAACCAAGATCTTCCAAAATTGATTTACCATATTTCTAAACTATACCTTGAAGCCTTTTTTTGGAACAAATAAATCAAATGATGCATTTTTATACAATCTAAAAGTAGATTCTTGATTAAGAGGTATCATCATCTCTCAATCAATTTAATTTTATTTCCATTCTCCACTCCCACATCTCAACATATTATATTTTTTGTATAAAAAAGAATCCTTAATATAATAGTATTTTTTGCTAGGTTTAAGACCTAAACTCACACACGCCACCTTCTAATGGGAATCAAACATACTATTTCTATGTTTGGTAAACTATGCCTCACAAAACTATGATTGTTCATCTTTCAATTAACGCAACTACGATGGACACTGTATATAAATATTTTATATATTCTAATTATTATATGTTTAGTATTATTTAATTATTTCAAAAAACTTGTATTTATAATTTCTATTTTCTGTCAATATAAATACATTGTTTAACAAAGTGTGGACAATTACCCAGCAATGAGACGTGATTCATTCAGAGAATACATGAAATATATAATGTATGGTTTAAATTAAATAAATGTGATGTAAAAATATCTATAAAATATTATTGTCATAATTACCTTTTTTAATATAACTATATATATAAATATATCATTTTCCTTTTTACCCTTTCACACACTTAAAACATGATAATGTCATTCATGTAAGTGTGGACTATCATCTCCCAATATGATGTGATTCATTTTGCATCAAAATTATTCTATTTATAATTATATATAGTTAAAAAATACGGTATTTTTTATGTAATTATAATTCATTTTTGATTATGTTTTACATACCTTTTTTCCATTATGATCATTGAAATATGAGAACATTACTCATGTGTACAATCAGCCTATTGTCTCCCTGATCGTAACGTTGATTCATTTTTCCTAACCATATTTAATGATTAACTGTAAATGTATATATTATTTATAAATATGATTATTATTTCATGATTATTATATATATATTATATATATAATAATCCCTTGTGACCATTGTTGACCTACAACATTGTTTTTGACACTTAAATAGAATTTGGTCAAAACAACTGACATAAACATAATTGATTAAGAGAATTTATAAAACAATGTAACTATTGAAATAAAAATAATGATAAAAAATATTATTCTCAATCCAGTTGGAAATTCAAATAAGTTTATTATACCGGAATTTAATTGACATCCACCTGAAAGGAAAATAATAGTATAATATTATCATATCCCAGATTTCATTAGTGAGGTAAATGTCATGTTCACCTCATACATATATTTTGTGGTTTTTCTATTTCAATTTATTATATATAATATCATGGATTTATTTATATTCATTTTAATTAGGACTTAAATTTTCTATGATTCGTTCTAGAGGTTTATTATGTAACATGTATCAAGTGGTAGGAGAAACATTATAATGTTTATTGTTAATTTTACTTAACAATAACATTTACGATCATTCAATAGTTTATTCATTTATCGAAATTATATTACCATGGTTCAATAATACCTTTAATTTTCTCGTCCTCTGGAAATTAATTGAATTTGTCATGTATTATTACCATTTTATACTTTTTGATACTAAAAATGTTTTGGAAAATGTTTTTCTTAAAATACAACACTGTATCTCTCTTTAGTCGGATAAAATATTATCTACTAAAAATCATGTATTATTAAAATGATTTCAATATTTTTTTTAAAAATATTACGTAACTAAATTTTAACTATTTTTTCATTTACAAAATGTTTTAAAAGAAATCTACTTGTCCCTCTCTTAAAAAATAATTTCTCTAACCATTAAATATGAAAAAGAAATGTTATTTTACCTCATAAATCATGTACATACTTACCCACCATCATTTATTCGAAACCTAATTTTCATGATTAAATGGTTACATATTAAAGAAAATGTGTTCAAATATTTATTTCAAATAAAATGATTTTCAAAACTAATAATATTAACTGAAAAAATGTCTTAAAGGTTATTTTTATATTATTTGTATTCATAAATGATAGAAAAACTATATTTTATTCAAATATTGTATATTGTATGATATCATCATTAATAATATTCTAGATGGGTTTTATTGGGTTGTCCAAGTATATTATTATCATTCACTTCCGTAAAACTTGTAGTCATCTTGAAATATTCAATTTTTTAGATCATTTGACACTGATTTCACCAAAAGTACCAATATAATTTTTCATGGATATGATCATTTTATAAACCATATACCATTTTTAATATAGTGTTTGTTTTTATGAGATTTGATTATTTGGGGAAATATTGATACATTTGTATCTTCTATTTGATAGGGATATTGGACAAGGATCATTGTTAAATTGATTATTCAATATGTACGAAATGTTTTTGATTAGTATAACAGAGGAAGGGCCCAGTTATATATATTCACACATTACATCAGTAGTATCATTGGATGTTTCGTTTGGTTATAAAATTATATGGGGTTTTACCTGATATTTTGTAAACATTATAGTTAATGGCCTTGATGTAAAGTCACCATATACCTAAAAAACATGGAATCCGGAAATCTAGCATATATATCATATTACTATCTTTAAATATTAATCCAATAGATTTTATGTAAACATATCTATTGATACATGCCATTTTAAATAATTTAGTTGGCTTGTGTATCAGTTTCATATATTTCTATATTTATTTTTCCATATCTAGTCCTTTCGATGGAATGCGTTTAATGTTATTAAAATTTAATATTCTTTTTTCTCTTGAATTCATTTTTTTGATTACATGGAATGTGTGCTAAATTTTTTATAGTTCAAAATTTAATATTCTAATCGATTCACTATTACTTCCACTATATTTTCCCTTATTGAGAATTTGAGCTCACCCTTTTTATTTTCTCGTCCCCATGATTCCATGATGTGTACAATGAACCATATTCTTGAATTTACTACTTGTATTAAATATTTCCTCTATGTTATTTCTTTAGAAGGAATAAAAAATTATATTTTGTAATTAGTTAATTATTTTATTATGTATTTCTATAGTTTACAAATACTAAAAAACTCCCATTCGTTGATGATTTTATTCATTTTAATCATACCAATATAATTGATAAAATATATAGGATATGTTCTTTCTGGGGTTGGATTGCTATAGTTTGTATTAGATGAATTTTAGTATCAACCTTGGGAACTAGATTTAAGATGTAATTGGATAGAGAACATAATCCAATGATACAATTTTAATGTAGGTATAAAATTCCAATATAGTATTTTTTTTAGGAATATATTTTTTGGATATAACAATGAATATAACCATTTTTGGACACTACAACTGGATGTGGATCTTGCACCAATGTACCTTGGAATAATGACTATACCAGGGTGTTCAGATCCTAAATCAATGTGATCTTGTGCATGATAAGAAGACATAATACACATCTGGTTTTAATCTCCATGGGGATATACATAGGATATTTATCATTTTATTTATAATACATAATTTGGTATTTGGAAATGTAAGATGAAACCTAGGTAAAACATAATGTATTTTAGGTTAATGTTAACATGTCATGATTTAGAAACCCATCTAATGAGATTATGGATATATCATATATAGAGTAAGGATCTATGTGGAAATTAATGGATGATTTATTTATGTATTGAGGATATGTTGAAAACATTAGATAAAAGGTAAATTAGTGATTAAGAATATTTCAATTATTTCCATCATATTTGTTTTCAATTTTATATTAATTTGGTTTTATAAAATAACAACCTGTAAGCTAGGTGAAAACCAATCAAATCCAACAAGGCCACCTGTCTTAAACCCATGACCAAAAGAGAATATGGGATTCACAAAAACCATTGATCTATACAATATACTTGTTAATTATATTTTTTGAAAAAAATGGACAACAAAATGTTAATTATGAACCAATAGTGCCACTTTTTATGATTAGTGATTAAAAAATTAGACATATTGGTGTTAAAATATAGTTAAATAAATTTTTAGATATGTCACCCTTTTAGGGTATTAGGATCCATTAGAAATATATTTTTTGTGCTTCATTCATCAATAATAATTTTTAATGAATTTGAATATATATCGAAGCACAAAAATGTTTAAATATATTTCTATAGAAATATCTCAAGATATTATCTATAGTTAGAAAAATAATTTCCCAACACTATGAAAATTACTTCTAAATAAATTTTTTTCCAAATATAATAATTTTTTAATCAATTGACTTCAAAATCATAAATGATTTATGGAATTGATGCCCTCGACTTTTTATTGAACAGTTATTTTTTTCGGATTGATGACCTCATTCAATCCCTATTAATATTTATTTTTTTCCACCATGTACATATCTCTATATTCCAACAGTGTTATCCTACAAAGATACCTAGTTACATGAGAGTCCATGTTACCTTTTTACATTCCTATATATCTTTTAAATGGGATATTTTAAAAAACCCTCTCATGATTTGTAAATTTATCATAGGAATCATAAAAAAAATGTGACACCAATTTCATGTTGAAATTGATAATATGAAATTTACTTAGGGTGAGTAGAACGCCACTCAGTGAAATTCTAAATCAAGAACCTTATATTTGATAGCTTGTATAACACACGACACCAATAACGTAAGGGAATATAATATCATAATTATTTATAATATATTTAATATTTAAAATATATCAATTATATAATATATATTTCAATGCATGAAACCCCATTTTGGGTGTTTTATATGAAAGAGTCGCCTTCTTTGATGTCTGGTGTTGCACATAAGATAATATTTTACAGAAAAATAATATATTATTAAAATATTATTACATAATATAATATAATTTAACCTAGAAATTATGTTATTGGTTATGAATATTATCAAATAACATTGAAAATTCAAATTTTATATAAATATAAAAATAATATATTTTTTCCAATTAATGAGAATTAAAAAAAACGAATTGGTTTTAACAAGAAGTATCATTATTTTTATATTTCCAAAGATGTTTTATCTTAATAAACCTAATTAATTATAATTATATAATAATTTTAATAAAATATATATCTTTTTTATTCCATAAAATATATCTTATATTCATCAATTATGTTTGATAGACATAATATAAGAACAAACTCTATTTTACAAATAAAAATCTATATTTTTATAATGGAAATTTTACAGCCTTTTAATGGGGAACCCCTTTCAAAAATTAATACTCCAACTATAATTGATTTAATATGTTCAAATAAAACACATATTTGAAATATAAACATAATAATTTGGTTTGGGTGAATTTTTGATATTTTTTTGTCACATTTAATTTTTTAATGAATAGGTAAAAATACTGAATTTTAGTTCATAAATATGTATTAATCTAATTTATTTGTAAAGAAAAAAAATATAATTTCAATTGGTTTTAAAATTTAAGAAGGGAATAAATTTTTAATATAATAATAAATTATCCATTATAACAAATTTCACATATAATTTGATTACAAAATCATAGAAAACCTTTAGATAGTTTTACTTTAAATATGAAATTATCATCTAACCTACGGTATTAAATTTATATTAATTTCATCCACATATGTTATTGGAGTTTGAAAATGGATTAAATGTTTTGAATCACAATAAATTATAATTTATTTTAAAACCAAACTTTTTTAACAAATATATTTGTGAATGTAATTTAAAATAATTACAATGATTAAGGTTGAATTAAGCATAATTATTGACTAAACCTTGACTATAATGCCCAAAATTACTTATAAATATGTCCAATTGATATTTTATGGAAATATTTAGACCCTATAATCCATTGTATATATTTTTTTCAATTATTTGATCTAATTTCGACATAAATAACATTCATGGAATTCCATTGAAAAAATCATAAAAGTGTGCCACTCTTCCTTTACTATAATAAAGAACCTCATATCCTCCCACATCCTCACAAATATCAATCCACATTAGATAGACCATGATCTACCCAAATAGCATTCCAAATTAAATACCATATACCATGAATCTTCCCATTTGGAATAATTCATTCAAACAAAAACGTTTTGTAAAAACCAAATGTAGTAACACAAATAAGGGTTACATATTCTCTAAGGCTTTTTAATTTTTTTTCACTATACACTGCCTAAAATAATCTTATTCTATGATTGTATAAATAAATTGTATACTAAATACAATTTTTCTTTTTATGATATTCATTCGACCTAAAAATACAAACTCCTCCATCTAATGTGTAATGAGCATTCTGTTTATGTGTACCACCTCCAAAAAACAATGATTGGCCATTTTCCATTACCACCTCTGATGGTGTCCATAATTAATGGCACTATGTTTATAAATTTATTTTCATTTAATTTATTATTTATTTAATATTATTAAACTATTTTACAACACATATCTTTATAAATACCAATTTACATTAATATTATTACATTATTAATGGAAGTGTGGAAAACCACCCCTCAAAGTGATTTGTTTCTTTCACATTATACATGGAACATATAAAAGAAGGTTTAAATTAGAAATATGTGACACAAAAAACCTATATATAATATTCATTAAATAATTACCTTTCTATAAATATACTATATATAATTATCATTATTACCCATTCACATAATTAAAAAGTGATAGCATAGTTCGTGGATGTCTGGACTACCACCTCCTCGACATGATGTGATTCATTTTACATCAAAATAATTATATATATTTGTATATAGGATTAAATAATATGATATTTATGATATAATTTTCAAAATATAAATATATATTGTTATGTAACATTGTCCCATAATGATCATTTAAATATTCAAATGTTACACATGTGTATATACAACCTACCATATCCATGATCATAAAATTTATTAAATTTTCATAAAAATAATTAGAGATTTATTTTAAAAGTATAATTTATGTAAAAATATGATAATTTTGTCATTATTATTATTCTTTAGATATTATATAATTATCCCTTTTACCATTTTGGACATACCATTGTTGTTTTCGATGCATGCACCGAATTTGGAAAAAATAAATGATGTAAATATAATTGTATAAGTAGTTTTATATAACAAAGTTTTAATTGAAAATAATTTAATGATAAAAATTAAAATGGTTCACTAGAAAGTATAAAATTATCCTAGTTTTTTATGCATCATTTTAAAAGATTCTCACCCAAATGGAAACTCAATGTAACAGATTCACATGTCACTATTTTCATCTTTGAGATAAATATCATCTTCACCTCAGACATAATTTGTGTTTTTATATACTACCCTTTTTTATATATTATATATTTAATGATGATATATTTATTAAATTTTATACTTTAATTTAATTTGATTACATCATGTAATTTATGATTTAACTTGTTTATAGTGGAATGAGACCCTATGGAATTTTTAAATATTATTTTCCTCAATGATAACATTAATGATTTTAAATAAAATTATTATTCCCGAAAATTATAGTAATATCGTTAAATATACAATTTTATTTTTATATCCTCTGATAATTTAATATTTTTTCAGGTATTAGTATATTTTCCCCATATTTTTACTCAAATTTTTTTATTGAATCTTTTTAAGAAAAGATGAATTTTTTTATCATTGTATATTTAGGGAACCTATTTTCTGTAAAAAACTATTTTTTATTAAAATATATTCACAAATGTTTTTGAAATTATTTTATAAAGACATTTTTCTATTTTTTTATTTAATTTCTTTTTCATCATATATTATTGTTTCATTTCTATATATGTTATTTCAATAACCTTTAACTATGAAAAAGGAATGTTCTTTTTACCTTGAATGAATTATATGAACATAAATTATTTAATTTTATTTAAATTACATTTTTATGATTAAATGATTATTTTTGAAGAAAATATTTTCTAATGTGATTTTCAATGAAAATTAATTTCAAAAAATAATTTCAAACGAAAAGGATATTTTTCTCAAGAATGTTTTTAAATGATCTTTTTATATTATTTATATTCATCAATGAAAACAAACCTTTTTAATCTACACATGGGTATGCTGTATTGATCACATCCTTAATAATCATATTTTTGGTTTTTGATTTATTTTGACATGGATAATGTTAACATTAAATTTTATATAACCTTTACACCCATTTAAATATTCAATTTCCAAGGACAACTGTACAATGAAATTGAATAAATTATCCATATAATTTTCATTAATATGATAATTTCCAAAACCATATACCATTTTCATATTGTGTTTACATTGAAAGTTATTTAATTATATAGGGAATTATTGATTAATATGTGTATTCTATTTCATATAGATAGTAGATAAATCATATTTTTAAATTATTTATTCAATATATGATGAATTTTTTGGACTATTATGACTTCAGTGGTGTCCAATTATAGATAACCTCTTTATTCATCGATTGTTTCATGGGATGAGTTATTTGGCAAGCCGCCATAGATGGGTTTTACCCGATATTTTTTTAAGCATCTTGTGAATGGTTTTGAAATTAATGTTAACATGTACCTAGAAAAAATTGAGTTCCATAATCAATAATTTCACTTATAATAGTTTTAATAATTATTCGTCGGTGATATTTTGTGTCGAAATATGCCATAATTCATTTCACTTTTAGTAAATTTGATATCATGTGTTTCATCTTTAAACCATTCAATATTTGTTTATACTTATCTAGTTATTTTGAATTCATATCTTTCTACATGTTAAAATTCCATATTTTATATGAATGTACATTATGTTTATTGAATACATGGTAGGTGTGTTCAGTTATATACATATCCATATTGACTATCCTCATATATTCTTTATGGATTTTCTATATTTTTTCCTTAATCAGCATTTGAGCTCTCATTTATTATGTTTTCTTCCTAGTAATCAATGAAGAATATAATGAAATATATAAAATGATTAACTAGATGGATTATAGTTATCATATAAGATAATTATTTAGAAAAAATAAAAAATTATATGTTGTAATTAGTTAACAATTTTATTATGTATGTGTCTAGTTTACCAAAACAATTAAACTCATGTTCTTCCAGGATTCGAAAATTTGTAATCTTACTAATGTAATTGATAGAATTCATTGGCTCTTAACCATCTGGGGGTGGGATACTACATAGTTCATCTCATTTGTGGGATATTCCTACTTAGCGCTGGTCACCAGCTCCTTCCCAATAGTATAGATTGTGGTTATCGTGGGTCAGACCGCAACAGGTTTGGTTGTGACATAGTGGTTTTAATGGATTCAGTTAAACAATAGGATCATATTCAGTGAGATATGTTTGGGGTAAATTTTTTATTTTTAAACTTCATGATTTATAACAGGGACACCAGAGTGGGTCCAGAAACTATCATATCCATATACTAGGACTCTAATCACCTAAATATCGACTAAGTACCGATAATTTGTTTTGTCAGGATATTTATATGGTACATGAATCATATAATAATGTGTTTGTGTTCTATATATTTTTGGATTCCACACAAAATAATTTCAATTTTTATAGTGCCACATCTTTTATTATTTTAGGATGGCTCTATATAGAAATACATCAATGATTCCAATGAATGTTAATGGGGATGATCCACGAAGTGATCATGCATTGGTTCACGTTCATCTATAATTGATAGAACCTAATGGTGGTTAAACAGCAATACCACCACCCGTTGAGAATTATCTACCATAAGATGTAACAACAAAGGATGCATGTTGTATGATGGGATTTTATGTGTTTCAGATGTAGTGACCCCTCATGTTTCATGGTTAGTCAGACCACCTGATGTCTGAGGATTGTAATGATGTAGTCTACAAAATTTTCATACATGTGATGACAATTGGAGATCATATGGGGTCCTCATGATGAGTATTATTCTATAACACCCTATGTTTTAGTGAACCATTTTTTTCAAATATATTTATTTGATTCATTTTGATCCAATCCATGATTCATTATGTGAAAAATTCATTACACAAGACACAAACATTCTTATGTTACATGTAACACAATGTTCGTACAAAACATCCTTTTGTTATTATAATAATTAAAATGTTATTTTTATAACCTATCTATTAAAAATAATAATATTATTGTACGAAATAATTGTTAAATATTTTTTAGAAGAATTTTATATAAATAAAACATATTGATTATAGTTTATATAATTTTTAGTGAAGTATTTATACTTTTGAATACACTATTTTCATAATGAACTTCATTGTATTCACTTCTATTATAAATAATGATGTTATTTATAGAAACATAAAAAATATTTCATTTTATAACATATGAATCATTTTTGAATTCATAACAATAAAATTATCATATTTTAATGTTTTGATATTTTTCAAGGAAACTTCATTTTTGGATGAATATATAATAATAATAAACAATAATTCAAAATTATTTTTGTTCTAATTTTTTTATATGAAGTTAAATTATATTTTATGTTGTTTTTAATGTAAAAATAGATCAATAATACAAATATCAATAATATAAATATCGTTGTAATATTTTTATTTTTTAATTTAGATATAAAATCATAATGAACATTTGAACATTCTCACTTAAAAAACAATCTTTTTTGCGATGTTTGTGGGATTAAAGTTAATTATAATTTTTTCACATATATGAAATGATTATTTAAAAATAATTTAATATTATAATCATTATAATATTTATTTTCTAATAATTTCAATATAATTTTTGACCAAAATGACTAGTGAATTTTCTTTAGATAAATTATATAGATTATATTAAATTTCATCTTATTAAGGGACTAAACCATAAACATAATGGAGAAAATGACCATAAATATTGTTCTAAAGATATTATATGGACAAATCAAGGTTATAGAACAACCATTTTTTTTATTTTGTAATATTGTTTAGGTAAAAATGTAGGTTCACCTAACCTACTTAAAAAAATTTCATGTGTGTACCATCCCTCCCTTTTAAAAGGACAAAACCTCTGACCCTTATTCATCCCTCTCAAACCAAATCATTTTGACCAATATCTACCTAATAAAATCCCCAAAATTCAACTCATGCACCTTGATGGAACCCATTGGGTAGGAATACAACCCTGGAATCCCATTGTTTCAAACCATATGTAGTTACCCAAATAAGCGCTAACATGATTCCCCAAGCTCTACTCCATTATTTTTTTCCACACCACTTAAAATATAATTATTGAATGCATACATAATATTAAAAACATAATAAATATTTTAGATATATTTTTATATTATTTTTTATATGTACACATTCAAACACATATATCAAATGTTTATCAAACATACTATTATTGTGTAAGGAAAAGTACAACCTCATGAAAAAATGTTGTTCATTTTTCCATTACCACCACTAAATCTGTTTAATTATGATGAAAAATCTAATTTTATTTAATATTTGTGATAATTGTGATTCTTAATTTTTTTGAATTATTAAATAACACATCACATCATTATTTCTGTTTTCAATAAATAAGATAATTTGTTTTGGGAGGTGTGCACTATTACATAATCAAAAAGATGTGATTCATTCACACACTATATGAATTGTATTAAAGATAATTTATTTAAACATATATGATATCGATGTCGTTATAATTATAGTAGAATTAGTATATATATATATATAGGTATATATATATCATTTACTTTCATTTGTTTATTACGATTCTTAATCATAAGCAATGTTCTTGAGTATGTATGAACCAAAGTCTCCATGAATGGTGCATTCAATTTCGTATTCCTATCCTACATATGTTATTATTAATACATATATAATGAATTTATTATTTATATCATGTTTAACATTATTTAAATAATGAAATATTTATGATGACAAAAAATTTAAATAATTAAGAAACATGTGAAAAAAAATATTACTCGAAGCAAAACAATAAAATGGAATTTTAAATAATATTTTAACATTACATCATAATAAAACCATATATGGTATTAGATATAATAATATGGTTATATAAAATACGTTTAATATACTTATATTTATTATATAGGTGGGTTGTTTGAGTATCAATAGAGTCTATAAATATGGTAATTGGATTTCTTGTCTCACATTTATTTGCTTAAATTTATTCCATATTCAACACTAATCTATTTTTCAGGGTTTATATAATTCCCATTAATATATTATATGATTTTATCCTTAAAATTATTTGTTTTTAATTATAAAATTTTAATATAGATTTTATGGGCTTTATGTTTCAAAATTTACCTATTTGGTAAATTAGTATTTTGTTAATTTCCCATATTTGAGAAACGTGACATGAACATAAAAATCATTTAAAAAATGTTTTTAACAATGTTATTTTAATAACATCTTCATGGATAAAGGATTTCATTTTTTTTGTTATTATAGATTAATTTATATGTTTACAATGTATTTTCAAATAAATTGTTTTACAAAATTTATCATGTTTCTTGTTTAATTTAATGGTTTTTATATAAATTTTAATCTTTATTTATATATTTCAAAGAAAAAAGATTTTCAAAATGTTTTAGATATTCAATTTTTTGTTTTAAAAAAATTATAAAGACATTATGTTTTAAAATAATTTTTTTAAAGAAGAACAAATATTTGCCACAATAAATGTTGATAAAAGGGTATTTTCAAATTATTTTCAATATTTGATGAATTTTTATAGCATTTATAATTACTTTTAATGATATTTTCCACCATTTCCATTCATTCTATTTATCTGAATATATTTTTTTTAGATTGGATGATTTTATTGAAACATGTTTATATTTCCTGATTTATATTCTCATTAAACCTTCATATTTTCATTGGATATACATTGATTAAATGATTATGAATCTTTTATTTTTCCAACGTTTAAGATATTAGTACATGTTTATAACAAAAATTTAATTTAAGTGTTATAATATGATTGCCTATGAATTTGTGGCACATGAATGTATAATGTCATGATGAGATGGGTGGGACCTCTATCTACATCCAATGCATTGGGTAATGATTGTTATCTCAAGGGATATTTATTGGAATCATGTGGGAATTCTTGATCCACTTTTGGAAGATGAGAAAATATAATATTATAACAAAAAGAAATGTGACTAGGAATGGTCGTTTGTCCCACCTAGTAGTTATAATACCCATTATGATGGGATGTTTTGGAAACTCAATCCACTATGAGAATATGGGGAAACCAAATCCACTATGGGAATATGGGGAAACCATATGAAATACCATGAATGAACTATGGCTGGGGATGGTGGTGTGTCCCAATTAGTAGCTGTAGTCCCCCTTAGGATGTGATGATGTGTAAACTGATCCACATATGGTAGATGGTGAATCCCAATACATGTTGGATAGATATGAAAATATTATCCCATGTAATTAAAGGACTAGAATTGGAGATGAAGTCGTGTCCCTAACTGTTTATACAGTCCCAATAAGGATCCCAAAAAATTTACAATAGTGCATCTTGAGTTTCATGTAATAACATTTGTTATCAATTTATATTCCACAATTCCATGTATTATTCCTTTGTTAGGATTTCACATCTCATGCTCTTGATTCCCTTTTAATTCATGTCTTTTGAACTGCTAAAAATTATTCCATGATTTATGTTTACGAAAATTTACATGAATGATATGATCTTATAATGTTCTGATCCCATTCTCATACCTTCAATCTCATGTTTATTTTTACATATCCCCATTTTTACCCTTACTGAGCATCTGAGTAGACCAAATTTTTGGATACCTTTATTGGATTTTAAGAAATGAATAATTTTTTATATATCAATGATGTGTTCTAGTCATGAAGAATATAGTGGGAGATAATGTAGCTAACATATGTACCATTTTTTATGATTCCATCTTTCCAATGTCATAAGTGTAATATGGTATTCGGGATATTGTTTGGGTAATTCATTTAGTGTTCAGAAAAAGTGATGTAATGTCAATGCATGAAAAAAGTGGGTCTCTATAGTTCATAATAGGGAAATGTTTTTGTAATCATTTTGATTCTATGACGATAAAACCATAGTTTGAAACATAATTACATTTCTAGTTTAAGTCAAAGTATTTAGAAAATTATAGGGAAATGTCAAAAATTTTAGTCAATAATAATGAGATTAATTTTCTAGAAATTCAACTCTCTCATGATACTATAAGTGTATTAGATTTTGGCACAAATTTATCTAGGAGTAACATGTCAGGCATTTTGTTTGGGTGTGACCTGAGCATAATCTGGTACATGACAACAAGCCTTAATATGGACCTCGTTTGACACTATAATGGGGTTTGATTTTGAAATTTACAAACTCTTCATGAACCATTCTGAAGGGTATCAAAATATTATGTCTATTAATAACATTAAAAAACCTATGGGGTCATATATTAAGGATTGTGTCATAATTTAGACATCGTGTAAGAGGGGTTTCATTATTATGTAGTTCATCACTATGAAAACTATTATTTACGCTACTATTTTTTTCATTTAGTAAATGGATAGAAATAGTCAGAGCCAAATTAATGTTGACTATGATGGAAAATGCACTGATTGTTATCAAGGTAATTAGAATTATATTGAATCTAGAATGATAAACATCCCCGTTATGATTGTATAGTATTTTCCTGTTATAAATCATGTAGATCTTCAAAATGGGCCAAGAGGAAAACATTTTTTAAGTCAATCATGTAGGAATATCAATCTTATTTTAGTAGGTAATCAGATCCATATATTACTAAAAAATGGATTAGTAAAACTAAGAATATATTCTTCATTCATCAATTTTCAGGTCATGAAAAATTCATTCATTTTTTTTATCAGTTAGAAGGTCAAACAGACCTGAGGTGAAATATAATCCATAATACAAGGATCAAATATGAAATTTAATCAATGGATTTAGACATGTTAAATGATATATTATTTAATAATTACATTCATCATGTACATTATATAATATAGGAATATGAGTTACAAGATATAATGAAAAATTATGACGATTTTTTTGTTACGTATGAGACTAATTTCACATGACATGAGTGGTATACATTAATTTTTATCATCCAACACATAAGTAATGTTGATATGTTATTCATTGAATTGATTCTAATTCAATGAATTATTTTTCCATAAGATATTATAGTTGCTAAAAAGTGATTTTGATTTGGGCGGTGAATACTTAAATAGAGGTTGGAGATACATATCAACATCATGATTTTAACATAGAAATGAAGAATTACTGGAAAGGTAAATCTAAAAACCATTAAGAGAAGATATTGATCCTTCTATTATTCTCACATCATGAAAATAATAATGGATGTAATTGTATTATGAGGCATAATATATGTTTTAATTGTGTAAGGGAAGCACGTCATGAAATATATTACTATAATGAAGGGAAGATGATGGAAAATGATGTAAATAGATTAATAGATACTCAAAATAAACCAACCACACAATAGTTCATTAAGTGAAACGTGGTTCAAAATTATGATAAAAAGTGAATAAAACCAAGGTTAAATATTTATGATTTGTTTCATCAACATGATCAACTAAGAGACAAGTGTAAATATCATGTGATCCTAATTTTGAATGAGTGGTGTGATTACAACATTGAAAAAGAAACATATACATTCTACTCCAGAACTACTAAAATCATATTTGATTATATCTATTCCAACACTTTCATATGTAAATAATATTCAATGGGTATTATGATGATACCAAAATGATTATATGTTGATTTTTCTTTAAAAAATATAATGGTAGGATTATTTCATGCCTAGTATATGATTATTCTCTGGCTGATATTTTTTAAAATGTAATTCAGAAATTCATTCCATTCATCCCATGGTTGAATTTGACGTCATATTAGTTATGTATTGCATTTCATTGCATAAATCCCACATCAAATGTAGAATAAAGGATGTTATGATTGATATTTCAAACCAAATATTGATTTTATATCAATGTGGATGAAATCATGAACATCCTATAGAGATTATATATATTATATGAGTCTCAATTCCCAATCAGAAGGATTTTTTTGTCTCAAATGGTTAGGAAGAAAATAAAAATCTATTATATGCCTATTGTTTTAGAATTTTTGTATGTTTTCTATAATGATTTACCCAACCGTTAAATAAATGAGAATCTTAGACCTCAATATATACCATATATGGTTCCACACCAATTTCAATTACTCTATATATAATATCCTCATCCGAGTTAAATAAGTTGAAGAAGAAAATACAAGAAAACATTTTTAATTGACTCATTTGGTCATGTCTGTCACCATATGGAGCACCTATCCTATTTGTGAAAAATAAATATGGAACAATGAAACTTGACATAGATTAACACGATTTTAACAGTATAACAATCATGAAAAGTAATCATATTCTTTGTATTGATTACTATTATGATAAGCTATGTGCATCTCAAAACTTATCAATTATTGAACATCATTTTGGTTATCATCAATTGGGGGTCATGAATGAGGATTTAACAAAGTTGAAATTATGTACAAGGAATAGGAACTATGGATATATAGTTATGTTTTTTATTATGTATTCCCATGATATATTCATTGATTTGATGAATATAGTCTTTAGAAATTACATCTATCATTTTGTTGTATTATTTATATATGATATTAAAATTTATTCAATGATTAATGAATTAATTGAATACAACTAATAATTGTACTTAATATCATAAATAATGAGATATTGTATGAAAAATATACAATGTGAGAAATTTTTCCTCAAAAGGATTCATTTTTGTGTCACATAATCTCAAGATACAATATAAAAAATAGATCTATAAAAGATAGAGGCAATTTAATATTGGCCTAGACCATACATAGTGAATGAGATGTATAGGGTTCTAATAATTTTTGGATATTATAGATAGTTATGGAATAATTTTTCATGACTATCAAATCCATTGACCAATTTAACTTCTAATGGTGTCAAAATCATCTCGTTAGTTGATTGTGAGGAAAGTTTTCAAGGAACTGATTAGAAGGATGGTAATAGAGACTATGATTACATTACCATGTGCTTTATAAGTGCTTGTAATCTATAATTATTAATCCATTATGGGATTCAAATGTGTTATTATTAATAATAATATCTTTATCATTTATTCCTCATTGTAATTGAAGATAAATGAAAATAATTCTCTATCTCATGGTTAAGAGTTAAATGTGGAAATTTTTTCCTTAATGATATAGGGGCATTATAATTATGGGGAATTGATGGTATATATACTAATAAATATATTATAATATATAATTCAAATAAAAGGATTTGAAAATGTGCAAGATAATATGATTATATCCAATAAAGGATTATAACACTTCAATACATTACTGTGTTGGTAATGAAAATAAGTTGGTCATTGATTTTAGTAGATATGATCATACTACACAATCGAGAATGAAAAAAATATCAAATATTTAAATATTTAAAAAATATAGATTAGTACATCCTGAAGTAAGAGGAGAAATATTGTCTTACACAATTAAATGTTCAACCCTCTATCCAATTGACTATTAAAGATGAGCAGAAGTAATATGTAGAGCATGAAAAGTATTTTTTAGATGTTACTGTTTTTAAACGCTATTTGGAAATAATGATAAGGTATAATAACCATGTTTATGTTCCTTCCATATTATATTTGACGAAGGAGTTTTTAGAGTAATCACATTGTTCTTCATTACTTATTTATCAATGATATATAATTATTTATATAGACTTGAAAGAATACATTTGGTGAAATGTCTTGAAAATTGATATTTTAGAGTTTGTATCATGTTTCCTGGTATTCAATAAACTCAAGGCTGAAAGGGAAAATTATAATGAGATTTTGAATTCATTTCCCATTCCAGAATGAAAATGAGAGAACATCACTACTCATTTTGTCGTTGGACCCCAAATACATATAAAGGGATTATTTTTATAAGAATGGTAGGAGATTTTAATAATATGTCAGAAAACATAACAACTATTAGAGAATCCATCCATCTAGATTATCATTCTACGATATAAATTACTGAAATGGTAAGGTTGTATGGAGTACCACATTATATTGTATCTAATATGGATCAAAGTTTTACCTCAATGTTCTGGCAAAGAATTCAACAAGAACATGAATTCAAATCAATGTAAGACCCCCAAACAACCTACATCTGTGTATTTTGGCTCATATAATTAGTGATGAAGTTTCCCTTTCCCATTTTATATTCCATATCCATGTTAAAAAAAATGTAGATTGTTGACCCACCACCTTCACTGAATGTTCAGGACTCAGTAAGAGAAGCTGTAATTAAGGTTCTTGGGGTCTCTATACATCACAATTCTGTCACCCAAATGATATTGTCACTGGAATCTCAAATCATATACTAGAACAGATAATTTGATTTCATGAGTAGGATAAATATTATCTTGTGGTATTAGCTATCTGTAAATATTTAGGACCACTAATCCCTCTAAGAAAAAAAATATAGGAACCTCATTTTGTAAGAAATATGAAATAAATGGAATAGGTAATATGAGGAAAAGTTTTAATATAATCCTTCTATTTATATCTAAAAAATCTCTCTCACAATCTTCCTACAAAAAAACATTCCCACTATAATTTTCATCCTGAACATCAATGCTTCCAGATGAAAAAATTCATAGTAGAAATTCTGAAAATAACCTAATAATCCTTGAATGATTCAACTTATTCTTAACATTCATTGTTCGATTGCAATATACAATTTCTTCAGTGTTATTGTTTCCCAATAAAACGCATACCTTTGACATGAAATGGCCAAATAATTTCACTATATCAATCAAAAAACTACAATTGTTTAGATTAGCATGGAGAAAATACTCACTAAATGTTCTAAAGATGATGTCAAGATATAGGGAATGATGATGTTTTGGTTTTGTGTACACTAATATTTTATCAATAAAGTCCCTTAAATTGATCCAAAAAATTTCTAATGATCCAATTCATCATGTCCATGAATACCACCAATGCATTCGTTAGAATGAAAAACATCATTGTTAACACATATTAGCCCTCTATCCACCAAAAAATAGTCTAAGGTATGTCTGATGGTTCTACCCTAAACATGTATTATCAAGATCTAAAATCAATCTTATAGAAAGATGATAAAAACATTCGTACCATCAATTTTATTGTTGATGAATTAAAAGGGATATTGGTTGTTGACGCACATATATTTTAATCTATGATATTTCATATATAATCTAAAAGTCACTTGATCTTTGTTGGGGGAAACAAATAGAGAACCACAGGGAGATGTAGTAGGTTTTATGTATCCTTTATCTTATAAATTTTCATGCCAAACATTGAACCCTAGAACATATACTAGTTCCACCTTCAAATGGGGAATATATTTTTCTCTTCGGCAGGAACACATGTGATCTTGAACTCGATATCCAAGCCACGTGGCATGGCATTGAACTCATCAAAAAAATCCATCCTAAAAATAGACTACCACTAGAATAAAATATACCAAATACATTGAAACATAATATAAACAAATTCCTACTATCTGAGTTGTGATACAATCTAATTTGTAGTATATTTTTCATAAAAGACAATCATAATGATCCCACTATCCTCGGTGAGAATATATATCTTATTTTACATATAAGACACTAATATTTCATTGATAATATGAGTTGTTATTATAGAATAAAACTAAACAATTCATACCTAGAATAATATATAATACTTTCATTTTTAGAAAAACTAGTTCCAAAATGAAATGGTAACCAACAATTTGTAATTAACAATCCTTGCTACGATTGATATTTTTAATAGTACTTTTAATGGGGTGACCGTGGTCAAAAAACTGTATAGAAATTAAAAAACCATGAAAAAAATATGACCAAAAATAGTATATATAATAGAATCTGATTCGCATATATCAATTAAAATATAAGATAGGGTATATGATACAAAAATCATAATTCTGTTGGTTGAAAGACCATGGTAATAACAAACTATAGTAGACTACATATTGTGTTGTTGACTTTCCACTCTATCGTAGATTCCAGTATAACTCTCCAAGGATGCTATATTCTCCTAGTACTACCATAATTTCACTGGGTTTCCACATCCCTTATATCCACATGATAATCTAGTGGAACTATAGCTACATGTTTGCTGAGGTGCAGTTGAGTCCTTCGAAGACTCCAGTACAAATCAAAATCATTTTCTACTACTCTATGATGAAATTGTGAAAAATAATCTATTAGTGGACCACCCTACCACAAGAACAACAATCCAATGTGTGGTATGCACATTAAGGCCATTTGTGGTCAATCCTTCAAATCTGATGGCATGTTAATAGAATTATTTTATGAAATGTCTATTCACTACATTTTCTTCTCTTCACAATGCTTCCATTTTGATAACTGTCATAATAGAGCTTTCGCTTCAAAAGATGGGCTCCAAGTTCACACTACTAAAAAAACTTTCCACTGGATTATTCTTCTATCATATTTCTATCCATGATGAGAAATTTATTCATTTCATCAGAATATATACTTAAGAGAAATATGTTTACATATAATAAAATCGCATACTAATTCCCATAGTGAAAATGTATCACTCTATAGATATCATAAGTTATTAAATATGGATATATGAACTACAGGTCCGTGAAATATATAACATATTTTATCCCTAATATTTTATCATATTCCATGTATATGACCTTGTGATCCTTATAATCCATCAATGACTTCGTATAGAATTGGATTAGAAACATACCCTTTAATACCATTTAGGAAAACTAATGATGCTTCTATATTGCTGTAGAATGTCCAGAAAATGATTTTTAGGTCCACCAAGAATGTATAAAACAAGAATAACTCTACAATTTATGGGTGTCTCAATGTTCTTGAAGATCATTTGGAACAACTCAACCCCACACTCTACTATATAGGGGCCTATTTATGCAGTGAATGTTGGTGGATAATTTAACTAAAACCATCATAACATATCAAACATATAATAAATTTTTTAAATAGTCTCCCCTTCCATTTATAACATGACCCTCTATATGTTTCCATGATTCAGAACATCCATATGATCCTCATGATTTATAGGAATATAAAATTTATTTGATTTAAGAAAATTTATATATCTATTATCTTCCCACTATATTCATAGGCAATGAGGTGGAATTTTCTATTAAAGATAAACATATTCATTTAATAACTAGATAACAATAAATAAAAACTCAATAAGTGAGTAAAATATAGAAATGGGGATCATCGTATCTCTAAATATCACTTATATGATATTAAAAAATACGTAAGAATTCATTCATTTTATTTAAAATATATAAAAAGTATCTCATTTCACATTTCATATATAAAAATATATCACATGAATGATGAATATCCTACCATGATATGTGCATGGAATAATAAATACCAAAATTCCTATCATGATGCATGCATACTTATATCAAACAATAATGGTCCATGAGTATAAATCTCAATAAATAATAACATAAATAAACATATGAATCACAAATGATGAAATAACATTATCCATATGAATAAACAACATGAATGATTATATGATCATTGTGTACTAATATTCTCACTCATAAATGGGTTAGATACTCGCTAGAACAATATCTATAACATGCCCTCACACATCTTAATCTCTTTTATAACATTGAAAAAATTAAATAAAACATAACTAAAAAATTACACAATGCTCATATACAACATGGTAACATTCTTAAATTAGGTACTCTCTCTCACGGGAATATTTGTTTGGTTACTAGAATGAACGAAAATATCCCCATATCCATGAGTCTACCAATAAGTTTTGTGTGGTTTCATGAGTATAGAAAAATAAAATTACCCCTAATATAGAGTTTCAATACAACATATTTTAAAAAACTATCTATGTAACAGAAATAGATAAAAAAAATATCACACTGTTGAAAGGTAAAGGACAAACCGAATGAACTAAATACTAAATGTTGACTAAATAACAAAAATATAATAAAAATATAATGCTATTATTTAATGGAATTTAACTTAATATAAAAATGAATGTAATACAGATAATAGACAATAATGACATAAATAAAAACAAATGACCATGGTCTAAAACCCCGTGTCAATCCCATATTCATGCTCTATCCAATAAATAAATAAATAATAATAAATTGATCATTTACCATTGTACAAAACATAATCCATATAATCTTCTTAGGTGAAAAATTATTCATTAATATGTTTAGAAAAAAAATACTTAGGTTGCCACAACCATGCCAATATATAACAAATCTGATTAATATTTGCATTAAAATAAGTGATAAATAGTTGTACTAATTAATAAAATAATAGAACTTATTTAAAAAATGTATTGAAACTATGACAAAAATATCTCTTAGATTGTATCAAAAACATGGCAAGAGTATCCAAACAACCATGGAATAATCAAACAAATATTAAAATCACTATGGATATGAATTTTAGAAAAAACTGACCAAACCCTATAATTATTGAAAGGTAACCCTTTTATGCCACATTTATTATAATTTCAAAATTATTATTACTATCCCAATAAGAATTATACAATCACCAAGAGATGCATTTTATATAATAATTTTAGCATACTCAGGTAGTTCCTAATTAGTCATACATTAAAATTGGACCATTAACTTTAAATAAAAATTTTATAAAGAATCACAACATAAGGTTCAATTACAATAATAGCCAATAACACAATAATTTACAAGGTTAAATTAAACTAATTATCCATTATCATTCAATTTGAACTTTCATTTATAATGTTAATCTTACAATATTATCATCCTAAGAAAAAAACATATCACATAAAACTTTTAATGGAATTAAAATAATCATGGAATATATTTTATCATGGTTAATCTATCATAAGAAGTCACCCGATGATCCATTTAATGATAATACAGACATTAATACATCAATGATTTCATTGTTATTCAAGTGTATGATCACTTTATGAGTATCTACAGTCTAGGAAGTAACACCATTGGATACAATTGTATCTTTGTTGTAATGTTACATATTTATAAATACCATTATTGTAACGATTAACCTGCCCATGGAAATTTTACCCAATATTTCATAATGTTATACAATAGGGTTTGGTATTATAAAAACATCATTTATCTAGTTCATAATAAAACACTTCCAATTGGTAGCACCAAAACAAATAAAGGAGTGGTTTTTCATAAGAATTTCAAAGATAACACAATTCAATGGTTATCACTAGATTTCACAAAGGAAAACAATTTCACTACTATCATAGAAAACAAGAGGAAGAGAATATGAAACAAAAAGAAAACAAAAAAGTGTGGATTAGCCTCTTGATAATGATATATGGAAGTGATGATAAAACTAAAAAATCAAATAGAGTAACCCTATAAACTTGGATAGGGGATCTAATGTGGATAAGAAAATAAATCATACATGTAAAGATGGTAAAAAAAGATTTTTGTGACAAATTCATGACATGAAAACCCACCCCGTCTGGGATTTAACAATTAATGAGGTATGATGGAAAAAAATGTCACATTAAGTTAAAAAAACTAATTGAACATTACATGACACAGACTAGTTTCATTGAATATTTAAATTTTACACCTGAAGCAGTTCACAACATCTTTTTGGCAATAGTTTCACATTGTGTAACATGTTCATGATATGTAAATGTCCAACATATAGATCCTGACCTAGTTTCTACAAGAAAATACAAAACCACATCCAAATCCATAGAAAATCTTTTAGAAATCATATAATACCCAATGAAATTTCTACTCAGACAACATTTATTAAAAAAACATACATCACTAAACTTTAGGTTATTTCACTATCAAATTCTATTGCTTCAAAAAAGGTACCTGACAACCATAACTTAGAGAAGAAGGAAAATCCAACTAAAATATAACCATTTAAAATCTAAAAAGTGTACATAGCTAAAAAAATATGTTATCTCAAAAATTTATAACTAACCAACTATCGATTTTGGAATGATTCAAATCCCAAGATAAATAAGAATATGTTGTTTATTCAGTAAAATATGTTGTCCATTAGATAAATTCAAACTAATTTTAAAAATATGTAAAAAATGTGATTGAGTTATATAATGTTAATAATTTATTATTTTAAATACTAAAAAGGAGTGTAAAAATAATAAAAATGAAACAAATACACACTAAGATTACTATAAATCTTGAATGGTGAATACTACACATGACAAATATTTTTTATTCACATTGAATTTATAAAAAAAATTATACGATATAAAACAAATATCATTAGTTTATTAACATACATAATTAATAACAAAATAACAAAAATCATCAATATAATGTGTTTTTATAGAAGTAGGAACATGTAATAAAAATAGAATAACATTTAGAAAAAATCACAAAAACAATATGCAGTTTGAGTGTTAGAGTAAAATAACCTAAATTTATTGTTATTTTATATTTAAAAACAAAATTATATCTAACCATGATTATATATGGTTTAGACACAATATTAATAAATTATAAATAGTGTAAAATAACTTATTATGGTGGAATAATATCATTCATAACTATATGGACTTGATATAATGGATGATATTAGAGTCTCATTGATAAATTATACTAAGAAATAAAGAACATGGATGTATATTGAAAAATAATTGGAAACATGAAATATTAATGTTATGAAAATAGAGAATTAGGCAGATAGTAAATGTGACATTATAGTGAAAAAAATATGACCTATTAGTGAAAATACAATATGTTTAAATGAAATTATAAACAATGAAACAATAACTATAACAAGAGCAATAGAACTCAAGTTTCATTGTTTTTTTAGGGGAAGAATCCATATCACTTCTAAGGTGTCTGTATCCAATAATTTAAATATTTTACTAAAACTTATAATAGGGTGGTCTCGTATAATGTATAAAGTGAGATTGGGATGGATAAATCAGTGAGTCCAATAATTCATGATTATTCACTAACACACCACAATAATATATTAAGATGAATGTAGTAACATTTTCACTATATTTTATATAAATAAGAAACCATTTTGGGTTAATTTATATTGTTCAGTTATTTCATATTCTTATCAATTCAATAATTTATTTATAACGATCACTGATAAAATATGAATATCTATATTCATATATTATCATAGTATCATACATTAGAACATAATCCACTGGTGTCATAAAACTAATTACAACGAGCATGGTTTATCCTTGAAAATCGTGTGTATAAAAATTCCTTTTAACATGTATGATTTAATCATACATATATTTATGATAACACATTCATGAAACAAAAATATGCATCTTCTAATTTAAAAATTGAATATCATAATATACTTCTCGTTTTGTATGACCTCAATTACCCTTATTAATTTAAGGAAAATATTAAATTAAATATATAAACACTCACTATAATCCACTCAATAAATTTAACTTCTTCAATTGAGACAGAATTATTTTTATATAAATATATAAACGAAAAATAAAATTATAAATATTGAAACATACATTGATACCAAATTTGGATATATTTTTTATTGAAAGCATTTGATATTCACAATTTATGGATTACCCCTACTTAAAAATTTGTAAATATATAACTAAACATCATTTTTCATATAATATATTATTTTAATCACCTCTATCACATTATTTACACACATTAGTAACATAAAAATTACAAAATATTACTTTAATCATTTATGGAATTTAAAATTTAAAATTTAAAATCTAAAACCAACTTCAATATCCAAATTAATTCATTAAAATTTTATATTTTTAATCAATCATTCCCTTTTAAGTACACATGATATTATTTTTCATTGACATGTATCAATTTTGAGTATATGTGATCTATTAAGAAATAAATTACATCAAATGCATTTGAATATTATATTTTTAGAAAACCAAAATGTTGTAAGTATAAATAATTATGAAAATAATTCTCAAAATATTTTAATATTATTTAATATATCTATAGAATGGACATGTTCATGTGGTCATCAAATGGTCTATGATATTTATTATATAATTAACCACAATTAAAATTACCATGTGTTTTAAAAATTAATATATAAATAACTATCTAAAGCAAAATATAACTACAGAACTATTATGTGGATAATAGACCATTTTCTCACAAATAAAAATCTGTGGAAATATATCTACTTATAAATATATTAAAACCATTATATGATGAATCAATAATTGTGATGTTGATAAAAACTCACTAACAATTACATAATTGTTTTTCGAGTTTCATTTTTTTAAAATGACCATAACTAATTTGACCAAACAATTGTGATTTGTTTCGATTTCCTATTAAAAGATTTAGTCTAAATCATTTTGAATCTCTTTCATAAAAAATTCCCATTTTTTATTTTCACTCAAATTTTTTATAATCCAAAAACAATGATGTGTTATGGAAAAATAGGTTTGGTTTTTCTTCTCTTACCATGAATTATCTATAATCTCCACTATTCATATTAATCCTCCTTATATTATATTCAATACAGAAAATTAATATCCAAATAATAAGAAATATGTAAATATATTTTTGTATTTCTATTTTTCTATTTGAATTAATATAATAAATATTTATTATATCAACTTTATCTTCCATTTCATACATATTTTTATATCAATCATATTTTAGGGAACATTGACACTATAAAAAATATTTTACTTTAACAAAATACATTGCTTTAGATTTTAATTTTCATTTTTAAATCATGAATAACCTTAAAACATAAAAATATCTTACTATTTATTAATTTTGGGAAGATATATTTGTATTTGGTGTATGAAACAATAGAAACTACTAATAATACCATGGTTATCCACAGGATTGACATCCATTCACATCCAAATTGGGTTCTCATACTTCTATGCCAATATCTTATTCAACAAAAACATTTATATACATACTCAAAATATCCTTATATAAATATAATTTAGAAAATAGTAATAATATCTTACAATATGTTTATATTATAGTCATTCTCTAAAATAATGTCTTCACACATAGAGAAACATAGGTGCATACTAAACTGAATGATTTACCCTATCAAAAAATCAACTTAAATGTATAATCAACCATTATAATAGATTTATCAAAATTAAATAAAATATTTAAATTATGATTGATTCTTCTATTATTATAACCACATTATATGTACATATTCTAAACCAAATTAATAAGATACAATTCATCATATGTTAGTACAACTAATTTATATATTTAACTCTCATTGTCAACCCTGGTTTTTTGAAGGTAATTTTTATTGTAGTTTGATAAAACCATCAATCACATTTATATTTTATAGAAGATAATAACTACTAATGAAAATAATATATATAATACATGAGATAAAATTATACCAGTAATTAATGTTATTTATTCTATAAAGTTGAAATTATTTTCTCAAATTAATTTTTCACTAAAATTATTATATGAATTGAATAATGGAAACATAAATTATACTCTCAAATATCATATTCTGATGTCATCCATATCGGTCATGTAGTTTCATTGGAAGTGTAAATATATTCCACTATTAATGTTCTAATGGTAATAAATCATTTATTCTTTATGTGGTTTGTAACATATATTTCTTTATAGATAGAACTCTACAAAACATGGGGTTCCATTTATAAAAATGTCAATTATAAACTATATTAGTACATCCAAAATTATAAATATTTATGTTTCTATAATATTTAAAACTACACAATATTGTTTTATTTATATACCTTAAAATCATCTTTACCATTCTGAAATGATATTATTTAGTCACACTGTGACGATTTTCACACAATGTAACATCATTTAAAACATACATCATCAAAGCTATAAAATAGTATAAACTCATAATAAGTCTTTTGAACATATTTTGATCATCCTTCTTTGAATTTTCATTTTTTGATACTTGGTTCATATTTAAATTTTAAAAAAATATGATTAGAATTGTTTTTCCTAAACACATTCAATAAATCTTAGGTATACATCCCTTAATAAAGGAAAATGTGATAATACTCTTAAAAATTTCTAATTCTAAAAATTAATTCATTTATACTATATCAACATCATAATAATTACAATCATTTTATATGAAAATTAATATAAAAATTTACATTTCATTGCATTAATTAAATATCATTACCATAAAAATCAATTATGAATGTTACCGTTTTACAATTTTTAATGTAGAGGATGTTTCATACACATGAATTAATGAAATTATATAGACATCATGTATGAGTAAACCATTAAATACAATGTTCATAGATTTTCCCCATAAAATTATTTATCAAATTGATGATGCATTTACCATCAATTACAAGTATACAGAATTTGTGTTTCTCAATGTCTATATTGTGACCCACATAATCCATCCATGATTACTAAATTAATTTTAACAAAATTATAAATAATAATACATAATCCTAAATCAATTGGTTTGGTTTATTTTTTTAATTTGGTCTACACAAAATTATCGCATTAGAAATAAATAATATGTCTTCAATACTTATTGATAATTCCCTTAAAATATTTCATATTAATATTATAAAATATGATCACACATGAAAAAATATCAAAAAATTATAGATATAAATATAATTTATCTATTAAAAACTAATATAAATACGTTAAATGAATAAACACAATAAAAAAGTGAATGGAATAATATTTATCATATCATGTGTATATGATCATAACCAATATTTTTGGGAATCTATATCAAAATTCATGTATCATTCTACAATTATATTAAAAAATCAATATATAATTGAGTGAAATTAATTTTAAAACATATACAAACATATAATTTAAATAAATATAGCATCATGTTCATGAATCATATTTGTTTTAAACCAACGATTTCTTGTGGGAAAAGTTGTTTAAAATATGGAAAGATAATCCCATTAAAAAAGAGTATTAGAAAATTATATGGATGAATATATAATTATATTCCCTCTCATATCATTATAAAATTATTATAATGTTTAATGTTACATGATTTTTAAAAATAAAACAAAAATAATTTAAACCAAGGGAAATGAATTATTTTCATAGCGATGTTATTAAAAATGTTAAAAAATGAACATTGAGTTCTCATAAAAACTTGGGAAAATATTAATTCTGTAATAAACTATTTCATTTCAAAATAAAAAAACATATTTTAAGTAGAAAATATAATTTTATTAGAATAACCATGGAGGGTGTTCAATAATAATATATATATAAACAACTATTGATTAATGGTTAATAATACATGCTCCAATAAACAAAGAAATTATTATCACATGAATATGTCATGTTTAAGAAGACAAAAAAAATTGATAATATATTTTATAAGATTTATTATAGGTAGATTAAAAATAATGAATTAATAGAAAAGAGAATTTAAGGGTTGAGAGTCCCTTTTTATAAGGTCTTTTTATGATTAATCATGTTTAAGCCTTCCATTTTTGAAAATTGTATTTCTTAATTTTATATAAATGTATAATAAATTAATTAGGCTATTAATGATCAATTATAATATATCAAATCTATAAAATAAATTATATTCAATATAAAATGGGTTGGATACATGTTTTATTTACTTATTATGTTTTCCTTTTAATTTAATGTTTTTGATTCATTGATTTTAATCCATTAGATGATGTTACTATAGATGTTTAAAAATAAATAGTATTATATAATTTTCAATTTTAAAATAAAATTTTCAACTGTATGAGAAGATGTTAAAATTTAATGAATTGATGCAATCCTCATTGTTGGCTACAATTACTATTACCAAATCATTGATATTTTAGTGAGAGAGATATTATACATTTCAATAATAAGTAGGATCAAATATATATTATTTTTAATAAATTATTTAATTCTTATTTGGTGTTTAATTAGAATAGGAATATAATATTAGTGATAAATTGAAAAATTAAATCAAATAGTGGAGGATGTTACTTAATCATTGTTGTCGTAGCTTGACAATTGAATATTTCCTTAAATTTAGTAATTGTTAATTATATCATACTATTTATAAATATTCTAGAGATGATTTTGTTTTGTCATAGAAAATGAGATAATATTAGATGTGTTTTTTCAAGGAGATGATATGGGGTAAATATTTTATTCAAAATTTATGATGAAACAAAAATAAAATATATTTTTCAATGGTATAATGTTTCATTCGATTTTATAATTAACATTTTATTTCATCAAATTTATCTTTTTGATAAATAGATGAATAATTTATCTTTCTAATCCTATTTTATTAAAGGAAACCATTTTATAATTTATTAATTTTCAATAAAAGATATATTATCTACTGAAGAAAAAAGTATTTAAACAAATTTTTTTATGAATCAGTAAAAAGTAAATTGTTTCTGCAAAAATAAAAAAAATTACTCTTTTATTTTTATTAAATTTATTTGTAAAACAAATAACATATAAAAAAATTATAACATAGAAAATTTGAACATCTAATTAAAAGAATTTTTTTTATATTTTTATAAAAATATGTTTCAATAATACCTATTAAATATTAAAAATTAATCTTTTTGATAATTATAATTTTATTATTTGAATCATTGAACACACTGAATTATATTAAATTATTTAATTCATAGTTAATGTTATTTATGATCTATTTTTAATTATATTAATTAATATTATATTACAATAATCTGAATACTATTTTCCCATTTTATAATAAAAAATTGATGTATTACTATTTAAATGATCATATTTGGTTTATATTTACTATATATACCTCTTAAATTTATTATACATCATTCATGTTATTTTTTACCAATGTTTTATAAATCTTATACAAATTTCCCATAATATTCATATTTTTTCCCTTCACATTACAATACTATTATTGTGTGTCACATTTCATAGAGTCAACGACCCAATAAATTTTTAAACAATAATTTTATTTTTTTTAGTTTTATCATCATATTGTTTTTAAAATTTATTGGTTATATTTATTATTTCTAATTATTGTTCTATATTATCGGAAATAAAAAAATCCATGTTTTTATTATATGGTCCATGTGTTTTATACAATAAAATAATCTTAAATGTGAATCATGTATATATTAGATAGAAAATCTCAAATATAAAATTATAGTTCTTCACATTCTTCCACCCCCTTACAAAAATTCAACCTAGAAATATTATCCCATGTCCTCAATCAGGAAAAATAAGGAAACAAATATTATATATTATTCTTAGTATCAAATTATTCTTTTTCTGACAAATTGTTTCATTAAATCAATTTGACAATGAGATTTATATTATTTTGTAGAATGTTTTTTTCTGTGGTACATTAAATTCACTTGATTCCCGTTATTTTAGTGGTCATTCTCTAACTGTTTCACTTCAAAATTCATTAATTGTTAGGGGTAAATTATGTACATAATTTTAGATCATGCATTGAACACATCATGGAGTTTATTTATGGTTGGTAAAAGTATTAAATTATGGGGTACACATCATATGTGATTAATAATCTTAAGAGGATAAATGTATCTCGAAATGTGATATCCATTCGTTACCATCCCCATTACTCATTTATAAGATGATATTAAAATTGATCCATTTTATTCAAAATATAATTCAATTTATATTTAATGTATATTTTTATATATCTTCTATACACTCTAATAAGATTTAATATGTAACTAAATTTTTTAATCATTTTCTATCATATCTTTTGGTTGTTTCCCAACCGCACATTTTGTTACTAAAGTGACCGCAATATAATTTTTTTGTTCTATTGTATATACATGGAGAACAATATAGGGATCTCTAAATTTAGTGTAGATTATTTATATTTGTTAATTCAACTATAGGATTATACTTATCACATCAATCATTTAATTATATAAGAAAATTTCTCAAAAAAATAGAAATGTTTAAAAAGTATTTTTATATTAACCATTAATCTACGGGTGGTATTTATTGGAATGTAAAATTTAACATGGAATATCATAATTATATTTTAGAAATAAAAATTTCCATAATAAAATTAATCTATCCATTTCATAATTATTAATATGGTGATGGAAATGAAGATGAAAAGGAACCTTGTTATTCTTATAGCACAACTGTTATGTGAGCAACAGCACTATATAGTGCCTCTATAAACATGTATTTATTAATGAGGTGAGGAGTCATTTTATAGGCCCCTAAAAAATAAAAAATAAACATTTTTATAGATATTTGTGATTTCCATTTCCCCAATAAATGAATTTCACATTTTCGGAGTGAGGTATCCTCTCCGACCACTGAAAAAAATTAATTTTTTGGGGTTACATGTGATTTTCCGGTAACCCAAAAAAAATCTATTGTGGGAGGTGGTTTTTATTTTTTATTGGTCAATACAAGAGAATGGATACATAACTACTCTATAAAAATCCACACATAGATAAAAAAATAGCACGTAGAAACAAAGATACAATATGAGAAAAAAATTCCACCAATAATCATTTATCCAATATAAGAATGTAAACATGTATATAAGGATCATTCCCTATAGAAAATCCTTTTTAATTAATTATATGCCAAAAAAATATTTTTCATTCCAACACTAAATAAATTTACATTGCATACCACCAATCCATGAGCTTTATGTGTACAGAATCTTTTTAGGCCACCACCCTATATAGAAAAAAGTATGCCAAATTGGGTAATTCAGCATTACTACGCGTCCATGTAGAACTTATTATTATCATAGAACCTTGATAATCCTTCCAAAAAAATATCTTCATCAACCTATCCTACGATGCACTAGGCTCTAAATACACCCCTTCATGATGTTCCAATCCATGTCCTCTTCTAATGCCTTTATAAATGTATGACCAAATTATAGGTCACAATGTCTTATCCTCTAAAAAATGCATTCAATTGTTAAATATTGTCATACTAATAAAATAAATAATAAATGGATGCTAAAAATATTCTCAATCATATATTTATGTGGTAATTTGGGTTCAAATATTTGGTATTGTGTTCGGTGTCTCTCCGAGTTCAAAATCTACCTTTTTAGTACATACCACTATCATCATCCTCTCCTATAACTATCTAATGGGGAGGAGGGGATGATTTTTATGTATAGTTGTCCCTCATCGAGTAATCCATGGGTATTATTTATGGGTCACACCCACCTAGGAGTAGTATTCCCATGAATGTTTATGATATTAAGGTGGATATAGTGGTCGCATCCATTTCCCCCATCCTATAATCCCGACCTCATCCACCACATGTAGAATGGATATTGTCCATGTTTTCGAGTTTCCAAACTCTTCTTATTTATCACGCTGAGAATACATCATGTTTTATTAGAGGCTATTTCTTAATAGGAACCCCATAAAACCAAAAAACATCCTCAATAAATGATTCACTTTTTTGATCATCCACTCACTTAATCAAAAGGGAATCCTATTAGGGAAAATACACAACTATAAGAACCCAAATGTTCTTCTTCCATATGTTTAATAGCCAAATTTCTAAGCTATACGTGCTTTTATTTCTATCCCAATGGGATTCATATGAATCCTCTATGAGGTCCAAACTATGAACATTGAAGTCAACCTAATATTCTATTGAATATATTTTTTGTAGGGTAATATCCAGCCTAAAAGACTAAATCACTTATAGGTTCCTTTGTTCACATCAGGGTAAGTCTCATACCATCTTCAGAAAATGAATTTTTTACCTTCACATCTATAGTATTATGATAATGTACATGGTTTCATCCCCATCACACGAAAAAAATGTATGATGTATCTTGTTAAGTGGAACAGAACTATGTGGTTTTTGATTTGTTTTAGAGGTATTCATATGAATCTAAACTCATGGGTTAGATCTCCACCTCAAAAAACTCCAAACATTCTATATGATGATAAATTACAATGTTCCCCATAATGGGTCTTAAATTAGATTCATTTTATGAAAATATCTAATCCAAATAAATAATGGTTACATCGATATATAACGTAAAATAAATATTGATGACTCTATCAAAGATGATCCTAGGATACATATGGATAATTATAAAATAAATACATGATATATTTCAATTCTTAATATATGGGAAACATGATTATATATGGGATTTAAAAAATAATCCAGGAATACATCTTAAATCTATAATAAATTCTTAGAGTATGAAAAAATTCCCCCAAAATGGTATAATGAGCCCACCTCCATTAATCTCGATCAAATTATTTTCAACGATGCAACTAGAATTGTCCATGCCACTTCTTTACTTTGGAAATTGAGCCTATAAAAAATCAAAATGGTATTTGTATTTAAACCCATTATAAAAAATTGTGATCCTCACATAAATCCTTCACCATGATGATTGTGCCTCCCACATGTGAGGTGCCATTTTCAAACCAAATGATATAGTTCCAAAACATTGATATAAAATAAATATTTATGCATATTTAATTTATTGAGATGATTATTTAATGGGGTTTTCTTTTCTTTTCTTGTCATATGTATCTAGGAATTTTCAATCAAGAACTCACTTCAATCCAAAAGAAGCCTTCAGGTTATCCCAAACATTTGAATCAGTTTTCAAATAAGCGAGTTTCTCTTCTAACATGAGGAAACTCTCACCAACCAAACAAATCAAACGACAATACTCAATTGTATTATCCTCAGAGTACAAAAATAGTGGTAACAAAGAAAACATAGAGGTATAATTCAATTTTTATGATGGAATGAAGCCCCATAATCTATCTAATCAATGAAAAGTACTCTCCCATAAGACAATGAAACTTGTGGTCATGTCAAATCATTTTGGGATCCCATAAATAGAATACTGAAATAGGTTCCTACATTATATTTGATAGGTATATAAGGTAGTCATTGATTATCTCATAAAGATAACACAGGGGAACTTCCAATGGGATCCTAAAAGCATACAGATTCATCACCACCAACATCAGGCTACAACAAACAATTTTCATGAAGATGGTGCCACCCATGGGAGTCCAGCCAATGTCACCAATACTCAAGAACTCAATAAAGTCCAACGATGTTAGAGACCTGAAAATTTTGAGTAGGGATACACCATTTTTATAGAGATAATATCTTAAACTATATATAGAAGAAAAAAATGTGCATGAGCACACAACTAACTGCATCAATAAATCCCGCCAGCATTGTTTAGTGGAACCCAAATAAAAAAGTATATAAATACGAGATAAAAAAATTGTTTGGACCCATATCTCTTCCCTAACAATGAGACATGGTAATATATTTTTGTAATAAATGGAGGAAGTTTTTTAGAATGAAACCCTAAAAATAATAAAAAATTTGAACAAATCTAGTTGCAGTTGAAGAAGTCACCCATTTAATTCAATAAATGATGGAAGGAAATTAATAAATTTGTGTTAAAATTATTGTTGTTTTATAGGACAGAACTTTTTTATAATCATTGATTTTTTTTGGAAACATGTTTCTGTGTCTTTATTTGATGTGACTCACCAGAATACTTCATGTGTTACGATGAAGTGGATTCACAATCTAGCTCCCATCCAGGAGGGTTGTGGAAAAAATCCACAATAAATATAAAATAAAATGGGGATCAAACCCCCATTCCAACTAGAATTTATTATTATACTCTTGTGGGTATTTAGTGGTATGAAAAAAATCACCAATATTCCAAAAAACATTATAAATATTCCAATAATAACATTAGATCTAATCAAATCTGATTCCTTATAAGAATGTATTCACCAATAAAAGGAAACTCCAATTATCCAATGGAATACTTCTAAAATGAACTCTCTCCATTAGAAATTTTAAAATAAGGTTTTAACCTATCACCTTGATCTTCATAATTCTATTATACTTAAAGACAACATATTTTTACCCATATAAGATCATGATCCTACAACTATATCACCTGATTTTAATTATATTATAGGATATTATTATGTGTTTACAAAAGGTTTATAGCCAAATGTTTTTTAGGTCCTCTGTGGTCGTCTTACAATGAATGGATACTTCATCTCCAAAATCATAACAATAATGAGATCCCACATCTTGATGAATGCCATAGAAACCCTCCAAATGTCCTAAAGATCAAACAACAAGAAGATCATTCTTTTTCTACTATCCACCCTGAAGGACTAACTGAGGGTTTGTGTTGTATACTTTCTCCTTATAGTCAAATGATTATCCTTGATGGTAGTCATATTCATAATGGAATTCATTATGAGGTTAATCATTGTAATGATATTTAATTTCACCATGAAGGTCCTCCCCTTGAAGAATAAAATATGAGAAACCCCATATATTAGGAGGTCTTTGGAAAATATGACCATTTTAGAAAGGTAATATTTCATTTTTAAAAGATATTATTCTTCAATAAAAAGGTGGCATAGTGAAACGATCATTATCAAAACATCCCATGGGACACCGACCATCTAATACAATAGAAAAAACCACTATTGGCCCTATTGTTCACAATAAATAAATGAAAAAACATACACTTTGGTTAGATCTGTAACTAAACCCTCCCAAAAAATATGAATGCAAAATATTCTTCATGTGGGGATATTTTTATAATGACAATATAACACTAATGTGAATTCATTTATTAATTCACCAATTCATCAATTCAATGGTGTTTTTGAATGATTTTGTGTATGAAATTCTGAAAAATATATAGATCACTTTTAATTATAAAAAAATTAATTTACTTATGAAAAATACCCAAACCATGTCATGGTAATAAAGGAGATGCATCCTAAAATTGAATTCGCATATATATGAACTATATTACACTCAAAATTGGAAAAAACACAGACCCCATCAAAGATCATTTCTTGTTTTCTTGATATAATTATGTCAGGAGATTTATAATGCCCCATAAAATCATCATTCCAGATGAAGGGGAAAACATGGGTTATTTCATTTCACATCACTCAGGATCATAAAATTCCTCCAAAGGATACATTATATAATATCATAGACATTTTAATTGTTTTAAAAACAACATTTCCTTTAAAAAATTCACATAACTTGAAAGAGTCGTCTTATAATATCTCTCAAAGACATCATCTAATAAGAGTGTGATCTATTTGAAGTCATTCTATTCATGCATCTTGAAATGCTTAACAGGACATCCAATTTAGGGATGAATAAATTAATGTATATATATATATATATATCAATGAAACATGATTTCTTAGTTGAAAATCATGTATCAAATGAAGTCAATGTTCGAACAAGACCAATAAAATCATAATAGTATCCACCATAATTTTATCTATGGTATTAATGGAGAATGACAAGTTAGGAGGACTAAAGTATTTTATAACACAACCATCAATGCCAACAAATCCAGATCAAAAATGTAAAAGATAAGAACAAGAGAACCCACATCCTACAAGGATGTTGGAATTTTTACCTCGACCTCAGTGAAAGATATACATTTATTCATTAGGAGTGGTTATATATATGGATTGTTCTCATATAATCTCATCCCATGATGTAGTATCCTATTCATGGGAAAAAACATCTAAAACATCTAGATGTTCCCTTAATTTCATCACTCACAATATATATTTGAACGGATCCTTAAACCAAAGGATATGCTCCCCAGAAATTCATAAAAAAAATAACTGTTAACAGAACAACCACTACATAGAATCATAACACTTCTAAAATATTATCTAGAAAACTAAGTTCTCTCTTTAGTGATAGATTAAACACATTTTAGTAAATTGGTTCACCTCAGTTAATATCCTCAACACCTATTTTGGCCTAGATGAAGAACACTATTAAAATGCCAGAGATTAAGAGGAGTGTATGAATATTCAAAATATTTTCCAAACCGAAGTTAATGGTTTATGTGTGAACACAAAAAGTTAAATGATTTAATATTTTTTTGATGTTCCGTCAAATGATCTATTGACTCCCCCTCGAGGGGAATCAACCAAATAAAATGGCATGGTGATTCTCTATATTACTTCTACTCTCATTTGATTCATATAATATGTTATTCCAAGACATCATTAATGAATTTTGGCTTATATTATATGGTTTGTTGTGTATGATTTTTTGTGCATCATGATTATATCTTTATGTTTATATTATTTTAACTTATTAAAATTTAATATTATCTCTTATGTTAATCCTTACTTAGCAAATGACATCACCCTATTTTAATGACTCTATACTTATCTTTATCATGAATGGAATTCCCCTGTGTGGCCTTTTCAAAACCTACACACAAGGGAACCCCCCTCCCCATGAAGGGGTCACTCCGGAGAGAGCCCCAGCCGGGAAGGAGCAATTGCAAGCCGAGATGGTAGAGCGTCCTGGAGGGTGATGGCCTGACAGCGATGGTCCGCCATGCGATCCGTCACCGATTGGGCCACACCTCATTTTGCCCGACCAGATGAGACTGGGCAACCCAGCAAGGTGGGTGGATCCCGGGGAAACGTGTTGGTCAGTTTAGGGGGTATTGAGGTGGCCTTACCCCACCCCATGTCGCACGTCCCCAACTAGGCCCAAGGTGGAAAACTTTGGGCTTGGTCCAGTTCCACATGGGATTAAGGGGATGAGAGGATCGCTGACATATAGTGTGCATTGCCTTTGTGAGGACTCGAACCCAAAACCTCGACGACAGGACGTCACTGCCTAGAACCAACTCACCCAGCCCCTGCAGGCTATTGTAAAGACTCCATACATATGTTAAGAAGATGGAAATATCTTATGATACATATAAAAGGGATCTAGTGTGGTTTTATTGGGGAGAAAATTTCACATGCTTTTTAAGATATGTTTCATATTTTACAAGTCCTCAAAGACAGAAAATCGTTTATTTTGTTGGATTTTTTCATTTTATATGATAATCATGTATTATAAAATGAAAATGATGTAATGTAAAGATATTCATAGATTGGGTCACTATAGTTTGAATATGATTAGAGTTCTATTATTCATAAGTATTAGTTTATATATTTTTAGAGATATAGATTAGGTAAAATTAGTTAAAACAAAGGGATATATCTATGGAATATGTAATAGTATAGTATATAATCCTTAATTATTGAGAATGTAGTGATTTCTTGGTTTTAATAGCACTACCACATATTATTGGGTTTTTATGTTGTTTTAGGCTCCAATACAGATGTAACATGGAGTAATAATCCAAATAAGAGTGTGATGGGCAGGAACTCAATTCTTACTGGTTATATGAAAAAGTGGTTTAAATGCAATCCTCATTTGACTCACCATTGGGATATTATATTTCCAATAAAATTTCATTTATAAATTTTTATAATAAAATTGTCTCATTATTTAAATAGCGGATTAGGTTAAAAATTATATGATAACCTATCATAATTTTTTTTGTTAAACCAATTGTATTGAAAGGTAATATAGAGGCTTCATTAGAAAACACCTATAAATATTTTGGTTTCATATTATTAAAATCATTTATTTTACTTTTAAGAATTATTATTGGGGTTTTTTTATTTTTTTTAAACATGGTAACGGAAATGAATATGTCAATTGAAGGTATCACGAATCCAATATGTATTATAATTGAATATGGTAACATACTATAATTGTAGGGAGTGATGGTATATAACTATTATGATTGAAAATATGAGTTTTATAGTCTTACCTATGGTATTGAAGTTAATATCATAAATCAAATATATTCTTTATAATTTTAAATATTTTCATTCAGAATTAGTATTTACCAATTATATCTTTATATGTTATAAGATTATGAGTCTTACATGAATCATTTCAGTATTACTATTTTATGTTCTCCTTTATCTTTTTTTTGAAAAAAATGATAGATGGTATCAATATCATTTAAATGGGATTTTATTAGATTATGTTTTTAGGATAACTATTTAAGAACACATGTATGTGGATTTTATAACTATTAAGTTTAAAATATGAATTATGATGTCAAAAAAAGAACGATTTATTTTGAGAAACTTGATTTAGTTTGTGTTGATGTTGTTGGAATTTTTTTTATATTTAAAGGAAAAGTAAACCATGATATTTTTCTTGAATTTCACCTCATTTTTGAGAAATGTAATTATAATGAATAGAAAGAGACATTATAGAATAGTGGAATTTATTATTCACATAATGAAAATTTTATCCATAATATTTTATCATTTGATTTAATAAATGGTATGTAATTTGTATTATATGATTTGGTTATATGTATAATAGGTTACATGATAGTATGAATGATTAATGTTGAATGTGGAACGATAAGAGATGGTACATAGCTTAAGAGAGTAAGGTAGATTTATTATTTGACGTTATATCCTAAATGATATATATATTAATATTACCCTAATATACAATCATAAGTGAGTAAAAACTAAACTCGGAAGAATGTAATTAATTTAATGTGATCAAATATCATGACCAGATATTTAAAACACATAAAATATAAAATTTCATCAAATAGTTACACCCCACGCATCACCAAACATAAAAACCCCAAATAAAAAACTATGAAATATTAAAATTATATAAATATTACAACACTTATTGGATAATAAGATAATAATTAACTGAAATGATTATTTTCTTATTATTTTCAACTATTAATATTTACAAAATTATAATTTTTGACAAACCATTTAATAATTGGTGTATGTTATTTTAACTATTTAAAATAAATAAATTATAGGAAATGTTTATTAAAGTACCTAAATTTTTTACTTATAATCTAATATATAATTATTCAATTATTTAGAAATTTATATGAAATATGATTAAAAAAACATTAAGTTTTAAGAAGGTTTTTATAAATTTTTTTATTAATTTATTTTATTTTCAAAACTATTTTATAAATTTTAGAATCTAAATTTTGAAAAAATTATTAATTTTTTTTAAAAACATGTCCATTATGTTATCATGAATGATAGTATTTTTTAAAAATTATTTATTTTTTGCATATAATGAAAAATACTATTTTTTACAAAAACTTTACTTTTAGGAATATATTAGTATATAATTATGATTTAGAAATTATAGAAACATTTATCTATAAAAATATAATAATATTAAAAGTGTTTTAATAAATTTAAATTTTTTATATTTAATTTCCCTATTTATTATTTTAGAACAAACATTATATTTAAAAAATATGGTTATAATGCATTATAAATGCAGTATTTTAAAAATAATTTTTATCACCATTTTAAATTTATTATAATAAAAAATATTTAATATTATTAATAATAATATATAAATTATGTAATATTTATGAATTTTTTTAAATGATAAATGATTTGTTTCATTGGTAAAAAACTAGTTACATCGATAAAAAGATGGGGTAAAAAAGATCCATCCAAGAGGGAATGACCCGAAACATGTTAAAAATATTTGTGTGAATATGTGTTTTAGGACATTCAGGAAATTATAATGTTTACAATAAAAAAATTCCATATTTTGGATTTAATTTCGTTGAAATTGATGTCATATTATTTAAATATTTTGAGTATTTACTAAAAATTCCTTCCAATTTCACATATAAATGGTGCACCCATATCATCACATTATCTCAGAGTACTTCCTACTTAGTTTAACAAAAAATACACTAAAACCCATCATAAACATTAAAATACATATTCAATAGGTTCTGAACATCTCAAAAGAACATTTCTAAAATGTGTGACCTCTCTACAAATAAGATAATCCAATATGGGTAGTATGAATTACTAACTACTCCTTTTACTTTTCAATTTATTTCCATGCACTCTTATTCCTTATGATCAATTAAGAAATATAAATATTGAATAATAAATATAATATGTATAATTTTATATTATTACAATGACAGTACATGAATCAACATCACCCCCTTCAATATTAAAAACATGTAACATCTATTCTTAAATTGTGAAGATTTCCACCTCTATGATGTAAGGTGTAAAATTTTCCTTCACTACCATAAATGGATTTTTCTAATAAGTAATTTAATATATATGATTTATATTTTTTACATACATTAGTTTATAAAATTACCAATCATATTATTCATTTCTCCATTATATAGAAAATGAAGTAATAATCTATGCATTCTTGTGGACAACAACCTTTTTATAATGATGGATTTCTATTTTTTCAACACAATATTTAATGTATAGTTAAAAAACATGATTTAAAAGAAAAATATTAATTTCATAAAACCATTATGGTTCTAATATGATAAATTATAGAATAAATAAATGACATTAAGAATAAAAAATATTTTTAAATACAGTCTTTCTAACAGATGATATGATGCAATAAATGATCAATTTATTCTATGTAATATATTTATATGAATAATATTTTTGTTATAGGTTTTTTGATAGTAAGATATGTCACTTTAATGAAGCATTAATGGTATCATTATTCTACTATTATGTTTTATTTCAACCAAATATTCTCATAATCATCTACTAATCATTGTATGTTCTAACTTGAGTCAGTTTTACCACTGACATGGACAATAAAACAAAGAAATATAAAGAATGAATAACATTAATAATTAAATGTATTATATTTTATAAAAATTAATACAATTTGATTTTAATTCATTAATGTAGACATAAATATTTAATTTAAAATTAATGAAAAAAATATTTTGTTTGTTATGAAAATAATCCAAGTGCACATATAATCAAATCTTGTTTTAATGGTAAGTGTGATATAATATTCGAAGGAAGTTTAAAAATCATAAATTAGTATATGAAATATGTTATAGTGACTATAGTTTCGATAAATGCGGATGTTTTTATGAATTATGAAAACATATATCTCTTATATATAATGTTTACAAACAGATAAAACTACACACATCAGATGTGGGAAAATATGTGAAAACTAATATATAAGTATATATTTATTATAAATGAAAATAAAAAAATATATTTAAGAATTTAATTAAATTTAAAATATTTTATTAATATAGTTATGTTTTTATATATTACTGTATAGTGTATTTATCTATGTGGGGAAACATTTTAATGGTGTCTTGTCTAAACTTTTCACCCCTTGAGACATATTTCATTTTATGAAATAAGTTATCTAAACAATGGGTTACATAAGGAATAATAAATTAATTTTACCATATTTATGTTGTTTTTAAGAGATGTATCATGTTATATTTTAAATATAATTTTATTAAATAATATAAATAATGAGAAGGTGTTTTTAATTTATAATTTTCTCAGACCGTTAGGGTTCATTCACATTCAATTTTTTGATTATAACTATTTTTGAAAGATAATACATTTTTTGTTTTTGTGTTAATCCTAAAACATTATTTTTATTTTCATTGGATATTAACATATTTTTATATATCCAATGAATATTTATTTTTATCATCAATCAAATTTTACATGAAATGATTTTTTAAAGTAAAATCAACTCCCTCTGTTCTTCTTATATGGGAACCTATATTTTCGCAAACATATATTAATTGGATAATATTATAGTCATCCTTATATATGAATTTAAAATTTATTATGGTATTTTTATAGTTTTATACCTACTCTATAAATTATTAATTAATATTGAAACTTTTTTTGTATGATAGATTTTTTACAAAATGCTAAAATATTCTCTTTGTATCTTTTATATGTAACACTGAAATCCCAAAAAATTTATTAATTTATACAAATAAAAATCTAAATTTTTTTATGGTTTCTACAAGAAATATTTTATTTCCTTGATATTAAAAAATATATATTTTTAAATGGTTTAAAAATGTCAGGGATGTTTCTAATTTCTAAAGTGATTTTCCTAAAATATAAAGGAAGTATATTATATCAAAATCGTTTCCAATTGAAATGTATTATTATCGATCATGGATATCCATAAAATGGTATTAAAATCATTTTTTATATGAATTAAATATTTAACATTATCCTCTATTTTGGAAACAATTTATCACATCCTTTTTGTTACCTCACTATCTTTAGTGTGTAACCATAATTTTTCATACCATTCTATTCCTATGTTAAAAAAATATTTTTCATTTAAATTATTTTAGAGTATTCATTGAAATTTCCTAAATTATTAGATTTATTAAATTATTTTCATCACCATATAACCATTATCTATAACTTTTAGATATCATGTGTATTATTATCATGATTGATTGATATTTATCAGGAAAGTCACATGATTTAATTTGATACCAATTTATATTATATGAAACTATCTTGTTATGTTAATTGATGATTAATTTTTTTGAATCCATTTGAAATTGAAAAGAATCACATTTAATTTTTATATCATCTATTCAATAAATATAGAATTATTTTTTTTCAATTTTTATGAACTCCAAAATATTTCCATGGGTTATTTATGACGTGATAATTGGATGATTCTTCATGAGGCATAAATATATATATATCAATGATGTGAATAATCCTATATCATCCAATAAAGAATTATTTATTGTTTTATATCTCATGGTACAATGAATTTTTATAATTATAATTATGGTTTATCTATGATCAATAGACTTTTTCTGGTTATAATATTGGGTTAATTATGCTCACATTGTTGTGTGTGGGTAAAATGTATTTTAGCTATGATAACAAGTTCATATGTGGGTATACATGTTGTTTAGATATGCCCAAGTTTCTTTTTTTGGGTCTCTTTTAGTTAATTTATGCTTACAAGGTTATTAATGATTATAATTTTTGGATTTGATATAATCATTGGTATGCACATTTTCATAATTTTGGTAAATAAATGATGAAACTGATAAATTTTAATAAACCAATTTTTATTCCATACCCTTATGAATATTCATATTCGTATAATTATCCCTAATTTCTAGTGTTTGTTTATAAATGATTCCGCACTGTTGAGACATTGTTTTTTTATTCAATGTATTATTCCAAGACTCCTTATTTATGATATATTCATCATTGGGAATAATTTTTTATGTATCATGATAATTTCCATTTTTTCATCCTATATCTAGTTATGAACATTTATTTTTTTAAATTTTTTTACATTTATTGAGGTCTTGAGATCACCCCTTTATTATGTTCTTATCCCACATGTTATAAAAAAAAGAATAAGAACCCCAAATTCGTACTCCCAAATCGGGTGATAAAACATAATATTTAAATTTAATCCTTTATACCACTATACGAGTCCTAATTTTATCCATATATAAAATAAATCAAAAAATCTAATATTGGATAACTTGCATACCTAATATGAGTTTAGGTTTATAGTTTTATGAAAAAAGGAAAAAATATTTAATAACAATATCCTTGTCTTTATGTAATTATGTTTCCCATTATACCGAGAATTTATTATTCCACATTATGTCATCAATAGTTCACATAAAATTATCCTAAAAAACAATTCAAGAAATAATTATTTTCCCATCATTATAAATAATTTAGGGAAGTGAAAAACATAACACATGTGATATCAACCACTCACTAGTTGTAATCATAATAATTAACTAATGAATATAATTTATGATAACCTGATTATTATAAGGGTATGATTACATAATCAATGTGAATAAAAATACTATAAAAGAATTTATACCCTTCAAATCATGGGTCATTAATCATTTAACATGAGATAAATCATTGTTAGAGTATAGTGTCTTAGTAATAAATAATTATGTAACATGTGATTCTAATCATTACCAAATGATTCATTTTAAAACCCTGAAAAAAATAGATATCATATATGAGAGTCTTATAACATCATCTTCATCACTCTTTTTCATGTGTTTTATAAATAACAAAATCCTAGTAAAATATGCATGATAATCATCCCTATTTATCTACCACGTTTTTTCCTATAAATAAAAGGATCATTATATAATGTGTTGGGGAGTAATATAGATCTAACCTGTCATATATGTTGTATTTATCATTCCAAAATAAATAGATGTATTGTTCTCACCCATCATCATGAATAATTTCTATCTTATTTTTCAACATAGATAATGTAAATATACCATTCAAGATGGAAAAATTTATATTCATTCTCCTTTTAACATAAACCCAATTAGAAGATCAATCACTCATTCGTAGCTTAGTTACACATGAAATTATATGAGTCACATAATATTATTTTTTCAATTATAATCTTAATAAAATATTAAAAATCAATATGGATAATATCAAAATATCATAATAAAAAATATTTTGTTTAGTCATTAAAGGATGTTGACATAGTTGAATATATATTTAAATAAATATTAAATTAATTTATCTAAAACCTGTTTAAAGTAACATTTTCAATCAATATTATTTTATAAAAGTTATTTATAATATTGGGGAAAATATTTTAATGTAAAATATGTATTGATTATTATAAATTAACCATGAAATTAAAATAAAATCATAGAAAAATAAAAAATCATTGATATGGTAAAGGTTTAAAATAAATATTATTTTGACCTTTTGTTAGGAGAGTTAAAAGTTTCCCATCAAGAAAACAATAAGAAATAATAATTTTAATGTTTTTAAATAGGGTCACAGATGATAGAAATGAAATTTATAAAATAAATTATCTTTTAAAAATAACATAATTTAAATATGATAATGAACATTGTGTAATATATTGGTTTAAAGTCATTGAAATCGTTAAGTTAACTTTCATTAAAAATAACCCTTTTCTTTAATTTAAAACAAAAAACCCATTTGAAAGAATGAAAAGAATAAAGAATATAACATACTATGTGTACAAAAATATTAATTATATTATATTTTAGAAGTCAATGTGCACACTATATAATTGATAATATGTTCATTAATCATATAGATCTCACAGAAAGAATTATGAGACGAAAAACAAATGCCATTTTATTAATGCATGAATAAAAAATACATTAAATGATTAAAAATAGAGGATCCTATAAAACCAATGATTTCATAGAAGTAATATTTTAAAACAAATACATGGGGATTATGGAATTTCATATATAATAAAACATTTTTCTTAATATTAATGATGTATCAAGGAATTTTAATTTATAAGCTCAAAATCTTAAAAAAATATAATTTTTGAATCAATATACCTAAAATAATATAACCATCATGGGAAATTAAAAATCCTTATAATATGATGATAAATGATATAATATATCAATAGTAATTGTAGAAAAAATCATAAAAATAATTTTGGTGCATATCACATGACATGTATCAAATATATAATATTTAGATAAATAATCCATAAAATCATTATATCCTTAATGTTACAATTATTCTATGATGTTATAAATTGTATTAATTATGAAATCAAGAAACATATAAATAAAACATAACAAAATTATTGTTATTTTCGTACAATATATTTTCATGAAATACATAAATGAGTAGAAAAATAAATCAATAAATGAAAATTAAGTTCAAAAAGTACTTAAAATAGGGTCATATTCCTTACGTAAGCTTATAAAATCTTATAGAATAAAAATTTAGTTATTATTTAATTATATAAAAACATTTTGTAGGTCCATTAATTTTTCATCAAACCATTTATTTCATTTATTTCAATACAAATTCTATAACCAAATCAGTGAAGTTAGCATCAGGAGTTTTGAGGACTCATAGATCATAATTAAAAAATAATATTGGTAGGATGAATATTCTCAAAGAGGTATTTGTTATGTTGTCTATATAATAATAAATAGGACATAATTATATTTTTTATAAATCCAATACAGTTTTATTATTACCCATGAATGTTCAGTATGACTAACCAATCATATCACTATGTGGAGTTAGTTTCAACATGTATGCATAAGAAAAAATATCAATATTTATCCAATATTAGGGTAATATGTTATGTAATATATTATATTTCAGTAATCATAATTGTGGCAATGATATCATATATATCTATTGATTACATCATAGTAACTAGCATTTTGAGGTGGTGAGAAAATATAAAAAAATCATTTCATTAAGGTGGTAATAAAAAAGTACACATGAATCAATTTTCCATTCAGTATAGGATGAATATAGTCATGAAAAATTGTAGTAAAAACGTTTTATAAAAAGTTAATATAATGGATCTATCTCTTTAAAATGTCATGATATGTTTCACTTTTAAAAATATTATTCTTTCTGATATATTTCCATACTAGAAACAATGATTTTAAATGAAATAAAAAAAACATCGAAAATATTAATATGAGATAGTGTTTTCATTTTTCAATTAATTATTGTATTATTTTTGAAATATTTTTGGATATATCTAGAAAGATTTATTTTTTTTGTGAATACTGAAAAATAATGATTTTATTATGACATTCATTTATTTTTAACAAATGGTGAAATTTAAAACACCCATTATATATTGGATATAGTTTCAATGATATATAATATCTATTTTATTGATAATATTATTATATTTTTTTAATGATTTGTATAAAAATCATTTTTTTAATAACATTTCTTTCTAAAAAACATTTTTATTGTGAATAATAGCTTTTAAATTTTCATTAACTGATGTAACCCTTATCGAGGATTGATTTAATGAAATTTATATATAATATGTATATATATAGTAATAAAAATTATTATAATTATGATTAAATTTCATATAGGTAATTTATGATCATTAGTATTTTGAAAATTAATTTTTATAATAAAAACATATTTTTCATGTTTTTTAATTTAATTTTTAAATTGAATTATTTAAATTATATGTTTATATTTTTATAAAATTAATTGAATATTTATAATCACAATAATTAAATTATTAAAATATGTTTAACATTGATTTTTGTCATTATCTATAGTGACATAATTAATGAATTGTCCCATATGTAGTTGCTGTAAAATTAGGATAATATAATAAATTTAAACATTAAAATCCAATTAATGCAAGAATTTATTGATTTTTATGGGTGATGTTTGACCAAATATATGTTAAATTATTTAAATAATTTATTTCTAAACAATATTTTTGAGATTTGTAACACAATATTTACTTTTGTTAAAGAAAATCTCTATTGTTTTCAAATAAAAACTATTTTGGAGTCTTTAAAATTAATGGAATGGTTAGAAGATTCCAATCATTTATGTCAAACTGATAATTCATAGAAAGATAAATATTTTAATCTTTTATAAAAGAAATTAATGGAAACCAATTTATTACCTTATTAAATAGTGAAATTATATTTACACTTATATTGTGTATTTTTTCTAAAAACTATTATATATTGATTTTTGGGTAAATATATTAAAATTAATTCAATAAAATTATACAAATTAGATTTTATAAATTGAATTATATATTATAAATCCTTATTTAAAACCATGGTTATAAGGCCCCTTTGTTATTTTTTCATATAATAAATTTATAAATAGAAAAATGTTAAATTATCACACTTAAGATTAAAATCTGTTTAAAGTGGATTAACTAGAAGGAAAATATTAAAATATATCCTACAAAATCTCTAATGTGACTGGTTGATTTTATTTATACACTATTACAAGTTATATTTTTTTTTTCGGGTGCCTTGGATCAACTTTTTAGGAAAATAAAAAATATATTACATCATATTTTAAGTAATTATATTAGTGTTATTTCCCATGTAATGACCCATCCTCGGGGCCCATGCCGTGACTACCCCATTCCCACCTTCCATAGGTCAGGGGCTGGTGACTAGCACCAAAGGCTTAAATCCCGATAAAAAGGGAAGTAATTGCCTTTATAAAAGTAAACAAACACAACGGAGAATGAAACAGAAGAATGTATTAAGTAATACTAAATACACAAGGTAGTGCTGAAAGTAAAGGGGGCCAGAAATACAAGCCCAACAATAAAGTAAAGTACAACAGAAAAGTTAGTACAACTACAGTAAATTAATATAACAACCATTGAGTCGTCCTCTAGGATTCCCACATGATGGGTGGGTACAGATGGCCTCCTCAGCGCCTCGGGTCCAGGCATCCACTCAGTGTACATCTCATCAAGTGGTCCACCTTCGGGTACCGTCTAGCTCCCCATGCCTCCTCCTCGATCAATGTTGTTCGTCATCTGTAACCAACACAACGTAGTGCGGGCATAGCCCATGAAGGTGTGAGTAAACGATACTCAGTAGGGATCCCGAGACCCCTGAAGGTCTTCTAGAATCCACAAAGGACAAGCCACAGAAGAAAGATACAATCATAAAGTATCAACCAACACAACATAGGTATATGTCCATACATATACCTATGTTTTCAATCTCAGTTCGGCTCCAACTCTCGAGCACAAGCACAACCCAATCCAAACAGGAAACCAAGTCAATCATATCGATGATAATGATTGAAAGTCAATACTTAGCTCACACAGATATACATCTTTCATATCGTGATAGATATGATCAGATGTAGTCACTGATTCATCTAAGCTGTCAGACCCATGTAGGATACTAGACCAACTAAGTTGTCAGACCCACATAGGATACTAGACTAGCTACTCTATCGGACCCACTCAGGATACTAGTACAGAAGTCAAACTGTTGGACCCACATAGGATACAAGTACAGTAGTCATCATTGTTGAACCCACGAAGGATTACAATATAGTTTTCATTGTCATCGAACCCACAAAGGATTCCAATACGGTATTCATCATTATCAAACCCATGGAGGATTCCAGTGCATTTGTCGTCGCAGTCGCAACTAGCTCTAGGGTTCCCGCACACAACATGCTCAATTCTGGGAGGGTCTTCACCTCAAGAAAAGGGGGTCGATACATGAACTATCACAAAGTCCAAATTTGATGTATCCCATAGTTTTGCCCCGTCAAAAGGAACCCAAGGTGAGATACGACACGTCAATCAAACACCTGGTCTGAGAGATATTAGCATTTTCGTTCTATGTCCCAGTTGGAAATACGCTCGTTCCAAACCCAACCATTTCCAAAAGTCATCAAAAAATCACTAACAGTATCGTAAAATGACCTCTTCTTCGTGAGGGTTCTAGTGCCGCAGACGGCGCGTTGATCAGATGAGTTGTCTTAATTTTATTCTCGTTTAAGTGAATCAGGCCCGGCCGGTCTAGCCCAGTGGGCTGGCGGGGAGGCCCGACCCAATTTGGCGGGTCTGACTCGGCAGGGGGGTCAGCCCAGCCCTGCGGGGTGCGGCCCGGTCGGCCGAGCGATGCGGGGGGTGGGGGGGCATCCCACCGCTTTCCAGAACAGGTGGCGTCGAGTGTTGCCACCCTCTTATCTAGCCGGCTGAAGCCGACCGGTCTTCCTGAATCGTGCGTCCCTCACGGTCGGGTCTCTGTCTTCCTGCACGACACCTGCAAGATTCGCAGCCTCCTACAACATGGCCGGCTGATGAGCCAGCCGGTTCACCCACTGATGCGTCCCATGGAGCGCCGGCCGCGGTCCTCCGCAGTGCTGTGCCATGGGGCGCCGCAGTTCCTCCATACTGACCGGCTATGGCCGTCCCTTTCTTCATCAGCCGAGCATCCCCTGGTTGCAGGCTGCGGTTGTTCTGCATGCAGCATGTGTGCGTCCATCGACTTCACTCGCCACCACCTGCCGTTGTCACCACCAAAATATTCAAGATTCATCAGAGGGTCGTCGGGCTGTGTTCGTTCGGCCCGCGCCCTCCGTGTTAGGTGATATCAATTGGACGAAGGCAAATTATGAATTCACCAAGCACAAGATATAATTTAATTCAATTAAAATTATATCAAAACCCCTACCTTGTAATTGAAGTTTGTTCATCAATGAGCCGTGGAAGACGAGCATCGCGGTAGTGGTGCGTCACGAAAGACGGAGTTGTGGAAGACGACGTCGTGGAGAACATTGTTGTCCTATCAACATTATAATTCATTGTTGTAGAAGGAATTCCTCACGAACGGTGTCTTCTCACTTGACGTGGAGTAAAAAAAGAAATAACGTATATGTTCCTCATGATCTTTTTGCGATTGAAAAGGAAAGTGGAGAAAAATTATTTCTTGTTCTTCGAGTCGAGGAGTGTTCTTCACATAGAGGAACACTTCCTTCTAAATCCTATCAAGTCCCAATAAAACGATTTTATGCCAACCAAAAGAAATGAAGGATATTACTTCTTTTATGGTTGGAAAAATAATTCAAAATCATTTAAAAAGATATTCCAATTAATTAATAAATTATGTTGGAATAACTTAAGGAAGGGAGGTGGAAAGGCTTCAATTTCATAAAGGGAGGTGTCAAATTAATTAAGGTGGTGTTAATGGGGAATTTAAGGGAGTTTAGGGGAGATGAAAAGGTTTGGGTTCATGTGGCCCCCACCACACAAAATCCTCATATGGTAGTTTATGTGGGGTGTGGGCCCCACCCCTAACATCCTCTTGGAGGGATTAACCACCTCTTAAAATAAAATTGTGTATTACCACAATTTTATTTAATTTATGACAAATCCCTAAATCATAACATTCAACCCACATAAAACGCCACTGTGGTAAAAGTCCTATGAAGCGAATACCGCTGCTGCGATTCCATCGGTGTCCTCGAATTTCAATTCCATGCACCGGTTCAAATGATAGAAAACCCCACACATATTTTTACAAAACGTACCCAAAAAAATCATTTGAAATTGATCCAGGGAACACCGGGCCTTAGAATCAGGTGCTTTCAGAAACCACCGACTCTTAAAATTCCAAAGTATTTAAGAAAAAAAATTCCATTAAATTTTAGGGTCTTTAAATTACCCCCACCTCAGGGACTTACATCCCCGTAAAGCTGCAACATACACCAGGAAAACAAAAGTGGGTATTGAGCATGAATCTGAGCCTCCCACTCCCATGTGCTATCTTGGAGGTTCCAATGTTTCCAGAGAACATGCATGAGAGGAATTGACCATCCACGTAGGACCTGCTCCTGTCGGTCCTAGATCTCCACTGATACCTCCATGAATGTATCCATATCATCAATGTCAAGATCCCCATGGTCGATGACATGGGATGGCTCGTGATCGTATCTTCTTAGCTGAGATACGTGGAAGACTTCAAACACCCGGTGCAACTGAGGTGGAAGGTCTAGGCGGTAAGCTGCCTCATCTACTCTGCTGAGGACCTGGAAAGGTTCGATGAAGCGCAGAAATAACTTGCCTCCCCGGCCAAATCATCTTAGTCCTCATAGAGGTGAGACCCTTAGGAAAATGTCGTTGTCATCCTCGAACTCCATTGGTCTCCATCTCTTATCAGCATAGGACTTCTGTCTGCTCTTTGTAGTATTCATCTGCTCCTTGATGATCTGCACCTTCTCTGTCGTAGCCTGACCATATATGGTCCTACAAGGGCTGACTCCCCTGGGTCAGTCCAACATAGTGGTGATCTGCAAGGTTGGCTGTACAATGCCTCGTAAGGGTCCATCCCGATATTGGATGGGTAACTATCGTTGTACGCAAACTCCACCAAGGGTAATTGATCCTCCGGTCTATGACCAAAGTCAAGGACACATGCACGGAGCATGTCGTCGAGAGTATGAATATTCATCTCTTTCTGACCGTCCTTCTGAGGATGGAAGGTGGTGCTTAGACGTAGATGCGTCCCAAAAGCCTCCTGTAACCCCTTCCATTGCCGAAAAGTGAATCGATCATCTCGATCAGAAGTGATAGACGATGGATCACCATGAAGCCATATGATCTTTTGAACGTAGAGGCGTCCCAAGATCTTTACTGATCCCTCCTCTCTGATCGGTAAGAAGTGGCCTACATGGTGAGTTTTTATACGATCACCCAGATAGAGTCATGTCATCTGGATGTATGTGGACGTCCCATCACCAAATGCATAAATATCCCATCCCACTTTCCACTATGGGACCTCTAAGGGCTATACCAAGCCTGCTTGTAGATGGTGCTCCGCCTTTACTTGCTAACAAATAAGGCATCGTGATATAAACTCTAATACAACCTTCTTCATACCCAACCACTAGTGTCATCGTCTGAGGTCCTGATACATCTTTGCCACTCCTCGATGTACCACTAGAGGGGAAGAGTGGAACTCCCTCATCACACCTCTTTTAGTGCAACTGGTACCATGTTACATCCCCTAAAGAGGATGATGTACTCCCCTCCTTCAAAAAATCCATCTGGTGCCTATCCTGAGGATATCTGAGCACATCGTGTCTCACCGTCAACATCCCCACGCTACGCCTCTCTGACTCACTAATGATGTGAAGGAGTGATTATGGGAGACTGTAGAAAAGCTGCTACATCTCTATCCACAAAGGATATCTGTAATGCGGACAGCTGGTCTGTTGCCTCTCCTAGAAGCTGCATGGCTCATCTCCTGCTGAGATCATCAGCTACAACGTTCCCCTTCCCAGGATTATAGACTATATCAAAGTCATAGTCCTGGATGAACTCGATCCATCACCGTTGTCTCAAGTTCAGGTCCTTCTGGGAGAAGATGTACCTGAGCCTTTGGTGGTTAGAGTAGACTGTAAAGCGCTCGCCCATCAGATTGTGCCACCCCATCTTCAAGGATATGACCACTGCTTTTAACTCCAGGTCATGGGTAGAATAGTTCTTATAATGCTATCTCATGTGATGAGAACCATAATTGATCACTGCCCGCTCCTACATCAGGACACACCCGAGTCCGGTCCCTGATGCGTCAAAGTAAACTACGTACCCAGCGCCCTCCTTCTGTAGCCTCAAGATGGGCACACTGGTCAATCTCCATCTCATCTCCTGAAAGCTCTACTATCATCTATCTGACTAGAGGAAGGGTTTTCCCTTCTTCATCAAAGATGAATGTGGTGATGCAACTGTCGAGAAGTCTTAAAAAAATCTCTAATAATACCCAGCTAGACCTAGAAAACTCCGAACCTCAGTCACACTCCTTGGTGGATCCCAAGAAAGCACTGTCTCGATCTTCGCTAGTTCCAATGCTACCCCAGCCTCTGAGATGACGTGCCCCATGTAGTGAACCTCTCGAATCCAGAACTGGAACTTTGAGAGATTACCATAAATCTAGTTATCTCAGAGTGTATCCAGTAAAACCCGCAAGTGGCAGGCGTTCTCCTCCTTAGTAGTCGAGTAAATCAGTATGTCATTGACGAAAAATACGACAAATAGATCTAGTTAAGGCTGTAAGATCCTATTCATGAGACTCATGAATATAGATGGATTGTTGGTTACACTGAAAGACATAAACAAGACCTCGTAGTGGCCATACCGAAACCTAAAGGTTGTCTTCTTCACATCCTCGTCTCGAACTCTGAGCTGGTGATACCCTGACCTGGGGTCTATCTTCGATAACCATCATTCTCCCATGAGCTAATCAAAGAGGTCGTCGATCCTTGGGAGTGGGTACTTATTCTTCCCAGTCACCTGATTCAGGCAATGGTTGTCGACACACAGTCGCAAGATCCAATTCCCCTTCTTGGAGAACAAAATCAGAGAAGCCCCGGGTGAAACACAGAGTCAGATAAATCCCTTCCCTTGCAAGTCCTTCAGTTGAACCCGTAGCTTAAGAATCTCAGCAGGAGCCATTCGATATGCTGGAGTAGATATCAGTGCTGTTCTGGGGTACAAGTATATGTAAAAGTATACCTCTGTACGATGAGGTAGTCCTGGAAAGTCATCAGGAAAAACATTCGCACACTAATGCACCACAACAAGAAAACTCGGACTCCACACATCAACCTCTCATATGATGAGACTAGACAACTGATGTGTGATCGGATTCCCTCTCCTTTTCTGATGTCCATATTGCACTACAAAGGCTCCCTTATCGCCGGTGAAGGTGAAACTGCTCCCATCCATGCAGACACACTGCACATTGCACCAAAAATAGTCGATCTGAGTATAGAGTATAGAAAACCAGTCCATACCCAAGAGGATCTCATAAGGCCTCGACGCTGCTACAACAAGATCCCAGCCAAAGCTCTCGCCTCCTAGAGTATTCTCACACTGCCATCACCAGTGCATAATCATTGAGTCCGCTTCCTTAGGATTCTCTATCCATAAGGATTGAGCCAACATCACCGTCGGAATCTCTGAGATGTGAACAAGGGTAGCGAAAATAAAAGAATGACTCACACATGTGTCTATAAGTACTGCAGTAAGGGTAGAGTAGACATATATAGTACCTCGAATCATGTCAGGTGCTCTGTGGTCGTTGGCCTCAACTGCCTCGAGCTGAGCCTGCCTCTGCCCGCCAGCTCCTTGTGGTCGGGGTGGAACTCTTGGTGGTGGTGGTGGTAGAGCCTCGAAACGTCGTCCACCACCCGCTGCTCGGCCATCTACTCTACCTCGTCCGCCTGCTCCCAACAAAACACCATGGTCAAACCTCTACCTCTGCTTGGGAGGACCTTATACTGTCTGATGATCATCCACATGGCTAGTCGGACAATCTTGAGCCATGTGACCCTACCCGCCGCATGAATTGCACTACATGCTCCTCATATAGCTAGATTGGTTCCTTGTGCCCCATACAATCGAACTTATATCCTGGGGTCGCTCACCTGATGGCTTGGTCCTCTTAGTCCATTTCATCAACTGTCTACTACTGGCTGCAGAAGACTCCGCTATGTGTCGTCCTGCGGTGGGTCTCACAGATGATGACAGCTCAACAAGAAATCTCTCCACAAGAAGGCCTCACTCCAGTACTCCCACCTGTGTCGGAATATATGGGGAGATCATCGATGCCCTGATCTCATGTCTGAGTCTCTTATCAAAGGTTAGTGCCCTAAAGAATGGGTCTCGTAACATGTCTGTGGAGTAGCATGAGAGATCAGTGAACCTCGCTGAGTACTGTGATACTTTCATGCTACCCTGACGCATATGTAGTAACTCCTGAATCCACACCACATGGAGGGTGGTAGGATCAAACTCCGAGCGGAAGAGACTCTCTATATCCCTCCAGAGTAAATTTGCCTTGCCATGTACCATGAGCATCAGGTTCCACCATCTACCTGCTGCTACATGCAGAGGAATCACAACAAGGATCACCATAAGGTCAGATGGTGTCCCTACCAATCTGAAAACTCTAACGATAGTCTCCAGCCAGTCCTCAGCTGCATGTGGGTCCGTCTCTCTGTGGAACCTGGGGGGCCTCTGTCACTGAATCCCATGCAATTCACTTAGGTGGTGTGCACTCTCTGTTGCTGGAGCTGGTGGTATTGGTGGCCCAACGGGTAGTGGTACCATTGGTACCTCCGCTGGGATGGGGCCCTGCACCAAGGCCTCATCGCTCGGTGTGCTACTATCTCATATGTAACATGGAACCCTAGCTGGCTGCCTTCGTGGGGACATCCTAAAATGAAATAAGTGTGCCATAGTCAAAACAGTATACTTGGTGATCTAACACAATGCAATAACAAAGAAATCATTGGAAGCACACATGCAATCAGTGTTTTCTTGCACTGAGTCGGAAATCATAGGTTAGGGTCCTAATGTATGGATACTTCGACCGCCGTACTAACACTGGACTCCCTGGACTAAAAACCACACTAAATACTCTTAACAATATTTCTTCACAATAAATAATTCAGAGTCTATGTTATGCGGTAGAACCGACTCCTCTGATACCAATTTTTCATGACCCGTCCTCGGGGCCCATGCCATGACTTACCCAAGACTGCCTTCCATAGGCCAGGGGCTGGCGACTAGCACCGAAGACATAATTCACGATAAAAAGGTATGTCTTTGCCTTCATAAAATTAAACAAACACAACAAAGTATGCAATAGAAGAAATCACTAAGTAATACTGAATACATTGGTAGTGTTGAATGTAAAGGGTGCCTAAAATACAAGACCAACAATAAAGTACAGTACAATAGAAAAGATACTACAAATGCAGTAAAGTAAAATATCAACCACTGAGTTTTCCTCCGGGATTCCCACCGGAAGGGTGGGTACATATGGCCTCCTCAGCACCTTGGGTCTGGACATCTGCTCCGTGTACGTCTCACCAAGTGTTCCACCTCCCGGTATATTTGTCATGACCTGCCTCCCCCAGTCCATGAACCTTGTCATCTAACCACATGGGTCTCCAGTAATACCTTGGTTGCCTTCATAGAACACCATATGATATTACTCACTAGGATGTCTTATCAGACTAATGGGTGTCCCCAAAGGCAAACACATGTTCTTTCAGTGTATTTTTTCCTCACTCACACACACCCTGGGTAACTTCCTAGAAGGTCACCCATCCTGATTACTACTCCAGGTCAAGAATACATAATTATGGAGTTCTAATCAGACAGACTTTTGAAAAGAAAGGTTCACCTCGTTGACATGGGTAGTAACATTTATCCTTTTAAGTCTCAAATTTTCAGTAGTGTTACATTATCCACCCCTTTAATGCACAACACCCTCATTGTGGACCCCAAGCCTCAAACCCAGGCAGTGCTTAAGCACTTTCGACAGGGTATTGGCTCTGATACCATTTGTCATGACCTGCCTCCCCGGGCCAAAAACCGTGCCATCTAACCTCATGGGTTTCCTATAATACCTTAGCTTCCTTCCTAGCACACCATTTTCTATTACTCACTAGGGTCTCTTATTAGACTAATGACTCTCCCCACAGGCCAACACATGTTCTTTTAGTGGGTTTTGTCCTCACTCACACACAACTTGGGTAACTTCCAAAAGGTCACCCATCCTGATTAATACTCCAGGAAAATAATGCTTAACTATGGAGTTCTAATTAGGTAGGCTCCTGAAATGAAAGGTTCCCCTTGTTGACATGGGTAGTAACATTTAGCATTTTAAGTCTCACTTTTTCAGGGGTGTTACATCCCTCCCCTATAAAAGAATACCACCTTATCCAAATTTCATGAATAATGGAAAATACATATTATAATACCTTAAAAGGTTCCTTAAAAACACCATATTGCGGATGATCTTTCCAAATAACCAATCATTAATCTCTTATGGTGTAATACAAAAGACGTTTCAAAATGAAGAGGAATAACTCTAAAATAAATAATTTCAATTTTATTAATTCTTATGAATCCTATAAATATATTTCACCCATATTAAATTATGTATTATTTTTTTGTCAATAGACTATTATGTCGTTGTGATAATGGTAAAACCATTTCCACCCCTTTTCAAACATATGGAATGTGAAAAAATCAATCATGTTTCTTTATAACTTTTCATCTCAACATTGTGGTTCCAGTCGTTTTTATCCCATATTTAGTTAGAAGGATATATATATTGGGTTACTAAATATATAAAAATTTCTTAAAAAAATTATTTCGTATTATCGTAAAATCTTATCTACTTACTTATATTCCATTCCTCTTGAAATTAATAACGCCAATAGTGTATATATGGGGACTTCCACCTCTATGAAGGGGCATGATTCATTTTTAATTTAATATTTACATATGTTTATGTAAGGATATATTTAATAAATATATATTATATATTTTTAATAAAAATTATTGTGGATAATATAATTATTTTTTATACTTTTTTCCTTCCATCCGTCAAAAAGTGATAAAAATATTCTTTAATACATACGACCAACCGTCTCTACGAATGGTGAAATTTTATTTTCAATATCTACCATTCATGGATGAATATAAATATATATAATTAGTATATATTATATTTTTATCACTTATATAATCATTTAAAATATTTACCAATTATCAATGTACATGTGCAAGAACTACCAAACAAAAAATCTCATAATAAACGAAGATTTTATCCCCAAAACATTGATTATAATAGAATATTATTAATATATTTCTAAAAATATGCTATAAATGGATAAAATGTGATATTATGGATATATATACATATTTATATATTATTTTATTATAATTTAAATAAACATAAAATTTATTATATAGGAGACTAAAATTAATTACATGGAAAGTTTATGTTGAAGAAAGCGATTTGGTCCCAATTTCTTCTCCATTGAGGCATATTTGGTATTATAAAACTAATTTATTTTTTATGCGGTATATAAATCCACATATATATATATATATAATGAATATATATTTATTCATTATTATTAATGTATTAATTTATTTTTACTTTTTAAAGGGGTAAAAAATTTTATTCTACCAAAAAGTTACCAATGTATTAAACAATATCAGTTTCTGGGTTGTTCATTTTTTTATATTGATGGAATATTATATTATATCCCTCATAACATTAATCTATTATCTCTTCCTATATATATTTAATTGTTTAACATGTTTTATTTATACATTTCATTCGTTTTAACCATAATCTAGAAATATTTTTAAATGAAATGATGATCCTATTTCTCATTAAATTAGTTATATTTCCCTAAATTAATTTTAAAATGTTATTTTTATTTAATTATTTGTTTTATTAATATAATTTATATTATAATTTAGTTTTTCAAATATTTTAACTTAATATTTATAATGTTTTCTCAGTGATTTCATTCTTTACAAAATACAATAAGAATGTTCCATTTAACCATTTATAGTGGTGACTGATTCCCCAATCACCATTTTTTTCAATTTTTACATTTTTTGATATGACAAAAATAGTTTTAAAAAGAAATAACTTTAATGAAATATTATTTAAATGTTATTATTCAATTTATGTTATTTTAATGAAGTACAATATTTTATTACAAAACCTATATTGCTAATGAATTGATGGCCATTATACATCACATATAATGTTTTTGGTCATTAACATTCTCTAGATACATTAACGTTCTTATGAACATTATTCATCATATATTACATTTCATCGATATATATATACATATATAAATTTTATAAAGTATATTACATTTTTAATAATAATAATTTTTTATATATAGTGTTTTATTTTTAAAGATGTTTGAATTAATGGTGAAAAAATAAAATTCAATATACTTTACAATATATCAGTATTTATTGAGAGGAAATGTTTTGTTTGAATAAATTTTATCATTAAATATTTTAGGATTTCATTGGACATGAAGTGTAAGGCGGTGTTATCGTATAGATATAACCCTAGTACATCAACAGGTCACATGGGAAACTAGTTTTCTAAACTTATTATATTTGTGTTTGGTGTATAAAAAACAATAAATTAAACAATCTTGGAATATGGAGATAATGGTAATGATATATTAATGCATGATGTTAGGATGTACAATATTTATCATTTCCATCATTTAAAATCACGTTTTTATTATACTTGATATTACTATATTGATATTATTCTTGTAATAATTTCATTATCATTATACTGATTACATATCATGTGTATTTAGTTATTTACCATTTCATATTGATTATACATTACTAAATCATGATATATTTGACATTATATATCCATTATTGAGTATCTAATATCACCCTTTAATTTTTACCCAATACCTATTGTTTGATGATATATATTTTGAATAGTTTCAAGGATGTTAAAGGTTTCTCATTAAATGTTTTTTATATTTCCAATGATATGTTTGAATTATATATGTATCTAGTTATTCATGAATATTAAATTGATTGTTCATTTATTATTTGGGGCCATGTATATTAAGACAATGTAAAAATGTAGAAATGAGATCCTGGTTACAAGAGTTAGGGTTTTTATTATTGGTATCATTAGAAATTTAATAGAACCCATTAGAACTATATTTTAAATGAACAATGATAATAATAATATTTTAATAACACATTATTGTATTTTAAAATTATTACCAATATAAGTATTTTTTATGTACGATAGAAATTTATTAGATGATTATGATCCATGTGATTGTGTACAATTTTATATTAATGGAACATAAAGGAATAATGAAAATCAACACCACAGTTAATGTTGTTATTTCCTTATCGAGGATGAAAATACATCTACTATTGAATCTAAGAAGATCATCAATATATTAGTGTAAAATATCATGATATTAAGAATGACCTTTCTCATATTGAGAAATATGATGTTCCATAGAATGATTAACTAAACATGGATTTAATTATCTTACTGAATCCTCAATATTTAAATGAAAATTTTAACCTATTGGTTGTTGATATTTGATAATTTTTTTAAAAAAGGGTTTTTTCATTATGAATATACAATTGATATTATGATTTATCCTGTGACAGTTTAATAGTGAGAGGATTAAGTTTAAGTCAAAATGAAAATAACTTTGATCACATAAGTTCTTACCTTAATTAGTAGGTGATATTTATCACATATGGTTGGGAGAGACTCAATACTGAGTATATTTATATTTTATGGTATTTATTATGAATTTAAAAAAGAGATTACAAATTTTCATCCAAATCATGTCTCTACGTTTATAATAAAACTAATAACTAATGAAATTAATATATAAAATACTATATATATAGTGGATGATAAGTATATATCAAGAATAAATTTTAATGTGTAATAATTTAAGGAATATTTTCACAACTGAAGTATCTCACCTATTTTTGAAATGTTTTAATTTTTTTTAAATATTTTACGGAATGAAAAAATTGATTTATAGAAATTGAATAAAAATAGTAGAATTTATGGGCTAAAATACACATCGCACTATGAGTGAATCAAACTGGCATGAATCTTAATTTCAGAACATGGAGAAAAATAGAAAAATAGAAAAAATATTTATTTTATGTCCATTAATGAAACTACCCATCGTGACTTTGTCAAAATTAAATAACCACAAAAAAGTCACAAAGTCATTAACAATATGAAATATCATTACATGTCTGGTAACTATATTACCAGAAATAACAATTATTGAGACATGTTATTGGAGAGGATTATGCTGATATTTTAGATGATTGCAAATCTAAGTATTAGAAATCATATATTTTCATTACATGTCATGATGATGGTGGGATTTATTAAAATAAATACTAATGTAGCTGAGGTGTGGAATGATTTTCTTATAACGATTCCCCTTGGTCTCCCCTACCTACAAGATGTAGAATGAGTGTTTGCAAAGATATGTCAATAGAAAACCACTATATCTATGGAGTGATGATCATTTTCACATATTTTTCATCATTATTCATCACAATTCTTCCTCAGGTATCCATACAAATAATTATCAAAATAAATAGAATGAGTAAGTTGTTCCATTTGTGTCAAGATATGTGATTATAGGGGGATGTTTTGTTAGGTATTTTTTCATTTTATTATTCATTTTTCTGACAGCTGAAAACCATTTATCAATTAAAATTCATCTTATTTTTATATTTTATTACAATTGTTGCATCTAGTGGGTTTTAATTTAATTGAATAAATTAATTGATCAAATTTATTTTATGATAATTTTATAATATATATTATCTATGCTTAAATATGGTTTGGGGTTGCTTATTTTTATGGGTGACTTTAGTAAAATATTATTCAAATGGTGAAATATTTTGATTAGGGTTGGATACCTAGAATATGATCCTTAATGACTCAATTATGACACCATATGTAAATAAATATATCATCAATTAAATCCCTATCATAAGATCCTAAATATCATTGAACCTAGTCCTCTTCTATTTGAAATTTCAAAAAAATTATTTTTAATGTTTTTTCTCTTTTTCCAAACAAACCAAATAATTTCTGTTTCAATGTATTTTATTAATTTAGAAAAAATTATCCATCCTGATGGGTTCAAAACTAAGGATTTATCGATACAAAATTTTTAGTTTTTTTCCTAAGATTAATAAATTACAGAATTTACGATAACCCATAAGAATTAACAATGTTGTGTGGGATGTTAGTGGACTTGATTAGATAATCATATTTAATGAATAAACTCTCAACGAAACATGATATGTGATTCATTCCTCATATTTATTCACTATGTGGTTCACATGTTCTTTTTATTAAGAATAATGTTTGTTCAATGAATCTTTTCATTGATTATCGAGAACATAAAAAAACCAATTTCGGTAACAAGTATCATATACCCCATATCAAAGATCTCATTGATTAATTATGAGGAGATAAGTTTTTTTTGGAGCATATTTTTTGAATCCAATTATTTTCACCTATGGTTCTAGATAGTGGATATGCCGAAGAAGTAATTCTATATGAGGTATGGTAATTATAAATTTTTAGGATTTCTATTTATGGGTACTAATTACTAAATAATCTTCATTGATTTATGAATATAATCTTCATAAATTCCCTTGACCAGTTAATGGTTTTATTTATAATTTACATTTAAAAGATAAATATTAAAATCAATAATATTTGAGTATTATAATAAAGATGCTTTGGAAAGAAATTCTATCTTCAAAATGTAATAAGGTATAATTTTGGATAAAAATATATATTTCATATTACATGTAATTTCAAGTGATTTTATATTAGAGGATTCATTAATGATGGATGTTATTGAAAAATGTTGTGGATAAAAAATAGTCACGATGGCCCATATTTATCTTTGTGTGGATAGATACGTTGGAATCATTGTGAATTATTTCTCATGAATATCCAATACACTCACTATGTTGACTCAGAATCCGGAAAATTTCTTATTGATAAATGAATGATAATAAAATTTATATGAAATTAATATTATGTTTTATAGGAATGGTGTTCTTAACATACACCATAATAAATAAGGTTCTATGATTTATATAGATTAACCAGATAAGGTTCATGAATTCGTATTCACTCATAATGATATAATGATAGATTATGACTCTCACTAATTGAAAACTAATGTGAAAATTTACCAAACTTAATATTAAGAAGTGGGGACTGTATTTTTTAGTGAAGATATAATGGAACAATATATATGTTGAATGTTAAGATATATATACTTATTTGGAAAAGATAAATTATACATTTACATCAAAAGAGTTGATTTTTTACATCATAATATAGTTGGAGTCGATTAATGATTATTATTGGGAAATAAATTTTTACCATGGAATGGTGAACCTGGTGGTTTATGCTCTATGTTATAATGACCTCACAATTTATTCCATGATGTGGAATGAATGAGATCCTAAATAATGGTTTTGTGTTAGTTTGATATTAAAACATTTAGAAAATGAGTCAAATATTATCTTCCACATATAAATGTTAAAGCATCAATATTGGAGAGGTTTAAGAATGTACATAAGGATGATATTGAATTACTAATGGGGGTTAGGAATGTTCTTGAATTAAACCATGATCATGCAATAATGACAATTTTCAAAAAATGTCTACATGTTATTTCAATTTCATAATTGAAAAAGGAGTTGTTGGATGAATATTATAAATGTTCATTCACTATATATATATATATCTAAATCAAAATGATTTATATGAATAAAACTGAATTTTTAATGATGGAAAACAAAAAATGGGATATTTTATAATATGAATGATGATTCTTGCTGTGAAAATATGTAATATCTAAAATACATAAGTCTAAAGAGATATTACTATAATTACCCTTAGTAGAATGGAAATGTGAAAAACGTACCACAGATTTAATCATCAGACTCCCCAAAAAACATAAATGGACATAATTCTATTTTGGATATACTATATTTCCTTATGAGATCAATTTATATTATCACTACATGGGTGGATTCATATTTTTATCAGATTGAGTGGATATACAATAAGGAATTCATAGCTTTCATGGAGTACCACACTCATTTATAACTAATCTAGATCAGATGTTCACCATGATGATATGAATAATTTTTTAGTGGGATCTTGATTTAGAGTGGAGTTCCTATATTTTGAATCATCCTTATATAGATTGTATATTTTATAGGGTCATTAAAACCCTAGAAGAAAGGTTATGAGATTTATTTGTTGATTTTAATGGAATTTTGGTTCAATAATCAATTTTTTATAAGTTTCATACAACAATAGCATTAAATTGATCATATGTATGGATACATTTGAATCCCTATATGAAAGGAAGTGAAATAAAACCCAATTTTGTATAATTATTTTGGGGAAAAAAGATATTGAGACCAAATCTAGATGAGGAAATTATAAATAATTTTAGATCCATTATATAAATTATAATGGCTACTCAATATTGAAAGAAAATGTTATGATGAAAACATATGTTGAAATTTTTTATATTTTATTTCTAATAAGGCATTCATATAATATATATAATGATAACTTTTATGGTATTTTAAATGATGAGAATGTTAGGTACCAGATTAACCATTCATTGCGATATTATTGATCATATTGGGATGGTAGTTTATTACATGGATCTTCAACAGAATCTATCTCAATTTCAGGATATGTACCATATATAATAGTAAAAGAAATACATACCAAGTCTATCACATATAATATTCTTAGATGACATATCATTATAACAAGGTCTGTTTTGTGAGGATCAATTAGTGGAGATTTTAGGTTGTAGAGATAAAGGTAAACGAAACAACACTACTAAACTACTCAATGGTTTGTGGTGAAATAATAAAATTGTTGAATATATAAGGGAAAATGAGGTTATGATAAAATATAAGAATAATTATGTAAAGACCCGTAAAATTCAAGGGAACTTTTTTCTTAATTTGCTTTGGAATTTTATAAGAACGCGGTTTCTGACAGCACCACATTCCGAGGCCCAGCGTGCCCGGAATCAATTTCTGATGTTTGGCTCAGGTACGTTCAGTGAACGAACGAGCGGAAATTTCTAACTTTTGAACCGGTGATCGGAATCAAATTTCGATGGCACCGATAAACTCGCAACGTCGGTAATCGCTTAAGGGAACCATTACCGTAGTTGCGTTTGTGTGGGTGATGAAGTTAATTTTTTGAGGTTTAATTAAAAAGTAAATAAAATTGTTGAATCAATTTTATTTCACAACAAGGTGGTTATTTTCTCCCTTGGGATGTTGGTGGTGGGTCCCACATCCACCCAACATCCCATGTGTGGATAATTGAAAGAGTGGGGCCCACACGAGCCCCCCCACCTTTCCAAATTCCTTACCTCCCTAACTCCTCTTAACCCTTCACTTTCCTAACTCCCCATTAACTCACTTTCATTAATTTTTGACAACTTGTTATAATTAAAAAATTGAGTTACTTAATTTCAAACTCTTGAAATTCAAATGGTTAGGTTGTGTTATAAAATTAAGACTTGGTCTTATTTTATTATTGTTATAGTTTTTTCCACCTTGGGAGGATTGGGATGTGTGAAGTCTTCTTCTTCTTCAACCTCGATGAAGAACGTGAATAACACCTCGGACTCCGACGAAGAACACCGTTCTTTAACGAGGAACATCTCCACCGAATAATGCGATGTCTTCTTCTAATGACGTTTCCTCTTCGAACGCACCTCAACGACAACGGAATCGACGTTCGTTTTCCACGACGCCCGACCTCCGCGACACTCGTCTTCCGTGGCTCGATTGTCATGCACCGTTCCTGAACCGAGGTAGGGGTTTTATTTATTTATTTGTTCGTAAATACCAACTTTATGATCTCGTGGATTTAAAACCAATTGTTGTTGAATAACGTGAGGGGGTCGGACCGCACAAACACGGCCGAAACTCCTCTTTATTTTCGTATTGGTTCCTTTGTGGTTGGTATGGGAAAGCATGGCGATGTCGCACCACGCGGATTCATGCGGAAGGAAATGCACGGCGCTGTCGCGCCGCGCCGTGGAAAGATGTTTAAGAACGCGACGCCGTCACACCGCGTCGAAGAAAACCGAAGACAACGCGGCTAGAGCGAGGCCGCCGTGGAGGGGCGCGGTGCCGTCGCACCGCGCCGGATGACAAGGGTCGCGGCCGGTTCCGGGCCGCGGCGGAGCAAGGTGACCGGCGGCCAACCGGGCCACCGGTGTCGGAGCTAGAAGGGGACCGGCCACCGCCGGTCCAGTTGAGCAGGAACTGGCCGGCCAGGTCAGGCTGGCCGGACAGGGAGGAGCCGGGGGAAAGAAATTTCCCCGGCCGGCTTTCAAACAACCGCCTTAATTGAGGGGGGGGGGGGGTCGCGGTTACACAGGGGGGCAGGCGCCCCCCCATTGCCGAAACGGCTCGGCCAAATGCCGAGCCAGACAGCGCGCTGGGCACGCTGTGCCCAGCCGGACCGGTGCCTGGCCGGTCTGCCTGGTCGGGCAAGGCCGACCCGGACCCGGGGTGGGTCGACCCGGTTCGGGCCGACCAGGGGGGTCTCGGGCCGGGTCGGTCCTGGCCCGAAACCCCCGTTTTCGGACCGCTTGGGTTCAATTTCCCATAACTCGGGCTACGAACCTTCGATCAACGTTCCGTCAGCGATGACAATATCCTTGGAATGAGACAGTTGTTTCGGTATATCGCACTCAAGGATTCGGAATACTTTGTGGTCGGCCGGGTTGGTTCGTACACGAAACCAACCGGGCCCTCGGAGCAGTAACGCTCATATCTTGACCTTCGGACGTCCGATCGACGTGCCGTCGACTTCGTTGAATTCCTATAAGTGAGACAGATCTTTTGGCATACTCCTCCTGAGGTTTGGACGCAGTTGGAGTATGGTCGTGTTGGTTTTTCCTTAAAAACCAACCGGGCCCCTGGGTCGAAAAAGCCAATATCTCTCAGACCGGGCGTCTGATTGACGCGCCGTCTGGGACGTTGAGTCCCTGTTGACGATACAGAACTTTTGGATACATCAACTCTAGACTATGTGTCAGTTGATGTATCAGCCTCTCGGCTGGTGGAGCGGACCCTCCCCAACGAGCTTGTTGTGTGCGGGAACCTTAGTGCATGCTGCGACTGCTACTATGACTACGACGACGACTGTGCAGAGATCCTCGGTGGATTCGACGACGATGACTACAACAATCAGTGATCCTGTGGGGATCAGTGCTATCGATCTTGTGTGGGTCCGATCTTGTGTGGCTCAGCGCTCAACGGTTTTGTGTGAGCCAGCACCTACAGATCTGGTGGGGGTCCGATCATGTGTGGGACTTTGCGGGGGTTAGTACCTATCGATCCTCTGTGGGTCCGACGACTTAGATGGATCAATGATCATCTATATCGTCTTTCGAAGAAGTATACATGTGTGAGCTGAAACCTGTTTTCTTTCCTGTGTGGATTGTGTTGTGATATCCTGTGTGGATTACGTTTTGCTTTCCTTTGTGGAATACGTATACTTTCCTGTGTGGATTGGGTTGTACTTGGGCTCGGAGGTTATAGAGTACTGGAATTGATGACTTTGGTATATGTTTGGGCATATACCTAAGCAGTGTCGGTTGTTATTTCATGATTGTATCTTTCCTTTGTGGTTTATCTTTTGTGGATTTTGGGAGACCTTCGGGGGTCTCAGGGTCCCTACTAAGTAGCTTATACTGACCCCTGCACGGGCTACACCCGCAATACGTTGTGTGGGTTGCTGAAGACGGACAACGTTGATCGTGGTGGAGGCTCGCAGAGTAGGATGGTACCTGGAGGTGGACCACTGGGCGGAACATACTCGGAGCGGACGACGGAACCCGAGGAGCAGTGGAGTTATCTGTACCCACCCTTCAGGTGGGATTTATAGTGGACGGCTCGACGTAGCTGCTTTTACTTTTCAGTAGCTGTTTTCCCTTTCGAGTTGTACATTACTTTCAGTTTGGGTTTGTATTCTGGCCCACTTACTTTCCGCACTTACAGTTGTACTCTGTTTTTACTTAGTGTTTACTTTTCTCTTGCTTACTCTGTGGTGTTTGTTTACATTACAAAGGCAATGTCTTCCCTTTTTACCGAGATTTATGCCTTGGTGCTAGTCGCCAACCCCTAGCCTATGGAAGGCGGGCTTGGGGTAGTCACGACACGAGCCCCAAGGACGGGTCGTGACAAATTGGTATCAAAGGAGTTCGGTTCTACCACAGACTCTGATCTTTATTCTATGTGAAGCAATATTGATAAGCGTATTGGGTGTGGTTATCAGCTTGGGAGTCCAGTGTTGGTGCGGTGGCCGACGTATCCGTACACCAGGACCCTGACTTCTGATTTCTTACTTAATGCACGAAAACATTGATTGCGTTTGTGTTTCAAGTTTTCATTGTGATTAATTTGTATCAGCTCACCATGTATACTGTTCTGACCGTGGCACACCTGTTTCCTTTTCAGGATGGCCCCACGACAGCAGCCAGCTAGGGTTTCGAGAGTTGAGTGTGATGACATCCCACCGAGAGACGAGGCCTCGGTGTAGGGCCCTTTGTCAGCAGTGGCACCGGCAGTATCTCTACCCGCCGAGCCGCCGATGCTTCCAGCACTAGCCGCTGATGATGCATGTCGCCTCAGTGAACTGCATGAGTTCCAGCACCAGCGACCGCCCAGGTTCTGCGGGGAGACGGACCCCCATGCAGCTGAGCACTGGCTGGAGGCAGTCGAATGAGTTTTCAGGCTAGTGAGGACACCAGCAGACCTCATAGAGATCCTCGCTGCGAGCCTACTGCACGCGGCAGCGGGCTGATGGTGGAGTTTGATGCTCCAGGTCCATGATGATTCATCTATACTTTGGATGAATTTTGAGAGCCTCTTCCTCTCATAGTTCGTCCCAACCAACCTCCGTGTGGTGTGCATTCAGGAGATTCTTCAGCTACGGCAGGGTAGCATGACGGTCTCCCAGTACTCGGTGAGATTTAACGATCTATTTCTCTACTCGACAGACATGGTACGAGACCCATTCTTCTGGGCCCGGACCTTGGAGCAGGGATTGAGACACGAGATCGGGGCATCGCTGATCTCCCTCAGCATTCCGACTCAGGCAGGAGTGCTGGAGCGAGCACTTTTGATCGAGAGCTTCCTTGATGAGCCTTCATCAGTAGCGAGACCTACCGCATGGCGGCAGGTAGCAGAGTCTTCTGCAGCAGGCAGCCAACGGATGACTTAGAGGTCCAGGCAGACCAGACCCTTAGGCAGACGACCTCAGTACACTGGCTCAGCAGTGCGAGGCACACAGCGCGGAGCCAGTCTTTCGAGAGGCAGGCAGTGCTACACATGCGGCAGTCAGGGCCACATGGCTCGTGATTGAACGACTCGCCGTGCCGAGGAGCAGCAGATGGGTGAGGGACCACCGAGGCAGAGGCAGAGGGTCGACCGTGGCGGTCCGCATGGAGGAGGCGGACGAGGCAGAGGAGCTGGCCGAGAAGCAGGTGGTGGGAGACGTTTTGAGGCTCTACCACCACCACCACCACCACCAGGATGTCCACCCAGACCAAAAGGAGATGGAGGACAGAGAAAGGCACAACTTCAGGCAGCAGAGACCTACGACCACGGCGCGCCCGAGATGATTCGAGGTACTATCTGTGTCTATTACACCCTTGCTGCAGTACTTATAGACACAGGAGAGAGTCACTCTTTCATAGCTGTTGCCCTTGTTCGAAGCTCGGAGATTCCGATAGAGTCGTTGGCTCGATCCTTACAGATAGAGACTCCTATGGGAGTAGACTCGACGATTACTCATTGGTGCCGGCAGTGTGAGCTTACTCTAGGAGGCGAGAGCTTCAGCTGGGATCTTCTTGTAGCAGCGTCGAGGCCTTACGACTTCATCTTGGGCATGGATTGGTTGTCTATATTCCATGAACAGATTGACTGTATTTGGCACAAGGTGAGATGTGTACGCACAGACGGGAGCAGGTTCACCTTCACCGGCGAGAAGGGAGCCTTTGCAACATAGGATGAACTTCCACAGAGGAGAGGGCAACCCATCACTCATCAGTTGGCTAGCCTCATCCTAGGAGCAGTTGACATGCGGAGTCCTGGTTTTCCTACAGTGGTGGATCAGTTTGCGGACGTTTTCCCCGACGACGTTCCAGGGATACCTCCTCGTAGAGAGGTAGACTTTTATATCGATATGTACCCCGGGACAGCCCCGATATCGACTCCAGCATATTGGATGGCCCCCGCCGAGCTTCGAGAGCAGCGGGTACAGTTGGAGGACTTGCAGGGAAAGGGGTTCATCCGACCTAGTGTTTCACCCTGGGCTTCCCCGATATTGTTTGCCAAGAATGAGGACGGGAGCTTGCGACATTGTGTTGACTATCGTCGCCTAAACCAGGTGACAGTGAGAAAAAAGTATCCACTACCGAGGATAGATGACCTCTTCGATCAGCTTATGGGAGCACAGTGGTTCTTGAAGATAGACCTCAGGTCAGGCTATCACCAGCTCAGAGTACGAGATGAGGACGTGCAGAAGACAACCTTCAGGTGTCGGTATGGCCAATATGAGTTCTTGGTTATGCCCTTTGGCGTAACCAATGCTCCAGCAGTGTTCATGGTCCTCATGAATTGGATATTTCAGCCATACCTCGATCGATTTTTCATGGTCTTCATCGATGACATTTTGATTTACTCGACGACTGAGGAGGAGCATGCCTACCACTTACGGTTTGTATTAGACACACTCCGAGAGCACCAGCTTTATGTAAATCTCTCTATGTGTTAGTTCTTGATACACGAGGTACACTTCTTGGGACACGTCATCTCTGAGGCGGGACTTTCAGTGGATCCTGCGAAGATCGAAGCAGTGCTAGCTTGGGAGCTACCCAGGAGCGTGACAGAGGTGCGAAGTTTCTTGGGTCTAGCTGGATACTACCAGAGATTTGTGCCAGACTTCTCAAGAGTTGCGGCAGCACTCTCAACTTTGATAAAGAAGGGGAAACCCTTCGTGTGGTCAGAAAGATGTCAGCAGAGCCTCCAGAAGCTGAGATAGAGATTGATCGGTGCACCTATCTTGTGGTTGCCTGAGGAGGGAGTAGGGTATGTAGTGTACTGCGATGCATCAGGGACCGAACTCAGATGTGTCCTGATTCAAGAGCGGACATTGATCGCCTATGGATCACGTATATTGAGGCCGCATGAGCAGAACTACGCTACCCATGACCTGGAGTTAGCAGTAGTGGTCTTCGCTCTGAAGACATGGTGACACTATCTGATGGGCGAGCGCTTTACAGTCTTTTCTGACCATCAGAGTCTCAGATACATCTTCTCTCAGAAGGATCTGAATCTGAGACAACGGTGATGGCTCGAGTTCCTCCAGGACTATGACTTTGAGATAGTATATATTCTTGGGAAGGGGAACGTGGTAGCCGATGCCCTCAGCAAGAGGACGGGAATTCAGCTACTTGAGGAGGCGACAGAGCAGCTAGCCTCTTTGCAGATATCCTTTGTGGATAGAGATGGAGCAGCCTTAATTCAGTCTCTCACAGTCACTCATCCACTACTGCAGCGGGTAAGAGAGGCACAGCGAGGGGACGCTGACTGTGAGACGCGGCGTGCACAGATATCCTCACGATAGGCACCTTATGGATTCTCCTTTGGAGTAGAGCACAAAATCCTTTTCAGAGGACGTACATTGGTACCAGTTTCTTTATGGGAGGAAGTGCTGAGAGAGTTTCACACTTCTCCCTTGGTGGTAAATCCCGGAGTGGCAAAGATGTACAAGGATCTCAGACGACAGCACTGGTGGCCGGGCATGGAGAAGGATGTGGTAGAGTTTGTTTCTCGATGCCTCACCTGCCAGCAGGTGAAGGCTGAGCACCAGGTACCAGCAGGCTTGGTACAGCCCTTGGAGGTTCTGTAGTGGAAGTGGGACGGAATATCTATGGAATTCGTGACTGGACATCCACTCACTTCCAGAGGTCACGACTCCATCTGGGTGATTGTCGACCGACTCACCAAGTCGGCCCACTTCTTACCCATTAGGGAGAAAGGCTCAGTGGAGAGCTTGGGAAGAATTTACGTTCAGGAGATTGTGCGGATTCATGGTGTGCCATCATATATCATCTCTGATCGAGATGCTCTCTTTACTTCCCGACTTTGGAAGGGGTTTCAGGAGTCGTTCGGGACGCAGCTACGTCTGAGCACAGCCTTCCACCCTCAGACGGATGGTCAGATGGAGAGGACCATTCAGAATCTCAAGGACATGCTCTGTGCATGTGTCCTCGACTTTGGTCGTTGATGGGAGGACCACCTACACTTGGTGGAGTTTGCGTACAACAACAGCTTCCACTCCACCATCGGGATGGCACCATACGAGGCGTTGTACGACCGACCTTATCGATCTCCTTTGTGATGGACAGACCCTGGGGAGTCAGCACTTGTGGGACCGGAGATGGTCCAGGCCACGATAGAGAAGGTCCAGGTCATCCAGGAGTGGATGAGGACAGCTCAGAGCCGGAAGAAGTCATACGATGAAAGGAGGCGGAGGCCATTACAGTTCGAGGATGGAAACCACATCATCTTGCGTGTCTCACCTCGACGTGGTTTACGGAGATTTGGCCGAGGATGCAAGTTATCTCCGCGCTTCATCGGACCCTTCCAGCTCCTCAGCAGGATTGGCAAGGTGGCTTATCGCCTGGCTCTACCGCCTCAGTTGCACCGGGTGCACGACGTCTTCCACGTGTCTCAGCTGAGGAGATACGTACACGACCTGACGCATACCATTGACCATGGGGAGCTTGACATTGACGATGGGGCGACTTTTGCGGAGGTCCCAGTGGAGATTGAGGATAGACAGGAGAAGTTCCTATGTGGACGGTCGATTCCTCTGGTGCGCATCAGATGGAAGCACGAGAACCTCCAGGAGAGCACTTGGGAGCAGGAGGCCCAGATGTGTGTTCAGTACCCACATTAGTTTCCCTAGTTATGATGTATCTTTACGGGGACGTAAAGCCCTGAGGTTGGAGTAATGTAAAGACCCGTAAAATTCAAGGGAAATTTTTTCTTAATTTTCTTTGAATTTTACAAGAACACGGTTTCTGACGGCACCGAATTCTGAGGCCCGGTGTGCCCAGAATCAATTTACGAAGTTTGGCTCGGGTACGTTCAGTGAACGAACGAGCGGAAATTTCTAACTTTTGAACCGGTGCTCGGAATCGAATTCCGATGGCACCGATAAACTCACAACGCCGGTAATCGCTTAAGGGAACCATTACTGTAGTTGCGTTTGTGCGGGTGATAAAGTTAATTTTTTGAGGTTTAATTAAAAAGTAATTAAAATTGTTGAATTAATTTTATTTCATAACAAGGTGGTTATTTTATCCCATGGGAAGTTGGTGGTGGGGACCACATCCACCCAACTTCCCATGTGTGGATAATTGAAATAGTGGGGCCCACACGAGCCTCCCCCACATTTTTAAATTCCTTAACTCCCTAACTCCTCTTAACCCTTCACTTTCCTAACTCCCCATTAACTCACTTTCATTAATTTTTGACAACTTGTTATAATTAATAAAGTGAGTTACTTAATATCAAATTGTTGAAATTCAAATGGTTAGGTTGTGTTAATAAATTACGATTTGGTCTTGTTTTATTATTGTTATAGTTTTTTCCACCTTGAGAGGATTGGGAAGCGTGAAGTCTTCTTCTTCTTCAACCTCGACGAAGAACGTGAAGAAAACCTCAGACTCCGACGAAGAACACCATTCTTCAACAAGGAACATCTCCGCCGAAGAACGCGACGTCTTCTTCCAACGACGTTTCCTCTTCGAACGCACCTCGACGACAACGGAATCGATGTTTGTTTTCCGTGACGCCCGACCTCCGCGACACTCATCTTCCACGGCTCAATTGTCATGCACCGTTCCTGAACTGAGGTAGGGGTTTTATTTATTTATTTGTTCATAAATACCAACTTTATGATCTCGTGGATTTAAAACCAATTGTTGTCGAATAACGCGAGGGGGTCGGACCGCACAAACACGGCTGATCCTCCTCTTTATTTTCGTATTGGTTCGTTTGTGGTTGGTACGAGAAAGCATGGTGCCGTCACACCACGTTGATTCATGCAAAAGGAAATGTGCAGCGCCGTCGCGCCGCGCCCTGGAAATAAGTTTAAGAATGTGACGCTGTCGCGCCGCGTCGAAGAAAACCGAATACTCCGCGACCGGAGCGGGGCCGCGGAGGAGGGGCTTGGTGCCTTCCCACCGCGCCAGACGACAAGGGCCACGGCCGTTTCCGGGCCGCGGCGGAGCAAGGTGACTGGCGGCCAACCGGGCCGCGGGTGTCGGAGATGGAAGGGGACCGGCCACCGCCGGTCCCGTTGAGCAGGAACCGGCCGGACAAGGAGGAGCTGGGGGAAATAAATTTCCCCGGCCGGCTTCAAACGGCCCCCTCAATTGAGGGGGGGGAGGGTTACACAGGGGGGAAGGCGCCCCCCCCCATACCGAAACGGATCGGCCAAAGGCTGAGACAAACAGCGCGATGTGCCCAGCCGGACCGGCGCCTGGCCGATCTGCCAGGCCGGGCCGCGCCGACCCGGACCCGGGGCGGGTCGACCCGGTTCGGGCTGGGTCGGTCCGGGCCCGAAACCCCCATTTTCGGACCACTTGGGTTCAATTTCCCATAACTCAGGCTAGGGACCTACGATCGATGCGCCGTCAGTGGTGACATGATCCTTGGAACGAGACGGTCTTTTTTGTATATCGCACTAAAGGTTTCGGAATACTTTGAGTTCGGCCAGGTTGGTTCGTACACGAAACCAACCGGGCCCTCGTAGCGGTAACACTCATATCTTGAGTTTCGGACACCCAATCGACGTGCCATCGACTTTTTTGAATTCCTCTAAGTGAGACGGATCTTTTGGCATACTCCGACCAAGGTTTGGACGCAGGTGGAGTACGGTTGGGTTGGTTTTGCCTTAAAAACCAACCGGGCCCCTGGGACGAAAAAGCCAATATCTCTCATATAGGGTGTCCTATTGACGCGCCGTCTGCGACGTTGAGTTCCTGTTGACGATACGGAACTTTTGCATACATCAACTCCGGACTATGTGTCAGTTGATGTATCAGCCTCTCGGCTCGTGGAGCGGACCCTCCCGAACGAGCTTGCTGTGTGCGGGAACCCTAGTGCTAGCTGCGACTGCTAATGTGACTGCGACGACGACTGTGCAAAGATCCTCAGTGGATTCAACGACGACAACTACAACACTCAGCGATCCTGTGTGGATCAGTGCTATCGATCCTGTGTGGGTCCGATCCTGTGTTGGTCAGCGCTCAGCGGTTCTGTCTGAACCAGTGCCTACAGATCATGTGTGGGTCCGATCCTGTGTGGGTTTTTGCGGGGGTTAGTATCTATCGATCCTTTGTGGGTCCAATGACTTAGATGGATCAGTGATCATCTCTATCGTCATTCGAAGAAGTATACCTGTGTGAGCTGAAACCTGTTTGCTTTCCTATGTGGATTGTGTTGTGCTATCCTGTGTGGATTACGTTTTGCTTTCCTGTGTGGAATACGTATACTTTCCTGTGTGGACTCGGTTGTACTTGGGCTCGGAGGTTGAAGCGTACTGGAATTGATGACTTAGGTATATGTATGGGCATATACCTAATCAGTGTCGGTTGTTACTTCGTGATTGTATCTTTCCTTTGTGGATTTTTGGAGACCTTCGGGGGTCTCGGGGTCCCTACTGAGTAGCTTTTACTCACCCCTGCACGGGCTACACCCGTACTACGTTGTGTTGGTTGCAGACGATGGACAGCGTTGATCGTGGTGGAGGCTCACAGAGCAGGACGATACCTGGAGGTGGACCACTGGGCAGAACATACTCGGAGCGGACGGCAGAACCCGAGGAGCAGTGGAGCTATCTGTACCCATCCTTCAGGTGGGATTTCCAGTGGATGGCTTGGCGTAGCTGCTTTTACATTTCAGTTTTTGTTTTCCCTTTCGAGTTGTACTTTACTTTTAGTTTGGGTTTGTATACTGTCCCACTTACTTTCCGTACTTACAGTTGTACTCTGTTTTTACTTTGTGTTTACTTTTCCTCTTGCTTACTCTGTAGTGTTTGTTTACATTACAAAGGCAATGCCTTCCATTTTTACCGGGATTTACGCCTTGGTGATAGTTGCCAGCTCCTGGCCTATGGAGGGTGGGCATGGGGTAGTCACGGCACGGGCCCCGAGGACGAGTCATGACAACTTATTTCTATTATTAACATTCCATAATTTTAAGGGATAAATTTTTAAATGGTTTAGAATAAAACACCTTGAGATTTTTTTATATATTTCTCTTTAAATCCATATAATTTCTACTATAGTGTCCTTTAAATACAAAAACACATTGAAAATGAATTTGGAACCCTAAATAAATGTTAAGAATTAATTTTATTATATATGAAATCAAAATTTCCTTATTAACTTATGTATAAATTTTCATGGTATTATAAAAATTAAGATTTATTTTTCAGATAATATTTAAACATATAATTTGTTGAAAAATGATAATTTATTTTAATTATATAAGGTAATATAAAAAGTCAAATTTTATTTTTATACATGATATTAAAATTATATCTGATCTATTAGATATATATTTTGATCAATATATTGCAGTATTTTGATATAATTCCCTTTTTATACCAAAAAACGTATTCCCGAGAAAATAATTTTAATGTGAATAATGGTTTTAAATTTCATTTAATTTTAAAAACCAATTATAGGGAATTATTTTAATGAAATATAATGATTATATATCAATATATAAGAATTTAATTCCATATAATTTTTATTTTTATTCATAGAATTACTATAAGTTCATCTTAATCAAGAAAAATGCATCTTTCGGAAAATATTGTTATTCATCACATTTTGTAGATTTAATTTTAAATTAAATAATAAAAAATATATCCCTTAAATTACAAAATATTGATTATAGAATTATAATTATGATAATTTTTATAATTTAATTTGTCAATGAAAATTTATTTCATTATAAATAGTATCCTTGGTAATGATTTGTCATCTTGAAAAAATACTTCAAACTAGGTTAAACTAGTGAGGTACGACTTCATAAGATCATTAACTATGAAATATGTCATATTGAATGACTATTTCATAGATAAATGTATATTTATAGTGTTAAATAATGTATTTTAAACTTTTTTTTTGGTATGCAATATTGACTTTTCGGAAACCTAAGTTATACTTTATTGAATTTAAAATCAATTTTTAATATTCAAAGTTAATGGAATCATTAGATGAATCCATTCAGATTTTGATTAATCACATAGTCTATAAACTATAGTTTTTTAAATAATAAACCAATATAACTCATTGAAAAAAATTCTTTAAATTCTTTTTAGATGAAATTATATTTACCCATAAATAAGAAATTTTCATGAAAAAAAATTTTAATGCATTTTTTTGTTATTATATTGAAAGTAATTTATTCCATTTGAGGTAATTAAATATGATATAATGTTTTCCAATTTTTTTTACATTATTTCCATATTTGGATATAATATACATTTAATTTGTGTATATATAATAATTCTATCTTCTTCGGAAGCTAACATATTATGGTTAATGTTAAATTTTGTTTAAAGATATTTAATGAGAATACATGACATAACATTTTTCAAAAAATTACCCAAATGATACTATTTATGATTATTTGAACCATACAACATATTTTATTTATTTTTTTGGTGCCTTAGTTCAACTTTACATGATTATGATATGTATATGTTTTAATCTTATAATTAATTCCATCTATATCCTTTCTATATCCGTTAATAGGTTTCTTTTTATACTCTCTTAAAAACACATTGTGACTCCTCTATATCTGGAGTATCCTACTATAATAACATCTTAGGATAATTTTCCATATATTATAGATTCTTTTATTTCAAAAAATACCACTATTTAAAGCATTATATTTTAATAAAAAGAGATGTTCCTAAAAAAAGAGTTACAGTTAACTGAATAATTTTGGTTTTATTTCATATTATAAATACTAAAAATCTATTTAAAAAAAAAAAGAAATCACTTTTGAATTTTTAATCTATTGATATGTTATTATGTTTCTGTTAGAACCATTTCCCACCTCTATTAGTTCATTTGGAAAGTGAATACATCACTTATGCATTCATACTATTTATCATCTCTATGTAGTTGGGTAATTATTTATTTATTCACAATTTACACGGATGGTTATAATGAATTTATGGTAATGCCAAGGCCTAAATGACCAAAGGACCAAATCTATTAAAATAAATATTACAAAAGTCTAAATTATGGGATCATATTACAATCTTTTTCATAGAAGGGAATAAGAGCAGCTGGGAGGTCTTCACACCCGGTAATGTCATGATTATATCCCAAATTGGTAAAGCCATCAAAAAACATGTTTGCTACTAGTTTAACATGTGTGATGATGTATTTCAGTTCAGTCAGAAAATAGTTTCATTCCATCGAACGGGTAGAAATCGGCCAAGCTAAATGAGATATTCCATTAAAAATTGCTTGGACTATGGTCGTCGAGTCACTTTTAATCCAAAGTTTGTTCTGAACATAAACCATGTAAAAATTAATCGCATGATTCATGTCCATAATCTCAGCTTTGAGGGAGGAGGAAGTGCCACAATGTCCCATGAAGAATCCTAGAATCCATCCTCGGTTGTTCCTGAATACAGAACCACACACTACTAAACCTGGATTTCCCTTTGTGGTGCCATCTATGTTGATTTTGATCTATCTTGGGGGAGTATCTGTCCAAAATACCTCCAAAATGTGGTGTGGTTGATAAAAGTAGTCGTTGATTTGAAGAAGTTTCAGTATTCCAAAATCATGCACGGTATTTTTGGAATGACCTTTCTAAATAATAATAGCTTCTTGTATGGAAATAAGGATCTGGTTATGACTTGTATTAATAATGAGTGAGTAGTTATTATTAGTTATTGTGTTTTGATCATTTCTAATCACATGGTGAAGTTCAGCAACCGCTACAAGGAAAAGGTTTCTTATTTTCTGGGAGCCATACAACTCTACACATTTCATAATATTATTTTTGACAGAGAAAAGAATCAACCATATGTAATCAAAGATGTCAAAAATGCAGTTCCATAGACCAGAGGTAGTAGCACCGGAAATGAAGAGCTTATTAGAATCTTCTTTATGTTGATTACAAAATTTACATTTAGAGAAAAGATAGATTCCAAATGATTGGAGGAAGATATTAGTGGGAACATTGTTATGAGAAAGGAAATAGATGAGACTAAATCTTGAGGGGTTTATCCATGGTTTTTTGAAGTGTTTAATCTAGCTGTAATTGTTCTCATTGTTACAGTACATGTATGCGTATTAACATTTAGAGTTAAGCATTCCATTATCAGTCGGCTACCAATTTAGTAAATCATTTTTATAAGAGAAAGGGTTGTTACTAATGAGATTCAAAATATTATCTACGAGATGATCTTTTTGAGAGTTTAGAGCATCCTTGATAGAGATATTGGTGTTTTTAAAGAATTTTATTAGGTGAAACCATAGAAATTAAAGGCTTTCTAGTCTAGTTGTCAAGCCAGAATTTCATGGAAGAGTCTTTGTAGACCTTCCATCTTGAGTTGTTCATAATGTTTGTGAAAGATGTTTTTTGATGGAAGGCCATATGGATGAATTAAAAATCTCAAATTTCCAGTCTTAAGTTTACCAAGAAATAAATTTTTATGAAAAATGTGGGACTACGAAGGGTTTTTAAATATATTACATGAAATTCAATATTGAAGGGCTTCATTAAATTATTTTATGTTTTTTATACCAATGATACCATTCTCAATAGGTTTGCAACAATTTGATCAAGGAAATGTCATGAGTTTTCATAAAAGAGTACTACTGGTCCAAATGTAATTTTTAATAGTCATATTCATTTTTTCGATAAGACTAATGAGCCATTTGTAATCCATCATATAATATAACATTATAGAGACAATTTTGGATTTGACAAGGAATGTCCTACCTGCCATAGAGAGAGATTTATCCTTCAAAGTGAAATACTTGTTATAGACTTGATTAACAATAGTTTCAAAGTGGTAAGATATGGGTCTACCAAAACAAATGGGGACACCAAGGTAATAGAAATGGATAGAGCCTTCTTTTTGACCCAAATAATTGATAATATTACATTTTTTGTTGGGGGGGAAATTCATTCCAAAAGATATACATGATTTTTTCCAACTTATGGTTTGTCCTGAAACCTCCTCATAGTGGGAGTGAGTATTATTGATGTTAATAATGTTTCTTTTGGCTCCTTGGAAGAAAAGATTGATTTCATCTGCACAGAAAAGGTGAGTTAGAGCATTAACATTTTTTGAGACATGAATAGGTTTTAATTTTCTTTAGCCCACCAAATGATTGATCAGTTTACTGAGGTACTCTTCTTCTATAGAGATGAGAATTGCAGAGAAAGGTTCACCTTGTCTTACACCTTTTTTGCATTTAAAGTAACCATTGGGAGAGCCATTGTTCAAGATGAAGATGGTGGCCAAATTGAATAGAGTTTTGATCACATCGATGATGTTCATACAAAAACCAAAACATTGAAGAACGTTGAATAAAAAACTCCAATCCATAGTGTCAAAAGCTTCATTATGTCAATTTTATTAGCTATGTTGCCTCCTCTATTTTTTATGTTCATGTTGTTAATAAATTTATAGGCATGATAGATACAGTCCTGAATGGGTCTACCATTTATAAATCCAAATTGGTTCAAGGAAATAATTTTTTTTGTAATCTTTGAAAGCCTATTATCAATGTTTTTTGTAATTATTTTTTAGAGGGTGTTTTTAAAACCAATGGGTCTATGATGATGAATTTCATAGGTATTATCCACTTTAGGGAAAAAGGTTAGAAATTGAGCATTGATATTATGAGTAAGCACACCATTTCTGAAAAAGGTTTTAACAAGATTACAAACATTGTATTGAGACACATTACAATAATGTTGGAAGAAAACATTGTTAAATCCATAAGGAACCTGGGCACTATCGGGATTTAGACTGAAGATAGTTTCTTTGATTTCATTATGCAGCTGTGTGTTAAGAAGGAACTTATTGTCTGCATCAGTGATCACAATAGGAATAACCTCAGAGAGGAGGTATTTTCTGTTATGAGGTCCATTAAAGAAGGTTTCATAATATAAAACTATATGTAGAGATATCTCATCATCCTTGAGAAAATTCGTATCCCTGTCCTTTAGAATGGTAAGAGGTCAGCAAACCTTCCTGGTTCGTTGGAGGGTAGTATAAAATTTTGTATTTATGTCTCCATCAGTTAAACATTTACCTATATAAGATTAATTTTTTATATTGTCTTAAATGGTGAGCAAGGAATTGAGATTGTCCTCAACATTTATTTCTTACATAGGATCAGTTTGGAGGTACGAGTTGGTGTTTTTGTTTTGGATATCATTGAGTTTTTTCTCAAGAAGAATAATGTAATTGTTCAATTGATTGGCTTGAGAGTTACACCATTATTTGAGAGTCTATTTGAGTATATTTATATTGAGGTTTCATGTAAAGGCATCATTACTATGAGACATAGAGGACCAAAAATATTGAATGATAGGCTTGAACTCTTCATCAATAAAACTACCCATTATTGAAGTGGAAGGTCAATCTAGGTTTCATGTCTTCGGAGCAAATGTTTACCTTGATGGGATGATTATCAGTGTTCAATATGTGAAGAGTGATTCCAGATATTATATCGCATTTATCTATATCCTGGATATTCGTAAAGGATATATCTTATTTGGATACTACCACATTGTTCTAATGTCTTCTATACCTACTATATATTTCACTAGTGAGATTAATTTCAATAAAATTATTGTCCTCGATCGAGGCTTTAAATTCCCTCATGGAGATAGATGCATGGGAAGGGCCAATTTTTTCACTAGAGTTAATAATAGAATTAAAATCCTCTATAAGCACCAAGGAGAATTAGTGTTAGTGCTTAAATGAGATAGGTCATTCCAAAGAGTTCTTATTTCTTGGTATTTACTCTTAAAATAATCAAAGGAGAATAAAGTGCGAGTACCGTCAATAGAAACGGTGCAAGTGAATATCTGATCATAGATACCAAGGAAAGTAAAATTCTACAAAGATGAATGCGTAAAAATCCATAGAGAATTAGAATTTATATTTTTATTGATAGAACCATAAAACATGTAGTTGTGTTGGCACATGTGAGAATATTTATAGGCGAATGTGATTTTTGTTCCCGCAATAGAAAAAAGATTAGGGTCATGCATGTTAACCACTCTTTTTAGAACATTGAGTGTGTTATATTTGAAGATACCCTAACAATTCATGAAAAGGATCTTCATTTGGACTGGGGTTTGTACATAGAACTCACTTTTTTATTTTTTCTAGATCTATTATTTCTATTAGATATTTTAACATCTTGTGTGTGAGTGGTCTTTTCTTATTCTGTATGGGAATTGTTTGTGGGTTTATTCATGTGTGTGTCCATATATAAATCTATGGTATCCTTTGAAACTGGTGTAAGCTCATTGGGAATTTTAGGTACTAGATTTGTAGTCTTAGTAATGCATTATGCGTTTATTATATTAGGGGAAAAAGAAATAATTGGCACCATTGTATCCACTATACATAGGGGGTCTTTATTTTCCGGCATCTTTATCGGTTCTGGCATATTAGGTAGGCTATCATGTGATACCAGTTCTAATGGAAAGCTATCAAGAGAAGTATAGGCCATCCATAGAGACTGTGTCTCAGTTTGAACTACCTTGTTGAGAGATACAGTGTGAATGGAGGGAATTGTAAGAATATGTGATTTGGTTACATTTACCATTTCGATAGTGGTTTCATTTGGAATAACATCTGGGTCATTGTTCTTGGTGATTTTTTCTGCAGTAGGATATGATTCAATGATGTTTTTAATGAAAATGTGTAGTGGAACATATTTATTAGTAGGAGTAGTAGAGTAGGATTCTGTATAATTCTAAGAGGAAATCATAAGATTACTATCGTTATTTCCAGATAGTAGGTTTTCAGATTTCATTGAAAAAATTTCAATAGGAGCAGTTGGAAGTGAAATAAAACCAGGGATAGTAGGGTCCAATATAGTATTTTGTTGGGTAGATAGGAAGTGACTCTACATGTGTTTATTTGGGTCTTTAAAAACTTGCATATGTTTAGGATGTAGAAGCGAAAAAGAACTATTATGTGGGACCGGATTGATGACCTTTTTCATGTCCACTTTAGTTTCTATAAGGGGTAGAGACTGGTTGGTGGGGTTGGATAAGGTGTTATCCTCTTCCTGGTCGGGGCAGTGATCATAGTTGATAGTGGGAGTGCATGGGTTGCAGGAATTTTCTTGTTTTTTGGATAGATTAATGGTATCTATTACCATCTTTGCAATATCAATTATAAGGCTTTGTTCATTAATCGATGTGTTTTCTTCTTCAATATCATCTGCCCAGTTAGTACCCAAGATTTCCCTATGTGAACCAAATTGAGTTTTTTTCATACCCAAAATTAATTTTTGGGTGGTTCAGGTATGTCTATCATCTGGGTTTTGTCTTTTTTAGATTTTCTAATTTCTTTCCAATCATTCTCATTTTTTTGATTTACATGATTTTTAATCACCCTATAGTTGTATATAGTGTGACCAATGATTTTACAATGATAATAAAATGGGGGCTTCCATTAATCTTCCACTCTAATTTTAGTTTTATACTCATTTGAATTGAAATTAATTGAGCTGGGTATCTTTGAGTCAAGATTTATTTCTATAATAATTCTATCAAAGAGACCCAAATCAGCATTTAATGACATGTGATAAATTTTTAAAGGAGTTCCTCTGCTGTATACAATGTCATTCAGGAATTTTGGCTGCTGAAAGAACCAGGTGAGACCACTAAATTTAATCCATACTTGTGCTATTGTGTTTCTATGTGTGTGCGGATTGAAAGTGGAGTCCCACTCAGAAATTCTAACGAATCTGGGTTTGAGGTTAAGATTACCATTCTTCAAAACTCTTTCTAAATCCTCAGGTTATTTTAATAGTATATGTAACTATCCATTACCTATTGGAATTAGCTTCCAGTTTGTAGAACTCTAGCAATGGGTGTTTCGAGAATGATGTTTAGTGAAAGGCCAAGGTCTATTACATCTGTGGAAGGATATGTGTCCCATTAACAAGAATATTCAATGTAGTCCTCTATGTTAAAGGGACTTTGGATCCGCCAGCACCAGATATCCACCATCATCCAGACACTTGACAAGTTAGGGATTAATCATGAATTGGTTACTTGGATTAGAGTTTTTAGCATATCTAGGAATGATACCTTTAAAGATATCTGGACGAGATCATGTTAACAAGTTTCACATCCAGGGGTGTCTTCATTTCTTGTATCCACTGTAATTTTTTTCTTAGGGTGAAATTTTACTATCTGCGACTTTGTGAAATGGTGTAAAAAAAATTCATTCGTACATACTACCGATAATATCCCTAGATAGGGTAATTCATTTTGTTCTCATCATTTTTTGATTATTATATATATGTATATAATGAAAATATATTTTATTTATCACATGATTAAAATTAGGAATATAATGTTACCATAATAATAGGGAAAGGACTGGAACTACGAAAAAAGTACTAATGAAAAGGTAAGAGGTAACACTCGAAATAATAATAAAAACAACATATTGTTAAAACATATATGATATGATGATAACAATGGATCATATATGATATTATGGATATTTAAAAGGTAATTTTATAAATTTTTAATATATATAAATTAGTTATATATGAGATTGAAAACACTTATGAGGCAATTATATCCCAATGTAAGGGATTTGGTCTTAGTTAACATGTTGTTGAGACCTATTTGGTATTATGTTCTTATTTATTTTTATATCATGTATATACAACCCATTTTATGTATATAATGTGAATATATTTGTATTCATGTTTAATAATTTTTAATTTCCTGTTTACCATTTTGAGGGGATATATTTTTAATTTTACCATAATAGTTATAATTAATTTTACAATAAATTTATAGATATATCTATTTTTCATTAATGGATTATTATAATATATATATTTCATACACACCATATATTTTCTTATTTAATGGAATTTATGTTGTTTAATTATTTTTCTAAATCACTTCCACTCAATTATACTTCAACAAAAAGTATGTTTCAGAAAATTATCAGCCATATTTCTCATTTGACTAGGTATATATTCCAAAACCATTTTACAATTTTCTATTTTTTGCACTGATATAGTTTATTAAAACATATTTTTTTATCCTTTAATTTTTAAATGTTTTTAAAATAGTATTTCTAATGTTTTTCTAAAGGGAAAATTTATATTTTATAGAAAGGAAAATGGAATGTTTCTTTTTAATTTATAAATTGGTGCCATATTTTACCGCTACTATAACTCTTTTGTGTTTTATAAATACTTATACATGTTTTCAATTGATTGGAAAATAAATTTATATAATTAATGATTTTTTAAATTTTCAATTCATTTTAATTATATATCCACACAGATTTAATTTATTATAAAAAATATTATGATTTTGTAGTCATGTTATATCTCTTAAATTTTTATCATAATTAAAATTCCCTTGAGAAATTTTGTTTCTAATTATAATTATTCATTAGATGTTACATTTTTAATAAATTTACATATTTTTTTTCATGGATATGATATTTTTATGAGTTTTAAGGTATTTATTTTTATGGGTTTTTAAAGATATTTTCTTGAATGTAGAATTGAATATATTCTTCAATATTTACTTAGTATGGATATTATTTTCATAATGTAAATAATTTTTAAAAGGAATTAATCATTCAATATATAATGAATGAATTCTAAGTGTTGTAATTGGTTAGCCCTGGTTATGGATAGCCACTTGATGTATCAATATGGATCATGATACAAACCGATTATCCAGACTTCTTATATGAGTTTTTGTGTATACATACACATTTGTTAATTTAATATCTAGATATTTTGGTATTTTTTACAATTAATTTAATATTTTCCTGATTATTTTCATTTCATGCAACAATAAATTATTTTTATGTTATTAAAAAGAATTATAATTGAATTGCATTATATGAAAAAACAAGCTAACCTTACACTATAAGAATCACATTGATTATCTTGAAATACACGGAACACTATGTTTTTATGGTATTAAAAATACTACTATTTCCTTTTGATAAATTTCATTACTCATAAGAATGAGTTTAACCAAAATATAATATATTATTAACAAGGTTATGAATGTATTATTATAGCAACCACCTAACCAATGTTATTGGTTATACAAATAAGAATAACCAAAATTTTGTAAATTTGATTTACACATGTGTAAATGATTATTCATTTGTTTTTTAATTGGTTAGAAATGAATGCCATAATTATTTGTAAATAATGAAATAACATTCCATGAAAATTATTTTTCATTGTAAAAACACTATATTATATAAATAAATTAATCTAAATATTTTTATAAAATTTATCCAATAGATTTATATATTATATAATAATTAAATATTTTTTATACTAAAATAATATATTTTATACTAATATGATTTGAATATATCCAAATTTATTAACAAATATATATATTTTTATAAAATTTAATTTTATTACCTTTTAATGGAAAACAGATTTTAATTATAATAAATGAAACATATATAATTTTTATTTTAAAAAACATTTTTTAATTAATAATATAAAAATTACCATATTCTTTATTTTAGGGATTATTCAGGGAAACTTCATTTTTGAATGAATATTGAAAAATACCAAATTTTAATTCAAAAATGATTTTTATATATTAATTATTTATATAGAACAATTTTTATGAAATTTGATTTTAAAATGTTATTTTAATGAATTTACCAAAATTATTCCAATATATTTTATTTAATAAAATTTCAAATTGATATTTGATATTAAAAAATCCCAATATTGTAATCATAATTCTTCAAAAACCCATGTCACGACAGTCCTGCAATGTTTATTATTAGTATCTGAAACTTTTATGATTATAATTTGTAATTATGGATTTTATAATTCAAATAATAAAAATATATAATCATTAATAAGGTTAATTTATATTTTTACCAAAATTATAAGTGAATTTTTTAATATTATAAATAATGGTTTAGAGAAAAAATAACTTGAAAAAAAGATAAACATAATCATAAGGCTGAAAATGACCAAGAAAATTGATCAAAAGTCTTTCTTATAAATATAATTTCCTTATACTACATTTTAGTGGTATTAGATTATTATTTGGGAAATTTTACTTTGAAAAAACCATTTATATATTTCCCATTCTAATAATTTAAAAGAATGACACTCTATATGCACTATAAAATGTCACTCAATCCTCCATCCAATTCACACCTCTCAAGAACATTTTCTGGGAAACATTAATCCCAAAAATCCACTCAAAAACCCTAAATTAATCCATGAATCATCACCTTGGTTATAAATCCATCCAAATGAATCCCTTCGATGATAACCAAAATGAGTTACCCAAATAAGAGGTAACATCCTCACTCAAAATCATTTGTTTTATTTTCATTCGACAGCCCCTCAAATCATATTATTGTATTATTATATAATATTCTTAGTATCATATAAATAATAATGTGTTTTTCTTCTAATGGTTCTATACATAGATACACACACTTCCATCTAATGGGTAACAAACATTCCATTTTTTTGTTCGGTGAACTACCACGTCACAAAATATGGTTTTTTCTCCGTTACCAACTCTCATGGTTGGGAATTATGATGGAAACTTTGTTTTTATATGTTATGGGATATTTATTATGTATTTATTAATATGAAACTATTATCCAAAATATTCCTTCATGATTTATATTTTGTGTAACAACGATAACTTTTTTTGTGGATTTGGGGACTACCGCCTATTCAAAGCAATGTGATTCCTTCACACTATACATGGAATGTATTTAGATTGGGAATATTGATTTTAAATTATATATATGATATAATAAAGATAAATTAATGATATTATATATATAAATACATATATGTCCTTTATATTTTTTATTTCAAATACAACTAGGAAAGTGAAACATCATTCATGGGTACGTACGACCTACAGTCTCAATGAAAAATGAATTACATTATCTAATTATATATTTTATTGATTATTATTAATATGAATAAAATTAAAATATTCGATATTTATGTATTTTTTACATTTTTTAAATATGTAAACCATTATCTATGTAATAAGTACATGAATAATAAATCAAAACATGTATGAAAAATAATGGAAATTTACCTTATACAGAACAATAACAAGGAAGTGGGAAATATAAAGTCATATATGCTATTATTTAATAAAATATGAATCAATGTATGTTTTAAAATAAACTTGTACTTATAATAATCGTTTTTTAGTGGGTATGATGTAAGTTTAGACTTAAGGTAATGGTTTTCTCATCTCATTTTTTACCCAGGAGATATATGTCATGTTCACCACTCGTTTTTTAGTGGTATATATAATATCAAGGAATATATTATATGATACATATATGTAAATTTATAGATATGTACAGATCCATTTGATTATCTCTATTTGATGTGTTTATGGTTCAAAAATTAACAAATCGGTTAAGTATATGTTTTCTCAATTTTAATTCATTGACATTAAATTTATATTATGAACCTATATTTTTCAATGGACTCTATATACCACCTATTGACATGTTATATCATGAATAATATTATTTTAATTATTTTAAAATTTTCATGTTATCTTTTTCTATCATGTGTATTATTATTTAATGTTATTAAAATGTTAAGTGTCTATTTATACAATCAATTCGTTTATCTAGATGGTTTACAATTATTCATCAATTAAGAAAATATCATAATATTTCCCTCGAGAAAAATAATTTATATTATTATTTGTTTTTTATTAACGTTAAATCCGTGTGATGGTACCATTTTAACACACTTTGGTACTTAATATAATTAGTAAAATATATTTATGAAAATATGACTTTATTTCTCCTTTCAGTCATTAATATTTATTTTGAAAAAACAAGGTTTTTAAAAGAATTGATTTTTTATATTAACCTATGTGGATTAATGAAAATGTTTACCTATTTTTTACCTTTTTATAAAATATTTTTAAAATAAATCATCATTTCATTTATCGATCAAGGCACTTTTCTAAAAAATTTAAGGTGAAAAATAAATGTTTGGAATTAATGGACATACCGAACTTCATGGATTGCATTTAATTTATGATTCCATTTTTTGTTTACAAGTTCTATTCTAAAGTAAATTATATTATAATATTACGAAAATTTGTGGCCTATAATGCTATTTTTAAGAAAATTCTATTTTTACCAATGAATTTTTTTTAAAAAGCATTTTAATTTTTTTTTCAAAGCCTCCTTGATATGCTTTCAAAATTATATTTCAAAACATAAAAACTTCAATGATTTATAATTCTTCTATAAATTTTGAAGTATATTTTTTTATTAAAGGTTTTATGATATTATTTTAATAATTTTTTAGGTTTTCAATGTATTTTAAAATAAAAAGTGTTTCAAAATTATTTTTTTTCATCCTTTATATGTACTAAAAATAGTACATAGAATGAGTTTTAGCTAATGGACACAGTAGTTTTAAAAAATATATAGAGTACAAAAAATAAACAATGGGGTAAAAAAAATATGCCCAAATATAAAACATTTTAAAAAAAAGTTCCAAAATCAATTGAGACATGAGGACCTCCAATATGCACAACTGATTAAGTCCACACAAATAATCTGTCTGAAGTCCATGGAGGAACTTGTGTTTAAGAATCACTACATGATCCGATAAAAAACCTAAAATATACATATATTCCTACCTAACACCGCACTATAGGTTAAATTACCCACATTCCATGTTCGGTTCCACGCTCATGAAAAATCATAGGTATACTTCCATGTAACACAATTAATCGTGTATTACCAAATGTATTTGATGGCTCCACATCCCAATTACATTCCCACCGTCAATATAATCTAAATTTTCTAGTACCGATGACACTGAATTATCACTACTCTCTATCCAATTACAATTACAAAATTATGAAGGCAACAGATCCCTAAACTAGAATCCCATATCCCACAGATCATTATAAAAACCCAATTTTGTGAAAAAGAATCACGTCACAACCAACCACTAATTGGATCCCCATTCTAGAATTCATCTACATGTCATTATATACCATAATCCATAAATATACCGCAATCTCTCCACCACTAATAAATATGTCCCATCGTTCATGAAATGACTTACATTTCTCAATGTATTATACCCCGAGGACTTCAGCTTCTTGAAACTGAACGTCACCTCATAATGATCTCACCAACAATCGTAGCTGACATCAAAAAATTTCACACTCTAATTCTAGAAACAAAATCACTGATGGGACTACATGAAATCACTTAACCTTTTGGATGTATTCCATATTATCAGTAATGAGATCGGCCTTCACATTCCCTCATCTCCTTCTAAATTCCACGATCCATGACCACTCATTACATTTGAAAACATACCCAATAGTGTTTCATTCCATCCCTCCACAATTAAACAACTAAATGTGGTACATGAAAATGATATAAGAAAAGGATAATTCTTTTAAAAATTTATAACAATATCTTCATTGTTTCTTTAATAGATTGATGTTGGAATTTACCATCAATCATGATGAGAGAGGGGATCTCCATACTTGAGAGTAAAGCTCTCCACCAAACCATCTCATCCATTTTATGTTTTAAAATTTATTTTAAAATAAAAAATGCTGTAAGAATTATATATGTATAAAATTATCTTCAAATAAGAATTGATATTTTCCTCAATAAATGTTTTATATAAAAATTTAAATCCTTATTTTTAATAAAATGATTTTGAAATTGTTTTTCAAAATGGATTTTTTATGTAAGGATATTTTTTTTGAAATGGTATATATCATCCTAAAAAATCATTATACATCAATAACTTCATAATATATTATATTTTATCATTTTCTATCAATATTATCAAATTAATTTTTTCATATTCATTATGTAATTGTTCATGTTAGATGGAATGATGTTTACGACACCCGTTTCTCTTCGAAAACATATATGCTTGTAAAAAACTTTTTTCTCAAGGATAATTCAATGAGGAAATGATTATGAGATATATCAATTTTCCATATGTAATGATATCATTTATGTTATACTATACCCATTCCCATACATTGGTTTTGATATGATATTTAGGAAACAAATCTATTTTTTTGGTCAAGTAATAATTATTTTTTATAATATTTTTGTACACATGTATATGTCATTATTAAGTGATGGGTTGTAATTATATCTCTCTCCAATGTATTGGGTGATGATTTATATCTAAGATGATAATTAGGGAAAATAAGTTGATGGGATTGATCTAAAAAGGGTAATTTGTGTGTTCTAATCCAAAATGGGAAAGATGTGTCTCTCAATTCACTATGTGAAATAGGTGTGTCATGATCGACTATGGAAAATGTGTGTTTTATAATAAAAAAGGGGATAATAGTGTGTCATGGTCCACTATTTATTTTTCCATTTTAGTTAATATTAACACATAAAATGTTTTCTAATAGTTATAATTGTTCCACACTTATAAAACATGATCATATGATTTGTGATTGATATATAATTATTATCACCCTTATTATTCATGTCTTTGAACTTCCAATCATTATCCCTTGAACCTTGATTTTTATATTTAATTTGAATGGTATGATATATTAATGTTAAGATCACATTATCATACCCTTGATCCCGTGATATGGTTAAATATCTCTATTTTTACCATTTTTTAGAACTTGACCTCACCCCTTTATTATTTCTTATTTGATATAGGTTTTGAAATAACATATTATTAGGAGTAATAAATAGAATTATCATTAAGGGAGATGTTATATATCTTTCAGAATGTAAAAGGATTATATTTACATGATTCCAATTAATATTAACTATTATAGTCCGTTGGCATATATTTTTGAATTGTGATAACTGTTTATCTAAATAGATGTAATATTAATGTATGTTAACAATACATATCAATAGTTGGTATTAAATTAACGGTTTAGTCATCCTATGAGAACTACATGAGAAAATATCATTGGGATCCCTAGAATTATTTCAATGGATTTGTTTACAGAAGTATCTAAGGAAATGTCTATGGATTCATAGATTAAAGGATGAGGTATTATGATTTTGACATAATATAAGTATGTTTTACATAATCTATGGTTTTATTCTATTATATATGAGGATCTTACTATTAATTCTATTTTTACCCAATTTACAGAACATGGAAAGACCATACAATACTAAAATCAATCGATAATGCAGCGGATTTCCATTAAATAAACAAAATGAAATGGGAATTAATATGACAAGTCTCATTGATATTATAAAACAACATTTCAAATTTATGATTCAATTTGAACATAAAAATTAGGTTAGGAGGCAGCAACATAATATTTATCCCTTCTTGAGGAAATATCTATCATATTTTTGTGGTTTCATTGATCCAGGAGTTCTAGGGAAACAGATAAGTAAAACAGAAAATATAATTTCTATTATTTAGTGATTGGGTCATGATAATGAAATTTTATCCCCTTATTATTTGGAATTTAATGTGGATCATTACTATAATATTATTGAAAACATGTGAAAATAAGAATAAATTGAATAAATTTGAGGCTAATAGTGTAAGGGGATATTTTTGAGCAATTATATCCCTTGTATTCTATAAACAATGATATAGAAGAAAATATGTATGTTAATAAAGTAGGTCGATGAATCTATTGGTATATATGAAGTTAATTTTACCATAATTATTAGGTGGGATTCTTTTTTGATCATCATTCATGATAGAATAATCGATTGATTCTTTGGTGGCCTAAAAATACTTCTTCGAATGTCTATTCATATAAGAAACATTAATATTAAAGATGAAATAGTAAAATTTTTATCGATAGTAATGATATAAATTTGATATTCTGACCATTACACTAGGTTTTATACGAAAAGGAAGGACGAGTCTCAGGAAATCATAAATGGTGGACTGAAATTTTAGATATCTATGTGGTAGAAATGTGGGAATAATAATCAAAAGAATTTATTAAATAGAACTGGGTGGTTTTTTGAATATGGAATAACATGTCCTAAAATCCATGAATTTATAAATATAAACATTGTAATATTAAATTTAATGAAATATAAGATAATTACAACTAATACACCACCCACACCCTAGTGTTTCCACTACATATATTTCTGGAATTATACAAATAATTATGTAAATCCAAGGGCTAATATAGATGACAAATGAAAACAACCCTAGTGGAAAAATGAAAAGGTTAAATATAATTAAATCATAATGGCTAAAGTGATTCAAGACATTTATGGAACACTTATCCTGCCCCCATAGATTGGATTTTCATGTTTGATTTTGTATAAATACTCACTATCAAAATCAAATAATTCATCATTTAGTTAAATTTCATGTTATTATGTCTCTCTACTTGGATTTTTGAATATTAAAAACAAATATAATATTCTATTGGTGTTAGGAATAAAAGAAAATATTCATATAAAAATGTTTTCGGAATAATATAAGTGCTTAGTTTGAGGAATATATGGTGATTTATATTTTGGAAGGATAATAATGATAACCATTAATGGAATGGTTTAGTTTAATCCTTTTATGAGGATATATAGATTAATTATGTAATTAGTATATAATTATTTATTGATATTTTTAAAATTATATTATCCTTTTCATTTGATAAAGATAGTTGTAGTGACCTATTATTCAATTTATGGATGTCACGATCAAAAATTACTTCCAAAATAAAAAAACACAAATTCATTTTTTTAGTAAATGATAATGTGGAAATATAGGAAGGTAGGATCAAAGGAAGTGACTATGTATACAAAAATAAATAAATTCAAGAAATTTTATTTCTTCATGTGAATAGATAATATAATAATTCCACAATGAAAGGGATATTGGAAAAAATTAACATAATACCTTAATTTTTTCTGAATATATAGTTGAAGAAGTTATTGATGATCTATGATTTGAGGTCACTATCTTTCAATTGATCATTCAATTGGTGACGATGAAATATTATTATATCCCTTTATAAGAATTTACTATTTTATCCAATGTCCAATATTGAATCCAAGCATATGTTACCCTAAATGGTGACCTAGTTATGGGTTTCATTGGGTAACCAATATATTTCTATCTTTCCTTTTATAATGAATGATTTAGTATTTATTTTTAATATGTGGGTTTCTATAAATGAAATTTCCATGTTTTAGAGCATTTATAATTCCAATTAATATAAAGGGGGAAATTCATTTTAAGGGGATACAATGTAAGACAACAAGAATATTTATTTATTTTCCAAACTGATTTATTCTTACTTATATTGTTTCATTTCACACAGAACTAAATATATCAATTATTATCTAAAAAGACTATATATGGATTATGTCATACCAAAAACCTATTTAACTATGAACAACACAAAACACTATGATTATATTGACTTCCATGAAACATTATTTATGCATTGTATTACAAAAAATATGTTTTCCCTTTGATATATGTCAGTAACCATTCGGCTATGATTAACTGAATAAAAATATACATTTAAAATTATTATTAAATAATTATTATAGATTTCTCATAGAATGTATAATGGGGCTAATTAATATAATTGAATAAAATGGAAAAATTATTATTTAAACATGTATATTAAATGAATAATTTGTTTAATTATAAGTTATGAATGACTTTACGTTCTAGTGAATATAAATAAATATGTTTTCTATTAAAATTGTTTTCTATATAAATATAATATTCTATCTCATGAAATAAAAAATTGATTAATTTTATGAATAAAATTTAAATATGTTATATTCAATCAATTATTTTTGTACTAATTCAATATATTTGATAGGTATACGATAAAAGTAAATACAATTTTATAAGGAATGTGATGAATTTATCTAAAATTAATATCACTACCTTTTAAGAGGGAACCCATATTAAATATATATTTTGACATTTGAAATATTTTTATTTTCCAAAATAAACATAATTTTAGAATTCAGAATGAATTATTTTTTGATAATTTTTAATTGTAAGGATTTTTCCAATAAACACATTTTGTTGGTGTATAGTGAAAATACTGAATTTTAATTCAAAACATTTTTTCTTCTAATTTATTTATATAGTGAAATTATATTTCAATTTCTGTTTTATGTTTTAATTAGATTAATTTTACAACATGTAATCCAATTTTGGACATTGAAACCAATTTCACATTGAAATTGGATATAAAAACATCCTAATTTTGATAACATTTTTTCATAAGAACATCCAGCACCACACATATAAGAGATATATTTTATTTTAAATTCATTCATATATTTAATTAAAATTATGAAAAATGGATTCAATATTTTATATGATAATAATTTTGTATTTTTATTAATTTTAAATTTTTTTTTGAAAAAAATATTAGTGAAAGTGACTGAAATTAATGAAAATTATTAAGAGGAAAAATATATTATTAAAGGATTAAATAATAATCATTTGGTCATAAATGAACTATAAACTAGCCAAAAATCAACGTTATGTTCATATTTGTACCCTATACTCCATTGGATCAAATTGATACCATTACTGGAGCAATGTTAAATAGTAGAAAATTTGGTGGAATTTCCTTTATAGTTTTACAAAAAATATCACTTCTCCACTATACAAAGTATCTCACACCTTATAAATTTGCGCACCTCACTATAACGTTTGATCATACAAAATATACACAAATCACCTCCCAAAATCATTCCATTCGTCTAGAAATCCTTCTTTTTGGTGTTTATCCCTCCATGGAAGCCCTTTTGTGAAATCCAAAAGGAGTTAGATAAAGAATAGGTAACATCATTCCCCAAGTTATTTTGCTTTAATTTCATATTACACCCCATAAACACTTTTTATTCTATCGGTATATAATAAAACAAGAATCCTAAATATACTGATATATTTTTATTCTATGTGTTATACCAAAACCTACCTACACTTACATTTAATGGGTAATGAGCGTACATCTTTTATGATTGACAAACTATTTCCTCTCAAAACGATGTGGTGTAGTTTTACATTTCCACCCCTCACAGTTGGTAGTTTTGAGAGAAAATATGTTTTTAAATTATTTATGATATTTATAGTGTATTTATTCTTCTATAATTTTATACAAGTCATATATTCACATTTTACATTTTGTTTAAATATGATAACATAATTTGGGGACTTGTGGACTACAACCTCCATAAAGTGATGTGATTCATTACCACATTTCAAAGACTATTTTATGGTTTGTATTATAGAAATTATATGGTATATATGACATAATAATTATATTTTAATGAATATATATATATTCATATAATTAAATTACTTTCATTCCTTAAAAAATACAAGAAGATAGAAACAACATTCATGCTTACATACGACCATCCATCTCAATGAATGATGTATTTAATTTAATACTTAGATATTTAATAAATTATCATAAATAAATATATAAGTAATATATATCATTTTTATATCATATTTTAATTTTTCTAAATAATTAAATCATCAACTATGTAAGGGGATCAATATTAATAAGTCAAAACATGTATGAAAACATAGAAAATATTTCACAAAGCATAATAATAACAAGGAATTATTAATAATATGATAATATAAGTTTGTATACGGTATTAGGAATAATAATATGGTTATGTTGTAGAAGAAAATAATCATATACATATTTTAAATGAGTTGTTAATGTAGATGAAAAGTTTTAAGACATAAGGTATTGGTTTTATCATCTATATTTTTATATCTCTGAGATACATGCCATGTTCACCACTTGTTATTTTTGGTGTATTTAAATCCGATGACTATATTCTATGATATAAATAAATAAATTTATTTGGACTTACATAACCATTTTATGATCTCTCTCTAAGGGGGTTTATGTTTTAAATGTTACTAAATCAGTAAAGTATTTTTTTCACCATTTTCCTTCTTTATGAAACATGATATTTTATGAACTTAAATTTTTTTTATAGGGAATACATACATACCATTAAAATTTTAAAAAATTATTATTCATGTTTTAATAATATTAAAATCATTATTTCATGTTATTCTATAATGGGTGATATTATTAATATTTATATAATAGTTAAGAGTCTATTTCTATAATCTCATCATTTATAGAGATTGTTTATAATTATGATTCCATTGATTAAATATCACAGTCCACATATAAAAGAATATATTGTATTTTTTTCCTCTTGGTTTACATTTTATATCCATGTAATGGTATAATTTTTTCTTCCATTTTTAATTAACACAACTAGGAAATATTTTTTTAATATGAATTATTTTCACAATTTTGTTATAAATTTCTGTGAACTCAAAATTGTGTTTTTAAATAGAATGAAATATTTTAATTCATTTTCCATATTATTTTATAATGTAAATTTTACCCATGTTTCACCTTTTGAAAAATACTTTTAAATGGGATATTCTTTTCCTTCCATAATGAATGTACTTTTCAAAACAATTTAAAGTAAAAAATGAATGATCAGCATGAAAAGGAATACACAACACCATGAAATTAATTTCTAGGGAGATTACATTCTTAGTTTACAAGAAAATGTATTTTTTTTTTCATAATATGATATGAATATGTTTAATTTAAGGTGTTTCTTAAAGAATAATTTTTTAAAAAATGACTTATATTCTAATATTGTTTTAAATGATTTCTAAATATAACTTAATATGTTATAAAAATGGATATGTACAATTAAAATCATTTCAATGATTTCAAGAATACATTTTATATTTTCAAACCTATTTTCTAGAAAACGGTTTCGAAAATTATTTCAAGCCATATTTTAAATGTTTTATAGTATTTTAAAAAATCAAAATATTTTTTCTCTTACTATATATGTCTTCAAAAATTATTTTAATAGAAAAAATCATTTCAAAAATATTCATGTTTAAAAAAACTATTTTTTTAATAAAGACGATATATTTTCCTCAAGAAATGTTTTAAATGAATTTATCAATACTTCATTATAAGAGAAGGATTTTTATATTGTTTTATAAAATCGACTTTTAATAAAACTACATTTTTTCAAAAATATTATCCATGTGATCCTTTACAATACTTATCCATATAATATGACATACCATATTATAGTTTATGCATTACACAAGATATGTTCAAAGAATTAAATTATTATTCTTTCAGGAATGTTTTATGTTTTGATATAATTATCTTTATCAAATTTATTTCTCTTCTACGTGATATATATTTTTGAAACACTCTTTTATTCAAAAGTTATAAATAAATGAAATTATTATGAGACATATCATTTTTCCATATGTAATGATATGAAAAAATATTTATGATACACATTTTATATCATTGGTTATGATATGATGATTATCAAATACCATATATTTTTTGGGTCATTAAATAAATATTTTATATGATCTTATAGAAAACGTATGTAAGATATTATTTTGTGATGGGTTGTACTAATATCTCCCACCAATTAATTTGTTAAAGATTTATATATCATTATATAAGGATTGTAAATGAGTCAATGAGATTATTCCAAAAATGGGAAACATGTGTGCCCTAATCTAAAATGGGAAATAGGTGTATCAAGATCTACTTTGGGAAATAGGTGTGTCCTGAACCAAAAATGTGAACCACATGTTTCTTGATCCACTTTGGGAAACAATTGTGTCCTGATCCATTATTGGAAATAGGTGTGTCCTGATCCATATTGTGTAAATATGTGTGTTCAGATCCATTATTTTGATAGTCTGAGTAGATAAACATGGAACATGAAATGGTTTTATATAGTTAAAATGGTTCTATATTTAAATGACATGATAATATTTTATATTATATAAAAATAATGATTTATGAACCTTGTAATGATTTATCAACATTATTATTGACATCATGGGAATTTCAAATCATATTTATATTAATCATTATTATGATCTATGATATGCAGTGTATGATCATATAATGTTATGATCATAATGTCATACCCTTATGCTCATTTTATGCTTAAATATCTACCTTGTTTAAATTAACTGGGAATTTGAGCTCGCCCCATTCTTATTCTTACATTCCCGAGGTTATGAATAATGTTTTAATTATAGGAGTACTAATGGAGAACATATTTACGGTAGATATTGAAAAATTTTCATCAAGATAGATGATTATGTTTCCATTTTTTCAAACACTCTATACTGTTATGTTCCGTAGTCATTATTGTAACACCCCAACTAAATAAAGAATATGACATTTTATTATTTATCAAAATTTGTTAATAAAATATTAGTATGACTTTAAAGGGGACGCTATGCTCGATGGTGTACCCAACACGCAACAACGAGTTTCTTGGGAATCTTACGTTGCACTCTAATAATAAAATAATATTATTTTAAATGGTAGTTAACATGTCACCGTTTTATTGGCGGGAATGGATATAAATAACTAAAAAAATGATTATATATGTTTTTAAATATTTTTACATTTATCCAATAAAATATAATGGCTTAAAATACTGAAAGAATTCAATTTTAGGCATATATGCCCCAGTTTTCACTAAAGGTTCACTTATCACCTATTGATGGAGAACCGTCATTAAATATAGTTTTGTTCACTCTTATAAATTATATTGGACCAAATAAAACTCTTCTTAAGAATCGGGACATCATAATTTACTTTGTGTAAATTTTTGGTATCTTTCCGATAATATTCATTTTTTTAATGAATAGTGTAAAATGTTGTATTTTAATTCAAAACCACTTTTTAATCTAATTTATTTATATGATTAGATTATCTTTTGAATTGGATTTAAAGTGAAATTAGAATATATTTTTACCATTAAATCCAATAATGGTCATTGGAATTAATTTCACTTTGAAATCAGACTTAAACTAGTGTCAATCTTTTGTAATTATTGTTTCATAAAAACACGCTATTTGCTTTGACAGCCGGAATTAATTATTAAATTAATTAATGTGACTTATATGTTTTGAATTTGTAAAATAGACTTCATTTTTGAATTCATAATATCAAATATAGCTTAGGGTGAATTTTTGGGAATTTTCTGAAAAACATCAATTTTTGAGGAATAGTGAAAACCACTAAGTGGTGCTTATAAAAACTGATTTTTCCATTTAAATGAAATTTTTCCATCTTTGTGTTTTGAATTTCAAAAATACGACATACATGGTTTTCATTAAGAGGTAAAATGTTGTTCAATGGGATAAATATAATTTTTTGGTGAATAGTAACTTATTAAGTTTTTAATCGCGATTAGTGGTAATTAGTGTAGTTTAAGGTAAAAATAATGCTTTAATAAAATGAGATGAGACTTACACATGTCCTACCCTCATTGGTTGTGTCATGGCTGACCAGGAAAAGCCATGGGTCAACTTGGGGACCCCATGGAGCCACTTTGGATGGGAAATGAGATAAATAACTTTTTATTTAATGTAAAAGTAAAAATGACACAAACATGATATGTTTTACTAAAACAATTTTTAAGTGGGGTTATACAAGTCAGAGTTTTCATTATAAGTGGTAATTGGAAAGCTAAAAAGATTTACTACATCATATTAATTGTTTTATAATTTTTAGACAATAAATAAATTAAATTATATATGACATCATAATGATGCAGCGATGACATCATTATCTGACGATTTAAATAAAATGAGAAGATAATGTAAACTCTCTGACCTACACATGTCCAAAACTTACTGGATGGATGGATTTCGAACCCTTATCACCTTATCCACAAATTATATCAATGTGGGTCCTTTTAAAACCGATACACATTTTCAAATAATGTAATATTTCTTACTTTCCAAAAGTGCCCTTCCTCTCCTCTTATAAAAGGCCCCCACCTCTACCTCATTTCACACACTCCTCAAGCCTTTGGATCGGCCAACCCCTGACCATTTACTCTCTCCACATACCTCTACTCATCCTTGAGGATTAACTTTGGGAATAATCCTTTCATAGGAAGCCTTTAGGCTCATATAAAAAGGAGTTACACATTTAAAGGTAATTCATTCTCTCATGTTCATTTGTTTTATTTTGCTTCTCCAACCCCCTAAACACTTTTTATTTATTTATTTTGTAACAAAAACAGTATCTTCAATATACTAGGATGTTTTTATAAGATTTATTCTATCTACACTCTCACACAACTACATAATATGGTTAAAGAACATACGGTTTCCGTGGATGGCGAATTTCTGCCTCCCGAAACGATGATTGTTCAACATTCTCTTAACAACTTCAAAGGTGGCCATTAATATGTCACTATATTCATATATTATATATAATATGCTTATGTTTTACTTATTCTTCTGTATTTTTAATTTGTGTCTTACCTTTATGGATTCCATTATGGGTATACGCGATATCTTCATTTTAAGAAGTGCGGACTACCGCCCCCTCAAAGTGATGTGATTCGTTAATACCATACGTGGGACATATAAAGGATGGATTTAATGTTATTATATATGATGTTATACTGGAATTTTTATATACCTCTATATCATTATTATTTCTTTCCATTAAAGTATGAGATAGAAATGAAAGTAGCGTTCATGCGTACGTACAGATTACCGTCTCCATGAACGGTGCATTTAATTTCTTATCCCCAAATGTAATGTACTATTATAAGTACATGTATATAATGGATATTTATGATGAATGATGCATATAAATGATAAATATAATTCTGTAATTAATATATACATACCTCTCATTTAGTTTTAATTCCATTAATATGACAAAGTAACAAATGTAGCGTTCATGCGTACGTACGACTTACCGTCTCCATGAACGGTGCATTTCATTTCTTACCTCTAAATGATTATGTAGTATTATAAATACATGTATTTTATGGATATATATGATATATATTATATCCAAATCAGGAATGTCATTCTGGATATAAATAACCTTTGACGACACGAACAACATGTAATTGTAAGAAGTCCACTTTCGACTTAAGAACCATATACCAACAAAATGAACATTATTAACTTAAATGATTATATGATGTTTATAACATGGTGTAAAATGAATAATGAACTTTAAAAAGGTTCTTAAGCAAGTAGAGATTAACTCACGTTTATTATTCAGGACGTTAAAGAACGATCAAGTCTCGTCGGACCCGAGGTAAGGATCCTACTCCTCTCTTTCTTTTTAAGTATGCTCTTTTATGTCATTCCTTTTAAAGATCATATTTCATGTTATTGGGATGTTATTTTATATTACTCTTACTGTAATTTTTATTGTTCATATGATGAGAGACACTATTCTCTCTCATCAATCCATTTTGGAAGCTTTGGGTGGCGCCGTTAGGCTGCTGAATTTTCATAAGAGATCTAACCTCTCTCTTTCTTTTTATGTACTCTCCTTTTTGTCACTTCTTTTAAGATCCTCTTTGTTATGTTGGGGGATGTTCTTTTATAATCATATTTCTATAAAATTTATGTTAATATTATGAGATACCGTATTTTATCTCATCAATCCATTTTTGTAAGTTTTATGTGGCGCCGTTAGGCTACCGAGTTTTCGTAAGGGATTTTTCATCTCACTTTTATTCCTGTGAGATTTATGCTACATTTGCCACAATTTCATTTGAATGGTGTACTTACTTCCCATTATTCTACTCTTTTTGTAATATAATTTCGTTTTATGAGTATTTACATCAATGATGTGTTTCCTTCTTTCATGGGGTGTATGTTTTGAAAGATACCCAAGTCGGTAAGGGAACCTTTCACCCTCCTCTTTTTGAAAGACTTCTTCTATTGGGTCTTTTAATTTACATATTGTTATGTTGGGATATGTTCTCATATATCCTTTTTGATGTAACTTTTATAAACTTTTTATCTCTCATCAACTCATTTTGATGTGACGTCGTTAGGATGTCAAGGGAACGTCTTAACCCAATTTCGATTTCTTTGGGTTCAACATGTAGTTATTGAATATGTCCTCCTTTGAAAATGTGTGAATGACCTTTGATTATTTTACACTTAATATCCCCTTATATTTTGTGTATTCATTTGTCACACATAATTATGATATTGATTTATCCTTAATTTAAGGATACCTTCTTTATAATGGATTTCATCTCATTTTACATTTCTTTTGAGAATTCATTGTTGTTAGGCACCAATTCAATCTTATATGGCGTGTATACTGTCCTTTGACATATTATATCATGAATCCCTTTATTCTCATGATATTATAATGTTCGGATTAAATTTTATTCTGCTATTATTTGTATTCAAGAGTCTCTCATTTTGTTAAAAACTATTTAACAAAAATATCATTTTAAATGTTTTAAAGATTTATGATTCTAAATCTTTATCTTTAATGTCCATGTTTTCGAAATGGTTTTCAGTATTTATTTATATGGACATTAATGTTTTAAAATTATAATTCCATTAAAAGATTCAATTTGGTATGGGACACTTTGATTCAAAAATCTTTTTTAAATGGTTTTTGAAAATGGATTGATTAATTCAATTTCTGGGAATTAGTTATTGTGATTGCAAATGAAATGTTGTTATTGAAATGTTTATATTTTCAATATTTTATGTGTAATGATGGTACTTGGACATTTTAACGGGTGGTTACATTAAAAACCATATGACGGGTGGTGCCGTGAATACCAGGATGGGTGGTTACGTTATAACCTCCAATGCATTGGGTATGGAATTCGGCCGTATGGCTATTCCATTAATTATGTATGGAAATTGGCCGTATGGCTATTCCATTATGTGATATGTGTGGAAGTCGACCGTATGGTTATTCCACTTAAGTATGTTTATGTCCGAAGTTACCTTTATATATGTTATGTGTTCTTTTTATGGGTTTTATGGTAATCATTTGGTTACAAAAACGTAAGTAATGATATTTTTTTCAGTGAAGAGTTTTTACAACATCAGAAAGGTGAAAAGTATTACTTTGATAAAGTATTCATGGATTACTTTTTGTTTTGAAAAACTACCAGTTTTCATTCTTTGTGTATCCCTTACTGAGCTTCTTATGCTCATCCCAAGTTTTTGAAATGTTTTTCATAGGACTTAGCGTGGAATAGGGTCAAGGATGGGATCAAGGGAAAGTCATGATACCTAAAACATGGAACTATACATGTTTCTTTTTAAGAGTTTTTATGGAAATTTAGTATAAGCGACTACTTTGTAATATTTTGAGATGTAATAGTTATGTCTTAATTCTCTAAAACTCTAATCTTGAAAAGATACTCAATGTGAATTACTCATTTAATTCAATATTAAGTAAGGTTTAAGGCCGGGGCCTTATAGTTGGTATCAATGGTCGGTTTAGATAACGTTAGAGGTTAGGGTATTCTCTAAGAATAAGTGAAATTACCATAATGGTAAGGATTTCAGAAAGAGTCATAGTTTAAATAAAGTGAATGAGTAAGTATATCTTAGTGTTTACCTTCCTCATTAGTACATGATGGTTTTGTTGATATAATCACACTGACATTTCTGTTTTTAGTGAATGGATGGATCTCGTAGGCAACAAAGTGACAATTGGTTTGAAGGAAACTGTGGTGGTTCTCTGATTAAGAGACTCGATGAAATGGGGTACTCAATGAGGAAACTCATGGTTGTTCTAAACCAACTATCAAGGAGTCATGATCAACCACGTGAACCTTGGTATGTTCTATAATGCATCATGTACGAGATGACCAATCGATGTGGAAGTTCAGGTAATAATTAAAAAGGTAACCATTACGGTTTATATGATCCTTACTTTTTTTGTAATTATGGTTACTCTATGATATGATGGAAAATGAAAGGAATGAGATAAACTTGAGGTTAAAATATGTTATGATTATTTTTGAAGATTTTATCTCATTTTGGGGAATGTTTTATGAATTATATAGTTTTGGAAAAAGGACAACACACAGACTGTGTGACAACCCGTCGCGTCGGACAAAGCTGCAGGAATCGAACCCACAACCAAAGTGTGACTGGTATTTATCACCTACCACTGGACTACGTGAAGTCCCTGGTTAGTTTGACTGATTCTTTTTAGTTATATGATTTTATGAATTATGAGTAAGTTTATTTTGGGTTATTTATGAAAATTATTAACCTATCATGGTGGATATGTGATTAGGATAATTACTTTTCAATGCGAGACTTTAGGAGCGACTGATGTTGTTTGGAGATAAATGTTACGATTTAACTTGGAAGACTATGTGACCAAATCCTTCAAATATTTGGGTTTCAATCTTTGTTTGGTTTACTTTGAAGGATTTTATGGACAAATTGTTTATCTAATGGTCCTCGTTGAAATTTGGGTTTTTTTGGACAAATTTTGGATGTTAAGAATATATTTTCTTTTTATAAAGGGTTATCCTTTTCTGGATTATCTGATCTTGTACTAGACTTTTTGGTTTTGGTGTTGGTTAAAGTCTAAATACATGGGATGTATATAGTTCTCTTTTGTGGATTAGGTGATTTTCTAAAAGTTGATTATAGTACTCTTAATGTGAACAAGTATTCCTAAATACTCACCTTTTAGAGAAAATATGAGTTTGTGTAAGGAATCTAATAAAAGATGAATGTCAACATGATAAGTGATTATGTTTCCTTATGAATACATTCCCCGATAAAAAGTATATTAAAACAAAAATGTTTTCTATTAACTTTTCCTATTGCGTAATAAAATACCGTTTAACCCATCACACGTTTGTGATTTTCTTGTGGTTAACTTTCTCATAAACATGTTTTCTATCACTCTCCATCAGAACATGACACTTTTTTTTTCCAACATGTCCATATTTTCATACTTGGAATCCTAGTATTGGTTAAATCAGGTGAACTTTGTACTTATCTTTCATTATTTTAAAGTGATTGTTTTACTGATTCTTGTTCCGATGTGGGACTTTCAAGGATGTTTCCAAGCTCAATTTTAAAAATTGTGAGGACGCAATTCCCAAAAGGGGGGAAGGATGTAACACCCTAGGTAAATAAAGAATATGAACTTTTCTTATTTATCCAAATTTTTGAATAAAATATTAATATGACTTTAAAGGGGAAGCTATGCTCGATGGTGTACCCAACACGCAACAACGAGTTTCTTGGGAATCTTACGTTGCACTCTAATAATAAAATAATACTATTTTAAATGGTAATTAACATGTAGGCGTTGTATTGGAGGGAATGGTTAGAAATAACTAAAAAAGTATTATATATGTTTTTAAATGTTTTTACATTTATCCATTAAAGATAATGACTTAAAATACGGAATGAATTCAATTTTAGGCGTATATGCCCTAGTTTTCACTAAAGGTTCACTTATCAACTTTTGATGGCGAACCGTCATTAAATATAGTTTTGTTCACTCTTATAAATTCTATTGGACCAAATAAAACTCTTCTTAAGAATGGGGACATCAAAATTTACTTTGTGTAAATTTTTGGTATCTTTCCGATAATGTTCATTTTTTTAATGAATAGTGTAAAATGTTGTATTTTAATTCAAAAACTCTTTTTGATATAATTTATTTATATGTTTAGATTATCTTTTGAATTGTTTTTAAAGTGAATTTAGAATATATTTTAACCATTAAATCCAATAGTGGTCGTTGGAATTAATTTCACTTTGAAATCAGACTTAAACTACTGTCAATCTTTTGATACTTATTGTTTCATAAAAACACGTTATTTGCTTTGACAGCGGGAATTAATTATTAAATTAATTAATGTGACTTATATGTTTTGAATTTTATAAAATATAATTCATTTTTTAATTCAGAATATCAGATATATCTTAGGTTGAATATTTGGGAATTTTCTGAAAAACTTCAATTTTTGATGAATAGTGAAACCACTAAGTGGTGCTTATAAAAACTAATTTTTCCATTTAAATGAAATTCTTCCATCTTTTTGTTTTGAATTTCAAAAATACGACATACATAGTTGTCATTAAGAAGTAAAATGTGGTTCAATTGGATAAAAATAATTTTTTGGTGATTAGTAACTTATTAAGTTTTTAATCACGATTAGTGGTAATTAGTGTAGTTTAAGGTAAAAATAATGGTTTAATAAAATGAGATGAGCTTGAAACATGTCCTACCCTCATTGGTTGTGTCCTGGCCGACCATTAAAAGACATGGGTCAACTTGGGGACCCCATGGAGCCACTTTGGTTGGGAAATGTCATAAATAACTTTTTATTTAATGTAAAAGTAAAAGTGACACAAACATGATATGTTTTACTAAAACAATTTTTAAGTGGGGTTATACAAGCCAGAGTTTTTATTATAAATAGTAATTGGAAATATAAAAATATTTCCTACATCATAGTAATTGTTTTATAATTTTTAGACATTAAATAAATTAAATTATTTATGACATCATAATGATGCAGCGATGACATCATTATCTGACGATTTAAATAAAATGAGAAGATAATGTAAACTCTATGACCTAAACATGTCCAAAACTTATTTTATGGGTGTATTTAGAACCCTTATCACCTTATCCACGAATTATATCAATGTGGGACCTTTTAAAACCGAAACACATTTTCAAATAAAGTATTATTTCTTACTTTCCAAAAGTGCCCCTCCTCTCCTCTTATGAAAGGCCCCCAACTCTACCTCATTTCACACACTCCTAAAGCCTTTGGCTCTGCCAACCCCTGAACATTTACTCTCTCCACATCCCTCTCCTCATAATATAGGATTACCTTTGGGTAGAATCCTTTCAATGGAAGCCTTTAGGCTCAAATCAAAAGTAGTTACACTTTTACAGGTAATTCATTCTCTCATGTTCAATTGTTTTGTTCTGCTTCTCCAACCCCCTAAACTCTTTTTATTTATTACATTTGTAACAACAACAGTATCTTAAATATAATAGGATGTTGTAATAATATTTATTCGAGCTACACTCTCACACAACTACATAAAATGGTTAAAGAACATACGATTTCCGTGGATGGAGAATTTCTGCCTCCCGAAACGATGATTGTTCAACATTCTCTTAACACCTTCAATGGAGGCCATTAAGATGTCACTATATTCATATATGATATATAATATGTTTATGTTTTACTTATTCTTCTTTATTTTTCATTTGTGTCTTACCTTTATGGCTTCCATTATGGGTATACGCGATATCTTCATTTTAAGAAGTGCGGACTACCGCCCCTCAAAGTGATGTGATTCGTTAATGCCATACGTGTGACATATAAAGGATGGATTTAATGTCACTATATATTATGTTATACTGGAATTACTATATACCTATATATCATTATTATTTCTTTCCATTAATGTATGAGATAGAAATGAAAGTAGCGTTCATGCGTACGTACAGCTTACCGTCTCCATGAACGGTGCATTTCATTTCTTATCCCCAACTGTAATGTACTATTATAAGTACATGTATATAATGGATATATATGATTAATGATACATCTAAATTATAAATATATTTCTGTAATTAAAATATACATACCTCTCATTTAGTTTTTATTCCATTAATATGACATAGAAATGAAAGTAGCGTTCCTGCGTACGTACGGCTTACCGTCTCCATGAATGGTGCATTTCATTTCTTACCTCTAAATGATTATGTAATATTATAAATACATTTATATGATGGATATATATGATATATATGATATCCAAATCAGGAATGTCATTCTGGATATAAAGAACCTTTGACCACACGAACAACATGTAATTGTAAGAAGTCCACTTTCGACTTAAGAACCAAATACCGATAAAATGAACATTATTAACTTAAATGATTACATGATGTTTATAACATGGTATAAAATGAATAATAAACTTGAAAAAGGTTATTAATAAAGTAGAGATTAACTCAAGTTTATAATTCAGGATGTTAAAGAATGATCGAGTCAAGTCGGACCCGAGGTAAGGGATCCTACTCCTCTCTTTCTTTTTAAGTACGCTCTTTTATGTCATTCCTTTTAAAGCTCGTATTTCATGTTATTGGGATGTTCTTTTATATTACTCTTACTTTAATTTTTATTGTTCATATAATGAGATACCCTATTCTCTCTCATCAATCCATTTTGGATGTTTTGGGTGGCGCCGTTAGGCTGCTGAATTTTCGTAAGAGATCTAACCTCTCTCTCTCTTTTTAAGTACTCTCCTTTTTTTCACTTCTTTTAAGATCCTCTTTGTTATGTTGGGGGATTTTCTTTTATATTACTCTTTCTATAAACATTATGTTAATATGATGAGATACCCTATTTTATCTCATCAATCCATTTTTGTATGTTTTATGTGGTGTCGTTAGGCTATCGAGTTTTCGTAAGGGATTTTTCATCTCACTTTTATTCCCGTGAGATTTCTGCTACATTTGCCACAATTTCCTTTGAGTGGGGTATGTACTTCCCATTATTCTACTCTTTTTGTAATATACTATCGTTTTATGAGTATTTACACCAATGATGTATTGTCCTTCTTTCTTTGAGTGTATGTTTTGAAAGATACCCAAGTCGGTAAGGGAACCTTTCACCCTCCTCTTTTTGAAAGACTTATTTTATTGGGTCTTTTAATTTACATATTGTTATGTTGGGATATGTTCTCATATATCCTTATTGATGTAACTTTTATAATCTTTTTATCTCTCATCAACTCATTTTTATGTGATGCCGTTAGGATGTCAAGGGAACTTCTTAACCCAATTTCGATTTCTTTGGGTTCAACATGTAGTTATTGAATATGTCATCCTTTGAATATGTGTGAATGACCTTTGATTATTTTACACATAATATCCACTTATATTTGGTGTATTCATTTGTCACACATAATTATGAGATTGATTTATCCTTAATATAAGGATACCTTCTTTATAATGGATTTCATCTCATTTTACATTTCTTTTGAGACTTCATTGTTGTTAGGAACCAATTCAATCTTATATGGTGTGTATACTGTCCTTTGACATATTATATCATGAATCCCTTTATTCTCATGATATTATAATGATCAGATTAAATGTTATTCCGCTATTATTTGTATTCAAGAGTCTCTCATTTTGTTAAAAACTATTTAACAAAAATATAATTTTAAATGTTTTAAAGATTTATTATTCTAAATCATTATCTTTAATGTCCATGTTTTCAAAATGGTTTTCAGTATTTATTTTTATGGATATTAATGTTTTAAAATTATAATTCCATTAAAATCTTCAATTTGGTATGGGACACTTTGATTCAAAAATCTCTTTTAAATGGTTTTTGAAAATGGATTGATTAATTCAATTTCTGGGAATTAGTTATTGTGATTGAAAATGAAATGTTGTTATTGAAATGTTTATATTTTCAATATTCTTTGTGTAATGATGGTACTTGGACATGTTAACGGGTGGTTACGTTATAAAAAATATGACGGGTGGTGCCGTGAATACCAGGACGGGTGGTTACATTATAACCTCCAATGAATTGGGTTTCGAAGTCGGCCGTATGGATATTCCATTAAGTATGTATGGAAATTGGCCGTATGGCTATTCCATTAAGTGATATGTGTGGAAGTCGACCATATGGTTATTCCACTTAAGTATGTTTATGTCCCAAGTTACCTTTATATATGTTATGTGTTCTTCATATGGGTTTTATGGTAATCCTTTGGTTACAAAAAGGTAAGTAATGATATTTTATTCAGTGAAGAGTTTTTACTACTTCATAAAGGTGAAAAGTATTACTTTGATAAAGTATTCATGGTTTACTTGTTGTTTTGAAAAACTAACAGTTTTCATTCTTTGTGTATCCCTTACTGAGCTTCTTATGCTCATCCCAAGTTTTTGAAATGTTTTTCACAGGACTTAGCGTGGAATAGGGTCAATGATGGGATCAAGGGAAAGTCATGCTACCTAAACCATGGAACTATACATGTTTCTTTTTAAGAGTTTTTATGGAAATTTAGTAGAAGCGACTACTTTGTAATCTTTTGAGATGTAATAGTAATGTCGTAATTCTCTAAAACTCTAACCTGAAAAGATCCTCAATGTGAATTACTCATTTAATTCAATATTAAGTAAGGTTTAAGGATGGGGCCTTATAATTATGTTTAAGGCCAGGAAAACCAATATTAATAATTCCCATTATATAAAATTTAGGAAGTACTATCCACGATATTAATGCATTGATGTTGTCCTTAGATACAATTCGTACTCCTGATATTGATTAAATGTAGTGTGTTTTAAGTTACTAACATTCACATATTGGTTATTACATAATAAATCAAATTAAATTATGTCGTAAATTACTCTTAATGAGATTATAAGATCCCATGTTATTTTATTTTCCATTCCCATTATTATGAATGAGGACATTATGAATAATACCATGGTTAGAAGAATTATTTATTTGATATGTTTTTGATATTTCTAATGTATTATGTTATTCATGTATGCCTTTTTTCATCAAGAGTACTAGAATGATTAATCATGGATAATGTGATCCATTTTCCCATATACTAATGTAATAATATATTAAAACACATTAGGTTAGGGGGTTATAGTTTTTATAGTAGGTTTCAATTAAATTTTTTTAGACACAAAGGGAACCATAAATTAAATGAACATAGGTAAAATGGGAATTTGGATAATAACTTAATGAATTTTTGAATAGTTATCATCGAAGTTATTTTAATGTTATGAATAAATTTTGAATAATATTAAGTGGTACAAAAGTATTTTACTTTATCAAGTGATGGATACCAATAGAAAAAATATAATCAACATCTATAGAAAATGGATGGATTACCCTATCGAGCTAGCCAATATAAGAGACATTTGAACTGACTAGATCATTCACATATTATGGTAGCTGACTCTAGCTTTGTCGAATATCCTTTAGGATAAAACATATTTTTCTAGAGTGTGATTCTACTATGATGAATCACATCATTTTAAACAAAATCCCATAATTCCCTAGATCTACTAATTCATTTGAAGTTTTTCAATAGATTATGCCAATTATAATTATAATGTTTTATTTTCTAATTTTCTTTTGATTTTATGAATAATCCATTAATATTCAATTTTTGAATGGAAAATACTAATCTCCCAATGGTACTTACATCCAACATATGTGATTTCCTATGTATTCATATAATTATGATATTTGGTTCTTTAGAATCTCAATATTGATGATATACTGATTGCAAGGGAGTTTTGTGTTATCATTTATAAAGAGTTTCCTTATCTTCTCAAAAATAATCATGTTTATTTTTCAATATAAAGAATACCTAGTGATATGTCTATTTTAAATATTCTACATAGAATTTCCCTATTTTAGTTATAATAAATAATAAACCAACTTTAGAGGAATCAAGATAAGGGACACATTTAGACCAACAATTCAACATGTGGTCCACTTATTCATTTTATTAGGAAGAATAATGAGTTAAATAAACCTTTCATTGAATTTTGAGAAAAAAAATTCACTATTTATAAGAAGTAGCCTCTACCCAATATCTATAACCTATTTGATCAATTACGTGTTATTAATATTTTTCAAGAATTTATAATAAATATTTATATTATAACATAAGGGATAAAAATGAGGATACACTGAAGATAACAATCTATATCAGGTCTAATCATTATGAATTTATATTAATTCCATTTGGTCATAAAAATTACCCTAAACAAATATTTTATTTGTCAAATAGTGATTTATGATATTACATTGAGTATTATTTATTTTCTTTATATATGATCATATAATATATTCAATTATAATGAAAGATTACAATGAATTTTTTAGAATTATTATCATGAAACATATGAAAGAGAAGTAATATTCCAAATTAAAATAGTCCAAATTTTAGTTACCAAAATTATCATTCATTGGTCATCTAACTTAAAGTAATGGTATATTAATGTATAAATTAGAGAAAGAAGATATTGATCAATAGAAAAGATTAATCATAGTAAAAATGACCCATATTTCGTTTTGAGTTGGTTGGATACCACCTGCACATTGGGTGATATTTCTCAAGTCTATCTAATCTAATAAATATGTAGATTTGAAATGGGAATAAATTTCACCCGTATATTAATGCGATTTGAATATAAATGAATTGAATATATGTTTTTTAGTGTTCATGTGATTATAGAAACCTATATTTGAAATGTTATACAATTATATATAGATTCATCAAAATGTTGACTATGATGTGTAATTATACATAATGATATCGTGATAGCTAATTCAATTCTATATGTTAAAATTCATGGGGAAAATCTCTAGACTCATAATTTGGAATCCGGAATGATAGTTTATTCATTGAATATATATAGGGATTACATATATTGAAAAATGTGTGAAATATAGGATTCTATGAAAATATTGAATTATATATTTACATAGAATGTTTTTTAAAATGATCTATAGGGGGTGGTTGGATTTTATTCATTATTATGTCCTTTCAATGCATTACCATGATTGGAAGAATAATAATGTTGATAATTCTCTATGTCATAAAGACCCTAATAGTTTTTCCTAGTTAGTGATTAAAAGATTTAGAATATTTATTGATTTATAGAATATGGATATTGAAATATTATGACGAGTTGACAAGAATTAATATTCCCAGATAAGTGTGAAACCATCAATCCAATAGAGGAAAAGGAATTCACAAATGGACGATTTGTAATTATTGATAAAGGGTAGGAATGTTATTACATTCAACAATGATCATATAGCAATGATATGGTTCATAAACTAAGTATGTGTTCCATTAATACAATACATGATAAATATTCTATTAGATGAATCTCAAAATTCATCACTATGTATTTATCCTGGATGAAAAAATATGTATAACGATATAAATGTTTATTTCTGATGGGATAAATTGGGAAATCATATTCTACTGTATTTATGACTATTCCTAGTGTGTTAGTTTGTTATGTCTATGTGGATGAAGTCTATTGGGATTTTAAAACTATTAATTATACTAGAATAGATATTGTGAAAAATAATAATAGACTTCATCATCAGACTCCTAAAAATATCGAAAGAGAATAATACTTTTTTTCTTTTAGTCAACCACCATAGAAAGATGTTTATAATATCATTATTCTATTATATGTCTATTTCGACCACATTACCCAGTTTTACATTATGGATGATGTGATATATCATTGGGTAAAAAATTCAATATTATTTAATTGGGTATTGAGGATTACATTGATATTCTCGAGAATAATTTAGAAGGAACCAGATAGAATGTTAAGATAACTTATTACTGATCATTCTTAGATCAATAGAATGTATAGGGGAAACACTAAAATTCTAGATGGAATTATAATAGGTTTCTTTATAGATTTGTAATGTGGTTATAATAAACACATTCTATTTGAATATATTCCATAACATAATTTATTTCACTCAATAATTTAGATAGCTCCTATGAAGCCTTCTATTGATGGAATTTTTTAAATCCAAAACGATGGTATAATGTTTTAGTAAAAAATGTAATAAGACCTGACCAAGGTATGGAAATGGTAGAGAATGTTTGATCCAATCAATATCACTTATGGAGAACTGAATGAAAATAAAATATTTATGATGAAAATCATTAGTAAAATATTTAATTCAACATTAGTGACATAGTATTCCTATAAATAGGTACTTATAATATGGTTATGTTAATTATAAATATAGGAAAGTGGATCCTTATACATATCGTTCCCTATGAAATTAATGATTGTATCTATATGGGAGATTATCACCTTCTGAATCCAAATAATATATCATAATATTATGACATGTTCCATGATTCTATAGCGAAGAAATTAAAAATATACCATCCATATATACCAAGAATAGTTTTTATACCATTGGAACAAGATATAACTTATAAGGAACAACCAGTGGAGATTATGGATTATAGAGAGAATGTGTTACCAAATAAGACCACTTACCTGGTAAAAGTGTTATATAGAAATCTTTGAATTTAAGAGGACATACGGGAACCTCATGATATGATATGGAATAAGTATACACTATTTTTATCACCGTGATAGAATATTGATAATGAAATTAATAAAAGGGGGATTAATGTGATGCCTAAATATTTGTTCACATATTTATCTCTAAATAAATCCAATTTATTTGATATCTTTCTATACATATAACCTAATGTTTAATGAAACCCAAAAAAAATTATTGGAAATTTTATTTTGAGATTTTAGTACCATTTTTGACATAATCATGTTCAAAATATGTAATGTAAATTTTTTAGGTATTTTTCTATAAAATATTTATTTTTTACTGAATTGCGAAAATATAGTTGTTTATAAAACTATAGTTTATTTTCACTAAATAATGAAATTTAAAAGAAAAATTATATTTTTGGAATTATATTATTGTGATAAAGTATCCATTGTATATATATCACTATGTATACTTTAAATTATTTTAATATAAGTCATTATTATATTTAAAAATGTTCATTTTAGAAACTATTTTAATATGAATAATGTTTTTAATTTTTAATTAATTAAAAAATAACATAATGATAAATAATAAAAATGAAATTAATATTATATATATATATATTAATGTATGTTAATGTTATTATTATTATTGGTTACATAGTTAATGAAAATATGATCTTTTTGATGAAAAATGAATTTTTCTTGAATAGACATTTTTATCACATTTACTATCAAAATTATAAATTAAATTTAGTCCACCATATTGAATTTAATATGACAACTATGATTAAATATATTTATTCATTGTAATTATTATTATTTAATATTGTGAACTTGAATATTGATCATTATGAATACTGATAATGTTAATGATTTTTCAAATGAGAAAAGGAGGAAAAATTGATAAAAACTATTTGGAAAACATTAAATAATCATTAACACATAAATTAATTCAATTTAATGAGGGTTATAAAATAAATACAGTTTCATTTAGTGATTTAATGTATTTTAATTAATTACTTTGAATTTGGGAAACCGTGTTTTTTATTTTTGAATGAAAGGTTTTATTATATTGAAATTAAAATTTGTATCTTAGTCTTTGCAATTAATGGAATTTTTTAAATATCCCATTCAATGATGACATCCCAAAAAGACTAAAACCCAATTTATTTTTTTTATCCAAAAAATAATTTAAATCAATTTTATAATTTATTTCAATTGGAAATGTTGTTTTTTCAATTAAATCAAGAATTTTTCTATAAAAACAATTTTTAAATTGTTTTGTTGATTATATATAAAATTATCTCTTACACATATAGAAATTATTATTAATAAAATTTCTTAAATTATTAAAATCATAATTTTAAATATTTTTGGGATGGAAGTTTTTATATTATTTCATCTAATAATGTTATTATGGTTTAAAGTTAAACTATTTTAGTATAGCTTAAAATTTGTTAAATGCAATTTAACTTGATGAAATGGCATCAAATAAGTCCAAAAATTTCTTAAATGGGACTTTTTTAGTTTATTTATAACAAAAAACATGTAACCTACAAATTTTGTCTTCATTTGTTCCAAATTACATGTTTTTAATATATATATATATAATTAAATATTTTAATTAATTTCATGTGTACCCTTTCCCCCACTCTAAAAGGATTCCACCAATCATCTATTATACACATATTATTTATCTTATCTATAATCCATTTAAAAAATAATAAAATTTTATATATCATAAACATGTCCCAAAATATTTTTTCTAAAATGACCGTCTTTTCAATGATTAAGTTGCAATCAAAAGGATATTTTTCAATAAATCCGTATAACGTTTACCAGAATAATTGTGATTTTATTTTGTATTAAAACTCCTTAATATATATTTTATTCATTATAAAATAATTAAAACAGTTTCAAGAATTTATTTTTATTCTTTTATTATTATTTTAAACACATTTCTACCTCTTTTAAATACTACAGAATTGGAAGACATCACATGTAAATATGTGAGTTTACCATATCCGCGTAGTGATATAATTAATATTTTTTAAAGATTTAAAATGATATATATAAATATAAAAATAATTAATAATTAATATTTTTATTATTAATTTATAACTATTTATTTATATCATCCCATTTACCTTCTTTCCTACCATTGTGTTGAAAGATGATAAATTGCTCATGTGTACATGTGGACTACCACCTATATGAAGTGATGTGCTTCATGTTTCATTTGATTTGTGTATGAATGTTAATAATGATATATTTAATTAATATATATGATATTATATTTATTCATTATTTGTAAATAATTATTTAACATTCATTTCTAATATTTATTGAGACGTGAAAACAATGTTCACGCATACATACATTCTATAGTCTCCAAGAACAGTGCAATTCATTTTCATATCACTACCTCTAATGACATAATATTAACATATATATAAATTATATATTTATACTTATATAATGATTAATGGAATTTATATGATGTTACTATAATCAATCTTCAAGGACTGGAATTACCAAAACAAAATTTTCCTGAAAAACAATGAAGTTAATACTCGAAACAACGATAGGATGAAAAATATATTTTCAAAAATGAGAGATAAGATGTTTTAAGTGGATAATATATGATGTTATATAAATGTATAATTTTACTATATATAAATTTAAAAATTAAAAATTTATTATATAGGATGTTAATATACTTTTTAAAGAATATTTTCCCATGATATGAAATTTTGTCAAATTTTCTACTCCATTGTGACATCATTTGGAATATAACATAATTTTACTTTTGAGGTATACATAATACCCTTGTAATATATTTAACATGAAAGAATATTTATTCATGATAATTAATTTTTCAAATCAAATATACACTTATAATGGATTTCGATTTTAATGTTAACAAATAGTTAAGAAATCATTTTTCAGTCTAATTTTTTTATTATAACTCTAATTATTATAAAATTAATATTATAATAATTCTCTCATAAACTCCATATATCTTATTATCTTTCATATATTTGGTGATTTTTTAATTTTTTCATCAAAATATTCCACTCTTGGGAACATGAATAATGAAAATAATTTTCTTAATGATTAATATATATCATATCGCCTTTTATTTGTTACATTTTCATAAAATATTTTACCATTTTAAATTTTATATAATATTATTATTTAATATATCACTGATCGACCACAATTTTCATTATTATTATTCTTTTCATGGTGTTGTATCTTATATTTATTTTTTGAGTCAAGTATTTGAGTATATTTTTTCAGTTTCCAATTGTTGTGGTTCCTTTTGCCCTCTTCAATGTTTGTTCATGGTTTGGCTCCAACAATTCAAGGATCAGTAGTCACCATTTTCCCTTTTTTTTGCATCAGGGTTGATGTGTATAGGTTGAAAATGGTTAGAATAAACCATACAAAAAGTTTGTTAAATGGATATGTCAAATGATATATCTGACTAGAACATTAGGCGCACATTTTCTCAAACCTATGCGGTTTGCTCGTCCGATGGTACCTTAAATTCAATAGGTTCTAAAAAAATAGATCAATGTATAGAAAAACGTGCATCCAAACTAAATGACATACATTCTATTTAATTTTTTTTAAAAAAATTAAATACTAATAAAAAACAAAAAAAATAATTAAAATAAAATACGATATTTTAAAAATAAAAAACAGTTCTGAAAATATTGTTGTTATCAATATTATTATAATTATTATTATGATTAATATTGTTATGTTATGTTTTATGATCATTAAAAATATTAACATTATGATTAGAATTGGTTTTTGAATCCTCAAAGAGGATCATCTTCCCTCTCCCCATGTGAGCAACACCGCCTACCCCCCTATCTCTGTTGTAAAAGCTGCCCGTTCCAGCACACCAAATCCCTACCCTTTGGCCTCTATTCATGGATTATTATCCTCCTGATTTTGGTGTGTACCACTCAAGTATACTCTTCTCACTTTATCATCATTATTCTTGTGGTTTTCTTCTCTTACATTGGGTGTGTATTGTAAGGCTAAACCCTAACACGTTTAGGGGTTTCAATTTTTCTTAATAAAGGATGATTATGTTTTTTGAGTTTTTCATGATTTTTTATATCCTTCACCCTCATGGAAAAATATTTTTCAATGAGTTCTTAGAATTATTTCCTTGGTTCATTTTTTTAAGGATCACTTTTAATTTAAGGTTTTTATGGTCTTTGAGATTCTAGTAATTTTATATACATTTTTTTACCTCATTATAGTGGTGTTCCATTTTTGTTATCAAAATAGTTTTACATATGTTTGAATAGTAAGGTATTACATGTGTATGTTCCCCAATTATATATATTCACCAATATAAGGATGAATATATATTATTGGTCTAGGTGTGAAAAAATATGTATATTGAAATGCTTATATATTTAAGAGTAACGGTGCATGTGCACATATAAGATTATATGTGAGGTTCACCTTGTACATATTTGGCAATGAAAATATGTAAATATGAGATAAGTGTCATTATATATATATGTTAAGGTGAATATGGATGCAATTATAAGAACAATTACTCAAATTATTATTGTTTTCAACAGCTCAGCTTGATTTTCAAGTAGGATACCATCTATTTTAGCCATTAAATTTTATGTATCATTGATTTCATGAATTTAGACCATGTTTTTATATTAATTATAATATGTAATTGCTTGAATTATTTTCTTGAGATGAAGTGGTTTCCCTAAAATTTTATGTTGTATAGAAAGGTTTGGTGTTGTTTTTCATGCCACGTGTATGATGAAAATCTCTATTGGCCCTTGTAATTTTTATGACATAAAATAGATATTTATGTTTCTTGAAAGATTTTTCATTTGTTATTTTGGATTGTAAATTTGGGGTGTGTACCTTAATGAAATTTTATAATCTGCATGTAATAGAAAATTCTATTGATTCACCTTTTTGAAATGGTTGGTTTGGTTCTTTCGAAATTAAGGGTTTCATTAATACTTTCATGAGGCCTATTTGGAACTTTTTTGAAATTTTTTGCCTTGAAAAATATCATTGGATTATTCTCTTACCATGTTTGTGTTAAAAATAATTGTAGCTCCACGGTGAGAGAACCCCTTGTGATGATATGGTTGAAATGTAAGATATTGATATATGGATTGACTATAAGGTGACTTTTTGTGTCTATTTCACGTGTATGATGAATGTTTATGGGATTAGATTCCTATATGGAAATTTTTTTCACTCCGCTTTATTCAGGACACGGGATCCTAGAATTAATAGTTTATTTTTATTGAATGATTGATGTACTAGAATTTGAATCCACTTTTGGCTAGTGTCCCATAAAAGGGGATTTGTTATTTTTTTGTTTATATTGGAAAATGACACTTGTTCAGATAAATTTGGGTGTGATTGAGTGTGTGGGTGAGAATTGAGGTCATCCGGCGAGGCTTTAATTTTGGATGAGCGATGGTGTACTATGTGATCCAGATTATTTCACTGACCTTCAAGGTTATCCCTTGGATTTGGGAACATATTTTTATGTGGTGGATTATAGAGATTATTCATTAATTTGTTACTTTTCCATGTTATATTATTGTTTCATTTTTATGTGACCTTTTTAGTTTCTTACATGTATTGAGTTCGTTCTAGAAAAATGATTCATGTTAGTTGTCAATGGTTTTGGGAGTTATGTTTGAAATTTTTTGATCACCATATCCCCTTTTTAAATGAATACATATTGTCATTCCTCAAAAATTTAATGTTTAATTATTGAAAAAGAACCTCATCTTGAATGGAACGATGGATATTTATTGTGTTTGCTTTTCAAGAGAAAGTGTTTGAGTGAAAAGTATAGTTTTATATATTATATTACAATCCTAAAATTTATTTTTCATTTCATTAAAGGGAATTAGTTATGAATATATAGTATAGAAATTCCTACTATGTTTTAAAACCCACACATATAGTTTCATTTCACTTTTTATGGTCGATGCTATATACCACATAGTTTTGGTTTTTGTGGGTGATGTTGGATTATTGGTCAGTGTTGACCCATTTGATCACATGGAGGTATGAGCGGCTTTGTTTTACTTGTTCTAAAAGTCTTATTATTTTTATTGATCACCTAATATATTTTTTATTTTCCTTTTATGTTCCAAATCATTCCAAATTGTTTTATATAGATACCCGAAACTAGATCCCAACTTATGGGGATCAAAAACATCCATTAGGAATTGTTACGGGAATGATTGGGTAACCGGTTCAGTGTTTAAATAAGATGTTTTATGAAAAAATATTATCAATATAGGCCCTTGTTATTTGGGATTTCATGTTGCTTGGAGATTAAGACATTCGGGACATGAGATGGATGTGCACGAAGGACGTCATGAACCCATTCTCATCCTGAGCCACAAGTTTCTAGAGGTATTATGTTATTTAGGTGTTGTGAGTTATCTGTGTTGATTGCGGATTCTTGTGGTATTGATCCAATGTTATGTGTTGATCATTCATGGAATATAATCCCTTGTGTACAATGAGTGCATTGTTCAAGATACCTCATGGGATTCTTTATCAATTAGAGAATAGTCTACTATGCCCTATTACTATGATAGGCTTTTATACTTTATTCATATACAAGATGTTTTGATTTGAGTTATATTTTTGGTGTTTTTTGGGTTGGAGATAGTGTGTTTGAAAAGGAATATGATCGTTGGAGTGGAAATTATTTTTTTAATGAAATTTAATTTTAAAGGGGTTTCCAGATTGAAAATGTGTTTTTTAAAATAGATAAATAACTGTATTTTTCAAAATTTTGGGAAATGTCGATTAAAATTGAATTCTTCATTTTTTAGATGGTTAGATTAATGATAAAATGGTGAGAATGACCCATGGTATTTTTATGGAAATTCACATGTGTGTTTTTGTGTATGAGAATCACAGGATGTAATATGGGAAAGGATGATATAAGAGGAATGTTAACATACATATATGTTATAGTTTATAATATTTTATAGGTGAGTATAAGAAAAACAAATTAAAGGCATAATGGTTTTCCTTATAATGGTGATTTTTTTTCTTAATGAGATTTGAGGTTTTGAAGTTAAAATTATGTTATTTTTTTTAACTTTTATTGTGGATGAGATTAAATGATTTTAGAAAAAGAAAATGGAGTTGATTTTAAATGGGTAATATTATATTCTAAATAAGGTTTTTGTAAAAGGGGTATAAAAATAAAAATGATTTTGGGGAACATGGTTTTTTTTCATACGATGTTTGGATTGGGATGTTATCTGGGAAATATGTTTTTTAGAAATTTGGGATTTAAGTTCAATGATATCGTTTGGAAATGAAAAATGTTTTTAGTTTAAACATGTAATTTCTATTTATAGTTACACACATGGATGTGCACATGTGTAATATAGAAAATTGGTGGAATGATTAGACGCGTGCTTGAGTTAGAATAAGGATGTATATATGTAAGTTTTCATATAAAACCAATTATTGGTATTTTAGTTATTTTATTTTAGAAAAAATGTTTTTCAATATTTGGGATTCAATGTTTTTAATTTTATGTGAGAAACTATTTTTTTTCTTTTTTTTGGAATCCTATATCATGGGATCTTTGTTTTGACAGTATAAATATTTTTCCAGAATTTTGATTTGAGTTTTAGTTTTTATTTTTTCTTGAGATTTTGATATATGGTTTAGGATGCATTTTGATTTATATTTTTGCATCTCATTTTCAGTATTCCCTAGAAACATTCCTAGTAATTAGTGGATGATCAAAATCTAGGATTTTATCCTCTATGTTTTCATGATGGCTAGTGTTTGGAATTAATGATGTTCATCATTTGGTAATTCTAATATTTTAAAAATATAAGATAATATATATTATGAGGAAAATATGAATTTTTGTTCAGTTAAGTATTCTTCTTTGATGACTGTACCTGTACTCTCGATAGATTGTTCTATATGGAAAATTTTCTAAATAGGGCACATAGTTGAGTCTACATTGTTTTCTCCCACATTTAACGGAGAAAAATATGAAGAATAAGTTATTTTAAATGATTTTTTAAAATATTATTCATTCTGTGGGGTCATTATGGTTATCTGAATGGGTTCTATATGATTCACTAACAAAAGATGAGTTTTTAGTTGATGATATTCACCTCCAAAATATGGTGATATAGATGTTTCAAGGCATCAGTGATCATGCCATATAACTCAGTGTGAAACTTTTCACACTGTCCGGAATAATTTGGTGTGGGTGGGCTTAGTCTAGATTTTTTCTCTAGTCCTAGAATGGGTTAGTTTATATTTATCCATTGTATCCTTCTTTGATTTTAATGATCATATGTAGTAGTTTTGGTGATTTTATAAAGTTATCAATTCACTATTTAAGTCTATGTGGCCTTTTTTGAAATCAAACTCTTGAAATTCTGACACATTGTGGATGTGATTATTGAGATGATTGTGTGTAATGACCCACTTATTCCAATTGGCATGAGAAGAAAATAAAAAATTACATGGCCTTAAGAGACATCCCCAAGGGAAAAAATAATGGAAATAAATTATGAAGGTTTTCAAATAAATTTTCGGATGATTTACCTTTTACAAAATAAAACCAATAGCCAATAACCATGACCAAGAAAACACCATATAATGAATTAAAGAAGAAAGAAAAATAAAAAAAATCCCTTTATAACAAAAAACTGACCAGGTGTACCACAACGTAAGAAAAGCAACTAAAAAATATTTGAATGAAACAATATAAACTCAAGGTTAAAAACAAGGTTCCTTTCTCCAAAAGACCCCTGATCCAATCACCAAATTACAAATGGGTCAATAGACATGTGCCAAATTACCGTTTCCAATGTCTTAGAAGATATCATCTTCAAAAGAATCTAAGTTCCAAAGAAGGGTTGAGTATATGAGTCAGTAATTTTCCAAACAATGAAGACCTTACTCACGCCACTATAAAACATTTCGAATTATTAAAATCAACTAATCCAAAACATGTTCCATAATTTCATAAAATTCCCATTTTAAAATCTCTATTATAAAATCAATAACATTAGTACATTATTTAAATAACCAATTTTACAGATTTCTGAAATTTGGTAAAAAATCACAAATAACAGTTTCTAAGGATTAATATTCATTCAAATCACAAAAAATTAAACACAAGATATTTGATTTTAATTAATTAACATCAGTTATATAAATTAGGTTTGAGATTGAAGCCACTTACCTCAATGGTTTTGGATGAAACCTACCACAAATGAAAAATTCTCTAATAAATGATTTGATTCTCCAAAAAAACAGACACCGATCTATTCTACTATCTCAACCAGGAAAAAATCTCATCATATATGTAATCCCCCATCATATATCTACCCATAATAGGCATAGATCTAATAATGAATGAAAATTGGTGATGTAAATATATATAGATCTATAGGAACATGGAATGAAACAAGAAGAACATCAACTACCGGGATAATAGGGAATTGAAATTCCTAGGTAGAGAATCATGTTGGGTTATAAATGATTCTGATAGGTTCCTTAACAATAAATAGCGAGAAATATTTTAATATGTCAGTTTAGTAGAAAGAAATTATAATGTTAGAAAAAAAATAAATATGATCTTAATCTTTCACTACTCATGGTAACTCCGCATAGTTAGGCACATTGTGCACTAAACATACATTTAATATAATCTGAAAACTACCTATGTGAAATTTTTCTCGTAGCATCTCCTCACGGATTGGAAAAACAATGCATAGAGCATGAATTGATCCATTGGCTCAAAAAACTTCATGAATTTTTACCAAACACTCCCATAATTAACCTCAATAGATATAATCATAAAAAGAAAAATATAATGGATATATACTAGAAACTAGGGATAATAAACTCTCTATAGAATTGGTCTTTCTTCTCTCAGACTGTAGAAAACCTGAACTACCCAGAAAGAGTCTTGGACATTTACCAGTAACTACCTTATCCCATTCCCAAGTCTCTTCCTAAATCTGGCTATGTTTCCATAAAACCCACAATAGACATATGATTTTTCCAAACAAGAATTTATATTGTCTATCCCAAATATACAACATGAGATGTATTAATAAAGAATTTATGTCCTTGTCAAAATGATGAAATCTAATCACATATTCAGGATCAGGCTTATACTTATTCCAATGAGATTTGGGAAACAAATTATGCACCAAACTGAACTTTGGTTGAAATGCCAGCAGATACACCACCCCTCCAACTATTCTAGTTACTAGAATGGGATAATGTATTCTATAGGAAACTTGACCTAATTCCCAATATAGAGATTTCCCATTCATGGGGATATTATGAAGAACACATGGTTACTCACAGAAAATGATAATGAATGTCGATGATGATCTGCATAAGATTTCAGATGAATCTAATCCATCCCCCACATCTTTCTGATCAACACTATCTTATCTATTTTTTCATGGACTAATATTAGACCAATTAGAAAAGTCTCACCATATTATACCAAACATAGTGTAGAACTACAAGGAAAACCATTCAATGTTTCAAACAATTCCATCTGAATCAAGTCCTGATAGTTGTTAGTATACGAGAACTCCACTATGGGTACTTTCTCCACCCATGAGCCACAAAAATCTATTATGGAAGCCTGTAATAAGTGTGAAAACATCATTATAATCATTTTTTATTGCCAATATATCTAGGGATGATACATCATAAACATATCCAAGTTTTTCCAATGTGAATTCGGAATGGATTTCGGAATGGATTTCGAAATACAAGATGCGAACCTCAGATCTCTATCTGATACAATAAAAATTGGATTTCAATGTCTTGTTACCAATTATCAAATATATGTACCAGATAGATCCTCAATCATATGAGTTTCATGAATGGGAATAAAATGTGCATACTTCGTAAGCTGATCCATTATCCCCGATATAGCATCATATTTTCTAAACATTCATTTGAGACCTATAAGAATTTCCTTATCTATCTGATTCCATTTTCTATACTAACCGTGGTAATGACTGAAATATACCTGCTAGTTGATGATGCTCTTCGAAAACATTGTGACAGGGTAGGTAGTTTGAAATGAACTCAACCGCTTTCATTTTAATACCACTCCACCAAACCACTGCCTTCAACACCTTATAAATCTTCTATGTTCTAGGATGCACAACCCATCTGCAATGGTGGTATGCATGATGAAGTTGTTCATGCCAATTACAACAATCCAATATCAGAACCACAAAAACAAACTCCAATCAAGTTTCCAACCCCCAATAATCTCCCCAAAATTAGGTTTATAACTAATAACCTGTAATTATAAATAATATATTTATGAAACTTTAACCATCCTTAGAAAATTAGAAAAAACTATAAAAAAATGAAAACCACCATATCACCTACATCATCACATTCCAAATGCATGTTTTCTTGGACCGACATGAACTACCAATCTTCTAATTCTTCTTTTTCTAACATAGTTTATGATGTTTTTCTTAATGCATTAGTAACACAATTACCTATACCCAGTGTATACATCATATCAAAGTCAATAATTTTGAGATACTTCATCTATCCCATTTTCCTCGGATTAAAATATTACTATGAGAAGATATGTTTCAATATCTTATGACATTAACTCAAAAAAAATCTCTCTTATAAGATATTGACGCCATATTTTCAATGAATAAACTAAAACATCTAACTCTAAATCATTTTTGGGTAGTTCATCTCATGAACTATCAACTAATTTGAACCTAAAAGTAACCACATGGTCTTCTAGAATGAGAACACATCCCAAACCTGATCCCAAAGAATCACAGTAAAAAACGTACACCTATACTAATTCTGGAAGGATAAATATATATACTGATATATGGAAAACACACATCTATTGGAAAGACTTATGTAATTATTCATTCATTTAGAATGGATTTTTTTTTATTTTTCAAATATGTCACATGGGAATATAGTCTTCAAATGTCACATATAAAGTGTCGATAATAAACAGCTAGATGAAAAAAATATTATATATCAAAGATGTTTTTTGTTGGTATCCCTGAGATCATAAATATAATCTTTTCATCATCCACTGAAACACCATTTTCAAAAATCACATGCCCATGAATGTATACATTTGTAATAAAAAATTCACACATAGACAATTTGGTATTCAAGCGATGGTCTGTAAATATTTCCAATACTATAGCCAAGTAATGCTCATGCACATTCCTTTTCCATGAATACACCAATATGTCATCCATAATCACAACAACAAAAGAATCTAGATACCACAAAAATAAATGATTCATCAATGCCATATAGATTTATGGTGAATTCATAATACTAAAAGGTATGACTACATATTCATAGTGGCAATATCTACTTCTGAAAGCTATCTTCATACTATCTTCCTTTAAGAACATAAAATTAGTGACATCCTAATCACTAGAAAATTTTAGATAACCAATGTGCTCCCCTAAATTGATGGAATAGATAATCGATTCATAGAAGTGGATACCTTACCATTATCATAAATTGTTTAATATTTATATAATCAATAGAAATCCAAATATTTACATGTACTTCCTTTACAAACAAGAAAAATTCATCCCACAGAGATGTACATGAATTAAAGAGACATTTTCTTTCTAGCTCCACCAAATATTCTTTCAATTCCCATCACTATATTGGTTCCATCTTATTGTATAGAAGGGAAACAGTTCTCGTCATTAGGAGTATAGGAATCTTCAACTCTACATACCATATATAGAGTAACCCTGAGAGGTTATTGGGAAAGAATATTAGATGTTAGTAAGTAACTATTGGAAAATGTTCATCCTCGATCTCTTTCGTTGATGCCAAATTAAATTCCACCAAATGGTAAGAGACTTTCCCTACCACAGGTGCCAGCATGCTTGTTGCACCATTCATTTCAACATTCTTTCCTTTAAAGAGATTCTCGATGTCGTCCTCAGTCATGAAACACATTGTTCTTATATAATAGTTGATAAGAGCCTTAAATGTTTTATACCAATCCAAACCTATGATTATAGCATATACATCCATATCCAACATCGAGAAGTCCCACATTATCTCATATCCAACTAAATTTTTAGAATATGATTTATACTTGAAGTCTCAAAATTCATTTTAAACAAGAGGACATTTAGGATATATTGTAGATGGAATCATCTCGTGTTTTATGCATAACATGTAAACAACACATGAAGAAATGAATGAATGTGATTGACTAGTATTAATCATCACATTATTAAGGGTATAATTCATAAGAATAAAACCTCTCACTCTAGATGGTCAATTATACTCATCCATAATCATCTAGAATGCTTCATACAATTTCATCATCACGTCACTCTACTATTAGTTACCTTTTTGAGATTTCTCATGCTGAGGAGTCATGGTATTCTGATAATTACCATTTCTATCCGTAGTTTTTTGACGATACTGATAATATTGTCCCTTCTCGGTCGAAGCATAAGATTCATGTGATGATTGAGAAGTGTCACAAGCACCAGACCTCGGAGCAGTATGACAATATCCCTGACGATTTCCCATTTAAAAGAAATTATGGAATTCTACCGGTTATTCTGTACACTACTATTTTATGTGGTCAAGAGAACAACATGGGAAACAACCCAACATTCCCCTATGTCATGGATGATTGTTCAATAATCCTATTATCATATTTTGAGTCCCAAACCAACCTTGAAATTTTAGTCAGTCTTATGATTTCTCCCAACATTCGCGTACCCCCTATTTCTCATAGGTATCATAATAATTATTTATCCCATAGCTCCGTAGATATTCTAATTATCTATTGTTTCCCTATTTACTATCTCAGAAAAATCTATAATACATAGCACCATGATCTTCATGTGAATCTTCTTCCTTAGCTCAGATTGAAATATTATTACAATCAAGGCCTCACTCTATACATCCTAAGGATACAATAATGCTAAAATCATGAATAAATTGACAATGTTAATGACATAGAGATTTTATTGTTTCAAACTGATGATTCACATCATCCTATGGATCCTCAATGTGTGAGGGTATAATTATTTGTTATTCAATTACTAAAAATCCGCCCATGTATGGCCTTGAACCCATTTAGAATGAATCACTAGTTCCCATAACTAATGTGAATGATCATTAAGAATATATGTGGCCATAATGAATTTGATCTCTTTCAGTGTGCCAATGAATTAAATGATCCAATTCATTGTATTAAGCCAAAAACAATTCTTTTTGGGCATCAAAATCACCATGAATGATAGTGAATTTGGATTCATGAAATGGATGAAATGATTCACATGCCATGGATCATCCCTCTGATTTTTTTGTGTCCAAAGAATGAAAGGCTTGGACTATGCAGTGAAATAACTCTTTGTTCACCTATGGATCTGGTGAAACCATGTTCTATTTAGCTTATTCCAATTGGTTTCTACATTTTCTATCGAGTGCTATATCTAGACGAAATGACTAACTATGTATGTCTCACTATATAGAAACCGATTTCATCTCATTTCAAATTATATCACATCAACTATCACAACATTATTTTAAAAGGAAATTCTTTTTCATGTACATCCATTGATGAAAATTCCATTAATTCTTTTCAAAATCAATAATTTGTATAATAAACCATGTATCATCTTTTATCAATCATTCATTCAAAAAATAATTCTGATTTTTTTTAAAAAAACCCTTTGAACAAAGTCATAAATCCCTAAATCAAATGAAATATTAAATTCTATTGGGATTTCATTCCTATATAAGTAAGGTAATGCTCATCTCCTTGGATTATACCATGATAATGAGATTTCTGTATCTTATAAGAGTCTCAAAAAAATATATGTACCCCACTCCCTAGAATGTTTCTGTTAACCATTATTTGGATAGCTATGTCCTTTTATGATAAACATTTCATGTTATCACAATCATACTCAATTATAAGATCACAACCCAAAAATAGACAAGCAACACATTCAAATCCAATACCATGAAATCTATAGAACACTTTTTAATCAAGGACCAATCATGTTGATACATTTTGTAAAGACCTTATAATTTCCATTGGCATGATATTACAATGAATCATTTATTTTATATAAAAGACAACACGAAGATAAAAAATGCAATCAATAATGGCTAAATGGGTTTAAATACAAGAGGGGTATGATTTAACCTTTATGAAATAAAACCATTTACCAACTACACTAACTAACCAAACTCCATTTTATGCATAAGCATGGAAAGCAAAATAAATAACTACTTTTATCAGAAAAACCAAACCATTTATAGCATAAGGGAATATAAACATCTATTTATACCAAATGTGGAAGGATATAAAATAAACACCATGATGACAATGAGATTATATATACCTAAATCTCCATGATCCAATCCCCAAAAATCCCAAGGATCGCTAGATGATTGACCCTTTACATTTACCCATTTCTTAAATGATAGAATCTACCAAAACAACCAAGTGCCAAAGGTGAGGGTGAGTCCAATAATCAATAGGATTTCCAAAAATTATATACCTACTCACACCACGAGGATTGAAATGTTAGTAAATTTATATAAAACAATTTATCTAAAACAAAATTTCAATATAGTTTATAAAAAAACACAAACGTGTTCCAAAACCAATTGAATCCAAATGAAAATAAGTTCTCATTAATCCGTAATCAAGAATGTTAAACATCAAGAAAAACAACCAATGAAATTATTAAAACCAAATTTCATTTATAATTTTCACATACCTAACCCAATGTTCAAAACACACACCCAAGCATGATTTGTTCAATAGTTTCATACTAAAGATAGGTATCTCATCATATCACCACATGTCCCATTCACAAAGGCCTCTGATATAGGTTCAAAAAAACATGTACACCAATGGTACACATCCCTTATTCCTGGGCACATCATGAATGAACTCAAACAATCCAATATATTCCATAACCATTACAAATCACCAATTCAAAATATTTTAGTGAAATTGTAATTTTATTAAATACCAATAATCATACAAATTTTAAGGTAGCTATTTAATTTCAATAAAATATTCCATATCATTGAAAATATCTAATCCCAACAAGGTTTCAAAATTCAAGAAAATCGCAATTTAAAAATATATATTTTATAATCAAGAACACAAACATATTATTTAAATGCCCAATTTTTAGAATTTTACCAATTTTCCATACCATCACAAAGTAAGGTTTAAAACTATACTTAAACTACATTAACATGTACAATTAAATATATTATATTCATTTTTAAATAACTTCTATGAGTTTTACTAAGCAGAGTTCATAGAGAATCCACCTACCTTGATGGTTTTGGTGAAAACTGACAGCGGATGCAGAATTCTCTAGAAAACTGGTTGATTCTACACAAAAAGGAATTAGAAACCCTCAATTATAATAACCAAGTACTTATACCGTTATATTTGACTTCTATTATCTTAGATCTATCAATAAAATGTGTAGATCTTAGAATAAAAAATAAGAGGAGAAGAATATTGATATAGATCTAAAGAAGCATGACGAGAATGAAGAAGAACATCACTTAGTGAGAGAATTGGGCATTCAAATGCCAAGGGAGGGATCCCAACTAGTTTATTAATTCTTTGGAGAGGTTCCCCAAACATCTGTTGAGGGTAACATAAAATTATGGTTTTTATGAGAATAATGATCTAGTAGTCAAAAAAAAGTTTAAGATACTAAAAAATAAAAGCTTACATTTTCATTGTGCACGATATGTCTACAAGGTATGGAAAATCAGGCTTTAACCATGCATTTTTCATTATCCCAAAAAATGCATGTCTTTACGATTTCTCCTATCACCTCCGCATGGTTTGGAGAAATGATGCATAGTTCTATAACCTCTCATTTCTCTCTAAAAAATGTAGAAATTTTATAAAACCCTTATATCTATCAACATTACATTTTATAAACAAAACAATCACTATTTTAGAGTTACATATGAGAATCTATATGTACAAAATTGTTTCTCTTGTTTGGTTAGCTAGTATTTTTTGGATTTTTTTGATTTATTTTTTTCTTTTATTAGAGATACTAGTTTTTAAATTAAATTATGAATCATGTTTCCATTCACTATTTTCTTGAGAACATTCCATGGGTTTCTCCATGTATCATTCTTTTTAGTTTGTTTTTTTATTTCAAATTGGTTGTGTAGGTTGGTCTGTAAGAAGTGTTATTTGGTTAATTATTGTTGGATATCCCTTTTTTGTGTTGTGGAAATAATTTTATTCTTTTGGATGGGATAATAATCTTGTTTCCTTCATGGTTCTCGCATTACAACTTCTATCTATTGCTGGTTAGGTGTGAATTGTGGAGATAAGGTTCATGGTTTTGTTTGGCCAAATGTTGTTTTTGGTTCTAATTTCATTCCTTATTTAGATGGGTGAAATTATTGAGGAATAATTTGTTTTTTGGTTTGATAAATTATCACACACCAATTTCTTTTCCAAAATTCTATTATTTCATTAGGGTTGGATCATTCTATTGAGGATTGAGTTGAGTTTCTGAGGAAAATGTTCGTGTTTCGGAGCTTTTGTTGGGTTTCCCAATGTTTAAATTTTCACTTTTTTTGGAACAAACAATGTGATCCCTAATAGTGAAAACGTGTTCTTATATTGGATTTTGGGACAAGCCACACTTCTTATCCACATTTAGTGAAAACCCTATGATTGGAATGAAAAATGGATTTTTCAAACGATAGAGTATAGTTACATAGTTAGTGAACGGCTTATCAAAATGTGCATACAAAGAATGTTAGGGTCCCTTCCCTCTACTAGGAGGTGCATGGATGGCCGAAAATTTAAATATCCAAGTGGAAAATATTTGTAGACTAGGTTGTCATTAAAAAATTAACATAAAAATAAAAAGAAATTTAATTGATAAAATTAAAATAAAAAAAAATGTTTTAATAAAACTAATAGAGATAAAAAATGGGATTATTACTGTTATTGTAATAACTATTGTAATTATTAAGTTTTTTTATTATTTTTTTTTTATTAGTAATTGGTTTTTTATCCACCAAAGGTGTTCTTCATCCCTCACACCGCATGAGAAACCACCCATTTCCCAACTCTTTGCTACACAAGAATCCCCCACCTACATGCCACATCCCTTCACTCCTACCTCTATTAATTTATGATTATCCTCTATAGTTTAGGAGAATTATTCTATTTTACATTTTTTATCCCTTCGCCTTCATTTTTTTCTAGGTTTTATTCTCTTCCATGGGGCGTGGAAGGTATGGCCGAACCCTAAATCATTGGGTGTTTCACTTTAGTGTATTCTTGATGATTAAGGTTCTTTGGGTCTCATTAAGGCATATTATAGGCACTATTGTCATTAATAGTGGGGTTTCCATGAGTTTTGTTTTCATTGGTTCGAGTAGGTTGGATAAATTTTAATTTAATGTTTTTTTGATCTTTGAGTTTCTATTAATATTTATTAGTTAATTTGACCTCTCTAAAGTGGGTTTTCGTTATCATTATCAAAAAATACATACATGGGTATGAATAAGAAGACTTATATTTGATTAACTTGCCCCGTAAAATATTTAATCACTCATTGAAGGATGAATATATATATTATAGTTCTAGTTATTCTTACACGTGTATAGGATAATGCATACATGGGTAAGTGTAAGTCGGCATATGCATGTATAATCCATTATGTGAGGTTCCCCTTATATATATCTAGCGATTTATATTCTTACATAGGTTCTGGTGACCTTATATATATGGGATGGTCCATATGTGTGAATGAAAAAAATAGAGAAGACTCAATTTTCCATTATTTAATGAATCACACAATAATTTTGAGGTAGGATCCCTTTGGAGTTATCTTTTAAATTTAATGAATCAATGTTATAATTTATTAAATATATATTTTTTATATTTATTAATGATATAAATTTTTAATTAAAATTGATTGGATTGAAATGACTTGGGTTCAATTTGATATTATGTTGTCTGAAATTGTTTTTTTGAGGCCATGTGTATGATGAAAATCTAAGTTGGCCTTTCTCAACATATATATTTATGGTTTTTTGTGTTTCTTAAATGATTTTTTTTAATTTTATGTTGTTTTTAAATTTGGTGTGTCATATTTAATGTATTTTTTAAATAGTTTCAAAATGGGAAATGGTGTGTTTTCACCTTATTAAAAATGTGGTTTAAGTTATCTCGAATTGGGTGGTTAAATAATGGTTTCTTGATGCCCAATTGTAACTTTTCTAAAATTTTTTATTATAGAAAATACTCAATGGGTAACTATCATACATTATTTATATCAAATGTTGTTGATGATTTATAATGATAGGCTCCCATATAATTTTATTTTTAAAAGAAAATATATTGTTACTCAGGGATAATCAAGGGTGACTTGTTGTGTATGTTTATTTCATTAGACGTATGTTCATGTGATTGGATTCCTGTTACCATTTGTTAGATCACTCCAAAATTAGTTGGGATAGGTAAACTCTCATATCTATTGTATTTCCCATTATTAGTTTCTTTAATAATTTAGGAATCTTCTATTAATAGTGTTACATAGTAGATGACTTTTTTTCTATGTGATAGTTTCCCTCAGTCAGATTATGTACGGTGTGATAAATCATGGGGGAAATAAGGGTTCTTATCATGTGAGGAATAATTCCCAGATGAGTCTTGATGTATGTTATGTTCAATATTATTTTTATTATCTCCTATGATCTCATGTGTTATTTGGAATCTATTATTATGTGGACGATGATTAAGATAATTCATTGGCTGGTTATGTGTACATGTTATATTTACATTTTCCTTATTATGTGATCATTATTGTTTCTCTATTATATGGTGTACTTCTTGAACAAAATATATGTTACGTTTTCAATGTTTTACAAAAATATATTTTGAAATTTTTTTCTCTACAATGAATATTTTTAAATGTAAAAAACATATTCTTTGTCAAAAATTTTAACGTATTATTCGAGGAAAAAATATTGGTTTCATTGGAAAAAAATAAATAGACCATATTTGGTTTTAAATATAATCAATGCTTGTGTGTTAAAATCCAAGTTTAATATATCTTATTTCAATCCTAAAATTTATATTAGTTTTATTCTAAGGTAATTCATTGGGAATAGACTGTTTGGACATGCTTAATGTGTGTTAATAATCATGACAACTGTTTAATTTATATTTTCTTATTGGATACTACTTCCCACTCAGTTTCAGTCGCTGTTAAAAGATAATTGTTTAATTGTATATGATGACCCACATGGTCATATTAAGGATAGTGTTATTTAATTTTATTTACACTACTATTTTTTATTATATTAATCCCTAGTTTATATTTCATTATATATTTATATGTTAATTGGAAAATAATTCCCAATTACATTATTTTTCTTCCATGTAGAAGTTGTTTTCCTTTGGGGATCTAAAATTTCATTCGTTTTGTAATGTGGGCCAGATCATATGATCAGATTAGGGTTGGAACAAGTAGGTTCATGTCAAATTATGGCATTTTATATTAATTTTTTTAAAAATATTGATGTATATTTCTAATGATTTATAAATGGTTATGTTTTTTATAATAGAAAATAGAAAAAAATGTTTCTATTTAATTTATTTTAAAGAAATGGATTTTCCCACCACCATATAATTCTCAATATATTTAGATTCTATTATATTTTTTCAATGGTTAAACAAGGACAAATCACTAATGAATGATTATTTAAATTTTTTTCATTCATTTTGTATTTCTCTATATAAGAAATATTTATTAAAAACCTATAATTTTTATTAATTGATGGTTATATTAAATCTCATAGTAATTTAAGGGTTATTATCTTAATATTGAACAATTCAATTTCTTATGATGATATTAATTAGAAATTATTTTTCTGTTAAATATTGAAATGATTTGTATCATTTATGTGATGTAACATGAAATCATATATCATTTCTATATATTGTACATTAATATGAAATTCATTTCATGTACAAGGGAAATCTTAATTTACTTTATCCAATGCTCAATAAAGTTATTTATTAATATGGAATTTTTTTTATCAATTGAATTAATTATTCACTATATGATGAATGCATTAGACATGCAGTGATGGGTGTTTCGTGTTTATAGATCCCCCCTTAATGCATTTATAATTTCTGTGAAATAAAATTAGATTAAACATAATAAATTTATTTTTATATGTAATCAAATATCAATCTATCCAAGTACAAGGTCATGATTGTAAGGAAATCAGGATTTCCAAGATCATCACATCCTGTAGTATGAATTTACTTCATTGAAAGTTATTTTATTATTATTCTAGATATTTTTTAAATAAAACCATGTATTAACACCATCATATGATATTGATTAAATTTCATATGTCTTCAGTTATTTATGCTGACATATTTATTTTTCAATATCTATTTATTGTAAATTCTGTGGTATATTACCCTTAATGAGTACATGAGTTCACTCTTAATTTTTTTTTCCATTTTCTGGGTTATGGGGAATAATATTTTGAATAATATATAGTATTTGATAACATTTCTTATGATATGTATTTTGCATATCCAATGGAACATTTGAATCATATAAGTATATGGTTCTTCTAGAATATGATGTTGATCGATCCTTTATTATGTGATCCCATCTATCATAGGTCGATGTTATGAAATAGACACATGATATTTGTAATGGAGTTGGGTTTTTTATAAAAAATATACTGATTTTATTATATTATAAATGTTATTACTATTTTAATAATATTGAAAAATATATAAAATAAAAATTATAGGTTCATAATATTCCCCCTTTTTTGATGAACCTCACTTGGATATATTCTTAAGGACTATAGGGATGGCCTTTTCAAGAGAAAATAGCCTCTAGAAAATGTATAAGTATTTTTTGATGATACATTATTAAGATTTTATTAATCTAAGAGGTTGATTTTTATGTGGAAAATAGAGGATAGGTGGGTCCATTTTATATTTAAATAAATGATGAACATTGAATTACAAAAAAAAATTTAAATATAATACATTTTTTCATTTGAATTTGGAAGGAACTATATAATATTTCAATATATGAAATTGTATGGATGAAATATTTTAATTCAATAAATTTGGAAATATTTATGGGGTATTTTAATCCGTATCTTTCCGTTTAACCACTTCATTAATAAATTTTAACCTTAAATATTATAATAAATTTTTATTTAAAAAATCTAATAAAGTTTATAATTATTTAGAAATTAAAAATAAATGGACAAGAAATTAAATTATTTACCACATCCTACCCCGATGTTTCCACATAATTTTTTTTGTTACAATTAATGCCTTGAAAAAAATATTTTTTAACATAAATTTCGATTAATTTCAAATTTGGAACTATTCAAATGTTTTGACATTGAAGACCACAGGACGTATATATAATTTAAATAGAAACCCCATAAAAATGTTTTATATGATATTAGAAGATGTAAAATTTCTTTTAAAACATTATTCTTTAAAAAATATGTCTTTTTATGTTGTTAAAATCCATTCAATTGATTTATTTATATCCTGGACAAGTATTTTTTTAATGTTGTGTATGAATTTTAAATGAATATTCTGTCAATAAAAAAATGACATAAATAAATATCAATTAATTTTGTTAAAAATAGTCACATTATAATAATTCATATAATATTATCCTCCCAATAAAAAGATAAAAGAGAAATTAAAAGACAGAAAGTGGCATCACATACCTTTCCTTTACTTAAAATTAAATAATGGATATTATCATTGTAAAATGGATCTAAAATGAAATATTTTGTTATATATAAGGATCTTTTCTCATTTTACTCATCTAATTTAATAAATTATTCTATAAGTATGATTTTAAAAGACATTTTAGTTTATTTGTGTGCTTAATTACATGATTTACTCTTACAATGGTCAAATATTTTTTGAAAAAATATAAATTATAATGAAAAAAATAATGTTGACCTATTAAAATTTTGGAAAATAGGGATTAAAAATATTTAATAATTTTTTCAGGATTTTAATTCTATAAATGGATGAAATAAATTTCAATACAAATGAATAATATTAAATGAAATTCTTATTTTCTGAAAATTGTGTTTTAGGCCAAAAAATGAACTAAAATGAAAAGTATATGTTAAGATGATCTGTATTTAATATATTAGATTATTTATAATCAAAGGGACTTACGTTAATTGAATATAAAATTTAAATCAATATGATGATTTTAATTTTAATAAAATTAAACTTCTACAAAAATCAGTAATATTCACTATTAATTGGAAAAAAATATTTTTTTAAATATATTATAATATCAATCCAAAATAATTTCATAAATAAAATTTAAAAATTTATACGATTTTTTTTTTAAAAAAATTTAAAATTTGAATAAATTAATTTTAATATGAACTCACAAATAACAATGATATTTATTTTTGAAGGAAACACAATATTTAAGAAAAAAACAAATTTACTAAAACTGAATGAATATTTCATTAATATTTATCAATAAATTTATATTAATGTGAATCATTATATATATATTTATATTTCATTAATATATTTCTTTTTTATGTCTTTTGATTAAATGGATATTCTTTTACTATCATATCTAAATAAAAATACATAATGTTTCGTTTATGTTCGGTTTTGTGTGTTATATATTCTATAAAAATAATGTTCCATTAAAATTTTAGGGTGTTGAATTCTCCTCCTTTAATAAATTTCATCACCCAATTTTTTTAATCAAGATTTTATCATTTCAAAATACCATTATTGAAAAACTATATCATAAAAAAGATCAATAAAAATTCATTTTGAAAGTAGATAAATTAAAATATAATGGTTACCAAAAATAAATCATTATTGGTTTCCCATTTAAAGATAACATATATGGGATGTGAAAATATGGGCATGGATGATAAAATTAATTTCCAAATAATAATGGAATGTTAGAAATAAAATTAATCACTGAAACATTATTCTAAATGACAAATCTATTGATAGAAAACCATAACCTTATTAGATAATAAAAATACCATCAATTATTTGGAAATAAAATCAATATGGAAGATTATTAATTTGAATATATAATTCCAAGTGTTTAGGAATTCATCTACCATCTAGACTAAGAACATGAATAAATATGCATACTTTATTTTTATTCAACACATAATCACAATTCCATCCTTTGGTTGCATATTTCAATCAATTTCCACATTCAGTAACTATTTTACTACTAATGATTAGTATAGTTACTTAATGGATGAATCACAATAATCAACAAATGATTGACTATAATCTTAGAAAATGTTTGACTGCATTTTCTTCTGATATTTACCAATACCAAAATCATTTTCCTATGTTATGGTAATACAAAAAACCAATACCCCTACATATTATGAAATATAAAACTATCTCTAAATTCAAAATAATACTAATTGTTAAAATTATATCACTATATAAATATAAAAAAGGTATCCTAATTAGTACATATAACCTTTAAATTAACAAATATTTTCTCTCAAACAGTTATATCATAATTGTTTTTGTACAAAAATAAAAATTCAATTAGATTATTTGTAAATAATTAACAAAATTAAACAAAGGGTTACATATATAACAACCCAATAAAATGTCTCCCAAAATATCATTATTGACATTTGATTATAATAACATGATCCATTAAAGCAGTGCCTATAATTTTAATAATTTTATAAAAAAATAAAAATATAATACCATGATGATATTCATTATATTTTGGTTATCCATACATAAAAATATCATAATATATGATGTTTTATAAACCCCTCTAAGATATTAATTATAATAGAGTTAAATCCATACATCCAGATCCAGTCCTACAAACATAATCATTGAATTTAAATTTTCGATACCAATAATCATATTCGAATTTATAGCATATAAAATATGAAACATTAAAGGGAAAAACTTGAATCACTTATATTCATAAATAACATTTTGGTTTAGAGTTTTATATAATTAGGAAAAAATATTACATAACTTTTTAATATTGTTATGTAAGAACTGTTTCTTGTATACCTATATTTGATGACTCCAAATTATGTCCTCATAATATCCCATAAAATTATCAGCACATGAAACCAATATAGAATTAATTATTTTAAAAAAAATTAATGGTTGGAAAATTGAAAATATAGTAAGGGTGAACTCAAACTCCTAGTACATGTAATCATAAGAAACACAATTGAATTACATCTATGAGAAATATGTTGAGCATATGTGTTTGATAACATAATCAGAGTGTGTGATCTTATCATAGGATAATTTATATTCATCAAAACATGGATCATTAATCTTGTGAAAGTACATAATTATTTAATAAATTATAGATCAATTAAAATCAATAATTATGAGACTTTTGAAGTAAATATTTATTAATGGAACCATTGAATACTCCTAGAAGGCTTATAAAAAATGAGTTGGTAAATTGTAAAATTATCTTATTCACCAATGTTTAATCTTTTTATAAATAGATACATCATATTTAAATATATATCTGGAAACTTCATGATTAACACTATTCGTTTTCTATTAAAAAAATGAATATTACCGAATTCATTGAAGAATCGTATTGGTATCACTCTTCGTATAAGATATATCAAGATCACTAGTCATATAAGTTATACTGGAATAAACCATAATCATGATATTTATTTGGATCAATAATCAAAATCACTAATTTTAATGTAGAACTCATAAATAAAACATTTATAGTCCTCCACTTTTTAACATAACTCTAATGAAAATAACCATCATTCCCTTATATAATGGATATCTACTCAAAAGAAATGGGTTTCCAAATAATTTCATTTAATCTATTATAATAATCATTCCATAGGTTGGATATGGGTGGAATCATAATATTATAATCCCAATTATGCTTAATAATAATTAAATGATGTTCAAATTAAGGAATATATCATTAAAAAAATATATAAAACATTTAATTTCACAATGATGGGAAAAAATTGTATTCTTATAATATTATAAAAAAAATTTCTAAATATATGAACAATATTTTCATTGAAAGTAAATATTTTTGATTATATTGTATTCATTAATGTAAATAATTATCATGATGAAATTAGAATGTGTTCATGTCAAAAATGAAAAAATAACCACACTCTTCCAAAATATTGTAAAGAGTATCAAAAGCGACCCATGTAGAATATGTAAAAAATATATTTATTTGAACATTATAAAATAATGTTATTGATTGTTCAAAATAATGTTACGAAATAATTTAGATTTCTAAAAAATACTTCAAATAATATAACAAAAATGGTGATTGAGTTTATTCATTAGTAATTAAACACAAAAACTAAATGTTTTCATAGAAATACCCCATAGGAACTTTAAATACATAATTTATTAAATGGAAATAAGAAAGAATATTAAATATAATGAGAATAAAATTAAAAATGAAATTATATGTCAAGAGTTATTGTATACCACATAAAAATTCATTTAGGTTCATTAATCAATGACATTTCTCAAAAAGGATGCTTGAGATGATAAACCATTGCAAAATGGGTAATACATTAATCTATCATCCCTTAAATAACGGGAAAACTGTGATTTCATAAAACCCAAAATTACTAGGAAATAATAAAAAAAATAATCGATGAGTAACAACATACATTAGATAAAATAAAATAAGGATCATACCATGAATTATGATTCAATGATTTGAGATTGAGAACATGAAAACTTTTGAATCATTTATAAATAATGATACAATATCTAATGAAGTACAGAATATAATAGTATCATTAAATATCATGATTAAAGAACAAATTATGGTTTAATATCTATCAAAATAGAGGATACATCCTATAAAATTATTTGGGGGGTATTATAAGAAACATCTTAATGAAAAAATATTGAGAAGAATAATTTGTATGAAGTTTGTATAATGAAGCTAAAATTATATTATGAAGCAAATATTTGTAATGAAATTAGAAAAATATTTTTTTTAAATAAAACAAAAAATAATAATTCTAAGTTATCGTTATAATATTGGTATTAAATTATTAGTGAATTTAATGTATAACCAAAATAATTGAGATTCAATAAAGAAACTGCATAACTCATGCCTGAACATGTTTGTATGTTTCTAAAATAATGTATAATGAAAATATATTAGCTATAAATATTTTATAGAAACATTTATAGATTTTTCACGTTTTCATCTAATCATTTATTTCATTTCTTTAAATGAAATATTTTTGGTCATTATATTGAATTTCATGTCCTGTGTTTTGAGGATGTTATGTTAATAATTCAAAATTGAAATTGATGGGTTGGCCATCATCAATGTTTTATTTTTTCATCATATACAAAATTATAATCATGAAATAATGATTATTTTTATACATCCATTAATATTTTATAATCACCAATGGGAGGAATATTTGAGAAATGAATCATATCATTTCATATAGGTGGTATTCCCTATGTACAAATTAGTAGAATTTTCATTATTAAGGGGATGCAGGATATGAAGGTAATTAATATCTTATATTTATAGCATAATAATTTTTTTATGATAATAAATAATTTTTCCTAAATATATCATAAAAGATATCATTCTGAGGTGGTGATGAATAATGAAACACATTTTTATATGGTGATGATAGACCACACGTATACAAGAATTATTTCTTTCCCATTAGTTAGAAAAAGATATAAAAAGGGTTTTACCAGTGTTTTAAAATCAATTATGTATAGTGTATATAATAATATTATTATATGTTTATAGATTAATAATATTTTATGGAGGTATATAAGAAGTAATTTGAAATACTATGGTTAACACAATAAATTTAATTTTGAATAATCTATTTTAGATATATCTATAAGGTCTTTAATAATAGAATTTTCAATATACACAATTCATATAAATAGTATATTTATGTTTCTAATAGGGTTAAATAGGGTTATGTCGATATATGTGGCTTAAAGTGGTGTGAATAATATATGACATATTTTTTCATATTATAATAAATAAAGGGATAGACTATGAATTACATAAATGATAAAAATAGTTTATTTTATTTTTGATGTGACACAATGTATAAAAAAATAAAATATTATAATTTTTAATGTTGAAATACATTACCCAATAAAATTGAATTGGTTTTTTTGACATGGTAAATTATAACGTTTGGTTTAACCCCTTTTTTAACTAATTTTAACTATTACAATTGTGGAAAATATTTCAAATCTAGAGGGTTATAAAATCCCATATAAGATTAAAAATTGATAATTTTATATATAATTGATGACATCATAGAATGAATCAAATCCACCTCATTAACATTCAATATTTTATTTTTTAAAAATTATTTAACAATTTATTATTTAGCATAAAATACCATTAATGTCCTTTTAAAAAATAAACGTATATTTTGACATTTAAGTCATAAAGATAGGAAAGTAATTAGAATATAAAATTTTTATTAAAAAGTATACATTATTTTTGACAATATAATTCATGTGACATAATATGTAATAAAAAATATATTTCTTTTTATATTTAAAAAAAATTACTTTGATTTCTCTATTTCTTAAACCAACATGATTCCGTCATTGTTTAAAAATTTAATGTTACTATATAATTATTAAAATTAAACATAAATTAAAATCCAAAAGACTAAAAATAATATAAAAAACAATGTAGTTCTATTTTTTTGTATTTTATTCTTATCATTATGAAATCACATAAGATAAATTAAAATCAAGAGAGTAAAATTTGGGATTTTTTATTACATAAAATAATATCATGTTATTTATCAACGAAAAATGAGAAATTTTCTTATTTTGGAATATATTTTGGGTTTTGGTAAAATGAACTAATCAAATTGAAATAATCCATCTATTATAAATAATTTTAAAACATTATAACATTTTTTATCCACTATTAATATATTTATGATTACTGAGTTGGAAAATATCACCCTGATTAATATTTACTATTATAGAAAATAAATCTAAAATATTTGTTGATTATAATCCTCTTTATTAAAAATATGGAATGTATTATTAATTATTAAATTTAAATAACCATATTAAATCTATTTTAATACAAATACATAAAACACAATGAAAATCAGTCTTCATAAAAATGTGTCATAAGGCCAAAACTCAGCTTACATAAAAATAAAAATAAAAATTTGATACATATATAATTAAATATTTTATTTATAAATACTGAATTTTATTTTAAATTGAATAAAAAAATCATAAAATTAATTTTAATTTTAAAAAATTTAATGTAATATTTTGAAAATTTTTCCTATTCATTGAAGCATTAATATTTTTACAAAAACTGCAAAATTTCATTCAACGATAATTTCGATATGACTATATAAAAATTATATATTTTTGGTCAATTAATATGTATATATATATATATTTAATATATTTTTTATAATATTATTTTATAATGTTTAATAAAAACAAATCTTGTTTCTTAGGAATAAAATGAATTCAATAAATATTATTTCCTTATTTCATAGAAATTAATCAATAAATATAATTTCAGTATGCCTATTACAGAAACATATATATATATATAATAAAATATTGGTTTTCTTATTCATATCCTCTAAATAAATATTTTTTTATTACAATCGTATTTATGTAGTAATATATTTGGTTCAAATAACCTTACAGTTTTCAATTATATATACCTTTGAGCAGAGTTTTATTTTTAAATACATTGGTGTTGACATGATTATAAGTAAAAAAAGCCTATAATAAACCTTGTGTTGTCTGATTATAGATCAATTATTCAAATATGTCAAAACAAATTCATATGTAAATGGCCTTTAAAGAAACAAGACCTTACATTCATGGGATTGTGTGATTGATTACGACATGTAATGTCTAGATTATGGAAATTATATAAAATTAACATAATTTTATTTCCGGTAAACATAAAAACCTTATCCATTCAAAATTACATTTATAAGGTAAGTAAATTTTCAATCCAATAATCTTTTGAAATGGATATTTCATTAAATAATCCCACCCTCAGGATTTATATTATAGGGCCTCAACCATAAAAATAACAGAATATTGTATTAAGAAAATAATTCACATTATGGTGCTTTTTAGGTTTGGATTTTTAGAGAATTAATCAATAACTATTAAATTACATCTCAAAAATTACAATGTATAAAATTCAACTCAGTATCCATTTTGTTTATAAAATAAAAATTCGTAAAAGAAAACAACAATTATTTTCTTGATATAAATATTCTTGAGTTCATCCATTCTCTTACCATGCCTTATACCTTGTGAAAAAATTATTCAAAAACATTGGATGAGCATTAAAATCTCATTAAGTGTTACAAAATAATGAAAGAAATCATTAGTTCATAAATACATACAAAACATAATCTCATTTACATACCTCGTGAAATCATAAGATTTATGAATAACACATAGAATTGATAAATCATAAAGGTAACGTGTGGAATCCATATGTAAAATTTGTTGTAGCTTTCACAGATACGTAGGGAGTTACATTTATAATACCCATCACAGTATATTCTCTATATCTCTTAGAAGAAATTGTAATGATTAACTATTTCATATTACCTAATACATTGGAGATCTATCTCAGGCTCACCCACCCTAGGTTTATCATAGAACTAGACGTATGTGTATATAATTCCCAATAACAGTAACATATCCATAAAATAAAAAAATCATAAAAAATATAACATTTCCAAATTTCAATCACAATATATCATTTCAATATATTGAGAAAATCAATTCCTTTTCAAACCGTTTTAAAAACCACTTAAAACATTAAATGAACAGATTTTTTAATCAAAGTGTCTCATACCACTTTGAAAAACTTGAAGGAAATTGTAATTTCAAAACATTCATGTCAATATAAATAAATCCATAAATCAATTTTTAAAACATGGAAATTAATGTGAAATCTATAAAATAATATATCATTAACACAATTAAAAAAAGTTCCCAATTAATGAGTACATAACTTAATTAGAGATGCTTGAATACAAATAATTGAGGAATAACATTAATCAAAAAATTATAATACCATGAAAATAAAAGGATCACTGATATAATATTTTAATGGAAAGTATAAAAACCATATAAATGTGAATTGGTTCAAAACAACATTTAAGACTCAATGGAATGAAAATTGAGTTGAAATCCTTTATAAAAATGATATACATAGATTAAGGGTAAATAAATTACATAATAATGTTTGAAAATATAAATATAGTAAATATGATTGGATATTTAGTGTAAATAAATCAAAGGAAATCCACACATGTTCTTTTTTAAAAAAATCCAATGACTTGGATGATTAACTCAATGAATGGAAATTGAGTTAAGATTACCCATATCACGTTCAAATCAATGACAAGAGAATTTATTAATGGAGTGATTATGTGTATAAAAAGTATATCTACACAAATGTGAGTGTAAATTACAACATAAATAAATAAATGGTGATTCCACACATAATCAAAGACTCACATAATTATGAATTAGAAGATAAACCAATGGAATGAAAATTGGGTTATAAGGTTCCCTTACCAATTTCATAACTTACGAAACGTACACCACATGAAAGAAGGATGATACAATGAAGATCTATATAACTCAAAATTAAGGTATATTACACTAAAAATACAATCATGGTACGTACATACACCCCCTAAAATTCAATAGTGGAAAATATAGCATGAATCCCACGAGAATAAAAAGTGGGATGAAACCCGCTTACCGCATGTCCGAATTGAATTTCATGTTCCACATTCGTAAAAAATATTAAAATTAAGTTAATTTATACCACCTTAAAAACATTTTTATAGTTTATTATTATTTTTATATCACTTATTACCTTTCTATAAAAATTATTAAATTATTTGATTTCATATCGAACATTTTGTCGATGCTCAGAACTTTAGCCAAAAATGAACTTGTTATAATTAAAAATTGTCCATGTGGTCAAAATAGTATTATATATGGAATTATTTTCATTATTTATATATCATATATATAATATATATCATTTTTAAATGTATTTATAATATTCCATATCTTTTAGAGTTATGAAATAAAACACACTGGTCATAGAGATAATAACTTGTACGTAGTCAAGAATGCTACATTCATTTTCTATTTTTTATTTAATGTAATGAAAACATAATAATAAATAGGTATATAATAATTCTATTATAATATATATGTTAAGTAATTTAATTTAATATATACTTTATACATTTCATGTATGGAATGAACGATTCATATCACTTTGAGTGGGAGGTAGTCTGCACATCCTCAAATAAAATTTTCATATTTACCCATTATTGAAAACATAATGGTTTCATATAAATGAAAAACAGAAGTATGGAGACTATAGAAATTTAATATATATAAAAATTAATAATGTTATATATTAATTTGTACCATTATAGGTGTTAGGAGAAGATTAAATAATCATTATTTCATGAGGCAGTAGTTCGCTGTCCACAGAAATAATATATTCTTTACCCATTCGATGGAGGATTCTGTTTGTGTAGTTTGAATCCTAATCATATCAACAACCTAATATAAGGATGATACTATTTTTTTAATAATGGAATTAAAATATTATAGGGTGTTGAAGAAGTAAAATAAAATAAAAAAACTTAAGAGAAGATGTTACATTTAAATCAGGTAACACTCTTTGGTATTATCCAAATGAATTTCATGAAGTGCCTTCTATGTAAGGTATGAAATCTAGGTGAAAGATAGGGATCATGATATTTTATTTGTTCAGAGGTTGGATGATCCATGGGGATTTCGAGGTGTGATTAATGGGTTAGAGTTGAGTTTTTTTATTATGGGGAGGAGGGGCTCTTAATGAAAGTTTGAAAATTTTATCTTATTATATAATGAATTTAGGGTTCTAAAGGTATAAAACATATTAATATAGATAAGAAGATGAATCTTGTTCAAAATAAAATCAACCAATAAAAATTGGACATTTTGTGTATATTTGTTTAATCATAATAATCATATTTATTTAAATCATTCATTAATGAGGTAAACACTGTATCATTATTGTGTCATAATTAATTTTATGTATTTGATGTCTAAAAATTATAAAAAAATATCATGATGTAGGAAATAATTGAATATTTCAAATGAATATTTCTGGTCAAAGAGATAAATTATATAACCCAATATAATAATTGATTTACTAAAAGATATATGTTTATGTCATTTTTTTCATTACTTTAAATTAATTAAAATAAAGTGTCACTATCACTCATATGTGGAACCATGGGGTCCCAAATTGCACCCAAGAATTTATATGGTCGGAAATGTATCAAACAATAGTATTAGGACACATTCTTGGGTAATTTAATATCATTATAACACTATTTTTACCATGAATTACTGTATTTTCCAATAACCATGGTAAATAAAATTTAAAAGTTAGTATTCACCAAAAATTATTTTCATCTTATTAAGCATCATTTCACATATTAAAAATAACCATGTATGTATGATTTTCAATATTCAATTCATATAAGAGTTAAAATTTCATTGAAAAGAAAATTTCGGTATTTTAACTACTAATCAGTGTTTTCACTATTCATCAAAAATTGACTTTTCTGAGATAAATACCGAAAAATCTACCTCAGATAGATTTGATATTTTGAGTTTGAAAATGATGTCTATTTTAAAAAATTCAGAACATATAATTTCCATTAATTAATTTACAATTAATTATCGTGTCAAAACTAAAATCATGTTTTTTAAGAAAATTATAACTATCAATAGATTGGCAGTTGTTTATATTCAATTTCAGCGGGAAATTAATTTTAATGAAAAACATTGGATAAAATGTAAAAAAATATAATCTAATTACATTTGAAAAAAAATTATTAGATTTTTTAACCATATAAATAAATGAGATTAAAAGGAAATTTTGTAATATAATAATGTATTTTTCACTATTCATTAAAAAGCTTATTTTTATCAGAAAAAAACAAAAAATTTACCCAAAGTAAATTTTGATGTCCCGATTGTAAAGAAAAATTTTATTTTGTCAAATAAAACCAATAAATGTTACAAAAACAAAATTTAAGGAGGCTTCTCCATCAAAAAGTGGTTAACCGACCTTTTAATGAATATTAGATTATTTATGATTAAAATTAGATTCATTCACATTTTAAGCCGCTAAAATTTATTGTATAAATGCAAAAACATTTAAGACACATGTTTAACAAGAATATAGGATGTTCTATTCAAAGCCACCAATAAAACAACTATACATTAACTACCATTTTAAAAAATATTATATTATTATTTTTCTCTATGACCCAATGTTGTGTGCAACGTAAGATTTTAAAGAAACACATTGTTTCATATCGGGAACGCCCTAAAACATAACATAACCTTAAAAGTAAAATGAATATTTAAATAAAAATATTAATAAATATGAAAATTTATTGTTCTCTATTTATTTAGGATGTTATATCCTTCTCTCCATTAGAAATTTCATCCAGGCAACCTAAAAATTATGCTAGGAAACATTAGTAAAAGTCCCGCATTGGAAAAAGAGTCAATAAAAGAATCACATTAAAAGAAAGAAAGAAAAATACAATGGAAATCTGAGATAAACCACACTAGGATTCCATAAAAACATGGATATGGAGGACAAAATATGTGTCATAATCTTATAGAGAGTGATAAAGATCATGATTAGGAGAATGTTAACCACAAAAAAATCACAATCATGTAATAGGTAAAATGGTCTCTGGTCTCCTAGTAGGAAAAGTAAACAGACAACATTTTATTGTATTAAGATCCATTCCATAAAATGGGAGAATTTTTTAGGGGATTGTTTAATGAAATTAATAAATATACTTTCTTTTCAGGTACTGTTTTGTTCCATAAAAATTGTCTACCAAAAACTCATCTTTTATCCAAATGCTGAATTTTCAAGACGACTTGTTCACATCTAAAGTGCTAGAATCAACTTCAAGAGAGTCACAAAACCCAAAAAGTGTGAACTATATAATTTTCATGCCTTTATACATTAACCAAAACCAAAATGGTTTGTACAAGATAAGATAATCCCAAAAATGGACAATCCATTAATAAATGAAATATTATTCCTAATCTCCAAAATTTGACAAACAATATGCTATACTAAAAAAGAATTGAAAAATTTGGGTTTCAATAAATGATATTTTTAAGTTTTAGAGCATTGATAATTCCAACTAATATCAAGGGGGAGTTCATTTTAAGGGGGTATAATGTAATACAACAAGAATATTTATTTATTTTTCAAACTGATTTAATATTACATATAATGTTTCATTTCACACAGAACTAAATATATAAATTATTATATAAAAATACTATATATTTATTGTGTCATACAGAAAACCTATTTAACTATGAACAACACAAAACACTATGATTATATTGACTTCCATGAAACATTATGTATGCATTGTATTACACAAAATATTTTTTCCCTTTGATATATGACATTAAACATATGGCTATAATTAACTGAATAAAAATATAAATTTAACATTATTATTAAAAAATTATTATAGATTTATCCTATAAAGTATAACGGGGGTAATTAATATAATTGAATAAAATTGGAAAATTATAATTTAAACATGTATATTAAATGAATAATTTGTTTAATTATAAGTTATGAATTACTTTACGTTCTAGTGAATATAAATAAATTTGTTTTCTATTAAAACTATTTTCTATATTAATATAATATTCTATCTCAACAAATAAAAAAATTGATTAATTTTATGAATAAAATTTTAATATGTTATATTCAATCAATTCATTTGGAACTAATTCAATATATTTGATAGGTATACGATAAAAGTAAATCCAATTTTATAAGGAATGTGATGAATTTCTCTAAAATTAATATCAATTCCTTTTAAGAGGGCTCCCATATTAAATATATATTCTGAGAGTTAAAATATTTTTATTTTAAAAAATAAACATAATTTTACAATTCAGAATGAATTTTTTTTTGATAATTTTAAATTTTAGGTATTTTTCCAATAAACACATTTTATTGGTGTTTGGTGAAAGTACTGAATTTTAATTCAAATCAATTTTTCTTCTATTTTATTTATATAGTGAAATTAAATTTCAATTAGTTTTTTTGTTTTAATTAGGTTAATTTTACATCATGTAATCTAATTTTGGACATTGAAACCAATTTCACATTGAAATTAGATATAAAAACATCCTAAATTTGATATCATTTTTTCTTAAAAAACCCATAGCACGACACATATAATAGATATATATTATTATAAATTCATCCATATATTACATTAAAATTAGGAAAAATGGATTCAATATTTTTTATGAGAATAATTTTTTATTTTTCTTAATTTCAAATTTATTTTTGAAAAAAATATTAGTGAAAGTGACTGATATTAATGAAAATTATTAAGGGAAAAATATATTATTAAAGGATTAAATAATAATTATATGGTCATAAATGAACTATAAACTAGCCAAAAATAAACGTTATGTCCATATTTTTACCCTATACTCCATTGGATCAAATTGATACCATTACTGGAGCAATGTTAAATAGTAGAAAATTTGGTGGAATTCCCTTTATAGTTTTACAAGAATATCACTTCTCCACTATAAAATGTTCCTCACACGTTATACATTTTCACACCTCACTGTAACGTTTGATCATACAAAATATACACAAATCACCCCCAAAATCATTCCATTCATCCAACAATCCTTCTTTTTGGTGTTAATCCCTCCATAGAATCCCTTTTGTGAAATCCAAAAGGAGTTAAATAAAGAATAGGTAACATCATTCCCCATGCTCTTTTGCTTTAATTTCATTTTACACACAATAAACTCTTTTTATTATATGGGTATATAATAACACAAGTATCCTAAATATACTGATATATTTTTATTCTATGTTTTATACCTAAACCTACCTACACTTACTATTAATGGGTAATGAGCGTACAATTATTATGATTGATGAACTATTGCCTCTCAAAGCGATATTGTTTATTTTTCCATTTCCACCCCTCACAGTTGTTATTTTTGAAGGAAAATATGTTTTTAAATTATTTATGATATTTACAGTGAATTTATTCTTCTATAATTTTATACAAGTTATATAATCACATTTTACTTTTTGTTTAAATATGATAACTTCATTTGGGGACTTGTCGACTACAACCTCCATAAAGCGATGTGATTTATTAACATTTTTCAAAGACTATTTTATGGATTGTGTTATAGAAATTATATGGTATATATGACATAAAAATTCTATTTTAATTAATATATATATATTCATATATCTAAATTACTTTTATTCATTATAAAATTCATGAAGATAGAAACAACATTCATGCTTACATACAACCATCCATCTCAATGAATGATGTATTTAATTTAATAATTAGATATTTAATAAATTATCATAAATAAATATATAAGTAATATATATCATTTTTATATCATATTTATTTTTTTAAATAATTAAACCATCACCTATGTAATGGGATCAATATTAATAAGTCAAAACATGTATGAAAACATAGAAGATATTTCACAAAGAATAATAATAACAAGGAATTATTAATAAGATGATAATATAAATTTGTATATGGTATTAGGAATAATAATATGGTTATTTTGTAGAAAAAAATAATCATATACATATTATACATGAGTTGTTAATGGAGACAAAAATTTCTAAGACATACGTTATTGGTTTTGTCATCTATATTTTTATATCTCTCTTATGCATTCCACGTTCACCACTTGTATTTTGGTATATATGAATCCCATGACCGTATTCTATGATATAAATAAATAAATTTATTGGGACTTACACAACCATTTTATGATCTCTCTCTAAGGGGGTTTACAGTTTAAATGTTACTAAATCAGTAAAGTATTATCTTTCACCATTTTCCTTCTTTAAGAAACATGATATATTAAGAACTTTAATTTTTTTATAGGGTATAAATACATACCATTAAAAATTTAAAAAATTAATATCCATGTTTTAAAAATATTAAAATCATAATTTCATGTTATTCTATAATGGGTGTTATTATTAATATTTATATAATAGTTATGAGTCTATTTATATATTCTCATCATTTATCGAGATTGTTTATAATTATGATTCCATTGATTAAAAAACATAGTCCACATATAAAAGACTATATTGTATTTTTTTCCTCTTGGTTTACATTTTATATCCATGTAATGGTACAATTTTTTCTTTTGTTTTTTACTTAACAAAACTACAAAATATATTTTTAATATGAATTAATTTCACAATTTGGCTATAAATTTGTGTGAATTCAAAATTGTGTTTTTAAATAGAATAAATTATTTTTATTCATTTTCCATAGTATTTTATAATGTAAATTTTACCCATGTTTCACCTTTTTAAAAATACTTTTAAATGAGATATTCTTTTCCTTTAATAATGAATGTTCTTTTCAAAACTATTTAATGTGAAAAATGAATTATCATCATGAAAAGGCATACACACCACCATGAAATTAATTTCTAGGGAGATTACATTCTTAGTTTACAATAAAATGTATTTTAGTTTTATTCATAATATGATTTGAATATGTTTAATTTAAGGTGTTTCTTGAAGATTAATTTTTAAAAAAATGACTTATATTCTAATAATTTTTTAAATGATTTTTAAATATAACTTAATATGTTTTCAAAATGGTTATGTATAATTAAAATCATTTCAATGATTTCAAGAATATATTTTTTATTTTCGAAGCTATTTTCTAGAAAATGGTTTCCGAAATTATTTCAATCCTTATTTTTAATGTTTTATAGTATTTTAACAAAAAATATTTCTTTCAGAATATTTTTACTCTTACTATATATGTCTTCAAAAATTATTTTAATAGAAAAAATAATTTCAAAATTATTCATGTTTAAAAAAACGTTTTATAATAAAGAAGATATATTTTCCTCAGGAAATTATTTAAATGAATTTTCAATACTTCATTATAAGAGAAGGATTTTTATATTGTATTATAAAATTAACTTTTAATAAAACTACATTTTATTCAAAAATATTATACAGGTGATCCTTAATAATACATATCCATATAATATGACATACCATATTATATTTTATGTATTACACGAGATATGTTAAAAGAATTAAATTATTATTCTTTCAAGAATGTTTTTTGTTTTGATATAATTATCTTTATCAAATTTATTTCTCTTATACATGGTATATATTTTTGAAACACTATTTTATTCAAAAGTTATTAATAGATGAAATTATTATGAGACATATAATTTTTCCATAGGTAATGACGTGATGAAATATTTATGAGACACATTTTATATAATTGGTTATGATATGATGATTATCAAATACCATATATTTTTTGGCTCATTAAATGAAGATTTTATATGATCTTATAGAACAAGTATGTTGGTTATTATTTTGTGACGGGTTGTACCAATATCTCCCACCAATTAATTTGTTAAATATTTATATATCATGAGATAAGGATGGGAGATGAGTCAATGAGATTATTCAAAAACTGGAAACATGTGTGCCCTAATCTAAAATGGGAAATAGGTGTATCAAGATCTACTTTGGGAAATAGGTGTGTCCGGATCCAAAAATGTGAACCACATGTTTCTTGATCCACATTGGGAAACAATTTTGTCCTGATCCATTATTGGAAATATGTGTGTCCAGATCCATATTGTGTAAATATGTGTGTTCAGATCCATTATTTTGATAGTCTGAGTAGTTAACCATGGAACATGAAATGGTTTTATATATTTAAAATGGTTCTATATTTAAATGACATGATACTATTTTCAATTATATAAAAATGAAGATTTATGAACCTTGTGATGATTTATCAACATTATGATTGATGTCTTGGGAATTTAAAATATTATTTCTATTAATCATTATTATGATATATGATATGCAGTGTATGACCATATAATGTTATGATCATAATATCATACCATTAGGCTCATTTAATGCTTAAATATCTACCTTGTTTAAATTTACTGGTAATTTTAGCTTTCCCCATTCTTATTCTTAAATTCCTGAGGTTATGAATAATGTTTTAATTATAGGAGTACTAATGGAGAACATCTTTATGGTAGATATTGAAAATGTTCCAACAAGATAGATGATTATGTTTCCATTTTTTCAAATACTCTAAACTGTTATGTTCCACAGTCATTATGTTTAAGGCCAGGAAAACCAATATTAATAATTCCCATTATATAGAATTTAGGTAGTACTATCCATGAGATTACTGCATTGATGTGGTCCTTAGATACAATTCTTACTCCTGATATTGATTAAATGTAGTGTGTTTTAAGTTACTAACATTCACATATTTATTATTACATAATAAATAAATTTTTATTATGTCGTAAATTACTCTTAATGAGATTATAAGATCCCCCATTATTTTTTTTCCTTTACTATTGTTATGAATGAGGACATTATGAATAATTCCTTGGTTATAAGAATTATTTATGTGATATGTTTTGGATATTTCTAATGTATTATGTTAATCATGTATCTCTTTGTTCATCAAGAATACTGAAATGATTAATCATTGATAATGTCATCCATTTTCTCATATACTAATGTAATAATATATTAAAACACATTAGGTTAGGGGGTTACAGTTTTTACAGTAGGTATCAATTAAATTTTTGTAGACACCAAGGGAAGCAGAATTTAAATGAACATATATAACATGGGAATTTGGATAATAACTTAATGAATTTTAGAATAGTTATCATTGTAGTTATTTTAATGTTATGAATAAATTTTGAATACTATTAAGGGGTACAAAAGTATTTTACTTTATCTAGTTATGGATCCCAATAGAAAAAATATAAACAACATCTATAGAAAATGGAGGGATTACCCTATCGAGCTAGCCAATATAAGAGACATTTGAACTGACTAGATCATTCACATATTATGGTAGCTGACTCTAGTTTTGTCGAATATCCTTTACGATAAAACATATTTTTCTAGAATGTGATTCTACAAGGATGAATCACATCATTTGAAACAAAATCCCATCATTCCCTAGATCTAATAATTCTTTTTATGTTGTTCAATAGATTATGCCAATTATAATTATAATATTTTGTTTTCTAATTTTCTTTTAATTTTATGAATAATCCTTTAATATTCAATTTTTGAATGGAAAATACTTATCTCATAATGGAACTTACATCCAACATATGTGATTTACTATGTATTCATGAGTGATAATTATGATAGTTGGTTCTTTATAATCTCAATATTGAGGATATACTAATTGCAAGGGAGTTTCGTGATATCATTTAGAAAGAGTTTCCTTATCTTCTCGCAAATAATGATGTTTCTTTTTCAATATAAAGCATACCTAGTGATATGACTATTTTAAATATTGTATATAGAATTTACCTATTTTAGTTCTAATAACTAACAAACCAACTTTAGAGGAATCAATATAAGGGACAAATTTAGACCAACAATTCAACATGTGGTCCACTTATTCATTTTATTAGGAAGAATAATGAGTTAAAGTAGCCTTTCATTGAATTTTGAGAATAAAACATTCACTATTTATAAGAAGTAGCCTCATCCCCATATCTATAACCTATTTGATCAATTACGTGTTGTTAATATTTTTCGAGAATTGATAATCAATATTTACATTATAACATAAGGGATAAAAATTAGGATACACCGAAGATAACAATCTATATCAGGTCTAATCATTATGAATTTATATTAATTCCATTTGGTCATAAAAATTACCCTAAACAAATATTTTATTTGTGAAATAGAGATTTTTGATATTATATTGAGTATTATTTATTGTCTTTATATATGATCATATAATATATTCAATGATAATTAAATATTACAATTAATTTTTTAGAATTATTATCATGAAACATATGAAAGAGAAGTAATATTCAAAATTTAAATAGTCTAAATTTTATTTACCAAAATTATCATTCATAGGTCATCTAGCTTAAACTAATGGTATATTAATATATACATTAATGAAGGAAGATATTGATTAATAGAAAAGATCAATCACAGTAAAAATGACCCGTAGTTTGTTTGGTGTTGGTTGGATACTACCGAAACATTGGGTGATATTTCTCAAGTCTATCTAATCCAATAACTATGTAGATTTGAAATGGGAATAAATTTCACCCGTATATTAATGCGATTTGAATATCAATGAATTGAATATATTGTTTATTAGTGTGCATGTGATTATAGTAACCTATATTTGAAATGTTACAGAGTTATATATAGATTCATTAAAATGTTGACTATGATGTGTAATTATACATAATGATATCGTGATAGCTAATGCAATTTTATAAGTTAAAATTCATGGGGAAAATCTCTAGTCTCATAATTTGGAATCAAGAATGATAGTTTATTTATTTAATATATGGAGGGATTATATATATTGAAAAATGTGTAATATATTGGATTCTAAGAAAATATTGAATTATATATTTATATAGAAAGATTTTTACATGAACTATAGGGTGAGGTTGGATTTTATTAATTATTATGTCCTTTCAATGCATTACCACGATTTGAAGAATAATAATGTTGATAATTTTCTATGTCATAAAGACCCTAATCGTTTTTCATGGTTAGTGAATAAAATATTTTTAATATTTATTGATTTATAGAATGTGGATATTGAAATATTATGAAGAGTTGGCAAGAATTAATTTTCCCAGATAAGTGTCAAACCATCAATCCAATAGAGGAAAAGGAATTCAAAAATGGATGATATGTAATTATTAATGAAGGGGAGGAATGTTCCTACATTCAACAATGATCATATAAGAGTGATATTGTTCATAAACTATGTATGTGTTGAGTTAATACAATACATGATAAATAATCTATTAGATGAATCTCAAAATTCATCACTATTTATTTATCCAGGATGAAAAAATATGTATAATGATATAAAAGTTAATTTTTAGTGGGATAAATTGTGAAATCATATTCTACTGTATCTATGTCGATTCCTAGTGTGTTATTATGTTATGTCTATGTGGCTAAAGTCTATTGTGATTTTAAAACTATTAATTATACTAGAATAGATATTGTGAGAAATAATAATAGACTTCATCATCAGACTCCTAAAAATATAAAAAAGAAAAAAATACTTTTTTCTTTTAGTCAACCACCATTGAAAGATGTTTATAATATCATTATTCTATTAGATGTCTATTTTGACCACATTAATCAGTTATACATTATGGATGATGTGATATATCATTGGGTAACAAATTCAATATTATTCAATTGGGTATTGAGGATTACATTGATATTCTAGAGAATAATTTAGAAGGGACCAGATAGAATGTTAAGATAACTTGTTACTGATAATTTTTAGATCAATAGAATGTATAGGGGAAACACTAAAATTCTAGATGGAATTATAATAGGTTTCTTTATAGATTTGTAATGTGGTTATAATACACACATTCTATTTGAATAATTTTTATAAAATAATTTATTTCACTATAGAATTTAGATAGATCCTATAAAGCCTTCTATGGATGGAATTTTTAAATCCAATACGATGGTATAATTTTTTAGGAAGAAATATAATAAGACATGACCAAGGTATGGAAATGGTAGAGAATGTTCGATCCAATCAATATCACTTATGGAGAACTGAATGAAAATAAAAAATTTATGATGAAGATAATTAGTAAAATATTGAATTCAACATTAGTGACGTAGTATTCCTATAAATAGGTACTTATAAAATGGTTATATTAATTATAAAAATGAGAAAGTGGATCCTTATACATATAGGTCCCTATGAAATTAAAGATTGTATCTAGATGGGAGATTATCACATTATGAATTTAAATTATATATCATAATATTATGATATGTTCCATGATTATATAATGATTAAATTAAAAATATACCATTCATATATACCAAGAATAGTTTTTATAGCATTGGAACAAGATATAACTTATAAGGAACAACCGTTTGAGATTATGGATTACAGAGAGAATGTGTTTCCAAACAAGACCACTTACCTGGTAAAAGTGTTATATAGAAATCATAGAATTTAAGAGAACATATAGGAACCTCATGAAATGATATGGAATAATTATATACTATTTTTATCACCATGATATAATATTAAGAGTGAAATTAATAAAAGGGGGATTAATGTAACAACTAAATATTTATTTACATATTTATCTCTAAATAAATCCAATTTATTTGATATCTTTCTATACATAGAACATAATGTTTAATGAAACCCAAAAAAAATTATTTGAAATATTATTTTGTGATTTTAATACCATTATTGAAATAATCATGTTCAAAATATGTAATGTGAATTTTTTAGGTATTTTTCTATAAATTATTTATTTTTTACAGAATTGCGAAAATATAGTTTTTTATAAAACAACAGTTTATTTTCACTAAATAATGAAATTTAGAAGAAAAATTATATATTGGGAAAGATATTATAGTGATAATGTATCGATTGGATATATATCACTTTTTATACTTTAAATTATTTTAATATAAGACATTATTATATTTAAAAATGCACATTTTAGAAACTATTTTAATATGAATAATGTTTTTCATTTTTAATTAATTAATAAATAACAAAATGATAAATAATAAAAATTAAATTAATATTATATATATATATTAATATATGTTAATGTTATTATTATTATTAGTTACATAGTTAATGAAAATATGATCATTTTGATGAAAAATGTATTTTTCATGAATACATATTTTTATCACATTTTACTATCAAAATTATAAATTAAATTTAATCCACCACATTGAATTGAACATGATAACTTGGATTAAATATATTTAATCATTTTAATTACTACAATTTAATATTGTGAACTTGAATATTGATCATTATGAATACTGATAATGTTAATGATTTTTTAAATGAGAAAAGGAGGTAAAATTTGACAAAAACTATTTGGAAAAGATTAAATAATCATTAACACATTAATTAATTCAATTTATTGAGGGTTACAAAATAAAAAAGTTTTATTTTTTTATTTAAAGTATTTTAATTAATTATTTTGAATTTGGGAAACCGTGTTTTTCTTTTTTGAATGAAAGGTTTTATTATATTGAAATTACAAATTGTTTCTTAGTCTTTGCAATTAATGGAATTTTTTAAATATCCCATTCAATGATGACATCTGAAAAAGACTAAAACCCAATTTGGTTTTTATTTATCCAAAAAATAATTTATATCATTTTTCTTATTTATTTCAATTAGAAATTTTTTTTTGAATTAAATCATGAATTTTCCATAAAATGTTTTTTAATTAGTTTTGTTGATTATATATAAAATTATATCTTACACATATAGAAATTAATAATGATAATGTTTTTTAAATTATTAGAATCATAAATTTAAATATTTTTGGGATGGAAGTTTTTATTTTATTTTATCTAATAATGATATTATGGTTTAAAGTTAAACTATTTTAGTATAGCTTAAAATTTGTTAAATGCATTTTAACTTGATGAAATTGCATCAAATAAGTCCAATCATTTCCCAAATGTGACTTTTTTAGTTTATTTATAACACAAAACATGTAACATACATCTTTGGTCTTCATTTGTTCCTAATTACATGATTTTAATATATATATATATATATATAATTAAATCTTTTAATTAATTTCATGTGTACCCTTTCCCCCACTATAAAAGGATTCTACAAATCCTCTATTATACACATATTATTTAACTTCTCTGTAATCCATTTGAAAAATAATAAAATTTTACATATCATAACCATGTCCCAAAATATTTTTTCCTAAATGACCTTCTTTTCAATGATTAATTTGCAATCAAAAAAATATTTTTTAATAAAGCCGTATAACTCTTACCAGAATACTTGTGATTTTATTTTGTATTATAACTCCTTAATATATATTTTATTCATTATAAAATAAATAAAATAGTTTCAAGAATTTATTTTTATGCTTTTATTATTATTTTAAACACATTTCTACCTCTTTTAAATATTACAGAATGGGAAGACATCACGTGTAAATATGTGAGTTTACCATATCCACGTAGAGAAATAATTAATTATTTTTAAAAATATAAAATGATATATATAAATAAAAAAATAATAAGTAATTAATATTTTTATTATGAAGTTATAAATATTTATTTATATCATCTCATTTACCTAATTTCCTACCATTATGTTGAAAGATGATAAATTGCTCATGTGTACATGTGGACTACCACCTATAAGAAGTGATGTAATTCATGTTTCATTTGATTTGTATATGGATCTTAATAATGATATATTCAATGAATATATATGATATTATATTGATTTATTATTTGTAAATAATTATTTAACATTCATTTATAATATTTATTGAGACGTGAAAATAATGTTAATGTATACATACTTTATACAGTCTCCAAAAACAATGAAATTCCTTTTTATATAACTACCGTTAATGTATTAATATTAACATATATATATATATATATTATATTTTATACTTATATAATGATTAAAATATTTTATATGATGTTACTATAATCAATGTTCAAGGACTGGAATTACCAAAACAAAATTTTCATGAAAAACAAAGAAGTGAATACTTGAAACAACGATAGGATGAAAAAAAATATTTTAAAAAATGGGAGATAAAATGTTTTAAGTGGATAATATATGATGTTATATAAATGTATATGTTTATGGTATATAAATAAAAAAATTCAAAATTTATTTTATAGGATGTTAATATACTTTTTGAAGAATATTGACCCCGTTGTATGAAATTTTGTCAAATTTTCTACTCCATTGCGACATCATTTGGAATATAACATAATTTTACTTTTTGAGGTATACATAATACCCTTGCAATATATTTAACATGAAAAAATATTTATTCATGATAATTAATATTTCAATTCAAATATACACTTATAATGGATTTCAATTTTAATGTTAACAAATAGTTAAGAATTCATTTTTCAGTCTAATTTTTTTATTATAACTCTAATTATTATAAAAGTAATATTATAATAATTCTTTCATAAACTCCATATATCTTATTATCTTTTATACATTTGGTGACTTTTTAATTTTTTTCATCAAAATATTCTACTCTTGGGAACATGAATAATGAAAATAGTTTTCTTAATGATTAATATATATCATATCCCCTTTTATTTGTTACATTTTTATAAAGTATTTTACCATTTTCAATTATATATAATATTATTTTTTATTATATCACACATCGACCACAATTTACGTTATTATTATTCTTTTCATGGTGCTGTAACTCTTATTTATTTTTTGAGTCAAGTATTCAAGGATATTTTTTCAGTTTCCAATTTTTATGGTTGCTTTTTCCCTCTTCAATGTTTGTTAATGGTTTGGCTCCAACCATTCGAGGATCAGTAGTCACCATGTGTGCTTTTTTTCATTGGGGTTGAAGCATATAGGTTTAAAATGGTCAGAATAAACCATCCAAAAAGTGTGTGAAATGGATATGTCAAATGATAGATCTGACTAGAACATTAGGCGCACAGTTTCTTAAACCTATGCGGTTTGCTCGTCCGATGGTCCGTTACATTCAATGGGTTCTACAAAAATAGATCAATGTCTAGAATAACGTGCATCCAAACTAAAGGACATACATTCTATTAATTTTTTTAAAAAAAACTAAATACTAATAAAAATAAAAAAAAAATAATTAAAATAAAATACGATCTTTTAAAAATAAAAAACAATTCTGATAATATTGTTATTATGAATATTATTATAATTATTATTATAATTCATATTGTTAGGTTATGTTTTATGATCATTAAAAATATTAACATTATGATTAGAATTGGTATTTTAATCCTCAAAGAGGATCATCCTCCCACTCCCCACGTGAGCAACACCGCCCATCCCCCTATCTCGGTTGTACAAGCTGCCCGTGCTAGAACACCCAATCCCTTCCCTTTGGCCTCTAATCATGGATTATTATCCTCTTGATTTTGGTGTGTACATCTCAAGTAGACTCGTCTCACTTTATCATCATTATTCTCATGGTTTTCTTCTCTTACATTGGGTGTGTATTGTAAGGCTAAACCCTAACACGTTTAGGGGTTTAAATTTTACTTAATAAAGGATGATTATATTTTTGAACTTTGTTCATGCTTTTTTATATCCTTCACCCTCATGGACAAATATTTATCAATGTGTTTTTAGAATTATTTTCTTGGTCCATTTAGTAAGGATCAATTTTAATAAGGTGTTTTTATGGTCTTTGAGATACTAGTAATTTTATATACATTTTTGTACCTTATTATAGTGGTGTTTCATTTCCGTTATCAAAATAGTATTACATATGTTTGAATAGTAAGGTATATACATGTGTATGTTACCTAGTTATATATATTCACCAATATAAGGATGAATATATATGATTGGTCTAGGTGTGAATACATATGTTTATTGAAATGATTATATTTATAAGAGTAACGGTGAGTGTGCACATATATGATTATATGTGAGGTTCACCTTGTACAAATTTGGAAATGAAAATATGTAAATATGGGATAAGTGTCATTATATATATATATGCGAAGGTGAATATGCATGAAACTAGAAGAATAAATTATCAAATTGTTATTGTTTTCAATAGATAACATTGATTTTGAAGTAGGATAACATCTATTTTAGCCATTAAATTTTATGTATCATTGATTTCATGAATTTAGACCATGTTTTTATACTAATTGTCATATATAATTGCTTGAATTTTTTTCTTGAGATTATTTGGTTTCCCTAAAATTTTATGTTGTATAGAATGGTGTGGTGGTGTTTTTCATGCCATGTGTATGATGAAAATCTCTATTGGCCCTTTTAATTTTTATGATTTAAAATAGATATTTATGTTTCTTTTAAGATTTTTCATTGTTATTTTGGATTGTAAATGTGGGGTGTGTACCTTAATGGAATTTTATAATCATCATTTAATATAAACTTCTATAGATTCACATTTTTGAAATGGTTGGTTTGGTTCTTTCGAAAATGGTGATTTCATTAACAGTTTCATGAGGCCTATTTGGCACTTTTTTGAAATTTGTTTCCTTGAAAAATCTCATTGGATTATTCTCTTACCATGGTTGTGTTAAACATTATTGGTGCTCCACAGTGAGAGATCCCCTTATGATGATATGGTTGAAATGTAAGATATTGATGTATGAATTTACTCTAAGGAGACTTTTTGTGTCTTTTTCACATGTATGATGAATTTTCATGTGATTAGATTCATGTTTGGAAATTTTTTGCTCACTCCACTTTATTCAGGACATGGGAACCTAGAATAAATAGTTTATTTTTATTGAATGATTGATGGACTAGAATTTGAATCCACTCTGGCTAGTGTCCCAAAAAAGTGGATTTGTTATTTTTTTGTTTCTATTGGAAAATGACCCGTGTTCATATTATTTTGAGTGTGATTGAGTGTGTGGGTGATAATTGAGGTTATTTGGTGAGGCTTTCCTTTTGGATGAGCGATGGTGTACTATGTGATCCAGATTATTACGCTGACCTCCTAGGTTATCCCCTAGATTTGGGAATATATTTTTATGTGGTGGATGATAGAGATTCTTCATTAATTTTTTACTTTTTCATGTTATATTATTGTTTCATTTTTATGTGACCCTTTTAGTTTCTTACTTGTATTGTGTTCTTAATACAAAAATGATTCATGTTAGTTGTCAATGGTTTTTAGAGTTTTGTTTGAAATTTTTTGATCACCTTATCCCATTTTTAAATGAATACATCTTGTCGTTCCTCAAAAATTTAATGTTTAGTTATTGAAAAAGAACTTCATCGTGAACAGAACGATGGGAATTTATTATGTTTGGTTTTGAAGAGAAAGTGTTTGTGTGAAAAGTATAGTTTTATATATTATATTTCAATCCTAAAATTTATTTTTCATTTCATTAAAGGGAATGAGTTATGAATATATTGTATGGAAATTGCTACTATGTTTTAAAACCCACACATATGGTTTCATTTCACCTTTTATGGTCGATTCTATATACCACATAGTTTTGGTTGTTATGGGTGATGTTGGTTTATTAGTCAGTGTTGACCCATTTGATCACATGGAGGTATGTGAGGATTTATTTTACTTGTTCCAGTGGTCTTATTATTTTTATTGATCACCTAATATTTTTTTTATTTTCCTTTTATGTTCCAAATCATTCCAAATTGTTTTATTTTGATGCCCGAAACTAGCTCCCAACATATGGGGATCAAAAACCTCCATTAGTCATTGTTACGGGCCAGATTGGGTAAAAGGTTCAGTGTTTACATAAGTTGTATTATGAAAAAATATTATCAGTAGAGGCCCTTGTTATTTGGGTTTTCATGTTACTTTGAGATTAAGACTTTTGCGACACGAGATGGACGTGCAAGAAGGACGTCATGAACCCATTCTCATCCTGAGCCACAAGTTTCTAGAGGTATTATGTTATTTGAGTATTATGAGTTCTCTATGTTGATAGGGGATTCTTGTGGTATTGATCCAATGTTATGTGTTGATATTTCATAGAATATAAACCCTTGTGTAGTGCGAGTGCATGGTTCAAGATACCTCATCAGATTCTTTATCACTAAGAGACTAGTCTGATATTCCCTATTACTATGATATGATTTTCTACATTATTCATATACATTATTTTTTGATGTGAGTTATATTTTTGGTGTTTTTATGGTTGGAGATAGCTTGTTTATAAAGGAATATGATCATTAGAGTGGAAGTTAGTTTTTTTAATGATATTTATTTTTAAAGGGTTTTCCAGATTGAAAATGTGTTTTTTAAAATAGTTAATTAATTTTACTTTTCTAAATTTTGGGAAATGTTGATTGAATTGAATTCTTAATTTTTTAGATGGTTAGTATAATGATAAAATGGTGAGAATGACCCATGGTATTTTTATGGAAATTCACACGTGTGTTTTTGTGTATGAGAATCACAGGATGGCATATCGAAAATGATGATAGAAGAGGAATGGTAGAAAAAATATATGTTATAGTTTATAGGATTCTATACGTGAGTATATGAAAAAAAATTAAAGGGATAATGGTTTCCGTAAAAATGGGTATTTTGTTTCTTAATGAGATTTGAGGTTTTAACGTTAAAATTATGTTACTTTTTTTTACTTTTAATGTGGATGAGATTAAATGATTTTAGAAACAGAAAATGGAATTGATTTTAAATGGGTGTTATTATATTCGAAATAAGGTTTTTGTAAAAGGTGTATAAAAATAAAAATGATTTTGGGGAACATGGTTTTTTTCATACGATGTCTGGATTGGGATGTTATCTGGAATATATTTTTTTTAGAAATCTGAGATTTAAGTTCAATGATATCTTTTGTAAATGAAAAATGTTTTTAGTTTAAACATGATATTTCTATGAATGGTTACATATAGGGATGTGAACATGTGGAATGTAGAAAATTGGTGGAATGATTAGATGGGTGCTTGAGTTAGAATAAGGATGTATATATGTAAGTTTTCATATAAAACCAATTATCGGTATTTTAGTTATTTTCTTTTAGATAAAACGTTTTTCAAAATATGGTATTCAATGTTTTTAATTTTATGTGAGAAACTATTTTTTTTCTTTTTCTTGGAATCCTCTATCGTGGGCTATTTGTTTTGACAGTATAAAAATGTGGCCAGAATTTTGATTTGAGTTTTGGTTTTTATTTTTTCTTGGGATTTTGATATATGGTTTATGATGAATTTTGATTCATATTTTTGCCTATAATTTTCAGTATTACTAAGAAATATTCCTAGTAATTAGTGGATGATCAAACTATAGGATTTTATCCTCTATGTTTTCGTGATGACTTGTGTTTGGAATGAATGATGTTCATCATTTGGTAATTTTAAAATTTTAAAAATATAAGATAATATATATTATGAGGAAAATATCAATTTTTGTTCAGTTAAGTATTCTTATTTGATGACTGTACGCATACTCTAGATAGATTGGGGTAAATGAAACATTTTCTAAATAGGTCACATAGTTGAGTCTACATTTTTTTTCTCCCACATTTGATAGCGAAAAATATGAAGACTAAGTTATTTTAAATGAATTTTTAAAATATTTTTTATTTTGTGGGGTCATTATGGTTATCTAAATAGGTTATATATGATTCTCTAACAAAAGAGGAGTTTTTAGTTGATGATAATCACCTCCAAACTATGGTGATAAAGATGTTTCATGGCATCAGTGATCATGCCATAGCACTCAGTGTGAAACTTTTCACAATGTCTGGAATAATTTGGTGTGGGTGGCCTTAGTCTAGCTTTTGTCTCTAGTCCTAGAATGGGGTAGTTTATATTTATCCATTGTAGCCTTCTTTGATTTTAATGATCATATGTAGTAGTCTTGATGATTTTATAATGTTATCAATTCACTATTTAATTCTAGGTGGCCTTTTTTGAAATCAAACTCTTGAAATTATGACACATTGTGGATGTGAGTATTGAGATGATTGTGTGTAATGACCCAGTTATTCTCATTGACATGAGAATAAAATGAATAATTACATGGACTTAAGAGACATCCCCAAGGCACAAAATAATGGAAATAAATTCTGATGGGTTTCAAATAAATTGTCGGATGATTTACCTTTTACAAAATAAAACTATTAGCCAATAACCATGACCAAGAAAACACCATATAATGCATTAACGAAGAAATAAAAATAAAAAAATCCTTTTATAACAAAAAACTGACCAGGTGCACCACAACTTAAGAAAAACAAAAAAAAATTATTTGAATAAAACAATATAAACTCAACGTTGAAAACAAGGCTCCTTGCTCTAAAAGCCCCATGATCCAATCACCAAATTACACAAGGGTCAATAGACATGTGCCAAATTACCATTTCCAATTTCTTAGAAGATATCATCTACAAAAGCAACTAAGTTCCAAATAGGGGTTGAGTATATGAGGCAGTAATTTTCCAAAAAATGAAGACCTTACTCACGCCACTATAAAACATTTCCATTTATTGAAATCAACTAATCCGAAACATGTTCCATAATTAAATAAAATTCCCATTTTAAAATATCTATTATAAAATCAAGAACATTAGCAAATTATTTAAATAACCAATTTTATAGATTTCCGAATTTAGTAAAAAATCACAAATAACAGTTTCTAAGGATTTATATTCATCAAAATCACAACAAATTAAACACATGATATTAGATTTTAATGAATTACCATCAGTTATATTTATCAGGTTTGAGATTGAGGCCACTTACCTCAATGGTTTTGGATAAAACCTACAACAAATGAGAAATGCTCTAATAACTGATTTTATTCTCCAAAAAATAGCCACTGATCCATTATACTATCTCAACTAGGAAAAAATCTCATCATATATGTAATCCCCCTTCTTAGATCTACCCATAATAGTCATAGATCAAAGAATGAAAGAAAATTGGTGAAATAAATCTATATAGATCTAAAGGAACGTGTAATGAAACAAGAAGAACATCGACTACCAAGATAATAGGGAATTCAAATGCCAAGGCAGAGCATCATTTTGGGTAATAAATTCATGTGATATGTTCCATAACAAGAAATAACGAGAAATATTGAAATATGTCAGTTTAGTAGAAAAAATTAGAATGATAGATAAAAAATGAACCTGATCTTAATCTTTCACTACTGATGGTAACTCCGCATAGTTAGGCACACTGTGCACTAAACATACATTTTCTATAATCCCATAACTACCTATGTGAATTGTTTCTCGTAGGATCTCCTAACGGATTGAAAAAACAATGCATAGAGCATGCATTGATCCATTGGCTCCAAAAACATCTTGAATGTTTACCAAACACTCACATAATTAACCTCAAAAGATATAATCATAAAAAGAAAAATATAATGGATACATACTAGAAATTAGGGATAATAAATTCTCAATATAATTGGTCTTTCTTCTCTCAGACTGTAGAAAACCCTAACTACCCAGAAAGAGTCCTAGAGATTTTCCATTAAGTACCTTATCCCATTCCCATGTCTCTTCCTGAATCTGACTATGTTTCCATAAAACCCACAATAGACATATTATTTTTCCACACAATAATTTATATTGTATATACCAAATATAAAACATGAGATGTAATAATAAAGAATATATGTCCTTGTAAAAATGATGAAATCTAATCCGATATTTAGGATTAGGCTTATACTTATTCCAATGAGTTATGGGAAACAAATTATGCACCAAACTGAACTTTGGTGGAAATGTCAGCCGATACACCACCCCTCAAACTATTCTAGTTACTAGAATGGGATAATGTATTCTATAGAAATCATGACCTGATTCCCAATATGGAGATGTCCCATTCATGGGGATATTATGAAGAACACATGGTCAATCACAGAAAATGATAATTAATGTCGATGATGATCTGCATAAGTTTTCAGATGAATCTAATCCATATCCCACATCTTTCTGACCAACACTATCTTATCTATTTTTTCTTGGAATAATATTATCCCAATTCGAAAAGTCTCACCATATTATACCCAACATAGGGTATAACTACAAGGAAAACCATTCAATGTTTCAATCAATTCCATCTGTATCTAGTCCTGATAGCTGTTAGTATACGAGAACTCCACTTAGGGTACTTTCTCCACCCATGAGCCACATAAATCTATTATGGAAGCCTTTAATATTTGAGAAAACATTATTATCATCATTTTGTATTGGAAATATATCTAGGGATGATACATCATAAACATATCCAACTTTTCCTAATGTGAATTTTGTAAGGATTTCCAAAAACAAGATGTGAACCTTAGATCTCTATCTGATACAATAAAAATTTGATTTCCATGTCTTGTTACCAATTATCAGATATATATAATAGATAGATCCTCAATAATATGAGTTTCATGAATGGGAATAAAATGCACATACTTCGTAAGCTGATCCATTATCCCCGATATAGCATCGTATTTTCTAAACATTCATTTGAGACCTATAACAAAGTCCTTATCTATCTGATTCCATTTTCTATACCAACCGTGGTAATGACTGAAATATACCTGCTACTCGATGATCCCTTTGAAAATATTGTGACATGGTAGGTAGTTTTAAATGAACTGCACTGCTTTCATTTTAATACCACTCCACCAAACCATTGCCTTCAACACCTTATAAATCTTCTATGTTCCAGGATGCACAACCCATCTGCAATGGTGGAATGCATGATGAAGTTGTTCATGTCAATCTATAGTTACAACAATCCAATATCAGAACCACAAAAAAAAACTCCAACAAAATTTCCAACCCCCAATCATGTCCCCACAATTGGGTTTATAACTCATAACCTGTAATTATAAATAATATATTTATAAAACTTTAACAATCCTTAGGAAATTAGAAAACACTAAACCAAAAAAGAAAACCATCACATCACCTACATCGTCACATTCCAAATGCATGTTTTCTTGGACCGACATAAACTACCAATCTTCTAATTATTCTTTTTCTAACATATATTATGATGTTTTTATTAATGAATTAGTCACAAAATTACCTATACCTAGTGTATACATCATATCAAAGTCAATTATTTTTATATACTTCATCTATCCCATTTGCCTCGGATTAAAATCTTACTATGAGAAGATATATTTCAAGATCTTATGACATTAACTCAAAAAAATTCTCTCCTATAAGATATTGACGCCTTATCTTCAATGAATAAACTAATGCATCTAACTCTAAATCATTTTTGGGTAGTTCATCTCATGAAATATCAACTAATTTGAAATAAAAGCAACCACATGGTCTCCTAGAATGAGAACACATCCCAAACATGATCCTAAAGAATCACAGTACACAACATACACCTATACTGATTCAAGAAGGATAAATATATATATTGATGTATGGAAAACACTCATCTATTGGAAATACTTATGGAATTCTTCATTCAATTGGAATGGATTATTTTTATTTTTCAAATATGTCACACTTGAATCTAGTCTTTAAATGTCACTTATAATGTGTCGATAATAAACAGCTAGACGAAGAAAATATCATATATCATAGATTTTTTTTTGATGGTTTCCAGGAGATAATAAATATAATCTTTTCATCATCCACTGAAACACCATTTTCAAAAATCACAGGCCCATGAATGTATACATCTAGTATAAAAAATTCACACATAGACAATTTGGTATTCAAGAGATGGTCTGTAAATATTTCCAATACTATATCCATGTAATGCTCATGCACATCCCTTTTCCATGAATACACCAATATGCCATCCATAATCACAACAACAAAATAATCTATGTAGAACAAAAATAAATGATTCATCAATTCCATATAGATTTATTGTGAATTCATAATACTAAAAGGTATGACTACATATTCGTAGTGGAAATATCTACTTCTGAAAGTTATCTTCATACTATCATCCTTTAAGAACATAAAATTAGTGACATCCTAATCATAAGGCAATTTTAGATAACCAATAAGCTCACCTAATATGATGGAATAGATATTAAATTCAAAGAATTGGAAAAACTTTCATTATCATAACTTGTTTAAGCTTACTCTAAGGAATATAAATCCAAATATTTACATGTACTTCCTTTACAAACAAGAAAATTTCATCCCACATAGATGTACATGAAGAAAAGAGATATTTTATTTCCAGATCCACCAAATATTCTTTCAATTCCCATCACTATATAGGTTCCATCTTATTGTATAGTAGAGAAACAGTTCTCGTCATTAGGAGGATAGGAATATTAAACTCTACATACCTTATATAGAGTAACCCTAAGAAGTTATTGGGAAAGAATATTAGATGTTAGTCAGTAACTATTGGAAAATGGGTATCCTAGATGTCTTCCATTGATGCCAAATTCAATTCCACCAAATGGTAAGAGATTTTCCCTACGCCAGGTGTCAACATTCTTGTTGCACCTTTCAATTCAACCTTCTCTACTTTAAAGAGATACTTGATGTCGTCCTTAGTCAGGAAACACATTGTTCTTATATAATAGTTGACAAGAGACTTAAATGTTATCTACCAATCCAAACCTATGATTATAGCATATACATCCATATCCCAAATCGAGAAGTCTCATTTTATCTAATATCCAACTACATTTTTAGAACATGATTTACACATGAAGTATCAAAATTCATTTTAAACAAGAGGACTTTTATGATATATTGTAGATGGAATCATCTCATGTTTTATTCATATCATGTCAACAACACATGATGAAATGAATGAATGTGATTGACTAGTATTAATCATCACATTACTAAGGGTATAATTCCTAATAATCATACCTCTCACTCTAGATGGTCAATTATACTCATCCATAATCATCTAGAATTCTTTATACAGTTTCTTCATCACGTCACTCTACTCTTAGTTACCTTTTTGAGATTTCTCATGCCGAGGAGTCATGGTATTCTGAGAATAACCATTTCTATCCGATGTTTTTTGACGATACTGATAATATTTTCCCTTCTTGGTCGAAGCATAAGATTCCTGTGATGGTTGAGAAGTGTCACAAGCACCAGACCTCGGAGCAGTATGACAATATCACTGATGATTTCCCATTTATAAAAAATTCTAGAATTCTACTAGTTATTCTGTACACTACTGTTTTATGTGGTCAAGAGAACAACATGGGAAACAACCCAACATTCCCCTATGTTATGGAGGATTGTTCACTAATCCTATTATCATATTTTGAGTCCAAAACCAACCTTGAAATTTGAGTCACACTTATGCTTTCTCCCAACATTCATGTACCCCCTATTTCTCATAGGTATCATCGTAATTATTTATCCTATAGCTCTGTAGATATTCTACTTATCCATTGTTTCCCTATTTACTATCTCAGAAAAATCTATAATACAGAGCACCATGATCTTCATGTGAATCTTCTTCCTTAGCTCATATTCAAATATCCGTACAACCAAGGCCTCACTCTATACAACCTAAGGATAAAATAATGCTAAAATCATGAATTAATTTACAATGTTAATGGCATAGAGATTTTATTGTTTCAAACTGATGATTCACATCATCCTATGGATCCTCAATGTGTGAGGATATAATTATTTGTTATTTAATTCCTACAAATCCTCCCATGTATGGTCTTGAATATATATAGCATGAATCACTAGTTCTCATCACTAATGTGAATGATCTTTAAGAATATATGTGTCCATATTGAATTCGAGCTCTTTCAGTGTGCCAATGAATTAAATGATCCAATTCATTGTATTAATCCAAAAAAATTCTTTTTGGGCATCAAAATCACCATTAATGATAGTGAATTTGGCTTCATGAAATGGATGAAATGATTCAAATGCCATGGATCATCCCTCTGATTTCATGTGTCCATAGAATGAAAGTCTTGGACTATGCACTGAACTAACTCTTTGCTCACCCATGGCTATAGTGAAACCATGTTTTATTTAGCTTATTCCAATTGGTTTCTACATTTGCTATTGAGTGCTATATCTAGACCAAATGACTAACTAAGAATGTCTCACTACATAGAAAATGATTTCATCGCATTTCAAATTATATCACATCAACTATCACAACATTATTTTAAAAGGAAATTCTTTTTCATGTACATCCATTGATGAAAATTCCATTAATTCTTTTCAAAACAATAATTTGTATAATAAACCATGTATCCTCTTTTCCCAATCATTTATTCAAAAAATAATTCAGATTTTTTTAAAAAAACCCTTTGAACAAAGTCATAAATCCCTAAATCAAATGAAATATTAAATTCTAGTGGGATTTCATTCCTATATTAGGAATTTAATGCACATATCATTGGATTATCCCATGATAATGAGATTTCAGTATCCTATAAGAGTCTCTAAAATACATATGTTCCCCAATCCCTAGAATGTTTATGTTCACCATAATTTGGATAGCTATGTCCTTTTATGATAAAAATTTCATGTTATCACAATCATACTCAATTATATGATCACAACCCAAAAATAGACAAGAAATACATTCAAATCCAGGACCACGAAATCTATAGAACACTTTTTAATCAAGGACCAATCATGTTGATACATTTTGTAAAGACCCTCTAATTTGCATTGGCATGAGATTATAATGAATAATTTATTTTATGTTAGAGACAACCCAAAGATAAAAAATGAAAGCAATAAAGGCTAAATGGGTTCAAATACATGAGGGGTATGATTTAAACATTATGAAATAAAACCATTTACCAACTACAATATCCAACCCAACTTCATTTTATGCATAAACATGGAAAGGAAAATCAATAACTCCTTTTATCAGAAAAACAAAACCATTTATAGCCCAAGGGAACATAAACTTCTATTTATAACAAATTTGGATGGATATATAATAAACACCAAGATGACAATGAGATTCTATGAACCACAATATCCATGATCCAATCCGCAAAAATCCCAAGGATCACTAGATGATTGACCCTTTACATTTACCCATTTCTTTGATGATAGAATTTACCAAAACAACCATGTGCCAAAGGTAAGGGTGAGTCCAATACTCAATAGGATTTACAAAAATGATATACCTACTCACACCACTAGGATTGAAATGTTAGTAAATTTATATAAAACAATTTATATAAAACTAATTTTCAATATAGTTTATAAAAAACACAAACGTGTTCCAAAACCAATTGAATCCAAATGAAAATAAGTTCTCATTAATCCAAAATCAAGAATGTTAAACATCAAGAAAAACAACAAATGAAATCATTAAAACCAAATTTAATTTATCATTTTCACATACCCAACCCATGGTTCACAACACACACCCATTCATGCTTCGTTCCATATTTGCATACTAAAGATAGGTATCTCATCATATCACCACATGTCCCATTCACACCTGCCCCCGATATAGGGTTAGAAAAAATATACGCCAATGGTACACGTCCCTTATTCCTAGGTACATCATGCATGAACTCAAACAATCAAATATATTCCATAACCATTACAAATCACAAATTCGAAATATTTTAGTGAAATTGTGATTTTATTGAAAACAAATAAACAAACCAATTTTAAGGTAGCTATTTAATTTCAATAAAACATTCCATATCATTGAAAATATCTAATCCAAACCTGGTTTCAAAATTTAAGAAAATACCAATTTAAACATATATATTTTTTAATCATGTACAGAAGCATATTATTTAAATACCGAATTTTTAGAAATATCCCAATTTTCCATACCATTAAAAAGTAAGGTTTAAAACTATATCTAAACTACCTTAACATGAACAATTCAATCGATGATATTCATTTTGAAATAATTTCTATAAGTTTTACTAAGTGGAGTTCATAGAGAATCCACCTACCTTGACGGTTTTGGTGAAAACTGACAACAGATGCAGAATTCTCTAGAAAACTGATTGATTCTACACAAAAAGGAATTAGAAACCCTCAATTATAACAACAAAGTCCTAATACCATCAAATTTGACTTCCATTGTCTTAGATCTATACATAAAATGTGTAGATCTTAGAATAAAAAAATAAGAGGAGAATTATATTGATATAGATATAAAGAAATATGACAACAATGAATAAGAACATCACTTAGTGAGAGAATTGGGCATTCAAGTGCCAAGGGAGGGTTCCCGACTAGTTTATAAATTCTTGGGAGAGGTTCCCCAACCATTTGTTGAGGGTAACGTAAAATTATGTTTTCTATGAGAAAAATAATCTAGTAGTCAAAAAAAGTTTAAGATACTAAAAAACACAATCTTACATTTTGATTGTTCGTGTTATGTCTACATGGTATGGAAAATCATGCTTTATCCATGCTTTTTCCATTATCCCAAAAAATGCATGCCTTTACGATTTCTCCTATCTCCTCTGCATGGTTTGGAGAAACCATGCATAGTTCTTTAACCTCTCATTTCACCCTAAAAACATGTAGAAATTTTATAAAACACTTATATCTATGAACATTACATTATATAAACAAAAAAATAACAATTTTAGAGATACATATGTGAATCTGGATGTACAAAATTGTTTCTCTTGTTTGGTTATCTAGTTTTTTTTGGATTATTTTGTGTTATTTTTTTCTCTTATTAGAGATACTAGTTTTTAAATTAAATTATAAATCATGTTTCTATTCCCTACATTTCTTGAGAATATTCCATGGGTTTCTCCATGTATCATTATTTTTAGATTGGTTTTTTTATTTCCAATTGGTTGTGTAGGTTGGTCTGTACGAAGAGTTATTTGGTTAATTATTGTTGGCTATCCCTTTTTTGTGTTGTGGTAATAATTTTATTCTTTTGGTTGGTATAATAATCCGGTTTTCTTCATGGTTCTCTCATTCCGTCTTCTCTCTATTGCTAGTTAGGTGTGAATTGTGGAGTTAAGGTTCATGGTTTTGTTCGGCCAAATTTTTTTTTGGTTCTAATTTCATTCCTCATTTAGATGGGTGATATTATTGAGGAATAATTTGTTTTTTGGTTGGATAAATTATCACACCCCAAAAATGTTTTTTTCCAAATTCTATTATTTCCATGGGGTTGGATGATTCTATTGAGGATTGAGTTGAGTTTCTAAGGAAAATGATCGTGTTTCAGAGCTTTTGTTGGGTTTCCCAATGTTTACATTTTCACATTTTTGGTACAAACAATGTGATCCCTAGTACTGAAAAAGTGGTCTTCTATTGGATTTAGGGACATGACACACATCTTATCCACATTTAGTGAAAACCCTATGACAGGGATGAAAAATGGATTTTTCAAACCATAGAGTATAGTTACACAGTTAGTGAAAGGCTTTTCAAACTGTGCATACAAATAATGTTAGGGTCCCTTCCCTCAACTAGGAGGCGCATGGTTGGCCAAAAATTTAAATATCCAGGTGGAAAATCTTTCTGGACTAGGTTTTCATTAAAAAAATTAACAAAAAAATAAAATTAAATTAAATTGATAAAATTAAAATAATAAAGAAATGTTTAAATAAAACTAATAAAGATAAACATTAAGATTATTACTATTATTGTTATTACTATTATAATTATTAAGTTGTTTTTATTATATTATTTATTTTTGTTATTATTTTTATTATTAATAATCAGTTTTTTATCCCCCAAAGGGGTTCTTCATCCCTCACACCGCATGAGAAACCTCCCCTTTCCCAACTCTTTGCTGCTCAAGAATCCCCCACCTACATGACACATCCCATCACTCCTACCTCTATTCATTAATGATTATCCTCCATAGTTTAGAAGAATTATTCTATTTTACATTTTGTATCCCTTCATCTTTATTTTTTTCTTGGTTTTATTCTCTTCCATGGGGTGTGGGAGGTATCGTCGAACCCTAAATCAGTGGGTGTTTCACTTTTAGTGTATTCTATATGATTAATGTTCTTTGGGTCTCGTTAAGGTATACTCTAGCTACTATTGTCATCATTAGTGGGTTTTCCATGAGTTTTGGTTATGTTTTACTTGGTTCGAGTAGGTTGGATAAATTTTAATTTAATGTTTTTGTGATCTTTGAGTTTCTATTAATATTTATTAGTGCATTGGACCTCTCTACAGTGGGTTTTCATTATCATTATCAAAAAATACATACATGGGTATGAATATGAAGACTTATATTTGTTTAACTTGCCTTATAAAATATTTATTCACTCATTGAAGGATGAATATATATTATAGTGCTAGTTGTTCTTACACGTGTATAGGATAATGCATACATGTGCTAGTGTAAGTGGGCATATGCATGTATAATCCATTATGTGAGGTTTCCCTTATATATATCTAGCGATTTATATTATTACATAGGTCCTGGTGACCTTATATATATGTGATGATCCATATGTTTGAATGAAAAATTAGAGAAGACTCAATTTTTCATTATTTAAAGAATCACACCTTAATTTTGAGGTAATATCCCTTTGGAGTTATCTATAAAATTTAATGAATCAATGTTTTCATTTATTACATATATAGTTTTTATATTGATTAATGATATAAATTTTTTATTAAAATTGATTGGATTGAAATGTCTTAGGTTCAATTTGATATTATGTTGTCTGAAATTGTTTTTTGGAGGCCATCTGTATGATGAAAATTTGAGTTGGCCTTTCTAAACCTGTATTTTTATGGTTCTTTGTGTTTCTTAAAGGAATTTTTTAATTTTATGTTGTTTTTAAATTTGGTGTGTGTTCTTTAATGTATTTTTTAAATAGTTTCAAAATGGGAAATGGTGTGTTTTTACCTTATTAAAAATGTGGTTTTAGTCACTACTGGAAATTAGATCTTTCCCAACGCTTCTATACCAACGGTTTTCAAAAACCGTTGGTATAGGTCCCCTTTCCCAACGGTTTGGCCAAACCGTTGGGAAAGGCCGCCAAATTGGCCACTTTTCCCAATGGTTTGGCCAAACCGTTGGGAAAGGTAGACCTATCCCAACGGTTTGGCCAAACCGTTGGGAAAGGCCCCCAAATTGGCCACTTTTCCCAACGGTTTGGCCAAACCGTTGGAAAAGGCCCCCAAATATGCCTCTTTTCCCTACGGTTTGGACAAACCATTGGGAAAGGTCCCCAAATATGCCACTTTTCCCAACGGTTTGGCTAAACCGTTGCGAAATGTGGGCCAAAATTCAACATCCTTCACAGAATGAAAATCACAACCAAATACCTATACCAACGGTTGTTAAAACCATTGGTATAGGTACTTTCATTTTTTATCGGACCTTCGTACCGATAACATTATATAAATCAAAATTTAAAATATTTATGAGAATACATATATATATTTATGTAATTATGATCACAAAATTCATGTTACTTTAGTGGTTGAGTCGTTCAATTATAAATGAGGGGTCCTGGGATCAAATCCTAGCGGATGTTTTATTTTTTGAATTTATATACCAATGGTTCCATTACCGTTGGTATAGATTTCATATTACCTATACCAATGGTTTCCAAAACCGTTTGTATAGGTCTATACCAACAGTTTTTGGAAAACCGTTGGTATAGACCTATCCCAACGGCTTACTTGGCTACGGTTCTCCAAACCGTTGGTATAGGCTATACCAACGGTTTGGAGGCCTATACCAACGGTTCCAAACCGTTGGTAAAGTTTAGTTTTCCAGTAGTGAGTTGTCTCGAATTGGGTGGTTTCATAATGGATTCTTGATATCCGATTGTAACTTTTCTGATATTTTTTATCATGGAAAATACTCCAAGGGTAACTATCATACGTTATTTATATCAAATGTTGTTGATGATATATAATGATAGACTCCCATATACTTTTATTTTTAAAAGTAAATATATTGTTACTCAGGGATAATCAAGGTTTACTTGTTGTGTATGTTTATTGCATTATACGTATGTTCATGTGATTGGATCCCTGTTTACCGTGGGTTAGATCAATCCAAAATTAGTCAGGATAGGTAAACTATCATATCTATTAGACTTCCCATGATCAGTTTATTCAATATTTTAGTATTATTATATGGTTAGTGTTACATAGTAGCTGATTGTTTTCTATGTGATAGTTCCCCTCAGTCAGATTATGTATAGTGTAATAAATCATGGGGGAAATAAGTGTTCTTATCATGTGAGGAATACTTTACGGATGAGTCTTGATTTATGTTATGTTCTATATTATTTATCTTATCTCCTATGATCTCATGTGTCATTTGGAATGTATTATTATGTGGACGATGATTAAGAAACTTCATTGGCTGGTTACATGTACATGGTATATTTACATTTTCCTTATTATTTGATTATTATTTTTTCTCTATTATATGGTGTGCTTCCTGAACAAAATATTTTTTAAGTTTTCAAAGTATTCCAAAAATATGTTTTGAAATTTTTTTCTCTACAATGCATCTTTTTAAATGTCAAAAACATATTCTTTATCAAAAATTATAACATATTATTCTAGGAAAAAAATATTGGTTTCAATGGAAATAAATAAATAGAACATATTTGGTTTTAAATAGAATCTATGTTTGTGTGTTAAAATACATGTTTAATATATCTTATTTCAATCATAAAATTGGTGTTAGTTTTATTTTAAGGTAATTCATTGGGAATAGACTGTTTGGGCATGCCTAATGAGTGTTAATAATCATGACAAATATTTTATTTCTATTTTCTTATTGGATACTACTTCCCACTCTGTTTCAGTCACTGTTAGAGGATAATTGTTTAATTTTATATGATGACCCACATGGTCATATAGAGGATAGTGCTGTTTAATTTTATTTACACTAATATTTTTTATTATTTTAATTCCTAGTTTATATTTCATTATATATTATATGTTAATTGGAAAAATAACTCCCAATTACATTATTTTTCTTCCATGTAGAAGCTGTTCTCCTTTGGGGATCTAGAATTTCATTCGGTTTGTAATGTGGGCCAGATCATTTAATCGGATTAGGGTTGGCCCAAGTAGGTTCATGTCAAATTATGGAATTTTATATTAATATTTTAAAAAAAATAATGATGTATATTTCCAATGATTTATAAATGGTTATGTTTTTTTATTATAGAAAATAGAAAAGTATGTTTCTATTAAATTTAGTTTGAATTAATGGATTTTACCACTACCATAGAATTCTCAATATATTTATATTGTATTATATTTTTTCAATTGTTAAACAAAGACAAATCATTAATAAATGATTATTTAAAATTTTTTCATTCATTTTTTATTTCTCTACATAAGAAATATTTATTAAAAACCTATAATTCTCATTAATTTATGGTTATATTAAATCTCATAGTAATTTAAGGGATATTGACTTAATGTTGAATTATACAATTTCTTATGATGATATTAAATAGATATTATTTTTCTGTTAAATATTCAAATCATTTTTATCATTGATGTGATATAAAATGAAATCATATATCATTTCTATATATTGTACATTAATATGAAATTCATTTCATGTACAAGGGAAATCTTAATTTACTTTATCGAATACTCGATAAAGTTATTTATTATTATAAAATGTTTTTTATCAATTGAATTTATTATTCACTATATGATGATTGCATTAGAAATGCAGTGATGGGTGTTTCATGTTTATAGATCCCCCTTATTGCATTTATAATTACTATGAAATAAAATTACTCTAAACATCATAAATTGATTTTATATATAATCAAGTATTAATCTATCCATGTACAAGGTCATGATTGTAATGAAATCAGGATGTCTGAGATCATCACATCCAGTAGTATGGATTTCCTTCATTGAATGTTATTTTATTATTATTCCAGATATTTGTAAAAAAACCATGTATTAACACCATCATATGATATTGATTAAATTTTATATGTCTTCAGTTATTTACGCTGACATATTTATTTTTCAATATCTACTTATTGTAAATTCTGTGGTACATTACCCTTAATGATTACATGAGTTCACTCGTTAATTTTTTGCCATTTTCTGGGTTATGGGGAATAATATTTTGAATAATATATAGTATATGATAATATTTTATATGATATGTCTTTTACATATCCAATGGAATATTTGAATCATATAAGTATATGCTTCTTCCAGAATATGATATTGATCGATCCTTAATTATGTGATCCGTTCTATCATAGGCCGATGTTATAAAATAGAAACATGATATTTTTAATGAAGTTGGATTTTTTATAGAAAATATACTGATGTTATTATATTATAAATAATATTATTATTTTAATAATATTGAAAATTATATAAAATAAAAATTATAGGATAATAAGATTCCCTCTTCTTTGATGAACCTCACTTGGATATATTCTTTAGGACTATAGGGATGGTCTTTTGAAGAGACAATAGCCTCTAGAAAATGTATATGTATTTTTTATGATACATTTTTAAGTTTTTATTAATCTAAGTGGTTGATTTTTATGTGGACAATTGAGTATTGGTGGATCCATTTTATATTTAAAGAAATGATGAACATTGAATTACAAAAAAATATTTAAATATAATACAATTTTTTATTTGAATTTAGAAAGAACTATATAATATTTCAATATATGAAATTGTATGGATGAAATCTTCTAATTCAATAAAATTTGGAAATATTTATGGGGTATTTTAATCATTATCTTTTGGTTTAACTCCTTCGTTAATAAATTTAAACCTTAAATATTGTAATAAATTTTTATTTACAAAATCTAACAAAGTTTATAATTATTTAATAATTACAAATAAATGGACAAGAAATTAAATTATTTACCACATCCTACCCTGATGTTTCAACATAAATATTTTTTTGTTACAATTAATGCATTAAATAAAATATTTTTTAACATAAATTTCGATTAATTTCAAATCTGGAACTATTTGAATGTTTTGACATTGAAGACCACAAGACATATATATAATTTAAATCGAAACCCCATAAAATTGTTTTATATGATATTAGTAGATGTGAAATTTCTTTTAAAACATTATTCTTTAATAAATATGCCTTTTTCTGTTGTGAAAATCCTTTCAATTGATTTATTTATATTCTGGACAATTATTTTTTTAATGTTGTGTATGAATTTTAAATGAATGTTCTATCAATAAAAAAATGACACAAATAAATATCAATTAATTTTGTTAAAAAATAGTCACATTATAATTATTAATATAATATTCTCCTCCCAATAAAAAAGATAAAAGAGAAATTAAAAGACCGAGAGTGGCATCACATACCTTTCCTTTACTTAAAATTATATAATGGATATTATCATTGTAAAATGGATCTAAAATGAAATATTTTGTTATATATAAGAGTTTTTTCTCATTTTACTCATCTAATTTGATAAATTATTCTATAAGTATGATTTTAAAAGCCATTTTAGTTTATTTTTGTGCTTAATTACATGATTTACCCTTACAATGGTCAATTTTTTTTTGCAAAAATATACATTATAATGAAAAAAATAATGTTGACCTATTAAAATTTTGGAAAATAGGGATTCAATATATTTAATAATTTTTTCAGGATTTTGTTTTTATAAATGGACGAAATAAATTTCAATACAAATGAAAAATATTAAATGAAATTCATGTTTTCTGAAAATTGTGTTTTTGGCCAAAAAATGAACTTAAATGAAAAGTATATGTTAAGATGATATGAATGTAATTTATTAGATTATTTATAATTAAAGGGACTTATGTTAATTTAATATAATATTTAAATCAATATGAAGATTTTAATTTTGAAAAAATTAAACTTCTAAAAAAATCAGTAATATTAACTATTAACTAGAAAACAATATTTTTCCAAAAACATATAATATCATTCCAAAATAATTTCATAAATAAAATTTAAAATTTTATACTATTTGTTAAAAAAATTAATTTAAAATTGGAATAAATTAATTTTAATATGAACTCCCAAATAACCATGATATTTATTTTTGAAGGAAACACAATTTTTAAGAAAAAAACAAATTTACTAAAACCGAATGAATATTTCATTAATATTTATCAATAAATTTATATTAATGTGAATATTTATATATATATATATATTTCATTAATATATTTCTTTTTTTATGTCCTTCGATTAAATAGTTATGATTTTACTCTCATAACTAAATAACAATATATAATGTTTCATTTATGTTCGGTTTTGTGTGTTATATATTCTATAAAAATAAAGTTCCTTTAAAATTTCAGGGTGTTGCATTCTCCTCGTTTAATTAATTTCATCACCCAATTTTTTTTTAATCAAGATTTTATCATTTCAAAATACCACTATTGAAAATCTATGTCATAAAAAAGATGAATGAAAATTCATTTTGAAAAAAGAAAAATTAAAATATAATGGTTACCGGAAATAACTAATTATTTGATACCAATTTAAAAATAACATATATGGGATGTGAAAATATGGGAATGGATGATAAAATTAATTTCCAAATAACAATGGAAAGTTAGAAATAAAATTAATCGCTAAAAAATAATCTAAATGACAAATATATTGACAGAAAACCGTAACCTTATTAGATAATAAAAATACCATCAATTATTTGGAAATATAATAAATATGTATGATTATTAATTTGAATATATAATTCCAAGTGTTTAGGAATTCATTTACCATCTAGACTAAGAACATGAGTAAATATGCATACTTTATTTTTATTCAATGCATAATCACAATTTTATCCTTTGGTTTAATATTTCAATCAATTTCCACATTCAATAACTATTTTACTACTAATGATTAGTATAGGTACTTAATGGATGAATCAAAATAATCATCAAATGATTGACTATAATCTTAGAAAAAGTTTGACTGTATTTTGTTCTGATATTTACCAATAGCAAAATCATTTTCCCATGTCATGGTAATACACAAAAACAATACCCCTATATATTATGAAATATAAAACTATCTCTAAATTCAAAATAAAACTAATTGTTAAAATTTTATCATTATATAAAAATAAAAAAATGTATCCTAATTAGTACATATAACCTTTGAATTAACAAATATTTTTACTCAAACAGTTATATCATAAATTTTTTTGTACATATATAAAAATTTAATTAGATTATTTGGAAATAATTAACCACATTAAACGAAGGGTTAAATATATACCAACCAAATAAAATGTCTCCCAAAATATCATTATTGACATTTGATTATAATTACATGATCCCTAAAATTGGGGCCTATAATTTTGATAATTTTATAAAAAATAAAAATATAATACCATGATGATATTCATTACGTTTTTGTTAACCATACATAAAAACATCATAATATATGATGTTTTATAAACCCCTCTATGATATTAATTATAATAGATTTCAATCCATACTTCCATATCCAGTGCTACAAACATAATCATTGAATATAAATTTTCGATACCAATAATCATATTCGAATTTATAGCATATAAAATATGAAACATTAAATGGAAAACCTTGAATCACTTATATTCATACATAACATTTTGGTTTAGAGTTTTATATAATTTGGAAAAATTATTACATACCATTTTAATGTTATTATGTAAGAATTGTTTTTTGTATACCTATATTTTATGACTCCAAATTATGTCCTCATAATATCCGATAAAATTATCCACACATGAAACCAATATAGAAATAATTATTTTAAAAAAAAAATTCAATGGTTGGAAAAATTGAAAATATAGTAAGGGTGAACTCAAACTCCTAGTACACGTAATCATAAGAAAAAAAATGAATTACATCTATGAGAATATGTTGATCATATGTGTTTGATAACATAATCAAAGTGTGTGATCTTATTATAGGAAAATTTATACTCATCAGAACATGGATCATTAATCTTGTGAAATTACATAATTATTTGATAAATTATATGTCAATTAAAGTCAATAATTATGAGCCATGTGAAGTCAATATTTATTATTGGAACCATTGAAGAGTCCTAGAAGGCTTAGAAAAAATGAGTTGGTAAATTGTAAAAATTTTTATTCACCCATGTTTAATATTGTTATAAATAAATACATCATATTTAAATATATATGTGGAAACTTCATGATTAACACCATTATTTTTCTATTAAAAAATGAATATTACCCAATTCATTGAAGAATCGTATTGGGATCACACTTCGTATAAGATAGATCAAGTTCAGTAGTCATATATGTTATAATGGAATCAACCATAATCATGATATTTATTTGGATCAATAATCAAAATCAATAATTTTAATGTAGCACTCATAAATAAAACATTTATAATCCTCTACTTTTGAACATATCTCTATTGAAAATAACCATCATTCCCTTATATAATGGATATCTACTCAAAAGAAATGGGTTTCCAAATAATTTCATTTAAACTATTATAATAATCATTCCATAGGTTAGATATGGGTGGAATCATAATATTATAATCCCAAAGATGTTTAATAATAATTAAATGTTGTTCAAATTAGGGAATATATCATTAAAATAATATATAAAACATTTAATTTCACAATGATGGGAAAACCATATATTCTTACAATATCCTATAAAACTTTCCTAAATATATGAAAAATATTTTCATTGAAAGTAAATATTTTTGATTATATTGTATTCATTAATGTAAATAATTATTATGATGAAATTAAAATGTGTTCATGTCATAAATGGTAAAAATAACCACACTCTTCCAAAATATTGTAAAGAGTATCTGAAGCGACCCATGTACTGGTAATGTGGTCACAATGGAACAACCTCAAAATGCCAACTCTGATAAAGTTCATACACATGTTTCTGAACCTGCTTCTGTAATCGGTGTTGACTCTGATTCAAGAATTTCAGAACAACCTTCTTTGGTTGACCTAGTCCAGGTTTCTTCTCTTCCTGGTCCCTCTCTAACTGAAGCTGTAGATAAAACATCTTTTGATTATCCAAATTCTCTATATGGTGATAATCATGCCCCGGTTAAAAGAGCAGACCAGTCTCTTACTTTGACTATTCTGGACAAGAATATAGTCCAGAACGGTGCTACATTGGTGACTGCTCCTGTTTTGAATATCATCACAAAAATCTGCTCTGATGCTCCTGACTCTCACCATGGGGAGGCTGGAAGGACTGCTAATAATATTATGGGTTCTTAGCTGGAGTCACCTGTCATGGATGGACCCCTAGAAATATTGGAGAAAAATCCTGATGTGAAGGTGAGTAAGGAATTAAGAGCTCCTATTTTGCAATAAACTGTTTGTATGTAGGAAACTTCTGGAAAAGAAGATCAGAAGAAGAAGGGCAGTGATGATGAATGGCACCATGCTAGAACTCGAAGCCAAATGAAAAGAGAACGGAAAGAACAAATGAAGAGGAAGGAAGAGGCTCAAGAGGACAGCTCTGATGAAGATGTATAATCTCTTCTACAACAAGCCAATGAGATACAGGAATCTTATAGTAGAGGAAGAGGAAGAAGACGTATTAGCGCCATGATTTGGAATGAGATGAGGGATAAAGAACGTATTATAGGGGACAAGATGAGGAAAAAGATTGGCCTCCATGATAAAGGGAGCTATGTTTTTCTTTTCTGTTTTCATTCCCTATTTTGTACTTCTTTTGAATTTATTTTTCTCAATAATAATACAGGGCTTTTCCTTAAAAAAAACATAACGAAAATGGTGATTGAGTTTATTCATTAGTCATTAAACACAAAAACTAAATGTTTTAATAGAAATACCCCATAGGAACATTAAAAACATATTTTATCAAATGGACATAAGAAAGAATATTAAATATAATGAGAATAAAATTAAAAATGAAATTATATGTCAAGAGTTATTGTATACCACATAAAAATGCATATAGGTTCATTAATCAATGACATGTCTCAAAAAAGGATGCTTGAGATGAGAAAATATTGCAAAATGGGTAATAAATTAATCTAAAATACCATAAATGAAGGAAAAACCATGATTTCATAAAACCCAAAATTACTAGGAAATAATATAAAAAAATAATCGATGAGTAACAACATACATTAGATAAAATAAAATAAGGATCATACCATGAATTATGTTTCAATGATTTGTGATTGAGAAAATGAAAACTTGTGAATCTTTTATAAATAATCATATAATATCTCATGAAGTGTAGAATATAATAGTATCATTAAATATCACGATTAAAGAATAAATTATGGTTTAATATATATCAAAATAGAGTATACATCATATAAAATTATGTAGGGGAGTATTATAAGACATGTCTTAATGAAAAAATATTGAGAAGAATACTTTGTGTGAAGATTGTATAATGAAGCTTAAATTATAATATGAAGAAAATACTTGTAATGAAATTAGAAAAATAAATTTTTTTAAATAAAAAATAATAATCATATTAAGTTATCTTTATAATATTGGAATTAAATTATTAGTGAATTTAATGTATAACCAAAAGAATTGAGATTCAATAAAGAAACCGCATAACACATTCCTGAACATGTTTTTATGTTTCTAAAATAATGTATAATGAAAAGATATTAGCTATAAATATTTTATAGAAACATTTATAGATTTTTCATGTTTTAAACTATACATTTATTTCATTTCATGCAATTAAATATTTTTTGTCATTATAATTTATTTCTATGTCTTGTGTTTTGAGGATGTTATGTTAATAATTCAATATTGAAATTGATGGGTTGACCATCATCAATGTTTTAATTTTTTCATCATATACAAAATTATAATCATGAAATAATTATTATATTTATACGTCCAACAATATTTTATAATTACCAATGGGAGGAATATTTGAGAAATGAATCATATAATTTCATATAGGTGGTATTCCCTAAGAGAAAATGAATGACATTTTCATTTTTAAGGGGATACAGGATATGAAGAAAAGTAATATCTTATATTTTTAGGATAATAATTTTTTTTATGATAATAAATAATTTTTCCTAAATATATCATAAATGATATCATTCTGAGGCGGTGATGAATAATAAAACTCATTTTTATATGGTGATGATGGACCACACGTATATAAGAATTATTTTTTCCCATTGGTTGGAAAAGGATATAAAAAGGGTTTTACCAGAGTTTTAAAATCAATTGTGTATATTGTATATAATTATCTTATTACATGTTCATAGATTAATAATATTTTATGGAGCAATATAAGAAGTAAATTGAAATAATATGGTTAAAAAATAAATTTATTATTGAATAAACTATTTTATATATATCTATAAGGTATCTAATAATAGACATTTCAATATACACAATATATATAAATAGTATATTTATGTCTCTAATAGGTTTAAATAGGGTTATGTCGATATATGTGGCTTAAGGTGGTGTGAATAATAGATGACATATTTTTTCATATTATAATAAATAAAGGGATAGACTATGGATTACATAAATGATAAAAATAGTTTCTTTTATTTTTGATGTGTCGTAATGTAGAAAAAATAAAATATTATAATTTTTAATGTTGAAATACATTACCCAATAAAATTGAATTGGTTTTTTTGACATTGTAAATTATAACTTTTGGTTTAACCCCTTTGTTATCTAAATTTAACTATTACTATTGTGGAAAATATTTCAAATTTGGAAGGTTATGAAATCCCATATAAGATTAAAAATTGATAATTTTATATATAATTGATGAAATCATAGAATTTATAAAATCCACATCATCAACATTCAATATTTTTATTGTTTTTATATAATTTAACAATTTATTATTTAGCATAAAATACCATTAATGTCATTTTAAAAAATAAACGCATATTTTGAGATTTAAGACATAAAGATAAGAAAGTTATTAGAATATAAAATTTTTATTAAAAATTATACATTATCTTTGACAATATAATTCACGTGACATAATATGTAATAAAAAATATATTTATTTTTACTTTTTAAAAAAATTACTTTGATTTCTCTATTTTTTGAACCAAAATGATTCCAACATTGTTTAAAAATTTAATATAACTATAAAATTATTAAAATTAAACATAAATTAAAATCATAATGACTAAAAATAATATAAAAAATAATGTAGTTTTATTTTTTTCATAATTTATTCTTATCACTATGAAATCACATAAGATAAATTAAAATCAAGAGAGTAAATTTTGGGATTTTTTATTACTTAAAATAATATCATGTTTTTTATCAATGAAAATTGGGAAAATTTCTTATTTTGGAATATATTTTGTGTTATGGTAAAATGAACTAATCAAATTGAGATAATCCATCTGTTATAAATAATTTTAAAAAATTATAACATTTTTTATCCATTCTTAACAGATTTATGATTACTGAGATTAAAAATATTACCCTGATTAATATTTACTATTTTAGAAAATAAAGCTAAAAAATTTATTGATTATAATCCTCTTTATTAAAAATAGGGAATACATTATTAATTTTGAAATTTAAATAACCATACAAAATCTATTTTAATACAAATACATAAAACACAATGAAAATCAGTCTTCATAAAAATGTGTCATAAGGCCAAAACTCATCTTACATAAAAATAAAAATACAAATTTGATACATATATAATTAATTATTTTATTTATAAATAATTAATTAAATTTTAAATTGAATATAAAACTCATAAAATTAATTGTAATTTTAAAAAATGTAAATGTAATATTTATAAAATTTTTCCTATTCATAAAATCTTTATTATTTTTACAAAAACTGCAAAATTTCATTCAATAAGAATTTTGATATGACTATATAAAAATTATATGTTTTTTGTCAAATAATATGTGTATATATATTTATATTTGTAATATATTTTTTATAATATTATTTTATAATGTTTAATAAAAACAATGCTTGTTTCTTAAGAATAAAATGAATTCAATAAATATTATTTCCTTATTTAATAGAAATTAATCAATAAATATAATTTCAGTTTGTCTATTACAGAAACACACACGCACACACACACACACACATATATATATATATATTAAAATATTGGTTTTCTTATTCATATCCTCTAAATCAATAATTTATTATTACAATCGTATTCATGTAGTAATATATTTGGTTCAATTAACCTTACAGTTTTCAATCATATATACCTTTGAGAAGAGTGTTATTTTTAAATAAATTAGTGTTGACGTGATTATAACTAAAAAAAGTCAATAATAAACCTTGTGTTGGCTGGTTATAGATAAATTATTAAAATATGTCAACAAAAATTAATATGTAAATGGACTTCAAAGAAACAAGACCTTACATTCATGGTATTGTGTGATTGTTTATGACATGTAATGTCTAGATTATGGAAATTATATAAAATTAACATAATATTATTTCCAGTATACATAAAAACCTTATCCATTCAAAATTACATTTATAAGGTAAGTGAATTTTCAATCCAATAATCTTTTGACATGGATATCTCATTACATAATCCCACCCTCAGGATTTATATTAAGTGGCCGAAACCATAAAAATAACAGAATATTATATTAATAATATAATTCACATTATGAAGCTTTTTTAGGTTTGGATTTTTAGAGAATTAATCAATAACAATTACATTACATCTCAAAAATTACAATGTATAAAATTCAAGTCAGTATCAATTTTGTTCATAAAATAAAAATTCATAAAATAAAACAATAATTATTTTCTTGATATATATATAATTGAGTTCATCCTTTCTCTTACCATGCCTTATACCTTGTGAAAAAATAATTTAAGAATAACACATAGAATTGATAAATCATAAAGGTATCTTGTGGCATCCATATGTAAATTTTTTTTAGCTTTCGCAGCTACGTAGGGAGTTACATTTATAATACCCATCATAGTATATTCTCTATATCTCTTAGAATAAATTGTAATGATTAACTATGTCACATTACCTAATACATTGGAGATATATCTCGGGCTCACCCACCCTAGGTTTATCATAGAACCAGACATATGTGTATATAATTCCCAATAACAGTAACATATCCATAAAACAAAAAAATCATAAAAAATATAACATTTCCAAATTTCAATCACAATATATCATTTCAATATATTGAGAAAATCAATGATTTTTCAAACCATTTTAATACCCAATTAAAACTTTAAATGAAGAGATTTTTGAATCAAAGTGTCCCATACCACTTTAAAAATCATTAAGGATATTTTAATTTCAAAACATTCATGTCAATATAAATAAATCCTTAAATCAATTTTTAAAACATGGAAATTAATGTTAAAGGTTTAAAAGAATAGATCATTAACAGAATATAAAAAAATTCCCAGTTAATGAGTACATAACTTAATTAGAGATGGTTGAATACAAATAATTGTGGAATAAAATTAATCAAAACATTATAATACCATGAAAATAAAGGGACCATTTATATAATATCCTAATGGAAAGTATAAAAACCAAATAAACGTGAATTGGTGCATAACAACATTGAAGACTCAATGGAATGAAAATTGAGTTGAAATCCTTTATAAAAATTATATACATAGATTAAGGGTAATTAAATTACATAATAATGTGTGAAAATATAAATATAGTATATATTATTGGATATTTAGTGTAAATAAATCAAACTAAATCCACACATGTTCTTTTTTAAAAAAATCCAATGACTTGGATGTTTAACTCAATGAATGGAAATTGAGTTATGATTACCTTTATCAAGTTCAAGTCAATGACATGAGAATTTATCAATGGAGTGATTATGTGTATCAAAATTATATCCACAAAATGTGTGTGTAAATTAAAACATAAATAAATAAATGGTGATTCCACACATAATCAAAGACTCTCATAATTATGAATTAGAAGATTAACCAAAGGAATGAAAATTGGGATATAAGGTTCCTTTACCCATTTGATAACTTACGAAACGTACACCACATGAAATAAGGATCATACAATTAAGATGTATATACCTCAAAATTAAGGTATATTACACTAAAAATACAATCATGGGACGTACATACACCCCATAAACGTCAATATTGGAAAATATAGCATGAATCTCATGAGAATAAAAAGTGAGACGAAACCCCCTTACTGCATATCCGAATTGACTTGAATGTTCCACATTATTAAAAAATAATAAAATTAAGTTAATTTCTTCTAACATAAAAACATTTTTATAGTTTATTATTCTTTTTATATCACTTATTATTTTTCTATAAAAATTATTAAATTATTTGATTTCATATCGAACATTTTGTCGGTGCTCAGAACTTTAGCCATGAATGAACTTGTTATAATTTAAAATTGTCTATGTGGTCAAAATACTATTATATATGGAATTATATTCATTATTTATATATCATATATATTTTATATATAATGTTTTACTGAAATTATAATATTCCATATCTTTTGGAGTTATGAAATGAAACACACCGGTCATTGAGACAGTAACATGTACGTAGTCAAGAATGCTACATTCATTTTCTATTTTTTATTTAATGTAATGAAAAAATAATAATAAATAGGTATATAATAATTCTATTATAATATCAATTTTATGTAATTTAATTAAATCTATCCTTTATACATTTCATGTATGGCATAAACGATTCATATCACTTTGAGTGGGATGTAGTCTGCACATCCTCAAATGAAATTATCGTATTTACCTGTTATAGGAAACTTAATGGTATGATATAAATGAAAAAAATAAGTATAGAGACTATATAAATTTAATATATATAATAATTAATAAAGTTCTATATTAATTTCCACCATTATAGGTGTTAGGAGAAGATTAAATAATCATCATTTCATGAGGTAGTAGTTCACCATCCATAGAAAAAATATGTTCTTTACCCATTCGATGGAGTTTTTTGTTTTTGTAGTTTGAATCCTTATCATATCAATAACATAGTATAAATATGATAAAATTATTGTTTTAAAATAATGGAATAAAAATATTTTATGGTGTTGAGGAAGTAAAATAAAATATAAAAACTTAAGAGAAGACATTACCTTTAAATCATGTAACACTCTTTGGTATGCACCAAATTAATTACTTGAAGTGCCTTCTATGTAAGTTACGAAATCTAGGTGAAAGATATGGATCATTATATTTTATTTGGATAGAGGTTGAATGATCCATGGGGATTTCGAGGTGTGATTAATGGGGTAGAGTTGAGTTTTTTTTATTATGTGGAGGAGGGGCTCTTAATGAAAGATTGAAAATTTTATCTTATTATATATTGATTTAAGGTTTCTAAAGGTCTCAAACTTATTAAGATATACAATAATATGAATCTTGTTCAAAATGAAATCATCCCATAATAATTGGAAATTTTTTGTATATTTTTTTAATCTTAATAATCTTTTTTATTTAAATCATTCATTAATGAGGTAAACACTGCATCATTATTATGTCATAATTAATTTTAGGTATTTGATGTCTAAAAATTATAAACAAAATAAAATTATGTAGGAAATAATTTAATATTTCAAATGAGTATTTATTGTCAAAGAGATAAATTATATAACCCAATATAATAAATGATTTACTAAAAGATATATGTTTATGTCATTTTTTTCGTTACTTTAAATTAATTAATATAAAGTGTCACTATCACTCATATGTGGAACCATGGGGTCCCAAATTGGACCCAAGAATTTATATGGTCATAAATGTATCATCCAATAGGATTAGGACACATTTTTGGGTAATTTAATTTCATTATAACACTATTTTTACCATAAATTACCATATTTTCCTTTAACCATGGTAAATAAAATTTAAAAGTTAGTATTCACCAAAAATTATTTTCATATTATTGAACCACATTTTACATATTATAAATAACCATGTATGTTTGATTTTAAAAATTTGATTCACAGAAGAGTTAAAATTTCATTTAAAGGAAAATTTCGGTATTTTAACTACTAATCAGTGTTTTCACTAGTCATCAAAAATTGACTTTTCTGAGATAAATACCGAAAAATATGCCTCATATATATTTGATATTTTGTGTTCAAAAATGATGTCTATTTTAAAAAATTTAAAACATAGAATTTACATTAATTAATTTACAATTAATTCTCGTGTCAAAACTAAAATAGTGTTTTTTAAGAAAATTATAACTATTAATAGATTGGTACTTGTTTATATTCAATTTCATCGTGAAATTACTTGTAATGGAAAACATTGGATAAAATGTAAAAAATATAATATAATTACATTTCAAAAAAAATTATAAGATAATTTATCCATATAAATAATTGATATTAGAAGGCAATTTTAAATTATAATAATGTATTTTTCACTATTCATTAAAAAATTAATTTTATCAGAAAAATACCAAAAATTTACCCAAATTAAATTTTGATGTCCTGATTGTAAAGAAATATTTTATTTTGTCAAATAAAACCTATAAAAGTTATAAAAACTAAATTTAAGGAGTCTTCTCCATAAAAAATGGTTAACCAACCTTTTAATGAATATTAGAGTAATTATGCTTAAAATTAGATTCCTTCACATTTTAAGCCTCTATCATTTATTGTATAAATGTAAAAACTTTTAAGACACATGTTTTACAAGAATATAGTAAGTTCTGTTCAAACCCACCATTACAACAGCTGTGCATTAACTACCATTTCAAAAAATATTATATTATTATTTTTCTCTATGACCCAATGTTGTGTACACCGTAATATTTTAAAGAAACACATTGTTTCATATCGGGAAATTCATAAAACATAACATACCCTTAAAAGTAAAATGAATATTTAAATAAAAAATATCAATAAATATGAAAATTTATTGTTCTATATTTATTTAAGATGTTATATCCTTCTCTCCATTAGAAATTTCATCCTCGCAACCTTAAAATTGTTCTAAGAAACTTTAGTAAAAGTCCCGCATAGAAAAAAGAGTCACTAAAACAATCACATTAAAGGAAGGAAAGAAAAATACAAAGGTCCTATGAGATAAACAATACTAGGTTTCCATAAAAACATGGATACAGAGGAAAACCTATTTGTCATAATCATATAGAGAGTGATAAAGATCATGATTAGGAGAAAGTTTACCTCCAAAAAATCACAAACATGTGATAGGTAAAATGGTCTTTGGTTTCTTAGTAGGAAAATTAAACAGACAAAATTTTATTGTATTAAGATCCTTTCCATAAAATGGGAGAATTTTTTAGGGGATTGATTAAAGATATTAAGAAATATACTTACTTTTCAGGTAGAGTTTCATCCCTTAAAAAGTGTCTACCAAAAACTCATCTTTTATCCAAATGCTGAATATTCAAGAAGAATTGTTCACATCTAAAATGCTAGAATCAAGTTCTAGAGAGTCACATAACCCAAAAAGTTTGAACTATATAAATTTCATGCCTTTATACATTAACCAAAACCAAAATGGTTTGTACAAGATAAGATAATCCCAAAAAGGACAATCCATTAATAAATGAAATATTATTCCTAATCTCAAAAATTTGATAAACAATACTCTATGATCAATAAATACCTTTCAATAAGTAAAGTCCATAAAATACATCAAAATAAAACAATATAAGATTGAATCCCAAAAATCTAAAGGATATAATCAGATATCCTTCTATAGTAAATATTAAGAATTATCTCTAAAAAAAATCAACTACTCTTAATGTCTCATACTGAAGTGTAATTAACCTAATCACATATTCTCTATGAAAGGTTGATCATTTATATAAACTAAATAGACATAAAATATATATTCTTACTACTAAAATTCAACAATGATTTCACAAATTAAATCTCATAGTATTCTATTTTCCATAGGCATATAGTGTTTCATCAAAAGAGAGAACGTTTTGAAAAATATCATTTTCCACATAATCACCAGATAATATTCTTATTCTAAGGATATCCATTTGATAAACACATTAGTTCCCAAAATAAACATATTATTGATCAATAAAATCAATTAACTAATGGAATAAATCATACTAATTAAGGGAAATCACGTAGGCTAGTGGTTGGTGATGCTCCCTTTTCACCTTTCAGTTGAAGTTTCAATTCCGATGGCCTTTCCAGACATGATGAGTTGTCACCCATCAAATTTTTTTGTCCTTTTTAAAAATCTCAAAATTAACCCTAACATAATTTATGCTCAATTTTTTTCCTATAACCATCATTTTCATCCATATTCAATAAGAACTCATTATCTTAATGAAGACTTATATATATTGTGTTTTTTTATTTCACCACCATATGATAAAATAAAACAATTCCCAAGAGAAATAACATCTTACTGTGATCATTATGTCCACATGGATTCATTGTCATCTAGTTCACAAATGTATTGGGTCCATACATTGAAATAATGATTTAGATATCCTTCAAAATCAGTTTCTTACTTCATCTAAATACCCCTTGTACAACATGGATCATATAGGTGTTCAAAGAAAATAGTTTTTGTAAAAAATAATGCATAATATATAATTTCAAAACATCAGATAAAACTTGTTTTTTTATAAAATAATCAGACTGAGTAAGATATGATAGTTTAAAATAATGGTCTATCTAAAATACCATAAGTATGTGTTGAAATACTATAATTTAAATAAAAATATAAATAGATTGTGTGAGGGTCTCTTTCTTCATCACCTTTTTCAAAATCATAATATGCTTCAAAATCATGTGATAAGGTATAATATTTTATAATGCCTTGATAATATTTACCTTTCACTAAAATATGATAATTTTTAGGAAATAATATTTGATTAAATACAACCCAAGATCCATGATGATATTGAGGTATAGTGGATGGGTTTGATATCTCAAAAAAATTCTTGCAAGTGAGTTGTATGTTAGAAAAAATTTCACAATTATGTCAACAATACATTGAAATATTTATTGAAATAATGTCCTCATGAAGAGATAAAAATGGTTTCTGAGATCCTCCACCTTCCACTTATTACTGACTTTCCTTGATCTAAAAATTTTATAAACTAATGATTTAACTTAAAGAGTAGACATAGAGACTAACCATGTGTCTAAAAAAACTCATAATACTAAAAGATTCCTAAACCAACATCTTATATCAACTATAAGGCCCCAGCCATAAACATTACATAATCATGAATAATATTAATAATTCACATTTCATATATTTTTAAGATTAGTGTTCTATAGAATTATTCCATAACTATTACATTAAATCTAAAATATAACAAAGTATACACTTCTACCCAGTATCCATTTTTTTATAAAATAAAAATTCCTAAAAGAAATAAATAATGATTTTCATGATATAAATCTTCTTGAGTAATTCCTTTCTCTTACCCAACCATATACACTGTGAAATAACATTTCAAAAACATGGGATGTGAAAAAAATGATCAGCAAGGGTTATATAATAATGAAAAAAATATTATTTCATCAATGCATACAAAACATTAGCACTTTAACATACCTCATTAAATCATATAATTTTGGAATAAAACATTGACATCATAAATTATAAATGTAACTTATGGTATCCATATCAAGAATACTTTGTAGATTTTACAACTATGTAGGGAGTTAAATTTGGAATACCCATTACATTATATTCTCTAAATCTATTAGGAGAAACTGTAATGTTTTACTCTATCACATTACCCAAGTAATTGAAGTGACATCTAAAGCTCACTTTCCTGGGGTTTATCACAAAACCACCCATATATGTAAACAATTTCCAATGACCATAACATATCAATAGAACATAGAAAAAGAATAAATAAAATATAACATTTCCGTATTGCAATCACAATATATCATGGCATGATATTGTAATAATTAATGATTTATAAATCCATTTAGAAAAACATTTAAAATAAATAATAAATTTATTTTTGAATCAAAGTGTCCCATACAATATTGACTCTTTTAAAATAAATTTAAATTTTAAAAAATTCATATCTATATAAAAAAATATTTAAAATTATTTTTAAAGCGATAAAATTATTGTTATTGTTTTATAAGAATATATATTTAAATCATTTAAAATGATATTTTTGTAAAATAGTTCCTAACCGAAAGAGAGACACTTGAAAAATAATAATTGAGGAATAAAATTATTCAAAACATTATAACATCATGAAAATAAAGGTATTGATGATATTATATGGCAAATTACAGTATTAAAACCATATAAAAGTGAACTACTGAAAAAAAATCAATGAAGTCTCAATGGAATGTAAATTGAGACGAAATATCATATAAAAACTATATATTTAGATTAAGTATAAATAAATTACATAATAATATGTGACAAATATAAATTATCATTATGATTAAATATTTTGTGTTAATAAATCATGGGAAATTAATAGAAGTTGTTTTTATATTATAACTAATGACAAGGATGTTAATCTCAATGAATTGAAATTGAGATAAGAATACCCTTATCAATATCATATCAATGAATGGAGAATTTATCAATGGGGTGAATATGTGTATCAAAATTATATACACATAAAGGGGAATGGAAATTTCCACCTAAGTAAATAAAAATTGATTCCACATATAATCATAGCATGACATAAATATGAATTTGGAGATTAACCCAAGGAATGGAAATTGGGGTAAAAAGTTCCCTTACCGATTTGGTAACATACGAAAAAACCCCCACATGAATGAAGGATCATAAAATGAATATGTAAATACCCTTATATAAATTTATATTACACAAAAAATACAATCGTGGGTAGTACGTACACCACCCTAAAGAAAATCGTTTCAAATATTGAATAATCTCATGTGAAAAAAAGTGAGATGAAAACCCTTTACCCCTTGTTTGACTTGACTTGTATATTCCGTGTTATTCCAGAATATCAAACAGAAGTTAATTTATACTTCATTATGAAAATTTTTATTGTTTATTATTACTTTTATATCACTAATTAACTATCAATAACAATTAGTTAATTATTTGAATTTATATCGGACATTTTATCGGTGTTCAGAACTTTAGAAAAATATGAACATATTATAATTACTAATTATCCATGTGGTAAAAAGTCCACTATATCAAAAATATTATTAACTATATCAATATCATATAAATCATATATATCTAGTGTATATGTATTTATAATATTTCATATCATTTGGAGTTATGAAATCAAACACAACGTTTATGGAGACAGTAAGTCGTACGTATGCATGAATGATACTTTCATTTATATTTTATATTTAAAGGAATTATAACATAATAAAAAATATGAATATTATAAATACAATATCATATCAATTTAATGTAATTTAGTCAACTCCAACATTTATACATTCCACGTAAGGAATAATGGATTCATGTCCCTTTGAGGGGGTGTTAGTCTGCACTTCCTCAAATGAAATTATCATATTTACCCATTATGGAAACCATAATAGAATGATACAAATTATCTATATATAAGTATAGAAACAAAATGAATATCATATATATCAGATGTAAATATAGTTCCATCATAATTTCCACCACAATAGGTGGTAGAGGAAGATAAACGATCATCGTTTCGTGAGGCAGTAGTTCACCGTCCACATAGACATTATGTTCATTACCCATTAGACAGAGGTGTGTGTAAGTGTTGTTTGAATAATTCACATATCAATAACCAAGTATATTGAGGGTTATGGTGTTGTCATAAAATAAGGAAATAAAAAGATTTTAATGGTTTGGAGCTGTAAAATTAAATAAAAGAACTTAAGTGAAGACATTAACTTTAAATCAGGTAACTCCTTTTTTTGAACCACAAAATTTCATGAAGGGCCTTCTAGGTAAGGTAAGTCTTCAAGATGGAAGATAGGGATCTTGAGATATTATTTGGGAAGATTTTGGATAAACCATTGGTCTTGAGAGGTGTGAGTAATGGGATAGATTTGAGATATTTTTGTAAGGGGATGAGGGGCTCTTTAGAAATGATTAGAAATATTATTTATTATATAATGATTTTTTGTTTCTAAAGTTTCATAACATAGTAAAGTTGAAGATAATATAACTATTTTTTGAAAAAAAACATCCAAAAAGAATTGGCCAGGTTTTGTATATTTTTGAAACATTAGAATCCTATTTATTTAAATCAATTATAAATGATGTAAATAATGCATCATTATTGTGTCCTAAATGATTTTTTATTTGATGGATAAAAACTATAAAAAACCCCCTGATTTTGTAAATATTTATTATATTTAAAATTAATAATTATAGTGAAATATATATATTATATAACCTCATGTAATAATTGATTTACTATAAGATATATGTTTATGTCATTTTTTTCATTACATAAAATTAATTAATATAAATTGTCATTATCACTCTTCTGTGGTTCCTTGGGGTCCCAAAAGCCACACTATTATTCACATGGTCATAAATTTTAAAAAAAATAGGATTATGACACATGTTAGCGTAATTTAATATTATTATAATGTTATTTGTACCTGGAATTATAATATTTAGCATTAACCGTGGTAGACAAAAGTCAAAAATTACAAATCAACAAAAAGTATTTTCATCATATTGAACCACATTTTTCTTACTAATAACAATAAAGTTTGTCTAATTTTCAAAATTCAAATCATAGAAGTATTAAAATTTCATTTATAGGAAAAATATGGGTTTTTAACTACAACATTGTGTCTTTACTTTTCATAAAAAATTTATGTTTTTCAGAAAAATACAACAAAATCATCCTTTTCTATAAATGATATCACAAATTCAAAAATGATTTTTATTTTACAAAATTTTAAAACATATATGTTGAATAATTAAATTTAAAATTAATTCCCGTTGTCAAAATGAAAATCATTTTTTAAGAAATAATAACTATCAAAATATTTACACTTTTTTTGCTATATTTCAAAGTGAAATTTCATCCAATGACCAAAATTGAATTATATGGTAAAAATATAATATAATTATACCTTAAAACCAATTAAAATAATAATATAACAATATAAATACATTATATTAAATGGTAGTTTTTAATTAGAAGACATTATTTTTTACTATTCATAAAAAAATGAATTTGCAATGAAAAACACCAAAAAATTTCCCAATGTAAATATTTATGTCCTGATTAAAAAAAATATTATGTAAAATATTTCATATAAAAGTGACGAAAAATAAATTCAAATAGGGTTCTCCTTCAAAAGATGTAAAATCAACTTTTTAAATAATATTAGAGTGTTAATGCTTAAAATTGGATTCATTCACATTTTAAGCCTCTAACATATATTAGATAAATGTAAAAACATTTAAGATACATCTTTAATATTAATATGGTTAGTTCTATTCATACATTTCAATAAAAACTCAAGGCGTTAACAACCATTTAAAATAATATTAAATTATTATTTCTCAGTATGTCCCATCATTGTGTGCAATGAAAGATTTTAATGAAACTCATTATTGCATATCAGGTATTCCATCGAACATAAAATTTCATTTGATGTAAAATTAATATTTAATTCTCAAATATTAATATATATGAAAATGTATTTTTCTTTATTTACTTAGGATGTTACATATATCACAACTAACAAGGCAGTGCCACATAAGACCTTACCCGTGGTGGTCATTCATGATTAGGTATGAGATTTCATGGCCAATCATGTTTCCCTTAAAATATCCATTGATATATCTTGTAACCTGTTAACAATGTAAAAATTTTAGGCTGAATTTCTTTGGTCCATAATAGATGAAGACTAGGTTGGTTCATTTAGTGAACACTTTGGCAATTAGCCTTCACCTTAGGGCTTCAAATAATTTTTCATGTAATTAAGTCAAAATACAAGTCATTTATGTAATGTGAATATGTGTTTTAGTTACTCCGATTAGATATTATTTTCCCATATCAATTTATTATAGTGATTAGGACAAAATATATGTCATATTAAAATATACAACAATTCGGATCTATAAGCCCACTTTGGCATCATGAGTAGTAAAATTGAAACGTGAAAAAAATAACTTCATGAAACATTATATACCACATAATATGGTGTTTTATCAATCCAAAATGATCCTAGAAAAAATTATTGAGTTTCATGGATTTCATATATTTTTTATTGTACTATTATTTGATAAAACAAAATGTAATTTGATGACTCGACACACCATCAATACATGTAGCCATACTGCTCACCACATGACCTCAAGTGCATATCTCTGAATTCCAAAGCCTACCGACAAGAATTCAGAGACTAGAGTGTATCTATGGGGAGACTATACCCTCATATATCATATTTTTATAGGTGTAAACAAATATAAATAGTAGAGAAACAATGAAAGGAATAATAATAAATGAAAAATATATAACAATGGAAAACTAAAAATATAAATTGAATATATGTTGAAACACCCATTTATACAAATCATGCATATATCTCCTAATTATTATACATAATATTAAATTAAATACCTAAATAAAGAAGTGATACAGTGCAATACATGAATGGAGAAAAGAAATAAATAAAATATCAATGGAAAACACCACGAGCATTTTGAGCTCTAACTATGTCATATTCTTCTAATTCCCATATAAAATACAAAATATCACAATCCTGAATCTGTCGTCTTGCGAAAAATAAAGGTCTACTCAAGTACCCTAAAGTAATGGTGCTATGAGTAGGGTCTGAGATATAAATTTCAGTTGGATGATATCCCCACAATCATTCCCAGTTAATAAAGTGATATTTAAATTATTTACTCTGCCAAATATAATAAAGAAAGAGAAAGTAACAGAAAAAATGATAACACTGTGGTATGGGTTTATAAATAGAATCCTCACCCATACTTCCTTCTTCTTCCAGAGTCGGGTGTATTAAATAGTTACCTATAAAAGGTAAAAACATGTATAGAAGTTTCAATGTCAAGGTTGTTTCTTTGTTGGATGTGGTCACTCTTCATCTCTGAAGGCAGAAATGCTCGGCGTCATTCGTGCAGTTGATTTTTCTCTTCAAAGAGTTTGGAGAAAAATACGGATCGAAAGTGATTCAACCTCTATCATTCATGCCATCAGGAATGGAAACATCCATCTAGCCTGTTCACTCACCGCTCGTTGGATGAACTGCCTTAATTTGCTCCATGGGATTTATTATATAGCTACTCATGCCTACCGTGAAGCAAATGTCATTGCTGATGCTCTTTCCAACAAAGGTGTCCATCAAAGCATGACATGGCTGGACTCTATTCCTCCTGACCTATTGTATCTTTTTGATAGATATTGTAAAAAAATACATTCCTTTCGCATTTTGTAATCCTTTTTTGCTTATCAAAAAATTATGCTTTGGTCTTTGACCAACACACTACCTTAAAAAAATAAAGGTTGACTCTCATGTAATTAAACAATAAATACATCAAATCCATATGTGTAGTCGCATGCACATCCAGGGTGTTCTAAAATGAATATCAAGTATCCCAATGGAAATTTCTAATAATCCAATACTTTAGAGCCAATCCATGGTGATCAATAAAGAATCCCAAGTATAACTAAAGTCATGGTGGCTACAAGTCCATCCCAAGTATCATATATAGGGGAACGAGTATAAACCAATGAATGTACTAGCCGTCATTCCGATAAGACAGCCCAAGGATTCTCCCCTTGGGAACCATTACTACATAGGATTTTATTAATAGCACAATAATACATTTACTGGAATGCCAAAGCATTACCCTCACCATGTTGAGTCATAACCCAAACGACCATGGTGAGTGCATCCGTGGAATGCTTATAGGGAACCCATGTTCAATTGAGGCCCATGGAAAGTGATCAACCAAGTAAGGAACATAACATTGAAATGAATATATATATATATATATATATATATATATATATATATTACATAGTTCCCTTATGTAAACATCTCATTCCTAATGATATCAAGAAATTCATAATAATAAGGGTAATTTTAATAAGTGACCACTAAAACCATAATATCATCCAACAAATCCTATAGTGGAGTCTGGGCCCATAACAGATGATCTAAGAATAATCTCATGTATTTATATAGTGCATCCTATGTAAACAAATACCACTAATTCCATCCCTAGTGATCTATACGGGTTCCAATGTTTCACTTATGGCATGGAGAATCTGAGTCTGTCCAATATATCTCACTAGGGGACTGAGTATCTCCCAAGGCATGACATACCAAAATTTTTAATAGATTCATCCATGGTTTCCCCCATTGAATCTGATATAAATATAGAGTATAATAAGTTCTCTTGGAACCCCAAGACTAGAAAGCCAAATCACCACCATAAGGGAATCCTGGTATTACCACCCATTAATGGGAGTACATCCATGACTCCTTAATATAGTAACCATGTTCTCAATCGGCCTGTGTCATGTGATACATATCCCAAAAACGTCACAAGAAATGAAAGTATCAATATATCAAGTTTTTCTTTTATTTCATTCCATTTAAATAATCATCTCATATTACAGGCTAATAAGATAATATAATTAGTCCAATACACAGTGGAAAAACCATATGGAAACGAAATAAGAATTTAATATGGTTGGAAATATAATTATTCATAAGCACAAGGAAGAACTTGTAACCAATGAGACATAAATAGTGTAACAATCATGATTCTAACCACATTTTATCCAATAAATATCAAACTCAATATATCAATCTTGAAAGGAGGGTTTATTATTTTTTTCAATCCACGTGGCATAGTGAGAATGCTTTAGAAAACATAATTACAATGAACCTGGAACATCATAAGTTCATGAAATGGAATAAAACATAGAGTATAAAAATTTAATAAACTCACATAATATTTATACTTATGGAATATTTTCCTCAATACATGCATTAGTAATTTAACATATTTAATGAGACATTACAAAGGGACTGATAAGTATGCAATAAAATTTGTCACTAGACATGGTATGTTCAACTACATGTAAGCTTAGTCATTCCCAAAGGTACCCAAACCAATATAGAACACCATTCATATCTCATTCCATCTATTTAAATCATTAATCCAAGAAGGTACAAACAAACAATGTAAAATCCTCATTTTTGAAAAAGGGGGAAATGGTAAATTTGAAATAACACACCCTTTTAGGATGCCCAACGCCAAACCAAATAGCCTGAATGTGTTTCACCCCAATATAGGTCATATTGGACATACAATTGAATAAAAAATAATTTAATATGATAAAACAAGTCTTCAATGGATGGATTCATGTAGAAACAATACATCATTATGTTAAATTCAATTAAATGATGAGACAAATGATTGATTCCCTACACTGAAAATTGACATCCATAAAGAATAATATTTAGTTTATAAAATAGGTCATGTGACTAAATGGTTTTTTTGGTCAATGAAAAATATATAAAGGGGAATAATTTTTTAAGAATAAAAAATGTATCTACAGACTTAAATTATACTTATTAATATGTTACATGAATTCATTAGAAAAAATATATGCAATAAATCAAGAATGATAAAAATCATAAATCATCACTGTGAGTTTTCAAAGATACTGCACCTCCATTGGAGGGATTTTACAATAAAACCATCACTTTTCATAGAAAACTAATCATGTATTATAACTATGATGTTATTTAAAAACAAAATACTGCTAATGATATGAAAGGAAATGGTAAAGCTATGTAATTAAGAAATTGTTAATTTAATAGAAATGGGAAAGGTATCCTACCACATAAAAGACCATACTGAACACTCAGCATTGGAAATTTTTTTTTAGTGAATACATGAAACCACCTGAAAAGGATACATGTAAGAAAAATGGATGTCAAAATATGTAAGTCATTAAATGAAAATATACAGATATATTCAAAAGATGATAAACCATACTTCAAATAGTAGTTTCTAATAAAATCAACCCAATCCACTTCACCAACAATGGAAGAGTTTGGTATAATAAATAATGCATCCAAAAATACCTTTTTCATTTCATAAAACAATAAAAGCATTAATTTTTCATCCTCTAACACTAGGGATTCAGTCGAAAACAAATTGGAAATTTTGGGATGAAAAACTACAAAAATTGAAAGGATAAGAGATAAGGGGGTCTTAACAAGGGGGACTATTGATAAACTGGGGTAACTGATGTGGTGATCAATGCACCAGAGAGGATGTCAGGTTGTTCATCGTGCGACCTATGGGAAACCCTATGAGGGGGATGCATTATGATCTATGTGAAAGAGACATTAAACCCCTTTGGGGATTTATATAAAATCAAATAAAAATTTATAAAAATATTAATATTAATATTAATAATCATAAATAATAATTATTATTATATTACTATTATTATTTTGAAATAATTTTGGTATTATTTTCATTTCCATGTAACATGATTTAATTTATATTTATTTGTATTAAATTAAATTATATAATTCCATTAAAAATAACTCATCCAAAAATAATTCATTGAGGTGATTAAACTCTCATAATTACGTTCTAATGCTCAGTTTGAAAAAATGGCCCATCCAATTACTAAAAAATTAAAATTCTTCTTTATTTTTATCCAATTAAAAAACAATAGAAGATACATACTCCCCACCCTATAGCTTTTCATCCCCATAAAGTAATCCTGAATAATTTAAAACATCACTTGACCTACTATGGTCACGAAGCTCTGTTAAAATAGTCGTGTTTACCTTCTAAATGATGAATTGACATTCAATCATTTCCACTGAAATAAGAGGTTAATTCATTAAAACTAGATCTTATTCTATATCTTATAACCGAAAAAATAAATTAGAGCTAAGAAGATCTAATTAAAATTGAGAGAATATTATTTTTTTCCCCACCATGAAACTATGTAAAGGTGAAACCGTCATTAGGATTCAATGTTTGATGTCTAATTCTAATCCACAACATCAACAATATTGTAATTTGATAAAATCATGCCCATGGAACTTTTTAATGAATCTCCATGAGTGATAATGAGATGATCAAGTGGTCGATATCCCATTGAAATCGTTTCCCAAGTCGAGCAATCTTGTAATGAAATATAATGGCTAAAACAGACCCCACTTTTCTCCCAATGATGATATGCCAGAAACAGTCCCCCCATATGCAATTTACATTATGTAAATATAAAATAATGTTGTTCCACTCTTGAAAACCTATCTAAATGTTCTACAAATTATATGGTCTATGTAATAAAAGATGAACCACAACATTTATGTAGTAATTTTATGTTCAATTAAACTAGTGTACAAGGAACTAATTATGGTATTCTATACATCATTCAATTAGTGATATGTTTATACAAATCTACGATATTCACATCAGAACATTGACTGATCCTAGATCAGCATTCGCCTAGCAGTCATGTAAAAGGAAACAACATGTGTATGAGAGTCGATCATAGGGATTCCTACTTGGGATCCAAAATGGACCCCCAAAACCCCCATACCTCAATAACAACCACACATACATTTGAAACCCAGAAAGAGAACCACCCATTATTTTCAACAAAAAAATTAAAACATCAGTTTTCCCTATGACTAAAATTCTCTAAGTGTATCAAGGTAGATGTGACAATAGTGTATATATTCATCACAAAACATTATCACACTATGAGGGTATAAACATATTTTATGAAAGATCTTAATCAATCCACTACTAGTAGAATTCGTAAAAAATGAACACAACATCACCTACAGATGCATCACCACTGACCAAATACCAATATTTTACCTACCAAGGAATCACTTGAACGTTTGTTCCTACCCACCAAAGTCCTCCAACAAAAAAAATGTTTCTCAATGGTTCCATAAAAATCCAAAATCAATGATTTCATGCTACATATTAGGCACTAAAACTAGGTAATAGTTTCACACCTCATGGCACTGACGAAAAATTTACAATTTCAAACGGCCCTCCTTGGATGGGTTCATTCTACATGGAATGACACCATTACTAGATTTTATATAACATTACCCACCAAAAGAGTTTCTTAATCAATGATAGAAAAGAAAAAATATCCACTCGTAAGAATGATTGACCGTCATTAGTTAAATGAATGTGTGAAACTCCTCTGAGCCACTATAAATACATTAATACATTAGATGTAAAATTAAAAAACCAAATGGATATGCATGTCATAACACCAAATACTCGATGTAGTAATCCAAATTATTGGCACTAATTGTTTTAAATAACTCATATGTGAATATAATACGTAGATTACCAGAGAAAAACTCTATAGAGAAATTTTAAAGGATTCAATTACCACCCACCTTGAAAGGGGGTCATTTAAAATGGTAAGAGACACACAAGGGACAAAAACACCTGAAAATTACCACATAGTATAAATTTATTGGATTTCCAAGGATTTTAAGGTCTATGGGTCATACCTACAATGGGATAGCCCATTATGGGAATAGAAATTAGAAAATCAAAATGAGGTCACATGTATGAAAATTCACTAGGCTTATTATCTCATCACCAATCCATTTCTAAATAATAACACCCTTGGGAAAATGTCCACACCTCTATTCCAATACAACAAAAAAGATATTTTAAAATACCCCTAAATGAGGGTTTATATAAATTACACCACTTATGGATCCATTTTATTGTAATTAGACTGAATCATATATAATATTTATCATTTTTAAGATTTAACTAACTAAAAAATGAAAAAAAAACATCTCTAAAAAACAAAATTTTAAAAAACTTAACATCATTAGACATCCCGTAATAATTAGGTAATTTAGTATAATATAATAATTTTATTTGATTGAAAATAAGGAAACCTAAAAGGGTCTTACAATCCAAATGGCGCTCAATATCATGCAAAACAATTTCATTTTATTATTTATTTAGTGTATCACAACCCCTATAGGGTAATTTCATAAGGAACATTCCATGCTAAAAAATTTGGGTCTAATTATGCGTTTTAGGTAGTAGAAAATTATTTTCAAATAAAAAAAGAAATTACTTTACAATTATAACTTGTTAAAATATAACAGAATCATATATTTTCATTCAGTGACATATTTTGATATATTCCAATACGTAAGGCACCAAAAAATAATAATTTTTCGAATTTGGATCCCATTTACTTGAAACCTCTCCATTCCTCCAATCAGAATTATTACATAAAAACATAAATAGAATGTCATCGCACATAGCTAACATAATGGATATATGATACCAGTACAGATACATGATAAATTAACTCTTTATCAGGTAATACAAACATGTATGATAACAAGCCCAACATCATGAAAAATCATTCAAGGAACTCCATCATATTTTCTGGAAATGTATGAATGTTGCTACATGTTATGGAATATTCTTGACATGTGAATGAATATGTGTCTATTTAGATGCTTGTAATGTATCATCCATTACCTATTGATACAACTATAAAATTCTATAAAATTCATACAATAAAAAGAAAAGGGAAATGATCCATTTAATCAAGGTGAAATAACAATCAAATATAACATAAAACAACATGAAGGTCATTCCAAGCTCTATCCACATGGTGATTTTCCATACGCGGGGTGATAAGATCCTGAAAAAAATATTTAACATGTTACATAAAATTATTATCATGAATATCTACCAAAAATAGTAAGACGAAGGGAAACATTTACATTGAAACCACATTATAGCATCCCGACCCATCTTACCATCATAACTGGTATCCGGACTAGTCGCAACAAGACCACAAGTACATATCCTTGAACACTATATGTCACTTATTAGTAGTGAGGAACTAAGGTGTGTTTGTGGGGAAACTATTCCATTATAGATCATAGTTTCACAGTGTTATACATATATAAATCATATAACATTGTAGAAGTACTAATAAAAAAAATATAATAACAATATAAATTAAATTAATGTGGAAACACATATTTATAAAACGAATGCAAGCATTTTCTTTGGATTATTCATAATATTAGAAGAAAATACACACAATAGGAAGCGGTATAATGAAGTACATGAATAAAGAATATAAAGAAAAGAATGATTTATTGAAAACCCCATGAATATCCTGATATCCACCTCCATCATGTGATCAAAACTCTTATGTACGACACAAAGCATCAAATGAATGAATGAATGGTTAGGTGAACATGAAGTGTCTACTCAGGTAATATAGTGAAATGGTTTTCCTAGCACGACATGAGATTTAAATGTAATTAGGATGGCATGGAAACTATCAAGACTATTATTTATATATAAAAAATTATGAAGTGTTCCAAATATAATAAATTCAGATTAAGAAATAGAAAAAATGTTAACATCTTGGTCTGAGTTCAAAAACGGACACCCTTCCTATACCACTTTCTTCATCCAATGTTGGGTATTTTAAATAGGTACATATGTGGGCAAAACATGTATACAACTTCCAATATATATCAAGGTAAGGGAATAAAATATTCATAAGGAATACCAATAATAACAGTGACATATGCCACTCATTTAATTATACTATAAATCCATCAAATCTAAAGGTGGAGTCATGTTTCTATCTAAGGATATCTTAAAATAATCCCAATTTATCCCAATAGAAAAAATTAAAAATAAAATTCAACTGAGTCCATCCAAGGAGATCCATATAGACTTTCATGTATCAAATGAGGCACAATAACTTGGATTTTATTAAAGGTATCTCAAATAGGAGACTATTAATCACATAAGGCATGTCATGGCCATTATTCCAAAAGGTTTACTACTGGATACACCCCTATAGAACCCATGTCACTCAAGATTATAATAACTGCCATGGAATCCCTTTCTAGGAAAAGAAAATAATCCCTCTAGTGTGTTGGGTCATAACCCAAATGAGATTGGTGTGACAATCCATAGATCATGAACACAGATCCCATGATTTATCTCAGCCCAAAGAATTTGATAAATCATGAATGTAACATAATAACTACTATAATATATGTATATATACATATATTAATTTTCTAATATGCAGACATCAAATTAAAAAAATTATAAAAATTTATTCAGAATAACAATGTAAATAATAACTATCCACAAGGGAAACCATACATAGAATCCATCTTATCATGTGGTTGATGATGATACTATCCTTGGAGATCTATGATGAATCCAATTTATTTCTATGTTATAAAAAAAGTAAGTGAATACCAATAAGTCCATACAAGGCGATCTATATGTGATCCCAATTACCACTTGAGACATGGTAACTATGAGTATATCCCAAGTACCGTACAAGAGGATAGAGTATCACCCAAGGCTTAGCATATTCATCTTTCCAATGGGTCCATCCATGGTAGGTCCCATGGGGAAATGGTATCACTATATAGTTTAATAATGTACATGAAAATACATTGTATGGAAAAGCAAAGCATTGCCCCCAATGTTTTTTGGTATAACCAACCAGTAACATGACTCCATCCCTAATTCCATAATGTAGAACCCTTGTTCCCACTCGGCCAACATCACATGTTCTATCGACTATCAAAATCATAATAATAGAATGTATTATTATATACATGTATGAATATTTAATTTCGATCCATTTAAATAACCATCTCAAGTTACAAGCTATCAAGCTACATAAATCTGGCCAATATATTTTGGGGTAACTATATGACCAAGCAATAAGAATTTAATACTGTATGTGATGGCCTGAGTCATATGAAATCAAACACAATATGTAAAAATATTAGACATAACCAAATGTATAATCATGACTCTATGTGTATGTCATCAAATGAATATCAACCTCAATCTAGGAATCCAACCATGGAAGGATTAACATCCATGACAATCGTCATGGCATGTGGAATAATCATTTAAAAACATAATTATAATGCTTATAAAACATCAAAAATGTATTCAATAGGATATAATATGTGGTATAAACATTTAGTCAAGATGAATATTCTTTATACCTATGTAATATGGGCCACCATACATGCTTAATAAATTTAAATTATTGGTATGAGTTATTAAAAATGGCACCATATGTATTATAAGGCCATTGACACTCCACATGGGCCATTAAATTACTTGTAAGTATATTAATTACCAAAGGAACCCAATAAATTATTCAACTCCCTTATTAACTCTTTAAAGTAATTTAAATCAATCATTAAAGGATCTAGAAACAACCAAGCTAATGTCATCATGTATGAAAAATGTACAAAAGGTCTACTTTGGTATAGAACACCCAATACGGATGGAAAAAATCCACGAAGAACGCCTCAAATAACGTTTTCCTTGAGAAATGGTCAAAAAGTCACCGAGAGGCTCAAAAAATAATTTATTATGATAATATAGGGCTCATCTGGATAGATCTTGGTGGTTTCACAATAACACGATTCCATAATTCCACACAATGGTAGAAAAAGGCTATACACCATACAATGATAATTCCCATTCATAAAAAATGATATTATGTTTATATAATAATATAGATTATTAAAAGGTTCTTTAGTTCAATGAAAGTATTATAAAGGGGAATTTTTTTAACAATATTAAAAGAATCCACTAACTCACACACTAATTTCTAATATCCATGTTAATGGAATAATAAATGTCATAGCTGAAAACCATGTTTGCTGATAATCAAAAATCAACACTGTGAGTTTTCAAAAAGAACGCATGTTTGTTGGAGGTGTTTTATTATAAAAGTCAATATTTTTCTTCAAAAAAAACTCATATATCATAACTATTAATTAATTTAAAAATAATCTATATAAAATTAAATAAATGAAGTGTAAAATATTATAAATTAAGGAATTCATAATTTTAATGGTAATGGAAAATGATTCTACCTAAAAATGAATGAGATGTACACTAGGAGCATGAACATTTATTCGATGACCACGAAAACCAACTAAAAAGGTTTGGATCACAACATATAAAAAAGTAGGGACTAAAAACACATAAATTAAATAAATTACAATAGTTTTGTAAATACATAAAATGAATAACCAACCCCTAGATGGTGCCGTAAAACAGAATCGACCCAATCTACTTCACCTTCGGTGGTGGATTTTCGAAAAAGAAAGATGACATCCAAAGAGACCCTTTACATTATTTTGTACAAGAAAATAAACCAAAAATTAGACCACCCCTAACCCTAGTTTTCTTTTGCATAGACACAATAATTGTCGTGGATAAGAAATAACAATGGAAATGGAAGAATAAAAGAGTAGAGGTCAATACCTCAATGCATCATGTGAAAAAACTATTAAAATCTAGTGGATATTAATACACTATAAATGATGCATGGTGGTGTTTCATGTGTCCATAGGGGATCCCATGAAAAAGGATGGGTTTTTCTATATGCTGGGAATATGTAAATCCCCTTATGGCTATCTTAAAAAAATAATGCAATAAAAATAATAACAACATCAACAACAAAATAATAATAATAATAATAATAATAATAATATTTCTACTATTATTAAATAATTTTTTATGATAATTTTTTTATTTTTCATTTCCCATCATATAATTTATCTTCATTTATATTTTAATTTAATTGTGTAATTTTATGAAAAATAACACATCGAAAAAATGAATTAAAGTGGTGAAAATAATTAAATTATTTTCTAAATTTATGTTTACAAAATGGCATATATAGTGAACTAAAAATTTAATTTCATTTGGATATTAATCTAGTTAAAAATCATGGGTCATTACATCCAATTCCTTGTTATAGAGGGATTTTATAACCACCACATCACTAGTGATGGGGTCATTAATAAGTAATATCTATTACTCTGTGTGTGAGTATTATTTTGACCCATGGAAATCATATGGTATTATTCATTCGGAATACTATTGCGTTTCTATTGAAACTGGAACACTATTTTAAATCTACGGATTCCCCTATAGATTATTCAATTATGCATTAGACATGAATATTTCCTTGTGCCATATCTTATTTATGAAATTCTAAGATATATTAACAAAGATATATATTTGGATTATAATATAAAATTTTGAGAATTCATATAATATCAATGTTAAATTATATATTAATTTTTTAGATCATCGAATTGGTTTGAATGAAATTTTCTTATTTGATCAAATCATTTTGACTAAGAAATATTAGTTGAAAAATTGTAGATATATTAAAAAACATGAGGGAAAAAACTAGACAAAATATATTATGGTGGTCTTTATCACTTTTTTATATCCTTGTATGACATGAAATACATTTGGTATACATTATTCATGAATTATATGGATTAATCCAATTATATTATTTATAATTATGAAATTTTAATATATATATATAAGGGGTTTTTAATCAGTTTATCTGTGATGATAAATACATGGTGATGGATTCCAACTAGAATTCTATTAATGGTGCGATTTAGAGAATACAATAAAAATCCGGGCTAGCTCATTTAGAATATAATCAATGTTGGGAAAGGATAAAATACTTTTAGAGTGATTTTTATGAATATTGTTGGAGTATGCACTATAATGATCCCATTGGTGGGTTCATAGAAATACATAATGATGATTTTGATCTACAAAAGGTCTATATAACATACATTTGATAAGAAATTAAAAATTATACTAAGTATATAGAATCATTATAATTTATTTTTATAATTCATAGAGATTAATTTAATAATGGTTTCATGCCCTATTTTTGGGTGATTGTTCATGGGTGTGGTGTGTTTTATGAGGTAATGTTTTTAAATGTTACTCATGTATATTAATTTAGTCTTAGTATAGATTTTACGATTATATTTATTATAGTCGGTTGATTTCATCGAGATGTTGAACATTGTAATTTGTAGAATAAGCCTAATTTTGTGGGTCAATGTTTAGACTTGAGAGACATAAAAAAGATAAATATATACTTTAGAGAGATAAATAAATAGAAAATGTTATGGTTTTATGGATCATTTTTTTGTTAATATAATTAATATTTGATTGAATATATAAATTTATTTTTCAATTAAATCTCTATAGATAATGGTTAATATGATACTAAATCAATTTTTTTGTTATAATAATTATGATGTTAATGGTGGAAAATATACTTTTCAAATATTAATTTGTTTATCGTCAGGTTGAAACTTTTTTAGTTGTAATTTTGGAAGGATTTATTATATGAGTCTCTCAATCTAGAGGGGTAATTTGAGATGTTTGTGATATATTAGTGGAAATTTTCTATTTGATATTTTGGATGGTTCAATATAGGTTAATGCGTTGTTCCCTTAATATTATAATAAGTCAAAAACTAATATATTTTCTAGTTCATAGGTCACTGATTCCTAAAAATAAAAAATAGTTAGGATTATTTTTTATGGGCCATTTTATATATATAATTGAATAATATGATTTATTCGGAAATTTGTGTTTTGAAATAGATAATTATTATATGTGTTCTTATAAATATAATATTGATGGGGGAGTTAAAAAAGAAATTATTAAATTTTACATCCATAATCAAATGGTTGAACAATGTCTTCTAACGAATATAACATCATAGTCAGACATTGACAACTCCATGTAACTTATATTTTATTTGTTATATAATTTATGAAAGAATATTTTGTGATATGGTGGATTGGGAATGAAATGAAAATAATAAAATAATCATGAAGATTCATAAAGATCAATGTTGAGAAATTTAATCCAATAAAAACTAAATGACCCCCAAAAGAATTACCCTATGTGAAAATTTTATTCAATATTGATAGTTTCATAATATCTGAATGAGAACACTACATCATATGTTTATAAAGAGTATAATACCAATGGTTTATATATTCGGTTAACTTAATGATCTCCATATACACCACAATTCATCCTCCTCTATCAAGTGAACATATTTTTGATGATAAATCTAATCCCAAGGAGGATAGTTGTGGAAAAAAATTTATTTTCCCATGAAGAAGAATAAAAAACTAAATCTTAGATAAGGTTATTTAATATAAATTACAGTTTAATGAGTTAGGATCAACAAAGAATAATCCTATTGGGGTATTCACTAGGTTTGTCACACATTATCATGAGTGAGATAGATTATACTGATATAAAGTAGTGGAAGAACAAGAAAGAGTATAAAATTATTAAATCCTAAAAAGATTAATTGGATGTCGATATATATTATAAATTTAAAAATATAAAACAGATGTTAAAAAATCATATATACTAAACAAATTACACTCAAGTGTCCAACTCAAATAAAAAACTATTGAAATGTATACTGGACACAATTTTAAAAGAAAAAGGGTGACCATATTTCTATCAAATTTTGACCTCCAAAATAGGACCCTTGGGAAAGTATATGGATACCATTAAAATTTATCCTTCTTTAAATTTTTTTTCTCATTTTTCATGGATATAATACCAAAAAATATTGTCTTAATTAAAAAAATATTTCAAAATTTCTATAAATTTATCTCGAAATATGTTTTTAGGACTTCCTAGTTGTTTTTAATCTATTGACTCATGTTCTCATGCAAGTATAAGCATGAATATTTCAAAATATCATGTATTAAATTTTAATTAAATTGTTTTTTGTAATATTTTCTATCCCTATGAAAACTTTTTTTTTCTATTTTTTTAATTTCTGATACACACATATATATATATATATACTTTAGCCAAATTAAAAAAAAATTCCAAGGAATGAATTATGAGATACAATTATGCCTTATCAATCAAGATTTTTCCTTTTCCCCATTTAATGAAAACTATCCCATAAATATTTTAATCCTAAATATATAAATTTATAATTTTGTTCACTATATAGATTGTTTTTGAAAAAATATAAATACGTTTTAAAATAATAAATATTTGAGAATTTGGTTTTATTCATAATAAATCTTAATTTACACCATAAAAAATATTAAAATTATTATTAAAAAAATATAATGGGATTTAGTACACCAATAGTAATAGTAAAAATGTGGAAATTATTTTTTACGTCAAAAATATAGAGGTGAGTATGGAATATCTATGTATAATGACATGAAATTGAACATTAATTAATTTTGAAATTTCATTTATAATTCACTTATTTGCATTCCCAAATATTCTTTTAGTTTATATTTTAAGAAATTTATTGGCATAATTAATACATTTAAACCCATAAGAATACAAATTTGATACAACTAATACAATATTAATTTTTTATAATACAATAGTTTTTAATAAAAACATGAAATTTATTTGGGAAAAACCTTCACACCATTCATCACAACCTCTATTTTTATTGTATATACTTAATCCTTGTGAATATAATTTAAAAAATGGAATTAAAACAAAAAACATATTATGGAATATAAAAAGGATATAATTTTTTTGTTGATGAATAATTATAATCATAATAAATCATTTTCCCAAAAATATACTTCTCACCCAAATAAGTGTCATATATTAAACTTTTGTCAACATGAGATTTACATAAAACAAAAATAATAACATAAAGGATAATATGGTCATTAACTAAATAAAATTGAAATAATGAATACTACCTTATGATTTTTAACCCTCAAGGATACCATACATTGTATCCCTCATGACCACCATATAGTGTAAACATCACATTTACACATAGAGTAACCATGTGGAAGAACTCCAAAACAAACATGCATAATACATTATAGAGATTTTTAGGAAACACCATTAATAAAAAAAAATTTGACAACCAATACTTAATAATAAAACATCAATACATACATCACATATATCATCCTCGTTAAAGAATGAAAGGATGTTACATGGGGATTTTTTATATAATAAATCCCTTTAAAATATATAATATAATTGAAGTGACAGTTAATAAAAAATTTATATGTATATACACTATATCTACACATAAAAAGACATAACATAAAAAACTAATTTGAAATAATATCAGTAATACACAATCAATAATGTATGAGGTTAACCCAATGAATGTAATTCTGGTAATTGATTAACTTACCTTGGTTTTGTCTTTCTTGAAACATGAATAATACTCATATATATAGGTTCAAAGAGTGTTATTAAAATATTAAATAATAATATTTATATTTATAATTAATTTTATTTAATTTCCATGATATATTTACACCCGATTATAAATAAAAATTCGTATTTTTATTGTTTCTAGTGAATTTCTATCATGGTTTCCATGGAGGGTTTATTAAGTTTTATTTTTTCTGGAGGAAGAATGACAAAATAAATTAAGTATCAATATATTAATGATCGTATAGAATATTAAATGGTCTCTTATATCATTTTTTATATGTTTTATGAGTAATAATCATTGGATTATTCATTAGTGATAAACATTAGTTTATTTTGGTGAATTATGATCAGTACATAACATTTTGTTTTATTAGTTAATATTGTGAATTAAACCTTGTACCAGAACATAATATAACATGTAAAATGATTATTAAAATATAGTTTCAAATTTTTAATGGTTTTATGGACATATTGTAATGATGTAATGGAAATTGAAAACAAATCATCTATGATTTCAGTAAATCATCACATCACAAACGGTGTTTTTATTTAATAATAAAATGGAGAGGAGAAGAAGTATAATGTTGAATTTTTCATAAACATGAAAAAACCCCAATAAATATATATTATACTCTCGTATTATGGCCTATTATATCAGGGTAGGTGAAAGGAGTATTAGAAATTAAAAATAATTGAAAACAAAAATAAAATTAACATAAAATAATATTTTTACCTCTTGCATTCTATACCATGAGAAACTGTATATAGCCATTGGTTTTGATCTTTTTGTCAGACTATAAGGTCTTGGATCTTAGGAAGAGTCTTAAGATTGTATTTGGGAAAAATTAAGCATGCTAATATGTTTTTTGGTGTGATTGGAAGCGGTTGTGAAGGGACATATTTATAGTGGAGTAAAGGGGTGTTTCTCATTATTTTATTCATTAGATTATTAATTTATCACATAACAATGATTTTTATATAATTATCATAATATATATTAATATAATGGTAAATAGTTCTATATTAAACGCTTATATCATCCTTACATCATCAATGACCTAATAAATCATGTATTTAGATTATATTGTGAATTAATGTATTTCACTATTCACAAAAACATTCATATATTTTAGAAAAATCCCAAAAAATCTCCTTGACCATTTCTAGATGTCTATAATTAAAAAATGACTTCCAATTTTCTGAATATAATCTTCTAAATATAGAAAATTTAATTTTAATTTATAATCTTAATTTATTTTATTAATATGAATCATAAAAATAAAAAAGTATTTATTGCACCTTGAAATTTTAATTATGGTCTCATAAAATTATCTTATAATAATACGATAGTAAAATATAAATTTATGAGTCAATTTTATAAATACATTTATTTTTTTATATCATTATATTTATTATAAAAATGTGATTATACTATTATGACTTATAAAAATAACTACTCTTAATTTATCATTTACGAAACATTTTTTACTAATTCCACAAATGAAATAAATCATGATTACAATAATTAGATACAAAAAATTTATTTATATTATCATATGTAAGGTTACTATTCTATTTTACATATTTTTATTCTTAATGTTTATATTACTATTCCAAAGGCTAGTTTATTATTCATTTAGTATAATTTCATTACTTTTTATAAGTACCACTTATTTCAATATACATTTAATTATAATTTGACCATTTGATTCGTGAATGAAATGAAATTATTTTATTAGTACCTAGGTTGTTAAATTCTTACCACCTCTTGGAAATTGTGTCATACCATTTTTTATTTACTTATTAAACTAGAGAAGGTTCATTTCTCTCATAGCATTTACATATTCCAAGGTATCTTCTTCCACAATGCGGTGTTTCCAAAAAACAATAACTTGGTGAATTACATTATTCCAAAATACAAGATCTCAATGATTTATAATATAAAGAGGATTCTCATTTTAATAATGTTTCTCTCCATGCTTATTTATTTCATTTCTCATAACATGTGATAGACATGAATCATACATTCTAAACATCGAATAAATAAAAACATTATGTATGTGAGATAAAGTCATAGGGTAATGCAACTGGTAAATTTTTTTTATGATTTTATAGGGTTTAAGGATATATATACATAGTTTTTCTTTTGTAACCAAAACCAAAAACAATTTAAAATTGAGAGATTAAAATAAACACATTATCACCTACCTCAAAAATATTATTTACACCTCTTATCTGAAAAACTTTTTTGCCTACTTTGAGGTGTCCTAATGTATTTTGGTATCATCATAACATTCTCAGTCACTTCCTCTATTAAATTTATTCTAATAAACATCATATCCCTAACATCATGGAAAAATGATGTAGTTTGAACCCAATTCCCATATAATGCCTCAAAAAGGACCATTTGTATATGGAAAAGAAAATTGTTATTATAAGAAAACATAACTAAAGAAACACAATAATCCCAATATCCCATTTATTTCATTGAACATACTCATAGAATGAATTTTAATGACTGAATTTTTCTCTTAGTATTTCCATTAGATTATGGATGAAAAGACACACTGAATTTATGTTCACTGTCCGATGGCTATTGAAGGCATTTCCAAAAGTCAAATATAAACATGATATCATAGTTATATACAATTAAAATTGTAACTCCATGTAAAAAAAATCTATTTGTGGTACAATTGACAAATCTGATACATAGGAATTGTATCACGAATATTAAGAAAATGTGACAATTTTATCATTTGTTCAATAATAAAAAAAATCACTTTGTTACCACCATAAGTTTTTTGTTTTTATATCATCAAGTCCATGGATACATTTTCCCATTTCAACATTAGATTTAAAAAAGTTTGAAGCATCCCCTTTGGTAGTTTTTACTCTTCTTTAACAAGTTTACATGTCAATCAATTCACAATAATTTTTTCTATATCTCATATCATTCCATCCCACCAGTAATAATCTTGAATGAATATGTACATCTATGTACTTCTAGGATGATATGAAAAATGAGAACTATGAGAATCAAAAAAAAAATATTTCTTTATTAGATAATATTAAGGCACACATAATCTTATTCCAAATAATAAAAAAAAAATTATCAATGAAAAGTTATGGTAATGTATACCTTTTAACAATTTTTCCTTTTTGAATAACTCACATTATTCCTTATATAATTTCATACGTATATCTGATTTAGAATACAATAATGATTCATGAATACATTGAAAGTTTCAACACACACCACTCCCATGAAAAAACCATCTAATCATTTACCAAGGGGATCTATTCAAAATATATCACAGATAATGATGCATGGTGTTTTCCAAAAAAGGAATATTCTATGTACATTTCTTTTCCAAGATTATAATTGATCATGTAATAATACTCTTTTATCAGTTCATGAAAACATCATTTTATCATATTTAATTACATCTGAGTGAATATATACATTTGAAATTTATATCCACTATATATTTCACATTAGGTTCTATATAATTATCCCTCAGATTTTATTATTTACAAACTGTGCGATTAATACCAAGTCAATTATGAGATAATTTATCTCATAATGTTTCAGTCATCTTGAAATTTTAGTAATTACCTATTTATTTTCAATCATAACACAACCATTCCCCTCTTATGAAACATCATCATGAAGATAATAAATTTACCATTTCTAAAAGGAAGGGTAAAAATTGGAGCATTCAACAATATATTCATTAGTTCATTGAAAATACAACATTATTTTCTATCAAAATAAATTTAACATCTTTTCATGTAACATAATTTGTGTCTTATATAACAACACAATGGTTTTAACAGACCATCAGTAAAATAAATCTGATCCCAAAAATTATAAATCTAAGTAACATTTCTAGAGTTCTTCCACTCACCAACCACGTCTGTTTTTTCCGTAACAACTATTATGGCCAACATATTTACCTTGTTCCCATTAAAATAAGTTTTGTGAAAACAAAAGTAATTTTTTTTAATTTTTATGTATAACTTATTTTCTGATAGAGTTTTCATGATAATCCCAAATTGTATTTCATGATCCTATTTTCTTCTTTATAAGACAAAAATATCACTAATAAAAACAACAACAATCATATCTAAATGTTTACTTAATATTTAAATCATAAGACCTATGAATATTGCATTTATATTTTTTCATGATAAATGGAATAACGACAAGCTTATAATGCATATATCTTGCATGGAATGTGATTTTTGTGATGTTAGCCTACTTCACCATCAACTGATGATAACTAGATTGAAAATCTATCTTAAAAAATACTATTCTCCAGGGTGTTGATCAAACATGTCATTAGTTAGAGTAAAATGATACTTTTTCTTAACTGTAATGTTTTCTAAAGCACTATATACAATGAAAGTAATTATAGAACCATTTTTATTTTTATCAAAAAAAACATGACCAGACCATGGTGAAGTGATAGGTTGATAAAACAATTTACTAAGAGACTCATGCAACTAATTTTCAATTTGACAAGCTCCACTTCATACATTGAATAAGGGGATTTTAAATTTGATAATCATCATGAACTAAGTCAATTGAAAATTCAACTTATCGATAATTAAAAACACCTGGAAAATAATAAGGGAAAACATCCCCCAATTCATTTAGCACAAAACATAATTAATCTATACATTTTAATTGTTTTCATAAATATAAGAATGGTAAATTTCTTTTCAATTATTTAATAAATTTTTAGATTAATAATATGTTATTAATGTTATGGGTTCATTCGTCTATAAGAAAATAAAATTTTTCTTAAAGAAATTATTTATCTCAAAAATAAATCTACTCATGATAAATTAAATTCCAATCCATACCTATAATAACATTAGAATCTATAATTATCATAAAAGGTTTTCATGTAATGTATTTCCCTAATCTATGGATCAAATATTCTAACGATTTCTTATTTTATGTAAAAAAAATAAGGGTTTTTTAAACCTGTGTTATGGTCTCATTTCCTATCGTAAAATTTCAAAATTAAAGTAAAACTTCTCCAAAATAATGTAATGTGTAGACCCAACATCAAAAAAAATATTCGAAATAGATGACAAAAAAACTACCTAATATCACTTCATTGGATGGCCCAACATCAACATGCATAGTCAAGAAAGATCTCACAACACCATTATTCATATAGTCTAGATTTATTTCATCATTTAGATCTTTAATTGGGCGGGTATTTTCAACATTACTTATTATAGAACATTTAAAAGACATTTTAGTTTCCTAACAAAATGTATCATAAGATCATATTCATTATACTGATGGGCCGCAATACCAAAGATACCACATACAAAACAATTTACATTTTTGAAAATTAATTCATGAGGGTTCATTTTTAAGACACTTTTCACAAACATGATCCATGAATTTAAAATATTTTGATTTCATTGGTTGATTCATACAAATAAATTCCCATATAGACATTTTCTTATACTTATTTTGGAACTACACTTAATCATCAACAAACCCCATTTCTTCCATCTCATCTCATTGGAATTGTTTTTCATAGAATTACTATTCATTTGGAGCCAATTACATTCAATTTGATTCTATTAAACCAGATTGGTAACAATTTATTTGTATATCAATTTCCTGAATTGGATTTGTAATGTAATATGCCAATCGGGTGATGTTTTCTTCATACATACCCACTAAATCCACATCATTTTTCTTTCAATTGAATTAATTGTTTTGTAATCCTAATTCAAACAACATTAAGAAAATATTTTTTAAATAATATATTTCAAAATTCATCCCATTTTGAGGCATGAATCTCATCAATATCCCAGATTTTCATGATCATTAATAATAATGTGTCAGATTTACCTTAAATTAATAAATAGAAAGAAAAAACATTTGGCAACATTAAATATATATTCAATAAATTTAATTCATCATTCATCTTCCACTGGGTCAGAAGATCTACTAAAACTAAGAATTGGTTTCCATATAAAATGATTCATATAATCATGTTCTGTTATGGAATCTATGGTTTTTTTATTGTTTACATGTCCATTTATATAATATTTCAACTCATAAATTACTATGATAGTCTATTCATTTCCAATTCCCTTCAATATCAGTTTTCGATTAAAAAAATATATTATCCTATTGGTGCCTTCCTATATCTGTATCCATTTTTATTCAATGGAAAATTATTTAGTATAGAAAAATAGTAGATAAAACAATATGGTAATATTAAAATAAAATTTGACACCAGTAGAAATATAAGTTAAAAATAATTTTTGTATTATATTAGCGTCATTGTTACCCCAAATCTTATCTAAACTGTTCTATGATACCAACAATAAGGACACTTCCTTAAAGATTACATCATCCTATAAATTTCATAAAAATTCAATTCATTACATTCCCAAATAACATTTCATTTTATAGATTCATAAATTTAAGAAATTATTCATAAAAATCAACCCATAATGTTAGAAATTTGGTACTATTAAAAAAAATCATTTTTTCAATATAAATATGTTTTTATTAAAAACATGAAATATATTCATGAAAATTCTTTTCAAGAGTCATCTATGCATCTTCATTTAACATAGACATCTTTAAAGCAAAAGAAAATACTTTTAAAACCTATGATTCAAAAGGTATGTTTTAGTAAAGGATATAAAAAGTATGAAAGAAACTATTAATACATGAAAACTTATAAACATATTGATTTCATTTTCACAGTGAAAAACTTATCACCCAAATAAGAGTCACATAGTAACATTGTGTAAAAACTTATTTAAAAAAACACCATAAATGTTTCTTGGGGAATTATATAATTAATATTGTATCCCTCATAGCTACCTTATGATTTTTAACCCACCTAGATACCTTACAGTGTAACCCTCAAAACTAACTTATTGCGTAACCACTACAACTAATTAATGATCAACCATACATAAAACCCCCAATATAAACATACCCAATGCATTAAAGAGACATATATTTGAAACAATTCAACACAAAAATTTTACAAGTACTATAAAAAAATCATAATACAATAATACATACATATTATAAATCATGGCCTTTAAAAAATTAAAGTAAATTAAAAGACGCTTTTTAAAAAATGTCCCATGAAAAATATGATATAATTGAAGTGAGATTTAGTAAAACAAAAGAAATATGTGTATAAAATACAAATAATCATTTTAGAACAAAATATAAACGAAATTCATTTAAAATAATCAATGACCATGTAATAAATATTGTAAAATGATAACATAATGAATCGAAATTAGGTAAGTAATTCCCTTACATTAGGGTTGTATTATATCAAAAATGTTCAAACCTTATGTATAATGTTTTAATGAGTTTTCATAATACATTAAAAAACTAGATTCTTGTTTATAATTATTTTCATGATATTCTAATGACATTTTTTTACACATTTATTAATACAATTTAGTTATTTTTATTGTTTCTGGGGAATTTAATTCATGGTTCTCATGGTTGGGTTATTATGGATATTTTTGTCATAAGAGAAACAACAACATAATTTATATTACGTTAAATTAATTAACATAAAGAATATTGTATGCTATTTTATATCATTTTTTATATGGTATGGGGATGAATCATTAGATAAATATGTAGTGAAGATTATTAGTTTATTCTAGTGAATTTTGATAATTACGAACCACTTTTGATTTACTCATTAATATTATTCATAACATTTTGTTTCATTACATACTATAACATATAATATTTTTAATAAAAAATTATTTAATAGATATTAATGGTTTTGGGACCATAATTAAATTAAGTACGGGAAAATTAAATAAATTGTCCACAATGTCTGTGAATCAACACATCATATGCGATGTTTTCAATTTTAGAATAAAAGGGTGGGGATAAGAATTATAATGATTAATTAACCGTATAAAAATAATAATATAGTATATATAGGAAATATAGTATCCATGCATATTGGATAAGAATATATGATGAGATTATAAGAAATGGAAATTAATTCAAAAGAAAAATTAATGAAAAATGAAAAGCAGATATTACATATTGAATTATATTCCTTGAGAACCTCTTTAAAGACCTCAGTTTGGGACTTTTGGTGATACAATATGGTCATGAACGTGAAGATGTGTCCTTGGAATTGATTTTAGAATAAATTAGTTATGCTCCATGGATTTGAGATGTGAAGGGAAGAGGTGGTGGGGGAGGTATTTGTAGTGGAAGAGAGGGTTGTTTTATCGATATATTATTTGTTAGATTGTTAATTTGGATATATATAATATATTGTTATAAAATTATAATAAAATATATATAAATAATTAAGGATAGTTTTATATGTTGGGATTACATATTCCTTTCATCATCCATGACTCAATAAATCATGTTTTTAACGTATATTGTAAATTATCGAATTTCACTATTCACAAAAATTTATTTTTTTTCTAAAAATTGAAAAATATAACCAAACCATTTTTCATTTTATATAATTAAAAATAAAACTCCTATTTTTGAAAATAATATTCTAAATGTTATGAATTTCATTTTTAATTAAACAAAATAATTATTTGAAAAATTAAAAATTTAAAATATAACTGATTTTATAACACGATGAAAAATTAATTTAGGTATCATAAAATATTCATATATTCATAAGAAAACAAAGTATTAAATATTGTATCAAATTTATGATATAATATTTTCATTTAAATAATTATATTTATTATACAATTGTAACAAAATATTTATTACTTAAAAAAATACTAACTCTTACTTTGTCATCTCCAAAAAAGTTATTTTTATATTCCATGATATAATTATTAAATCATTACACTTATAAGATACATAAATTTTATTTATAATCTCATAGGTACAATTACGATGCTAATAACTAGATTACTATTTATAATGGTCATGTTACTATTTCTATGGTCAAGTTACTATTATATCATTATAAAATCCTAAATTTCTATAAATACAATTTATTTCATAATAAATATATACAGAATGTTACAATTTAATTCTAGAAAAAATTAAAATATTTTATAAGTACAAGGTTAGTTACACTGAGGATGTGTATAGTTATTTATCAATGCAATTTATACTCAGTTGAGGGCATGGGAATCAAAATACAATTTGATTTCATTGAACTTTTTCGGTTTTACAGTACCGTTTCTTAGAGATATGGGTATGTGATATTAATATTCAGATGGTATGGGAATTTATAGTAATTATTACAACTATTATCATTTTATATTTTTTGTCCATGTAATATTTTTTCAATTTAGACTTAATCCCATAAGTATTGTTACCTCTAAAATATGAATTTCAACATTATAGTTAGTTTAAATGACCATTATGACATAATCTACAGGGAAGTGTTAGATAATTACATTATGTAAACAATTATTATCATCATAGAGATAACATTTTAATGATATAAGGTAGAGGATGACACCATTATTGGATATTTTTATGTTATATAATCATATCAAATATCGACAACCATGAATTTGAAAATTTTATTGTCTTAAAGCAGTTTAAGGAAAAATATTCATTTACATCACAATTTCTTTTATTTTTATTTATTTATAGAATTATCAGTCATTTATAAACCATTAAAAAAAATATATTCTATATCATCTAGTAAATAAGATCAATATTTTATTAGTGGTGGGAACTCCATTTGAATTATGGGAGATGATATCTACATTTGGGTGGTTTTGAGTTGGTTGACAGGTAAATTTAACTCGCAATAAACATATTCATATTATTGAATCAGTTGAAAGAAATTATAATTCATATTTATTGCGTATATTATATAATATATAGAGTTTATTAACATTAATATTACAAGAATTTCATTGTTTTAATTAGGATTTTTGGGTGTTTTTTAGATAATGTGATTTTAGTTTAAATTTGAAATGAATTATGACAAAATCTAATACATTTTTATTGACAAACACTGTTACATTTGAATTTTATTATGTTATAAACAAGTTTCCCCAAATAAAAAATGAATTTTATTATGTGTTTTGAGAAATAGTTACAATCATACCACTAATTTAGGAACATGAAATTAGGGTTGACATACAAATATATGTTTAAAATGTATCTATTGATTCTTATTTTGTGGTGTAAATAGAGCTTTGGAGCTATGTATTTATATTTTTGATCTAGTAGAATGAGTTTTAATAAAATATGGAGCATCATTAAAGGATTTTCAATTGTTGTTATCTAAAAAATCATTTAATTTTCTAGTCGTATAGAATGGTTGTCTTTCCCCAAGATATAATTTTTTATTATATTTTTTTTGATAATCTATATGAATTTTATAAAGAAAATTTTACATATTTCTTCATATAATAAAATAAAATTCATAGAAAAATTCTTGGAATATATAATTTTAAATTTATATATTATATTTATATTGAAATTAACAACAATAATTTCTACATTATTGATATTAATTCATTGATGAAAATTTTTACTATTAAAACCTCTTTCAGGTTGTAAAATAATTAAAAAGGGATAATCCAATATAAAATTTAACATACAATGTTCAAAATATGATAAAAACTCACATGGTGTTGTTGATTTATCTATAGGTCCTAGCATGGAGGTTTAAATCATCTTTTATCGACCTCACTTGATCGCAACACAATCCTTAAAACTATGAGATTATACCACATGATCATTATTTCATGAGAGGGAAGAAGTTGGTGGATAAATTAATTCAACATTAAGAGAAACCATAGATATTTAATTCATTTAGAGAATTATCCTGGGATAGTACTCATCCTTCACAATAGAAGTAATATTTTTTACATAATTAAAATGAATTTATCTGGTATATATGGAGTTGATTTTTAATATATATAATTCTATAATGGAAAATAATTAGATAATAAAAATAATATATTCTTCATACTTATAATAATAAAAAATAATAATAACATTTATATTAATATATAACTATTTTATTATGAAAAAAACAAATTATAAAAATTAAATTTCATTATAATTAAAAATAACAATAATTTATTTATTTAAATGATATTTTATATTACACCATTACCATAACTAGGAACATAACAATTTCTGTACACATTAAATAAAATATGTTAAAACTCAAATAATAAATATTAATAATTTGAAAAGTAGATAAATATAATATACATGGACATTTTAATAAAAATATATTTAACATTAAACTCAAATAAATATGGTCACCCAATATTTATGGTCAATAAATCCTAAATAAAAAAAATTTCTAGGTCATGAGTATAATATTTTTCCTATTTTATATATAGGGATACACAATATGTGTGACCTTATAGAAATCTTCCTTCGTGGAATTAGGTGTGATTTTCTGAAGCAAACTATTAGCCTTTAGCATCAAGTATAAGAACCCATTAGGGATATAATTAATTTCATAATGATAACAACCACATATCAATGAATACAATGTAATATAATCCAATTTTCTATATAAATCATTAAAAGGGTCTCAATGTCATTATAAAAACTAATATTATCATTATTTATTCCATTATTTTATTTTAATGGGAAATTTAGAATCTTTGGATGTTGTTTTTCCATCCAAAATTAAATTTCAATCATCTTGTCATGGTATCATCTTCCAGTCACATAAGGGAAAAATTGTTTTTTTTATTTATTAATTAATTCCATATAAATCATGTTGTATCTAAGAAATAAAAATTTTCTATGAACATGTTGATTTTTTTTCAATCCATCAATTTCTGCGACTCATGATATTAATGATACTCTTTACAGTCTATAGAAGAGTATTTTTGTTCACATAAAAAATCCCATGTATTAAATTGTGGAATTCCTAATTTTTGGTATATCCTTTTATTATCCATGTATGATACTACTAACTAACGTGACCAAGAATCATAAATTTATTAAAATAGTAACCATATTTTTTAAATTATATCTGTCCTATTATATATTGTCATTCACCCAAAAAATATATCGGTTTTATATTTTTTATCATACATCATTATGATTCTCTACATATAGGGGAACCATGATGAACATTTAATCCGATAATTACAACGAGGAAAATTATACATTAAATATATATTGAATACTAATTAATATTATATATTTTATTTTTCAATATCATAATCTATGAATCTAATGTAAATCTAATATACAATGTCATTGGTTATATAGAAAAACTCTTATAGACTCCCACTTTCACTTGAAATGATTGGTAATTAAATTTACATTAATATCTCTAACATGATATTGAAGATATTATATATATATATATATATTTAGTCAATAGGCCTTCCACATTATACTCTTTAAAAATTTATCTTACTATAAATGTATAATTGAGAGAAAATCATTAAAAATATGATACTTTAAAGGTATTTTATTTGTCTACTGATGAGAACTTATCTCTTTGGAGCATTCCATCATTTTGGTATTATCATAGTAATGAGTGATGGGATATTCACATAAAGGGACCAAATCATTAATAGTAATGTAGTTTCATATTTAAGCAACTTTTTTCGGTGCATTAAGAGTCATAATTCACATAGAGTATAGAATATAATTGTCGAACATTTTCTTATTTGATATATTTCAGAAAATATGACATCTAATTTGAGATAAAAATATATATACCCAGATAGATAGCTTAAATAATCTATTATAAAACAATAATATATCCATAGTACACTTTATATAATTTTGTATAGACTTTAATATCATTCAATGAGAGCCTCTAAGACCAACATGATATCATACTGACTAAATCTATGATTAAGAATCATCTAGCCAAGTACAACACATGGAATAAATTTTTTCCCAATAATTTAATCATATGGGTTTCTAGTAAACCTTTTTAATTATTATTATCTTTGATGTCACTTATCTCATGGGTAAATAAATTTTATGAGATAATTAAATAAATCTCTAGATGAATTGTTCTATTACTACTATATTGAACCCCATGATTATTTATGTACATTTACATAGTCTAAGATGCATCTTCAGTAAATATGAATCGATTTTGTTCAATAAAATTCCTCATTATCAGTGTCATTTAGGGAGAATCATGTGATTAACATTGTCATCGAATAATATATTATTAATGCCTTTAAAAAAAATTAATATGTCATTATCGTATATTTTATAAAAAATACAGCACAACCCCAAAACATATTGTATAAAAAAGGATCATAGTCATTCATTATGATATTAAATTCCCTCATGGATCCATCAAATAGTATGTTCCATGAGATATTACATTATTCAATCCATAAATTGATCTATACAACATTCATAACTTTTTGTATGTTTTAAAGCCACAAAACAATCTTGTTCTGCGAGTTAACTTTTATTAGATTCCTATTAATTAATTATAATGTAGAATAATTTTTTTAAATCCCACAAATATGGTAAGATATTATGGAAAGGAAACTTCTAATTGATTTCATCATATCTACCATTAAAATAAATTAATTATATTCAAGTAATTTTATCTATTTATAAACATTTAAAACTAGTCGAGCTTTATTGATATTGACTCTACCCTCCATTTAGAGTTTCTTCTATCATATAAATTTATATCTAATGAAATTTCATCACCTATATGAACTAATAAAATATATAATTTGTTTTATTACATTGATTCTATATGAAAATTCATGTATTATTTCTATCAATTAATAGATGATCCATGTACATGTTACATGATTGACACAATGTCAAAATTATCAAATAATAACGAGTCACTGACCTTGGAGAAAGAAAAACTATATAATTATGGTTCTGTAAATTTTATAATACTCCAATTCGATCATTTTGTCTCAAATAAAATGTATTATGTGGGTTATATGGTGTCTTTTTCTCAACATGATCTTTTGTATCTCATGCTAAAATTTCATTAATGTATATTTTCACCCACTCTAACTTTATTATGTCTGTTCTTTTTAATGAACTATTGTTTTTATTTACACTAGTCTTTTTTGAGGGGTATTAGTGGTAATACAAATTTAATACATATGATATCCAATAAAAATACACTTATAGAATCAAGGACCCAATTTTTATCATAATGGTAAAATAACAAATGATTCACAACCCTAAGAAAGTATATTTGAAAAATAGGAGATTATTCCACACTGTAATTCGAATTGAAATCCATTTTTTGATTCAAATGGAATTTATTTCATTATTTAGGATATTTTCTATAATGAACATCCCCAAAAGGATAATGAAAGACATCTCGGGATCATCATTGACCTCATTATGTCCAACCATGTTTGGTTCCTTATTTTTTTAAAAATAATTCCATTTTTGAGTATTTGGTGCAGCGATTTGAGATCGAATAGAAAAAACATTTATATAATCAATGAAATATTTATTTTTTATATTCACCATCATATAAGTAGTTTTGTTTCCTTTTTTTATTATCGAGTTCATTATCATCTTCATTTTGGTATACATTCAATTTATAGAAATAATCCAACTTATTCTTTATCATGTTGATATATCCATATCTACTAACCTCATCATTAGAGGTTATAATGTGTTATAACACACACCATTATTCAATAAATTTTTTTCGAAACACATATAAAATAACTAATTCAACATGATTTATATCCCATTAACCTATTAAATTAATTAGTTCTTGGGATATTTCTCATAGTAAAGAATCATAACATATGCTAATCTATTTTTTAGATTAAACTAATTTAAATACCAATCATGAAAAAAAAAATTAAATGTATTTTCATTTACATGAAATAAATGGTGGTTCCATATGTAGGAGTGATTTAAATAATGTGAACGTATTTTTTTATCAATTTCAATCACTTTTTATGATTTAAAAAACAGAAATATTCTAATATGATGTAGTACACAATAAAACATGATATCTTATTTAAAGTGGCCTTTATTATTTGGCTAATTTGGAAATAAGACCATGATTTTCAAAAAAAATAAGGAAATAATGTTTTTTAATTTACGGTATATAAGAACTATTAATTAATCCCATGTTCAATCATTTTAGATATGTGAAGTGATGGACACAAATAGAAACTATAGTATGTCTTAAAAAATCAATAGAATTTAGAGCCACCTGACATTGTGAAACAATTTTGAGTAAAAAATGTTCCTCTAATTGAAAAATGATGTTAGCACTATATATTTTTTCTAACAAAAAATTTAAATAATCATTGTGATTTTACTAAATAATAATGAAACTGGATTCTTCCATATGATTCTTTAATATGGTATTGTTATATAGATAGTTTCCCATAATTCCATATACAAATTCAATAATATCATATTTACATTATTTATCCTTGATCTCATTATTATGAAACATTCATTATGAAGGGTACATAAACATAATATTATCTTTGTAGATCTTCACCATAACCCATCCACTTATTCAAAATAGTTACGAATCTATATAAAATATAAGGTCTCTAAATATATTATGAATTATGTTATTGAGATAGAGAAAATAAATATCAATATTGTTAATATAAAAATTCATAAAAGAGAATATATAATCTACATGGGAGTGAATCAATTATGACCTCAGTGAATAATTCCCTTAAAAAATGACAACCAGAATGTGTAGGAATTTAATTTATCCAACACCATGACAACATGAAATCATAAATAAACACACTATATATTTTAATCCAATTTAGGTCCTTGGAGATTTGGAGTTACTCATTTATAGAAGTATTATAATGAATAATAAATGAATTCCTTTAGGCAATTTAGGTAGTACGGGTTGAAGAAGTTACATTAATATAAAAGTCTTTATTTATCTATTATAAACTGATAGGATATTGATGAAATATAATTTTTTGATGAAAACAATAATTTTTTTAGCAAGTTATCATGATTAATAAAATATAATTTTTTTTAATTATAATCATTTTATTATTCCCTAAATACTTTTTCATATCCTATTAATCATAACTAGTGGTGTAAGAATGTCGTATCACATGGATGTTCAAGTTGACTGAATACATTTTTCATATTTTCATATACCAAAAGTATACTAATCAAATATTCAAATGTATTTAGTTAAGCATTCATTCCAAAATATAACTCAAAACTCATTAATCTATTGAGTGGAGTCCTCAATTTTAAATTGATGAATCTGATTTCCATTACACATTCCTCTAATATTAATCTTTTAATAATTTTGTAGACATCCCTTGATGGTAAATGTCGCGACCCTTTCCCCACAATGTGTATCCCTCCTGGGCTGGCAATGTGAAAAGGGAGATAATGACCCCCGAGTCCCACCTACAGTAGGCCCCAGGTTGGCGACTAGCACCGAGGGTATAATAAACACACAAATGGGAGTCATTAACCTCTAATAGAACACATGCGAAAAAGAGAGATAAGATAGACACCAACCAACTCCAACTAAGAACTGAAATATAATGAAATCCCAAGTTCATATGTAATGTCATTCAAAAGTACCACAACTAAAAGGGTAAAAACAGCATGTACCGAAAATAAAGTAAAAACATCAGCGACCACAATCACAAACAGCTCCTTCAGCCACAAGCTAGATGTAACCAGCCTGACCTCCAACCTACTCAAGTGACCTAAAAGAGTTTATATATACGTAGGGTGAGTATAATAGTATTCCCAATTGGATCCTCCCTGAAGCCTCTTGTAAAAATGTAAAGAAGGCATGGAAAAGCACAATGAACAACAGTGAAAATAACTCATCACTTAACAGGTATACTATGTTTCCAACCTCACCATGGATACTCTCACCAAGTAATGAATAGAAGAGTATAACATATAATAAAGAATATCAAGGGTAATCTGCTACTACTTCCCCACTAGTTTCCCGCTTTGACCCATTGACATACGTCTTGTGCATGTGTCTCCAAAAGCATGCTCGTATAAACTTGGGCTTAGCTCCACAATCTGCACCATGTGCATCACAAAGGCTTTCCCGTAGACACCTAGGCTAAGCATCACACCATCCTCACAACCAAAAGTAACCATGTAGTTTCTGTGAGCCATCACAGTTCACATAACGTGTATCATACGTCATGTATTATACCTCAAGCCATTACAACCCATTAACTGAGTAGGGATCCTCAAGCCATCACAACCCATACACGTTACATCTATATTAGTCCATTGGACACCATAACTAGAATATATGTGTGTGAAATAATCACAAGCCATTACAACCCTCTACACACATATATGGGGAAACTAACCACTATGCCAATGACACTAGTATCTTCTAAGAGAAGAGTGAGGGGCTAAAGGGGGGTAGTCAGGCATTCATCCTCCCACCAGAATGTTGGGGAAAACACCCCCAAGGCTCAGAATCCTCATGGTGTTAGTTTCCCTTACTGAAAGGGTGGGTTAGCGTATAGAAACACAAAAAGTACAAAATATTCTATACCTCAAAACCACACAATGGGTAGAACCTAGTCTTTGACACAACTGCAGATAACGTCTCTTGGACTCCAGGCTGCCACTTCTAAGACTAGGTATCCTATAAGCACACAACCAATTAAAGAACATCATTAGGTCACTTTATTAACTTTTTCATCTATTCCTCTTTATGTTAATTAATTTTTTGCAGATTAATAAACCATGGGAACAACCACATTAAACATTATTGGTATCACATTCCAAATCAACTGTCTCTTCAAAAGTTATCAACCACATCATTAAGTGTCATCAAACTCCAACACCATGGGATAACATCATTTATTCAAACATTCATTATATATTTACTTTCCCATATTCCCACGCATTCTTTAAAAGCAAACTTTTCTACTAAACACAAGGGGGATCAACAAGGTGAGTAGACGCGCTACCCGTCGAGTCTTTTCCACATATAGCAAGAGCATAGACCCATTTTCCCTTGAGAGGCTAAACACGGAATGCATGGGGCATACCCCGTGTGTCTTCACCTCCTTAAGAAGAAGGGTAAGCAAAACCAGCTGCCTTGAGCAGTGGGGAAAACTAAAACCGATAAACAACAAACAAAGCACCAAGAATCCAACAACCACATCCATCCCATTAAAGCATCCATGATTTCCTCCTCGACACCCACATGCATTAACCGATGCATCTCGCCACACTAGGCGTCATCCGCTGCCACAACCACAAGGTCTCCCTGCCTCCACATATCATAACACCCCTCCAAGGTCACAACACATCACAAGATATCACAAAACCCATCCAGGGTCACAACACATCACAAGCAGCAGGGAAAAAAACATCACATCAAATTGGGCTCTTGGCCCATTAACAAGGCATCTTGCCTTCAAACAACAAGCACCAATAGATTTCAGGTTTACCAACCAACTACGTTAATCACATACATCATTATCAATTTGATTAACATCAATTTAAAACAACATCCACAATAACAATAACCAGATTCATTTACATGCCTCTTTATGTTTAGAAAATTAATTATCAATTAATTCCAGCTTTGCATTCTTTATCAATTTCATCAAGAACAACTAGGGAACAAGAAAGGCATATATATCACCTTATCTAGCAAATCAAGAGGTGAACCGTTATCACGGTACATATCAACAACATGAGATCACCAATTCTATTAATATGGTTCAAGTATTTAATTAGATTAATTCCATTGTGATCCAAAGGACTAAATCATGAAAACTCTACGATTTTACATAAAAAATTAGAGAAGCCAAGAATCCCCTACCTCAATGGTTTTCGAGGGAAACCACAACGGTCAATGAGCACCCAAGAAATCGGGTTGATTCTCCACAAATCCTACTTAGATATCCTCCCCTAACACAACCAAGACCAAAGATCATCATAAATGACATCCACACACTTAGATCTACCCATAACGGGTGTAGATCTAAGATCCTGAGAGAAGAGGAGAAGTATATCTACGTACATCTAAAAAACCAAACAAAAGGATTACATACCTCGAGAAACCGACTTCAATTCACGAAAAGAAGCCTCTGTATTGCCTCCACAATGCTTGGGAGGGGTTCTTCTACCTCCAAGGAAAGGTAATCCTGAGTTATGGCCGATTAGGGGATTAAACTAGGTGAATAAAGGCAAAACAAGTTAGATCCAAAATTTTAGGATCTATCTTTAAGTGCCCTGATGGTTAGTCCGAACGGTTTAAGAAACCGTGTGCTAACCATGGGTTAGCTTCTGCCTCACCAAACACTCCTCACATGATTATTCCCCATGGTTAGGCAAGCCGTGCACTAACTATGCGTTAGCCACTGCCTCCAAGACCAGCCTTGCACGGTTTTGCCGCATGGTTTAGGAAAACTGTGCACCTCTCGTGCGAAGGCCATAACCCTTTAGATTTCTTTAAAAGTTCACCCAAACGCACCCCCAAGTATTCTTGACCTCTCAGAACACCTATAACACCAAATTTTCACATAGGAATGGACCTGAGAGGTCTGGGAAAATACATCAGATACCTCTCAAAACATTATCATCCTCGAGAATCCAAAACCCTCCAAAAGAGAAAACGAAACAGGACATGAACAACCACCCAATGAGATACCTCTCAAAAGAGATCAAGAAACCAAAGCAACAAAGGATTTCATCTCATAAACATGAAAGTTCCAAAGCCACATAAGTTACAACGATACAGGAATAGAGTTAAACATCAAACAACTCTAGGTACTAAGCACATATCTGTGACTCACGTTCCCAAGTACTCTCTTCCAAGCCGTCGTGTCGCCACAAGACACGAACTAAAGGGATGGAACGCCTGCACAAAACCTTCTCCATGTGGTCTTGGATATCCACAGGTCACTCCTCAGAGGTGGAATCATCGTCAACATTGATCTTTCCCCAATCGATGATGTGAGGGTCATCATGAAGATAACGATGTAGCTGCGATACATGGAAAACAACATGAATCTACCTCATATGTGGAGGAAGTGCTACTCAATATGCCACAACTCCAACACGAGCTAACACCTCGAAAGGCCCAACAAAGCGGGGAGAAAGCTTACTACCATGCCTAAACCTTCGCTGCCCACGACGAGGAGTCACCTTCAGAAACACATGATCCCCAACATTAAACTCTAAGGGTCTCCTTCTTTGATCGGCATAGGATTTATGACGATCTAGCACTGCCTTCACCCTCTCATGAATCACCTGAACCATCTCTGTTTTATTTTTCACTAGTTACGGTCAGAGAATTGTTGACTCTCCAACCCCAGTCCAGCATAATGGAGAACGGAATGGCCTGCCATAGAAGGCTTCAAACAGTTCCATACCGATGGTGGAGTGAAAAATATTATTCTAAGCAAACTCCACCAAGGGTAAGTTCCTCATCGATGAACCTCCAAAAATAAGAACATAAGAGCGTAACATGCCTTCAAGAGTCTGGATGGTCCACTCTGTCTCACCATCTGTTTGAGTTTGAAAAGCAGTCCGAAGGCATATTTGAGAACCAAATGCTTGTTGGAGACCCCTCCACACCCTGGAAGTAAAACGTGGATCTCGATCAGAAATGATCGTTCTTGGGACTCCAGGAAGTCTCACAACCTCCTCTAGATACTGCCTCGACAAAAAATCCATTGTACTCAACTCCTTTATCGCTATGAAGAGGTCTGATAGTGTTAAACGATCCAATACCACCCAAATATCATCATGTCCTCCCGGAGCTCGAGGTAAACCTGTAAAAAGTCCATTGATATGTCCCCCCAATTCCACTGAGGAATCTATAATGGCTGGAGAATACCACCAGGAACATGGTGTTTGGCATTCACCTTATGGCAGACTAAATATTGAGACACAAACTCAGCAACCGCACGCTTTAGCCCAGGCCACCAAAACTGAATCCTCAAGGATCAGTACATCTTTTTCACACCACGATACACCGCTAAAGAAGAACCATGGAACTCTCTGAGGACCTTCTCTTGAATCACCAAGGGAACAAAAAGCATTCCTTGATACAACACTCTGTGTTGTTCATCATCAGACCAACCACCAGGGGCCTCACCACAAACATCATGGTCTCTCCAGACCTACACCTCTAGATCCCCCAAATGGGACTCTTCCACCTTCTACATCAGTGATGACTGCACTGTAATCTGAAAAAGACAACCTCTACCTCAGACTTATCCCATATCAAGATGTAATTTCGAAAGTTCTTCCATTACCCTCCAGGAATCACCGGATTCAGGCACAGCATCACTACGTGACTTTTGGATCAACGCATCAGCTACAACATTACCTTTTCAAGGTGTATACGATATTTCAATGTCGTATTCCTGTTAGAACTCCATCCAACGATGAAACCACAATTTAAAGTCACACTGGGAGAAAAAATACCTCTAACTATTATGATTAGGGAAAACCACAAAGCGTTCACCAATGAGGTAATGTCTCCAAAACATCAGAGAAAAAAACAGGGATATCAACTCAAGATCATGGGTGGCATAGTTACGTTCATGGGGATGCAACTGTCAAGACCCTTAAGAAACAAATAACCTCTACTGCATGAGTACACTACCTAACCCAAGATGTGAAGCATCACAGAAAACATCAAACTAAGCTCCCTCCACTAGAAGAAAATGGTTTGGAGCACTTACTAACATCTTATTAAATACTCGAAAGCTGTCTGACACTGATCAATCCATATGAAAGCCTGATATTTCCTGGTCAAAACTGTCATAGAAGTTACAACTAGGGAGAAATTGGCTACGAACCTCCTGTAGTAGCCTGTGAGACCAAGGAAACTTCGCACCTCTGAAACTATCTTGGGGACTTCCCAAGACACAACTGCTTCTATATTCGATGGATCCATAGCTACTCCCTACTGTGACACAACATTCCCTAATAAACAGACATCTCGAGCCCAAAAATCACACTTGAACAACTTTCCGAACAACTGATGTCGACGAAGAACTCCCAAAACGGCTTGTAGATGCTCTACATGATCCTCTTCAGATGTGGAGTACACAAGGATGTCATCAATGAAAAATAAAACTAAATTTTCTAGGGACTCATGGAACACAACATTCATCAATCCCATGAGTACTACTGGAGCATTCGTCACACCAAATGGCATTACAATGAACTCATAATGACCATGAAGAAAATGGAAAGCAGTCTTTGGGATATCTTCATCATTCACATGCATATGATGATATCATGTCCGCAAGTCAATCTTTGAGAACCAAGTTGCACCTTTTAGTTGATCGAATAAGTCATTGATCCATGGAAGAGGATAGCGGTTCTTTACTGTAACTTTGTTTAAGTGACGATAATCGACAGACAACCCCAAACATCAATCGGCCTTCTTCATGAACAGAACTGGTGCACCCCATGGTGACACACTTGGTCGAACCAAACCTCACTGCAACAGACCATCAAGTTGTATATGTAGCTCTCGTAACTAATAAGGGGCCATCCTATATGGAGACATAGATTTAGGAGACGCTCCGGGTTGTAGCTCGATCCCAAACTCGATCTCTCGTCGACGGGGTAAGGCTGTAACCTCTTCTGGAAAACCAACAGAGTACTCCTCTACGACCCTAGGAAACACCAACTGCTGAACCTCTAAAGAACTCGGCATCATCTCAGCCTCCAGGGTTAATACGGATGGAACTCTCCTGTGACCCATCCAATGATCTCACTCACCAACAAACACCACTTGATATCCTTCTGCATCAAAGAAAATGACCTTCTTCCTGTAGCAATCCACAATATCCTACAAAGAATACAACCAATAAATGCTGTGGATGACATCATATGGTTGTATTCATAAACATAGGAAATTTCCCCAAGAGCGGTGCTTCCCCAACACTAGCTCACAATCTCTACATACTTCAAACAACTCAGCTCAACCTCCAACTGGCGTAGTCAACGCCAAGGGCACTAGAAGTCTCCCTACCCCAATTCCAAAGGTATAAAAAGGGTAGGTAATATGAAGGAGTGTGTCACTCCTGAATCGAACAAGGCATACACCAAGGTAGAAAACAAGAAAAGGGTACCTCGAACGATGTCTGGCTCATCTAGAGCTTGAAATGCTAGAGCATGATGCTAACCACAACCACCTCCATGGCCTCTCTGACCTTGATGATGACCACCACCATGGCCGCACAGTACTCTCTAAGGATGGGGAGCATCATGGGGATGTCCTCTACCCACCCTATCTCCCCTCTTCTGTTCAAAAGCAGGTGCAACCTACTGCTGCTGCCTCAGCTGGAAGTGCCTCAACGGAGGATCCTGGGGTAGAGCGCTCGGTGCACGATGACCGTTCTGAAAGGTCATACACTCCCACAGCTGATGACCATGAAAACCACAATTAAAACAAGTTCCCGATCCCTTGACATAGGCATGAGAGTTTCTACCTCTGGAGAAATGATATGTGAAGGGCTGGGACCTACCCCTGACTGAACGGAATCTCTTCTGCCCTGAAAACTGGGAACCCTAGACCACATCCTTGCTTCATGAGGAATCATGTGGATCCCCCTCTCGTGATGATCCATCCCTAGCCAAAGTCCTCTCAATAACCTTTTTCCTTGCCAACACCTCATGATATGTGTTTAAAATAAATGGGGTGACCTGGCGTTGGATCTCTGGAGGAAAAGCCTCCTTGAAATGCCTCACCCTGGCCTCCTCATCTGGTAATAGGTCTGAAGAATATTGTAAAAGGTTCCTGAAACAGATTACAAACTCTCAAAGATTAGATATCCCCTTTAGAAGGGTAAGAAGCTCCTGGAGACTGGATGCCTTTGTAGTCGTGGAAAGGAACTCGACTCTGAACTTGTCTCAGAACTCCTCCCATGAGATTGCCAACTCCTCACGATCCCTGAGGAACAAAAGCCACCCCTGCCTTGCTGCTCCAAGCAGAATCGTCACAACCAAGGACACCCAGTGCTCCTTCTAAGCACGGATCAAACTGAAGCCTATCTAGACCTCCTCCAACCAGTCTTCTGTAACTGCATATGAAACGGAGCCCTCATACTTCTACAGACTCTAGAGCTGAAACTCTCAGAGTGTCTTCTTCCAAGTGTCGTCGCTGCTATCCTCTACCCTGCAACAACCTGTTGGAACAGCCTGCTGAAAGTCTTTTATGCAAACCTAACGAGGACTTCGACCTAGAGCCATTCTTGCAAAATAAAAAACAATTATAGCTCCTAAGCCTGGAATATGGAAGACTCATCGTTAATTAATTAATTGTTTTCTTTCATTTGTTTTAGGTTAACCTATCCCAAGGTCTACCAATTCAATCATCGGCACAAAGAAGAATGATGCATGATCCTTTCCTAGGTATCTACCCTGCAACCAGTATCACTTTGTTTAGTAGCCATTGTAAACATAAAGGTCCATACAACAGATCATAGGGGGCCCTAAGCGCCTATGGCTCAGTCGGTCTCCAGTGTTTACCTCACTTGCTAAACATGAATGACACTGTTGCCCTACCAACTCATGAAACCTCACTGATGCCTAACTCCAAACTCCATCCAGACCTCTGATAACACTCAGTCATGACCCCATCCCCAAAAAGTGTACCGCTCCTGGGCCGATAATGTGAAAAGGGAGATAATGACCCCCCGAGTCCGGCCTCCAGTAGGCACTGGGTTGGAGACTAGCACCGAGTGTATAATAAACACACAAATGGGAGGCATTACCCTCTAAGAGAACACATGCGGAAGAGAGAGATACGATAGAAACCAAAAAACTCCAACTAAGAGCTGAGATATAAAGAAAACCCAAGTGAATATGTAATGTCATGCAAAAGTACCACATCTAAAAGGGAAAAAACTACAAGTACCCAAAAGAATGTAATAACAGTAGCGACCACAAGCCCGAACAGCTCCTGCAACCACAAGCTAGTAGTAACCAGCCTGACCTCCAACCTGCTCCAAGTGACCTGAAAAACAGAACATATATAAGTAGGGTGACTATAACAGTATACTTAGTAGGATTATCCCCGATGTCTCTCATGCAATAGTAATGAAGGCATGCTAAAGCACAGTGAACAACAGTGAAACTAACTCGCCACCTAACATGTATATTATGTTCCCATCCTCACTATGGCTACTATCACCATGTAACGCATACAACAGTATATCATATAATATAGCATATCAAGAGTACCATGCTACTACTTCCCCACTGGTTTTCCGCTTTTCCCCAATGACATGCGTCCTGTGAATCTCTCTCCAAAATCATGCATGTATAAACTTGGGCTAAGCTCCACAATCTTCACCACGTGCATCACAAAGGCTTTCCTGTAGACACCTGGGAGAAAAACCACACCATCCTCACAACCAAAAGTAACCAGGTAGTTTCTAAGAGCAACCACAGCTCCCATAATGTGTATCATACGTCGGGTATTATACCTCAATTCATTACATCCTATACCCCGAGTAAGGATCCTCAAGCCACCACAGCCCATACACATTACACCAATAGTAGTACATAGGACACCATATCCAGAATATATGTGTGTGAAATAACCACAAGCCATTAAAAACCTCTACACACATATATGGGGGAACTAACCGATGTGCCAATGGCACTAGTATCTAACAAGAGAAGAGAGCAACGCTAAAGGGGGTAGTCAGCCATTCATCCTCCCATCAGAATATTGGGGAAAACAACCCCAAGGCTCAGAATCCCTGGGGTTTCAGTTTCCCATACTGACAGGGTAGAGTAGCATATAGAAACACAAAAATTATAGAATATACTATAACTCACAACCACACTATGGGCAGAACCTAGTTTTAGACACAGCTGCCGCTAAAGTCTATCGGACTCTGGGCTGCCACTTCTAAGACTAGGTATCCTAAAAGCACACAACCAATTAAAGAACATCATTAGGCCACTTTATTACATTTTTCATCAATTACTCTTTAAGTTAATTAATTCTTCACACATTAGTTAACCATGATAACAACAACATTAAACTTAATTGGAATCACATTCAAAATCATATGTCCCTTCAAAAGTTCTCAACCTCATCATTATGTTTCATCAAACTCCAAACCCATAGGTTAACATCATTTATTCAAATATTAATTACAGAATTACTTTCCCATATTCCTAGGCATTCTAGATAATCAACATATGCTACTAAACACAAGGGGGCTCAACACGGTGAGTAGATGTACTACCCGTCGAGTGTTTGCCGCCTATAGCAAGATTGTAGACCCATTCTACTTTGAGAGGCTAAAAAAGGAAAGCACGTGGCATACACCGCATGTCTTCACCTCCTTCGGAAGGAGGGTAAGCAAAACCAGCTACCTTGAGTAGTGGGGAAAAGTAAAATAGGTAAAAAACCAAACAAATCACCAAGCATCCAACAACCACATCCATCCCATTCCATCATCCCTGGTGTCCTCCCCGACACCCACATGCCTATACCGATGCATCTCTCCACTCTAGGCATCATCCACTGCCACATCCAAAAGGCCTCTCTGCATACACATATCGGAACACCCCTCAAGGGTCACAACACATCACAAGATATCACAACACCCCTCTAGGGTCACAGTACATCACAAGCAGCAGGAAAACAACCATCACATCAAATTGGGCTCTTGGACCTTTAACAAGGCATCTAGAATTTAAACAACAAGCACCAATTGATTTTAGGATTACCAACCATATATGTTAATCACTTACATTGACATCAATTTGATTAACATCAACTTGGAACAAAATCCACCTCAAAAACAACAACAAGATTCATTTACAGGCCTCTTTATCTTTATCCAATTAATTATCAATAAATTCCAAATTGACGTTCTTTATCCACTTCATCAAGAACAACATGCTAATAGGAAAGGCATATATATCACACTATCTGGAAAATCATGAGGCGAACCGTTATCACGGTACAAAGCAACAACATGCGATCACCAATTCTTTTATTCTAGTTCAAGTATTTAATTAGGTAAATTCCATTGTGATCCAAATGACTATATCATGCTAACTATACGATTGCACAAAAACAATTAGAGAATCCAAGAATCCCCTACCTCAATGGTTTTGAGGGAAACCACAACGGTCGATGAGCTCCCAAGAAACTGGGTCTATTCTCCACGAATCCTCCATAGATCTATTCTCCTAATACAACCAAGACCAAATCCCATCATAAATGAAATCCACACACTTAGATCTACCCGTATTGGGTGTAGATCTATGATCCAGGGAGAAGAGGGAGAGTAGATCTACGCAGATCTACGAAACCAAACAAAAGGATCACATACCTTGAGAAACCGACTACGATTCGTGACGAGAAGCCTCCAGATCGCCTCCAAAGCACTTGGGAGAGGTTCTTCTACCTACATGGAAAGGTAATCCCGAGTTATGGCTGATTAGGGGCTTAAACGAGGTGATTAAAGGAAAAACAAGTTAGATCCACAATTTTAGGATCTAAATTTAATTGCCCGCATTGTTAGTCTGCATGGTTTAACAAACCGTGCACTAACCGTGGGTTAGATTCTGCTTCACCAAACACTCCTCGCATGGTTTGTCCACACGGTTAGACAAACCGTGTGCTAACTTCGCATTAGACAATACCTCCGAGACCAGCCTTGCATGGTTTGGCCGCACGGTTTAGGAAAACCGTGCACCTCCCGTGCGAAGGCCATAACCATTTTAATTTCGTTAAAAGTTCACCCAAACGCACCCAAGTCCCCTTGACCTCTCAGAACACCTATAGCACCACATTTTCACAAAATAATGGACCAGAGATGTCTGGGCCATTACAGTAAATTTATTAAGTAGGCCGATATAATTTGATTATATTAAATGATAATTTAAATCACTTTTTATTTGGAGAAACAAGTACATTAAACTATGGCTACATTAATAAGTTATGTAATATGTGGTTTTTGAAGTAATATTTACCAGTGGTATTTTTCACATTATGTTTATAATTAATAATTTCAAACTTTTAAAAACATATTAATATTATTAATAAATTACATAAATAATTCTTTATGATTTGATAAAATTCTTTATCTATAATAAATTTAACTTACAATATCTTGATTGTTTTATTATCTTATGAATGTTTTTGTGATTATATTAAATATAATTTAAACATGAATGACAAAGAAAATTATCAATTAAATTTAAAAAATTAAATAAATATTTTTACTTGATTAATTTTTTTTCAGGTTGATTAAATGATAAAATTATAAATTACAAGATACCACTTGGGGAATATAACAATAATTCGAGCATCATTTTAGTTATACCATTATAGCATTAACCATTTGTTTTCTTGTTGTTTCATCTCAATATGGGTTCTAAACCACCTCATCTCTTTCGAGTCCCATCCTCTACATGATTTTCATTCACACTTAGGTGAGGGCAACTAGAGGTTGGTGTTATATATGAAAGAAATACATTAGGCACATAGGTCCGACATTATAATTTTTTTGGGATGACTGATCATCCATCATATTAAATTTAATTAATCATTGTCATAATAAAAACCAAATATAGACATTTATCAGTTCTTATCATGATGAACAATAATCTTTAAATAATATAACATCCATACCTGATAAAAATAATTCCAAATCTATACATTTAATCATTTTTATGTTTTTCATGAATTAAATATATATATACTTATTATTTATTAAATTAATGAAATTAATTTCTATAACATGAATTCATGGAGATATAGACAACACCCACTCATTGAATACTTTTTTAAATTTTTTTTATTTATATATAAAAATTCTTATTTAAACCATGTGTACTTGGAGGCAACACAACATGTACTCTTATATACTGCACAATTCCATGTCATACTGGGTATTGTGTAATTTCAAAACATGTAGTGTACATTGTGTGGAACATAATAAAATATTTCTAGTGGTATATGATAGAATATGTAGTTATTTTGGGATTTATAGATGTGGAAATGAGGAAATATATGTGACTGATACAACTTTTAATGACTTTTAAGTGCGTGACTTAAAAAAAGTCATAACTTGTTTTCTTTTTTTAAAATTATCATGGACGTAAATTGGGAATTTAATATTATATAAAACCATTACACGTGATATATATGATAACTACACAATATTACATTTTTTTCATTAACTAATTAATTTTATTAAACGTATTTAATTTACCAAGTATACATCATGAAAAAGAACATACTCTGTGTTAAAGGATATGTATTATACTATGTGTAAAACCTCCTATAAAACATGTACTAATATTAATGTCAATACCTGATATATTCCTAGATACATGATTTGTATACTGCTTTGATATTTAGGACCTACACTACTTGTATTCTAGTTACAAGCCTTATAATCCCAGACAGACCATGTTGCTTAGTAGGAACTCAACACATGGTTTGTGAATTAATTACCTATAGTGTAATTAATAAGAAACAACATATGTTTTCCACACTACCTCTATTTTGTGTGGAATTATATGAAGTGTATATAAATAACATGGTAATTTACAATGAAAACATTATGCCACCTTGGAAGTCAATATGTGGTGTTATTACACAATCCTTTCAGATCCCATGAATAAATAAATTTAGTTTTCATAACCATGAAGGCTTGTCGTTGACCATGAATAAAAGAAATTGTATTTTGTTACACATCATGTAATAATTTCATCCATCACGGATCATCGACGCCTCTATGAAGAATATTTATACATTCTTTAGTAATTATGATCAAATTCATGCTCATATAATATATAATGAACCCTTTGTCTCAATAAAATGAAGTAATAAGGTAAAAGGAAATAAAATTACAATTAATTAATAACTATATTGACCAAAATCTTTAATATTTATTAATTTTCAACCTAACCACACTGATAACCATTGAACTTCCTAGGAAAATAATAATCCGGATGTGCCCATTCAACATGTTATTTTTTAATTATATTTAATGGAAAATCCATATGAAAATGGAAAATAATCATCATTTCATATAATTATAACCATAGAAACAAGATTAATGGAGTCTTGTAACATAGAGATGACGTGATCCATATTAACTTTATAATTATTATAATAATTAGAATTACCCTGACCTTGAGATATATTCTTTGATGAGTTTGATTATCAATTTATCATTGATTGAGTTTTACCATATATTCTTTTATAGGATCAATAATATATTTAATTTAGTTGAAATCCATACTTGTTACAAAATGTTGAAACATTGTGGATAATACTCCAGCTACCATTGCAGAAGTACAAATCATTATGAATCACACTCCTTTGATCAAAACATAATCCTTTAGGACATATGAATTATCTCACTTATTCTCTAAATCTAAAAAGGGAATAATAATGAAGAAAATTAATCATATATTTAATAAAATAAAAAATATTTTCCATTTAAGGATTAATAATTATGGATATTATAAATTAACAAAAAAATAATATAACTTCCAATTTCTATACTTGTATATATGTATTTATATGTAGACCAACGGTATAATATTTATAATTTAATAAAATCCCTTATTCAAATAATACACCAAATACAATCCCCATTCCTATAATAATAATAAAATATTGACATTATACCATGAAATGAAATGATTTTTTTAATGAAATAACAATTTTATTAAATAAAAAATTTCTAGTTTATTTAACTAAGATTAAATATTACACTATGTACCTTACAATCGTTTTAATTACTAAAATATACCATTTTCAACAATTATATATCATTTAAAAATACATATTATAATTTTCAAATATATATTAATATTCTTTTAGATGTCTTTCAAATAAATATATATATTTTTTTAATCTCAAATACGGTGACTAATTATTTTTAATTAATAAATACTAACTCAATATAATATATATAAAATGATAAAATATTTATTCCTTTTTATTTATATGAATAAAGTATGTTTGTGAACCTTTATGAATATTTCATAGCCCCACATTGAGGGAATTTATAATATACAATGATAGTGTCATATAATGAATATTGGATCCCTTGTTGGATAAATATAATATAAAAATGATAAAAACAACCTAAGAAATATCATATAGATATATAAACACATTATCTAGATATCTAATCAATCATGATTTATTTTATTTTAATAAAACTACATACTTGATATTTCATTCTGGGAATATCTAAAATAAACACATTAATCACCATGTCTATGTATTTTTGTTACCTATTGTGGGGAAGTAAAAGATATGGAATTTTTATTCTATTTCTATTAATAATATCAACCATGATTTTTTATGTATTCAAAATGAAAATAAAATTATGAGGGGAATTATTTTAAAAAATAATATTTATAAAGAATGAATGTCTAATATCATTTTAAACAAAAATTCCATGATAAAAAAAGATATTGAAAATTTCAATTCATGCTAGTAAAGAGTTTTTCTATATAAAAATTGATAAAATAATACAGATAAATAAATTTAATAAAATTAATTATTGTCTTGCTTATTAATAATAATTATGTTAAATGTACATGACATTTTTTTAAAAAAATATAAAAGTGTTTTTTTCAATAGTATCATGTTTTTTATGTTGAATAAAATGGAATTGAACAGGTGGATATTATTTTATATTTTTAAAATATATTTTATAGAATAAAACATTTATTTATGAATCCTTATCAACTATATCTCCTATAAAAATATGTTTAAAATTACTGTGTCTTTGTAAATATTGGAACTCTAATCCACCTAGACAAATATGATCATGTCTACCAAAGTCATCTTACAATTTTAATTTTAGTTCATTTGCCTCAATTTTTTTAATAATTGATAAATATTATTTCAATATAATGTATATTTAGTATATGATTGGTGGTGCTTCTAATTTTATAAAATTCAATAAATGTGATGGATTTAATGTTAAATTTGATGAATATTCAAAAACTATTTTCAATGTATTTGGGTAAGTTTGATTTATGAAATCTATTTTTATTTAAAAAATACTATATGTTATAAATTAAATGTAAATGAATAAATAATTCTTTTTTATCTAATATTAGAATGTAAAAAATCAAAATTATATGTGTGCGGTTTATAAGGATGAATATGTAATTTATTTTAATAAAAAAATAATATTTTTTCTTAAAAATGTTCCATAATTGGATCAAAAAAATATGAAATGTAAAATTCTTTTTAAATAAGATGAAATCATTAAGAATAAAATACATATCCATCCAAAAATTAGTTTATTATACAATATATTCCATACTATGATTGTTCAACGAAATTTTGAATTGTAGATGAATATCACATACTATTTTTAATCTTTTATGAAAGCATAACAACATAAATAGTAACTTCTAAATGTTAGGTATATTAATATCATATGGAAAATAAATATTTTATATCTTGATTTATTTTGGCCAAATCCATTTACTTGTCAGGATGGAATAATTTAACTTTTTAAATAGTGTAAGATTTTATTATATTTATATGGTTGTAATTTTAATATTTTAATATGTCATGATTTATTTTGGCCTAAGCCATTTACATATCGGGATAGAATAATTTATCTTTTTAAATAGTTTATGATTTTATTATAATTATATGGTTGTAATTTTAATATCATAAATATGAAAAATTTATTTTTTCCCTTATTATATTAATATTCTAAATTAAAAATGATATTTTTTTTGATTATATGTTATTCAAAAGTATAATATTTAAATCTTTAATTAAATGTTTTTATCAAAATTATCATTATAATTATAATTTTTTAGCATCTAAAATTAAAAAATTTGTTTTCATTGGAATAAAAAAATATAATAATATAAAAAATGTCTATATCAATTGTAAATATGCTTATAGCACCTTGATATTTTTGGGATTATACAATTATATTCCTTGTTATGTGTCATGTTGAATTATTTTAATATTAATTTTAATGAAAAAACTATCTGATATTTGGAAATGTTTAATGTAAAATTTTGGATAGCTTATAATATTTTCTCCAAATGTTCAAAATCATAACAAAAATGAATCAATATGGTAAAATGATTCAAAATATGGTGAATATGTTTTTATTATATACACTCTAAATTAAATAAAATAGATTTTATAATAAGATATATTTAGAAGTTAAATAGTCTATATATATGTGTAATATAATTAAAATCTCTCAATAGAATGTAATGGTCATTCAAACTAACATAAAATAGAAATTAGATTTTTTATTTTTAGTATTGTTGATCACTAAAATAATAATGAAAATGTTTATGGGGTGTTGGAAACCAAAATTCCCTAAATACATATTATTTTATATTTTCATATCTTTTTATTATGTTATTTTATGTTTTGGGTAATTCGAGATTTTATTTTAATTTTTTTGAAATATTTTGGTATAATTATTTTTTTCATCCTTGATATGGGTGAAAATTAACATTACCCTGACATTAGAATATTTTGATTTCATTTTTTTTATCATTAGGTTGATCGATGTGGGTAGCACAAATTTTTGTTCAATCCATTTATAATCGGGAAGAATCTCATATGGGTCTATTGATATGTATCAGTACAAGGATACGACTTGAAAATATTTATGTATGAAATTCTAATATGTTTGTGAATTTAGAAAACAATTTGACAATTTTTTGAAAAATTATGATAATATTTATTAATTCCCATTAAATAAAGTATAAGAAACTATGCGATGTGTCTTTTTAGTAAGTGTATATCATATGGTTGTCTCACGTTAGTAAATACCAAGGAACACACTATGCTATCCTTAAAATGATGAAAATACAATTAACACTTCATATTTTAATTTATTATCCATAAAATTTTCACATCTATCTTTATCTAAATGTCAGGTGTGTGTGGAAGAATCCTACCTTTATCTCCCATTGATTATAAATTCATCATTCATTGAATTTAATGTTGTTAAACCTTCCATCTTTTCTATTTTCATCTCATATCATCTCTATTTTACCATTATTTCATTTTTTCTCACTCTCACTAACCCTAAGGACTATTACTGTTCGGAATAGGGTTTTAGATCATTTTAATGATATGGATTTCTTTTTTTAACTATTTTATAGGATAGATATCATATTGGTTTTTAATTATCTATCAACGTATATGAGTATCAATTATTTTATGCTTGAATCAGTTATGTGTTTCATTAAGATTATCTTATAATTCATGTTATAAATTTCATGTATATTTACAATTTATTTATTTTGATATTATAAGAATATTTAATTTTCATAGTAGCCATGAAATAGTTTTTACGTGACTTTTCCACTTTTCATGGATGTGTGAAATACAATGTGTTTGTTAAAATGCTCATGTGGATGTTTAAAAATGAATTTATTGTTCAAAATGTATCTTTTTAGAGTTAAATATTTATATAATACAATTTTATATTTTTAAATTCATCTTAAATGGTTTAAAAACTTTTTATGGAATTTTTTGATGTACCAATTCATTCTCAAAATTTACATTTTTATTTCATAATGGGATGTTAATTTTTTTAATGTTCCTTTGAGGATATTTTCACATAAAAATTATGGAATTGATGTTTTGAAGGAAACTTTTGTAAAAAATAAATAGTCAATGATCATTAAAAAAATTTATTACCACTATGTTGTGATATTATTTTTAAATTTATCCTAAAAGGGATATTTGTTTTCATTGAAAGGATCCTAATATCTATTTGGTTTTATAAAGAATGTGAATTAATATTTCAAAATAGGATAAGTTGAACTGGTTGGTTTTCAAAATATGTGTAAGATTTTGGTTTGATGAATCATTTTAATTTTATAGTTGTAATGTGGTTTTAAAAGTGTTTGAAAATGCCTTTGCATGTAGCTCACATTTTCAAAATATTGATTAAAACATAATGGGAAGTTTTTTTTATAAAAGTGTTTATCCGTATTTTGATCCAATTATATTTATTGTTTGTTCTATGTCTATTAATTAGTTTGGGGTGTTTGTATATTTTGATTATTTATTTATTCGTATGCATTAATTACAAATAGGTTTCTCATTATAAGGGTATGGGATCTTATGTTATATTTAATTTAAAATGATGGTAAATATATTTATTTGGTGATATATTTTTCTATTTTTGATTAAATAAATTATTAAAAATTTCATTGGATTACATGTTGATTGAAAAAATGAAAATGTAAAGAGTTTCAGGCATATGGTAAGTACCCATTAATACAATGTTAGCTATAATGATGTTTTAATATACCAGTTATATATTAGAATGGATGAGGGATTATTATTTTTAGCTCCAACCTCTTGATAGATCAAAAATTATTGTAAAAACTCTAGGGATTTTATGTGTCATTTTTTCATAACTATGTTCTTAATTTATTATTGATGATTTAGATACATCTGTCTTTTGATGTTTCCCATGATGCATTCATCATTCATAAGAAATATTAGCAGAATTATTAGCTTATGTCATTTTTATTCCCAGAGTCGATTTTATTATATGGAATCATTATTTGATTGTTATCATGGATTATGATTCTATATTTCTGTAGTGTCATTATGTTATTTGTGCATCACCTTATGTGTGTTATATTTTTTTACATAGAATAATTTGGAATGGTTTTGATTATGTGATTTATTTTGGTAAATCGTTTCTCTATTTATTATATAGGTTTTATGAAATGGGAATTCTATGAGATTATGTTAAGAATGTGCCGTTTTAATTAATTTATAAACTGTCCCTAATTTCATTCAATAAAAAATTTTATTTGCAAATTTATTAGAGGAATATTATAGGAAATATTTTTTTAGGAATTGAAAACCCAAAATATATATATATATATATTATAAAATTAAGTAATTTATTATCTACATTTTGAATGTATTTATAAATACATTTTTGTGATATCCTTCTATTAAATGTATATCTCACAATAGGTACATTCATTGATGCCTAAGGGTAAATGATTTTATCATGAATATATTTTAGGTAAATAGTATTGTCTCTATTATTGAGGACAAGTTTAGTCAATTAATGTATTGTGTGACATGATGAGTAACTAGGGGGTAAGTAGTGGTCATTTTTGAGCTATTCAGGTTATGTTTTATTTGATCTTCAGTTTTGGGATATTTGATAAACCGTTTTGATTAAGAAGAATTTCTTTGATTTTTCCATTATTGTTTTATATAATCTATTTATATTGTTATTATTATGAGAAAATTATTTCACATTGGATTGGTTTATTAATTTTTTTATGTCACTATATAATGTATATTTTTAATGTTGTTATAATCATTTCTAAAAAACATTATTGTTATCTATGAACTAATTTCCATCCAGTGGGGATTGGGAATGACCACTGATCCAAGTGGTGGATCATTTTTTCATGGATTATGTTTAAGAGTCGTGATATTTTACTAAATATTGTACCCGTGGTTAGGTTTATTAATACGATATATGGTTCTTGATCACCAAACTTTGGGAATAATGTTTAGTTATAATTGGTTACAATATTTAAAATTTTGATGTTTTAATTTCATCGGGATTTACATTCTATGGGGTGTTAATCCAAATTTAATTTTGTGCATTTACTTATGGGTGGAATAGGTGTTTACGGATTGGAATATAAACATGATTAGGGTTGTGAGTTTGGTTTCTATATATTCATCCAATAGAAAGTGACAAGATATTTAATATTGAAAAACTTACATGGATTGTTTCATGAATGATCAATAGACAATAAAACCATGTGATTAAGTACAACATGGTTCTTCATCTCATTTCACGTCATGTTTATATAGTTCTTAATGAAATTCTATTATTTAAGGGTAAATAAGTTATGTCTTTTGATTTTTGATTATTTAGAATTGATATCGGTTTGAATTTTATTTTTACAAACATTTTGGTATTATTTTTTTGATTATATGTTATAGTGGAAATTAATATTTTTATAAATGATTGTATTACTAAATAATAATAATAATCCATAAATATTATTTATAATATATAATTGTTTTTACGAAATTAATTGTTTTCATGTTTTTGTTTATATTGGTTCACATCGTTGTGAATCATATAAAATATTTCAGGTTTAAAATAAATCATTTGGCTCTTTTAAATGGTTGAATTGATTTTCTAGAATGTTTATGAAAGATTAATGATTTTATAATTGTTTGGTTCATAATATTTACGTGGTTTTAAACCTTTTTAGTCAGTATTAAAATTAATTCTATTAAATTAATTTTATTCTGGGATGGATTTTAAATATTTTTATATAGGTTAAACATTTTGATATATCTGATGGGGGTATTGTATTTAAGATATTATTAATGAATGATAATTGAGAATACATAATGGTTTTTTGTTTTGAAAATGAGTCGATGGTTTAGACAGAGTAGTAAAAGTTTTTGTAATTACCTTTGGAACATTTTAATTTCATGTTATGTGAAATATTTACCATTTTTTTGTTATACTAAAAGAAAACATGTTTTTAGAAAATGTGTTCGGATTCAATGGTGAATGTGGTTTTTCAAAAGAGAACAGAATTAAAGAATGTGATTTTTGATTATTTTTTTGGTTTCTTGACTTTTTCCCTCCATGTGTGTTTGGACTAGTTTTTTAGATTTCAGAAACAATACTAGGATGGGTTTCTACTTCATTTTTATTATAATATTCCTCATGAAATGGTATTGAGTATAGGTTCGGTGTTCATTATCAGGGTTGTTTATTTTCCCCATCATTTCTCTTATGTAGAATGTAAATTAATAGGTAAGATTCTTTTTCCAATATTACAATCCATGTATTGTTAAAATAAATTAATTCATAATATGATTTTGTAGTCATTCTTTTTATTTTAATATTTTTTACTTCTAAATAAAATGAAAAATTCACACTTACTAACAAAATTTATTTTTCATGGTCTATATAGATTTATTTGAAATCTATAATTCATAATTATAAATTTTAATATAAAAAAATGTGAATTATTTAATTCAAAACGATAAATTTCATTTTTCATGAAATTTTTTAAAATTTTATTAAATTATATGTTTCCAATGAATATTGAAAAATACTAGTTTTCATGGGAATGATTACATTATTTTCAGTACTTAAAAATAAAAAATTATATCCTTTTTTTGTGAAAATTAAATTTGATAATGTTTATTAATAAATATCCAGTTATGATTTTTTAAAATTACTTTATTCATTAAATTTTGAAATAATATTTCCATATTTAAGAAGTCATATTAATGAAAAAACTTTTTTTATTGAGTTTTTTTGGATTAAAAATAAATTAAATTTTTAAATATATTGGAATTAAATTATTGAAACGAATTCCATATTTGGAATTCAGATGTCTATATTTGTTTAATATGTCCCTTTACTCATTATGAAAAGAAACAATAATAAAATTTCATTACAATTATAATGGTAAAATTGGTTCATGAGGGTTATAATGAATGTGATATGGAATCAAATTAATTCATTTACTGAAGTTTAATTTTTTGTGTAATATAATTACACCCATAGTCATACAAAAATAAAAAATATATCCTTTTTTCATTTAAATTTTATAATTATCATTATAATATTTTACGTAATGAAAAATAAAGAAATATCACTCGTGGTTTTAAATAAGTTTTTTATGTTCACATACATATACAAATAAGTGGTTAATGTATAATAAATATTATTTTGAGAATAATTAAATAATATTTGCGATGGTATTTAATTTTAAAATCATAGTTATTAAAAAATTACATTAAATTCTTACTCAATATTGAATATGTTCTTTTGATGTTAGTTGGAATATGCTGTAGAATAAAAAAAATTGGGTGGGTTATATGATCCTAATAATTTTATATGAATATAAAATATTATAAATAAGTTAATATTATATAAATAAATTCCTTTTCTTTTATTTTTCAATGTAAAATTATGCTCATATTTCTAAAAATGATTTCAATGAAATTTTATATTAAAAAATATTTAATTAAGTGATTTATAATTCATGAAAATTATATATTCACTAACAAGAATTATTTATCGTTTAAAATATCACCCATGATCCATTTTTGTGTCATTTTATATTTTATAATAATTTGTTTGACTCTGAATGTGTGATAAAAATTGATATCTTTTTAATTTTCAAAACCACTAATGAAGAGTTAAAACAAAGAGATGTGGGTAAATAATAATTTATAACTATAGAAATTTAATTTTCTAGGACTATTTTAACCCATAATCATTATTTATTGTCATTATATCAATTTTCATCATCTTGAGAATGAAAAATTAATATATGTTAATTTAATAATTTATGAGATTCTAGGAATGACCCTCCCTTCATTTTTTAATGGAAATAACTTTTCCTCCCTTCCTCCAACCATTTTAACATTATATATTGGAAAATACCATACAAAATACCATCCTAAAATCACTCACCACATTTAAAAGGTATTATGAGTTGAATAAAACCATATTATTGGACATATTGTTTAACCAAATGTGGTTGTTAGAGGTAGAGTGATAGTTTTTATCTAATTATTTTATTTTAATTTATTATTATACGTCATTAAAATCACAATAAATGATGATTAAATATAAAAATGTATCATAAATCTTATTTTAGGTTTTTATGTTAATGGAAAATCATATATCAATACCTTATTGCCACAAATGGGAAACAAAACTAACATCTTTGGGTATGAAGGACATCTGCCTTTAGGACTGATGCAATTAATTTTCCATCAACTCCTCTCATTAGTATATATAATACATCATTTAATTTGTATATATATGATATATTTGATATCAATGAAATATAAAAAATTTCATCACGATATTATATAATAAAATTTATTATCTTTATATCTATTGATAATTGATAACATCATTCGTTTGTACAGGTGGACCACCAGCTCCATGAAGCAATGTTTTTTGTAATTCATCCCCACATCATAAAGATGATATATAAATGATTATTTAAAGATATAATATTATATTTTATAATATAATTATATGTATATAATGATAAAATACCCCTAAACTAATTAATCTTACGATCCTTAAAAAATGGTAATGTTACTAATGTGTACGTATGACCTATCATCTCCATGGTTGTAACACAATTCCTTTTTCGTAAGTATAATTAAAGGAATTTAATAATCTTACCATTAATTTATATAAATTATTACAATTTCTTAAATATTATTCTATATGTTATGGTATAATGAACTATTTTACCGTACTCAAATTTCCAAATTTAGTTCGAACATATATACCAAATATCATCAAACATTCATATATGAACATAGTATATATTGTAATATTATATAACATGGTAATTGCTAAAAAAAATAGAATAATAAGAATGATTTTTTAATAAATACAATAATTAAATTTATTTCGTTATTTATGTATAGATGGAATTAACATGATGAGTTAAACTCGATGTAACAGAAACATTTCATTAAATTATATTTTTTTATTATATTAGTTATATATATTACAAATATATTTATTGCATGAAAATATTAATAGAAATAATATTTATATCAATTTATATAAACATAAATTAATTTGAAATTAAATTTTATATATCCATATTATAATGGTTTGGAAATTTAATATATTTTTTAATCATTTGTGATTTCATTAAAAAATAAAAATTGAATGTTCTATTTTAACATACAAGACCTAAACCCCTTTTACTACAACAAATTTCTTTATGTTTAGATTTCATTATAATATTATATGATTACATCAAATAATAAAACCATGTCATTTTTTGTTGGTAATTTTTTTTTGAATTTTGTTTTTTAATGGAAGAAGTGTTTTGATATATAAAAGTAATACCCATATAGGTTCAAAAGTGAATTAACGGGATTTATGAGAAATAGTGTAATACTGAAATGTTTTATTTTGAATATGAAAATTAATTATGATGATTTAATATTTCAATATATTTAATTATGATGGGTGAGACCATGATATCTCTACAATTCATTTTTTAATGATTATGATCTATGATGAATTATGTAAGATGTCGACTATTGTCGATATTTCAACTATAATAGTTATATGAATATAATGTCTCATAGACCCTAAATTATGTTTCTATCCATGCTAAATATTTTTCTTGGAGTTTATTTTATTTCAAAAGTTATTATAATGTTCCTTTGATTTAATTGAGTGATTATTCACTTCTGGGTAAAAAAATTTAGTTGTTCTGAATTTTTTTATTGGATACAATGTTTTTTTTATAAAAACATCTCAATTATTATAATTCATATATGTTTTCTCATAATTTTGTTTGGATGTAATGTGAAATTAATGGGTAAGAAAAATATTTTTATATAATTCATTGTTAAATATGTTAAAAGAAAACATTTTTTATGATATAATTAATTTAAAATGAATAAATAGGATTAATTAACTTGTTTATGTCCCATACTGAGATAATTAATCTCATATAGTATTATTAAATTTTTTTAATGGTCTTATGGTTGATTAGGAACAAATTAGAATCTTTTACTGAAAATTTTAATGATTTTTAAAAAATATAAAATGTTAATTATATTAAATGTATTCAATTATTGTAAACTTGGACTCTAAGAGGAAGTATCATATTTTTAATATATGGGTGTGTTTCTTATTACATTTAACCTAATTATAAAAAACTATAAACATGAAAAGAACCTTGGGAGTGTATGAAAATAAATTCTTCTAAAATAATTTACGGACTGAATAATTTTCAAAACCTTATAGTTGGTATGAATTAAATATTATAGACAATTTTATTTTTTTAATATATAATATAATATACTATTGAAAAATTAATATTTATGGTTATATTGACATTGAATTTATTGATTTCCATGTTCATTAATTTAAAAAATGTTTCTTTATAATGGGTTTCCACATAAGAAACATAAAATATTGAATTAGTGGGAACCCATATAAAATATCTATCTAAATGAGTAAAAAAGGAATGGTTGGAATTTCAATAGAGTAGTTTTTCATTGTGAAGGATTAATATTTAAGGCAATACTAGGATATTGTATACATGTTGGATACCAAAACATTTCATGAATATAGAACATGTCAATAGTGGATCACTTCTTAAAAACCCTTTAAAATTCTGTGGATTTTTAGAATATATAGAAGTTGATGGGTAGATTAAATAAATATAAAATATATTCAACATCACTGGTAGTTTGGAACACAAAAGGAAAACCATTAAATTTATCAATTTGAAGGTGATTTTCATCATTTTTAGTTAATGGTTAAGAATACTAGTGAAATAGAAGATATTCATTCTTTTGAATTTGATAAATTTAAGAATCGTTTGCAGGAGTAACATAGTCCTATTTTAGTTTGACATAGGATTGATGAAACATTCTTTGAAAAGAGATATAAGGTGGATGATTATGGGGTCACGTTTGATGTAATCATCAACCAATTACTGGGTCTGAACAATATAATATCAAAAATCATAATATTCATAATATAATGAATTACGTAGGACAAAATCTTATATATTAAAGTGCATTATATTTCTAGGAATTTATAATTTATGAGAAATTTGTTTGATGTAACAATTATGTATAAATAGAGCTCGATGATGATCATGTAATCCATCAAAATAGAATATGAAATGTAAAAAACCATTGGAAATATGTAATATACATGAATGAAATATGAAGGTAGAAAATTGAATATTAATGTCTATGATATGTCTGGTTTAAATAAATCAATGAATTTATTCATAAAATTGGGGTGGTGCTTCTCCTTTGTAGAGTGTAGTCCCTAGGATCATGATTATAATGAAAAGAGTCACGAACAATATGAGAATTATTTAACAATCATTCTGTAAATTTTGAGTTGTTTTACTTGAAATTAAATAAAATATTATGTTAATCTGGGAAAAATTTAATTAAACACGGTGGAAGTAGATAAGTTTGAAATAACAAGGGTTTGAAGAAAATCAGTTTCTAAAACAATGAATGATTTAGGTTCATGTAATGTAGGGTATATACGTATGATACATTATTATTTGAATTATATTGATTCTGTATTTCACTCTATGTATTTGTATTACTATATTTTTGATTATTTGTAACCTAAAATGGTAATATCACCTTAGGAAAAGAATATATAACTATTGGTTAAATATCTAGGTGTATGTAGTAAAAATATTGTAATTATTATTTATGGTACAATCATTCGGAATGTTTACAACTTTCCGTAGTATATTTATATATTTTTTGGGTATGTACTTAATTTTAGTTACTAATTAAATGGTAGAATGAATATCTATGAATGTTTCATTCCTTGATTTCATACCCTTTGCGACATAGAAATATGCTGATAAATAGATAAGATAGTACATAATGTTACCTTTGTATTTTTTTTAGAAAAAATTTGAATTGTTTAAATTAGTAATGATCCAATAGTCAAAGATAGTTTGATGTTTTTCCTTATGATATTTTATATGATATTCTTGAACCAGATGATGATTTTTCAATTATTGTTGTTATCGATGCTAATAATATTTTAAATACACGTTATTTAATGGATCATCTAGAATGTTTTCAATTTAAAATTCAATTATATATTTTTGAAGATAAATAATTCATATTTTCATGAGGATAAACATGAAATTCACATATTTTTTTATTAAAAAAGATGACTCAATATGACCTTTAACTTATTACAGATCCTTGTATAAAATAATTATTTTATATACATATCGTTACCCTCATATCATACATTTATGTGATCATCATTAAGGATAATATAATTTTTCAACGATTTAACTCAGGTTGGGATTCCCTCAATTTATGTTGAAGGAGTATTAAATTTTGAAGATAGCGCTTCATACTACATATTTTTATTATGAATTTGTAGGTATACCCTATGGGTTATTATAATAAACCAGGTGTGTAATAATTGAGTTTTCATGTATATTTATATAAGATTTTAGTTGTTTTTATTAGTGATATATATATATTTTGTAAAATACCTAAGGATAATGAATGACACCTAAAGATTTTTTTTAAACCATGGAAAAAATAAATTATAGGAAATAATTTAGAATGCGAAAAATATGGTTGAAACATATTTCATTCCAAAATAATATTAGAATTATAGATGGAATAAACATTAATCCTAATAAAAATAATGTAGATTAGAAATTCAGAATACATAAAAATGACTCCTAGATTATTAGATTTCCAGGATTAGAAATTTAATACATATGGTTAGTATAAAAGGTTTCTCTTTTATTTATCCAAATAATAAAGTAAACACCAAAATGGGTGAGATTTATTTTTGATAAATGTGCGAGGGGATTTTTTCTAGGAAATGATGAGAAGTTGGGTGAATGACATTTTTTTCACATCCCTCGTAAAATGGTGAGTTTTTGACCTATAATGGTTCTTCATAAAAAATACATGTATGAATTAAATTGTAGAATGATCGTGAAATTTATTATTCTTCAAGGATTCAAAAGCCCCCATGAGTTTTTTCATACACATAACATTGAATTGGATGATAGATTTTTGGATTAAAAATGTTGGAGACATCACTAATATGGAGGGAATTGGGAGATATATAGTTGTCATAAATGATAGACATAAATATTAATTATAAAATAGATAAATAATAGATAGTGGTGATATAAATTATTGAAAAAGTATTTGGAATGAATTATTTCTTACCAATATGATAATGAAAAATGTGTATTTGATGAATTGATTTAGAAACAAAATGCATCATTAAATATAATAAATTTGATACATAATCCTTCGTTTGATTATTTGATCAACAATGTCTTATAAATGGTGAATGTAGGAAATCCAAATGTTTTATTTCACATATCATTACAATATTATTTGTCCGAAGGAATGGATTAAGCTTATAATGAAAATATCATTTTATAGGAAAATGTATAATTTATTAATAAAGGAGGTTTTATAGAATTCAATTTGGAAGGAGAATGTGTTTTGAGATTTAGAAAAAGGATTGATGTTTCACTTGATCCAATGATTGATAATGAATTTTTGAACTGTGTTCCTATATTTGATTTTCTATGTCATCCTGGTGATATAAAAATGAATAGGGATTTTTAGGAACAATAATGTTCGTATGGAATGAACCTATATGTTAATAAGTTTTACATGAAGTGCTTAATAGGTAAATAAGTTTAATAGGAATGAAAATTTCTGATGTTAATTCTACAATCATTTCTAGTTACATAGTGGAAATGAAATATATATATATATATATATATTAATTTTATAGTATACTTTCCAAACTTATCATGACATAATAATGAAATTTAGTATATTATATATTCAATTATATATAATATACAATGTAATTGGATAAACTTTTATGGCAATATATCAATGAGATAATCTAGTTATCTAGTGTTCAACTCTCAATTGTATCTAACTGTGAAACAAGATTTACATATAGTGTCTGAAAAAGGCATCAAAAGTATTTATGTTCTGAATAAAATATGAATATATAAATTTTCATCCTCTATATGTTGGAAAATCCGAATAAACAACTCATACTTTTGAATGCGTCAATTTTTTCTTTTTCAAATGCATTTCTAAGAAATTTAGGATCAACATTTCTAATTAGATTAATTTTATATAAAAACATTTTTCATTTGATTATATTAATGTATCATTGGGTATTTTTATGAAAATCACTGTTATATTTTCTCTTCATGGGAACAATTAGGTGAATGATTGTTCTTGCGACAATAATTGGAAAATTAAATAGATTAGAATGTGAAGATGATTAAACATTACACGATGATTTATCAGAGGAGTAAGAGAGGTTATGCAGATTGTGAAATAAAAAATCGTTTATTCCTTGTAGGTGATCAATTATTTTTAATGTGTATCCATAGAATGATTGTATGATTTTTTTAAACAAAATAAACAATTTGGGGTTTATTAATACATATAAATTCTTATAGAATGTTAGACTACATTCATATTAGGTACCCTTTCCAAGATGTTTATCTCAAGTATATTATGTGTTTTATATTTCATAATCAAAAAAACATACCAGATGTATCTCATAATGTGATTAGTAATCTAGTTCATATAATTTACATTTTTTCCAATGTAATACTATATAATATTTTTATGAATATTTCTAGATCCAGGCATTGAGACAACATTAGAGACTAAGGCCTGATGACACTAGAATTAATTTTTTTGGACATATTTAATATATTTCATATCAGACATTTGTATTTATCTCCAAAAATTATAATAACATAAAAATGGGGGCTGAATAAAAAATATGAAGGCACCAAAGGGGTCAAAATGTGGGTTTTACCAAATGAATGAATTTTTTTTTTCTGTGTTGGGTGTTTATGATACAACTATCACAAGCATAAAATTAATATAATATAATATAATTAATTAATTAATTAATTAATAAACTAATCCTATTTTCATTTAAGTATATACCAATTTCCTCTATTTAAAAATTTTTATTCTTCAACCCTAGGTTTAGCATCATAACCTATGAAATTGATACAAGCATTTAGAGTGGTGATATTTGAGGTTTTTTCCTCACATCTTGTGGTTTATGGATATATCACAAAATTTTTAACACGTAAATAATTTGCATTTTCATTGGCCAATGGTTTGTTGAAAAATCAGTATTTTCTCATTCTAAAATTGTTCATAAACTAAAAAGAATAATAATTTATGTGTGTTTCACAAACTAGTGTGATATATAAATGTAGTAAAGAAAAAGTATGATTAGAGGACGATCAGAATGGAATGGTGGGTCCTGTTCATCCAAAATTCAATGGTGTAGAAACAGACTATCTGTCTTGGAATTTCTTATGTGGATTTGATATCATGAGTCCCATTATTTTGAAATGAAATGGTATAGAGTGCCAATATCTATTATTAATTCCATGTTAGTTGGATGTGTTGACATAGAGGATGACATTAAATATAAAAATGAGAGTTCTAAAATTTTTTGGTGTATACGACATGTTATCCACGATCACACAGTATGTGGGACCCACTGTATGTGAAATTATGGTTTCTATGTGGAGTTGTATATCACACATCATTTGACCCTATGACACACCATGTGACTTTGACAAGGTGGATTGACCTGTAAATTAGAGGTTATATAATCACTAGTATACCCAAGTATACATACATGATGAGGTTACATAGAGAAGGTCAAGTGAAAATGGGAATATCAATGAGGAATGGAATGGGTGATGACATATATATAAATGATTACTACCTCAGGTACATTCTTTGTATGTGTAACAGTTTATTTTGATATACTGTCGAACATGCGAAATTATAATTTTACATAGACACATCATGCTCCCCTAGGTAATCAATATGTACTACATTGAGGAAAACATGGCTTCCTATCTCTTCTAAGATATTATTCCTTGGTAGCTTGTTTGATATTACATAAATTTTTATCAGTTTACAGTGTTACATTCGTCCATTTCTATGAGGTTTCAATGTGATTTATTTTTATCTTAATGAATGGAGAACACTTAGAAGCTTCATAATGATCTCTATAGTGAGGGTGACTTCCTTCTTTAAAGAGTGAGTTGTCATACACTGCCATAACTAATAACTCATTGGATTGGATTGTGAATAACATTAATGGGCCTGAAGAGATATCAATTTCATTTTTGTCTAATAGATAGGGTTTTTTTGAAGTAACAAGAAAAATTAATATACATATGTTGATCTCCAATATTATAGGATATTTCAATTAGGGCCTATGGTCCCCCAGTGAACCATTGGATTGACCCCTTTTATGTGTATCATGAACATATCTTTACGATGGGGAATTATTCCAATGCAATGTGTATCTTCAAAAAATCCCCTCAATATCTATCATTAACTTATCTATATATATTATTGGTGAGTTTTACCTCAATGATGATGGTCGTTAATAGAATTATAGATCATGTAGTGGTTTCCAACAAGACAAGAATGTTCTATATGCTCTATGCCATCTGGGATGATCAGGATGTTCCCTCCACGTAAAGATAACCACTTTGTGTTAACATTAATTGAGTTATATCATGGATAGATGAGCATGTTGAGTGGGATCTCCTGGAAGTGCATTACCTTGAAAAATCATCGTGGTTCTACGGAAGAATATAGTTTGAAATATGTGGTATGTGTCATATTATCATTATATATAGTTTTATAATTGTACGTATTACATTAAAATACATATATCTTTTGATTATATGTCTTATAATGATTCATTTTTATTTTTATTTTTTTTTGTTTTTCCTTATATGATATTGTTATACTCACCCCTACATGAGTTATTCCAACACATGTCAAGTCTTATCCAGATGCAGATCCATATATAGAGTCCTTGGTAGACTAGGAGCATAGATAAAATCATAGGGGTAGATAAACCGAAGTACATACCCTTATTGCATTTTATAGATGATATCTTAATTGAAAGCATGTATTTGATGGTAATTTAATATACTAAATATATTTTTTAAATGATTATTCATAAAAAAATTCGAATGGTTTAACTCATTTTATGTGTTATAAAAGGATATAAAATAAAATATATAAAGGATAAAATAGAAAAGTTATGATAATATATATTTGGATGATGATGGAATACTTTGAAGGCACATAACAAGTGGAAAATTAAAAAATGATTATGGAGTAGAAAACAGATATTAAATTCCTTATAAACATTACTCCATGTGTTGAAGTGGATTTCATGAATTGGGAACATGACATGAATTTAATAAATTGTAATGACGAATTTACTTTCCATGTAATCATTTACATTTCATTGAAATATCCCGACATACACAATTATGATCTTTATATGTCATTTTATATGATAATATTAAATAGTTTATCTAGGACCCACTGTGGAGATTTTATAATATGAATATAATTCCACTGAATGCATCTAAATACCCCTTGAGTTTTATATTTTAAGTTCTAGCCTACTTTTAGAGAAGGTTTCATGGGGACCAAATCATTGAGTGAGAAGCTCCATTATGGAAGGACTTCACCGGTTCATCTATTTTCCCCATTAAGAATTATTTTTTCTCTCTCCTTCCTTCTAATCCTCTCAGCACATATATGCATGGGTAAACCAAAAAATTACTACAGTTGTGTAATATAGAGTTGAAGGTGATTTATATTAATACCGTTTTATTTATTCATGTATTTGGATGGATAGAATTATTCAATCACATTCAAAGAAATATATTTTCCTCTTATCATGACCCTTGGAAATTAAATATAAAAGGAATCTTTATATTTCAAAAAAAACAATCATATTTTAGTCACGAGAATTTTAAAATTTTGAGAAAATGAATTTTAAATACGATATTGTAGAAATATAGATTTTTAGAAACAATAAATTACTAAACAATGGGAAAAAGTATATAACTACATCATGGAGGGGATACCATGAACACTGTATCATTAATGTCTCTACACCAATACCATTTATTGATTAATCCACACATTTTATAAAATCCAAGTGCATAATAAGCCTAATATTTTAAATTATGAGGGATGATTTTAAAATCATATTCTAATCCAACCAATTTAATCTTACTTCATCGTTTTCATTCAAAAAATAAATGACACCATACTCTTCACACCCCTTTCATCAATATAATAAATTTTATTCCTTTGAAAACTCTATTAGACTAATTTAATATATATATGTGGGTTCATCCTTGAACATACTAATACTACAAGTTAATATTTTAGTATCTCAGTTTTAGTATTATTAATTTTCATTTTGATTTCACCAATAAGGAATTAATGTTCCCATTTTAGTGTGTAAAAAATAGTGTCCTTTCCAGGTGTGGTTACATGTACGATTTTAGGTTGTTTTGGAATTTATTAATTTAAATTCCCAACTTACACTGTAAATAATTTTATATTTTGAAATTATAATGGAATTACCATCTCAAACAAGAAATGGTAATAGAAGAAATTGAATTTGATTCCAAACCAGAGAAAAACCTGATAATAAATAGAACCATAATAACAGTGAGATCTAAATAAAATCAACTTGATGGGGCTCTTCTATGATATTCAAGGATGAAAATAATTTTAGACTAAGGTAGGCCATCCATTACAAGATTTTTACCATGTATTATAACTTCACATGTTGTAGAAAATCCCATCAAGATCAATCATATAAATAATTCAATTATATGAAAAACATGATATTCAACATGAATCAACATGATGATCTGAATGGAATTTTTGGAAGCATCCTCGAGCTCTTTGTTATATTCTGATTCCAGAATGTCTCATGTTTTTGTAAAGGCTTGGACTTTTATTAGGTTCATAATGTGATCGAGATTGAGATTGAATTGAAATCATTCCAGTGAATTCCATAACTACATGGATAAGCTAGCATGAAAATTCATCATCAACTTCTCTCAAACATTTATGTATATTGACATACAGGTAAAAATTTCTATCTTATTACAACATGAATACAAGTCGCTGTATTTTTCTTGAGAGAAATATAATGATATAAATTTTAAATTAACCCCTCATCATATAGATCTATAGATTCTAATCCTAAAATTTTATATCTAAAGATAAATAGGATGATTGTTGATGTTACTACTGGAAGATAGTTGATGAAGAATCTTCCTAAATTTATATTTAAAATTTTATAAGATATAATAAGAAATTATTTTCATGGGTTATTATAAGAGATGAAATGAAATGGTATACATGGAATATAATATAATGACTATATGGGGCCAAAACTAGATTCAACAAAAAATATTATTGAAATCATGATGGCCCATCAAAAAACCCCCAAGAGACCCCACTGACACACTAGGTCAGTAAGTTGGAAGTGATTCTTGAAACATTCAGTAACACTTTTGGGGATGTTATCACAAAATTAAAATAAGAATCTATAATCCAAAATAGTTTATTATATAACATAGATCATGATGTTTTTCAAATTGATTATCAATATAGAGAGAGACCCAAACTAGTACTTCTAGGATGCCTTGAAGTACACAATAACGATGATTTAAAATCTACACAGATTAGAAGTTGGATGAAAAAAAGTAATTGCTATATAATTTAATATACAAAAACCAATTTAAGCAATAGATGAGGAAACAAAAATTAGTTAAAAAAAGTATATAAATTTGATGTATAAGGACTACAATAGTACAAGCCATGATAGTAATGAAAATCCCTTTAAAAAGGTATGTATTGGAATAGATTACAAATTTTAATATCAATATTCCCATTTAATAGGCTCTCATGAACATTCGAGAATTTTTGAAATTAAAAAAGAGACGATAACCACAGAGAAAAATCTAGATGTGATTTTTAAAATTGCACTCAGAGGATATTGGTCAAGAGTGGAATCTAAGGGCCTGACTATAAAGAAAAGATAACAATATATCTTATCAATTCCCATAATTATCAGAGAATAAAATGGGTAAAATAACCTAGTGAATTAAGTGTTACTGTTAAAATCATGTTGTACTAGAAATTACAATGTTCCGTACTTAACTAACTGATGCCGACAAAATTACATCATCAATTATATGAATAAAAAATATAATCACTACGAGGAATCATTTCAAATATCCTTATCAGATATGATGACTTGTAAATCCTCTTATACTGTATAGTATTATTTATGGATGAAACATGAATTCAACTCATTCGATGTAGACAATTTATGGACATTGATTGTGCACTGATAGAATTCCCATTTTGATAACTCTAACATAATATTGGTAAGAATAATGTAAAATTCAACATCAATTAAGAAATATAAAAATTTTATGTGAATAATGGACATTGATTTTGGAGAAAAAAATATTCCAAATGTTGAGGGTGTCTGTAAAATTGAATAGTTACATGATTAAGCAACTATTGTGAAAATGGATTCTCACATGAAGATGAAATAGAAGCTGATGGAAAATATTGCATCCAAGAAATTAAAGAATTCATCCACTATATTTGAGAGTGTACCTGACATATGGGTTGTACATTAATTTCAATTTAGTTCATATGGATGGAGGAAGAAATGGTGGATCAATATTATGTAAATTAGGAATGCAATACCCTTAATGAGAATGAATCTATTCAGAGACGCAACATGTGCGAGAATATGAAAATAAGACCAAACTCAGACAATTTGTTGAACCTGACCAGTTACAAAATTTAAAATCATCCATAACGTGAGTTAATGATAATGTTTGGTTGTTCAATCCAATGATGGCATAAAAAATATATTCCGACATGCAATATGAGTTTTCTATTTTTTATTATTTGTTTTTCATCAGTACACATTATATTTCACCAAAAATTCAAAATTTAATTAATATGGAATGTGATTTCACCTGTTTATGTATAATTTGAAGTACCATATATATAGAAGAAAAGGTCATGCAATTGAAATTGAAAAAATATTCTACAATAAGATTACACATCGTGAGCAAATTATATGTCATGAAGCTTGAGAAGATAGAACATTCATATCCACGGTTGAAAAAACAATTTCAAGCGGAGTAAGAATTAAAAATTAAAATATTATCAAAATTATTCATCACATATAATTATAGTTGTCAAATTCCAATTATATTCCCTTATTTGATTTATTCATTTACCAAAACCACTAAGGGGAATGAAATACTTATGAAAAATATCATGCCTTGAATATACATTTATTTTTCAATAAATTTTAATGAAATAACTGGGGAAAAATTACTACAAAAACCTTGTTGATTACAATTTATAAAATCATGATTTAGTGTAGCATGTTGATCATTGTAAAATATATTTTTCCATCGTTTATTTTATTTTATTTTATAATATTTTCTTTCATGTATTTAATTATTCATATTCATTGTCATGAGTGATGGTCCAACAAATCATTCAGAATCCATAAACATCGTCTATGTAAATAGTTTCCATCCTTGAGGACTAGTATGAATTCATGTGTGGGGGTATTTGATATTTTTATTTCATAAATTTATTCTATGGTATTTTAATATATATTTTTCATTATTAAAAATAGTATTCATACAAATATGTGAATGATTTGTCTCATTTTTTATGTTATGGAATGATACAATAGACAAATAAAATACTATAAAAATGATGTTCACTCCATTAGTAAAAATTATGGTGTGAAACACTATTTTTCAGGAAGATCATGGAACACTTTAAAGGAACACGAGTCTTGAACAAAGGATAAATGAGGCTTAGAGATCAGAAAACCAACATTATGCATAATTTAATTATTATACATCATGTATCATTGAAGGTTTCGAAGGGTAGGCATGATATGATATAAATAAAAATAAATGATCAATTTACTTGTCCCGTAATCATTTACACATCTTTTTGTATCCATAAATTCATAGTTACAATGCATTGCCTAGATTTTTACTGATAATGATATATATTTGACCCTAAAACCCACCATAGTGATTTTATAACACCATTATATTTTCATTGAATGCATCCTGATTTCCCTTTAAATTTATAAATTATGTTCTATACTACCTATGTTGAAGCGATCTAGAAGACTAATGTTTTGAGTGAGAATCTTCATTATGTAGAGTCCTCAACAATTTATATTTGCTTTTTCAATTTGATTTCAATTTCCCAATCTATATTCATCTACAATCTCATCACTATGATGAGGGGGAAGCTCCACAGTGACTCATAAAAACAATAAATTTCTGAACATAGGGAAATATATGACTATCACATCAAGGGGGGATACCATGATAATTAGATCTTCCCCATATGGACTCCAACTCCATGATTGAATTAACTAACCAGTTTTCTAAAATAAAATTTCACCTAAATCCAAATAGTAAAGAAACTATGATGAATAATGAAATTTGATTAAAAACTAATCAACTTCCTCTTCCTTTACCTTTTCTCTCTAAAAATTAGGAAAATATATTTTTCTCACTTATTTCTCCATCATAATAAAATCTTATATTTTGAAAAAGTAATTAAAATAATTCACCATATTTGTAGGTTCGAAGTTATACATATTAATTCTATGTTTTAATTTATTGAGTAGAATAATTTGAGTATTATAGATGTTTTATTTTTATTACACATGTAATGATTTATTGAATCCCTATGGTATTTATACATAAATCACCTCCTTATAAGATGTGTATATTTTCTTTCCATTTTTGAATATGATTTTATTTGGAAACTTTTTATGTTTCTAACACCTTATGACATAATATGAATGAGGTAATCTTACTATTTGAATGAATTTTTATCTGTTATTTTTTGTTTATCAATTATACAGGCTTGTAATTATTTGTGTTTTTGTAGGTACAATAGCTTAATAACCCCTATGGGTATGATATGACAACTTGGTTCTAGTTAGTAGACACTGGCCTCTTGGAGGTGGGCTTGGGGTTGTTGGGTCTTGGGCCCCATCAATTCATGTTATAATAAAATGAAATAAATGTAATAAGAAGAATGTATTTATATAACACTACCAAGGTATAATATCTCTATTTTTGGTTTTCATTTTTCTTATTGTGAGGTTTGTCATGTTGATTACTGAATTAGTGTTAATGTTTTTTTATTTTGGATTTCATTATAGTGTTTATGGTTTGGGTACAATGTCTGACATATCCATTCACAAGGACCGTTATAATTTAATTGATGACTTGATTCTTGTAGAACAGTCTTTAGGAAAATCCTTATTACATGAAATATATAACAATGGGGTGTGGTTTTCATGTACTTATTAATTCAACTCACAAAATATTCCTATTGACCATAATTCATATTGTTTCATTTCTGGATGTATTCATAATGAAATCAATCGACGTTTTGGATGTAATGTCGATACGTTGACCTGATGTGTTATGAGATCCATATGAATGTTCTAGGTCATGATTCATATTTTATTCAGAATGGATAGTGGGTAGAGCATCCACATATTTAGTAGGGAATATACCAACAATCCAATGTTTCAGGGAATGAAACTTGATATACTAATCTTTGGATGTTTCTTTTAGTGTTAAATGATGATTGATAGTGTTAAAGATATATAATGGGATTTTGAGGAAGGAATAACCTACAATTCATGGTTAGCATGATGTACAGTCGAAGAAATAAGATATTTAATCCAAGATCTCTAGGAAATATTAGTTCTTCGATGTTAAGGCATTGATATGCTTGTGATGAGAGAGAAAATATCACACATTGTTGTCTTTTCCATTGTGATGCATTCGGAAATACTATCAACAAACCACCTTGGTTACAATGGTTAGAGGATCGAGGATATCATTGGGGAGTAATATATGTTGGAATAGTTGGAGAAGAATTAGGATTCAGTGAGCATTATAGATTTATGCTACATTGACTACAACTTTGTGGACAACTACAGTGTTGGGATGCTGTTGGTGGGAATTATGGACAACTGTATGAGTTGGGGGATGTTTACAGATAACTTCCATGAGTTCTTAAAGATTGATCTGTATTCCATATAACCTTTTAGTACTATTAGTCATAGTTATTTGTGTAACTTTTTTCCTTTATTGTATGAGATCATTTCTAGGGATTCTTAGTTTGTTTGTAGATACCAATGTTGGTAATGCGTATTTCTAACTCATGTGGTTGATGTTTTTGATGTACTAATGTGTCAGAGTAAGTCAGATTTTTGGGAAACTTAAGATAAAGGGATATATTGTGTTATACTTAGAAAGAGAACGTAGAGGATTCATGTGATTAATATAGTATGATATGTGTATTCACCACCAAAAAATTCATTTTCACTTGGATTTATGTCCCACTTTTCGATGGGTGTTTCCCCTTTTGGATACATATTGATACCTATGGTTCCATTGTATCATAATCATTTTGTTTGAAGATTATGTAGACATGATTAGTTCATATTCACATATAAAAATAGTTGGACTTGAATTAGGGAACAAAAATTTTGTGTCTCAATGAATCTATTCATTGTGGCTGTGAGTCCCTATGTTGTTTTCCATAGTATGAACTAGTTTCCTACCATCCATTCTTAGTTGGTTGATACTATTGATTTTAGCAGTGGTTTTGATTACTGGGATGAATATTTACTCCTTTTATAACGAATGATCACAATATGTTTAGGATATGATCATTTGCATGTTTTTATGACCAACTTCTCATTAGTTTTCTAGTGATAAATTTGGAGCATTGACGTTATGATATTATTTTTTTTACAGTGGTGGAAAATGGTGATTATGTCATCACTAGGGACATACTGAGTTCACATATGCACCAATAATTAGGTTTTTGCATGGATTAGAATAAGGAATAGTATGATATTTTCAATTACCACCTTAGATGAATTTTATTAAGCATTAAAAGAATAATGTCAGTTTATTAGTTTATAGAGAATGTGGTTTTTTTGTGAGGATGTGTCTTCTCCTGGTCATCCCAACATTGTTCTCATTAGAAGAGGATATGTTCATGAGGTTGAATGTGGGTTGGTGTCATTAGTAGAAAATAAAAATATGGGACATATCTGAAAATAAGTATAAATTTCTTCTTCAACCATTGACTTGAGGAAAATTGAATATCATGTTTTTATATCAAGATAGGTTATCACCATCTCTAGTTTTGTAATAGAATTTCTTGAAGTTTACTTCCAAATCCATTAAAGAAGTTTTCAGTTAGTGGTGATAGCATTGGGTGAGTTTTATGTTAATGAAGAATCTTGAGGCTTATGGACTGGATTCTTAATCCATCATGGGTCTTTTCAAGGTAGTATTATTCTATTTCATCACAATGAACATTGTTTCGTATATTTTTATGTGAGAAACATGTTTATGGTGTGGTTTACATCAAATTTATAATCATCAACCTCTTCTTGTTTTTAAATAAAGGTACATAGGGGGGATATGGGAGTTCATTTTGAGACTCAGTTATATTTTATCATTGTGTTTTTGCCAATGAATTTTCCAGGTAAAGTTTTCCATTCACATTCAGGTGGATATGAATCATGTTTCCATGTCATTATTCTTCCTTGGCTGTGAGAGTAAAGTACCATTGGTGGTTCTTTCAGGTCATTGTGATTACCAAAACACAAATTAAGTAGCATAATTTTGAGGTAATATATGAGATACCATATAGGGAATTGTAATACAAGTCATAGATAGTGAGTGATAGTGATGGGGTCATAGATTTTGTTCTAGTGCTGTTTGTAAGGGGAATAATATAACAAGGTATGGATGATGATATCCTAGTAAAAATTACGAGTTTTTGATAGAAAAACTCCATAGGAAATTCTAATTCATGATTCCTATATATTTATCTAGGATAATATTCTATCTTTAGAGTACATATGAGATTTATTTTCTTGCTATTGTGTTAGGTTATTGTGGTGGTTTATTGCTTAAACCCATAATGGTTGTATTTTTTTCTACCTTGTGTTCTCTGCATGTCGAATCTGATGAGGTATGTGCACACCATGTTATACAATATCTACCTAGGTATAAAGTGTCATGAGTGTGGAGTACCCTTTAATATGAATCCATTGATATTGAGTACTAGAGAAGGAAATAACCTTTATCACATGGTGTTTTCCATGGTTGTGTGTTTATTGAATAGGCATGAAATTTTCATGATAGATCAAGGGAGTGGATGATTCATTTTTCATTATCATTATTTTCACTATTTTAGTATTTTGTGTTTTTGGGTACCAAATGTTCTGATGGGGGGAATAATTTATTGTCCAAGTATTCCCATATAAAAATATGAATATTTAATGTAATATTTCATAATCCATAAACAATAACGGTGTGGGATTCCAGGGAGTGATGATCCTAAAATTATTATTTTTGAAATATATTAAATATATTAAATATCAAGAACATGAAATTTTCCAAAAAAACAAAATAATTATTGAAAAGGGGAAAATATTCGAAATATATCGGCATCGTTTTGTTCATAATTCTTGTTTTGTCATATGTTCAACATACACTTTATCTGCGTCTGATGTTTGTGAAGAAGACATCAAAAGAACATAATTAATAAAATAAATTATTAAAATGATTTATTATATTTTTGTTGATGAAACAAACTATTTGGACACTTAAAAAAAGTTTAAGCCTCATTTATAATGTTTTCATTATAACCAATGGAACAAAGAGTTTTCATGGGAGAGGATTCATTGATAAATCATTATAATATTATATCGGATTAGATCAGATTGAGAATCATGAAAAAAATTAATTTTTTGGATCTATCCAATTATAAAATGCAGAATCATTCATCATTAGAATGAAGTCAAAACTCTAGGTATGATTTTTTATTGGTGATTTTATCTCATTCCGTATCTCATGATAAATGGAATTAATTTCCATGATAAAAAATTTATTACGGCATAGATAGTTGATTTATTTACTATATATTAAATTGATCATTTATTTTTTTATATTAATTTATCTATAAATATTACAATGGATCAAGGAAAAAAGAATAATGTGCATGGATAGGTTCTTCCAATCTTTTGATTTATATATTTTCCAATATTTCTTTTCTTGTTCATTACTGGTATGTTCATTAGAAAATGGATCGATGAATACCCTATATTTTATCATTTTGTTAAAATTCATCAGTGTAAAAGATCAATACAACTTCTATAGTTCTAGAATTACTTTGTGGTCAAGGTGTGTTGAAGAGGGATGATAGATGAATGTGGATGATAATGGATTGGTTGTTCCCATTTATCCCTTATTCAATGGTATGTAATCTGAAATTTTCTATGGCCATTTCCCGAGAATATTTGATTACCTAAATCCTAATTTTCATTTATATGATGGCTGGTGGACAAAAAATATATTGTTTTTGGGGAGATAGTCAGTCATAATGATGTGGGGGATGATACAGAAGAATAACACAAGGTTTCTTGAAGATGTCATGTTATATGACATGTCATCAGAAATCACACACAATGTGGGAGAATCTAGATAAAGAAATAGGTTTCTCTATTGAGTTATATATCACTTGATGTTTCACCCTGTCATATACTGTCTGACTCAGGATAAATATCATTGAATTAAACACAATGTTTTCCCAGGTAGAAAAAGGATGAAGTACATTAACATTCCTAGCTGTACAAGGTCAATGTTTTGGGTACACAACCACTTACAAAAGGCATGGTCTAGGTTCCTACTCATTTTCACATACTATATATTGTGTAAAAGTGAATTCCATGTGCTAATGAGAACTGGGGAGTTCCATGAATAGTGATATAATACTTCTACCACCCTGGAATTATTATGTTTTACTTTGAGGACAAGTTTGATTCCTCTCTCATCTCATCTCAGATTCATATGGAGTTTATGATAGCTTCCTAAGACTACTATTTGATGAGTGTGTTCAGTAGGTCCGTTATAATGATGTCTAAGTGCACTATCTCATTCTTTTCATGGAGGGTGTCCCCGCATTATATTACAAATGATTTGTTCATTTAGGTTATGTTTTATCATTATCGAGGGATTTTTCCCACACCAAAATAATTTCCAAGTCAACATCATAGAACATCTAACCCATAGAGATGATTATAGCAATTATCATTGGGATCATGTTTCATTAGATATGGTTTTTTGGAATTGATGTGAAAAATAATAACATGGGCTTCGATCCCATATATATTATGTTGTTTATATTTGGGCTTGGTGTTCCCCAAAAGACATCGGCATTGACCCACTATCCAAGTAATGATATCTGATAATTTTGATGGAATATTATTCCAATTGATTTTGTATCTTGGATGAATCCCCTCATTATCTATTATAATATTCTTTATATTTATATTTGAGAAGTGTGACCTATATGATGAGGTTATTCAGTATTAGTATATATTGGGGTTTTATTTTTACTATAATTGGCATGTTCCCTTGGTTTTATACTATCTGGGATGGTAGAGATGTGACATGATCTTTAAAATACATTATGTTTATTAACTTTTTGTTGGGATCCAACAGTGATTGTATGGCTCGTGTTGTGAGATCTCTATGATTATAATTAACAGGAAACAACAAAGCAGTTCTATAGATTGAATCATTTTTTATCACAAGTGATATGACATCATATTTCTTATATCTATATGTTTTATTTTATTTCACTTATTATGACACACATATCCTATGATGATATGAATAATATTGATTATTATTTTTACTTGGGGATTCCATATCAGTTATTGTTGTACTCAACCCTAAAAGGGTACTTCCATCACATGGAATTTCTTATGAATAGAGAAACCCTTTTGTGATGTCTTGGGTGGACTATGAGGAGGTTGAGCTAGTTTAGGATTATTAGACTGTGTGTTATAACAACATTGAATTTGATAGTACTATACACATTCAAATAATTTGAAACATTATTTATAAATATTATAGGATTGTATTTGTTCTCATTTTCGAATCCATTAAATTATGTCATAATATTATTTTGAAATTTTAAATTTATTAATGAATATTTAATTTTTTCATATTTTAGAATTTTATGGTCATGAAGATGTGTTGATGCATATAAGTAAATTTGGTTATTTATCCTCTTGCATGTGATATGTATTATTGGTTCTAGTCACCATCCCTTGGCCAATTTGATCAGGTCATGTGATAACTACATCTTGGGCCCCATCAGTTCTGATTGAGATAGTTCAATTTGGATGAAAACCATTATTTTGTGGAAACTAATACGAATTCATTGAAAAAAGAAATATTTTCACAGAATATGTTAATTCATTAATTTATATATTATCGAAAACCATTTATTTGAAGATGAAATATTGGAATAAAATAATATACAACGTAAACTCATCATTGCTTGTTTAAATAATGAATAAAATTCCATGGATTCAATTTCTAAAATCAAGAAGGCTATAAAAACCTACATAATATTAGAAAAATAATATTAACATTTTATAATATTCATTCAATATATATTATATAGTTATATTGATTATAATCATAAATTGTAATTTTTATATCAAAATGAGAAATTCTATAATTTTTTAAAAATAGGGTCTTATAGACTATATTGTGTAATTTTAAAGTAAAATTACCAAAATATATAATTTTAATTAAAAAAATAATGATTCTTTTTGAACATGCCATGTCAAATAGTCTTGAAATGAATTTTTAATAATTTTCATAAATGTATGATTTTTCCATGAATACTGAAAAATTATTGTTTTAATAGGAATATGTCTATTAAATTATATTATTTAACTATTCAAAATCTATATTGTATTGTTTTAAAATTTTGAATTTTATAATTTTTTATAAAAAAATTGAAATGACTTCCCTGAAATTAATTTTATATTGTAATTTGGTATAAATTTATTTTTATACTTTAAAATTAATTACATCTTAAAAATAGTTTTTCATTGGGTTTTTTGGGTTTACATTTGAATTAAATTCCACAACTTCATGAAATTGGTTATTAAAATATATATTCAATATATTCATTCGAGATGTCCAATTTTTTCAAATTTGTCCATTTTAATTTTAGTCATCATTAATATAATCTTTTGTAAATTTTTATTAATATGAAAAATATAAAATAATTTATTATTGTAAATATTATTATTTTAATCCTTAACCTTAAATAAAAAATATTGATTTGTTTTATATTATATGTTTTTTATCCCTATCCATCTAATTTTTTATAATATTAACTTTCTTAAATTTATATCTTATTTTTTTTATAAATTTCATGAAAATAAAAAATACAAATGTAACTCTATTGATTTAAAATTACACTTTTATATTCCCACAAGAATGGTAATATGCAGTCAACGAATGGTAAATATTAATTTAGGAAAATGTAATTTAATTTTATAATAGTGTCATATATCCATTTTTAGTGGAGAAAAGCTACCTAAAGTTCTTATACAATACAGACCCAATGCTTCTGCATGTAGTAGAAAAATCAATTACATGATTTTAAAAATGATCACATTAAAAAAATGGGATATATATTGTGTAAACTGATTTTTCTAGAAAAAAATAAATTAATAAGGAATGGTTAAATTATTAAATTATAAACATTTTTTATCATATCTTTTCAATGTCACATTAAATGAATTGTTAAAAAAGTCATTAATTATATTTTATAATAAATAATATTTTATTAATTGATTTGAAAATGAAAAAAAATTTATATTTAACCACGATATTGGTATATGGTTGTAAATATCATCCATGGAACATTTATGGGTCATTTTTACATTTGCATCATATTTATTGACCCTTAATGTGTAAAAAACATTGATACCCACATACATGTAAAAATAAAATACAATGGATTAAAAATATATATAAGGGATTAGAAAAAAATATATTTTTAAAAAATTTTGTTATATTATAGGATGAATAACATCAATACAACTATTTTAATATTACATAAATTTGGTTAAATATTAACCTGAAATTATTTTATATCAATTTATGTTTTATGAAAATAAAATAATTCCCTTCCCTAATTTTATAAAAGTGAACATCATATCCTCTATTCATCACCCAATTCGAGTGACTAACATAAGGAATACGTACCAAACTAACTTTATAAAGTATCTCCACACATTATAGATTTATTTTTTTTATAGTACAAACCATATAGTATTTAATGTGTAAAAAAGTTTCCATATATTGAATAGTAGTGGTTTTTAATCAAATGTATTAGTTTTATTTCCACTTCCACCTCAATAAAATTGTAATAAATGTTCAAGAAATATTAAAAATAGTATATTAAAAATTCGAAATGTTTTAATTTTAATTTAATAACAAATATCCTTTTCCTCAACACTCAATCTGAAAACAAAATGATGATTTTTTGAATAGAGGACTACTGCCCTCCAAACCAATGTAATTTTTTCTGCCACTACCTCTCATATAAGGTGATAATTATTTATTTCATGTTCATATATTTATTAATAAAGTATTTCTATTTATAAAACAATAAAAAATAATCTAAAATTACTTCATTCAATCCATTTAATTGTGATAGCATTGTTCATTCATATGTCGGGAGTCCACATCTAAGAGGAGATGTGAATCACGTTAATTGATAACATCATATATATGATATATATATATAATTCTTTTAGGAGTTAATATGATATTTAGGATATAATAATCATTATATAATTACAATTTAACACTTAAAATATTTCCATCATGATTGTTTGAAAATGATAATATTACCCATGTGTATATATGATGTACTATTTCAATGATTACAACATAGTTCGATTTTCATATCCATACTTCATTAATGATATAAAAAGAACAATTCAAATATTAAAATGATAATAATATTATGATTATTAATGTTGAGATAATGTGTACTGAAAAATTTTAATTCTATTATCTTGTAATTTCATTTTACTATATAAGAAAAATATCGTCAAAACGTCCAATGAGGACATCATATATTACATAATTATGTAAAACATGGTAATGAGGAAATAAAAAAATAATAAACTTGAATCATTTTCTTTATAATGTAAAAAAATAATATACCATTATTATTCTAAAAATAAGTAACTTATATTAAGTATTGACAATGATGTTAGATACAATTTACATTATAGACCTCATTTAAAGTATTTAAAATGTTTATGTTATGCATATTTTTCTTCCAGTACATATTTTAACAAAACATTTCAACTATATTTTTTTAAGAATAAATGAATTAGAAAAATAATTTTTTATCATATTTTTTTCTAAAGGAATCTTCTTATAGAATTTTTTTTCTTTTCCTACATCATATCAGATGAATGTTCTATTTTTATGTATATGGTTTCAACAAATCTTTTCACCATAGAAAAAATTTATCTGATATTTTTATCCTTTTATAATCATCCTTGTTTTTATGAAATTTATTCTATCATTTTTTTTGTATTTTAGTTTTGAGATATTTTTTAATAGAAAAATTATTTTTTTATTCAAATTTCTTATTCATTGGTTTAAAAAGAGATTTTCTAGTGATTTATTATAAAAAGGTAAAATTTTTAAAAAAATTTAACCATGGTATTTTTTTTAACTTTTTATTACGATATGTGAACCATATATAAGTAATTTTTATTGGTTATCTATATATATATCATTATGATCGGTGAGACTGTTAAATATTATGATGATCGTTGACCCCAATTTAGATGCCCAATATATAGGTTGTTTATTTTTTTTAATGACAATTTTATATGATGTCAATAGATACATTTATCCCAATTATAAGTGTTATTGTGATGGTCATATTAAAATTATGAACCAAAGAACCAATATGACATTTTTAACTTTCCTAATGATTTTTCATGTAAATTATTATATTTAAAAAGAAATAAAATGATATTTTGTTGTCAGGGAATGATTTAACACTTTTTTGGATTATATGGTAATATTTTATGATAATGTTTTCATGGGTTCCTACGGTCTTGAAGAAACCCTAATTATTATGAATTTGACATTGTATTTTTTAAATGGGATTTTTGATAAACTTTGTAGAGAAATGATTATTTATTGTGTATATAAATCATTATTTTACATATAATATTATTATGTCAAATAATTACACATGTTATGATTTCATGGTCATAAAATGGAAAAACATAATTGTTTACTTATTTTAATATGCCTTATTATGATTTTTGTGATCATCATACATTTAGAAATTATTTTAATGATATTAAAGATGATTTTAAAATAATAATAATCCTAATTGTAAATCTTATAAATATATCATGAAAAGAAGAAATGTTTTATATTGAAAGTCTCATATTGTTTTAAAACAAGATATAAAAACGATGTGTCCAATTTGTAATGTATGGGGTTCTTATGTAATAATTATATCCTATTATCTAAAACTATAAAATCTAAAAGATCATTATGAATAAAAGAAAATGATTAATTATTCAGAAATGATATGGTGGATTAAATAAGGATCAATCCCTTACATTCCCCTTTCATGGTTTAAGGGTTTGTTACCCATGAGAATTTATTTATAGACTAACAAAGGTAATCCCTATCAAGATGTTTCAGTGATTTTTTAAAGGCCAATATATTTATGTTTTCTATATTGATAGATTATTTAAGAGGTATAACTCATTGATTTTATAGATATATATGAATGAGGTGGATTACATTGTTTTCCAAAGTTATTTTTTTGAGTTTGACATCAAGAGACATGGTTTTAAGGATATTCAGGACACATTGTAAATTATGATTTTTTTCGAATTTATCCCCATCTTGAGGTTCAAAATGGGTTACCATTTGTTTTAAAATTCAGATGGTGTTGGGTTTGTTATTTTAATTTCTATGATATGTATATAACAAATTACGGTTATGTACTCGCTTGTGTCGATTAGATCTTATGGAGTTTTCCATGGGTGGGTATACTGGGTATGAGGACCTTGTTCACCCCATTTTTTCTGTATGTGATGAATGTATTGATACCATGTTATTTATTTTATTATTGGATTCCTTTATTCACTATATTCATGGATTTTTTGAGATGATATGGTCCTTGTGAAAACCTAATAACATGATCATGGGTTCAATTTTTCATAAAGGTCATCAGTGTGTTTCTTGATTGGTGATCCATTTGAAGAGTATAGGTTTATAATTAATATTAAATGTCAGAAGAATATGGGTGTATTAGTTATTTATTTTTTGAATATTATTTATCTTTTTTATTCTATTAATATTTTATATTTTATGGTTGTTTAACCAATTTAGATTAATTTATAATGGATGAGATGCCTTCTCGGAATCCCATTTTTTAGAGTTTCATTTTGTGACATTATGGTTGAATCCAAATTTAGCATACCAATGTTTTATGTATATTAAAACTATTGATATAGTATCTGTATTTAAATTTTGAGGTCTTTTTAAATGGTTAATATTTTCTATATTGAGGATCAACTATGTGAATTCATCATATAAATTCTTAGGATTAAATTTATATTATAGACTACTATTAGAACAAAATTTCTATCAAAACATTGTAGAATGGAAGGGTGAATTGTGACACCCAAAAGTCACTATTAATTAATATTTTATATTGTTTTTTTCATTATATTGGAATAGTTTATGTTTTTTAATATTTTTAAGAATGACTATTTTGGGATTTATTATTTTATATGCACTATTTTCACACATTTTATAGTATAAATCATTTGGACAAAAATATGTAATGAGTTTTTTGTTCATTTGTAATTAATATATTTAGTCAATATTGGTAAAATAGTGTTTCCACACCCTGATCGATGCTTCATTCTAATTTAATTATTTTGGGTCTTACTTTTGTGTTTTGGTTTGACCTGTTTCCATTGTAAAAGAATTTTGGGATCTCATACGGGTCTGCGATCGTCCACGCGACTATGGGTGGTGCCGAACATTAATGAGAAAACATATTATGATTAAATCTGTTATTTCACTAGCATGCGACTATGACACGACCATGTACAAGTCAGTGTGTGGTGTCATGACACATCAATTAATGCAATTATTTTGAATTTGGCATTATTATTTTAGTATTATTATTAATATTTTGATTATTTATTTTAAGGTTTCAATTAGGTTATTATTATTATTAATAATATTATTATTTCAAAGGATAAATTAAATTGGTCATGGATGATAAAACAAATTCCTAATTATATAATTACTATTATTATTGTTATTATTATTATTATTATTGTATTGGTTAAAAATTTAATTAGGTTTATTTTCTTAAGTCATTGTTATTATTGTGGTCATTATTATAATTGTGTTGTAATTATTAAATATTTTCCATAAATATTTTTTTTATTTTCATGTTATTATTATTATTATTGTGATTAATTTAATTTGTTTTAGATTTTATTTTGGTTATAATTAGATTTTATTTTATTTTGTTTTGTTTTATTTTTTTATCACTCCCTCACCACTCTCATCCTATCACGCAAGATGCCCTTTCCCACTAGTTTTTATGCAGCACCCCCCCCCCCTACTCAAACCCTAGGCATGCGCCTCCCTTCCATCCCCTCGCTCTGGCTCCCCACCCTCATACCGCCCTCACTACTCGCGATGCCACCCCCCGAATGCCTGCAAACCAGAGCCGCGTCGCACCATCTTCCTCGCCTGTCCACCCTCCCACCATCCCACCAGCTGCACCCGGTCAACTCCATCCTCCTCATCCTCCGGCGAACTGGACCAACAGCCCACTTTGCACCATCCAGCGCTGCCCCATGCTTCGCATCACATCACCCTTGACCCCCCCCCCCTCATTGGCTCGGTTGATGACCAAATAACACCCACCTTTAGATGCATACCCCCTTGTTGTTCTAGCCGAAGTTCCAATGACGAGGATTTTTAAAGCACCACACACCTCCAGTATCCTTCTTTCGGTGCTGGACAGCATCTCGGACCCCTCGTTGTAGGTGTGTTTCGCTATTTTTCCTTCAATTTTTATGATGCTTGTTTTATGGTTGTGTTGTGTTTGGTTCATCTTGGATTCGTTTATTGCAGTGCTTTATTTTGGGGTTTTATTCGGACCTTTGTGGTGCGATTGAAGTGAAATGATCCTTTCTCACCATGTTGCAATGTCTGCTACACACGGGTAGGTGGTTCAAGTCTTAATTATTAACAAATAAATTAACTAATTTGCACATTTATTTAATTTAGTATGTTGTTTAATTAATTTGTGTTGTGATAAATTGATCTTATTTGATGTTTTATTTTCATTTTAATTCTCCGGTATCATATTTATATTAGGCGCGAGTGTTCTTCTAAAAACTCATATCTAGTTGATAGTGATTTTTAAATTGAACTGTTAGCTCATTAGGTAGTGGAATTAGTGTGAACTGTATTTTTGACACAGTGTCATGTGCATCTTATCATAAATGAAGGTTTTGTGTGGGTTAATGGGTGATTCCAAGTTGCTTCGTTAAAATTGTATCATATGCTTTCATTTTTGGCTTATTATTTTGTATAGTTTGTGCAAAAGTGTCTTACATGTTGTGTACGGTTTTTGATCAAACTTTTTGGGTGGTACAGGTCACACTTTATATTTTATTTGAGTGCGTGCAATGCTGGAAGGCGTTTTGAAATTATAAATAGTTACTTTTGTGTGTATAAAACCATGTGACACTTTATTGCTATTGTTTTGTAAATGTTTAAGTGGTTTATTATATTATTTCAATTTTTTGAAACATGTTTCGAAAACATTTTAGTGGTGTATCTATTGAAATGGTTTTTTTGTGTGAAAATGGTTTTTTCCACTTGGGTAGTGTCTTATTGGGTTTGAGTGTATGATTATGGCATGTGACATGAAATCTGAACTACTTGAGCACAAACATGAAGCCTGGGTACTAGGTGGGTGGACTAAGACTAGTGCGCTAGTGACATAGAAGTGGCATCAGCCTGGTTTCACATAGCTAGATTATACGACTATAACACTAACTATACTTTTGGATGATGTTCAGAGACCACTAGGTTATGGATGTGTTCCCCTACTAGTGGATCGTGCAAGGAAACATATTTTTTTGTGTTTTTATTCCATTGTTCATTGGGACACGATGTTCTAGGGTCCCACTTTTCGCTAGTGTCTTTAGGGCCTATCCCATGTATCGTGCTCCTCTAATGCTTTGCGCTAACCATCAGCACACAGTGTGATATTGGGGTCACGAATAATATATATGTGTCTGTGTGTGCGCGCATTTGTGTGTGTGTGAGTGTAATTTAATTAAGGTTTTTTTTTGTTTAGAGTAGTTTTCCTTAAAAACAATTTTCACTAAAATTTTCTAAAGAACTTATTTTATTTATTTGTTTAAAATGCAAATGATTTTTTCATTTAATAATTATACATGGAACATTTTCTAGGTGACCACCTACTGGGGTTTTAGATCACACCCTATATACACCATTTGGTGTATGTAGATCTCATTCATTTTTCTTTCCTGGTTGAGGCATTGAGCATAAAATTAGTGGTTCGAGTTGTCAATGGCATCCTCATGTTGGTTTAGTGGCGGTGGCCTGGGGATGTGACACCTCTTATTGCAAGGATGTATGTGTTCGAGTTTTTTTTTTCTATTATGTAGTCTATTTTGGGTATTTAGTTCATGTTGTAAACATTAATTTTGAACTTAATTTATGGGATTTTTTGGTTAGTTGATTTTAGTTTTAATATTTTCATCATGAGGTTTGTTTTATATTTATCTATCTGGGTAAATCATTCCCATGTTATATTTTTTATAACTGGGCACTTGTGTCATCCCGTGGGGATTGGGAGCGCCCTTCGGGCCATGCCACAAACCTGGTCGAGTATTAGGTCAGATGGGGACCCATCATGGTTCGTGAAAAAATGGTATCAAAGGGAGGTTTTATTCTTGTTATTTGGGGTGTCAGGTAAATTAGAGATAAGATTTTCGGTACTCGAGTGGTAGGTTCACGATGATCTTCGCGAATACTTGTTCAAATAATTGAGTAACCAGGGGTAGGCTGGGATTTATTTTTTTGGATTTTCTCTGTGTGGATGGGGGATGACAATAAGAATAAAGTAGTTCTACGTTCAGTCTCACATAGAGTAGCGACCCATGTGATGCCTGAGAGTATGGTTCGAGACTCCTAGTGGATGGTTATTTTCTAAGACATGGTCTACTTAAACATGTAACCAGATTAGACATGAACACTAGTCCTCAGTGTAGGTGCTTTAATGATTCTGATGTTTTTCTTTAGTTTTAGGGTTGGCACAAAATTGTTTTCTATTAAAAATGGAAGCGGACTTTGGTGTTTCTCTTATTTTATTTTGGTGTGTGGTTGGCATTATTTTTGGGGTGTATTTCTCAAGAAACTAGTTTTTAGAAGTTGGTGTTTGGATTATTGAAATTTTATTCCAAAAATAATGTATTGGGTTAACAGAAATTGAAGTGGTTTGTTTAGGATATGGAAATCATATTGAAAATTTTCCTTGAATCATTTAAATGATGTAAAAAATAGTATTCTTGGAATATGGGGTATGTTTTCTTTTTAAAGAGGAAGGATCATTCTTTGTACTTTGGTATTACTACAGATTCTTGCGTGTCCATATAGACCTTATTGATGGATAGTTGGTTGGTCATGTGGATGGGTGTTTTAGTGGCACAATAATTTAAATCTATGAGGCATCTACGAATATCAATGGCGTGTGGTTGATTTTTAAAGTTGTTTATTGATTCCTAAAAAGAGGTAGTTTTTCTAAAATTTGGCTCTTTGAGCTTAAATAGTTTTGGATATTGGAAAATGAAATTTAGTTCAGAGTGAAGACAACTTTTTCAAAAGATATATTTTTTGGATTTGTTGTGAAGTGTTTAGTTTTTCAAGTAAGTGTTTTTCCATGAAAAAAATGATGTTTCAAATTGCTATTACTAGAATTGTGTTCTAGTTGTGGATGATTGTTTTGTGATGGTTTTGGACTTGCAGATGGCTGTTTTGTGTTAATTGTTTAAGATATGCCCCTATAAATGTCCCATGTGTTTTGAGCAATTCTCCTAGTTCTTGGATATGCCGAGACTCCCACTGGAGTAGCATAGTTGGGTTCTTCTCATTGGTGCTGATTGTTCGTAGACGTCAAGGTCAGTTGGATATTGTTGAATTCTTTGTGATGTTAAGAGTGTCTCTATTTTTTTGGAACTATGGATTTTTTGTAGGCATAAGTTGTATCAAGTTTGTTTGGAGGAGTGAGACTAGACTAGTAAACAGTGATCATCTCGCTTCTCTATGAATGAGGATACCTTGAGAGATCCTCAAGACTACCTTAATCTTGAGGTTGCACCTAAACAAGCGAAGGTGAGAGAATGTGGTTGATCTCATAGGTGCTCGACTAGTCAACATGCGGTAAAGGAGGTGTGTTGACGTTATTGATGACAATGTTCCATGATCCCCTAAGGTATTGTGGAAAAATTATTTTAAAACATGTAATAGATGCAGTCTTTCTCAAATTGTGGTATGTGTAGGTCCCTCATCCGATGAGGGTGTGACCCAAAGGGGATTATTCTTAGAGTCCTCCTTCCGTCAGTTTGCGCTGTGTGTTTGAAAGAAAGCCCAATCTCTAATCTTTAGTGTGGCCAGTTAGACACTCTATGTTTTTGCCGTAATTCTCAGTTGGTAAGTTGACGAAGTGGATGCTTGCGGAACGATGAGAAGTATGGAGGTTTCATTTCGAGTGAAGGATGTTCTAGTCTGAGGTGGTTAGCTTATGACTGCGAGGAAATAGATTATTCAGATATCAGGGTCCAAACCGTAGGTCTCTGGGCAAAGCTTGTGCGCAGTCCAAATTCGACAAACGTTGTGTGAGCTTGGTCTGAAGGAAATCTGTAGTGATGGATGGGGACAAATTAAATTTCCTTATTTTTGTATCACCTCTGAAGGCTTCGTTATTATTGTGATGGGTATAGAGGCCATGTATCTTTATTTCATTCTTAGTTTATGGGAGTTCCTCTTCGGCCATAAAGAGGTTCGGAAAATCCTTATTCTTATAAAGCCAACAGGGGTGCTCTTTAAACCTTCTTGCGAACTATTATGGGTTGAAATCATACTCGTTTATGGGATTCTCTTGTCTTGTGGGATTAACATGCGCATGTCCAGTTTTCCACTAGTTTTGGAGTTTTCACTATCAAAACCATCTCATGAAGTAGATTGTTGCCCACTTTTGGAATATTCAGTGCTATCAGGCCTGTTTTGGTGGATTCATGATGAAGAATTCAGTCCATGTAGCTCATAAAATATCCTAAGAGTGCTCGTGTCGGTTCGGTAGGGTTAGAACATTTTTAAATTACGGGGAGACCCTATACGGGTCTTACCGAAATCTCTTCATCTGTTTGTTTAGACTAAAAAAGGGAGTTTGGAAGGTCAAGATAGTGTTATAGGTTTGTCTAGTTTTTTGGGTCGTTTTGGTTTGAAGAACCAATGATTGAAGAGAACCCGAATATGGTAATGATACAACTATAGGATGAGCTTGTGGAAACACTCTGTCTTAATAGTGAACATTGAGGGGTGACCCCTATACTTCTACTCTGCCTGACCTTGACCATACTAATTGGATAGCTTGGGTAGTGGGTCACTTGACGAGAATTCATGGAGATCTCGAGCGGCCTATTTGATACCTAAGGAGGGGGATGTGGTTTTCTTTGTTGTATTTCTTCTTGATGTGAATTCCATGTTGCTGGTGGATTTGTGTAGTGATTCTAGTTTTGAAATATTCGGAGTTTCAGGTATATGGTGTTTTGAGATGCCCTATCTTCGTGTGACTGGGTTTGGTTATGGGTATCATTGTGGTCTTGCTTGGAATTGTTTCTTGGTTAAGTATTTTGGGACATTCTAGGGGCATAGAGCATCATGGTGGAATGAATAGTCATACCCCGACTGACGCTTCATTATAATTTAATTATTTTGGGACTTACTGTAGAGTTGTGGATTGAACTGGTTCCAATATTAATGAAATTTTGGATCCGATACAGATGCGCGATAGTGCGTATGATTGTGGTTGTTCCTCAACATTAATGAGAAATTTTTTTCTATTTTAATACATTATTTCAGAATCATGAGACTATGTTGCGACCAAGTACATGTCAGTTTGTGGTGTCCGGACTCAGCAATTAATGCAATTATTTTGCAACTGGATTTATAATTTTACTATTATTATTAATACCATGATTATTTACATTAATGTTTCCATTAGGTTATTATTATTATTATAATTATTTTAATTTATATATTAAATTGGTCATGGATGTTAAAATAATGTTATAATTATAGAATTATTATTATTATTATTATTGAATTGGTTTACTATTTAACTAGGTTTCATTTCTTAAGTCATTTTTATTATTATTGTCATTATTTTAATTCGGTTCTTTATATTAAATATTTTTCATAATTATAAAAAAATTATTAGCATGTTATTATTATTATTATTGTGATTAATTTTAGTTTGTTTAGAATTTAGTTAAGTTTTATTTAGATTTTATTTTATTTGGTTTATTTTTCTATATCTCCCTCACCCTTCTCATCCCGTCATGTAAGACCCCCATTGCCCCTACATTTGGCGCATCACCCCTCCTCTAACCCTAGGTCGACACCTACCTTCCAGCCCCTCGCTCCGGTGCCCCAACCTCGTACCACCCTCACCAGTCACGATGCCACCCCCTAGCTGCCTACGAACCTGAGCCGCGCCACACCGCCTTCTTCACCGGACCGCCCTACCACCTTCCCTCAGGATGCACCAGACCGAATCCTTCCTCCTCCTCTTCTGGAGAATCGAACCAAGAGCCCTCCTCGCACCATACGGCGCTGCCCTGCAACCTCATGTCGCATCGCCCTTAACTGCACCCCACTTATTTGGATCGACACAAGAACTGAAAAACCGATCCTTTAGCCACATACCCCATGTTAGTCTGGAAAAAGTCCTGGAGACACCCTTTTTCATGTGCCGCACACCTCTGATAGCCTTCTTTGGGAACTGTACAGCCTCTCGGACTCCTCGTCCTAGGTGTGTTTCCCACTTTGACCTTCAATTTTGAAGATATTTCTTTTAGTATTGAGTTGCGATTGGTTCATCTTGGATGTGTTTGTTGCAGTTATTTGTTTTAGGGATTTATTAAGCCCTTTTTAGTGTGGTTGAAGTGCAATGATCCTTGGGCACCATGTTGAAGTGTCTTCTACACACCGGTAAGTGGTTCCACTGTTAATTATTATCTAATTAATTAATTTTTAAGATTAATTAATTTAGTATCTAATTGAAGTAATTTGTATTGTGAAAAATTGATCTTCTTTGATATTTGATTTACAATTTAATTATTTTGTATCATGTTTATATTATGCGTGAGTTTATTTTCTGAAAATTTATATCGAGATGTTAGTGATTTTTAAATTGCACGGTTTGCTCATTATGATGTGCAATTAGTGTGAACTGTATATTTGACATAGTGTCGTGTGCATCTTACCTTAAAAGAATGTTTTCTGTGGATTAATGGGTGATTCCAAGTTACTTTTTTACAATTGAATCATAGGATTTCATTTTTGGATTATTAAGTTGCGTAGTTTGTGCAAAAGTGCCTTACATGTGGTGTAAGGATTTTCATCAAACTATATGGATGGTGCATGTCACACATTATATTGTATTTGAGTTCTTGTAATGTAGGAATGTGTTTTGGATTTATAAATAGTTACATTTTTATGTGTAAAACTATGTGACACTTTTCTGATATTGTTTTATAAAATTATTAATTGGTTATTATATTATGTAAATATTGTGAAACGTGATTAGAAAACGTTTTAGCGGTGTATTATTTCAAATTGTTTTTGTGTGTGAAAATGGTTTTTCTGGCCTGTGTAGTGTCTTATTGGGGTTGAGTTTATGATTATGACATGTTACATGAACTCTGAACTAGTTGAGCACAAACGGGAAGCCTAGGTACTAGGTGGCCGGACTAGGACTAGTGCGCTAGTGATACTGAAGTGGCATCGGCCTGGTTTCACATAGTTGGATTTTACGACTACAAAACAAACTAATATATTGGATGATGTTCGGAGACCACTATGTTATAGATGTTTTATTGTACTAGTGGATCATGCATGAGAATGTATATTGTTTTGTGTTTATAAAATTTTTCATCGAGACACGATGTTATAGGGTCTCACTTATCACTAGTATCTTTAGGGCCTCTCACATGTATTGTGTTCCACTTGTTCATTGGGCTCTCTGTCGGCACACAGTTTGATGTTGGGGTTACCAAGAAAGTGTTTGTGTATGTGTGTGTGTGTTCATGTCTATGTATGTTAATTAAATTGTTTTCCTTTAGATTTGTTTTCCATAAAAACTATTTTCACTAAAATTTTCTTATTCATTTATTTATTTTTATTCGGTTAAACTGGAAATGTTTTTGTCAATTAATAATTATACGTGGAACATTTTATTGGTGGCATCATACTGGGCTTTTAGATAACACCCTACATACACCATTGGGTGTGTGTAGATCGAGTTTCTTTTTCTTTACAGGTTGAGGCATCAAGCGTAGCATTGGTGGTTCAGGTTGTTAGTGGCATCCTCTTGTTTGATTGATGGTGGTGGATTAGTGATGTGACTCCTCTTGTTACCCAGAGGTTTGTGTTGGAGTTTGGGTTTTCCATTGATCTAGTATCATTTGGGTTTTTAGTTTATGTTGCAAACATTAATTTTGAACATAGTTTAATGGATTGTTTGGTTGTCTGATTTTAGTTTTAATATTTTTGTTTTTCTGTTTGTTATATATTTATCTATTCAGGTAAATTTTTCCCAAATTTTATTTTTTATTCTCTGGCACTTGTGCCAGCCTGTGGGGATCCGGAGCACCCATCGAGCCATGTCACATACCGGGTTGGGTGCCGGGATGGATGGTGATCCAGCTTGGTTTCTGAGAAGTGTTGTGTCCAAATTATGGGAAGTCTTGGAGAAACTGTAATAGGCAATTGATTTGTATTAGTAATACTGCATTACTTATGAACAATTATATAAAATCATAAAATAATCTTGAAATGTTGTTCTTCAATTTTATTGTTCCATTTTAAATATTGGTAAAATTATATCTCATGCTACGAAATATACCTATGTGAAATTGTATTATGTGTTATTTACTATAAAATTTTCCCACTTATTTGGAACCCCATTTTCTATACCATTTGACCTATGTAGATTTGATTAATATGGTGAAATTCCATTATACATACATGGTGATTTATTGGTCTAGCCCAAAATATTACTCCTCCATTCCCGAAAAGACATATTGTGTGTCATTCTTATTCAACTATTCTTCCTCATTTGATTAATAAATCATTCTTCAATGGATTTCATATTAGTAATCCTTCTTTTTTCAATATATTTTCATCTAGTATCTTCTTTCCTTCCACTCTCTTTATCATTTTATCACACTTTTACAAGGACTAGTGACTAATTTGTACATCAATTTATGTTTTTATGGTAATAATTATGTGTATTTGGGTTGATATGGTATTTTTGAGGTTGTATCTCACCTCAATTAGGAATTCAACGTCCATAGTGATGAGTTTTGATTGAGTTCCACAATAATGTGGTAGGCATTTATTTAAAAATCCATTATTATACATTTCATAAATTTATATTATGTATTAAAACTATATCTTATTGAATTTCTTTATTTTCTTCACTAAATACAATTCCAAAGTTTTTCAAATATATTTTACAAATGTCCTGGATATGTCACATAGAATGTCTTTTTGATAATTATATATTTTCTAACTTATAATAGATTGGTTTTTTAATTATTATATTATAGAACTAAATGTACATGTTATAAATTTGTGTGTTTATAAATTTATTTAAATTGTTTAAAAACATGATATAAACATATTTCATAAGACATATGTTTTTTAAAATTTCTAATATGATTTCATTACATGATAATATGTTTTTAAAATTATTTTAGATAAAGGATTCAATATTTTAAGAGGTGTGTGATATTTTAATTTTTTTTGAAAATATATATTTTTATACCACATAAAAAAATATTTAAAACCATAATGTCTTGATTCTTACATGAATATTATTTTAAAAGGGAGGGGTGATTTTAAAATAATGAGGTCGAATATCTTGTGATTCTTAATGAAAAGTGGATTATTATTTTTAAAAGTGGAGAATTGATATGGGTTTTCTTCTAAATAGGATTTGATGTATACATTAATATATGATTTTCAATATACATTTAAAGTGTGGTTAAAAAATTTATTAAAAATGGATTTCATTCACCATAACATCTTTGAAATCCCTCAGCACATTAATTTAATTTTATTTCAATGATTCAAAACTTATTGAGAATTATGTTTTTATTTTTCAACTGTTTTATGAAACAGTTAAATCATGTTATTGAATTTTTATGATTATAAATGAATGTGAGAAGTGTAACTTCCTGAACCCGGCCAGCCACCCGAACAGTGCCGAACGGGTCGGGTGTTACTACCTTAGGTGCATGTCCTCGAACGCCAAAGGCTGTCGACTAGTAGTGAGGGTCTGTTAGGTATAGTGGGGAGGCTATACTCTCTCGGAGGATCATAATAAGGTTACTAGTCCGAGAATAATAATAATTATGCAGCGGATAGAAAGACTCTGCAGACTCAAACCAGACCCGCAGAGCGGAAGCATAATCAATATAGATAAAAAGCTGAAGCAGTAAATATAATAGCAGCAGCGGAAATAAAAACAACAGTATGATGATAACATGTAACTACTACTGAACAGTAAAACATGCATCCCAAGCAGGTCATACACAACAGAATATAAAAAGGGCTCCAATGGATAACCAAAATTAGCAACAATAAGAATGCCAATACAAAAAAAGTAAATAATTCAATGTAAACCCAGCTAGGCATGACCTCAAGGTCCATACCATTCCATGCAATAACTAACGCAGCCTAGCTCCTGAAGCTGGCCTCTTTCTTGCACATAAATCCATAAAGTCTACCCGCGTCCCGAAGGCCCCGTGTAGGGTGTGAGAAAAATCTTAGTAGGATACCACCCAGTGGTGCGTACCAAATATATGTGTTTAAGTATTCATGCATTTACATGGAAAGGAGTAAAAATTAAAGTGCACAAGTAAACACAAACTCCACTGGTGCTCAATAGCCACCAAGTAGTGTCACATGCTTCGGCCAATGTCGGAATCTCCGTTGTGTAACCCGGCACCACGTTCCACCTGACACCTCATGTCTCAAGTACCGACGTCCCGAAGGCACGCCCAAAATAGTAACCCGGCACCATGTGCCTCCTGACAACCCATGTCTCAAGTACCGACGTCCCGAAGGCACACCCAAAATAGTAACCCGACACCATGTGACTCCTAACACCTCGTGTCTCAAGTACCGACGTCCCTAAGGCTCACCCATTTCATGAAGGCTCCTCACCACCCATGTGGCTTTCTGCGGCAAGCACCCCCAACCAAAATACCTAACTGCAACTATGGGGGCCTCTACCCACATGAGTGGTCAAAACCACCTCATCACGGAGTATCTCAATGTGCACACTACTCAATGTACTAATGATCAGTAATCACCCAAAATAGTCCTATGCCACCAAAACATTTGACACCTCGTGTCCCTGCGACCATTTCACTCAAGTCCGATGGCCTCGCCATCCATGTAACCCGGGCCATGCCCAACCTAATAGTCACACTGCCTCAATCCGACGTCCATAACGCCCAATATCGTGGTCAAAACCACCCAAAGTAACCCTGGAAAATCCTCAAACTGTGATCAACATCACTCAAGCGTAACCGGGCCAAGCCCAACACAACCCAAAGGGTCCAGCAGATGCAATTAAGAAATCACATACATAAAATATATAAACATAAAACATTACCAGGGAAAACCAACTAAACAGTCGAATTGCACTATACCGGTGCTATCCCATACCAGCACAGAGGTCTTAAATGCCTCTAACAATTTAACAGGCTTTAACAAATTAAACTAAAAAGTTTATAACAACAAAATTTCAATTAAAAACCATTTTGGCGTTCCCTGGCCTAAATGCCCTGATGAGAAACGACCCCTCACCCGGCCCTGCTCACGAAAACTGGTAACCGGGCATACCCAAAATAATCTCAGAGGTCCCATAAGAATTATAGTATGAAAAAGCAGATAAAACGGGTCCCGCTCAAAATAACCGAAAATGTACCGAAGGTCGCGCCACCCAAAACACTACGAAAACACAAAATGAAGTATGCACCACCTACCCGAGACTCGCACAATGCTACTCCTCCGATAACACCCGCCAATTCAGTCTAAAACACGGTAAATCTAAAAAATATTCAAAACCACTCAAAGGGATATAACTCGTTATAGAACGAAAATCAAAAAAAACAACCAAAGTGGAATCGAGTCCTTACTGAGGGGGTTCCAACGCACTAATCAGAGCTCGAAACGGGTCTCGGATGGACGATCGGGAGGGGAAGAGACGTTCGGTTGATCTAGTTCGCGTATCCGGGCAGATGATGGTGTGTTCTGCCTCAAAACATGGCTAATACCTGTTTTACCACAAAAGAAAAGTACACCGCGTGTACTTTGGGACTACACGCTGTGTATAGTTCATTTACCTATTCATAAGACGGAAAGATTACACCGACTTACTTTCTGTACCAGCCGACATGAGTACACGGCGTGTACCTCTGGGTACATGACAAGTTCAGGGTTCCACTTCTCTTCCTCGCCGACATACTCACACACCATCTGTTTTCTTTATACAAGGATAGACTACACAGCGTGTCCAAGGGGAACACGGCGTGTACTCGGTTCTACCCGGCCAACGGCCTACACGCCATGTATGGCCTCACACGGTCGGAGGTCTACATGGCGTGTTCAAAACTACATGCCGTGTAGTAAGAAACTACTACACGGTCATCACACGACATGTACTCGGAGAGAACACGTCCGTTCACTCGCCTACACATACATGTCGTGTACTTAATGTACACGGCCTGTAGTCTGGAAATTTCCAGAAACATCCCAAATTTTCTGGACACCTCGGAAACAAGTCAAAAATTTAAACAGGTTCCGGATTTTGACCCGTTCCAAATACCTGGGTTCTTACAAACTCTCCACCTTAACGTAACTCGTCCCCAAGCTACCAAACAAAACCCGGAGATGGCACTGAACATGCCCATCCCAGTTAAACAACCCGGACTACCCCGGTCCCAAGGTTCTGGCTAAATTCCTCAAGGTGCTCCCCACCTTAGGAATTTCTAACTCGGTCTCAACCAACAAAATTTAAAGAAAACAATTTTTACTGACCTTTTTCTAGGACGCATAGTCCTCTCGTGACACATCGTCACCCCTTCAACTCGTTGGTGCTCCTGTGTCGCTACCGACACCCAACGTAACCCGCACCGCATCGGTGTCCGCCTCCACGAGGTCCTGGTGCCTAACACCTCAAGTAACCCACATCCACGATGCCCTGAAACCCACGACACATCAAGTAACCCGCATCCATGATGCCCCGATGCCCACGACACCTCATGTAACCCGCATCCACGATGCCTCGATTCTCACGACACCTCAAGTAACCCGCATCCACGATGCCCATGACACCTCAAGTAACCCGCATCCACGATGCCCCGATGCCTACGGAACCTCATACAAACATACATATATATATATATATATATATATATATATATATATATCACGCACTAGATATGATGCCAACCCACTGACTACCATCTAGTCATTCCAAAAAGATCATGTGCACCTCGTGCAATCAAAACAGACATACCTCTACAGGTCATGCCAAAAAGGAAACATGGAGATTATGGTCACACCGCGGTGTACCTCTAACTATCACCAGCTCACCGACCTGCTCAGCCTCTGGCAGCTCCACGGCGTGCACCTACCCTGAAACACCACTTCCCGACGCCTGAACTCCTGATGCTGCTCCAGTCTCCGGTCACTGACCCCTCAGCTGGGTACCACCGTCTCTGTCATGACCTCCGCGCACAGCTGAACCACGACTACCCTCTCCTAGTACCGAACCTAAACCAACTGCAGACACTGTAGTCTGTCCTGGCCCTTGCCTGCAGGCTATCTGAGTAGGCTACCTGCAAAACCTCTCCAGATGCACATCCTGTCCACATGCCTGGCACTCCTTCGAAGGCCTACTTCACTAAGCCCGAACATGTCCCGACTACCCACACTAGAAGCAAATCACCGAAGAACTACTACGAGGTGGCCCAGCTGAATCCCCGGCCTGACTGACCTGCTGGAACTCATCCCGCCCTTGCTTACTACTATCTGAACCATCACCTGAAGCTTCCATCCTGCCCAAGCGATACTTCTCCCTTTCGTTGCCCTTAGCTATGACTCCATGATTCACCACTTCAGAGAAAGAACACAGCCTGAAGATGTTCACCTGGACCTGAATGGCGTGTCGTAAGCCATCCTCGAAGCGCCTCACCCTAGCTACGTCATCGCTCACCATACCCGGTGCAAAACAGAACAACTATGTCCAGGTAGCTGCATAGTACATGACAGACATATCTCCCTGTTGAAGACTAAAGATATCCAGAGCTCTCTCTGCCCTCAACGTCTATGGGTAGAAGTGCTCAAAGAACCTTCCCTCAAAGTCCTTCCAAGCTAGTCCCTCGTGCCTACGAGCCTGTACATGTACATCCCACCAACGCTTCACCGGTCCTCTCAGCATGTACGTCGCATGCTTGACCCTCCGCCCTGGTGGCGTCTCTAGCTGCTCAAAAATCATTTGCATACTCTCTATCCAGTTATCAGCCGCCTGCGGACCACCCTCTCCCTGAAAAAGTGGTGGGTTTTTCAACTGGAACTCCCACGTCAGATACGCCATAGAAGGATCTGTACTCTGCGCGCCTCTGTCAATCACCAGTAAGACATGTACCAGGCTAGCTCGGAGCTTCTCGACACGCCATGACGCGAACGATGCCAAACCCGGCTACTGTCCTGCCTGCACTGGATCCTGAACTGGTTCCTGTCCCTGAGCTTGTACCTGCGGCTTGTGCTCAGCCTATACCGAATTCTGACCCTGATCTTGCGGCACTGTATCATCTCCTGCCTGATGCTCCATCAAGCCGTGAAGGTGTAACCCGTGCAACCCATGCCCCACGGCATCCCAGCCTAATGGCCTCTTTACCCTCCCTTAACAAAGCCACGTATCAAAGTACCCCGGGCATGCCTATCCTGACAACTCACGTTGCCTCAAACCGACAACCGAGTTGCCCAATCCTGACAGTTACACTGCCTCAGCCGTAGTACCTACCTGCTCTCATAATAGCCAGACCCAAATATCCTGCAGCATGCAATTCTACAAAATATAAAGCATGGCATACACATTTTCACAACTAGCAGTTCTATCAAGATTTTAAGCAATTCACATTTTAAATCATATAAAGCATGGCATTTGATATTTCATTCACATGATATTATCACATCACAAAGCATACATGTAATTATAAACTTGAAATACCCTAAAATTTACCTATCAAAAGCCAAGAATCCAAGACTTTCCATACCGGGCTAAGGTCTAATTCTCCCTTACCACACCGTGTCAAGGGTCACATATCACACTCAACAACATCACGCATCAAGTGAGCCACCGAGGTGGAAATCATATAAACTGTAATCTGAGAAAAAAAAACAACAATTCCCACCTATGGCATCTAGGTCCATCCCTCATACCTGGGGCTACAGACACCCAAACACAAGCTAGAACCCCAGTTCTAGTAACAACAACTTATCTCTAGTCTACAATAAACAAATAGTAAAACCACCAGAAAGAAATGAGAACCCTCAAACTCATTGGTAGCTAGTAAAAAACTGCTACTAAATCCCTGTCAAGAAATCCTCTGATGCCACTTTGTAACATCCCGAACCCGGCCAGCCACCCAAACAGTGCTGAAAGGGTCGGGTGTTACTACCTTAGGCGCACCTCCCCGAATGCCAAAGGCTGCCGACTCGCAGCGAGGGTCTGTTAGGTATAGTGGGAAGGATATACCCTCTCGGAGGATCATAATAAGGGTACTGGTCTGAGAATAATAATAATTATGCAGCGGAAAGAATGACTCAGCAGACTCGAACCAGACCCGCAGAGCGGAAGCATAATCAATATAGATAAACAGTAGAAGCAGTAAATATATCAACAGAAGAGGAAATAAACACAACAACATGCTGATAAAATGTAACTACTAATTAATAGTAAAACATGCATCCCAAGAAGGTCTTACACAACTGAATATAAAAAAGGCGCCAATGGATAACCAACAGTAGCTACAACAAGCATGCGAATACAGAAAAGTAAATAAAGCAAAGTAAACCTAGCTAGGGATGACCTCAAGGTCCATACCATCTCTATACAATAACTAACGCATCCCAGCTCCTGAAACCGGCCTCTTTCCTACACGTAATTCCATAAAGTCTACACGCGTCCCGAAGGGCCCGTGTAGGGTGTGAGAAAAATCTCAGTAGGATACCACCCAGCGGTGCATACCAAATATATGTGTTTAATAAGTCATGCATTTACAAGGAAAGCAATAAACAATACAATGCACATCTAAACACAAACTCCACTGGTGCTCAACAGCCACCAAGGAGTGTCACCTGCTTCGACCAATGCCAGAATCTCTGTCGTGTAACCCGGCACCACGTGCCACTTGACACCTCATGTCTCAAGTACCGACATCCCGAAGGCACGCCCAAAATAGTAACCTGACACCATGTGCCTCCTGACACCTCGTGTCTCAAGTACCGATGTCCAGAAGGCACGCCCAAAATAGTAACCCAGCACCATGTGCCTCCTGACACCTCGTTTCTCATGTACCGACGTCCGGAAGGCACGCCCAAAATAGTGACCCGACACCATGTGCCTCCTGAAACCTCGTTCCTCAAGTACCGACGTCCCAAAGGCACTCCCATTTCTTGAAGGATCCTCACCTCCCACGTGGCTTTCTACAGCAAGCACCCCCAACCAAAATACTTAACTGCAAATGCGGCGGCCTCTACCCACTGGAGTGGTCAAAACCACCTCTTCACGGAGTATCTCTATGTGCACACTACTCAAAGTCCCGATGAGCGGTAATCACCCAAAATAGTCCTAAGCCACCAAAACATCTGACACCTCGTGTCCCTGTGACCATGTCGCTCAAGTCCGATGGCCTCGCCATCCAAGAAACCCAGGCCATGCCCAACCTGACAGTCACACTGCCTCAATCCAACGTCCATGACATCCACTCCCATGGTCAAAACCACCCAAAGTAACCCGGGCAAAGCCCCAACATGTGATCAGCATCACTCAAGCGTAATCAGGCCAAGCCCAACACAACCCAAAGGGTCCAGCAGATGCAATTCAGCAATCACATACATACCATATGTAAACAGAAAACATTACCAGGAAAAACCAACTAAATAGTCGAATTGCACTATACCGGTGATGTCCCATACCAGAACAACGGTCTTAAATGCCTATAACAATTTAACAGGATTTAACAAATTAAACTAAATAGTTTATAACAATAAAATTTCAATTAAAACGCATTTTGGCATTCCCCGGCCAAATTGCCCCGATGAGCAACGACCCCTCACCCGGCCCTGCTCACGCAAACTGGTAACCGGACATACCCAAAAGAATCCCAGAGGTCCCTTATGCATTAAAGTATGAAAAAGCAGATAAAATGGGTCCCGCTCAAAATACCCGAAAATGCGCCGAATGCTGCGTCACCCAAACAACTACGAAAACACAATATGAGGTATGCACCACCTACCTGAGACTCGCACGATGCTACTCCTCCGGTAACACCCACCAATTCAGTCTAAAACTCGGTAAATCTACAAAATATTCAAAACCTCTCAAAGGGATATAACTAGTTCTAGAACGAAAATCAAACAAAACGGCCAATGAGGAATCGAGGCCTTACCGAGGGGGTTCCAACGCACTAATCAGAGCTCGAAACGGGTCTCGGATGGACGATCGGGAGGGGAAGAGAGGTTCGGCTGGCCAGGTTCGCGTATCGGGGCGGAGGATGGTGCGTTCTGCCTCAAAACGAGGCTACTGCCCGTTTTAGCACAAAAAAGTACACGGTGTGTACTTTGGGACTACACGCCTTGTATGGTTCATTTAACTATTCATAAGACGGAAAGATTCTACCGACTTACGTTCCGTACCTTCCAACATGAGTACACGGCGTGTACCTTTGGGTACACGACGTGTACCGGGTTCATCTTCTCTTCCTCGTCGACATACACACACGCTATGTGTTTTCCTTATACACGGCTAGACTACACAACGTATCCAAGGGGAACACGGCGTGTCCTCGGTTCTACCCAGCCAACGGCCTACACGCCATGTTTGGCCTGGCACGGTTGGGGGTCTACATGGAGTGTTCAAAACTACACGACGTGTAGTAAGAAACTACTACACGGTCATTACACGGGATGTACTCGGTGAGCACACGGCCGGTCACATGCCTACACATACATTACATGTACTTAAAGTACACGGAGTGAAGTCTGGAAATTTCCAGAAACATCCCAAATTTTCCGGACTCCTCGGAAACTATTCAAAAATTTAAATAGGGTCGGGATTTTGACCCGTTCCAAAAACCCAGGTTCTTATAAGAAGTGGCAATTTTTGTGTGAGGATGTAGGAGTTTTGGTGAGGTGTAATTTAAAATTCATGAAATCTATTTTATATGATGATATATTTTAATATTTTTAACAACACTATTATATTACATTTCAAGTGATTGCTAAAAGAATAATAGATTTCAAAATATTTTAATTTACTCATGTAAAATATGATACCAAGGGTATTGTTCAAGATAGAACTAGTTATTTAACATGACGTTTTAGTAGCCTTGTGATATATTAACAATTATAATAGATTTATAAATTTTTTTTTTATTATGATAATTACTAGATAGATTTATATAACTAGCAAGAAAAGAATGGTTTTTTCGTTCCCTAATAGATTAATAATTATATGATCTAAATCATATTGGGCAGTCCAAGGAAGCTTTCTTTGACACATAAGTTATTCTATAAGAACATTATAATAATTAAATTCTTTACAAATTTTCTTCCCTAATGTTCATTTCAATATATAGAACTATTTTATAGTTGATCTCTTAGAATAGGTTACCTAAATATCTTATTTATATGGGTGATTTGTGTATCACTATGAGTATATTGTGGATTTCATAAAAACTATATTATGAAATTATTTTTAATATGTTATTTGATACTTAAAATGGTGTGGTTATTTATTAAATTAGTATTTTTATTTTTTAATTATTTTCTTTGAAAAATAAGATTCTTATAATATATAAAATGAGGGATAAATTTTGATTTGGATTGATTTATGTGGATTTAATGTCGTTATATCATTAGATACAAATTCATAATTATATTATATAATTTCCCCATCCATTATTCTAAAAATTATTTTATTTTTTATAAATCTATTAGTGGGATGTTATTGAAATTGTACTATTTATAATTTTTAAAAACATATTTTTAAATATAATGTTAATGTTGGGATTTTTTTTGTTTTTTACCAAGTAATACATAGAGACTACTTGGTGATATAATCTTAAGAATAATTATCTTACACTATGTATATGAATATATTCATTGATGTGAATGAATATCTTATGTTTCTGTTTCAACAGTACATTTTAAGAATAATTATTAAGCATTAGGTTAGTAAATTGATGGATAAACTATTGTGATGAGTGTTCATGGGTTCAATTCTAGTGATTTTAGATTTTTTTCAAGATCCATGTCTATTTAGAATTTAATTACAGTTGTTTTTCTACATTTTGTCAAATTATTTTTATTTATTTATATTTTGTTATTTTTTAACTTATATATCTTTAAAATTATCTATTTCTATTGTGTTTTCCATGATTTTATGAATTTTTTTCTCATTTACATTGCTTTTATATTTTCTATTTTTAACAAGGGTTACCATTTTTAAAATATAATTCTACAAACCATGTATCCATTTATGATCTTAGGGGGATCAGGAAGGCCCTTCAGTTATAGTGTTAGATCTGTTATAGTCTGGGTTTGGTGGAAATATTTGAAGGATCACTATAGGTAGTGTCACCTTCATTGAAATTTATTAAATAAACACAATTATCACCCATTAGAAAATGTAAATTTAAATTTAAATCTCCAAATGAATACAAAAAAATCCATATTTTTTTATTATCATTCTATTATTTATGATTTTTTTCTTAAAAAAATTATTATTTTTTAAATTATTCAAATTAGAAATTAGATTTTGTATATTTAAATGGTTTTAAATGTTTTCTATTGGATTTGAAATTTTTTATAAAGAAACATTTATTCATGTGGATATATATGTTAAAAAATAAAGGGTTTTATAAATTAAATGTTTTTTAATAATGTATTAAATCTCTTTAATGAAAATTATGTACATAAAGTAAATCCAATATCACATAATGATGTATTTACAAATGCTATTTTGAAATATTATTTATCGGAATAAAATTTAGATAAATGAGTTTTTATCGAGAAAAAATATTAATCAATATTAATTATTCAGTTATATATTGATGTGATATGTGTCTTACAGGAGAAATAAAATAATTTTTCGAATTTAAATTTGTTAATTATTTGAAGGAATTTTTCAAAAAATACTTACGTATGATAAAGAACATGTAATGATGTTGTGATTAGTTAACAGAAAAGTATGAAATATTCTTATGAGTACATCTTGTAAAATGGTTTTTGACAAATTTGGACATATTATTTTAAATAATATTTATAAAATTTTGATTTTTATTTCATTATCATTGAATTGTTCAATTTCATATTTAATTTTTTAGTTTATATTTGATCAAAATTGAAATGTAATCCAAAATTAAGTCATTTTAAAGTAGTATAAATATTTAAAAAATACGGTAAATGACCTTTAATACCTAGATTATATATTGTAGGAAAACAATTTCAGATATAATGTTTTACATCTTTGGATGTTTGTGGTTTTAAAAATCCATAGAAAAACAATAAGTTGTATTGGTAATTTTTAAGGAAATATTATTGTATATACAAGAGTTTTAAAAATAATTATGTTTCTTTTTCTATTGAAGAAGTAGAATACATTTGTACTTACTGTTTATAAACACATTATTTTTTTATTAATAAAATAATCATAAATTCAGTTATATTTGTATGGATAAATATTTTATATAATAAATTTTCATCAATATATATTCAAAATAACCCCATTTATAATTTATAATATTTTATAGAGACTTGAAATATCCTTTTTTTTAGAAAACATGTCAAAATTTTGATATATATATATATATAATATTCTAAGTGATGATTAGATATCTGATAACAATACTAATCCTATAGTTTTATCAATATTAGAGTGAATAAAATACAAGTTTGGAATGATGTAATTTTAAAATATATTTTTATTATGAATTTATTTGGATAATTTTAATGAGAAATAAACAATTCATCAAGGCTAAAAACATTTCAATATTATAGTATCACTTTATGTAATATTAATATGTTTGGAATTTTTTATTGTGTGACATTATACTATTTTATATGTATAAGAAATCATAACCCTCCTTAATTTTTTAGTTCAATGACATTATTTTTTATAGATTTTTAATATATATATATATAGGGAACATCAAAATATACATATTTCCTTGGTTCACTAAAATTGATATATGTTTCTAATTACGTTTATTACTCTTTAAATATATTGACATCATTCCGCAACACTATGTTGAATTAAAACTTTTTTAAGATGTGTGATTAATACATTATATGAGAAGTTTTTAAATTTTGGAGACACTCGATTTAAAATTTTCACACACATTCCATTTAAAATACTACTATTGCAATGAGGAAGAGAAACATTCAATCAAAACAAATTATTTATTATTGTTTCTCATTATTATTTATCGTATCACATTCATTTTCCACATCTAATTCATTTATTCATATGTTTATTAATGGTAAATTATTTTTATTCCTTGAAATATTTTACAATACTTCTAAAAATATGTTTTTCATTTTAGCCAGATGAAATATCAATCATAATGTTGTGTTTACTATTTCTAATAATGGGGGAGGTATATAGTACAATAAAATAGTTATTAACTAGAGTGAAATTATTCTATAAATGTTTGAAAACAATTATACTAAATTATATATTTTTTAATATAAAAATTGAATATAATTTTTTATTTCAATAATTTTTTTAATAATTTATAATGGTTATAAATATAGAAAATATAATTAATTTTTTAAATATAATAAATTTAGAGATTCATGAGTGGGTACATGAAATATAATTCCATTATTTTTTTATTATTTCAGGATTATTGTTTAATTAATACTATGTGAGTGATGAAATTATTTTTAAGGCATCCACTTTTTATAGAAATAAATAGTTTTTTGTTTTATTTTTAGTTATTCTTCACAATAATTATCTATTATATTAAATAATTTTGGTGAGAAATATCTCTTAGAATGAGTATTGTTTAAACTTATAAATTGAACGTTTTGTAATTTTATCATTATAATTTCTAACTGAACTGCTTAATTATAACAAAAATCATCTTTTATATTATTGGATTAATATTTATGATTTTAGAAAACCATACAAATTGATTTTAATACTAAAATAACGATCCTTTCTATTTTTATATTTTTTTCTTGTAAATATCACATTATGAAGGGACTCATTATTAAAAAAGATAGATTGATTGTTATGAAATTAAAGATGAATCATGCATAGATCATTCTTAATTGGTAAATGATTCTTATGTAAATATATAATAGAAAAAGGTTATTATTATTTGAAAAATGTTTATAGATAAAATATTTTTTATATTAATAGTATTTCAGGTTTATAATGCTTTAAAACATTCATTATTTCAAAAAAATAATGTTTACATTAGGAATAAAGATGATTTTAAGCCTTATCTAGGATTTGTAGAATAATAATTATTTTAAATTAATACTTATGTAAAATTGATTCTTATTCATTCTTCAAAAAAAATTAAAATCAAAATATTTCATATTTTATATAAAATTTTGGATATTTCAATATCTCTATATTTTATGATTAATATTTTCCATAATTTATTTATTTTATTACTATATATTAATTATTTCAAATTTATGTAAAATAATTTATGTATATTTTATACATATTTAAATCACTATTATGTGGGATTATACATAATTTAATATAATTCTTCTTCCCCAAGAAATTTTGGAGAATCATTTTTTAATCATTTAAAAAATAAATATTATATCATTCATGGTATATAGGAACCATAAAAGGTTATTTTATTGAATATTTAATAATTCATTAAATCATTTTTTATGATTGGTTTTTTTAAAAATATTTTAGGTTTTACTTATACATAAAAAATATATACTTCTGATAGAGTTAATTTTTTTGGGAGTGTAATTTGAAGCATCATGAGAAACCATGAAAACCTAACCATTATACATGTATGAAAAATTTTCAACCACATATGTCCACAAAGGAGAACATCATATTGAGTCTGGATGAACATGTTTAAATAATTGTGGTTAAGGATCTTCCAAATGTAATGTTTCACACAATTCAATGGAAATATTGCATTTCTCTGTATAGTATTTATCATAATAATCAAATTATTAAATAATATGACTTTAATCTCAACTCTTAATACTTAATTATTCATATTTTTTCTATGTTTATGATTTTCTATATATATTTTTTCATTATTTTTTATTCATTTTCCATCAAAAAAATAACATATCATCAAGTTATAATACCCCTATAAATTGTACTTCATGGGTTGTTACACTAGGCTGAGATAAAAAACACATTTTTATGCAATATCATATAAATTTTTAGAGGTTTAGTTATCTCTTAATCTTAATAATGTCATTTTGGGACCTTCCTAAACCTAAAAACCTATTTTTGGAGTTATTTGTCTAGGTGAAAAAATCATATGATATAGGTTATTCCTAAATGCTTTAAAAAATAATATATAAATTATTATTAATCCCTTAAAATGTATGTTCATTATTTATAGTTGGTTTTATAATATCATATTGAGAGTGATTAGAGTATATGTCTCTACATATATATCTATACTACTGTAAAAAAATTTACTTAATAATTTTTTTTCCACTGAATATTTTTTTACTTATATATATATTACATTTTTTTGATGACGTCAATTCAACCTACACTTTAATAGTCAAACACCTTCCCATCAGAGATCAAATTATTACATAATTTTAAATCCTGAAATTACCATCATTCTAGTATATTCAAATGCTTTAGATAATATTTGAAATGAATTGGTTATAATATATACAAATAAGTATAATTTCAACAATTTTAGTATTTAACCACTGTTGGTTTTCAAAAACATAATATGTAATGGATATTGATTGTATTGGAATGTTAATGATATTTTAAGATGATAATATATGCATAATTTTGTTGAGTATTCATATTGTATGGTTGACGCATTGTTATCAGAATGTAAATGTTGTGTGTAATTTTGTCTATATATAATTTATCGCTTAAAATAAAATATATAATTTAACAATTTATATATAGAAAAATGATGTATTAATATTAATAGTATGATCATTAATCTTTTTTTAGGATTAGTGATGACATAAATATTATATGAAATTCAATTACAAGAGAATTATATCATTTTTCATTAAACATATTAAACAATATTTTACATCAATTCATTTGACTTCTTAATGTCAACAATTTTAACTATCTAAATGTTTATCTTTATTATGTTATAAAATTATTATTATAATAGGTGGTAAAAAACATAATATTAATTAGATACCATAAGCTAATAATTATATCCAATTAATATTGATTTTTTTAATACTGTACAATGCGGTGTTGTTTTTACGTTCAATGAATGATTGATTCCTATTAAAATCAATGTTGTCCATATAGTTTTGCATAAAAAATATATGATATTTACATTGAATGTATTGAATTTATTAATTTAGAACACATATTGATAATTTTATAATTCTTCATAAGTATTTGAAATAATCATAATTTTCATAAACAACTATATAATTATTTCATTTAATCATACGTACCAAGCTTCCCATTATGAACCCACATCTGATTTCCGTATTTATTTATAAATTTTTCTCAGGTATCAAAATGAATCTACAATGAGTAGAAGTATTATGATAAATCTCTCATCATAACATATAATTATCAATAAATTCATTGAAAATATATAATATATAATTATTTTAAATATCAAAAACAAAAAAAATATAAAATATGTGATAAAATAAGGTTTTTTATTTTGAAAATCACATTTATCAATATTAAAAAACTTATATTTCAATCAGTAATTACTCAAACTGTTTCAAAAGACATAATTAAATCTCATTTTCATGTCCTAGTAGAAGAATCATTCATTAAATTTGTATTTTTAGAATATAAGACAATACAAAAAAACATTTCCCGATTCCTATTTCTCATCTCTCTTATACGCTATCAAATTTCGTACTTAATTAAATCATTATGTATACTACTCTAGTAAATTTTAAAAAGATATAGATTATAGTTTTTAATTACACCATCATTCTATGTCTCATTACTACATGAAACACATAATTTATATTTCATACAACACTATTATATTCTAAATTCCAAAAATTATATCGGTATATCTAATATTCAATTAATAAATCCTAAAAAAATAATCATCACTTGAGGTTGATTAAGATTACCAGAACATGTATGATATGTAATAAAATAGGCTACACTGGATTCCTTTAATTATATTCATGTATTCTATTTTTAAATAACACACCCTATGCCAACTCATTTTATTGAACTTATATTTGTTTCTCATCTAAATGTTTAACTATAATTCATTTCAATTATAAATATTTTTCCAGATGAATCCGTCAAATAATAAAAATTTATATATAAAAAATAAAAAATTTATGTTTTATATTCAATCTAATTCATATGAGAATTTAATTTACTGTGAATCTTTCCAAATATAACTCAAAATAATGTTGGAAAATAAGACACTATATTTTTATAGTGAGTATGTCTATTAGACTCAAAATAATAAGCTCTCAAATTTCTTATTTCACATATAATAACATATTTATTAGTCTACCCCAGTCTAATGTTTTATATTATTATATTGATCAAAATATATAGGTTGACATAATGAATGATATAACTTTATATTCTGTAATGATCAAGAATATGTTGAGGGAAATAAGAATATACAACATTCTGGTTTTTCTCTTCTGTAAAGGTGTGTATATCCTATATTATAATTTCCTAAATCCAACATCTCTTAAAAGCCTTTGAAAATCAGGAATAAGTATATATGTACATAAAAATTTTAGTCTAGATAAAACTAGTTAAAAATGAGTACAATGTGTTTAGGTTGTATGTTAAGTGTACTCATTTAAACTCATCAACCAAAAATGTTCATATCCTTCATCATTTTTCCTCAAAACAATATACATCAAAAAAAATTTCATATAACGTATAACACTACTCTTTATAAATTCACAATGAATAGTTCTAAATTTACTCCAAAAAGCTCCATAGCTCCCTTTAAATTTTCAGTTAATAACATTAATGGTTGAAATAATTTTTTCCCATTATAAATCTATTATAAATTATTTTAATAAGAAAACATCATATCCAACATTTAATTCATTTATAAAATTTATCGATAATGAATCATTGTTTCATTCCCCTAAAATTTATAACAATCTAACATGATTCCATTCATATTAACTCCAAATCATTCAAATTAAACTTCCACATTTCATTTATATCCATTCTATGAAGATTTATAGACATTAAAACCGAATTGTGATAGTACAATCAATAAAAAATGTTTATCAATGGAAATTCATTTAAATAATGGTTAATTTAGAGTATTTTTTTAATCTCATTGTCAAATCTCACAAGGGATCATAAAGCTTTATCATTAAATATTTCCTTGAATTATACACTTTTTTCATTAAAATCCATTTCAATGAATTATATTTCACTTTATCATATCCACTTATTTATGAATGATATTTTATTTTTTCCATCATTTAATATAATTGTATTTTTATTAGTTCTCTGAAATTAATATTATTTATGTAAATAATGTTATGATTGATAAATTATTTTTGAACATTATATATACATAATTTTCACTTCCCTCACAACCACATAAAAATGAAACCATGTAATTTTGTATATATGAATATTCTATCAACTTGGATACATTGTATGCAACAATACATATATTCACTATCTTATTATTTTAAAAATATCCCCATGATGTCTACTCCCAAAAATGAAATCTATCCATTTTAGGTAAAAATTATGTAATCTATTACATTCTACCTATATTTTCGATATTTTGATATCTATTATATTTATAACTAACTCTCTAGTTTTCAAGATTTTTTTTACTAATGCACACTTCGAAACAACATTTAACCTATATTCAAAAACTCATCCCAATTATTTTAACGATGCAAATAGAAATGAATCTATATTGATAAAACATTACCATTAGGCACAATTGTCGAAATAATTTCATCCACTTATTATTTGTAATGAAATACTTTAACCCATATGTATTTGTTAATAACAACATAAATCATATTTTTATTATTCTATGAAAATACCATTTTAATTATATATGTGAAAATGAAATTATCTATATCTAAATACAATGTCATAAATCTTGTGTTGATTTAAAATAACATCCCATGTTATAAAAATTGGTCTGGATTCCGTTATTAAGATATTTTAGTTCAATGTTGTTTCAAAAACAAACATTATAATGTTAGTTAAATTGATATATTATTTTAATTTCCACATATCACAAACTATGAATTGAATCAAATTCTCAATTTTCGAATATATCAACAAATTACTATTAAAAAAATTTCATAGAAATTATATATCTTGATTTCTATTCCGTATTTTATATCCAATAAAATAATTTACTATAAATTCATTAGAACCAAAGATGATTTCAATCTTAAATTTGAATTTTGTGTAGTGATGATTATAGTAATTATTATGTACTGTTAAATATTTGTTAAAGGATTCAAATAAATATTTCTAAAACATAGATGTCATATCCTCAACCAATATTTGATATAATAATATATTAATTTTTAAAAATATTAAATATATAAATATATATATATATATATAATTTAATTCATGCAGTAAAATGTCACTTCCCTCACTAATGTAAGTGGTGGAAGTTTACATTTAACATTAATAAAATACTTAACTATATAAATTCTATTTTTTGATATTTAGTTTCCATGAACAATAACTCCCCTAAAAATAAATTTAAATATTCCTTAATTTTATAATAGTTGTGTTTTATAAAAAATAAACATAATGTATAGATTCTATATCACTTTTCAAATTGATTTTTAATGTCTGAAAAGTTAACTTTTTAATATTTGAATTACCATATAAACCATGTCTATAAAAATACCCATTACTCACCATCAAAATTCATTAAATGAATAATATAATTCAAAAATAATTGTTATATAAAGAAAATGCCCCTATAGGAATATGTAATTTATTTTCAACATCTATTGAGACACTACTGAATATTTTGTAACCATAAAGAAATAATTAGTGTCACTTTCCTATATGTGTCTCTAATATTTAACATAAAAAATAATGTATAATATGTTTTTTCCTTATACCTATATTGGGATGCATGAATTAAATACATATTGTTATTTTTTTTTCTAATTAATTTTTATAACCAAATATTCTATTCATTTACCACTACTCACATTCCACCATTATTTCTACATGTATAAGATATATCAATGCATTATCTATAATATGATATATTTTCCTGAAATAAATCAACTTAATAATTTCATAAATCAAAACACTCATTATATTTGGGATATTCTTCTTTGAAACATAATAGTTGGCATTACTTAAACATATATAAGGGTTTTGTGTATATAAAATGATTTATTAATCACAGTTATTTATATAATACAATTAAATAATAGTTATGTGATTTATTATTAAATTAAGTAATATTACATAGTATTTCCATTATAAATTAGCAAAAAATATCCATATAAGAGTCTCTTTTAATATATGATAATCCTATTTCAACATTTTTATCAATTTCTTCAACTCGAGTATTAATTTGTTTTTCAAAAATGATTTCAAACCCTGTATATCCTAATGTAGAAATTCCTTCATGAAATAAAATGCATTTAAATCATAATTTCCTAAATTTGAATCATGATACAATCCATCTCCCATAGTTTAATATATCATTTTCTCAATGGTTTCATTTTTCCCATACAAATATATTCACAACTGAATATAAATTTTCTTCCTTCAGCTTTCTGTTGACAAATATCATCATGAAATTGTCATATAACTGATGATAATGTTTCAATGCCTTGAATATTTCAATAATCCTAGTTTCATCACCCACTTTTATATTATATTTCACTTATCACTAATTAGTGTGATCTTTTACTATGTAAAAATATTAATTGTTGATATAGGGAAAGTAATTTATTAACTTCCAATTCATGCTCTTTGAAAGCTATGGGTAATGTATAATTTTAAATTTCCACCAAAAGGTATTATTCCATATTTATTTTTAATATAATATATATTTTTGAAATATAAATTTCCATTATTATAAGATTAACCTATACAATGAACAATTTCATGTGAACTATTATATGAGAAAAATTGAAATTTTATCTTAAATAATAATGCATGTTATTGTAAACATTCCATAAAACTCTTGTGTAATTTTAAATCCACCTGAACCATTAAATTTAATTGTTATATAACTAATTATAATTGTAGGTAATTAATTTATAATTTCTTGAGAGTATGTTTTTCAAGTCACATTATCATTGAAATTATGTTCCCTACATACTCTATAGAGAAATCATTTTGGCTAGCTATACAAATGGCATGTGATTGCTTATATTTTAAAAGTATAAATGAATATTTAAATATAATTTGCATAAATTTACCCACGATTAACATAACTAGATATTATATTAGTTTATATGATTATTTGGTACATTACAAAAATACATGTACGAGGACTTGAATAGTGTACTGTATTTTGAATCATAGAATAAAAATATTTTATCCTAGTTAGAGATCATCAACATTTACCATAATGATATCCACCTATAGTAGTTATTCGAAAACCCATACTACCTAACCTATGGAATTGATACATACAAATAGTGTGAGATTAGATTCTCAATAAGGGTATGTAAAGGGAATGTGTAATCATAACAAGAAAAAATGGTCGAGAACGTCAAGATAAATTTTGAAGTTCACACCCCAAATATTAGAGATCTTAATAATTATTGAAAGGTCATAAGATATATATCATAAAAGAAATAATAAAAATATTCATTTAATTATAACATAGGAATATGACATGGAATTTTTGGTATGAATATAATAATAGAAAATATTATTTCAAGGCTACCTAACAAGACCATTATAACATTTTAGGCTTCCATTATGACTAATGTACAAGATTTTTTCATAGTATAACAACTTATGTACGCTCTAAATTTTAGGCTTCAGATAAAACACATGTAACTTATTATTTTCAGGCTATATCTACTACTTGTGTACTCTCTTTTTTTAGTCAAGCGATACAAAACATGTACCTTCTTGTTTTTAGGATTGGGGTAAAACCCTTGTACATTCCTCTTATCAGTCATAGTATATAACTCGTGTACTCATTAATCCAATATAAAACTTATCATTACCCAATTAATTTTAAGTATATATGGGTCCCACAAATATCGTTGTGAAATCGTATATATAGGTTCTACAAAATCATTAAAATCACATCACGACCTATTAAATTTAATCATGTGTCATTAACATTTCAATACATAATAAAGTATGAAAATTGATTGTTTTCACATTAACATCATGAATTCATGACCCATAGAATGAATAGGGGTTCAAAATAATATAACTCATTCAAGTGAAACATGTGTCTTATGCAACATTATTTGAAAAATGTAAACAATCCCTAAAAGAGTATGAATGATACCATTATATCATTTCTTACACAGGCATGATTAACATCAATAGATGTCATAAATATGTAAAATAATTGTAAAATATATTTGAAAAACGTTTAATAATGAAAATATTGTGTTTTTAATATTTATATTAAATCTATAAATCATTTCAAAATTATTTTGTCATAAAATAAATTTTAAACTTATAAATAATATTTGAGATAATTTTTAAACCCCTTTCCCTTTAAAACTTACAAAATAATTATCAATTCATTTTAAATACACTTTACAATTAAAACAAATTGAAAACATTAAAAAGTCATTTAATCCATTTTATAAAAATTTCATTTTAAATACAATAATAACATAAAATTTAATCAATATTATTTTTGATATCATTTTTACATGAAAACATATAGAATAATATTTGAATCATTTTTGAAAAAAATTTCGTTGAAATTATTATGATAACTTATAATGAAAGCATGATAATGTTTTAATTTTTTTAATTAAAAACAAATTAATTAATCTTAAAATTTATTTTAAATAAAATTAATTTATAGTATATTGAATAATTAAAATGAAATAATGATAATTTATTGAAACACATTTTATATAAAAAATTATGAAAAATATTCAAAACATTTTAAACCCTATTTCATTAAAAAAATATAATATAAAACATATAAAAGAAAAATTTATCACAATAAAAAAATTTAAATTTATTTTTCCTTGAAATTGGTATTTTTGGACCATTTTAAAAAAAAATTTAAAATATTTATAATTAATGGTCTTTGAAATAAAACAGAATTATGAGGAACGAGGGAAAATGGTTTGATATTCTAAAAAAACTATCATTAGTTCCAAATAGTGGAAAATGGTAATAAAATATGATTATATCATGAACAAGAATATGAGATGATAATTCCTGATTTTTGTTTCAAAACGAGTCTTAACATTTCAAAAAAGGAAACATAATAATAAATAATTGTGAAAGGTGATGAGATTTTTTCAATAAACACTTATCAGATTATAACCTTTAACCATACTCATCATATATAAATTAAAATTACGTGAATCTAAAAATATCATGAAATGAATTATGTTCATGATATAACATGTCATATTTATTAATATACAACTACAAAAATAATGTATGTGAAAAACAAAACAGGTGTCTCATATAACAAATATTAAGAAAACATACACCTATCGGTTTTACAAAAATTAATCCCATTAAGTAAATATCATTTAATATATATTTTAATAGTAATAGAACTAAATATAAGAATAATTTAATACATTTTTTGTCATTACACATAGAAAAAACAAAAAAATGTGTGGTGAATTAAGCTTGTATGTCACAAAAGTAATAATTGAGGTGAATTCCCCATACCTTGTGTTTTGAATCTCATAGTACAAATCCGAAAGACATGTATAATATATATAAATTTGTTATAAATCATTTAAATAATAATATTATTATATATATCTCTCTATATGGTATGATTATGTAATTATATTACCCTCATTTTAACAGTTATATTTTAAGGTTTCACTTCGGCTAATGTCCTCTTTGTTCTTCCAATGTGTCATAATTTTTTATCATCAGTAATTGTAATTATATAATGATTTAGTAATGTAAAATGATATAAATATCAGGTATATTAATTATATTTTTAATATATTAATCTATATAAAATATAATTATGAAATGTAATGCACTATTCCTGGAGATGGTATGTCGTATGTACGCATTAACTATGTTTCAGATTCTATTATCCTATCGAAAGAATAAAATAAAATGAAATATAATTATATATGTATATAATATAATTAAATTATAATTATACTATTATTTATTTCATACATGTTCACTAATAACATATTTAATACATTTTGTGTAGTATGTGAATAAATTACAACGATTTTTTTGGGTGGTAGTACACAATTACTCAAACAAGATTATCATATTTACCCCAATAAGAATATAAAACAAAATATACTATTAAATTAATAGAGAGGAATAAAAACATAAAAAATATAATATATCACATATATAAACATATTTTCTATTATATCATCCTCCTTGAGAGGCGGTAGAGGAAAAATATACAATCATCATTTGGTAAAGTAGTAGTTTGTACCAAAAGACTTTTTTGAATTGACTTATGCCCAAGAAGAGGCTTCTAGGACGAAAAGAGTGATGTTGGAAATTTGATTAAATAGAAATTATATGATCATCAGTTTTTTAGAGGTGTGAAGAAGATGGAGAGATGGTGGCTGCCTCTAGGGAAGGGAAGTGACACACTTTTCATTTTTTGAAAAAATGTTATGTGTATCCATGATTTTACCTAAATAAATCATAAAACCAAACAAAATCAATAACTAAAGGTTTATGCAAGAATATAGATGAAACCATGTGTGTTCGAGAAGATTATATATCCTTTTTAGAATTAAATTTATTGTTTTGTTCTTGATGAACTTATTTTTTCTTTTAAATATTGTATTTATTTTTAATTTCATTCAAAAATATTTTTGGTGAAACACCAAGATGAACTTATTAGAAATTAAATATTTTTCATATTACAAATATGAAATTAACTTTTCAAAATTATATTCATATAATTGAAAGAAAATAATTTAATATAAATCCCACTAATGGAAAAACGTATGGGTATTAAATTTAAAATCATTAAAACCATACTTTGTTCTTATAAAAAAGATTAATGTGAAATTTTTTTAAGGAATTAATTGGATTAAATGTTATATATATTATCTTACTACTATTTTATCAAAAATTAAAATAATATTTAAAATTATTAATAATATTATGATATATATTTTTTAATTTGAATCAGGTATATTTAAATATTCATTAAAAAATGAAACCTTATATAAAAATACCAAAAAAAATTCCTAACATAAAATTAATGTTTCTTTAAAAATGAGAATTTATTTTGAAATATTAAATCTATAAATTTTTTTGAATGTTAATTAATATAAGTTAACTATTAAATTGATATAAATATACCTTTATAAAAAACTATATGTTTATTGCATAAAATTGGGTTTATTATTATCACATTTCTAAAAAATCTAACAGATTAATATAAAAAAAAATTATATAATTTATAATATATATATTATATTCCTATCAAATAATATTTATATATAAATTAATTTATTAGGGAAAAACTATTTTATCATAAAAATAATAATTTTATCCTTTACATTCAATCATTTTTCATATTCATTTCTTACTAATTGGTGACCGATAAATTCATGTTATATTTGTGTAAACCATATATTTTCAAACAATTTTTAATATTATTCAAAACTATGAATTTAAAATCTTGGTAATATCTTATTATATTAGATAATAACATTTTACTGTAATATTATTGTTTATTTAACTCCGTATTTCATGTTGTGCAAGACATTAAGGAAAATAATTATTTTTTGTAACACTATATAAACTCGATGTTTTGTGTAAAGAAATAAAAATTTTATTTATATTGTATTTCATAATTAAATCGAAGGTGCTTATAATGAAATCCAAATATATTAAAATAATCAATTTTTAGTTTTTTATGAAATGGAAAATTTCTAAATGATTCAATTGATTAAAGATATAAATAAAAAAAATCTCGACATGTTACATTCATCCCTCCATCAATTTAATTTATAACTTAATATTCATCTTCGTCATTAAAGGTTTAATACTTGAAATATTCATTCTTAGGAACCTAAAATCTAGAAATGAATACTAATACATCGTTTAAAAAATTGAATGTGGTAAGAACAAAAATTAATAGAGTATCTTATAAAATGGATTCCACAGTAGAAAAAATAGGTAAGAAGTGAAAACATAGACATGGAAGAGAAATATAACCATCATCTTATAATAGAGAGTGATAATTAATAATTTTAGGATAATGATAACAATTAGAAATACATATATCTAAGATGATATAAGGAACCATATGATTCATCAGAAAAGTATTTACTAGTATGAATTTTTAGGTTTCAAGACCCTTTTTCCAAATTTTAAATAATTATCATGAGAATGTATACTTTCATGATTTTAGGAAATCATCATCCTTTGATTTCCCATGATAAATTTCAAAGAATTCTCTAATAATGAAGGTGAATTTTTCATTTTTGAGGCACTAAATTATCATGAGATCCAATATATTCCACACCATCTATCATCAATAATCATCAGAACAATGTTTTTATGTTAGGTTTTTCAATTATCTTAAGTGAAAAAAGAAATGATTATACATTATTATTAAAAACCCTATCAAATTTTATCTTAAACATCCAAAAAATGGTAAAACATATTACCCATCCAAAATATGAATATTCAAATATATATATAGAAATTAATTATAGATAATTAACATGTATCACTCAAATATACAAAATTATCACATGTTTTTTACATTCAAAACATGTTATTACCCTTATCATATATTATCTTAAAGCATTTTAATAAGATTAACTACCATCAATTCAGAAAACATGAAATATAACTTAATCCAATTATTACAATATAAAATATTTAATCCAAAAGATGTAAACATCATCCTTGATGACATAGATCACATTGAATATAATCAGTTCTATGGAAATATTTACCATCCAATTTAATAATTCATTTGCAGCATAACAATTAACAAACATCACTATATCAATGTCAAGAATTTATTAAGGTTTTATTTCCACTAATAAAAATATCAACTTTCATTGAAATAAAATTTATCTGTCTTAATCTACATCTAAAATGACTATTTCAATCCTTAATGAAAAAATACTGAAAATAATCATATATTTCAGGATTCACATAACATAAACGTTGAATTCCAAAACATAATTTCTTTTATTTCTCTACCATTATTCTTAAACCAATACATATCCCTCATCAAATTATTCCTCAATACATTTTTACTATAATATGAAATATGAATCATGTCTTAAACTTCCTCAACCTAAATATTTTCATTCTTCTTCTGCCTACTGTAAACATTTCTATAAGAATATCACATACCTTTTACATGTCAATTGAAGTATCCTTATATTAATTAGTATAATAAATAATCATACAACCTTCATGATTCAATATAAGAGATTTATATATGGGAAATTAGTTCACATAATTCCAAAAAATTCCTTATGCTAAACATAAAATGTGAAACATGTTCTTTCATGTCTGTAGCACTAACTAAACTAGAAAGAATAATGTTGGAAACATTGATCATATATGGGATAAAATGTAATCATTAAATATTACTTATAAAATTTCTAATCATGGATCATACATCAATTATATATGAAACATATATTTAACAATGGATATTCATAATAATAATTTATTAAAATCTTTCATGGTGGTTCATAATGATATTTTGAATATCTAAAGCGTATCCCCCAGTACTATCAAACCTTGTGTGAAGTTAGGACTTTTTCATCTGTTAGATTTTTGCTAGTCAGGCCTGAGACATCATGTTAGATTTATTATCCCTATGTACATCTATTCTAGAGCCCCATCAACTTGATGTATTTAGATATTTGTCTATTTATTGGTAACCAATCACTCTACCATTTACGAAAATTCCATGAAATTTTCCTCAACGCTGTCTTATCAGATAATTAACCTTAGAGTCATACCAATATATATCCCTAGTAATATCCCTTGGGATCTCAATAATGTATTCATATACTAGTTTATAATGGTTTACTAGAACTTTCCTTTGACGCCAACATTATAGAACAACGCTGATAATACAAGGATATTATGTCATTATAGATGAATATTTTATAATTTTAAAAATATGCACATACAGATTGTAATAGATTAATGTCTTTTGTTTCAATGAAGAAAACTCTTATATAATAGTAAAATAAATTAAACATATCCCTTAAATATATCCCCCATTAGTACTTCTACCAAAAACATTTATTCATAACCAGAGGAAAGGTAACATAAGAAAGGGGTGAGTTGGGATGCTCAGTAAGGGTTAATAATGGAATTGTGTAATCATAACCTAAACAATATGTTATGAAACATGACAATAACAACCCCTATAGAATATTATTTTGTAGACATGGAAAACATACCAACTAACTTATTTTTACAGGTCTTGGAGTATAACTATTATAGCCTATGAGATCATAAACTTTTATCATTACCTAATGAATAGGAGGGAGATATCGGTCTCTCCTATCTCTTAATGATATCATATATTAATGTTCCAAAAAACTATCAAAAATCATATCGTAACCCATCAAATTGTATGGGTATCATTACCATTTCATCACACCATCCATATAATAATAGATATATCTCATAATCACTTTATAAAAGCATAACCCAGGAAAATAAGTGAGTTTAAAAATAAAACTACCTATGGAAGTGAAAATGGGGTATTTTGAATCATTTTATGAAGATATAAACCTTTCAAAAATTAATATGAATGGATCCTTCAGATAATTTCATAAATGGGCATGATTAAAATCAACAAATGTCTTCAATGATGGAAATGTGTTTTCAAATATTTTTCTCAAACATATCTTCGATAAATATAGCTTTCTTCATTGAATAAATAATTTTAATACATATAACCTTTGGAAAATAATTTTCATATAAAATACCATGAAAATATATAAATAAGTATCGAGATCATTTTGTAAACATGTTTCTATTAAAAATTATAAAATAACTATAAGGACCCAACCTTAAAACATTACATAATTATAAATTAAATGAATAATTCACATAGAGAATCTTTTAAGGTGTAGTGTTTTAGAGAATTAGGACATAACTATTACATCTCAAAAGATTACAAAGTAGAAACTTCTACTATGTTTCCATAAAATAAAAAAACATAAATAGAAACATGTCTAGTTCCATGTTTTAGATATCATGTATTTCCTTGATCCCATCCTTGACCCTATTAATCTTAAAGCCCTGTGAAAAACATTTCAAAAATTTTGGATGAGCATAAAAAGCCCAGTAAAGGATACACAAAGAAGGAAAACCGTTAGTTTTTCAAAACAAAAAGTAAACCATGAATACTTTATCAGAGTAATATTTTTCACCTTTATAAAGTAGTAAATAATCATCACTGAATAAAATATCACCCCTTATCATTTGTAACCAAAATAATACCATAAACCAAAATAAAGAAAAAATAACATATAAATGAAACTTGGTACATAAATATACTTAAATGGAATAACCATACGGTCGACTTCCACACATATAACTAAATGGAATTGCCATACGGCTGACTTCCATACCCAATGCATTGGAGGTTATAACATAACCACCTGTCCTGGTATTCACGGCCCCACCTGTCATATGGTTTATCACGTAACCACACATCAAATTTCCAAGTACCATTATAAAATCCTAAGACATAAAACAAATATAATGGAAAGAAAACATTACCACATTTCAATCACAATATATCAATTAAATATATTTCCATAAAAAATACATTATCAAAACCATTTTCTATACCTAAATACATAAAAGATTATATTGTATTTATTTCATTTTAAAAACATTACGGCTTGTTGAGGATTCCAAAGACCAAATAATACTCGCGATGGCGGAAAGGTCATTGTCACTGCGTCAGTTAAAAAGAAACATACTTTTTGTGTTTTAGTAAAATGCTTCCTATAAAAAAAGATTAATTTTGAATAAAATTAAAATCCAAAGGAGTTTATACACTGTATAAAATAATGTTGTGTATAAAACAAAATATGCCTCAATAAAAGGTGACTGAGGCAAATTCCTTTACAAAGTCATTATCCTTTGATTAAGGATAAATCAATTATATAATTATATGTGAAAAATATAAATACACCCAATATAAGAGGATATTAATTGTATAACAATCAGAGGTCATCCACACATATTCATAGTATGACATAATCAAGGATTACATGTTTAACCCAAAGGATAGAAATTTAGTTAAGAAGTTCCCTTGCAAGAATTCGATAGCCTAACGACGTCACTTTAAAATTCATAAAATGACTTGATGAGAGAGAAAATGGTATCTCATCACTTGGACATAAAATTTACATCAATAAGGATATATAAGAACATATCTCAACATAAGAAGATGTAAATTAAAAGACATAACATAACTAATACTTTTTAAAAATAGAAGGGTGAAAGGTTCCGTTGTCGACTTGGGTAATTTTCGAAACGTACGCCCCATGATAGAAGGACTATAAAACATTGAGGTAAATACTCATAAATGAAAGTATATTACAAAATGTGTAGAATAATTGGTAGTAAATTCACCACTCATGTGAAAATGGTGGAAAATGTATCATAAATCTCACTTGAATAAAAGTGAGATGAAATATCCCTTACGAAAACACGTCCCCCTAACTGCGCCACTTAAAACATCCAAAAATGGATTTATGAGATCAAATAGGGACTCTCATAATATGAACATAAAATTACATAATTATTAATATTAAAGAACATCCCCAAACATAAGAAATATGAGCTTAAAAGAAATGACATAAAAGAGATTACTTGAAAAGAAAGATAGAGGTAGGATCCCTTACCTCAAGTCTGACTTTCCTTGTTCATTTATTTATATTACTGAATAATAAACTTTGGTCAATTTATAATTTCATAATGGAATCCATTAAATATTATTATTCTGTTTATATCACATATTACAATGTTGTAATAATTGGTTAATAATGTGAGTTAATATCAGACATTTTTGTCGATGTTCGGTACATGAGTAAAAAATTGAACTTGTTGGAAAAGAATGTTCCATGTAGTTATAATTACATCAACTCCAGAATTGTATTAATGATTTAAATATCATATATATCCATTATATATTCATTTTATACTATTCCATAACATTTGGAGATAAAAAGAAATGAAATTCACCGTTCATGGAGACGGTAGGCCGTACGTACGCATGAACACTACTTTCATTTATTTGGCACATTAATGAAATTAAAACATGATGTGATATATATATATATATATTATAATTCGATTATAATATATATGTTAAATATGTAATATAATTTCATCAATTTCATTCTTTATACATTCAATGTATTGCATGAACGAGTCATATCACTTGAGGGGGCGATAGTCCACACTTCCTCAAATGAAATTATCCCATTTGCACAACATGAAAATCATAAAGGTATGTATTAAATATAATATACAGAAGAATATAGAGTAAGTAAATATAATATATATCATAAATAAATATAGTTCCACTATAATGGCCACCATGAATGGTGGTAGGAGAAGATAGAGCAATCATCGTTTCGTGAGGCAGTAATTCTCCATCCACGGAAACAGTATGTTCATTAATAATTAGATGGAGGTGTGTGTAAGTGTAGAAATAATCCATCTCATAACAACATCCTAGTATATTGAAGATACTCGTGTTGTTACAAAATAAAGGAATAAAAAGAGTTTAGGGGGTTGGAGAAGCAAAATAAAACAAAAGAACATTAGGGAAGACTTTACCTTTAAATCGGGTAACTCCCCTTGGTTTGAACCAAAAGGGTTTCTTGAAGTGCATTATGCCTAAGGTAAGGCTTATAATATTAATAGAGGTATGTGGAGAGATAAAATGAGACTATTTTGTTCGAGATAAAGCCTTGAGAGGTGTGGGTATGTATAAGGCCCCAGCCTTAAACCTTACATAATCTTGAGATATCACAAGATGACACGTTGAGGATCTTTTCAGGATTAGAGTTTTAGAGAATTAGATCATGAAACTTGCATTTCATTCCACATTTAAACAATGTGGTTACATAAAAGACAGTATTTATTCTTCCCATCAACAGAAACATATTTAAAATAAAACATGGATTCTTTCTTGACACATCCTCGACACTATCATCACATCATGTACCTTTCCCTTGACCTGTGAAAAACATTTCAAAAACTTGGGATGAGCATAAAAGGCTCAGTAAGGGTTATAAAAAATATGGAAAGGAAACATGAGTTCATATATACATAAGAATGAAATCATACTTTACCCATAAAACATAGGCATATCAAATCATGAATAAATCATAGAAAACATAAGTCATAAAGGTAACTTGAGGAATTCATAATATTCTTACGTAGGGAGTAACCCTCTTGGTTACGTTTGGAATACCCATCACAATATATTCCCTAAATCTCTTCGGAGAAACCTTAACGTTTCACTCCTTCGCATTACTCAATGCATTGGAGAGCTATATCGGGCTCACCTGCCCTTAGTTTATCACGGAACCACCCGTTCTTCATAACAATGCCCAAGAAACATAACATAATCGTATCACATAAACATGAATAAAAGAAACATAACATTTCCACATTTCAATCACAATATAACATTTTAGGATATTGAAATAATGAATCCATTCAAAAAGAAACCATTTCCAAAACCATTTAAAACATTTAATAAAGAGATTTTTGAATCAAAGTGTCCCATACCACCATGAAGCTTTTAACATTTTAAACCATTAATATCTATATAAATAAATCCTTAAAACCATTTTGAAAACATGGATATTAATAAGAACAAATAATTAAAACATTTAAAACGATATTTTGGTTAAAGGGGTTTTACCAAAATTAGAGACACTTGAATACAATAATCAAGGAATAACATTTAGTCAGAACTTTATAATATCATGAGAATAAAAGTATTCATGATATAATACTCCAAAGGACAGTATATACACCATATAAGAGTGAATTGGTGCATAACAACAATGAACCCTCAATAGAAATGTCAAATGTGATGAAATCCCTTATAAAGAAGGTATCCTTAAATTAAGGACAAATCAATATCAAAAAAATATGTGTGAAAAATATAAATACACCCAATATAATTGGATATTAAGTGTAAAAAAATAAAAGGTCATTCACACATATTCAATGGATGACATATTCAATGACTACATGTTGAACCCAAAGAAATAGAAATTGGGTTAAAAAGTTCCCTTGAATGCCTAACGACATCACATCAAAAAGAGTTGATGAGAGATAAAAAGAGTATCTCATCACTTGGACATAAAATTTACATCAACAAGGATATATGAGAACATATCCCAAAATAACAATATGTAAATTAAAAGACCCAACAAAAGAAGTCTTTTAAAAAAGAGGAGGGTGAAAGGTTCCCTTACCGACTTGGGTATCTTTCAAAACATACACCCCATGAAAGAAGGAAAATAGATCATTGATGTAAATACTCATAAAAGAAATTATATTACACAATGAGTAGAATAATGGGCAGTACATACACCACTCAATGGAATTTGTGGCAAATGTAGCATAAATCTCACGAGAATAAAAGTGAGATGAAAAATCCCTTACGAAAATTCGGCAGCCTAACGGCGCCACTCAAAACTTCCAAAAATGATTTATGAGAGGAGATAGGGTCTCTCATCATATGAACATAATAATTACAGTAGGAGTAATATAAAATAACATCTCAATCATAAGAAATATGAGCATAAAAGGAATGACATAAAGAGTGTACTTAAAAAGAAAGAGAGGTGTAGGATCCCTTACCTCGGGTCCGACTTGACTCGATCGTTCTTTAATCTCCTGAATAATAAACTTGAGTTAATTTTTACTTCCTTAAGAACCTTTTTCAAGTTCATTATTCCTTTTATACCACTTATTACCATGTCATAAACATTATGTAATCATTTAAGTTAATAATATTTGTTTTGCCGATATATGGTTCTTAAGTCGAAAGTGGACTTCTTACAATTACATGTTCTTCGTGTGAACAAATGTTTATTATATCCAGAATTGTATTCATGATGTAGATATCATATATGTCATATATATCCAGTACATTCATGCATTTATAACATTACATAATCATTTAGAGGTAAGAAATGAAATGCACCGTTCATGGAGACGGTAAGCCGTACGTACGCATGAACGCTACTTTCATTTCTATGACATATTAATGGAATTAAAATTAAATGAGATGTATGTATATTTTAATTCCAGAATTATATTCATCATTTAGATGTATCATTAATTATATATATCCATTATATACATATACTTTTAATAGTACATTACATTTGGGGATAAGAAATGAAACGTACCGTTCATGGAGACGGTAAGCCGTACGTACGCATGAACGCTACTTTCATTTATATCTCATACTTTAAGGGAAAGAAATAATAATGATATATAGGTATATTATAATTCCAGTATAACATCATATATAATATCATTAACTTTTTTCTTTACACATCCCACATATGGTATTAACGAATCAAATCACTTTTAGGGGGCGGTAGTCCGCACTTCCTAAAATGAAGATATCGCGTATACCTATAATGGAAGCCATAAAGGTAAGCCACAAATGAAAAATACATAAGCTTAAGTAAAGAATAAACATATTATATATCATATATAAAAATAGTGACATCATAATGGCCACCTTTGAAGGTGTTAAATGAGTATTGAACAATCATCGTTTCGGGAGGCAGGATTTCACCATCCACGGAAACCGTATGTTCTTTAACCATTTGATGTAGTTGTGTGAGAGTGTATCTCGAATAAATCTTCTAACAACATCCTAGTATATTTAAGATACTGGCTTTGTTACAAAAAAAGTAAATAAAAAGATTTTATGGGGTTGGAGAAGCAATATAAAACAAATGAACATGAGAGAATGAATTACCTTAAAAAGTGTAACTCCTTTTGATTTGAGCCTAAAGGCTTCCTTTGAAAGGATTATGCCCAAAGTTAATCCTCTAGGATGAGGATAGGTATGTGGAGAGAGTAAATGGGCAGGGTTTTGCCGAGCCAAAGGCTTGAGGAGTGTGTGAAATGAGGTAGAGGTGGGGGCCTTTTATAAGAGGAGAGGAGGGGCACTTTTGGAATGTAAGGAAATATTACTTTATTTGAAAATGTGTTTCGGTTTTAAGAGGTCCCACATTGATATAATTCGTGTCTAAGGTGATAAGTCTTCGAAATCCACCCATCCAATAAGTTTTGGACATGTGTAGTTCATAGATATTACATTATATTTCCATTTTATTTTAATCGTTAAATAATGATGTCATCGCTGCATCATTATTATGTCATAAATAATTTAATTTATTTAATGTCTAAAATTTATAAAAAAATACTATGATGTAGGAAATCTTTTTATATTTCCAATGAATATTTATAATCTAAAATATGACTTGTATAACCCTACTTAAAAATTGTTTTAGTAAAACATATCATGTTTGTGTCAATTTTACTTTTCCATTAAATAAAAATACATTATTGTCATTTTCCAACTAAAGTGTCTCCATGGGGTCCCCAAGTTGGCCCATGGCTTGTCTTGGTCGGCCATGACTCACCCAATAGGTGTAGGACAAGTTTCATGGTGTTTTCACATTCTTATAATATCATTTTTACCTTAAACTACACTAATTACCACTAATCGCGATTAAAAACTTAATAAGTTACTATTCACAGAAATACTATTTTTATCCCATTGAACCACATTTTATTTCTTAATGACAACCATGTATGTCGTATTTTCAAAATTCAATACACATTAGTGGTAAACTTTCATTTAACTGAAAAATCAGTTTTCTTGATTACCACTTAGTGGTTTCACTATTCATCAAAAATTGATGTTTTTCAGAAAATTACCAAAAATTCACCATAAGCTATATTTGATATTACGAACTCAAAAATGAAGTCCATTTTACAAAATTCACAACATATAAGTTTCATTAATTAATTTAATAATTAATTCCCACTGTCATGACAAATAGCATGTTTTTATGAAACAATAAGTATCAAAAGATTGGCACTAGTTTAAGTCCGATTTCAAAGTGAAATTAATTCCAACGACCACTATTGGATTTAATGGTAAAAATATTTTCTAATTTCACTTTAAAAACAATTAAAAATATTATTTAATCATATAAATAAATTAGTTTAAAAAGTTGTTTTGAATTAGAACACAACATTTTATACTATTCATTAAAAAAATGAACTTTATCGGAAAAATACCAAAAAATTACACAAAGTAAAATTTGATGTCCCGATTCTTAATAAGAGTTTTATTTGGTCCAAAAGAATGTATAAGAGTGATCAAAACTATATTTAATGATGGTTCGCCATCAAAAGGCGAAAAGTGAACCTTTAGTGAAAACTAGGGCATATACGCTTAAAATTGAATTCTTTCCGTATTTTAAGCCTTTAGATTTTATTGGATAAATGTAAAAACATTTAAAAAACATATATAATCATATTTTAGTTATTTCTATCCATTCCCGCCCTTACAACGGCTACATGTTATTTAAAATTTATTATTAGAGTGCAACGTAAGATTCCGAAGAAACTCGTTGTTGCGTGTTGGGTATGCCATCGAGCATAGCGTCCCCTTTAAAGTCATATCAATATTTTATTCACAAATATGTATAAATATGAAAATGTCATATTCTTTATTTACCTGGGGTGTTACATCCTTCCCCCCTTTTGGGAATTTCATCCTCGCAATTTTAAAAAAATTTGAGCTCGGAAACATCCTTGAACGTCCCACATCGGCACAAGAGTCGGTAGAACAAACACTTTAAAATAAAGAGAGATAAGTACAAAGGTCACCCGAGTTAACCCATACTAGGATTCCATGTATGAAAATATGGACATGGAGGAAAAAACAAAGGGTCATGTTCTGATGGAGAGTGATAGAAAACATGTTTAGGAGAAAGTTAACCACGAGAAAATCACAAACTTGTGATGGGTTAAACGGTGTTGGGTTCTCTAGTAGGAAAAGTTAATAGACAACATTTTTGCTTTAAGTTACTTTTTATTGAGGAATTTATTCATAAGGAAACATAATCACTTATCATATTGAATTTCAACCTTTATTAGATTCCTTACACAAACTCATATTTTCTCCAAAAGATGAGTATTTAGGAAGACTTGTTCACATTAAGAGTATTATAATGAACTTCTAGAGAATCACCTAATCCAAAAAAGAGAACTATATAAATCCCATGTTTTTAGGCTTTAACCAAAACCAAAACCAAAAAGAATAGTACAGGATCAGATAATCCAGAAAAGGATAACCGCTTATAAAAAGAAAATCTATTCTTAATCACCAAAATTTTTCCAACAAAACCCAAAGTTCAACGAGGACCATCCGATAAACAATTTTCCCATAAAATTATTCAAAGTAAACCAATATAAGATTGAAACCCAAATATTTGGAGGATTTAGTCACATAGTCTTCCAAGTTAAATCGTAACATTTATCTCCAAACAACATCAGTTGCTCCTAAAGTCTCACATTGAAAAGTAATTATCCTAATCACATATCCTCCAAAATCAACTTACTCTTAATTCATAAAATCATATAACTAAAAAGAATCAGTAAAACTAACCAGGGGCTTCACGTAGTCCAGTGGTAGGCGATAAATACCAGTCGCACTTTGGTTGTGGGTTTGATTCCCGCAGCATTGTCCGACGCGACGGGTTGTCACATGGTCTGCGTGTTGTCCTTTTTCCAAAACTATATAATTCTCAAATCATTACCCAAAAAGGGATAAAATCATCAAAAATAACCATAACATAATTTAACCTCAATTTTATCTCATGCCTTTCACTTCAGTCATAACATATGGTAACCCATAATTACCTCAAAAGTAAGGATCATATAAACCCAAATGGTTCTTTATAACTATGTCCACAAAAGAAAAGATAACTATTACTTGAATAAAATTTTCCAATATTAAACATCAGGGTTACACATAATATAAAAAGTCTTCTAATGTAACCCCTTCATCAAAAGAGACTTAATACTCTTAAGAATTTCACCCTAACTCTTGAAGCCCTCATATGTTTTCATCTTACTCATTCAACATTCTTCATGATTCATTATCCATTCCTTTCCAACTTATTCCAAAATACCTCTTTCCTACAAACAAAATCATGAATCATATCCTAAGATTCCAAAATAAGAAAACAATAGTCATGAAATAGTACATACCTTTGATTGGTCATTGTCAGTTTCTTCATCCTCAATTGGAATGGCATTAGGTATTGGTAAATGAATATTGGTACGCTCTTGGTGACCCCATTCACGAAACTTCTTCATAGGACATGTGTTTGCATAATGACCATGCACACCACTTTTAAAACATTCAATTGATCCCTCAGAAAGAACTTCTTTCCCTTTCCTTGAGTCAACTGGATGCTTCCTTTTTCCATGGTAGGTTCTTGCTTTATGACCTTCATTTCCACATCTATAGCATATTTCTGTCCCTTTGAAACATTTTCCTAGGTGTTTCTTTCCACATCTTTGACACATAGGTTTTTGAACACACTTACCTTTATGATTATTACCTGTACTTCCGTAGGGATTTGTTTCATGCATATATGTTGCCTTAGAGAAATCTCCAAGGATTAGGTGGTCAATCATGACTCCAGATAGTTGGTTGAGGATAATCAAAAGAGTTCTCATTGCAGCTCCCATATCATTCAGTTGCTTGCTCAAAAAACTGTCATAGTTTCCTTCACATCCACTGTTAATTTGGTGCCTGCTAGATCCAACCATTTACTAAAACCAAAAAGGTCAGTGTGAGTATATCAACAAAACCATCATGTACTAATGAGTAAGATAGAAAATAATATATACTTACTCATTCAATTTATCTAAAACTATGACTCTTTCTGAAATCCTAACCATTATGGTAATTGTCAATTATGATTAAAGAATACCCTAACCTCTAAAGTTATCTAAACCGACCTTTGATACCAACTATAAGTCCCCATCATTAAACCTTACATAATCGTGAGATATCACAAGATAACACGTTGAGGATCTTTTCAGGTTTAGAGTTTTAGAGAATTAGATCATGAAACTTGCATTACATTCTACATTTAAACAAACTGGTTACATAAAAGACAGTATTTATTCTTCCCATCAACGGAAACATATTTAAAATAAAACATGGATTCTTTCTTGACACATCCTCGACACTATCATCACATCATGTACCTTTCCCTTGACCTGTGAAAAACATTTCAAAAACTTGGGATGAGCATAAAAGGCTCAGTAAGGGTTATAAAAAATATGGAAAGGAAACATGAGTTCATATATACATATGAATGAAATCATACTTTACCCATAAAACATAAGCATATCAAATCATGAATAAATCATAGAAAACATAATACATAATGGTAACTTGAGGCATTAATAATATTCTTACGTAGGGAGTAACACTCTTGGTTACGTTTGGAATACCCATCATAGTATCTTCCCTAAATCACTTCGGAGAAACCTTAACGTTTCACTCCTTCGCATTACCCAATGCATTGGAGAGCTATATCGGGCTCACCTTCCCTTAGTTTATCACGGAACCACCCGTTCTTCATAACAATTCCCAAGAACCATAACATAATCGTATCACATAAACATGAATAAAGGAAACATAACATTTCCACATTTCATTCACAATATAACATTTTAGGATATTGAAATAATGAATCCATTCAAAAAGAAACCATTTCCAAAACCATTTAAAACATTTAATAAAGAGATTTTGGAATAAAAGTTTCCCATACCACCTTGAAGCTTTTAACATTTAAAACCATTAATATCCATATAAATAAATCCTTAAAACCATTTTGAAAAGATGGATATTAATAAGAACAAATAATTAAAACATTTAAAACAATATTTTGGTTAAAGGGGATTTACCAAAATTAGAGACACTTGAATACAATAATCGAGGAATAACATTTAGTCAGAACTTTATAATATCATGAGAATAAAAGAATTCATGATATAATACTCCAAAGGACAGTATATACACCATATAAGAGTGAATTGGTGCATAACAACAATGAACCCTCAATAGAAATGTCAAATGTGATGAAATCCCTTATAAAGAAGGTATCCTTAAATTAAGGACAAATCAATCTCAAAAAAATATGTTTGACAAATATAAATACACCCAATATAAGTGGATATTATGTGTAAAACAATAAAAGGTCATTCACACATATTCAATGGATGACATATTCAATGACTACATGTTGAACCCAAAGAAATCAAAATTGGGTTAAAAAGTTCCCTTGACAGCCTAACGGCATCACATCAAAAAGAGTTGATGAGAGATAAAATGAGTATCTCATCACTTGGAAATAAAATTTACATCAACAAGGATATATGAGAACATATCCCAAAATAACAATTTGTAAATTAAAAGACCCAACAAAATAAGTCTTTTAAAAAAGATGAGGGTGAAATGTTCCCTTACCAACTTGGGTATCTTTCAAAACATACACCCCATGAAAGAAGGACAATAGATCATTGATGTAAATACTCATAAACGAAATTATATTACACAAAGAGTAGAATAATGGGCAGTACATACACCACTCAATGGAATTTGTGGAAAATGTAGCATAAATCTCACGAGAATAAAAGTGAGATGAAAAATCCCTTACGAAAATTCGGCAGCCTAACGGCACCACTCAAAACTTCCAAAAATGATTTATGAGAGGAGATAGGGTCTCTCATAATATGAACATAATAAGTACAGTAGGAGTAATATAAAATAACATCCCAATCATAAGAAATATGATCATAAAAGGAATGACATAAAGAGTTTACTTAAAAAGAAAGAGAGGTGTAGGATCCCTTACCTCGGGTCCGACGTGACTCGATCGTTCTTTAATCTCCTGAATAATAAACTTGAGTTAATTTTTACTTCCTTAAGAACCTTTTTCAAGTTCATTATTCCTTTTATACCACTTATTACCATGTCATAAACATTATGTAATCATTTAAGTTAATAATATTTGTTTTGCCGATATTTGGTTCTTAAGTCGAAAGTGGACTTCTTACAATTACATGTTCTTCGTGTGGCCAAATGTTTATTATATCCAGAATTGTATTCATGATGTAGATATCATATATGTCATATATATCCAGTACATTCATGCATTTATAACATTACATAATCATTTAGAGGTAAGAAATGAAATGCACCGTTCATGGAGACGGTAAGCCGTACGTACGCATGAATGCTACTTTCATTTCTATGTCATATTAATGGAATTAAAATTAAATGAGATGTATGTATATTTTAATTCCAGAATTATATTCATCATTTATATGTATCATTCATTATATATATCCATTATATACATATACTTTTAATAGTACATTACATTTGGGGATAAGAAATGAAACGCACCGTTCATGGAGAAGGTAAGCCGTACGTACGCATGAATGCTACTTTCATTTCTATCTCATACATTAATGGAAAGAAATAATAATGATATATAGGTATATTATAATTCCAGTATAAAATCATATATAATATCATTAACTTTTTTCTTTACACATCCCACATATGGTATTAACGAATCAAATCACTTTTAGGGGGGGTAGTCCGCACTTCCTAAAATGAAGATATCGCGTATACCTATAATGGAAGCCATAAATGTAAGCCACAAATGAAAACTACAGAAGCTTAAGTAATGAATAAACATATTATATATCATATATAAAAATAGTTACATCATAATGGCCACCTTTGAAGGTGTTAAATGAGTATTGAACAATCATCGTTTCGGGAGGCAGAATTTCACCATCCACAGAAACCGTATGTTCTTTAACCATTTGATGTAGTTTTGTGAGAGTTTAGCTCGAATAAATCTTATAACAACATCCTAGTATATTTATGATACTGGTTTTGTTACAAAATAAGTAAATAAAAAGAGTCTAGGGGGTTGGAGAAGCAATATAAAACAAATGAACATGAGAGAATGAATTACCTTAAAAAGTGTAACTCCTTTTGATTTGAGCCTAAAGGCTTCCTTTGAAAGGATTCTGCCCAAAAGGAATCCTCTAGAATGAGGAGAGGGATGTGGAGAGAGTACATGGGCAGGTTTTGGCCGAGTCAAAGGCTTGAGGAGTGCGTGAAATGAGGTAGAGCTGGGGGCCTTTTATAAGAGGAGAGGAGGGGCACTTTTGGAAAGTAAGGAAATATTACTTTATTTGAAAATGTGTTTCGGTTTTAAGAGGTCCCACATTGATATAATTCGTGGATAAGGTGACAAGTCTTCGAAATCCACCCATAAAATAAGTTTTGGACATGTGTAGCTCATAGATATTACATTATATTTCCATTTTATTTTAATCGTTAAATAATGATGTCATCGCTGCATCATTATTATGTCATAAATAATTTAATTTATTTAATGTCTAAAAATTATAAAAAAAATACTATGATGTAGGAAATCTTTTTAGATTTCCAATGAATATTTATAATCAAAAATATGACTTGTATAACCCCACTTAAAAATTGTTTTAGTAAAACATATCATGTTTGTGTCAATTTTACTTTTCCATTAAATAAAAATATATTATTGTCATTTTCCATCTAAAGTGGCTCCATGGGGTCCCCAAGTTGGCCCATGGCTTGTCTTGGTCGGACATGACTCACCCAATAGGTTTAGGACAAGGGTCATGGTGTTTTAACATTCTTATAATATCATTTTTACCTTAAACTACACTAATTACCACTAATCGCGATTAAAAACTTAATAAGTTAATATTCACCAAAAAATTATTTTTATCCCATTGAACCACATTTTACTTCTTAATGACAACCATGTATGTCGGATTTTCAAAATTCAATACAAATTCGTGGTAAACTTTCATTTAACTGAAAAATCAGTTTTCTGGATTACCACTTAGTGGTTTCACTATTCATAAAAAATTGATGTTTTTCAGAAAATTACCAAAAATTCACCCTAAGCTATATTTGATATTACGAACTCAAAAATGAAGTCCATTTTACAAAATTCACAACATATAAGTTGAATTAATTAATTTAATAATTAATTCCCACTGTCATGACAAATAGAGTGTTTTTATGAAACAATAAGTATCAAAAGATTGGCACTAGTTTAAGTCCGATTTCAAAGTGAAATTAATTCCAACGACCACTATTGGATTTAATGGTAAAAATATTTTCTAATTTCACTTTAAAAACAATTCAAAATATTATCTAATCATATAAATAAATTAGTTTAAAAAGATGTTTTGAATTAGAACACAACATTTTATACTATTCATTAAAAAAATGAACTTTATCGGAAAAATACCAAAAAATTACAAAAAGTAAAATTTGATGTCCCGATTCTTAATAATAGTTTTATTTGGTCCAAAATAATGTATAAGAGTGATCAAAACTATATTTAATGATGGTTCGCCATCAAAAGGCGACAAGTGAACCTTTAGTGAAAACTAGGGCATATACGCTTAAAATTGAATTCTTTCCGTATTTTAAGCCTTTAGATTTTATTGGATAAATTTAAAAACATTTAAAAAACATATATAATCATATTTTAGTTATTTCTATCCATTCCCGCCCTTACAACGGCTACATGTTATTTAAAATTTATTATTAAAGTGCAACGTAAGATTTCGAAGAAACTCGTTGTTGCGTGTTGGGTACGCCATCGAGCATAGCGTCCACTTTAAAGTCATATCAATATTTTATTCACAAATATGGATAAATATTAAAATGTCATATTCTTTATTTACCTGGGGTGTTACAGTAAGGTTGTAGAGGTGTGGGCTTTTGTAAGGGGGAGGAGGGGCACTCTTGGAATGTCATGAAAAGTTACTTTATTATAAAATCCTTTTTCAGATATTAATGGTTCCAAAATAATAAATTTAGAGGATAAGGTGATAAGGGTTCGAAATATCCCCATATAATAGGTTTTTCACAAGTTTATGTCTTATATTTTACATTATCTTTTCATTTTATTTAAATCACTCATTAATGAGGTAATCGATGCATCATCATAGTGTCATAAATAAGTTAATTTATATAATGTCTAAAAATTATAAAAAAAATATCATGATGTGTGAAATATGTTTATATTTCTAATAAATATTTATAGTAAAAAATATGACTTGAATAACCCCATGTAAAAATTGTTTTATTAAAACAATACATGTTTGTGACACTTTTATTTTAACTTTAAATAAAAAGTTATTAATTTCATTTTGTTACTCACATGGCTCGATGGGGTCCCCAAGTTGACCCATGGATTTTCTTGGTCGGAAATTACTAATCCAATAAGGTTAGGGCATGTTTCAAGGTAATTTCATATTATAATAACATTATATTTACCTTAAATTACAATAATTACCTTTAATCGCGATTAATAAAACATAAAAGTTTACATTCCCAAAAAATTTATTTTAATCCCATTGAACCACATTTTCAATCCTAATTACAACCATGTATGTAGGATTTTTTAAATACAAATAATAAAAGGGGTAGAGTTTCATTTAAATGAAAAATCAATTTTTAACAACCACATAGTGGTTTCACAATTCTTAAAAAATTAATGTTTTTCAGAAAAATACCAAAAATTAACCCTAAGATATATTTGATATTCCAAATTCAGAAATGATGTATATTTTACAAATTTCAAAACATAAAAGTTTCATTAATTAATTTAATAATTATTTCCCACTGTCAAAACAAATAGTGTGTTTTTAAGAAATAACATCTATTAAAAGATTGCCACTAGTTTATGTCCAATTTCAAAGTGAAATTAATTTCAGTGACCACCATTGGATTAGATGGTAAAAATATATTCTAATTTCACTTTAAAACCAATTCAAAAGATTATATATTCTTATAAATAAATTATATTAAAAAGTTTTTTTTGAATTAAAATAAAACATTTTTCACTTATTCATTAAAAATTGACTTTATAAAAAAATAATAAAAAACCTACACAAACTAAATTTTGATATCCCGATTCTAAAGAAGGATGTTATTTGTTCCAATATAACACATAAAATTTTAAACAAGTGGATTTAAAAAGGGTTCACCATCAATTGGCGGTTAATCATCCTTTTAAAGAATATTAGAAGATTTATGATTAAAATTGGATTCATTTGCATTTTAATCCTCTAACATTTATTTGGATAAATGAAAAAATATTTGAGAAGCATATATAATCATTTGGTAGTTAGTTCTATTTATTCGTGCCATTACAATGGATATGAATTAACTATTATGTAAAATAATATTATTATATTATTAGTGTGCAACATAAGATTTCAAAGAATCTCATTGTTGCGTATTGGGTATGCCATTGAAAATATCATTTACTTTAAGTAAGATTAATATTTTATTCACAAATATTAATAAATATGAAAAATTAATATTCTCTATTTACCTGGGATGTTACATCCTTCCCCCCTTTTGGGAATTGCATCCATGAAATTTTAAAATTGGGCTTTGAAACATCATTGAAATCCAGAAATCAGAAAAAGAGTAAATTAAACTACCACTTTAAAAAGAATAAAGGGAAGTTAAAATGTCACCGGAGTTAACCCATACTAGGAGTCCATATAAGAAAACATGGACATGGAATAGAAATAAAAGGGTCATGTTCTGATAGATAGTAATAGAAAAAATGTTTAGGATAAAGTTATCCTCCAGAAAATAATAAAATTGTGATGGGTTAATGGTATTTGATTCCCCATTACGAAAAGTTAACAGACAACATTTTTTTTAAGTTACTTTTCATTGAGGAATTTATTTACGATCTTTTCTAAATCATAAGGAAACATACTTTCTTGTTGTTTAGAATTTAATCTCTTACTAGATTTCCTACACAAACTCATATTTTCTCTAAAATACAAGTATTTAGGATGACTTGTTCCCATAAAAGAGCTATAATAAACTTCTATAGAATCACCTAATCCACAAACGAGAACTATATATTTCCCATGTCTTTAGACCTTAACCAAATCCAAAATTGGCAGAACTATATCCACAAAAGGGTAATCCTTTATAAAAAGAAAATCTATTCTTAATCTCAAAAATTTGTCCAACACAACCCAAATTCCAACAAAGACCATTCGATAAACAATTGTCCATGAAATTATTCAAAGTAACCCAAAATAAGATTGAAACCCAAATATCTGAAGGATTTAATCACATATTCTTCCAAGGTAAAAATTAACATTTATCTCCAAATAAAATTAGTGGATATTAAGGTATCATATTTAAAAGTAATTAACCTAATCATATATCCTGCGTGATAGGTCAATATTTTCCTAGATAATCCAAAATCAACTAATTCTTGATTCATAAAATCATCTAACTAAAAATATTTTTTCATACTAACCAGGGACTTCACATAGTCCTATGGTATGAGATAAATACCAATCTAACTTTGGTTGTGTGTTTGATTCCCGCATCTTTTTCCGACGCGACAGGTTGTTACATGGTCTACATGTTGTCCTTTTTCCAAAACTACATAATTCTTATAACATTCCCAAAAAGTGACAACATCTTCAAAAATAACCATAACATAATTTAACCTCATATTTATCTTATGCCTTTTATATTCCATCATATCATGTAGTAACCCATAATTACATCAAAAGTAAGGATCATATAAACCCGAATGGTTACCTTTATAATTATTACCTGTACTTCCACATCGAGTTGGTTATCTCGTACATGATGTATTAGATAAATCACCAAGGTAGAAGTGGTTAATCACGACTGTTGATATTTGGTCGAGAAAACCCACAAGAGTTCTCATTACAGCTCCCATATCATTAAGTTGTTCCTTCAGAAAACCATCACAGTTTTCTTCACATCCACTGTCACTTTGGTGCCTGCTAGATCGAGCCATTTACTAAAACCAAAAAGGTCAGTGTGAGTATATCATTAGAATCATCATATAATAATGAGGCAGATACACACTAAGATATAATTATCCAAGTTATCTCAAACCCATTCCAACTTTCTAAAAAACGACTTCATCCAATATAATAACGATTGTGGTTATCTAAAACTTGTCACATATTCTTAAATAACATTCTAACCTCTAAATTTATCTAAACCGACTTCTGATACCAACTATCAAGACCCGACCTTAAAACATTACATAATTATGAATTAAATGAATAATTCACATAGAGGATCTTCTTAGGATTAGAGTTTATAGAATTAGGACATAACTATTACATTTCAAAAGATTACACAATAGACACTTCAACTATGTTTCAATAAAATAAAAACCCTTAAAGCAAAACATATCTAGTTCCATGTTTTAGATAACATGTCTTTCCTTGATCCCATATTTGACCATATTCATCTTTAATCCCTTTGAAAAAAATTTCAAAAACTTGGGATGAGTATAAAAAGCCCAGTAATGGATACACAATGAAGGAAAACTGTTAGTTTTTCAAAACAACAAGTAAACCATGAATACTTTATCAATGTAATACTTTTCAACTTTACGAAGTAGTAAATACTATTCAATGAATAAAATATCACAACTTATCCTTTGTAACCAAATTATTACCATAAACCCATATAAAAAATACATAACATATAAAGTTAAGTTGGGACATAAACATACTTAAATGGAATAACCATACGGTCGACTCCCACACATATCACTAAATGGAATAGCCATATGGATTACTTCCACACCCAATGCATTGGAGGTTATAACATAACCACCAATACTGGTATTCATGGCACCACCCGTCATATGGTTTATCATGTAACCACTCGTCAAATGTCCAAGTACCATTATAAAATCATAAGACATAAAACAAATATAATGGAAAGAAAACATTACCACAATTCAATCACAATATATCACTTACATATATTTCCATAACAAATCCATTATCAAAACCATTTTCAATACAAAAATTCATAAAATAGTATATGGTATTTATTTCATTTTAAAAGCATTATGCCTTGTTTTGGAAGACGAAGGCCGAATAATAGTTGAGGCGGCGGAAAGGTCGTTGTCACCGCGTAAGTTAAAAAGAAACATTCATTTTGGTGTTTAGTAAAATGATTCCTATAAAAAAAGATTCCTTTTGCATAAAATTAAAAGTCAAAGGGGTTTATACACCGTATAAAATAATATTTTGTATAAAACAAAATATGCCTCAATTAAAGGAGACTGAGATGAAGTCCCGTACAAAGTCGTTATCCTTAGATTAAGGATAAATCAATTACATAATTATGTGTGACAAATATAAATACACCCAATATAATAGTATATTAAGTGTAAAACAATCATTGGTCATCCACACATATTCATAGTATGACATAATCAAGGATTACAAGTTTAAACCAAAGGATTGAAATTGAGATAAGAATATCCCTTGCAAGAATTCGACAGCCTAACGACGTCACTTTAAAATTCATAAAATTATTTGATGAGAGAGAAAATGGTATCTCATAACTTGGAAAAAAAATTTACATTAATAAGGATATATAATAAATATCCCAACATAAGAAGATGAAAATTAAAAGACATAACATAAAGAAGTGTTTTTAAAAAATAGGAGGGTGAAAGGTTCCTTTACCGACTTGGGTAATTTTCGAAACGTACACCCCAAGAAACAAGGACTATAAAACATTGAGGTAAATAATCATAAATGAATTTATATTACACAAAGAGTAGAATAATGGGAAGTACATACACCACTCAAATGAAATGGTGGAAAATGTAGCACAAATCTCACAAGAATAAAAGTGAGATGAAAAATCCCTTACGAAAACTTGGAAGCCTAATAATGCCACTTAAAACATAAAAAATGGTTTTATGAGATCAAATAGGGTCTCTAATAATAATAACATAAAATTAAAGAATTAGGAATAAGAGATAACATCCCCAAACATAAGAAATATGAGTTTAAAATAATTGACAAAAAAGAGATTACTTAAATAAAAAGAGAGAGGTAGGATCCGTTACCTCAAGTCCGACTTGTCTTGTTCGTTTGTTTATATTCCTGAATAATAAACATTGGTCAATTTATAATTTCAGAAGTAAATCCATTAAAGATTATTATTCAGTTAATATCACATTTTATAATGTTGTAATAATTTTTTTAATAATGTGAGTTCATATCAGATGTTTTTGTCGATGTTCGGTACATGAGTAAAAATTGAACTTGTTGGAAAAGAATATTCCATGTAGTTATAAGTACATCAACTCCAGAATAGAATTAATTATTTAAATATCATATATATCCAATATATATTCATTTTATACTATTCCATAACATTTTGAGATAAAAAGAAAAAAAAATACACCATTCCTAGAGACGGTAGATCGTACGTACACGTGAACACAACATTCATTTCTTTGGAACATTAATCGATTTAAAAAATGAGGAGATATATATATATTATAATTCCAGTATAATATATAGGTTATATAGTTCACATAATTTCATCAATTTCATTCATTATACATTCCATGTGTTCCATGAATGAGTCACATCACATGAGGGGGCGGTAGTCCACACTTCCTCAAATGAAATTATCGCATTTGCATAACATGCAACGCCTAAATGTATGTATTAAATATAAAATACAGAATCATAGAGAGGAAATAAATATAATATATATCATAAATAAATATAGTTCCATCATATTGGACACCATGAAAGATGGTAGTAGAAGATAGAACAATCATCATTTCGTGAGGCAGTAATTCGCCATCCACGGAAACAGTATGTTCTTTAACAATTAGATGGAGGTGTGTGTAAGTGTAGCTAGAATCCTTCCCATAAAAAATTCTTCTTATATTTAAGATACTGGTTTTGTTAAAAAATAAACGAATAAAAAGAGTTTAACGGGTTGGAGAAGAAAAATAAAACAAAAGAACATTAGGGAAGACTTTACCATTAAATCGGGTAACTCCCCTTGGTTTGAACCAAAAGGGTTTATTGAAGACCTTTCTGCCTAAGGTAAGGCTTCTAGGATGAGGATATGGATTTTAAGAGATAAAATGGGAAGATTTTCGTTGAGCCAAAGGCTTGAGTGGTGTGGTTAAGGGGGTAGAGGTGGGGGCATTTTATAAGAGGGACGAGGGGAACTCATGGAATGTCATGAAAAGTTACTTTATTATAAAATGATTTTCCGATATTAAAGGTCCCGCAATTATATATTTCTTGGATAAGGTGATAAGGGTTCGAAATAAACCCATCCAATAGGTTTTTTACAAGTTTATATCTTATATTTTACATTATCTTTTCATTTTATTTAAATCATTCATTAATGAGGTAATCGCTGCATCATCATGATGTCATAAATAAATTAATTTATTTAATGTCTAAAATTTTTAAAAAAATATCATGATGTATGAAATATTTTTATGTTTATAATTAATATTTATAGTAAAAAATATGACTTTTATAACCCCATGTAAAAATTGTTTTAGTAAAACAATACATGTTTGTGACACTTTTATTTTAACTTTAAATAAAAAGTTATTAATGTCATTTTCTTACCCAAGTGGCTCAATGGGGTCCCCATGTTGACAAATGGATTTTATTGGTCGACCATGACTAATACAATAATGGTAGGTCATGTTTCAATGTAACTTAATTTTATTATAACATTATCATTACCTTAAATTACAATAATTAACTTTAATTGTGATTAATAAAACTTAAAAGTTACTATTCACCAAAAAATTATTTTAATCACATTGAACCACATTTTAAATACTAATGACAACCATGTATGTTTAATTTTTTAAATAAAAATCACAGAAGTAGTAAATTTTCATTTAAACGAAAAATCAGTTTTTTAACTACCACTTAGTAGTTTCACTATTCATCAAAAATTGATGTTTTTCAGAAAAATACCTAAAATTCACCATAAGAAATATTTGATATTCCGAATTCAAAAATGATTTCTATTTAAAAAAATTCATAAAATATATGTTTCATTAATTAATTTAATAATTATTTCCTGCTGTCAAAACAAATAACGTGTTTTTATGAAACAATATCTATTAAAATATTGAAACTAGTTTAAATCCATTTTCAATGTGAAATTAATTCCAATGACCAACATTAAATTAAATGGTAAAAATATATTCTAATTTCACTTTAAAAACAATTAAAAATATGATCTAATCATATAAATAAATTACATTAAAAAGATGTTTTGAATTAAAATACAACTATTTTCACTTATTCATTAAAAATGGACTTTATCGAAAAAAATAACAAAAACCTTCACCAAGTATCTTTTGATATCATGATTATAAAGAAGAATTTTATTTGGTCCAATATAACATATAGAATTGTCAATAAGTAGATTTAAAAAGGGGTCACCATCAAAAGGCGGTTACTCGACCTTTTAAAGAATATTAGAATATTTATGCTTAAAATTGGATTCATTTGAATTTTAATCCTCTATCATTTATTCGGATAAATGAAAGAATATTTGACAATAATATATAACCATTTGGTAGTTATTTATATTTATTCCTGCCATTACAATGGCTAGGTGATAACTACCATTTAAAATGATATTATTATATTATTAGTGTACAACATAAGATTTCAAAGAAACTCATTGTTACATATTGGGTATTCCATAGAACATATCATTTTCTTTAAAGTAAGATTAATATTTTATTCTAAAATATTAATAAATATGAAAAAGTAATATTATTTATTTACCTGGGATGTTACAATAACCGTTAAAATTTTTTTTAAAATATTATTCTAAAATACATTAAAAAAAGTTAATTAATGATTTATAATGTCTTGAAAAAAAATTTCATTAAAAAAAATTTCCAAAAAAATATATAAATATTGAAAATGTTTTGAGTCCCATATTACTTGAAAAAAATGACATAACCATGCATATTTGTTTAAAACAATTTCATTTAAAACACTTTGAATGCTACAAAAAATACTGATTGTTTTTTTAAATTATCATTACATGAACACTTATGAAATTTTATTAATAAAGTTTTCAAAACTATTTTATTATAAATTATTTTAATACATAGAGTAGATGTATGAAATAATCTAGAAGGCCTTTTTAATTGGAAACTTATGAATGATGATTTGAATCATTTTAGAAGACATATTTATGTAAAATTTCATTGAAAAATTATAAAATAATATTTCAAAGTAATAAAACATTTTTGAATCATTTTTCATTAAAAATATCATCATGTATAATTTGAGGACATTTGGGATATTTTTTATAATGTGGTTTTCGAAATAAGACATAATCTTGACTGATGATAGAAATAGATTTAGATTTTATAGAAAAAATATATTATGTAAAATAGGGTGAAAAAATTGTACTAATACATGTGGATATATTTAATAACTAGTGTAGAATAAAATTAATGTGTTTTTTTTGAGAGATGGAGAATAAAATTTCCTCACATGATGTATAATAATAAATTTCTCAAAAAGCAATTAGATTGTTTCAATAAACTATTAATCATACTCACATTGAACCATAATACCCATGAAACAATTTCAAATTATAAGATGATTTAAAAATTTAAATCAAGAATATTCAAGATATAATATTTAAATTTTATGTATATACAACTTGAAAAAGAAAATAGGTGTGTTATAACACATGTGTCTCATGGATATAAAATTGAGATAAAATATGGAACTTATTTTTCATACATTAACTCCATGAAAAATAATATCATAGAATAAATATTTAAATACCCAGAAATTTATGAATAATAATCACTAAATACATGAATATAATGTATGAAAACAACAAAAAATTAAGGGGTGGTGAATAAAGTATATATCTCATGGATATAGAATGTGAGATGAAATCCACTTGACCTGTGTATTGAATCTCAATAAACTCATTCAAACCACCATTATATTAAATATAAATTCCTTATGAATATTTTAAATAACCATATTATTATAATTATATAGTCTTTTATAATGACCTTATATTACCCTCTTGTTAAAAATCCAATGCTAAGGATTCACTTCTGGTAATATCTTCTTTATTCATCGCATGTGACTTATTTTATTATATGTTCAGTCTATATGTATACATCATGATTTATGAATATACAAATATATAAAAATATTATTTTTATTCAGTGTATTTTTATTATAATAATACATTTAATATATAGGTATGAAATGGAGAACCCCATTCATGGAGAAGTTAAGTTGTACGTACAGATAAAAAATGTTTCTAATATTATCATTGTATAAAAAGAATCATTGAAATCGAAATATATGTATATATTTATATAGTATCATTATAATTTAGTAAATCTTTTATGTATCATATAAGATAACTCAAATCATCCATGATACATTCCATGTACCGTGTGAATAAATCAGATTGATTTGGGGGGTTTTGGTTCAATGTTCCTCAAACGAAATTATATTATTTACACTAAACAGAAAGTAAAAATATATGTGTTTTAAAAAGAATAAATAAAATTAAAAATATGTAAAAAATTATTATATTACATTTATATTGATTTTCCATTATAATTTCTTTCAATAAGGACTGTAGTGGGCAAATTAACAATTATAGTTTAATAAAGTGGTAATTCGATTAACAGAAACACCTTATATTAATTAGCCATTAGATGGCGGTGTGTGAATGTTTCAGTAAAATATTTTTAATCAAACACCAATAAATATTGTTATAAATTTTTTTGTACAATCATGTAATAAATATTTTGGAGGGTGTGGTGAAAAAAATAAATGAAAGGACATTGACCAAAGATATTACATATTTATAAGGAAATTTATTTTGGTTTGTTTTATAAGGTTTCCATGGATTCATTTAAGGATAATTAGATGTTTCTAGGATGAATTTAAAAATTTTGGAATTTTTTTTATTTTATTTTTCAAACCTATGTGTTATTTTATGTGTGATGAAGAGGGATAAATAGTGGCCTTTTATATGTAATTGAAATGATACACATGGAATTTTTTGAAATCAAATTAGATATAACCACGTTTCTACCAATACCAAATCATAAAATTGAACAGAACTAAATATTGGATGTTTATATTATTTATAATTTCACGAAAATTGGTGTTTGATAATTTTTAGGTCGTTTTGTGTCTCAAATGTAAGGTTTTGTTCATTATTAACCTATTTTTTCTCTTAACGGTTCCAATTTATTTTAATAACATTTATTAATAATATTGGTAAAAAATAGGGTTCCATTATTTTAAATTAAACATTTCTATGATTCCAATTATTTAATACATTTTTTAGAATTCTAATAATATATGTTAATGAAATTAATTTCCAATTAATCTCACAGACAAGATGACACTACTGGTTTTCAATGTAAAAAAACCAAAATTTTACCATGTTTTTATAACCAATTTTAGTGTAAAATTTAATCTAATTAACCAATTTTAATTAGTCAAAAAAATATTATAAAAGTAAAATTTTAAATCAAATAATGATATCATTTATCCTTATAAATAAAGTAGATAAAAATGATGTTTTTCATTAAGATCATTTATTTTTTACTATCTATTAAAACATAGATCCTTATTGGAAAATACCAACAATTAATACTAACCTATTTTTTTATTTATAATATATATATGAAATTTATTTAGACATATTATATCTATAAAATATCCAAAAGATGGAATTTATATGGGATCTGTATTAAAACACTGTAAAAATAACTATATACAAAATAACGGCTTTTAGAAAAAATCAGGTTTGTTCTTATCTTATGTAAATCAAAATTAATTGATGAAAATAAAAAATATATGGTTGAATATACGAATTATATATTAAATTCATATGACTCAATAATTATAAATACATTAATTTTTTAGTATAAAACAAATTTGTGACACTAATAATAATAATAATTCCCAATAGATTAAAAAGGATTTGAAATTCATTTCAAAATAATTTGTAACAATGAAATCATTTTATACTTTTTAACCATATATTTTCATAATGTAGTTTATAAAATTAATTTTTACTAATTTAATAGAATTTTTAAATATTATTATGTTAAATAATTACATTTTAGTGATATATCATTGTTCTGTAAAACTCAGTTTGGCTATTTCATAATCCATTGAGGAAAGACATTATTTCGTTAAACACAAGCTATCATAGGAGTTCGGTGCCGAGAAAGCTAAATTTTTTTTGTAGTGCATGATTAACATGGTGTTTCGTATAACATAATCCAAATAAAAATAAAAAAACTATTTCTATTGTTGTGTGAAATGTAAAATATCAATAAGATTAAATAAGTCAAATAATTTTATATTTAAATATTTTTGGTGGTGATAGATTTTGTATATTTTCAAATACACATTAATCATCTTAATGAAATGATATTCAATTTTTATTTTCATTGATATAATTATATTCTAATTTAAAATTTTCTCTCCTATTGACTTCCTTATTAATATTTTTCCTTTCATTAACACATTATATGGTTTGACTATTCACTTATACAAGAACATGGCATAAATTATCTTTATATTGTTTCTAAAATTACTATATTCCTTACATTTTATCTTATTTTCTCATTTAATTACCATTATTAATTATTATTTCCCCTCTTATATTAATTTCCATGATCTTTATACGATGATTAAAATTATTAATTCATGGTAGCATACTGTTATATGTTATAATTATTTTTTTAATCTTATCCACAAGAAATTATGTGATTGGAAAGATAGTTTGATTATATTATATCAATATAATACTATTTAATAAATTATAATCATAATACTATAAAAATAATTCATTTTGATTTGATTCTATTGTAAGTTCGATAACATCTATAGTATTAATATATTTCTTAGATTAATGTGAGTTTAAAAATTAATATTTTTTCAATATTATGTAGTTGAAATATTTTATTGGTTTTTTATTTCTTATTTAATTAAAAATATAAATTTCAAATTGAATCTAGTTTTTCCATTTTAAAAAAATATTGCATAACACTAAATCTCTAATTTTAATTATTAATAAGGATTCATTATTTATAAGTTTCCTATCATTTTTAGAATTTTTATCACATCCTCATTTTAACTAGACGATTTATTTTATATAGAAATACGAATATAGTTATAATAGGTAGAATTATAACAAACCATACCACATTAATTTCATCCATACATGTTACCACGGGTCCTTAAAACCCAATTTTATAAATGGATATAATACATTTACAGTTGTGTATTCACATATACTATTAAAACAGCTTCATTTAATGTTTAATTTAATCATATGATCATCATTTTTAGAGTTCATGAAAAAAATATAATATATTTTCTGATGTTTCTCTACATTCTTAATTTCTAAATTTACAATAGTAAATTTATTAGAAATAATATTTTAATTTGACAATTAATATTTAAATATATAATTGAAATATAAGTTATTATGAGAAATAATGTTTTGAGAACTAATTCAAATTTTCTATAAATTACCTCCATACCACATGAAACTGTGTATATATATTTTTTAAAAAATGTTTAAATCATATTCAATACGTCTATAATAAAGTTGTTTTTGAAAAATCTTCTAATGATGTAACTATATATCTCTCCCAATGTTTAATTGAATTAATTTAAACTTTTATTTCTATTTTTGAGATTTTACATTCATACAGTATGGGGAACACCTTAGTCTCAATTCATATTTAGAAACAATATTAAGAGGAAGATTAATAATTTTTTATATAAATTCAAAAATAAATGAAATTCAATCTTAATATGACATTAAACTAAAGTCATATAGGTATTGAAAAAACAGATATATAAAAAATTGTTAATGAAATATTGTGTGTGTGTAATTCCTGAAGTATTATCAAAGGATTATTTTTATTTTAATCAATTTATTTTAAAGAATACATTTATCATTCAGTGAAATTTAATCTTCAATATTTTTAGATCTGATTATAAATTATTTAATAAAAATTATATTATGATCTTCTATATCTTTTTTTGTCTTATCCAAATGCTATGGAAAATTTTATCCTTTATTAATATGAGTGACTAGGTTTAAGCACTTTGTGTACTTGTATTTTTGATGTACCTAATTTCTTTTTTTGAATTATATATTTACTATTATCCGAAATTAATAAAACCTATTACAATGTATTTGAATGTATAAATTTTTTAGAATTTTATACATGGGATAAAAATGGAAAACAATAGTATTTTCTAATGAAACTGTTCAAATTATACCTTCCCTAATGGTGTGTTGGAATCTATGAAATCATTAGTATGGTAATAATGACCATTTATAATGTTATATGGGGGAACACCACATTATTTTTATAGTAATTATATTAGATCAACTTAAAATTTTAATCACATATAAAAAATAACATTATTATTTATAAGTTGGTGTTATATATAATATAAATGTAAATAGAAAATAAATTAGGATGTGTATGTTATGTATTCAGATGATTAGGGTATTATGAATCAAATTTCAAATCAAGAATCATTGTGGGTATTGAAGTCAATTAGGATTTATCACTCCATTTCTAAATATTAAATATATTCCATGCTGAAAAAATAAGTACTTCCATCTTACAATCTATTACTATGCTAACTTGGTCCATACTATTACCATAGATCCCAATAATGATTCTTATATTAGTTTTTTCAAATAATGATAAAATTAAATTAAATAATTCAATATTAAATAGATTATTCAAAGTCTTTCATTTTATATAAATGAAATTATTTATCTATAATGAATCATATAGACTCAAATTTTTTTCATTATTTATTCTTCAAGGATCTTATAAAGAGTGTTTATTATATAGATTAATTAATAATGAATGATAATATTCACTTATTTTAAATTTTTTAATGAATTAAATATTATTTTAAAATCCATGTTATATGATCATAATTATGAAACTAACCGCTAATGCTCATAATAAATTGATTAAATATGAAAACAGGAGAAAGGATACTTCTCCATGATGTTCATGAAATCCACCTTGGGTGTGATTGTCCAATGGTAATAGATTAAATCACATTATATAATTACCATTATTTATTATATTCTCACGTTTTTCTATAATCCATTGTTGAACTAGTAAAAATTTTATGATTACACCATGTTGGAAATGATGTAAATGATATTTAAACATGTTTAATATCTTTATTGTTTCTATTATCTTATTTTAAAAGCCTTACAAATATTATGATTGTTTAAATCGTAATGATTTATTGGATTCCAGATTGATTTTTTATTCATTATCTGATTTAATTATGAAAAAATTTACATTGATTATAATAGGAACTATAAGAAATGCATGTCTCCCCCAGGAATGTGAATTTTATTATCAACAACCATTTAGTGAGATATATTACATTGTTTGATATTATGAACTTAATATCATTCTATAATGTTTTTGGATTTTCATAACATACATAATTTATATAATGCATCTTACAATAATTGTTCCCGTCATATATGGAATAAATTTATTTAATTTATAAAACATACAAGGAAGCCCTCCAAAATAGTGGTCAAATTTAAATTCGAAGGGTAAAATGTTTAGGATTGATAATTTATCGCATGTAATTTACTATCTATCAATTATGTTTGGACCATCCATATAATATATTTTCACGTATCATAGAATAATTTAATATGGTGTCACCAATTTATTGTTAGTGACATTGGTGGTGAATATATCGTTCTTTTCACTTAAGCGAACTCATTAGTACATGAATCATCAAAACATAGTCTTTTTCTAAAGCATGTTACATTTTTATATTACTATGTTATTGTAATACTTAATCTACCACCTATAAAAGTATATATACATTATTAATAATATAATATTTCAAAAATAAGAATGTTATATAATAATATTAATGGTTATAAAATTTTAATTTTAAATTTTTTTAGATTTTTTGAAATTACACAATGTCAAAAAGGTCAATTTTCAACCATGAAATACAATTGTTCAAAATTGAGATCATGGACATTTGAAAAGCATGATTTATTGATTTTTTCAATAGTAAATAATAAAGGATTGAATGAATTCCCAAAACGAAATGAAATCATAATGAAACTATACTTTTAATTATTAAAATAATATTATAGAATAGGAACAACTCAATTATTTTAATGGTATTGAGGAATTATATAAATTCAATGAAACTTTCTGGTATAAAGTGGTATTGTATGGGAATGTGAATATCATTTATTCTTGTTCATTTCTGTAAATGTGAACATAGAAATGTCTTCAAAATCAATTATAATGACCCAATATTTTTCAATATAACTTCCATTATAATAATTATGTTTTTGAGTATTCAACAAATACATCACATATAAAAACGAATTAATAAATTATTTTTCTAATTTTATGGTATAAATAAGTTTTATATATAGAAATTAAGGAACTTATACTGATTTTATAATAACCTGGCCATTGGAAGAGTAATATGAGCATTTAGAACAGTAACTTGGCCTATGGAAAAGAAACAACATCAATGAAATTATATATAAAAATTAGGAATCTTATAAAATAAAATATGAAATATTAATGTCTAGTTATTATTGAATATATGTTTTAAAAATTATAAATAAAGGGATCGTATTTTTATGACATAAATATTTACTAAAAAATTTATAATTTATATAATTATTGAAAAAATATATATTTTCATAAATAGAATCATAAATTAGTATGTTTTTTTATTATATGATAATTTTTTATACCTTAACTAATTTTTGAAATAATCACAAAATATGTTATAATTTCAACGACATCTTTTTTAGTAAATGATTATTTTAATTAAACATTAATATTGACATTTTTGTAAAATTATTTTTATAATAATGAAACTCATTTTTAAATATAGACACTATAATATGGTTTGGGTGATTTTTTTGGGATTTTCTAAAAAAGTTTTTTTTTAATAAAAGAAAAATATGATAATTTTCTGTATATAAAAAATATAGGAATTAATGATTTGTGGATGATATGTAGATGTAGTTATAAACCACATGTTTGATGTCTTCCTAATTATTTTCTAAATTTATTAGAAAAATACAATAATATTTATAGTGTTGATCCAAAATAATACATAAATGAGTAAAATATTCAAAAAACCCCTCTTTTCCAAGTATAAATAAAACCCATCACCACCTATTATACTAACACTCCCAAATACTTCATTATAGACTAAATTATTCCAAATTCAAATCACATGCCTCTTCCAAATTGTTTTCATAATTTGTTATGAATAATATTCAAAACTATAGTGACATAAAGAGATTCTCAATGTGGTGACATAAAATAGAGAAAACCCTAAACTATTTTTGTTTAAAATTGTTTTTTCATCTACCTCATTACATACTCCAAAAAAATATACATGACACTCCTATATCCATAATATAGTGTAATTTTATTGTTTTAATGTAATAAAATTAATTAAATCCCCTTCCTTTACCCTTAATTCTAAATATACAATCATCCCCCGCTAGGTGTCTATTCAACGTATTCATGGTCGTGGAATATTAATTTTCTCATTAACATCATCAATTCTAGTAATAAAATAATCAATATTGTTAATATATATTAAAACAAGTATATTACTTATTTTATCATGTTTTATAGATAATATTTCTACAAATAATTAAATAATAATACAAAACTATTTGTGATGATCGAAAAACAACCAAAATAAAGTAATTATTTTTTATTAATTTTTTATCTACAGTTACATTCTCTTAATATAAAAATGATATAATTTTCAAATTGAAAATTATAAATTTTTATTGATACCACATAATTCATCATATATAGTTATACATCCGTTTGTCATTAAATTCCAAAATTAAACTACTGGGAACCAATTATAAAATCTGTAAATTAACACTCCCAAAAAAATGAAATAGAATATTATCAATCATAATAACTTCCATAAATGAATTAAAAAATAAAATAACACAATACATTTTTTATATGATTTAATTTAATTAATTATTGGATTATATTTTAGTATCCATTACATTAGATGAATGCAAAGAACACTTTTGGAAATAATGTATGAGATTCTCTCAGAACATCCATTTTTTCATCAGGTTGTGCTTTATCTCTCATTACCCCAATGTAATTCATTATTCATACAATATTAACTTTTTAAAAAATTATTATCAAAAAATATTTTTTCATTTAAATTGATTTTTCATTTATGGGGAAATACATGTTTTATAATGTTCCTTGTACTATTCATCCTGAAAAACAACCCCAAGAAAAGGGAAATTCCAAATAGGTTACCCATTTTAATGTAAACTCTTGAAAATATTTTAATCCATCAATATTTTTATAAAATAATTCATTTTATTACGAAAAAATTTCTTAGTTAATTTTGGGTTTTATACAAAAATATTTGTTTTCCCTCTTTAATGTAATTTTATAATTGTCTCTTAAATAACACTAATGTGTCTCATTTCTAATGTTTCCTAAACACACATAACACATTTTTTAACTTCAATTAGACATTATTTATAATGATTTATCCCAATTTTCCCTTTAAAATTTCAATTTATTATTTTAATCCATCATTTTATTGAAACCATTATGATACAACTATTATTTATTCCTGATGACATGATTCTAATACTAAACTATTTCAATGGGTAACAATTGTGTTTATTCATTTTTTTAATTATATATATCAATATAAATAGAATGTAAATATTATTATTGGATAACCTAGATAGCACTAAAATTATTTGGTTAATGTTTATCCTCATGATACATCATGTTTGCATATGGAGTAAACATAATTCCTTTATTGGACTTTCTCCACCTTGTCATATAGTCATAGAAATTACACTTGACCCTTGTTTATGTCCTGTTTTATGTTGCTTCCCCATTCAATTATTGAATTTATTTTATGATATAATGTTCTATATTTTTTTATTTAATATGTATATTCTTTTGTTGTGCATTTTATGTCATCATGTTATAGCTTCTTACTCATGCACAATTCATTATTAAAATTATTAATCCCTTTCTAGGTGTTTTAGTTCATTCCTTTATTCTTGAATTCCCAGGGTTATTTTATATAGAGGAACGATATATTTGAAATCTAGGAGCTTATTATAGGTTTTAAATAAAATATTTTGTTATTTCGGTTTCATGCCTTATAATTATGTTCCTAATCATCCGAAAACAAATGTATTTACTACCCTAAGTTTTAATTGATAGTAAATAATTCGCAAAATAAAGAAATAATGTGTGGTCCTATATAGTTAGTATCGTATGATGGTTATTAAATTTATATAGATTAGGACTAGAAATTCATATATAAAACCCAGTGGATAATTTAATAATTTCGGATAACCATTATTTAAACATAGAGAATCACATATTAGAATAGACTTTTCATTTACGTATTTATCCATTAATGTTAAAATATTCTTTGTATATATTCAAAAATTTTGAATTCAAGCCCCATAATTTTATTCTATGTTTACAATTAATATAGGGATGTATATAAGTACCCTAACCAATTTTTACGTTAATATGTGAATCAAAATTTTGAGGGTGCTATTTGATAAGGAGGGAAGAAACTAATGACCAAATATTTTCTCAATGGAGTTTTTCTTATCATAATTATTAAATATAGTATAATACTCATACATAAAATAAAAAACCTAATAGAATAATTATTCTCATAAATTAAGGATTAAATACGTTGTATTTATATAAATTATGAAACCTATACTCATGAAATAATAACATGACTTTTGGAATATTAATACAACAATTAGTAATAGTAACCCGATAAATTAAATAATAATATCTCCAATAAATGTATAAATAAAATAGTGAAATATTATAAATGGAAGTATGGTATATTAATATCATGGTATGAGAAAATAAATGCGGTAAAAATGATATATAATTGTGGGAATTTTTGTTAGTCATAAATATAAATTTACAATATTATAATTAATGTAATGGTTTAAATGAAAATTTATCGTAAAAAATTGGTTCATAAATTATATTATTTTTTCTAATAATTCTAATATAATATTTTGTGACCAAAATATAAATTTTGAAAAAATCCGAAAATTTGATAAATTATAACAATCTATATTTTGAAAAACATTGATGATTTTAATTAAAAGTTATAATTTTATTAATTAGAAAAATAATTTCATTAAATTGATTCCATGTTTTAAATAAACATATTATAAAATTTTGGGCTATTTCTTGATATTTATATAAAATAGTTGAAGTTCTGGTGAATAATGAAATATAATAATTTACAGCATTTAAAAAATACATTAATTATTGAGTCACTGATAATGCATGGAAGATGTAAGAATTGATTGGTTTGAACTCTATTAAAAATATCACTTAATTTATTCTCATGAATCAATAATATTATTGTTATAGATCCAAAATAAAATACAAAAAAATAATTTAATCAAAACACCCTTCACCATCCGCTATAAATACCACCCAGACCACATCTACCACTCACATATAAAAAGACATGAGTATTCTTTAAAGTAGTTAAATTATATTACCATGTAATGAGTCTATATCAATGATCATCTTGTATCATAGAAATTGATAAACCCTTGTCCTTTATATAGATTCTCTTAGAGATGATATACTGAGGTTAAACCATCCACCTTTTTGTTTAAAAATCATTTATTTCTTCAGCCTAATAATATATTACATAATTAAAAGGTACATGATAACAACATTATAATATATAATGGATTTTTTTATGTTAATGGAATATCAATTGTCAATATTTTCCCTTATCATTATATTCTAAAAATGAAAACATCTCCTGTAAGGTGTTGATTCATGACCTTAATGGGAATTGAGTTATTGTTTTCCATTAACACCTTCATTGATGATCAAAAAACCACTATTATGGTTCAAAAATATTGATACATGGGTATTATATCATGTTTCATGTTTTGGAACAAATATTTAATACATAGTAATAATACATTAAATAAAACATGTTCGTGATGATCGAAAAAATTCTAAAATAAAATAATTAGATTTTATTGAAATTTTATCTGAAGAATCATTCTCATATCTAAAATAATTATTATATATAAGTCCACATAAAATAATAAACTTATATTAATAACCTCTAATTACATGTGAAAACCATGGATTCCATTAGATATACACTCGAACCATGATATGTCTAGTATTTTCTAGAAAAAAATTAGAATTCCTAATAATATTCCTTGTATCTCTATTATATCTTCCTTGTCATCCATATTCTATTTCTTCCAAAAATAATTTTTTCCCTCGAAAATAAAAAAAAGTATAATATATTATCATATATCTATTTTTTATAAATTCAAAATTGATTTTTAATGTATATAATATCGCATAATAATTAAATATGTTTCAAATCCAATGAACTGATGTACAATATTTAAAGCATCATACAATTATTTTTATGAAAATATTTGATTTTACAAAATTATTATTTACAAAAAATATAATGTTATCAAATTTCATAAAGTATGTTTCAAATGATGTCTTCATTGTTATAGAGAACATCAATGTAATGTTGATAAAATGAATGTATGTAAATAATTTTTCTAATTGGTGGACTTCTATCATTCTAGAATTGATGCCTTTGAGTCAGAATATGGATCCCATGATAGGTTTTGACATAGTGGAATCTTATATCACATAATATATCTTATATTGTACATCTAAACATTCTAAATGGTTAGTATCTTATAACTATAATGATATTCATATTTAACAATATTTGGTAACTACGTCAACCTATGTTTAGTTGACATCCCTACCTTGAGAAGAAATACATTGTGTTAATCCTATCACCCCGTGAGTTTTAATTCATCCCTTGGATTTACATTACATCAAAATTTACCTTATCTAGGGTTATATATCAAATAATAATTTTATTTTCATTTTATAAAAATTCAATTATGACAATTTAAATGAAATTTCTCAATTTAAACAATTCTTTCACTGATGTAATGAAGTATTTTTTATATACTGAAATTAAATGTGGGCTAGTGTTTCCATTTGACTCCTATAATATTATTGATTGAAATAAAAATAGTGATGTTCTGTAGTACCCCCAGTTTCTTGTATGTAACCCTTACTTGATGATTTTCAATGTTTTAAATTAAAGGGTGTTGAATGGGAGAGTCGGGAGAATTTGGAATGTTGTTTTGAGGCAAAGGGGAAGTCGCACGGGAGGCACACTGTTTGTTTAAACTGTGCGGCCAATCCGTGTGTGGCTGACTGAGAAGGAAGTGGCTTCCACACGTTCGGTGCACAGTTTGTCAAACGGTGTGACCAAACTGTGCGAGAAGGGTTTCCAAGGCAGTAGCTAACTCATAGTTAGTGCACGATTTGTCAAACCGTACGGTAAATTAAAATTAGATCCTTAAATTGTGGATGTAACTCGTTTTGCCTCTAATTGCCTCATTAAAGATCCTAAGTAGACCTAACTCTAGATTTTGGTCTTCATATGTTCAAATAGGGTTCTCCCATCATTCTGGAGGCGATCCAAAGGTTTCTCATGGGAAATCAAAGATGGACTCTTAATGTATGTGATCGTTCTCCTTCATTCTTGATCGTTTTCTTAGATCTAATAAAATCTACTTCTATTATTATCTCGGTTTCTTAGATATACTCCCGTTATGGGTAGATATAAGTGTGTGGATTCCTAATATGACTATATTTTGTCTTGGTTTTGTTAGGAGAATAGATCTAAGGAAGATTTATAGATATTTGATAAGGTGTTTTTGAGCGTTCTTCGTTCGTTGCTTGGTTTTGCCTTTTTATTGATGTAGTTGGCTTCAATCACGACTCCTCTTGTTAAAATTGGTTGGCCTAGTTTCAAATTGGTTTGTTTGAATGAAATTGATTGTGAAAAGCATGGAATAAATCATCTTTAGTAATGATTTATGGTTTTGATAAAATTGTGAAATCATAGTTAATTGTTGTTCAAAGTGAGTTGGATTCTTAAATTTAAAAAGTTGATTTTAAATTATAGATTTTCTAGAATGGTAGATATTTTGATGAAAGATAGGTTTTCAATAAAAAGGTTTGTTTTATTGAAATGGTTTGGTATTGAAATGGCTTGATGAAATTGGTTCAATATTTGGTTTTCAATAAAAGTATTGTTTTATTTAAATGATTTTAAATGGTTGAACACACTTGATTTTGATGGAAATGGTTTTAAATAAATGGTGTTTAACTGAAAGGATGGTTTTGGCATTATTTTTGTGAATATTTGGTGTGTGTTCATGTTGCATATACGAGGCTTGGTTTAAATAGGACCTTGTGCTCGGTGCCAACCGTTTAATGGAACATGTGACTTTTAAGTACGAGGCATTGTTGAAATATGACCTTCTGCTCGGTGCCAAAGGTTTAATGGAACATGGGAAACAATTACCTTGTGATGACATGGTATATCGATGTGAAACCGCTCATGAGAATGGAACTGTCATAATTATGCATGCATGGTTGATTCCATGGGTTTGTGAAATTATTGGGAATGCCAAAACGGGATGTTTGTGAAATGGTTTGGAAATTTTTTGGTTATTTTTCTCGAAAAATAACGTGTTGGAAAAGATGGTTTAAAATTCACTTTTAGGTTTTTGAGGATGGATGGTTTTGAAAAACTTGTTTATATTTATTTATACCTTATTTGGTGAAATTTTTTTATATAAAATGTTTTTATATAAATGTGGATAACTATTTTATCCTATTGGAATGAGTAGGTAATTAATTGAGAAAACCTACTGGGTTTTTTACTCACCCATGCTCTGGAGCTTTGGTGCTTTTGTAGATATTGTATTTCGTGACACAGGTAAAGGTAAAGCATCTCATTACTAATGGCTCGTGGTGATTTTTGGGAGATGCTGTGGAGCTTGGAGCTTGTGGACCACAGAGTTATGTGGTCTTTTTAGAGTCTCATGTTGTTCTTCCACTTTGTACCATGATGTTTTTTTTTTCTTCCGCTGTTGTGTACTCTAATGTGGTTTAATATAAATGAAGTTGTGATTTGGAATTTCTTTGTTGCATGCATCATATAGTGAATGGTTAATGGATGGGTTTATTTTCTTAAAGGGGAAATCATACCCCAATTGTTTTTTAAATCCTTTCGCATTTATTTCCATCCTATGGCATCTTGAGGATGTCACTTAAGGCCTAGTAATGACTCATTTCTCTCGGAACACAATGAGAATTGGTGGGTCATTAGAGATGGTATCCGCTTGTTCAGTCTTTTCCAAGAAAGTAGTCATCGATGTTCTTGGTCATGGAGTTGAAATTCCTTCTTGTCTATTCATTGGGTTAAAATATTAGACAGGATTAGGATTTTGGTAACATGAAAGGTATAGAATAAAAGAACATAGCTAACCCATTTATACGGAACTTCACTTTACCAAGGTGCTGGGTACATAAGTGTTTTGATACACTTCTAGAATGTTGGAAATCTCATTGTCATGGGTTTAGCCAATGAGAGGAGCATGACATGCATTGTAGACGAATGAATTCCCACATGGATTGCATATCTCATTGTGAGGAATGATAATGTATTTTTTTCATGGTACTAATTTTTGAAAAATGCAGAAATTGTTTTAATGTTAAAACTTTTTAAAATAGGTAATTTACTGTATTTTGAAAAAGGAATGATTTTCATAATGTATGTTGAATGTTTTAAAAAATGGTAGAACATGTAAAAGGGTTCTTTTGAGAACAATGTTGTGATAGATTATGTGATATAATTTGAAATGCAAAGCCAACAATTTCTAGAGAGTGAGATTGATGGTGTTTGTTGTTGGTTTAGAAAATGGCACCTCATAGGCGTTGTTGAAACCAAACTAAAGAAGCTACGAAGAATGTGGTTACACCTGAACCACATGTGAACATAGAGCTGGTTCAGAGTATTTTCCAAACCTTTCAAGCTGTGGATATGGGGAACCAAATGAATGATCCATGACATGTGGATCAGACCATCCAGTTCATGAAATAGAATCCATCGAACTTTAAGGGAGATGTTGAACCCGAGAAGGCAGAGGTGTGGATAAGTAGGATGAATCCAATATTATATTTCATTGGCACACTGGTGTAGGTTAAAGTAAATCTGGTGACATATATTCTTGAGGATCTTTCAAGTCAGTGGTGGGATCTAGTGGTGCATGCTAAATAGGATGAAGGAAGTACATGGGAGGATATTGAATAATAGTTTATCAAACAATTCATTCCTCACGCATTCATGATCCAGAAAATGAAGGAGTTCATCATCTTGAAACATGAGACCCTCTCTATCATAGAGTATGCTGATATTTTCATGAATTTTGTCCATTTTTCACCAGAGGTTGCGGCATGTGCTTCTTTAAAGGAACATATCTTCAAATCGGGGATAAGGTAAGAGATTCGATTTAATTTTGCGGTGCTCTGTAATAGGTATTATACATAGATGGTGAAAATAGAAATGGTTGTTGAATGATATATATCGTGATCGATAGGAGGAGGCATGATTATTCCCACGGTTATTTCTAGGAAATCAAAAGGTGGGAACAGGTGTAAGAGGGACACCAGCTTCCAAGGTGGGAGTGCCAATCAGAACCAGACAGTAGGATCAGTCACCCTTCTTCCATGACCCGGGAGCAATGTAGGTTGATTTCAATGTGGTTCGACTAATCACATGAAATGAGAATGTACAACACCACTGAGAGAATGCCACAATTGCAACAAGATGTGGCATCTTCAGAGATATTGTCGTAGTGCTCTACGGTCCATTGTTCAAGACACTTCCCATGTGTTGCAAGCAACATATTCTTCGACAGGATGAGGATAGTAGAATTTGTCTCATCAACATAATAGTGCTATCTATGGTGATTCTCAAAATACCATGACTCCTCAACCAGTGCAATCTCAACAAGGAAACAAGGAGAAAAGTGCAACAATAAAGTAATTGTATGGAGCCGAGTAGATGATGGTAGATGACCAGTATGTACCGTCTATGGTGAGAGGTATGATTCTTTTGAATTCTAGCCTCATGAATGTGTTATTCGATACTGGTGCATCTCGTTCCTTTCTTTTTTCTCATATTGTTTATTTTTATGTTTAAAACATGAAATGATGCCTTCTGTCTTAAAACAACAAACTCCTCTTGGTGAAAGAGAATGTCAAGCGTTCGTTTGTAGATACTGTGCTATAACTGATGATGGAGATGAGCTGAAATGGGATTTCTATGTGCTAGAGACTGATTTCTATGATATAATCCTGGGTATGGATTGGTTGACAATGTTTAATTCTAACATCGACTGTTATAGGATAAAGGTTAGTTTCACAACTAAGGACGGCATGGAGCATCTCTTCATAGGAGATAAAATGGTAAGTAAATGTGAAAAGATCTTGTTCGCAACAATGGTGGGAACAATATCTTATCAATTGGTAGCTATGACATTGGTGTCATTGGAAGAGAGTGAGGAAAATAGATTTCCAACTATGGGGGATCAATTTCTTGAGGTTTTTCCTAAAAACATCCCAGGGTTACCACCTGTGAGAGAAGTGGAGTTTATAATTGATCTCCTTCTGGGGACCAGTCCTATCTCTCTTCCATATTATAGGATGGCACCAATGGAGTTAATGGAATTGAATGTGCAGTTAGAGGAGCTGGAAAGCAAGGGATTCATTCTCCCAAGCATGTCTCCATGGGAAGCACCGGTTTTCTTTGTGAAGAAGGAAGATGGAACTCTTCAACTATTTGTTTATTATTATAAGATTAACCATGTTACGATAAAGAATAGATTTCCTCTTCCACGCATTGATGACCTATTTGATCAATTGAGGGAGGTTAGTGATTCTCCAATATTGACTTGCGGTAAGGATATCACCAGTTGCGAGTTTGAAAGGAGGATATTCGGAAGACAACTTTTAGAAGGAGATATAGCCCCAATGAATATGTAGTCATGCCTTTCGGTCTAATGAATGCACCATCGGTCTTCAAGGATTTGATGAATCATATATTTCAGCAATAACTAGATTATTTTGTTGTGGCGTTTGTGGATGACATATTCTTGTATTCATGAACAAGGGATGAGCATGACCAACACTTAGCGATAGTGTTGGAACTTTTGAGTGAAAATCAGTTGTATTCCAAACTATCAATGTGGTATTTTTGGATACAAGCGGTATTCTTTCTGGGCCATGTTTTTTCGATGAAAGGTGTTTTAGTGGATCCATAAAAGATAGAAGTTGTACTTTCCTGGAAACCACCCAAGAATGACTTTGAAATACCATGTTTTCTTGGTCTAGAAGGTTATTACTGACACTATGTCCATGAATTCTCACGAATATCTTCTCTTATGATAGCATTGACAAATAAGAACAATGAATTTCAATGGAATGAGTAATTTTAGAGATCTTTTCAAGAGTTGAAAGTTTTCCTTACATCATCACCTATCATAATCTTGCCAGAATCAGGGCAAGGATATGTGGTGTACTGTGATGCTTCGGGAACATCGTTGGGTTGTGTTCTCATGCAAGGAGACCATGCAGTTGCTTATGGCTTAAAGAAATTGAGGGTGCATGAGAATAATTACCCAACACATGATTTGGAGTTGGCTGCATTCATCCATGCCTTGAAATCATGGATACATTATCTCTTTGATGAGAAATTTACTATGTTTACAGATCAAAAAAGATTGAAACACACTTTACCACTTTGATATTTGAATATGAGGAAGAAGATATGGATTGAGAATCTTCAAATGTTCAACTTATTCTTAATGTATACACCAAGTGAAGGAAAATCGATGGCTGACACATTAAGCATGAAGTAGTATTCTTAGTTTTCAATGGAAGCTTCAAACAAATGTCCATTGATGTCGGTCATAGCCGACGTGCATGTGGAGTGTGAAAATCGAGGTGATGTTGCGGTTTTATTTTCAGCTACGCTTGTTCTTGATCTAGTAAAAGTGGTCAAAGAGGCACAAACATATGAAGCGGAATGTCTGGTAATTATTTCAAAACTCAATGGTGTGGAGAACATTGATGGCTAGAAACTGGAAGTGGGTTCAGTTTTTTGTTTCAGAGATCGGATAGTTGTACATATATTCTGTAAGGAACTACTCCTTAATGCATACCACCATTTAATATGGGCTTTAAATCTGGGTACACAGAAGTTGTTCATGGTGATAAAGGTGTAACTTTAGTTGAGCGGCATGAAAAGGATGGTGGCCGAGTTCGTCTTGTGATGCTTAACTTGTCAGCAGGTTAAAGTAGACCATTAGAGACCAGATGGTATGTTACAGTCTTTAACTATCCCAGTGTGGAAATGGGAGCAGATATCAATTAATTTTGTTAAAATTCTTCCAATAATGGTCCAGAAACATGATTCCATTTGGGTGATATTGGATTGTCTAACCATGTCTGCCTATTTCACCCCGATTCGTGAAACCCATACAGTGGAAGATCATTCAAAATTCTATATCCGAGAAGTGGTAAAAAGGCATGGTGTACCAGTGTCTATTGTCTTAGACAGAGATCTGAGGTTCACATCTCGTTTCTAGAAATCCTTACAGCAAGCCCTAGGGACTCAGTTGACGACGAGTATGGCGTATCATCCTCAGACAGATGGGCAATCTGAGCGGACGATACAAACATTGGAAGACATATTTCGGGCTTCTGTAATGGACTTTGGTGGCTCATGGGAGGATAACATAACTTTAGTGGAGTTCTCATACAATAACAGCTATCAAGCCTCAATACATATGGCTCGGTTTGAAGCATTGTATGTGCATCCTTGTCATTATCCACTATGCTAGGTGGAAACTGGCGAAACATCACTAGTCGGGCCGAGCCTTGTCAAAGAAACAATGGAGAAGATTTAGTTGATTAGAAAAAGGTTGGATACGGATCAAAGTCTTCAGAAATCTTATGCAGATCACCGTCGCAGACCGTTGGCATTCGTTGTGGGTGATTATATCTTCTTGAGGATCTCTCCAAGACTTGGACATCATCATTTTTGAAATCAGGGCAAATTATCTCCTTGATATATAGGCTCTTTTGAGATACTAGAACAGATTGGAGAGGTGGCATATTGTTTGGCATTACAACCATGGTTCAGTTCGGTGCACAATGCGTTCCATGTATCTCAGTTGAAGAAGTATCAACCCGATCCTGAACATGTGATCAGATGGGATCACGTTGACCTAGAGCTAGATTCATCGTTGGTACATTTCCCGGTGCGGATTTTGTATAGGAAGGATAATGTATTACATGGAAAAAGCATCGTCCTAGTGCAGGTTTTGTTGCAACATGGTCAGATTCAGGAAGAGACATGGGAACACGATAAATAAATGAAAGAGCAGTGGCCAGAACTCTTTCAGGAAAGCGATGGTTTTCTACTTTTTCTGCGGACAGAAAGACCAATGGTGGGGAAAATGTAGTACCCCCTGTTTCTGGTATGTAACCCTTACATGAAGCTTTTCATGGTATTAATGTTAAGGGTCTTGAATGGGAGGATCGGGAGAATATGGAATGATGTTTTCATTCATAGGAGAAGTCACACGGGAGGCGCATGGTTTGTCTAAATCGTGCGACCAAACCATGTGTGGCTAACTGAGGAGGCAGTGGCTTCCACATGGTCAGTGCATGGTTTGTCTAACCGTGTGGCCAAACAATGTGAGAAGGGTGGCCAAGGCAGTAGCTAACACAGGGTTAGCGCACGGTTTGTCAAACCGTGTGGTCTAACCGTGCAGTCACTTAAAATTAGATCCCTAAATTGTGGATCTGTGTTTTTTTCCCTAATTGCCTCATTAGAGCTCCTAAGAGACCATAACTCGGGATTTTGGTTCTCCTAATGTCAAAGAGGGTTCTCCCATCATTCTGAAGGCAATCCGAAGGCTTCTCTTGGCAAATCAAAGTCGGATTCTAGAGGTATGTGATTATTCTCCTTCATTCTTGATTGGTTTCATAGATCTACTCAGATCTACTTCTCGTCTTCTCTCAGTTTCTTAGATCAATGCCCTTTATGGGTAGATCAAAGATTTTTGATGCCAAATATGATGAGATTCAGTCTTGGTTGTTTTAGGAGAAGATATCCAAGGAGGATTCATGGAGACTTGACCAGGTTTTCTTGAGCGTTCTTTGTCCGTTGCTTGGTTTCACCTTTTTGTTAAGGTAGGTGGCTTCAGTCTCGAATCCTCTTGTTAGAATTTGTTGTCTTAGTTTCAAATTTGCCTTTTTGAATGAAATTGATTATGAAATGTATGGAATAAATCTTTTTTAGTGATGATTTATGTTTTTGAAGAAATTGTGAAATCATTGTGAATTGTTGTGAAAAGTGATTTGGCTTCTTGAATTTAAAATGTTGATTTTAAATTATAGATTTACTAGAATAGTAAATGGTTTGATGAAAGATGGTTTTAAATAAAAAGGGGTGTTTTATTGAAATGGTTTGGTATTGAAATGTCTTGATGAAATAGGTCCATTCTTTGGTTATTAATAAAAGTAAGGATTTATTGAAATGGTTTTAAATGGTTGAACACACTTGGTTTTGATGGAAATGGTTTTCAATAAAAGGTGTTTTTTTGAAAGGATTGTTTTGGAATGATTGTTCTGAATATGATGTGTGTGTTCATGTTTCATATACAAGGCATGGTTGAAATAGGACCTTGTGCTCGGTGCCAAACGTTTAATGGCACATGGGACTTTTATGTATGAGGCGTGGTTGAAATATGACCTTGCGCTCGGTGCCAATGGTTTAATGGAACATGGGAAACAATAACCTTGTGGCGACTTAGTTGATTGACGAGAAACTGCTCATGATTATGGAACTGTCATAACGATGCATGCATGGTTGATTTCACGGGTTTGTGAAATGGTTGGGAATGCCAAAACTGCATGCTTGTGAAATGGTTTGGAAATTTGTATTGTTATTTTTCTGAAAAAATAACATGTTAGAAAAGCTAGTTTAAATTTCACTTTGATGCTTTTGAGCATGGATGGTTTTGGAAAATTTGTTTATATTTAGTTATAACTGCTTTGTTGAAAATGTTTTATATAAACTGTATTTATATAAATGTGGCTAACTCTTCTATCCTAGCGGTGTGAGTAGGGAAGTCATTGGGAAATCCTACTGAGGTTTATACTCACCCCTAATTTGGTACTTTGGTGATTTTTCAGATGTTGTATTCCAAGACACATTTAAAGGTAAAGCATCTCATTACTAATGGCTCATGGTGATGATTGGTAGATGATGTGTATCTTGGAGCTTGTGGACCACGAAGTTGTGTTGTCTTTTGAGAGTCACATGTTGTTCTTCCGTTGTGTACATTGATGTTTGGTTTGGTCTTCCCCTGTTGTGTACTCTGTTGTGGTTTAATATAAATGAAGTTGTGATTTGTTATTTCTTTGTTTCATGAATCATATAGTGAATGGTTAATGGATGGGTTTATTTTCTTAATGGGTAAATCATCCCCCAATTTTTTTGAAACCCTTCGGCATTTATTGACAGCCTTTGGCATCTTTGGGATTTCACATAAGGCCTAGTAATGACTCATTTCATTCTCAATCCAATGATAATTGGCATGTCATTACATGTTCATACTGGAATTATGACTTCAAATGGGATATCATGTTTAAAATGAATAAATATGATTGATCCTTACCTATGATACTAAAACATTGATCATTTTGAATAAAATATCACAAGGAGTATGAGTGATTCCAAATATATATATATATATATTACATAGCTATTAACCCATTCAGTTATAAGACAAAATATTGATTTTTTTTCAAAAAATGAATAAAAATGAGATTTTAAACAACTAAAAATGTTCAAGGAAATTAATTTCTAATGTATTATTCCATAAAAAGTGTTTATCTCCTATTATAGTCAATTGTATTCAATATATATAGAAAAATCAACATTTCAACGTCTGTGAGAAAAATGTCTTATATATATCACGACTATATATAATGTTAAATATATTGTTTTATTAATAATTTAATATTCAAATATTCCTCAGAGATCCTCTATTAAAAAATATTTTTTTAATTGAATACTAGTCATTTATTTGAAAATCAAATCTCAACTAAATTTTTAAATGAAATAATTTTTAATGGGAACAAATTATTTATGAAATTAAGGACCCATCCTTCTAGAATTCATCCATCAACCTTAACTAAAATAAATATTTATGATTAAGATCAAATAAAAATTTATTCAAATAATTATTTCATTAAATTATTAGAGATGAAATAATTACATACGTGACTAATAATTCATTTAAGTATCAGAACCAAAAAAATGTTATCTAAAATAATAATACTCCACAAATACATAACATATGTAAAGACCCAGAAATACAGTGGAATTTTTTTTAATACATGGGATTTATACGAGTCTGCAAAAATTTACGGTGCTTGATTTTGAGGCCTGTTGTGCCCATAATAAATTTATGAAGTTTTGTTCAGGTACGTTCAGTAAACGTACGAGCGGGTTTTTTATAACAGTTGAACCAGTGCTTGGAACTAAAATATTAGGGTATCCTTGAACTCACAGTACTAGTATCCACTTATGTAGACTTTCACTTCGATATCAATGAGTCGAATATAGAAGTTAGTTATTGGGATTTCTTAAAAATAAAATAATAAAATAAAGTGAGATGCACTTTATTTTATTGAGCCTCCATGTGAGTGTCTGTGGTTAAATCATCCTCATGGGAGTTGGTGGTGGGACTTCCACACCTTAACCTCCCATGATAGGTAATGGTGGTAGGCCCACCTGAACATATCCTTCCACGAGAGGTTATGAAATGGGGAACAGAGGAGACTAAAACCCCCTAATTAATGGGAGGTGTGGAAAATCTCTCAACCCCCCTAATTAATGAGGGGGGAGTTCCTTGACCTCCTATATCATTTATGGTGCCACCCCATCAACATTAATTAATTCGGCCAATGCATAATTTATTATGCCTAATCCAAGACATTAATTAGGTGGATCCATTTATTTTAATTCTCCATCCATTTGAATGTTGTTCTAATGAAATAATGATATATAACGATCTGTTAGTACTTTTGGGTTGGCACATCTACTCATTTTTTCTAGGAGAGCTTGGGATAAATGGATTTCTCCAACGAAGAACCTCTACTTCCAACGAATAATGAAGCACGCTCCACCGACGAAGAACGCCTATCCTCTTCGCCATCTTCCCTGGTCGCCTTCCAACGTGGAGCATCTTCCACGAGCTGATGCAACACGGGTTTGGAAGTGCGTGGTAGATGTGACAAACAACGATCCTGTTCATCTTCTTTCTGTGACATCATTAACAAACAATGAATCCAAGGTAGGGGGTTTACATCAAGTAATATACCTTTCCTTTCCTCATCTTCGTTTGAAAGGAATCGATGCAAAGGATTGTAAGAAATTGTTGTTCATTGATAACCTTTTATTAACCAATTGCTATAACCTCTAAACATGGAGGGTGCGGGCCAAACTAACATGGCCGGACTCCTTCTTCCGATCTATTGTGAAGTTTATTCGGCATGATGATGAGGCGATGAAGAAAAAGGTGGCAACGACAAAGGCCGCGCTCCCCACGGCCTCTGCGAATCGCACCGCCCCCTGGCGCACTGATTCTCTTTTCCAAACACCGGCGGCCCATGCCAGGCCATGTCGTGCCTAACCAGCTAGCCGGGCCTACTCGAGCCCTCTCATGTACCCCGTAATCTGACTGTGGCCGTGCACCTCGCTGGTCTGCCAGCGCACCACCCGCTTGCCCCACCAGCCTACCAACGAGCTCCTCTTGGCTCATCGGATTTCCCGCGACCTGCCAGGTGCCCCACGACCTACCCACGTGCTTCCCACTTGCCTCGACAACCTCCCCGCATGCTAACCACGTGCCTGGCGGCCTGCCCGCACGCGGTCCACTGGCCTGCCCCTGTGGTGCTCGCACCCCGACGACCACCCTGCTCTCTGTCCGTGCCCCGCACAGCCTCCCGACGCCCTGCCCGATGCCTTGCCGGCCTACCCTAACCCAGCGCGACCTCCCGGCACCCTGATGCTGCCCGGCCGATCTTTCGAGCCGATCCGCTAAGCCACACCCCTCAGAGCACTGGCTGAACCGGCCTTGGCCTCCGGGCAGAGCCGCCTACGCAGCGAACTTATGGAAGAAACCCCTACAGTCCGCTGGGCCGGGCCCAACAGACTGTGCTGATCCTAGCGGGCTGACCCACCCAACGGTCCCGTTCAAACCCAACGGGTTTGACAGGGTCAACCAAGAGTGGGTCAGCCTAGACTAGGTTGAGATGAGTTGGTAAAAGCTGGTTGGACTGGACTCGGGCCCACTACCGACCCTTTACATTCCTTGGCCATATCTTAGGCACATCATGAGCGTTTAAGAAACTGTAATCTATGCTGGTATTCTTGGAACATCTCCGTCCCTTTGAGAATACCATACTATTGTTCTAGTTATATTTGAGATATGGTCAGGTTGGATCATACATGAATCCAACTAGGCCCCCAGGACTAAAAAACATATAACTCACAGACCGGGCATCTGATTGAGGCACCATTAGTTGGATTGAGACCTCTATGACATGGAGGAACTTTGAGATACTTCGACATGGGACTTCGAGACCATTGGAGTATAGACCTATAGCTCATGGAGCGGACCCTCTCGGAGATGAGCGAGCGGAGTATGTAGACCTATTTGCTGGATGAGACCTAAGGACTGCTTAACCTATTGGACTCGGAGTGATTCGACTAGCCTAGTGGGGAGCACCCGATAGTTGGCGGCATAATCATGGAAGAGGAGTGCCTGGTACTTGGTGGAAGACTTGTGGAAGTCGATAGGAGAGGTACCTTTGAAGGCTATTTAGGGGAGCACATGTTGTTGGTGGCAGACCCACAATGGGGAGAACCACTATGTGAGCACGAAAGACTCATGGTACACGATAGGAGGAGTACCTTGGCAGTCCAAGGTGAGTTGGAAGTTCTTGGTAGTTGGCGGTATGCCCACTATACTCAACAGAGTATGAGTTCACCAACAGCCATGGTTTCGACAATGTGAATAAAAATCCTGGTTGAGCTGAGTCAGTATCTTTTGTATTTACCTCATGATTGAGATAGATTACATGGTAACTTAGGTATATGTATGAGCATATACCTATGTGAGATTATATGTTGATTTCATACTTTTTGGGTTAACATTGATGGATTTTGCGAGACATTTTGGTTCTTGGGGTCCCTAATGAGTATCGTTATACTCACCCCTACACAAGCTATGTCTTCACCTCATTGTGTTGGTTGCTGATGACGGACTTTTCCGATTGAGGATCCGAGTAGCAGGACTGGATGGTAACCAGAGGTGGACATCATGACTAGTCGGTACATTGAGGATACTGACAGATGTAGAGTGCTAAAGAGGCCATCTATTCCTACCCTTCAGGTAGGAAATCCCCGAGGATGATTCAGTAGCTGCTTTACTTTTCTTCAGTTATACATGTTTTTCACATGTACTTGTACTTTACATTTGGGCTTGTATTTCTTGCCCCTTTTACTTTTTAGCACACCTTTTTATACAGTTTTTCTTAGTGTTTTTCGTCCATCTCATATTCTGTTGTGTGTATTTACACATTATAAAGGAAATACATTCCCATATTAGGGATTTACACCATTGGTGCTAGTCACCAAGCCCATGCATATGGAAGGCGGGTTTGGGGTAGACACGACATGGGTCCTAGGGATGGGTCATGACAAAATGGTATCATAATAGTCGGGTCTACAGTAGAACACATGACTCTGATCTTTATTTTCTGTAAAGAAATAGTGTTATGTGTACCAAGTGTGGTATTCAGTTCAGAGAGTCCAGTGTTGGTGTGGTGGTCGACGTATCCATACATCAGGACCCTGACATCTAATTTCCGACTCAGTGCACAAAAACACTGATTGCATGTGTGTTTTCAAAATATTTTTTTATGTCAGCTCAACCAGGTCAGCTCACCAGGTATAATCATTGACTGTGTCACATCTGTTTCATTCAGGATTCCTAGTTTTATGAACGAATAGCGAACTGAACGACGATGCCTCAGTGCAGGGCCCTCTGCCAGTAGATACACTAGAGGAGGTACCAGCAGTAGCACTTCTTATTGGGACACCGATGCCACAAGCCCCAACAGAAGACGAGGAACTCCTCTTGAGTGTGTTTCACCACTTCCAGTGTTAGAGGACTCCCATTATTAGGGGGGATACGAACCCAAATGCTGTTGAGGATTGGCTGGAGGCTGTGGTGAAAGTCTCCAGACTGGTTGGGACACCATCTGACATCATGGTGATCCTTTCCGTGAGTCAACATCAAGAAGAAGCTGGAAGATAGTGGAGCCCGATGGTCCAGGCGGATGAAGAGGTGACACTACTCTGGGAGGACTTCGAGAGACCGTTTTAGGTGGAGTTTTTCCTTGACACCCTACGAGTGGTGCAGATAGAAGAGATACAAAATCTACAGAAGGGTAACATGACTGTAGCTCAGTACTCAGCAAGGTTCACAGACCTCTCGTGCTACTCCACTGATATTGGAATGAGTCCCATTATTCAAGTCCCAAACCTTCAATTAGGGACTCAGGAGATAGATCCGGGATTTGATGATCTCCCTCCACATTCCAAAGAAGGCATGGGTGTTAGAGCGAGCACTCATAGTGGATAGATTTCTTGCTGAGCAGTCTCCAATAGTGAGACCCACCAGTAGTCGACATGCAATGTAGTATTCTGTAGTTGGCAGTTGGCAGATGTTGCAGAAGTCCAAAAGGACCAGACCTACAAGTGGACGACCGCACGACTCAAGATCAGTTGTGTGGGGCACCCAGAGTAGAGACAGAGCCAAACATATCAGGACCAGATAGTGTTACTCATGCGGTGGGCATGGTCACATGACTCAAGACTGTCCGACCCGCCGTTCATATGATCCATAGATAGTCGAAGGACCTCCTAGTAAGAGACTGGAATTCGATCAAGGCTGTCGGAAGGGAGCGGCTGGATGTGGCAGAGGAGCTGGTCGTGTAGCAGGTGGCGGGTGATGATTCGAGGTGTTATCGCCACCACCGCCAGGATGTCCACCCCGACCGCAGGGAGCAGGTAGACTGGGGAGAGCTAAGCTTTAGGAAACTAAGGATTATGATCATGGCCCTCCGGATATGATTCGAGGTATGATATGTGTCTACTAAACCATAGCTACATTTCTTATAGGCACAAGTTATAGTCATAATTTCATTTCCACTACCCCCGTTCAGAGCTCAAAGATTCCAACAGAGCCGTTGGCTAGATCCTTATGGATAGATACTCTTACTAGAGTAGACTCAATGATTACACACTAGTGCTGATAGTATGAGCATACTCTATGAGGTGAGAGCTACATCTGGGATCTCCTCGTATTAGCACTGATGCCTTATGACGGAATCTTGGGTATGGACTGGTTGTCTACAGTCCATGCTTAGATTGAATGTATTTGGAGTAATGTGTGGTGTGTCCACACGGATGGGACCAGGTTTACCTTCAATGGCAATATTGGAGATATTTCAGCACATGACAGTCATACTCAGAGGAATGTGTAGCTGATCACTCATCAGTTGGCATGCCTTACCATCAGAGCAGTTGATGTGGAGAGTCCGATCTATCCTATAGTGGTGGACTAGTATGCGAATGTTTTCCCTAATGATGTTCCAGGACTAACTCCTTGTAGAGAGGTGGAATTCTACATTGAACTATACCCCGGGATGACACTAATGTCTACACCAGCATATCAGATGGCCCCCACTGAGCTTTGTGAGCTGTGGGTACAACTGGAGGACTTGCAGGAGAAGGGATTCATCTGGCCCCGTGTTTCTCCCCTGGCACCACCGATTCTGTTCTCCAAGAAGGTGGATGGGAGCTTAAGGATTTGTGCTCACTGCCATTTCCTAAATCAGGTGACCGTGAAGAACAAGTACCCACTCTTTAGGATTGATGACCTCTTTGATCAGTTGAAGGGAGCATGGTGGTTCTCAAAGATAGTCCTCATATCATGCTATCAACAGCACAAAGTTGGAGATGAGGATTTGAAAAAAATGACCTTTAGTTGTCAGTACGACTGCTATGAGTTATTGGTTATGCCATTTGGCATAACAAATTCTCCAGCAATATTCATGGGAGTCATGAATAGGATTATCCAGCCATAACTTGATGGATTTTCCGTAGTCTTCATATACATTATTCTGATCTACTTGTGTACTGCGGAGGAGAATGCCTACCATTTGCAGGTAGTAATGGACACACTCTGAGAGGATCGACATTATGGTAAGCTCTCGTAGTTCCAGTTTTGGATCAGAGAGGTTCACATTTTGGGACATCTCAACTCGCAGGATGGAGTTGCAGTGGATCCAGCAATGATTGAGGCAGTACTTGCTTGGGATCCACCCAAGAGTGTGACGGAGGTACGAAGATTCCTGGGTTTGTGTGGTTACTAATGGAGGTTCCTCACAGACATTAATAGAGTTGCATTAACATTATCAGCATTTAAGAATAAGGGGAAACCATTTGAATGGTCGGAGAGATGCCAATAGAGCTTTTAGGACCTGAGGTAGAGGTAGAAAATTTCCCCTGTCATGAGGCTTCCAGATGATGGTGTAGGGTGGGTAGTCTACTGAGAAGCATCAGAGACCAGACTCAGGTGTGTCTTGATGTAATAGTGACCAGTGATCCCGTACGGTTCTCGGAAAATAAGAAAAAACGAGTAGAACTACACTACCCATGACCTAGAGTTAGCAGTAGTGGTCTTCGCCTTGAAGATGTGGCGACACTATCCAATGGGAGAACGTTTTACCATGTACTCTAGTAACAAGATTTTTAGGTATATCCTATCTCATAAGGACCTCAACCTGAGACAGAGGTGTTGGATTGAGTTCCACCAAGAATTTGACTTCGAGATACTCTATACTCCTGGAAAGGGGAATGTTGTAGAAAATGCACTCAGCAAGAGATCTGGTATATAGCTACTAGGTGAGACGACGTAGAAGCTAGAGGCTTTGTAGATATCTTCTGTGGATAGTGATGGATCATCTTTCCTTCAGTCCCTTACAGTAACTGACCCACTTCTTCAGTGAGTTCGAGAGGCATAACATAGGGATGCTGACTGTGAGACATGATGTGCTATGATATCCATAGGGTATGCACCCGATGGATTTTATGAAGGTGGGGAGCACATCATCCTATTCAGAGGATGTACTATGGTACTAGTGTCACTTCAAGAGGAATTGTTGAGGGAGTTCCATACATCCCCTCTAGTGGTAAATCCAGGAGTGGTGAATATTTACCGGGACCTTTGGCGATAGCACTTGTGTCCAGGTATGAAGAAGATGATAGCAGAGTTTGTCTCTCGATGCCTCACTTGTCAGCAAGTGATGGTGGAGCACCAGATACCACCCGGCTTGGTCCAGCAATTATAGGTCCCAGAGTGAAAGTGGTATGGAATATACATGGACTTTGTGACAAGTATTCCACATATACCCAAGAGTCATGACTCGATTTGGGTGATCTTCGACTAACCAACCAAGTCGGCCCACTTATTACTGATAAGAGAGCTGGGTTCAGTAGAGAGATTGAGACACCTCTATGTGCAAGAGATTGTGTGGCTACTTGGAGTACCTTCTAGTATTGTTTCTGATCTTGATACATGATTTACTTCTCGAGTATGGAAGGGGTTGGAGGAGGCTTTCGGGACATAGCTTCGCTTGTGCACCGCCTTCCATCCTCAAAAAGATGGTCCAGCTGAGCGGACCATTTAGACACTCAAGGACAAGCTACGTGCTTGTGTCCTCGAATTCATACGTAGCTGGGAGGATCACATACCATTGGTGGAGTTTTCCTACAACAACAGTTATCACTCCACCATAGGGATAGAACCTTTTGTGGGTTTTTATGGGTGACCTTGTAGATCACCCTTGTTATGGACATACCCATGGGAGTCAGAACAAGTGGGACCAGAGATGGTATAGGCTACCATAGAGAAGATGAAGATCTTCCATTAGCGTATGAAGACTCCATTGAGTAGGTAGAATTCATATTCTGATAAGAGACAGAGGCCTCTAGAGTTCGAGGATGGTGACCACATCTTTCTATGGGTCTCACCTCAACAAGGCCTATAGTGATTTGGCCGAGGTGGAATGTTATATCCAAGATTCATCGGACATTTTCAGGTCCTCATCCGAGTTGGCGAGGTAGCTTACCACTTATCCCTTCCACCATAGTTGCTCAGGGTGCATGACCTATTCCACGTATTCTAGCTGAGGAGATATGTGCATGACCCTTCTCATATCATCGACCATGGAGAGCTAGATATCGATGAAGGGGTGACTTTCACGGAGGTTCCAGTGAAGATTGAGGATCGAAGGGAGAAGGTCTTACAAGGACATTCAATACCTCTAGTGCGCGCTTGTCGACATAACGAGAACATACTGAAGAGAACATGGGAGTGGGAGGCTCAGATAAATGCTCAGTACTACCATTTGTTCCCTTAGTTTGAGTTGTAGCTTATAGATATGTAAAGCACTGATGTAGGGAGACTGTAAAGACCCTAAAATCCCATGGATTTTTTTTAATACATGAGATTTTCACGAGTCTACAAAAAAATTAAAGTGCTTGATTCTGAGGCCCGATGTGCCTGGAATCAATTTCTAATGTTTTGTTTGAGTACGTTCAGTAAACGTACGAGCTGGTTTTTATAACTTTTGAACCAGTTCTCAAAATTGAAATATGAGGGCAATGTTGAACTCGTAGTTCTAGTATTCACTTAAGAAGACTTTAATTTTGATGGCAGTGATTCGAGGATAGAATTTAGTTTTTGTGTTTTCTTAAAAATAAAATAATAAAATAATGTGAAAAAACTTTATTTAGGGAGCCTCCATGTGAATGTTGGTAGTTAAAACCTCCTCATTGGAGTTGGAGTTGGGACCACCACACCTTAACCTACCTTGAGAGGTTATGGTGGTGGGGCCCACCCAAACCTAACCTCCAGTGAGAGGTTATGACGTGGGGACCACATGAGACTAAAACCCCAAAATTAATGGGAGGAGTGGAAAATCTCTCATCCCCCCTCATTAATGAGGGAGGATTTCCTGGACCTCCTATATCATTTATGGTTCCACCACCTCCCATTTAAATAATTGGTACAAAGAAAAATTTATTATGACTAATCATTCACATTAATTAGCTGGAGGCATTTATTTTAATTCTCATTTCTTTTGGATGTTGTGGCAAAAAAATAATTAGATATCATAATCTCTTATTATTTTTGGGATGGAAAATCTATTCATTTTTTGGAGGAGATATTGGGATAAAAGGAGTTCTGAAATGAAGAACCTCCACATCCAATGAAGAATGAAGAACACCCCACCGAAGAAGAACTATGATCCTCTTTGACTTCTTCCCCAGTCACCTACCAACATGGAGCGTCTTCCATGATCCAACACAACTTGGGTTTTGAAGTTCTTGGCGGATGCGATGAATGACCATCCTCTTTGTCTTATTTCCAGGACATCATCAATGAAATATGAATCTGATGAAGGGGGTTTACATCGAGTAATATACCATTATTTTCCACATTATAGTTTGAAAGGAATCAATGTGATGTTTTGTAAGAAATTGTTGTTTATCATTCTCCTTTGATGACCCAATTTCTATCACCTCTAAACACGGAGGGTGCGGGAAAAATTAACATGGCCCGACTCCCTCCACCAATATTTTGTGATGTTTATTCTGCATGGTGATGAGATGACGATGAAAAAGGCATCATTGAAAAAGGACGTGCTACCCACGGCCTCTGTGAACCGCGCTGCCCCTATGGTGCACTGATGCCATTGGCCGAACACCGCCGGCCCGCGTTGGCCCTAGTCGCACCAAACTGGCCTGCCCGGCCTACCCGCGGCCTCCAGTGTGCCACACAGCCTACCCACACACTGCCCGTGCACCCCATCATCCTACCTGCAGGAATCACGTGCCTCGTTGGCCCACCTGTTCCCTTCCCGGCACCCCACGACTGACCTGCGTGTTGCCCGCGTGCCCTATCGTCCTACCCGCGTGCTGCCCGCGCCCCGTCGGCTTATCCATGACATGCCAGCACCCCATGCGGCCTCCCGATTCCCTGTCATGAACCCCTCCAGCTTGCCCATGCCCAACACAGCCTCCTGAAACCCTGCCAACCTCCCAGTCCAAGTCTCTAGGCCACACCCCCCGCAGAGCTCGCTCAACCGGCCCCAACATGCGGGGCGAGCTGCCTATGTGCCGACCTCTGGGAAAAATCCCAGACAGTCTTCTGCACCAGGCCCAGTTGAGCCAACCGATCCTGGTGGGGTGACCCGCCCAATAGGACGAGTCAGACCCTGGTGGTCTGACCGGGATGAAGCAGACCGGGTCAGCCTAGAGAAGGTTGGGCCGAGTTCGTCCAACCAGGTCAGACCGGACCCAGGCTCACTACCGACCCTTTACTTTCTTTGGCCATGTATTTGGAACCAGACGACAATTTTTCCAACCATCATCAGCAGTGGTATTCTTGGAACACGATAGTCCTTTTATGAATACCCCACTAGAGTTCGTGGTTTATTTGAGATATTGTCAAGTTGGATCGTACATGAATCCAACCGGGCCCCGGGACTAAAAGCTAATAACTCACTGACCGGGCATATGATAGATGTGTCGTCAGTTGCGTTGAGACCACTATGACATGGCAGACCATTGAGATACATCTACATGGGACTTAGCTATAGTTGGAGTATCGACCTGTAGCTCGTGGGGTGGACCCTCCCTGAGACGGGCAAGCGGAGTATGGAGACCTTGTAGCTGGATGAGACCTGATGACGACTTTACCTATTCGACTTAGAATATTTCGACTAGCCCAGTGGGGAGCGCCTAGTAGTTGATGGTAGACCCACGGTGGAGGAGCGCTTGGCAGTTGGCAGCAGACCTGTGGTACTCGATAGGAAGAGTACCACTGCATGCTATTAAGGGGAACTACTGGTAGTTGGAAGCCGACCCACAGTGGAGAGCGCCTTTGTGTGAGCGCGACAGACCCACTATACTCGACAAGAAGAGTACTCAGCAGTCTATGATAAGTTGGAAGTGCCTAGTAGTTGGTGGCAAGCCCATTGTACTCGATAGAGGAGGTGTTCACCAGCTGCCATGGTTTCGACAAATTGAATAAAAATCTTAGTTGAGCTGAGTTAGTAACATTTGTGTTTACCTCATGATTGAGATGGATTACTTGGTGACTTAGGTATATGTATGGGTATATACCTAAGTGAGGTTATCCATTGATTCCATACATCGTGGTTTATCCTTGATGAATTTTTGTGAGACCATGAGGTTCTCGGTGTCCCTTCTGAGTATCATTATACTCACCCTTGCACGGGCTTTTCCCGCACCTCATTGTGTTAGTTGTAGACAATAGACCGTGTTGACTAAGGATCAGTGTAGTAGGACAGGACGTTACCCAGAGGTGGACCTCATGATGCATTGGTACATAGAGGAGACTGACGAATGTATAGTGCTGAGTAGTCCATATGTACAAACCCTTCAGGTAAGACTTCCTAGATGACGACTCAATAGCTGCTTTACTTTTATTCAGTTGTATTTGTTTTTCAGTTGTACTTGCACTTTTTTATTGGTCTTGTATTTTCATCCCATTTTACTTTTCAGCACACCTTTAAATATTGTGTTTATTAGTGTTTTACTTCCATTTCACACATTATTTTCGGTGTTTACACTTTATAAAGGAAATACCTTCCCTGCTAAATAATTTACACCTTTGGTTCTAGTCTCCAGCCTCTGGCCTATGGAAGGTGAGATTGGGGTAGTCAGAACACGGGTCCCGATGATGGTTCATGACAACATAAATGAAATTTTAAATGGAATATTTCACATTATGTTGACATTCATTGTATCATAGTCTAAACTGAATAATTATAAACCTATAACTTAAATCTGTTATCCCCAATTTTCTCAATCATGGAACTAAATATCATTTTGCCCAAAATCATTTATCATATAATGAAAAATATAAATGCACACTATTTTATTATGTAGAACCAAAAAATAATCATCCAAGATAATATATTTATATATAAATATTAGGCTCACTCTATCATGAGTATTTATCTAGATGTGGAGTGATTTTTTGGACGTCTTTGTATCCCTTTCATCATCAGATTAAGTCATAATAGGTATCGACCATAGTCGGAACACATGTATCTTCAACAATGTATATATATGTTATTTAAAACATAAAAATATTTAATTATAAATAAAAATTAAAAACCCAATCAACTTGATTATGTTATTATTATATATGTGTATACTAATTTATAATTCTACTGCATCTTTAGTTTAATCTGGGGATCCACTACTGAGTTAATATTCCATTTAATTATTGAATTAATATATCATTGCATCATTTTAGTGTACTATACCCTGTTAAAACACGGTGTATACTCTTTACCTCTTTGAGATAATAATTATATATCAATACACATAGCTCACACAAATATACATACCAAAAAGAATTAATATTTAATATTTCATATTCAGTATGATTCCTAGTATACATTGATAAAAAATAGGAAATATTTTGTATCAAAATTGTTTTTGTTTCTGGTAGGGTTATTTATATACGTTGGGAAATATAGATAAGAATATATATTATATTCCTAACACTACTAAATAATAATGGTGTGTCATGTTAATGTGAGAGGTTAATCAAAAAAAATTATTAAAAAATTCTATGAATGACTTACGATTGAATGATAATTTTTTGGTAATTAGAAATTTAAATCAATATAAAACATGGGTTGATAGAATGAATATAATCTCAAAAACTAGTTAATTAAATGGATAATGTCTAATTCAAGATGACTTCATAATTATGAAAATGGAAAACCCATTTACCTGGTAATCACTATCTATCCCACTTGTGTAGTTTTTTTTATTCCCAAATAATTAAGATAATTAATATAATTAGTTACCCAAAACAATAAATAAACAAAACTACCATATAAAAACCAATTTCTATTAGTTATATAAAAATTAAATGTTTATAAGATGGGAATAAATTAAACATACAAAAATTAATCCACAAATAATGAATTCCATAGATAGAATCGCCTCTCATTTCAAGATTGGAACTGAAAGACAAACCTCCTATAATGTCCATTAGAAGGTGTAAAAAAAATTTCATTATAGAACACCAAATGGTTGGGAGACTAGTTTGGTATCTTTAGTCCACTATGTTATTCCATTTTCATATACCATGTCTACCTATTATTTTTATAAACAATATATATATGTATATCATGCAAGTATTTTATGGAATTTTCTTATATTTAATTCTACATATAATTGATTATTCATTCTTGTTTATGAATTGTTTTACATATTTTTTGTTTTATAGTAATATACAATACTTAATTAAAAAAGGATACAAATTACACTTCACACAGTGAACGTTGCTCAAAACACACCACCAAATTATTTAGGATGATCATAAATCACTTCTAAGTAACATTACTAAAGAACCGAGGAAACAAGCGATTTATATAGAAGAAAAATGACATTACACATCATGTAATAATTAAAAAATTTATATGGTGAATGTTTTGAATGATGGACACTGTAGGATGTGATGAAATATGAAAAAAATTACACATGAGTTAATAATTTATACTTTTTGTAAACTTTGGGGATATGATTTATGATCTCATACTTGAAATATCATTATATTTTGACTACATTTAGCATCATAGAACAATAAAAAACTAATTTTCTACTAATACACATTTTCATTCATTATTACCTTGTCTAATATATAGCCTATATGTGAAGGCCCATCCCGCTCTTATAAACCGATATCAGAGACCAAAGCATAGAGTGAAAATCAGGATTGTGAAAAGTCTTCCCCAGTTTCATCTATAAATTGATTATGATTTTTTTCTACAATTCCATACAACCCTCCCATCACTAGGATTATTGGGTGACCCTCAATATTATATGTTTATTTAATAGAAATGGGATTGTATGACTGGATATATTAAATTTTCATAAATAATGTATTTAGTTTTCGTTTATAAATTATTCGACTTCTAATCCCTTTATTTTTGTTCTATCAGGGAAATTTGTAATTTAATTAAAAGTGAATAATAATATTATGAAATTAAAAAACCAATATAAGGCATAGACACTATCAAATTTAGGAGAAATCAGGAAAAATATTTTATCAAGACAAACATCATTTAGAGAATCACTAAATTACGGGACCAATGGAAGTAATGGATTTCCATGTCATTGAGGAGATAACATGACCATTTTATGTTCCACATATCCACTTTGATATCAATCGTGAATTAATCAACCTATTTTATAAAATCTAATTGCACCAGAAATCAGAAATTACTATTCTCTGGTGCTCCAAATACATAAGATTCAAAACCAATCAATATGCTTCAATTTGTTCCATTGATTTTATTGAATGGACCAAATCCCATATTTTCTCACATATTACTCCAAGTTAATAAATTAGAATCAAATAAAAACCTCACCAAAATAATTTTAAAATCTATGTTGATCAATCATGACCGATTAATTGACATTATATTAATTTATTGAGTATAGTAGTTTATTTTAAAAAAAGTTATTCAATTACACCTTTTGGGTAATATCGAGATCCTATCGGTGTGTCAAAAACAAACCACCCAAAAATAATCCATCATATCATAATTTTATCATTCATATTTCTATTCATATCTATTTAGATAAAATTTTGTTAACCTTTATATCTTTAAATCAACCTCAAAATCACCAAATGACAAATATAATCATTGTGAAACAATAATTGTATTTCCATCAATATCACTAAAAAACATATATGGTTAGTAAATAATTAATGTACAAATATAGTTTAAATTTATCAACATGGCACAAAAAAAGGGTAGCAAGGTCCTTGAAACTTGGTTATGTTGTGGATAATATTTATTAGTGCATATCTACTCCAACTAGATATAACAACAATTCCTTTTCAAAATTCACTATGAGAAATAGAACTCATCATATTTTATAACAATGTACAGAATCTAGATCATCGTAAATTTTATATCTATCTCCTGATGGAAATGATAGAATAATTTCAAACCAACAATATTTTTCAAAAAAATATTTTATCCATAGTATAACTATGGAATTCAATATAGATGTATCATGAATAACCATTGTATCCCCCCACACACAATTCAATGATAAAAAAATGATTACTATGATATATTTCTCCTTTGAAAAACAATAAATTTATCTGCCTTAAATAGAGACCACAGTTACTATTGAGTGTAAGATGTAATGTAATCCTTTTAAAAAATACTTATTAGAAGAATTTGAATTGGGATTTGGATTACATTTTTTCACGTGAAATAATATTTTAGTGTCGTGCTTCATACAATAAGATTTTATTTGGGGTATAATTATTTATTATACGTAGTTATCTATAGGTATATTAATTCCATTACATGATATAACTATGATACATACATCAAGTCATTTATTACCCCACATCAAAACTACTCTACATTCTTTTATATCTATCTTAGAATAGTTATAGACATCTACCTGTAATAACTCACCCAAGGGAATAAACATATGATGTTGTGAAATTTGTTTGGCACCCTCATGTTTTCCATCATTATATATATTGTTTGGTTGGCAAGAAATATTTTTATCAATCTCAAGAATATTCATTTTATCCAAATCCCCACTGAAGCTACATTTCATTATAGGTGTTATTGTATTCCCTTTTATTCATAAATCTAAAAAACCCATAGACTTCCTTTATGTATAAATTTTCTAATAATATTAGGTAATAATAATTATATAAATAAACAATAAAAATGTATTATTTTTTTGAAAAAAAAATATTCAATTTTTGTGAAAATCAAATCCTCCAAACATATAATTTTTGTGTCCCCGTGTAAGAAAATATCCAATCTATTATAAAGATAATCCATTCAACCAATATTTCAATATCAATGTTAATAAATATAAAGAATTATTTATGAATACAAACTTTTAATCATCACATAATGTAATCTATTTAACTTCTTAATTTTCAATGAAACTAATCAATTATGTATTTTACATTTCAAATTTTAAATTGATTAATTTTCACCCACCATCTTGTCAAATATCATAGTTGATTATTTCCATCAATTTAATTTTTTATCTACCACATATGGTTTTTTATACCATCACTCAAGTTAAATATAATACTTGAATTATGATAATATCCCAAGTAGGACCTACTAACCAAAGTAATGAAATTGATATGAAAACTCAACCCCATAAGACTTAATATAAAAATTAATCAAGAAAACATAATAAGAAATATTAGTTCTCTTTAAGGTTTTTGGTAGGTTGGTAAAGATTTAATAACTTCATAAATAAAATATTGATTTTATACAATGAATCACATTATTTGATAATCAATAATAAATTTCAATAAAAACTAACTCCTCTTCAATTTATGAAATCACCCCACTCTTTCAAAAAATCTATAAAGGCTGATAAATGATGACATAAAAATACAATGAAAATTGTCATATTTTTTAAAATTTATTTTTAAAATCGGTATCTCTATTAAAAATTGTCCTATCATTATTTCTTCACTTAGATTATATTAATAATTGTTTAAAAAAATATATTGTGAAATATAATTATAAGATAATATATAACACATTATCATATTAATTACTGAAACATAATACCCATTATCAACAAAAATCTCCACCGTTAAAAATGGATTACATATAGACTACAGTTAACTCATTGGATATTGACACTGAGAGTATGGTTTGAAGGATAATGTTTGCGGATAGTGGGTCTCTACCATATCGAGGACATTCAGGGATTGTATAGGCTAAAATGAAATATACAAATTTAATTTGTCGATGTCAAAAATACTAAAAAAATATAATTTTGACTTATAATGATTTATGTGACACTAACCAATAATAACATTGATAATATTAAATACAAGATAAAATTTGTTACACTCCCTAAGAACATCTCATGAAATGGGAATTACTAATAATTAAAATGTTTTACAATAAACACTAAAAATTGAGAAATACATAATATGGAAATTCACCCTTGAAATACAAAAAAATAAACAAAAAAATAGATATTTAAACCAGGAAATATGTGAATTTAATTTTATATCCATAGGTCAAATATGGACAATAATTTATTAATTCAAAAAACAATACCATCATTATTATCTATAACTATTCTATCTAAATTATAATAATAATTATTATTACAAATAAAATATATAACCGTGGAATAAGGGGATTTCTATGGAACTTTTAATCATCAGTTAAATATTTAGAAATTTTTTTGATGTGTGGAATTTAATTTCCATTATATACCAAAAAATTAAACAATAATAAATATTTTAGTAATAGATGAATAATTTAAAAAAATAAACCTCTCTCTAATTTTTTATTTCAATTTTTAATATTCTTTTGGTTCTGATATAATAATGTACCTACAAACAAATATAACTGGGTGACAATATAATTCCTATGATATTTTATGCTAAAAAATTAAAGGTCTTCAAAATAGCTACATCCTAAAACATATTTCTATCATAGTCCTAAATTCTTAAAGAAAATTTACAAGAAAAGTGTTATTTCCTATTGCAATGAAATTAGTTTATGATAATTTAGTTCAACCTAAATTTGTTTTTCTGTTAACATAGTGTTGGAAAGAAGCTATGTGGTCTAAATAAATGAATGGTTGAAGTATTTATTTCTCCACTTTGTTTGGTGTCCATTAATTTTAGATATTATATTCTATCTATATTGTGGTTTCAATATATACCTATCACTGGATCCAATATTCATGTAATTATATTGTGTCATAAATAAAAATAGTGTTGTGTTATTATGAATATTCTTTAGAAAAAGTTGATCATCGCTAGTTAAGAATTACAAAATGTATCCTTTATCATTATAAGCATCTTTCTCTCCATTTCCCCCCATTTTACCCTTTTTATTTACATTATGTAAATGTATACAATAAATATTTAATTTATTAAAGATTCATCCTCTACTCATTGTTTAATTTCCACTTGTAAATTATCGTATCATTCATAATTGTTTTTCTCTTACCCATAAATATTAAACATTAATTTCAATCCATAAACTATTTGAGAAAAATCCTAGTATTACACTTTAATTATGTCTCTACACTTAGATAATAGTGTCATTAAAATATTAAAGGATTATTATTTATATCCATGTCAATTACTTGGAATCCTATTGGAAAAGAACACTTCTCAATTAAAACTATATGGAAGTAAATCATACCTAAAAATTATCTCAACATTGAATCCACTGATTGAAGAGTAACATATATGGGATTTGTATCCCCTAATCTAAATGATCTGGAAGGTTTTTACGAAATTATTTTCATGTGATATCTAATATCAAATAAAGAATCCCAAAAGAGTTAATATCGTATAATAATTATATGTTTAAATCATCCTACATAATGTCACTTATTTAATAGATTTCCTGATACCACTACATAGCTCATATCAATGTTTATAATGGTTCCCATATATTCATGTTTCATTTTGATTGAAACAATAACATTCAAGAACTATACATTGGTTGGGATTCCTCATACCACTTAAATAATGTGTATATTGGTATATATGTGGGATTATTATTCATATATGTCCTTTTCCTTATTCTATTTGTAATTTTATTTTTATACTTTATACTCTTGCCAACTTTTTTTTATATAATTTTTTTTTCCATGTATTTTTCACATCATATGGTGAGAATCGTTCATTATACACATGATTTGTCCTTTATGTCACCAAGTAGCATCTCTCATGGCATCTACATAAGTTGGTTTAAATTATCACATTATATTATTTCAAAATTAAAAATGGAAGTTATAAAATCCATTGAATCCATCATAAACCCATTTTTTATGGTCTGATTGGTTGTTATAGACATCGATGAGTTATCATCTAATGTTATGATTCTTTAGTCACGAGAAGACCATTGTGATTGTTAAATCAATGATTCTCTATAGTGGTCCACATTATATAGTTTTTGTGGGGTCATCCATTAAAAATTATTTTCATAGGTCAAGAAATATTATTTTAATCTATAATATATTCACATCAGGGTTATGGTATAGGGATAATCACATTTGTATTCATCATCAAATACTCATTTTATGATACCTAATAATAAATTGTTGTATAACATATTGAATCCTTAATTTTTTTTCTTTATTATATCTCCCATTGGTACCAATTTATCATCATCCAATATAAATGGTCATAACAACCACAATAAATATTTGTCATCAATGATCCTCTTGGAAAAGAAACCATAATAATTCTATTAAATAATGATACACATTATAGAAAATATTAATTACCAACCTCATATACATCACATAATTGGGACATTTTTACTAAAATATTTAGACTTCTTACAACCATTATATAATGATTCATTATTATATAGAATATAATTTAATATATGATCTCAAATATCTGTATATATTTTGGTTGTAATGAAACATTATAGAAAATTTCATAGTAATTAATCTAATGTTTTTATGAACTATGGTTATAAATGATATATAATATAAGGATGATAATTTATTATTTAAAATAAAAATAACAACAATTATACCATTGTAATGGGAATTATTATAACTGAATGATGTCGTGAAATGCATGAAAACTATAGAGGAGTGTGTTGATAGAATTATGTGGTAATCAAAATTAAAAGAATTCAAGATCATTTGGATGATCATTAGATTGATTTCATATGGTTAATTGAAATTGTTGTAACCAAGACTATGCATTTCTCACCCACACATTAGGAGTTTTCATATCCTATTAATTTCTCTATTTATATCTATATCCCATATAAAATTGGTTTTCACATGTTTCTCCTTACAATGTATCCTTAATCTCTCACATCATAATATTATTTTCCATAGGATTATTTCTATATTGATATCAATGATGGAATCTGAAATTACATTTCATCATGTGGATTACTAATGAATAGGATGTCTTGTAGGAAATACACAATATAAAAATTATAATTTTAACAAAATTAAATGAAACAAGGAATGTATAATTATTATATTTATATGAATTTTTTTTTTGAATTTTTCTATAATATTGTTCAAAAAATATAGTCTCCAATTTTATTTTATTACTTATCATGGGAAAACACTTTTTCCATTATTATTATTATATAAAATAACATATATAAAAAAGAATTTTCATGTGGTAAAATAATGATTAAACATTAAATATGATTCAAAAAATAAAAAATTGACAAGGAAATAATTATGATAAAAAATAAAATAAAAAATCTGAGGAAAATTTATCAATGAGAGTGATTCTTAGTTCATGAATTATTTAATGAAAACTATAATTATTGAATCACGATGTTTTCAAAATAACGAATGAAAATATTCATTAGTCGATGTTCTCACAATCTATCCCCTTATCATTCGTTTTCCATTAAGAAAATAATTCATTTAATTAATATAATAGGTTAACTATAAATAATATTTATGTATTACAACCAATGAAAGAAAAATAGTAATAGATAAAAATAAGAAATAAATTAAATTTATTAAAATCATATCATCCATTAAAAAAACCGTACTCATAAAATTTAAATATATGATTTTAAGTAACAAAATAATAAATAATACCATTTTCCAATTATTCATAAAAAATTTTACATGATAGAATACTCTCTTACAATATATTTATCTCTAATAGACTATACCCTCATGATAACCACGAAAATTATAAAATAATAAAAGTTTAGAAATAGAAGTAATAAACACCAAAAAGTAATCCATGTGTAGATTTGATCCTCTACATTATTTCATTTTCTCGTAAACTATTGGGGAAATATTTGTATATAACAACTACCCCAAGATATCTTCCATCATTCCACCATAATATCTTTCATTTTAGGAGCCATATATATTTTATTTATCTACAACTTATTATTATTTGTTATCTCACCATCCTACTCTATTGATGGACAGTATATTCAATGTGGATTTTTTTTTGAATTTTCACTAATATATATCTAAAAAATGACCTACAGATCAAATAGTGGAACAATATGTCTTGCACATATCGGTGTGTATAGAATAAAATTGTTCTTGTTCATCCTATCAAATAATCCAAAATGTGGAAATGTTACTATGGTCTTGAGATAATTTGATCAAATTAAAATCTCATTGACTACAAATAATATCCAAGACATGGATAAATTATCATGTTACGAAAAAAATAATTTAATAAAGTAATGATTACATTTATCTCTCACCCATAGTGAAAATGTTAACATCATGTTTGAAGTGCCCAGATCAGTGTGAATCACTGAGAGGGGGAGGGGGTGAATCAGTGATCCCTTAAAACTTTTTACTAATTGATTCTTATCAATTAAACCTCTATGGCTGGTTAAAGCCTCGATCCACTCTTCTTGTATCTCTCAACCTTTCCCGGATAATGCAGTAATGAAAAGGCACAGGACACAAGGATTTACAAGGTTCGGCACCAAAGGCCTACATCCTTTCCATACTCTCCCAGCATGGATTCTCCATTATAACTTGTTAGAATTACAATGGTCGATACAGAGTCCCACTGTATCTCTCCTGAGTCCCACATGAGGGTCTTTATACTGCGTCCCACAGTGTTACCAGAGTCCCACTGCCCTGCTCCAGAATCCCACTGAAGACTACTTCTCCCTGAGTCCCACAGGGTCTTCTCCTGGCTCCTCGAGTCACACGAGTAGCTCTTCTTCTCTTTAAGCTTCTTCAAGTATCTTCAGCAGTCTGGGATAAAGACTGCTGGCCTTGCTCTGTACCTCTGATCACTTGTGATGATCAGGATCTTCTCAATCTACTGAAAACTCAGACAACCAATCTCTTTAACTTCAGTCTGGCTCAGTCTCACTCCTGGTCTTGGACAACTCAAATGCACACCACTGATTTGGCTTTGTTCACGTGTGCACGTGCATGCATGCATGCATGCACTTCTCCTGTCCTCCTCTTGGTGCAGTAGACCCACAGAGGGTGTAATCAATTATAGCACACACCTTCTCCAAACTTCACACACTTTATCCAATTTGTTTACACACTTAGAGTGTGTTCTACTTTAGTGTGGATGTCCTCCTTTCAACTTCTTCTAAGTGTGTTCACTTTTAGTGCACACCTAGGTTCGGCCACTTCTTTAATTTGCACACACAAATTCTTCACTTTGCACACACTTTAGACTTGTCCTATTCTCCTCTTCTTGTTGCACACACTTAACCCATAGGTGGTTCTTCAATTTAGCACACACACACTAAGGTGTGGTCTTCACTTCACCCACACAAGGCTACGGCCTTTCACTTCCTTTGCACACACAATTTGTTCTTTCCTTTTTAATCTTCAAGTGTGCATACCCAACAAGGGCTACGACCTCTTCTTATTCTTTTTGCACACAAGGCTCAAAGCCTTGGCCTTCCTTCTTCACCTCTCACACACACAAAGTGTGGTCTTCCACTTCTTGTGCACACACTGCCCGTAGGTCCTCTTTTTGTTTTGCACACACAAAAGGTGTGGTCTTCACTTGATGCACACACAAGGCTATGCCTCGGCCTTCTTTGGCACACACAACCCGAACCCCACTTCTGTGCAGGCACGCAAGGGTTGCGGCCAAACTTCTCAACACTATGCACACACACTGTCCACGACCCTTTCTTTATTCTTGCACACAAAATACTCGGCCTTCTCAATGGAGCAAGGTGTGGTGGCCTTGGGTCGCGCAAGCCACAAGGGTGGTGCTGCCTCTGGTGCGCAAGGTGCACTGGCTGAGGGGCGCGCAAGACCTCCTACCCGCGGGGCGCGCAAGTGCAACACCCGCGGGGTCTTCCTCCTACCGCGCAAGGATGCAGGCAGAGAGGGTGACAACCTCGGGCGCGCAAGGAAGCGGCCTCGGGTTCTTCCTGTCGCGCAAGGGAGTAGGCGCGCAGGGAACACTTCGGGCCTCGGGTGGCACCGGGACAACAGCCGCGCAAATAATTTGCGCGGGGCTTCTACTTCCCGAGGCAGAGGCTTCGCGGGACTCTCTTCAAACTTTCAGCGCATCAGCAAGCTTCTCTGTGCTTCGGGAGCTCCTTTTATAGGAAGAGAAACGCCTTTGATCATCCGCGTGTTAAATCTTGAATCACTGAAAGTTTCGGTTCTTTAAAATCTTTCCGAATCTTGAATCTACCTTATCTGTTTCACGCGGCTTCTTTTATTATTTTCTTCCTCCTCGTGCATGCGATTTATAATGCATGCACGGCCTCTGTTTAGGTCTATCCATGCAAAACATGAACACCCGAGTGGCCTCGCACCTTCGGCTTGCTTCGGCCTTCATCGAATTCCTCATTTCTTGCATGCAAGGCAATTTTAAGGCATGGATGTATTCAGTGTGGCCAGACGATCTCAATGGACGTTTTACTTCCTTCAGAGGTGGCCGGGAACTCGAAATCCATCTTCGGGAAGCCTCTGGTTTGAAGGAGGTACGCGGGAGGCTTCGGTCGAGCTCGAGGGAGGAGACGATGCGGCAGCCGTCAGATCAGGTGATCGAAAGACATCGGACGGCTGGATCGATCGCGGCGCAAGGCAGATTAGATGAGCGGTCCAGATCGAGCGCGCGATTGCTCGGACGGCGGAGATTTTCTCCCGGTGAAAAATACGTGTCCCACATCGAAACGGAGCGGGATTTTGCCGCGGCTTATAACCCTGGCGCTCCCATGAGCGGCCAGTTGAATTCTCTCCCTCCACGGTGCCGCCCCGCGCCGTGTTCTCCCTGCGGGCGCGCTCTGCGCCCACTCTTGCTCCCTGCGGGCGCGCTCCTAGCGCCCACTATGCATCCTGGGTGCGCGGGCTTCACCACCGCGTGCCCTCGGGGGCTTATACACGGCCCCCTGCGCTCCTCCGGGCGTGCCCCAGCGCCTCTGTGGTGTCTGCGGGTGCGCCCCTGCCGCCCTGAGCTCGCCCCACGGGTTCCCCCTTGGGCGTGGCGCCTTAGGCCCACATGAGCCTTGGGGTTGAACCCACAAGGTGCTCACAGGCAGGCCAATTTTTTGGCTAAGTCTTGAATAAGACTTTGTAAAAACAAAGTCCTCCATGTAAAATATGCCAAGTGCCATCTTCCTCTAAGCCATTCTTCTTCTACATTTTTCATCTTCTCCCACATTTCTATTCTTCTTCTTCATTAGAATTTCTCCATTCTTCTTAAACAAATAATCTTCACTTAGGAGGGAATTCCCGAAGGGTCTTCATCTTCAACTGAGCTCCTTAATCACATATAATCTTCAATGTCTTCGTTGATCTACTCAGAGATCAATTGGATCTTCTTCTAATTCACATGCACTAAGTGTTAGTGCATGGACTTCATTAATCCACATCATCCACTTAGTAGTTGTGGATGGATCATCTTTCATCACCTCATGCATTGTCATTACAATGCATGGTCTTCTAAAGCTTGTTGTGACATTGTATCCAGTTGATACAAGTTCTTGGAACTTAAAGATCAGTTCAACAATCGTCTGATGTTCTTAGAGAATGTTTCAACCATCATCTCCTATGTCACTTAGTGAATCTCCTAAGTGACATGCCTCTTAGTACTATGGACATTCTCTTTTCATCACCATAACCATCACATCCTTTGACATTCACATCTTGACTCCTTGACATCCATTCATTCCAAGACAACTTCATGCCTCATGGACAACAAATGCAACACAATGCACTTCAATCTCCCCCTTTGTATTTGTTGTCAATACACTCCTTCAGCACATATGAATGGGTCAATATGTGTGCCAATATTTCTCCCCCTTATTGGCAATCAAATGCAAAGGTGTGGTGTGGTTCTCTTTCAAAAATCTCTTCCTCCCTTTGAAAAGTATTTTCTTGAAAAAAACTGAGAGAGGGATGATGTCACATGTTCTTCTTTAGCAAAGAACCTTTAGTAGATCAACTCTAAGTCTACTTGGGCTAACCCGGTGTAGAAAACAAGACTGATGTAACCAAGGAACTCAATGCTGTCCAACATTCACTGTACATGTGAAATCATGCTTCAGGGGTTTGAAATTTTTCAGATATAACAATGAATTGCTAAATCCTGCACACACTTCACAAAACTTATTAGAAAGTTCAGTGCAAAGATAAAGTTCCCCCTTTCATCAATTTGTCTTCAATCCATACTCCCCCTTAATTGACATGATAAACTCAATTAAGAAACAAGGGATGAAAGTATGATTGGAATACCTTCACTTTTCTCAAGATGGTATTAATCTAAGAATGCCATCTTCTTCATATTGGCTCCCCCTCAAGGGGTGCACTCCATTCCTTCCAAACCATTCTCCAGCTGAGAAATGATCATCATCTTCAATTCCCTGCAATGTCAGCACATGTAAATACCAATAGTATAAGGGAATAAGATGGAACCTCCTTGGTTCATCAATGTGAACAACAAGGTTGAGAAGATTCTCTCAACCGAGATGTCCCATTTTCACCAGTCTTCACACTTGCACATTTGATCTTTATTGATGATTGTGCTGGTGTGGTTCTCAAAACATCTTCATGTGAAACCTTCTTCTTCCCTTTTGCTTTAGCAATTGCCAGAGATTCATCTTCAACTCTTTGTAGTTCTCTGGGAAGTTGCAACTGATGTGGCCATATGACAAGTAAATCATTTGGAAGAGTGGCCTCAGTTTTGGAAGTTCCACATGGTTCTTTGGATGCAGCTAAGCTACCTTTCTTAGGCAACTTATTTTCAATCAATCCCTTCTTCTTCTGGATTGATTGCCTTTTGGAGTTCAGTCTGCTTCTATTTAGTTTCATGGCTTCTTTACAAAGGTCCATGATGTGTCCTTTCTTTCCACAGTAGAAGCATTTCTTGGTGGTCCTACTGGATGACTCACCCTTCTTGGATTTGAATTCCAAGGACTTCTCTTCATTCTTCAAACTCTTCTTGGGAGCATCTTCAACTTTCTTCTGCTTGCTTCCCAAGGAATCCTTTTGAGCCAGGTTCTGTGATCTTTTCTTCTTTTGAGCTATGGATACAGTTGGAGACTGACATGTATCTTTTTGACCACTTTTGCAATCATCCCAGATGTTGTCAAGTAATCCAAATCTATTTGCAGTAAATAGATGTCTCTGGACCTGTGGATGTTGCTTCTTTACTTCTGGCTTGCTCCCCCTAGGCATGGGCTTCCTCTGTGCTTTGGCATTCAGTGGATTGTACCAACAATCCTTTGCACAATGCCCATACTTGTTACAACACCAGCATTGTCCCACGAATCTTGACCTTTTCAGTCCTTCTGATTGTAGGGTACTTTTCTTGACATGTTGTGCTGTTTCAGGAGAGCTCTCTTTCTTCACTGTCTTCATCCATACTTGTTTGGATTCATTCTTCCATCCTGCACTTTTAGTAGAAACACTTTTAGAAGCATGAGTACAAGATGGTATGGATGGTACCTTCTTTTTAGAAGTTGTTGCACTTTCACAAGAGGATGTCTTTCTTTTAGAATCATCCTTCTCAAAGCTCACTTGAGTGGCAACATTTCTTCTTCCAGCTGTCTGGGAGGCTTGGGCTTTGGGTGATTGCTGATTTTTCAATATCTCCTCCAGTTCTAAGCATTTCTTGTTAAGGGAGTTCTTCTCATCCTCAACAGCTCTTAGCTTTCCTTCCCAACTTTCTTTTAGCTGATTCATCTGGTCATCATGCACTGTCCTCAATTCAAGCAATGAATTGTCAAGCTCCTTCACCCTGTTTACTTTGTCTTCAAGTTGAGCATCTCTGACATTCATTGAAACTCTATGCCTCTTCTCCAGTGCATGGTAAACATCTTTGATTATTACTTTAAAGATTTCTTTCCCAGAAAGGCTTCTTTGCAATTCTTCAGCAGTGTCTTCATATCTTTCATTGCAAAGGGAAACAGTTTCATCTTTGGCATTTACCAGCTTTCTGAGAGTGTTGGTTATGCCAACCCTTTTTGCCAATTGGACTTCCAGAGAATTGGCTTCATCTTCTAGCTGTAATTTTTCTTCTTGAAGATCAAGGAGGCCTGTAGCTATACACATTGCAATTTCCTTGGGGACTCTCTTTTGAAGATATTTGATTGCATTTAGAAGATCATTGTTCCTTCCATCTTCATCACAGCTAGAGCAGGCTTCATCAGAAGAATGATAAAAGGAATTGTCATCTGATGTGACTTTCACATTTCTTTCCATAGAAGTAGTTTCTCTGATTGCAGCAACCTTCTTCCTCATCTTCTTTGCCTGTTTCTTCATTCTGTTTTTCAGAGTCTTGGCAGATATCTCCATTTGAGGCTGTTCTTTCATTTCCTCAAATCTGCACTCCATATAGACTCTCTTGGATCTTTTAGAGGTAACCTCCCTTTGATACCAATTGAAGTGCCCAGATCAGTGTGAATCACTGAGATGGGGAGGGGGTGAATCAGTGACCCCTTAAAACTTTTTACTAATTGATTCTTATCAATTAAACCTCTATGGCTGGTTAAAGCCTCGATCCACTCTTCTTGTATCTCTCAACCTTTCCCGGATAATGCAGTAATGAAAAGGCACAGGACACAAGGATTTACAAGGTTCGGCACCAAAGGCCTACATCCTTGCCATGCTCTCCCAGCATGGATTCTCCATTATAACTTGTTAGAATTACAATGGTCGATACAGAGTCCCACTGTATCTCTCCTGAGTCCCACAGGAGGGTCTTTATACTGCGTCCCACAGTGTTACCAGAGTCCCACTGGCCTGCTCCAGAATCCCACTGAAGACTTCTTCTCCCTGAGTCCCACAGGGTCTTCTCCTGGCTCCTCGAGTCACACGAGTAGCTCTTCTTCTCTTTAAGCTTCTTCAAGTATCTTCAGCAGTCTGGGATAAAGACTGCTGGCCTTGCTCTGTACCTCTGATCACTTGTGATGATCAGGATCTTCTCAATCTACTGAAAACTCAGACAACCAATCTCTTTAACTTCAGTCTGGCTCAGTCTCACTCCTGGTCTTGGACAACTCAAATGCACACCACTGATTTGGCTTTGTTCACGTGTGCACGTGCATGCATGCATGCATGCACTTCTCCTGTCCTCCTCTTGGTGCAGTAGACCCACAGAGGGTGTAATCAATTATAGCACACACCTTCTCCGAACTTCACACACTTTATCCAATTTGTTTACACACTTAGAGTGTGTTCTACTTTAGTGTGGATGTCCTCCTTTCAACTTCTTCTAAGTGTGTTCACTTTTAGTGCACACCTAGGTTCGGCCACTTCTTTAATTTGCACACACAAATTCTTCACTTTGCACACACTTTAGACTTGGCCTATTCTCCTCTTCTTGTTGCACACACTTAACCCATAGGTGGTTCTTCAATTTAGCACACACACACTAAGGTGTGGTCTTCACTTCACCCACACAAGGCTACGGCCTTTCACTTCCTTTGCACACACAATTTGTTCTTTCCTTTTTAATCTTCAAGTGTGCATACCCAACAAGGGCTACGGCCTCTTCTTATTCTTTTTGCACACAAGGCTCAAAGCTTTGGCCTTCCTTCTTCACCTCTCACACACACAAAGTGTGGTCTTCCACTTCTTGTGCACACACTGCCCGTAGGTCCTCTTTTTGTTTTGCACACACAAAAGGTGTGGTCTTCACTTGATGCACACACAAGGCTATGCCTCGGCCTTCTTTGGCACACACAACCCGAACCCCACTTCTGTGCAGGCACGCAAGGGTTGCGGCCAAACTTCTCAACACTATGCACACACACTGTCCACGGCCCTTTCTTTATTCTTGCACACAAAATACTCGGCCTTCTCAATGGAGCAAGGTGTGGTGGCCTTGGGTCGTGCAAGCCACAAGGGAGGTGCTGCCTCTGGTGCGCAAGGTGCACTGGCTGAGGGGCGCGCAAGACCTCCTACCCGCGGGGCGCGCAAGTGCAACACCCGCGGGGTCTTCCTCCTGCCGCGCAAGGATGCAGGCAGAGAGGGTGACAACCTCGGGCGCGAAAGGAAGCGGCCTCGGGTTCTTCCTGTCGCGCAAGGGAGTAGGCGCGCAGGGAACACTTCGGGCCTCGGGTGGCACCGGGACAACAGCTGCGCAAATAATTTGCGCGGGGCTTCTACTTCGCGAGGCAGAGGCTTCACGGGACTCTCTTCAAACTTTCAGCGCATCAGCAAGCTTCTCTGTGCTTCAGGAGCTCCTTTTATAGGCAGAGAAACGCCTTTGATCATCCGCGTGTTAAATCTTGAATCACCGAAAGTTTAGGTTCATTAAAATCTTTCCGAATCTTGAATCTACCTTCTCTGTTTCACGCGGCTTCTTTTATTATTTTCTTCCTCCTCGTGCATGCGATTTATAACGCATGCACGGCCTCTGTTTAGGTCTATCCATGCAAAACATGAACACCCGAGTGGCCTCGCACCTTCGGCTTGCTTCGGCCTTCATCGAATTCCTCATTTCTTGCATGCAAGGCAATTTTAAGGCATGGATGTATTCAGTGTGGCCAGACGATCTCAATAGACGTTTTACTTCCTTCAGAGGTGGCCGGGAACTCGAAATCCATCTTCGGGAAGCCTCTGGTTCGAAGGAGGTACGCGGGAGGCTTCGGTCGAGCTCGAGGGAGGAGACGATGCGGCAGCCGTCAGATCAGGTGATCGAAAGACATCGGACGGCTGGATCGATCGCGGCGCGCGGCAGATTAGATGAGCGGTCCAGATCGAGCGTGCGATTGCTCGGACGGCGGAGATTTTCTCCCGGTGAAAAATACGCGTCCCACATCGAAACGGCGCGGGATTTTTCCGCGGCTTATAACCCTGGCGCTCCCATGAGCGGCCAGTTGAATTCTCTCCCTCCACGGTGCCGCCCCGCACCGTGTTCTCCTTGCGGGCGCGCTCTGCGCCCACTCTTGCTCCCTGTGGGCGCGCTCCTAGCGCCCACTATGCATCCTGGGTGCGCGGGCTTCACCACCGCGTGCCCTCGGGGGCTTATACACGGCCCCCTGCGCTCCTCCGGGCGTGCCCCAGCGCCTATGTGGTGTCTGCGGGTGCGCCCCTGCCGCCCTGAGCTCGCCCCACGGGTTCCCCCTTGGGCGTGGCGCCTTAGGCCCACATGAGCCTTGGGGTTGAACCCACAAGGTGCTCATGGGAAGGCCAATTTTTTGGCTATGTCTTGAATAAGACTTTGTAAAAACAAAGTCCTCCATGTAAAATATGCCAAGTGCCATCTTCCTCTAAGCCATTCTTCATCTACATTTTTCCTCTTCTCCCACATTTCTATTCTTCTTCTTCATTAGAATTCCTCCATTCTTCTTAAACAAATAATCTTCACTTAGGAGGGAATTCCCGAAGGGTCTTCATCTTCAACTGAGATCCTTAATCACATATAATCTTCAATGTCTTCGTTGATCTACTCAGAGATCAATTGGATCTTCTTCTAATTCACATGCACTAAGTGTTAGTGCATGGACTTCATTAATCCACATCATCCACTTAGTAGTTGTGGATGGATCATCTTTCATCACCTCATGCATTGTCATTACAATGCATGGTCTTCTAAAGCTTGTTGTGACATTGTATCCAGTTGATACAAGTTCTTGGAACTTAAAGATCAGTTCAACAATCGTCTGATGTTCTTAGAGAATGTTTCAACCATCATCTCCTATGTCACTTAGTGAATCTCCTAAGTGACATGCCTCTTAGTACTATGGCCATTCTCTTTTCATCACCATCACCATCACATCCTTTGACATTCACATCTTGACTCCTTGACATCCATTCATTCCAAGACAACTTCATGCCTCATTGACAACAAATGCAACACAATGCACTTCAATGTTATAACCATAGTATTCCTTTATTTCTTCTTATTTATCTATATTTATACGAAAAACCATGTTGTTGAACTATCATATATTTTCATAGATCACTTCTTACACAAAAAACACACACACTTACACACTTATCTACATCACACAATTGATCAATATAACTATCTTCGTAGGTGATAATCTGGTTTATACAATATTTAATGAGGGGTATTGTAGGAATATGATCCATGATGCTAGTTTATGGTAATTAAATCACCTATCCATAATAGAGTAAGATGAAAATTTAACTAAAAGATGTCATTTTTAAAATTGTAATTTTTTATAAAATTTTATGCTTTTGACAGTAAAAAACTCATTAATTAATATTATTTATTATCCTCTATGAATATTATTCATCTTAATGTTTTATCATGGTACCGACCCTACCCTACCCACAGTGGGAAGCACAACTCATTAGAATTTTTTTTCATTAAAAATTTACATGGACATAAGAAATTATGTTATTTGACATATTTCACGAAAATTTTCCATCATCCTTATTTCATTGTTATCTCTAGATTTCTATGTTACAATAGAAAACACTATTTCATGTATTTTTTGATTGACTAGCCATTTTTTAAAAAAATACATGTATTTTCCTTTGAAAAAAATTATCCCCAAAAAAATATTTCAATATATCTATTATTCTTCTATAATTAAATCTATCATTCAATATCATCAAACATTTAAAAATAATATATATAAATATTAAAATTTTGGAATGAAAAATTAAATAGTTAATTATATTAATAACATAAATATTACAAATTTATTGCATATACTATGGATTCTAGGATCATCAAATGAACCCACATTTAAGATAACATTATAGTTTCTTTATTGAGACTTTATGTGGTTTTGGATTTAATATTTTCAATGTGAAATTACATTTCATTTTCAAACTCTACTCTAGCATGAAATTATTATCCACTAAAACATTATTCCATTTGATGATTTTTCTGTAATTAAATTGAAATTTTTCCAAAATTATATGTCCTCAATATAGTATAAATCCTTTAAAAATTATATAATTTCTCATTGGATATATATTTTACCATATATATTTAATAATGTTTTTAATTAGGTATTATTATGTCTTTTAAATATTGTTTCATTAAAATACATGTATAATTTATAGGTAACATATTCCCTCAAACCTCACATATTTCCTATCCTCATGTAAAATGTTTCAATATTGATTCATATTGAAAAACCCAAAAATAATATCAAAAATCAACATTGATAATTTAAAAAAATAAACAAATAAATTAAAAATATGATATTCCAAATACTCATCCTTGGTATGTATTCAATTATGGCATTTTACTAAATTCAAAATGTAACTCCTCTTCTATTCCGTTTTTACTTATTAATATTTCTTAAGATATCCTTGTGTTTTTGTGATATATCATTCCAAAAAACATCATTCATGATGTATACCAATTTAAAATTTAATTTATGCTTAATCTCAAGTGTATGAATATGTTTTTCTACATTTTTAACTGGGATGAAATATTGGAAATATGAGGTTTTGTAAAATAATATTCACTCTAACCATCTTACACCTATAGTCATTGAGTTTTATTGAAAATCCCATTTTGATTAATTTTTTCTTCAATATGTAATAATTAAAAAAGGTTTCAATAGATGGGTTTAATTATCATAATTTAAAACATATAAGAAATATTTTTATAATAGAAAATAACACATTTAATTTTTATTGTAGTTCACAGAAAAATAGTTCTACAAATACTCATTACAACACTCTTCCCCTTGGGATGTATGATATTAAATAATTAATATGGTTTTGAATGGGGTGTAAAATGAAATTATATATTTCAAATTATATTTGAAGTCCATTATAGAAACTATTAATTTTCTAAAGGGAATTTATATAAAAATTAGAAAATATAACTTCTATTGAGTTTGAATAACTCTGATCATGATTTTTTTATGGAAACCCAAACACAATTATACAGTTAAATATTTGTAGATAATATTTGAAGATAAAGTGAAAAAAAATGTTATATAAATATTATGTTTAATAGTTTTACTAGTTTAACCAATCCTTTATAAAAAAATTAGTTTGAACAAGAACATTCATATATTATAGATAAATGGTAGCACTAACTACGATTTTTCTTGGATTATCACTAGTATGTATTATCCATAACATTTTTATATATAGAATTTTATTTTTAATAACATTATAAAATAATATGTTGTATCTATACAAACGATAATTTATAAAATATTTCAATAATATAATTATAATAATTTTAACAATATTTTCCCTAATATTATAGTAGAAAATAATTCTCTATATATACATAGAGATATTTATAATATACATTCCATTTATAATGAATTAATTTATATTTAAGAAATCCAATATTATGATATTTACGAGAAGCGACCAATTTTGAGATAATATATATAATAATTGTCATCAATATACAATAAAAACAATTTAAATAAACCATAAAAAATCCAGATTTATGTTTCCATTCAAAAATACAAAAAATTTGAATTTTTAATATAAATTATAATAATTATAATCAAAAATATTTTTAAATGTACATCCATTATAATACATAACATATAATTAGTCAATTCAATTTATCCTCCACATTATTATAAACATATGTCCTTGCATGTACTATAGTATATATAGTTTCTTGTATTATGTCAAATACCATGGTAACATAACATTAAAAAGTATAAATACTTTAATTTAAACTGATTCACTTGATCATTCTTGATATTCCATTTCCACAATCATGCCATCAGAAAAAATCAATATTTTATGTCATATTTAATATTATATTAACCTTAAATGAAAAAATATTATCATATTTTTCCTGTAACTTGATCATTTATATTAATTTATTTAAAAACTACCAGAAATATAATTCTAATTATTAATTTATTTAGGAATTGTTTAAAAATGTGGACAAACCTTGAAAATATAATATGGATCTAATGATAGATAATTTATGAAATTGAGTTTCAAAAAATATATTATATGATCATTACATTATATATTATTGTCAATCATTACAAATAATAGAGTAATCATGAACCATTATATTCAGTATTGATATAGTTTCTATTCTATAACACAATTTAATTTTCACCCCTTTGAGAATATCCTCTTTAAATTATAATATTTCGTTTTCTATTGAGAATTTATTTTACTGATGTCGAGATATGATGATTTTTTTTATAAATATGATTTACAATTTTCATGGTTTCAAATATTTTTTTATTTTCTTATAATACATAAGGTTATCATAAAATATTCATCACAAAATAATTTTAATAATTAAATATTGATATTAATGTTTTGATTTATTTTAAAAATTAGTGTAATTTAAAAAATATTAATTATCTAAAAAGTTTTTGGTATATTTAAAAAATTATATAGTTAAATGGGATGAAATATTAATAATCTAGTTAATTTATAAGATTATATACTTACATTTATATGATTAAATAGTAAAAACATATGAGTAAATAGAGAAAACATAATGACACAACAACAATTATGATGATCTAATACATAAATAAACTTCTATTAAAATATAAAACATTCTATATATTTAGTTTCATAAGATATTTTCATTTTATATAACGTATAAATAATAAATATAATTGACAAGTATGGTATTGATAATATTCATATATTTTTATATCTACCTAAAAATATAACAAAAATCATTCATACGATATTTCAAACAATAAAAAAACAACTAAATTATCCCGATAGGTGATGATACCAATGATTAATTACCCAATTGTATTGATTATGATTAATATTTATTTATTTTAATTATGGATATATTAATATATGAAATTATTTTATGAAGATGGATTTTGGGGGATGATTCCACATATGGCCTGAGTTAAATCCACTATAACTTAGTGGAAAATAGTATGACAGTGAGGATGTTTCATCAGGACCCCATATGAAAATATTCAAACATGAAAACTTTATATATGATGGTTCTTGTGATGAAATTAACTATAAATATATAAAAATATTTGTGATGATATAAGATATGTTTTGGAATAATTTTTTACATTCAATGCATTTACAGAGATAAAATTTTTGGTTGATTGAGTGTAAAACTTCACTTGGATGATAGTTAATTATTTTTTGGGGGAATATATACTCAATATATCAAAAAATAATTTTTGACCCTAAAAAACATAGTATAAATGATCTATAACTATGAGATATTAGAAAATATCAACTATAAACAAGATATATAAAACATGTATAAGATATCACTTGTGAGATTTCACTAGCCTAAGAGATCAGTGAGCTAGAAAACTGAGGTTCCCTTATTTGGACACCGGTGGTATTGGAATGTGGTGGTAAAATATTACATTAAATATGGTCAATCATATATTTTTATGAAAATTAACTAGTAATCAAAAATTAATAATTAGATGTCATTAATTTTCTAATGGTATCATTCAAAAGAAATGATCATGTACAAAATATTCTAATTTTAAATCACCCACACTTTATAGAAGGGAACCATAGAAATGGTGTTTTCAGAATGGATAATGGGTATCACTACACCATAGAGTTCAATAATATATACAAGGAATCCATGATTGTCATATAAAAATTTTTGTATGATAATGTTAATGAAATCATTGAATTTAGGAAAATCCATTCACAATATAGATACATATGTTTTCCAAAATGATAAAACAATGGTGAGTTTTCAAAGATAACTGAATTTTACGATATTTGAAGATTAAGAGGAAATAAATATATAGATATAGATATAGAAATTTCAATGAGAATTTTGAAATATAATATTACAAAATAGAATGATTATGAACACCACACTATGGTAGCGATCACAATGGAAGGCTTTCTTAATATATTAAACAATGAGTCATATACACATTGTTGTTGATGCTATATTCCTAATAATTGCTTGAAATTTGTAAATTAATTAATTTATTTTAATGTTTGTATAAATTTTCATTAAATAACATAGAAAATAGTTTATATGTCTTTAAATAAAGACTCAATAGAGATTTTAAATAATAATTTAATGATATATTTTGTTTACCATCATTGAAAGATACATTTAAGCATCACTAAAAATAATTGAATTTCAAATATTATAATTTTAGAATAATTTATTTATAATTAAGAATATTGAATAAGTATTTTATGAATTTAATAGGGTTAAGGGATTCTAGAACTATATCATGGAAATGTTTGGGAATATCCAATACTGAATTATAGAAAAGTGAATATTTTTTTATTGACTAGAATTAATTTATTGTATATAGTATAAATCCATATACACCATTGAATAATGATATTAATTCGTACAATAAAACTATATCATATAATTTTACAGAGAATTGTGGAGATGGATGAACATATTCCTAACCAAGGATATTATAATATAATTTGTAGAGGACATTAATATTTAAGGAGATCCTACTAAATATTAGGGTTAATAGAATAGAATACTAAAAAGTTTGATATGAACCATGTTTTAGAATAACATATATATATTATAGATGTTATGAAAATCTTTTTTGATTAACCATTAAATAAATATATGGATGAATTATAAAAAATTTATTTAGATATTTCTTAATATTTATGAATGATTTCTTGACTTTTAAATGACAATATAAAATTTAATGATGTTATGAAAATGGATTTTTGGAAGATAGTCATCCGCTATGTTAACATGTAACAAAAATATTTATTGATTGTATATTGTGATTACTAATATATATTATTAACATTAACATTGAGAACATTTTAGGAGAATCCTTGGTATCAGACTTTACCAATACCTTGATTTATGTAGACTATCAGATTGCGACCATTCCGTATGAAATGTTTTTATAACCATTTCCATTATTTATGTATATATTTGAGAAATGAAGAGGGAAACATGAAGAGTGGATTAAGATATTAATTGATCATAATGGAATATTTGAATGAAAAATAAATAATATAAGTATTATTGATTCACCACCTCTTAGTTAATTAACTGGACATGTGAACTCCATGTTGTATCCAAACATTCCATATCTCCTCTAAAAGATATAATCATAATTAATGAATTTATTCAAAAATCTTAATGAGCGATATGTATTTACTTTTGACATTTCAATATGTATATTTCATTAATAACATTAAATAATAAAATGAAAAATGAGTAATGGAGGATTTATAATAATTAAATAGAAAAGAAGTATCTACTTTTACATGAAGTTGATGAATGTGAAAATTGTTCATCAATTTAATAAATTGAGAGTAAAAAAATTAATAAATGAAATTAAAACATTTATGGAGACATGTTTAATGAAATAATAACTTATTTTTATTTATAAACAATGTCATCATCTCATTTAAGATACCATTTAAGAATTCACTTATATAATTGGATTTATCGAGGGGATTTCTAGTGAAAAAGAATGTTATGAATTTGATGGTAAAAAATTTGATAATTATTTGGACAATATTTTATAAAAATAAATTAATATCATTCAAAATTATAATATTTATGGTGACATTGTATCACTACATGATGAATAGACATCCCAAACAAAATATTACTTCTAAATATTTTTTTAAGGAAAATACGACATATAAAATGAATAGATAAGAGATCCATATAATAGAAAAATTTAATTTAACATATATTAGTGACAATGATGTTAAATTATAGGTTATTGTTAATATATTAAGAGATCATGATTATTCATTACATGACGAATTTAAAAAATTACGATATAATAAAGAAGATAATGATAATTTTGGTGAAATATTTATTTTTGTTATGTATAGAAGAACTACTAACCATGCTGTGTTTTGATATATATATTAAATTGTGAAATATATTTTAAAAACATATTTCAAATTCTTAATATATTTTGAAAAAAATTTCAACCACACATTCTTTTTAAGTGAACCATGACTAAATATGGTATATCATAATAAAAAAGTGAAATTTAAATCATATGATGAATCATCTACATAAAAATATAAATTGAAGTAATCCAACATCCCTAAATAAATTTATTATAAAAATTATATTTCATTTGATTGAATAAATAATAATTTTTTAATTAGAAAAAGATATAAGAATAAATAAATAAAAAAACCCACATCATCATTAGTGGGGGATACAAACACAATATTTTATATCTCCATTAAAAACATAATATATGTGAATATACTAAAATACATAGAGTATAGTCTAGTAATATTATTTCCCAATAGATGAAACAATAATTTATTCTCTATTATTGGTTGTAGAAAATGTTTAGTCATAAAGATAATAATTTTTGTTAAAATTCTATACTTATGTAATTTCTCAGAAGGCCTAATTAATTGGGATCAAATTTGAAATTATATGAAAAGATATTATTTAAAATGAATATAATAATAAAATAGAAATATATCTAAAATTAAATTATTTTCAAGTCTTTAATTATGTAATGTTTGAGAAAGGTTAATTTTAATGATGTGTTATAGTATAAATATATGAGTAAAAATTTTAATTTTTCACAGAATATAACAAACAAAATTCATATGGTCGAGAAAAAAAGAGATAATATACCTTATTATGTATCAAATTGGTGATTTTAAAAAAAATCAAAAATACTAATTAAAGTATACCTAAGAAGAAAAATAAAGTGAAAAAATAGAAAATTGTTGAATAGTTGATTAAACGGTGAATAAAGGTAGGTGAACTCCTAATATATAAAAAAATTGATCACTTAGAAAAAATATGATGATTAAAAACAAACCTATAGAATAAATAGTTTAATATTTATTACTGGATGAAGTAAAAAATATTATTCCACAAAAGGAAAATTAAAAGAATTAAGGAATAACATGCTTTCAATGAAGAGTCATGGTAAAAATATTTGGAATGATATTATGAATTATAATTTAAATATTGAATCTAGAAAATTGATTGTATCATATTTCAATGGATTCATTAAACCAAACTTCTCAGATTAACAAAAACAAATAAAAACTTATTTCCTTATGTGTTATTAATTTTTTCAAATATGAAATTAGTGAAAATAATTTCTTAAAGGGAACTAGTGTTTTTTTCACCAATTAATTACTTGTAAAAAATTTGTCCGTCAAGGATATTTTAGTTTCCATGATGGATAATGGAATATAATCATTGTGTTTGGGGATGAAGAAGATTCCAAAATTTTATTAAGTTAAAATATTAGAATATAAACTATCTATAAATATTTTAAGAATATTTATGTAAATCTCATTCCAATATATTATATAATTTAATCAAACATGAATTATTATGGGGGAAGTGTTTATTTATGTCAAAAATAGGGATACACATATCATTGAATTTAAATTATTTTTTTGTGAGTTTTATGTTCAGTATTATTATAAAAACCATTGGAAAATTACTTTTGTATCCCATACAATTTAAATATAGATGTTGAATAATATGATGGTAAAATGTATGGGATGGATTATAATTTTTGTTGTTTTTTATTGTTTTCTACTGCATGTTTTTTGATGTAGACATGTAGAATACTCCGTTAAGGCTCTTTTCTATGAAAGCTATAGTATCACCCATTATATAATTGATTATGTCTGTATTAGGGAATATAAAAGAAGATTCTTTACATTTAAAATTATATAATACATATAGAAATAAATATTACATTCCATTATATTTTACCATTTATTTTGATAACAAATGTAAAATATTAAATTTTTAAAATGTAATCAAATTTTTTGTAGAATCGAATATATAGTTGTAGATTTTTTATATAAATGGATTAATATATATTAATTTTTTTATTTTTTTGAATATTATTATAATGATTTGAGTAATTATTTATTGAATATTGGTGTTGTAAGATGATGAGACAAATTACTTTAGTAACTAAAATTATTATATAGTGGATGAGAATATGAAGATAAGGATAGTTCATTAATATCTCATATGAATTGATTCAATGATATAATTTCACAATATTACACTTTTTGAGTTGATTTTCTATATTAATCCCTAAAATTTCCAAATGTTGTTAAGTTCATTGTCCACTATATGTTTCAGATTTTTTTTTCTGTAATAATTAACGTTGATGGCTTATTGAAAGGGGTTATTACTTTGGACGATGGGGTAATAATAGATATGAAAATATATAGTTGATGTATTAAAATATACGTTAAACCATATATATTTTTAAGAGTTATGGTTTACCAACATCAAGAGTGATCTTTTCTCAAAACAATCTAGCCTATGTGATATAATATGAGGATAGTTCCAAAATGGGTCGATAAGCATAATTGACACTTCTAACCTTCAGTTATCTTTTCCTTAATCCTTCTACAGTTTCTACCAACAAGATCGCTTATTATATTAACTAATGAAAACATCAATATAATCCAGTTAGAAAATATCAACAATCTAATGAATTTCCTCATATCATCCAAAATAGGTGTATCCTTGTTCCTTAAAAAATACACCTTTAGTTAGATATAAAATCGATCAATTATATTATTAATGTCAAAAATTATATTATTTGAATTCATGTATAGTATATTAAAATATAATTCTTTGTTGGAAAAAGATTCCCCATCATTTATATTTAATTATTGTAATTTTATTTCTATTCTATTTCAAATAAAATTTTGAAAATAATTTTCAAAGAAGAGATATTTAAAAACCATCTATTCCTAGGAATTGATTTCATATTTTTTCCTTTATGAATTTATTGAAACACCACAAGTGTTAGAATCTACCTAGATAATGATAAATAGAAGTTGTTACCATTATATTTTCCAAATATAACAAAACCTTAAATATCCCCTCTAACTCATTAATATATATATCATATTTCACTAGTTCAAATAATCCATAAAAATATAGATGGTTATGTTTCAAGAAGTGTTCTACTAATGAATGTTACATAATGGTGAATTTGGTCACTTGAATTTATTGGTTTACCTTTTGATAGACCACCTTAATTGAGTTTTCACTAGATTGAAATAATCTATTCCAATCATTTTTTGTTATATGTTTTTAGCGATATTATTCAACAGATTTGTTTACACCTCATCTTCTACATTACTGTTATAGAAAACCATTCAAATAACAGGTGTATTTAATGAAGGAAAAGGTAAATCACTAAACCCCATCATATAAAAAATAAACATAAAATAGAATTTCGTTAATTTGAATTATGACATCACCTTAACATCTAAAATTTTCAAAATCATTACACTGATACTATCTATATTGATCTATCCATTATTTATCCCACAAATATGATATTCATAACTTGTGTAAACATTTATAAGTTCACTATATCTTTTATGTTAAACATTTTAATTCCCATAGCACATGATTCAAGACTCAACACAAATAAATTTAATGTATTATTTATTAAAAGTAACTCACCATATAAAAAACATTTGTTACATTCTTGGAATGTAATCTGTCTTGGATTTGGGGAAACAGATATATTCTATACAATATAAAAAAACATTACATATTGAAAAAAAATAAAATTATTTGAGAACACGACATATTAAATTATATACAAATGTCAATGTAAACCACTAAAACATTGAGATGAAAATTAAAAACATATCATGATTTTTTTCCATGTAAGGGTTTGGAAAACTCTGATAAATACATATAAAATAATCATGTGAAATTACATTCAAAAATATATTGGTAATACCTTTTTAAGAAATATCATTTGAAACAAATTATGCATGTACATACAAATATATTTTAAAAATTGAAAATATTGAAAATTTCCAAAAAATATTCGAGAGATTATTCTAAAAACCATATGGAAGATTATTCAAATCCAATATTAAGGAATCCTAAAGCATTGATGTTGGTCTTGGTCATACCCACCTACTAAGGGATGGGTTCACTAAAAATTTTACTACTATATTTACAACTTTTAAGTTCCATATTTAATGGAAAAGATTAAACCATGTTATATGTATATATATATATATATATTCATTACTCACTAGTGTTTATACTTTAAAAATATTAATAACATATTCTAATAAATAAATTTACACATCTAACATATTTAGCATATCTTAAGTTAAATTGAAGTAACTTATGTCACCACTTTTCATAAATTTAAAGGATGTTATTAATATTCCCAAAAAACCATATTAAAAAATAGTTTACTAAATAAATAGTATTTATTCAATACATATATATACACAATTAATAAAAATTATTTATTTTATTATATTATATGAATTATAGGTTATTTCTATATATTAAATTTTAAAATTAATGTCTGTATAAATACTTTTTTCACATGAGAATATAGGTCTTATTTATAATTATCATTGAAAATTGAAATATTAAACAAATGTATAAAACAAATTCCAGTAAAATGATGGCTACTTCCACAATCATATTATTTAAAATTAATCAATTTAAATTAGACTACAAAAACATGTATTGTTATTGTTTAATGTTTTCCACATGTAGTTTTTCTTAAACAAATAATGACAGTCGATTGATATAAATATTCATATATATATATATACTTATAAATATATACATTTAAATATCTTAAATAATTTTATTTTTTTGAAAACAAAAATCAAACACATTCTACTAAATTAGAAAATAATTGATTTATCCTTTATATAAGAAATTCTCGAAAATAATATAGGAAAGTAGATGGTTGGAAATTTATATATATATATATATATATATATATATATCATTTTAAATAAAATTTAAATAATATATTTTATAAATAATAAACATGGTAATGAAAAAATCTTATTGTCAATTTTTATAACATATGATTATAAATATTCCTTAGTTTATGTAAATATATATACATTAACATTTTCGATTTAATCAAAAAAATAAAAGATAAAAAATAAACCAAATACAATTAAACATTAAAAATATTGTAACAAATAAGAATAAAAATTCTCTTACATTATAACCTATGAAAGAAATTAAGGATTCATAGATATCTATATATATGTTTGAATGAATATTTATTTATTTTTATTAAACATTTACTGATAAAAAATTAAATCAACCCTTACATGTAATTTTGGAAAAATTGATTATGTGGGTTCTTGATACGAAGAAACAGGGTATGAGAGAAGGATGAAGCTAGTAGAGACGAGATCATGTCTTTGATGGTTCAATAATGTTTTATATCTAATTGAACTTTCTCTATTTGACAAATTGTCCATGATTATGGTCGCATTTGACAATATTTATAGAATAAAATTCAAAAATATATTTAATAATCCATGTCTGTGCTATAAAAAATTTATAAAGGGGTTTAAATGACCTAATTTGAATCAAAATAATGATTTAGAATCAAAATAATACATGTGAATACTTATTATCAACAAAACATGCTAGGAAACTTAATTATTATTGGTATACACTAGGTTTGTATGTGTCATGTTTTGGGAAATCATATCCAATATGTGGTCATGGATTAATGGAATTGCAACTATTGAGAGGGAATGGGTCTGAAAAAATGACCTACTAGTGAGAGTAGTGTTCAATGAGGGAGAAGAAAATTATTTGGATGGAGGGTTATGATTTTGTCTTGTTGACTAAGTGGTTGGGATCAATCCTGGAATGAAATTAAGAAGAAAATGTGATCTCGATTAGGAACACATTAAATGTAACAGATGAGACCCATAATATTCATTCATTGGGGTTTAATCCTAGTATTTGAAGGAGGGAGTAATATAGACTCTAATAGAACAGACTGATGCAGATGGATTGTATCATGTCTAGGCTTAACCGAATAGATCAGATCAATTTTCACACAACAACGTTCATCCATCATTGAAATAGTTTTGAAACTGAGATCTCATTATAAGTTTTGGTGTCATATTCCATTTCTAATAGCACCACATCCTAATTCATAGGGGCCCATATACACAAGATCCTACTCCCTGATATGAACCATCTATTCATGGATCAGTATTTAAGGACCTATACATGGGGGTCACATGAGTCTCTCAAGAATTGGGATTATACATGGGGATCCCCAATTGAAGTCCCGATTTTCCAACCAATGGAGTGGTGTGGGATACCCATAGTGGTGGTTCACCATAATTTTTTTATAAATAATATTTTAAAAAATAATATATTTATTAAATTATCATATATTTTAGCATTAATCAATTAGAACATTCTATTTAACTATTTATCTTAAATTTTCATTCTTATAAATTTATTTTTTTGTTAAGTTATAATATTAGAATATCAAATTTTCAAATTAAAATCTATAATTAAAACATAGTTATTCTTTTCAACTAATTTTTAATTTTTTTGAAATATAACTGTTTATTAATAACTACAATTGATTCATTTTCCCAATGGCCAAAATTTATTTCAAATGTTACATAAAAACCTAATAAACACATATTCATGTTTTGTGATGAGCATAACAAGCTTTCCCTCAAACATTACACCAATCCTGAACATCGACAAACCCGAATTTAATTCTCTATCCACATGGTAATACTAAATGAACTCTGGTATTGAACAAAAATTTAGAAGAAACGTTTTCACCCTACCTCAAGAAACACATTGAATATATATACATGAACCAAGAGGAAACAACAAAAATACAATAAATATATGCAATAATTGTATGAAATATTTTAGAAAAAAATTAATTTAAATATAGCGAAAACAACAAGAGATAAGGCCACCGTCAAAAGACCAAAGCCAAATAGCTACCCATGTGATTGTGTGGATAACAGATCACAATCTTACCACAATCTACCTAACATAGAAAACATAAAACCTAGTCACCTCACTATAGAATGTTCCCTTTCACTACAAAGGAAGTCAAAAAATGGCCTACGGATCACCGAAGAGGTGTGCAATGTGTGATCCAACATTCTTAATAGTATCCCACCATAGTGTTCTATTTAAAGATTCTATAAAAAGATTAATGTATAATCCATTTAAATATAACATGGAATGTTATGTAGTACAATAGTGTTATTGAAATCATTGCAAATATTTCCTTCTTTTGACACATTTCATGAACAAAAGTAGGTATATCAATTTATGTGGACCATTTTTCATATCATCATTCTATGTATTAGTATTTAAATTGTGGTTAAAATAGTACAAATAAAAAAATACAGAAACAAAAATAACAACACAAGAACCACAATTCCAAGGAATACAACTAGTCTAGTAAGAAACAACTCATACCTAAAATATATGAAATAGTTCACTACGGTACCTGAATAAAATGATCTACACTCCAGGACTGTGAAGGAAACATATAATGTGAAACCCTAATATTATATAATTACATAGATCTTGTAATCTAATCTCTTGAACAAATGAGAAAATATAGCTATTGAACCAACAACAGGGATTTGTAACATCAAGCTAAAAATCCACCTATTACCCAAGATACACCATGTACCCATTATTACATTCATTTAATTTTTTATAAAGTCATTTAGAATCCAATTAGTAAAATCATTAATAATAATTTGTGAGTAATAATTCTCATTCATGTTATAAAATTCTATAAAAATCCCATTTTCTTTTAAAAACACTTTTCATTACACACAAATTTATAATTCCAAAGCCTTAGATTTATCAGTTTTGAAATAAAGAACAATAAGGTTCATCAATATAGTGTAGAGATCAAGCCAGCTACCAAAAATGTTATTCCACCCACGCCAAAAATATGATCCACCAACAACAAAAACACAACCATGTCATTGAGTAATCTATAATCATATTGACCTCAGAATATTGGATTAATATATAAAGAAAGTAGTTTGAGGAAAGGATCAAACCCACATACCTTAAGGAAGAAAACCCACTGAATCATGACCAACAAAGGAATGGACTTCAGAATGGATATCATAGAACTGATCGTGAATGATGACCAGAGAAATAAACAACTAAGACTAATAGATTCTATAACACAAACCATTAGAAAAAGTACAATCAATGACATTGAAGAAGGAAAAATATCACATACCCAAAGAGACACACCAAAGACCAAAAAAAGTCCCAACATAGATCGAATTGCTTTAAAATGAATAATATCTCTAAAAATCACCTTGGATTTTCTTTTGGATAATTGTAAGATATTATGATGAATGATATGTAACAAAATAGCTACATGCCTATTTTATAAATTGTATGTAGGTCGTTAGAAGGTTTGTGACCTGGTTACATAATGTGAAACCATAAATGGACCACATATACTCGAAAATTTATCGCCTTAGATTAAAAAATGTTATTTTAGTCATTCATGACATGAATCATCTCTTTACATCAGGTAAATTTTCACAGTGTGAAGTCTCTCATGACTTACAACCACCAACTCTTACCTATTGTGTAACCTAGTTTCATGACCTGAAACCCTCTAATATCATACATAAAAATGCAGTTAATTCATATATAACAAAAAATAATTTAGATAACAATTATTGGAATCCTCTCAATTCCTTCTTTATCCCTTTATTGACTATATGGAAAGGAATTACACGATGACCTTAAATTTTTACATGATAGATTTGTAAAGTGATTTTACAAACCCTCCACCATAATAACTTTCTGTCCTTGGGAAGTCATCTGGATGTTGTAATACATGGAGAAAGATCAGCCATTTCATTCATTCACAATGCCTCATGTTCAAAATTTTCATGAGAAACTGATCTGTGTTTTTATAATACTTTAAATAATGGAATGGACTTACCACATAATAATTTCCCCTGAGTGTCAACACTCTCAACAAGAATCTCTAAAACAGATATGTGTAGATCTATATCAATTTTATCGTAAATAAGAATGTTTGTGAGAACATTATGGAACATATTGAGATGTTATATATAGAAAACATCATGAATACATATCAACTAAAAAAGAAATTCCACATAATAAGAAACCCACCTGATATATGAGGTTTCCATAAATGGTCCAATATATCTCAATGAAAACATTCCTTATTTCATAGGATATTGTGACCCAACCGAGGATAAAATATTAGGAAGACCCAGTTATCCATGGGAAACACTAGAGGAAAAATCATCCAATCTGCAAATGATTTTTGTTGACTCAAGGATGTCACCAAATGTTTATGCATGTCTTGAATCACTACAGATGTATCCTGGAGCAATTTTGGTCCAACATGAGATAAATTTCCCTTATCCTCCCATAAAATAGGTTATATAAATTGGAGGCCATACAATGCATTAAATGGGTACATTCTTATCGATTATTGATGACTATTGTTGTAAAGAAAATCAAACATTACCATATGTATATCCCATGATCCTCTTAAATAAAAGGCACATGCATGAAGTATATCCTCTAGGACATGAATAAGATGCTTCATCTGACCATCATAATGTAAATGTTATGTGGTTTAAACTTGACAGGAGTTCTTAATTTCTTCATAGTGACTCCTCTAGAACCATTAACTAAAACAAGGATACCAATATGAAACAATGATAAAATTAATTCCATGTATCCTCATAATATCATGCACAAAAATCATAATGAGATAATAAACATTATTGGTAACATTGATATGAATTAAGTGAATAGAATTCATCAACAAATTGACAACAACACATATAAAATCCCTTCCTTGTAGAGTCTGTAGTAATCAAACAAAAGAAAACATGGACACCTTGTCCCACTTCCAGATCAGACCTGGAAATGGCTGATTAAAACCAATGTTTTCAAATTCTATGCATTTATCTACTAGAAAGTGTAACAATGGGACACATAACCTCAAATTCCACACATCATACCTGACCATTATAATAATTGCATCATGTTATTATAAATATTTATAGAACATAGATGTATTTAAAACAATGATCAGTTAAAATCAAACAACACTAAATCCCTCACAGATATTGGGACATCAAAACTATTCTATATGTGGTGTATACCATCTAAATAGAGATACCATCATAAAATGGGCTCCCCACCATAAAGACATTATCAAACATTACTAAACTCAACATCATGTTCCTGAGTGAGAAAAATAGGCTCCAAAAGATATGATGAAAACATAACACTAGTCATAATCACACCTGAAATATCCTCATGATCATATAGTGGAAATAGAGAGAAAATCCCAACAAGGTTCCACTACCACTTTGATAATAGATATCCTGCCATGGTAAATTATTACCAAGAGAGTCCACATTGACTATCTCATTCCCTTATGTGTAGCGGATTTCATTGTCATATGCCTTAATGTTTTCTACCCATCATCCCTATATGAGATTAATTTCATTCGGAGAAAAGATATAACTCATAATCTTGTGATCAATGAATAATATGACCCTCTACCCAAAAATACAGTGCCTTCAACAGGTAAACAGATGCATAACTAGATAATGCTCTAAATCGGATGTGGCGTATTTATTTTCATGCGACCAGTTCTGCCGAGAACAATAAAATACAATATGATATTTATGTATAATCATAAATCCCATACCATCTCTAGAAGATTCATTAAATACCATATATCTTTTACTAGGATCATGTAATATTAGAATAGGAGTTGATGAAATATTTTAGTTTAGTTCATTGAAAGATGATAGCCATTTCACATTACATTTGAATTTTACCAACTTAATAGTTAGACACATAAAATGTAATTCATTCCTAGAAAAATCCATTAAAAATATAAAAATTTACTAGAAATAATAAGGATTATTTATTTCTCAAATATATTATGTGGTCCTTCCCTAAAAAAATTTATTCACTTCTTCTTGATCAACTAATAATAAATGATCATAAATTTTCTTCACCATGAACATCACTTAATGATTTCAAAAAGTACAATTTGTTTGTTTTTTATTCAAATAGTGACATATATGAACTTATAAACCCATACCTAAATGGTTCTCATGTTCATGTATGGATTTTAAATTTACGAGGTTTTCATCAATGAACACTACGACAAAAATTTCATGCTATTTATGGAATATTTGATTCATCAGGACTGTAAAAACATTAGGATGATTAGTTACGTGAAAAGAAAAAAATATATATTCATAATTTATATACATGATCTAGAATGTTTTATTCATTACATATGACTCTTGAAACATGAAATGATCATAATCCCACCAATGATAAATCATTGAGGCCCACGTTTTCCCACTAACTGCTCACAAAAATCACCAATGTGAGGAATTTTTTTAATTGTTTACTTGTTTAGATACTGATATTCCACAAAAAACAAATGTGAAATATATTAATTCATAGAAAAGGGAACATGTGTTTCCAAATGTGAAACACAAGGGGAGAAAGAAATTTTTTTCTAAGAAGACATCAATGTTAATCTTGAACTCCCTAAGCTCCGCTGGTGATATAAAAGAAAAAAGTATTGATATTTGTTGCTTACCTAGAATTATGTTAATCATAAAATATTCATCTATATCTAGGGGAATAAAATATATGTTATCTGAAATTTTATCAGGAATGTCTCAAAAACAACATAATGGTCAACAATAGTTATAACGTCCTTAGGGTGAAACCCAACAACATACGACAATCTCATAATATCTTGGTAGAAAGGCCTTGGATGTCATAATGCCAGGTCCCATTACCCTTGAAACAAATGAAATCTCTTATTAGAAGTAGAAACGAGACACACCAAAACTAAAAACCAACCTCAACTCAATGAGAAACAATCCATTCCATACTTATGATGAAATCAAACCAATCCTGACCAAGAATGATAAATCCTATATTAACTTCATATCCGAAACTGTTAATGAACAAGATAGTCACCAAAACCCCAATGCTCCCCTCTTACCAAGAGGTTTCATTAACTCCATCTTAATATAAATATGTCAGTTTGAGGTTTAATAATATTCAAATACATGATGATATAAACAAGTTGAAGGAACCATTATTAAATATAGAAATGGAAACTAAATATGCAATACAGATATTACCTCTGACTATTTCTAGATAAGAATCAATATCTTATAGACACTCATATACTATTTTTAATTACCTCACTCTTGAGTCCTATCACTAGATCCTTATAATCATTGATGTTTCTGACTACACCACAATATCTATTAGAACTACTGAACCCTAATGATAATGAGGCATAACCATAGCCTAATAGTAGCATTGTATATGTCAAAAGCATCCACAACGTTTTACCCAATTCAACGTTATAGGAAACAATTTATGGGGTATCTGGCCCATTACACCCTAATAGAAACTCATAGCCACATTTGAAGATATAACTAATGATGTATAGGAGGGTCATAGTTGAGATCTACCACCACCAATTTTGTGATGATCCAACGACATCATCTTCTTCCAAAGCACGATAGTGATGTGCCACCAGATAGAGGAGAATAGATGGGAAAACCATCCTTTCATACCATATACATATCTTCCATCATAGATCAATCTACTGTCTCTATAGTGTTATAATTATTCAACATAAAAAACTATGATCTGAAATCCAGTCGCAAACACTACAACTATTTCAGATCCTATATCTAGTAATTCTTCACCACATCCAGAGAATAGCGGAAAAGCTTATCAAATCTATTGGTGGTTTTCAACACTGAATGTTATCCCAATATAACTGATAGGAACTCTAGATAGTTTTCTTGAAAAAAAAAATCAGGACAAAAATCAATAAGAATAGTGGTATGAAACCCTTCCAATATTGGTTAACCTGTATATCTTCTTAGATCATAGAATCCCACAAATTCTTTTAAGAACTATTGACCTGAATGATATACTCATTCATGTGATATTATATGTTGTCTCTTGGATGATGGGGTTTTAAACAATGATATCCAGTCATTCCACTGCCTATGGAGGATAATTTTTTCCTTTAAAGGATAAGGGATTCCCATGTAAGAATTGACATGACCGATCTCTCTCTCTCTCTTCTAGCACCTAGATATACCTCAAAAATTGTATTCTTAACTAGTGTCTCATCATGGTCAATAGAAATAAAAACCCATATGATAGAATAACTGATATTATGATCAAATAGTGAATTTACTTATCTAGAATTTGTAACACATTGTTGAGTTACTCATGGAAGACACCTCAGAGGCATACTGTTATACAAAAAAAACAGAAGGGATGATCATAAAACCGAGTAAATCTTAGCATAAACAAGTAAACCCTTAATTAGTAACTAAGATTGAAAACAAAACCCAACACAAAATACATTTATCCCAACATCCCATGGTACATTCAATATCATCACAATAATAGCTGTCCAAGCACAAATTGCAACATACCTATCATATCCTCCCAATCATATCTCTAGTATAGTAGACGTCCCATGTTAAAGAACAATGTGAAAATACCTCCTATGATACCAAATTGTGAAAAAATACCCCATTTTCCCTAAAAGCTTATGCCATCCTGATCCATAACATACTTGAAGGGAGTTACAAATCCATATTGGTTAGAGCCAAACAATCTGGCATTGAACAACAAACTAGTAGTGACGATTTGTCCAAACTCAAACAAAAACATTGCTCACACACACACACACAAATATATATATATATGAAGAAAGAAGAAAAAATGTATATAACATATATATAAGATATATATATTTAATCTGGTGGAAGAAAAGTAATTATATGTTGCCAAATCACCAAGATATGGACCCAATTACGAATGAACAAAACCAAATAGAAACACCTTGTGATATTGTCAACGAACTCCTACCATCTCAACACCATCTAAAAAACTAAACAAGAGTGATACCTCAAAACCACAATGAGGAACCATGCCATTCCCAACATTTGAATACATATAATGGTATATGAACCACCAAAGTGGTGAGTAGGGTGTGAGAAAAGAGGCTCAACAGGATCCCACCCATGCTCTTCCATATCAAGACTTTGTATAATGATTCATGTATGATCTGTTTAGATAAAACATGCCATCATCAAAACTGAATATGTTTTATATAAAAAATGGTAATCATTTCCCTTTTATCACAACGGTCAAAAAATCATGTATTTCAATTACAAAGAACTATTTTCCATAATCTATTTCACAAGCATTAGTATGCATATGTGGGATAAAATAGTACAATGAAATGACATACTAAAAAATAGTATCATCACATGGATCAAAATACCAAGTAATACTATATGAAAGGAAGAAAACTACACATACTAAAAATTTTTGACGTAATGCAATGCGGTTCAGGAAGACAATGATCTATACTCTAGGACCAAGAAAACACCCTTATATGTAAAAACCAAACACCATATATATAACTACAACCAATAATCAATACTCTATGAAATTTATTTTATATTTTTTGAATATACATGGTTATATCTATACATGATCAATATTATTGTTTTTATGGGAGGTTTTACAGTGGCACTAAAAGGTATTTTATAGAGTTTTCTATTTTATTCATATTTTCATTGTTTTTTAAATGTTAATGTTATCAGTGGTTTAATAAAATTATTTTTTATTATTCGCTAATTATTTAAATCTATTAATTTTTAATATGTATTTCAAATAAAAAAAGTTAAAATGTAGGTATGTCATGGATTCTGGGAGTTGCATTCCCCCTATAACAGAATTGTGCTCTCACAATTCAAAAGAATTCACAACAACAAACTGATTATTCCAGACATCACTCATGATGTTCCCACATAATTAACATTTATTATTATTATTAATGAACATTGATTATATATTTATTATTTATTCCAATTTACCCAAAACAATCTATTAAATTATTTAGTTAAATTTTCCAATACTCAACATGAGAAAATAGGGTAAAACTCATGTATACAATGATTGGATCATGAGAGGGAGGCATGAATGGTGTAATTCTTGGACCATATGAATGGAATCCAGTTCTATAAATCAAAAAAATTACATCAATTCTTCTATATTAATGTTTTTAAGTCGTCAATAGATACTGATATAAAATACAAGAAACATCTTTGGTGTGGGGTGGTCACCCTCTCTTCCCACTTCCATAAAATTCCTAAAGGAATTTATTTTTTAAAAAATGGAGAATTATTCCAAAAGACCATCAATGTATTTTTCTCTATATGCATAGAATAGTCGTTTTTCATGAACTATGAGAATATAATGAAATCCCAATCCTTGATAAGTTAGCAGATATTAGCTATCGTTGATATTTAGTAAATGATTTTATAATATAGAAGAAGGATTGAGAAGGAAATAAACTCTTCTGGACATGAATTTAAAATTATATTTATATTATCTTATATTGAAGAAACATGATAATTTTTTTTATTTGGACTTCTACATGAATGTATTAAGGAAATGGATTTTATTAAAGTGTCATATATAATGTTTTAATTATTCATATTTTTCATAATTATCTTGACCATTTTTCTAACACCAACTATAAAGCCCCATGGTCGGTCTTCTGGAATCATCACTTGTAGTTTTTGGGTATTTTTTAAAAGTATCTAATCACTTAAACAACATTTATTGCATACCATGACCTTTTACTAGTCTCATTTGTAGAGAATTAGATACATTTTGTACAAATTATCAAAATAGTACATAATGATACAAATAGAAGTCTTTGAGTGTGATTCCACCTCAATGAAATACACATCTCACTGTAAATCCCCTAAATCCATGAAAAATAAATTAAAAACATTGGGTGAGAAATTATTACTAATATAAAGGTTTATTATATTTTATAATAAATAATTTTTCAATGTAACTTTAAAATAAATTCCAAACATCCTTTAGTAAGACATTATCTAAAATATCAATGACATTATTTGAGTGCTATAAATTCTAAAATATTGTAAAAAATAAATATAAAAAAAAATTGAATTAAACAAAATCAAGTGATTTTAATTCAAATCGTATGAATATTTATGAAAAGAAAACATTGAGGCTTCTTGAAACATTGAAAGATATATTGGGCCTACTCACTAACCAGGGGAAAGTTTTAGTCAACAATTACCTACAATATTTACAATATTTATGTAGTGGGTTTTTTGAAAAACATTAATCCTTCATTATATATATATATACATTATTCACTTTGTTTTCAACATTTAAAACATATATAAAATATGATAATAAAGAAATTTATAATTGTATAACAATTATGATAGGTTTTGATAAATTTGATTAACATAATTATATAACTTTTCATAAATTCATTAAATTTTATAATCTTTTTCATATAAATCAAATTAATAATTAGTTTAATAAATTTATATGATTTATTAAATATATATATATATATAAAATTAAATTAAACTAAGGCATGAATGATTTTACATGTATTATAGATTGTCGAAATATCTTAAATTAATCTTTTCATGTATGTATAAAGGCATAACACATATGATATTTTATGTTTTAAATATAATTATCAAATTAAAAAATAGTATTTTAAAATTTTATATAAAATAATAAAATGAATAGATGCCCAGTTACATGGAAAATTAATTTAAAACGGAAAAATTTAAATTAACTAATAACAGAACATGTTTTTTCATTTTTTAATGTTTTTATCAGGAAATTGTATTCATAAAATAAAGATAGTGTATACATATACATATTTACACATATATATATATATATATATCAGTGAAAATCATATAAAATTTGACATGTAAAAAAGTTCTTCCAGTTAAATTTTAATATAATTAATAATTATTTATGTAATAAATTTAAAAAATTATAGTGGAATTAAATGGATATATATATATATATATTTGTAAATGAAATGTATATCAAACTCTTGATAAACCATAATCATGGTAATGAACGAATAATCAATTAGATTTTTATAACATAACAATATAAATAGTTGTGTGTTTATGTAAATAATAATATATATACCATTGAAATTCAAAAATTAAATTATATATTAAAAATATATTCAATCCTTTCCAAATCCCCAAATAATAATTTGATAAAAAATAATACCAATTCCCTTACATTACCAGTTCTAAAAATAAATACGGATATATAGATATATATATATATATAATTACATACATATATATATTAATCAAAGATTGATAAACAACTATATCAAACCATTACTTGTAAGTGAAGAAAAATAGATGGTGTGGCTTTTGGACAACAATAATGATGGGAAGAGTAAAAGAGTAAGGATGTAGAGAAGGGTTTTCTTCTTTGAGGGTTGAATAATTATTGTTAATGATTAAACATATCCCATTATAGAAATATTCCATCTTTTTTGATACATTTTGTATATTCACCTAAATCAAATGCATATATGAAATTGGTAATCTAATTTTCTACAATAAAAAATGAAAAAGTGTCTTAAAATTTATCCAATTAAATTAAAAATGAAGAATTAATAAAGAAAATATACATATATATATATATATTATAATTACTGAAGTAGGGGAAATCAATTATGAATAGATAAAACTAATCTCTATGGTGTAATGTTTTTGGGAAATGAATCAAATATGGGTCTGTGAGTGAAAGGAATTGTAATGTTGGATTTGGAATTGGTCTGAAAACATCGACATACTAGTGAATTTGGTGATCGGTAAGGGGTAATATAATGATTTCGAAGGAGGTTCAGGATCACTTCATGTTGATTGGGTGGCTAGGATAAAGCCTACATTTAGATATAAAATAAATTAAGGGCTCTATAATGAAATAATTGAACAAATCAGATGACCCCAAGAGGATATTTGGGTTGGGGATTAATCTTAGTTTTTTTTGAGGGAGTAAAAGAATGTTCATTCAGGGAGATTGAAGAAAATGAATTTGATTGTGTTTGGGCCTGATCATATGACTTAGATCAATTTTTTAACACAAAGGCACATCGAAAATCAAAATTCGGAAGAAATCGTGAACAATTAATTATTCCATGTGAAACAGTCCACTCCTGATGATACTACCTCACACAAAACATAGAAATTTAAACATGGGATTCTGCTCAGGGATACAACCTATCTATGCATGGGTTTCTAATCTCATCCCTATACATAGGCCTCACACAGGATTCTCATACACTAGTTTCATACCTGGCATCCTCAATTGAGGGCATGGCTTGCCTAGCCATGCATTCGGGCAACATACCCTTAGTGTTTTTCTTCAACAATTTGTTTTGAAAAAATAATATTTTTAAAACAATGATTAATATTAATGAATCATATATTTTTATAACATTAATCATTTAGACCACTTCCTTTAACGAAAAAAATAAATTTTACTTTTTTATAAAATTATAATCTTATTAAATTACTGTGTAATAATATAATATTTTTAAATAGTAACAAATTTTTAAAAAAATAAAATTATTTAAAATTCATTTTAATATTTTTAAATATAAGGTGAGTATTAAAATCTACAATAGAAAAATATTTTAAAGGGTCACAATTTATTTCAATTGACAAATAAAAACATTATAAATACCAATTAATAATAATTTAGAAAATGATAAAAATAATTGAATCGAATTTTTTAATTTAATTATAGTTCTATAAATTCTGTTGGTACTAATTATATTAATTCGTATCTCTAATATTTATTTTCTTATTTTATAAAATAAACGAGAAGAGTCTATAGGATCGGTTTTATTGTGTTAATGGGAGTTGTTGAAGTGTTGTTTCTAGGGGTTTTAAATAGTTTCTTGGATTAACCAGGTTTTCCTAATTTGAAAATTATAATGTTATAAGTTTTTTAATGAAATGATTTTATTGTTAGATTATTTTTCTCACAATATTTTAAATTATCAACATTTATTGAAAAATAATAACAACATTAATAATGAAACTACATCTTAGAATTTAGACATTTCAATTATTATATATAATTAGTTTAAATTTTTATAATAAATTGGTAACATTCACAATGTTTCCATTTTCCCAATAAAACATGTTCTTTATAAAGACTATCTTGTATGAAATATATTTATCATGTTCTATTTCTCAAGATATTTATTTAAAACAAATGTGATATACAATTTGTCGCATAGATTCTTTCCTAACAGAATGTAAAAATGTGAATCATCTATTTATAGCATCAGTTATCTAATACAAAATTTGAAAACTATTTATATTTTTGATTAATTGATATACATCATGATAAAATATATAATTTTTATGAAACTTTAGGTGGACTAAATTCGATATCATTATTTAATATGATTGATGTTTCTTTTTAAAAAACAGAGGAACCATAACACTTTTTTCTTTGACCTCGTGCACTGTATGATTATTCTATCAGAATTACGCTTTTCATTCCTCCCTTATCTGTCATCAACAGTCATGTTTTCTCTTTATCTCTCTGTTATATTTCCCATTCAATTAAATTAATATTAATCCACTATCCATTATATATTTGGGTTTCATGATTATTGATTCAATTTTACGTGCATTATTGCATGTATTAATTGATTAATAATGTATTAGAATAGAAAATATGAATTCTTTTTCTGACACTAATATATTTTTATATCGTCTATATTTATATTTTCATATTAAATTATTCGTTTATTTAATTTATTTTTGAATTTATATATATTTTTATTGCCATTAAGGATTTATAAATTTATTTTTCAATGAATAGGAATAATGATGAAATTTAATTTACTTTTTGATGTGTGACTAGTTACTATTGTCTATATGCATTGTAATAGTAATATAAAATGTATTACGAATTTATTAGGTTTTAATATACTTAATTTATATTTCATATATTGTGATTCCTTTCAATTATTTTTGAAATAATGATATGTAAATTTTTTCAGTGTCAATTGTTTTATCAAATATGATGTACTAAATTTATTATTGAAACCTTTTATGAAATATTTTATTTTTTTTATAAAATTAAATATTAAATTAATTTTCAAAATATAATGAATAATTATGAAATCATATATTTATGATGCTAAAAATTAATCGTAGAATGATCACTACACTAAAAACAATTTTACAAATATAATAAAGGCTTCGATGATTTTAGAAATGTTGTAACATAAATATTACAACCAATTTCATGTTTTATTTAAAATAATGAAATATTAAACAATGTGGATTTTGAAAAGTAGAGACGTAAATCTCCATTTAATTTTTCATGTTTTTATTCTGAGATATATACCATGGATTTCATATCCCAAATATAGGATGAATTATAGATCTATTAATAATGATTATATAAAAAATAATACATCTTACAAAACTAAATAATTGGTTTTTTTATTAGATTAGAATAAATTTAGTAAAAATTATTAATTGAAAATCTAAATAATGAAGATAAAAACCCATTATATCTTAGTTGTATAGAATTTACATATTCATCAATGGTTTTAATATAGATTAACTTGAAGGTGAAAATGGATGGACTAACTTGATTTTTTTTATAGTAACTACATTTTTTAATGACATAATTCTTAAAAATAAAAATAATCCATATTCACAATATAATGAAAAAAACTATATTATTCTGATGGGTTTGGGGTATGAAAATATACGTGCCTTTATAAATGAGTTTATTCTATATATAATGAAAGTAAATTTTAGATATAATTCCCAAAATATAGGAAATCACTATATATTCTGAATGAAAATCATATTCTAATTTAGTATTTATAGAGACTCCTAGGAAGGTAATACTATATATTCTAGTAATTCCTCATTTGAAACATTAATTTCTCAGTTAGAAGGATGAAAAAGGTAAATAAGGAATGTAGATTAGTAAATATTATATGGAAAATTTAATCATCAATTTCCCACAGTGGATAAAAATTTATGGAATGGTTTAAAAAATATAAAATTAGGTTAGAAATATCATATTTGGATTGCTCATGGATATAATTAATCTGTTATTATGCAATAGTAAAAATAATTTGATGGCCTATTTAATTGGTAATTTAAAACACATCACATGTATTTCATATAATGAAGAATATATCATGATGTGTATTATGATTTCTCTGAAAAACATTTTGAAAATGATATTGATGTATTTATTTTGAAAATTAATTGATTATTAGAAACTTTTATAGTAGTAAGGTATTAAAGTGTTTGATTCTTCTAAAATGAAACATTATCAACTACATGTAATTATTATTTTTTCTATAAATTATTTCTCACCATATAGAACTTTTATTGATACAATGAAAATGGATAAAAACCTTCCCAATTTTGGAACAACATACATCATATATCCTTCATCAACATGGGTGAGTAATGGTATTAATGGCCTATCAATTGTTTTTGTTTATGAAAAATTCTAAATAAATCAATAATAATATATTCAATGCATAATGAAAATTTAATATTCTCTAATTACTGTTATCCAATTATTGATAAATTAAAATCGTGAAAAATATTAATTTCACATCTATAAATACTACAAAGATGTTACATACAAATTTATTTGAAAAAAATGTTCTATATTTTCGGAACTACTATATTGAATAATTATTTAGGATAACCAAAGAAATTTTTTCATGGGTTTAGAAAATAATACTTTTGATAGTATAATTGATACATTATTAAATATTAATGGAATGATAAAGGTTGAAATTAATACATGTTTTGACATAATTTCATTTGTAATGTGTTTAGATTAATCTCCCACTCCGAATGAAAAATAATCATACCATCCTCAAGCATGGAGTATATTATCCAAGGGGATGAAAGGTATATTTTTTAGTTTGATTATAGAATCAATGTGCAACATGATTAATCTTTTCAAGTTAAATAAATAAATACTATAATATTTTATTATGAAATGTATGAAGTATCATTATTTTCATGTCGAGATGAATCAACTCGGACATGTAGAATTTCATAGAAAATTTCACATATGTGTTAAAATGACTAACATGAAGGTGTGTTAATTTTCATTTAACATTGTAACAAGGTAATTTTTTGGAATTTATTAACCAATTTTCATAAAGATTCAGTTTTATTAAATTGTCTACGATAAATTGAATATCCCTTTTTCTATATCCTGGATAATTTATGTAAAATTTGGTGTAAAAAATAATTCTTTGTTGATCATAATATCAATGATGGATGTATCCCATTAAATTTTACAATAATATATTAAAGGTATTTGATACGAATAAAAATCATCCTAAAGCCTCTATTTTGGGTAGTTAAGCTTATTTGGATATATTACTATTTTATAAAAGATACTTATCTAAAATGGAGTACATTTTTATCTTATATCATTGAATTATCCGATCAATTATTATGGATTGGTGGTTCTTGGATTTAAAGTGAATGCCTCGATAGGAAAAAAAATAAAAATGATATATTAATACATATTTAATAACATTTATTTTTCATTGATATATTAAATATTATGTAAATGTGTTAAAACAATTTTTTCTAAATATTAATGATATGTTGTTTTTGAATGACTATTATTATTTTTTAATTTTTCAATGAGATTGTGCATTATAATCAATTATAATAGGAAACATTGATATGTTTAGTAGGAGGTCTATGTATAAAACTAATAAAATGTTTTGGGTATAAAATTATTAACAATACATTTCATATGAATAATCAAGGAAAGAGAAGTGTTGTTTAAAATTGTATTGTATGGGGTTTGCAGAAGAATTTCATTTTATGAGTGAAAAATAAAATAAACCCAATATCCAATATAAGTATATATTAATGTTTCAGTGAAAAATCATGATATGTCTATGTTATTTGATTTCATGTTCATGTGTTTATCATAAACTGTAAAACTAGTAACAAAAATGTCTGACATGATAAATTTGTATTGAGAGTAGTTAATATTAATAGAATATAACTAGAAAATGATGATTTTTATCAACAAAAAATTAGGTTTCTTTCTATGTTATTGATCCATCTGATTTTCCTAGGAAAATTATTTTACATGGGTAAAAATTTTATTTTAGTGATTCAAAACATAACATAGATGCAATTTTTTTAGATCTGTACATTCAATGAATGATTAAAATATAATATTAATGATCACATTTTAGGCATGAGTTTTTTAACATGTATTAATAATGAGGATGGAATTTATAAAATTTGTACACTTATAATTTACTAATATTATAGGGAAATTTTTTTATTATTTTTATTATTTTATTTGTCATGAAATTTTGGATATATTAGAATCAATTTTTTATATTAAAACACATATTATAACTAATATATTATTTTATTTAATTATTTATGTAATGGTTACATTACCATCATGCAACATAATATTAAACCATATAAATTTTTTGTATTTCGTGGATTCAATATAAAATAATTATTTTTTAATTTATTTTCATTAAAAAAATAATAAAAATATATAATTAATGAATAATATACTTTGGGTAAAACATGTTTAATATGTGGGATAATTTTTAGGAAATGAAATTTTTTAAGAGTAATTATTAAACACAATGGTTTACTTCATTAAAGATCCCCAAAAAAATTTTGAAGGATGGTTTTCTTAGTATTTTATTGATTTTTTATTTTTAAAATTATTGTTACATAATTTTTTAAAAGTTCCATTTTATTTCATACATTAATATTTTATTTTATGTCATAATAGTTATTATCAATTTATTTAAATACATAAAAATATGAATAAATATTTTTAGTTATTGTTATTTTTTGTGGTTAAATTTTCAATTATTAATTAATTTTATATAATTTTCAAATTTTAATATTTTTTACTACTTTTTAGTTTCATTTACATGTAAGATAATGGAAGATGAGACATATGATTCACTGTGATATTTTTCTAAATACCATACACATGTATATGGGGAGGACCATATAAATACTAAATTTGATGTTCCTCTCCTCGTTCTTTATAGATTTTTTCTACATTCAAAATGGGGAGAGATGAATTCAATGTTTTAAAAATGTGGCCACACATTTTTAGAAAAATTATAATTTTCTCATAGAAGGATTAGATGATACCCATTATATTTTATGATAATAATATTTATATGGTTGTAATGTAAAAAAATAAATTTAGGCTATTATTATTGCATTGTCTAAAATAAATTATAGTGTTTTGATTTTCAATTGGAGAAGTGTTGAAAAATCCATACAATCTATATTTTGAGATAAAAATTTTGTATTATAAATTACAATTAATTTTCCTATGAATAAATTTATTTACTAAATAAATTTGTCCCTGCATTGTCTGATGAAATATCATATACCTTAAACTAGAGGAGTAAAGTAGAAATTATTATTATTTTCTTCCAGGAGTATGAGGGAATTTAAATCAGCCCTAACATTATTGTTCATTTTTGGGGGCACTGGACATAAAACTCCATGTCATATATATCCATTTTTGGATAGAGATACGTCTAATATGATTACTTAGTGTATATGAAATGAATAATTTTTAGTAATTAAATATTAACTTTTATATATTTTTAAAAAATGACAATATTAATGAGATGTAAATTATTATTCCCTATCAAATATAGAGATTTACTTTGGAGGTCAAATACAAAAATGTATACATCCTTACATTTTCTCATGGAGGGATATGTTATAGGGACGAAAAATGATACCTAATTGTTTTCCTTAGTTAAGTGTTTATTCGTGAGGATACACTGAGGTTTGGCCCCTTATACCCATATATGGATATATATTTGATGTGGGATTATATGATAAAAAGGTAAAATGTATTTTGGAAGATAATATTAATAAAAATATGTTCATTGTTGGATTCTTTTTCTTTATTAACATTATTTATGTAAAATAATTATTCTAAATATTTTAATTCACTAATTTTCATGCAATAAAATTCTATAGTATATCATTTTATTCAATAATATTTTAAAATCGCAAAACCAGGTAAAAAAAGTATAGTATAATAACCAGATACATTTAATATATTTACTTTCATAAATATATATGATATATTCTGTGGTTTTAAATCACACCACACCGAGTTATCTTGCTTTTCATGGAAGAGAAACCTTTCTTGATATCATGTGATACAGGTAAGCGTGTGTTTTAAAAAAAATGATATATTATTAATATATTAGTATTTAATATATTATGATATAACCAATCCATTATTTTACCGGTTATAAAAATCATTAAATAAATTATTATAATTAAATGTTCAAATAAATATAAAATAATTTATCTTTTACCAATTAACTGTAAATGAATATAGGATCCATTTTGAAATAAAAAAGAGATATTTTTATTTTTAATCGACAAATGTATTTTAGACTTAATAGTAATAATTAATTAAAATTATTTAAATAATTTAATGAAATATAATTTTATATATTCATAAAATAGTTTTTATATTCATCTATATGTTTTTATATTCATAATATAAGAACTATCTCTATTTAACACCTAAAGACCTATATTTTTAAAAAAGAAATTTCACATCCTTTTAATAGAGAAACCCATTTAAATATGAAATTTGATAAATTAATTTATATAATATGTCAATATAAGAATAATTTTTGATATAGAAATATATTAATTTTGTTATGGTGTATTTTTTTTAAAATGTTTTATTTTTAATGAATAATTAAAAATTGAAAACCCACACTTTCATCCCGCATATGGGGTTAAATTTAAATAAATTTCGCCTAGTCCTGTGAATGGAATTTAGAAAAATTGATTAAATATTTTGGATCGAATAAATTTAAAATCATTAATAATTAAAATATCATTTTTTAAAAAATATTAGTCAATGTGATTATCAATAATTACACTGAGTAAAGTTTAATTTAGCATAATAAGGTACTAAACCATAAACATAAGTCTGAGAAGGACATATACAATGGTATATGATCTATTGGATAGAAATATTTCTACCCTATACTTCCATATATTTATTTGGATCCATTATTGGATCCACTTTAATCATGAAAAACATTCATGACATTTTATTATAAAAAATTACAAAAGTGTCACTCCTTTTCCATAGTTGATGGACCTCCCCTCCATTCCATTCCATACCCCTATCAAGACACATTATCCTGAAAAACCCTCTAAAAATGTATCCTCAACATACCTCCCTTCAACCTAAAAGGCCATTCTTGAGATGAATGAAATACAAGGAAGCCTTTGGTTCAAACCATTAGTATGTACCTTATTATGAGGTAACACCTTTCTTTAAGCTTTTAGGTTTTATTTCCAATGTACAACCCCAAAACCTTTTAATTATATGATTTTATAAAAAACTGAATAAAAAATATTCTAGTTTATTTTTATGCTATGGTTTTGACCTAAAAATATAGACAATTGAATCTAACGGATAATGAGAAAATTATTTTTGTGTATGACAAACTAATGCATCATGAAACAATGATTTTTTATTTTTAAACTATAAATTATCATGGTGGAAATTATCTTGAACAATAAGATTATATATGTTATATATGATATTTATTATTCGTTCATAAATATATAAAATGTATGTATCAATAAAATTTAATACATTATATTTTCTTTTAATCTGATAACATCATTTTATGAAGTGTGGACTACCTCTACATCAACAAATGTAAATCGTTCACACAAAAAATGGAACATATTAAGTAAAATTTTATTAAAATTTTAATAAATATATTTTATTAATATATTAATGTGATTATAATATATATATATATCTCATTTATTATTTTTCTATAAAAAACATTATAATAAATGGAAATATAGTTCATTTCTTTGTACAGACAACCGTCTCCATGAATGGTGTATATAAATTCTAATTTAAAATGTAATAGACTACTATAAAATAATATATAATTGAAATATATGATAATAAAATCATTATTTACACTCTATAGATAATGAGACAATGACCTATTAAATAATAAAAATGAATAACAAGTTAAATCAAATGTGAAATAATGGGAATTTATCAACTGAAATAGTTGAAAAATTACACGGTTATTAGAAAATGGGTAATAAGATATTATAATTGGAGAGTATATGATATAATAAATGTTAATATTATTTTTTTATATGTGGCAATTATTTTTAAACCCCTAATACATGTTGTCACAGAACTTCACCCGAAACGAAACAAAGTATTATAGATTTCGTCCCAATTTACATTCCATTGATACATATCTGTTGTTATGTAACTTATTTCATGTATACAGTGTATATAATGATCTTTTACATGAAATTTCATGAATATAATTACTCTCATGATATTATAACATTAATAAAATTTCATTGGTTAGAGATATTTATTATTTAAAATATTTGAATGTGGCATGGGATACATTTAATAAACCATTAATTTCCTTCTCCTATTATTATTCAATAACTTATTCTTGTATTAGTACCATAATTTCAAACATTCATATTTTATTTTTTTAGATATCCCAACATTTTATCCCTATTTAGTCAGAGAAACTGTTTTCCTCTAAAACCAATTTATCATTATATTGTATTCAAAAAAAAATTTAAAAAAATTTGGTCAACACATTTTTAACATTCTTTTCTTTAACCAATGTTCTCAATGTAATATTCTTATCGCATTCTGAAAAATTATATTTTTTCATTCCTTAACCATGGTAAAGTAATGATATTTTTAAATCATATAGCTCATACAGATGTTCCCACTTACATTTATTTTATGCTTTCTATTCATGTCTAGAAGGTTACATTTTTATTGAAAAAATTTGAAAAATATATTTTAAATGAATATATTGTTAAAAAAGGAATTTTTCCTCTTTAATGTTTAAAAAATATATTCTCATAATATTTCAATTCATTAATAATAAAACCCCTTTATATTACTCCACATTGTGTATTTTGTATTGATAGAATCATTATCCTTCCTCTAGATAGTTTTTTATTGTTTTGGTCGATGATATTATTTATATTCACATACTCAACTCATTTTTAAAATCACATTGAAAATTTAAATATCCAATGATCATTGAATTTCCCATAATTATCCATATCATTTTTCATGGATATTAATATTACCTAAACTATATACCTTTTAATATATGACTTCTACATTGATAGTTATTTGATTATTTATGGAAATAATGATAATTTTATCATTCTTATTTAATACAGTTATATGATAAATAATAATAATTATTTTGAATATAGAATATGAATAATTTTTTGGACTAGTACGACATGGTTAGGTCCCACTAGTAGATTTCCCCTTGTTGTAATGGTAGTCCCATAAAAAGAGTCATTTGTCTAGACACATTAGATGGGTTTTTACACAATATTATTAATCTGTTTTGTGAATCATCTGGATGGTAAAGGAATAATTTACCTAAGAAATATGGAATCAAATAATTGAGAGTTTTCCATAGATAATTTTCAATCATTATTCATGAACGATATTTTCTATTTATATATCATTGGGGAAATTTAATTTTTATTTATTAATATGGAATATATTTTTTTATTACATTTCCACATATATATTTCCTTAACTAATTATTTGGTTGGAATTTATTTCTTGTTATTACATTGCATATTTTACGCACTTCTATTTTTCTAATTGAATACATGGCATTTGTTTTCAATTATTTAATATTCTATATTGACTATTCTCAATGATTATTTATTGATTTTGATTTTTTTTCAATTTTAGAGCATTTGATATAACCCTTATTTTTATATATTCCCCAGAATCCCTGAAGCATACTGTAACTGATATGTATGGATACACTATATGTATTCTTGTAATACTCGATGTTATACAATTATTTTGAAAAAAAATAAAATATTTTATAATTAGTGTAATCTTTTAACTATTTTTTATCATGTTTACCAATAATTTTGAACTCTTGGTACATCAATATTTGATTTAATATAATCATGGAAATTTATTTTATAGTAGACACTGGCTACATGCTATCTAAGGTCGGGTCACTATAGTTTATATTAGAGGTTATTCAGTTCCATCCTGGGGAACTATAATTTTGAAAAATTATATTACAGAACAAGATCTAAAGGATTAATTTGAGGAAATGTATATAAGAACATCCAAAAGATCCGGTTATATTGAGATTATGTTGTTTTATTATCTATAAATACATGTCTTGATACTACAATTGAAATTGGTTCAATAAAGATGTACATAGAATTTATAACTCTAACAAAATTTTCTGAGCCTAACTTGGGGTAACCTATTACATGACAACATTATTTAGTGTGCACCTCATTAGAATCTCATGGGAGATATGTTTTCTATTATTCAAACTTTCTTAATAAATCAATTTTTTATATTTTGATAATATACAATATAGGGGAAACCTATGGTGTTTTATATTAAAGACAATAATTCATTATTTATAAATCCTTGCAATGTTATTATGGATAAATCCTGGACCATGGAAGGACCAATGTGTAAATATGTCACACCCTAACCACATATACTTATTAATTTTATTCGTTTAAAGATATTGGGTCTTTTGGTTGATGTTCGAGTTAAGTAACCAACAAAATTTCTTTTGTTTTTGTGGTTTTGGATTCTTTTTATTCCAATTATTAATTATTCTTGTTGGGATTACGATAAAGTTTCATTTTGGGATGTTTGTCACACCCAAAGTGTCATAATTTCTGTTTAAAAACTTTATAAATATTTGGGTGAACATCTATAGTGTTTTGGGGTGTAATTTGAGGGTTTGGCCAATTGTTATGGTCGTACTGTATATCATGACCGGTCCAAACCGCACAAGATAACCTTGAAATGTTATAGATGTTTATAGAATCCCTGGCATGGTTTTCACACAGTTTGACGAAACATACAACTAATTTTGGGGTTTATAGTGCTTTATGTGGAGCTCTGATTGAAGTGATTCCACCTACAAAAAGATTTCGTACCATTTTTTCATTGACCAGAGGCACAACCCACTTCCTTATACATAGATATGGGTCATTTTGTGAGTGATTTGTCACTTAAGTTCAGTGGTTCTTCATCAAATCTTCACAATTTCTCCTCTCCTCATTCCCCTCATAAATGTCATTGCTCGTTCTTGGAATGGAATCATTTTGGAAGAACCCTTAGGTTAGGGTTGGAAAATTTTCGTTCATTCTCTTGTGGTTAGGGTGTCTATATTTTTCAGTGAAATTAGATCATCTTCTCCTTGATGTTTCCTTCCATTCGCACATGGTTGAGGTCGGTGTTTCCAACTTTTTTCTTTCCCAAACACACCACGAACACATGTGTTTTTTCATTTAATTTTTATATAACTTTATCACATCTAATATATTTCTAGAATGATGAGAAATTTGATTATGTGTAGGAAGAATTTAAAAAATAGGTTTTGAATTATATTTTTGTTAATAACATATGTTTATATTACCTAGGGTTATTGTATAAAATTTCATTATTATTTTAATAAAAAATGGGGGGGGGGGGGTTTAATGAAATGTGTATCATTAATTATGGTGTGATGGTAATTTATTGTTTGGGAACATGATGTGGTGTGTATGGTTTGATAATTTTATGTCACGTTAAATGTTTTATAATGTTTAAAAAGGTTTCATGGTTATAAGTGGATTGTTTCATGTACCATAACTAGTTTGGTTGGTTTGATGTGGTTATAAAGAAAATGGTTGGTTTTGTGAAAAAAAGATTCTGTTTTCCTATGGCATATCTGGTGTACCATATGATGCCAGAATATTCCTGGGTGAACTAGGTGCGCACATGATTGTGTACTCAAATGAAGATTTTGCTTAAAATCGGTGTTCCTTAAAATATTGGTTTCCTAAATTTTTATTTTTTTTAACCAATGTTATATTTTTATTTTGGTTTCTAAATGTCGTTTAAAATTTAATATCATGGAGTAATGCCAATTTGGCTTTTTTGTGTGTGTTTTTTGGAAAAATTATTGTTTTGAGGGGTTGTTAGGCATTTGACAGTTTAAGAATGTTTTGGAAATGATTTGAAAATGTATTGGTAAATGCATTTGGGTGTATAATGATAAAGTCTATTTTTTCATGTTTTTACTAAAATGTTGAAACTCGTGTTAAAGAAAACTATCAAGGATTTGGGATTATTTATGATTTTTTGAGGTGATTTGCAAATGTTCTGGTGTGAACATGTTCTGAACAATGGGGTTTTGATGTTATTGTTGTGGATTAAGAAATGTGATTTTTAGTTTGGTTGATTATTGGTGTATGTGGTAACATTTGATGTGTCAAATCTGATTGAGCGCAAAAAGGGAAGCTTGGGTATCTAGGTAGGCAGACATGTACTAGTCCTCTAGTGATTCTGTGTAGTTTGGCCCATATTTCTAGTGTAATGTTTGATGATGAAAGCACTAACTAAAAAATGGATGTGGTGATGTTGATGGGGACCACTAGGTTATGGGTATGTTCCCTACTAGTTGCTTGGGCATGAAAACAAATACTATTATGGTTACTCTTACACTGATATACATGGAAATTGTGTTCCATAGCTAGAAAGTTCCTAGGGTCGTTCTAGTGACTAGTTCTCAATGATTATATTGTACCACACATCGACAAACAGTTGGTTGTTAGTAAATTTTAAATGTATGTTTTTTTTTAAATTAAAGTGAAATTCAATGAAAATATATTACATATAAATTTTTTCCATTGAAATTTTTTAAAAGTATTGTTTGGGTTGTGTTTTTGTTATAAAATATAAGTATTCTTAAAAAATGGATGGTGGTGTGTGATGGCCATTGAAATGATAAAGTTGTGGTTTTTTAATAAATTCTGACAAATATATTATTATAATTTCAATTCAAACTACTATTAATGTACTATTTTGGGAATGGAAAACATTGAATCTGTGACGATTGACTACAATGCTATTTAGTCATACCCTACCTATAACACTAAGTGTACATAGACAAGAAATGTTTTGCTGGTTCAACATTGGATCAGTTATCTTGGTTTAGGTGATTATGATTGGAGTGGGTTTGGTCATGTGGTTGGAGGTGACCAAGATGTCACATAGACATAGTGGTTTCTTTGTCCAGTTTTAGTTTGTTTTCAGCTTTATTTTTTTGTTTGAGTATCAACTTGTTTAGTTTCATACTATATCTAGATCAACAGTTTATTTATTTATTTTCAGATGTGGGTTGTTTTTGCTTGATAATTATTGATTAGTTTATTTATTTGATCATGTTTATTGGGATGAAATCCTTCTGACTTGATTTATATAAGATTGTAGACACTAGTTTCCAGCTCGTGGGATCAGGGATTCCCTTTGGGTCATGTCAAGAACCTAGTTGGGTGTCGGGTAAGATGAAATCCTAGCCAGGTTCATGAAAAACTGGTAATATAAGAGGTTCTTATTATTTGTTGTGTTCAATTGATGGAGAGTAGGGTTTTTGGGAATCGTTATCTAGTTGTTCGAAGGAAATCTTGATCCATTGCTCATTCTCATCCTCAAGTCACTAAATGTTGTCTGGGATTGAGTCTTTTATCTAGTGTTGTTCTGAAATTATGGGATGTCAATGGAGGTGAGTCGGGTTATGTTGTGGATTTAAATGGTCGGTGACCCATGTGGCTTCCATGTACTCAGTTTAACACCCTCCTAGTGTTATGCCTTACATGGGGCATGGCTCACCACCATGTTTTTGTGATATGAAAAGGCACTTGTCCCACATTCCAGTGGTCCATTATTTTTTGGGTTTAATTTTGGTTCTATTGGTGTAAGTGTATGTCAAAGATTATTGTGGATTTTGAAACAAAAATCGATTTATAAAACTAACGTTTTTTCAATGAAATTGTTTTAAATTGATTATGTGTGTTATGGAACATTGAGGGTGTTTAGGGATTTGTAATTTTAATGGAATTTTTCCCATAGTATTTCTTATGGACATTTAAATGTGTGTGGGTATGTGCAAGAATTTCATGTTCGCACGAGAGGATGGGAATGGATAGAGACACATGTAATGGTTTATGGAAACCCATGGTTTGGGCTTTGGTATTAAAGGCATAGAAAGGTTTTTGTAATGTGTATTTTATTGATAGTTTTTTTTGAAAAATGAATCATGAAAAATGTTTTTTTGGTACTTGTGAATTATCATTATAAGCTGATAGTTTTGAGTTTTAAAAAGAAAATAATAGTTTAAAAAAATGATATTATGGTTGTTTTCATTTTTTTTTGATCAACATGGATTGTGTTTGAGGTGTTCCTCATTGTTTGTGCCACTATTTGATATGAAATTGGGTCTGCGCTTTTCTTGTCATTTCGAAAATGAAGCACATAATGACTTTAATGTTCTTAATGAGTCATAATTGGTTCCTTTTTTTCACATGTTTTTCCTATTTTTAGTGGTGACCAAGGTTCGTTTTAGGATGTGGTGTGGCTCGATGAATTCAAACATATCATTAGTTAATTTGGAACTTATGATTATTTTAGAGTCCTTGTGGTTCAATGGTTTTTTGAGGGTCCAACCTTGGACGAGTGGTGGTTGGTTTCCCCATCATCAATGGAAGGTGAGATATTATAGGTGATATTTATGTCCACTATAATCAACAGTTCATACTGTTGGGGGTGAAGCAAATGATGGTGGCAGAGCTGTAGGATGTTTGGTAGGTCTAGTGACCAGTATTTCCTTATGTTGAAAATTTCAAAGAGATGATTCCATTCTATTTTTTAGTAGAATTAGAGGATATGATGATGGCCCTTATCTCTCTCTGGGGTTATCATCTTCTAATTAAGGAGAATTTTCTCTCACATTGTGAACCATTTTTTGATAGGTTGGTGGGTGAGGCATTCATGTATAAGCTTGTTTTCTGGGTGCATGCAGTGGTTGTTGGTTCTTGTGAGGGTTCCCCTTCGTGTGAGTAAAGTGTTCCAGGGGAAATGATTTTTCTTAAGAATCCTTTCTCAACTCAGACTTCTAGTTCGTTGGACCATGTTCTTATATGTTTCTAGTGAGACTGGTTTGGTCACTCAAAGTCGTATTGTCATATTCCTCCAATGTCATTTAGTGTTGTTGTCATGTGGGTAAGTTGGAAATGTTCTTTAGGAGGATCATTCTAAAAAGGATATATTCGTTGGAGGATGTGTTTCCTGACTGTGAGGCATGAGATTCTTCAACCATCAGAGCAAAAAACCATTGGTTTTGGGGTGAATCTCATGCACAGTCAGGAGTGATAGGCGGGTTTTAAACCCTACCTAGTTTTGTTTTCAATGTTTTGATGTAAATGTTTAACATCTCATTATTCTTGTTGACTTAATTTGTTTAGTTAACCTTTTGTGGTATTTGTCTGATAAACTATCTCTTGTAACCCAAATAGTTGATTCTATCTGAATGTGGCCCTTAAAAATTATAATTCTCTTTTGTGTGTGTCTTTCCTTTTTTCAGCTGCCTGTGGTTTTATCATTTTGAAGTGCTCATTTAGAGATTCTTGAGTTTTTTAGGATTAGTTTTTTGTCTATTTGGTTTGTTTGTGAGGTTCCCTATTTTAGTTGATGTAGTTTCCAATATAGATATGGAAGTTCAAGTTTGACATCAATGGATGTGTTTGTTTTTAGGATTTTTTGAGAGATTGTTTTTCTAGGTGAAGCACGGTTACCACAAGACATGTTGATACCATGATGCCCCTGCCATGCGGACAAAACAACCACATGGCATGTGCACAAAGGTGCAATATATCCTATAACCATGAAACATTTTGTCTTTTTTGGGTAGATGCATCGAAACAAATGGCGCACAGTTTTGAAACCGTCTGGCCAAACTATGCGAGATGCCCCTTCCTACTAGTACTTCGTGCATGGCTGGAACATTCATTGGTAAACTGTGTAGACAAACCATGTGAGTTGTACATAATGTCCAAATTTTGAAATCCATTTTTTTTGTTTTCAGTGTAGGTGTTTTTTGGCGATTAAATTTAGTTCGTATTAGTTGAGTTCTTGTGGTGGGGACAACCCACACATGTTCTCTACTCATCCAAATTCATGTGCTAAGGTTTCTTCCAGATCGGTCAGGTGTGACTTGTAGAGTCAATAGTCATCTCGGGATTCATGGTTTTCTTTTTTTTACCATGGAGAAGTGATTTGGATAAATTTTTGTTGGGTGGATATATCAGGGTAGAAAGTATCTATGGTGGAGTGAATTGTAACATCCCGACCACATATAATCCTTTATATTATTCAATTCTAGATGTTTGTTCTTTTGGTTAATGTTCATGTTAAGTTCCCCCCAGAAGTACTTATGTATTTTCGGTTTAGGGTTTCCATTTATACATATTATTATATAATATTATTGGGATTGAAAACTAATTTGCATGATAGGGAGTTCGTGACTCCCATAGTGTCACTACTTTGTGTTTAAAACATTCAAGGATCATTGGGTGAACATCCCTAGTGTTTGGAGTGTAATTTGAGAGTTTGTAGCCATTTTTTGGGATTGTATGGTTTGAGCATGACTTGACCGAACTGTGAAACATAACCATGAAATTTTACAGATGTTTCCAGTATCATGGGCATGGTTTGCACACGGTTTGACAAACCATGTAGCCAAAACAGGAAACCACATGTGGGATTTATAAATTGTGATGTGGGGTTCTGTTTTAAGATATTCTACCTCAAATATTATTTCCTACTAGTTTGGGATCCACCAGTGCCCCCCCCCCCTTAATTATCTATCTATTTGGGTCATTTTTTGTTCGATTGATAACCAAAGTTCAGTGGTTGTTCAAAAACTGTTCCCCATTTCTCTTCCCCCCTTTCCCCTCTTTAATTTCATTTCCCTATCTTGGCTTAGAATCTTTTGGATGAACCATACGGTTATGAGTTGCTTATTTTGGCGAGTTTTCTTCTTGTTAGGGTGAGCGGATTGTTTCAGAGAAATAGATCTTCCAGCACTTGATGTTTCAATCCATTCATACGTGGCTGAGTTACAAGTTTCCAACTATTTTCTTTCCAAAACACTCCACTCACAGTAGTATATTTTCATTTAATATTTTAATGTATTTTTCAACAATAATATATTTAATTCTTCATGTGAATGGTGATTTTGTGTAGTTAGAATTTACTATAAATAGGTTTTAAATGTTTTATTGTGAAATACCTAGGATTATAGCACCTAGGATTATTGTTATAAATGACATTATTAGTTTAATGTTAAATCATGCATCTAAAAGATTTTTTATCCTTGATTATCGTGTGCTAGTCATTTATTGTTTAGGAACTGGATTTTTTCTGAATGTTATGGTGTTTTTTTAATGTTTATGTGTTCAAAAGTTTTAAATGGGATACATGATTATAAAGGGGATTGTTTTGTATTCCCTAACTAGTTTCGATGGTTACATGTGGGTTTAATGAAATGGGTAGGTTTTTTTGAATTGTTTTTTGGTTTTCCTCTTGGATGTTTGTTGTACCATCCGATGCTAGAACATACATGGATTCACTAGGTGAACCCATTTTTATGCCCTCAAATGAATATGGTTCTTAAAATAGGTGTTCCATAAATTATTGGTTCCCCAAACGGTTCATGAGATCTTAATATTGATATATACTTTTTTTTGTTTTTAATTTTGGATTAAAATGGAGTCTCATGGGGTTGTCCTCATTTGGATTTTGGCGTGTCCATTTTGGAAAATGATTTATTAAGGGGTTGTTTGGAATTTCACAATTGAACATTGTTTTGGTAAATATTTCTAAATGTTTTGGTATATGAATTAAGGTGTGTTAACATAAAGGGTCGTTTGACATGTTTTTTATGTTTCATGTTTTTAATAAAATTTGAAATGTCTTGTTATGAATTCTATCGAGGAGGTGTTGTTCCTCATGGCTTTTTGATGCAATTTTTAATTGTTTTGTTGTGCATAAGATCTCATGAATGAGTTTGTGATTTTCTTGGGGTGTATTATTGAATGGGATTCTCCGTTTGGTTGATAAATAGTGTATGTGGTAACATGTTCTGTGTGAAATTTGATTACGCAAAAAAGGTAAACCTATGTATCATAGTTGGTGGATATGTACTAGTATGATAGTGATCCTATTGTGTTTAGACCATGTTCTATGAAGCTATTTTTACTATAACAATAATAAATAAACAATTATGATGATGATAATGATGGGGAACAGTATGTTATGGTTACATTTCTTACTAGTGGCTTATCCATGAGGACTTATATTGTTACAGTTACTCATACATTGAGATACGAGGTACCTGGGGCCCATATCTTTCTAGTGCATAGGGGTGTTCCAATAACTAGTGATCAATTATTTTATATCGCATCTCCCATCTTAATACGATAATCTGGGTTGGTAATTTTAAATGTATGTGTTTTGTATTTAATTTGGAAGCCTTTGAAATTTTTTTCCAATTAATGTTGTTCCATTAAAAATTGTTACTATTATTGTATGGGTTCAGTTTTGGTTATAAAATGATATTATTCAGGAAAAATGAATGATGGCATGTTTTGGCCTTTGAAACAGTAAAGTTCTGTTTGTTTAATAAAATGTTAAATATCTAGTTTTTTAATTATACATAAAACTAGTTTTAATGGACTATTTTCTGAGTAGAAACACTGAGAATCTGTGGGGATTTCCTACTAATATTTTAGCTCACACCTTACCTATAAAAATTGATGTCTGTAGATCTGAGTTATTTTTTAGGTTCAACATTTTTATAGGTATCCTCATTCAGGTGCTTGTGGTTGGAGGGGGTTGGTCTTGTGGTTGTAGGTGACCAAGATGTAACTTAGAGATAGCGGTATCTTGGTCCTCTTCTAGTTTGTTCCAAGTTACATTTTTTCTGATTTTATTATTCAGTATGTTTAGTTGTATATTGTATTTGGATCAGTTGTTTATTTATTGATTTTCACTTGTGGGTTGTTGATTTATGCTTATTTTTTGATTACTTGATTTTTTGATCTTCTTTTTTGGGATGAAATATTTCACACTCGATTTATATATGATTTCTGACAGTATTTTATAGTCCATGGGGATCAAGAATTCCCATTAGGTAATGTCACAGACTAGGTTGGGTGTCTGGTGAGATGGTATCCCAGCTTGGTTGATGAAATAATGAATGGATAAGGTATTTATTTATTGATGATATATTGAAATCTATATACAAAAGCATAGTTAGTAATTAACCTTTCTTCAACTGTGAATATCATATTTATTTAGGAGGTTATATTAATTTGGTTTTAGATAATAAAAACCTATAATCTGGGTAAAAACTATTCAAATATAAAAAGGACCAAATTCATAACCCCATTACGGAAGGACGACTAAGGTTTCATGCCCATCACTGACCTATAAAATTTCCTAGTTAAATTTTCATTGTTTTTAATTAAATAATTTGATCAATAAATGTTAATGATGAATAAGTAGTAAAATAAATGACGATTAAGAATTAATATATATAACAATTTGGTGTTGGAGGATAGTTAAAGGAAAATGGTCAGATCATTCACTCTTTTATAGGACTTATGATCCTTTAAAATGATCTTCTTAGAGCACCCAGAAAAAACATCATTTCTGGGAATTACATTCTGGTAATAATGTAATGAATTGAAATTTGATCGAAGAATAATGAAGAGTTTGGATTATTGACATGAAATTGAAACTTATATAGTTAAAATATTTTTTACATTCATGTTTTGTAAAATAATTACCCTATATTAGGAATGTGCCTTAGATATAAAATTTTGTCCTAATACCATAATTTATGTTGAACCAATTATCATTTAAATCATCAAGGATTTATGAATTTGAGGCCCTCAAATTTCTATTGATTGATATCTTTTTTTATTGATGACCTATATAATTTACTAAAAATATTTACGATTTACTCCAAATTATTATCTATACATTCCACTAATGCAATCCTACATGGAGACCTTGTTACATTGTATCCCATGTGAATTTTGTACTTTCATATCTGTACTTTATAGTTGATAAAATATGGACACTTCTCACAATGGGTGATTTGAAACCTTGAATGTTTTAAGATATTTATTCATGATTGAGTTCAAATTTATAATATGTAATTTAAATAATGATGAGATAATGTGACACCTTCAAATTCTAATGTACAACATTGAATTCTATAGTCTTTATAACATGTTAAAACTTGTGTAAAATGTGGAGCATAATAACCTAATATATTAAAATATATTTAATATCATAAATAAATATGATATATTATATGTCTTTTAATTCACACCTCACTAATTTATCTTACATCGTACAAAATAATGTCCTTCCTTCATAGCTTGAGTTACATGAAAGCACGAGTTTCACTACACCACTATATATTATTAAAATAATATTATTTAATATAATATGATATAATATAGCCCTTATGGTAGTGGTTATTAAAATAACAACTAACAATGTACTATTTAATATTCATATAAATAAAAAATGATTCCATTGGTTACTAATTAATGAGAAACAATTATGAGAACTAATAGGACATAAAAAGAGATATTTTTATTTTTATGCATCCAAAGGTGTTTTATCATAGTAAACATATGTTTTTTGAATTATTTATTGATTTAAATCAACTATATGGTTATATATTCAATAAAACATTTTTTATATTCATCCATTAGGTGTGATAAGAATAATATACAAACAAACTCTATTTTTTAAATTAAAAACTATATTTTTTAAAGGCAATTTTACATCCCTTTAATGAACAACCCATTTTTAATCTGAATTTTTAATATTTAATTTGTTTAATATGTCAAAAATAACATTATATTTTAAACAAAACAATAATAATTAGGTTAAGGTAGATTTTTGGTATTTTATAGATACATTATATTTTTAATCAATAGTTAAAAATATTGAATTTAATTTGAAAACTAGACTGACATCTTATTTATTTAAATGGATAAATTATATTTTTAATTGGTTTGAATATATAATTAGATAATATTTTCATTAATTAAATTATTTTATTTTATTATAATAAATTAAAATTTCAAATTTATATTAATAGCATATAAAATATTTTGATATTTTATACATTAAAAAACCACATTTATGTCCCGCCTATAAGACAAAATTTAAATTAATAAATGCTAGTCCAATGGTTTGAATTTTGAAAAAAGAATCTATTTTTGGAATTATAATAATTTATAATTAAAAATAATACAATATTTTTTGTCCAAAATTATTAGTGATGGTGATTAAAAATAATTTCAATGTTTACAATTAAATTATGATTAACATGGTATTGAACCTTTACTATAAAGACAAAAATGACCTATACACATGTCCATGAGCTATCAGATGGAAATATTTCATCACTATCATAAAATGGATATATTTTAGTCCAATAATTTATTCCCATACAACAAGAAAAACAAAGATGAAATTCATTTTTAAAAATATTACAAGAGTTCCACTCCTCTTCCACTATAAAATGACCTCCTCTCCTCTTATTTCCTCACACCTATCAAGTAACCATGGATTGGAAAAAAACTATAAAAAATAACCCAAAAATAATTCCATTAATCTCAAAATCATTTCCTAGGAAAAATGAAACCGATGGTTGTTTTTTCCTCAATCTAAATGAAGTTTCCTTATAACAAGGAAATATTTTTCCATAATCTTTATGGTTTTATTTAAATTATCTTCCAAGTCAAACATTATTATTCATTTATATTATAAACAAATTATATAATAATTATAATAATATTTTATTATTCTAATTTATGATCCTACGATTACAAAAAATTTCATCTAATGGATAACGAACATATTGCTTCTATGTACTGTGAACTACTGCCACACGAAATAATGATTGTTCTTTTTCCATTACCACTAATGAAGGTGGACATTATGTAGGATACATAGTTTACATTTGTAATATATGATATTTGTTATTTCATTATTATTTTTTAATACATTTATAACAAATACATTTTACACTTTTTATTCGTCATTAATAAGATAACATCACTTGAAGAAGAGTGGACTACTACCCCATCAAAGCGATGTGATTCATTCACACTAAAAATGTAACTTATGAATGATAATTTTAATAATGTTATATGAAATATATAACTAAAATATTATTATAAATATAATATATAAGTATATATATATATCATTTATTTTTCATAGTTTTAAAATACATCATATAAATGGATTTGGTGTTAATTCATACATACGTGTCACCGTATCAATGAATAGTGAACTTAATTTATAATATGAAATTATTATAAAATTCATATTATAAAAATCTAATATATATATATATATAATGTAAACATCATTGTATAAAATCATGATATTATAAAACCATTTCATATGTATTTATAAGAATGAAATAATAAAGAAAAACATACGTAAATAACTAATAAATTATAAACCAAAATATTTAAAATAATTAATTGTTGTGGATAAATGGTTAATAATATATTAAATTATGATAACATATGGTATTATATATTTTAATATGAATATATTATAAGTAAATAACAATTTTAATACCATTATATAAGAGGCTAAATGATGTTCACCTGAATGGAAACAGGTGGTAATAGACTGCACATCAATTAACATTCTATTGAGGCTTATTTGTTGTTATGCACCAAGTTTATTTTATACATATTATATATATAGATATATTACAAGATATATCTTGAATATTCCTACTCTCATGATATTATAAAATCTATATAATTTTAGTCTTCAAAGGGTTTTAATATTTTAATTGATTTTAATTTCTATTAGTCAATTTGGAATGTTTAAAAATTATTTTCATCAACAATTACTTTAATAATATTTAAATATAATACTAATTTGAAGAAATTATATTTTAATTTTTTGTAATAAATCCTTTCATTTACTTTTCATCCTATCATTCATGACCTTTATCAAGTATTAGTACCATTTTTTCACTCTTTAGCACTCAATTTATTTTATAAAATGTCCTTCAGAAATCCACAAATTATATCGCCCATTGGTCACAGAACGTGTGATATATTGAAAAATTTGATTATTAAAATATTTTCAAAAAAGATTTTAAAATGATATGGTAAATACATTTTTCCCCTTTTTTATTTTACTAATATTTTCAATGTAATCATATTATCTCTTTCCTAACAAGGAATGTGTCTATCCTATAGCCTTGAAAAAGTAATGTTGTAATTAAAACCTATGGTTGGTCATGATTTACCATCTGTTATATCATTTATGTTTTGTTTTCATGTCTAAATGGTTAATTTATTATGACTTTTAAAAAAAATTATTTCAACGAAATTTTTCTTGTGAAGGTTTTTTTAAAAAATATGATATTTTGCTAAATAAATTTTTTTTTATTTAATTTTACAGTCATCAATGACTAAAATGATTTTTTTTAATAAAACATGGATATATTAGAAGTTACTTTCCATTAATCAAGAAATTTCTTTCATATTAGTTGTAGTTATAATTCATCCATGATATTTTCTGTCTACAAATCTATGGATATATTTCATTTACATTTATTTTGCTGGAATGTGATTTAGTTTTATACCTTACCATATTAATTTTTCAATATCTATTTATTGAAATTTCATTTGATTATATTTATTATCTTTACACATTTTTTAGGATATACTATTTAGTGTATTGATTACAAAGAATTATGTTCTGTTATTAACAATAATATATTGACTCGTCTCATTGAATTTTTATTGCTTAAGCTGTATTTTTCCATTATTGAGCATTTGAGCTCTCTATTGTTATGTTTCTTTTCCTATGAATTAATTAAGTGTATTATGAATATTGTGTAGCGATATACTATATGGATTATTGTTATCCACAATGTTCTTAATTGTTATGGGAAATAACTAATTATGTTTTAATTGGCGTATTCATTTAATATATATGTATCTAGTATATAATGAATATTGAACTCATGTTATATCAGGATTTGGTTCATTGTTATCATGCCAATGTAATTGATAGAAAACTCTATATCTTGGCTATCTGAGGTCTGGTCACTACCATTATAAATTTTTAACATATTCAATATAGGAATCCCTTGCAGAGATGATCACAAATATAACTTTCATTTATAATGATATAAGGATATTTTATCTATTTCATTGGGAAACAACAACAAATAATCTATTTACACAGATTTACGAATTGATTATCTATAAAAAACGTTTTTGACGACATTTAATATTATTTAATAGAGGATATTTATTAAACAATATACGGTTCATAAGATAATGTTCTGTATTTTTGGTGAGGTGAAAATGGACATGCTCATCACGTAAGTATAGTGGATTTTTTTTGAATTTGAAAGACTATTTTAGTAAAATGATCTCAGCCCTCCAACTCCAACTATACAACCACCTCCTTAACATCATCCTGCACAACATCCCATTTACTATATGTAATATTTTGGGGATCACTATCTTCATACTGTTTCATCTCGGATTATATATTATATTGGTGATGATTTATACTATCAATAACAATAGATAGAGAATATTATGGTCACTGCATATGATATAATAGATAGAGGAAAAAGAAAAAAAATTAATATAGGAGAGGTTACTATATTTGGGCAGTGTATCAAATATTTTTACGTTTTCCATCTCGAATGACATTATATATTACCATTTATGAATGTTAAGATTATATCCATTATTTTATATTCATGTCAAATTTGAATTAAATTTTTTAAATTTATTTATATATATAGTTTTTACAGTTATTGATTAAAACGAAATACATGTTGTATAGAAAAAAATTTATATCCAATCATCGACTCATATAAAACATCTTCTAGAATTGATTAATTAACAAAAATTCAATATCATGTTGGATTTTTGTGACATTTTTATAGATCTTAACATTAGTGGGTATTAAATGATTTTGATTCATTAATGAAACATGTTATGGTTGTTGTAACTGAGGATGACTATGAAATCAATGCGATGAAAGGTTTTTCCATGTGTGTCAATTAATATATATTTTTCATTTATAATAATTTATTAAAATATAACAATTTTTTTGTTTTGTATTACTTATGTCAATGAAAATATTCAAGATCATGTAATGAAATAATTATATTTATTAATAGACGCACAATTTATTTCTCCTATAAAAATGAAAATGGTAGATAAATAATGAATAGTTTCTATTTTAGAAGTATTTCAAAATGATGAAATTATGTGTTAGATTCATTTATATCATGAAAAGTATAGAATATATTTTCATAAATTTCTATATCTAATAAATGAATAAGAACTGAAATTATATATTATATTTTTTTTTCATTGCATGTTGGGTTTTTTATTTTTTAGAATACACTTTACTAGTTATGCTCCCTCTATGGTGATGCGAGAGATAAGTTTTAAAATGTATTAAGGGAATAAGATGAAATATTAGAATACTTTTAAATCTTATAACTACATAAATATATATATATATCAAATAGGGAATCAGATTACATTGGGAAGACAATAATAAAGTATAGAATATACGTAGGATATTTAAAATAATTTGTAAATTCTCATTTTACATTTCTACATATTTTTTGAAAGTATAAAAATTAATTTTTTAAAATAAAAATATTATTTTTAAATTGAATTTTCATCATTGTCATGCAGTAAATGAATGAGGATAATATATTCTCCATTTTTTTAGTTTTATTTACATATTTATGTTTGTAATAATTATATCCATGACAGTTACTACATCCTAGAAGATTAGAATTTATTACAAGCCCTTCCACTAATTTTTTATTTTTTATTTTTAGAATATTTGTTCAAATATTTAATCAAAATTCTATATTTTTTATGGAACTATACCATATTCATTATAATATCTAACATTCTTACAAGGATAATGAGAATATTATTTCAGAGGTCATAACATATTTTAGTGAATTTTTAATATAAATTTAATATTGTAAAGATAAAACGTATTGATTATGTGATGTTATTTTCTATTATATTAATGTTTTTTTATTAATGGAGTTCTTATATATATAAGGGCTTGTTATTTTTTATCTTTTTATAGGAAAAAATTAGTTTTGCATCAGTTATTTAATAATTGAGGTGAAAATAAAATATTTTGTCTATTTTTAAATTATGGATGTGATTAATAATTTAACACATTATTTTTTTTAACTAAATGATAATTGGATTTACATTTTAGTTTTCGTATATAAGTCAAGAAAAAATTCCTCAAATTAAAATTTTTAAATCATTTTTTGATTTTTTATAGCACACTTATCTCATTGTTTATTTTAAAAATTCCATGATAAATTTATTTCCACATCAATTTCCAAATAAACAACATCAAAAAAAATTTTTATATTTTTCAGAAGTATAATGATAGTTTTTAGAATACATACATTAAAATAATATTTACATTGTCTCTTGCAATAATATTCTTAAGTAAAAAAATATTAAAATCCCCAAAAAAAGATATGTGAACCCCCTTATTTTCATTAGTGACACACTTGATTCATTAATGGTTACTCCCATATATATAACTCAGAAATTATTATATATTTTCTTCATCCTTAAAAAATGTTAAAATGAATCTAAATATTTGGAAAGAAAAATAAATATTATTGTAAGGGAAATATAAAAAATAAACATGATTGGAAAATTATAATCATAAAAAATAAAATTAGTGTTTAAATTTTTTAAAATAATCAATAGAATAAAATATCAATTTTAATTTCTATGTAAAAACATTATTGAATAATATATGTAATAAAAACAATTCTTATAATATCATAAATCGAAAAAAACTAATCATAAGTATTTAATTGAAAACCTAAAAATCCATGATTACTATTAATTTAGAAATTATATTTCCATAATATGTTAATGTAAAAAAACTCATAAACATCCCTTAAAAACTTATCATAAATTTCATATTTTTTCAAATAAAACATTTTCATTAATAATCCACTATATGATTTTCATATATTTATGTTGAGTCTTTATCCTTAAATTCATTTTTAAAAGTACCCTTATAATGGAATCATCTTACTATATAATTCATATATCACATAGTAGTATCCAATCATATGTAACCTCCATCACAATACAAATTTAATTAGATATATATACTAGTATCAAACATAATCAAATATGTTTTAGAATGACAGACTATTTATATAAATTATCTAATACAAAAGGAATAGTAAACCACTTATATCATTAAATTTAATCATAAAAACCAATTTAATTGGAATTTAATCCCTTAATAAATAACACATTTTGTTCTCCTATAATGATGGTATGATTTTTTTGTTTCCATGGAAAATTAATTTTAAGAATAAATATTCATAGTATATTTATTGGAATAATTTCATATTAAATATCAATTTAAAATTTAATTAGAATATGGATGTTTCATATTGGCTATTATGGGCATGGAACTAATCAATCCATTTATATTAGAAAAATACTATGTTTACGATTTTCGAAAAAAATTTAAAATTACCCAATTTGGGAATGATTTAATTTTTTTTATTAAACATAAAAAAGAAAAAATTAATAAAATTTAAATATTAATAGATTAGTTCATAACTAAAAACAGTCATGGAACATTTTTATGGACATGAATATGGTGGGTAAAAACATTGGACTAATAATTTAAAATATGTTTTCTTGAAAAATCACATTAATTTCGTGACCTTTTGTTTTTATAATAACTAACTAAAAAATAATAATATTATATTTTTATTTATTACTTTTTGAATATACATATTAATTTCCATTTAAAAATTATTATTTCATTTATTTCACATAAAATAATAACTTATTAATTTAATAACCTTCTATGATTACTTTGAATGACATGGGTTGTTTTCTATAGAATCAATTAAACATCATTGTATTTACCAAGGGGAAGATGAGAAATTAATCCCATTCACTCATATAGGAGGTATTTAAAACATACACACCGGTGATTTTATAAAATTACAATGGATAAAAAGGTTATTGTAACATCCCAGGTAATTAAAGAATAAATAATTTTCATATTTATTAATATTTGAGAATTAAATATGAATTTTAATTAAAAGGGGTTGCTATGTTCGATAGCGTACCCGATACGCAACGATGAGTTTCTTTGAAACTTACGTAGCACACTAGTAATATAATAATATTATGTTAGTTAACAAGTAGTCGTTGTACTGGCGGGAATGAATAGAAATAACTAAAATATGAATAGATGTGTTTTTAGATGTTTTTACATTTACCCAATAAAAGATAAAGGCTTAAAATACGGAAAGAGTTCAATTTTAGGCTTTTATACTCTAATTTTCACTAAAGGTTCACTTATCACCTTTTAATGGTGAACCGTCATTAAATATAGTTTTGATCACTCTTATACTTTCTATTGGACCAAATATAACTCTTCTTTAGAATCGGGACATCAAAATTTACTTTGTGTAAATTTGTGGTACCTTTCTGATAAAGTTCATTTTTTATGAATAGTGTAAAATGTTGTATTTTAATTCAAAACTGCTTTCTAACCTAATTTATTTATATGATTAGATTATCTTTTGAATTGGTTTTAAAGTGAAATTAGAATATATTTTTACCATTTTATCCAATGGTGGTCATTGGAATCAATTTCGATTTGAAATTAGACTTAAACTGGTGTCAATCTTTTGATACTTATTGTTTTGTAAAAACACGCTATTTGCTCTGGCAGCGGGAATTAATTATTAAATTAATTAATGTGACTTATATGATTTGAATTTTGTAAAATGGACTTCATTTTTGAATTCGGAATATCAAATATAGCTTAGGGTGAATTTTTGGTAATTTTCTGAAAAACTTCAATTTTTGATGAATAGTGAAACCACTAAGTGGTAATCAAGCAAACTGATTTTTCGGTTAAATGAAATTTTACCACTAATGTGTGTTGAATTTTGAAAATCCGACATACATGGTTGTCATTAAGAAGTAAAATGTGGTTCAATGAGATTAAAATAATTTTTTGGTGAATAGTAACTTATTAAGTTTTTAATCGCGATTAGTGGTAATTAGTGTAGTTTAAGGAATAAATAATGCTTTAATAATATAAAATGACCTAGACACATGTCCCAACCTTATTGGTTGTGTCATGGCCGACCAAGAAAAGCCATGGGTCAACTTGGGGACCCCATGGATCCACTTTTGTTGGGAAATGACATAAATTACTTTTTATTTAATGTTAAAGTGAAAATGACACAAACATAATATGTTTTGCGAAAACAATTTTTAAGTGGGGTTATACAAGTCCAAATTTTGATTATAAATATTCAATGGGAAGATAAAACGATTTCCTACATCATAGTAATTGTTTTATAATTTTTAGACATTAAATAAATTTAATTATATATGACATAATAATGATGCAGCGATGACATCATTATTTGACGATTTAAATAAAATGGAAAGATAATATAAAATCTATGAACTACACATGTCCAAAACCAATTGGATGAATGTATTTCGATGACTTATAACCTTATCCACGAATTATATCAATGTGGGACCTTTTAAAACCGAAACACATTTTCAAATAATGTAATATTTCTTTACTTTCCAAAAGTGCCCCTCCTCTCCTCTTATAAAAGGCCCCCACCTCTACCTCATTTCACACACTCTTCAAGCCTTTGGCTCGGCCAACCCCTGCCCATTTGCTCTCTCCACATCCCTCTCCTCATCCTAGAGGATTCCCCTTGGGAAGAATCCTTTCAAAGGAAGCCTTTAGGCTCAAATAAAAAGGAGTTACACTTTTTAAGGTAATTCATCCTCTCATGCTCATTTGTTTTATTTTGCTTCTCCAACCCCCTAAACTCTTTTTATTTACTTCTTTTGTAACAACACCAGTATCTTAAATATACTAGGATGTTTTTATAAGAGTTATTTGAGCTACACTCTCACACAACTACATCAAATGGTTAAAGAACATACGTTTTCCGTGGATGGCGAAATTATGCCTCCCGAAACGATGATTGTTCAATACTCATTTAACACCTTCAAAGGTGGCCATTATGATGTCACTATTTTTATATATGATATATATTATGTATATGTTTTCCTTAAGCTTCTGTTTTTCTTCATTTTTGGCATACCTTTATGGTTTCCATTATGGGTAAAACACGATATCTTCATTTTAAGGAAGTGCGGACTACCGCCCCCTCAAAGTGATGTGATTCGTTAATGCCATATGTGGGACGTGTAAAGGATGGATTTAAAGTTATTATATATGATGTTATACTGGAATTATAATATACCTATATATCATTATCATTTATTTCCATTAAAGTATGAGATAGAAATGAAAGTAGCGTTCATGCGTACGTACGGACTACCGTCTCCATGAACGGTGCATTTCATTTCTTATCCCCAAATGTAATGTATTATTAAAAGTACATGTATATAATGGATATATATAATTAATGATATATCTAAATGATGAATATAATTCTGGAATTAAAATATACATACCTCTCATTTAGTTTTAATTCCATTAATATGAAATAGAAATGGAAGTAGCGTTCATGCGTACGTACGGCTTACCGTCTCCATGAACGGTGCATTTCATTTCTTACCTCTAAATGTGATGTAATATTATAAATGAATGTATGTACTGGATATATATGACATATATGATATCTACATCATGAATACCATTCTGGATATAATGAACCTTTGACCAAATTAACAACATGTAAGTGTAAGAAGTCTATTTTTGACTTAAGAACCAAATACCGACAAAATGAACATTATTAACTTAAATGATTACATGATGTTCATAACATGGTATAAAAGGAATAATGAACTTGGAAAAGATTCATAATCAAGTAGAGATTAACTAAAGTTTATTATTCAGGAGTTTAAAGAACGGTCGGGTCAAGTCGGATACGAGGTATGGGAACTTCTTAACCCAATTTCCATTCTTTGGGTTAATCTCCTACTTTAAAATTATGTCATTATGTTATTATGTCGTATCTTGTATTTGTACTTTATTTATGTGTACTTATAGTGAATACACATAAGGTATCTATTTTATTTTAAAAATTATCTTTGTATGGGACTTCGTCTCAATCTCCTTTCGTTGAGGCATATTTTATTTTATACACAACTTTCTTTTATACGGTGTATAAACCTCTTTGACTTTTACGTTTATTCAAAAGGAATCTTTTTTATACGAAGCGTTTACTAAACGAAAAAAGGGAATGTTTTTGTCGTACGTATGCGGCGACAACGACTTCTCCGCCGTCGTAACCGTTATTTGAGTTTCGGCTTCCTCTACAAGCCATACCTTTTTTTAAAAAAAGAAAAATAAATACCATGTTTTACTTTGGTATTGAAAATGGTTTTCATAATGTTTTTATTATATCAATGTGTTGTATTGATATCTCGTGATTGAAATGCGGAAATGTTATGTTTCCTTTATGCATGTTTTATGTGATATGATTATGTTATGGTTCTTGGGCATTATTATGAAGACGGGTGGTTCCGTGATAAACTAAGGGCGGGTGAGCCCGTTATAGCTCTCCAATGCATTGGGTAACGCGAAGGAGTGAAACATTAAGGTTTCTCCGAAGAGATTTTCAGGGAATATACTGTGATGGGTATTCCAAACGTAACCAAGAGGGTTACTCCCTACGTAAGAATGTTATGAATGCCTCAAGTTACCTTTATGTCTTATGGTTTCTATGATTTATTCATGATTTTATGAGGCGTGTTAAAGTTCCTATGTTTTATGGGTAAAGTATGATTTCATTCTTATGTACATATGAACTCATGTTTCCTTTCCATGTTTTTTATAACCCATACTGAGTTTTATGCTCATCCCAAGTTTTTGAAATGTTTTTCACAGGTCAAGGGAAAGGTACATGATAAGATGATAGGGTCAAGGATGTGTCAAAAAGAATCCATGTTTTAATTCAAATGTGTTTCCATTGATGGGAATGAGGAATACTATCTTTATGTAACCACTTTGTTTATATGTGGAATGTAATGCAAGTTTTATGATCTAATTCTCTAAAACTCTAAACCCGAAAAGATCCTCAATGTGTAATCTTGTAATAACTCAAGATTAAGTAAGGTTTAAGGCTGGGGCCTTATAGTTGGTATCAGAGGTCGGTTTAGACAACTTTAGGAGTTAGAAAAGTGTTAAATTATAATATGATTTAAATGATATAGCATTTACAGATTACCATGTTGCTTCGCCTAAGATATTTCGGTGTTCAGAATGGTTTTCCGCAGAGGAAACAAAGCAGCTATGTTGGGACGACATCAGGAGGAAGACAGCCTTCCAAATCAGCAACCTGAGATGGTCGGAATCGGAACTGAACAGTTTGTTGCAGTGATGGCACAGTTGACTCAGGCGATAAATGGTGGTGGTATCCATGCACGAGATCAGCCAGATCAGCCGCAGAGGAACATGTCAGTGGTGGAACATTTCATGAGGCAACATCCACCATCATTCAGAGGATCATCTGACCCTGTGCAAGCTGAAGGGTGGATTAAAGCACTGGAGAAGATTTTTGATGTCATGGGGTGTTCAGACAATCAAAAGGTTAGTCTTGCTATTTACCGTTTGGAGGGTGAAGCAGATCAGTGGTGGTCTATGGTTAAAAATATCAGGGAAGCCGATGAGATTGATGCTCTTGACTGGGATGATTTCAAAGGTATGTTTCTTGAGAAGTATTTTCCTAAGGCTGTTCGACTTAGGATGGAAAAGAAATTCTTGGAATTGAGGCAAGAGGAAGACTCAGTGGCTGCCTATGAAGAAAGGTTCACTCGATTGGCAAGGTATGCTCCCAATTTTATCCGGGACCTTGATAGTAAAATCAATCGTTTTTACTCAGGATTAAAGCCAAAGTATCGAAGGGCATTAGCTTCTCGTGAGTTTAAAAGTTATGAAAAGCTTGTTCGATGTGCTGAGAAGGTGGAAATGGAGTTTGCCGATGACCAAGTGTTCTATAGCAACCAGCAGAAGAAGAGACCGAGGTGGCAGGAGAAAGGTAAGAATTCTTCAAAAAAGTCTGATGGTAAGAAAACTAAGTTTCCAGTTTGTGATAAATGTGGAAAAAGGCATGCTGGGGAATGTCTTCTGAATTCTGGAAAGTGCTACCGATGTGGTAAGATGGGACATAAGGCTCGTGATTGCACTGAAAAGGATCAAGGTGAAGGTAAGAACAAATTTGATTTACAGTTAGTGAAATGTTATAAGTGCAATGAGATGGGTCACTATGCAAACGAGTGTCCGACAAGGAGCTTGAGTGATGGGAAGCAGTTAGACTACAAGCAGAAAGGGGTGGTGAAATCCTTTGCAACTACTTCAGCAGATGTTGGGCCATCGAATGAAGTGGTGTCAGCTCCAGGGAGCTCAGTATTTTTCGAAGATTGACTTGAGGTCGGGGTACCATCAGTTGAAAGTAAAAGAAGCAGACGACTGCGTTCCGTACTAGATATGGCCATTATGAATTTGTAGTTATGCCTTTTGGGTTAACCAATGCACCTGCTGTATTCATGGACCTTATGAATAAAATTTTCCATGAGTTCTTGGATAAGTTTGTGTTTGTGTTTTGAGGTTTGTGAAGAGGTTATGTGTGCCTTGTGATTCACAGTTGAAGAGAGAGTTGTTATGTGAAGCTCATAGTTCTCCGTTTTCAGTTCATCCGGGCAGTACTAAGATGTATAGAGATCTGTGGGAGTAATACTGGTGGGATGGAATGAAAAGAGATATTGCTGATTTTACTGTGAAGTGTTTGACTTGTCAGCAAGTTAAAGCAGAGCGGCAGTTACCGAAAGGGATGCTTCAGCCTTTACCAGTGCCAGAGTGGAAATGGGAGAATATATCCATGGACTTTGTTGTTGGATTACCGAAGACATCTCGAGGTAATAATGCAATCTGGGTTATTGTTGATCGCTTGACCAAATCTGCTCATTTCCTTGCTATACGAGATACTTTTTCTCTTGATCAACTTTCCCATTTGTATCTTAAAGAGATAGTCATGTTACATGGATTTCCTCTCTCCATTGTATCGGATCGTGACCCCAGGTTTACTTCTAACTTTTGGAAAGGCCTTCAGAAGTCGTTGGGTACTGAATTAAATTTTAGTACAGCTTTTCATCCTCAATCAGATGGGCAGTCAGAACGAACAATTCAGACATTGGAGGATATGCTACGAGCTTGTTCTATGGATTATCAGGGAAGTTGGGACCAACATCTTTCTTTGGTTGAGTTTTCATATAATAACAGTTTTCATTCTAGTATACAGATGGCACCATTTCAGGCATTATATGGGAAGCGGTGTCGAACTCCAGCTTTCTGGGATGAAGTGGGTGAAAGAAAGTTGATGGGACCAGAATTGGTAGAAGAGATGGCAGAAAAAGTTCAGCTGATTCAGAAACACATGAGAACAGCTCAGAGCAGGCAGAAGAGTTATGCGGATAACCGGAGGAAGGATCTATCTTTCGAGGTAGGTGATCATGTTTTTCTCAAGGTTTCTCCTTGGAAAAGTGTGATGAGATTTGGTAAGAAAGGAAAGTTGAGTCCAAGGTTCATTGGACCATACGAAGTTCTAGAGAGAGTTGGATCAGTTGCATACCGAGTGGCTTTACCTCCGAGTTTATCTCAGGTACACAATGTTTTTCACGTTTCGATGTTGAGAAAGTATATGCCAGATCCATCTCATGTTTTGAGTCCAGAGGTAGTTCAGCTGGAAGAGAACCTATCTTATGAGGAACAACCGGTCCAGATTCTTGACCACAGGGAGCAAGTGTTACGGAATAAGGTGATTCACCAGGTAAAGGTTTTGTGGAAAAACCACATGATTGAAGAGGCAACATGGGAATCTGAAAATGCTATGAGGGATAAATACCCCCACTTATTTTGATAAGTGAATAAAATTGCGAGGACGCAATTCCCAAAAGGGGGGAAGGATGTAACATCCCAGGTAATTAAAGAATAAATAATTTTCATATTTATTAATATTTGAGAATTAAATATGAATTTTAATTAAAAGGGGTTGCTATGTTCGATAGCGTACCCGATACGCAACGATGAGTTTCTTTGAAACTTACGTAGCACACTAGTAATATAATAATATTATGTTAGTTAACAAGTAGTCGTTGTACTGGCGGGAATGAATAGAAATAACTAAAATATGAATAGATGTGTTTTTAGATGTTTTTACATTTACCCAATAAAAGATAAAGGCTTAAAATACGGAAAGAGTTCAATTTTAGGCTTTTATACTCTAATTTTCACTAAAGGTTCACTTATCACCTTTTAATGGTGAACCGTCATTAAATATAGTTTTGATCACTCTTATACTTTCTATTGGACCAAATATAACTCTTCTTTAGAATCGGGACATCAAAATTTACTTTGTGTAAATTTGTGGTACCTTTCTGATAAAGTTCATTTTTTTATGAATATTGTAAAATGTTGTATTTTAATTCAAAACTGCTTTCTAACCTAATTTATTTATATGATTAGATTATCTTTTGAATTGGTTTTAAAGTGAAATTAGAATATATTTTTACCATTTTATCCAATGGTGGTCATTGGAATCAATTTCGATTTGAAATTAGACTTAAACTGGTGTCAATCTTTTGATACTTATTGTTTTGTAAAAACACGCTATTTGCTCTGGCAGCGGGAATTAATTATTAAATTAATTAATGTGACTTATATGATTTGAATTTTGTAAAATGGACTTCATTTTTGAATTCGGAATATCAAATATAGCTTAGGGTGAAGTTTTGGTAATTTTCTGAAAAACTTCAATTTTTGATGAATAGTGAAACCACTAAGTGGTAATCAAGCAAACTGATTTTTCGGTTAAATGAAATTTTACCACTAATGTGTGTTGAATTTTGAAAATCCGACATACATGGTTGTCATTAAGAAGTAAAATGTGGTTCAATGAGATTAAAATAATTTTTTGGTGAATAGTAACTTATTAAGTTTTTAATCGCGATTAGTGGTAATTAGTGTAGTTTAAGGAATAAATAATGCTTTAATAATATAAAATGACCTAGACACATGTCCCAACCTTATTGGTTGTGTCATGGCCGACCAAGAAAAGCCATGGGTCAACTTGGGGACCCCATGGATCCACTTTTGTTGGGAAATGACATAAATTACTTTTTATTTAATGTTAAAGTGAAAATGACACAAACATAATATGTTTTGCGAAAACAATTTTTAAGTGGGGTTATACAAGTCCAAATTTTGATTATAAATATTCAATGGAAAGATAAAACGATTTCCTACATCATAGTAATTGTTTTATAATTTTTAGACATTAAATAAATTTAATTATATATGACATAATAATGATGCAGCGATGACATCATTATTTGACGATTTAAATAAAATGGAAAGATAATATAAAATCTATGAACTACACATGTCCAAAACCAATTGGATGAATGGATTTCGATGACTTATAACCTTATCCACGAATTATATCAATGTGGGACCTTTTAAAACCGAAACACATTTTCAAATAATGTAATATTTCTTTACTTTCCAAAAGTGCCCCTCCTCTCCTCTTATAAAAGGCCCCCACCTCTACCTCATTTCACACACTCTTCAAGCCTTTGGCTCGGCCAACCCCTGCCCATTTGCTCTCTCCACATCCCTCTCCTCATCCTAGAGGATTCCCCTTGGGAAGAATCCTTTCAAAGGAAGCCTTTAGGCTCAAATAAAAAGGAGTTACACTTTTTAAGGTAATTCATCCTCTCATGCTCATTTGTTTTATTTTGCTTCTCCAACCCCCTAAACTCTTTTTATTTACTTCTTTTGTAACAACACCAGTATCTTAAATATACTAGGATGTTGTTATAAGAGTTATTTGAGCTACACTCTCACACAACTACATCAAATGGTTAAAGAACATACGTTTTCCGTGGATGGCGAAATTATGCCTCCCGAAACGATGATTGTTCAATACTCATTTAACACCTTCAAAGGTGGCCATTATGATGTCACTATTTTTATATATGATATATATTATGTATATGTTTTCCTTAAGCTTCTGTTTTTCTTCATTTTTGGCATACCTTTATGGTTTCCATTATGGGTAAAACACGATATCTTCATTTTAAGGAAGTGCGGACTACCGCCCCCTCAAAGTGATGTGATTCGTTAATGCCATATGTGGGACGTGTAAAGGATGGATTTAAAGTTATTATATATGATGTTATACTGGAATTATAATATACCTATATATCATTATCATTTATTTCCATTAAAGTATGAGATAGAAATGAAAGTAGCGTTCATGCGTACGTACGGACTACCGTCTCCATGAACGGTGCATTTCATTTCTTATCCCCAAATGTAATGTATTATTAAAAGTACATGTATATAATGGATATATATAATTAATGATATATCTAAATGATGAATATAATTCTGGAATTAAAATATACATACCTCTCATTTAGTTTTAATTCCATTAATATGAAATAGAAATGGAAGTAGCGTTCATGCGTACGTACGGCTTACCGTCTCCATGAACGGTGCATTTCATTTCTTACCTCTAAATGTGATGTAATATTATAAATGAATGTATGTACTGGATATATATGACATATATGATATCTACATCATGAATACCATTCTGGATATAATGAACCTTTGACCAAATTAACAACATGTAAGTGTAAGAAGTCTATTTTTGACTTAAGAACCAAATACCGACAAAATGAACATTATTAACTTAAATGATTACATGATGTTCATAACATGGTATAAAAGGAATAATGAACTTGGAAAAGATTCATAATCAAGTAGAGATTAACTAAAGTTTATTATTCAGGAGTTTAAAGAACGGTCGGGTCAAGTCGGATACGAGGTATGGGAACTTCTTAACCCAATTTCCATTCTTTGGGTTAATCTCCTACTTTAAAATTATGTCATTATGTTATTATGTCGTATCTTGTATTTGTACTTTATTTATGTGTACTTATAGTGAATACACATAATGTATCTATTTTATTTTAAAAATTATCTTTGTATGGGACTTCGTCTCAATCTCATTTCGTTGAGGCATATTTTATTTTATACACAACTTTCTTTTATACGGTGTATAAACCTCTTTGACTTTTACGTTTATTCAAAAGGAATCTTTTTTATACGAAGCGTTTACTAAACGAAAAAAGGGAATGTTTTTGTCGTACGTATGCGGCGACAACGACTTCTCCGCCGTCGTAACCGTTATTTGAGTTTCGGCTTCCTCTACAAGCCATACCTTTTTTTTAAAAAAGAAAAATAAATACCATGTTTTACTTTGGTATTGAAAATGGTTTTCATAATGTTTTTATTATATCAATGTGTTGTATTGATATCTCGTGATTGAAATGCGGAAATGTTATGTTTCCTTTATGCATGTTTTATGTGATATGATTATGTTATGGTTCTTGGGCATTATTATGAAGACGGGTGGTTCCGTGATAAACTAAGGGCGGGTGAGCCCGTTATAGCTCTCCAATGCATTGGGTAACGCGAAGGAGTGAAACATTAAGGTTTCTCCGAAGAGATTTTCAGGGAATATACTGTGATGGGTATTCCAAACGTAACCAAGAGGGTTACTCCCTACGTAAGAATGTTATGAATGCCTCAAGTTACCTTTATGTCTTATGGTTTCTATGATTTATTCATGATTTTATGAGGCGTGTTAAAGTTCCTATGTTTTATGGGTAAAGTATGATTTCATTCTTATGTACATATGAACTCATGTTTCCTTTCCATGTTTTTTATAACCCATACTGAGTTTTATGCTCATCCCAAGTTTTTGAAATGTTTTTCACAGGTCAAGGGAAAGGTACATGATAAGATGATAGGGTCAAGGATGTGTCAAAAAGAATCCATGTTTTAATTCAAATGTGTTTCCATTGATGGGAATGAGGAATACTATCTTTATGTAACCACTTTGTTTATATGTGGAATGTAATGCAAGTTTTATGATCTAATTCTCTAAAACTCTAAACCCGAAAAGATCCTCAATGTGTAATCTTGTAATAACTCAAGATTAAGTAAGGTTTAAGGCTGGGGCCTTATAGTTATGATTTTAGGTTACATATTATCATTCTTGAATCATACTAATATCATATAAAATTTATATGTTCATTAATTTCCAATTAATAACCCTTTTTTTAGTAAAGGTAATGGAAACTCATAACATACTGAAGGTGGTAGTTCACACGTAATCATAAGGGATGTTATCATTTACCTTAGTTTTGAGAAGAAATATAAAATATTTCTTCCATAATAATAATACCATTTTGTATAAATAAGACTTATATTTCATCATGTTCTAGTGGTTTGAAAATATTTTATTTATGAAGTCAACGAATAAATCATGATATATAATGGCAAGGACATATACCTCATCCTATGATAAATTAAATAGTATTTCACCTTAAGGAATTTATAAAAGAGATTGTGGGAAATTAAAAACATATAAGGCATGTGATAGATATTGTTAATGTATTTTGGAGTTGATTTTCATAACAAGATGTCTCAAAAGGAAGAGTAGTCTAAGATAAGAGGTGGCACACTATAAGTGGGGGAGTGTCACACTAGTATTTTTTCTTATCATTTATATATTATTAATGTATTACATTTTTAAAGTGGATTATGAAATTTCTAACTTTTGATGTAATGTGATAATATTTTAAATATAATCTTCCAATATAATGTATACATGAATTTTGTGGAAATATCACAAATTGTTTTCTAAAATAATATGATTTATATTTTACTATGGGGGGAAATATTTCCCATGGTTACTATTCATAATGAAAAAAAGAATTTGAAATCCTCGCTATATATGAAACTCTTGATCAAGAATATAGATTCCCTTTTTTAGGATTCAATTTATATAATTTGAAGAAATTAATTATATTATACTTTCTCATAGTGAAATGGAAATATATTATTAATATTTTTGTTTTTAATATAAAAAAGAACCTTTAAAAAAAATATATTGATGATTTAGGAATAATTTTTTTATTCATTGATAATAAATATCTTATATAAATTTAAAATCAAGTAAAAAATATAGTGTTACATTATAATTAATTAAAATATTAAAAAATAATGATATTTGTTTAAAAATTAGAATTGTTCACGATTTACAAAATATATATTCAAAATTGAAATTAAAATTTTTAATTATAATATATAATATAAAATTTATTATATAATTAACTTTTTGTTTTAAATTAAACCACTAAATTATTAAAAAAATATTTTCATTAAATAAAATTATTCCTTTTTTAAATAAAAAATTATATAATGTCATTTATAAAATAAAAATGAATATGAAACCATATAATTAAATTAAATAAATTATATGATTTATATAAATTTAATATTACATGTTTTTTTATATTCACTAATCATTTATAAAATTGTGTCTTCACAACTTTATAAATTTATGATAATGGTCAAGGAATATTTTTTGCTCAGATTTTTATAAATCCAATGTTTCATCCTCAACCTTGTAATTCTTGAAAAAATAATTTTCCTGGTAAAAAATAATATTTAATTGGAACTGATCATTTTGATCAAAAATCAAAACTCTATATATTCATAACATTAATTCGCCTGTAAATGTAAAACTCGATGTTATAAAAATTGGATTCATTTGGTATAAATTTTATTCACAAAAAATGTAACCCATCATATTGCATATAATAAATAATGGTCATAAGGCTACCAAATAATAAATTTATACAACACTATCCAAAGATTAATATAGTTAAATAAATCATTTGAATTACATCATTTATTAATAAGAATATTTCATATTTGTTATTGTATGAAATACTTAATAACCTACCTCAAATGAAATGGGTTTCCTATGGTTACCATAAAATCACTTTTGATAATCCTCGCATGAAATACATGGATATGATACACCATCTCAATAATGTCACTTTAAAAGGATGAATCCTCCATTTTTTAGTTTTTCTTCGTTTTTAAATTGATTAAAATATTATAATTTATGCGGATAATATTCTATAACCTTCATCATATTTTTCTTAAAATCTCATATTTCGTTGAATATAATAGTTCTTAAAATATTAAGTGAAAAAAATTATATATGAACATTAATTAATATTCATTCCTTAATTGGGAATCACATAAAACCCAAAAAATCACTCCAAATTTAATAAGAACATTACCATATTTATTATACAAAAGTAAAAAACATTTTAGCAGTTCTAGTTTTTTTAAAACATATATCCTTCTCTTTATCCTCAATAATTCTTTTCAGAAAAGACGACATCAATAATTCCAATGTCAAAATAAAATCATTATCTACATGTAAAAAATCTAAGAAAAAATTTATTAAATCATTAACTAATGGATCATTTTCAAAATATATCATATTTATTTATTTTAATATCTTATAGACCAAATTCTTTGACTACATTGATTACATTACATGGATCATAATAAATTATTCCATCATAATCCTTAATAGGTTTTAGACTTTTTTCGTCATGTTTAACCTATTGTGAGTGAATATATAACATAACAATTTATAATAAGTATTTATTTATCATTTCTCCCTACATACATAATACATATTATTTTTAATGAAATAAACGTTGAATATATCTAAAAGTATTTTGTTGCCTAATTGTTATACTTGAGTTTCAGGGATTGATATACAAATATTATAACCTAATAATTATTCATTAATAAATTACCAATCCCTTTCAAGGAATCAAAATAATTGAAAAAGATCACCATTTATTGTTGTGAGTTATAAAATGTGGTCATTATCCTATATTTTATTTAAATATTTGGAATATTCAGCTCATTTAATTGTCCAGATGAATTTTACTCCTTGATAATTTAACTTATTTATAGGGATAGATAATTATTAAATGTTTTATAAAACCATATGTAGTAAACCAATAATCATAGAAAAATTCAAAAAACCACAGCACATTCAAGTCTTGGATAATAATCCACTATATTAGATTTATTACAAACAGTTTGTATTCCATGTTTTTGAATCAATATGTTGAATGAAAGAAATCTACAATAAAAACCCATAAATTTTCTAAATTATTAATATAAATTCCTTTCTTGTATTATATTTTAAACAATCAATATTTTTATCACATTCTATATAATGTAAGGTATAAACTATAATATTTTCTATAAAAAGAATAAAAATTACCCACATACTCATGGTATAATCATGACATTAAAACTATAAACAGATAGGTTATATTTATTAATTCCAATGATATAACCAAAAACATGTAATGAACAAATGTAGTCTATAAAATCATCCAAAAAATGAAGTACTAATTCACTTTCAACTATGGATAATTATACTAGAGATCAATAATAGACAATTATTGTGCTCCATGAAGTTGATCAAATAAGTAATTAATAAGAGTTAATGAAAACATCTTTTTAATATCTATGCCAATGTGTTCTCTATAATCAATGAATAGTCCCATAGAACTATCCATATTTTTAATAAATAGAAGGATGTAACCCTAAGGAACGTTTTCCAGATGTATAAATATCTTATCAAACCATTCATGTAATTTCATTTTCAATTATTACAACTCAACTCAGTCCATTTTATAATGTGTTTTTCAAATTTCTATAACATTAGGATCCATGTCAATTGTAAAAAAACATATCAATTTTGATTAAAAATACAAAAATCATCCGGAGAAACAATAATATATTTATATAATACATTTTAATAAAAAATATGAAATGTTATTCTTTATTTTACAATATGTGCAAGAAGACACTCACATCAAAATTTTATCTGTTTTTAAAATTGTTAATATGTTAATGAAAATATAATTTTTATCATATAACAAATTAGATCACATTCTAAAAAATAATTCCTTCATCATTGCAATATAATTAATCATTATAAACTAAATGTAATTACCCACCATGAATAACATAATAATATAAAAGGGGAATGATAATAATGTTTTCAGAAAAAACATTCCACTAATGATAATATGATTTTTCTTATAAATTATTATTTTTTTTAAACTATCCCCAGGTGTTTTTATCATGTTTGATGACATTATTTCTTGAAATTTTATTTCCATTTTGAATAAAAATTTCGTGAACAATGTGAAATATATAGATCCCAAATAAGTAATTCATTGGAATTAAATTAATAAACAAATAATGTACCCACAACCCATTTATTATATGGTATCACATATTATATAATAGTAGTAAATGTCATTTATATACAATTATATTTATTATCTTGATTATTTCTACCAATAGTTACCAATATCATACATGCATTTCTTTAATTTCCCACCATAATACAAAAAAAAATTCAATTACTACTTATGAATACTGGTATATCCATTACAATATGTATTTTATTTTTAGTCATGATCCATATTTCATAGAATTCCATATAAATAACAGTTGATATATTTTATAATACATTCACATAAATTATTCTCTCCCAACTTTTCATAAAATTGAAATTTTATTTTATGAAATTTTGGTTTTTTAAATGAATAATTCCCCATGCACTGCCAACTAGATCTCTGCATATTATTATTTTTGAGATTTTTTAAAAAATTCAATCTCTACCCTCTATGTACACCACCCAATTTTCTTCATAACTTCTAAACATAGAGTGACCAGTTCGCTTGATAAATATAGATTTAATCCTATGTAAAATATATATGTTTTATTTTTATGGTCTGTACTGAAATATGGTGTATACATGTCCTATAAAGCCGTATTATAGTTGTGGTTCCACTAATAGGGGGGATGAATAAGGGGTACACTCATTTTTTAAATTAGGTCTAAATTTCAATTAAACCAATTAATATTTTTTTGCTTCCAAAACCACTTAATGATTTTCAGAGTCTCACATCATTAATAGATATCATAATAGAGAGGACATAAAATGAAATTTATCTGGTTTTGATGAAATTCATATTCTATAACATGTTGGTTATAATCCCAACAAGGAATATATAAGGACCCGAACATAAAACATAACATATTCTTGAATTAAATGAATAATTAACATAAATGATCTTTTTAGTTTTAGAGTTTTAGATAATTAGGCCATAAGTTTTACATTTCATTTCAAAAAAAATACAATGAAGACACTTCACTCGGTTTCCTTTTTTTTTACAAAACAAGAACTCTAAAAAAGAGTCATGTCTAGTTCAATGTTTAAGACATCATGGATTTTCTGTGATCCCATCCTAGATCATATTCCACATTATTTCCTGTGAAAAACATTTCAAAAACATGGTATGAGCATAAAACTTAGTAAGGGATACACAACGAAGGAAAACTATTAGTTTTTCAAAACAACAAGTAATCCATTAATAATTTAATATAAGTAATATTTTTTACTTTTATTAAGTAGTAAATACTCATCACTGAATTTGAATATCACTACATACCCTTTTGTAACCAAAAGATTACCATAAAACCCCTATAAAAACACATAACATATAAAGGTAACTTGGGACATAAACCTACATAAATGGAATAACCATACTGTCGACTTTCACACATATCACTAAACGGAATAGCCAAATGGCCGAATTCCATACCGAATGCATTGGAAGTTATAAGGTAACCACCCATCTTGGTTTATCGTGGAGCCACTCGTCTTTTGGTATATCACATATCCACCCATCAAATTCCCAAGTAATATTATAAAATCCTAACACATATAACAAATATAAATGACAGAAAATATTTCCTTATTTCATTCACAATATATAACATAAATATATTGACATACCAAATCCTTTATCAAAACCATTTCCAATTCCAACATAAATAAAGTGTATGTGGTATTTATTTTCATTTGAAAAAAAACATTACACCTTGTAAAGGAAGCCAAAGAAAAAATAATACTCAAGGCAGCAGAAAGGTCATTATCACCGCTTACGTTAAATGGAACATTCCTTTCTATCTTTTAGTAAAAATATTCAAATAAAAAGACTCTCTTTGAATTTCACGGGTTCTTATACATCATATAAAATATTTCTGTGTATTAAAACAAAATATGCCTCAATGAAAGGAGATTGAGACGAAATCCCTTACCTCCTGTCCGACATGACCTGTTCGTTCTTTAATCTACTGAATACTAAACTAATGTAAATTTATAATTTCATAAAAACCTTTTTCATGTTTAGTATTCCTTTATATCAAATATTATGATTTTATAAATTTAATGTAATCCTTAAAGTTAATATCGGTCATTTTGTCGATATTTGGCACTTGAGTCACAAATGAACACCATATAGTTACAAGTTGCTAAAATGGTCAAAAGTTCATTATATCTAGAATGATATTATTGATTTAGAAATCATATATATATATATATATATAATATCCTGTATATTCATGTATTTTTAATATTACATATCATTTGGATGTTAGAAATTAAATGCACCGTTCTTGGAGACGGTAAGCTGTACGTATGAAAGAACGCTAATTCCATTTAAATGTATTATATTAATGGAATTAAAATATAATGATACTTATTTATGTTATAATCTCATTATAATATAATATAATATAATTAACTTCATCTTTTATACATCTCACATATGGCATTGACGAATCATATCAGTTTCAGGGGGTGGTTGTCCACACTTCCTCAAATGAAATTATCGCGTTTACCCATTATGGGAACCATACATGTCTGATATAAATGAATAATACAGAAGAATAAATAAAAAATAAACATGATATATATCATATATAAATACAGTTCCATCTTAATGCCACCATGTGAGGCAGTAGGAGATAATCTAACAATCATTATTTCGTGAGGCGTTAGTTTTCCATCCAGAGAAACAGTTTGTTCTTCACCCATTAGATGGAGGGGTGTGTAAATGTAGTTAAAATACATCACATACAAAAATAAAATTATATATAGTATATAGGTGTTGTTATAAATTAATGTAATCAATAGTGTTTAGGGTCAGGAGAAGTAAAATAAAAAAATGAAGTTAAGAGAAATTGTTAGCTTTATTTTTGGTAACTCCCTTTGGTTTGAACCAAGATGGTTTGATGAGGTGACATCTGCCTAAGGTATGTTTCTAGGTTTAATATTGGTATGTGAGGTACTTAATTGGGAAGAGTTTGAATGAGCCAAAAGTCCTGACTGTTGTTCGGAATTGGTTAGAAATGTTCTCCTCTTATAAGGGGGAAGATGGGATCTTTAGGATAGTGTGAAAATATTACTCTATTATATAATGATATTTGGTTTATAAAGTTCCAAAAATCATTATAGTCGAAGATAAGATGACTCATGGTCGAAATAATATCATCTAATAAGAATTGGACAGGTTTTGGATGTCATTTTAATATTTATAATCTTATTTATTTAAATGAATTATTAATGAGGTAAACACTACATCGTTTTTTTCATAGAAAACATATTTTATTCGATGTCTAAAAATTATAAGAAGAATACCATGATGTATTAAATAGTTCTATATTTACAAAAAATATTTATAGTTGAAACGATCACTTATATAACAGTATATAAAAATTAATTTACTAAAATATTTTTGTTTATGTCATTCTTGCCATTACATTAAATTAATTAATCTGAAGTGTCATTATCATTCATAAGTGGCTCCATGGGGTCCCCAAATCGACACAAGGATGTCGATGGTCGGCCATTACTCATCCAATAAGGTTAAGACAATTGTTAAGGTAATTTTTAATTATTATAATATTTTTTTACCTTAAATTACCATATTTATCATTAACCGCGGTAAATATAAGTCAAAAGTTACTATTCACTAAAAATTATTTTCATCTTATTGATACACATATTATTTACTAATAACAACCATATATGTATTATTTTAAAAATTAAATTTACAGACGTGGTAAAATTTTAATTAAATCAAAAAAGTATGTTTTTTTAACTACTACTAAGTGGATTCATAATTCATAAAAAAAGAAGTTTTTTCAAAAAAACCAAAAATTCAGCCTAAGATATATTTGATATTCCCATTTCAAAAATAATGTATATTTAACTGAATTATAATCATAAAATTTTCATTAATTAATTTAAAATTAATTCCAGTTGATAAAACAAATAGTGTGTTTTTAAGAAACTATAACTATCAAAAGATTGAGACTTGTTTATATCTATATTATAAGGGAAATTAATTCCAATGAACAAAATTAGATAAAATGATAAAAAATAATCTAATTACACTTTAAAACCAATTAAAAAGATAATCTAACCATATAAATAAATTATATTAAAACATAGTTTTGAATTAAAATACAATATTTTTCACTATTCATTAAAAAAATGAAATATATCAGAAACATTCCAAAAAATTTCACAATGTAAATTTTGATGTCCCTATTCTTAATAAATATTTTATATGGTCAAATAGAATGTATTAAATGGACCAAAACTTGATTCAATGAGGGTTCACCATTAAAAGGTGGTAAATCGACTTTTTAATGTAAATTATGCTTAAAATTAGATTCATTCACATTTATTATCTCTATAATTTATTAAATAAATGTAAATACATTAAAAAATTATGTATAATCATATTTTAGTTGGTTTTGTTCAGTCTTTCCAATAAAATGGCTAGGAGTTAACTTCTATATAAAATAATAATATTATATTATTATTGTGCAGCATAAGATTTCAAAAAAAATCATGTTGTTGCGCATCGGGTATGCTATCAAACATATCAACATTTTTTAAATAAAATTAATATTTAATTATAAAATATTAATAAGTATGAAAATATTGTATTATTCATTTAGGTGGGATGTTACATCATTCCCTCCTTTTAAAAATTGCATCCTCAAAATTTTTATTCACTTATCAATATAAGTGGGGGTATTTATCCTTCATAGCATTTTTAGATTCCCAGGTTTCCTCTTCAACCATATGGTCTTTCCATAAAACCTTTGCATGGTGAATTACCTTATTCTGCAACACTTTCTCTCTTTGGTCAAGAATCTAGAATGGTTGGTCCTAATAAAATGAATTCTCTTCCAACTGAACTACCTCTGGGCTCAAAACAAGAGATGGATCTGGTATATACTTTCTCAACATCGAAACATGAAAATAATTATGTACCTGGGATAAACATGGAGGCTAACCCAATATGTATTCAAGTGATCCAATTTTATCTAGTATTTTATATGGTCTAATGAACCTCAATCTCAACTTTCCCTTGTTACCAAAACACATCACACTTTTCCAAGGAGAAACTTTGAGAAAGACATGATCACCTACCTCAAAAGAAATATCCTTCCTTCGGTTATCTGCATATCTTTTATGTATGCTCTAAGTTGTTCTCATGTGCCACTGAATCAAATGATCATTCTCTGCCTTCTCTTATACCAATTATGGTCCCATAAGCTTCCTTTTACCTACTTCATCCCAAAAACCTGAAGTTAGACAATGCTTTCTATATAGTGCCTCAAATGGAGCCATCTGTATACTGGAATGAAAACTGTTATTATAAGAAAATTAAACCAAAGAAATATGTGGGTCCCAAATTCCCTGGAAATCCACTAAACAAGGACGTATCATATCTTCCATGGTCGGAATTGTTCGATCTGTCGGCCCATATGATTGATGGTTAAAAGCTGTACTAAAATTTAATTCATCACCCAATGAATTCTTATAGATATTCCTAAATTTATAAGTAAATCAAGGATTAGGATCAGATACAATGGAGAGGGGAACTCCATGAAACCTATCTATATCATTAATATACAACTGATCAATTTGATCTAGAGACAACGTATCTCGAATGGGAGGAAAATGAGGAGATTTAGTCAATCAATCTACTATAACCTAGATTGAATTATTACCTTGATATGTCTTCATTAATCCCACAACAACGTCCATCGATACATTTTCCCATTTCCACTCTAGCATTGGTAAAGACTGATCAATCCCTTTCGGTAACTGCCTCTATTCATTAACTACTGAAAAGTCAAACACTTCATAGTAAAATCACTAATATGTCTTTTTCATTCTTTCCTACCAGTAATACTCTCAATGATCTATGTACGTCTTAGTAGTTCTAGGATGAACTGAAAATAGGGAACTATTACTTCACATAATAACTCTTTATTAAACTTTGAATCACAAGGCACACATAATCTCTTCCCAAACCTCAAAACACAATCATTATCAACGTTAGAAGCAGGAAACATACTCTTCTGAACCAACTCTACCTTTTTCTACAACTCACAATCTTTTTTCTGCCCTTTCTTCATTCTGTCTGATAGAGATTATTTCACTGACACCTGTAACAAAAAAGAATAATTTCTTTCACCAAATATTTCAATGCTAAAGTTCATCAAATCAAAAACAAATGGATCTCATTAAAAACTTAGCATGGTTGATGAGACATAACGTTTTTTAGTAAAATCCTCAACCACTTTTTTTTCTTGTCCCAAATGGTAATGGATCGTGCAATCATAATCCTTGATTAATTTTACCCATCTCCTATATCTCATGTTCAATTATTTCTAAGTGAATCTATACATTAAACATTTGTCGTCAGTATATATTTCACATTTTACTCCACACAAATGATGCCTCAAAATCTTTAAAGCAAAAAAAGCAGCAAATTCAAATCATGTGTAAGGTAATTTAACTCTCGAGGTTTCAACTTATGTGAGGCGTAAGAAATTACCTAATCATTCTGTATAAGGACACATCCAAGTCCTTTCAATGATGCATCACTGTAAATAACAAACTCACCATTTGAGGAAGGCAGTGCCAAAAATAAAAAATTCACCAATATTCTTTTCAATTCCTAAAAATAGCCATCACATTATTTTGTCCAAATGAACATAACACCTTTTCAAGTTAACTTATTCATTGGACTAGATAACCTTGAAAATTTCTCAACAAACCTCCAGTATGAACATTCCAATCCACGAAAACTATGGATATCGGTTATATTTGTGGGTCATGGCCATTATTCAACAACATTTGTTTTAGTAGGATCAACAGTTATACCATTTTTTGAAACAATGTGATCAATGAAAGAAATTTGTTGTAACAAAAACTCAAACTTTCTGAATTTCCCATAATGTTTCTTTTCATTTATGTTTTGAAAGATGACCTTTAAATGACATTATTTCTCCTCATAACATTTATAATAATCCAAAATATCATCAATGAACAAAAATACAAATCTATCCATGAAATCACTAAAAATTATATTTATAAGATCCATGAATATAGCAGGTCTATTGGATAAACTAGAAGTCATAACTACAAATTCATACTGACCATATGTAGTGTGAAATGCGGCCTTTGAAATGTCTTCCTCCATTACTTTTAACTGATTGTGCCCCGATCTCAAGTCAATATTCTCAAAATATTGAGCTCCCTAGAGCTAATCAAACAAATCATCGATATGAGGCAAAGGATACTTGTTCTTAAAAGTGATGTTCTTCAATGCTCTATAGTCAATGAAAAGTCTTATTCAACCATCTTTCGTTTTAAAAAACATGACAAGAACACCCCATGGTGATGTTCTAGGACAAATGAAACATTTATCTAATAACAGCTGCAATTTCTTCATTAACTCTAAAATTTCAATTTGATCCATTCAATAAGGGTGTTTTGAAATTGGAATAGCATCAGAAATTAAGTCAACAGTAAATTCAACATCCCGATAAGGTATAATACCAGGGAACTCATCAGGAAAAACATCAAGATACTCATTTACCACTATCACATCATTAATATGAATAGTTCATTTATTTTCATCAATATGCACATGGTTATATCCATTTCCATATTTTAGTAGTTTCGTATCTTCCTGATATGTTATCAAATCAAAGGTTCATTATTGTACACAACATTAAAATTATTCTGAAATAAAACCTTTTTAGTACTACAGTCAATCTTACCATGATAAATAGATAGCCAATTTATTCCCAAAAAGCATCAAACTCTACTAGAGGCAAAACAATAAGGTTTTCAGGTATATTCTTCCCGCACAAAAGGACACGAAGGTTATAATGTTTTCTTTTTTGTATCAACAATTCATCTAGGTTTTATTTCCATATGTTCCATATTAATATATTGAGATGTAATTCCTAATTTATTAGAAAACTTCTCAGAAATGAAAGAGTGTGTAGACCCTGAATCAAACAACACATTGGAAATATCTGAACAAACAAATAGTTTACATGGTACCAGTTCATTTGATGGCCCAATATCTATTGAAGTAGTTGCAATGGATTTCACCACCCTATTCTGCTTGTAGTCTGGCTGCATTCCCTTAGTATAGAACTTCCCTGGACACTCATTTGTTTAATGACCCATTTCATTACACTTTAAAAATTTTAGCGATGTTTTTTCATTTCTTTCTTGATCCTATTCCATACAGTTAAAAGAAATATGACTAGACTTACCACACCAGAATCACTTTATTAAGATTGATAAACATTCCCCATGATTCTTTTTACCACACTTCTCACAAGTTGGATATTTAATTTTCATACCTCCATTATTCTTTGATGAATTCATTCCCTTTTATTACCAACTGGACCTCTTATTCTATTGTTTGTCAATGGACACCTGATCATTGGAAAACTCCATTTCCACCATCTCCGCAAATCGAAGATGGGTTAAATAACTTTTTAACTCAGGAGAGGCTAATGATTTTCGCTATCGCAGATCATGTCCTGAGTAAAATCGATTTATCTTACTATCAAGATCTCGGATGAAATTTGGAACATACCTTACCAGTCGAGTGAATTTTTCTACATAAGCATCCACTAAGTCATCCTCCTACCTAAATTCCAGGAATTCTTTTCCATCCTAAGACGAACCACCTTAGGAAAATATTTCTCAAGAAAAATAACTTCGAATTTTTCCTAATCAAGAGCATCAATATCCCACTATATATAATATTTTTCACCATTGAACACCGCTAAACAACCTCACATTCAAAATGGTAAACAATGATACTAACCTTTTGATGTTTTGAACACCCCATGACATCAAAAATCTTCTCCAGTGCTTTAATCCACCATTCATCTAGCACAGGGTCAGATGATCATCTAAATGATGGGGGATGATGCATTAGGAAATTATCCACTACTAATATATTCCTCTGCAATTAATTTGGATGATCTTGTACATGAATTCCACCACTATTTATAGCCATAGTCAACTGTACTATCACTATAAAAAACTGTTCAGCTCCAATTTTGACCATCATAGGTTGTCGATTTGGACGGTTTCCTTCCCCCTTATATCGTCCGAACATAGCTGCCCTATTTCCTCTATGGAAAACCATTATAGAGACAGAAATATCCTAAATGAAGCAACATGGTAATCTGTAAATAATATATTATTTCAATATTACCATAAATTAATTTATGTACATTTATTCAGCAATACCCTACATCCTAAAGTTGTCTAAACTGACCTATGATATCAACTATAAGAACCCAGCCTTAAAACATTACATATTATTGAATTAAATGAATAATTTACATTAAATATCTTTTCATGTTTAATGTTTTAGGGAATTTGGCCATAACTATTAAATTTCCTTTCAAAAGAAAAAAAATAAAAAGTAGACACTAATACTCAGTTTCCATTTTTTCACAAAACAAGTACTCTAAAAAAGAGTCTTGTCTAGTTCCATGTTTAAGACAACATGGATTTTCCATGATCCCATCCTTGAACCTATACCACATTAGGTAATGTGAAAAACATTTTAAAAACATGGGATGGGTATAAAAAGCTCAGTAAGGGATACACAAAAAAGGAAAACTATTATTTTTTCAAAACAACAAGTAAACCATGAATACTTTAACATAACTAATACTTTTCACCTTTATGAAGTAGTAAATACTAATAACTGAATAAAAATATCAATACATACACTTTTGTAACCAAAATATTACCATAAAACCCATATAAGAACACATAACATATAAAGGTAACTTGGTACATAAACATATTGAAATGGAATAACTATACGGTCGACATCCACACATATCACTAAATGTAATAGTCATACAACAGAATTCAATATCAAATGAATTAGAGATTATAACATGACCACCTATCCTCATTTATCCCGTCATCAAAAATCTTTTGGTTTTTCACGTAACCACCTTTCAAATGTCTAATTACCATTATAAAATCATAACACATAAAAAAATATAGAAGAAATAAATAATTTCCACATTTCAATCTGAATATATCACATAAAAATATTGATCTAAAAAATCAATTATCAAAACCATTTTCATTATCAAATTAAATAAAAGAGTATATCGTAATAATTTTCCTTGAAGAAAATTATTAATTCTTGTTAAGGAAGCCAATGAACAAATAATACTGGCAACAACAGAAAGATCATTGTCACCACTTACGTTAAAAGAAATATTTCTTTTTGTCATTTAGTTAAATTTTTTGTATAAAAATATTACCTTTAAAAAATCAATGGTTCTTATACATCGAATAAAATAAGGTCATGTATTAAAACAAAATACGCCTCAATGAATGGAGATTGAGATGAAGTCTCTTACCTCATGTCTGACTTGCCCCATTCATTCTTTAATCTCATGATTAATAAACTAAAGACAATTTAAAATTGATTAGGAACAATTATGAAGATTAATAGTCATTTTATATCAATTATTACCATGTTATAATCATTATGTAATCCTTTATGTTAATAATGGTTGTTTTTTCGATATTTGGTACTTGAGTCACAACTGAACACCATATTGTTACAAGTTGATCACATGGTCAAAATTTCCTTATATCAAGATTTATATTCAGGATTTATATATCATATATATATTATATATATCTAGTATATATAGGTATCTATAATAGTATATAACATCTGGTGGTACGAAATGAAATGCACCGTTCATGGAGACGGCAAGTCGACGTACGCATGAACGCAAAGTCCATTTGTATTTCCTATTTTAATGGAATTGAAACATAATGATACATAGTTATATTATAATTCAAGTATAATATAATATAATATAATTAAATCCATGTTTTATAAGTCCAAAATATAGCATTAACGAGTCATATAACTTTGAGGGGGCGGTAGTTGGCACTTCCCCAAAAGAAATTATCGTGTTTACCCATTATGGAAACAATAAAGGTATGCTATAATTGGAAAATACATAAGCATAAATAAAAAATAAACATGATATATATCATATATAAATATAGGGCCATCTTAATGGCTAGCATGATAGGCGGTATGATATAATTGAACAATCATCGTTTAATAAGCCATTAGTTTTTCATCCATAGAAACAATATTTTCTTCACCCATTAGACGGAGGTGTGTGTAAGCGTAGTTAAAATAATTTTCATAACAAAATCTTAGTATATTGAGGATATTGGTTTTTTTATAAATAAAATGAATAAAAGAGTTTAGGGGATGTAGAATTAAAATAAAAGAAATGAAGTTAAGATAAATTGTTACCTTTAATTTGGGTAACTCCCTTTGTATTGAACCAAAATGGTTTGTTGAAGAGAGATTTGTGGGGAGATCAATTGGGAAGATTTTGGACCATCCAAAAGGCTTGAAGGGTGTGTGTAATTGGTTAGAAATGGCCTCCTTTTATAAGGGGAGGAGGGGCTCTTTAAGAATGTGTGAAAATATTATTTCATTATATAATGATATTCGGTTTCTGGAGGTCCAAAAATCATTAGAGTATATTATAAGATGACTCATGGTCAAAATAAAATAATCCAATAATAATTTTATAGGTTTTGGATGTTATTTGAATATTTATAATCTTATTTATTTAAATTATTTTTAACGAGGTAAACACTGCATTATTATTGTGTCATACATAATTTTATTTATTCGATATCTAAACAATATAAAAATATTCCATGATGTAGGAAATAGTTTTAGATTTCCAAATAATATTTATAGTCTACATGATAACTTTTATATCACCATATAAAAATTAATTTACTAAAATATTTATGTTTATGTAATTTTGGCCTTTACCTTAAATTAATTAATCTAGAGTGTCATACCATTCATAAGTTTCTCCATGCGGTCCCAAAATCAACCCAAGGATTCCCATGGTCTGTCATTTCCCATCCAATAAGGTTAGGACATGTGTTAAGGTAATTTTGATTTACTATAATGTTTTTTTACCTAGAATTACCCTATTTATTTTTAACTGAAGTAAATAAAAGTCAAAATTCACTATTAACTAAAAATTATTTTCATATCATAGAACCAAATTTTACATACTAATAACAACCATGAATGTCAGATTTCCAAAAATCAATTCACAGAAGTGGTAAAATATCATTTAAATGAAAAAGTCGGTTTTTACAACAACTAAGTGGTTTCAATATTCATAAAAAATTGATGTTTTTCAAAAAATACAAAAAACTCTACTTAAGATATATTTGATATTCCGAAATCCAAATTATGTCTATTTTACCAAATTCTAAACATATAAGTTGCATTAATTAATTTAAAATTAATTCCAATTGTTAAAACAAATAGTGTTCTATTAAGAAACAATAAATTTCAAAAGATTTAAATTTGTCTATGTCCAAATTCAAAGTGAAAATAATTTCAAAAAACATCATTGGATTAAATGTTAAAATTATATTATAAATAAACTTTTTAACCAATTAAAATAATAATATACCATATATATAAATTATATTAAAACACAGTTTTGAATTAAAATACTACAATTTTATCTATTCATTATAAAATAAACTTTATCGAAAAAATTCCAAAAAATTACACAAATTAAATTTTGATGTCGCCATTATATAAAATAATATTATTTGGTAAAAAATGTATTTAAGCGGCCAAAACATGATTTAAAAAGGTTTCTCCATTAAATGTTGGTAAATCGAATGTTTTATGTAAATTATGCTTAAAATTATTTTCATTCACATTTTAAGCCTAGAACATCTATTGGATGAAGGTAAATACATTTAAAAATCATGTATAATCCTATTGTATTTAATTTCGTTCATTCCCACCAATACAATGGCTATGAGTTAACTTCAATTTAAAATAATAATATTATATTATTAGTGTAAGATTTCAAAGAAACTTGTTGTTGTGTATCGGGTACACAATCGAACATAGCAAATAATTTAAAGTAAAATTAATATTTAATTCAAATATAATAATAAGTATAAAAATATCTTATTCTTCATTTACCTAGTATGTTTTAGAATATATAAAAAAATATTTTTTTCTCCATAAATACTTTCGATGTGGAATCACAGATATTTTTAACCCATGAATTATCAAAGAGGTTCTTCATTCTATATAACATAGTGTTAACTAAATATACATTATACATCTCCAAAATTCCTCCATATATTACTCATACAACCATATACATTCAAAATTCATCTTCAACAAATTTCCACAATCAAGGGACTTCTCATACTCTAATAATTTTCTAAAAGACGTCACCAACTACCAAATTCAATAGAGTGAATTCATCAATTATTTTGGGTTTATACACTATTGGTTGATATATTAATCATCCCTCATGAGGTCAATGATTCACACTTCCACATATAACCATCATTTTTATTTTCATATATTATGGTATTTATCAAATAATTCAATTCAAAGGTGAGCGATCTATTTCCTTAGTGAAACAATTCTTAGTATTTTATTCATCCTTAATTATGTTACTAATAAGCCTCTCAAAATGTTTGAAACGTGATCTGTTTTTTCTTCAATAATACTTTTGAAATAATAATATTATATAACTGATCCCAATATCTCATGGAATTATCAACTAGAGACCCTATCACGTATTGTATGTGGATTAATTATTTTATATTAATATGTTCAAAACTATTTACCTTATCAAATTAATATGTATTAACAAATAAATATATATAATCATGTTCAATTCATCTTCATCATATAATGCATCCACAATCCTTCATGAAAAAATGTTATTCTTCTGACTCAATGTATTCACATACATATTGGGCTCATCAAGCTATTAACTTGTTTAATAAATAATCAGATATGCCTATTAACATATTTTTATTTAATAATGGTGGTAATATTACTACATCAAATTGTCTAAAATAATTCTTTCAAATAGAATAGTGATTTTTGGAAACCAAATTTGATTAACGGATACTCTTTCATCATCTATTTTTCTACGGAATGTATGATATATCTTAAGAAAGAAACACCATTCACTACCTTGGTTTTTCTATTTTTATATATAACACCACTTCCATGATCCACGATGAATCACCAAATAAAATATACCCAAATATTCCTTATTAATAAATATATTATCATGCCTGAGGATTTTGATAGTTAAATTATACAATCATTCATTATCTATTAATAAGAATATAAAAATTCATTGAGTATGACCCGTCATGAAAAAAATTTATTTTAATGCATTGAGGATCAAATTATTATTTGTTTTTAAGATTGAATTCAATATATTACAATAGATTCTCAATAATTATTATGAAAAACTGTTTTCATTCTTCAATAGCATGTTTATCAAATACAATTTTGACTTCCAAATGAAGATTTCATTCACTTAAAATCATTTTATTCATCTTGAAATCTCAATTTTGAAAACATATCAATCTCAACATGATCTTGAATTCCTCTTATTTGATAATGTGAACACTGAAATCGAATATTTTAGTGAATATTATCTATTGATCTATGTTAGGCTGAAAAATAAGCCCCCATACAATCATAAGGAAATAATCAATAATGTTTTATTATCTACATTATATTCCTATCAATTAATGATACACAAAGGGTATCCATTATCTCCCATTCCACATCCAACCACTCTTTGGATATCCACAAATATTTTAAACAAAAACATTTGATTGCCACTCGATTCAGTACGTGGGATTGACTATTGATACACTACACACACATAAATGGTGATCATTAGACATGATCTTCCACTAAATAATTCATTCGGAAAATAGTGTGGGCGATATTTACCGATAACATTCATCTACATCAATTAATTCTCTTTAGGATGTATCTCACACAATATTAATCATTGGTTCCCACATGTTGGTTCACGGGCTGGCCATTCTGTGGATTGTAATGGTTGTCGATATTTTTTATATCAGTTCCAGTCTTATAATACTTAGAATTCACTTTATATATTTGAATTATAATCCTTACTCAAATTATCTTCAGGTAAAATGAAAATAAATATTACATGTAATTCATCAAATTTATTAGTGAAATATATCATCATTATCATTATCGAAACATATATTTGGAAATAAATACTGATCAGACAACTATCAAATTTAAAATGAAAATTTCTCAAGTATGATATATATTTTTATCATGTTAATCCATAAATAATCTATATGAATAAAAACATCATCCCACAAAAAGCCACATAACACATAATGAATAATCATTGATAATATATTCCTCATTGGGACAATAAATATCCCCCCTTAATTTCTTTCTTAATATATATTTACATATTTCAGTGTAAATATTTGTTCTACAAAAAATCTCACTATTATTGAAAATCAAACACAAAGGATATGTTGGGGGATTATCATATCTAATTTTTTTTAAATATTTTATCCTCTAATATGTGATTATTTAATGGACACTTCTTAGAGATGTATGAAATCAAATTGTTTTATTTAAAATGAAGCTTTAGATAATCAAATCTATGTCTATATTTGTTAGACAAGTGTAGAATCCAATATAGATAAAACAATTTCGTCTATTCTATCCAAAAAATAACATCATTGTTCAACAATTCATAATATTCTCATTCTCATTCACTAGGTTTCCTGTAATCAAAATTTTCAATGATTTTTTTTTCATACACACAAGTTAATAATCACATTTGAAATTTCATGTTAAATGAAATAAATCTCATTATATCATCTTACTATTAATAAATATCTTCCTTTTATTGATAATATTAATAAAATTTAGAAGGAGGGATTAAAGATTTTTTGGAATAAGTCAACATTTATATTTTAAATCTCTCCATAATTTCCAAAATCACTTCATGTTTATAAAATGAATATATCGTATTCGAGTTTATTTTTGTGTAGGGTGTCACTATATTCTTCAACTTAATTGAATAAAACAGATACCATTAATCAATACATGCTATCCCAAAGTTAAAAAATCTACATATCAAATAATACATACTGTTTACAAAAAACACATAAATTAATAGATAATATAGAGGGGCCATATTATTTTTTAGTATTATTAGTTATGATAATAACATCCTCTGAACCCGAAAAAATCATTTACCCAATATATATTTACTTCTCATAACCAAAACATGAATCACCTATGTATTTATATTATAATAAGTTACCTTTTATAATATATGGAATATCTCAGGGAATAATTATCATACATGGTGTGACCCTTCGGCTTACATCTACCACAAACTACTTTTAACAATTCATGTATGTCATTAATAGGATGCTTGGACTTGACTTTGATCACATCATTATTTTTTTAGGAAAGAATTTTAAAAGTATTCTTCTATTGTTCAAATATAAATATTTAATTATTACCATATTTTATTACATGAATTATATTTTTTATTCATATCGTTGAATTATTAGATGGATATTCCTTTATTGTAACATACCTATAATAATCATAAAATTGGCCAATTATTTTATAACACTGAAAAATTATTAATCATTTTAATCTGTTTATTGTAATCAAATTCACCTTAAATTGGTTTCTCCTCTCTAGTAAAGGTTGTATGTCATTAAAAAAATTTGATTCCTTGTGAAAAAATATTCCCTATCACAAATTATAGACTATACATATACATCTATTCTCTTGTGGTGTAATTAGATCAAATTTCACTGATTTTGAACCATGCAACTTTAAAGTTGACCCAAGAATATTTAGGATACTTATTGGGGATTACATATTCATTCAATGTTCCTCATCCACCCATAATGTGTGTGTATGTGTGTGTGTGGGGGGTGGGGGTTATAGGAAATTATCATCATCTTAATTTTCTATATTTTTTCTTCTTAACCTTTACCCACACAAAGAACACCATAATGTAATTAGATAATTTTTTTCTATGCAATTTCTTATTCATGGAGGACGTTTCCCTTTGGTTAAATGATAATCACATTCTATATTTGGATTCATGGCCAAAAAAGGTAATATGTGTGGATCCATATCTCATCTCAACAATTTGGAAGGTTTTTTATTGTGTTGATTCTCAATTAATCTATATCATCTTAATATTTAAACCCATATTGTTGAGTGAGTTCAACAAATTCATTGTAATTATCAAATTTAATTCTAAATCCTCTATAAAATTCTTCATTTATTCTTCAATTATATTTCATTAATAATGGAAATAATTACCAATATAATTGAATATTTTTTCATTATCCTATAGTTTAAAATCATTTATATCCATATATGGGTTTTGAAAATTTTCAAACGCCAAAAATGCCTCTAAAACACAATTTTAATGAAGTATTTCACAAAAACATTTCTCTTTAATACATTGCCAACTTTTGAATATCGTTATTTGAAAACAGAAATAGTTTCATCCATTTATTTTACAAATTATTGAGATTACATGTTATGCCAATTATTATTTCAAATGCCTATTCTATAGAAACATCCTCTTATTCTAACCATAAATTCTTATATCCCTTGAAAATTCAAACAATATAACTTAACACTTATTTGGGAACATTCTGCAAAAGTTATTTTAAATAAAAATTAAGTCCACTAAATGATTTATTATCCTCACTACAAAATAATAATTCATCATATGAACCATAAAAAAGATAATTATAGGAATATTTACCATATATATTTCTTTTAGTTTGTGGTTTCACTGACTTTACAATACCATTCATCATTAAATTTCATTCCAATGTTTTCATTATATTCTTATGTGTCTTGGTAGATATATCAGAAATAATATCCATAGGAGTATAATTCATTTTTTCTTTTAAGTATACCTCTCTCATTTGTTAATATTTACACTTTATAAATACTAATTAATATCTTAATAGGGTACCTAGGTTTTGATGGAAATTGTAGATCCCCATATTAATTAATGATCCACTACGAGGGGAGGGGGGAATAAATACTTGGTATAATAAATTAATGATTTAATATAATTTTGAAATCGATATATTGAAATTGTTATGGTTATATTCAATCTATTTGATTCTCACACCACATTTGGAAAAATTATATGAGTGGGTAGAACAATCTTTATTTTATATTTTTTGTAAAAATATATTATCCTTCATATATTGGATATAACCCCAACATGGATTATCTAGTAAGATATTTTTATGAAATAAAATAATCAGTATAGAATGAAATAATATTTTAAATTTAGAATCAACATAGGAGGTTCTTTATAATGCATCACATAATGTTACTATAATCCATACATGATTACCCTTGAATTGTACTAGGGACTTCTCCTACATCTTTTTCTAAATTAAAAAATTCTTCTTCTCTCATCTTTGACTAAATGATTTATCCTAAACTCAACACATATCCAAAGAAATTTTTACCTCCCAGATATAAATAATATATATTTCTTCCCTTAATTATGGTATATCCTATGTAGGATGATCTCAATATCATCCTCTATGATCTCGTGGAATTTAAATTTCTCATATACCATTCATGTACCATTATAGTGATACTATCCTTACACAATTTATTTTTATTGCCTGTGATAGATATATTTACTCAGTAAAACCATTCACGTGATTTAAAAATTCATTATTAATGTTTTGTCCAAACCATAATAAATTTCAACATGTATTAATCACAAGTTCATCAAAATATTTTTTTGATGTATTATATTTGAAACCTCATTAAAATATAGTAGGTAATTATAAAATAAAAACATTACCAAATATAGGTTATGTACTATATTTATTATTTTGATAAAAAATATATAATTTCTCAAATTAATATGAATTCACATAATCATGTAATCATACACATATTGTTAAATCATTTCAAATACTATAATAACTTCCCATTGCGCAATAAACATCCTCTAATCACTGAATTTTTTCGCATATAAATTATGATCAATAATACCGATGCATGTATAAGCAAATGTGGGTTATATATTTCCTTTCACCATAGTGATTAATTAACTCAAATTCTATTAAATATTCCATGAAATTAAATATGATTTAGTTCTCAATGATATCAACATTTAAATTTTTTGACAACATGTTATATATTTCATTTATTTTGTATTTCATCGAGGATAATCCATCACAAAAAACTCATCCTATTAATGTGATGATGATCACATGTATATTAATTTTTCAATAAAAATTTACCCAACACTATTGGATGTTCAAAATACCTTCTATAAAATTTTTGTATTTATTATTAGAGATTTATTCAATTTATAATATTCATACAGGATGAATATTTCATTTCTGCATACTCATATTCTACTTCTTGCGATATTGATAATTAAATAATATATATCTCAGCATGATAACAATCTCCATATGTTCAATCATTCTCATCATGAAATTAATTACCCTAGCTTGCAGTATCACTCGAGTCAGGAGTGGTTGAAAAAGGAGACCCCATTTTATTGGATGATTGTGAAAAGTATCATCTGATGACTTGTGGTATATGTGTATCATTTTAACTCAAAATAATAGTAATATTAATTACATTTCCCACATAAAACCATAACTAATATGGACTCGTCTATTTCACACATCTCATGTTGTTATCCTGTTGAGTCAAACTTAGGGGTAGCATCTAGATACACATCACACACATAAATGGGGTAGGAAGAACCTACTCCACAATATATGATCCATTGTTTACAAATTATAGTTTTTATGAACTTCCATGTACATCTATCCTTCCAAAAAATCTCCTTGGGACGAATCCCCTATACCAGTGACACATAGTTCCCATATGTGTGTTTGATTGGATGAACCTTGTTTGTATTGAAATGAATTTGCATATTTTTATATATGGTGTGATGATCCAGAATTCCCAAGGAAATTTTTTTCTTAAATTCTTTGGATTTTTACGTGTCTGTGAAAACTTACAGCGCTTGATTCCATGTCCTGGTGTGCCCGTAATCAATTTCTAAAGTTTTGTTTGGGTACGTTCAGTAAATATACGACCAAGATTTTATAACATTAGAACCGGTGCTCAGAACTGAAATATGAGGGCACCGTTGAACTCTTAGTGTCAGTGATTTCTTAGTGAGACCTTCACTCAAGTGGCATTCGGTCGATAATAGAAGATAGTTTTTGGGGTTTTTAAATAAAATTTAATAAAATAGGGTGTACTTATTTGTATTTGTTGGTGGTTAAAACATCCCAATGGAGGTTAGAGGTGGGGCCCATCAGCACATGACCTCCCTTGGGAGAAAATTATTTGGTGCGGCCCACCTGAAGTTTAGCACCTCTTGCAATCAAAGAGGTGGGGCCCACACAGGCTTTGAACCCCTTTAAGCCCCCATTTATGTGGGATGAATACACTACACCTTCCCCCATTATCTAAAATGTAGCAAATCCCTCAATTAATTATTTTAAGCGATGCTATTAATTAATTGAATCCATTTGAATTCATGCAAACCATTATAATATATTATACTATTATTTTATTTTGGTTGGCATAATCTTTGGGGTGGATCTTGGGGAAGGAGGTGAACTCTCCAACGAAGAACGTGAAGACTTCCATCTTAGACTTTGTCACCTCCGAACACTTTTTGACACACTAGATTGTGATTTGAGAGTGCATGATGAACGCGGAGAACAAAGAATCGACCCCCACCTTTTCTCGTGACTCCATCGTCGATCCCTCATTTGTGCTAGGCCGCCCCCATTGGACCGGGATGCCACGACGGACCTAGATAGACCTGCGGATCAAATCAGACCCCAGTCCGGACTGGGTCGGTCCAACTGGGACGGAAGGGACCTGAACTCATTTGGTCAGTTTACACCTTTTCGCCCATATCTTGGGATACGAGTGTCCGATCGAAAAACCATCTGTGATGGTTGAATCCTAAGAGCAAGATGGTTCTGTTGGAATACCCAACTTGTGGTTTGGACATAGTTAGAGTACGTTAGGTTTGGATTGAACCTAAAAACCAACCGTGTGCAAGGAATCCAGTGGATGATAGTGAGGCGGAGGTTGGAGATAGATAATATGTAGGTCAGCACTCATTAATCCTATGTGGGTCAGCACATACCAATTTTGTGTGGGCATGATCATGTGTGGGTTAGCGCTCAGTGATCATATGTGGGTCAGCGCATACTGATCCTGTGTGGTTCAGATCCTGTGTGGGTCATTGCGGGGGTTAATTCCTATCAATCATGTGTGGTTCAGACTCTGTATGGTCAGAAGCAGTGCCTCTCGATAGAATAAGATGATCTAGATTTGTGACTAATCATTTTTAATTCTATACTACATATAAATACGGGTTTGAGCAGAGTTAATGAAATTAGTGTTTTCCTCGGGATTGAGATGGGTTACTAATAACTTAGGTATATGTATGAGCATATACCTAATTAAGGGTTATCCGTTGAATCATTAATTTGTTGTTATCCTTGTTGGATTTTGTGAGACCTTGAGGGTCTCGGGGTCCCTTCTGAGTAATGTTATACTCACCCCTACACGGTCTATACCCTCACCTCATTGTGTTGGTTGTAGAAGACTAACAGCGCTGATCAGGATAGAGAGTAGCAGAACTGGACGGTACCCCGAGGTGGCCACTCAGAGTGATGATGCATGGAGTGGACAGATTGACTTGTAGTGAAGAGGTGGCCAACTATACCTACCCTTTAGGTAGGAATTCCGGAGGATGACCCATTAGCTAATTTACTTTCTTTCAGTTCTACTTTTCTGTTTCCTTGTACTTTACTGTTGGACTTATATTTCTATCCCTTTACATTCAACACAATATTTTTTATACAGTTTCGCTTAGTGTTTTACTTCTAGTTGCGTACTCTATTGTGTTTGATTACTATTATAAATGAAATGCCTTCACAAATTAGGGATTTTCATATTTGGTGCAAGTATCCAGCCCCTAGCCTATGGAAGGTGGGCTTGGGGTTGTCACCATACGGGCCTCGGGGGACGGGTCTTGACAAATTGGTATTAGAGGTGTTGGTTATACCGCAGAACATAAGAATCTAATCATTTTTTTACTTTTGATGCAATAGTTTTAAGGGTACTAAGTGTGGTTTTCAGTTTAGGGAGTCTAGTGTTGGTGCGACAGTCGACGTATCCATACACCAGGACCCTGATTACTGATTTTCGACTCTGTTCACGAAAACACTGATTTCACAAGTGGTTTAAAAAGTTTTAATTTAAGTCAGATCTACTATGTCATCTCACCAGGTATAATATTTTGACTGTTGGACACCTGTATCCTTTCTGGATTCCTCCACACAGACAACCAGTAAGAGTTAAGAGAGAGTAGACGATGACGTCCCACCGAACAAAGAGGCTTCAGTGTAGGTCCCTCTTACGATGTTGGCACTATCGAGTGGTGTACCAGCAGCACCACCACCTATTGGGAAGCAGATGCCAATAGCCACACTGGTGGATGATACACGACGACTGAGCATGTTTCAGGAGTTCCAGCAGCCGAGGCCTCTAAGTTTACGAGGCGATATAGATTCCTTAGATGTAGAGGAATGACTGGAAGATATATCTAGACTTCTCCGCCTAATTGAGACACCAGATTGTGAACCTATATACTAGTGTTTCCCAGTGACTAACAATGTGGTTGATCTGCATAGTGATGAGGCTTCGGTATGTGGACTGTTGACAGAGATTGTACGCCCAGTTAGTGTGTCAGCTATATCCATCCCTGTTGGTCAGGAGTTTCAATGGGGGGTACCAGTAGATGAAACATGTAGGCTTAGTGCCATACACATGTTTCTGCATCAGATGCCCCTCTGGTTCTGAGGCGAGCCTGAATTACAGGCGGCTAAGGACTGGCCTGAGAAATTGGCTGAGAGTTCTCTAAAACTTCTACAGCTTCAGTAGGACGACATGTCATTAGCTGACTATTTATCGAGGAATACTGATCATTCCTGGTACTTGATCAGTATGATATGATTAGTGCTTCAGAGATTGTACCTGAATGTGAGGTGTGTTTAGGGACATCTAAGAAAGCACTTTTTCTCCTATGGATGGCTACCTATGCTACGATTATAGAGATAACATTTGCGTTTGAATATTCTTTGGATGAGAAGATACAACCAGTGAATGTTAGTAGTGGGAAAGCAGGAAACTAGCACCAGTTTTAGATACATGGGTGTGTAAACTGTTTCTGAAAGATGAAGTGTTAAGGATAGATGAATCAGTAGATCATCAGACGTGGAATCAGAGCTAGTAGAGCAGCATGAGGTGGTGTACATTTTGGTATGTCACAACCACCCTTCATTGTAGTCCCCACCAGGCTCATAGAGCTGGAGGGCAGGGGAAGAGAGTAGCAAATGCGGTCAAAGAGTGTGACCCAAGAGATCTAGGATCAATTCGAGGTACGGTCTGTGTCTACTACTAGCTACCATAACAATATACATCGGTACCAATCATTCCTCCTTCCTTCCACTAATCTTGTCACGAACCTAGAGTTTTCGATTAAGCCATTGACTTGACCCTCACGTCCGGAGATACCTTTTGGGGGAGTCATGATAATCACACTTACATCGATGGTGTGATCTGACCCTTGAGGTGAGAGTTTCAGTTGAAACCTCTCTGTTGAAGTGTTGAGGTATTACGACATTAGTATAGGTATGGATTGGGAAACCAAAATTCATACACAGATTGAATGTTTTAGGAAAAAAGGATATGGTTAATCTAAAACATTGGGATGAGGTTTTCCTTATTCATCAGAAAAAAATAAACCCAGCCAGAAAATGTTAAACACGTGCATAAGAGGGTGCAGCCAATCACACTTGATCAGCCAGCCTTACCCTCGGGGTAGAAGGAGTGCTTAGTTTTGAGTTCCAAACTGGAGTGATAGAACATGGGGAAATATTTTCAAAAGATGTTTTCAGGATTACCCCACAAAAGGGAGAGGAACATCTTCTATGGATGGATACTACCATAGATTCATTCCAGACATCTCTAGATTTGTAGCCCCACTATCATCCTTGACGAAGAAGGGGAAACCCTTCGTGTGGTCAGAGAGATTCCAACCGAACATTCAGGAGCTGACATAGAGGATGACTAGTGCCCCCATCTTGAGGCTTCCAGAAGAAGGCATAGGGTATTAGTCTACTGCTACTCATCAAGGACCAGACTAAGGATTTTCCTGATGTAGGAGGGAGCTGTGATAACATATGGTTCTCAGTAGCTGAGACAACAAGAGCATAACTACACTACCCATGACCTGGATTTATCAAGAGTGGTCTTTTCCTTAAAGATGTGGAAACACTATATGATGGGCAAGAATTTCACGATCTAATATTTTCACAAGAGTCTCATGTATATCTTCTATTAGAAGGACCTGAATATGAGACATGGGTTATGGCTTGAGTTCCTCCATGACTATAACTTTGAGATAGACTATACTCCTACGATGGGAAACTTTGTTCCAGATTCTCATAACTGGAGATCTGGTATACAACTACTAGGAGAGGCGACAGAGTAGTTGGCTACCTTAAAGATATCATTTGTTGATAGGGATGAAGCTATCTATCTAAAGTCTCTTACAGTCACTCATCCACTTCTTCAGCGAGTCAGGGAGGCGTTTCATGGAGATGCTAACTGTGGGACATGATGTGCTCAGATATCCACAGGGAAGGCACCAAATTGATTTTATGAAGTTATGGAGCACATCATCCACTTCAGGTGATGTATTATTGTACTAGTTACACTTCAGGAGGATGTGTTGAGGGAGTTCCACAAATCCCCTCTAGAGGTACATCCAGGAGTGGTGAAGATTAATCAATACCTCCGACAACAGAACCGGTGTCCAGGTATGATGGAGGTGATAGCAGAATTTGTCTCACGATGCCTATCTTCTCGGTAATTGAAGGCAGAGCACCAGGTACCAGTAGGATTGGTCCATCCCTTAGAGGTCCAATAGTGGATGTGGGATGGGATATCCATGGATTTTGTGACATGTCTTCCACCTACATCCAGGAGCAATGATTTGATATGGGTGATCGTTGACCGACTCACCAAGTTTGACCACATACTACCGATCAGATATCAGGGCTCAGTAGAGAGGTTATGATGCCTCTATGTGTAGGAGATAGTTCGCTTACATGGAATAAATTATTATATTGTCTATGAACGTGACACATGGTTAAATTTGCGGCTATGGAAGGGGTTGCATGAGGCTTTCGGGACAAAACTTCGTCTGAGAATCGCCTTCCATCCTCAGAGAGATGGCCAGACCAAGAAGACCATTTAGACCCTCGAGGACATGCTCCAAACATGTGTCCTCGACTTTGTTCATAGCTGGGAAGACCACTTTACATTACTAGAGTTCACCTAAAACAACATCTATCACTCCACCGTATGGATACCACATTTTGAGGCATTGTACGAGAGACCTTGCAGATCACCCCTATGCTGGAAAGACCCCGGAGAGTTAGCACTAGTGGGACCGATTATGGTATGGGATACCATAGAGAAGTTACAGATCATCCAGCAGCTGATTAAGATAGTACAAAGTAGGCAGATGTCGTATGCTGACAGGAGACAGAGACCTATGGAGGTCAAGGATGGTGACCACGTCTTTCTACAGGTCTCACCTTGAAGAGGACTATGGAGATTTGGATGAGGTGTCAAGTAATCTCCGTGATTAATTGGACCATTCCATGTCCTCAGCAGAGTAGTTGAGGTGGCTTTCAACCATGCTCTTCCACCTCAGTTGCACCGGATTCACGACTTATTCCATGTATCTCTATTGAGGAGATGCGTGCATGACCTTTCTCACATCATCGACCATGGGGAGCTGGACATCGATGGAAGGGAATCATTCACGGAGGTTCTTGTGTAGAATGAGGATCGATAGGAGCGGTTCATTCATGGATGATCGATATCTCTAGTGCGCGTTCGCTAGTAGCATGGGAATCTCCAGAAGAGAAAATGGGAGCGGGAGGCTCAGATGCGTGCTCAGTACCCCCATTTTTTCCCTTTGTTCGGGTTGTAGCATACGAGGAAGTGAAGCCCTATACTGAGGAAAATGTATAAACCCGAAATTCTCTTGGAAATTTTTTTTCTTAAATTCTACGGATTTTTATGAGTCTTTGAAAATTTATGGCGCTTGATTCCGAGGCCTAGTGTGCCCAGAATCAATTTCTGAAGGTTTTTCCGGTATGTTCAGTAAACGTATGAGCAAGATTTTATAACTTTTGAACCTGTGCCTCGAACTGAAATCTGAGGGCATCGTTGAACTCACAGCGTCAGTGATTGCTTACTGAGAACTTCACCACAGTTTCATTCTATCGAGAATAGAAGATAATTTTGGGGTTTTTTTAAAAAAAATTATATAAAAATAAGGTGTGCTTATTTTTATTTGTTGGTGGTTAAAACCTCTAGGTGGAGGTTAGAGGTGGGGGCCACCCGCACATAACCTCCCTTGGGAGGATATTATTTGGTGGGGCCCGCCCAATGTTTAACACCTCTTGTAATAAAATATGTGGGGCCCACACAGGATTTAAAACCCTTTAACCACCCGTTTATGTGGGATGAAAACTCCTCACATTACCCCATTATTTTAAATGATCCAACTCCTTCAATTAATTATTTTAAGCCTTGCAATTAATTTATTTAATCCATTTAAATTCATGATAACCATTATAAATAGATTATACAATTATTTTATTTTGGTTGGAGTAATCTTTTGTGTGGAGATTGGGGAAGAAGTGAACTCTCCAACGATGAACACAAAGAATGTCATCATAGAATTCATCACCTTCGAACACTTTCTGCCGAAATAGCATGAGATTTGGGAGTGTGTGATAAATGTGGCGAATGACGAAACGACGCATGCCTTTTTCCACAACTCCGTCAATGATCATAGAAAAGTGAGGTAGGGGTCATTTTGATTGAATTAAATACTCTTTCTTCATCATTTATTGTGGTTCATTGTTGGAGAATTGTTATCACCTAATGCGGAAGGCGTGGGATGATCAGACAGGGACCAATGTCCCTCTGTTGGTTCTTGATTGGTTGATTGTGGTGGCGGCGCAACAGCGCCTCCTAAGGAACGGGCCGCGACCGATAGGCCACAGCGGTATACGTAGCGACCAACAACAGGACTGCTGTGGAAGAAACTGGCAGTGCTTTTTCCACTGAGTTTTTGTAGTCGTGCGAAGAGTTGGGCCACGACCACCACGGGCCACGACGGTTCTGGAGGGGTATGAAGTGGTCTCACCACGCTAGAGGGAGGGGGCCACAACTAGGAGGGTCGTGGCAGTCAGAAGAAGGAGGGGCACCATCGTGCCGATGGTAGAGGGGCCACTGCAATGCGGGCAGCAACGATTGAAGATAGTGTGGCACCGTCGTGCCGCGCTGGTGGTGGATCTGCAGCCTAGAGGGCCACGGAAGAGGGGTGATGCACCGTCGCGCTGTGCAAGTGGGCAGAATAGGTTGGCCGCTCAGCCAGCCGGACAAGTTGGGACCCCTCGGGTCTTGCGGGTTACCTGAATCGGTGCCAAGTACTGGTTCTGAGTGAAAGGTATGGGGTGAAACCCCCACCCCTCCCCTCCCCCCACGTGCGGCCAGCCGTGCCGCCTAGCCCGCTCGCCCGCCGGCCGCACGGGCTGGCCCGCTCCCCGGTAACTGGGGCCACCTACTAGCCGACCTCCTGGGCCTACCGGCCAGTACGCCCGCCACGTGGGCCGCCCTCTTGCCGGGTGGTTGTCGGTTGGGCCACCCTGGGGCCAGGCCCCCCTTCGGTCCAAATTTCCCACCTTAGGCTATACCGCCCCCTCAGACTGGGTTAGACCCGCAGATCGAATCGAACCCCGGTCCGGACCGGGTCTGTCTGACTTGGTTAGACCGGACCTGGACCCATTTGGTATGTTTAAAACTTTTCACCCATATTTTGGGCTACGACTGTCCGATCGACGAACCATCTCTGGTGACAGAATCCATAGAGCAAACAGTTCTTTTGGAATATTCCACATGAGGTTTGTACATAGTTGGAGTATGGTTGGGTTGGTTTGAACCTAAAAACCAACCGGGACCCTGGAACGAAAATGAAAATAACTCACAAACCGGGCGTCCGATTGACACATCTTCTGTTGCATTGGAACCCTTATGACATGACGGTCCGATGGGTTACTCCTTTATAGAGTTTAGTGGTAGTCGTGGTACGAAAGATATCTCAGGGAAGATTCTATGAAACTTGACCGCACAGGGTGCGAGGAATCCAGTGGCTGGTAGTGAGGCAGAGGTTGGGGATAGATCATATGGAGGTCAATGCTCAGCAATCATGGGTTTGTCACCGCATACCGATCCTGTGTTTTTCAGATCCATTGTGGGTCAGTGGTGAGCGATCCTGTGTTGGTCAGTACATACCGATCCTGTGTGGGTCATTACAGGGGTTAGTTATATCTATCATGTGTACCTCAGTCTCTGTATGATCATAAGCAGTGCCTCTCGATAGAATAAGATGATCTAGCTTCACAACTAATCATCTGTACTTTTATACATCACTCAAATCCTAGTTTGAGCTGAGTTAATGAAATTAGTGTTTTCCTCATGATTGATATGAGTTACTAATAACTTAGGTATACGTACGAGCATATACCTATGTAAGGGTTATCTATTTAATAATTACCTTGTGGTTATCCTTTTTGGATTTTGTGAGTCCTTGAGGGTCTCTAGGTCCCAACTGAGTATCGTTATACTCACCACTACACAGGCTATGCCCGCACCTCATTGTGTTGGTTGCAGACAACGAACATTGCTGATCAGGACATAGAGTAGCATAACTGGACGGTACATGGAGGTTGACCACGCGGAGTGATGGTGCATAGAGCGGATGGATGGATGTGGAGTATAGAGGTGGCCAACTGTACCTACCCTTCAAGTAGAAATTCTAGAGGATGACCCAGCAGCTGCTTTAATTTCTTTTAGTTGAACTTTTCTGTTTCCATGTACTTTACTGTTGGGTTTGTATTTCCAACCCCTTTACATTCAACACACACTTTTGTATATAGTTTTACAAAATTTTTTACTTCTAGTTTCATAATTAGTTTATGATTGGTTTCTTTTATAAAGGAAATTCCATTGTAGTTTAGTGATTTCTATTTTGGTTCTAGTTTCCAACCCCTAGCCTATGGAAGTTAGGCTTGAGGTACTCACGATACGGGCCCAGGGGACGGGTCGTGACAAACTGGTATAAGAGGTGTCGGTTCTACCATAGAACTTAAGACTCTGATCAATTTTTTCTTGTGAAGCAATAGTGTTAAAGATATTAAGTGTGGTTTTTAGTTCAGGGAGACCAGTGTTTGTGCGGTGGGTGATATATCCATACACCAGGACCCTGACTACTGATTTCTAACTCAATGCATGAATACACTGATTGCGCATGTGTTTTCAAATTTTTTCATTATGTCACCTCATCCAGGTCAGCTCACTAGGTATAATATTTTGACCGTGGCACCCCTGTATCTTTTAGGATGCCTCCACACATACTTCCCGTTAGAGTTATGATATAGTACACGATGACAGCCAACCGAGCGACGAGGCTTCGATGTAGGTCCCTCTTACAATATTGGCACCTTCGGGTGGTGTACCAGTAACACCACCACTCATTGGGCAGTAGATGCCAACAGCCGCACTGGCAGATGATGAACGCAGACTGAGTGCATTTCACGAGTACCAGCAGTAGTTGACTCTGAGGTTACAAGGCACGACAGATTACTAGGAAGTGGAGGACTGACTGGAGGTGATAGCTAGAGTTGTCTTCTTAGTTGAGACACTAGTAGAGTAGATGGAGGTCTTAGCTACTAGTGTTTCCCAATGAGATACCATGAGGATGGTTTGTATAGTGATGAGTCATTGGTATGAAGACTTTTTCCTGAGATTTTACCTTCCGGTAGTCTGTCAGCTATATCCCTGCCTGTTGGTTAGGAGTTTCAAGCAGCTATATCGGTAAATGACACATGTAGTCTTAGGGCCTTACACGTGTTTCAGCATCAAATACCCCTCAGGTTACGAGGAAAGCCTGACATACATGAAGATGAGTACTATCCTGATGAGGTGGATGAGAGTTCTCAAGAATTTCTACTTCTTCGACAGGACGACATGTCGGTAGCTGAGTATTCATCGAGGCATACTGATTTTTCTTGGTACTCGATGAATATGATACGATTAGTGCTTCGAAGCATGGAACTCCAAGTGAGGTGTGTTTAGGGACATCCGAGCCAACACTTTTTTCACTGTGCATCCCAACCTATGTTAGGATTCTAGAGAGAACCTTTGTGGTTGAATATTATTTGGCTGAGCGGATACATACAGTGAATGTCAGTAGTGGGAATGCATGAAACTAATGCTAGTCTCAAATACATGGGCGTGTAAACTGTTTTAAAAAGAGGAAGTGTTAAGGACAGATGAATCTGCAGAGCAGTAGACATGGAAGCAGAGCTAGGAGAGTAGCATGAGATTGTGTATATTTCAACATGTTACAACCACCCATCATTGTAGTCCCCAACAGGATCATGGAGCTGGAGGGCAGGGGAAGAGAGTAGCTACATGCAGTCAAGAAATGTGACCCAAGGGCTCTAGAAGCGATTCGAGGTATAGTCTGTGTCTACTACTAGCTGCCGTATCAATAGGCATAGGTAATAATCATTCCTCCTTCCTTCCATGAATCTTGTCCAAACCTAGAGTTTCAGGTTAAGCTGTTTACTTGACCCTCTCATATGGAGATACCTTTTAAATGTGTCTTGATAATCACACTTTCACCGATGGGGTGATATGACCCTTGAGGTGAGAGTTTTTTTTGGAACCTCTTGGTGCCATCATCGATGCCCTACGACATTAGTGTGGGTATGTACTGGAAACCCCATCTCATACACAGATTGACTGTATTACGAAAAAAGGTTGTGGTGTATCTACAATGTTGGGATGAGGTTTTCCTTAGTCGGTGAAAAAAAGAAACCCAGGAAGCACATGTTAAAACTCATGCATAGGAGGGTGTAGAAAGTCAATCTTAATCAGCCAACCATACCCTTGGAGTAGCAGGAGTTCTAAGTTTGTAGTTCCAAACTGGAGTGACAGAACTTGTGGACATCTTTTCAAAATATTTTTCCAAGAATAGCCCCCAATGGGGGGATATACGTCTACTTTGGCTGGACACTACCAGATATTCCTTACAGACTTCTCCAGATTTGCAGCACCATTATCAGCCATGACGAAGACGGGGAAACCCTTCATGTGGTTAGAGAGATTCTATCAGATCTTTTAGGAGCTGAGGAAGAGGTTGACTAGTGCCATTATCTTGAGGCTTCGAGAGGAAGTATTAGTCCACATTATCTACTGCGATGCATCATGGAGCAGACTCAGGGGAGTCCTGATACAAGAGAAAGAAGTGATCGCGTATGGTTCCCGGCAGCTGAGAAAACATGAGTGGAACTATGCTACCCATGACCTCGAGTTAGCAGCATTGGTTTTCTCCTTGAATATGTGGTGACGCTATCTTATGGGTCAGAATTTCCCAGTCTACTCTGATCACAAGTGTCTCAGGTATATCTTCTCTCAAAAGGGCATGAAAATGAGATAACAACGAGGGCTTGAGTACCTCCAGAACTATTACATTGAGTTAATCTATACTCCTAGGAAGGGAAACATTGTAACAGATGCTCACAGCATGAGATATGGTATACAGCTGCAAGGAGAGGTGATCGTGCATTTGGCTGCCTTACAGATATCATTTGTGGATAGGGATAGAGCATACTATCTACAGTTTCATAGAGTCACTTCTCCACTTCTTCGGTGAGTTAGGGAGGCGTAGCGTGGAGACGCAGACTGTGAGACATGACGTGCTCATATATCCATATGAAAGGCACCTGATATATTTTATGAAGGTCGGGAGAATGTCATAATCATCAGAGGACGTACTATAGTTCCAGTAACACTTCAGGAGGAAGTGTTGAGGGAGTTCCACAGTTCCCCTCTAGAGGTACATCAAGGAGTGAAAAAGATGTTCCAGGACCCCCGATAATAGCACTGGTGGCCAGTTATGAAGGAGGTGATAGCGGAGTTTGTCTCACGATGCCTCACTTGTCAGCATGTGAAGGAAAAGAACCAGGTACCAGTAGTCTTGGTCCATCCCTTAGAGGTCCCAGAGTGGATTTGGGATTGGATATCCATGGACTTCATGATGGGTCTTCCACGTAAATCCATGAGTCATGATTCGATATGAGTGATCGTTGACCGACTCACCAAGTCGGCCCACTTCCTACCGATCAGAGAGAAGGGGTCAGTAGAAATCTTGGGATGCCTCTATGTGCAGGAGATAGTTCATTTACATAGAGTAACTTCTTCTATTATTTTTGATCGTGATGCACGGTTCACTTCCCGACTATAGAAGGGGTTTTAGGAGGCTTTTGGGATGTAGCTACGTTTGTGCATCGCCATCCATCCTCAAACGGATGGCCAGACTGAGAAGACCATTCAGACCCTCGATGAAATGCTCTGGGCATCTATCCTTGACTTTGGTCATAGCTAGGAGGACCACTAATCTTTTATGGAGTTCTCCTAAAAAAACAGTTATCACTCCACTATATAAATGCTACCTTTCAAGGCGTTGTATGGACGTCCTTTATAGAGACTCGAATCTTTTCTTACATGGAAATTACATTACATTTACGAAATACTTAATACATAATACGAACCAATACTCAAGGATCGTAATAGTTTAGTGTCTTTGGAAACATGGAACGTAAACTTCTAATCATGGTGAAATATCTTCAACAACTCCCGGAATTATCTTCCCGTTTTTTATTCCTTACCTAAAACCATTATTTATTTCATGTGGAAAATAAAACATAAAATGGGTGAGCTCAAATTCTCAGTAAGGGAAAACATAGAGAACATAAAAAAATCTCTAAACATTTTGATGCAAAAACATGACCATGAAATTTAAACATCAAAATCTTGAGCAAAGACATAAATCGTGGAAGTACATAAGGTATATATCATAATGGAACATCAACCATGATAAAATATAATGGGAATAAAACATGTAATTTTGGAAACCATTCAACACAGGTTATAATTTCTATAGTAGCCAAGGCATTACTGCGGAGACCATCTTAGTGGACAAAGTCCCTTTCTGAATCGAGTTCACTCCTTGTTTCAGTTCTGTAATACTGAACTAGATTAACTTACCATTCTAGCCATGTCTATATCATGAGATATAAATCTTTACACAATGCATTGGAGGGAGATATAGGTCCCACCAATCTCATAATGAAATCATTCTTACTTGTGCGACAAAATAAACACAAATCATTCATCATAACCCAAAGAATAAAATGGGTATCATAAACATCATACCATCATCACATAATCCATATAAAACAAATGGATATCATTTCACAAAAGAAAAGTGAAACCATGTAAATCATAGAGACATTATACTTGAAACATACACATATGAAATAATGTCATCTTAGATGGAAAATGGTTTTGATAAATCACTTGAAATGAATTCTTGAGGAAAATATCCTATCATCTTAAAAATCATTTTCTTTTCACAAAATTCCATGGAATTTTAAATGAAAATTATTTTGTTCAAAATATTCATAAAATCTTGTCGAGTAAGATTCATGAAAATGAGGATTTATAAAACCGTAAAAATCCGTTCACGCTGTATAAGATAAAAAAACATTCTCCTCGTACTTTTGTAGGAAAAGTCAAAAAGTACCACGTAACATAAAAAAAGAAATCCCTTACATACCATGTAGTAAAATATAAAATTGGTAAAAAGGAAATTAAACATAAATAAAAACACTTTTAGAAAACATGCACTTTGATGATAATAATAACCCCAGCAAATACTTATGAATAAACAGTCTGGATAAGAACGAGATTGGAAAGGTTATCCCTTACCTTAGGTCCAATATACTTTGTATGGATCCAAACCTCATGTATAATGATTTAAGTAATGTCATTGATTTATTACATAATCATATTCATTGTTATTATCTCATATATGTTTCACTTATGTCTTTATATTACCTGTTCTTTTGTAAATTCCATGTTAAAACTGTGTTTTGGGTAAAATATTTTCACATTTCATCCGTGTTTTGACTTGTAATTATTCATATGATTAAATAGATAATGATTACTTAATTCCATAATATAAAACATGATTTATATATAATATATATCCAGAATATATATATATATATATATAATAGATCGATAAATGGAATGAAATACACTGTTCATGGAGACGGTAGGCCATAATTATGCATGAACGTTGTTTTCGTTTCCTTATTGAATTGAATGGAATTAAGTATATGACATACATATATATATACAAAAATCCAGTAGCATTATTATTTCATATATTTTATGATTAGATATTATATATACTTTATAATCATTCTTGAATTGTTAACATGGAAAATTAATCTCATCGCGTCATGGAGACGGTAATCCGTACGTACGCACGAGCGATGATATCATTCCCATATTTATTGAATCGAATTGGAGTGAATTATCTAATATCTTAGAATCAGTATGATGTTTTAATAATCATATGTATTTATTCTTTACACCATTATACCCATCCAAGTAAAGTGATGGTGCAAAAAAAAGATTACACCACGGCGTGGAGACGGTATTCCATACGTACGCACGCGTGGTGATTTCGTTTTCCGTAGGATGGATAGAAGGTGAAATGGGGCTGTTTCATATTTATAATAACATATCAGTATATTAGGGATACTTATTTTATTACTTAACAATGAAAAAAACTAAAGAATAGGGAGTATAAGAAGAATGTAACTTGATGAAAACGGTAGATGGTATTACCTCTTTCTTGAAGTGCCTACATTAAACATTCTCTTAGGGCAGTAGAGTTGGTCTTTTCAGAAGACCAGTACCTCTATAAGGTTTCCCGGGAAGTGGGGATGTGAAACGGGCAGAGGTTGGCCGAGCTTCAAGGCTCAAAATGGTGTGAGGAAGAGAGGGAGGAGGTTCCCTTTTATAAGGAATGAGAGGGTCACCTTTGGAAATTTAAGAAATATTATTTTATATTAAATCCAAACCCCACTTTAAAACCACTGAAAATGAATCAATTCGAATATTAGATGATATAGGGTTGTAATCTAATCATCAAAAAAATTTAGACATGTAGGGAATTTATTTTAAACATTATCAACTTGATTTATCTTTATTTAATCTATTAAATTTTATTTGTGGTAATAAGATTCTAAATTTTAAATTGTTATAAATAATTACTTATGTGCTGTGAATTATCAACAATTAGATAATATATGACATTATCGACTATGTAAATTTAAATTTATAATTTTTTAATATTTTTGTGATTTTTAAGAAATTTAATAATATGTTATATTTATTAAATAACAATAGTGTCAATTTTGACACTATTAATTTATTTGAATTTAAATTAAATCCATACAAAGGATATATTCAAAATAAATAATTAAATAGGTTCCTAACATGTAATAGTACACTAGAAAATTATTTTAGTACATTAAATAGTTCATATAATATTTATTTTAATATTTTTAAAATCATTTATTTGGTATATCTCTTAATAAAAACATTAGTACAACATTTTTGTATAATTATTTAATATAATTATTTTATAATAAAAACTAAAAATAAAATCCTTTGATGAAGATAAATATAAAATATTTTATAATAATAATTTTACTCGAATTTAGCATCTTAAAATAACAACATGTAAATTGTTATCTCTGTTAAATTATGAAGGTGACAACTTTGGAATCATTTAAAATAAAATATTATAAGTGTCATAATCGCTTTTATAAGGATCCAAATGGTCAAATATTCGAACATTGGACTATTATGGTTTACATTTACATGACCAATAAGTTTTGGTCTGTTTTTTTGGTGCATGTTATGGTCACTATTAGTTTAATAAAAATAATATTCTTGATTTTTTACTTGATAAACAATTTCTTCATCACTATTGTGTCACAATTAATGATAATACATAATCCCTAAAAATTATAAATAAATTCATATGATGTAGATAATCTTATTAGCTTTCCGGAGACTATTCAGTTTCTATGTTTCTTGAAGTTTTTCACTAAATTAAAATTAATATACTTATAATATTTAAGAGAGTGACATGTTGTCACTTTCTTTTGTTTAAATAATAAATAAATTATTTTCAAGGAAACTAGTCCATAAAATCAATCTATTCCAACCATTTAGTGATATGGGTAGACTTTTATTCATCCAATAGAAATTTTTCAGGTGTTAGGGTAATTTTATAATCTTATATTTACCCTTAATTACCAGATTCACCTTTAACTAGGGTAAATAAAATTTATCGTAGTTACTATTCATAATGCCCAAAAATAAAAAGTATCTTATTAAAATAATTTGAACCCAATGATTCCAAATATGGAATCCATTTTTCAAAATTAAAAACACAAAAGTTGCAGAAATGAAATTAAAATTAATCTCGTTGTCGAAAGAAAACATGTTTTTGTTTAAAAAATTGCAAAAGATTGAATTGATTTAACCTACGAATTCAAGGTAAAATCAATGATGATGACATAAATTATATTAAATGGTAAAAATATATTCTATTTATACTTTAAAACCATTAAATATTATAATTTAACCATATTAATTATTAAGATGAAAAAATTTGTTTTTAATTAAAATATAGCATGTCTTTAATATTCATTAAAATATGAAAGTTATCATAAAAATATCATAACTTTATCCAATGTAATATTTTATATCCTGATTCGAAAGAAGATTTTTATTTTGTAAAATTGGACTTATAAAGATGTCAAAAACTATATTTAATGTGGGTGTGCCATTAAAATGTGGAAAAACTGCATTTTTTTGAAAAATAATTATTTTACCCGAAAAATTTATTTTGTTCATTTCAAATGTTCTAGAAAATGTGTAAGATGAATAATAATGTTATAAAATTCAAAATTCAGATAATACTATTCATAACGGCTAGTCCATAATAATATAATAATAATATATCATTGTTTAGTGAAACCCAGTATTGTGTACAACACATGCTATCGAGGAAGGTCGCGATTGCGTGTAATGCAAGCCAAGTCAGGGTTGCGTGTATTACAAGACTCCATTGTTGTTTTTATAATATAATCCAACCATATTTCAATATATATATATATATATACATATATATATATATACAGTAAATATTGCGAACAAGAAATTGTGTGTAACAAGATCCAAGAATAGTGTTGCGTATACTGCAAGCTAATACGGTGTTGCGTATAGTACAAGATAATCTAGGTGTAGTGTACAATAAAATTAATTAAAAAGAATATATCTAAAAAAATCTCGAGGTGTTACATTCTACCCCCCTTAAAATTAATTTCATCCTTGAAATTTGTTGGTGTTATAAATCGTTTACTATTCATAAAAACCCATATCGTAAAAAGGAATACAAAAACATAACATTAAAAAAGAAAGTTAGAAACGTAATGGTCACCCAAGGTAACTCAGCATTGGGTTTCCACATAGGAGTGTATAGGTGAAAATATGGATATGGAAGAAAAATCTAACCATAATGTTCTGATGGAGAGTGGTAGAGAACATGGATATGAAAAATCCAACAATCACAAAGCCATTGATTTGTGATGATCTAAGATACTATCTGATTCATTGGATATAAGAGCACTATGACAACATTTTTGGTTTTCAATATCATTTTCCAAAAGATTAAAATTTTTAATTAGAAGAAATACTTTCTTGATTATGGTACAATCTCACTGTTGTTCGGGCTTTGAACAATTTCCACTTCATCTCTTAAAGAAATAAAGTTGAATTTTTTATTCGTGAAGTGCTAATAGATCATGTGATAGAATGATTTGTCATTCCATCCGTTTCAAGCAAAATGTTAGAAAAAGTTATCAAATATACATAAGTCCATAAATGGTGAGGTTAATCATATATAATTCCAAAAATAAACTTATACATCATATATCATAGCGGTTAATAAAATAAATCTAGTTTCTACTAACCAGGGACTTCCTGTAGGCCAGTGGCAGGCGATAAAGACCAGTCGCACTTCAGTTGTGGGTTCGATTCCCATAGCCTTGTCTGACGCGATGGACCGTCGCCCATCCTACATGTTGTCCTTTCCCTAAAACTACATTACTATAACATCCCATTAATAATATTGAAAAAAAGTTCTATCCTTAAAAAATTCTAACTTATGTCGAACATAATCCATTCCAATCTTTAGGCTTATCTAAAATATTTCGGTCTAAGCTCATAGTATAAAGAATATGATTACTTGAAATGTCACAAAACAATTAATGTGAATGCCATCATTTATCCCCCATATATCATAGGATATATCTTGTTGGTCAAATTAAAAACATGTGAATACCTTAATCATTTATTCTCCTGAATAAAAATAAAAACCCATTTAACCTTAGTGAAAACATGGATGCGGTCAAAAGTTAACTCATTCCACATACAAAAATCCCAAATAAAATCTATATACTCAAATCTTGATATCACTTTGTCCTTTTATCAGCCATGAGCTCATGAATACAATAAAACATCTCATTATCTTCTTATCACATCATTATTCGCATATCATCTACTTTCCAAAAATATCTGAATAACCTTCCATGGTTACCGGTACCATTCAATATATACTTTCAAATAATTTAGGAAAACAATAGTGTAACAATCATTAGATGATTATTTATTCAATAGTACCATTAACTATACAAAATAACTTTTGATAATGATTTAAATAATGTCATTGACTTATTACATAATCAGATTCATTGTTATTATATCATATATGTTTCACTTATGACATTAGATTACTCGTTCGTTTGTAAATTCCATGTTAAAGTAGCGTTTTGGGTAAAATCATTTCATATGTCATCCGTGTTTTGACTTGTAATTATTCATATGATTACTTAGAACATGATTAATTAATTACATAATATAAAACATTATTTACATATAATATATATTCATAATATACATATATATATAATAGATCGATAAATGGAAATAAATACACTGTTCATGGAGACGGTATTCCGTACATACGCATGAACGCTGTTTTCGTTTCCATATTGAATTGAATGGAATTAAGTATATGACATACATATATATATATAAATAAATCCAGTAGCATTATTATGTCATATATTTCATGATTACTTATTATATATACTTTATAATCATTCTTGAATTGTTACCATGGAAAAAGAATCTCAACCCGTCGTGGAGACGGTAATCCGTTCGTACGCACGAGCGATGATATCATTCCCATATTTATTGAATTGAATTGGATTGAATGGTCTAATATCTTAGATGTGGTATGATGTTATAATAAACATTTGTATTTATTCTTTACACCATTATACCCATCCAAGTAAGGTGGTGGTGGAAAAATAGATTACACCACGACGTGGAGACAGTATTCCGTACGTACGCACGCGCGGTGATTTTGTTTTCCGTAGGATGGATAGAAGGTGAAATGATGTTGTTTCATAGTTATAATAACATATCAGTATATTAGGGATACTGATGTTATTACTTCATAATGAAACAACTAAAGAAGACGGAGTAGAAGAAGAATGAAACTTGAAGAAAACGGTAGAAGGTATTACCTCTTTCTCGAAGTGCCTCCTTTATACTTTCTCTTAGGGCACTAGAGATGGTCTTCTGAGAAGACCAGTACCTCCATAAGGTTTCTAAGGAAGTGGGGAAGTGAAATGGGAAGAGTGTTTCTGATCTTAGAGGCTCAAAATGGTGTGGGGAAGAGAGGGAGGATGTGCCCTTTTATATGGGAGGAGAGGGGCACCTTTGGAAATATAAGAAATATTAGTTTATATTAAATCCCACCCCCACATAAAAACCTCCAAAAATAACTCAATTTCAAGATTAGATGAGATATGGTTGTAATCTCCTCAACCAATAAAATTTAGACAAGTAGGGAATTTATTTTAAATATTATCAACTTGATTTATCCTTATTTATTCTATTAAATTTTATTTGTGGTAATAAGATTCTAAATATTAAATTGTTATAAATATTTACTTATGTGCTGTGAATTATCCACATTTATATAATTTATGACATTATAGATTATATAAATTTCACTTTATAATTTTTAAATATTATTGTTATTTTTAAACAATTTAATAATATGTTATTTTTATTAAATAACAATAGTGTCAATTTTGACACTATTCAATTATTTGAATTCAAATTAAATCCACATAAATTATATATTCAAACGAAAATATTTAATAGGTTCCTAACATGTAATAGTATTCTATAAAATTATTGGATTACATTAAATAGTTCATATATTATTTATTTTAATATTTTTAATAACATTTATTTGTTATATCTCTTAATAAATAATTAGTACAAATTTTTTATATAATTATTTAATATACTTATTTTTTGCATAAAAATTTAAAAAAATCATTTGATGAAGATAAATAACAAATATTTTATAATAATAATTTTACTCGAATTTATCATCTTAAAATAACAACATATAAATTTTTAACTTTGTTAAATTATGAAGGTGACAACTTTGGAATCATTTAAAATAAAATATTATAAGTGTTATAATCTCTTTTATAAGGATATAAATGGTCCAATATTCTACCATTGGACGATTATGGTTTCATTTACATGACCAATATGTTTTGGTCAGGGTTTTGGTGCCTTTTATGGTCACTATTAGTTTAATAAAAACCATATTCTTGATTTTTCACAAGATAAACAATTTCTACATCACTATTGTGTCACAATTAATGACAATTATTTAATCCCTAAAAATAATAGATAAATTCATATGATGTATATAATTTTATTATATTTCTGGATACTATTCATGTTCAAAGTATCATAAAGTTTATCACTAAATTAAAATTAATATACTTATAAGATTTAAGAGAGTGACTTGTTGTCACTTTCTTTGGTTTTAATAATAAATAAATTATTTTCAAGGAACAAATTCCATAAAATGAATATATTCCAACCCTTAAGTGATATGGGTCTAATTTTAGTCATAAAATAGAATTTTGGTAGGTGTTAGGGTAATTTTATAATCTTATATTTTCCCTTAATCACCCGATTCACCTTTAACTATGGTAAATAAAATTTACCGTAGTTATTATTCATAATGCCCAAAAATAAAAAGTATATTATTAACATAATTTGGACCCACTAATTCCAAATATTGAATCCATTTTTCCAAATTCAATACCCAAAAGTTTCATAAATTAAATTAAAATTAATCTCGTTGTCGAAAGAAAATGGGTTTTACTTTAAAACATTGCAAAAGATTGAATTGATTTAACATTCGAATTCAATGTAAAATCAATGATGATGACATACTTTATATTAAATGGTAAAAATATATTCTATTTATACATTAAAACCATTCAATATTATAATTTAACCATATAAATTATTACGATTAAAAGTTGTTTTTAATTAAAATATAGCATGTTTTTACTACTCATTAAAATGTGAAAGTTATCAGAAAAATATCAAAACATTATCCAATGTAAATTTTTATAACCTGATTCCAAATAATAATTTTATTTTGTAATATTGAACTTATAAAAATGTAAAAAACTATATTTAATGTGGTTGTTCCATTAAAAGGCGACAAAACAACATTTTTTTTAAAAATACGTATTTTACCTAAAAATTTTATTTTGTTCACATACCATGTTCTAGAAAATGTGTAATATGAATAATAATGTTATAAAATTCAAAATTTAGCTAATAATATTCATAACTGCTAGTCCATAATAATATAATAACAATATATCATTGTTTAGTGAAACCCGGTATTGTGTACACCACACGCTATCGAGGAAGGTCCCGATTGCGTGTAATGAAAGCCAAGTCAGGGTTGCGTGTATTGCAACACTCCTTTATTGTTTTTTATAATTTAATCCAAACATATTTCAATATATATATATATACATATATATATATACAATAAATGTCGTGAACTTGAAATTGTGTGTAACAAGATCCAAGAATAGTGTTGCGTATTCTGCAAGCTAATATGGTGTTGCGTATAGTACAAGCTAATCTTGGTGTAATGTACAGTCAAAGGAATTAAAAAGAATATATATCATAAAATATCGGGGTGTTACATCATTGCAGATCACCCCTGTGCTGGACAGACCCTATGGAGCCAGCACTAGTGGGACTAGGGATAGTACGGGCAACCACAGAGAAGGTGCAGATCCTCCAGGAGTGGATGAAGACTGCACAAAGCAGGTAGATGTCATATGCTGATAGAACACGGATATATCTAGAGTTCGAGGATGGAGACCATTCTTTATACGGGTCTCACCTCGACGAAGTATACAATGAATTGGATGATGTGGAAGGTTATCTTTGTGATTAATCAGACCTTTCCAGGTCCTGAGCAGAGTAGGCGAGGTGGATTACCGCCTGGCTCTTCCACCTCAGTTGCACTGGGTGCACGACGTCTTCCAAATATCTCACCGAACGAGATACATGTATGCCCCTTATCACAATGTCGAACATGTGGAGATGAACATAGATGATGGGGAAACATTCATGGAGGTTTTAGTGGAGATCGAGGATGGACAAGAGCGGGTCCTTCATGGACGGTTGATACCTCTATTTCTCATTCTCTTGCAGTAAGGGAATCTTCAGGAGAGAACATGGGTGTAGAAGGCTCAGATGCGTGCTCAGTACCACCATTTTTTTATCTTAGTTTGAGTTATAGCTTAGGAGGATGTGAAGCCCAGAGGTGGGGAAAATATAAAGAACCATAATTCCTATGGAATTTTTTTTCATAAATATTTGGGATTTTTACGAGTCCTAGAAAATTTACGCGCTTGATTCCGAGGACTAGTGTGCCTGGAATCAATTTCTAATGTTTTTTTGGTACGTTCAGTAAACGTATGAGTAGGATTTTATAACATTTGAACCGGTGCCCGGAACTGAAATCTAAGGGCACCATTGAACTCATAACGTCAGTGATTTCTTAATGAGACCATCACCGAAGTTGCATTCTATCAATAATGAAAGATAGTTTTTGGGGTCTTTAAATAAAACTATACAGAAATAAGGTGTGATTATTTTTATTTTTTGGTGTTTAAAACCTCCAAGTTGAGGTTAGAGGTGGGTCCCACCTGCACATAACCTCCCTTGTGAGTATATTATTTGGTGGGGCCCACCCGAAGTATAAAAACTCTTGCAATCAAATAGGTGGGGCCCACAAAAGCAATGAACCCCTTTAACCCCCCATTTATTTGTGATGAAAACTATAAGGCTCTAGCCTTAAACCTTACTTAATCATGAGTTATTAAAAGATTACACATTGAGGATCTTTTCAGGTTTAGAGTTTTAGAGAATTAGATCGTAAAACTTGCATTACATTCCACATTTAAACAAAGTGGTTACATAAAATATAGTATTCATTTTTCCCATAAATGGAAACATATTTAAAAATAAAACATGGATTCTTTCTTTACACTTCCATGAAACTATCTTCATAACATGTTCCTTTCCCTTGACTTGTGAAAAACATTTCAAAAAAACTTGGGATGAGCAAAGAAAGCTCAGTAAGGGTTATAAAAACATGGAAAAGAAACATGAGTTCATAGATACATAAGAATGAAATCATACTTCACCCATAAATCATAAGCACATTAAAATACCTCATCAAAACATGAATAAATCATATAAATCATAAGACATAAAGGTAACTTGAGGAATTCATAACATTCTTATGTATGGAGTAACCCTCTTGGTTACGTTTGGAATACCCATCACATTATATTCCCTAAATCACTTCGGAGAAACCTTAACGTTTCACTCCTTCGTGTTACCTAATGCATTGGAGAGCTATATCAGGCTCACCCGACCTTAGTTTATCATGGAACCACCCGTCTTCTTAACAATTCCCAAGAACCATAACATAATCATATCACATAAAACATGCATAATGGAAACATAACAATTCCCCATTTCAATCACAAGATATCAATACAACACATTGATATAATAAAAACATTATGAAAACCATTTTCAATACCAAAATAAAAGAAAATTAAAACAGAGTATTTATTTTATTTTTAAAAAAAGGTATGGCTTGTAGAGGAAGTCGAAACTGAAATAATGGTCACAGCGGCAGAGAAGTCGTTGTCGCCGCATACATACGACAAAAACATTCCCTTTTGTCGTTTAGTAAAAGATTCGTATAAAAAGATTCCTTTTGAATAAACATAAAATTAAAAGGGGTTTATACACCATATAAAAAAATGTTGTGTATAAAACAAAATATGCCTCAATGAAAGGAGATTGAGATGAAGTCCCTTACAAAGACGGTATCCTTGGTTTAAGGACAAATCAATTACATAATTATGTGTGACAAAGGAATACACAAAATATAAGTGGATATTATGTGTAAAACAATAAGAGGTTATTCACACATATTCATAGAACTACATATTCAAGTAGTACATGTTTATCCCAAAGAATCAAATTTGGTTTAAGAAGTTCCCTTGCAAAAATTTGACAACCTAACGGCGTCACTACAAAATTCAGAAAATGAGTTGATGAGGGATAAAAAGGGTATCACATCACATGGACATAAAATTTAAATCAATAAGGATATATAAGAACATATACCAACATAATAGTATGTGAATTAAAAGACATAACAAAAGAAGTCTTTTAAAAAGAGGAGGGTGAAAGGTTCCCTTACCGATATGGGTATCTTTCGAAACATACACCCTGTGAAAGAAGGACAACACAACATTGATGTAAATACTCATAAATGAAAGTATATTAAACAATGAGTAAAATAATGGCAGTACATACACCACTCTATGGAAATTGTGGAAAATGTAGCATAAATCTCACGGGGATAAAAGTGAGATGAAAAATCTCTTACGAAAGCTTGGCAGCCTAACAGCGCCACTTAAATCTTCCAAAATGGATTGATGAGAGGAAATATGGTCTCTCATCATATCAACATAATGTTTACAGAATGTGGAATATAAAATAACATCCCCCAACCTAACAAAGAGGAGCTTAAAAGAAGTGACATAAAGGAGAGTACTTAAAAAGAAAGAGAGAGGTTGGATCTCTTACGAAAATTCGGCAGCCTAACGGTGCCACTCAAAACTTCCAAAATGGATTGATGAGAGATAATAGGGTCTCTCATCATATGAAAATAAAAATTACTGTAAGAGTAATATAAAATAGTATCCCAATAACAAGAAATATGAGCTTTAAAAGGAATGACATAAAAAAGTGTACTTTAAAAGAATGAGAGGAGTCAGATCCCTTACCTCAAGTCCAACTTGTCTTGTTCGTTTCATTATATTCCTGAATAATAAACTTTGGTCAATTTATAATTGCCTGAGGACATACTTTAAATATTATTATTCAGTTCATATCACATATTATAATGTTCTAATAATTGTTTAATAATGTTAGTTCATATCAGATGTTTTTGCCGATTTTTGGTACATGAGTCAAAAATGAACTTGTTTGAAAATTGATTGTCCATGTAGTTATAATTAAATAATTTCCAGAATAGTATTAATGATTAAAATATAATATATATACAGTACATATTCATTTTATACTATTCCATATCATTTGGAGATAAAAAACGAAAATCACCGTTCATGGAGACGGTAGGCCGTACGTATGCATGAAAGCTACTTTCTTTTTTTCTTTGTCATATTAACGGAATTAAAAATAAAAGATATATATGTTATATAGGTCACATATGATCATTAATTTCATTCTTTATACGTTACTTGTATTGCATGTACGAGTCACATCACTTGAGGGGGCGGTAGTCCACACTTTCTCATATGAAATTATCGCATTTACACAACATTAAAAGAATAAAGGTATGATTTAAATATAAAATAAAGAAGCATATAGTAAACAAAAATACCATATATATCATATATAAAATACAGTGGAATCATTATGTCCACCATTAATGGTGTTAAAAGAATATTGAACAATCATCGTTTAGTGAGACAGAAAATCGCCGACCACAGAAACAGTATGTTCTTTAACCATTAGACGAAGGTGTGTGTAAGTGTAGCTTGAATAATTCTTATAAAAACATCCTAGTATATTTTAGATACTGGAGTTGTTACAAAAGAAATTAATAAAAAGAGTTTAGGGGGTTGGAGAAGCAAAATAAAACAAAAGGACACAAGTGAAGACATTATCTCAAAATCAGGTAACTCCCTTTGGTTTGAGCTCAAAGGCTTCCTTGGGAAGACTTCATCACAAAGTGAGGCTTCAAGGAGTTATATATGTATTTGGAGAGACAAAATGGGCAGTGTTTGGCCGAGCCAAAGGCTTTGGAAGTGAGGGTAAGGAGGTAGAGGTGGGGGCCTTTTATAAGAGGAGAGGAGGGCCACTCTTGGAAAGTAAAAAATGTTACTTTATTTTAGAATGAGTTTCGGATTTTAATGGTCCCACATTGATGTGTTTCGAGGATAAGGTGATAAGGGTTCTCATTCCACCCATCCAATAGGTTTTGGACATGTTTAGTTCTTAGAATTTACATTATCATTCCATTTTATTTAAATCATTAAATAATGAGGTCATCGCTGCATCATCATGATGTAATAAATAATTTAATTTATTTATGTCTAAAAATTATAAAAAAATTAATATGATGTAGGAAATCTTTTTATCTTTCCATTTATTATTTATAGTAAAAAAATATGACTTGTATAACCCCATGTAAAAATTGTTTTAGTAAAACATCTCGTGTTTGTGTGATTTTTACTTTAACCATAAATAAAAAGATATTTATGTCATTTTCCAAACAAAGTTGCTCCATGGGGTCCCCAATTTGTCCCATGGATTTTCTTGGTCGGACATGACAAATACAATGAGGGTAGTGCATGTTTCTAGGTCATTTCATTTTATTAAAACACTATTCTTACCTTAAACTACACTAATTACCTCTAATCGCGATTAAAAACTTAATAAGTTACTATTCACCTGAAAGTTATTTTAATCCCATTGAACCCCATTTTACTTCTTAATGACAACCATTTATGTTGGATTTTTTAAATTAAAAACACAAATATGGAAAAATTAAATTTAAACGGAAAAATCAGTTTTTATAAGTACCACTTAGTGGTTTCACTATTCATCAAAAATTTAAGTTTTTCCGAAAATTACCAAAAGATCACCCTAAGCTATATTTGATATTCCGAATTCAAAAATTATTTCTATTTTACAAAATTCAAAACATATAAGTTGCATTAATTAATTTAATAATTAATTCCCACTGTCAAAACAAATAGCGTGTTTTTATTAAACAAAATGTATCAAAAGATTGACACTAGTTTAAGTCTGATTTCAAAGTAAAATTAATTCCAACGACCACTATTGGATTAAATGGTAAAAATATATTCTAATTTCACTTTAAAACCAATTCAAAAGATAATATAACCATATAAATAAATTATATTGAAAGTGGTTTTGAAATAAAATACCACATTTTTCACTATTCATTAAAAATTGAACTTTTTCAGAAAAATTCCAAAAATTTACACAAAGTAAATTTTGATTTCCTGATTCAAAAAAAGAATTTTATTTTTTCATATATAACACATAAAATTGTCAAAAAGTGCATTTAAAAGAGGTTCTCCATTAAAAGGCGGTTAATCGACCTTTTAAAGAATATTAGAATGTTTACGCTTAAAATTGGATTCATTTGCATTTTTAATCCTCTAACATTAATTGTAAAAAGTAAAAATATCTGACAAAAATATATAATAATTTTTTAGTTAGTTCTTTTCATTCTCACCATTACAACGGCTAGGTGTTAACTACAATTTAAAATAATATAATTTTATTATTAGAGTGCAACGTAAGATTCCCAAGAAACTCACTGTTGTGTGTTTGGTACACCATCAAGCATAGCTTCCCCTTTAAAGTAATATTAATATTTTATTCACAAATATGGATAAATTAAAAAATTACATATTCTTTATTTACCTGGGGTGTTACATCCTTCCCCCCTTTTGGGAATTGTGTCCTCGCAATTTTAAAATTGAGCATGGAAACATCCTTGAAAGTCCCACATCTGAACAAGAGTCGGTAAAACAATTATTTTAAAATAAAGAAAGATAAGTACAGAGGTCACCCGAGTTAACCCATACTAGGATTCCATGTAGGAAGACATGGACATAGAAAATAAAACATAGGGTCATGTTCTGATGGAGAGTGATAGTAAACATGTCTAAGAGAAAGTTAACCACAAGAAAATCACAAACTTGTGATGGGTTAAACGGTATTCGATTCCCTAGTAGGAAAAGTTAATAGACAACATTTTTGTTTTAAGTTACTTTTTATTGAGGAATTTATTCATAAGGAAACACAATCAATTATCACGTTGACTTTCAACTTTTATTATATTCCTTACACAAAATCAAATTTTATCCAAAAGAAAAGTTTTTAGGAAGACTTGTTCACATTAACAGTACTTTAGTCAAATTCTAGAAAATCACCTAATCCAAAAAAGAGAACTATATACATTCCATGTCTTTAGACTTTAACCAAAACCAAAACCAAAAATTTTAGTACAAGATCAGATAATCCAGAAAAGGATAACCCTTTATAAAAAGAAAATATATTCTTAATCTCCAAAATTTTTCTAATAAAACCCAAAGTTCAACGAGGAACATTTGATAAAATATTTGTCCATAAAATTTTTCAAAGTAAACCAAAAAAGTATTTAAACCCAAATATTTGCAGTATTTAGTCACATATTCTTCTAAGTTAAATCTTAACATTTATCTCCAAACAACACCAGTTTCTCTTTAATTCTCATATTGAAAAGTAATTAACCTAATCACATATCCTCGATGATAAGTTAATCAATTCCATAGATAACGCAAAATAAACTTACTCTTGATTCCTAAAATCATATAACTAAAAAGAATTAGTCAGACTAACCAGGGAATTGACGTAGTCCAGTGGTAGGCGATAAATACCAGTCGCACTTTGGTTTTGGATTCGATTCCCACAGCTTTGTCCGACGTGACAGGTTGTCATGCGGCCTGCGTGTTGTCCCTTTTCCAAAACTATATAATTCTTAAAACATTCCCCAAAATGAGATAAAATATTAAAAAATGATCATAACATATTTTAACCTCAAGTTTATCTCATGCCTTTCATTTTCCATCATAACATATAATAACCCATAATTACCTCAAAAGTAAGGATCATATAAACTCTAATGGTTACCTTTATAATTATTACCTGAACTTCCACATCGACTGGTCATATCGTACATGATGCATTAAAAATCATACCAAGGTTCAAGTTATTTATCATGACTCCTTGATAGTTGGTTTAGAACAACCATGAGTTTCCTCATTGAATCCCCCATTTTATCTAGTATCTTAATCAGAGAACCACCACAGTTTCCCTCAAACCTGTTTTCTCTTTGGTGCCTGCTAGATCCATCCATTCACTAAAAATAAAAATGTCAGTGTGAGTATATCAACAAAACCATCATGTACTAATGAGGAAGGTAAACACTAAGATATACTTACTCATTCAATTTATCTAAAACTAGGTCTCTTTCTGAAATCCTAACCATTATGGTAATGTCACTTGTGCTTAGAGAATACCCTAACCTATAATGTTATCTAAACCGACCTTTGATACCATATATAAGGCCCCAGCCTTAAACCTTATTAATCGTGAGTTATTACAAGTTTACACATTGAGGATCTTTTCAGGTTTAGAGTTTTTGAGAATTAGATCATAAAACATTCATTACATTCCACATTTAAACAAAGTGGATACAAAAAAGATAGTATTCATTTTTTCCCATCAATGGAAACATATTTAAAAATTAAACATGGATTCTTTCTTGACACTTCCTTGACACTATCATCATATCATGTAACTTTCCCTTGACCTGTGAAAAACATTTCAAAAAAACATGGGATGAGTATAAAAAGCTCAGTAAAGGTTATAAAAACATGGAAAAGAAACATGAGTTCATATATACATAAGAATGAAATCATACTTAATCCATAAAACATAATCACTTTAACATACCTCATCAAAACATGAATAAATAATACAAATCATAAGACATAAAGGTAACTTGAGGCATTCATAACATTCTTACGTAGGGAGTAACCCTCTTGGTTACGTTTGGAATACCCATCACAGTATATTCCCTAAATATTTTCAGAGAAACCTTAACATTTCACTCCTTCGCATTACCCAATGCATTGAAGAGCTATATCGGGGTCACCTGCCCTTAGTTTATCACAGAACCAACCATCTTCTAAACAATGCCAAAGAACCATAACATAAACATATCACATAAAACATTCATAAAGGAAACATAACAATTCCCCATTTCAATCAAAAGATATCAATAAAACACATTGATATAATTAAAACATTATGAAAACCATTTTCAATACCAAAATAAAAGAAAAGTAAAACATGGTATTTATTTTACTTTAAAAAAGGTATGGCTTGTAGAGGAAGCCAAAACCCAAATAATGGTCATGGCGACAGAGAAGTTGTTGTCGCCGCATACATACGACAAAAACATTCCCTTTTGTCGTTTAGTAAACGCTTCGTATAAAAAAATATTCTTTTTGAATAAACGTAAAAGTAAAAGGAGTTTATACACCATATAAAATAAGGTTGTGTATAAAACAAAATATGCCTCAATGAAAGGAGATTGAGACGATGTCCCTTACAATGACGGTATCCTTGGTTTAAGGACAAATCAATTACATAATTATGTGTGACAAACGAATACACAAAATATAAGTGGATATTATGTGTAAAACAATAAGAGGTTATTCACACATATTCATAGAACGACATATTCAAGGAGTACATGTTTATCCCAAAGAATCAAATTTGGGTTAAGAAGTTCCCTTGCAAAAATTTGACAACCTAACGGCGTCACTACAAAATTCAGAAAATGAGTTGATGAGGGATAAAAAGGGTATCTCATCACATGGACATAAAATTTAAAACAATAAGGATATATAAGAACATATACCAACATAATAGTATGTGAATTAAAAGACATAACAAAAGAAGTCTTTTAAAAAGAGGAGGCTGAAAGGTTCCCTTACCGACATGGGTATCTTTCGAAACATACACCCTGCGAAAGAAGGACAATAAAACATTGATGTAAATACTCATAAATGAAAGTATATTACACAATGAGTAAAATAATAGCAGTACATACACCACTCAATGGAAATTGTGGAAAATTTAGTATAAATCTAATGAGAATAAATGTGAGATGAAAAATCTCTTACGAAAGCTCGGCAGCCCAACGACGCCACTTAATACATCCAAAATGGATTGATGAGAGGAAATAGGGTCTCTCATCATATTAACATAATGTTTAAAGAAATATTAATATAAAATAACATCCTCCAACATAACAAAGAGGAGATTAAAATAATTGACATAATGGAGAGTAATTAAAAAGAAAGAGAGAGGTTGGATCTCTTACGAATATTCGGTAGCCTAACGGCGCCACTCAAAACTTCCAAAATGGATTGATGAGAGAGAATAGGGTCTCTCGTCATATGAACATTAAAATTACAGTAAGAGTAATATAAATGAATATCCCAATAACAATAAATATGAGCTTTAAAAGGAATGACATAAAAGAGTGTACTTTAAAAGAAAGAGAGGAGTCGGATCCCTTACCTCAAGTCCAACTTGTCTTGTTCGTTTCTTTATATTCTTGAATAATAAACATTGGTCAATTTATAATTGCCTAAGGACCTCCTTTATAGATTATTATTTAGTACATATCACATATTATAATGTTATAATAATTGTTTAATAATGTTAGTTCATATCAGACGTTTTTTGCCGATGTTTGGTACATGAGTCAAAAATGAATTTTTTTGAAAAATGATTGTCCATGTAGTTATAAGTAAATAATTTCCTGAACATTATTAATGATTAAAATATCAAATATATAAAGTACATATTCATTTTATACTATTCCATATCATTTGGAGATAAAAAACGAAAAGCACCGTTCATGGAGACTGTAGGTCGTATGTACGCATGAACGCTACTTTCATTTTTTATTTGTCATATTAATGGAATTAAAAATAAATGATATATATATATATATTATAATTACAGTATAATATATATGTTATATAGGTCACATATGATCATTAATTGCATTCTTTATATGTTCCATGTATTGCATGTACGAGTCACATCACTTGAGGGGGCGGTAGTCCACACTTCCTCATATGAAATTATCGCATTTACACAACATGAAAAAAATAAAGTTATGCTTTAAATATAAAATAAATAAGTATATAGTAAACATATGTACCATATATATCATATATAAAATACAGTGACATCATAATTTCCACCTTTAAAGGTGTTAAAAGAATAATGAACAATCATCGTTTCGTGAGGTAGAAAATCGCCTACCACAGAAACAGTATGTTCTTTAACCATTAGATGAAGGTGTGGGTAAGTGTAGCTTGAATAATTCTTATAAAAACATCCTAGTATATTTAATATACTGGAGTTGTTACAAAATAAATGAATAAAAAGAGTTTATGGGGTTGGAGAAGAAAAAGAAAACAAAAGGACACAAGTGAAGACATTACCTTAAAATCGTGTAACTCTCTTTGGTTTGAGCTCAAAAGCTTCCTTGGGAAGACTTCTTCCCAAAGTGAGGCTTCATGGAATTATATAGGGATGTTGAGAGACAAAATGGTCAGGGGTTGTCCGAGCCAAAGTCCTTGGATGTGTGGGTAATGAGCTAGTGGTGGGGGCCTTTTATAAGAGGAGAGGAGGGGCACTCTTGGAAAGTAAAGAAATGTTACTATATTTTAGAATGAGTTTCGGATTTTAATGCTCCCACATTGATGTTTTTCGAGGATAAGGTGATAAGTGTTTGAAATCCACCCATCCAATAGGTTTTTGACATGTGTAGGTCTTAGATTTTACATTATCATTCCATTTTATTTAAATCGTTAAATAATGAGGTCATCGCTGCATCATCATGATGTCATAAATAATTTAATTTATTTAATTTCTAAAAATTATAAAACAACTACTATGATGTAGGGAATATTTTTATCTTTCCATTTATTATTTATAGTCAAATATCGGACTTGTATAACCCCATGTAAATTTGTTTTAGTATAACATCTCATGTTTGTGCCATTTTTACTTTAACATTAAATAAAAATATATTTATGTCATTTTCCAACCAAAGTGGCTCCATGGGGTCCCCAAGTTGACCCATGGATAGTCTTGGTGGTCCATGACACATCCAATGAGGTTAGGACATGTGTCTAGGTCATTTCATTTTATTAAAACATTATTCTTACCTTAAACTGCACTAATTACCTCTAATCGCGATTAAAAACATAATAAGTTACTATTCACCAAAACATTATTTTAATCCCATTGAACAAAATTTTACTTATTAATGACAACCATGTATGTCAGATTTTTGAAATTCAAAACACAATGATGGAAAAATTTAATTTAAACGGAGAAATTCTTTTTTATAAGTACCACTTAGTGGTTTCACTATTCATCAAAAATTGAAGTTTTTCAGAAAATTACCAAAAGATTACCCTAAGATATATTTGATATTATGAATTAAAAAAATTAGTTCTATTTTAAAAAATTCAAAACATATATGTTTCATTAATTAATTTAATAATTAATTCCCGTTGTTAAAACAAATAGCGTGTTTTTATGAAACAAAATGTATCAAAAGATTGACACTAGTTTAAGTCCGATTTCAAAGTGAAATTAATTCCAACGACCACTATTGGATTAAATGGGAAATATTTATTCTAATTTTACTTTAAAACCAATTCAAAAGATAATCTAATCATATAAATAAATTAGATTAAAAGAGGTGTTGAATTAAAATACAACATTTTTCACTATTCATTAAAAAATGAACTTTTTCGGAAAAATACCAAAAATTTACACAAATTAAATTTGGATGTCCCGATTCTAAAGAAGAATTTTATTTTGTCAAATATAACACATAAAATTGTCAAAAAGTGGATTTAAAATAGGTTCTCCATCAAAAGGCGGTTAATCGGCCTTTTAAAGAATATTAGAATGTTTACGCTTAAAATTGGATTCATTTGCATTTCTAATCCTCTAACATTTATTGTAAAAAGTAAAAATATTTGAAAAACATATATAATCATTTTGTAGTTAGTTCTGTTGATTCCCGCCATTACAATGGCTATGCGTTAACTACTATTTAAAATAATATTATTTTATTATTAGAGTGCAGCGTAAGATTCCAAAGAAACTCGTTGTTGCGTGTTGGGTACGCCATGGAGCATATCATCCCCTTTAAAGTAATATTAATATTTGTTCACAAATATGGATAAATATAAAAATTTCATATTATTTATTTTCCTGGGGTGTTACAAAAACTCTTCACCTTCCCCCATTATTTTATATGTTCCAACTCCTTCAATTAATTATTTTATGCCTTACAATTATTTAATTGAATCCATTTGAATTCATTCCAACCATTATAATAGCGTATACTATTATTTTATTTTGGATTGCATTATCGTTTAGGTGGAGCTTGGGGAAGGAGGATAAATCTTCAATAAAGAACGTGAAGAATGCCATCATAGACATCGTCACCTCCAAACACTTTCCCATGCAATAGCTTGAGATTTGGGATTATGTAATGAATGAGGCGAACGAAAAATCGACACCCTCCTTTTTCTGTGACTCTGTTAGTGAATGTCGACAAGTGAGGTAGGGGTCGTCTTGATTGAATTAAATATTCATTCTTTTTCTTTTATTATGGTTTAATGTTGGCCAATTATTATCACCTAATACAGAAGACACGGGAAAAACAAACATGGCCTGACCTTCCTTCGTTGGTTCTAGATTGGTTATTGGTGGCGGTGGCGCAATGGCACTGCTTGTGGAACGGGCCACAGCCGACGGGCCATGTCTGTATACACAATGACCGGTAATGAGCCAGAAAAGATAGAAACTGGTGGTGCTTTTTCCACCGGGTCGCTAGAGCCGTGTGAAGAGCTACACTGGGGCCACCACATGTCGCGCCAGTGTCAGAGGGGCATGGTGCCATCGCACAACATCAAAGGAAGGGGGTCATGGCCAGGAGGGTTTCGGCGGTTGGAAAGAAGGCGTGGCACCATCGCATCGGTAGTAGATGGGCCGCTGCCATGCGGGCCGTGGTGGTTGAAGACTGCGCGGTGAAATCATGCAGTGTGGGTGGGGGAGCTGCAGCTAGGCGAGCTACGGAGGAGGGGTGCGGCTTTATCACGTCGTGCCATTGCTGAAAAACTGTGGCCAGGGCGGGCCGCAGCTGAGGGGTGCAACGCCGTCCTGCCACGCCGATGGGTGAAAGCGGATGGCCCCTTATCCAGTCGGAAAAGATAGGACCCCTTAGGTCCTGCGGGTTACCTGAACCGGTGCCTAGCACCGGTTATGAGCAGAAGGAAGGGTGTGTAACCACCCCCCCACCACACGTGGCCAGCCGTGTGAGCCACCAGTTTGTCGGGCCTCCTTCGGCCGGGTCACCCTCTGTCTGGCCGCCCTCAGGCCAGGCCACCCCTTGAGCCAGGCCGCCCCCCTTGGGCCAGGCCACCCCCTCGGACCGGTTTAGACCCGTGGATCGAATCGAACCCTGGTCCAGACCGGTTCGGTCCGACTGGGTGGGACCGGACCTGGACCCTTTTGGTCAGTTTATACAATTTCACCCATATCATGGGATACATGTGTCTACTCGACGAACCAACTATGGAGACATAATCCTTAGAGTGAGACAGTTATTTTAGAATACCTCAAATGAGGTTTGGACACAATTGGAGTACAGTTGGGTTGGTTTGAACCTAAAAACTGACCAGGCCCCTGGAACAGAAATGCCAATATCTCACAGACCGATTGTCCGATTAACGCACCATCTGTCGCATTGGAACCTATACGACATAGTGGTCCATTGGGTAACTACTTTGTGGAGTTTAACGGTATTCAAGGTACAAACAATATCTCAAGGGCATATTTTATGGAACTCGAGAGCACCGGGTATGAGGAATCCAATGGATAATAGTGAGGCCGATGATGGAAATAGATCATATGGAGGTTAGTTCTCAGCGATCCTATGTGGGTCAGTGCATACCGATCCAGTGTGGGTATGATCTTATGAGGTTCAGTGCTCAGTGATCCTGTGTGGGTCATCACATACTGATCCTGTGTGGGTCAGATCCTTTGTGGGTCATTACAGGGGTTAGTTCTATCGATCATGTGTGTTTTAGACTCTTTATACTCAGAAGTAGTTCCTCTCGACAGAATAACATGATCTAGCTTCACGAATAATCATCCGTACTTCTATACTTCACTGAAATCATGGTTTGAGATGAGGAAATGTCATTAGTGTTTTCCTTATGATTGATATGGGTTACTAATAATGTTGGTATATGTAAGAACATATACCTAAGTATGGGTTATCTTAGAATCTTTACATTGTGGTTATCCTTGTTAGATTTTGTGAGACCATGAGGGTCTCCATAGTGACAGAAAGTTGAAGTACATAGAAATTACAATACTTTTTTTGGAATACATAATACATAAAAAAAATATACACCCAATGACCGTATTAGTTTAGTGTCTTTGGAAACATGGAACATAATCTTCTAATCCTGGTGAAAGATCTTCAACATCTCTAATAATGTTCGTCCCTTTTTTTCATACCTAAAACCTTTCTTTATATCATGGGGAAAAACATAAAAAGGATGAGCTCAAATGCTCTGTAAGGGTAAGCATGGAGAAAATAAAACAAACCATATACATTTGAACATAAAAACTTGAACATAATTTTTAAACCACAAGATCTTGAGTTGTGAAATAAATATTGGCATTACATAAGGCATGGATCATAAATGAACATTAATCATGTTGAAATAACATGGGAATAAGACATTTCATCGTGGTAACCATTAAACACATGGTATGATTTCCATAGTAGCCAAGGCATTTCTTCCAAGTCCTTCATAGTGGATAATGTCCATTACTGAACCAAGTTTACCTGTTGTTCCATCCCTGTATTACTGAACCATATTCACTTGTCATTCCATCCATGACTATCTCATGAGATATAGATCATTACCAAATTAATTAGAGGGACATATAGGTCCCACCAATCTAATAATGAAATCATTTTTTATGTTCCACAAAATAAACATAAATCATTCATCATAACCCAAATAATAATATGGGTTTCATAAACACCATACCATCATAACATAATCCAAATAAAATAAATGGATATCATTTCATCATAAGAAAACTGAATACATGTAAATAATAGGGACATTATACATTAAATATAAACATATTAAATAATTTCATCTTAGATGGAAAATGGTTTTGATAAAACACATGAAATGAATTCTAGAGGAAAATATCCTTTCTTCTTCAAAATCATTTTCATTTCACAAAATGCCATTAAAATTTAAAAGGAAAATATTTTGTTGAAAATAATCATGAAATATGGAAGAGTATGCTTCATGTAAATAAGGCATTATGAAACCGTAAAAATCTTTTCCTGCCGTATATGTTAAAAAAACATTCTCCTCATACTTTTAAAGGAAAAGTAAAAAAGTGCAACGTTTGGTAAAAAAAGAATGATTCATTCCATAACACAAAGTAAAAGTCAAAGAGGGGTAAATATGACTTATAATATTAATAACTTTATGAAATAATTTTTATCGACATGGATGATAAATATAACCCTACTAAATACTTACGTATAAGGAATCTCGAATAAAAATGAGATTTGCAAAATCATCCCTTACATTATGTCTTATTTCTTAAATATGATGAAGAAACTCCTACACAGTAGGTTTAAACATATTATTAAATTATATAATAACCATAATAATATTTATTATATCATATACGATTCAATTATGACTTTATATTACCCATTCTTTTATAAATTCTATGATAAAGAAGCGTTTAGGGTAAAATCATTTCATTTATCATACGTGTTTCGACTTGTTGTTCTTCATATTATTTATTATATACTGATTTACATAATTCCAGAATTTAAAACATGATTTAGATATAATATATAATCATAATATAAATATATATGATAGATCGATAAATGGAAATGAAATACATCGTTCATGGAGACCGTAGGTTGTATGTACGCAAGAACGCTGTTTTCATTTCTCTATTGAATTGAATGGAATTAAGTAAATGATATGTATATGTACATAAATCCATTATCATTAATACTTCACATATTTCTTTATTATTTAATATATATACTTTATAATCACTCAAGAATTGTTAACATGGAGAATGAATTTCATCGCATTCGTGGAGACGGTAGTCCATACGTACGCACAAGAGACAATATCATTATTTTGATATTAAAATAATATATAATTGGATGGTATATCATATATAAAGAATCATCATATTGTTATATTTATTATTTATTTCATTTATACTCATTACTATACCCATCCAAATTCTTAAATGTTTGAATAACAAACTACACCATGACGTGGAGACGGTAAGCCGTACGCACACAAGTGTGGTGACGTTTTCATTCATAGTTTGGATAAAATAACTAATATGGTTGTAAAATTTTTATAATAACATAAAATTATATATAAGATACTGGATATATTATTTATAATTTAAAACACAAGGAAGGTGGAAGTTGAAGAAGAAGGGAACCAGAATTAGGTGGTGAGATATTTACCTCTTCTTTAGGTTCGTCCTTTTGATTTGATCAAAATGGCTCTTTATGATGGCATGAAGACTAAAGGAAGGCCTAAAGGATGAAGGGAGGATATTTGAGAGGGTATTTGCGAAATGTTTGGACGAGTAAAATGGATTTGGTGTTGTTAATTAGATATAATGGGGAGTTCCCTTTTAAAGAGGGGTGAAGGGAACCTTAGAAAAAACTTAAAATATTATTCTGTTATAAATTCATATTTGGTTTATAATGGCCCCAAAGTGACTTATTTTTATGCTATGGTGGTTATGGGTAGAAATCCTCCCGACCAATAGGTTTTAGGCACGTTTAGGTTACCATTTTAACCTCATCCTTTAGATTTATCTCTATGTTAAAAAATTTAACTTTTATCGTGTCTTCTTGTATTCTTACACTATATGGTTAATAAAGATACTATAAACTACCAATAGATCCATAATTGGTTCATTAATGTCATATATATTATTCTATAAGACTTCTGTCCAATCCTTAGATTTTTAGGACCATTATATTATTTAATTATATAATATTTGTTTTAAAAACACTTTGATGTCAATTTGACTCTATTAGGTATTTTGTTTTTTCTAAATTCATAACAGCATTATTAATTCAAAAACAATTCATCCAATCAACCCTAATTTGTTATATTAACCAATAAAATTAGTGTAATTCATAAAAAGTCCAAAATTACATTTATTTGGATAATTATAATATCAATTATGTTAATATTTCATTAATAAGGTAATTACTGCATCATCATTGTGTCATAAATAAATTAAATTATTTGATTTCTAAAAAATATAAATAAAAAAAAATAATGTTGGAAATCTTTTTTTTCTTTCTAATGAATAATTATAGTCAAACTTTTCTTTTGTATAACCCTATATTAAATTTCTTTTATTTATTAAACATCGATTTTAACTATTTTAACACTTCTTTAATTAAAATAAAAATAAATTCCTAATCTAATTCAAGTTGACCTAAATGGTCATATTTAATTCCTAAGGTTATTTTTGGTCTAATTACACTAATCCAATAGAATTAAGTCATTTGTTAGGGTAATAATAATATCATTTTTACCCTTAATTACCCTATTTACTTTTAACCGTGGTAAATAATAGTTAAAAGTTACTATTCACCAAAAATTATTTTAATCACATTGAACCAAATTTTATATACTGATATCAACTGTGTCACTCAGATTTTTGAAATTAAACTCACAAAATAATTAAAAGTATTTTTAATGAAAATTTGTAAATGCTCCGAGGAGATAGGTAAATGACGGTAAAAAGTTCAATAAAATATTTATATATCTAACAATTTTATAAAATGATACCAATGAATTACATTGATATTATATAGGTATTATGTATCTATTTTGAAGAAAAATATAAATAAATAATGTAAATAATTATTTAAATAAAAATTTGGTTTTAAGCTATAACATACTGTTTTTAACTATTCATCAAAAATTGAATGTTTTCCGAATTATACAAAAAATTTACCCGACGCTAATTTCTATATTCCGAATAAAAAAATGAAGTCAATTTTGAAAAATAATTTTTATAAAATTTCAAAAATTGTGTATTACTATTTATAATGGATAGTTCATAATAATATTATATTAATATCTCATTTAGTGAAACTCTGTATTCCATACAACATACGCTATCGAGGAACGTTTCTCTGGCATGAAACACAATCCTAGAATAGTGTTTGTGTATACTTCAAGCTAATGTGGTGATGTGTAAAGTGCAAGCTAATATTAGTGTTTCTTACAACACAAGACATCAATGAAATTAAACATAATATTTCTCATAAAATATAGGGGTGTTACATTCTACCCCTTTAAAATGAATTTCTCACTTGAAATTCGTTAAGGTTATAAATCATTTACTACTTTAAAGATTCATTTGTAGAAAGCCACATAGTAAAAAGGTCTACCAAAACATAAATTTAAAAACTAATGTATGAAACATAACAGTTACCGAAATTAACTCATCACTGGGTTTCCACATATGAGAACATAGGTCAAAATGTGGATATGGAAGAGAAATCTAACCATCATGTTCTGATGAAAATTGGTAGAGAACCTGGATATGAAAAATCCAGAAATCCCAAAGCCATAAATTCGTGATGATCAAAGGTACCATCTGACTCATCAAATATGAGGGTATTAGCACAACATTTTTGGATTTCACGATCATTTCCCTAATGTTGAAAAAATTTTGCATAATGAGAAATATTAACTTGATTTCAATGTATTTTAATTATTGGTCATTCCATGAAAAATTTCAACTACATCCCCTATTAAAGAAATGAAGTTGAATTTTTCATTCTTGAAGCCTTAGTAGATCATGCGATATGTTATTCCATATGTCTCAAAAAGCAAGAAAAAGTTATTAAATATATATAAGTCCATCAATGGTGAGGTTAATTGTATATGATTCCAATAATGGACCTATACTCCAACTATCATAACAAATAATAATATAAAACTAATTTCTACTAACCAGGGAGGTCATGTAGGCCAATGGTAGGTGATAAAGGCATGTCGCACTTTGGTTGTGGGTTCAATTCCTGATACCATGTTCGACCCGATGGGTTGTCTCTCGTTCTACAGGTTGACATTTTTCTAAAACAATACTAGTATAAAATTCAAGAAATAATATCAAGAAGTTATATCCATAAACAATACTATGTGATGTCTAACTTAATCCATTCCAATCATTAGTATTATCCAAAATTCTTTTGTCCAATATCATAGTATAAAGATAAATATTCCTAGAGAGGTCATCTACCAAGCCTGTAAATACCATTTTTTATCCCCCATATATCATAAGATATATCTTTCTGGTCACATTCCAAACATCTGAATACCATAATCATGTAATCTCTTGAAACATGAATTAACATATAACCTTAATGAAAACATGAATGTTGTCAAAAGTTAACACTTTCCACAAACTAAAATTCCAAAAATTTTATATAATCAAACCATGATGCCACTTTGTCCTTATATAAGTAATGAGCTCATGAATACTATCAAATATATCATTATCTTCATATCCCTTCATTATGTGCATATCATCTACTTTCCAAAAATATCTGAATAAGCATTCATGGTAACCAGTACCATTCAACATATACTTTGAAATACATTAGAAAAAACAATAGTGTAACAATTCTTAGATGTTTCATAGTTCCATAGTACCATTACATTACCTAGACAACATAACTGTTGATAGACATATAATCGTTCCACAATAATCTTACACCATTTTCAGGGCTTCATCATTTTATTCCTCAACAATTCTTTCATCTAATATATCATTTGTAGTATCTTCAACATCATCAACATAAATACCTTTTAGATGACCATGATGATTCTCTTCATGAGATTTTCCCTTAGGGAATTGGTTTGCATAAGGTCTGTACATTCCACATTTAAAACATTTAACTGTTGTTGATGTCTTAAGAATAACATTATCCTTGTTCATAGTGTTAAATGAACCCTTTCCTTTGCAATTACTGGCTTTGTGTCCTTATTTTCCACACCAAAAGCATCTTCCAGTTCCTTTGAAACATTCTCCTTGATGTCTCTTCCCATATTATTTACATGTGGAAAATTTAAATTTCATTCCACTATGATCATCATGAAACTCCATCTTTCTCTTATTAGCTGAGTCAGGAAACTTACCAATGTTTTGATAATTGATCATATTATGAGATAGGTTATTAGGCATAATAACGATTTTTAGACTTTCAAATACCATTTCATTTGGATGATAAATAACAATATCATTCCATTATCCATAATATCTTCCATTATCATGAATCTTCCTATTTCCATCAATTTTCTAAAACACTAAAAGAATAGTGTGAGAGGTGAAAATCATGCTAGGAAACCAACATAATCAAGAGGTGTACTTTAAATATCAAACATCATAGGTATAATCCTAGGTTATTCATGATAGTTATCATAATTCTAGGACTATAACCTATACTTATACTTAACCTTAGGGAGTTCCCTAGACATACCATACAAATATCTCTAGGGATCTCACTAATGTTTTTGCATCCATGTTACGAAAGGTTAACTATGATTTTTCTATAATACCAACTGTAGAGACCCAAATATTGACGTACATAGATATTACATTACATTTTCAGAACACATAATACATGAAATAACCAGACGCCCAAAGACCATGTTAGTTTAGTGTCTTTAGAAACTCAAAACATAATATTCTGATCATAGTGAAAGATCTACATCATCTCCCATAATGATCTTCCATTTTTTTTGTTCCCTAAAACATTTATTTATATCATGGGAAAAAAATATAAAGTGAGAGCTCAAATGATCAGTAAGGGTAAGCATGGAGGAAATAAAACAAACCATATACATTTGAACATAAAAACATGAACATAATGATTAAACATTAAGATCTTGAGTTGTGAAATAAATAGTGGCAGTGCATAAGGCATATATAATAATGGGAAATTAATCATGATGAAACTCATGGGAATAAAAAATGAAATTGTGGGAACCATTAAGCACATGTTATAATTTCCATATTAGCCAAGACATTTTTTCAAAGGCCATCATAGTGGACAAAGTCCATTACTGAATAGGGTTTACTTGCCATTCTAGCGCTGTATTACTGAACTAGATTCACTTGTCATTCCATCGATGCCTATATCATGAGATATAAATCTTTACTCAATGCATTGGAGAGATATATTAGTCCCACTCATCTCATAATGATATCATTCATTCACGTGGCACAAAATAAACCTAAATCATTAATTATAACCCAAATAATAATATGGGTTTCATAAACACCATCCCATCATAACATAATCCAAATAAAATAACTATATATCATTTCATCATAAGAAAAATTAAACCATGTAAATAATACATAAATTATACTTGAAATATAAACATATTAAATAATGTCATCTTAGATGGAAAATGGTTTTGATAAAACACTTAAATTGAATTCTTGAGGAAAATATCTTTTCTTCTTTAAAATCATTTCCTTATCAAAAAATGACAAGAAATATTAAAAAAATGATTTTTTTTGAAAATAATCAGAAAATATTGTAGAGTATGCTTCACGAAAATAATGCATTATGAAACCATAAAAATCCGTTCATGGTGTATAAGTTAAAAAAACATTGTCATCGTACTTTTAACAGAAAAGTCAAAAAGTACCATGTATGGTAAAAAAGGAAGATTACTTCAATAACACAAGGTAAAAGTTAAATAGGGGTAAAAATGAATTATAATATTAAAAAATTTGTGAATAAAAATTTTATGGACATGGATGAAAAATATAACCCCATTTGATACTAATGTATAAGCAATCTCAGATAAAAATGAGATTTGAAAAATTATCCCTCACCTTAGGTCCAATTTCTTCTGTACATGTCTAAAACTACATTATAGTGGGTTTAAACAAATTTTTAACTTTTTACATAACAATAATAATATTTATGATATCATATATGATTCACTTATGACTTTATATTACCCTATATTTTGTAAATTCCATGTTATAACAGCATCTTGGGTAAAATCGTTTCATTTATCATACATGTTTCGACTTGTTGTTCTTGATATTATTACTTATATCCTGATTTACATAATTACATAATGTAAAACATGATTTATATATAATATATATTCAGCATATATATATATATATATTTGATAGATCTATAAATGGAAATAAAATACACTATTCATGGAGACGTTAGGTCGTACGTACGCATGAACACTGTGTTTGTTTCCCTTTTGAATGGAATGGAATTAATTAAATGAAACATATATGTACATGAATACAATATCATTATTATGTCACATGTTTATGATTATTTATTATATATACTTTATAATCACTCTTGAATGGTTATCATGGAGAATGAATCTCATCGGGTTCGTGGAGACGGTAGTCCGTACGTACGCATGAGCGACAATATCAATCATTTGACATTAAAATCGTACATAATTGGATGTTATATCATATATAAATAATCATAATAATGTTTTATTTATTATTTTTATCATTTATTCACATTATTCTACCCATTATAATTATGAAATGTTTGAATAACAAACTACACCACGACGTAGAGACGGTAAGCCGTACAAATGCACATGTGGTGATTTTTTCATTCATAAGATTGATAAAATAAATAATATGGTTGTAAAATTTAAATAATAACATAAAAATATATAGATGATAGTGGATTTATTATTTTAGAATGGAAAAATCAAAGATAGAGGAAGTGGAAGAAGAATGGAACATGAAATAGGTGGTGAGATATTTACCTCTTCATCAGGTTCTCCTTTTGATTTGATCAAAATGGCTCCCTAGGTTGGCTTTATGACTAATAGAAGGCCTCTTATACGAAATGAGGAAATTGAGAGGGTATTTGGGTAGGGTGTGGCTGATCCAAATGGAATTGGAGGTGTGAATTTTAGAGAAGGGGGAGTGCACTTTTATAAGATGGGTGGGGGGAACCTTAGAAAAAACGTAAAATATTATTTTATAATAAATTCATATTTGGTTTATAATGGCTCAAAATTGACTTATTTCGAGTCTAGGTAGGGTATGGGTCGAAATACGCTCAAAAAATGGGTTTTAGAAAAATATAGGTTACCATTTTAACCTTATCCTTTAGATTTAACTCTAAGATAAATAATTTAAATTTTACCGTGTCTTCATGTATTCTTACAATATATGGTTAATAAATATACAATACACTACTAATCATACCCCAATTGGATTATTAATGTCATATATATTTCTATATAAGTCTTCTGGCAGAGCCATAGATTTTTAATACCATTATATCTATTAAAAATATAATATTTGTTTTAAAAACTCTTTTAGGTCAATTTTTTCACTATTTGGTATTTTGTTTTTTCTAAACTTATAACAAAATTATTACTTCGAAAACAATTCATATAACCCACCCTAGTATGATATATTAACCTATAAAATTATTTTAATTAATAAAAAGTCTAAAATTACATTTATTTTCGTATTTATAATATTAATTCTGTTAATATTTTAGTAATAAGGTAATTACCACATCATCATTGTGTCATAAATAAATTTATTTATTTAATGTCTAAAAAATATAAATTAAATTCCATTAGTTAGGAAAATTTTTTAGATTTATAATTAATATTTATATTCGAATTTAACAAATATATAACCCTATATTAAAATTTTTTACTTATTAAACATTGATTTTAACTATTTTAACTCTTCATTAACTAAAATAAAAATAAATGTACTAATGTAATCCATGTGGACCTAAAGGGTCATATTTTATTCCTAAGGTTGTTTTATGTCGAATTACACTTATATAATAGAATTGGGACATGTTTTTGGGTAATAATAATATCATTTTTATCATTAATTACCATATTTACTTTTAACCGTGTTAAATAAAAGTTATTAGTTACACTTCACCAAAAATTAATTTCATCTCATTTAACCAAATTTTACATACTGATACTAACCATGACTCTCATATTTTATAAATTCAACTCACAGAAGTGGTAAAATTATGTTTTATATAAATTTGAAAATGCTCTTAGGAAGTGGGTAAATGACTGTAAAAAGTTCCAAAATATTTTTAAATATCTAAAATTATTATAAAATTACTCCATTGAATTACATTGAACATATATAGGTATTATGTGTCTATTTAGACCTAAAATAAATTTAAATAAAATAAATAATTATTTAAATAAAAATTCGGTTTTAAACTATAACTCAGTGTTTTCACTATTCATAAAAAATTGAATGTTTTTAGAAAAATACAAAAAATGAACCCGATGCTAATTTCGGTATTAAAAATCCAAAAATTAAGTTCATTTTAAAATATAAAGATTATATAATTTCAAAAAGTGGGTATTACTATTCATAACTGTTAGTTCATAATAATATTATAATAATATATAATTTAGTGAAACTCAGTATTGCATACAACATACACAATCGAGGAAGGTAGCTCTGGTGTGCAAAACAAGCCTAGAATAGTGTTTTCATATATTGCATGCTAAAGCGGTGTTGCGTATAGCGCAAGCTAATCTTGGTGTAGCATACAACAAAAGACATCAATGAAATAAAAAAAATTCTCATTAAATCTTGGGGTGTTACAGTCTCAGGGTCCCTACTGAGTGTCGTTATACTCACTGATACATGGGTTATGCCCGCACCTCGTTGTGTTGGTTTCAGACGACAGATAGCACTGATCGGGATAGAGAGTAGCAGAACTGGAAGGTACCCAGAGGTGGACCACTCGGAGTGACGGGGCACAGAGTGGACAGATGGACATCGATCACAGAGGTGGCCAACAGTACCTACCCTTCAAGTAGTAATTCCGAAGGACAACCTAATAGCTGATTTACATGCTTTCATTTGTACTTTTCCCTTTCCTTGTACTTTGCTGTTGGGATTGTATTTTTGGCCCCTTTACATTCCGAAAATTCTTTTGTATACAGTTTTACTTAGCCTTTTACTTCAACTTGCGTACTCTGTTGTGTTTGTTTACTGTTATAAATTCAATGCCTTCCTAATTTTGGAATTTTCACCTTTGATGTTAGTCTCCAGCCCCTAGCATATGGAAGGCAGGATTAGGGTATTCATGATACAAGCCCCGGGGGACGGGTCGTGACATAAGGTCATTTTATATAATACTTATAATTATTATAGTATAATATAATTTCATGCCTTCATGAAATTTTATTCATCTTAAATTGAAATATGTTTTACATGGAAAGAATCATAATCCATGCTGGAATGTCTCATCCTTGGCATGATGGAATCATGTCCTTTTCATTAAAAATTATTCCAACAATAATTAAATTTAAAATGATAATTTTCGAGGCATGAAACCCAATTTATTAATGATAATCTTAAATAATTATCCCATAATCAAGACTACATCCACCAAAAACACAAAACCAAACACATATTTACACATCATTGACAAAAATTTAAAAATTGGTCAAAAAATGTCTATTATATTCAAATTATCATCATAGGTCAAAATAGAGTCCTCCATTGTCTCCAAGAATCTTTATTCTATATAGTGGAGAATATCATTTTGAAAATGAATTTCATGGAATAATTTTTTATATATTTTTCATTCCATGGCATCAATACAATCATCACCTATGTGTCCATTATCAAAGAACTCAATTTTTAAGACTCTCATTTAAATTGATAAATATATTGTGTTACCTTATAATGTTCCATCAATTCCAGGACATCAAATATATTCTCTAATGTGTTAACTAATAATTTATATTTCACTAGCTATGAGGATACACAAATTGTAAATGGGTGTGGTTTCATGAAATTATATACCATATAAAAATTCCTATGAAGAACATTGATTGTAACTATTAAATTAGATCATCTATATATATCCTACACTAATTAAGTCAACACATATATGAACTATATTGTTCATGTCATTTAATGTTTTGGTTACGGGGTTCATTATCATTATTATTCCTTTCATACTCCGCTACCTTATTTTCTAAATGCAACTACATTCATAGGAAATATGGATTAGATAACATGAAATGTAAATAATATAATTATACCTTATAATAAATAACAATATATTCGAATCTATAGTAATGTATCCTTTAATATAAACTTAACTTATAATGTTTTTTAATAACTCTTATAATACCAATTATAATTTCATGTACAATATTCAACAAAAAAATAAGTTATTTATAAAATGGATATAGGTTTTATTTATATTCCATATATTTTTTATTTTGATATTATTAATATAAGGTAAAATATTGCATTAAAAATGGAAATTAATTCATCGTTAACATTTTTCCCACGAAACATGTTATTTATATATAAACACATTCTTCTCTAGAACTCTTACACTATAAAAATATCCACTAATCCTTAATCACTATGAAAAATAATTTTAAAATTTGAGATAAAAAAATATTAAAAAGGGAATCAAAATCAAAGAAACAGATATATCTGTAGCACTTTAAGTCTTTACCATATTTTCTGTTTAGAATAAATTTAATTTTTGTGATATCTTACTATGCACATAACATCATGTTTATTAAAACATTATTAAGTATTGTTTCTCAAAGATAATTAAATTATAAAAATATAATTAATTTATATTTTGAATTTATATGTTACATATTCAATATAATATTCATACATTCATCCAATATATTTTATAGACATAAGGGAAGAAAAAACCTAATATTACACATAAAACCCGTTTTTAATAAAAGTATTGTTACCTTATTTTAATTTAGAACCAATATTAAATTAAAATATTATCATTTTAATATATTATATATAAAGATATAAACATATTATTTTAAACTAAAATATTAAAATTTCTTAAGGTTTAATTATTGATAATTTTATTATTAGTTTAATGTTTTGATGAATTGTAATAAAATATTTCTTCTGAATTAAAAACATCCATATTAGATAAATAATTTATAGTAATGGATTATAATTTCTATTATTTTAAAATTATAATTAAATTAAATTATTTCATATAATACTATTTAGTTCATTTTAATTAGTTTTAAATTTAATATTAATATAAAAACATTTCAATCATCTGTACATTTTCCCATTTATAACTCGTATTCTTGTTCCATCAATTGGATTAATATTAAATAAATTAATTAAACTTATGTTCATTGAAAATTGAAAAATAGATTCCATATTTCATATTAGGGGGTCTAGAAATTTTTATATAGGGTATTAAATTTTTTTTTGAAATATGAATAATAAATTTAAATATATTTAAATTATCATGGTTAAGGGTAAATAAGGTAATTATGGGTAAAAATTTATAATGACCCTGAAATTAAAATAACAATTTTCCTAATTTTGTTGTATTAGTGTTTCTTATCCAAAATAATCCTTTTAATTATTTTATTGCATCAGGGATCCTCTTGGAAGGTTTTATCATTTTCAAGTAAAATATTGTAATTGAATTCTAAATGTCACACTCTTATATTAAATAAATATTTTATTTTCGCAAATATAGGTATTTAGAAGATATGTTTAGCTATAAATTTTCATTTTAAATATAAAAAAATTTTCTTAATCATTATATTATTATTAGTGAAGAAAAAAATAAAATTAATCATTACACTATGGTGATGAAATAATTTCTTAATTAATGGTCATATTAAATAAAATTTATTTAAAATAATCGAATAAATATAATATGATAAAATTTATATCATCAAAAAACATTATAGTTATAGAAGAAATATTTGAGACTTTATAATGGATTTGGATCAATGTTATATTTTGTATTTTTATTTTCCAAAAAAAATCATGAAATTAATAGTGTCGAAATTGACATTAGTGATATTTTAAATTACAAGTTACAATATTAATTGATATAAAATTAATAAAAATATGAAATACATCAAAAAAATGGGGATAAAGATAAAAATATCATTAAAGAGTCATTTATTTTTATTTTTTTAATTTTATTGTAAAACTATTAACCATTAAAATGTAAAAATCCATGTTGTTAGGTTATGTGTTAAAGGGTTTAACTAAGGAATAATACCAAACGATAATGGTAATAATGTGTCCTAAAATGGTACAAAATTATTGGTTTAGAGGATATAGATATTTTTCTATAATATAATTAAAATAACAAATTTTTGAGTCATTTTGGGAAGAAAACTAATTTCTATTAATTTCTTAGTTTGAGAGGTTTCTATATTACCTCTGACATCAATTATTAAATGGAATTCCTCCATCACTTCCTCAAACCTGTTTTAGTATTATATATTTTCACCCATCACTTCTCAAATAATCTCTTTACATCCTTCTATTCATAAAACAATCCTTAAATTTTCATAAATCCATCCAAGGATTCCCTTTAGTAAAAACCAAAAGGATTTTCCCGAAATGGAGGTAACATCCTTTTTTAGGATCATTAGTTTTTCTCAATTATCTACTGAATAAAATAATTTTATATTATTATTATAAAATAAAAATTGAATTTTAATTTTTTTGATATTTATTAATGAAAAAGGTTTTATGTACACTGAGATACAATTCAATCAAATTGATAATAAACATAATGTTTATATGCATGATGAACCACAACCTAATGAAATGATCACTATTCATTTTCATTTTACCACCATTAATGGTTGGAAATTATGATGTAAACTATATTTATATATGTCATATATGATATATATTTAGTATTTATGATTCTTTAATTATTTTATAACACGTATCCTTTTTTATATATTTTTTTTAAATTTGATTACATCTTTTCTTGATTTGTGGACTAGTATCTTCACAAAGAGATGTGATTTGTTCACGAAAAATATTAAATGTATAAAGGATAGTTTTAAAAATAATATGGGACATTTACTAAGTAAATATGATTGTGAAATTATAATTTACAATTATATCATTTAAATTTTATTCTTTTAATTTGAAAAATAAATGAAATTAGTGTTCATGCGTGCATACATCATATAGTCTCCATGAATTGTTCATTTCATGTATTATCTATAAATTTTAGGGATTATAATTAATACATATAAAAAAATATATAAAATATTTAAATTGTGATTTAAATTTTGTAAAATGATGAAACTGTGATCAAATGAATAGTAACAACTAATAACAAGTCAAAACATACTTGAGAAACATGGAAGTAAACACACTAGTTATTGAAAATAAAAAATAATGACAAAAAACGGGTAATGAGATATTATATGTCGGTAATATATAATATCATATATATTAATATTGTTCAATAATATTTTTGTAACACTATTAAAACAATTATACAAGTTGTTAATCGATGATCACTATAAAGGAAACAAAAGGTATGGTACTTTATCTAAATTTACATTCCATTGGGATTTATTTTGTTGTTATGAAAAAAATATCTTTTATGTTGTGTATGTACTACCCTTTCAAATATTATATCATAAATCTCCTAATTCTCATGATATTATATTTTTATTTATTCTTATACATTCATTGATATTACGATTCAATGGTTATAAAGTGGTACAAGACACAATGGAATGTTTAAAGATTATTTTACTAAAAATGTTTTAATGATCCTTCAATGATATTTTTTTTACCAAAATAAACAAACCATGTTTCTATTTATCCTATATAGTGGAATTGTTAATAAATTTATATCCATTATTCAACAGATATTTTTATAAGGTGTATTGTTTATTAAATGAATCACTTTTTTGATATAATGAATTACTTGGAAAGGTGTGACATGAGTGTGTCCCAATGATTAATATCCCCTTGATGCATCGATAGTCCCATGAGATGGTATAGTTAGCTAAAATAGATTAGTTTTTACCCGATGTGCTAAATAATCCTGTGAATGTTCTCTATGGTAAATTATCCATTTGACTAGGATACATGGAATCCATTATTTATGGATCTCACCATTTAGACTCTATTATTTTTTATCAATGATTTTTTTAGTCAGAATATCTATGATTGAATTTTATTATGAGTTTGTTGATTTAGATGAAATGTGATTCAGTTACATACCTTTTCATTATGATTATTCCTTATCTACTTATTTGGATGTCATGTGTTTTCATTAATTTACCAATACATGTCAATTCATTTACATTGATTCAATATTTATTCCCTTTTACATAACCTATATGATCATTTGAGATCAACCTTATTATGTTTCCTTTCCATGGGTTATAAATTTGTGTCCAATTAATGAGTTTCTAAGATTTCATTTTTTCATTTTATTATGTTTCATATTTTTATTTCATATTTTGAAAAATTTTATGTGAATCATATTTGTAATCTCACATTCCATGACTAAAAACCCAATCGGTCATTTGGGATTTGGATCCATTTTATTCATGACAATGTAATAAAATTGTTCACAAGATCCTAGATTATGGGTTCTGAGAATTATAATTAGTTTCAAATGTAAATTAGCATAATCATTTGAAATTACATATAGATAAAATTTAATTGGGGAAATAACCCTAATATAGTGATTTTTGATATGTATATAATAACATAATATAATTTTTATAAGGTAAATAATTTTTTTTATTTCTAGGAATACATTATTTTTTGTATACTACAAGTGGAAATTGTTATAATAAAAATGTACCTTTGTGTAACAACTCCAACAGGGTGTGTTAGGCCAGACAAAGCATACCTTGGTAAATGACAACATTGATTTTTTTTAACAAAGATAGACACTCCATGGAAATATAAAAAAGATAATTGACATTTTATTACATACTATTATGAATGATTTAAACGAAAATTGTTCTCAATGCATCCAAATATTACAATTTTAGGAATTTATATGCATAAATTTATGTTATTTATTATACCATATTTGTAATTATACAATATTTTTTTAAGAAACTAATCTAATATATTTCATTTTTTATAAATGGCTCTTAGATAGATGAATGGTTTCCATTGTCAATGAAAATTTGTAGATTGAACTATTGAAGAAACTAATAAAAAATGAATCGGAATAGAGAATACTATTGAAATATTAGGGAAACATAATAATGCTATGAAAAATAACCCTACCTAGATAGAGAATCCTATTACACAGAGATAATATTCTATATAGGAATTCTTTATGAGATTGAAACCTCCAACGTTATGTGGGACTACTAATCCAATTTTATAAGAACAATGGATTTAGTTTCTAGAGAAAATATTTATGACCATGTGATTTATTAAAATGTAAAAGGTTACACATATGTTATATTGTCTCCATGTTGAAGCTCATCAATGATAGTCCCTAATCCAGAATAAAGTTGAGCAATAATAAATAAAACTCTTTGAATTCAGATCTTTTAGGGAGAGATTCCCCGATATGTATTTCACTTATTATCACAAAATTAAGATGAATATAATGTTCAATAATTAATGGAAAAAAGAATAAAAGAGTTTTATGAATTATTATTCCACCTTTACAGGGTTCTCTAGTAATGTATGTATTACATAAACAACATGGAGTGCAATATTGACCACTTCATTGAAGGTCTTAATACAAATATCTGAACGGTGTGGGAATCTAAATGTATTTTATCAAACAAAGTGATATTGTTTTGTGCCATATAAAATGATCAAGATTTCTTATGATCTTATAAATTCAAAGGGAACCCGGAGATCATCTGAGCACCATAAAAAAAGAATTCATTATAGAAGATGAATAATATTGAGTAGTTTCCATATTGCAATAACTATGAAATGATTCATTATGTGAAATACTTGAAGGGAATATAATTTTTCATATGAGTGGAAGATTGGGTCACCATGATAAAAAGGGAAATGTAAAGTAGGAAATAAGTATAATTTAGTGTTATCAATTAAATGAGATGGGAAACTAGGAAAAAAATTCCCTATAATTCTTTGGAATCTACCACTGAAGAGTCCAACGGAATAATGAAAACTGTATGTGATCACTATGATAGAGGTAGATGTTCCAAATGATGAGGTGATCAATACCTTAATTTTATCATAATATTTTTCCAATGGCTCATTTTATGCTGGATAATCACACCATTTTATGTATACCTCAATCTCTATGAATATTTGTCTTTTACATTTTTATTTTATAAGTGTGCTATAGGTCAAAACATATAAGGGAATTTTTATTGCAATGAAAATGTGGAGTGTAGTCCCCATAATGACACATAAACAATCATCACATGATATAATTAATATCATATATATGTATGAATTTGATATAATTGTGGGAATGGAATGAATCCAAATATATTAATCAATAATTTATATCATGATGATGAAAATTAATGTCTATGAATGATGTATAATTTCAAATCATTAGAGCATTTTATTTTTCACATAATTAATATCTAGTCCCACCCCTAGTATTTCATAAGAATTAAATTAATAGGGGATAAGGTAAAAAAAATATATCTAGTTATGAAGATTATAATCACAGAATTGAGGATGTATCTTTTTTTAGGAACTCATCAATGTATTTCTTGATGAATTTCATAGACATTCCTTAGAGAGTGAATTTTATGTTTACTATTGATTTAATTCCTGATTCTAGAAAAATACCAAAGTCTCCCTATTGATTCTCCAGGTTGTAATTAGTTAGGCTAAAAAAAGAACTAGATTATTTGTGAATGAGGTATTTATTATCATTAGTATTTATCAATGTGGAACCCCTATCATCATAGATAACAAGATGTATGGATCCATAAGGTTATAAGTTGATTATAGGAAATTCAATGATATTTCAACAATAATAAAGTATCATCTACCTATTATTGATGACTTGTTTCATCAACTTTATATAGTCTACTACATTTCGAATATAGATATTCATTATGAGTAAAACTAATTATGTGTGATGAATGATGAAATTCCGAAGAAGGATTTTAAGTGGATGAATTGAAAATATATATTTTAAAAAATCTATTTGGATTATCTAATGCACTTTATATTTTCATAGAACTACTAAAAATATTATTAAATGAATATATATATGATTATTTTGTGGGGTTTATTGATTATATTCTGGTGTATTGTAAAAGATATGAGGAATATGAAAATAACATGTGAAATGTTATTACGTCTCATAGAAGGGAAGATTTATATGCGAAAATTTTTATTTTTCCTTTCTACATTTAATAGGATTCTCTTCCTTGTCATGTTTTCTCTAAGGATAGAATATTTGTAGATTGTGAAATTAATAAGAGAGTCCAATAATTTCCTACACAAAAAAATTTATCTATGGGACATAATTTCGTTGGATTGGCATATTACTATGTGTGATTCATTAAAATAATCCTAGGTAGGATAATCCACTATTGAATATTACACCAAAATAAGTTATGATTGTTTGGACAATGTAATAAAAGAAATTAATTAATGAACTAAATATTTGAATTTTTAATTCTTTAATATTGAATCTACCACCCATGAGTGGTGGATTTTTCATAGGTAGTGATACATAAAATAAAGGACATGGTTGTGTCCTAATGAAAAATGACAATGTTATTGCATATGCATCAACGAAATTAATGACTCCTGATCAGAACTATCTACCACATTGTCTTTAGTTAGATGTTTTAATCATTTCAATAAAAATATGGAGTCATTATATATATGGGAAATATGTTAGATATATGTGGATCGTAAGAGATTAATATTCATTTTCTCATAGAAAGATCTCAATATGAGATAAGGGAGATAGTTCGGGCTAGTTAATGATTGTGATTTATCAATTCACCTCCTCCTAGGGAATTTGTACAAGGTTGTGTATGCTTTGAGTAGGAAGGATGATGGATTTATAACCCAAACGAGGATTTAGAAGATCTTATGATCATTGATCTTTAAATTATAGATATTTTAATTTCATAGGAATGTAATGAATTATTCATTTATCAAATGATTTAAATCCCTTCATTTTATAATATATAATTAATTATAAATTCTATAATTTGTACATCTAGAATAAAATTAAATTATTGAATGACGTTAAATTAGAAAATCTTGTTTATGCAGATGGTTTCTTAAAATTTTGAAGGAGGATATTGGTTACATCTATACATTTGATAACTAAGAGTGTTTGTGGAGATACTCATTATGGATATTTAATTACACACCCTAGGAGCACAATGATGTATATTTATTTTAAGGAACATTTTTTAGGGATAACAAGAAGGGGGTTGTTTATTATTTTGTGTCCTAATGATTGGGTTTTCAACAAGTGAATGCTATATTACAACATCCAAATACTATCCTATAAACCTCTACATATTTCTATGTCGAATGGGATGTAATTTTTATGGATTTTGACATATGAATACTGAAGATTCCATTGATGAATGATTTAATATGGCATATCATAGATCACCTAACCAAATATTCAGATTCCATGCTATATGATAATGCATGTCTATTGAGCTCATCACAATGATCTATAATAATTATGTTGTAAGACATAATAGAACACCTCTATCAATTGTTTTTGATCGATATCTACACATTATCAAAAAAATTGGAAGTATCTTCATAAGGCTGTTGAAATTGCACTTTATTTAAGCACTTCCTACCACCATCAAAATGATGGATGGGCTGGAAGAACAATTCCATCAATGGGAGGAATTTTTATGTCATTCTAACTCAACTATTTTGGTAAGTGGAATCCTTACATAACTATAGATGATTTTTCCTATAATAATAATTTCTATTAAAGTAATCAAATGATTCCATATGAAACATCATATGGAAATAGATGTCATACTACAACATGATGATATAAATATGGGGAAAGGAAACTCAATGGAATAAATCTTATTGTGGAGACTGGAACAAAGGTATATGCATTCATGATCATATTAAATCAAATAATTATTTGAAAAATAGTAATTTTGAGAATCAGATGATAGATTTAGAGTTCTAAGTGGGGGATCATTTTTAGTAGAAAGTATCCTCATGGATGGGTGTTAATCTATTTGGTAATAAATGGAAAAAAGGTCTTAGGTACATAGGACACCTCAAAATTCATAAATTCTTTCAGTTTTTGAATATTAATTAGAATTACTTACAAATTTATGAAAGGTAAATTATTTTATCCATATATCTATTGTAATGAATTGTATACAAGATCCAATATAATTTATCATCTCTAAAGAAATATTCTTGGATCCTAACCATTAAAATTATGAAGAACCTCAAGGAATCTTGATACGAGAGATCACGTGTTGATGAATCAAATAACCCATCTAGTAATGGTTCTATATAAAATTAAGAAAATGGAAGAAGAAACATGAGAACCATAGGATTCCATGAAGTACAACTATAAAAATATTTTTGTGGGTAATAACCTAAAAATTTAGACGGTGAAATTTTTATAGGGGTGATGAATTTATAACCACAAGAATGTAATATAATTTCTTGATAGCATAAATTAAATTTTTTTGTGATGACTTGCAATGTACACCTTAATAGGATTTAATAAAAAACACTTTATTAATGATTCACAAGATAAATAAAATTATAACACTTATAGAAATCTGTTATAGTGAATATATAATTTATATATCAAATAAAATATTTTTAAATTAATCCAATATAATTTATAGGCATAAGATAAGAACAAGAACAATAGTACACATAAAAACCTATATCATTATAAAATCAAAATTACCTCCTTTAAATTAAGAATGTATATTAATTACAATTATAGAAACATGAAAAAATTTTATTTTAAAAAATGAAATTATGATATTAAATAATATCATAAAAATTTATTTCAATTTAACATTTGTTAATTTTTTGATATGTTTAATATTTTGATGAATGGTTATAAATTATTCCATTTTAATAGAAAATTGATTTCCATCAAACTAATTTGTTGTTTTTTATTTGATTTAACATATAATTAATGACTTTTTATATAAATTAATATAGTTTCCATCATTGGAATCATCATTATAGTGAATATAAATATAAAACATTACACTATTTTCTGTATTTTCTCATTAAAAACATGTTTTTTCATTCTGTCATGGGGAATAATTCAAAATAATTTACATCTAACTATGTATTTTGAATCATGAAAAAAATATTCTAGTTTTTTAATTCATGGGTCCAAATTAAGTAAATATTCTTATTTTTCTAGAATACAAGTTTTAAATATTGTAATATTTTCACTACCTTGATTTTGGGTATATCTGGTAATTGTGGGTAAAAATAATATTAAAAAGACAATAAAATTACTCTAATAGTTGACCTATTTTTATTGGATGAGTGTTATTTTACTAGAAGAATATATGGGACTAATTTAGGACCTCTGTAGGAAAATTTTACGACTTTACGCCTTATATAGTATTTTTTTCATAGGGAATTCAAATATGTCTCACTTTTTTTTAATATGTAATATATTTTTCATCTATTATTATTTATAAGATATAATGAAAAATAAATATTCATTTTAAAGATAAATATCTTTGTCACCATTATATTTTATTTTTAATTTTTATAGATGTACTAATTAATATAAACACTTTAACTATGATAAAAGAGTAATTTTCTATTTAATAGATATATCAAATTAATGTTATTAAAAATATTAGAATAAAAATAATTTTTTATAATTGATATAATCCACAAAATTTGAGGATAATCTTGAAATATTATGGATGAATTTAAGGATTTATTTTGTATATAGATTTTTTATTTATATTTTAAAAAACTCATGAATTTTATAGTGTCAAAAATTGCATTTATGATATTTTTAATTAAATAATATTATATTAAATGACATGATATTAATAAAATATATAAATAATACAACTGGTTAAGATAAAATTTAAAATTTCAATAATTATAATTTATTATTATTTTGAAATTTTAGAGTACCATAATTAACATATAAATATTAAAACCCATATGTTGTCATTGTAAGAGTTAATGGGTTCAACTAGGGGTAAAATCCAATATATAAGAGTAATAATGTGCCCTAATAGTTTATAAATTTATTGGTTAATAATATTTATATTCATAAATATTATTTTCCTATAATTAAATCAATATTTATCCATTTTAAATGAAAATTAATTTATATTAATTTTATAGATTGGGAGTTTCCAAAAGTACCCCTCACTTCAATTTTAAAATGATCCTCCACCCTTACATTCTGGCACCACATTGCACCTTATAGATTATACTATCCTTGAAAAAATAATCTCTCAATTTCTCTCTCTTAGTCCAATATGAATCCATTTTTTATAAATCCCTTGAAAGAATTCATTAGGTGTAAACGAAAAAAAAGTTTTCTAGTGAATAGGTAACAATTTTTATAATCGTTATTTTTATTTCCATTTTGACTACATAATGACTCATTACTATTTGAATATATAACAACACCAATATCATAAAAATTATAATATATTTTTATGATATGTTTTCTACCTATACTAAAAAAATATTAATCAAGTGGGTAATGAAACTACTATTTATGTGTACGGTGAACTACCACCACACCAAACGTAGATTATTTGATTTTTTATTCGATCCATTCATGTATAAGAATAATGATGAAAACACTACTTATATATGATATATATAATATTCATTATTTATTTATGCTTCTTAATTTTTATTAACACATACCCTTATGATTTTAATTTTTTATAAATACGATAACATTGTTTTTGGATGTGTAGACTACCTCATCATCAAAGAGACTTGATAAATTCACACCATACATGAAATTTATAGAGGATAGTTTTAATTTTCATATGATAATTTTATGAAATAAATATGATACTAGAATTATAATATATATATATCTATATTAATTTTCCATATTTTAATATTTAAAATAAATCAAATTTTCATTCTTGTGTATGTATGACACATTGTCTCCATAATCAGAGATTTTCACATCACATATCCACATTAAATGGATTATAAAAAATTAATATTTATATTATTTAGATATTCATTAAATCATTGTTTATATTTTAGAGATAATGAATCCTTGATCTGATTAATATGAAAACAAAATAACATGTTAAAACATATGATAGAAACTAGTCAATTAACACACAAAATTTTGAAAATAATGAATGAATGTTTAAATATGATAATAAGATATTATAATATGATTATGTATGATATAATAAATCTTAATTTGGTTTAAAAATATGTAATTGATACTTTTAAAACAATTACACATTAGTTTAATATATAATCAACCAAAAGTAAATGCATGTTAATGGATTTTATCTCAATTTACAATTCAAGTAGTCTTATTTGTTGTTATAATACCATTCACATTTTTTTGTATACATAATAGTCCTTAAAATATTATATCATTTATATCTCTATTATCATTATATTATATGTGTCATTTAGTTATATTATTTCATTGACATATAATTTAGAGGTATACATATTTTATGTGAAACTTTGGAATGGTTAAAGATTATTATCTTCAAGTATGTTTTAATGCTCACTAAATGTTATTTCCATTCATTATCATTTGATTGTTACATATATCCCACTAGGAAATTATTGATAAATATGTATCCTTTATTCAATAGGTATATCAAATACAGAATATAGATTATTATTTGAATAGATTATTTAATATGAGGAATTCTTTATACATGTATAACATAAGCAGGCCTGATTATATATATACCCCCTATGCCTCAGTATTTTCTTGGGATGACATAGTTGGCCAAAATATATCCAATTTACATGATATACTATTATATCTTCTAAAAGGCCTCTTTGGTAAATTTTCAATGTGCATAAGAAACATGTAATCTACTAATTGAGAATCTCACTCATTTACACTCAGTTATTATTTATCTATGATAATTTACATTTACATATATATGGATGCATTATATTCTCATTTTGATGATTTATATAGAATGGTCCCTAGATTATTATCATTCTATATAGTTAATTACATATCTAGTAATTTTAATGTATTATGTTATCATTTTTTTACAATTCGATGTTGATTTAATTCCACTTATTTAATATTTCTTTAGTTTTACTAACCCAAATTGATCATTTGTGGTTAGCCATATTATATTTATTTTTCAATTTTTATAACGATGAATCGTTTTTTGAGTTTTGAGGATGCTATTTTTTCATGTCATTACGTATCATTTTGGTATTTCTTATCTTCCAATATATTATGGGTATCATGTATGTAATATGGATTTCCTTGAATGTTAAAATGATCGTCCATTTGGTATTTGATTCCTTGTAATTAATCCCAATATAGTAATGAAATACACTATATCCAGGCTTCTCGGGTCATGGAATTACATTTTCTATTAATAAACCCACAAATTATGTATTGTTTTTCCATTTCACTATAATTATTTTTGACCAAATATCCATTTATTTTTACAATTAAAAAGATGTCATTTCATAATTGATTTCATGAAGCAGTTGATAATAATTCACAAAATAGAACCAAATAACAAATGGGATTTCATTAACCATGAATTGTAATAAATGACATTCCTTAGAAAAATTTCATTTTACCTATATCTAAATTTTTTTATAAATATTAATTTAAAAATATATTTCTTACCTTAGAAATACATTTCATTTATATCATTGAATGAATTTTACATGGGTTCCAAAAGAAATTATTTTTACATTCATCCATACAAGAACCCTTATAATGGAATAAACGAAATGGATAATTCTAATATATATTAATTGAAATGTATCTTTAGAAATATTCTTCACATTATCTATTGCAATGGAGTGATATATATAGCTCACCCATCACAATATCTTTTTCATGATAACCCATCATTCATATAAAATTTACATTATGCATATAATGAATAAATAATATTCATCATACACATTAAAAATGAAACTAATTTTAAATACAATTTAGTTCCATAAGAAATGTAGTATTTAGTTATCTAATAATTGTGAGAAGAATATTTTTTTTCAATGAAAATTATTTTTGGGGTAAAATTTCAAATAACATGGAGAGAAATTATTTCATTGAAAAAACCATTGAACCAATTATATGAATATTTATAAGGAATAATGATTATGATAATGGGATTATGTTCTCATGTTGTATATGATGAAAATATATTTTTTCACTTTGGTAAAAAAGGTAAACTTACACTAGGGTTAATTTTTTAACTGAGTATTTTTTTCATTTAAAAGTTAATTAATATGTTATTTGAACACAATATTTAAAATTATTAAATCTAAAAAAACCAAAATAATAGAACATTTGGATGATAATATGTAATGTGGATGACTATTTTTACAGAATATAATAGTGAAATGTTTTAAATGGAAAATAGTTTCATTAAGTCATGTTTAGGTTCATAGATTCAATAAGATATAAATAAACAAGTTATTTTTAGATTATACTTAAATAATAATCAAATTATAGTTGAATTATTGTTATTATTCATTTCATTCCATTGATATAGAATAATTATTTAGTCCTAAAATATTTAATTTTATGTTGGATGTTTTTCGGTTGTTCGGTTTATAGCCTAAAAAAATATGTTTTTGTACTATAGTTTAAGGATTATGTTTATATTACTTATATAATCTTAAAATTATATATTAATTATATTTATACATAAAATACACAATTAAAATTAATAATGTAATATGGTAATGTAAAATGAACCATGTTGTTTCATAGAGATGGTTCATGTAGACACAAATGAATGAAATTTTTATTTTTTAATGGGGGGAAATGTTAAATATGATAAATTGATATTTTTTCAAATAAATTAAAATTATATAAATTTATTATTTATTGATTAATGAAATACTTATTAATATAATTTATATTGTAGATGAAAATTCGTCACCTCACTTTATCGAAGTGGTATTCCACTGGTACACATGAGAAACATTATCAATTTCAAGTAGATTGAAACTATAGGATTGTATATAATATATTATATTATAAACATCATAATAACTTCATTATAAAATTATAAATTACATAATTAAATCATTATTACTATTAATGTTATGTATATTCATGAAAGGAAACACATTAGTTCATGGAGGTGGTAGTCTAAATGTAAGCACGTTAAACATTATAATTTTTCCTAGGACATAACATACATTATGAATATTTTCCTTATTATAATAAGAAAATATGATAAAAGATGATTTATTTATTTCAATATTTTATTTTGGTTATATTAAATTACAATGTGGTGAAAGAATAAATAACGTGAAATAGATTACTTAATATTTATACCTCCTCCACAAGTATCTTTCATTGTCTGATATCATCAACCATCTATGATTGGTCATATGAGAACACCATGAACTATAAGAAAAGTATATGGTTGTTTTGGGGAGATTTTAGTTTTGAGTTTATGAACTAGATTACTTAATATTTATGATATTTTTTTGATCAAGTATATGTTGATAATATTTCCCCAATTCTAATTTGTGATGATTTATATTATGATTGAGGATTCTAGATCCTATTATTATTTGGTTTGCATCTCAGGATTTTTATACTTATTTTATGATATATGATTTAAATAAATTTCATTTCATATTTACATCATTTATTTTTTTCATAATTGGGAATCAAATAATTCAAATGTTCGTATTTTTTACATTGTTTTATGAGCTAGGGTAGTGTCAACATGATGAAATAATTTTTTTCTTTATGGATATAATATGATCAAGTTCATTCTAATGCATATTATCACTACTGATTCACTAGATGTCATTTACAGATAGACATTTTATTTTAATTTATATATGTATTTTTTAGAATTTTACATATTATTATATATTTATAATGGTTATGATCTCTCATTGATAATAGAATTAGACATTATATTTAGTAGGAATTACATTATTCCATACATGATAATTTATAGTATATTACACAAAAATTTAACTGAGATATATGAAAATTTTCTACTATACTTACTAGGTCTTTTGTTCCCCTTCATCCATGTTAATTCATTGGCTAGGGTTCAGAGGGATTTAAAATAAAATTGAAATGGTGGAAAATAAAAATTATAATATCAGTTGGTCAGTTGAATCATGGGACAAATGATTTATCGTATAGAGATTTTATTCATACTATCAGTATAATCCATTGGTTATGGTTAAATAAATTTATTACATAATATATATAAGAAATTTTTTAATAATATAAGTATAATATAAATTTATGAATTTTACAGTTGGTCATGGATTTTCAAAGATTACTGGGTATAATATGATGCACAATTATATCATCAATGGTATGTTTCTTGTTGATAGATTGAAATTGAAAAATGTTACCTTATTTGTAGTCATAGAAATGATCAAAAAATTATACAAAAGAATTCAATTTTTTATTTTAATTATATTTGGGAGACATTTTAAAAATATTTATTATATGTGGCACATTAAATGTGAGATTTTTTTAAGTTTTGATCCCATTAATGAGCATTGTTTTGGGGAGTAATCATGTCAGTGAGCAATGGTGTGAGTAATTCATATTAGTTGAATTATTTTTATTCTTTTAAAATACAGTACAAGAAGTTAATAACTCAAGGAAGTGATGAAATAATTCAAATACAATGGAAGATTTGTGGAATCATCATTATTTACTATGGTAGATTAGAAAGTGAGGATACCATCTCCTAATATAATATTAATAAATTGATAGTAAAGTAGGATGATACTTAAAAATAGTAGGAGTAGTAGTTTCAATAGTATGAATTATTTCTTCAACAACATGGGTAGTAGTATGATAAGGTAATATTATATATGGTGTGACTTAGATCATGTTTTCGGAAATATTTCTCTCCACCAGAATTAGATGATCACCCATTCCCTCGGTAAAATAAATTTTATATTCCTTGTTAGGAATTTTTGTTTTATTTTATGAGGCATTATTTTATCATTTATATAGGACTAGTGTGTTTTATTATGAATTTTTGTTAACGTTTATTCTATGATAGTTATTTATGAAAAGAAAAATCTCTTTCACAGATACTATATTTTATTATAAGAATGTTGTATATGTTAAAAAAACATTACAACATCACTACAAAAAATATATGAAAGTTCCTTGATTAAAAAAACATTAATATACATTTGAAAAAAAAGAATAGAAAAATTCCATAAAAATGTATTTAATAAATAAATTTTAATTTATAAAATATTATTTGAAACCCTTTTTAGAAATGATCATTTTGAAGTAAAAAATTATTTTGAATGAAGAGTAAAATGAATTTTAATTTAAATAAAAACATTTTATTAATATGATTAATTAACAATGAGGGGGAAAAAGATAATATTAAATGAATAAGTCCTGAATATTGATAAAAATGAAATAAATATTCATTTCAAGACAGAATTATCAAATAATTCCCCCAATGGATTCATAAATATAAACCATCTGGATTAATGATGATATTGTGAATTAAACTCGATCCACTTCGTTAAAAAATTTATTTTAAAACCCATGAATAAAATACATTAAAATGTTATATTAAATATCATGAATATAAATTAATTCAATATATATCATAAAAAATTGTAGTATATACACCAAACATAATAAATAAGTGGTGAATATGGTGTGTGCCTCACAGTAGTAAATTTGAGAAGAGAAACCATTACCTCATGGTTATATTAGATTTAGTGTTCCATAATCTCTTTTATAGTTCATCAAAACAAGTTATTAATTTATTGAAAAACCCTATTAGTATTTCTAATATTTTATATTATCTTTTTATAACATCTTGTAATCCTTTTCCAAACCAATAATATGTTTATCCCATGATAATTATATAAACATTGGTAATATATTAAGGGTTATATTTCCCTCAATATTGTGTTTTATATGATTTTTACATATTTCATCATATCAATTCAATTCACGCTTCTAAATCCTTATTTATTTTTCATTGTATAACATTACATATAAATTTTATAATTTTTTCAAATATAAAATAATTGATTTAAAAATAATAATTTGTGATTCTATACTAAAAAAAATTAATCATTCCACATCATCAATAATAAAAATATACTAATAACTTTGATCCATTAAATTCAACTATAGATTAATCCATTTGAACTTGGTGCATTAATTTTGATAGTTACCAGTTCTTTATAGAGGAAGCATTATACATTTAATAATTAATTCATTCCTTTGAAATCATGAAAGTGTTGTCATTTTTAACAACAAACAAATAGAACACCATTTCTAAGCATGTTCAAATATATTTCCTTCCACATGTATATCATGTGGGAAAATAATTCATTATTTTTATCCCATCATCTAAATTTCTCTCGTCATTTCATATATTCTCTTTATTCCCATAAAACTGTAATACATAAAGAATTATTGAAATTTATTAATATTATATGATATTAATTTCCAAATGATGTTACTATCGTAGAGAGTAGCTTCCAATGTAAAATTGGATTAATACCATTATTTAAGTGGCCATTCAAGATTATTGTATTTGGTATGTTGTTCTCATCACACTATAAAAATTGGTAGAAATGCATTCATAACCCCATCCTCTTATTTCTTCTTTATAATTAATAAATTATATATATATTTTATTATTACTCATAATGAAATTATTTTTGAACAATATTACCTTGAAACTGTTTCACTCTATGTATTATATTTCTACATAATCCATTATGTTTTTAATCAACAAAAAACATTGATCCAAAACTCTGAAGAGAGGAAAAAAATCCATGAAACAATTATCCCTTTCACTATTTAACAAATACTGAAATATATTTTATAAGTAACTTTTACATTAATCAACTAAAAATGTATTCTTTTTCCCTAGTAATGATTGAGGTTTCGAACACATGAATTCAACTAACATTTTTTCACACCATGGTGGATCAATATGATGGTCCATTCATGAATATTTATTATTCATAACCATAGTAAAAACTCGTATGTGGTTATAATTTGATCAATTCAATCCAAAACATTATCTCAAGCTTCATTATTTTTTCCATGATGGATATATCTATTTGGAGTATGCTCATATATTCTAATCAGAAAACTTCCATTTGGCTCCATTTCATGACATTTTTATATAAAATCCTAGATCATAACATTATGAAACACAACGTGTAATATCAAAACCACTAAGACACTTTAAATAAATAATTGATACATATATAATCTTATAATCATAAACATTGTTCCCTTATTGATATCATTATTATAAAATCCTCTATTTTTTTTGTATATAAAATGTGAACTTTCATTATAATATCACCCAGGAGATCTAAAACAGGTTCATAGTAAGGATCATTTTCTTGTACATGGTTACACGTGGGTGATACCAAATACTTCACTTACTAAATTATTACACATAAGTATATATGTTGCATAAAAAAATCTACTTTTATTATCAATATACAAATTTACATCATCTATAAAAACACATAATATTTAGCTTAATAATAATTTAGCATGTTTTTCAGTACATATCCTCGAATTTAATCAATGTATTATATTACATAATCTTTATTTTCTTAAATATATTTCCCATGTATTGTACTAGACATAATTTGATACCAACATTAGTGATCTTGAACATAGAAATGTGTAGTCGATTCCCTTAATTAGTACATTACTATAATATAAATAAAATCACAACCAGGAGGACCAAATAGTTAAGTAGTCTTAGTTAATTAAATGGATAAATATAATTTACATTAAATATTAAAACATAAATTTATATAATAATATTCATTTAATATAAAATTATTAGCTTTATTATTCCCCTAAATATCAATACCATTCAACTTCATCGTATCATATTAAAAATGAAACATAATAAAGGGGTCAGTTCAGATTTTGTGTAATGATAAGAATATAAGAAAAGTTCTGACTATGTATGGAATAGTATTAATGAAAAGGTAACATAATTAATTATATTATATTAAATAAATAATTTTTTCATAATATGGTATGATGAAATGTTAATCAAACAATTCTATATAAATAATCACGTGAGCATGAATACAAAATTTGGATATTCTAACTAATTGAATAATTACATATAATATCAATAACTAATTTAATAAATATGTAATACATAATGATGGATATCAAAAACATGTCATCGAGTATTCATTCATAAAATATAATACCATCACTGAATTGTTACAATATAACCATAACAACCTTGTATTAGTTCCATGACATTTAATAACTGGGTAACCCCTTCGCAAAATCCGTATATAACATTGCTCTTGAAACCTACAGATGCATCAAGGTGTTATCTAAAACGATCCCCACCCATCAATTACAATGTTAATGAATTCCTCATATGATGTGTTTAAAATATAATCAACATATATATTATTATTAAAAAATATAAAAAGAAATATGAATACATCCCCCAATAAATAATAATAATCGTAGACCATCCAATGTAATGTTAATTATAATAAAATTGTACATCCCGAGTCAAACTGATTAAAAAATATTGGGTAATAATAATTATGAAATCATTAAAACATATACCCATCATTTTAAGGGAAAATATTTTCAATCATTTATTTATAAAAATGCCAAAAATGTATTTTAATATTATTTTAAAGGAAAATATCAATTTTATTTTTTAAATAACTTTTAATAACATAAAATTATTTTCACATTACTTTTTAAAATAATATATTAAAACTAAGAATTTATATAATATAAGGATTAGAATTATGAAAAAATAAAGATGTAAATATATATTCACTGAAATATCGATCATTTCTATGAGTAATTCCTTGTATGAAATATGACAATAAAAATTCATTTTATATGTAAATTCAATAAAAAAAAATTAATTAGAAAAGAAAAAAAATATTCCATTGAAAATAATTTTTGGAAAGATAATGTTAGTAAAAATTAATTTAATAAATCATTTTTATAATTTTAAATTTATTTTTGAAATTAAATTAGGCAAACCTACTTTTGAAAGAAAACGAAATTCTGAATAAATAGTGAAAAGTAGTCAGATTTTCCAAAAAAACATTTGAATTTAGTTCAAATAAAATTGTTAGAAAATGGAACTATTATAATATATTATAATGAATAAATATTAAATGAAAAAAATTTTGATTCAACGATGTAAATATCAAATTATTCTTTCAAAAAGAGATTTAAATGTAATCTATTTCCAATAATAAAGTGATTGGGAATTATATTGTAACCACATAGGTAAATTATTTATCATAAACCAAATGAAATATATATCATAAAATAGAAAAATATATTTAACTAAGATAATATAATTCATGATATTTCATAAAAAAATTTGTAACATATACACCACATAGAAGAAATAAAAGGCCAATATGGTGTATATATCATAGAAGTAAAGGTGAGGTATGAAAACCATATCCCCCTCTTCATTCTGATTGAAGATCATTTAACAAAATTTATCGTAATTATAAACATAATATGAGGTTATAAAATAACCATATTTAAATTTAAAATTACATATATTATCTTTTTTCTTATAAACATTAATATTCATTCATTCTATTAATTTATCTCATCTTAATGGTCTTATTCTCTCAAATGTGTTTCATAATGAATACCAAATTATTGAACATCTTATTTAGTTGTATCGTATATATGATAATAATAAAAAATTATTATTATCTATTTACATCAATTTTACTTATGAAACAATTTATGAAATATAGTTATGAAAAACGAAGTATGTTACGATCATGAAGACAATATGCCATACACACACATGGGTCATGTTTTAATATTTCAACGATAATTATGGAAAGGAGGTGATTAATATATTACCATAAAATAATGATAATAGTAAAATATATAAATTATTATATCCTTATATATTTCATTAATGTGTTGTGGTTATGAAAAGAGACTCATAAAACTTCATGAAGGTTATTATCCCCAATTAAAAAAATGTCTTGATTAACTTTATGTGATGGGAAAAGGATAGATGGAAAATAATTTATATTACATTTATAAAATATTAAATACACCACTAATATAATATTTATTTCATTTATAAAATATAAAATATTTAACAATATCATTACCACCTTCCATGTCAAGCGCTTGCAATAGGCGAATCAAATTGATTCGTGAGGATGTCTTCAACGATACAAGAGAGTGAAATTTTTGGGATTTTTATTTAATCGTACGTAAAATGATAAATGAGATATAGAGATATAAATAGTGTAAATAATTTGTAAATATAATATATGTAATTTTTATCCATCATCATTCCGAAACATAATAGGTCGAAATAGAAAAATCAACTACATCACTTCATGAGGTAGGAATCTAGCATTCACTCGGACAATGATTTAATAACTCATTTGATGGATGTGGAAATGGTTTTAGGATATTAACTTATGATAAAAATTATTATTTTATGAAATATACTGATTTTATTATATCATTAGGTTATAATAAAAATTTAAGGAGGGGAGTGAGAACTAATATAAAGACGCATATTGAAGAACTATATCACTTCTTTTAATATCCTACTTAGGTTTCCACTAATTCAATATTTGGATGGATTTGTAACAAAACCAAAGAATCATGGATTAGGGGAGGGAATATGGGAAGTTAATTAGAATGGTATTTTTAAAAACATGAGTTGTTTTAATGTTAGAATTGTATAAGAGATGGCTTGGCCTTTTATAAGTGTAGTGAGTAGTACATTTATAATTACTTGGAATGAGTGAAATCTATGTTATTTTTTTCATTTCCTAAGGCCCAAATAAAGGTAAATTCTCTCTTATATAATTGAAATCGTCTATATTTGTCCTTATACTGTATTTTGGATTTGTTTTGATCACTTTTTGCATTATATTCAATGTTTAACTACCATGTAAACTCGTTTTTACATTAATCATTGTAAATAACTTTTTTAAAGATCACTAATCGTTTTGGTATAAATTAAATTCTAAATCATTATTAATTATATATAATTACTATTAATAAATTTATAAAACTATTTTAAATTTCATACAATGAACAATGAATATGATGAGAGACCAAGTCTTTAATTTTAAAATGGTCAAAATATTATAATTTATTTATCTATAATTCAATATAAAAATGATACCAATGAGATAAATTAGATTACAATATTTTAATTTTATTTTTTTTAATTTAAATACAATTTAATATATAATCTGACATTATAAATTGTATTAATGACAATTTTTTTTTTCAATTAACTTCTAGTATATTTTAATATATATCTCAAATGGAATCATCACATAAAAATCAAATAAGTTCACCCTAAGTGATATATTAAAATCAAATTTTCATAATTAATTTTATTTTGAAAAATAAACGTTCTATATGTGTTAAAAGTTAATTATATATTATGTAGGAAAAGAAATTCTAAACCTTCTTTTATGGAAATATATTATTTTTGAAAACCTTTATTTTCCATTTAAATTATTCATAATATTATTTAAAATAAATAAACGACTAATAAATTCATGTAAATTATATATTATTATGATTTAGATAAATCTATTAATTACCACTATTCCAATGGTTATATGATAATATAATATTAATAGTATATTACTGGATGGTAAAATCTAGTCTTAAGAGTAACACATGTTATCAAGAAAACCTAATTTTATGTATAATTAAAGATAATCATAGTTTTACTAGGATTGGATGTGGTAAAAGGTATTAAATTTTATTAAATTATTATATAGATGTGAAATTATTTAGATTTTATTTTTCGTCCTACACTTTATGTTTTGTGTCATAAATATTATAGAATCTTATTTTCATATTTTAAAAATACAAAGTGTATCACAAGAGATCATATCATTGTGAAGAACCTCCAAATTTTTGATTTCCTGATACATTGCACCATATAAATATAGAGATATTTTGCATGATAATTCTCCCACTCAAACATGTGATCCTTTATTGATCATAAGTATATTTGGGGGAAAAAACTAGAAATGTTTGGATGTTTTTTAATTATAAATAATAAAAGTTAGAAAGGGTAGAAGACTCATGTGGTCAAAATTTTAATTTTCATCATTTGCATGGGTTATGGGCATTGTGGGATAATCATTGATCAGACAAAGGACCTTTGAAAAGTCATATAGGTCTCAAGAATGGCCTTTGAAGGAAAATATTTATATCATGAAATTTCCTAGGACATAATAACTTAATATGTTGAAGGGTCCCATATAAATATCCTTTCATCATGTGAAAGCTTCCCCAATAGGTATCCTATTCTCATGAAGACTACTAAACATGATAGCATAATATTTAAATTCTCTTGTACCTATCTTCAGCATTTTGAAAAGTACCTAGGACATGCATTGGGTGCAATAAATATATTGAAGACAGAGTGTTCTAACATTCAATATTTATAATTTTATTCCTTGATGAATGTATGTATTATCAATGACAATATCATATGGAGTGTGTGATGAGATACTCTCTCTACTAACTCAATCCAATATCATCATTATATGCACCATAAAATGTGTTGAATATCTAGTGTTATGAGGGATATAAATTTCGCTCCCTCATAATTTTTTTAAGAGATGCAAGATAGACCCATTGAATTATAGAGAAGGAAATACATAGGATAAATACATGAAATCAGAATTTTTTCCACCAATTATACCTATAAAAGGACAGAAGATATTACACGTAATGTATATTGACTTCATTTGATCACACTATTAATCATGAAAAGGACTTGTGATGTTCCATCTAGATTATGTGAAGAATCCTCATCATGTCTACTTGGTCCCATGAAACATCAAAAATCTAATAATTGAAAAAATTTGATAAATATATGCAATAGTGGCTAAATGATATAATAGATTTTAAAAAAAATGTATAGAAATATTTTTATATGATTTAATCATGAAAATATCATAACCTATCAAGATCATGTGATTGTTCACAAATATTCAACCCATGTCATGCATTCTCCTCTAGTCATGTCTGCAGAATCAAGATAAGTCCTCTAGATAAGTAATCCAAGTAAAAAAAATGTTCCCTAGAAATAGCATACATGTTTTTGAAGTTCCTCTATAAATTAATGAAATATCATTCATCGACCATAAAACATGTCATTCTTGAACATGAAACACTACTGGACTTGTATGTGTTGATCATATGATTCAACTCAAACACATTAGTAGAGTTATATTGCATTTCTCTTGACATGTCATCCTTGTAAAGGAAAAATGCATTTAAATGTCTACATTAATTATGATAATCAACATAGTCCTTTAGAACCTGTATTATGTTGTATATTTGATATGTTATAGGGATATTATGATTGAAACATTTGTTATGTTCACTAAAAATCCTCATGAATATCAGGGAGATAACCACAACATTCCTAACTAGCACCCCGGACATGTCAAGCATCATAGGAAGACATCCTTTGACATGGAAATATATTAATATAGTAATATTTGGTCAAAAAAACCAAACATCGAGGTATCTTATTTTATATAAAAAAGGATATGTCACACCCGGACATCGCCTTGTGGTATGACCTTAATTTTAAATTTTTATTTCATAAGTTGAATCACTCGCTTATTTAAATGCTGGTGTTAAGTGCAGGCTGAACCTGAGATGAGACCTCTGTTGTGGCGCTGATAAATGCGTATTTTCTCTACACCGCTCGATGCATGAGCAGAGCACGAGCATAGCCGCGTGACCTTGCCCTTTTAGCGTGCGGCGCTCGCTATAGGAATGTTCTTTTGCCGGGTGATTAACTTTGGCTTCAGATTATTATTATTATTATTATTATTATTATTATTATTATTATGTTATTATTATTATGTCAATAACAATTTTATTATTATATTATCATTCTTACTATTATTACTTTATTCTTATGGTATTTTTGTTACTATATCAATGTTATTATTATTATTATCATGATAATATTATTATGTTATTATTTTTATTATTATGTTATTATCATTATTATTATGAGTATGTTATTATTATTATTATTATTATTATATTGTTATTATTATTATTATTAATGTTACTATGATTAATATTTTTATGATATTATTATTATTATGTTATTGATATAACTACTATTATTTTTATTATTATTATTAATATTACTATTAGGTTAACATTATTATTGAACCGGTTTAACGGTCTGCTGTTTTAGGACCTGTTTGACAGCTCGATACGGTGTGATCGTTGCGCAACTAGAGTCTTGCGCCGTGTCATTTTTTCGTTCCTATTTGAGGTAAGTGTTTCCATGTCTTTACATCATTTAGATAATTTAATTTGTTTGCTTAGTTTAACATAATATGTTCTATGGTTTAGTTTCAAGATGCGAATTATGTTTATAATGTTTTGGTACTGCTGTAAAGGTTTTTTGAAATGCGTTTTAAAAATGGTGTAACATGCGTGCGTGATGAAAATTGTACCTGTCTTTAAAAATTGTCATGTTTTTTCCTTTAGATTCGGTTGTGGTAAATTTTAGAAGTGTTTAATAATTTTTTATAGAGTGCCAAAGAGGTTTTGAAAGGGTTGATTTGTGAAATTGATTTTTTAATGGTTTCTTTTGAAAGGTGGTTTCAAGTCTCTTTAGGTGTTTGTATATTTAAATAGATATTTTCAAATATATGAATCACTTTTGGTGTGTTTTACTTGTGGCGTACCTTTATAGTTGAAATGAAAAATTGATTGAATAATGGAAAACATGTTTTTACATGGTTACCTCGTGTATCAAGTTTTAAAGTGACGCCTCTGTATAAAATCAAGCTGTTTTTGGTGTAAGGTCTTCTTGTCTTTTTTGGAAATGATTTCAATAATAACTGAAATGATTTTTTGGTGTATTTATATGACGCTAAAATTTTTCTTTATAGGAGTTGAAGATGCTTACACATTTAAAGTGGTGTATTTTTTTATAAAACGAGACATGTCATGTGTGTGTGTCTTTGAAATAGTGATTTGGTATGCAAATGGTGACTTTTGTGAGCAATATCTTGTTTGGTCTGCGAAATGAGAAAGAAATATACTATGTGAATGTAAAACTTGTTTGAGCACATGGGAAAACCCTAGGTATCTAGGTGGGTGAACTAGAACTAGTGCGTTAGTGAACCAGATGGGTATCGTCCCTGTTTCACTTAGATGGATTGATGATTGCAACACTAACTAAACATGATATTTGAGGGTCGTGGCCTTCTATGCCACGTGTTCTGAGGGTCGTGGCCTTCTAATCCACGTTTTCCAAGGGTCGTGGCCTTCTAAGCCATGTTTCACCGAGACACGAGGTTCTAGGGTCCCACTCGAGCTAGTTGAACCTTAGGGAATTTACCAATAGTGCTCTACCATCGATGGAGTGGTGCCTTCCGTCGGCATATGGAGGACCACCTGTGTGTGTGTGTGTGTGTGTGTGTGTGTGCCCATAATGAACCTTCCTCTTCCTCTTTAAAAATCGGGTTTGTGAAATGAGTTCCTTTTTAGTGTTTTCTTTAGCAGTTAGCCTATAAATGTTTTCTTTAAAAGAAATTTGATAGTATAATATTTGAATAAGCACTTTGAATTGTCTTTTTGATGTTGTGGCATTGAACCTTTTTCTCAGTGGCATCCTACTGGGCTTTTAGCTCACACCCTACATACACCCTTGGGTGTATGTAGTTTCTTGTTTCTTTTGTATCCCAGATTGTGCGTCGTGCTCAGCGATGGTGGCTCTGGTTGCTATTGGTCTTTGTGTGAAGGTTGGTGTTGGTAGCTTGGGGATGAAACTTCTCGTGTTTCATGAGGTTGGTATTGGAGATTAGTTCTCTATTTTTGTTGTTGTTCATTTTGTGTTTTTGGTTGGATTTGTAGACTTTAAACATGTTCGTAGTTTAAGGGCATGTTTGGTTGTCTATTTATAGTTTCAGTATTTTTATCTGGTTAGTTGTTTTTCTGTCTTTTATTTCAGGTAAAATCGTTCCCACTTGCTACTCATGGTACCCGGGCACTTGTGCCAGCCCGTGGGGATCGAGAACGCCCTTCAGGCCTTGCCGCGGACCAGGTCGGGCGCCGTGTTGGATGGCGACCCGACCTGGTTTGTGGAAAAATGGTATCATAGGGGCATGTTTTCTCTATTGGGTCGTTTCCTTTTGGGATAGAGTCATGGTAGACTTGAGTTAAGGTTGTCGGGACTCGACGTCCTGACTACGAGCAATGTGCCTGGCCAGCACACCTCGTGGTGGGACTCGAGTTACCAAAGTATGTTGAGGTTTGTCTAAGTTTTTGTCCTTGCAGATGATCGTGTCTAAGGGAAATGAAAAGGGAGTATGTTTAGTGGTCTTACTGAGCTCGCAGGGTCTGGCAAGCCTTGTGGATCCAGGTACACTGTCCTAAAATACTCTCTGTGGCCAGTGGCGTGATCAGCTTATGGCTGCCAACCATATTTTCCAATCACACACTGTCCCTAGTTTCTTCCTGCTTTGTTTCTCACCTCTTTGTTTTGGATTCGTGGAGATCTGGATTTTAATTAAAATTTCTTTGGTCTTGGAAAATATTTTTATATGAAACGCTTTAAAAAGAAAATGACGTGAAATGTTTGGAAAGTGTGGGTTTGATGGTTTGGTTTTGAAAAAAAAATTGAAAGTTTAGTTTTGATCCTTGGCGCTCTCATGGACAACCACATGCATGAGTGTATGAAAAAATGGAAATGGTTAAGGGCACGAGAGGATGAGTGCCTAGATGGACATAAGGTGCGTGTCGGTGCGGCATGAGAACATGCATGTGCGAGGCTCATGGGACGCCATTGGTGTTTGTGTAACCCACTGGGTTTTCTTATTTTCAAAATGTTTTTTTTTAAAAAAATTGATGTTTTAGTAAATGGTGTTTGTGTGGCATGTCCTTGTGTTTTTGAGATATTGGATGTGTGACGTTTTGAGCTGAGTATTCTTTCTAAATGGTTTGTGTCCCGAGTATTAGTTCTTATTTGTGAGTTGGTATGCAAGCGTGTGGTTAGTAAATTCCTTTGAAGAGTACATCGGGTAGCCCTTGCAGTGGTTTCCCCTGCACGTTTGGTGTTTTCTTGTGGTATGTCCTGACCATTGGACCAGTTTGGTTGGGTCCATAGTTTTCTTCCCTGACTAGTGTATGCCCCCCATAAAGCGTTGACATGTGATTGAAGTATGACTACAGGGAATACCCCATTGGGTGGCACTCCAGTTGGTCGAAGGACTCTCTTTCTAAATTCTAGAATTGAACCGACCTCTCCTTTTTACAACAAAGTGGATTCTCCCACAGCGGGATGACAGATGCGAGGGGAGTTGAATAGAGTTTTGGTTTCTTTATTTTGTCTGTGTTGTTGGATATGAAATTTGACATCGTTGCATTTGAAGGTTCCCCCTGGAAATGACGAAAGGAATTCCAGCGGGGAAGTGTGAGGGAAATTTGGAATTTTCAGTGTTGACCGGTGTCTTGAAGGGCCTTGTAGTTTTTTTACATTGGCTATAAGGGTCATGTTCGGTGACATCCTGCAGCGGAAGGTCCCTTTGGTAGTCAACGATGGTTTGGAAGTAGTAGAGGAGACTCTAGTGGGAAAAAGGTGGAAGCGACCCTAAGTCGTTGGTGCGGTCTATCATTCAGAATAACCTCTGGTCTTGGGTTGTTTCGATTAAGAAAATGTTTGTGTTAGGCTACTAGTTGGAAGACCCAATCGTATGAGGCTCTTATGGTTGTTTTTAGGGATCACGTGTTGTTCAAGATTCCGTTTAAAGTCTTTCTTAGTGTAATGCCTCTCTCGACGGTAAGGATTGTGCTCTGTGACGATTTGTGGTGTCGTATTCTCACCCAGTGTGACAAAGGGTGATGCACATTCACCAATCAGCTCTTTTGTTGGTGAATGTTCCGTGTATGATCAATGAGATGTCGTAGTGTGTTGTGTTTGCTGGTGTTGTCTCGGGTGCAGTGCGGTTGCGTGTGACACCAAAAGGAGAATCTTCGTTCGGGAGTCTTCCATGCCTGATCGCGAGGCAGATGATGCTTCAAACATCCGGGCTCCAGCCGTAGGTCTCGGAGTGAAGCTAGCGCGTGGTCAGGATCCTCGGGAGTGTAGAGGACCCTAACTTTATTTCTGTCATTGGTGTTGAAAGTAGAGGCAGTTTAAATTTTTCTTTCTGTGTTTGTTTCATTTCGAACGAACCATCTAGCTGCGTAAGGTTTCAGTGACTATGCGGAGGCATGTCTGCCTCGCAACCTTTAGTCTTGAGGGTTGAGTCCTACTGGATGCAATCACATTAGTGGTTCTTATGGGAGTATTTTGGGTAAATCTGTCTCAAATTTGAATAATGCACATCCAGGAATGTGGAAATGCTGGTTCGTCTAGGGCCATGCTTTGGACGCCCCTGTAGTCGGGCCCCTCCCTCCCCGCCCCTTGTGGTGGGGTGTGCGGTCACCATCCGAATTTTTTTCAAAGTTATATATCCTCTGATATTTCTAGTGGCGGCGAGACCCACGATGGGTCTAGCACAATGGTCTCTGGAATAAATCACGTTGACCTTTCCTTAATGGCGGGGAGTCCGCCCGGACCTCCCCATATTGGTTTTATAGTCTCTCCTTGGGCGTTGGTAGGTTCTTAATGGTGGGGAGACCCACAATGGGCCTCACACGAATGTCTCTATAATGAATTAGTGATGGACTTTTCCTTAATGGTGGGGAGTCCGCTCGAACCACCCCGGGACGGTTTTCTAGTCTCGTCTCGAGCGTCAGAATGTTTTTAATAGTGGAGGGCCCCATCGGGCTTTTTCGTGGTGGGACATTCAGTTTCGTTCCCAGAGATGTTTTAGTGGTAGGTTATTGATGTATTCCTTGGATGTGGGTTGGTCTAGTATCTTTGTTCCAGTAAAGTGGTGTGTTTTTTGTTCAATGATGCTTGTGGTGTTTTAGTTTGTGAGGTTGGTTTCGGAAGGTATGAGAGTTACTTTCCTGAATCAATCTACTGCAGGCGTTCTAGCTCTTTGGGGATGGGAACCTCATATCAAAAATTATTTTTACTTTCTTCTTGAGGTTTTCATTTGAGTCACTTCATCTGAGCATGTTACATTTGATGATTTTCGCTTGTTGGTTGTAGATATCCTTTTTGAACTTTAGTGGGGAATCTGTTTCCTCTTTGTGCCTCAACCCTAGATGTGGATTTCCGGGGACAGAATGTTTTCATGGTGGGGAGAATTTTCACGCCTGGAATTCGCCTTGAGGTATGACCTTAATTTTAAATTTTTATTTCATAAGTTGAATCGCTCTCTTATTTAATTACTACTGTTAAGTGCAGGGTGAACCTGAAATGAGACCTTTGTTGTGGCGCTGATAAATGCGTATTTTCTCTACACCGCTCGGTGCGCGGGCAGAGCACGAGCGTAACCGCATGACCTTGCCCTTTTAGCATGCGATGCTCGCTACATGAAGGTTATTTTGCCGGGCGATTAACTTCAGCTTCAGAGTATTATTATTATTATTATTATTATTATTATTATTATTATTATTATGTTATTATTATTATGTCAATAACAATTTTTTTATTATATTATTATTGTTACTATTATTACATTATTCTTATGTTATTTTTGTAACTATATCAATGTTATTATTATTATTATTATCATGATAATATTATTATGTCATTATTTTTATTATTATGTTATTATCATTATTATTATGATTATGTTATTATTATTATTATTATAATATTATTGTATTGTTATTATTATTATTAAAATATTATTATTATTAAGATTACTATGATTAATATTATTATTCTATTATTATTATTATGTTTTTGATATAACTACTCTTATTTTTATTATTATTATTAATAATAATATTATGTTAACATTATTATTGAACCTGTTTAACGGTCTGCTGTTTCAGGACCTGTTTGACAGCTCGATACGGTGCGATCGTTGCGCAACTCGAGTCTTACGCCGTGTCATTTTTCCATTCCTATTTGAGGTAGGTGGTTCCATGTCATTACATCATTTAGATAATTTAATTTTATTGTATAGTTTAACTTAATATATTCTATGGTTTAGTTGCAAGATGAAAATTATGTTTATAATGTTTTGGTAGTGCTGTAGAGGTTTTGCGAAATGCGTTTTAAAAATGGTGTAACATGCGTGCGTGATGAAAATTTCACCTGTCTTTAGAAATTGTCATGTGTTTCCTTTAGATTCAGTTGTGGTAAATTTTAGAAGTGTTTAATATTTTTTTATAGAGTGCCAAATAGGTTTTGAAAGGGTTGATTTGTGAAATTGATTTCGTAATGGTTTCTTTTGAATGGTGTTTTCAAGTCTCTTTAGGTGTTTGTATATTTAAATAGACATTTTCAAAGTATATGAATCACTTTTGGGGTGTTTTCCTCGTTGTGTACCTTTGAAGTTGAAATGAAAAATTGTTTGAATAATGGAAAACAAGTTTTTACATGGTTACCTCATGTATAAATTTTTAAAGTGACGCCTCTGTATAAAATCAAGCTGTTTTTGTTGTAAGGTCTTCTTGTATTTTTTGGAAATGATTTCAATAATAACTCAAATGATTTGTTGGTGTATTTATATGACGCTAAAATGGTTCTTTATAGGAGTTGAATATGCTTATACTTTTAAAGTGGTGTATTTTTTTATAAAATGAGACATGTCGTGTGTGTGTGTCTTTGAAATAGTGCTTTTGTATGCAAATGGTGAATTTTGTGTGCAATATCTTGTTTGGTCTGAGAAATGAGAAATAAATATACTATGTGAATGTAAAACTCATTTGACCACATGGGAAAACCCTGGGTATCTAGGTTGGCGAACTATAACTAGTGTGCTGTTGAACTGGATGGGTATCTTCCCTGTTTCACTTAGCTGGATTGACGATTGCAACACTAACTAAACATGATATCTGAGGGTCGTGGACTTCTATGCCACGTGTTCTGAGCTTCGTGGCCTTCTAAGCCACGTTTTCTGAGGGTCATGACCTTCTAAGCCACGTTTCACCAAGACACGAGGTTCTAGGGTCCCACATGAGCTAGATTACCCTTAGGGGATTTACATATAGTGCTCTACCATCGATGGCTTGGTGCCTTCCGTCAGCATATGGAGGACCACATGTGTGTGTGTATGTGTGTGTGAGTGAGTATGTGTGTGTTTGTGTGCCCATAATGAACCTTACTCTTCCTCTTTAAAAGTTGGGTTTGTGAAATGAGTTACTTTTTAGTGTTTTATTTAGTAGTTATCCTGTAAATGTTTTCTTTAAAAGCAGTTTGAACGTATAATTTTTGAATAATCACGTTGAATTGCCTTTTGATGTTGTGGCATAGAACCTTTTTCTCGGTGTCATCCTACCGGGATTTTAGCTCACACCCTACATAAACCCTTGGGTGTATGTAGTTTCTTGTTTCTTGTGTATCCCAGGTTGTGCGTCGTGCTCAGCGATGGTGGCTCTGGTTACTGTTGTTCTTCGTGTGCAGGTTGGTGTTGGTAGCTTGGGGATGCAACTTATCCTATAACATGAGATTGGTATTGTAGATTAGTTCTCTATTTCTGTTGTTGTTCATTTTGTGTTTTTGGTTGGAGTTGTAGACTTTAAACCTGTTCGTAGTTTAAGGGCATGTTTGGTTGTCTATTTCTAGTTTCAGTTTTTTATCTGGTTAGTTCTTTTTCTGTCTTTTATTTTGGGTAAAATCATTCCCAGTTGCTACTCTTGGTACCCGGGCACTTTTGCCAGCCCCTGGGGATCGGGAACGCCCTTCAGGCCTTGCCGCGGACCGGGTCGGAGGCCGGGTCAGCTGAACCTGAAATGAGAACTTTTCTATGGCGCCAATAAATTCATATTTTCTCTACACCGCTCGGTGCGCGGGCAGAGCACGAGCGTAGCCGCGTGACCTTGCCCTTTTAGCGTGCGGCGCTCGCTACGCGAATGTTCTTTTTTCGGGCGATTAACTTCGGCTTCAGTGTATTATTATTATTATTATTATTATTATGTTATTATTATTATTATGTCAATAACAATTTTATTATTATATTATTATTGTTACTATTATTACATTATTCTTATGTTATTTTTGTTACTATATCAATGTTATTATTATTATTATTATCATGATAATATTATTATGTTATTATTTTTATTATTATGTTATTATCATTATTATTATTATTATTTTATTATTATTATGTTATTATTATTATTTTTATTATATTATTGTATTGTTATTATTATTATTAAAATATTATTATTATTAAGATTACTATGATTAATATTATTATGCTATTATTATTATTATGTTATTGATATAACTACTATTATTTTTGTTATTATTATTAATATTACTATTATGTTAACATTATTATTGAACCTATTTAACGGTCTGCTGTTTTAGGACCTGTTTGGCAGCTCGATACGGTGCGATCGTTGCACAACTGGAGTCTTGTGCTGTGTCATTTTTCCATTCTTATTTGAGGTAGGTGGTTCCATGTCTTTACATAATTTAGATAATTAATTTTTTTTGTTTAGTTTAACATGATATGTTCTATGGTTTAGTTGCAAGATGAGAATTATGTTTATAATGTTTTGGTAGTGCTGTAGAGGTTTTGCGAAATGCGTTTTAAAAATGGTGTAACATGCCTGCTTGATTAAAATTGCACCTGTCTTTAGAAATTGTCATGTTTTTTCCTTTAGATTCGGTTGTGGTAAATTTTAGAAGTGTTTAATAATTGTTTATAGAGTTCCAAAGAGTTTTTGAAAGTGTTGATTTGTGAAATTGATTTCGTAATGGTTTCTTTTGAAAGGTGTTTTCATGTCTATTTAGGTGTTTGTATATATAAATAGACATTTTCAAAGTATATGAATCACTTTTGGTGTGTTTTCCTTGTTGTGTACCTTTGATGCTAAAATGAAAAATTGTTTGAATAATGGAAAACAATTTTTTACATGGTTACCTCGTGTATCAAGTTTTAAAGTGACGCCTCTGTATAAAATCATGTTGTTTTTGGTGTAAGGACTTCTTGTATTTTCTGGAAATGATTTCAATAATTACTCAAATGATTTTTTGGTGTATTTATATGATGCTAAAATGGTTCTTTATAGGAGTTGAATATGCTTACACTTTTAAAGTGGTGTATTTTTTTATAAAATGAGACATGTCGTGTGCCTATGTCTTTGAAATAGTGCTTCGGTATGAAAATGGTGAATTTTGTGTGAAATATCTTGTTTGGTCTGCGATATGAGAAAGAAATATACTATGTGAATGTAAAACTTGTTTGAGCACATGGGAAAACCCCGGGTATCTAGGTGGGTGAACTAGAACTATTGCGCTAGTGAACCAGATGGGTATCGTCCCTATTTCACTTAGCTGGATTGATGATTGCAACACTAACTAAACATGATATCTGAGTGTCGTGGCCTTCTAAGCCACGTGTTCTGAGGGTCGTGGCCTTCTAAGCCACGTTTTCTGAGGTTCGTGGCCTTCTAAGCCACGTTTCACCGAGACACGAGGTTCTAGGGTCCCACTCGAGCAAGATGAACCTTAGGGGATTTACCTATAGTTCTCTACCATCGATGGCATGGTGCCTTCTGTCGGTATATGGAGGACCACCTGTGTGTGTGTGTGTGTGAGTATGTGTGTGTGTGTGTGTGTTCCCATAATGAACCTTCCTCTTCCTCTTTAAAAATTTGGTTTGTGAAATGAGTTCCTTTTTTAGTGTTTTCTTTAGCAGTTAGCCTGTAAATGTTTTCTTTAAAAGCAGTTTGAAAGTATAATTTTTGAATAAGCACTTTGAATTGTCTTTTGATGTTGTGGCATGTAACATTTTTCTCGATGTCATCCTACTGGGATTTTTGCTCACACCCTACATACACCCTTGGGTGTATGTAGTTTCTTGTTTCTTGTGTATCCCAGGTTGTGCGTCATGCTCAGCAATGGTGGATCTGGTTGTTGTTGGTCTTTGTGTGCAGGTTGGTGTTGGTAGCTTGGGGATTCAACTTCTCATGTCGCATGAGGTTGGTATTGGAGCTTATTTCTCTATTTCTGTTGTTGTTCATTTTGGGTTTTTGGTTAGAGTTGTAGACTTTAAACCTGTTCGTAGTTTAAGGTCGTGTTTGGTTGTCTATTTATAGTTTCAGTTTTTTAACTGGTTAGTTGTTTTTCTGTCTTTTATTTTGGGTAAAATCGTTCCCACTTGCTACTCTTGGTACCCGGGCACTTGTGCCAGCCCGTGGGGATCGGGAACACCCTTCAGGCCTTGCCGCGGACCGGGTCGGGCGCTGGGTCGGATGGCGACCCGGCCTGGTTTGTGACAGGATACATATGATTCCTTACTAGGGACCAATACCAATAGTTTTTCCACCATGGTGTATGTTCCCCAATATATAAAACACTATAAAACAAGGGAACCAAAATCTCATGTGTTTTTATCATTATTCTTCATTAAACAACATATTTAAAACCTAATTCAACAGCGAGGGGATCTAATACCGACAATATGATTTCTACATAGGACACCTTCTTAACTCTAAAGGATAGGAACCGACACCTTATTAGGGATAACCAAATTCATATGTCCCATATCCATATGCGATGAGACTGAACACCATCTACAATATTTTTCTCAAACTAACATTGGCACATGTGGGATTAGTTATTTTTAACGATCATATCAGTTTCATCATATGTTTCCCAATGTTAGGTAGGCCTCTATGTTTAATCCAAATTTTGTGGCAAGATATGGTTTCCCACATAAAAGGGATCCACCTCAATTTAATCACTAATTCAATAACTATATCGGTATACAATGGTGAAATAATCCTCAAGGTATTAATTATCTACCACCACTAATAATTGGGTTGAGAATATGTTTAATAGTAATTATTCTAATTAATATTACAATATGAATATATAGGATTCCATCCTGAGACTCGATATCAACCCAAGATTCATATATACAAAATATATATCGTTTTGTTATGATTTTTATTTAAATGTACTTATCAAATAATTTTATTTTATTTTCAACTTATACATTGGATATAGATGACTCCTTTTGAAGTTTAAACATGATCTTCAAAATATTAAACATATTTCTAAATTAAATTAAACTATTTAGTGACCAGTAATACGGGTAAAAAATATAAACAACAACACATTTTTCCTAAATAATGTGAAATATATAGAATAAATTGGATATATTCAAGTGTAATCACTAATATAACTCCCCTTTACAAGGATAAAGTCTCATAACCTATTAATTTTAGTATTGTAACTAGTATAGTATTAGTAATTTAAAGAGATTAAAAAAATATATCATAAATATATAAGAGATTAAAAAATACACAATAATTCCCCCAAAAATGATGGGATGATATCAAACACCACTTCTCTCATCTAGTGTGAGTTCTTATGTTATATTGGGGCTAAATGCTCAGTTGGATTTCTTCCGCTGGATATTAGTTTTATACATAGACATGTATGGTGGGACATTGGATGATTCTATTAAATAACAAAATGGTAAGCTTGATCTGAATGATTGTGTGACCACATAAGAACCCCCAAAATCAATCCACAAATAGGGAAACAAGATGTTAAACATAGCATAAAATAATGAAAATACATGATAACTGAATCAGTATAGGTAATTAGAATTAATGACCCCCAAATCTCGAGATCCATTCATTCTTCATTCAAAGGTAAATAATGTTGAACTCAGAGTGGATCATTCAAAAAATAAAAATTATCCCATTACCATGTATTAATATATATATATTTATAGGTTTTTATCACTAATGAATAGGAAAATTTTATGATCAATGTAAAATTATTATTCATTTATTATTTTATGAAATAAGTACGTTATTATTTTAAAGAATCCATGCTAGAAAAAGTGATGAACTGGGAACGTGAAAAGATAGTTCAGTTCTCGGTGCTTAACTAATTGTATGTATTTAATAATTGAGATTATACATTAAAAATCAACCATATTACTTATTTTCTTTTTGTATATAGATTATACTATAAAAATCAAGGCCATTTGATTTTATGGAAACTCAACTATATCAATAACCTTTGTTGGTCATATAATAGGGTCACCAACCCGGTAAAATCATCATCATGTGTAAAATTGAAGAGTTTCATAAAACCATATAAATTGTATGATACCAAACCCCAAGGTTACTTTTAATGGCCTCTTGATTCTAAAGAAAAGATTTCATTCTCATTTAAGGGAAAAGGAAATGGAACAAGTGGAACCTATACCCACCACCAATCTAATCATAATATTATCCCTAAAGTACAAAAATTCAAGCCTACAATTTCATAGTATAGTGGATTATGGACCCATATACAACTCAATCCAAGTTCAATAGCTACATAGGAGGGTCACAATCATCCTCCATCCCCAATATCATCATGCAAGTCCCGTTTAGCATCATAGTAATAAAATAATCTTTAAAATTTCCACCATGGATACTCATGCATGGGTACCATATATGTATCCCAATGTGTGTACTAATTTTTTTATAAATTGGAGTTTTTTTCCATCCAAGATTCTTCTAAAAAATCCCATAAGAATATCTGAGAACTCAGAAAATGGAATGCTTATATTTTGGATAAATCATATTAATTCTGCATGAATATTCTTACTTCATGCATGGGGGAGGCATATATCCCAAACCCCCAATATATAATGAACATTTCTGTATTCCAATGGAATACATGAAAATGGAGTTATTTTATATACCTGATTAAATAAAAAGATATATAATTGCATATTTTGAATGATTAAAATTTTAAATCATGAATTTATAAACACATATTGATAATTTTACATAGCATTATTGGAATTATTTAAAGGATTCATCTGAATATTATAGAACTGGTAAAGATAATGGGATATTCCGTTATTCTTATCCTAATGGATATAATAAAAAGTCCCCCTGATCACTGTCAACTAGTGGCCCCTCTGTAGAAAGGTCAAATACTTTCTCCCATACAAGAGTATTATTATCATATTATGGTAAAGTGAGTGGAAGAAGACCACACTAATTTTCCATTTCAAATTAAGGATCACCAACAATGTTTTTCACATGTATTAAAACTGTGGCACATTCATGTCCTAAAATATAAATTGACTACCCCTAAGGATTATGAACTATCTCAAATCCTTATTTTGACTATGGTTTTCAAACATAGTTATGAACATGTCCTAGGACATGCACACATTCAACTCAAAAATGTATATCAATAGACTCCCCAAGAATAAGATACTGCCTATATCCTTGATCCTAAAAATGAATGTTATAAAAAATATAACAATTTAAAAAAATAAAGATCATATTCCTAGTGAGAAGCTACTCGACAAGTTTTAAAAACTCATAGAATCATGGAATATATTCATATGTACGCTGATGAAAAAATCACTGATATCCTTGAAAGGATATATAGGAGGAGGATCATATCTTATCCCCCATTCCGAATGTCTGTTGTAATATTCTAACAGTGAATTAATATTTGAATTTGGACAATGTCCCCATTCACCTAGAAATAACTGACATATTTTAGAAATAAGTTATAGGTAGGGTTTTATTCTTAATGACTTGTTTTTTATCACTAGAATACAACATAAGCTTCTTGGACTTGAGTTTATATTCTTACTGACAATGTATAATATCATTATTATACTCAAATAGCTTTGAATCAACTGAGTCATATTCCAAATCAACTAGTTAGTTGTCAACTTATTTCATAATCCATCATGTGGAAGGATCATATCCCTAATCAACCCTAATAATAATGTTGGAATAATCTTGAATGACACAACATGAGGTGCATTTCCCTTTTTTTCTCGATTCTGGTGTTCATGAGATGGTAAGATGCATATCTACATCACCTCATGGATTTGTTTATTCTTTATCCAAAATAGATGTATTTAACTAGCATGATAATCTTCCTCATGGTAGTGTAGTGATTGGTTATATGGAATATACTGCAAACATACAACATGGCAATACACTTTGTTGTTACATCTCTATTAGGCAGGTAAATCATACCCTTTCATAGACATCGTTGTATGGAGTGGTTACCAAAACTGATACACCTTTGTAATGAGTAGTTCTTCAAAAACTATTGATAAAACTATATATTGCAACATAATTAATAAAAAAACACATTCTAATATTTACCGTGTGATGTATAGAATCATCATATTTTGTCTGATTATGAGGAGGAATTTAAATCTGAGGATTAATTGGACAACATGAGCATATTGTGGGAGTGATTCGAAAACAACCACCCATTCATTTTCTAGTCCATCACCACTTCTATCTATGATATCTCATATGAGTTTTATATGGATTTCATACATTACCTAAGATAAAATACACGGTAATGTTATTAGTTATTGATCTCTAAACACCCCCATTTTCATTAATGTGCCCAATTGTTCCAATTCAATCATATCTCAATATAAGCTGCTATGGTAACCGTCTAGTAGTAAACCCAGCCCACAATCCCTATTGAATTCGTACCACTATATCCACCCCTACATTCATCAAACCCACATAGTATCTAGGAATTTCCATTGGTAACTATAAAACAACACCAACCCATATGGTTGTTTAATTTTAATCTATATCATCATCATCCATTTCATCACACCCTAAGAGGGTCCTGATGAAACCAGAGATACTTCTAGATCAACCCCATCTCGTATGGATGGTGGTAATTATATATCAATTTTAATATCAGGATCTATCATATCCTTTATGGAATAAACTATTATTCAACAACATGATCAAAACGTGTCGATAATGACCTATAATTTCCCACATCTCCATGTTTTAATAAAATGTTCATCATCATCATCATCCTTGAGAGAACTATTATTCCCTTGGTGGGTGGTAAATATCGATGTTCGACACCCAATACCTTAATCTTCCAATAAGAAATTTTTTTTCTATACATGACCCATCTAGAAAACATGAAAAAATCTCCTTTGAGGTCACTATTCATAGTTCATGATAGGAGGAATGCATGATTAATGGAATGAAAACCTATATGGATTTTAAGAAAAAAATGGTGAATTATGGATATAGTTCAAAAAATGACCCTGATGAAACCTTCAATCAATGAGTAAGTGATGTCTAACCACACTATTACTCTTAGACTAATGCGATGAATACCATTTCCTGATACACCTCGTTGAATGTTGTCACTATTCCCACACCAAATGATTTAAATCAAGATGAAAATATAGGTTGATGCAATTCAAAAAATATACTGTGGGTGTAGAATGATTTGGATGAAAAAAATGAGGTTTAATGAATGAAAAATTAAAGGAATAGCCAAAACATGAAACCACCAATAAGGTATTGTAACCACTATTGAAAAAGGACACTAAGGATAATGAAAATCGTATGGATAAATCTCACTCACCATATATAATTGTTGAAATTATGACATTGAAGTAATGACTATCATAGTATACTAATTAGATATAAAATCTCAAAAAGCACAACGTGGAATTAGTCATGAGAAAAATTATCACTAGGTATCATATCTAGAGGGATATTTATATCCATCGTCTCACTAATCATGTGTGAGCTAATCTACCTGAATGAAAATCATCTGTTAGTTAGGTAGACATTAGATCTAAGAAACTACTCTATATAAATGAGTTTTTTTAGTTGATCAATACATCCCTCCAATATAGAAATATCCTCTTGACCATCATAATGATTTTTATGACATAAAATGGATTTCTAGATAGTATGATATAAAAATGGTGACACATAAATAATCCTTTCTCACAACCTTTAGATGGGTGGAGTCCTATACACTTGTACCTTTACAACTCCTATTCACTTTTAAATCCATAGACACTCAAATATAATCCCAAGGAAGTATGATACATACCCATGTATTAAAAAAAGAATCCAGATCATGAAAAGATATATAAAACATTCCCCCACCATATTTCAACAATGAAACCTTCTCAATCATCAACAACATTTGAGACCTAGAAAAAAATCTCACACACGTCATATAAAAATACAGTCTAGAAATGGGATCTATAGACCCAGAAGTAATGAAAAAGATGAAATATTTTGTACCAAATAAGGTGGTTCTAATTTTTTTTGATATATTAACTTCTCAGTTGGTTCCATTTTTAGATGAAAAAAACTTTGTTTCCAATTCATTATTACATCTTTTTTACACATAAGATGACGACAATTTTCAGCCTCATATATTACCAACAATGTGAAATTGAGTGATTTTTTATAATATTATATATATATGGAACGTTTTAACCTATAAATATATAATATCTATCTCCCATGAGAAATTACTGGAGCTCTATTCTAAAAATCGCAAGGATGAGCTGTTAAAATTGTTGATCCTGATTTATTATCCTGGAAGATTATGTGAGTTTGTTGAAATGGCCCAATTTGGAGAAGATCCCATTTAGAGGACCTAATATATATCTCTTCCCATTCCCTCAACACATATAAATATTATTGGTATGGTAGAGACCACCACCATAACCCTAAATGTAGCAGTAGCTCATGTTCTTGAACTGAGGTAGGCCCTATATAATTCTGCACCACCCACAAATTGGAAATAAAAAAATGTCCATCGTTTTTATATAAAGAGTGAATAGGGTATCCCTCAAATTTAGGAAATGGATTAATAAATTTAAATCCTTCCAAAATTATTATGTGTATAGTTATTTAATTACAGTAGTCGAATTTCCCCAACTGAATCTACCAGAGGACAAGAAACCCAGTGAGTTCAACCTAAAAAATCATCTTGATTACATCTCTTTTCATAGGATGATAGGTAACACAATCCATGATTTAATTTCAATAAAGAAATTCTCGAATAGAGGTATTATTCTATTCACTTTATTTCGGATGATTCCCCAATATAGGCTATATATGTACACATTTATTTACCAGAAGAAGAGGGTGACTAGAATGAGGCTCTATCTAGGCATGCCAGATGTTCCATAACAATATGAATCGATTGAGAGTTGTCCATGATCTTATCAACATGAGAGTAAAGCCTCACAAAGTTAAAAAAATTACTTAACATATAGTAGATATTTAATACACCTTCATTTGTTGTAAATAATACTCATAGATAGATAAAGGAAAGAAAAACACTAGTCACTTACAGAAAATTCATAAGCTATGACACTTATAGACAACATATATTAAACATATGGAGAACATGGACCATCCAAAAAAACTGAACACTCTACAAATGAAGAGATATTTTTTTGTTCTATTTATATTTTTCACATAAAATATCACATCATTTATGATAAATATTCCTCGCAGTATGAGTTATCTATACATAACTAGGGATATGCTCCCTGATAAAGTTGAATACGAGGATACATGGGGTCAGCAAAGACGCGGTCAAATCCAATAATTTAGTCGCATCCCTTCATGTAGATACATTTAGTTGATACCCATTAGTGATCACTCTAAAAACCTAACAGAAACACAATGATGCCTCAGAGAAGGGATGTGTTCATCCATTCCTGGTAATCATACACAACCATCTTGTATGGGTATGATTAACAAATCATCCCAATGAAAGTTGATTTCTAATGGAACATACACTACCATAATCCGATTTACCCTTGACCTATTCTAATGAATCAATCATATCCACCTTAGACACATCAAATCTTAAAATTCATAATAAGGAGAAACACTGGCTTGGATTGAACAGAACAATAGAACAAAAGTATGATGTTTTGAAATCTTTAGAGAATATCATATATAAAATCACAAAAATAGTTTCTCAATTTAACTAAAAATAATAAATATAGGAACACATGAAATACCTTTAGAGTACAAAGGACATCAAAAAAGATGCTGATACATATTTCTAACTAAATGATAAATATTTCATCTAAATGTTGTTTCACCATCACATTCACGTAACAGAATCCAAAAGAATTTATCATGGGAAATATCAGAACCATGCATGTTTGAGGATATATCAAAAATGATGACATCCGAAAAGGTATATTTTAATATTGTTCTAGGATCAACCACATCACGATTCAGATCCTCCAATGTATTGGATTTAGAATGGTTGACTAATCCCTGAAAAAATAACAACTAAAAAATAGTATAATTTCAATTTAATTCCTCTTTAGAATATCATCATCAAGGACCAATTTTGGGATCACACATCTAATTATGATTTCATGGATATCCTTAATGAATCAACATATAATTTCATACATGGAACACCTTGGTTTAAAAACCATGTTGAATTATCTTTATCATTTCATCAAACCATGATATTATCAAAAATGGGATGGTACATGTACAAAATGGTGATCGTGCCTCCATTAAGTCTTGAAAATACATATATACTAAGTTATTTTTCTAAAATATATATGGAAAAAACTTTTGTTGGATTATGATATAAATGCAGTAGCATCCAATGGCTTGGGGGCCAAACCTGGAAATCCATAGAGTATGCTTGATATTTATTATATGTTATCCATTGATTTGATTAATGTTCAAACATTATAGTAGATTTAAAATCTTCTCTTTTCTATAGTGATAGAATAAAATAAAATAAGAAGATATGAAATATATTTTCAATGAAATCAGTAGTTTAGGATGCCCATTTTATGTCGCAGTAAAACCCTTTCCTTAATAGTGACAGATAATCCCCCATATTACCCACTATTTATGAAAATTTATGCATGGACTCATAAATGTTTGAAGAGGAGGATTACCTCAGAGTCCCCTGCACACATTTTTTGAAGGTGTCTCCATCAGTATTGATTATCTCAGAAAAGTGAACATAGGAATAACAGAAGACATTAATCCGATATTGATTACTGCTACAATTCCTATCGAAGGGAAAGTGATGTATATTTCATTTATAAAGAAGAATTGTTATGTGTTGTTAGGGAATTATAAATAAATGGCCATGTTAAATCCTAGTGTGGCTACAAATCACCTAGGAATACGGAATTACCATTTATATTTCATGGAGGAATATATGATGATAAACCCATCTCATATTGATAATGTAGAATTAGATGTTGATAAATTGACCTATTTTGAACTTGTTTGGGAATTTAAAAAAATTCCTTTTCCAACACTGTCCATGTTAGGGAAAAAATAGGCAGAATAGATTATGAATCGATTTGAAAGAATATAATATTAGATACCCAAAAAATAGATTTTCAACTTCCAATCATATAGATTTTGATCAATACAACTATTGTATTCCATGAAAATTCTATCACTAGTAGATGTTCAATGTAAAATTAAATATAGATGGATCTAGATGAAGAGGAATAAAGTTCCTTTGGAGCACCACAATATATATTTTATAATTATAACATATCCATTTTATTAATGAACGCTTGAAATAACTTTAAATTTTCCAATAATCATATCATTGTGTATATTATTTGAATAATTTCATAATGTTATGTCGATTAGATGGTAGTCAAATGTCAACGATAATACGACCACATCAGTAATATTAAAAAAAATTCAAAATGTTTGGTATAAATAATTTGAGATGGATTTTTTTATACTATTTTATTAGTGTAACATTAGGGATATTCTTTGTTTTTGGGAATTCCACCATGCAATTTAGGTCGATCTGGGAAAGACTAGTGTGATTATACCAATGTCATGTTCCCAGAATCTCAAATTACTTTGTTGGCTCCAAGGGAACCCCACTTAAATTCAACATTCCATATCTAACCTAAAATCAAATCTATCAAAATTACTAATTTATTTATGATGTGATTCGCCTATCGATGAGATAAGGGTTTCCAAGAATCCTTTCCAAATTTCATGCAAAATATATTGCACACATCAGTATTGATGTTGTTGGTAGGAGGAATGTCACTTATCATATATGTGGTCTCCATTAAGGGATATAATAGTGTTCTTAGCACACTAAAAATGATGTGGGGAATAAAATATTATATATTAAAATTGTTTATTTATTCTAATAACTTAGAAATGGTGTGTGAATATTTGGATGAACAACATCATGCACAACATTGCAATGAAAATTTTGAGACATTACTTGCACCCAAACAATGTCCACTAGGTATCTCGAATCGAACCACTCAAGTACATTACTGTACATCCTATAACAATTTATAATTTGATAGGATGGGTTGTTATCATGCAAAAATACTATATCCAGTTTGTCTCACATAAATATTTTAAAGATAAGTCCTTACATAATTTCCTTACGACACATTCCACCATGGAATCAATACCAATGGACATTGAACATCCAAACAAAGAGTATTTTTACCATGACACTTATCTAACGTTTGAGTTATATGTTTTTGGTTCCACCTTAATACCTAGTGGAAAATGGCTACAAACCCATGGAACATTATGAATATTCAATTAATTTAATTTATTTCCCCATAAAAATCAACTTTTCCTACTTATTCTACCAAAATTAAGGCTTCGATAATAATGAGGTAGAATATAAATCTCTTATTGATGGGTTGGAACTATCACTATAGATTCAAATAGACTATTGATTATCAAAATTGTATTTAGATCTATTGATCAAACAAACTCAATTGATAATATTAAATCAAATTGGATGAATTATCCCCAACATTGGTAACGTTAGATATCTTTTGGATTTGTTCCCCATAGATTCAAAATTACATCATGTACCATAATGATAAAATTATCATGCCTACAGAGTAGCCAATGTAGCTATAATCCTTCATGACCTCGATTCTAATGAAATAGTTTTCCACATCACTCACTAATGAATAATATCATTATTAATCATATATGACATATGTAATGACCCGTAAATTTCCTGGAAAGTTTTTTCCTAATTTTCTTTGAAAGTTTACAAGAACGTAGTTTCTGACGGCACCAGATTCCGAGGCCCGGTGTGCCCAGAATCATTTTCCGAAGTTTGGCTCATGTACGTTCAGTGAACAGACGAGCGGGTTTTTTCTAACTTTTGAACTGGTGCTCAGAATCGAATTTCGAGGGCACCGATGGAATCGCAGCGCCGGTATTTTCTTACAAACGCCTCTTCCGGAGTTACGTTTGCTTGGGTGTGGTTTTTAATTTTTGGGCTTAAAGTTATGAAATAAATTAAATTGTACGACAAGCTTTATTTTAATTCACTTAAGCCACATGGAAGCCACTTGAAGCCACTTAAAGCAGCTTAAGCTGAGTTGCTGCGGATAGGGTGCAATCCAAAAATATCCTACTCTCTTGGTAGGATATTTTTGAGGTGGGACCCGCACGAGCCCCACCGTTTCTTTTCTGTTAAGTAACGCACCCACGAAAACCCATCATTATGAAAGTCAACTGACGCGTTTTCTTAATTTCTTAACGCACCAATTAATTGGGCGGTTTATTTCGTTGAATTAATTCTACGAATTATTGGGTCGTTACTTATCTCTTTATTCTTTTTTAACCGGTTTGAAATCCGTTGGCATAGTAATAAAATAAGACCAACGCCACATCTTGAGGATTACACGTTGGGAGACCATTGACAGAATTCTTGTGATTTCAACCCTCTTCCCGAAGAACGCGAAGTACGCGAAAAACGCCGGCCTCCGACGAAGAATGCCAAAACCGCGGAAATCGACGACACGAAGCCATGTGCCGCGACGCCGATGTTTCCTCTTCTGCAACGTTCCTTCATCCGCAACGAAATATTCAATCATCTGTTGGAGGTAAGAGATTTCGTGTTCCTTTTAGAACTCCTTTGTGGTTTTTATCAACGCACGGATTTAATTATTTTTAATTAAATCTTTTTGTTCTTGATTCTCGGAGTTCGACGACGCGACGCCCTTCCGCGACGACGTGACGCCCTTCCGCGACGCGACGATCGCCTCCTTCCGCGGCGATCAAATCCGTGAAGAACGCGCGTGCGACGACTTGACGAAGTAGGAATTTTATTTAAGAATACCTTTATATTCCCGTGAACGTTTCTTTAAAATTTCAGAACCAGTTTCATATGAACAATTTTAATTTATTATAATTGTTGTTTCATGTGTTGAATAATTCTCCCGTTGATATTATCTAACGCGGAGGGTGCGGTTCAAACGAACACGGCCCGACAACCCTCCGCAGTTTGTTTGTTGATGAGTGGATCGACGAGCGATGGCAAAAGAGGCCGCAAGGTGATTTTGAGGCCTCCAAAGTGAAGGTCGGGTCCCGGGAGGACCATAGGCGAAGACGGAAGGAGAAACGGACCACCGGAGCACGTCCGGTGGTCCGCGGAAGGCGGCGGCGGCGGCGCACCGCCGGAAGGGAGGCGGACGGAGGTTCGCCGCCAGCCTCAATCAGCAGCGAAGGGCGGGGGAGCCGCGCAACCCGCCTGCAGTGTCCGCTCGGCCGCGCTGGCCGAGCCGCGGCCGGCCGGTCGGGCCGGACCGAACCGGAGTGCGCCGGGTCGGGCCGGGCCAGGCCCATCCGGGTCAGACATGGGTCGGGCCGGGTCGGCCCGGGCCCAGACCCCCGTTTTCGGACCACATTCAGTCAAATGCCCGTAACATGAGCTACGTGCCTCCAAACGACTCGCGGTCAGGGGAAATGCGATCCTTGGATCGGGGCGGTCGTTTCGGTATATCACACTCAAGGTTTCAGATTACATTGGGTTCGGCCGAGTTGGTTCGGATACGAAACCAACCGGGCCCTCGGAGCGGGAACGCTTATATCTTGAGTTCTGGACATCTGATTGACGTGCCGTCGACTTTGATGGATTCCTCTAAGTGAGACAGATCTTTTGGCTTACTCCGCTCGAGGTTTGGACACAGTTGGAGTATGGTAGGGTTGGTTTTAACTTAAAAAACCAACCAGGCCCCCGGGACGAAAAAGCCAATAACTTCTAGACCGGGCGTCCGATTGATGCGTCGTCTATTGCGTTGCATTCCTGTTGACGATATGGAACTTTTGGCATCCTCCGCCTGAGTTTTCGATGCAGTTCGATAGTGGCCGGGTTGGATCGCACCCGAAATCCAACCGGGCCCCTGGAACGGAAAAACTTATACCTTTCTGACAGAACATCTGTTTGACGAACCGTCAGCGGCGTTGGAGATCTCACTGAGAAACGGTCCCTATGAGTATACCCTATGAGTGTTTGGGGTATAGTTGAGTTACCGCCAGATTTGATCACGCATGAAACCAACCCGGCCCCTGGGACGAAAAGGCTAATAACTCACAGACTGTGCGTCCGATTGACGCGCTGTCTATTGCGTTGAGACCCCTATGACGAGGCGGTCCTTTGAGATACTTCTTCGTGGGACTTTGTGATACTTGGAGTATCGACCAGTAGTTCGTGGAGCGGACCCTTCCGGAGACGAGCGTTCGGAGTACGGAGACCGTGTAGCTGGCAGAGACCTAAAGACTGCTTGTCCGATTCGATTCAGAGTGTCTTACGTAGCCCAGTGGGGAGCACTACTTTGTGAGGTGGCAGACCCACAGTGGAAGAGCACTACTATGTGAGGTGGCAGACCCGTGGTACTCGACAGGAGGAGTACCTCTGTAGGCTATGAGGGGGGAGCACTAATGTGTTTGGGTGGCAGACCCCGGCGGGAAGCACTACTGTGTGAGGTGGCAGGCCCGCGGTACTCGATAAGAGGAGTACCTCAGCAGTCTTAGGTTAGTGAGCAGTACCTCGGAGTCGTGACAGGACCACTGTACACTCTAGAGATGGAGCTCTTCAGCAGTTACAGTTTCGATAATGAAAATCCTGGTTTGAGATGAATCTTTTGACCTTTGTGTTTACTTCATGATTGAGATGGGTCACTTGATAACTTAGGTATATTAATGGGGATATACCTGGGTAGTGGTTATCCATTGATTTCACAATCCTTGTGTTTCCTCATGATTGAGATGGGTTACTTGATAACTTAGGTATATGTATGGGCATATATCTAAGTAGAGGTTTTCTGTTGAGATCTTCTTGTGGTTATCCTTGTTGGTTTAGTGAGAACTTGAGGGTCTTGGGGTCCCTACTGAGTATCGTTATACTCACCCCTGCACGGGCTATGCCCGCACCTCGTTGTGTTGGTTGCAGACGACGGGCAGTGCTGACGGTGGCCGAGCGTTCGAGGACTAGTCGGTACCCGGAGGTGGACTACATGACGAGTCAGTACCCGGAGGTGGACTACACAACGAGTCAGTACCTAGAGGTGGACTACACGACAAGACGACACACAGAGGAGGTTGACGGAAGAGAGCGTGGAGGAGGCTATCTGTACCTACCCTTCAGGTAGGATCCGTGGTGGACGACCAGGAGCTGCGCTATGTGTACCTACCCTTCATGTAGAATCTGAGGAGGACGACCCAGAAGCTACTTCCTTCTTCCAGCTGTTTGTCTTTTTTCTGTTGTACCTTGTTCAGTGTTAGTTTTTTATTTCTTTTGGGTTTGTATTCTGGACCATTTACTTTTCAGCATTTATTTTGTACTTAGTGTTTTGCTTCCGCTTGTACTCTGTGGTGCTTGTTTTCTTTTATAAAGGAAATTCCTTCCCAGTTATCGGGATTTACGCCTTTGGTGCTAGTCAACAGCCCCTGGCCTATGGAAGGCAGGCTTGGGGTAGTCACGACACGGGCCCCAAGGACGGGTCGTGACAACATAAATGAAATATATTTGGTCAAAATTGACCCATAGTTTAATGAAACGATATCCACCCATTGATGGATGGATCCAATAGTTTATTACCATATAAATGGTACCATATCTATTGACTGACATGAATGGTTTTAGGCACGATGCCGATAAATGAACAGTACCATTTAGGGTGGGACAATTGAGAAAGAAATCCCTCTACAATGATGATTTTATGGAATCCTATATATATGAGCTGTTGAAAAAGATATTCAAACCATAGTGGATTAATTCGATACATGATTCTATATATATAATTTCTTCTGGACCAGAATCAACCATCAATTTTTAGGCTTATTTATTACATTTAAACATTTAAAAAGTATTATGTGGTATTCATCATGAAATTTCATGCATTATTGTATCATTCAATATTTATCCATAAACCCCCTTATATTCTGTTGAAAATTAAATTTTGGTGTCTATTTTCGATATAGGGAATGGATGTTTCGGTTCAATATCCCCTTTCCATAAAAATGTAGTTTAAGTAGATCCTTTCTTCCATTGGATAATTTTACAGATATTTGGTGGCAATAACCATTTTATAATTGAGAAGGATGAATATGAATAACTTCATAATGTCTAATATTATCACTGTATATAGAATCCCTCTAATGATGTTGACAAACAATCACACAAAAACGTATTATACATATTTCAAATAGTTTTTATAGGAGTAATAAATTGACTCATCCCTATATTATGATGTGAAAAATAGAGAAATAGATTCCTTTAATGTGAGTCTCTCAAATATTATTTTTAAGATAGTGAAAATGGAGAAGAAGAGATGTATAGACAAACACCTTTAGGATATATGGTTCTACTGTACCACCACATGAACTACTATATATGAAACTCTATATTCATTTGCTTATGAAAATTAGAACATGTTTCCCATTTATTTTTAGAGTCCCTAAATACAAATAGATATCTATGAATAACTCTGATGTAATGAGAAATTATAAAAATGGCAGGATGATATTGATTTATTGTATGAAAAATGGATTGACACACTACACAAATTCAATGTTTATCAGAATCAGATCACACAAGCCATAAATAAAAAGTATCTCCTTCACTCATTCATGCATGGAGAACTGTTATTGCCTCTCAAAACCCCAATAATTCTCTCAATAATACATATAAATCTAGAATAATAATGTGAATTTCTTTACATTATATGTAAATTATATTCCTATGGTTTTTACCCATTGGAAATAATGAATTAAGTACTTGTTACACCCCAACTAATGTATGGTTTCTCATGAGGGACTTTTTAGTGATACAATAAAAAATCTATAATCCGAGTCACATGATGATAAACTGCATGATTTATCCAAGTTTAAAAATATTAAACATCAAAATATGTCATATAATATAAATTTTATCTACATTGAATGTAATGTACTCACCTCATGATGTAAAACTACTGAAAAATAATTTGAGTAAGTAAAACATTAAACATCATAGATTTTATGGCCCTAGTCAAATGACGTGACACTATATGATATTATTCGTCATTATATTATGATGAAAAAAATAATGATAGGAACTTTTCATATGAACAATGTTTTACATGAATAGTTTTCATGGGAAACCATTACATGAAACCTTATGTCATAACCATTGGATTTCACTGATGTGATGGTTTTTAGAACATCTTGACAATGCTTAAGTGGATCCACATTTTCTATTTAACAGTGGGTAACTGCCTTATTTATTACCGGATGGTAAACTGTATTGTTATCAGCACACTTATCGATGATGAAATGGTCCAAAAACATGTTGATTAATGCATATTCCAATGGTATATATTGAGATTATTAAATCATATGATTTGGTATAACCCCTTCATTTTAAATGTTTCCATTTATATTATGTTAATTGTCTCTTTGAGGTGATAGAATCCTTTTCATGAGTATGCCTTTCTCACCATTCATTGTTTATATAGAATTAGAATCACTGATAATGGATTTCCCAAATTATCTTAACATACTAGACAGTGTTTGTGTTAGCATGGTCGTAGATGAATGTCAATATAGGGAAAACAATATTCATACATACTATCATTAAACAATATGGTTGAAATCTTATGCATGAAGTCAAATTAGGCATTATAAAGGACCATTCCTGTGGGGACTACTATCACTACTTTTTTCTCCAATCACACCTCCATAAAAAAAATATGCGTGTCTTGATTCCTATTGATGTAGGATATATAGAGACCCTTAGATCTCTAATCATGGGTCTAGATGCAATATCAATTGAATTATATATACCCTTATTTAGATGGGTTATTCTTCTTATGAAGAGTTTTCAATTCAAGAACTATGTGTCCCATGATGCCTATAACTACAGGATACCGGGTGAAACATAGATCACCAATCATGGGTATTTCCGCATCTTTAGCAGAAGATAGTTCCCACTCTATATATTGGACCAAACTATATGTAGTGTTTTCCATTAAAAACGTACATATTTATTGGTTCCAATTACTGTATGATATTTAGAGACGATTAGATCCCAAATCATGGATTTAACCTCACCGTCAATAAAAAAGACTCCAGCATAAAATGGGTCCATCCTATGTAGATTGTTTACAATCAATGAAAAATGGATTGATTGATTCATATTACTATTGGATTCATAGATACTCATAGATTAGGAATGTATGGTCCAAATACAACAATAACTAGGAACATGACCCCCATTACCTATGGGTTAGTCCTATGTGGATTTTTTTTCATTCAAGAACTATGTTTGGTTATGTTCCTATTAATGTACCATACATAGTGATACCCATATATCTAGTCATATGTCCATATGAAATATGATAAAAATTCCCCTTATGTATATATCATACTTTATTTTATTATTTTATGTTCAAGAACAACATGTTAATTGATATTTATTATTTCATGATACATGGTGATTCATGGATCTTAAATAATGGGTCGAGCCACAAACTTCAATGAAAAAATTATACCATTACATATTTGTTAGACTTATGAAGGGTTTTATTTTAATAAATATTTGGGTATTCATTCTTACCATCACAAGATATGCAGTGAAACATGGATCTCCAATACAAGGTCCTTCCACAATATAAACATGTTCCTAGTCCTTGCACCAAGGTCATACTTGTGTGTCGAACATTGATACAAAAAATGTGTTTGGATTGATTCCATCCATCACAAGACTCATAGTGGTGCACATATTGATAATATTTATTCCAAACACAACATATAAAATGATTAAAATTCACCATAATTTTATATGTGCTAGACCTATGTAGGGAGGTATTTAAGAAATATTAATAGGTTGATTTAAAACCTTACAAAATTAATTGGGAATCCTTGTTAAGAAAGACCGTAAAAATTGAATATACATTCTTTAATGAGGTCCAAGTCATACATAATCGCTCATCCTACATATAGGTCAAATCTACATAGGACATCATATCACATAAGATAAATGTATCTGAGAAGATATCATTAAATTGGATTTTCTTCATAATCCTATGCAAGGATAAATGGTACTTATGCATTTAAAAACCTCTAACTAATGTATATTTTATTAAGGATATCTTTCAAAACATAACATCGGCTTTTACATCAATAGAGGATGTTGTTAAACTACATGTAAATCATCTTTATCAAAATATGTTTATCTACATGAAAAATACATCACCACTACATGACATTAATGTTTTCATACCATTACCCATCACCATTTATTATCATAGGACTCCAAGATAATAACCCTCATCGATTATATTATGAAGTAATTCTATCAGATTTTATTCACATAAACCCATAAAACAGACATCATGTCATAGGCGCCTCATGTTTTTGGATACCTATCATGGCTCCTGGCGTGGAGATAATATATATTTGTATGACCATGAAAATGGTTGTTAAATATTATAAATTTTTCCAACCCACAAGAGACATATTTCACCTATACAAATGGGATTCTGGTTCTTGTGATATTTGATATCACCATAGTGGAACTCATCACTGTATGATTTTTTGTGGCCTATACAATTTCACTTTCCAATACCAGTACTCATGATCCACAAAAATGATCAATTAATTATTAAATTTTCAACTCTCTATCAAATTTATGGTGGGGTTATCGTGACCATGTGCATCAAAATTTGTTTTTTTGTATAATTTTACTTTGACTAGTTCCATGTGCATCATGACCTAAAACCATATACACTTCTGTCAATGTTGTATGACCATAAACATTTTCCTTTAATCATAAAAATCATAAGACAACAAAATGATACTGAAAGAGACCTAAAATATATCAGTAAGAAAACATATAAAGGGATCCTTAATAAATGCTACTGTATATTCCAACTAAACACATAATCTATGTATTTCCAGAATGGTTTAGATCCTAAATAAGTAAAGAATAAATCCCATAGTGACCAATTTGTATCCTTATTAATAGATGATCCTTTATTGATAGACCCCTTGGTCTAGGAAAAATGAATTATAATGATTTGACACATCTTCTCACCATGACATTATGTTCACTAGGAGGAGACACAATGTCTATTCTCCTAGATCCCTTCTGAAATAAATTTCTTCCCTATACCAGCTTCTTAAAATTACTTTTTAGGTAGGAAAACAATTTTCTATTGATGTTGTCCTTATCCTGTAACCATATAAACATTTGGATACCTAGGTACTAGTTAAAACATATAGAAAACTGATATCATAGGCTGGCTCATCCAAAATCACCCTATAATGATTCGTTAGAGAATTAAACCATACCAAATAGATAATTACTATTTAATGATTTGTCTAAGAAAGGACCTCAAAATCATTGAGTTATTTTCATGACTGTATGGAATATGGTTTTTCTCAATTAAAAATAGATGACATGTACTCACAATTTTTCTACTAAAAAAATATTTTATATTCATAAACCATTATTTACAGTACACATAATCTGACTATTCAATTGGATTCATCATCCTTGATGTTACGTCACCATGTATTGTATCATTTTTCAAAGAATTATTGAAATATTACAGTATTTATCCTTTTGATGTTCAATAACGCATGATACAAAACCAAATGTCATAGAGCCCAAAAATCCCAACAAAAATAAAAATTGGCCAGGTGTTCTAGAATCCCCCCTGACCCCAGATGACACCACAACTGATATCACCACATGTGGGTGTTTTCAATCATCAAGTACTTGTTTTCCCCATTCCATATTCCTCAAATAATAATTTAAAGAAATCATTTCCATCACCCATATTACAATTATCTAGGTGGTCATGGACTCTTTAGTATATTACTATCAACCAATATTGTCCTTATAAAACATCCATGGCCCATTAAAAATATGGGGGATCCACTTTTCATTACCATGCATATATAAACTATGCCCCCATACATTTGATATTTGACATAACAACCTGAGAAATTTCATCCTAAGAAGATATTAAATCCAATAATTTGGAGCAAAAAAACACAATGTCATACACCATAATAATAAGCGGGTTTGGATCATCTATAGTATGCTTTCCCAATTTCACTCATGTTCCCAATAATCCTTACATATGATATCAGTACCCTAGGTGTTTTCATCATCCCTATAATTTTATCATATTCCATATTCATCAATTCAAAAATCCCTAGTGGTTTTAGTGGAACTCCCATGATATCTTGTCATAGAAGTAATAAATTCAACTAAATAATTTTTTATCCTTACTACATGACATTAAACTGGACATAATACATTTGTTCCCCATTATGAAAAACTGCACAGAGAAAGCTACTTGATGAATGGTACACTACCAGTTGTTGATGGTCCGAGATAGATGATATTAAACTATATTAATAGATGGTATGAGATGAAATACACTCAACCAAAAAAATTTAATTATATTTTTCTAAAAACCCAAAACATCCAATTAAAAGAGACATAATGATAACTTGAATGAAAACCTGAAAATGTTTCGCAGGAAAAAAATCTGATGATTTCATCATTGTACATGCAATTTTTTTCATCTAGGGAATATTAAGAACATTGAAAATAGAGAATTAAAACTCATTTCATGTCTAAAACCCATAACAGTACAGCTTGAGAGAAATCTACATCCATAGTTGTTTTGATTTACCTATGTGAAACATAATAAAATGTTAGTTTAATATAAAAAGTAGATGGTATAGAGAACGTAGAGATAATTATATTCCCCTAAAAAATTTATGATTACTGAGTCCATTCGATAGGGTAGTAATTAGTGTTTTGTCCCTATAATACATGTGTCTCACCAAAAATGTCCTTTTATAATAAATGTGAAACTAGGGCAATCATAGTAGACACATCAATGAAAAATATTATGATCCAATGAATTCTTGAGGAATAATAAAGAGTAATCCATTAAAATGTAACCATTTAGATCTAGGAATTTTTTTGTAGTCATTATTTTACTATTTATTTTTATCCCATAAGATACGTACGAAATTAAGTCAATGTAATTTCAAACACATCAAGATTGAATGAAATCTATAAAATGGGTTGTATAGTTAAAAATATTTATTTTTTATCAATTCAAACAATAAGGAATCCCAATATTACTAAATATATTTTAAATTATCAAATATATATATATATATAATAGACTCTCATATAAATGTCACAATGTCACACGATGGTTTGTTCAAAATCCGTAAATGTTTCCTAGGAGCTATCAATTGTGTGCTAATGTGTTACAAAATCTATGTCTTATTCTAATTCACAAGGATATAAAGTATCAACTAAAATGGATATCACATTGTATACAGTGTGATTTTTTAAATAAATATGATGACTCTAGAAGATGGGATTTCCCACTAGCTATTTGTGATTCTAATTGGGTTAGTTTTAAGATAAATACATATATATGAGTGTGTAGCTTACTATGTTTTTGTTATATATTCTCAAGAATCTATGAATTATACCCTTTTGACATGGTGATAAAATTAATATCTGAGAAGCTATATAGAAACTTCTAACTATAGGGAAGTCATTTAAATTTTAGGATAATCTATAGCATGAAATCATATAACTACTGGTGATCATATAATACAACCTCCAAATAAAAAAATATATAAAGAAAGAGTTTCTATTTTCCATGGAACTTTTCCAAGGGAGTCTCATTTATCATGGAATCATCTTTCTATAAAAATAGCCTCCATAGTACTTGGTTCCGTACATCTATTGAATTTCTATGTTGGAAGAAAGAATAGTTGATGGAAGGTATTCAAGAATAATATTTATTAAAAGAATGGTTGATTGATCTAGTGAATAATAAACTGAGAATGTTTCAAGTGCACTCCTCTCAATTGAGATATCATTTTTAATTGATATAGAAAGACCAAAATCCACAACAAACAATATATTAATAATGGTATGATCCTAACTATTATCACAATGTTTTATTTGATATTCAACATGTTTTTAATCAATGCCATTTCTTCCACAATTCAGTCATTAAATGAAACATAAGGATTTTTCACTTCATTTAGTATTAGATTCAATTATTTGATTAGGTTTTAATCTAGCCAAGCCTACGAATAGTCCTAAGACATCCAGATTGGGTAATTAAATGGAGGAAGAATAATATCTACATATGTATCAATATGTGGAAAAATTAAGGATAAATTGGTGAATGGAACATATATTTCATTATCCAAACATGATAAATAAGGAAATATTGGATCCCTTTTGAAAATAGTAAAATTAGTGAGAAAATCAGACGGGTTATATGTATCATATGTAATTATCTCATTTAGATAATCCATAAGAACCCATCATGATGATATATTTTATATAACCTCTTATTAATAGTGTTACTTTCATTATCATCAATTATCTCAGTCAATTCAGATTGAAAAAGAATTTAGAAATTTCAAGGAATATAAACATATAAATATCCTCATCGCGACCTACTGGTATAGCCCAAACCTCATAAAAATTTAAAATCATTGGATTAAATGAAATGTTAAGGATTTAAAAAGAGTATGAAATTTTTAGAAATATAAATTATCTCATATCTAGTGGAATAAGATGAAAAAGTGGAAAGAAATGATCTATAGAATAATTTGATTTTTGATATGACTAAATAGTTCATAATGTCGATCATGATTTGGGATATAAATATTAAGAAGATGGAACTCTTACAATATTTCATGCATCACCAACATTCCTACTCAAATTCTCAATCATTAATCTTTTGATAAAAAAATCCATCAATTGAAAAACTTTTCATAAAATCCCTAGCAGCTAAAGTCTTCAAGTTATGTAAAACCATAAAACATATTCCCATGAAGCATACTTCACATTCTGAAGAGTGTTCTAATATGAGAAAATGTTATATTGAGCCTATCAAGAAGGAAACTGATGAGGACATATAGTGCTTTTCTAATTCAATTTATTATAGATGAATTTGTTTATCAAGTACAGAAAACTAATGACAAAACATCAGATCAGGTCCCTCTATAGCTTCTCCTAATTGATTAGGCGAATGTCCATTCTTATTGTTTTTGTTTGATTGATTTCATCAAAAATATTCACAAAATTAATTAATTCAACAAACATCCCCCATTTAGAGCTATCCCTTACAACTGATTAACATCCCAAAGGCTGATATGTACTTCTCATTGAGAAAAAATAAAATGAATTTGTGGTGGGAAAACATCGGAAAATCTTTTCATTGAGAAATATGAATGATGTACACTATAAGGTGAGACATATATCCAACATAATAGTGATTAAAAATTTGTAACACATTAGAGAATTAAAAGTTGTTCCAAATAACCTAGGTCAACCATGAAAATTTAATAAATATGTTACCACCATGTTTTACGTCCATTTTTGAGATCCATCACCTTATGAGAATATTATAAGATGTGAAGAGTATAGTATAAAACCACTGATAAATTGGCTAATGGGTGATATTACAACCATCTAGACACATGGGTGTTATGAAACACAAGACATTACACCTTTAGTGAGGCGAAAAACAATTTATTATACTTTATTATTTTATTAATACAGTTGAGAGAAAATTATATTAATATATATGGAAGATTGTAATCAGGTTAAGGAATTTTTGTATCATCAAAAAGAATGAATCAATTAAAATAACATCAATTCTACTTAGAATATATTAGATTTTTATGAGAGAAAATCCACATATAATCATTTTTATTTAAGAAAACATCATATTTATGGATGAAATTATTATTACCAGCTATCATATCCCTCTATGCCGGTGCGTTATATATTATTTTTCAGCTAGAAACCAAAAGCATAAGTGTGTGAAGGAAATATTAGAAGGAGTAACATTAAGAAAAAGAGACCACCTAATGGAAATGAATACTATTTATAGAATAATGACAAACGAAATACCCATATATGGGTTCATGAATGCATGACCATCCACTTATATCATGAGGTTCATAACACACACAAAAATTCACTATCAAATTATCCATTTAAAAACATTTGATCACATATCCTTATAATTTTCACCAGAATAGAAAATAAAAAACAAATCCAAATATGATCTATTAGGTCATATGAGGAACTAAATTAGAATATCTATCCATGAAAACAATCAACTTTTATGGAAATTAGAGTAATTTGATTCATATATTTTTTAATACTTCATTCATATATAGATGTCTTGTAAAATGATCAAAAGATAGAATATCGTGAAGCTGTTATTGGATGAATGTATTCATATTTATTTCTTGTGATGCAGTCATGAAACGAAGTTACAATCTATATTGGAAAATAGATGATTTGTGATGTCCATGTCTATAGAGTAATGAGTATATCTCCCAGTAAATTATTTATTATTTTTCCAACATAATACTAAGTGTAACCTAGAAGAGATAAAACAACTATATACACCAATAAGTGTAATCCTGAATGATTCTGTTGATAATATATATTCATTAAAACCAATTCCTTGTCCCAATGGGTATCATAACTGAGTGAATTTTTTTATTGTCACTAAATGAGAATAAATAATTTGAGAATCAATGAAATACCCTAGGTAATGTTATTATTTTCTCTTCATGAAAAATGATGATATAAAATAGCTACCTGGAGTAAATGATTCTACATCATGGGGATCTCGTGTCCCCAAGATAATTTGTTATCAAATTTCCTTGTGTAATTTATGTGAATGTGTCTTTCACTTAAATTGATAAAGTAATGATCACAAAAACCCTCTTCGACAATCCCTCATACTCTAGTGGAAGCATCTAGGAAAGAACTAATGATCATGGATTGTATTCCCAATGAGGCACTCCAGTTTTGTGACATATTAGGTGATTTAAGCCTAAAAAATAGCTGAATATTCAAATTAAATAAATAAACAATGTTGAAAATGAAGGGGATTCATGCAGTTGATGTTATCCTATTTCATATGTGAATGGTTTATGCCTCTCGTGTGATCACCATTGGTCACATGGAGGTCCATTGGATTGTAATCATGATCTCATCAGTATTCTCTAATAATGAAACTTTACCTCAAAAATGGTTATAGACAACTCCATCTTTATAATGTGAACTCATATTCAACATGTATCCTAATATCATGAAGAATCCTTGAAATGTCAGCCTGGTCTTATTGTGGCACTTGGATATGATGATTTGATCACATGAAACACCAAAGATAATAAGAGTTACTATACATGAAAATTATCACCCACAATTGTATGATCCATTATTGATCATACAGAACCCAGATGGATAACCAATGGGACAATGCGGGTTGTCATGTAAAATTAAAACTATAAAAAATAAAATAATGAATAAATTTTTTTTAGGTTGATAAATTTTTCAAGAGGAGAGGTTATTCTCCTTGTGTGATCCCTATCAATCATGTGATGAAAATTTGATTTGTCATTATGACCTCATGGAAGGTATCTATCCTGAAAATTAGTTCTCATGAAAGTACTTTTAATAAGACAAATTGAACTAGTGAACATACCCATAATAGTCCCCCAGATCATGAGAATCCCACTTCAACATGAATTATATTATTATAAGGATCCAAAACATGATACCATTTACCTTAAAATTCTCTTTTTAATTTCAATATTATAATGTTAAATATTGTTAAGAAGTCATGGTTCCATAAATATATACCAATGTTAGAGTGTAATCATAGTTTTTGTTTATCATGTGACAAAAAGGTGAAGCTAAGGATGAACCATGTTATGATCAAGCAAATCGCATGATGCGATAATCCATCCACCAACTCAATACCATTTTTATCATTTATGTCCCATGAAAGATGGAATAGAACCGGGGTGAAGAGTACTATAAACTCATCATCTTACTACAAAATGGAATAGAAAAGAAGGAACATATTTACTTTGAAACATAGATAAGACATCTTGGAGAAAAAATTAACATGACCTCAAGGGACTTAGACAAGGTAAAACTATGTGGAATACATCAGGGATTACACAACAGTTTTATTTTCATTGTATGATCACCCAATTGATTAAGCAAAGAATTTAAAAACATCAATAGATATTATGTAAATGTTCTTCCATGATTTAAATTGGTCATGAAAAACCACAACAATATAATTCATAAAAAACATCGAGGAATATATTAAATAAAGAATGTAAAATAATTTTTCATTATGAAAATGATGATACATATCAATTATGTGATGAAATAATGTGCTTCGCATGACCTATCCAGATCGTCAACTTCTCATGACATATCCGGATCTTGTTAAAATTCATTGATACATCAGATGAGTAACACGTAGTCCTATATATAGGTTAGTAATATCAATTGATGTATTCCAAGCATGTTAGAAAAGTCACAGAATGCCCCAAAAACATATTGTCCAGGTACATTGAATTCCTCCTTACATGAATGCCAAATCATGCAAAAACCATCCAACATGGCATCCTTGACCAAATGACTCCCATGTACATTTTTGAATTTATAATGAAAATAAAATAATTTGTGTTAGTTGAGTCATGATGTATTATTTTCCACATACCATCCCAGATCATGTGGTACTATTGGACATGTTTTCTTAAATCTTATTTAGATATAAGGAAATTTAAATCTTATCATGTGGTGTCCCACTGATAAGTCAGATGGATCATGCTATAGAATCTAAATATATGTCAACCATACATCATTAGTTATTTTAAAATTGAAAAAAATTCAAATATATGAGAAATACCTGACATTCCATGAATTTCTGAATTATACCTCATGAAATTATATCTACTCTATGAAGAGACACTAAAATATACACCAAATCAAAAAATCATGAATCTGATTCATTATATAAAAATGATATGTAATATCCCATCCTAATTCCCAATCCCTCGATAGGAATACACAATAATGTATGTCTCTCCATATTTGAGATACTATAACCCATCAGACCCAAACTCCTTTATAGTTTTATCATTCTTCTCGAATGATTAGTGGATTGAAAAACTAATTTAACTATAAGGACATTGATTGTTATTTTAAGAAAGATATATATGACCTCTTCCAAAGGGTCAATGTCTATATAAAGAACCATTTTTGGGTATCCCCAATTTATAATTCTTGTATCAATATGTTTTGAATCTAATAAATTTAAACTTATTTTCTCACACTAAAAATGAATATCGTGGGCCTACAAATTTGTGTTTTTTATATCAATCGTATAATAATTTTCTCCATGTGAGGTAATCCTTCTTATGTATTACTTGTTTAGTGGAATTATATGATAACCCTTATAGAAGGGAATCTAAATTGATCTATATGCCAATGTAATTCCCAAATCGGTAAACCTTAATGAAATAACCCTAATGAGAATTAATTATTTCTATCCATGAAATAATGAGATGGGAATCGATAATCTTATGACTAGTTGAATCCTTCTATAATAAGGATATGTATGATTCATTTTTATTTCTTGAGAATAATATATAGTCCATGTGTTCCCTCATATATATCTTTTATGTATGAGGTTAACCATGATATCTTGAACAATCTATGTATGTTTCAATTCATAATAGATACTTGATATATAGGAATCCTCATAATGGTTAAATCATGTCCATGAATTATTAATCACCACCATGGAAAAACGAAAACACTATTGTGACATTTTATAATGACTACAAATATAAACATATATACATTATATACCAATAATGGGAATCAAATAAAGAATAAAAAATACATACATATGTTATCCCTAATAGAACACCATTTTCATGAATAATGATTCAAACCACAAATAGTTTATTAGGGTAATGATTCTTATATAAATATTCAACAGAGATTCAAAAGATTTTCATAAATCAATAATAGTGTAATATAATAGGAATGAACTCTCCCAAAAGGGTTATATTTTTTGCACCTCTCATCATCTCAAGAATCACGTGTTCCAACGCACCATTGTTTCTAAAACATCAATTGACCTCATAACATTGTAAAGATAGTATGTATGAAGTTATGAATGTGGGGACTATAGGGTGTTTCTAAAATGATGCAAATGGAAAAATTGATGTTCGATTTTGTGGAACCCCAATTTAACCCCAACAATCAATCATCACATATGAATAAAATATTGTGAACCTTGTGATAAAATATAATGAACTGATAACTAAATCATTTTATGAAATCATCATTCAGACCTCCAAAATCCAAGGACACCATTATGTAATATTTTGAAGGAAACCAGTGATTTTTCTCTTCATAAGATACTTTTTAATAAATTAATTTAATTAAAATGATTCATATTTCATCGAATTAGTTTTTTATACTTCAATAAAGTTTTATTGATGTTTATTAGTAATTTTCTAATTTTTTTCATTGAACATACCAATACCTAGACTGTCAAAACAAATTTCTTAGGATAAAAAAATTAATAATCTTAATGGTAATAATTATCCTCATTTATATATTCCAAAAAACCCAAGTCAGACAATTCAATTTATATAATACGGAATTTAATTGATCTAATTTATTCTATAAAAACCCATCAAACATGAATTACGATATTATATTTAGATCTTATCATTATTCAATCTTTAAAAACCTCAATATTATTTAATGTTAATTCATTTGAAATATATTTTTTCTCTAAAAATATGTTTTATGAGATATAATTATATTATGATTTTTACTACCTCTATTCTTTCTTATGAGATCATCTTTTTTATACTATCTTCTAAATAATTTTTTGTGACCCTTCTTACAGTTATTCTTTTATTAATTCCTTTCACTACATATATGATACATTATAAATTTAACACCATTAAAACATTGAATTAGATGAGTCTGAGGAAGAAATATTTTTAAACATGTAATCTACACAATTATTCAAATTTCAAATTTCATCACAAATTTTCAACATATCAATTTCATATTGTGTAGGTGAGCCAATGATAACATTTTTTTTGTACTCTTTAATTTGAATATTTTCATAAATACTATACTTAATGGTGTTTTACTTCCTCAGTAATTATATATGAAATTATTCAAACAAAGCAATATTTTCCAATTATTATCAAATATCTGTCATTCCATTCCCATGTCTAGTAAATAAGTATAAAATATGATTCAATGTTTCATTTTTCCCTTCGTTAGGTCTTTTTTTCTGATCCAACAATATGCCTATATATAAAAATTTACATTCTTTGTACCAAAATGAGTTTCATACAATTAATACAATTTTAATGAGTGGATATACTAGAATATATATATATGAGTAATAAAAAAATAAAATATGATAATAAAACATATTTATAATTTTATAGAAACCAATACACATGGTAGAACATATTCTAGTAATAAAGTTGCGGAATATTTCATATAGTTTATGATGTTTAACAATTATTGTGTAATGACCAATGTGATGTGTGTATTGTTAGCTTACTATTATAGAGTTCTAGTACCATTATCATTCCTAAAAAATAATAGCAGCTTCTATGGATTCCAACATTCATTTTATACTTGACAATGCATCCTAATAATATATTGCAAAAAAATTATTTAGAATATAAATTTGTTTCCATTAAAAAATATATTAAATAGAACAATTATTTGATACATATGATTATTTAAACATTGTAATGTTTTTAAAATTTTAATATGTATATTGAAATGTATTAATTTATATCATGGAATAATAATATGATAATAAAAATAATCAAAGGTTATATTTAAAATGGTTTGGATAAAAAAGGATACCCTGTCTACACTTCAAACCCCAAAAATCAAGGATAAAAATAGTGTTTTCTATACAACCTATCATATAGTGAGGAGTAAAATACTATTTTATTAACTAATAAAATTATTATTTATATTCCATTTTGAATGGCGGATCAATGGAATTATAGAGAATTTATTAATTCTATAATAGAATAAAAAGTATCACAACCATTTCTAATAATGTTTTAATATAGTGACCATTATTGTTAGTATATATTTAGTGTTATAATAAAGTCAAATTGGAATGTATGGAAGAATAGATCACATAAATCTACAATATTGTACTCTATAAAGCCCATTTTTCAAATATTCCATGAAAAATAATGTCATTTAGATTTTCCATTGACCTAGACTATGTTGAAATTAAATAACTAAAAATATATTGAAACTTTTAATGGAATAGGTTTAGGATTATAGATATAACCACCCTAAAAAGTTATCTTTACAACCTCAAGAATGTATGATTATAAAAATCATTCCCTTAGTAAATACACTAATGTAAAAATGGTTTAAATATTTAGACCCCTATATTATGAATTTAAGTATTCTCTTCTCAATAAAAATAATTATTATGTTCATCAATTTAAATTATTACAGTAAATATATACATTATTATAAAATCAGTTTAATATATAGAATAATTTCATATAATTAAAAATATATACTATTTTTGGTAAATGTATTATTTCTATCAAAACTAATTTTGAGGATAAATCAAATATTTTATATTTTTTTAAATCATCATATAATAAAATATTTATATAAATATAAATGACAATATATTTATATTAATTATAATAACACTTTTGTTATTCTCAAAAATATGTCAATGTCATTCAAATTTTTGATTTATAATAAATATGACTATTTATTTAAAAATTGACAATTTTATGTTTATTTAAGTATTTGCAAAACATAAATTTTATTTTAAAAATATTTATCCTAAATTATGAAATGTTTAATTTTTCATATTATAATATGAAACTCAAATTGTTTGGTAAAATAAAAATGGATTAAATGTATGTTTTGTATTACGACATCACCATTGTACAAAAGAGAAGGAAAAATTAATATTAATGTAATCCATGAACAAAAAATAGGTTTCCCTATAAGATAATTTGTTTTCAATTAATTTTTATTAAAAACTCAAACCGTTAAGGAATACTCCAATGACTATAATTTTTTTATTTAAAATTTATTATTTTTTAACATCACTCTGTAATATATCATGAATGTTGTTACTTTAATGAGTTCAGTTCTTAAACTATTACAATATTTTAAACCCTTCAACATTTGAAAAATATATAGAAACAACATTTGGAATTTCATTGATTTAGATTTATTTATTAAATAGAGTCTACAAGCATTGTTTATAAATTAGTAAATAATTATATTTATTTTTTAATAAATACCCACCCAAATTCAAATTCACCTCTATAAAATTCACAATTACATTGAATTTTTAATTCATATCCCTGTCAAGATCCTAAAAATGTTTTTACTTATTTCATTAGAATACCTCCCATGATTTTATAAGTAACCTCTGATGTATGCGGTTCTTTTCTTCTTTCGTTTCATTCAAATACTACATTCATATGATGCATTGTCAATCTAATTTTAATATATATTAAATTGTTTATAAAAATAAATTTACAATCATATTAATTTTATAATAATGAGATATTATTTAACCCCTCTCAATTAAATATTCTAAAGTTATTATTATTCATCATTAAGTCATCTCCCCTTCCAATTTTCATTCAATAATATTATTTATATTAATAATTATGATATCAAATGTTTCATACTAACACTTGTTTCTACACATATATTCATTATCCATGTAGTCCCCATGTCAATAGGGACAATATTTCACCCTCATTAATCACATCCATGACCTTTATAAACAATGGTTATGCTACCATAATTATATTATTATTTTCAATGTGAAACATTAGTTTTGTGAATAACAATACCTATTTGAACTAAATGTAATTAACCTAGTTTCACCTATACATAATTAATTGGGTACATAAAATTATTTTACTCAGGATCCTTAATATTGGGACAAGAATTTATTATTTATGTATATGATTATAGTGATCTATGTTGCCAACAAATTCATTTACATGGTATAAATGTGATAAGAGATCCGAGAATAATATATCAGGCTAATGAATTGGGTAATGTTTTTAATGATATTACATGAATGGTTCATGTGATGAATTATAAGAATTATTTTATATGATGAATTAGTGTATATCCTTATCTTAGGTCTATGATTTCATATTTTATATTATTTGTACACTCTAATAATTCATTTGTATTATCAGCTAATAAAATGGTTTTATGTTATTGGTGACGATTCATATCATTCTATCTCTCCATTTTATGCCTCTTTACTCACACGTACTAATTTTCTTAATGTTATTCCATGCTAAATCCCTGATTTGGATTTATAGCACACCCCTTTATTATATATGTTTTTAGTTTATCCCAAGTATTAAGAAAATATCAATGAACTTTATCTTCATTCGATAAATATTAAATATTGTTTTCATAACCCTATTTCATGTAAATGTCCTATATGTCTTTTTTATCACAAAAACTAAGCCTATTAATTTTCATGAATTGTAATATTTATTCACAAATGTAATAATTCAAAAAATAAAGTGAATTAAATATATGTGTTCTCATCGTTTGTATATGAATACAGTGTAGAATGTTTTGGGTAATAATAAAATAATTCATTAGTAAAAACCATTGTTATATATCAAATATTATAAAAACAGCCTAAAATATTGGTAATGTATAGGGCAAGTGATATCCATGGGAAAAATGAAATTTATATATAATGCCCGGGGATGTGTCAGTGGAATAAATGTACCTAGGGGTAATAATTAAAATAGTGAATTTGGGGTATTAAATCATCCTTAACAAGGTTAACAAAAAATTGGCAACGTTACCCACCTAGTTTGATACACCTGAAGGATATTCCTTGGTAAAAGCTTAAGATCATTCAAAACTATTCCACATGAATTGAATAAAATGATACTTTGTAAATAATTTGTGGAATATTAAAATTGATAACATATGGTAATTAATTTAAATTCAATAGATACTATGAATGTTTTATTTATTATTTATGAATCTATATTCACATTTTCCCTTCTGTATTCATAACATCTTGAAAATTCCAATCCACAATTTTATGTCATTTTATCTAACAAATGGAAATATATGGGACCTTGTCAATAACCCATGTGATAGAAAATGGGATGACTATCCAAATACAAATCCCACCTAATGGGACAATAATAAATAAATTTGTGACAAAACATACACAATTAATACATGAATTGAATAGGGGATAAATATTGTGGAACACACGCATCCCCAAAAGAATGTGTATGTGGAAATTGAGAGATATAGATGAAACTGCCTCTGAAATTTACAGTATATATTGATCCCTTATTCAATGACAAATATATAAACTCCATTTAAATGATGTTAAATACCATTCAATTATATACTAAAGAGATGTCCATGATGGATGATTATAACTTGAGTGAAAAAATCATATGAATTTTTGATATGGATCAGGAATATAATGTATGTGAAATTAATTCTAGTGATGGAGTGAGAAGCATTTAGTAACATATTATTCAAAAAATATTTTCCTCACACTCTATAACATAAAATGGAGAGTTATTTCATTATCCCTAGGAAATAGATGGATGAATCCATTCATGATTATTGGGAAATAACCACTAGACATGCAAATATGCCACTAACATTTTTGCATATTATAAATATAAAAGATATATTCTTATTTGTTTGTATAAATCTATGTATTTGAAAATGTTAAGATATTCTATATAGTACCAATTATGTGGAAAATTTATAATGTGACTGAAAAGATAAAGTACAGATTAATGGATCTGATGGATCACATAGGATTAGATATAAGAAATATATAATTGTTTATAATTCATGAGGAATGATAGAGAAATATTTCAATGTTAATAATGAACAACATTATATTTTTTATAATTATTTAATTAATTATATAAAAAATTATAATTTTATATAGAAATTATATAGTTGTTGGAAATATGGTCATCAAATTGGTCATGAAGAAATAAGTTGAAGGAACCTACCTCTTTGATTGATGAAAATAATATTCCAGTCAACCCCCATAATAACTCCAATGTGTCAACTGTAATGAAAAATTAATTTTTCCAAAACTATGCTCTAAGGAAAATATTATTGAATATAACTAATGAAACTAACCTCCATGTAATACAGAGATAGATTGTTCATATTCCATACCAATCACTGAGGATTATCATAACAGTGACGTGGTAACTGGTATGTTTATAATTAATTCAGTAATATAATACATGATAGTTTATTCAAGTTATATGAATTTATTCATATCAAGAATTATTATTGGATCTACTTAAACACATCTTAAAAAAAATATTTCGGGTTATTAGCTGAGATGAAAAATGGGATCCTTAATGAATCCCATGAATATATGTGACCGCTATAAATATATTCTATACTATATTATTATAGATAATTGATTTTTTACATTATAAGTAGCTACAATCATTAGTGAGGATTTCATTTTTATTTTTTGATAAAATATACTTTGTTGATGTAAGGAAATCACCATCTCTTTCGTCAATCACCCACTGAATCAATATATTTTTATTTAGTAGGAATGTTCCCCTAAGGAATTGTCAACACCTTCATATAAATAATTTTATCATTAGAATGTGTATCTAGGTAAAATGATTGATATAACTAAAAAATATAATCTTTAATCACATGCCCATTGTAGAATAATATACTGATATTTTCCATATTTAATTTCATGGGATTTTTCTTAAACTATAGTATGGGATAACAGATGAAAACATACATAGAGGATTTCTAATATCAATGAATCAAAAAGAAATTTATACTTTTCTTAATATTGATATAATGATGTATTAAAATGATTATATGTATAATGTTTTTATTTTCCCATGATATTATAAATTGTGTTAATTGGTCATTTTTGTCAAGAAGGGTACATTAACTCCCCTCTGCATTTATTTTCATTAACTCAACCAGATAATGCCAATGAAATTGTGTACTCATTATCCAATTTCATGACTTTTTCAATAAGATTTGAGGAGCCCAGTTCATCACTAATTTTGGTCATCTTATGGGATATTATCAATTGATTTTAATGTAGGACAATATCGTGGAGCCTTATTTTCAAAAAAAAAATCTAAGGGCATATTGATTACCCACATGAATATAATTAAAACACTGTTTTGAAGAGATAATTTATGTAAATATTATGTAAAAATTATAATAAATTAATGTTTCGGATGTAGTAACTAACAATAATATTTAATTTTATCACACAAAAAAGTATATTTGTGGATCCTTTATATTCAATAGAAATTATATAACTGTCAAGACTAATATATTTGATGAAGTATCATAGATTACTTGGAAATTGTGTATATTATAATAAATATTTCACTGACTTCTCATCGTATTAAAATTTATTAACCAATCTTAATATGAATAGTCCCAACCATATATTTTATATTTATTTTTTCTTAAATTTTTGCATGATGATATTCATAATAAAATCCCAAAATATTTGGAGGCCTACTATATTATAAAACATTGACACATTGGGGGTTAACATTATATATGGATATAAAGTAAATATTTAAAACTCGATAAAATTACCTCAAATTCCATTGATCTTCAAATACTACATGACATAACACGTGAGCATACATAAGCAATCAGTGGTGTTTAAATCTCAGTAATGGAATAATAAAATCATAACATGATATAGGAAATATTTTTGGCTCTAGAGGATTATATAATTGACATAGAAGAGGGATAATTATAAACATAAACATCAAATCATGGTATAATATTATATCTTAATGTAGGTATAGTAACAAGGAATCAACAGAAAATACCCCATTGAAATAATATGTCTAGGATAACAATTGATATATCATTAAATAATAATTTTAGGAAGTAAAGCTATTCTCATTTCATATTATCTTATGATATACAATAGTTTCTTAATGAAATCGATCAATATATAATAATATAAATTTATATCTGATTAATATCTTGTATATGCATTTGTGTGCTATATAGATCAAGGAATATAAACATGAACTTCCAAAATAAAAATCCCATTAACCACTATGGTGGGTTACATTAATTGGAGTCATACATAAATTATGTATATTAAAATATTTGGGAACACCCTGTAGTGGAAAAGGTAATGAGTAATCACATCCTAAATGATTAGCATGGAAAGTCATAGAAAAATTTAAAAAGCATAATGAGGGAAGAAAATGTTATTTAAAAAAATTTATCAATGGAATATGGTGGTATTCGATTTGTTTTGAATAATTATATATTTTATGATATGTATAATAACATTTACCAACATGAATAATTGTAATTACAATGGAATAATATAGAATAAGATCTTGAATAAAATAGTGGAGGTAGAGAATCCATTAAATTACGAGGGAACATCAAAATGTATGGGATGAGCTTCATAAGAGACTAAATAAACCTAGGGGGTATAGAGATTAGAATAACATGGTAGTTATCTATCAATGGGTTATGAATGAAGTGGAGTTGGTGGTTGGTTTTTTATGTATAAAAAAGAGTTGAATGTTTTATTATTTTATAAACTTAGGATTTTTACCTTAAATACTAAAATAAAAAAAACAATAAACAGATTTTTCATATTTATTAACTAAAGGGAGTGGATATAAAACCATTATTATTTCAATAAACAATCATTATAAAATAATACAATTGTGGATGTTGAAGTGAGTCATTATCAAAAGGAATTGATTATAACACCTTAAAAAATTCATATTGAAGGATTCATTAAAAAATTATTAATTAAATAATATTACATCAAGAACATAATATATTAAAGATGATATTTATTTTTGATATTATAATCACATTATAGTGTTTATTACATCAATTTGGGGCTATCATTATGTCATAATAAATATTATATCTTTATTTCGTATTTATTTTTTATCCAAAAATTATGTTACCTGTGGAATTTTAAAAAATTATTGAATTATATAATTTAAAAATGATTATTTAAAAAATATTATTAATATATTCAAAATATTTTCCTAAACATGTAAAATTTCACATTAATATAAAATTATTTCTTTATTGTAAAAAACCCCATGTTTATAACAATAACGACTTTCTGGCCCCTATAAACATTACATTCGACAAAATTAAATTAATCTTCTTTTTGATTAAATATTAATTATTTAGTATGTTTATTTAAAAAACTATTTCAATTTTTTATTATTTTTATTATATTTTTATTAATTGATACTATACACATCCCAAAAAATAAAACCTTTTTTATATCAAATTTAGTATTCAAATTATTTATATAATAATTTATAATTTAACAAAAAGGATTAAAAATGTAATAAATAATTATAATAACATATAAAAACCCAATATATTTGGGTCAGGATATATAACCCATCATTTCCCAATAGCAAGCTCATATGTTTTATGTGTGTGATAGTTTTACGTTCTTTTGATGGTTCTATGAACATGGATTGGGTCTTGATCTCGATTTTCCTGAAATTATTTTGTAAATGGTTTGCATAATATATTATTTATTTAATATATTATCGAGATTGGTCAATGGAAGATCCTAATTATATTATCTCCTTATGATGAACCCCTAAATGGTCTTCATATAGTGTGATCCTACTTGTTAAATCTAGAACATCCCTTGATTGTGTCCATTAGATTTTATCATAAAACATATTACATTTCAATCATATTGATCAATTAATAATGATTATATTTTCAATTGTTATTATTATTAATGGGCATTTATGTTATATAGAAATTATTTTATAATTTTCATATCTAACCAAAGTAGTTCATGTGTTTTCAATAATTAAATTACATAATAAGGCATTTATTCATTAAAAAAGGGATATGTCATTATGAATGTTTGTGTCACTACATCCCCCAAACCATTAGAAATTTGTATTTTAATTTTCCATTTAAAAAAAATCTATTAGGGAACTTTGGATACATTACATATTTAGGTTCCCATGTTTCCTCTTAAATCATTTTCTTCTACAGTAACACTAAGACTAGGTTTATAATCATGATTCATAGAACCATTTCTCCATGATATATGAGATTTAGTAACTTCTCCAAATATAAAAATTTATTCTCCAACTATAACAACTCCAGATACATTAAAATTGAGGGGTCTAGTACGTATATTTTTAAAATGGATACATGGAACACATCAGGGCATAAGATAGTTTTTGTGTGATTGATAGTGAACTTTCAACCATAGAGATGTGATCGAGGATATTAAAGGTTATGATGTATCATTTATTAAGAATTACATTATTCCCAAACCTCATAACTATATTCCTTAGTGATATATTATGAAACACATTGTCATTAATCACAAAATCTAGGTCCCATCAATTATTTTATGCATAGTTATTGTATCTATATTGTGTGGATTTCATATTACATAGTATTTTTAAAAAAATTCATTTTCAAATCATGGATAATATTATATCCTACAAGATTCCATACTCTTAAATCTTCCTAGTATTTTTTAGTCTGACGCCTCATCCCATATAAATTTTTATAAGGATCATTTTCAATGATCGAGGAAAAACTATTGTTATATGATAACTTCAGTAAGGGAAGTTATATTTCCATAATTATGGAAAATATGTTAAACATGATATCATAATATATTATATATTTTTAATACACATTTTAGACTTATCATCTATCTGATATTGATGATTCACATGGAAAATCAGTTATGTACCTAGTGCTTGCTGAAGTGTTCTCCAAAACCATTAGTTAATCTTTTATTTTTATCAGACACAATAAAAAGTGCTACTCCATGTATTCTAACCACTTTATTTTTTACCCTAGACAATTTTCCAAGAGATAAATATTCCTTGATAAAAATGATATGTGATTACATTTGAAGGATATGGACTGCCACCTAGATATATTTATTTTCATTAGATGTCATGTGGACTCATATGATGAAATACAGAACTATGTTTTTCTATTCCAACACTGGTATGAAAAATTGGTCCATCAATGAAATAGACTTCCATCATTTTAAATTTTCTAGTTTTAATGATAGTAAATTTGATTAAAATTATAAAATTTGCCTATTCATGTTATCCCACAAAAAGAATAACCATATAGATCTACAGATTATAGTGTATCCAATATGAATATATTATGTTGATCTATATGAATCATCCCAAAACCCATAATTAAATCATTATTTTTATGGGAATAATATTTGTGTCCCAAATATTATAACACCATATTTTGAAATATTGATTTCTATTTTATTCAGAACTATCCCTATAGCTATACATTACTTTTCTGGGCATCCTTGATACTCTAAATAAAGGTTTCTAGAGAATCATTTTGAGGAAAATATAATAAATATCTTTTTATGATCCCCATGAATGTCGTTTTAATGACCTATAATATCATATCCCTTTTAGTCATTTTAATTGACACGGTTTCTCTGTCATTTCTACTCTGATCGTCACCCACCTTGTTTACCATCAGGAGATGGAAAATCATTTAAAGACATATTCCTTGATCTTCTCTAAACAAAATAGTTGGTATATATTATGATCATTTTAATTGAATATAAAATATTGTATATTTTAATCCATATATATCTAAAATATTTTCAAATATATATTAATTTACTAAATCATTAATATGAATATCAAATAAGAAAGTTCACGATCATGGGTTGGGTAGTTATTCTATCTAGATATTAATTGGTGAGAGTAATATGCTTTGACATATTTATCTTGCATTATTTAACCACTGGATATTCTTTTAGATGAAAGAATGTAGATTAATAACCATCACCCATTACTGAATATTTTGAGTGGAGATAAGACGTTTAACCTACACATTAACATAGTTAATATCTCCACACATTCCTCATTATAGAAAACCATCAACCACATCAATGTTAGCTTGGTTTGTGGGATGAAAACAATTATATGTTTATCTGCAATAGATTATAGTACCAATCCTGTCCATGTAATATACTATTATCCCTCATAGATGTTGTTCGTGGATATCTTTCAATTTCTATGGTTATTATAGGAAAATTGATATTCTTATGCTCCTAAAAGAGTTCCATGTGAATGATACATTTTCTTGGTATATGTGCAATTGATAAATCAACATATCCTTTATGAGTAGCAGAATTCTATTATTTGAAGAACATATTCGCTAACAATGTACAGTTCATCAATAATTACTATTTTATTGTTATCAATCATTTTTCGGATGAAATTATTTCTTATTGTTAAATAATATCCATAACTGATATAAATATTCCAAAGGAGGACCATCCTCCACATTGTAGATGTATATAATCAATGTGGAACTTAGGATACAGTTGTGCAAATCCCTTCCAAAAAATTTATGTTTTCTTTATTCAAACTAAATCAAATTATATATAACTGAACAGAAAATTACTCTAAAACTGTAATTTTATATTCCTCAAGAAGTACATACCCATAAATACCAAATCGTGATATAACAATAACTAATGTTTTCCTTAATGACATCCAATCATTTAATGTTTTGAATCAATGTTTTTAGAAAACATAATATAATTTAAGTCTATATTACATATATATATAACGTGCAATATAAATTTTTTTGAGGTTATGCGTACATAAATAAAAATAACCAGCCTCTCTAATTTTGATGGAATATGAAAATCCATGTTACCTTGATATTACAGAATAATACTACTATTTATCCTTTATACCCATTGAAATAAGGAATCTTCATTTATAATACCCAACTTTCCCTATATGTGAGATGTATAACTATAAATGTTACCATATATTGATCTTCATTTCCCTCCATCTTGAATATTGAACTCTTTAATGTTTTAGAAATTATATATTTTATACTATATTATTACACATATAAAACATATTCCAATTACTATTTTTCGTTTTCCTTCATGATTCATTCGACAATTTTTATGTTTCTAAAATTTATATTTCATTCTAATATAACCTTTGTCACATTATTTATTGTATTTCCCCAACCCCCAATTCATTTATACTTTCATTTATGATACAATGATCTCTATATTAATATCAATTTTTGAAAGATGTATTAGAATAACCATAAGACATCACCCATTATCTCTCATCCCGTTAGGAATCTCATTTATACAGTAATCGCATTTCATATCACATTGGTTTTTGACTCGATTCCCCTATTTCAATATAATGAAAAATATAAAGTGAAAATTAGATATGAGATTTTTTAATTAATGAAAATGAAAAAAGGGAGACATTGAACATTGAATACAAAACTATTAAATGAAATACATTCCTTAACATATTAATTTTTTAGTTTTAATCTTTTTCTTCCATCTTCTATTTCATAATATTTAATTTTATTGTAAATTTTCTTATAATAATCATTCATATTGGGAATTTGAATATACCAAATAATATCACATGAGAGTTTAATCAAATGTTTTCTCTAAGGATTTGTATCATGAGTTGTGTGACTATCAAGTTAAAACATTATCCTCCATTTTATATGTTATTACCCCATATATACAACTATTCAGGTGAAATGTCCTCTTATAATGTATAGGTTGGGATTTTGTTTCATGGAAACAAATTAATTTATACTTTACCAAAAAAAATGACCTTTCTATATTTTTTCTTTTATCCCTATGTATTTGAAAAAGGATTACTCATCATAATCCCCATTAATAACTAGATCATTACTCTAATATCATATTTGATAGTCAATGTATTTTATGTAAAATTTATCATCATTAGATGAGAAAATATACACATAATATAGTCCCAAATGATCTAGATAAATACTCTCTTTTTGAAATTTTAAACACAGAACATTAATATGAAATTGGGATACAAAGATATTATTTAGCACTCCATAACATTCCATTAAATTTGATTGATCTTTTAGTGTGGTACAATATAACCTACAGTTGTATATAAAACCCTGGAGGTGCTACAAAGCCTAGTAATGGAATAATAAAATAATTACTAGATAAAAGTAGTAACTGTGAATCAAAAACACTTATCTTTGTAGTTTATAATAGTTAGAATCATGAACCTATATATCAACTACTCGTAAAAGATGATATAATCAAGGAAACATAGAAATGTAGAAATAACATAAAACATGACATGAAAAACATATATAATGTGTAACTAACAAGAAATCATGACATAGTTTATTTTGGATACCATCAAATGAACCATAATACATATATCATTAGATAATGATATTTCCAAATGGATTTTAGGGCTATATAATTTTGGATCCAATTTTCCATTTCATATCAAGTATATGAGTTTTTTACATAATATAAAATATAACTAAATAATTAATTTAATAAATTAAAATCCTATTATTATGGTGTAAAGGTAACATAAATTTGCTTCACCAGTAATTTTGTGATAGTTACCTTTGGGTGAATAAATATGAGCGTAATTGTGGATGGATATACATAGAATGAATGATGAGATTTGGAAATCCAAGGATAATCATATTAGTATAGAAAGAATATGTAAAGTTTCAATAAATTTATAATTATAGTTAAATTTAATCTCTAATTACATTTTTATGGTGTTTAAATTAATTGGATATTTAGAAATATAATCTAACATGAACATTTTATATTCAATAGAAACAATTCAAAGAATGTACATGAACAAAGAGGATGGAGAGAAACCCTTACAAGTATAGGGTGATTTTAAAATCTTATCATGATCTTCTCAAGAGCATGAATGTACATTTAATAGTTTTTAAAAAGGTATAGTGAGAGAAATTATGTGCTCAGTATATTTTCAATGATGTGTAGTGGAATGTTTTATGGGTATGTCTAGTAAAACATATGGTAATTCATTATAAATTTCTAATAAATGTTTTTGAATTTTTATAACAAAATATTCAAAACCACAAACATTTCTATGGTTTCTAAAAATTATTTATGTTTTTCAAAATTTTATAAGTACATGAATAAAACATATAAATATAATTCCATTTTTTATATGAAATCGAGTCAGGTTCATAATGAATTTACTTATAAACAGAAAATATAATATTGGTTTTGGAGGATTCGTTAATGATTTATAAAATAAAAAAAATAACTTCCAAAAAAATATTATTTTAAAGAAGGTATTTATTTTTTTTCAATTAATACCTTAATAGTATTGATGACATCGGTTTATATATATAATGATGTCATAATAGATAATTTATATTAATACAATATTTATCCTTTAACCAAAAATTTTACAACCTCAAAAAATAATTAAAAAAACCAGAGGATTACTTAAACTTGATGATTTCAGAAAAAAAATTATTTTCTCAATATAAACCAATAATTATAATAATTTAATCTTAAATAATTTTTTTATACTTTGGAATATTTATTTCATTATAAACCAATAATCATCTTTAACTTTATATAAATTACATTGGACATCATTTAATTATATTATAATTCATATTTAAATATAAATATTTTAATATTTTGAAAAAATTATATAAATTTTTTTATATTTTTTAAAATATGTGTTACAATCAGAACTATATATTTCCCCAAAATTAATAAATATTTATTTATTCATATCAAATTAAAATTTTTTACAATGTATTTTATATTAATTTATTCCATAGTAAGAAAATTTGAATAATATAATCATTATTTAAAATAAAATATAAAAATCTTTACAACTAGTTTTTTGTTAACTAACAAATGATTAAAAAAAATTACACCCAAAGGATAAAGTTTTTTATTATGTTACCTTGAATGGACATATCAAAAAAATATGATTTGAGAAATGATTTTGATTATGGTGATTTTCTCCCACAAATAGTTTCGCCTATTTATTAGTTATTGGATATAATATTACGCTTCATCAAGGTAAAATCACAATGAATTCATTCCCCCAGAAGCATTGATATATCAAATTCAAATGGTATGATGCTAATGTACATGTTATATGTTTCCTATTTTTAAGAAAATTCAAATTTCTCTAAAAACATAATATATAATAATATTAACTATAAATATGAAATGATAATATTATCAATGGTTATGATTATATATATTTTTTAAATTGGAAGGTTTTAATTTTAAAATATTCCAAAACAACTAATATAATTAATATATGATCTATTACTACATTTCAAAATAAAACATTTTTTCATTAAAAAGTGAGTTCAATTTATATATGTTTGTATTATTATATGTATAGGAGTAAGGATTTTATAGACTAGTTAATGATATGAGAGGTTTATAGAATAAATGAAGAGGTTAATCACTATAATTTCAAACACAACACCCATAGTGGGGATGTATGTGTGAAAAAATTATTGTTTCTGAATAAGGATTGTGTTGTGTGCTCAATAAAAATGTAAATGTGATGGTATATATATCCATATAATAAATGATCCAAAATATGAACTACCTTACACATGATATATACTTATCAACATTGATCATCAAATTGATGATTTTGATACACTATATCTATGTGGAGAAGTTTAAAAAATATATAGATTATAAGATAATAAATTATATATTTAATAATATATCACAATAAGTTCCTATACAAGATGTTATAAATGATCATGTCTTATGATAATTGAATCTATTACCATCCGTTGATATAGAATAATGTGGAAGATATTATGTCTATGAAAAAGCATATAAACCAGTCCCTAATGTAACATCCCAAGTAAGTAATGAATAATAGATATTTTTATCTGTGTCTATTAATGAATTATATAGTGTTTTAGAGGCTTAAAATAAAAATAAATCCAATCTTAAGCATAGAATACACTAATATTTTTAAAAGATTGTTTTACTGCCTTTTGATGGAAAACCATTTTTAAAGCAATCTTTTGACAATTTTATAAGCTATTTTTGTCAAAATAAACTTATTCTTTATGATTGGGACATCAAAATTTACTTTGTGTGAATTTTTGGTATTTTTCAGACAATGTTCATATTTTTAATGAATAGTTAAAAATACTGCATTTTACATCAAAACTGCTTTTTAATATAATTTATTTATATGATTAGATTATATGTTGAATTTTTTTTGAAGTGGAATTAGAATATATTTTTACCATTTAATCCATTGGTGGTCATTGGAATCAATTTCACTTTGAAAATGGACTTAAACTGGTGTCAATTTTTTGATACTTATTGTTTTTAAAAAAACCCGCTATTTGTCATGACAGTGGGAATTAATTATTAAATTAATTAATGTAACTTATATGATTTTAATTTAGTAAAATAGGCATCATTTTTGAATTCGGAATATCAAATATAGCTTAGGGTGAATTTTTGGTAATTTTCTGAAAAACGTCAATTTTTTATGAATAGTGAAACCACTAAGTGGTACTTATAAAAACTGATTTTTCGTTTAAATGAAAATTTTCCATCTTTGTGTTTTGAATTTCAAAAATCCGACATACATGGTTTTCATTAAGATGTAAAATGTGGTTCAATGAGATTATAACAATTTTTTGGTGAATAGTAACTTAGTATGTTTTTAATCGCGATTAGAGGTAATTAGTGTAGTTTAAGGTAACAATAATGTTTTAATAGTATGAGATGAGCTTTACACATGTCCTACGCTCATTTGATGTGTAATTACCGACCAAGAAGATCCATGGGTAATCTTGGGGACCCCATGGAGCCACTTTGGTTGGAAAATGACATAAATAACTTTTTATTAAATGTTAAAGTAAAAATGACACAAACATGAGTTATTTTACTAAAACAATTTTTTACATGGGGTTATACAAGTCAGATTTTTTACTATAAATAATCATTAGAAAGCTAAAATGCTTTCCTATATCATAGTATTTTTTATAATTTTTCGACATTAAATAAATTAAATTATTTATGACATCATGATGATGTAGCGATGACCTCATTATTTAACGATTTAAATAAAATGGAATGATAATGTAAAATGTATAACCTACACATGGAAAAAACCAATTGGATGAGTTGATTTAGAACCCTTGTCACCTTATCCTAGAATTATAACAATGTGGGTCCTTTTGAATCCAAAAATCATTTTAAAATAAAGTAACTTATCTTTACTTTCCAAGAGTGTCCCTCCTCTCCTATTATAAAATGCCCCCACCTATACCTCCTTAACCACACTCCCAAAGCCTTTGGCTCGGCAAAACCCTTCCCATTTTGTCTCTCCACATCCCTCTCTTACTCCGGGAAGCCTCACATTGGGCAGAAGTCTTCCCAAGGAAGCCTTTGTGCTCAAACCAAAGGGAGTTACCCGATTTTAAGGTAATGTCTTCTTTTGAGTCCTTTTGTTTTTTTTTTGCTTCTACAACCCCCTAAACTCTTTTTATTCTTTTATTTTGTAACTACTCCAGTATCCTAAATATACTAGGATGTTTTTATAATAATTATTCTTGCTTCACATACACACACCTATATCTAATGGTTAACGAACATACTGTTTCCGTGGATGGTGAATTTATGCCTCCCGAAACGATGATTGTTCAACATTCTTTTAACACCTTCAAAGGTGGCCATTAAGATGTCACTATATTTATATATGATATATAATATGTTTATGTCTTCCTTAAGCTTCTGTTTTTTTCTTCTTGGTCATACCTTTACGGTTTCCATTATGGGTAAATGCGATATCTTCATTTAAGGAAGTGCGGACTACCGCCCCCTCAAAGTGATTTGATTCGTTAAATACAATATGTGGGACATATAAAGGATGGAACTATGATATTATATATGATATTATAATGGAATTATAATATACCTTTATATCATTATGATTCTATTCTATAAAATACGAAATATAAATGAATGTAGCGTTCATGCGTACGTACGGCTTACCGTTTCCATGAACGGTGCATTTCATTTCCTACCTCTAAATGATTATGTAATATTATATATGCATGCATGTACTGGATATATATGACATATATGATATCTACATCATGAATACCATTCTGGATATAATAGATACATGAACGACTTGTAATTATAATGTGTTTATTTTTGACTCAAGTACCAAAGATCGTTAAAATGACCATTATTAACTTAAATAATTACATATTGATCATGAAATGGAAATAAGTGATAGAAAAGGAATAATGAACATGAAAAAGGTTCTTAATGAAGTATAAATTAACTCAAGTTTATTATTCAGGACATTAAAGAACGATCTAGTCAAGTCAGACCCGAGGTATGGGACTTCATCTCAATCTCCTTTCATTGAGGCAAATTTTGTTTTATACACAACCTTCTTTTATACGGTGTATAAACCCCTTTGACTTTTACGTTTATTCAAAAGTAATATTTTTTATACGAATCATTTTACTAAATGAAAAAAGGTAATGTTTTTGTCGTACGTATGCGGCGACATCGACTTCTCCGCCGCCGTGACCGTTATTTGAGTTTCGGCTTCCTATACAAGCAATACCTTATTTTTAAAAGAAAAATAAATACCATGTTTTAATTTTCTTTTATTTTGGTATTGAAAATGGTTTTCATAATTTTTTTATATCAATGTGTTGTATTGATCTCTTGTGATTGAAAGGTGGAAATTTTATGTTTCCTTTATGCATGTTTTATGTGATACGATTATGTTGAGGTTCTTATGAATTATTATGAAGACGGGTGGTTCCGTGATAAACTAAGGGCGGGTGAGCCCGATATAGCTATCCAATGCATTGGGTAATGCGAAGGAGTGAAACATTAAGGTTTCTTCGAAGAGATTTAGGTAATATACTGTGATGGGTATTCCAAACGTAACCAAGAGGGTTACTACCTATGTAATGATGTTATGAATGCCTCAAGTTACCTTTATGTCTTATGATTTCTATGATTTATTCATGATTTGATGAGGTATGTTAAAATGCTTATGTTTTATGGGTAAAGTATGATCTCATTCTTATGTATATATGTACCCATGTTTCCTTTCCATATTTTTATATCCCTTAATGAGCTTTTTATGCTCATCCCAAGTTTTTTTTGAAATGTTTTTCACAGGTCAAGGGAAAGTTACATGATATGATGATAGTGTCAAGGAAGTGTCAAGAAATAATCCATGTTTTATTTTAAATATGTTTCCATTGATGGGAATGAAGAATACTATCTTTATGTAACCACTTTGTTTATATGTGGAATGTAATGAATGTTTTATTATCTAATTCTCTAAAACTCTAAACCCAAAAGGATCCTCAATGTGTTATCTTGTAATAACTCAAGATTAAGTAAGGTTTAAGGCTGGGGCCTTATAGTTAGTATCAGAGGTCGGTTTAGATAACATCAAGAGTTAGAATTCTATTACATGATTATCCAAAAATATTTTTTTTGAAATGATATAGCATTTGAATATTACCATGTTGCTTCATCTAAGACATGTTTGTTCAGAATGGTTTTCCGCAGAGGAAACAGGGAAGTAGTGCTAGGAAGGCATACAAAAGGAAATAACCTTCCGAATCAGCATCCTGAGATGGTCGGAATTGGAACTGAACATTTTCTTGTAGTAATGGCGCAGTTGAATCAAGCAATAAATTGTGGTGGTATCCATACACGAGATCAGCCAGATCAACTGCAGAGGAACGTGTCAGTGGTGGAACATTTCATGAGGCAACATCCCCCATCATTCAGAGGATCATCTGACCTTGTGCTAGCTGAAGGGTGGATTGAAGCACTGGAGAAGATTTTTGATGTCATGGGGTTTTCAGACAATCAAAAGGTTAGTCTTTCTATTTACCGTTTGGAGGGTGAGGCAGATCAGTGGTGGTCTATGGTTAAAAATATCAGGGACGCCGATGAGATTGATGCTCTTGACTGGGATGAATTCAATGGTATGTTTCTTGAGAAGTATTTTCCTAAGGCTGTTCGACTTAGGATGGAAAAGCAATTCTTGGAATTGAGGCAAGAGGAAGACTCAATGGATACCTATGAAGAAATGTTCACTCGATTGTCAAGGTATGATCCAAATTTTATCTGATACCTTGATAGTAAAATAAATCGTTTTTACTCAGGATTAAAGCCAAAATATCGAAGGGAATTAGCTTCTCGTGAGTTTAAAAGTTATGAAATGCTTGTTCGATGTGCTGAGAAGGTGGAAATGCAGTTTTCAGATGATCATGTGTTCTATAACAACCAATAGAAGAAGAGACCGAGGTGGCAGGATAAAGGTAAGAATTCTTCAAAAAAGTATGATGGTAAGAAAACTAAGATTCCAGTTTGTGATAAATGTGGCAAAAGGCATGCTGGGGAATGTCTTCTGAATTCTGGAAAGTGCTACCGATGTGGTAATATGGGACATAAGGCTCGTGATTGCACTGAAAAGTATCAAGGTGAAGGTAAGACCAAATCTGATTTACAGTTAGTGAAATGTTATAAGTGCAATGAGATGAGTCCCTATGTAAACGAGTATCCGACAAAGATCTTGAGTGATGGGAAGTAGTTAGACTACACGCAAAAAGGGGTGGTGAAATCCTTTGCATCTACTTCCGCAGATGGTAGGCCATAAAATGAAGTTGTATCAGGTAATTTGTTTGTTTTTTCAGATTATTCCAGTGTGTTGTTTGATTCGGGGTCTACACATTCATTAATCTCTGAAACCTTTTCTAGTAAAATGGGAATACCATCTCAAGAAATGACTCCTGAACTTTTGGTAAAAACACCTGGGGGAAATGCTGAGGAAAAAAGAATTTATAAGAATCTTCATATCCTTATCTGTGGAAAGAACCTACTTGCAAACCTTATCATTCTACCTCTAGTAGAGTTTGATGTTATCCTGGGTATGGATTGGCTCTCTATTTACCATGATAAGATTGACTATAGAGCTAAAGAAGTTTTTTTTCAGAAAGAATTTCAGTTTTTGTACAATAATGAAACCTTACTATTGATAACTTATCAAGAGGCCGAGAAACATGTAAAAGATGGAAATGAATGTTACCTTGCACACATCATTGAAAATAAAGGAACTGTTCAGATTAATGATGTGCTAGTGGTAAATGAGTATCCTGATGTTTTTCCTGATGAGTTTCCTGGAATAACACCAGATCGGGAAGTTGAATTTACTGTTGACTTAGTTCCTGATGCTAAGCCAATTTCAAAACCCCCTTATCGAATGGCTCAAATTGAACTTTTAGAGTTGAAGGAGAAATTGCAAGATTTATTATAGAAAGGTTTCATTCGACCTAGCACATCACCATGGGGTGATCCTGTCTTTTTTGTTAAAAAGAAAGATGGTTCAATGAGACTTTTCATTGATTATAGAGCCTTGAATAATATCACTGTTAAGAACAAATATCCTTTGCCTCATATCAATGATTTGTTTGATCAGATCCATGGAGCTCAGTATTTTTCAATGATTGACTTGAGATCGGGGTACCATCAGCTGAAGGTAAAGTAAGAAGATGTTCCGAAGACGGCGTTCTATACATGATATGGCCACTATGAATTTTTAGTAATGCCTTTTGGGCTAACCAATGCACCTACTGTATTCATGGTCTTAATGAATAGAATTTTCCATGAGTTCTTGGATAATTTTGTGGTGGTTTTTATTGATGATATTTTGGTGTTTTCTAAAAGTAAAGAAGAGAATGAATGACATTTAAGGGTTATCTTGAAAACCTTTAAAGAAAAGAAATTGTATGGGAAATTCAGAAAGTGTGAGTTTTGGTTGCAACAAATTTCTTTCCTTGGTCACATTGTTTCTAAAGATGAGATAACTGTTGATCCTGTAAAAAAAAAGTTGTGGAAGAGTGGCCAAAAACCAAAAATGTAACTGAGATTCGTAGCTTCCTTGGTTTGGAAGGCTATTACCGAAGGTTTGTTAGAAATTTTTCACAGTTATCTAGTCCAAGGACTAAGCTAACTCGGAAGGGTGTTAAGTTTATCTGGACAAAAGAATGTGATGATTGTTTTCAGGAATTGAAACGAAGATTGGTGAATGCTCTAGTTTTGGAACTACCTTCCAAGAATGGTGAGTTTGTTATATACAGTGATGCTTCATTGAAAGGACTTGGTTGCGTTCTAATGCAGAATTATCAGGTAATTGCTTATTCTTCACGATAGTTGAAAACTCATGAGGTAAATTACCATTCACATGATTTGGAATTAGATGCTGTTGTTTTTTCTTTAAAAATTTGGAGGCATCATTTGTATGGAGTAAAGTGTGAAATATATATCGATCACAAAAGTTTAAAGTATATATTCACTCAGAATGAATTGAACATGAGACAAAGGAGATAGCTAGAATTAATCAAGGATTATGATTGTACAATTCATTACAATCCTTGAAAAGAAAATAAAGTGGCTGATGCTTTGAGTCGAAAAAGTAATGCTTAATTAGCAATGTTGAATTTGGAATGTGATCCTTTGGTTAAGGATTTGATGAACTTTGGCATAGAAGTTGATGGTGCAGGAAGTTCTTCTTTTTTGTTTCAGGTATCAGTGAGATCATCTCTAACAGATAGAATCAAGCAAGCACAAAAGAAAGACATTGAGTTGCAGAAAAAGGTAGAGCTGGTTCAGAAAGGTAAGTTGCCTGAATTCAACATTGATAATGATTGCATTTTTAGATTTGGGAAGAGATTTTGTGTGCCTTGTGATTCACAGTTGAAGAGAGAGTTGTTATGTGAAGCTCATAGTTCTCTGTTTTCAGTTAATCCTGGCAGTACTATGATGTATAGAGATCTCCAGGAGTATTACTGGTGGGATGGAATGAAAAGAGATATTGCTGATTTTAATGTGAAGTGTTTGACTTGTCAGTAGGTTAAAGCATAACGATAGTTACCGAAAGGGATGCTTCAGCCTTTACCAGTGCCAAAGTTGAAATGGGAGAATATATCCATGGACTTTGTTGTGGGATTACCGAAGACATCTCGAGGTAATAATGCAATCTGGTTAATTGTTGATCGCATGACTAAATCTGCTCATTTCCTTGCTATACGAGATACTTTTTCTCTAGATAAACTTTCCCGTTTGTATTTTAAAGAGATAATCAGGTTACATGGAGTTCCTCTCTCCATTTAATCTGACCGTGATCCCAGGTTTACTTCTAACTTCTGGAAAGGCCTTCAGAAGTCGATGGGTACTGAATTAAATTTTAGTACAGCTTTTCATCCTCAATGAGATGGGCAGTCAGAATGAACAATTCAGAAATTAGAGGATATGCTATGTTCTTGATCTATGGATTATCAGGGAAGTTGGGACCAACATATTTCTTTGGTTGAATTTTCATATTATAACAGTTTTCATTCCAGTATACAGATGGCACCATTTCAGTCATTATATGGGAAGCGGTGTCGAACTCCAAATTTTGGGATGAAGTGGGTGAAAGGAAGTTGATGGGCCAATAATTGGTAGAAGAGATGGCAGAAAAAGTTCAACTGATTCACAAGCACATGAGAACAGCTCAGAGCAGGCAGAAGAGTTATGTGGATAATCGGAGGAAGGATCTTTCTTTCGAGGTAGGTGATCATGGTTTTCTCAAGGTTTCTCCTTGGAAAAGTGTGATGAGATTTGGTAAGAAAGGAAAGCTGATTCAAAGGTTTATTGGACCATATGAAATTCTGGAGAGAGTTGCATCAGTTTCATACCGGGTTGAATTACCTCCGAGTTTATCTCAGGTATACAATGTTTTTCACGTTTCGATGTTGAGAAAGTATATGCCAGATCCATCTCTTGTTTTGAGTCCAGAGGTAGTTCAGCTGGAAGAGAACCTATCTTATGAGGAACAACCGGTCCAGATTCTTGACCACGGGGAGCAAGTGTTACGGAATAAGGTGATTAATCAGGTAAAGGTTTTGTGGAAAAACCACATGATGGAAGAGGCATCATGGGAATATGAAAATGCAATGAGGGATAAGTACCCCCATTTATTTGATAAGTAAATAAATTGTGGGGATGCAATTTTCTAAAGGGGGGAAGGATGTAACATCCCCAGTAAGTAATGAATAATAAATATTTTTATCTATGTCTATTAATGAATTATATAGTGTTCTAGAGGCTTAAAATGAAAATATATCCAATCTTAAGCATGGAATACACTAATATTTTTAAAAGATTGTTTTACTGCCTTTTGATGGAAAATCATTTTTAAAGATATCTTTTGACAATTATATAAGCTATGTTTTTGAAAATAAACTTATTCTTTAATATTGGGACATCAAAATTTACTTTGTGTGAGTTTTTGGTATTTTTCAGACAATGTTCATTTTTTTAATGAATAGTGAAAAATACTGCATTTTACATCAAAACTGCTTTTTAATCTAATTTATTTATATGATTAGATTGTCTTTTGAATTGTTTTTGAAGTGTAATTAGAATATATTTTTATCTTTTAATCAAATGGTGGTCATTGGAATCAATTTCACTTTGAAATTACACTTAATTTGGTGTCAATCTATTGATACTTATTGTTTCAAAAAAACCCGCTATTTGTCATGACAGTGGGAATTAATTATTAAATTAATTAATGTGACATATATGATTTGAATTTTGTAAAATAGACATCATTTTTCAATTTGGAATATAAAATATAGCTTAGGGTGAATTTCTGGTAATTTTCTGAAAAACTTCAATTTTTGATGAATAGTGAAACCACTAAGTGGTACTTATAAAAACAGATTTTTCGTTTAAATGAAATTTTGCCATATTTGTGTTTTTAATTTCAAAAATCTGACATACATGGTTTTCATTAAGAAGTAAAATGTGGTTCAATGAGATTATAATAATTTTTTGGAGAATAGTAACTTATTATGTTTTTAATCGCGATTAGAGGTAATTAGTGTAGTTTAAGGTAGGAATAATGTTTTAATAGTATGAGATGAGCTTGAAACATGTCCTACCCTCATTGGATGTGTCATGGCCGACCAAGAAATTCCATGGGTAAACTTGGGGACCCCATGGAGCCACTTTGGTTGGTAAATGACATAAATAACTTTTTATTAAACGTTAACGTAAAAATGACACAAACATGAGTTATTTTACTAAAACATTTTTTACATGGGGTTATAAAAGTCAGATTTTTGACTATAAATATTAATTAGAAAGCTAAAAATATTTCCTAAATCATAGTATTTGTTTTATAATTTTTAGACATTAAATAAATTATATTATGTATGACATCATGATGATGCAGCGATGACCTCATTATTTAACGATTTAAATAAAATGGAAAGATAATGTAAAATATAAAACCTAAACATGGAAAAAACCAATTGGATGAGTGGATTTAGAACCCTTATCACCCTATCCTATAATTATAACAATGTGGGACCTTTTTAATCCGAAACTCATTTTAAAATAGAGTAACTTATCTTTACTTTCCAAGAGTGCTCCTCCTCTCCTCTTATTAAAGGCCCCCATCTATACCTCCTTACCCACACTCCCCAAGCCTTTGGCTCGGCCAAACCCAGCCCATTTTGTCTCTCCACATCCATCTCTTACTCCTTTAAGCCTCACTTTGGGAATAAGGCTTCCCAAGGAAGCCTTTGAGCTCAAACCAAAGGGAGTTAACCGATTTTAAGGTAATGTCTTCTTTTAAGTACTTTTGTTTTATTTTTCTTCTCCAACCCTCTAAACTCTTTTAATTATTTTCTTTTGTCACAAATAAAGTATCCTAAATATACTAGGATGTTGTTATAATAATGATTCTAGCTACACATACACACACCTACATCTAATGGTTAACGAACATACTGTTTCCGTGCATGGTGAATTTATGCCTCCCAAAACGATGATTGTTCAACATTCTTTTAACACTTTAAAAGGTGGCCATTAAGATGTCACTATATTTATATATTATATATAATATTTTTATGTTTTCCTTAAGATTTTGTTTTTTTATTTTTGGTCATACCTTTATGGTTTCCATTATGGGTAAATGTGATATCTTCATTTAAGGAAGTGCGGACTATCGCCCCCTCAAAGTGATTTGATTCGTTAAATACTATATGTGGGATGTATAAAGGATGGAACTATGATATTATATATGATATTATACTGTAATTATAATATACCTTTATATAATTATGATTCCATTCTATAAAATATGAAATAGAAATGAAAGTAGCGTTCATGTATACGTACGACCTACCGTCTCAATGAACGGTGCATTTCATTTCTTACCTCTAAATGATTATGTAATATTATAAATGCATGCATGTACTGGATATATATGTGATATATGATATCTACATCATGAATACCATTCTGGATATAATGGATACATGAACAACTTGTAATTATAAAGGGTTTATTTTTGACTCAAGTACCAATGATCGTTAAAATGACCATTATTAACATAAATAATTATATAGTGTTCATAACATTGAAATAAGTGATATAAAAGGAATAATGAACATGAAAAATGTTCTTAAAGAAGTAGAAATTAACTCAAGTTTATTATTCAGGACCTTAAATAATGATCGAGTCAAGTCGAACCTGAGGTATGGGACTTCGTCTCAATCTCTTTTCATTGAGGCATATTTTGTTTTATACACAACCTTATTTTATACAGTGTATAAACCCCTTTGACTTTTACATTTATTCAAAAGGAATCTTTTTTATACGAAGCGTTTTACTAAACGACAAAAGGGGATGTTTTTTTCATACGTATGTGGCGACAACAACTTCTCTGCCGCCATGACCGTTATTTGAGTTTTGGCTTCCTCTACAAGCCATACCTTCTTTTTAAAAGAAAAATAAATACCATGTTTTAATTTTCTTTTATTTTGGTATTGAAAATGGTTTTCATATTGTTTTTATATCAATGTGTTCTATTGATATCTTGTGATTGAATGGTGGAAATGTTATGTTTCCTTTATGCATGTTTTATGTTATACCATTATGTTGAGGTTCTTGGGCATTATTATGTAGACGGGTGGTTCCGTGATAAACTAAGGGCGGGTGAGACCGATATAGCTCTCCACTGCATTGGGTAAAGCGAAGGAGTGAAACGTTAAGGTTTCTCCGAAGAGATTTAGGGAATATACTGTGATGGGTATTCCAAACATAACTAAGAGAGTTACTCCCTATGTAAGAATGTTATGAATGCCTCAAGTTACCTTTATGTCTTATGATTTCTATGATTTATTCATGATTTGATGAGGTATGTTAAAATTCTTATATTTTATGGGTAAAGTATGATCTCATTCTTATGTATATATGTACCCATGTTTCCTTTCCATATTTTTATATCCCATACTGAGCTTTTTATGATCATCCCATGTTTTTTTTGAAATGTTTTTCACAGGTCAAGGGAAAGGTACATGATATGATGATAGTGTCAAGGAAGTGTCAAGAAATAATCCATGTTTTATTTTAAATATGTTTACATTGATGGGAATGAAGAATACTATCTTTATTTTACCACATTGTTTATATGTGGAATGTAATGAATGTTTTATGATCTAAATCTCTAAAACTCTAAACCCGAAAAGATCCTCAATGTGTAATCTTGTAATAACTCAATATTAAGTAAGGTTTAAGGCTATGGCCTTATACATAATGACAATTTAATGGGATCCAGTCTTCTTATATATTTATATGGTGGAAATTAGTATTAAAAAGTATTTTCATCTGACTTATTTCAAATAACTTTTCAACCATCCTATCATGAGCGAATCGAGGATACATAAAAATTATATTGATATTCATATAATAGTAAAGTTCCTTTTATAGTTCCATATTTCTATTATTTGAGTAATTATGTCTGGAAGTAGGATATATGAACCAAAAAATTGAACTAATGAGGGACTTTCTGGATGATGCACATATTTTAAATATTAATATTTATAATTGATTTAATTTTATTATATACATTTTATGAAAGAAAATCCATGTAGGATAACCAATTCATAGTGTTGTAATATTTAATGTCTCATTAAAACTAGTCAAATTTTATGATGATACTATTTGAAATTATAGTTAGAAAATAGTAAAAATAATCATTGATTTCGTCAGGGGACTCCATATTAAATTTAAATGATTAAACAACATTTGTGCTGTAGTCGACCACCTTAAATAATCAGCACATAAACTTATTGAATCATATAACGATACAATTTTTACCTTTGGGGTCATTAGAACCCATTAGAAAACAATTGATATTGAGAATAGTATTAGAACAACATATTACCTTCAAATTGATACTCATCCAAAGAGAACTATAAAATCACATGGGGAAATGTTGTGATCTTGTTTAGGGAATATCAGTGTTTGGTGGGATCTCAACCTTAAAATTTTGTATTTATCACATAATAGTAGATACTATTTTAGAATTCAAATGGAATATTACAGGGCTATGTATAAGAATAGGGTATAACAACAACATGTTGGGATGAATTTTTTGAGAAGATATTAATCGAATATAATATTATCAAATATAAGATAAATAAGTATAAACCCATATATCAAAATATTAAATTCTTAAAGTGCTGGTATTAATGTTATGAAAAAACTAGTTAAGGAGACATAGAATTTTTGTTCTGTGATAAGGAGTTTCGTCATATATCACATAGGAATAAATTCATGAGGTTAGGTGAGAAGGTATATAATATTAAATTTTTTCGAACAACATGAGATCCATGATAATAATGAAGATATCCAATGTCTACTTGATCCCAAAACTATTTTTTATAAATTATCTTATTTTACAAATTTCACTATTAGTGATGTATATTTCTGGAACCATACGTGCATAGATTCTATAGTTTGTACCTTTAGAGAATGACCTTTCAAAGAAGGATTATCTAGTGAATAAATTAGATCAATTAGAAATTTTTTTCCAACGCTAAAAAAATCAAATGGTCATTGTACTATGGAAGACATGAGTTATGCTAATACATCATGGAAACTATAAGAGGTAATGAAAATTAATTACCAGAATCACTTTTACTATTTTTGGTCATTTTGGACCATTTGAAAATAGATCCATAAATTTACAATCATTCTTAGGAGACTATTCAGAATCATAATATATGTTAATATATCTATTGTATAGTTATTCTAATAATTACTATATATTTGGGATTCTAATGAAATTCCATTGAAATATAATGAATAAATGATGACCATATCAAGAATGATCATGGCATATGCATTCCACTTTTCAAAACTTTAGAGGGAGTAATAATGCCTAGAAATTTACTTTTTATAAGACCATGATTTGATTTAGTGACTATAAAAATATGAAAATTATGTCTGGGAGAACATTAATATTATTAGGATAACTTACAAAAGCATTGTTTTTGAATAAACACAAGAATATACTACTATCAGACACCTTATTGTTAAAATAAATTATTGTGTATTTAGTATTTAGGTATCAAGTTACCAATCTATTAAATTTATATATTTTCTTTTTATTAGAAATTTAATAATTATATTGATCCATTTTAATTTTTATAATATAAATATATCTCTATTTATATATGTATTACAAGGATATTTATATTTTCTAATTATTAAACAAAAATTATATATTTGGGAGATATATTTTTTAGTTGATAAATAATTTTTTATAAATAAAAAAAATTAAATTAATTTTTTTTAAGATATTTTATTTTCAAATAATATTAACTTCTATATAAATGATAATATAATTTAATAATGTCCCTTTTAACTATTATGAATCATATAAAGGTGTTTGTGTAATAAAAATTATTCTATTTTTATAAGTTGGGGTTCTAAGAGAATTGAAATTTATATATATATAAAATTAATTTTCTAAATTCTTATTTATATTTAGATCAGATCATTTAAATTATCCTAAGGTTATTTTTTCGTATATTTTTAAGACAACGACTGTTTTGGGTAAAAATTACATAAAGAAGAAATAAATTCTATATATTATGAACACATATTGGTAAAAATTAGAGGTCATGAACAGTATAATGTTAATCCTCATCCATAATTGGGTTTAAATTTAATATAATGAATTTTCAGGTAATTTATCAATTTATTAAACTATGATGAAAAAAATAAAGATAGTATTTTATGTCTTAATAAAAATCATAATGTACACTATGAACTTCTTCATAATGACTGATATTATCTTAATGAGTTTGGGTTATAACATAATAAAATATTATAAACCACTAAACATTTTCCAAAATTATATTATAAACAATTGGATAGTTTTTGGATATTATTATATTATTACCTAGTGGACTTCATATTTTTCAATAAATTAATAAAAAATTCACATCTCTTTTGATATAAATACTCACCAAACGTCCCATTATATTTCACAAAAATTCCATTAATCATAATGTTTCTCTACATGTCCCAATCTAAATACCTACCAAATTTCCCAAGATCTTTTAATAACATTCACCAATCTTGTATAATTTTCATTAATTGTAATGGATTACCTTCACCTTCATTTTTTTTATTATCATTCTATTTTATTAATCTTATTTAATCTTTATGAAATATATTTTATGCATTTTTAAATATATAATTAATATCCAATTGATATTATAATAATTTGAGATCAATTTTCCACTTTAATTATAATACTTATCTCTATAGTAATGTAGTGAAGTAAAAGATCCCTTTCTCCCATAATTTCCATTGATGTGGGTCTTTATTAAATAATTTGATTTTAAAATGGATATGTGGAAATGTATTTTAACACATACCTTTATTTTCATTATGTAACCCATGTATGGAGAGGAAAAATATCACATTCAATAATCCAATATATAAAAATTATTTACACATGTTATTCAAGGAAACATTTATCATGGTTTTCCTCGAAAAAAATTTATATGGCGTAAATACCCATCCCCATATCAACTACATATATTAATGTTGTTGTATCAATAATTCATTGATTTGGGAAATCCAAGAAGATAAACAACACAACATAATCTTTTGACATAGAATAATTTAATACATTATTAGGTTGTATGATCTAAGTGGAATGAAAATGAATGTTGAGTATTTGAATTTGAAATTTGGGACCAGATTTATATTTCAGAATAGTGAATTGGGAAGTTAGTTTATCTAATGAGATATGATGAATGGGGCATGAGTCCTATTCCAATGTATTCTATGTTATGGTTATTTAGAGGTTATCCTAGATTTATTCTAATAACATCATGTATTAGTTTGATTCCCCATTCTTATGATCCCTTAACTTTATCATCTTATCTCATGCTTCTACGATCATGGTTACAATTTTATCATTTATTTATCATATTATTATGGATTTTTAAACACGTGTACTACCTTACAATAAATTATAAATTTTTTAATCCATTAAACTTATTTATATCTAATAGCAATGTAATGTGAAGTGCCCAGATCAGTGTGAATCACTGAGAGGGGGAGGGGGTGAATCAGTGATCCCTTAAAACTTTTTACTAATTGATTCTTATCAATTAATCCTCTATGGCTGGTTAAAGCCTCGATCCACTCTTCTTGTATCTCTCAACCTTTCCCGAATGATGCAGTAATGAAAAGGCACAGGACACAAGGATTTACAAGGTTCGGCACCAAAGGCCTACATCCTTGCCATGCTCTCCAAGCATGGATTCTTCCATTATAATCGGTTAGTATTACAATGGTCGATACAGAGTCCCACTGTATCTCTCCTGAGTCCCACAGGAGGGTCTTTATACTGCGTCCCACAGTGTTACCAGAGTCCCACTGGCCTGCTCCAGAATCCCACTGAAGACTTCTTCTCCCTGAGTCCCACAGGGTCTTCTCCTGGCTCCTCGAGTCACACGAGTAGCTCTTCTTCACTTTAAGTTCTTCAAGTATCCTCAGCAGCCTGGGATAAAGGCTGCTGGCCTTGCTCTGTACCTCTGATCACTTGTGATGATCAGGATCTTCTCATCTTGCTCGGGCTTTATCACCTTCTTCTAAGGATGCCCCGGCTTCTCTCCAATTACTGAATGCTCAGACAAATAATATCTTTATCTTCGGTCTGGTCCAGTCTCAGTTCAAAACAACTTCATGCACTGAGTGCATGGCATCTCTGTCTCTTCATGCAATGATTGCATGGCCTTCTCAATTCTTCAAGAACCTCCTAGTCTTGGACAACTCAAATTGCACACAAGCTGATTCAGACTTGTTCACGTGTGCATGTGCATGCATGCAAGCATGCACTTCCCTTCTTCTCCTCTTGGTGCAATAAACCCACAAAGGGTGTAGTCAACTATAGCACACACCTTCTTCACAATCTTCACACACTTAATTCAATTTGCTTACACACTTAGAGTGTGTTCTACTTTAGTGTGGATGTCTTCTCTTCTTCTTAGTGTGTACACACTTTCTTTTGCACACACACTAAGGTTCGGCCTTGTTGTCTTTTTGCACACACTTGTTTCACTTTGCACACACTTTAGACTTGGCCTTCACTTGTTTAGCACACTCACTTCCTTGTTCTTTTAATCTTCTTCAAAGTGTGCACTTCACTTATGCACACACTTGGTTCTTCATTTTTCATACACAAGGGCTACGACCTTCTTATTATTTTTGCACACAAGGCTCAAAGCCTTGGCCTCGGGTTCTTCTTCTCCACTTGGCACTCAAAGGGTGCAAGGGCTCGGCCTTCCTCCACTATTTGCACACACACTGCCCACGGCCCCTTCTCTTCTTGCACACACACAAGGCTACAGGTCCTCTTCTGTTTTTGCACATAAGCACTAAGGCCCTCGGCCTTCTCTTGCTCACAGCCGAACACCAGCTTCAAAGGAGGTGCGCAAGGGTGCGGCTTCTCCTCTTCAACACTGCCGCGCAAGCCACAACAACTTTGAGCACGCAAGAGGATGCGGCTCAGGTTGTGCAGGCCTCAAGAGTGCAAGAGCACCTTGGGTGTGCAAGCTTCTCCTGCCGCGCAAGTATGCGGGCAGGGAGAGCTCTTCCTGTCGCGCAAGTGATGCGCGCAGGGGACTTCCTCCTCCTCCTTCTTCTTGTCGCGCAAGGGAGCAGCGCGCAAGGAACTTCACGAAGCCAAAATATGGCTCCGGGCTTCTCTGCCGCGCAAGGGGCGCGCAGGCTGTTCTTCGCGAGGCAGAGCTCTCGCGGGACTCCCAAAATTTTCAGCAGCGTTCCAGCAAGCTACACCGAGAGCATGGGCTCTCCTTTTATAGGCATAGAATCCTCAAAACTTCCGCGTGGGATATCTTGAATCCCCGAAGATTTCGGATCTTTGAAATCATTCAAATCTTTATTTTTATCCTCGGTTCACGCGGGTTCTCCTATATTTTTCTCTTCTACGTGCATGCGACTCATAACGCATGCACAGCCTTCGGTTTAGGCTCATGCATGCACCGCATGCTCTCCACGTGGCCTCGGCAACTCCGTTTTCCTCGGCTGAAGTCGAAATCCTTCAAACATTGCATGCATGGTCATTTTTAGGCATGGCCGTGTTCAGTGTGGCCAGACGAGCACGATGGAGGTTTCGGATTCGGAAATGGTGGCCGGGAGCTCGAGATAGGTCGTCGGGATGGCTCTGGTTCAGCGGCTGCTCGCGGGTGGCTTCGGCTCGAGCTCGACGAAGGAGATGAGCCGGGAGCCGTTCGATCGGGCGAATGAAGGACATCGGACGGCCGGATTAAATCGGGGGCGCGGCGGATCAGATGAGCGGTCCAGATCGAGCGCGAGATCGCTCGGACGGCCGGGATTTGTTCCCGGTGAAAATCGCGCGTCCCACATCGAATTCTCTCGCGGAATTTCCGCGGTTTATTACCCTGCCGCTGCCCGCAACTCCTCAGTTGCACTTCTCCCCTCCCGGTGCCGCCCCGCACCGGGTTCTCTCTGCGGGCGCGCTCTGCGCCCACTCATGCCTCCTGCGGGCGCGCCACTGGCGCCCACTATGCTCCCTGTGACACTCCGGGCGTGCCCCTGGCGCCCATGCGGCTGTCTTGGGTGCGCCCCTGCCTCAAGGATATGCTGCCTTGGCCTTGAGGGTTCCCCATGGGCGTGGTGACCTTGAGTCCCACATGTGCCTTGGGTGATGACCCTCGGCTGGCCTCCTTGGTGGCCCAAATTTTTTGGCAAAGTCTTCAAATAAGACTTTGTAAAAACAAAGTCCTCCTCTATGTAAAACATGCCAAGTGCCAAGCCACTTCTTCCATTCTTCTTCTCAATTTCTTCCCTTCTCTACTTCTTAAGAATTCCTTAATCCTCCTCAACATATAATCTTCACTTAGGATATGGAATTCAAAAGGTTTCTTCATCTTCAACCGAGCTCCTGAATCAAATATTTCTTCAATAAACTTTGTTGATCTAATCAGAGATCAAATTGGGACTTCTTCAGATTCACATGCACTAAGTGTTAGTGCATGGATTTTATTAAACCACTTCATCCACTTAGAAGTTGTGGATGGATCTTCTTCTCATCTCCTCATGCATTGTCAATACAATGCATGGTCTTCTAACAATGTTGTGACATTGTATCATCATGATACAAGTTCTATGAACTTAAAGATCAGCTCATCAATCGTCTGATTTACATGGAGAATGTTTCAACCACAATTTCCAATACCACTTAGTGAATCTCCTAAGTGACATGCATCTTAGTACCATGGCCATTCTCCTTCATCACCATCACCATCACATCCTTTGACATTCACATCTTGACTTCCTGACATCCATTCATTCCAAGACAACTTCATGCCTCATTGACAACAAATGCAACACAATGCACTTCAATATCCCCCTTTGTATTTGTTGCCAATACACTCCTTCAGCACATATGAATGGGTCAATATGTGTGCCAATATTTTCTCCCCCTTATTGGCAATCAAATGCAAAGGTGTGGTGTGGTTCACTTTCAAAAATATCTTCCTCCCTTTGAATAGCATCTTCTTGAAAATCACTAAGAGAGGGATGATGTCACATGTTCTCTTTAGAAAAGAACCTTTAGTAAATCAGCTCTAAGTCTACTTGGGCTAACCCGGTGTAGAAAACAAGAGTGATATGACCAAGGAATTCAAAGCTGTCCAAAATTCACTGTACATGTGAGATCATGCTTCAGGGGTTTGAAATTTTTCAGATATATCAATGAATTGCTAAATCCTGCACATACTTCACAAAACTTATTAGAAAGTTCAGTGCTAAGATAAAGCTCCCCCTTTCATCTATTTGTCTTCAATCAATACTCCCCCTTAATTGACAAGATAAACTCAATTAAGAAACAAGGGATGAAAGTATGATTGGAATACCTTCACTTTTCTCAAGATGGAATTAAATATCAGAATCCCATCTTCTCCAGATTGGTCCCCCTCAAGGGGTGCACTCCATTCTGTCCAAACCATCCTCCAGCTGAGAATGATCATCATCTTCAATTCCCTGCAATGTCAGCACATGTATATATCAATAGTATAAGGGAATAAGATGGAACCTCCTTGGTTCATCAATGTGAACAACAAGGTTGAGAAGATTCTCTCAACCGAGATGTCCCATTTTCACCAGTCTTCACACTTGCACATTTGATCTTCATTGATGATTGTGCTGGTGTGGTTTTCAAAACATCTTCATGTGAAACCTTTTGTTTCCTTTTTGCCTTAGCAATTGCCAGAACTTCATCTTCAGCTCTCTGCAGATCTTTGGCAAGTTGCAACTGATTTGGCCATATGACTAGTGAGTCACTTGGGAGTGTGGCCTCAGTTTTGGAAGTTCCACATGGTTCTTTGGATGCTGCTAAGCTACCTCTCTTAGGCAACTTATTTTCAATCAATCCCTTCTTCTTCTGGATTGATTGTCTTTTGGAGTTCAGTCTGCTTCTATTTAGTTTCATGGCTTCTTTACAAAGGTCCATGATGTGTCCTTTCTTTCCACAGTAGAAGCATGTTTTGGTGGTCCTTCTGGATGCATCACCCTTCTTGGACTCAGACTCAAAGGCCTTCTCTTCATTCTTCAAACTCTTCTTGGGAGCATCTTTCACTTTTTTCTGCTTGCTTCCCAAGGAATCTTTTTTAGCCAGGTTCAGTGATCTTTTCTTCTTTTGAGCTCTGGATACAGTTGGAGATTGACATGTATCTATTTGACCACCTTTGCAATCATCCCAGATGTTGTCAAGTAATCCAAATATATTTGCATTAAACAGATGTCTCTGGACCTGTGGATGTTGCTTCCTTCCTTCTGGCTTGCTCCCCCTTGGCATGGGCTTCCTTTGTGCTTTGACATTTAGTGGATTGTACCAACAATCCTTTGCACAGTGCCCATACTTATTACAACACCAACACTGCCCCACAAATCTTGATCTCTTCAGTCCTTCTGATTGTTGGGTACTTTTCTTGACTTGATGTGTTGTTTTAGGAGAGCTCTGCTTCTTTACTGTCTTCATCCATACTTGTTTGGAATTATTCTTCCATCCTGCACTTTTAGTAGAAACACTATTAGAAGAATCAGTACAAGATGGGATGGATGGTACCTTCCTTTTAGAAGTTGTTGCCCTTTTATTAGAGGATGTCTTTCTTTTAGAATCATCCTGCTCAATGCATACTTGAGTAGCAACATTTCTCCTTTCAGCTGACTGGGAGGGTTCGGCTTTGGGTGATTGCTGATTTTTCAATATCACCTCTAGTTCTAATCATTTCATATTGAGGGAGTTTTTCTCATCCTCAATAGTTCTTAGCCTTCCTTCCCATTTCTCTTCCAGCTGCTTCATCTGGTCTTCATGCACCTGCTTCATTTCAAGCAATGAGTTGTCAAGCTCCTTCACCCTTTTGACTTTGTCTTCGAGTTGAGCATCTCTGACATTCATTGACACTTTATGCCTCTTTTCCAGTGCATGGAAAACTTCTTTGACCATTACTTTAAAGAATTCTTTCTCAGAAAGGCTTCTTTGCAATTCTTCAGCAGTGTCTTCATATCTTTCATTGCAAAGAGATACTGTTTCATCTTTGGCATTTACCAGCTTTCTGAGAGTGTTGGTTATGCCAACCCTTTTAGCCAATTGGACTTCCAGAGAATTGGCTTCATCTTCTAGCTGTAATTTTTCTTCCTGAAGATCAAGGAGGCCTGTAGCTATACACATTGCAATTTCCTTGGGGACTCTCTTCTGAAGATATTTGATTGCATTTAGAAGGTCATTGTTTCTTCCATCTTCATCACAGCTAGAGCAGGCTTCATCAGAAGAATGATAAAAGGAATTGTCATCTGATGTGACTTTCACATTTCTTTCCATAGAAGGAGTTTCTCTGATTGCATCAACCTTCTTCTTCATCTTCTTGGCCTGTTTCTTCTTTCTATTTTTCTGAGTCTTGGCAGATATCTCCATTTGAGGCCGGTCACTCATTTCCTCAAATCTGCACTCCATATAGACTCTCTTGGATCTTTTAGAGGTAACCTCCCTCTGATACCAATTGAAGTGCCCAGATCAGTGTGAATCACTGAGAGGGGGAGGGGGTGAATCAGTGATCCCTTAAAACTTTTTACTAATTGATTCTTATCAATTAAACCTCTATGGCTGGTTAAAGCCTCGATCCACTCTTCTTGTATCTCTCAACCTTTCCCGAATGATGCAGTAATGAAAAGGCACAGGACACAAGGATTTACAAGGTTCGGCACCAAAGGCCTACATCCTTGCCATGCTCTCCAAGCATGGATTCTTCCATTATAATCGGTTAGTATTACAATGGTCGATACAGAGTCCCACTGTATCTCTCCTGAGTCCCACAGGAGGGTCTTTATACTGCGTCCCACAGTGTTACCAGAGTCCCACTGGCCTGCTCCAGAATCCCACTGAAGACTTCTTCTCCCTGAGTCCCACAGGGTCTTCTCCTGGCTCCTCGAGTCACACGAGTAGCTCTTCTTCACTTTAAGTTCTTCAAGTATCCTCAGCAGCCTGGGATAAAGGCTGCTGGCCTTGCTCTGTACCTCTGATCACTTGTGATGATCAGGATCTTCTCATCTTGCTCGGGCTTTATCACCTTCTTCTAAGGATGCCCCGGCTTCTCTCCAATTACTGAATGCTCAGACAAATAATATCTTTATCTTCGGTCTGGTCCAGTCTCAGTTCAAAACAACTTCATGCACTGAGTGCATGGCATCTCTGTCTCTTCATGCAATGATTGCATGGCCTTCTCAATTCTTCAAGAACCTCCTAGTCTTGGACAACTCAAATTGCACACAAGCTGATTCAGACTTGTTCACGTGTGCATGTGCATGCATGCAAGCATGCACTTCCCTTCTTCTCCTCTTGGTGCAATAAACCCACAAAGGGTGTAGTCAACTATAGCACACACCTTCTTCACAATCTTCACACACTTAATTCAATTTGCTTACACACTTAGAGTGTGTTCTACTTTAGTGTGGATGTCTTCTCTTCTTCTTAGTGTGTACACACTTTCTTTTGCACACACACTAAGGTTCGGCCTTGTTGTCTTTTTGCACACACTTGTTTCACTTTGCACACACTTTAGACTTGGCCTTCACTTGTTTAGCACACTCACTTCCTTGTTCTTTTAATCTTCTTCAAAGTGTGCACTTCACTTATGCACACACTTGGTTCTTCATTTTTCATACACAAGGGCTACGGCCTTCTTATTCTTTTTGCACACAAGGCTCAAAGCCTTGGCCTCGGGTTCTTCTTCTCCACTTGGCACTCAAAGGGTGCAAGGGCTCGGCCTTCCTCCACTATTTGCACACACACTGCCCACGGCCCCTTCTCTTCTTGCACACACACAAGGCTACAGGTCCTCTTCTGTTTTTGCACATAAGCACTAAGGCCCTCGGCCTTCTCTTGCTCACAGCCGAACACCAGCTTCAAAGGAGGCGCGCAAGGGTGCGGCTTCTCCTCTTCAACACTGCCGCGCAAGCCACAACAACTTTGAGCACGCAAGAGGATGCGGCTCAGGTTGTGCAGGCCTCAAGAGTGCAAGAGAACCTTGGGTGTGCAAGCTTCTCCTGCCGCGCAAGTATGCGGGCAGGGAGAGCTCTTCCTGTCGCGCAAGTGATGCGCGCAGGGGACTTCCTCCTCCTCCTTCTTCTTGTCGCGCAAGGGAGCAGCGCGCAAGGAACTTCACGAAGCCAAAATATGGCTCCGGGCTTCTCTGCCGCGCAAGGGGCGCGTAGGCTGTTCTTCGCGAGGCAGAGCTCTCGCGGGACTCCCAAAATTTTCAGCAGCGTTCCAGCAAGCTACACCGAGAGCATGGGCTCTCCTTTTATAGGCATAGAAACCTAAAAACTTCCGCGTGGGATATCTTGAATCCCCGAAGATTTTGGATCTTTGAAATCTTTCAAATCATTATTTTTATCCTCGGTTCACGCGGGTTCTCCTATATTTTTCTCCTCTACGTGCATGCGACTCATAACGCATGCACAGCCTTCGGTTTAGGCTCATGCATGCACCGCATGCTCTCCACGTGGCCTCGGAAACTCCGTTTGCCTCGGCTGAAGTCGAAATCCTTCAAACATTGCATGCATGGTCATTTTTAGGCATGGCCGTGTTCAGTGTGGCCAGACGAGCACGATGGAGGTTTCGGATTCGGAAATGGTGGCCGGGAGCTCGAGATAGGTCGTCGGGATGGCTCTGGTTCAGCGGCTGCTCGCGGGTGGCTTCGGCTCGAGCTCGACGAAGGAGATGAGCCGGGAGCCGTTCGATCGGGCGAATGAAGGACATCGGACGGCCGGATTAAATCGGGGGCGCGGCGGATCAGATGAGCGGTCCAGATCGAGCGCGAGATCGCTCGGACGACCGGGATTTGTTCCCGGTGAAAATCGCGCGTCCCACATCGAATTCTCTCGCGGAATTTCCGCTGTTTATTACCCTGCCGCTGCCCGCAACTCCTCAGTTGCACTTCTCCCCTCCCGGTGCCGCCCCGCACCGGGTTCTCTCTGCGGGCGCGCTCTGCGCCCACTCATGCCTCCTGCGGGCGCGCCACTGGCGCCCACTATGCTCCCTGTGACACTCCGGGCGTGCCCCTGGCGCCCATGCGGCTGTCTTGGGTGCGCCCCTGCCTCAAGGATATGCTGCCTTGGCCTTGAGGGTTCCCCATGGGCGTGGTGACCTTGAGTCCCACATGTGCCTTGGGTGATGACCCTCGGCTGGCCTCCTTGGTGGCCCAAATTTTTTGGCAAAGTCTTCAAATAAGACTTTGTAAAAACAAAGTCCTCCTCTATGTAAAACATGCCAAGTGCCAAGCCACTTCTTCCATTCTTCTTCTCAATTTCTTCCCTTCTCTACTTCTTAAGAATTCCTTAATCCTCCTCAACATATAATCTTCACTTAGGATATGGAATTCAAAAGGTTTCTTCATCTTCAACCGAGCTCCTGAATCAAATATTTCTTCAATAAACTTTGTTGATCTAATCAGAGATCAAATTGGGACTTCTTCAGATTCACATGCACTAAGTGTTAGTGCATTGATTTTATTAAACCACTTCATCCACTTAGAAGTTGTGGATGGATCTTCTTCTCATCTCCTCATGCATTGTCAATACAATGCATGGTCTTCTAACAATGTTGTGACATTGTATCATCATGATACAAGTTCTATGAACTTAAAGATCAGCTCATCAATCGTCTGATTTACATGGAGAATGTTTCAACCACAATTTCCAATACCACTTAGTGAATCTCCTAAGTGACATGCATCTTAGTACCATGGCCATTCTCCTTCATCACCATCACCATCACATCCTTTGACATTCACATCTTGACTTCCTGACATCCATTCATTCCAAGACAACTTCATGCCTCATTGACAACAAATGCAACACAATGCACTTCATAATGTATAACACTGAGATCTTCCAATACATTATTATATTATAATTGAGTATAAGGTCATGTTATGAAGATTTAATATGGTCATTTATTATATGTTTTATTTTATTATGATTTGTTTTTATTTTTTCAAATTCACTAGGAATTTAATTTTTCAAGAACTTCATTTTGTATCAAATTATGTAACAATTAATGTAATAATTTATATAATTCATATTTGTTCTCATACCTATTATAACAATTCATTTAGACTATAATCATAATAATGAAAAGCATAATTTGTATACAAGAGTGAAACCCCAATTAAAAAAATTCTATATAGATTTGATCAACCATAATAGTATTTTGTGTTTTAAAGGAATAAATAAAAATAAAATTAATATTACACGCATTTTATATGAATGTAAAATTCTATAATAAAATAACCTCTAGATCACTAATGAATTTTAATATATGATGTATGTTGACTAGTTTTGGATTAAGGGTGGTTAATGTTTAAAGTACTTCAATTATTGTTACAGTACATTAGTAGTGATTGATAATGTTTTGATGTTATTTCATATATGTATTACCCTATATCTTTTTGTAAATATCCTATATATTTGTTCAAATATACATTAAAATGTAAATATTATACATAGATTGTAATTGTTTGAATAATTAAATCATAAAAAAATAATAATGCTGCAATTTATCTATTATTATTGATATAAATAGATAGTTATAAAATATAATCAGTACTTCAAAAATAATTAATTAAAAAACATATTCAATGTTAATAAATTATATTCAATTTCCAAAATAAAATTTGAAAATATTTAGAATAATCATAATAAATTATCCTACAATTCTCTGTCCAAATATTTGAAAAAGAAATGAAAGCATTGGATCCTTTTTTATTTTCCGAAATTGGAATAATAAACTTCATAAAATTATATCATGAAACATGTATCAAATATATTAATGATATATATTATTTAATAGAGACTCTTTATATCCATTACCATGTTTTTCTTCAATAAAATTGATCAAAAAATAAAATAAAATAAATATTCGTGTATGTAATGAAGTGTGAGTAAAAAAGTGATATCATGTACCACTCCATTATAAGCTCATTCTGACACATAAAAGTTATTTTATATAAATAATACCCAAAAAATATACCTAGAAATTTCATTTATATAATATCATATTCTCAAAAATATACTTGAAAATGTACTAGTATCAACATAATCATTACATTTATTGAATAATGATTGACATTTTAATCATATAAATCATTCAATAATATAAAATAAATTTGAAATAAAATACGAATAGTAATAAGAGAGTCCCATTATAGTTTACGAGATCTAAATAAAATTATTTCAAAGAATGATAATCTACAATTAATTGAAATACGAAAATAATTACAAAAAATAATATTATAATGATGGTTTTACTGGTACTACCTCATATATTCATAGTTATCCATTAGTATGCATAGTACATAACATAAAAATAAATTTAATATTAGTATGATTTTATTTCCTTCATATAAAATTAATTTCTTTCATTATAAATTTCTCAAATAATATCATAATACAGAGGACAATAATGAGATTATTTTATACTAGTACCATAATGTCATGAAAATGAAACATAAATACTATATAATAATAACATAACTTAATGTATTAATTTAATAGTTAGTTATTAGAAAATATATTTTCTAATTCGAAATTATAATTTGTTTTTTTAAAAAAAATTTCCTATGAAAATGTACTAGTTATTTCAAAAACATAAATTTTTAATTGCTAATAGAAATTCAAACATTAATTTGGAAGCAGTTTTAAATTTATCTATAAAGGAAACACATTAATAATATAAGGGTAAATAAGTGAAATATAATAGTATCACTATAGTATATATGATATAATAAATAAAAAATTATTCAAGAAAGGACAAAACATAAGATACTAAATGACACATAATGTATTCTAATTTTCAAAAATACCCAAATTTAATAATTTTATTTAATCTATCAAAAATTACTAAGATGTTTATATTATTATATATATATTTAAATATGAAAACAATATCAATTAATATATTTCAATACTTCTAAATTATAAATAATATTTTTAATTAAATAATAATTGTTTTAAGTAATATATTTTTCAAAAAATGTAAACATATTAGAATAAATATTAAAAATAATAACAATAACTAAATTAAATTATTAAAAATAAGAAACAATATGCATTTTTTAAAAATTAATATATATAAAATATTCCTTATATACATTTAATTGAGAATAATAGAATAATAAAAAATGTAACAATTTTTTCAAAAAATAACAAATAATAGTATTTGAGAAGTAAAAAAATTACAAAAAAAATATGGATAATGATCCAACAAACATTACTTTATTCAAAATATTACACAATATCCAAATATCCACATTTGATAAATTAGACTAGTTCAATCAAGGGGAAAACTTGAAAAAATGTTATAATGACTCTATGGTTTAAGTTACATGCTTCATTTTATAATTATTTAAAATATATTCATAACAATGTGTATATATTCATTAATCACAATGATTAATATTTTATTAAAATAAATAAATAATTTACCTCCTTTTTGTATTAAAAATATATCTTCGGGCTTACATATACTCTTATCTCATTTATTCAATACATAATCATATAATAAAATAGATTTAATTTTTTTATCACTTATTTCTCTTGAATAATTTTGTTAAATGAAACAATAACATTCAATAAAACATGAAACCATGAAGATAAATTTATTTAATAACCTCTTAAAAATAATTTTAATGTATTTGACAAGATCTTATATCAAATTAAAGTCCCCATTAAAATTCCTGTGGAACAAAATCATATTTCAATTTATCTCTTAAAATCATATGATAATAAAAATGTTAAAAAAAATTATCTTTGAATCAAATTCTCTATTACCCATTGAATATTGACAATGGATCTTATATATAATACATACATGTTGGTTAAATTTTTTACTAATCTCCATATTGAATATAAATATAATATCCATTAGATATTATTAATTAACTAGTTTAGGATTGATTAATTGGCCATAATTATGGAATCATATCTTGTTGTTTCCTGGTTATTGTGATATTAAATTGGGTAAGATATTTGATAGCTACAAATTATGAAATTGATAAATAGTATTTTATATCATATCAATTTGGTTAGTAAAATCATCAATATCTCATGAATTTTATGTGAATGTTCTATTATACATTCAAGTCCTTAATACTATTATTAAAAATATTATTTGAAATTATATTAAAAAATTTATCAAAATACTACCATAGGCTGGGATTTTGAATTAGTAGTTTATCAATAACAAAATTAATATTTTGTTAATAGTGATTTGATAAAAATATGAAAAAGTAAATGTAGAGGTAAAACTCTATTCTAAAAAAATTCAATCTATAAAATTAAATAATACTTTATTTCAAATTAACTAATGTGAAAAAAACTTTGTTTCACTTCTTTATTTTTATACTTATCAATTGAAATGAGTTTTCCTCATGAAAAATTTCCATAAAGAATTGAATTGAATTAAACCTCCATGTTGGTCTTGGAATTCCTCCCCTACACATAAAATAATATTTTCTCATCACTTATTAAAATAAGTTGAGATAGAATAAATATATTAATTCAAATAAAATATATAGTTGTATGGCTCAAATTTAGAGTGATAAATGAAGAACCACCTTAATTAAAGAATGCATGTTCTCATATTCATGGTTGGGGTTTATATATTTAATTTTCATTTGAATTAATGGAATTTCATAATTTAGGGATTCAAATTAAAATTTGATATCAAATAATATATTTCTTAACAAATAAAAAATATAAAATAATGAATAAATTCTAATGAAAACTAATTTGAAATTTTTTTCAGCCATAATATTACAATGTAGATATACCAGAAATCACATAGAAGAAAAAATACATGAAATTTACCTAAATTATTAGAGAATCATATGTCATGGAATTGAAAAATATGGAGTGGGGGAAATCATATTGATCAATTGTGATATCCCTCATATATATACATTGAACATCAATATGTTTCATAATAATAGCGTCTAGTTGAATGAATATGAGGGATTTCATAAGATCCTCCTTGATACACTATAATGTTATAGAAGTGTTTGGTACATATGATAGATTATCATGGTTATTTCAAATAGAATTCATTTCTTCTATACATAAATTTAATATAGAAATTATAGTGTTGGTATGTTTTGAGTATTACTTTGTGTGCTCCTTCTATATCCTATAAGTAATTTAGATTGTTATTGGAAAGTTTAACAAAAAAAAAAATTATTTATTTATAGTATATATATGGTAAATATTTTTCCATTTAACTTGGTTTTTATAGGTGTTTTGACTTCTCTTATGTATAATTATTATATGAAGAAATAAAGAATGTTATAATTTCACTTAATGTGGTACTTATTTTGAGATTAGTGTAGGCTTTGGAAAATATGATATGTTATACACCCAACATATCCATATTCTAGATTGATGTCATTTGATGATAATCTATATTTTTAAATGGTAATCCTCTTGTGTCTCGGGTCTAATTCCTTTACACAGTATATGATCATGAATTTTAAATTAAATATTTTCAAATGGAATTATAGGATTTCTAAATATATCATGGGGAACATATCTAAATAGGGGTGTCTTGCACACGTAGTCATATACCATTGGTGTATAATTGATATAATTGGTAAATGTATAATGATGAGTGGTATGATTTTGTGGATATTGAATTAAAAAGTAATTTATCATAGGATGATTGTATTATAAGATATGATGGTTGTGCTAATACATCTGGTTAAACCTATAGTTTTAGAAATGGAAACCCAAAAAAATTAGAAAAAGTTCATTTTCCCTAATGATATTTATGATGGAAAAATTAAAATACAAATTACTCACCTCTTGAATAATACATGTTGGATTATCTTATTCATGTTTATATATAACCTTTCCTCCCCATGACATGGTTGTCCATGAAACTTAGGATTCTTAAGAGAGACCCAAAGTTTCATAGTCTTCCTGTATAATATATCAAACCCCTTTCCCAATCAAATGTATTTCATTCATTAACAATCATATACATATTTTCATATAGTTTGAGGACAGTTATGAAAAATATCCTTATTAATTATCGGGATAATGGTTATGAGAAAAATCCTTGATGTCTTTTGAGATATGTGAAACATTTTCTAAAATGATAATTCCTTTTGGTTTATTCATATTTACTACTAAATAATGAAAATTTTTCCAAATTTATATTGACATATGTCCTATTAATATAGATTATAAATAGCCTAGGAAGATATATTTCACTTAAAATCAATTAAAATAAGCTTTTCATAACCCTGTTTGAATTGTAGATCAATTTATAATTCTTATAAGCATAATTTTTAGTTTCATAATTTCGTTTTAGTATGGGCATGAAACTAAATGGGTTGGAATTTGTTGTCATAAATTTTTTTTGGTAATCATTCTATTAAAGGATCCAATATGATCTTTTTATAGGGTGAATGACTGAAAACTAAATTTTTATTGTTTAAACACTTTTGAAGAAAATGTGAGATACCATACAATACAACAGGACATAATAGAACAGATCACCTTGAATAATAATATAGGTCAAACAACGCCCAACCATCACAAAAGAGATCCAACCCAGCATCAAAGACAATAAATTCAGATTCCTTCTACTATCACTGCTTGAAATAGTCTTCTGCATAAATTCATCGGCCTAGAACTGATGTCAAGACATACCATCAAAAACATCCAAATCAGTAGCAAAGACCAAGGGAAACGTACTACTTGAAACCCCATCAGGGGAAACCCCTTGTGAGATGGATGAAAAAACCCAAAATCCACAAACCATCAGAGACCCAATGATTCACAATACAAAAATTCAATTCCACTGATTCAACACATTCAACTAATTGCTCCACTGTTTCCATGCGTTCAACACAAAAGAAAAAAAACACCAAATTCGGATCTACGAGAAGATTATTTACATACCCATAAATACATTAATGGATCCTCATTAATGGAGACCTAGACCCCCTCAAGAAATTCAGGTCTAGATTTATTCTTTCTTACCTATAGACCATCCCAACAGTCAAGAAGGTCATGAACTGATCCAATCAAAAATGACCACGAGTGGAAAATCCTTAAATAACAACCAAGCCAAATGCTATAATCAATCGTGAGAAAAAAATCCACAAAAGAACCAAATACAAAACACAAAGAATCCCAACAAAATCATTTCCCCATAACTGGAATAAACCAATAATATTCCAAAACACCAACAAAGAAGAAAAATCCTAAAATCAAAAGAAGGATGAAATTAAAAAACATGAACCAATTACCAGATCATCAACATCCCGAGCACCAGAGAACACCGGAAAAAATACCCATTGCAAAATAGATACCATGTCTCATATCCACCATCCAAAACATCTGCAGAGACCAAAACCAACCACCCAACAATCCCACAAAAGACAATGTTGCAACCCTCAGTCATGGAAGCAGAACATAGCCATGCAACCAGCTTCACACTGCCAGAAAAAGCTATATCCAAAAGAAATCGAGTGAGGCTGGAAGCCATCCAACAACTAGGGATAAGATTTTTTTGATTTCACATCAAATAGTACGAATTAGTAACATTTTAAAGCATGTCTTAGTAAAAACTAAACAGTTATTAAGATCAACTCCACCATAAATAAAATGTAATAAATAAGAAACCTATGGGTATTATTTTAGTATTAAAGAATGATATCTATAGTCAACGAATTTAATGGATCCATAAACAAACAATATTTATGAATTTTATTCATTATACACATTTCAATATGTTTACAAGATTTATTCATCTTTATTAGTTGATTTTTAACCACCCCAAAATCATATGATCGATAAACTATAAGAATAAACGAAGGTGGTTATAATTTAAATCTCTAGTCATAGATTAGTGAATAAAATTTTGGTCAAATTGGATTTAAGAGGAGACACATTATTAAGACGATGATTGTCTTGGTGGAGGGGTTATAAAAGGATGATGTGATGGGTTAACTATGTTTTACAGTCAATTTTTTGTTTAATTCAATTATATCTAATTATTTATTTAGTTTTGAGGAGTTTTTTTTGATGGTCTGTGTTTAGGATATAGTGGAGTAGTAGAAGGTTATGGAATGTTTGAAAAGATAATTTATTGTTTTGGGGGTATAATATGGAATTAGTGTCTTATTATAAATGCATAATGTTTTATTCCAAGATAACAGCTGTGAATTGTTTATTATCTGGCTTAAATAGGAATTAGGTTGTTATAAAAATCAGTGAAGATGACTAAGAATGTGTAATGTTCCATTACATGATGATTATGGTTTCATTATGTCATGTGGTTCTCCGATTGAGAGAGCATTATAAGAGTCGTATATGAATAGATACAATGTGAATTGGTGATTCAATACAAAAGTATAATTTATTTGAATATATAAAAAAATGATCCTAGATATCATAGAATGATTAATGTTATTGAAAAACCATTTTATCATGCATTATAGTGTTTTTGGTATGTAAATTCAATGATAAATGTCTATAAGGAAATAATATGTAGGATTTTTATTCTAATGAAATATAATAGAGTTTACTAGTGGTTTGATGATAAAAATTTGAAAATAAGGCTTAAATATATTTTTAACAATGTCTATTATTGGTCTAAGGAACAATTATCACACTCTAACAATGTTTCCCACTCTTATATATAATCTCATTAGGTTTTATTTTTGTGTGATTCCCACCCATAGAGAATTCTTCTCCTATATGACTGTAGTTCAATTTTTCATTAAAGAATTGTATGTTCTCCTTTAGTTTGAATATGGTTATCTACATACATCCATTAGTGTGATGATGATGGTGGTATAGTGAATATATTTTAATTATGGAATATCTCACTATTCTTGATGTCATACCCTTTGAGTTCTATTAATAAATATGGGTAAGTACCCTTGAATACCTACCTTAATTTACAAAAACATTAAAATCCAACTTATATGTAATGAAAAATTATAAATAGAAAAAATTATAGTTTTCCCTCCCAATAAATTTGTTGTTTAAATTCCAGGGTAATACAATCATTTTAATCTACAATCAAATATAATATATAGAATGTATCTCCCAAAGAGTTTACCAATATATAACTTAAATTATTGTACAATCAACATGAATGATGGTTAATTATCTTATTGAATCTCAGTAGATCTTTGTTGAGTGATTTTGACAAGAACGTAGGGTCTCGACTAATAAAATGTTTATTTACATAGAAATAGTAGAAAAAATTATTTAAATAAGGGTAACTTGTATACATGTGAATATTTTATTCTTCCGATACACTAGTTTTTTCACTTATTGGAATTTTATGTCATATATTAAAATTATTAAATGTTTTTATCCATATACTTTACATCTCATCTATCTATTGTAACCACTACATCTCATATTATTGTAATTCTATGTCAACTGCTTTTATTTCCTTATATTAGTGAGGCTTGGTTAGAAAACATTATAGTTCCAATATATTATAGTTGGTAAAATTTTATAGTATCATATTGAAAATTATATTATTCAACTAATCAACTCAAGATTTTACTCGTGATATTCATCCTGTAATTATAAATAAGTAATCAAGTAGTTATATTTTGAGAAAATATCTTTCTCCTCAAGAATTTGATCTTCAGATTAGCTTTGTATTTTCAGGTGGCCTCAACATCATTATAATTTTACAATTAAATTATATAGAATAAAATTTCTGTTTCATAAAATGAGAATAGGAGGGGATCCATTACTTAAAATTCCAAAATATCTTCAAAATCAAATATTTAAATTGTGTAGCATGGAATCATAAGAACCATTGTAATATTATATGTTTTTTAGTATTGATCACATATTTATATAATACCCATTTAATATTTATCTGTATTTGTGTAAGAGAATCCATATTTTATGAAATTCCCCTCTATTCAACCAGGATTTTCTCCTCAACATTAGTTCATCTTGCTAAGAAGAGGAAAAGGAATTGTTTACTAGCATATCACTCTACCTCTAGGCCAATATTTTCCCTTCTTGGGTGAAACTTATATCATTGATATTGCATAAGTATTTGGGTGGTTAAGGCCCTATTACATGGTCAATCTGACATACCACCAAGAAATTAATATGTATTATAAATAGCAACATCCAAGTCATACATACGTGGCATGAAGGCATCTAAGTTGCAGACTATTTAGATCCTTAACAGGAAGCAGTCACAACATCTCATGATTCCTGAATTTAGATGTTATAATTATAGAGTGGTTTGATCTTGTAAGAGGGGATTCCCTCATACTGAACTACATCATGCCCCCATAAGATCCTGATTAGGCTAGTTTCACCCATGTTTCATCCTATTCTTTACATTAATTTTAATAAAAATAATAATGATGTTGATGATGATAAAGTACTTGGTTTCCTCTTATATGTGTTAAATAGAATATTAATAAATTATTTTTATTTCATATTCAAGAATGTGTTGTTAAATTATTTTACCTCCATAGTGAATGAACAATTAGATATAACCTTATAAGTAGTGGTCTATCTCAGCTAAATTCGATTTTTATTGATATAATCTATGTTTTTAATAGTTTTTACCATTATTAATGAATTTTTATTTTTTGTAAAGAACCGCTAAGGTATAATATCATTATTATATAATTTTTAATTACTGAACTCATCATGAAAATAGATTTTCTCGACAAATAAAATATTATTTGGTTATAACTATGACAAGTGATTAACCGCAACCATTTTCGAGCCATTTTATTCTTCACCCATAATAATAAATTATTAGGGTAACTTGGTCCATTGCATGACTCATGGATTCATAACCTCTTTAATCATCATTGGTCACAAATCTATGTAATTCATACTAATAATTACATCAATCATTATCTAATGGGGGATAAAAATATAAAATTAAAAAAATTACACAATGAACATTCATTATTATTTAATTATAGATTCATACATCTAAATATTACATAATCCCATTTTCCATTAGAATACCATAAAAATAAATCACTTTATATACAATTAAACTCGAATTTGTTTACCAAATTTGTGAAGGTCACGAATGTGGGGATCAAGTGATTATTTATTAAATTCACTCTTGAATCCATTATTGACATAAAAAAAAATTAATGTAACTTCCTCAATATAGGTTTCTATGTGGCTTTTTCATTTACAAAACATTAGAAAAATGTGAAAAATTATTCATATGTGTCCATGAAGATTCAAATTACTGTCAACATAGTTAACATGAGAAACATATTAAATTAATATTTATCTAAATTGCATCATTTCCATTTTTGGATATTTTATGACAAAAGATAATTAGTTCATGAAAATTTATATTTTAAAATTTTCATTTGACATCAATGATTTTCTCCTCTAACTTTTTAATCCAAAAATAAATAATTTCAATGAATAACATAATGGTTTATCGATAAATAAATATAATATGAAAATGTCCTTGAAAAATATTTACATGTCATGAAAAATATGTGCCATTCAATGATTAAATTCCACTATTGTATTACACATAACAAAATAATATGAGAGATTAGAAAAAGTTATTTGGGGTCAGGTAAATGTTTACATTTATTAATTTGATATATCCATTTTTCATTGTTTCCATAATAATAATATAAAATAAAAAAATCATTTATGGTTTACTATTCATACATTTTTTTATTGATGAATGTTGAATATTTTCCATTATAGATCCAATATTTTGGTCTTTCAAATCCATACATAATCTTTATCATATTACTATTGTTATTGGATTAATATAGTTATCTTCATTAAATATAATGATTATACCTCCATTCTTGGTGAAAAATTACATTGGTCCCTCCCATTAATTATTAAATACTGAAAATATAATACCCATATATAAGGGTATAGAAATTGTTTTTGAAATCATGATAATATTGGTTTTTATTATGCATTATGGGTGATAGAATTGATTTTTAATTTTTTACGCACTAAAAAAATTCATTGATTAGGGATGGGGGTTATTTCTATATATATAAGGGGTTATAACCCCCTATAATTACATTAGTGGGGACTATGAGGAACTACCACTACTGTTCCAACCAACAAATGTTATGGGTGGTTTTGAAGAATTACTAGTAATGTAATGTCAACTGTAGTTGTGGTAATATTATCTGGGGATTTTAACCTTCTATAAATTTGATTATTATATAGTCAATTTCTTACCCCCCCTAAAATTATTTTAGTGGTGTTTTTACATAATATTCTTTAAAAAACTATATTTTATTTGTTTCTTAGTAAAAGATATACTTTTTGTTTGAAAACGGTGGTAAAATTTCATTTTTGTTATAAATTCCAAAAATTATTGATTGTTTTCTTTTTTTCATAGAATTTATTCATAGTACATAGAAAACCATATTGAAAATTTATAAATGTGAATAAAAATATTTATAATTACTTTGATTTTATGTATACTAATATTTTTAAATGTATACATTTTTATTTATATGTATAATTATTTATTTAAATTATTTATATAATATAATTTTATATACATGTTTATAATGTATTTAAAAAATTTATATAATATGTTTCTGTAATATATATATATATACAGACATGGTCACACACACATATATCTTATAAAATTTGAATTTATAAGAAATTAATTATAAAAAATAAATAAAAATTTAGAGAGGGTTTAAAATCGACTATAATTAATGGTATTAGTGTTTGTTCATGACCCCCATCAAATTTAATTACATAGAGGGGGTTCAAATCCCCCTCTAATTTTATTAATTAGAGGGTTCTAAAAACCTCCTTTAATGATATAAATTTGAGGGGTATTAAAACCCTATATAATTTCATAAATTAAAAATTATCTGAACCCCCAGTAATCTATGGTATTAATGGTGGCTCATGAAACCCCTCTAATAACATAACCTATAGGGTGTTTTGATCCCAAATATATCATTCCAAAATAACATATATATTTCAAAAATGAATATTATATATATGTACTCTAAAATCCAACACAATATATAGTTCCTGTAATTATTATATTAGAGAAACATTGGATACAAATACGTATAAAATAAAAATAAATACTAAAAAAATAATCCTAATAAATATTGAGGGTACTGCGAACCTCTTATAAATTTGAATATTGAAGGTGTTTTTCATAACCACATAAAAAATATTTTATTATTGATTTTGTCCATCCCCCTCAAATTAACAACTTTTAATAAATTTTTTATTGATATAGGTACAATTTATGTGAAAAATATGGGGAAATTCAATTTGTATTTGAAATTACACAAATTATTCATTTTTTTATATTTATAAATTTTTAAAACAATTGTTTCTATTATTCCATATTCGAATTCAAAATTAATAAAATATTGAAATTTCATTTGTGCCACAGGAATAGTTACCATAATATGTAAAAATATGAATTAAATTTATTTTTTTATTGGATTAAGAATAAAATTGATCATCCAGGAATGTAATCCCATAATAATTTCACATTAAATTGAATTAAAAAAATATAATATATACGAATACATAAATTCCACAATACAATTATATTAAATTCCCTCATTTAGTCATATAATATTATAATTTTATTCTATATGTAATCTCATAGTAGATGTTATTTAATCAATTAAAATAGACAAGGATCGTGTATTTGAATTTGATTCCATGATTCAATGATTATATATAGTGGAGGATGGAATTATCATCACTGAATATGAATATTATTCATTTTTTGGCATATATCAATGTATTTATAGTCATAGTGAAGGGTCTCCCAAATATTATGATATATTATACATATTATCCTCTCTCAGGAATCATAAATTCATTTTGAAATTATAATATTCAGACTCTGGAATGAAATTATTCATAATTTCATTAGGGATATTTAATTCAATGATCTTTTAATTATATATTTAACCAGGATGTTTTAGCCTCGTCCAATCCCAAAAATTGGAACATAATTATGGGATTTAATAGTAAAATTTCACTTAAATCATAATTATTCAACCCATATGTGCACATATATTATGAATGGAATGAAAAATACAATTATCTCATAAATTATAAGAGGAATATATTTTTGAACAATTTTTGAACATTCTTATCAAACTTATACGTCTTCATTATAATGTTCATTTGGATCATTTTATAGAATATCCATGAAAAACATAGAATATGGATACATTTGAGGAAAAATTATACAAATGGGACATGGATATGAATAAGTTTTAAAATATCTAAAAATATTAGTAGGTTTCAATATATACATGGACCATATGTATAAAAAATGTTATAGTAGGTAAATATGGTTCATTATTCCTATATTCCTAAATTACCATATGTTTCAAATATTTTTCAGATATTTACATCTTATTTTTCAAATTGTTTTGGAAATATTTTTTTGGAATTTTATTTTAAGCAATATTTTTTTCTCATTATTTTTTCCTCTATCTCATTTTTATTCTAATCTTTTATACTTCATCCAGTGAAGAGATTCACATCCTTCCCCCAATCCTACGAAAATTTTATTTATGTTAAAAATAATATTAATCGGTAATGTAGGAAATATTAGTTTAGAAATTTTACAGACTAGATTTACAAGGATATATAGAGAATATTCTTGATTTCCCAATGAATTTTATTAGTTTTTATAAGATTTTCCAAAATCTAAATATTTGTATTTTGTATAATATTATGAGATTATCATGTGGGTTGGGATAGTGTTTATTAGAAAAAAAAAACTATGAATGATTATTGTATTGAATTTATGTTAGTGTAAAGGAATAAATTGATGTTTTATATTATAGTTCATGTGGAAAAAAGGTTCATGAGGATTGTATTGGATGTGTTGGAAACCATATTATTAATTTTATACTGGATTGGGTTTTGGAAAGTATTTTTTATATTGACATTGGTTATAGGTATATTTTCAATTTATTTGCTTGTTTATATCATATATAATTATAATAAAGAGGAAAATTTTTATCTAATGTATCTCAGAATTAATGATTTGTAAAAGGTAGTCTATTCATCTAATAAGAAATGGTTTTATTTGTGGTATTTTTTGTTATATTGAATGAATTAGTGTAATGTTAAATTGGTAATTTTATAATTTATTTATTAATACCATTAAATAGATGAAAACCAAATATACACCTCCTCATGATGATTTCATTTCTAAAATGTAAATCTTCCACTTCATCTTAGAATATAATTTTTAGAAATTTTATTTAGAATATCACATATATTTCTGAGGGATTACACATAAATCATTTTTAAACGATTCCTCAATAAAACCACTATCCAAAGGATATAAAATATAATAAAAAAATACATTCATATCTATATATGGAGTTTCTACTGTGGTAACTTCTTTATTAGCTCTATGAATCTATCTCACACCTCAAATTATAATTTCGCATCAATTAGGGGTGAATTATAAATATTTTTTATATAAAAAATGACAGATCGTGAGGAAATAATTTTTCTAGGATCTTATTTTCTAGTTAATAATATTATAAGATATATAACATCATATCCTGGTTTACTCTTAACTATTATTCAATCTGGCTACCACCTAAACTCGTGTGGACTTTCTTGTATGCAACATTATATTGACTACCAATAAGGGACTAATAACAAAAATTGGGAGACTGTTACCTCTTTATAAAAATTGATAAACCATATAAATAATAAAAATAATGAGAAATAATAACACTAATATAATGAATCATTACAATAAAGTCTCAAAATATTTTAATTACCAATAATTTAAAACCATAAACATGGCATGTCTTATTACTGTACAATTTTAAAAAATCCCAAATAATAAAACACATACAATACCCAAAATATATCTCCTCATAATTCTTTTTTCTGAAAGTAAATATTAATCCATATTTCAAATATTTCCATATATAATAGGTCTATTCCCTTTTCTTTTTATTCTATAATAAAAAATAATTATGTATCATTGAGGCCTCATAAGGTTTGGAGTAAAATTTGGTGCACCTTGATCACTGGTGTAAAATAAAATATCTACTATAAGAAATAGTTTATTTTTATTTAAAAGGTATTTAATAAGCCTAAATATAAATATAATATGATTTAAAAGTAAATTATAATTTAATAGTCCTCAACAATGATTGGCTTCCACGTGAAAATCGATCCAATCAGTCATTCTTCACCCAATTCAAAAAGACAAAAACATAAACCATTTGGGAAATCAAAAATTTAATATAGGTAAATACATTAGTTATATGAAATGAATAAATAGTATTTATTATTATTAATAAAATATTCTATTAAATACAAATCCATTAGTACTTAGAGAAGAAATCAACAAACTAATCCAAAATAACATCAGTGGTACCTAGAGAATCATTATGGACCGTCCAAAAGATGAGGATCCTTTTTCAAACATCCCAAATCAAAAATATAATCTCATTTAACAAGTTTCTTCATATTTCAAATTTTAGCACATTATAATAACAAATGTGTCCCATATAAACATCAATTTTTATCAATGAAAAAATATTATCTAAACCTTTTTGAGAATTCCCAATTATCACGCATTTCATCAATTATTTTTATATTACACCTATTAAATATTATTAAAAAAAATTAATGATTTATAAATTACTATTTTACACATCTTCAATTTCATTCTAAAATTGTTCCTAAATAATTAAATCTCTATCAAAATCCAAAGAACACATTATTCTATGATAAAAAGAAATGAAAAAACTATAAATATTTTGAACTCTTAATCCATTTAATACATCCTTTAAAAAAACTTTTATAATTTTCATGTTATTGTAAAAATATATGGGTGGATTTATGTACCGTATCACACTCAATGAAAGACCCTATTTGATTTATATGATTGAAACAAAATATTAAAAAACCCTATCAATCATTCATAAGTAATTAAACTATTTAATTTCATGTGAATAAATTAGAATATACCACGTAAAACTGGAAAAAATATATATATTCATTATAGAATATAAGAACCCTTTAAAATTAACATACATAAACACTCACAAAGCCTATACCATTAATTTAATGTAAGACGATAACCAAAAACAATAACATGCTAGAAATTTTTTATTGATTCATCTAACAAATTGAATCATAAAATTATGAATTATCTAGAAAAATAAGTAAAAAACTCATAGAATTACTCATAGATTGAAATCAAAAGAAAAACACCTCAAATTCCATAGGATCATAGGATATCTACCATTCATATTTGATGGATTATATAGATCACCCCAAGAGTATTTGGAGTGAAATTATTCAAATTATCGGGTGAACTAGACATAATATTGGGTGGTAAAAATTATAGAATTTTAACATTTAATGTTGTGCTGAATTTGGACACACTATTTCCAGAACCATTATCTATCCATTAATGATACTACACACATTGGTTACTCATGTTTAATCATTTTCATGTCCACCAACATAGTTTCCAAAAGCATTAAGAATATATGAAAATGGATATAGACCAACCCCATATAATTTATATAATAATCCACACTGTTTATAAGCTTTTCTTTACATTAATCATCAATGCATTTAAATGTAGAGTAGATAGAATAACCTTGTGCGATGCATTGAAATCACTTTTTTCCATCTATTCCATGTCTTGAACATTTGGGATGGTATTAATAACTTTCATACTTTATGAATGCATAATAAAATTTATTTTGTAAGAGTTTAACAAAAATTAAAATATATTATTTAATTAAAAAGTTGTTAGTATCTTATAATATACCTAAAATATAACATCATTTTCATGAGATATATTCCACAATATCAATAAATCTCCACGGGTAGAAGACATGCCATTAGACTCATAAATTAACACTGATCTCCAATGTCTTATCCTGAAGATGATCTTGTTTCAACCACACTCAGACTAATTGAATGGTTTTATATTAATGAATATTCCGACTATGATCCATAATATGAATAAGATTCATTATAGTTGATGAATCTAACTTAACATGAAAATAATCTATATTAATCCAATGATATGTGTATAAGTGGTTATGAAAAATAAATAACACATGAAAAACATCCTGGGTAGAAATATATTTTATCGATGATCCCATGGATATTCATCTGGATTAATATAATGTAGAATATCAAATGACCAGATATATTTTCGTACCTATTTAGCTTGTATCAAAATCGGATGTGGATCCAATCTTGTCGACACTCTGTTGAATAGATAGTGGCCCGTTGAAAATGTGATAGGATGATATCATCTATCAGTGTATTTCATTAGGATAAAACGATTTGTAGCCATATTATTATGGAACAACAAGACCCAATTTGACAAAATGTACATTAGACTTCTCCCAAGTAACTCTTATCTCTTCATTCCATCAATAAGAATTGTGATATTTGTGGCCAATAATTGTGTACTTCATAATGATTCATTTGATTAATTACCTAGAAACTATTATTATAATAAAAAAAATATGCATGATGTTCCCTCCCATGTTCCACAATAATCTCATATTCATTCATTTATCATGTACTCTAACCTAATATAGTATGATATAATTTATTCTGCATCTATGGCTGTTAAGATATAATCATACACTCTTGATCACCATGTATATTTGTCAACCATTTCTAGAATCATGTTTTATAAAATGTATCCCAAAATAAACCAACACATGGAGGAACCTAGTGAAACATAATATCTCTTGAAAAAAATGTTCTCTTAATAGATCAAACCTGAAATTCATCCAAATTTGAAAGTAATATGGTTTATTTTATGAAGATTCAACAAATACACATATCGTTTCTATATTCATAGTTTTCATCAATAAACACACTATTAAAACCATTATTGCATTATCCCATTTTTCTTCTGAAATGGGAAATATTTGAAATGACTAGAATTCCAATAATTCTTAATCGCTTGACACTGAAAATTGCAACATCACATCACTGAACCTAAAATTCCATCTTCATTTATAGTCACCAATACTATATATGAATATTATGGTATATTTTTTAAAAACTATGGTTAACCACCCACTTAAAATCTTGAATATCACATATCATCTCATGTTCCATACATGTAGTCACACAAACCCATCCAGGAATGTTAATAATCTCATCACTATTGATACTCCATAAAAGAGGTAACTACACATAATCAAAGGATTCCACTAATGTTATCCCATCAAGTTATTCAAAAAACATTATCATGATCATTCCCAAAAGAGATGTGATTATAAATAATGGTGAATTTTACATCAATTAATGGTACTCATGAACACAATTGTGTGTATAATGAAATATTGCACACATTTCAGTTAGAACTGCACTCCTCCTACTACTAGTAATCATGAATTTATTCAACAAGAAGTCACAGAATTCAATAAAAGACCTCCTAAGAAGGCCTAAAATAGTGCAGGAAGAGGGAATCCCCTCTTAAAAGGTTCTCCCCCTTCCGAGGTAAAAATATTAAATGAGAAAATCATGTGATAGCAGTGATGTAAGATGTCATGGAGGTTAAAAAATATGCAACCATTATCACCTCCCTACATAGGTGAAAAAATTTGTATATCTATTTATAAACATTTTACACCTTTTAATGATATATATTATAGACCATGGAACCTTACCAATTCACATAATAGACCAATATAAACCATGGAGTTCATACCAACTGCAATTAAAATAACCTCCCTTTGGTGACAATGATTAATCAGGGTCTACAGTGTCATTTCCTTAACATGAAGATCATTGCATTTACAAATGAATGCACTAAATGAAAAAAATAGAGCCATAAGAATCCTACAAAACCCCACCAACACTTAAGATAATTGAGATACATGATACATTTGTGCTGAGATTGAATCACGAAGGGTAGAGAACCCAATGAATCCAATGGATTTATTATATCTAATATAGGATGAATGGTTCACTTCACTTATAAGACCCAGAGTTAAAGATTTATTCTTATTTTGGAGGAAGATGATAAAGTCAATCGACATGCATTTCATATGAATGATCTAATTTTTAAATCGGGTGTCCACGGCTTCAAAATGAGTGATATTTTTTCCTTCCAAATTCACCAGCATCCAACTGACAAAACCAAGGATATGATTTTATTTCTCTAAACCATTAGCAATTTCTCTATGGAACATATTATCTAGGATGAAAGAATAGTGAACCTCATAATAAAAGAAACATGTGAAATCACTGAGAGAACACCAAACTGAGAAAGCATTTTTATTTAAAAGAAAATATTATTAATGTTCTATGACCCGAACATTCTATGGTAAGACCACATGGAAGCCTTGAAAATTCCCATAAATTGGATGTTGTTATCTGTGGACAATACTCGGTTCCAGATTCTCTATAAAATAATATTGATAATTTTTGGGTTTTCATCCTCCACAATGACTCCCCCTAGAATTACATCCTATATCCAAAATAAAGAACCATGAAAAATCCCTTTTAAGTAAATCAACTAGATGTGGCCTCCATAAAAACACACATATCTGGCTCGAGATAGAGTTCAATGCTTTTGAAAATAACTTGTTATTCATAATTTAGGATAACACAAATTATCATTTGAAATTTGAGAGCCTCGTTGAACGTGAACCCAAGAGAAGTCATTTATGAAACCCAAGAATAGTACATATGTAGTTATTTAACAAAAAATCAATATCTCCCTTGGAATCAATCAAGTAGGAATGGTCTTATATAAGTTAAAGATCCACTAATACTAAGGTCAATATGGAGTAAGAACTCCCTCCAACATTATTTAGAACCCCCACAAAATTTTCCACTCTTATGGGAACCATAGTTCTTGTTAACCTCCATATTCTCCAAACAGATCCTTTCATGCATGAATAATAAAATGAATGATAACTAACATACATTAATTCCCCATTCTTCTGTCAGTTTATAAATGCGTCCACATGATGCCCAATGGTCCTTTCCATCAACACATGCTTCCTAAATGAAGGATGATATGATTATAATAATGTATCAAACAGCATTCTTGGGATCTTTAACTACTGAGAGATCCTATATAACAATGGAGGGAAAAAATACTATTCATAAGGATGATTTTTTCCCTAAATATAAAAAGATGTTTCAAAGTTGTAAATTAAAACATCAATTCTCATGTTATTATGATCAAAATAATGGATATTTATATTCCTTGGTGAAATTGGGGTCCCGATGTATTCCAGGGTAATGGATTTACAATGAACATTAAAATTTCTCACAATGAAGGAGACCCTTTGGTGTAAGAATCTTCTGGATATATATATTCTTCTCATCAAGAAGTTATCCACTTGCTACTTCATCTTATTGTTGTCCTGAAAAAATTATTAACTCCCATGATAGATCACATGATGAAATTATGAAAAATGACCATGTCGTCTGCAAACATTATATAAGAAACACTATTCTGATGAGACTGAATCATGTAAGCGAGAAATTTACCCCTTAATAAGATCCTATTAAGGATATGGCTAAGAACGTCCAAATCAAAGATAATGAGGTAGCAGATAAAGGGTATCCATACCTGAGACCATGCACCACCTTAAATAATCCAAAGGATCTTCCCATAAAAGATACAATCATCTAAAAATATTTAAAATGCCAGAAGAGAATATATGATTCATTATCAGAGAAGACCATATATATTAACTCTTTCAAGATGAGTCTCTACTCGAATCAACTATATTTTTAATTCATATTTAGTTTCATTATAATATCTTAACCATGAATTTTGAAATTAATATTCTTGGCCTTTTCATGAGATAACACTATAACCCAGTGGATTGACATTCTCTTAACAATGCCATTTTTATAACATGAAATCCATCGTGAAATATAACCATAAAGACTCTTGTAAATTACACTCGACAACAGATTATAAAAGATGTTGAAAAGGGTGATATACCATTAATGATAGAGGGATGTTAGATCTCTTCTTTTTGGAATAAGAACAAGATTGGTTGTGCTGGCGAAACTGGGTCAGTTGGCTTTATGGAAGACGTTTAGTTGTTCCAATGTAAACTATTTCCTATAAAAACTCTATGAACACTTATAAAACACTCTCGGAAAGACATATAGACCTTGGGCGCTCTCCGAGGTGAGATCTTTCATTACTTCATGAACCTATTACTCAAAATTCATAGCATAAAAAGTACATTTTATACATTAAAAGCGGAAAAAATAATAACATCCCAAATCTCCTCATAACCCTTTGGGAATTTTTCTGTTATTATTGGGCTATGACCTATTATATGATCACCAAAATAATATTAATCCAGTGCGCCAAACACATTAGAATCATTCATATATGAACCATTATATACGAGAATATTAGTCATGATGGTACATTTTTTGATAAACTAATAAAATAAGGTCGTTTTCTTTTCTCCTTCATGAAGCCATCTAATCCTCTCACTATCCATGAATAACCTATCATGTCATAGAATCATATCCTCTAGATCAAACTTCTTTTCATCCATCTTCTTGAAAACATATTTTTCCCAGGTGACATCCATACTAGACCCTAGTAGTTTAGTCACATTCATAATAAGGTCCATATCCCCAGAAAGTGAGGGATGTTGTCTTTTCTATTCATTGAGATCATCCCTCATCCAATGATGTTTTTATTGAATGACAAGTAATGAACTCTCATATAATGGAATACTCTAAGAATATTCAACATTGTAGTGATATCCTGGAATTTCCTCCCATAAGAGGGTGAAAAATATGATGTACACCACTGATTACCTTACAGATAGAGACACCAATAGATTAGAGCTATCAAAAATTCCCCACACTAAATTAATCATCTTTATATGAGAAATGGTATAAATCTCTTAGTCATTGGCCTTACTACGATCCAAGAGTCTCCATGAATGAGAGCTCCCAATTTTATTGTTGCACAATGTGAATGGGTATCTGGAAAACCCCAGATCCATTTTCCCATTGACACCCATAAAATGATCAAAACATTCACCATCACACCTGGGTAGATTCCCCCTACCTTTATTTTTAGAAACATTCACAATGATTTTAAAATCCATAAAAATGATCCTGGGGTGATCCACAATGAAAAATCCACCATACCACTCCCATGTTTTTCTCTTTTTTAAGAATAACATTTTTTTTAGATGAATGTAATCAGAAAACACAAGGAATTAAAATTATTTCTTATAATAATTTGTTGATCTAAATAATTATCAATATCTAATGAGATGATACTTTTTCCAAAAACCCATATATTATAGGTGTATGGAAATTTATGTATAGAGTCCAACATTTTAATATGTCAAGTAAACACAAATAATTTGATGATATTTTTTTAGGTTCAAGAATCACTTTGATAGAAACGTTTTTTTCTGGAGATCATCATAAATGAAATCTGACATAACATTGCACACGAGGGCATAGGAATTCCAGGACAGTAATCATAACATGGAAGTGGGAAAAGTCTAGTTTTGTATAAAGATACTGAAAATTCAAGGAATTTTTTTTCGTAAATTCATTGGAATTTTACGAGTCTTTAGTTTCTGATGGTGCCATATTCTGAGGCCCAGTGTGCCCGAAATGATTTTTTGATGTTTTTTTTGGTACGTTCAGTGAACGTATGTGTGGGTTTATCTATCTTTTGAACTGGTGCTCGGAATTGAAATCTGAGGACACCAATAAACTCTCAGCACCAATATTCGCTTAAGGGGACCTTTACCGTAGTTGCGTTTCATCGGGAGAAGTAAAATTTTATAGATTCATTAAAAAATAATAAAAATTATGTGAAAAAAACATTTATTTGATGGTTTTTATTTCCTACAAAGTGGAGTTGGATGTGGGGCCGACACCCCACAAAACCTCCCATGGGAGAATAATGGTGTCGGGGCCCACATGATCCCTAAACCATTCACCTCCCCTCTTTAACTCCATTTAACTCATCTCTTAACTCACCACCTCCCCACTTTAATTCTAACTCTACACCTCCCTCCATTAATTTTGCCAACAACCTTTAATTAATTAATTGATCCCCAATTAAATAATTAATTTAAGTGTTTGAATATTGAAAATTCATGTTTGGAATAAAATAATATCTTAGGGCTATTATTTTTGGGGATGGATTTTCTTGTGTTGGGGAGGCTCCAGAGAATTGAAAGGATAATGTTTCCCTCTCGACGGAGAACAGTGATGACCACGAAGAATGATGCTCTCTTCTATGAAGAACGCTGATTCCACTGATGAACGATGATGTGTCTTCCTTCCACTTCCTTCGTGACAAGGGAGAAGATTCCACATCCTTTTCGGACGCACCCCGACGTCAACAGAATCGACGTCCGTAATCCACAATGCCCGACCTCTATGATGCTCATCTTCCATGGTTCGTCGATATGCATCATTCTTGATATCAATGTAGGGGTTAGTATAATTTTAAATTGAATAAGAACTATACACTTATTCTTGATGTGTACATAGGAAATGTATTGGCCTCTTGATATCGCCTAATGCGGAGGGTGAAGGCCGAACAAACAAGTCCCGATGAAAATCCGTTGATCCATTTTTATATTGACAACGGATGTGGGGTCAGGAGAGGTGACGCCAACCGAAAGAGATGACAACTGATGATAATGGCGGTCGTGCACTGGCCACATTTGCAAGAACCACCACCCACAACCATGGGCCGCTTGGCCGAAGAAGAACTGGCCTGCTGTAGCCTGCCGGGCATGAAGTACTGTGGCGCCCCATGTTGTCGTGTTGCGTAATACCATGTCCCACGTTCCGTGGGCCGCTCGGCACATGAACCGGCCGGAAGGCAGCCAGACGGTCTAGGAAGACCCCGCGATGCCAGGAGGGCGCCGCGCTGGGGGTACAGCGGCCCGCCCGTGCCGGCCGCTCATGCCAGGAAGACCGGCCGGCTAGAGAGTATGGCAGTGCCGCCAGTTCGGGTAGTCGGGGTGGGGGGGGGGACGCGCCCCCTGCAACGGCTCGGCCAACTGGCCTAGCCACGTCCGACGACGGGCTGGGTCGTGCCCCACTGTTTCGGGCCGCGTCGCGCCCTTGCATGGGTCGGGCCGCCTGCCACGGGCCGGGCTGTGCCCCACCATGCCGGTCCACACAATTCTGGGCTGGGCCAACCCCATAGCCTGGTCAGACCCGACGAGCCAAGATGGGTGGATCCGCCAGCCCACTGAGCTTGACCACCCGGGCCCATTTCGCTTAAATGCGAATAACTTCAAGACCACACATCTGATCAACATGTTGTCTATGGAACTGGGATTATCATGATGAGGTGGTCCTTTTGTGATACTCTTAGTGATTTTTGGATGACTGTGGAAAAATGGCCGAGTTGGTTCGAAACTGAAACCAATCGGGCCCTTGGAGTGGAAATGGTTATAACATAAGGACCTGAAATCTGTTTGACGTGACGTCAACTATGTTGGTTTTCTTTTGATGATAATGTTCATTTGGAACACTCCACTTGAGGTTCGGATGATGTTGAAGTATGGTCAGAATGGTTTGAGCCTAAAAACCAACCGAGCCCCTAAAACGAAAATGCTAATAACTGTCAAACCGGGTGTCTTATTGACGCACCGTCTATTGTGTTAAGACCTCTATGATGTGGCAGTTCTTCTAGGATACTTCCATGTGAGATTTCGTGACACTTGGAAGTATCGACCAGTAGCTCAAGGAGCGGACCCTCTCGGTGACGAGCAAGCAGATTGCAGAGACCTAGTAGCTGGTTGAGACTTGACGACGGCTGATCGATCAACTCAGAGTGATTCGGATGGCCTAGTGGGGAGAAATTTTTTGTAGTGGTATCCCCACAATGGAGGAACCCTTGGATGAAGCGACAACCCATGATACACGACAGAAGGAGTACCTCTGTAGGCTATGATAGGGAGTGCTTGGTTGTAGCGGCAGACCCATGGTGGGAAGTGCTTGGTTGTACTAGTAGGCCCACAATACTCGACAGGTGGATAAATTCAGTGGTCGAAGGTTAGTGGGAAGTGCTTGGTTGTAGCTGCATGCCCACTGTACTAGACAGAGGAGTAGTTCTCCATCAGCCGTGGTTTCGACTTCGTAAATAAAATCCTAGTTTTAACTAAGTCAATGACCTTTGTTTTTCCCTAATGATTGAGATGGGGTACATGATAACTTAGTTATATATATGGGAATATAGCTAAGTAATTTATATATATTGAAATCATACTTTGTGGTTTATCCTGGTTAGATTTTATGAGACATTGAGGGTCTCAGGTTACCTATTGTGTATCGTTATACTCACTCCTGCAAGGGCTACGACTGCACCTCGTTGTGTTTGATGCAGACGATAGACAACACTGGTGGAGGCCGAGAGCCCCGGGATGGGATGGTACCCATCGGTGGACTTTACGATGTTTCAGTTCACAGTAGTGTCTAACAGACGTGGACTGCTGAGGATTCCATCTATACATACCCTTTAGGTAGGAACCCAGAGGACGATCCATGAGCTGCTTTCTCCTTCCAGCTGTTTGTCCATTTTTATTTGTACTTGTTTTCAGTTGTATTTGTACTTTAGAGTTGGGCTTGTATTTTGGACCCTTTACTTTCAGTACTCTTGTTATACAGTTTTCACTTTATGTTTTCTTTCGCTTTTACTCTGGTTGTGTTTGTTTTCAGTTATAAAGGAAATGCCTTCCCAGTTATAAGGATTTACGCCTTTGGTGCTAGTATCCAGCCCCAAGCCTATGTGAGGCGGGCATGGGGTAGTCACGATATGGGCCCCAGGCGACGGGTCGTGAAAAATTTGTATCAGAGGTGTCGGTTCTACTGCAGAACTCAGGACTATGATCTTTCTTTATATGGAGTAATAATGTTAAGAGTACCGAGTGTGGTTTTTAGTTCAGGGAGTCTATTGTTGGGGCGAAGGCTGACGTATCCGTAGACCAGGACCCTGACTTCAAATTTCCAACTTAGTGCACGAAAACACTGATTGCATCTATATATCAAAAGTTTTTCTTTAAGTCAACTCAAACCATATCATCTCACCAGGTATAGTATTTGACCACATCGCATCTGTTTTCATCATGATGTCCCCCCGAAGATGACCAACTAGATCTCGAAGAGTTAAAAGTACTGGCAGCCCGCCGAGTGATGAGGCCTCAGTACATGGCCCTCTTCCAGTGGAGGCACTAGTGGATGCACCAGCGACACCACTTCCCATTGGGCCACCAATGCCACAAGCCCCACTATTAGAGAGTTCAAGCTGCATGAGCGCGTTGCATGAGTTCCAGCACCAGAGGCCACCCAGGTTCTATGTAGAGATGGACCCACAGGCGATTGAGGATTGGCTGGTGGTTGTGGTGATTGTTTTTATTCTATTAGGGACACCAGCCGATAACATGGTGATCCTTTCTATCATCCTCCTTCATGTAGCAGCAGACAGATGGTGGAGCCTGATTATCCAGGTCCATGACAAGGAAAATCTTCTCTAGGAAGACATCGAGAGCTTATTCCAGATGGAGTTTGTCCAAGCCACCTTTCGAGCGGTGCAGATACAGGAGCTACTTCATCTATAGCCGGGAAGCATGAGTGTAGCTCAGTACTCAGCGAGGTTCACCGACATCTCGCACTACTCCACTAATATGGTACAAGACATGTTCTTTAGGGGATGGACCTTTGAGTAGGGACTCAGGTGAGAGATTAGAGCTTCAATTATCTCCCACTAAATCCCGACACAGACGGGGTTTTTGGAGAGAGCCCTCCTAGTGGAGAGTTTCCTTGGTGAGTAGTCTCCAGTAGTGGGACACACTACTAGTCGACATGCATCACAGTCTTCTGTAGCTAGCATTAGACAGATGACACAGAGGTCCTATAGGAGTAGACCCACAGGTTGTCGATCGCATGACTCAGGATCGTGTGTGTGAGGCACCCGGGGTGGAGAATGAATTTCGAAGAGCAGACAATGTTAGTCCTACGAGGGGCTTCGTCACATGGCACGTGACCATCTGACCCGCCACACAGACGATCAACAAATAGATGAAGGACCTCCCAGGAAAATGCAGAGGTTCGATCGAGATGGTCCACGGGGTGAAGACATACAAGACATGGGAACTAGACGTGCAGATGGTGGTGTACAACGCTTTGAGGTGTTGCCACCACCACCACCAGGAGGTCCACCCCGACTATAGGGAACAAGTGGACATGGGAGAGCACAACTTTAGGAAGCGGAAGCATATGACTATTAAGCTCCGGAAGAAGGTGGACATGAGCTGGACTAGTTCCAGGCATGGAGGCGTTTGTTCTTGGTGCTTCTTGCGTTGTTAATGTCGTTGTTGTGGTTTCATTGTGTCTTCATACTTTGAGCTATAGTAATAAAATATAGTTTTCCTTGTGATGTTTACTTTCTTGCCTTTTGTGTGGTTAAGATTAAGAGTTTTTGGTTAAAACTATTGACTTGACTCTCACTATTGATATTTCTACTAGAGGAGACCCAGTGACAACACAGTGATGCCGAAAGTTTTACTCAACCCTTGGAAGGAAGGGTAACAGTTGGATCTCTTAGTAGTAGCATCGAGTCCTTACGATGTCGTCCATGGCATGAATTAGTACCATTCATGTCAGGATTGACTGTATTAGGAAAAGGACATGGTTAATCTAGGTGATGAGACCAGATTTCTCTCTTAGACATTGTAGAAATCATAGCAGCTCATTTAGAACGTAGACAAGGAAGGGTGAATTCGAGCTCTTACAATTGTCTAATCTCACCCATAGTTTGTCGAGCAAATGATTTACAGGTTTGTCTAATATCTATAGTCATAGGTTTATCATCTCTCAGAAGGACTTGAACCTGAGATAGTGGCTATGGATTACGTTCCTCTGGGACTATGACTTCGAGATAGTCTATACACCCAGGAAAGGGAATGTTGTTGTGGATGCGCTCAGCAGGAGATCTGGTGTTTAGCTGCTATGAGAGCACATGGGAGAGGGAGGCTCATAATGCATGCACAGAACCAACCTATGTTTCCATAGTGTGCGTTGTTCATTTAAGTGGACATAAAGCCCTGATGTGGGGGTAATATAAAGGCATGGAAATTTAAAGGAAATTTTTTTTCTTAATTTCTATGGAATTTTACGAGTCGTTAGTTTCTAACAGCGCCAGATTTTGAGTCCTGGTGTGCCCGGAATCAATTTCTGAAGTGTTTTTTTGTTACGTTCAGTGAACATATGTGTGGGTTATTCAAACATATGAATAGGTGCTCAGAATTGAAATCTGAGGACAGCAATGAACTCACAACACCGGTATTCTCTTATGGGGACCTTTACCGTAGTTGCGTTTTATCTGGAGAAGAATTTTAATTTTGTATATTCATTAAAAAATAATAAAAATTAAGTGTACATAATTTTTATTTGATGGTGGTAATTTCCACCAAAGAGGCGTTGGATGTGGGGACCACACCCCACATAACCTCCCATGGAAGAATAATGGTGGTGGGGCCCACATGAGCCCTAACCCTTTCACCTCCCCTATTTAACTCCCTTTAACCCCTATCTTAACTCACCACCTCCCCACATTAATTCTAACTCTCCACCTCCCTCCATTAATTTTGAAAACCCCATTAATTAATTAATTGATCCACAATTAATTAATCAATTTAGGTGTTTGAATTATTAAAATTCATGTTGGGAATAAAATAACACCTTAGGCTATTATTTTTGGGGTTGGCTGTTTTTGTGTTGTGGAGGCTCTGGAGAATTGGAAGGATAATGTTTCCCTCTCGATGAGAAATGGTGACGACCACGAAGAACGACGCTCTCTTCGATGAAGAATGCTGATTACACCTATCAATTACGACATGAATACTTTCATATTCCTCTGCAACAAGGGAGAAGACGCCACTTCCTCTTCGGACGCACCCAGACGAAAATGGAATCGACATTTGTAATCTGCAACGCTCGACCTCCGCGATGCTCGTCTTCTGCGGTTCGTCGTCGTGCAACATTATTGAGATTAAGGTAGGGGTTAGTATAATTTTAAATTGAATAAGAATTATACAATCGTTCCTGATGTGTACTTTGGAAACTTCTTAGCCACTTGATATCACCTGACACGGAGGGGGTGGGCCGAACAAACATGGCCCGACGACCCTCCGTTGATCCACATTTATATTGGAGATGGAAGCGGTGTCGGGAGAGGCAACGATGGCTAAAAGCAATGGAGAATGGAGATAATGGCGGCCGTGTGTTGAAGAATTGTGACACATAGTCATGGGCCACTGTAGACGCCGGAAAAGTCCGTTGTTCCCAAACGAAGCTCCGGATGCGGAAAGCGAGGTCATATTTGGAGTCGGAAGGATGTTTCGGAGGGCCTGGAGGCCTTGCGCGGAATTTCAGAGGCCCGCGCGCAAAGGTGATGTTCTGCGCGCAAACCCCCCGGGATGCGCGCAATGCGCCGGTCCGGCGCGCAATTTTGCGCGCAGCGGGTCCGCGCGACTCCCTTGCGCGCCGCGCCCGATTCCGCGCCCGCGAGGAGAATTTCGCGCTCGCACCCTGGATTCCGCGCCCGGGGTTGCCTATATATATAAGGCGACCCCCAACGTTTCAAAGGTTGCGGGAAGTCGAAACGTCTCTCGTGCGCGCAATTCAACCCCTTCCGCGCGCAATGACGAACTTCGGGTAACCTCCTTTCTTTCGCGCAAGAAAGCCTCGGGGTCCGCCTTCGTGCGCAATCCCCGCTGGCTCCTTTCATTTGAATAAAAACTCACCCTAAGGCCTTTGCGCGCAAAAGAACCCGCTTGCGCGCAATTGCCCCCGGGGTGCGCGCAATCCGGCCCGATTGCGCGCACCCCCATCTTTCAAGTGGCCATTCATTAGAGAATGAGCTGTTGCCCCCGCGCGCTATCCGAAGCCCGGAGTGCGCAATCTCAAGCATCCGCGCGCAAGGCGCTGGCCCAATTGCGCGCCAGCCGCCCCGATTGCGCGCCGGACCGCAGTATTGCGCGCAAAGCTTCCTTTTTGCGCGCAATCTGCCAGGGTCGTCCCCGTTGGCCTCCTAAGGGTACCCGCCTGTGTGGCACCCGATGATTCTCATCCCGGGTGCCCGCACCGTGCGTTGTCTTCCCGTGCGGCCCTCCAGGTTCGTGCGAAGTGACATGCACCCATCGTCCGGCAACCTATGCCCAGCATGACGTTAAACTGCACATTCGTCCCGCATGACGTTAAACTGCGCATTCGTCCCGCATGACGTTAAACTGCGCATACGTCCAGCATGACGTTAAACTGCATATTCGTCCAGCATGACGTTAATCTGCACATCCGTCCAAGCTGCATGACGTTAAACTGCCTAGCCCCCATCGTCCGCGCTGCAAGACGTTAAACTGCCAAGTGCTTCGTCCTCAACACATGACGTTAAACTGTACTTCGTCCGGCAAGACGTTAAACCGTCCGCTTCGTCCTCAACACATGACGTTAAACTGTACTTCGTCTGGCAAGACGCTAAACCGTCCGCAACCTGATCCCGTGCTCCGCACACAGGGTCCCCCCGGTTTGGATGTGGCCCCCACCCGCTCGTCCCTGCAGGGATGTCGGGATTGCCCCTCTTTAGGGACGATTTAATGGGAGTGGCTTTTCCCTACGGGGGAAGGGTATTACAAACCCCTAGTTTCTCGTGGGAGGATGCACATGTGTATCTCCATTGCGCCTCCCCACTGCCGAAGCCAGTAGAGGGTCTGACTGGGATCGAGGTGTCTTCTGCTTTCGGTCCAAGTCCCTTCCAACTGAGTTTTGCCGCAACCGGGCTGCCTCAAGTGCGTAAGTCCTGACAGAATGAACTACGTGGACTTTGATCCCTGTCTTCTATACAGGGTACGTAGGAAGCCTCCCTGAGGTTCAAGCCCACCACCTGGTCGTCCCGGTCGTATTTACGTCGGTTCGTCCATCAGTGGACCCCTCCAGGGTTCACTCTTGCGTTGATTCACCTATGAATCCGCCCCTGTGGGAGACTGCCCGTGTGTATCTCCACGGTGCCTCCCCACAGCCCCCCTTTTCCATTTCCCCTTTTATCGTCCAGCATGACGTGAAACTGTGATCCACCCGGCCGTTCCATCCCCCTCCGTGCGAGGTGGTTCGGTTCAATCCTCCGCCCGGCGGCCTCGACCTCTTCGTGAGTCGGCTTGCCGACGTCCAGCATGACGTTAAACTGTATGCCCGAACTACGTTGACTTTGATCCGTGTTAACGCGCGGTACGTAGGAAGCCCCTCTGGGGTCCAAGCTCTTCACTTCATCATCCATCCTGACCCTTACCCGGGCCGCCACATCCCGGTGGGGTCATGCCACTTCACTCCACTCCACGTTACTTGGGAAGCCGCCCATGTGCTGGCCCCAGCGTCGGAGGTTCCCCGCAAGGGGTTCCGTCATCTGATCCACTTTTCGTGTTGATCGGTCCGATGCCGTCCCCGCTGGACGTTAAACTCGCGGCATACCCCGTGTTAAACACGGGAAGCTGAGGAAAACCTCAGGTGACACAGTTCCCCGCACCTAGTACGGGATGCCTCAGGCTATCATGCCTTCGAGAAGCCCTATTAGGGACGGAAGACAGATGTGCAGAGCCGCAGTGTTACGACACGCCCCCAGCACCCAGAGCCACCCGACCTTCTCACCGCAGGTTGCTGCCCCGCCCAGACTCCTTGGAACGTCCGGGCGGAAGCAGCGTAATTAACCGGTGTCCATGAAGATATGGCGCCGGGAACGAGATTCACGAACATTCTTAAGTCTATGAGGGAGACCCGGATTAGGCGACGTGTTCCGAGGAGACGTACAAGGAAGGAGGAGCCGACATCCCATCATCCCGGTTTCGATCAAGGAGCAGACGCCCCTGAATAAGGGACGGATGCCGCCCGCCCTTGGAAAGCGGGACTGCGGGACCACAAGCCGCGCGCCCATCCCCTCGGGTTGACGGGTGCACGCGCGAACGCGTCCTGGCGGAACAGCGTAACCCGACGCAAATCCGCACCGAAACAGAAAAATGGTGAACCCGACGTGAATCTCTTCTCCTCGATACGAAGACCGATGGCTTTCAGAGGTGTTGGAAGACCGGCATGTTGCCCGGCCAAGCATTCAGTCTTACCCGCCAGGGGCTGGGGAAGTGAAATCGGGCACTCCGTCTCGCAACGTCGAGGGCCTGGGTTCCCCCCACGGAAGGCGTCGTGGCACTAATGGTTGGTTGTCGATTCCTTTTTCCTGTCAGTGTTAATGGGTCTTTCTCCCTGCTTTCAGAAATCAGGTCGCCCGATCCAGTGCCCGATCGCCACCCGCCCACTGGCGCAGAGACAGCAGAAACACCGACGCGGCCACTCCGCGCGGTCCCGCCCGTTCCGCAGCCGTCCCAGCAGCCGCAATTGCGGGACGACCACGCCCTCTCTCCCCCTCGGAGGTCATCCAGAGAAGGGTGATCAACACCCTGGTGCGGAGATACGAGGAAGAGGGAGTCATCCCCACTAGGGAAATGGCTCGCCTAGACCTTGAGGAGGCTGCGCCTCGCCACCACCGCCGCCCCCGAGGGCCGCGCATGGAGGCACCGCTGCCTACCTCAACGTCCAACCGCTTCGGGAGCTTATCCCCGGAGCGCTCTGACAGTTCCCTTCCCTACGCGGATGAGGTGGAAGAGGCCCGGGATCACCCTATCCGGGATTCGCTCCAGGGATCTTCGGTAAGGACTCCCGCCAGGCCACAGCGACACCGCCGCCAGGCCTCTCCAGTCGAGGAACAGGCTCTCCACCTGCCCGCGCCGCTCATCCCGACTCGTCTGTCTCGACGCCAACGTCGGGCACGAGCGGAAGAGGATGCCCACCTTGGGGCTCTAGCAACAGCGGCCGCATTGGCCCAAGCCACCGCTGGCTCCAGTCGCCAGGCCTCTGTGCATCCTGAGCGGGGGAACTCCTTTGCCCGACCTGGATCGAGGCCCCGACCGCCCCAAAGGCAGGTTGGGTTGACTCTCCCGGTTGCTGGCACTGGCAGTAGCCACCGCGGACCACCTCGCGGTAGCGCTATTCACCGGCAGGATCTACTCTGTGTGGCCGATCCAGGAGGCATGGGTCATCCCACCTTCCGATCCCGGCCCGGAGTCCTGCCCGGAATCATCTCTCCCCGCGTCCCCTTTGATATCTGTCCCGGTGCCCCTCGCACCTTGGTTCCCAGTCCTCTTGGCCCCAGCACCAGTGCGGCCGGAGGACGCCAGGACAGAGATCAGCCCTGCCCCGAAGAACCACCCAGGGGCAGGAAGGCAAGGCGTCGACGCCGAGGGAAGAATGTTACGGAATTCCGGACAGAGATCCGACCGGTGTGCTTCTCTGACTCAGAGGCAGAGTACGATTCGGCGACAGAGCCCCTTTCCCAATCCCGCCAGTCAAGGGCAGGGGTAGGAATGCGGCACGTCAGCCTCGTGCTCCCCGAGAGCGAGATCGATGTGATCCCCGCGTCTCTCCGAAGGTATATCCGGAGTAACGAGGGCCTGGTAGACCCCCAAGGATCAAACTTGCGGTTGGTACCGGCCCCTCCGGAAGTGCCTTCCGCCTCGATCGGAGAAGCCGGAGACTTTTTCTGGGGACCGACGGTCGAACCACGATCTGGTGCGCCCTCGGCGAGCACCGATGCTACGGCAGGATGTTCGCTCGCCGGCCCGTCCTATCGTGATGTGGTAGCCAGGGCACCGCCACCCTCAGGGGGAGGCCCGGGATATGGAGGCCAATCGGCCTGCTCGCCGTATTCGCCGCCGGCCAGCCCGTCGGCCCGACGGCCCGCCTCGGCACCACTACCAGTTCCCCGTCCGTTCCCAGCCATGGAAGAGGACCAAGGAGATCTGGGTCCCGAGTTTGAGTCGTGGAGCTTCTGGACCGTCCTTGCAGAGGGCCACTTCCCTGAGAAGTTTTGGCCAGTCGCAGGACCGGGCTTTGATGCACCCGAATCGCTCACCCCGGATGAGTTCGAATGCTTCCGCCGAACTCTCCGGGAGACTCGCTCCTGTCTTCACTGCCTACAAATTCCATACCCCGGGAGTCAAGCGCACCTGGGGGATATTGGTGAGCAGTGCCGTCAAATTGACCTGGCCATGCTCCCCGCGGTTCGGCACCCCGGGTCATTTGGGCACCACGAGGCCCTCCAACAACGATGCGTTGAGTGTTTTCAAGTACTCCGCAAAGTTGTCGAGGAAGCCACTCCCCACGTGTATATCCGTGGATGGGGGCAGTACGCTGCCCTACGCTTCAGTGTGATTCGCCGACAGCCCGATTCGCTGGGTGGCCCTGAGGGTATATCCCCAGGGACAGGAACGGTCAATATGGCTGACCTGTCGGGAGAGGGGAACGACTTGGAACTTCTCGACGGGGGCTTCCCCCCCGAAGACAAGCCGTCGTCAGATCCATCAGTGAGAGTTACTCGTCATCAGAGAAACCTCCTGGGGCTCCCCGCACCCACTGAAGCACTGACATTAAGCCGAAACGTCAGCAAAGGGAAAGAGCACAGCGAGGCTATAAAGCCCGCCGACCCATCTGCCTCCATGCAGAGGGCAGAGGAGGATCCCGAGAAGGCTACGCTACGTCAGCAGCTCGCCGAACAGAAGAGGCTGGTTGACCAGCTCCTCGCCGAGCGCGCTGCAGAACGACGGCCTAACTACGGTGATCCCAGGCCAGGACAACAGGGACCGGAACAACCGCACCTCGACGAGACTCTCCCGGGCAACCGTGATTACGCCGTGTTCGCCGACAGGAGAGAGGCCATTGCCTACGGCAAGAGGGCGCGGTATGTTTCGCCACACCCTCCCGAGCGGCGTGACTACCTGAGAGATCTCGCTCGGATTCCTCCCGCTGCCCCAAGGGCCGCTCCGCCCGCCATCCCACGAGCTGCCGAGTTCGACGACCCGGTCGATGACCCGATTGAAGGGCCATGCAATGCGCTCGTGGTTAGAGATCCTCGCCAGGACTGGAACCCATGTCCGGACGATCCGATGGCGGCACTCATTGCCCGCTTGGAAGCCTTGGAGACTCGGCAGGTGGCGATCCCACCGGACGGCAAGCCCTACCCAGCATGGGTGGATGACATGCCGGCGCCTCCGGGATTCGGGAATCCCACTTTCGCCCCCTTCAACGGGACTGGAGATCCGCCACAGCATTTAGCCCACTTCAACTCGAGGTGCGGGCCTATGTTGGGGACTCCGGCGCAGCAGGAGGCCGCTAAGCTTCGCTGCTTTGTTCAGACGCTGGAAGGGCCAGCATTTGTCTGGTACAGCCAGCTCCCCGTCGGGTCGGTAACCAGCTGGGAGGACCTCCGTAGACAGTTCCTCTACCAGTTCAGTTCCACGACCCGGAAGACGAGTATCGCAGACCTCTTCAAGTGCAAGCAGAGGCCTGATGAGCGAGTCGCGGACTTCGTCGCCCGATGGAAGGGTCTCACGTATTCCCTTGACATGCCATTGACTCAGGAGCAGTTGCTGACAATGTGCGTCGGGAACGTCAAGACCGAGCTGGTCCCTTCCCTGATTACTCAGAACTACCCCGGAGGGTTCAGGGACTTCTCAGACAAAGCTCAACGTCTTGAGGAAGCCCTGCAACAGGCCAGCCAGGCACACCCGCTGCCTCCTATGATTCCTGCAAGGAGAGCCAGCAGGGTTGAGCCCGCTGCTGTGGCCCAGATAGAGGCTCCCAGGCCGTTGGAGCTGCTGCCGGTGAGGCCAGCTCCGCAGCCTCACTGGAATCCGCCTCCACGGGCTCAGTTCCCGGCCCAGCAACGGCAGCCTCAGAACCGGCCGGCCCCTCCGCGTAATGTACCGCCACAACCTAGGCGAGATAATCAGGGTCCACCTCCTCGGCAGCCCCCTCCAGCCCCTCGTCAAGACCGCGCTCCCAGGGGCCCGCGACACCTGACGTACTCATTCCATGAGGATCAGGTCCCCGGTTATTTCCGGAGCGCCCTGGAGCAGAGGATTGTGCGACTGCCTGAGTGTTGGAAGCCAGAGGAGGCACATCTCACAGATAACCCCCGCTACTGCCCCTACCATCGGGCCCTGGGGCACACCATCCAGCGGTGCTATGTGTTTAAGGACTGGCTCCAAGACCAGATTAACAACAATGTAATCAGGTTGGGCCCAGCTCCAGCACAGGTAGCGGGCGTGTTCGTGGGATCAGATGACGATGGTGGCGATGAGGAAGAATGGCAGCTGGTCTCCGACCGCGGATCCCAGAAGTACAATAACTGGATGGCCCGCAAGACGACCATTCGCGCCCAGGGAATCATCCGTGCGCGCTTGAATCAGCCTGAGCCCCCAGAACCTGCGGGTGCTGCTTCGGCATCGTCGTCCCGGTCTGCCTCCTCCAAGAGGAGCAAACGGCGGCAGCGCAAGAAGGAAGAGCGCGCCCCGCCAGTTCCGCCACTATCCCGTACTCTCGGCGATTTCATGCCCCCGGAGATGGGGGCCCCTCCTCGGATCCGCCCGGTGATGGATGATTCGTCCGATGACGGTATTGGGTACGCTTCGGTTAACACCGTCGAGCTGGTAAATCCCTTTTCGGTTCCCGACGTTGAAGAACACCAGGTGGACCTCCCTAGCGTCCCCGGTCGTCGCCACCGTCGGAAGAACCGCAGCAGCAGGAGTCGCCGGGGCACAGCCGTCGGTACCTCCGGCCAGGCCGTGCACGCCACCGAGACTAGGCAGCAGGCTCAAGATCGAGCTCAACGTGCGTAGGCTCCCCATCCGGGGATAACGGATTCGCCTCCGCCACTGTTTGTGGTGTGGGACCAGGCAGAACCGCCTCAGCCGCGTCGCGACCAGCTCCGCCCTGCCACAAGTCCATCCCGGCCTCCTGACTCCAATACGGTGACCATTTCCCGGACTGCGACCAGTGAACAGCGAGATGCGCCAAGTACCAGTCGGCCGCCGATCCAACCGGTAAGGCCCGTCATGCCACCAACCGCAGAGCAACCTCCTGCAACCAGGGGCTCGCGCTTGGCCAAAAAGTATGATGTCCTGAAGCACTTGGCCGACATCCCAGCAAGGCTCTCCATCCTTGAGGCTCTGCGCATGTCATCTGAGATGCGCGAGGCACTCGCTGAAGCCCTGAAGAGCCCCCTCCAGTTTGAGACAGAGGTTGCGGCTGCAGAGGCCTTTCACGCCGAAACGATCGAGGACGCCGAATGTCAGGCAGTTATCTCGTTCTCTGGTAAGGATGAAGACCCTCCTATACAGGGACACATTCGTCCGCTGTATGTCACTGGCCAGTTCAATGGCCTTGAAGTCCGGCGTTGTCTTGTCGACACGGGATCCGGGATCAACCTGATTCCGACTCGGACGCTCCGGAGATTGGGGTTGTCTGAGGATGACTTGATCCCCTCCGACCTCAGGATCCAGGGGTACGACCGCACCGAGCAAACCCCGGTCGGCAAGATACGTTTGAAGACCCAGTTCGGTGACTTGGTTGCCAACACCGAATTCATGGTAGTCTCTCAGGACACTGCGTATAACGCATTGATGGGCAGGCCATGGCTCCACCTTCATGCGGCGGTTCCCTCGTCATACCACCAATGCCTCAAATACTCCCTTAATGGTCGAGTAGGCGTGCTTCAAGGAGATGCCTCTCCTTTTGCCTCATGTGAAGCCCGTTATCTGGACGCGGACTATTACAAGAGCAAGGATAAGCAGATCCTGGCAGGTGAGGTTGAGCCTGTCGCTGCTGCAAGCGATCCCTGGGCAGGTCTGGATGACGCTTACGTCCTCCCGATTCACCGGTTGGACGTCGCCATGGTCTTGACGGTCCGCGAGTCTCCTGATGAGACGGCCGCGACCGCCCGCGCCAGCACCAGTGGCCCAGCAGGACCTGGTAGCCCCAATGCAGTTTCCAACGCAGTCTCTCCCGTGGATGATCCCTCCCCGAGTGGAGAGGGTATGGAAGACGCACCCCCAGCCTTTGAGGAGGGCGTCCCCGCCACGGTCGATGAGTTAGCACAGGTGAACCTTGGAACCGAGGCAGATCCAAGACCCACATTGGTCAGTGCCGCCATGCCCTCTGAGGAGCAGCAACAGTACGTGGACTTTCTCAGGCAGCACCGTGATGTATTCGCTTGGGGCTATGACGAGATGCCGGGGCTAGATCCTCAGGTAGCCGTCCACCGCCTTGGTCTCCCGGCGAACCATCGCGGGTTCAAGCAGCCTCCCAGGAAGATGCACCTGTCCCACGGTGCCATGGTTGAGGCCGAAGTTGACAAGCTTATCAAAGCCAACTTCGTGAGGGAAGTTCAGTACCCCAAATGGCTGGCCAACATTGTGCCGGTCAGGAAGAAGAACGGGCAGATTAGAGTCTGTATCGACTTCCGCGATCTCAACCGCCACTGTCCGAAGGATGATTTTCCCCTTCCAATGACAGAGCTGTTGATTGATGCCACGGCAGGGTTCCAAGCCCTCTCCTTTATGGATGGATACTCCGGATACAACCAAATTCGGATGGCCCCTGAGGATGAGGAGTTCACTGCCTTCAGGGCCCCCCAAGGTACCTTTTGCTACCGGGTCATGCCCTTTGGCCTGAAGAATGTAGGAGCCACCTACCAACGGGCGATGCACCGCATATTCAAGCCAATCCTCGGCACACTGGTGGAATGCTACGTCGACGACTTGGTTGTCAAATCGCGCCAGCGTCAGGACCATCTCAAAGATCTTGAGAAAGTGTTCAGCTTCCTCCGGTCTCGCTGCCTGAAGATGAACCCGTTGAAGTGTGCCTTTGGGGTCACCTCCGGAAAGTTCCTTGGATTTGTGGTAAGATACCGGGGTATTGAGATCGACCCAGAGAAAATCAGGGCGATTAGCCAGATGCTTCCCCCGGGTACCGTCCGGGAACTGCAAGGGTTCCAAGGCCACTTAGCCTATATACGCCGATTCATCGCGAATCTGGCCGGCAAGTGTAAGCCCTTTTCTCGGCTTAAGAAGAAGGGTGCCACCTATGTATGGGATAAAGAGTGTCAGACCGCTTTCGAGGAAATCAAGCAGTACCTGCTTCAACCTCCGGTCCTGATGCCGCCCGTATCCGGAAAGCCGCTGGTCCTTTATGTGACCGCCCTGGAACGGTCCCTGGGTGCCCTTCTCGCCCAGAAGAACAACGAGGGAACAGAGAATAGCCTCCATTACCTCAGTCGCATGCTCCTCGATGCGGAGGTTAGGTATTCCCCCATCGAGAAGAGCTGCCTGGCGCTCGTATTTGCCGTACAGAAATTACGGCACTACTTGCAGCACCATGAGGTACAGTTGGTTTCTCGGGTAGACCCGTTGAAATATATCCTGAGCCGACCTATGTTGACTGGCCGTCTAGCGCGGTGGGCTGTGATTCTCCAGCAGTTCGACATCAGGTATGTGTCTCAGAAGGCCATCAAAGGGCAGGCATTGGCAGACTTTCTGTCCGCTCACCCGACCTCCGCGGATCAGCCGCTGGATCTAGGCTTTCCTGATGAGACCATTCTCTCGGTTGATCGAGCCGATCCATGCTGGCAGATGCACTTTGACGGTGCCTCCCGGAGCCCCACCGGTAGAAGACTCGATAATCCTAAGCTCAATAGAGTGGGCTTGGGCATCGTCTTCATTACCCCGGAGCGAGCCGTGCTGCCATACTCTTTCCTGCTGTCAGAGGGCTGTACCAACAATGAGGCGGAATACCATGCCCTCATCACCGGCCTCGAGTTGGCTCTCGAGATTGACGTGCCCCGTCTGTGCGTGAAAGGGGACTCCGAGCTGGTCGTTAAGCAGATCAATGGCGACTACGTTGTCAGGAAGCCGGAACTTGTGCCATTGTTGGAGTGCACCCTTCTTCTGATGGCCCGGTTCCCTTCTCGGCCGGAAATTGTCCATGTTCCCCGGTCGCAGAACGGTCGAGCAGATGCTTTGGCCAGCCTGGATGCGTCACTTGCGGAACCTGAACAGGACAACCTGATCGTCCGCGTGACGCGCCCCAGGCTCATCGCTCCCGTTATCCCGGAAGAAGATCGCGGCCCGTTGGTAAGTAACCTCACCACGGTTTCCCCTATGCCCGGAGCCCCGAGTACCCCAGATATAGCAGTCGAATCAGCCCGTGATTGGAGGGCGCCTTTGGTTGAGTACCTCCAACATGGCATTCTTCCGTCAGATCGGGCCGAGCGCGAGCGAGTTCGACGCCGCGCATCGCAGTTCGTCCTCCAGAGCAGTCCCGGCCTGGAGCAGATCCTCTACAAACGCGGATTTGATGGTGTTCTCCTCCGTTGCCTTCAGGGAGTTGAGATCCCACGAGTCATGCAAGAGGTTCATGCTGGTTCATGTGGCGCCCACCAGACTGGGCCGAAGCTGTCCCACCAGATTCGGAGATTGGGATACTTCTGGCCCTCCATGATCCATGACTGCATCGAGTATTCCAGGAGGTGCCATGCGTGCCAGGTTCATGCGAACTTTGTGCATCGGCCGCCGGAGCCTCTCCATACCACAAGGTATTCCTGGCCCTTTGCAGTCTGGGGACTGGACGTCGTGGGACCTTACCCGCCGGCGACAGCTCGCCAGTGCCGGTTCATTCTGACCGCTACGGACTTCTTCTCCAAATGGGCAGAAGCGATTCCGCTCAGAGAGGTCAAATCCTGTTCGATCGCTGACTTCGTGACCTCCAACATCATCTATCGATTTGGAGTGCCTCACGCTATCCTCACGGATAACGGAACCAATTTCCGAGCAGCCGAGTTGAAGAAGTTGTACGCCAAGTATAACATCCGCTCGAACCATACATCTCGCTATCATGCGCAGGCGAATGGACAGATCGAGGCGTTTAACAAAACCCTCTCTAACATTCTGCAAAAGATGGTTGGTCAGAACAAGAAGAGTTGGCCGGACAAGCTCCCCAACGCCCTCTGGGCTTATCGGACGACGACTCGCAATTCCACCCAGATGACCCCTTATTCCCTGGTGTATGGAGCTGAGGCCGTCCTGCCCATCGAGATCCAGTTACCGTCCTTGCGCACTGCGGTCTACGACCAGCAAGCGCCGGACAGAGTTGCTGAAGCCCGTCTAGTCGAGTTGGAAGCACTGGATGAGAATAGACTTCGCGCTTTGCACAACTTGGAGAGGCATCAAAGCAGAATGGATCGAGCTTTCAATAAGAAGGTTCGCCTCCGCTCCTTCCTGCAGGGTGATCTAGTGCTAGCCCTAAGAGCACCGATGATCCCCGGCAGGAAGCCGCCCAAGTTGGAGCCCAAGTGGGAGGGACCTTTTGTTGTCCACAAGGTCTATCCCAATGGCGCGTACTCCCTAGCGACTATGGATGGTGAGCGTGTCACTCCTCCCACCAACGCTAGGTTCCTCAAGCAATACTTTTCCTGAGTGTCCGTTCGTCCCGCATGACGCTAAACTGCACTTCGTCCCGCATGACGCTAAACTGCACTTCGTCCTGCATGACGCTAAACTGCACCACGTCCTGCACGACGTTAAACTGCATTCGTCCAGGCTACAAGACGTTAAAACTGTTCAGCATTCGTCCGCACTGCAAGACGTTAAACTGCCAAGTGCTTCGTCCCGCATGACGCTAAACTGCACTACGTCCGAGCTACAAGACGTTAAACTGTTCAGCATTCGTCCTGCATGACGTAAAAATGCCACTCAAGAACTACGTGCGGCTTGATTCCCATCCTTATGGGATACGTAGGACCGCCTGAACCCTCGTGTTTCAGGCCCAGCCCCATCCTTCGGGAATTTCCATCCCATCTCGGGCCCTTGGCCCAGTTTCCCCCGGGTGTGCGGCGTATGGTGTGAGTGCGGGGCTATGCCCTCATTCACGTCGGTTTACTCGTCACGCTGTACGCCCCCCCCCCCCACGTTTGGGGATGCCTTTTGCTCCCCCCTTCTTTTTTCCTCATCGTCCTGCATGACGTTAAACTGCACTTCAAGAACTACGTATGGCTTGATTCCCATCCTTATGGGATACGTAGGACCGCCTGGACATTCATGTTTCAGGCCCAGCCCCATTTCCCGGGAATCTCTATCCCGCGTTGGGCCTCTGGCCCCAGTTCCCCTCCTTTTTGTGCGAGGCGTATCGCGTGAGCGGGGGATTATGTCCTCATTCACGTCGGTCTACTGGCCGCGCCGTACGCCTCCCCCGTGTGTGGGACTACCTCACACCCCTCATCGTCCTGCATGACGTTAAACTGCCTTTCCAGAACTACGTATGGCTTGATTCCCATCCTTATGGGATACGTAGGACCGCCTGGACGCTTGTGTCTCAGGTCCAGCCCCGTCTCTTGGTTGATCACGGGGATCTGCCCCCCTTCGGTTGCTCTCAGGGTGAGTCCTCCGACCCTTTCCGGAGATCTGTTAACATGTTTTGGGTGCTTCGGTCTATGACTCGTAGTGTCAGATTCAATCCCGACAAGTCCTGTGTTGCTTGTCAGGCCCCGCGCTTCCTCTTGTTCGAGCCTTCACTCAAAGGGATCCTCGTTAGCGGTTTGGGTACGATGCCTCAGTGCTCTCCCACCGCTCCGGGTCGATTTACCGGCGGGTCTTGGGCCGCAAATCGATATGAATCCTGCGATTGAGCGGTTGATGCTCGTTTGCTTGCCCCGTCTTAGGCTGACGCGATCGGATGTTGTGTTGTGAATGCGTCAGCAACGTCCTTGATCGCCATGTCAGCTCTCTCAGGCTCTGAACATTGGTTGCGCAGTCCTCATCACACTCCGCCTTTGTGCGTTGTAGTGGAATCTTGACACTCTTTTCATACTGACCGTCAGTACACCTTTACACGTTAGGCAGACCAACCAAGGTAATGATTTCGTTCGAGGCTCCCATGATCTGAGCACCAAGGATATATGCGGATGTTCTCCCCAAGGGCCATGCGTAGCTGGACCCTCGTCCCCATAAGGAGGGAGGAGTCGCTCGAACAATCGCGTTCTGAGCCCAGTATGCCTGGAGGCTAGCATCTCTGCCCCTCGGGTGATGGACATACGCAGACCCCCATCCCAAGACTCTTCTCCTGGAATCGTGCGTGACCGCAGGGCTGGGTATGCTCCCACCTCCGCTGTGTCCGCCGTACCGCGGTAAGCGGATTCCTCCATGGTCCGAACCACACGACCTTAAACTGTGTTGTCTGGTCCTACCACACGATCGTAAACTGTGATCGTCTTGGCCGCCCGACGAGAAAACGGCACTGCATAGTGATGTTCCCCTCAGGGGACACTCATGTTGGGCGCTGGTTAATAACCACGCCATTCATCAATGCCTTCCGTGGCTTGATTATTGTGGCGACGCCAGAGATTTCTCAATCACAGGCATGTCGCCGCACAAAGAAAAATCATTCATCTTTAAGGACAAACAAGAAATATCAAATGCCGCTCCTTTTGTGTGCGAGGGTCAGACCCGCACTCTTCCCCGCGCTGGTGCCCGATTGTGTTGCACCGCGCTTCAAGAACTACGTGCGGCTTGATTCCCATCCTTATGGGATACGTAGGAACGCCCGGATGTTTGAAACATTGGGTCCAGCCCCCCACCTCTTAGAGATTCCCCCTTCTCTGGGGAATCCGCCGCCTTCAGGTCACCCTCAAGGCGTATTCCCCGACCCCTTGTCGTGGTCCACCGGTGTCAAGAGTACTCTGGTTTATTGCCAGGAGGGTCAGGATCCGATTGGTCAGGTTTCCTCCACTTTTCAGGCTTCGTGCTCCCTTTCATTCGGACCCATCGTCTACGCCCTGGGTGGAGCCCCCGTGAATGGTTCGGACACAATGCCTCAGTGCTCTCCCACCGACTCGGGCCGGTACCCCCAATGGCCTCGGGCAGCAAATCGATATGAATCCTGCGATTGAGCGGTCGATGCTCGTTTGCTGCCTCATTCCACCAACGGTTAGTGCGATGTTGATGCTGCTTTTCCGCCACGGTCGGCAGTACTCTCATATCGTCACGCCGGTGCTCCCGGTCCTCGAGTGAATGGCCGCATGATTCACATTTCCCACCTCCCATCCTGACCAGGCGAAAACTTGACACTCTTGACACTATCCCTCAGTGCATCTTCGTATATCCAGGGGATATGACCAGATGCGGCGTACTTTGAGGTCTTTATGGTCCGAGCTCTAAGACCTTAAACTAAGATCTCTCTTTATGGTCCGAGCTCTAAGACCTTAAACTAAGATCTCTCCTTATGGTCCGAGCTCTAAGACCTTAAACTAAGATCCTCTAGCCCTATGGTCCGAGCTCTAAGACCTTAAACTAAGATCCCCCCTTTATGGTCCGAGCTCTAAGACCTTAAACTAAGATCTCTCTTAATGGTCCGAGCTCTAAGACCTTAAACTAAGATCTCTCCTTATGGTCCGAGCTCTAAGACCTTAAACTAAGATCCTCTAGCCCTATGGTCCGAGCTCTAAGACCTTAAACTAAGATCCCCCCTTTATGGTCCGAGCTCTAAGACCTTAAACTAAGATCCAGCCCTTATGGTCCGAGCTCTAAGACCTTAAACTAAGATCTACCCCAAATGGGGTCCTACGTCCTGCATGACGTTAAACTGCACTCTCAGAACTACGTGTGGCTTGATCTCCAGCCTGATGGAGTACGTAGGAACGCCCGGGCATTTCGACTCGGGTCCAGCCTCAGGGATCGATAAGTCCCGCCCCTCCTCGTCGCCGGCCGTCTGGCCTGACTTCGGGTAGAGTGGTGCAGTCGTAATATTCTCCCCGATTCAGCTCGGGATGCCCCATCGCAAGGATGGGAAGCGACGGTTTCCTCGTCAGAGAGGTGCTGTCTGAGAATTGAGGTGACTCACGGCCAGATTAGTGCATCCGCCTAATAGGCTTCCCCCATGGTGGCGCAATTTTGAGAGCGTTGGATTCTGTCCGAACAAATCGTCACTTCGCCCCACGCTTCGCATGCCCTGTTGATCTGGATTTTCCACCCTTGTGTCTGAAGGAACCCCAAAGCGGTATTCATGAAGACATGTGGTCCGCCTCCTGCAATATGAATGATGGCCTTTTTCGGTCCGTCTATTGCAGTTGTTATGGTCGATCCACTGTCCGCCTACCGTCTTGGGCATTTCCTGGAAGGCCGACCGTTGTGGATGTCTGGATTCGGGACACGCGATTCACCCTTTCTCATTTCCCTATGCTCGGATAAAATCTCAACGCCCCTAGCGTTGTCCCGCTCGTGTGTTGGAACAAGTTGGGGGATGATACATTGGTTAGGTCTGAGGTCTCCTTTCCTAGGAATGACCTCCCTCTTTTCTCCAGAAACCCAGGCCCAATTATGGATGCCAGATGCTTGGTTAACGCTCCCGCGAGACAATTTGTGGTTGAGCATGTTAAACCAAAAGATGCAGATAAATATGGCGATTCATACAAGTGGATCAAAATATTAAGTAGCGGAAGCAAATGTTCTGGGAATGGCAAAAAACATCCCTTAGGGATTAGCGTGCTGAATGAGTCTTTCTAATGCCGCTACCCTTTGGCTGGTGGCCTCCAGAGCTGCTTCTCGCTCTCTGCGTGCTCTCTCTTCGTCGGCGGTCGCAGCGCGCAGTTCGTCGATTCTGGCCTGTGCACGCTCCCGCTCGACTTGGAGTGTGACCATCTGCTGGCCCGCCTCCGTCAGCTGTACCTGAGCGTCGATCAGTTGTGCCGATAGTTGCTCCACAAGCTCGGTACATGCTGCGACGAAGGCCTCCTTCTCTGCCGCCTGCCCTTCGAGGCGCCGGACTTCCTGCTCTGCCGCGATGAGCGCCTGCGTGCTCTTCGACATGTCCCGACTTTGTGGGACGTCGGCACGCCGGCGGCTCTCGCGCATCTTCTCGGCCATGAAATCACGGACCGTCAGATGGAGGCGTTGAGCATCAGCTCCCCCGGCACACAGGAAGCGCAGCCAGGTCTGGAGTGATCCCATGCGCCCCAGCCATTCCGATGGGTCTCGCTTGAGGAAGCGCTGGATGCACTTCCACCCCCTGCGTCGCGTTACCCGGCTATCCTCGACCGCCTCCGCGTCCGAGTCATCCATCTCCTCGGGGTCGGCAGGCCGGTAAGCAGGGAAGGCAGCCAGCAGGTCTGCTGCAGGGTCCGCCCCTGGGAGGTCCTCACGAGGGATAGGTTCCCCAACATCCGGGCAACCTTCTTCTCTCTCCCCAGCGGCGCTGACACCCTCGTCAGCCCCCAACCTCTCTCCGAGGTCAGCACCGCCGATGTCCGGAGCCCCTTGATCAGCAGTTGGTGGGGCCGGCTCGGTTTGGAAGGTCTGTTCCGGAGCAGGCGGCATGTCCACCACTGGTCCACTCGTAGATGGCCCGGGTTCGGCAACCCGACGAGCCTCCAATGTTGAGATCACTGCGCGGGGCATGCCATGGTTAGTCACGGATCATCAATGGCAAGCACCAGCAGTAATGTAGGGAGACTTACGGGAGTTCGGAGCGTCATCTTCCGCTACCCCGGTCGCCGCAGGAACAGTTGCAGCAGGGGACCCCTTAGCGCTTGACAGTTCGATAATGGGTGCCTGGCCCCCGCCTTGTCCTGCTGGCGCCTCTCCTACTCCTGTTGAGGACGCCTGACCGACATCCGTGTGCTCCTGAGAAGGATGGAGAAACGGGTTAGAGGCTGCATAAGAGAATGGATGAAGCAAGTTGAGTAGGGATAGAAGCGGACCTCGAGGAGCTCAGTGACATCAACGTTGTCAGAGCCGGACACCTCGCCACTCTCCCGTGGGCTCCCCCGATGGGACCTTCCCTCGGAGCCTTCATCCTCCCCCGTCTCCTCCTCCTCCTCGGAGTCGCTACTGTCATCTTCTCCCGGCGGCATCTGTTCTGGAGCGGGCTCGAGACCGAGCATCACCTTCACCAGAAGGGATGGCTCCGCACGCTGACCACGTTGGCGCGCGTACTCGTCCATGGCCGTCAGATATGCATATTGCCGGTTGAAGTCCACCCTGTCGGTGATCTGGAGGCGCCCGACCTCTGGCAGATAGATTCCTTCTCTGAGTATCTTTCGCCAGATGACGTCGGTCCCCAGTGACTGCCGCAGGGTCATCCAGGCCGACCACAGCGCCGGGAAGACCGCATCGTGGGAGGGTTCGAGCAGACGCCTCACCTGCTTCCCGGGCCGCTCCCCGACCGACGCATGCGCCCCCTCTCTGGGCGCCGAGGTCGTGGCGGCAGCCTGCGATGCGCCCGCCGCCGAAGTCCCTGCTCGCGCCGGCCCCGCTGTTTGGCGCGCCTCCGTTCTCCCCCCGTGTGGCGGCGCCTCGCCTCCTTCCTTGACGCCCGGTCTCCGCACGGGTGACCTCGAGCCGCCAAACTGGCTTCCGTAGAAGCCCCTCAGGGTACGCGATGGCCCAGTGTTCGGCATAATCGGTTGCCAAGCCTGCGTCGATCCCGGTAGGAGGGAGAGTGATGACGTCGCCAGAGCCGAAGGCGACGAACATCAGCCACATCTGGCGAAGGACGCAAGGGTTCGTCTCCTCCCGAACAGCAGTGAATACCCTCTTCGGCATCCGTTGAAGGCACCCGAACTGCCTGGCGAACCGGGTCGGCACGTAAGGCTCGCAGATCACCTTCCCGTCGATCCGAGCCACCAGCACCCCGCCCCGCATGTTCAGGAAATATTCATGCTGCTCCAGCGGGCCCTGTCCGTTGTCGATCATCTGGCCGACAGGAGTGGGGAACGGGCTGAAGTTGAAATTGGCATGATTGCCAATCCGAACCCTCACGCCCTCCTCACTGAGGGTCATCGGAGCGACCCCCGCAATGTTCAGCAGGGAGGGTCGCAGGCCGTTGCCCGGAGGACTGATGGCATTTGGGAACGTATACCCACCGAGGTGAGCAGCCACCCATCCGTGGAAGAACTGAAAGGGCCCACAGATCCTTCGTGGCGACCCCCCTCGTGAGATGCGTCCCAGAATGGCATACAGCCTCGCCAGTACTGGGACCCCGAGGTTGTATCTCTTGTTGGCAGCCATGGCTCCCGCCATCGCCAGTGTCGCCGGGCGGACGCCCATCCTCGCATCCCGCACTGGCAGGAGCCACCCGCTCAGAAAGGCGGCCAGGAACGCCACGTACCGGACGTTCGGGTCCCGGGCCTCGATGACGCGGTACCCCCATGAGCGGTAATCGCCCGTCTCCAGGACCCGCCAGTACGACCCGTTCCGGCTCCTCTGAGCTGCGGTCGGGCACCGCTTCCCCCTGCCTGGCATCTTGACCGCCGGGTCATGCTCCAGGAACTGGCCGAACCAATCCTTGTAGGCTATGTCCTTCTGGAAGTCTGGGATCCCGAGCCGCTGCGTAGCCAGGTCAAGAAGATGCCAGGTCAGAATGGGAGTCCGTGACCTGTCCTCCCAGATGTTCTTCGGTGGCAGGAACTCATCGTACTGGTAGCCCTCCAACGGGATACCTCCGATGCAGTGGATGTCCCAGAGACCGATGCCGACCTCCCCATGGTGAAGATGGAAGGTGTTGGTATCCGGGGACCAGCGAGTGAACAGCTCCGGCCCGAGCTCAGACTGCTGGTAGAAGTGGAACTGCGATGTCCACACTACCTCGAACAGGCCGATGTACCGCAGCTCCTCTGCGAAGTGATCGCAAGTGTGGCGTACCCAGAACGCCCAGGCCCATTCACTGGTAAAGTTGCCCCCAGACCGCAAGTCCCAGTCCTTCAGCCAGCCCTTGGTGTCGTCCGTGACGCTCTGGCGATATATGCTCGAGTAGAGGGCTGGAGAATTCTCCGCAGTAGGCTCACCCCCATCAATGGTTCGCGTCCTCGGGTTCAGGACATAGACATCCAAGTGTCTGGTCTCCCTGGAAGGATGCCCATTGTTGGTGATGTTATAGCGGAGAAGCTCGTCCTCCCGGGTCACCCAGGTCCGCGGCGCATCAATCTCGAACCCTGGCACCGGAACCTCATCTAGGATGCCGAAGTTCCAGAGCGGCAGGTTGTCCGACAGTGGATATGTCTTCTGGGCCGGCGTTAGTAAGTCGAACAAGGATTGATTGTTAGAAACAATCTCCTTGGCTCCGTAAACCTCCTCGTTCGTCGCCATCTCGGCTCTGCGAGTGGCGGCATCCCCTTCATTTCCTCTGTGCGCGGCCATCTCGGAAGATTCGGGAGTCGTGCGGGTTAAGGGATGAAGCGTGCGGGATCGGACGAGGCTGGTGGAAAAGTTTGAGAGGCGGCGCGCAATCCTAGTAGACGGCGCGCAATCGGGAAGTCCTTCGCGAAAAACCCCGGGTATTCGCGCAAAAACAGAGCGAAGTCCGGACGGTTTTGCGCGACGAGCGAGCGAATTCCGCGCCGAAAAAGGCAATTTCGCGCACGAGAGCAAAGAGGCTTATCGCGCGGAAGGCCAGTGTACGGCACAGAGGGACCCAGTGCCCCTATTTATAGGCGAGGCCGTGGTCCGCGCTGCGCGGAAAAGGCTTTGCGCGACCGCATCGGCCGCTTTCGCGCCCGACACCCATTTTTGCGCGCCACAGTCCCGCGTCGCCCAGGACTTCGGCATTCCGGCGTCTCCCTCGGAACCCGATCGTTGCGACCTCTCGCCGATCAGATTCCGAGGGGGGGCTTTTGTAGACGCCGGAAAAGTCCGTTGTTCCCAAACGAAGCTCCGGATGCGGAAAGCGAGGTCATATTTGGAGTCGGAAGGATGTTTCGGAGGGCCTGGAGGCCTTGCGCGGAATTTCAGAGGCCCGCGCGCAAAGGTGATGTTCCGCGCGCAAACCCCCCGGGATGCGCGCAATGCGCCGGTCCGGCGCGCAATTTTGCGCGCCGCGGGTCCGCGCGACTCCCTTGCGCGCCGCGCCCGATTCCGCGCCCGCGAGGAGAATTTCGCGCTCGCACCCTGGATTCCGCGCCCGGGGTTGCCTATATATATAAGGCGACCCCCAATGTTTCAAAGGTTGCGGGAAGTCGAAACGTCTCTCGTGCGCGCAATTCAACCCCTTCCGCGCGCAATGACGATCTTCGGGTAACCTCCTTTCTTTCGCGCAAGAAAGCCTCGGGGTCCGCCTTCGCGCGCAATCCCCGCTGGCTCCTTTCATTTGAATAAAAACTCACCCTAAGGCCTTTGCGCGCAAAAGAACCCGCTTGCGCGCAATTGCCCCCGGGGTGCGCGCAATCCGGCCCGATTGCGCGCACCCCCATCTTTCAAGTGGCCATTCATTAGAGAATGAGCCGTTGCCCCCGCGCGCTATCCGAAGCCCGGAGTGCGCAATCTCAAGCATCCGCGCGCAAGGCGCTGGCCCAATTGCGCGCCAGCCGCCCCGATTGCGCGCCGGACCGCAGTATTGCGCGCAAAGCTTCCTTTTTGCGCGCAATCTGCCAGGGTCATCCCCGTTGGCCTCCTAAGGGTACCCGCCTGTGTGGCACCCGATGATTCTCATCCCGGGTGCCCGCACCGTGCGTTGTCTTCCCGTGCGGCCCTCCAGGTTCGTGCGAAGTGACATGCACCCATCGTCCGGCAACCTATGCCCAGCATGACGTTAAACTGCACATTCGTCCCGCATAACGTTAAACTGCGCATTCGTCCCGCATGACGTTAAACTGCGCATACGTCCAGCATGACGTTAAACTGCATATTCGTCCAGCATGACGTTAAACTGCACATCCGTCCAAGCTGCACGACGTTAAACTGCCTAGCCCCCATCGTCCGCGCTGCAAGACGTTAAACTGGCAAGTGCTTCGTCCTCAACACATGACGTTAAACTGTACTTCGTCCGGCAAGACGTTAAACCGTCCGCTTCGTCCTCAACACATGACGTTAAACTGTACTTCGTCTGGCAAGACGCTAAACCATCCACAACCTGATCCCGTGCTCCGCACGCAGGGTCCCCCCGGTTTGGATGTGGCCCCCACCCGCTCGTCCCTGCAGGGATGTCGGGATTGCCCCTCTTTAGGGACGATTTAATGGGAGTGGCTTTTCCCTACGGGGGCAGGGTATTACAAACCCCTAGTTTCTCGTGGGAGGCTGCACATGTGTATCTCCATTGCGCCTCCCCACTGCCGAAGCCAGTAGAGGGTCTGACTGGGATCGAGGTGTCTTCTGCTTTCGGTCCAAGTCCCTTCCAACTGAGTTTTGCCGCAACCGGGCTGCCTCAAGTGCGTAAGTCCTGACAGAATGAACTACGTGGACTTTGATCCCTGTCTTCTATACAGGGTACGTAGGAAGCCTCCCTGAGGTTCAAGCCCACCACCTGGTCGTCCCGGTCGTATTTACGTCGGTTCGTCCATCAGTGGACCCCTCCAGGGTTCACGCTTGCGTTGATTCACCTATGAATCCGCCCCTGTGGGAGACTGCCCGTGTGTATCTCCACGGTGCCTCCCCACAGCCCCCCTTTTCCATTTCCCCTTTTATCGTCCAGCATGACGTGAAACTGTGATCCACCCGGCCGTTCCATCCCCCTCCGTGCGAGGTGGTTCGGTTCAATCCTCCGCCCGGTGGCCTCGACCTCTTCGTGAGTCGGCTTGCCGACGTCCAGCATGACGTTAAACTGTATGCCCGAACTACGTTGACTTTGATCCGTGTTAACGCGCGGTACGTAGGAAGCCCCTCTGGGGTCCAAGCTCTTCACTTCATCATCCATCCTGACCCTTACCCGGGCCGCCACATCCCGGTGGGGTCATGCCACTTCACTCCACTCCACGTTACTTGGGAAGCCGCCCATGTGATGGCCCCAGCGTCGGAGGTTCCCCGCAAGGGGTTCCGTCATCTGATCCACTTTTCGTGTTGATCGGTCCGATGCCGTCCCCGCTGGACGTTAAACTCGCGGCATACCCCGTGTTAAACACGGGAAGCTGAGGAAAACCTCAGGTGACACAGTTCCCCGCACCTAGTACGGGATGCCTCAGGCTATCATGCCTTCGAGAAGCCCTATTAGGGACGGAAGACAGATGTGCAGAGCCGCAGTGTTACGACACGCCCCCAGCACCCAGAGCCACCCGGCCTTCTCACCGCAGGTTGCTGCCCCGCCCAGACTCCTTGGAACGTCCGGGCGGAAGCAGCGTAATTAACCGGTGTCCATGAAGATATGGCGCTGGAAACGAGATTCACGAACATTCTTAAGTCTATGAGGGAGACCCGGATTAGGCGACGAGTTCCCAGGAGACGTCCAAGGAAGGAGGAGCCGACATCCCATCATCCCGGTTTCGATCAAGGAGCAGACGCCCCTGAATAAGGGACGGATGCCGCCCGCCCTTGGAAAGCGGGACTGCGGGACCACAAGCCGCGCGCCCATCCCCTCGGGTTGACGGGTGCACGCGCGAACGCGTCCTGGCGGAACAGCGTAACCCGACGCACATCCGCACCGAAACAGCCACTCAGCCGAAGAAGAACCGGCCGGTCGTAGCCAGCCAGGCTAGAGGAACTGCAGCGCCCCATGGCGTTGTGCTGTGGAGGACCACGACCCGTGTTAAGTGGGCCACTCGGCAGACGAACCAGCACACAGGCAACCGACCTATCTGGGAACACCCTGCGGAGCTAGGGAGAAGCCGCACTGGGGGGGACAGCAGCCTGCTCATGTTGGATGCTCGCACCATGTAGACAGACCAGATAAGAGGGCGGCGCCGCCGGTTCGGGAAGTCGGGGGGGGGGGGGGGGTGGGATTCCTCTGAACCGGACGGCCGACCGGGCGACTGACCGGCCGAGCTGTGGCCTTCTATGGAACGGTCTTCACCCTTGCATGGGATGGGCTGTCTGCCATGGGCCAGGCCATGCCCCACCGGGCCGGACCGACCCCTTAGCCAGGTCCGACCCTCCAGCCCAACGGGGTTGACCGGCCAGTCCCGTTTTGCTTAAATGTGAATAACTTCAAGATCGCGCATCTGATCAATGCGCCTTATGTGGCATTGAATTTCATGTGATGAGGCGGTCCTTGAGTGATACTCTTAGTGAGTTTTGGACGATTGTGGAAAAACAGAAGAGTTGGTTCGAGAACGAAACTAACCGGGCCCCCGGAGCAGAAACGCTTATAACTTAAGGACGGGATGTCCGTTGGACGTTCCGTCAACTACATTGGTTTCCTTTTAATGATAAGGTCCATTTGGCGTACTCCATTTGAGGTTCAGAGGGTGTTAGAGTATGGTCGTATTGGTTTGAGCTTAAAAAACAACCGGGCCCCTAGAACATAAATGCTAATAACTCTCAGACCATATGTCTGATTGACACGCCGTCTATTGCGTTGAAACCCCGAAGACCTGATTGTTCTTTTGAGATAATTCCACGTGAGATATCATGACACTTGAAGTATCGACTAGTAGCTCATGGAGCGGACCCTCTCAGTAACGATTGAGCAGATTGCATAGACCTAGTAGCTAGCTAAGACTTGACGACTGCTGATCAATCGACTCAGAGTGACTCGAATAGCCCAGTGGGGAGCACATGGTTGTAGCGGTAGACCCATAGTGGAGGAGCTCTTGGTTGTAGCGGAAGACCCGCGGTACTCGACAGAAGAGGTACCTCTATAACCTATGAGGGGGAGTGATTGGTTGTAGCAGTATAACCATGGCGGGAAGCGCTTGATTGCAGCAGCATGACAACAATACTCGACAAGTGGAGTATTTAAGCAGTCCAATGTTAGTGGGAAGCGCTTGGTTGTAGCGGAAGGCCCACTGTACTCAACAGAGGAGGAGTTCTTCAGCAGCCGTGGTTTCGACTTCATGAATAAAAATCCTGTTTTGAGCTGAGTCAATGACCATTGTGTTTTCCTCGTGATTGAGATGGGTTACTTGATAACTTAGTTATAAGTATGGTCATATACCTATGTAAATCTTATTAGTTGAAATCTTACATTGTGGTTTATCCTGGTTATATTTTTTGATACCTTGAGGCTCTTAGGGTCCCTACTGAGTATCATTATACTCACTCCTTCACGGGCTACGCCCTGACCTCATTGTGTATGATGTATACAACAGAAAACACTGATGGGGGCCAAGAGCGCCAGGACAGGACAGTACCTAGATGTGGACTTTACGACGTTTCTGTTCACGGTGGAGTCTGACAGGCGAGGAGTGATGAAGAGAGCATCTGTACCTACCTATCAGGTAGGAACCCAGAAGACGACCAAGGATCTTCTTTCACCTTCCAGCTGTTTGTCCCTTTTCAGTTGTACTTGATTTCAGTTGTATTTTTACATTACAATGGGGCTTGTATTCTGGCCCCTTTACTTTCAGTACTCTTGTTATATAGTTTTCACTTTGCGTTTGCATCCGCTTGTACTCTGGTTGTGTTTTTTTATTTATAAAGTCAATGCCTTCCCAGTTCTTGGGATTTACGCCATTGGTGGTAGTCTCCAGCCCCTTGCCTATGGAAGGCAGGCCTGGGGTAGTCCCGATACGAGCCCCTGGGGATGGGTCATGTCATTTTGTTCCTAGATGAATCAACTAATTTTATACTGGAAGTGGATATTAGTAATTCTTGGGGGATTTTATTTTGATCCATTATGTACACAAAATTGGAAAAATTCATGGACACCTCTGAAGAAAGGGATGAAAAAGAAATATGTTAATGTATGGTCTTCCCACCCATTGGGAATGATAAAAGTTGAAACAAGTCTTTCATTGAAGAGATCATTGAAGTAAAATGAGGGTTGGTTTCTGAAGATGTTTCATCCTCTATAGGCCCATGTGCTGAATATATTGAGGTATTAACTTGAATGGAGCTAGTGGACTGGTTACACAGATTGGATGAGATTAAATCAGACAACTAAGCAGTAAATGATTAACTATAGAGTGTATCAATAAGAATCAATAGTCCATGACCTCAGTGATGTAGGATACAAAAATGGTTATGTTTTTTGAAACAATAAAAATTAACAAGATCCATCAATCTTCATTCCCCCTTAGATACCCCGCACTAATAAATGCTATTTGGGGATGATATGGAACCAAGTATTTATAAGGGTTAACAATAGAGGAAGAATGGAGTGAAAACTGTTCCACCTAGTAATCTTTGGGGAAAAAAGTTTATTTTTTTCCATTACTCCATAATAACCTCAAGCCATGAATGAACTTATAGATATTCAATATAATAAGCGATTAGTTTATGTTTAGAAAGAAGACAGGTCTAGATGCTCAGAGAGTTGCATCCTCATACAAATTGTGATTGAGTTCCCCTAAAGGTAGAAAAAGGGGAAAACTTCTGGAAAGCTGGGTACACCCTTGACTTACTCCATGAAAATGCATCTTGTTCCCTAATAGAAATTATTTCCAAGAGAATGCTAGAAAGATACTTCTCGGAACCAAATGTTATTGGCTGAGGTATCTAAAATACTGAGAGTCTGTTCGTTAGAGGAAGAGAATGCCACCATGGATTCACTAATAGATCTTTGAATGGTAACACTATTAAAATGAAGATCTAACTTAGGGATTATGATTATATATGTATCCATCACAAATTATAAGCCTCAGTGGACACCCATAACCCTACTAGATAGAGAGAAGTTCCAACTAGCAATATATCGAGGTGATTTTCACCACACTTGAACCAAAATCTTCTCTATATTCAAGATCCACATAGAAGTCATTGTGTGCGATGAAAAAGATACTTGTTAGAGTATGTATCCCTAAAGAACCCACGAAACCCTCGAAGACCATATATGAAGGATTATCTATTCCAAAAATGGCCAAATGAGTCTGGAAAATTAGATCTATAGCCTCATAAAATTTCTAATAAGGAATTTCCAACTCTAGTGTAGTTTCTAACTTCACACTGTCCTGAACCTATGATATTTGATCTTTTAAAAATGAAGGAGGACCATTGAGAGGACAAAAAGGGTGTCTATGAATGATCTATGACCAGATGAGGGTAGAGATGAATATGAACACACCCCAGTTCCTAGCCGTGGAGGTTCATCTAGAGAGTGTACATGAGCATCCAAGATTAATAGTGGATCATCCGCATGGGTGAGAATAGACATGAATGTATGTGTTTGAAAATTTTTAGGTTCCACTGGTTCCTAAAGAATGTTCTTAAAGTGAGATGACAATTTATTTTTTAGTATGGTTAATATAATATTGAACCACCCATGTCTTTGTATTTTAGATCTATGTAGTAACAATACTATTTCATATCCTAGTTATGTAATAAATTTTAATCTCACTTTTTTCATAAAATAATACCATCTTCACCATCAGATAATAGTGAAAAACTGATAATTGATATATATAAACATCTTATGGTTAACCAAAATAGTAAACCACTTAGTTTAGACATATTGATACCAAAATTTTATGTGATGAACTACCCAGATTACTCAGGATTATTTGAAGGATTTTTATGTTCATGTTGCCTAAACTTTTATGGTCTATATGATATGAATTTATCTCACTACATCAATGATTCTAAATGTTTGATCTACGATACAACAAAAAATATAGTACACTCATAACACAATTCAGATATGATTAGAATTGGTGTTATACTCTGACACCACTTTAGTTCATAAAATATATTTTCATAAGATTCAGATGCATAAAATAATATTCCCATATCATCTAGGACTGACAGATTCTCAAGAAAAAAATTGAAAATCCATGTGGAACATTCGATAGTGTGACAATGTTTTAAAAAAACATTTCACATCAAACAAATTAATGGAAATGTCTCAAGAAACAACCTCTCTAACAATCTAGTGGTTAATAAAAAAACATTATTTCGAGGATATATAACCTATGAAATAAACATTGTTGTTATATAAATGAAACACATATAGTATAGTATAGACTAAAATACCTCCCTATACTCAGGTTAATATCATGATGTTTGGAATGATCATCTCATCTATATGTTAATAAGATTTCATCATCAATGATAGCCACAAACTAATATATGAATTGGGGAAATGATATATTTAATCAAGTCCAGGAACAAATATGTTGAATTTGTTAAATGAAATAGAATAATGAATAATATATAATTCATATCTTTTTCAAAAATTGATTTATGTTATATGAAAAGGTCTCACCCTTAGCAATGGAAACTGTAGTATAAAATAGACTATGAAAATGATAGAGGAACCCCATAGGTTTTCCAGAAAGACATAAATATATTAATTAGAAATCCCATTATTGATTGTCATCAGATTCAAATTCTTATAATAAACAAAAAATAATAATTTTTTATCAGTCTTCTTGGTAATGAAATAAAGACACCCAAGATGATTTAATTTGACAGATGACCCCTTTATCCACAAACCATTCTAGTTGAGTCTTAAGATTATTATGTTATTTAGGCCCCATTTGATATGTTTTAGTAGATATTATATTGATTCCTTGTATCGTGTATATATTAAACTCAATTTCTATATCATTTGTAAATGTAAAAACATCATTTTCAAAGACAACCTAAAAAACCCATCATAAGAGGAAAAAATACCTACTCCCCACTACTCATACAACATAAGATCTAAAACCTGGGATAATAGCTCATCCTGTGTCTACTGAACTAGCCTTATATAGCCTTATTGGATATCACATACTGTGTGGTGAATATATGATTCAACCCCATGAGATATAAATTCAAATACTTGATAGAAAAAATAAATGTGAGCACTGTATAAAGAAAACCATTCTATCCCCATTATCAAATCAAAACCTACCATCATTACGTTGAAATAATACCAAGGAAAATTTTACCCACTAACCCCAAGGTAACACCTAATAGAATGATATATACCCTCTTATCTCATATTTATGGTATGTTGATTGATATAGTACCAAATAAGATATCTACTTCAAGACCAAAAAAATTCACATACTGATCGTATACAAAGGAATAAGAAGAACCTACTTAAATTAATTTTCTATATATCATATATTATATGTGAATCATAAAATATATTATCAATGGCCTAGTGTCAATACCAATTGGTTCATAATGAACTAAATAAAGGAATCATGTCCCTATTTTTTGAGATATAATAAAAATATATTCACTAAACTTCTCTATAAGTATAATGTATTATTCCAAAAATAAAATCCTCTCCAACCATGAATTCTATGTCTACTAGAAAACCAACATCAAAATTGATATAGGTAATTATATTCTCTTATAGTTCTCAATATTGCCCTTTTTCATCCATCACTACAAAAAAAATAGTGTTCCTACATATCCTTTATAATTTTCTAATCCTACAAAAAGCTGGGAAAAACAATTGTTTTTTAAACAAAGTGATAACACATATGTCCTGGCCTTTCACTTTGATAAAAAAAAGAAATAACTTTCCTATGAAGTTGATTCACAACAAAATCTACTCATCCTGACACCACCTTGAGGAATGTTATCATAGTATTTCATCCTTGACTCATAGAATATACTTGTAGATTAACCAGTTGATAATTCACATCCAATTTGTGAAGCCTCTTTATAGACACCTTCTAAAATAAGGGATTTATTTACCACCTAATTGAACATTTTCAAACAAAATATATTCTTCATAAATATGATATTTTACCCATGTGCATCCTAGAAATGTTTCTTTCATGATTCCTTATATCCTCCCAATAACATGTAAACATACTACTTGTCGGTGAAGCCCCCCAAAAAAAATTAACATATTCCCATGGTTGAATCTCATAAACTACATAGTTCACAATTATCTCAGTGTTTCCAGATACAACATCTCTACGATTTTATATCGAAAATTTGACCAATCCATTCCCTCTACCTACTCACCCGAAAAGTAAAATATCCCACCCTCACATTGCTAGTCCTTGAAACATATAAAATACAACACTAATCCAACTATATAGTGGGACCTTTATGTAATCACGAATCATTCATATTGACTAAATATAGAACACATCTACCATAGGTACACCAAATATGGAAAACATTAGAGGTCAATGTAGATGGATATACATATTCATGTGTCACATATTTGACAGAGTCCATGTATAATTTATCACCATTAGGGAAAAAGAGGGGATAAAATGTAAACACATATACTATTTGACCCAATAACTCTGATCCAACAAGGACACATGTCCTACTATTCAATCCAAATTATTAGTAATGTATTCATCTCTCCTTATTGGTAACAGTTGTTAACGATTCATCACCCAACAACTCTAAATAGTAATTCTTGAAACCAAACATAAAATTTACTATGATACACCAAATTATGGTCGTATGTAGACAAGGAAAGATACTTCACATAGATTATCATAACGTGAATAACAATAAAAATTATACAACACCCATAAATCCATGTATAAGAAACTGGCTAACCCTGGTGTAATATTATATTAAATTTTACAAATACATTCATTTTATCAAATTTAATTAAAACATTTTATTCAAAAATAATTTACCCCCCTTTGGAACTAATTCTTTAAAACCATAAAATATTCAAAACATTAATTTTCAATATGGAAACTGTGACATTATTATCCATTTGTTCCAAATATTATGAATGTCACATAAATCCATGAGTATCTAGAATGATGCATGCAAACAATAATCACATTCAATAATAGACCAAGAATAAAATATCATGAAAAATAACATTATAATACATATTTTCCACCCAAGGTTAAATGACATCAAACTATAAGAGGGAAAAAAATAAGAACAATCCCAAAATGGGAACATGAATTTTCCACCATTCTTGGGTAAACTAATCCCAGGCATGATATTATAAGCAAATCATGACACATATAATTATTAAGAATAAATTTGAAAAATATTATGAAAATAGATTATAAAAACACTGATATTAGTTTTTCAGAACACCTTCATTTCTCACTATTTACTAGTAGAAAAATATTTTCACTACATGACATGTGGTATAATTCTTCGTAGGCTTAGGATTCTGACTAATAATTAGGGTTTGATGAATAATGTGATGAGATTGTACCCTTATTATCAGAGAAAATAAACAAAATATATAATAATAAAAAGAAATAATATATTGTAACTTCTATATATCAAATAATAAAATCCCAAATATTCATAAGTAACCACATCCATATATTGTAAAAATTCATTTTCATATAGTTTCATGTTTTTAAAAGAATAATATACTAAAAAAAGACTTAAAATAGACCAAATAGTTCCCTATGGTATGTATATTCTAGTAATCAACCTCAATCTCATGTTCTAATTTTTCCATCTATTACTAGTCCTTTGGCTTTATGTGGGCATGCAACTAGGAAATCCACTTGCATTCTATTGGAAGACAAAGAAATTGGATGATTACAACTCAATATGAAATAAATAATAGATGTTAAAGTAATGTAATATCTAAAAATATGTTCTAGTATTTGTATATAGTGTTTATATCCATTCAAATAAAAATATAATGTTTTATAAATTAATTCTCTTTAAAATAACCTCATTGTTATTTGAGTTCAAGGTCACACCATAGAAAATCAAACCTATGTTCTCTCAGGATTTCTATCTACACCAAACACTATGGGGGTTAACTCCCTAATGTCATAATGGATATTTAATTAATGAGATAAAATAAAATCTTTTATTGGGGACCATTATTCCATATACCAATGTCATACTAAACAATTGGACTATAGAGCATTAGTCTAGCAACCAAGCCATGCATAAAATTGGTGGTTCCATGTGCATCAGTCTGGACTATTCTAAATATAAGGATCCGCATTCCGACATTCCAAATAATGAAATTTTTTACAATAGACAAGGATTATCATTATTTAACTTGAAATAGACTACAATAAATATGTTCATCTATTTTAATAATCATTGGTCACTATGTTCTACCCGATTCAACACCTTTTTACCGAATTGCACAATTCAATCATTTTATCTACTATTCATATATCACATCATTTAATTATTCTTTCAATATTTTTAACTATTTCATTATTTCCATGTTAAGCTATTTCATATTATTTTATTAATGATTTATTAAACCATTAAATCACCCACTACAAAAAATCTATTATTCCATGATAACATGCAATGAATCTTCTATAAGTTGTATAAAAATAAAAAAATATTAATTTAATTACTCATAGACCATTTTAATATTCTCATGTGATTAGCTCATACAATGGGTGTCCATAGGCCTGGCCAGATACTCTTATATTGTCACTTCTTGTCCATACATGGACCAATACAGTAATTAAAAATACAATAAATTAATACTAAGACAAGAGTCAATTTTTAAGTATATTGGCTGAATAGTACATACCACATACACATTCCACACATCCAAACAATGGGAAATAGCCGGTAAACGACATACCTTATGCTCATATATGATCACCCTCTCAATCCCTTCATTTGATTCATGCTAAACGAACAAGACCATAAATATGACGAAACCCATATAAATAGGTCTTATGAGACTTAGAAGAATGAGAGTCACATATATGTGAATTGTCCATAAATTTGGGAGAAACGGATAATTATACATACCCTAGGATTTGAATCATAAAAAAGTGTACAAAAAAAGTCTTATAATGGGTTGAGAAGCATCCTTGTGATATGGGGCAGGATTTTATTATCACCATATGGTTTTTGATGCGAAATGAGGAAAAATCAACATAAATATTTATAAGCTCAACAATAACTAATTTTAAAATTTTATATTTTAAAGAGGATCATGGTTTGTATGAATGGATATCCAAATTTCATTACCACGTTGAATAGTTGACACTCTATGGTGAAATAAAGTCCCATTGTTTTCTAGGAAATTAAAACTATTTCCCAAACCATGAAGATTTCATGTGAATGGGTATAGAATAACCTATCATAGTTTTCTAGATGCCCTATATAGTTTATAAACAATACTACTCCCTAACTAGTGTAACAGGATCAGAGTGAATAGTTCACTATATCAATGAGATAACCATGAACTGCCCATTATAATTCCCAAATTTCATGACCACATTGAATAGTTGACACTATGGTGAAATAAAGTCCCATTGTTTTCTAGGAAATTATAACTATTTCCCAAACCATGAAGATTCCATGTGAATGGGTATGGAATAACCTAGCATAGTTTTCCAGATTCCCTATATAGTTTATAAACAATACTACTCCCTAACTAGTGTAACATGATCAGATTGAATAATACACTCTATCAATGAGATAACCATGAACTGCCCATTATAATTCCCATTTTACACATATTCCATGTATTTAACTCCCATGATTCATTTATGGAATTACCTTGTAATATTATATAACAAACCTTCTATTAATATTAAATTAATAAATTATTTATTACATTAGATTAAACATAATAGATCACATAAAATAGAGATGTCTATTCTATTTTGGAATTCATTACACAACATAAAAACCGATAACATGTAATAAATCATCATTATTGAAAACCTCCCTAACAATTTCATTAAATTCTATTGTACTAATAACATCATGGGATAACCAGGGGACATACATAAAAAAGTGGTGAGCTATAAAGACAATTACGGGAATAAAAATGGAATTAAATTCATCAAATAATACATATTATGAAATAGGCATAACAATGGTGTATCAAAGTAGTTAAAATCAAAAATAGGAACAAAGAGGCATGATATAGAAATATAATATAAATTGGATCATGGGAAATATAACAAAAACATAAAACAATGCACCATAAACACATATCTAGGATAACATCCAAGAAGTTATGATTGCAAATTTCATTTAATGTAATCAAGTTAACACTCTATCCCAACATGATGTATAATGAGACAAAAATTCATCCAAATCATTGTAGTGTTATAGAATTCCTCGTGCACTCGTCACATTATTTCATTGTCATTCTTAAGTGACCCACATAGTTCATAGAATATTAATTCATTAATCAACATATTTTATTACATAATAATGGAATATGGTATAAAAAATATAATCCCCGGGTAATAAAATATATGTTTATATAGGAAAAACCATTTATTGTAAATGAGTATGGTATTTAGTGCACAACTGTTTTGGCATAGAAAATTGTGTTGAAATATAATCATCATAAAAACATCAAATAAAAAGTCATAAAATAAGATTATTAGATACACATGGGGATGTCCAGATTTTTAAAAGAAATGGGAACTAATATCTACATTTAAATACATATCCCAAAATTAGTAATTTTATATTTAAGGCATAAGAAAATAAAAAAACTCTAATAATGTGGATAATGGGAGGATCCCTTACCTTGAGAGTGTGAATCTAAATGCATGGGAGGAGAATATTTTGAGCTTGTGGCCACCATTGTATGAATCTGGAAATGGTATGGAGGATTAAGGATGTCCTCCAAGGATAATAAGTGATGAATAATTGAATATTTGGAGGGTTTATATGAGAAGCATGTGGGGAATTCTTTAATATTTCTCAAACAAGGGTTTTTGTCATTATATATTAAAATAACCAAACCCACAAACCTTTATAATAGATATTTCACATGGATATTAACAAATGAGAGTATTTTTCATTGTAAAAAAGTCATAAAATAATAAAATAATAGAACTTCTAATTTGGAAGTGGGTCATATTCTAAATAAAAATATTTTTTAAGACATATAGTATATTAATTTTTTTGTAGGATTTAAAAAATATTAAAAAATTTATAAATTAATAACAAAATCATAATATTTTAAAATTTAAACATTTATTTGGTCTTTTAGACCACATATAGTATTTATTACATCACATTTCGATCATTATGATATCATAAAATACAGTGTATATTTATACTATATTTAAATCCTCCTCGAAAATTCTTTTGTCTTTTAAATATATGATAAAGTTTCCATTGGAAAATATTTACTTTATAATTAAAAAAAATATTTCTTTAATCAAATTAATTTTCATAATAAGAATATTTACAATTTTATCATAATAAAAATTTATTGATAAATGCTCTGTTTTTTGACATTAACTGATTTTGAACACTTACAAAATTTACATTTAAATTCTATAAAATTATTGATAATTTATATGTGAAAGAAATATATTTATAATTATTTTAAAATATTATTTATTTGAAAATGTAATTATTTCGAAAATATACAAATCATAATTTAATTTTAATTTTTGTAAAAATAATAATTTTTTTTTATATTATAAAAATGTAAATAATTTATAAAGTACTAATAAGAATAAAATTTAAACATATGAATTTCAAAAGATAATATATAAGTATTCATATTATTTTTATCTAGATATATCCCTTTAATTCACAAGGACACTCCCAAATCGTGTGTCATGGGATGGATATAATTTAACGGGGTGGTTCTATGTACATGGTTTGGGCCACGATCTCGATGAGCTTGAACCTATCCGGTAAATGGTTTCGCTCATGACTATGTGGTTGAATCACACACTAGTATTGGTCATGGTAAAATCCCAATGATTCAATATCCTTTCGAAGTTGCTTTAAATGGGGTTTAGTGGGTGCGATCCTACATGATGTGTCAATTTCTTCCTTTGTCTGTTCCAATTGGATTAATCAAACCCCTATATTTATAGAAATCAAATCACCAAAATTTAATGAATTTATTATCTATGGTAATGATATCAAATGGAATTTTAAATATGAAAATATGAAACTATTTAATTTAATGTGTTTTATTACAATATTGAATAACTAGAAATTAGATAAAAATTAATGTGTATTTTATTTACAATAGTTTAGGTGATTATAATCTCCCCCCTTAAAAAATTTATTGCCTGACTTTTTTTCCAACATTTAACTAGATGAGGGTAATTTTGGAAATACCCTTCCTCATGTTCCCATATTGCTTATTCAAACAATTGTTTTCTCCAAAATACATTGACATGGTGTGTTTTATTATTTCATATAGATTTTCCTCTTCAATCTATGATGTTCACCAACTACACCTCATATGAATGATCATTAAACAACATACCACCTCATGAGTGAGTAAGTTTATGTTTTATGTTATGTACTTACCCTTGAGGTATAAATGGAATACATTATGTAATTGAGATTTGGTAGGTGTGGATTCTAACTGATAGGCCACTGATCTTATGCGATGAAGTATCTTGAATGGACCAATGTATTGTAGAATAAGATTACCCTTCTACCCAAATCTCGTGATCTTATTACATGGAAAATTAGATAGGAATACCCAATCTCTATATTTATACTCTAGGTCTCATCAATGATTATCTACATAGCTATTCTATCAATATTTTGATTCTAGTATGTGATGTTGAATGGTTTTCATCATGTATAAATTTATTTTACCATTTCAGGTCATAACAGCTAATATTTACTGAATTCATCCTTGCATGAATGTGTTCTGTATATTTTTTAATAATATGATTATTATATAGACATTTAGATTTATGAGTGGAATATATTGATTTATGCGAACTCAACCAGAGGAAATCGTTAGTCTCATCAACGTTTAATGTCTATAAAATATGATCATAACATGTATTATAGTTTCTGAATAGTCCTCCTAGATGGGACCTTTGTTTGAGTATGATAATCTATAATGATGTCCAAAAATGTACATAGTGTTTGTTTTAGATTCATCTTGAACAAAGAGGAAAACGACAATCGATTGTGTTGTTACATTCATATTCATCAATTCTATAATTTCTATCCTTTAAATTTGGAAATGTTATAAGTCCTCTATAATTTCAAATATGTGAGTAGTCTTCATAAGATGTCCCATGAAAACCCATATAGCATTATTTCATCTTGATATCTTTAAGAGACCATTGAAAGTGTTTGTAGTGATGTTTTCGCATAACCATGTAGGTATGGGTAACAATTACATCATCACCATTTATTTTATCATTTTTTCCTTCACATCCTATAATTAAAGACACATTTATGTATATTCTATGATCTAATAATTTATATTATGAAACTAATTGTTCTCTCAGGGATCTTGATATGTATTTGTGATTTTTGGATGGTCGAATATAGTCGAACTATGTGGATCATATAACAGCTCATTCTTTAACATTGGATTTGATGGTACACAAATGAATTATCCAACTCATACAACTCATTTTTCATTAACAATAAATATCTTGGATTAATATTTTCTTATAAATTCTTCATTTTTTTAATTCCCACATCATATATTTGGGGATCTTTTATCCTCTCATGAAGGGATGATAAAAACAATCATTTATGAAAGGATTTATGACTCACCATCCTTTTTTATTCCCAAGTCCATTCTTTTTATGTCTAATAATAGAAGGATTTTTTTCAATTCACATCAAGGGTAAAAATGATGCTACCTTTCTATATAATGTATCTTCCACATTATTTTCTTTCAAATGATGGTATAGTATTGAGAATTCAATGTTCATGACCAAATATATTCATATTAAAGGGATTTTTCACAATATTTTAGTATATAATTGTTGATTTTTATCCATATAAATATATAAATGTCTCACTTATTATTAATGATATAAGGATTCATGATTATTAATAAAAGTATCACTATATATATATATAACCATATCATGTGTTGGGAAGTTTTGTTCATGAGCAGTCAATATCTTTGAGGTAGAAACTATGTATTTTTCATTCAACATTACAATAAATCCCAATACCATTATTGAACAATCACTAAATTTTGTAAAAAATTCTCCACTAGATGGTAGTATGAGTACAAGTGTAGTGATAATCATAATTTTCTTCTCCCTAAATATTTATTCACAATAATTATACCAATAATTCATGAAAATGTTCCTACTTCAATTGGTTAGAGGGTTTGACAGCTGGGAAAAATTTCTCACAGATCAACAGTTGTACCCAACTAATCCATGGAAGCTACAGATATCTGTCATATATGGTGTCCTTATCCATCCTTCAATTTCATTTTTCATTGAAGGGTGAAAATATATCCAATTTCCGGAAATGAAATTTCCCATGAATGATAGTCAGTTCAACTAAAAATCACATTTTCGTATATTGCATAAATCTTCTCTTTTAGTATAGTATTTAGCACATTTCCTATATGATCTTCATGATCATTTTCTATTTTCGATATTTTATAATATCACCTATAAATACTACGTATCATTTTACCAGCCATAAAAACACTTTTTATAATTTCATTGATGCTTTATGGAGGATTGGTAACTGTAAATGGAAATACTATGAACTCAAAGTATATGTACCTTGTATGTAAATAAATCATCCGAATAACATCATTTTCCAAACGATCATGGTAGTATCCTGAGCACAATTCCAAATTGGAGAAGTATTGTTCTCCAAATATCTTTATGATCAAGTCATTATTTTATGATAAATGATTATTTTTATTTATAATGATCTCATTTATCTTAGGAATAATATACGAAAAGCTTCATTTACCCATGCTACTTCTTGTTGTAAAAGACTGGTACACCCCAAGGGGAAGCACATGGGTGTATGAATTATTTTTACAAATTAACATGTAGTGGTTTCTTCATCTACTAATGATACAAAAGAACTATTCTATTCATATTCTCTGTTAATTATAATTCCTCATGTTTATTCTCAACTAAAAAGTTACCCTCTTTCTTAGGGGGGAGTATAGGCAATTCATCATGAAATAGATATATTACCACACATTGGGCATGTCCTCATGGATAATATGTTCCATAGACTAAATCAATTGATATTGAAAAGAATTATCATAAACAATTATATATGTTCTCAAGATTATCGTTATAAATAAGATATATCCTCCTCCTCGAAATTTAATAGAATCATATAATGATTTATGATATGGAGTGTGATATCTTTCTTAATAAAATTTAAGTTGAAAATATTATAGGAAATTCAACCCAAAACCATAAATGAATCAAATCCCGCGAAATAAAGTATTAAATTGTATTATTTTAAGTCAAAACCAAAAATTATTATAGTTGAGGAGTTATATACTCAGGTTAATAACATTCCGCATTTTCTATTTTCTTCCACATCTCTTCATCCATGATTTTTAGTTTTTTTTGTATAGTTTTAATCGATATTTAATATATGAAAGAATACATTGAACCGTATTAATATTTTTCACTATTATTGAATAAATAACTAGATTACATGTCCCCAATTATTTTTCAATTTCCACCTCAGTGGTGGTGAGGGATAATGCTCGAACTTCCTACCGAGGAGGTTGATGGTTGTATTCATAAACCCATGTTTTGGTTCATTGGGTTGAGAAGTTCTCTTGTTCCATGATGATGATGTAATGAGCAACGAGATGAGAATTTTTTGAATAATAACTTCTCTTTATCACATTAGTTGGGTTGTCATGTTAGTAATCGCATGCTATGTGTCATTCCCTCCAATACCTAATGAATTTTCACTTCCCTATTGGGCAACATATAGGGTGCCTCTTTTCACACCATTGGTAAGTGGAATATTCAATGTTATTGTAACATTGGATTTTTTTCATCACACTGACAGAATTAAACTCCACATTCATAATCTAATCCACATGATACCCTTGAAACTCACAAATCACAAATTTGACATTATGGTTAGGTCAGAACATTTCTTCATAGCTATCAAATTACAGGATCTAAATAGATTTTCCTAAATGATGAATTATCCCAAAAATGAAGTAGTAACCCTTGAATTTTGGTATTATGACAATATGGATAGCATATAAAACAAGGCACGAGTTATTAACCTCATATTCATATATATATTTGTCATCCTATTTCACTAGGGAAAAAATAACATTCCATTTTACGATGAATATTGTGGGGAAAATATTTATTGAAAAACATTTTTTAAAATTCCTTCCACCCCATAAAGAAGTATCATCCTCAAGATTTATATTCATGATCATTTCTCACTACATAAATTATTCACCCTTTATATGATAAAAATTATGTGAAAACATCTCTTTTTATAACATAGACACGTTGAGTAGATTTTCTAAATAGAGTTGATTAATTTTACCACGATGAAGAGATTTGATGAAAATATGAAATTCAGAGGCCTTTGTCAGAGAATGGTCTCAATTGATGATTATTCTTTATTAGGTTTATATTGGAAGTAATATTGACCGATGTTAATATTTATATCCTATGTCTTCTTAGAACGTATCGTTATAGTGTTTCGGATTCTCGCTCCAATCGGTTTCTGAATCTTGTTGGGACAGTCATCACATTAGCTGCCACAATGATTGTTTATATGAAACCATATATTTACAATAATTTTATATAATAAATTAAATATTCGGGAATAGTATTTTTAAGATATTAAAAACATAATCAATATATCCAATGAAATTAAACAGATTACTATTAAATTACATGAGTTTCATTACATTATTAATTTATAGGATTTAATCTAGGTTATATTGAATCTATATCCTATATAATATTATTATGGGTATATTTTGTCCCTTAATAATTTTTATAATGAGATTATTAATTACTATAGAATATCACTTGGGATTGTACACAAAATTGTGCATCAAGACTCTTCATTTCGACATGACAAATTTTGTTGTAATTTTAGCAGCCTAACAACATCACATAAAAATTAATAAAATGGGATGATGATAGGAAATGGGGAATATAATAATTTAGACATAAAATTTAAATCTATAGGTAAATTTAATGACATATACTATCATTAATAATTTTATATTTATCACATAAGATAATAATAAATTATTAAAAAAGATGTTAGTGGGAGGATCCATTACCTTGAGTGTGTGACTCCAAATTCATGGGATGACCTTCATGAGAGAATAGGGGAACGTTGGTATGGATATAGAGAAGGGAGGTGATTAATTAAATAATAAAATGATTTTTATTGATGATAAATTAGAGCATAGGTCTGTTTATATTTGTAATTAGTGGGGAATTCTTCATTAGTCCTAAAACATGGGGTATGGACTCTATAAAAGAATATTTCTAAAACCATTAATATTCTCGATAAAATTTCTCAGGGTTTTTCCCAGATGGGAGTGCATTCATTATTTAACATAGACAAGGTCCTATCATTATAAAAAATAACATTAAATTTTTTGATGTGGATCATATACTAAATTGAATGATATTTTCACCTTGAATTATATTAATTATATTAGAGAATTCATGAAGGATTCCTATATTTAATAAAATAAACATAAAATTATATAGTTTTATAGGGAACAAACATATTCAGTCATGGATTCCATGTATAGTATTTATTACTTCACTTTCGGTCATTATGATGTCATAAAAAAGACCATATATTTATACAGTATTTATTATTTACTTATCATTTCGAGAATCCCAAAAAATAAAGGGAAAATAACCTTTGAATAATTTCAATATTTTTATTTAAAATTTAATATTAATATTAATTTTTAAATTTTATATAGATTTTAATTTTAACTATTAAATTAATAATAGATATTTATTGAGGATGTTAGAGTTTTATGATAATAACGTTTTCAGAATCCTTATTAATATCACATTTCCCTTTAAAATAATTTTTTCCCAACATGTATTTTATATGAAATTATTGAATAATAATAATAAAATACAATTTATTTAAAAAATTCATTAATTAATCAATATAATAGTGTTCAAAAAATTGACTACTTTTTATAAATACCATTTCTCTTTTATTGTAAAAAAAGGGGTAATCATTTATAAATTAATAATAAGAATAATATATGAACATTATTCAACTGAAAAATAGAATATGAATACTCATATTAATATGTAATTGATACATACTCTTAAATGTGAGGTCATTTTGGTTGACTTTTAAACATTCCATCAACCAATATCAATATTAGAGGTCATTTTCTGTGTCTCTTCAACCACGAGAGGTCATTCATACAAGAGGTCCTTCTTATTGTTTATTCATCTATTCCATTAACCAGTATCAATATGATAATTAGAATAAAATCAACCCTATGTAATTTAATAATACTCCATTGTGCTTAAAATTTTCAATGTTAAAAAAAATATTATTTGATTATAAATATATTTACATTAATATCCTTTGAACTATATACTATTCATGGTCATTTCATTCAGACTCATATTAATTTAAAAATAGATCACATGAATAATTTGATGTATAGTGATTATTATAGGTCTATAAAAGGATGGTAAATTTTTTTCAATGATGGTTCTATATTGGTGGGTTTTTTCTATGATACATGAATTAAAAATAAATAATTATCTATTTCATGTGAGAGAACATTCATGTAAGGATATGTAAGATCACCTAGTATATATGAAGAACATCTTGATCATAGGGTGTCAATTTAATATTAATTAGAATAAAGAAATTATGGTGTACTTTTTTATATCTAAATGATAAATTTATAACCTTATAGAAGTAAACCAAGTAAATTTTTTGCAATGTAAAAAGAAAAAAAAATTAAAATATATTGAGTATAATGTGTAAGATAATGAATGTGTTGAACCAAATATCACTATTTTCCAAAGTAATAGTATTAGTAATATTGATGTTCTAACAAATTTAATTATTTATAATGGGTTTTCATGTTTATAATTTTTAAATATGTTCATTCCAAGACTATTTGATTAAAATTAATAAAACGGTTATTCCATTATCAGTATAATGAGTGACATAGATGACATTGAAGAGATATGTTTCAATAAATTTTTATCCTGATATTTTTTTTATAAATATATTCAGAATTTATTTTTTAATAAATTATGAATTTATATGATATTTTAAAAATTATTAACTATATAATTAAATAACTGATTTAAATGAATGATTTGAATGAATATATTTTTATCTATATTAGTGAATTGTTCAAATCAATTGAATGAAATAGGAATCAATGATTTCCTACTTATTTGTAGTTATGATAATTTTAAGTGAACTATTTAATTATAAATATTTTAATTTATTTTATTCATTTACATGGGAATATTAAAAATAATTATTAACTAGATGACTGATCAAATCAAATATGAATAGTTTAATTTTTTCAATGAACACATAGTTCATCAAGTAAAAAATATTCTTTCCAAAGTTGTTTTATGGAATGGGATAATCATTATTTCTAAAGGAACTTACATCATTAAAACAATTATTAATGGATGTGATTGATATATTAAAATAATATTTCAACCTTCTACCCCTTGATACCATAATGAAAAATATTTAAATCTAAATTCTAAAAAATCACCTAAATTTCATCTAAAAATATTTTTTTTAATTTTACCCATCATGGTGATATACTATATATCACGACATGTTTTGATGAAAACTAAATATAAAAATTAATTCTATTATTTCTGAATGGATCCATGGAAATGAGAAAATTATAATCCTTAAAATATCAATTTATCCTCTCTCAAAAATTATCAATACCCCAGATGTGTTGATGGAATACCTTGGAAAACATTAAATTTCATCCTAATCATTATAATCTCATAACATAAATGATATAAACCATTATTTGATCACATATAGGTCCTCCAAAGAACAATCATTCATGTGAAACCCCCACTACATTAACACATAAAAAATGGAATAGTATCTCTTCAGTTGAATAGTGTTATATTAATTATTATCAACTAATTTTTTCCCATATAGCCTCCTAATTCTAATATAGTGTCTCTAAAATCTGATATTCTATAATATTGTTTTTTAAATAATATAATACATCTTAATTATAGCATAACTACATCAACAAATATTCATTGACTCCACCTCAACTCTAATTAAATTAAAATACTCTTACATAAACACTAATCACTATAATTTTGTCACACATACATAGAAATAATTCCAATAAAATCATAAATAATCAATTTCATTAACATTTTTCTTGAAACAATGCTTATGTTGCAGCATAGAGGATAATGACATGAAATTATTTTTTGACAATAACACAATTTCATTATCGAGAATATTTTTGGATTATAAGATCCAATATCATTATTAACATCATTTTGATCTTAGAATACTTCTATTTTTAAACTAATCACACTGTAATATAACATAACATAGTGTAGTTACTGTGAAATGTCATTATTTTTTATGAAACTTTCTTGAAATATTCTTCATATAAATGTTAAAAATATATTCTATAGATAAAACTATAATTTTACTATTTTATTTCCCTGAAATAATGTAAATCATGATAAAAAAACTTGTATTGTTATGAGGTATCATATTGTTATTCAACACCATACTCCAATATTTGATACCGATAGTGATCATAAGACTAAATTTCACAATGAAATGATGTAGAAATTATTTTGGGGTTATCATATTCTATGTTCCTCATAATGTTCCTACATAACTTCGCTATTGATCCTTTCAGTCAAATATTAATATCTTACCAACATTATTCTTCAAGTGAATTCATCTATTGATTACTAATTTTAATTTTTCTAAAAAATATATCTCAAATTAATGAAAATATAATGATTAATATTTAGTAATTACTTTTAATACTCAAACATATCCTAAATCAAGTATTTAATGTTTATTTATTATTTTTAATATAAAATCACACAAAACTAAGATAACAATCAATAAGAATAATTTCTTAATTTTTCATGCAAATAAAATTAAATATGAAATAATAAATTATATATAGATATTAAATATATATAATATATATTATCATTTAATATTTTGAAGTAGGGGTTTTGATTTAAATTCAAAACCCATAATTTATTCTTAAAAAGCATGAAATATATGTTATTCTATTTAAAACAGATATCCTTCTATATGTAACTCTCTTCAATTATAAAATTTTATATTATATGATTATAGAAGTTATTGAAAATGATTTTCTTATTCAACTATAATGATTCTTTAAAAACCCAAATGTTAAAAAATAATGAATTATAACATTATATATATTAATAATAATAATACAAGAAAAAAATAATTTAATTAATTTAGTTTTAACGTTTTATTGAAAATTCCACTATCTTGAAGTCATTATTGTCATTAAAAATAAAATTTACATAATTAGTATCTCATTTCCCCTCTAAATGCACACTTTAACAATCACCTTCATATAGAGGTATTTATTTATCTTATTCTAGAATAAATTTATTAGCAAAAGGTTTAAATAAGATTAACCCCCTTTCATTAATGTTGTAAATATTTTAAGGTGGTATTTTATTATTTTTTTATGTTATTATTCATTATAAATAATATTTAGTGTTATATATTTAATTTACCATACATTATGATTATTAATACCTCTCTTAAATTTCCTATTTTATGTATATAAAGATACTTATACATGATATCCATTTTAAATATAAGAAAACATTTTTTATAATATATTATTTTTAGATTTTATATGTGATATTATGGAAACAAAATTTTTATTTCAAAATTCATTTTCAATTTTTTGAATTAAATATGTATTTCTATAATTATTAGTATATAATTTCACAATTATTTTAATTGTATGAAGTAAACAATTAGAATTTAATGAATTTGGGTTTATTGTTTTTTATTGATATTTATTTTACATTTAATGTCAATAAAATAAGGGTTTCTTCTTTTTGGAATTATTATCTAAGATTTATCCATGTTATAAATGAAAATACAATATTTATTATCTTTAGTAAATTATTAGTTTTTGAAAATCATAATATTCAACCAAATACATTTATCATCAAAAAATTATTGATGATATCCATGGATTAATTTTCCAAATTTTTAATTAAATAGTGTAAATTTTTTCATTAAATGTTTACATTTTAATTTTTATTTATTTAAATTAAGTTTAACTCTTTTTTATAAGTTCCTTTTTAAAATTATTTAAATAATTGAAAATCCAAAAATAGATTTTATACTTAACCTTATTGGGCTATTTTTAAGTGATGAATGTTATGTTTTAATGTATATAATTTTGTTCATAATTATATTGTGTATAAAATATTTCAAAAAAGCTACGATCGTTTAGTTATATAGATCCTAATCGAAATGTTTTTTATTTATTATCTATTGACATGTGGTCAAATTCTAATATTTTTTAATTTGATGGCTTATGTTTCGATATAGCATCATTGAAATCATTTTTATAATGAATAATATTCATGTATTATTTTAATGTTTTTTCGGAACAAATAACCAATTAGATATTCAACCTAAGAAAATAATTTTGATATTATTATTTTGAACTATTCTTTGAGTATATTGATTTGCACTAAGGGTTTTCAAAAAACAACTTTTCGAGTGATGTGTGACTATGGGATAAATCAAGATAATTATTAGAATAATAAATTAGTAAATTAAAAAATAATAAAATATATTATATGGATACAATACATATCTATGTAGTATAAAAAGAAAAGTAAAATAAATAAATAATTAAAATTTCATATATATATATATATATGAATGTGTAGTGTCTTCTAATTGAAATCCATATATTAGACGTTGGAGGGTGAATATACCTCGAGATTTGAGTTTAAAAATTAATATTTTTTCAAGCCCCCATCTAAGGCTTGATGAATTTAGTGTTGATGATTATTGGAAGGGATGGATAGAAAATATTCTATTGTTCTATTTGTAAATGTAATTTTAAGATAATTTCCACATTCCGAGTCTGTTCTGAACAGTTTAATAAGATGATAATTTTTTATATATATCAATCATCTTAATCATTAATTTATTTAAAAAATGGCCATTAATGACATGTAGAGTGATTTGATATTTTTTAATGGTTGGGGTCTAAGCATCATTTATTAATAAAGCAATGCAAATACCTCTTTTAACAAGGTAGTGGGAGACCAATTACATAGACTGAATGCCCAATGAGAATTTATCCCATTACATGGCCCGTAGGCCTAGATTTTTGGCCCATGGCCCATTATGTGAATAGTAATACTACATTACCCACTTGCTACAGTCCCTCACAGTACCCATCTATGCTATAGTGCCCTAGCACCGCTACATTTCCCTGCCGCTACTACAGTGCATGCGGCTAATACAGTGCTCTACAGTCTACAATAGTTTGTGTGTGGATTTGGTTTTGAACCACCATTTTTCATGTATGATTACAGGGTCCTTACCACCATTCCAATCCCCAATTATAAGAGTAATTTGATATGATTGTGATGCTTATGATTGAATACTCTTTTATTTATTTTCAGAAATAATTTCATCTAATGGTGACTATTATTCCATAGTGTTTAGATTTAAGGAGATTATTTTACAATTTCTAAAATAACAATGAAATACACATTTTTTATTTTAGGTTGATTTTGCAATGATTTTTAATTTCACACATACTTTATTATCACACTATAGTAAATAATCCTTGATTTGAGTGGGATGAATAACCCATAGTGGTTATAACGTGAATTGTTAGAATTGAAATTCAGACCATAGTATTTAAATTTATGTTTTAGTGAATAATTTTTTCATGAACCATCTCAGGTTTACCCTAAAACGGTAACCTGAGTCGATCTATGGAAAGACCCGAGAGGTGTTCCAGATCCCCCTGGGCTTGTGATGAGAACCAATGTCATCAGAGTAAAAATGGGGATGATTTCACCAAATAAATAATTAATAATCTAAAAAGTGGGAAGAAACCAAACAACCCAATATATAATTGAAAATAACTACACATCATTTATACAAAAAGATGAATATGAAACTAAATAACATGATAAGACTAAAAGAACTGAAAACCCAATATACCCACATGAAACCATGAGTAACTTATGAAATCAATGATCTACCACCACCCAAGATGATCAAACAAATAACAAGTCCTAGAGTAGAAACTAAAAATAGAGGAAACTATATGGGTGAGTATTAAAACTCAGTAGGCTATAATATAATGAATTGAAATTAGATTAATAATATATTAATAATAAAATAGTAATCCTTGAGAAAATATATTTATAAATAATAAATTATTTTTCAATATGGGGTTATTTATCTTCTTAAATAATTTATGCATTACAAAAAATAAATTTAACCAATATTTTAAGATATAATTTTCATAAATAATAATGTAAAAATATATATTCATACAACGTGATTTATAATAAAATATAATAACACAATAAAATTATTAAATATGTTATCACGGACATTCTTATAACCACATATTAAATATTTATGGAATTTTCATATAATTTTGTTATTTTTTTGATTGCTGAATTATGTTTTAATCCTTTTCCATAATTAAAATAAGAATATGAATGTAATAGATGATCATAAAATATTATTAATAAACATTAACATTTATATAGATTCGTATTCCAAAATTTATATTTATTATAGGGATGAGAAATCTTTCTTATACTTCCACATAGTATTTAGTTGACATTAAATCATTCATATTTAATTATTAATTTATATAACTAAGAAAAAGAATGAAAAACGCAATAAATTAGTAAAAAACTATATAAAAATGTATTATTTTGGTTTTTATATAAATATCTCACCATTATTTATGATTATTTATGTTTTAACATGATACCATTTTCTCTAATATATATATATATATATATGTGAACATATATGAATATTTTTTTTGTGAACTAGTCTACTATCATTTTTAAGGATACTATCATTCCTTTCACAAGAGAACATTAATTGGTGAAAACAATTATTATTCTTGAGAATAATTTATTTATTCACATAAAATATATAATAATCTGTTCATTATTAAGGATGTCATATGAAATATATAATTTTAAAAAATATAATTAACAGTGGGAAACCTCCAATAAATTTGTTATGGTTTAGATAATAATTATAACACAACTTCTTAGACCCCAGACGACTCCTCAAGATGTGAATACACTAATTTGTAATGACTATTGAAGATGGGTCTTAGAACATTATTATAGTACATTTATTACGGTAGAATGATCAAGGAATCATTATTTATGATAAATAAAATAAACCAATTATATATGTATCTTTTATGGATGTAAAATTAGTACCCCAATATTTATTTGGAGAGGTAAAATAATAATCCTTGTTTACATAAAATAATGATGGAATAATAGTTAATTATTTATAAAAAATGAATATCCAAATGAATATATTTTATCTCGATGATGTTATCAGAATATTTTACATATGATCACTGATATAAGATATTTAGTTCACCAATAATTATAAATAGTTTTTTTATAAATAATAGTGGTATTATTCTAATTTTTAATTTTTTTTATTAATATAAAACATTATTGGTTTAGAATAACAAATTAAAAAAATAAACATTTTAGAATGATAAAAATTTTATTTTTATTTATAATTCAAGTTTTTTCTATTTCCATGGGTATATTGTACAAATTATTCTTATATAATCAACATTTATGTGAAAAATATATAAAAAATTATATTTTTTAGTAAAATAACTGTGAATAAATAAATGGAATAACTCAATGATATTTAATAGGATTTTAAATTATTACATAAATTTAATCTTAAATGGGTTACATAAATTATATGGTGATATATCCATATCAATGTATTTCTTTGCTAAAACAATGTTCTTAGGAGAACATTAATTCCCAAGTTTTTCCAAAGGCCTATCACGATTATTATTTTCATCCACCACATGTTTATAGTGGTTTTTATTAACTAAATAGTTCTCAAAATTCGTTCAATATTGACGTGAAGAATTATTAGAGGTGGCCATACTTTTTAAATATTATGGGACACATTTCCCATATTGATTGTTTCTTTTTCCCATCTAGTGGTACATGGAGAGTCCCTTATTCTTCCTTGTGCCTTCCACCAATTAATGATCCACAATCTAGAGAACAAGGGGGATCATCCAAAGATTCCTCAAAAGTGGATAATGGTTAATTATATGTATATTGGACCACTTTTTCACAACCAGATTCACCCCTTAACATAAATTGAACCATCCCCCAATGGTTCTCTTATTTATGGTTTATAGTTCATTTCCGGAATATCGTGGAAATTTTATATATCACTCATTAGGATTTCATCCTCTCGATGAGTCATATATAATCAACAATGTAAATGCCTCTTTAAATCTATGAATATTATTCTATTTTATATTAACACAAAAAACATAATTCACTAGATAACTTTTTGAAATATGAATTATATACTCTCTTGGGATGAAATTCTTTTTTAGTTTTCATTATTATGATTGAGGTAATAATTCCTAAATATATATGAAACATCAATCAAAATTCATGCATTGGGTTTTTTAAATGTGTGTGTAGTCCAATAAGACATATAATTATGTAGATAACATTAGTGTGTGTGGTTCATATCGAGTTTCTATACTCATTAAAGTGGGAATAAGAAATGTTTGCCTAGAAAATGTAAAAAAGAGGTTGATTTTCATGAATGACCATAGAGCCATCTCCATAGGCTATTAATCAAGGAATGATGCATTTGGTATTAGTTAAGGATATATTACATGAGTTATTAGGACACATGAAATGAAGGATTGATTCCCCTTGGGTGTTTGTCTCATAATAACCAAATGATTTCCCTAAATGTTTTATGGTGTTATTGGTGTCCACCTCCGAATTGTGGATTTCATATTAATGTTTTGTAATAGAATGTATAAATTATCATTGATAAATTGAATATGGGATTTGGAGGTGTGTTCCACTTCACAAATAGCGTTTTATTTGAAAAATTGTCAAGTTAATATGATGGAATGGGTTGAACATGAGGGTTTGGGAATAGTATGATGTGATAATCGTTGATAATAATGAGAAATGTTTTTTTTGGGTTGTGATAGGGGTCTTAATAATAGATATGTAAGTTAAAGATGTTGTTCTAAAATAATAATATTGCATTATTTTGTGTTTTGTTGTGTTGTCTTTTTCATATGCCAACACCAATTATTTTTGAGGATTAGATATAATATATTCTGACTATATATAGCCAGTGGTGATATATGAGGTGTATGTATACTCCTTAGATATTCAATGAATGGAGAGTGTGATGATTCACCATCGCATAATCATACAATATACATAAGACGACATTATACCCTAACAATGTATGAACTGATGGCTTGGGGGCATGAATTCTATATGACCTGTGAGATAGGAACATGATGTGACATAATTTTTATTATGGTTTTAATAGTCCGGGTTGCTTACTATGAACTAAATCACCCAATTGGTTGTATTTTTGTTTGTTTGTTTATTTTATATAATCAAATATACATTTATGTAATCTATTTAATTTATGTTACAAATGAATTGGTTCCATGTTACTGGGTTTATATACGATCCCTGGATAAGTTTTTTGGTGAATGTTAAACCTTGTATGGTCTAGTAATTTATGATGGAATGGTCACAACTTGATTATGTTTAATAAGATGAGTTATTTAGATTAATTAATGTTTGCATATACATCAGTATTAGTTGAGGAGATTACTATTTTATTTATTCTATATTTTTTATATTGTGTATCTATTTTCCATTTATGGGTATATGAGGAAATAATGATTTATTTTTTGTATATTATCTTCTATGTAATGATACATTATTATATTCTATGATTTGAAACTTTTGGGTTTTTATAATATTATTATAATTTGTCATTGTATGTGAACCCCAATTAGTCATCTAATACTGATGGAATAGTGTCCCCAAATTCATATTTTCCCCCCATAACTAACCAAAAAACTCCTATAGGGAGGCATTTATTTGTCCATAGATTGATTCTTCATCCCAATGTCTTGTAATTTAGGATACAGTGCCAATTATATTTATAAACCCCATGATAAATTGTCTTATTTTTTTGGGTTTGGTGGACAAGAAATATATAATCATTGATAATTATTATATAATTCTTGAACATGAATAGTTTACTAAAATTTGGGGTATGTCCACACTTTGAAGTGAAAGATAATTTTTTAAAGTTACTATTGAAATATTTCACTTCAATTATTGAATGTGGTTTTGGTACTATGTTATATGGGATTTAACCTCTAATTATTTGAAAGATTGAGTAATTTAAAAAATTTTGTTGGTCACATTTTCATACATGACATTTTCATTATTTCCAGTAATTGTTATAGGCAAAAAATAATAAGATTATAATATAAATAAATTATGTTGTTTCATAAAATACATTCTTCGTGACAATTAATTAAATATGTTATGATTGTTGAATTTTTCATGTATATATGATTATGAAAATGTGTATTTGTTGAATACAAGGAATTAATATTAATGTTTGTACAAATGTATATTTTTTCTTTTCATTCAGTTGGTGTATAAGCAAATGATAATCGTTGTTATGTGTTTTCATGAGGAAATAAGTTTAGGGTAACAAAATTTAATGGTTTTCATAGGATTTACCTTTAAAATGGTTTTTTTTTAAATTCATTGTTAAAGATTAAAAATATCAATTATAAATTATAAATTGAATTATGGTTTTGATGTTTTTTTTCATCATTTTATCCTTGAACATGGTAATCATTTCGAATTACATGTTATTATTTCAATGTTGAGAGAAATGGGTTGGTTTTATTCAAATTATATAGAATGAATAGGGGTTTATATGTAAACATATATCAAATGTATTAAAATTTATTCCCCAATATTTTGAGTAAAAAATATTATTTTAATTAATAAATCAATGGTATGATGAGCCAAGATTATAACAAGTAATATTTGTAATTTTAAATTTTTTTATGATGTATTCAATTTAGATCATATATTGTGATGTTTGTTTTGTTTTAATTATGAATGGAATGTGTTTTAGTGTTATGTATGTTTTTTTGTGAATAATATTTTTAAGTATATGGTATCAAACAAGTTGTTCATTTATGCATTCGATATTTTCCAATATATTCCAGACTAGAATAAATGGTTGTTATTTCATGTTTTTGTGTTATAGTTTGGTGTATATCTAAATAGTGCCTGTATTTTGGATCTTAGTGAAATATAGATATGTTAGTACTAGTTGTTGATTTGAACAAACAAGACTTGAAACTAGTTAGGTGTTGTTTATCTTAGATACAACTCAGTAAGAAGTGTTGTTGTGTGGTTCATTAAATGTTTTTGAGACATACCTCTAGAAGATAGAGAGCAAGGATTTTAGCTATGTCGAGTAATAGTTTCACATATTCCTGACTATATTTTTAACTATTTTTGGGAAAATTCATAGTTGTATGATTCTTGAGAAATTACAGCAGGTTGATAAATATTAATTGATAAAAAATTGACTAAGATTTGTAGATATGGGTGTATGGTTATCCCAAAAAAATTATAATGTCATTGTGTAGAAATTATTCATCGACATGGGACAAAGGATTTAGTGAATTTGAATTTTTTATTTGGATAATTAAGGAAACATAATGATATTTTTTCAGATTTTAAGCCCATAAATAGTGTATGTGTTTCATCATAAAGTAGTTAATAGATTTATGAATATGTTATAGCCACAAACAGAAATATGGTAACTTTTTATGAATGTTAGTATGGGTATAGTTGAAGACATGAATTGTGAATTCATATTTGAGTAAAAATTCATCATCAGAGTGGGATGAATTATATAGTAATTCAATGGGGCAGTAAATAATAATTGCTACATTGTGGTTGGGGGTCATGGAAACAAGTTTTTTTCATATAGACATGTGTCAAAATTACATTACGTCATTGGATTTTATGGTTTGAGGAACCATTTTTATTGGTTTTTAGAGATTTTCCATGTAGTATGTATTTATAAATATCATGAAATATTGGATGGTAGTTTCTTATATAATAGTAATTGTTATTATATGTTCATTTGGTGGTAAGTGTATTTATGTACTACCATAGGATCTTGAATTTTCTGTATCACCGTAATATTCCATGGTATGTTTATAAAAACGAAACTGGTGTAATTATGTTTGGTATTCATGGAAAATTTGTAGGTTCAAATATGATTGTAGGATGATAATGACGATCATCTGGAAATATATGTTTGAGTGATTTTGGATATGTATAATGGATGTGGTTGTCATACTACATTTAGAAATATAGAGTGGGGAATTTGTATAAAATCATCGTAAATTGATGACTAGTTTATGGAATACATATGAAATTGTGGAATGGATGATTTCAAGTATTTTTAGTGAATATATGGGTTAATCATGGAATAATTTACTACGAAAAAGGAAATTTTAGGATAGATGTTGGGAACTACTTTGGAAATTCTGTTTGACTCTTGGGATAAGGTTAGTAGTCACCATGATGTTTTCACATGTTTCTCTTCAATGATGGAAACCAATGAATTAATGAGTTAAGAGAAAGTTTCTCATTAGATATAATTGTATGATCCAAATCTAGTAAATTTTGTTATCTTTTATAGTTCTTGTGGGGTTTATCAAATTAATACCGAGAAAATTGGCTGGCCCTTTTTGAAAAACGTTGATGTCAATATTGAGTAATGTTAATTTGAGGTTGGGTAAAATGCTGATGTGGGTCATTTGATTTTGGAATGTACAATCTTAATAATTGTTTTGTTACATAATATTTACTAGTTAGTTATTTTGGTAGATAGTCAATTTTTAGAATCCATTATGTAGTTTTTATATTCTATAGATATATTTGGAATATGAGAATATGTTATATAAGATAAATCCAATGTTACTCGGTTAATGTGAGAATGATTTAGTGATGTCACTGATGATAATAATTATTAGATTTTAATTAAAATAATTTTTTTATTGACGGTGGAACCCTTAGAATAAAAATTTCATTTGTTCACATCAGATGTGATAGGTAGTTCAACCCATCCCATGATTTTAGGTATAGTAGATTACTACGCGCATTTTAAGTTAGTATGTCACATTATTAAATTATTGATAAAAATGTGTAAGTATTAATAAAAGGCAGTTAGTTATTATCTGGTGAAGCTAGAAAGGGGAGTGATGATTTGGATATTTATTATTTAATTGGTGAATCATACATTATTTCTGGGATGATTCCTGTAGAGTATGATGACTCATGGCATAGTTCATGTGGTTGAAAATATTTCATTAAATATTTCAAATGGTAAATAAATAATGTATATATAAAAATCACTTTATTATTGATTAAATTTTGGGGAAACATAGGATTTCACTTCCATAGATCATGGGTCTGAACATGACTCGTGTGTTGAGTTGTTAGTGAGAATGTTGGTACAACGACATGCAGGTCTTATGTGGACTGTATATTGAGTGAATTGATAGAGATGAGTAATGTTATTTAGGGAAGGTAATGAATATTATGTGATTGTAAATATTAAATGGATTGCGTCATGCAAAGATCTTTGTGATGGAGTCAAATAGGATTGGTTTTCAGGATATAATATTAGGGCCACATCAACAGGATAAGTAGTCATTATTGGGGATTTTTTAATGACCTTGGTATTACCAAGGTGTATTATTGATTAATTTATTTTCTCGTATATGTTTTTCATGAGTATTATGGGGAATGTGGGTGTTAAAACAGATGTCAGATTAATTTTAAGAACGATGAGGGAACATACATCTTGTTGATGGATGTTGAAGAAAACATCATGATTGTGAGATTCCACCACATATCCCATGAGCTTCTTATATGCCCTCCGTACTATTAGGGCTATAAAATTACTGATGAACCACTACCCATTAACCATTTTCTACTTAGTAGTTTATTAAAAATGGGAAATTTGTCAACAACCCCCATCATATCATTTATTGACTCCCCTCCTTTTTTCAGGACCCAATGATTACCTAGACCTCATGGATCTCCATTTCTGATGGTTTTTCTCCCTCTCCTTCATCCATTGTGTGTTTTATGTGACATTCATAGAAATTACCTCTTCTTATTGTGTTTATTACCTTCTATGTTAATAATTCCTATCATTACATTTATTTATTGTTTCTATGTAATAAAATATATATGATATCCATGGATTATTTTAGGGTATTTAGTAGCTAGATCTTGATTTTTTGTCCACTATTATCAAGAAAGAAATGTTGAGTTTTAGGTAAGATGTCCTTACCTTGGAAAAAAATTTATAAAACATTATTCCATGTATTTATTGTTCATGTGAGCATATCCATATGTCACCACTCATTTTGATGTTCTAGTGAGTGGGATAGGTATGTATTGAGGATTTAGGCTTCTTATATAGGAGGGTGAACTATATGATAAAATCTTGTTGAATTGAGTCTATGAATTTGCAATTAGTGTTGTGATGTACATATAGTATTTTATGCCTCTAATGAGTCATTTATTCTTGTTTTATGATTTTTTGGGTATGTTTATTTATGTATGGATTCAAGTATTTATTCACATTCAGTGTGAACCCTGTTATCAAGAAATGGGATACTGTTACAGGTGATGGTGATTGTGTTATACACTTGTTTGTTTTGGAATATAATATTGTGTTTGGGATCGATAATTGATGATATGAATTGTATAAGTGTTGTAGGGGATTGGGTGATGATATCAATTTTATTCATTGATTAATGATGTGTGATGATGGTTATGTTTTGAGATATCATGTCATGAATATGTGTTCTTCAAATTATCTTGATTTATGAAACCTATATGATATTTATGGAGTTAAATATTTGTGGATGTTATGATGGTACATAAAGTAGAAACAATAAGTTTGTGTATATATGTATGATGATGTATATTCATATTAATGAAATATTTTGTACTCTATATTTTATGTTTCTCCCCATATCAAATATTTATTGGAAAATATGTGTATTTCCTCCCTAATAATATTGCAAATGGACCGATAAGTTTTTTTGTCTCCACAATGGCATTGAGAATGGGATTATGTTTTGAATGGACACCCTAATTCCTTGGGTATGTGTTAGGTTGAAATGATAACATCACTATGTATGTAGGGCTAGTCTAAGATATATGATGTGTCAATGACATAGGGGATACATAATGGATATTGTATTTTTGTTCTTATGTTTTTGATATATGTTCCTTTTTTGAATGAAATTATGGACTTATATTTGTGGTTTGTGGTAGAATAGTTTTTGCATGATCACATATCATTAAGTATTTATATATTTTTAGTAATTTCTTATCATAACATAATAATTTATATAGACTATTTTTTTACATAAATGAATCGTTTCATGTTTCCAAATTGGATTAAATTCAGTCATTGAATGAGTTTCTTAATGTGGGTGGGTAAACTTTTAGATATTTTTTTAGAAAAGGGAATAGTTCGTAGTTAAAGATATTGAGTTGGAGAAGGGTGATAATGAATGAGATATCACAATATGCCCCAAGATCAGTTGAGTAAATGAATATTCTATTTTTTATTCGTTATTATGATGTATTGGTATATCATTTGTGGGGATCTCTTGACGAGTTATACTAGTTTTTGAATGTAATATACTATATCATGTTTTCATAAAAATTTAATTTTATCAACATTATAGTTCTATAATTTATTATGTTTCTTGGTTATGTTATTATTTGTGTACGTGGGTTGGTAATTTTTTTCTATGTTCATTTTCTTATGAACTTATTTTTTGGACCTTACATATAATAAATATAATTTTTGTATTTTGCTGAGACCACCATGGTATCCCTCAACCCAGATCAATTCATTTTGGTTTAGGTACCACCAAAACTATATCTTATTCAAATTATAAATAAATTTCTTAAAATATATCATTTTCATAACCAAATAATAGATATTTTATTAGAATGAGTTCATAATTTCTATTGGATTTCTTTTGTAGATATTATTAATTCACTATTAATATTAAAATCATTTCATCATATCTCCCCATTTTAGGGTAATGTCAAACACTGGAAAAAATAAACACAAAATATCACATGTTGCATCATTATAACAATGTTTATAGATAATTCTCTTTAAAATGAATTCATTAATCTATATTTGCACAATGAATTTTTTATTTAAAAGTTTTACTAAAAAAATATATTTGTATATATTCATTTTCTAATGACCTTTATTCATATAAAATGTAATAAATATCTAATGAAAAATTATATAGGAAGATTTGAATATAATGATAAACTATAAACACAAATAGTGAAAGTAAACCAAGGAATAAAGGAAATGTGGTGTTGTAGAATATGTTGAGGAATGTAGTCACAATATAACTATGACAGATAGATCATCATTTCTAATTAATATTATAATGGGGATGGAACACAAACAATCATAAATCTTATTCATATATTATCTAAATATGGAAGTTAAAAAAATATCATATAGAATATTATATCAATAAATGAGAAAATAATAATGGAAATATTATTAAAAAATAATTATATTTATCTATAGGATTCTACAATTTAAAAAATATTTGTTAATTTTGAATAATAAATCACTTTTTATTATTGGGTGGTAACCCAATAAAAGAACAAAAAATGAAAAAAATGAAAAACTAATAAATTTTAAAAATCCAAATTCCATATTCATAATGAATGTTGTGACATGGTATCTTGTATTAATATCAAATGTGGTCAATAATTTTCTCCCTAATCCCTATATTACCCAATTACATTTATCAAATCCCCAAAAATATAGTAATCTCCTTCAATACATATCCCCCTCTAAATCATGCAATACAGACACACATTCACCAACACTTTCAAAAAATCGCCATATATAGAACATGATTATAATTATGAGATAGAAACATGTGAAAATATATTCATGACACCACTAACACCACATTAAATAGGTAAAAAACATGCCAAACCTCATATAATAACCCACTGATCAAAAAATAGAACATCTTATGAACTCAAAATTTGCGAAGGAAAACGCTGAGCAATAAATCCAAATATATATTATAAGGCACCAGCCTTAAACATTACAGAATATTTAATTTCAGTCAATAAATTATTTCTATAACATTTTGGATCATAAAAATGATATATTTTTAAAGAATTATTCCATATCTATTACATAAAAAATCATTTATTACAAAATATACACCACTAATAACTATAAATTATTTTACAAAGTGAAAGTTCTAAAATAAAACACAAATTCTTTTTATTTATAAACCTATTGATTTCAATAGTCATGGATTCTTAATTTATCATTCACATCTTTATACCTATTTGATAAAATTTTAAAAATTTTTTATTAGAACAAAAATATAAATAAGGGATATAAAATAAGGAATGAAAATTTTATTCCAAGAATATTTTAGGCTCATTAAAACATTTAAAAAAATCATAATTTTCACCTATAAAAATAATATCATTCACTAACCATATGAAATCATAATTTTTTTTAAAATTCCATTGAAATAATAAATTATATATTTTTCTTTTGGAATCCATTTCAGACATATATTTTATCATTCATAGCTACATAGGGAGAAATTCATATAGTTATGTATAGAATTCCAATCAGAGTATATACCCTATATCTATTAACAGAAATATATATAGTTTAGTCTTTTTCATTTAACAATGAATTGGGGAGGAATCATGGGATCACCAAACATAAGATTATCAAGGAACATTCTATATTCATAATAAATTCCCTTGAACCATAACAAAATCATTACAAATAAAACAAAAATAATTGAAAAAATAAGATTTTTATTTTGAAATAACAAGATCTAATTTAAATATATTGAAATAATTAATCCATTACCATAACAATTTTAAAAAACTAAATTCATGAAAATGGAATATTATAAAATTTTTTATTTAAAGAATATTACAACAATGAGAAGAGGCCAGATATAAAATAATAGTCACAACGGGAGAAAAAACAATGTCGTCGTTTATGTAAACAAAATTCCATTTTTCATTTAGTAAAAAACTTCATGTAAAAAAGAATTTTTAAATGATTTCATTAGTGTATACATTAATGGGATTAATTATAAAACTTATAAAAAAGTTGGTTTATAACATTAAAATATTCTACAATAAAAAGTGATTGAGATGAAGTCCCTTACCGTGAGTAAGATTTATTTAATAGGATCTTTATCGTCCTGAATAATAAACATAGGTTAATATCTAATTTGTTGATGTAATTTTTCCTGATTATTATTTAAATTATTTCACTTATTCATAATTGTATAATAATTAAAAATTATTAATGTTCACTCTAGTTGATTTTTCAATATTCGATAGATGAGTTGAAAAACAATATTTGTATGATGTATATAGTCATTGTGGTTATAAGTATATCATCACAAGAATAATATTGATGAAATAGAAGATTTTTTATAGAATGGTTATACATTTAAAACCAATTATTAATTATGGTTACGAAAAATATAAAATGATATAACCATAGAGACAGAAGGTCGTATGTTCAGATGAGTAACCTTTTCCATTTTTAATTTATCATTGTGGAAAAAATGTATGTATTATATTATCATTAAAGAATGATAAATAAATATTTATTAAAATATATATAATTCAAATATACTTTTTTTATATCGTAAAACTGATATAATGGATTAAAGAGAGCCACATCGCATGGTGTATGTGATAGTTCATAGATATACACGAACAACATTATCATTTTTATGTGCATGGAATGTATGGAATTAATTGATATATTAATATACTATAATGATTAATTTCTAAAAAAATAATATATTAACGTTAATTCAATCATTATAACCAGTCATGATAAATGATTATGGAAAATAGATCATATCGATTTTTGGACGTGACTGTTTACACATACACATGAACAATTTACTCCTTTCCAATTTGATGGATGTGGATATGGATATGGAATTGGGTGATTATAAAAAAAAATAACGACTCATTATATTGGGAACACTATATTAATTTTTTCATTAGTGAGGAATATTTTTTTAAGGAAGATGATGGAGAAACAAAATAGAAATACAAAAATAAATAACTTACCTTTCTTTCAGATGATCAGTTTATGTAACATATTAATAAATCTATGGAGAGTGTTGTGCATAATTTTAGTCCTAAATGATGTGGGAGGGATTCTAGTAATGTTTTTGGTCTTATCACAGTTGAACCAAAATGATTTTTTCTTGTATGTTATAGTGACGAATGAGTGCCCCTTTATAGGAGAGGGCTAGGGAACTCTTGAATAATTAAAATTTTTAAATTCATATAAATTAATTTTCAATTAAAAATGTATCCAATTTGATATATTTATAATGTATAAATAATTGGGGTCTAATTATAATCATAAAATTAATATTATACAATTTTTAGTATTGGTTTAATCCTTATATTTTTTACCCTTTTTAACTGTTTAAAATTTTTCAAGTAATATAAAATTTGAGGGTTATATTATTTAACATAACAATTCAATATAATATTTAATGAGTCATTAAATAAATTTTTAGACTTATATTAACTTATTTTCTTGTTTTATGTTATTTAGAGATTTTATAACATTTAATAAAATGTTTTCAATTATAAAATATGATTTATGTCAATTTTGATAGTATTCATTACTTAACATCTAAGAAAATCATATAAAAATTATTATTTATAATAAATTAATTTTGTAACATCCCATGTAAGTAATGAATAATATATATTTTTATCTATGTCTATTAATGATTTAGATAGTTTTATAGAGGCCTAAAATGAAAATAAATACAATCTTATGCATGGAATACACTAATATTCTTAAAAGATTGTTTTAATGCCTTTTGATGGCAAACCATTTTTGAATCTATATTTTGACAATTTTATAAACTATGTTTGTAAAAATAAACTTATTCTTTATGATTGGGACATCAAAATTTACCTTGTGTGAAGTTTTGGTATTTTTCTCACAATGTTCATTTTTTAATGAATAGTGAAAAATACTGCATTTTACATCAAAACTGCTTTTTAATGTAATTTATTTATATGATTAGATTATGTTTTGAATTGGTTTTGAAGTTAAATTAGAATATATTTTTACCATTTTATCCAATGGTGGTCATTGGAATCAATTTCACTTTGAAATTAGACTTAAACTGGTGTCAATCTTTTAATACTTATTGTTTTGTAAAAACACGCTATTTGCTCTGGCAGCGGGAATTAATTATTAAATTAATTAATTTGACTTATATGTTTTTAATTTTGTAAAATGGGCTTCATTTTTGAATTCGGAATATCAAATATAGCTTAGGGTGAATTTTTGGTAATTTTCTGAAAAACTTCAATTTTTTATGAATAGTGAAACCACTAAGTGGTAATCAAGCAAACTGATTTTTCAGTTAAATGAAAGTTTACCAGTAATGTGTATTGAATTCTGAAAATCCGACATACATGGTTGTCATTAAGAAGTAAAATGTGGTTCAATGAGATTATAATAATTTTTGGTGAATAGTAACTTATTAAGTTCTTAATCGCGCTTAGAGGTAATTAGTGTAGTTTAAGGTAAAAATGGTATTATAAGAATGTGAAAACACCATGACACTTGTCCAAAACCTTATTGGTTGTGTCATGGCCGACCAAGACAAGCCATGGGTCAACTTGGGGACCCCATGGAGACACTTTTGTTTGGAAATGACATAAATAACTTTTTATTAAATGTTAAAGTAAAAATGACACAAACTAGAAATGTTTCACAAAAACAATTTTTACATGGGGTTATAAAGATCAGATATTTGATTATAAATAGTCATTGGAAAGATAAAAATATTTCATACATCATAGTATTTTTTTTATAATTTTTAGACATTAAAGAAATTAAATTATTTATGACATAATCATGATGCAGCAATGACATCATTATTTGACGATGTAAATAAAATGGAAAGATAATGTAAACTCTATGAACTACACATGTCCAAAACTTATTGGATGAGTTTATTTCGAAGCCTTATCACCTTATCCACGAATTATATCAATGTGGTACCTTTTAAAACCGAAACACATTTTCAAATAAAGTAATATTGCTTTACTTTCCAAAAATACCTCTCCTCTCCTCTTATAAAAGGCCCCCACCTCTACTTCATTTCACACACTCCTCAAGCCTTTGGCTCGGCCAAACCCTGCCCAATTACTCTCTCCACATCCCTCTCCTCATCCTAGAGGATTCCCTTTGGGCATAATCCTTTCAAAGGAAGCCTTTAGGCTCAAATCAAAAGGAGTTACACTTTTAAAGGCAATTCATTCTCTCTTGTTCATTTGTTTTATTTTGCTTCTCCAACCCTCTAAACTCTTTTTATTTACTTCTTTTGTAACAACACCAGTATATTCAATATACTAGGATGTTTTTATAAGATTAATTTGAGCTACACTATCACACAACTACATCAAATGGTTAAAGAACATACGGTTTCCGTGGATGGCTAAATTCTGCCTCCCGAAACGATGATTGTTCAATACTCATTTAAAACCTTCAAAGGTGGCCATTATGATGTCACTATTTTTATATATGATATATAATATGTTTATGTTTTTTTAATCTTCTTTATTTTTCATTTTTTTCATACCTTTATGGTTTCCATTATGGGTAAACACGATATCTTCATTTAAGGAAGTGCGGACTACCGCCCCCTAAAAGTGATGTGATTTGTTAATTCCATATGTGGGAAATGTAAAGGATGGATTTAAAGTTATTATATATGATGTTATACTGGAATTATTATATACCTCTATGTCATTATTATTTCTTTCCATTAATGTATGAGATAGAAATGAAAGTAGCGTTCATGCGTACGTACGGCTTACCATCTCCACGAACGGTGCATTTCATTTCTTATCCCCAAATGTAATGTAATATTAAAATTACATGTATATAATGTATATATATAATTATTGATATATCTAAATGATGAATATAATTCTAGAATTAAAATATACATACCTCTCATTTAGTTTTAATTCCATTAATATGACAAAGAAATGAAAGTAGCGTTCATGCGTACGTACGGCTTACCGTCTCCATGAACGGTGCATTTCATTTAATACCCCTAAATGATTATGTAATATTATAAATACATGTATATTATTGATATATATGATACATATTATATCCAAATCGGGAATTTCATTCTGGATATAATGAACCTTTGACCACACGAACAACATGTAATTGTAAGAAGTCCACTTTCGACTTAAGAACCAAATATTGACAAAAAAGACATTATTAACTTAAATGGTTACATAATGTTTATAACATGGCAATAAGTGATATAAAAGGAATAATGAACTTTAAAAAGGTTCTTAATCAAGTATAAATTAACTCATGTTTATTATTCAGGACGTTAAAGAACGATCGAGTCAAGTCGGACCCAAGGTAAGGGACTTCGTCTCAATCTCCTTTCATTGAGGCATATTTCGTTTTATACACAACTTTCTTTTATACGGTGTATAAACTCCTTTGAATTTTACTTTTATACAAAAGGAATCTTTTTCTACGAAGCGTTTTACTAAACGACAAAAAGGAATGTTTTTTTTAACGTACGTGGTGACAACGACCTTTTCCGCCACCACGAGTATTATTTGGTCTTTGGCTTTCTCAACAAGCTGTAATGTTTTTAGAATAAAATAAATACCATATACTCTTTTATGTATTTTGGTATTGAAAATGGTTTTGATAAAGGATTCTATTATGAAAATATATTTATGATATATTGTGATTGAAATGTGGAAATGTTATCTTTCCCTTATATTGGTTTTATGTTTAATGATTTTATACTGGTACTTGGACATTTTAACGGGTGGTTACATTATAAACCATATGACGGGTGGTGTCGTGAATACCAGGACGGGTGGTTACGTTATAACCTCCAATGCATTGGGTATGGAAGTCGGCCGTATGGCTATTCCATTAAGTATGAATGGAAATTGGCCGTATGGCTATTCCATTAAGTGATAAGTGTGGAAGTCGACCGTATGGTTATTCCACATAAGTATGTTTATATCCCAAGTTACCTTTATATATGTTATGTGTTCTTTATATGGGTTTTATGGTTATCCTTTTGTTACAAAAAGGTAAGTAATGATACTTTATTCTGTGAAGAGATTATACTACTTCATGAAGGTGAAGGTATTACTATGATAGAGTATATATGGTTTACTTGATGTTTGAAAAACTAACAGCTTTCATTCTTTTTTGTATCCCTTACTGAGCTTTTTATGCTCACCCCAAGTTTTTCGAAATGTTTTTCACAGGACTTAAAGTGGAATAAGGTCATGGATGGGATCAAGGGAATTTCATGCTATCTAAAACATGGAATCTAGACATCTTTTTTTTAAGAGTTTTTTATTTTATGGAGACTTAGTAGAAGTGTCTACTTTGTAATCTTTTAAGATGTAATAGTTATGTTCTAATTCTCTAAAACTCTAAACCTGAAAAGATCCTCAATGTGAATTATTCATTTAATTCAATATTAAGTAAGGTTTAAGGCTGGGGCCTTATAGTTGGTATCAGAGGTCGGTTTAGACAACTTTAGGAGTTAGAAAAGTGTTAAATTATAATATGATTGAAATGATATAGCATTTACGGATTACCATGTTGCTTCGCCTAAGATATTTCGGTGTTCAGAATGGTTTTCCGCAGAGGAAAAAAAGCAGCTATGTTGGGACGACATCAGGAGGAAGAAAACCTTCCAAATCAGCAACCTGAGATGGTCGGAATCGGAACTGAACAGTTTGTTGCAGTGATGGAACAGTTGACTCAGGCTATAAATGGTGGTGGTATCCATGCACGAGATCAGCCAGATCAACCGCAGAGGAACATGTCAGTGGTGGGACATTTCATGGGGCAACATCCCCCATCATTTAGAGGATCATCTGACCCTGTGCAAGCTGAAGGGTGGATTAAAGCACTGGATAAGATTTTTGATGTCATGGGGTGTTCAGAACATCAAAAGGTTAGTCTTGCTGTTTACCGTTTTGAAGGTGAAGCTGATCAGTGGTGGTCGATGGTGAAAAATATAAGGGATAGTGATGAGACTGAGGATCTTCACTGGGACGAATTAAAAGGTATGTTTCTTGAGAAATATTTTCCTAAGGTGGTTCGGCTTTGGATGGAAAAACTGTTCCTAGAATTGAGGCAGGAGGATGATTCAGTGGCTGCTTATGAAGAAAAGTTCACTCGATTGGAAAGGTATGCTCCAAACATCATACGAGATCTTGATAGTAAAATAAACCGTTTTTACTCAGGGTTAAAGCCAAATTATCGAAGGGCTTTAGCTTCTCGTGAGTTCAAAAGTTATGAAAAACTTGTTCGATGTACGGAGAAGGTGGAAATGGAGTTTGCTGATGATCAGGTGTTCTATGACAAACAACAGAATAAGAGGTCTAGTTAGGAGGAAAATGGGAAGAATTCATCAAAGAAGAAAGGAGGTAAGAAAACCAAATATCCATCCTGTGAGAAGTGTGGTAAAATGCATCCTGGAGAATGTTTATCCAAGTCTGGTTAGTGCTTTCAGTGTGGTAAGTCTGGTCATATTGCTCGTAACTGTAAGTAAGATGATCAAGCAAGAAATGAAAAGCCAACGGTAAGATGTTTTAAGTGTAATGAAATGGGACATTATGCAAACGAGTGTCCAACGAAGAACTCAACTGGGGGAATGCAGCCAGACTACATGTAGAAAGGGGTGGTGAAATCCTTTCCAACAACTTCATCAGATGTTGGGTCATCGAATGAAGTGGTATCAGCTCTAGGGAGCTCAGTATTTTTCAAAGATTGACTTGAGGTCGGGGTACCATCAGTTGAAAGTAAAATAAGCTGACGTTCCGAAGACAACGTTCCGTACTAGATATGGCCATTATGAATCTGTAGTTATGCCTTTTGGGTTAACCAATGCACCTGCTGTATTCATGGACCTTATGAATAAAATTTTCCATGAGTTCTTGGATAAGTTTGTGTTTGTGTTTTGAGGTTTGGGAAGAGGTTATGTGTGCCTTGTGATTCACAGTTGAAGAGAGAGTTTTTATGTGAAGCTCATAGTTCTCCATTTTCAGTTCATCTGGGCAGTACTAAGATGTACAGAGATCTGCGGGAGTATTACTGGTGGGATGGAATGAAAAGAGATATTGCTGATTATACTGTGAAGTGTTTGACATGTCAACAGGTTAAAGCAGAGCGGCAGTTACCGAAAGGGATGCTTCACCCTTTACCAGTTCCAGAGTGGAAATGGGAAAACATATCCATGGACTTTGTTGTGGGATTACCGAGGACATCTCGAGGTAATAATGCAATCTGGGTTATTTTTGATCGCTTGACCAAATCTGCTCATTTCCTTTCTATACGAGATACATTCTCTCTTGATCAACATTCCCGTCTGTATCTTAAAGAGATAGTCAGGTTACATGGAGTTCCTCTCTCCATTGTATCGGCTTGTGATCCCAGGTTTACTTCTATCTTTTGGAAAGGCCTTCAGAAGTCGTTGGGTACTGAATTAAATTTTACTACAGCTTTTCATCCTCAATCAGATGGGCAGTTAGAACGAACAATTCAGACTTTGGAGGATATGCTACGATCTTGTTCTATGGATTATCAGGGAAGTTGGGACCAACATCTTTCTTTGGTTGAATTTTCTTATAATAACAGTTTTCATTCCAGTATACAGATGGCACGATTTGAGGCATTATATTGGAAGCGGTGTCGAACTCCAGCATTTTGGAATGAAGTGGGTGAAAGGAAGTTGATGGGACCAGAATTGGTATAAGAGATGGCATAAAAAGTTCAGTTGATTCAGAAACACATGAGAACAGCTCAGAGCATGCAGAAGAGTTATGCGGATAACCGGAGGAAGGATCTATCTTTCGAGGTAGGTGATCATGTTTTTCTCAAGGTTTCTCCTTGGAAAAGCGTGATGAGATTTGGTAAGAAAGGAAAGTTGAGTCCAAGGTTTGTTGGACCATACGAAATTCTAGAGAGAGTTGGATCAGTTGCATACCGAGTGGCTTTACCTCCGAGTTTATCTCAGGTACACAATGTTTTTCACGTTTCGATGTTGAGAAAGTATATGCCAGATCCATCTCATGTTTTGAGTCCAGAGGTAGTTCAGCTGGAAGAGAACCTATCATATGAGGAACAACCGGTCCAGATTCTTGACCACAGGGAGCAAGTGTTACGGAATAAGGTGATTAAGCAGGTAAAGGTTTTGTGGAAAAACCACATGATTGAAGAGGCAACATGGGAATCTGAAAATGCAATGAGGGATAAGTACCCCCATTTATTCGATAAGTAAATAAATTGCGGGGACTCAATTTTCTAAAGGGGGGAAGGATGTAACATCCCAAGTAAGTAATGAATAATATATATTTTTATCTATGTCTATTAATGATTAAGATAGTTTTATAGAGGCCTAAAATGAAAATAAATACAATCTTATGCATGGAATACACTAATATTCTTAAAAGATTGTTTTACTGCCTTTTGATGGCAAACCATTTTTGAATATATATTTTGACAATTTTATAAACTATGTTTGTGAAAATAAACTTATTCTTTATGATGGGGACATCAAAATTTACCTTGTGTGAATTTTTGGTATTTTTCTGACAATGTTCATTTATTAATGAATAATGAAAAATACTGCATTTTACATCAAAACTGCTTTTTAATATAATTTATATATATGATTAGATTATGTTCTGAATTGGTTTTGAAGTGAAATTAGAATATATTTTTACCATTTTATCCAATGGTGGTCATTGGAATCAATTTCACTTTGAAATTAGACTTAAACTGGTGTCAATCTTTTGATACTTATTGTTTTGTAAAAACACGCTATTTGCTCTGGCAGCGGGAATTAATAATTAAATTAATTAATTTGACTTATATGTTTTGAATTTTGTAAAATGGACTTCATTTTTGACTTCGGAATATCAAATATAGCTTAGGGTGAATTTTTGGTAATTTTCTGAAAAACATCAATTTTTGATGAATAGTGAAATCACTAAGTGGTAATCAAGCAAACTGATTTTTCAGTTAAATGAAAGTTTACCACTAATGTGTATTGAATTTTGAAAATACGACATACATGGTTGTCATTAAGAAGTAAAATTTGGTTCAATGAGATTATAATAATTTTTTGGTGAATAGTAACTTATTAAGTTCTTAATCGCGATTAGAGGTAATTAGTGTAGTTTAAGGTAAAAATGGTATTATAAGAATGTGAAAACACCATGACACTTGTCCTAAACCTTATGGGTTGTGTCATGGCCGACCAATACAAGCCATGGGTCAACTTGGGGACCCCATGGAGACACATTGTTTTGGAAATGGCATAAATAACTTTTTATTAAATGTTAAAGTAAAAATGACACAAACAAGAGATGTTTCACAAAAACAATTTTTACATGGGGTTATAAAGATCAGATATTTGATTATAAATAGTAATTGGAAAGCTAAAAATATTTCCTACATCATAGTATTTTTTTTATAATTTTTAGACATTATAGAAATTAAATTATTTATGGAATAATCATGATGCACCAATGACATCATTATTTGACGATTTAAATAAAATGGAAAGCTAATGTAAAATCTATGAACTAAACATGTACAAAACTTATTGTATGAGTGTATTTAGAAGCCTTATCACCTTATCCACGAATTATATAAATGTGGGACCTTTTAAAACCGAAAAACATTTTCAAATAAAGTAATATTTCTTTACTTTCCAAAAATGCCCCTCCTCTCCTCTTATAAAAGGCCCCCACCTCTACCTCATTTCACACACTCCTCAAGCCTTTGGCTCGGCCAACCCCTGCCCAATTACTCTCTCCACATCCCTCTCCTTATCCTAGAGGATTCCCTTTGGGCAGAATCCTTTCAAAGGAAGCCTTTAGGCTCAAATCAAAAGGAGTTTCACTTTTAAAGGTAATTCATTCTCTCTTGTTCATTTGTTTTATTTTGCTTCTCCAACACTCTAAACTCTTTTTATTTACTTCTTTTGTAACAACACCAGTATATTCAATATACTAGGATTTTTTTATACGATTAATTTGAGCTACACTCTCACACAACTACATCAAATGGTTAAAGAACATACGGTTTCCGTGGATGGCTAAATTCTGCCTCCCGAAACGATGATTGTTCAATACTCATTTAACACGTTCAAAGTCGCCATTATGATGTCACAATTTTTATATATGATAAATGATATGTTTATGTTTTCTTTAAGCTTCTGTATTTTTCATTTTTGGCATACCTTTATGGTTTCCATTATGGGTAAACATGATATCTTCATTTAAGGAAGTGCGGACTATCGCCCCCTAAAAGTGATGTGATTCGTTAATGCCATATGTGGGACGTGTAAAGGATGGATTTAAATTTATTATATATGATGTTATACTGGAATTATAATATACCTCTATGTCATTATTATTTCTTTCCATTAAAGTATGAGATAGAAATGAAAGTAGCGTTCATGCGTACGTATGGCTTACCGTCTCCATGAACAGTGCATTTCATTTCTTATCCCCAAATGTAATGTACTATTAAAATTACATGTATATAATGTATATATATAATTAATGATATATCTAAATGATGAATATAATTCTGGAATTAAAATATACATACATCTCATTTAGTTTTAATTCCATTAATATGACAAAGAAATGAAAGTAGCGTTCATGCGTACGTACGGCTTACCGTCTCCATGAATGGTGCATTTCATTTCTTACCCCTAAATGATTATGCAATATTATAAATACATGTATATTCTGGATATATATGATACATATTAATTCCAAATCGGGAATTTCATTCTGGATATAAAGAACCTTTGACCACACGAACAACATGTAATTATAAGAAGTCCACTTTCGACTTAAGAACCAAATATTGACAAAACAGACATTATTAACTTAAATGGTTACATAATGTTTATAACATGGAAATAAGAGATATAAAAGGAATAATGAACTTTAAAAAGGTTCTTAATCAAGTATAAATTAACTCAAGTTTATTATTCAGGATGTTAAAGAACGATCGAGTCAAGTCGGACCCCAGGTAAGGGACTTCATCCCAATCTCCTTTCATTGAGGCATATTTCGTTTTATACACAACTTTCTTTTATACGGTGTATAAACTCCTTTGACTTTTACTTTTATACAAAAGGAATCTTTTTCTACGAAGCATTTTACTAAACGACAAAAATGAATGTTTTTTTAACGTACGTGGTGACAACGACCTTTTCCGCCACCGCGAGTATTATTTGGTCTTTGGCTTTCTCAACAAGCCGTAATGTTTTTAGAAACAAATAAATACCATATACTCTTTTATGTATTTTGGTATTGAAAATGGTTTTGATAAAGGATTCTATTATGACAATATATTTATGATATATTGTGATTGAAATGTGGAAATGTTATCTTTCCCTTATATTGGTTTTATGTTTTATGATTTTATACTGGTACTTGGACATTTTAACGGGTGGTTACGTTATAAACCATATGACGGGTGGTGCCGTGAATACCAGGACGGGTGGTTACGTTATAACCTCCAATGCATTAGGTATGGAAGTCGGCCGTATGGCTATTCCATTAAGTATGTATGGAAATTGGCCGTATGGCTATTCCATTAAGTGATATGTGTGGAAGTCGACCGTATGGTTATTCCACTTAAGTTTGTTTATGTCCCATGTTACCTTTTATATGTTATGTGTTCTTTATATGGGTTTTATGGTTATCCTTTGGTAACAAAAAGTTAAGTAATGATACTTTATTCTGTGAAGAGTTTTTACTACTTCATGAAGGTGAAGGTATTACTTTGATAGAGTATATATGGTTTACATGATGTTTGAAAAACTAACAGTTTTCATTCTTTTTTGTATCCCTTACTGAGCTTTTTATGCTCACCCCATGTTTTTCGAAATGTTTTTCATAGGACATAAAGTGGAATAAGGTCAAGGATGGGATCAAGGGAATTTCATGCTATCTAAAACATGGAATCTAGACATCTTTTTTTAAGAGTTTTTTATTTTATGGAGACTTAGTAGAAGTGTCTACATTGTAATATTTTAAGATGTAATAGTTATGTTCTAATTCTCTAAAACTCTAAACCTGAAAATATCCTCAATGGGAATTATTCATTTAATTCAATATTAAGTAAGGTTTAAGGCTGGGGGCTTATAAATTTAACTCATCTATTTCATGTAAAATAATCTATAAAATCCTTATATGTCACCAAGTAGATAAAATTATATAAATTTCAATAATATTAATATAATTTTTGCGATTTTTTCTTTAAAAACTCAATTATTCCATCATCATTATATCACTATTAAGTTTAATTATTTAATGTCTAAAAAATTTCAACAAAATATCATGTCGCTATCTATTTCAAAATTTAAAAGACTTATTATTTTCAAATTTATACTTTATATAACCCTATTTTAAATTTTTTTACATATTAAAAATATAAGAATGAAATTTTTAACTTATTTTTAAATATAATATATTAAATGTCATATTTAAACCCAGGTGGATTAACAAGGATATAAATTCACCCTAAGATACATTTTGGTTGAACCACCCTAAAAAATTAAATTAGCCAAAGTGTTAAGGTAATTTTTTATTATAATAATATTATATTTAAATATAATTACCTTTTATACCCTTAACTATTGTAAATAAAATATTAATGTTATAATTGAATAAAATTATGTTGATACTATTAGATCAAAATTTTCAAACGGAATATAACCATTTATTACCAATTTTAAAGATTTGATTCACAGAAGAGGTTCATTTATGTTTAGCACTTTTCTGGTAGACGTGATGTGATGGTGTGTAAAAAAGAGGATCAAAATTTAAATAAGTTTTTAATATATTTTTCCAATATAAAATTATTACAACAACCTGTTTTGGATTAACATATAAAAAGGTAATTTAATTATAGATTGAATCCAATTTAAAGGAAAACCTAAAAATATAAAAAAATTAGATGAAATAGAATATTTGATTTAAAAAGTAGTCTTTTTTTATTCACTGAATATTAATATTATTATAAAAATACTAAAAAATTTACCAAAGTAAATTTTAAAAATAATATTATAATGAAGAAGTTTATATTATAATATATAAAATATAAATGATACAAAAACTACATTTAATATGGGTTCATCATCAAAACGCGTAAAAGATCCATTTTTTAATATTACTCCTTCTATAAATAAAATTGGATCTGTTCTTATATCATGTCTAAAAATCATATAATTTGAATTTTAAAAATAATATTAAATTTATATTTCATTAATATAATCAATATTGGGAGATAATTAATTTTATATGGATAATTATACAATCTTAAATAATTTTTCATATAAATACATCCTTTATATTCAAATAGATTTTAGTTTTATTTATAGATAAATGGTAACCAATGAATCATTATATAAACATTTGAAGAAAATATTTTCTTAATTCAGTAAACATTGTACATTAATTCCATTCTATCATCTAGGTGATTAGAACCCTTTTAAATAATAATATTTCAATATATTATTTTTTTGGTATGACATTATCTTGTGTGTAACATTAGATTTCGGAGAAACCCATGGTTGTGTTCCGAGTATGTGGTTTTATATAAGGTCATTTTAATGTATAATAACTATATATTTCAAAAATATTAATAAATATGAAAATATATTTTTCTATATTTTCCTAAGAAGTAAGATCATTTCCCAAATTTGGAAAATTGTTCCTTACAACTTTAAATTTGGGATTGATAAATAATGTTTAACTTTTCTAAATTACTACATTGAAAATACAAATCACAAAATAAGTCAATAAAACATCATTTTTAAAGGAAAAAATGGAAATATAATGTTCACCTATTATAAAAAATAATTTTTTTTTTCATGAGGATAAACTAGGACATCAATGATACAACTAAATCTAAAATACGAATAGAGGGTGATATAGAACATACTCATTGGAACGATACTAGTAAAAAAACCATAAATACTTTATTGGGTCAAAAAACCAAAGATAAAATTAAATAGATAGTGTTTTTTAAGATCTTATTAATATATTTTATGAATTTATTTAAATCCAAGACAATGAACTTAAATAAACATTCATATATCACAAGTATAGTTTTATCCGTTATTCAAATTCCACCAAAAACTCATCTTTTAGTCCAAAAGATGAGTTTTTAAGATGAATTATTTATTCCAATAACATTAGAATCATCTTTTACTGAATCACATAATCAAAAAAAATATTTATTATATTTTTATCCAATATTTAAATATTAATGAAAACAAATATTGTTAGGATAAAATAATTCATTAGTCCAAACTGAAAAAACCATTAAATGATTAAAAAACTGTTAATCTCATAAATTTAGTTGAATTACCAAATTACCAACATAGATAATTAAAAATATAAAAATATTTAAAATATACAAAAATATTTTTGAAACCCAAAACATAGAATAATTTGAATACATAGTCTTTGAGGGTTAATTTTATCATCTATCTTCAAATAACATTGATCACTATTTATGTTTAATAAAAAAATTAATTTCTATAATTGCATACTCTCCCAGATGGGTTATTCATTTACATTAATTAATTGAATCAAAATAAATCCAAAATACAATCATATAATAATAAATAATGTTTTTGAAATATTATTCCTTACTTAATACCCATATTATTGTATTTACCTTAATCATGTATGTTTCCCAAACTATTTAAAGACTTCTATGAATTTTATCATTTATTCTCCAAATCATGTTTTAATACAAAGGATATAAATTTGATAAAAAATAATCTCCCAATATATATTTATTCATTTTATATCAATTAATTTAAGTAAAAATAATAATAATATCTATGGACTTCTCATAGGCCAATGGTGTATAATAAAGCATTTTCACCATTCAGTTATTTCTTCGATTTCAATAGCCTTTTCCGATGCGATGTGTTTTCCACCCTTCATGTGGGTTATCCTTTTTCTTATTTTATTCAATTATTTTAAATTATTTGAAATATTAAAAAATAATCCTAATGAATAACCATAACCTATTTTAGCTTAAATGATTTTCTTATACAAATCATTTGAAACTTAAATCATAATTACACCATTATCTTAAATCATGATGTCTTATATATATTAACATTTTTTGTTTCACCTCTAATTTATTTCACATAATATTTAAGAAAAATATAATGACATACCTTGAATATGTTTTTTAGTAATTTTTATCATCATTTTGTTCATGTAGATAGAAGGCCCATGCATTTCAATATTGATTTAGAGATTCTTCAAAACCACATTCGTCATTTCTCAAAATACAACTTGTACAGCATGGGTCATATTGGTGTTCACTGTAAAATATTTATGGAAAATAATCATATATTTAATATAATTTCAAAATTAAAGATAACCCTTTATTTTTATAAAACATTCTAATTACTTTTTTTAAGACCATTCAATAAATGGTTCTTTTAAAATACCATATTTATGTGCTCATAAACTATAAGTTAAAATAAAATGTAACAAGGTTTTGCAATGGTCTCCATCATTAGTATCTATTTTAAATTCATAATATGATTTATAATCATGTGATAAGTTAAAACATCTAAATATGACATAATATTATTTATATTCATTGAAAATATGAGAATATTTACAGTGTAGTATTTTATTATAAATAAACAATGATACACGATGATATCTAATTATAGAGTATGTGTTTGATATCCCATTAAATTTCTTTCAAGAGATTTCATGTTATAAAATGTTTCAATAAAATCTGAACATGAAATTGAAATAATTATTTCAAGCATGTCATTAGTATAATATTGTTATATTTCTTGACATCACCCTCCTTCAAATTATCACCAACTTTACTTGATCTAAATAAGTTATATAAAATGAATTTATCTAAAATAATATATATTTAGATATACAATATGATTAACCAGAACATCTAATCCATAATGTTGTCTAAACCTTTCCTATTAAACCAAATATATAGAAGAAAACATATAAAATAGGTAATCTTATGTTTTATTCCGGATTTTAATAGCTTTGAAATTTAGGATACTTTCATGTTTTTATTTTAATTAAATTAGTCCATAAATATTATAAATGAACTAAAATACTAAAAAGTACACATATACACACTATCCATTGTTTTACAAAATTAAAATGTTCTAAAATAAAACATGAATTAATTTCATTATAATTTTTTTATAACATTCATCTTGACTTCTTCATTTTGCAGGAACATCCATATACCCTATATAAAAGTATAAAAATAATTTTTATATGAAAAAAATCGTAGTTAGTTATATAAAACAAGGAATGGAAATTTTATTCGATGAATATTTTAATCTCCATAAAATGCTTTCTCAAAATAATAATAATCACCAATAAAACATAAAACCTATATCTTACCATACTAAATAATTTTATTCCTATAAAAAAACAAAGAAATAATAGATGATAAAGGTTACTTTTATAATCCATATCATTTTTACATTGTATGATTCACATATATAAATTGAGTAATTGTCATGGATACATTTAGAGTAACCGCCACAGTATATTCCATAAATATACTAGGAGAAACCCAACTAGATAGCACTCCCCCATAACCTAATGCATGTGAGAGATATCATGGGCTTATTGATGAAAACACACTACCATTTATTAATTACCTTATAATTTTCATAGAATAAACATCGATAAGAAAAAGACATAATTCCACTCTTTAATAAAGGAATCCAAAATAGATCTCTTAAATATCAGAATACATTTATCATGCTAGGATATTCTACTCATGGGGTGATCTAGAACTCAGAGATGACAATATCACATATCATTGAGGGAACAAAATTACTTCCACTGAAAAATAGTATTGTTTTCCATCCTTAGACCAATTATTATCGGAATCTGATTTAAAAATAATATTTCTCTTGACCTCCAACTATGAATATTTAAAATTCGACTTCTCACTATACTACACAAAATAAGAATACACAATCATATAAAAAAGTTGATATCTTACTCTGAACTCTATCACTTCTATATGCATCAATGATAGTTCTTCCATCACTCGCCTTCAATCACCATGTTCCCTCATGAAATCACTACATGACGTCCTACATAGTTCATCAGGTTCAAAATTTCTATTCCAATACATATACGGAATCTTGGTGTCATAATACTATAAGAATTTTATCCACTAGAACTAGCTCATAATACTACTAGAATTATTAATATATTGATAAATTGTGTATGTTCAAAACTCATAGCAGCCTAGAACACATGTTCTCAAAAATTAATTTAAAAATAATGAAATATAGATGGATGAAATATCTATAAATTTTTGAATATCATATAATTTATATATAAGGAATAAAATTATATTAGTTTAATCATTATATACAAATATGTATACAAATAAAATGAAATTTATAAAATAAACTAAATAAATGAAAATATATTTTGGAATTACATATAATTTATATATCAAGAAAAAATTTATACAAGTTTAAAATTAATGTATAAATAGGTATAATAATATAATAAAATTGATAAAATATACAAAATAAAAGAAAATATATTTTTATACCTATTTAATGAAAATGTATTTATTGAATTGGAAATTCATGATATCTTTATTTCTAAATATTCCATGGGAATAATAAATATATTTTCTTTAAAATAGTTATGAAAATAAAAGAAAATTGATAAAATATACTTAATATTCATTAAAATCTTGTTAGTGGTTAACCCATAACCTAAGTGAATGGAGATGGTCTGTCAATTAGATTGATGCACAAAAGTCATAACTATTGACAACTGAATATTAATTTTATCAACAAAAAATTAATAAATAAGTACAAATAAAGTATAAAATAATTGAATTATGTTTATTATTTTTGTTAATAATGTTTATATATAAATAAATTATAAACATAATTTTATTATATACAGTGTTTGAGGGTGTATGGACAATCCGAACAATAATGTAAGGGTTTATTAATAAAATATAACATTAAATTTAATATTTTTCCATATGAATTCATAACTATGGTGATTTTATGTTTTTCTATCTAAAACCCCATACATTTTAGTTCAATTTTTTTATTTTATGGGCTTTATGTGTATTATTATATTTTATCTCCTCGTTGGTACACATATCAATTTGATGTTTTCTAGTCTAAGGATTTTCCATTATCTATTCATTTTTTACATGAATCATTATACTCTATTACTATATTCATTAAATTATTTAAATAATATATTTAAATAAAATTTAATGATTAATTATTCATATTATCAAATTTATTTTCAGATATATGGAAATTCAAGAAATGAATTATTTTAAAAAATGTTAAATGGGTTAATTATTATAGGAATTGATTTGATTTTAAAAGTGTCATAATAATATTAAATTATATTGTTTTTCTATTTTATTTATTTTTCATTTAATATTCTTATTTTATCATTAATAATCATCATCATATCATTTTTATGGATTTTTAAAATTAAATTGAAATCTATAATTTTTTGACATTTTTTAACATTAAAAAGTAATATCATTAAAAATAAAAAGGCTAATAATTGTTTTTTCATAAATGTAATTTTTTGATTATTGTGTGAACTGATTTTATATATTTGGACAATGTTGGAAATTTAATTGAAATAAATTATAATAAAATAAATTTTTATAAACAAACATATTTTTTTGGATGCCTTTTGATAATATTTTCTATAAGTTTTCATGATATCTATATCTTTACCAAATTTTAAATATTATTCGAATTTAGTATTCTTTAATGGTCATGGGAAAAAATATGTTTGTTTTTTATTAGGTAGAATTGTATGATCCAAATCCAATAACTTATGTTATCTTTTATAGTTCTCGTGGGCTATATCAAATTACTACAAAGAAAATTTGGTTTCCCTTTTTGAAAAGTGTAGATGTCAATATTGAGTATTGTTAATTTGAGGTTGGGTAAAATGTTGATGGATGTCATTTGAATTTGGAATGTACACTTTGAATAATTGTTTTGTTACATAATATTTACTATTTAGTTAGTTTAGAAGACAGTCAATTTTTTGAATCCATTATGTAGTTGTTATATTCTATAGATATATTTGGAATATGAGAATATGGCATATACGATAAATCCAATGTTACTCAGTTAATTTGAGAATTATTTAGGGATGTCACTCATGCTAATAAGTATTATTTTTTAACTAAAATTAAATGTTATAATGATAGTTGAAACGTTAGAATAGAAATTTCATTTGTTCACATCAGATGTGATAAGTAGTTGAACGTATCCCATGCGTTTAGGTATGGTAGAGTACTATGTGCATTTAAGTTATTATGTCACATTATTAAATGATTGATAAAAATGTGTATGTATTAATAAGATGAGGTTAGATGTGATCTGGTGAAGCTAGAAAGGGGAGTGATTATTTGGTTATTGATTAATCAATTATTGAATAATTTTTCATTTCTAGGATGATTCCTGTAGAGAATTATGACTCATGTCATGGTTCATGTGGTTGAAAACATTTCATTAGATATGTCAAAGGGTAAATAATATGAGTATATATAAATATATCTTGAATATTGATTCATTTTTGGATAAAACATGGGGTGATAGTTTCATAGATCGTGTGTCCTAAGAGGACTCATGTGTAGAGTTGTTAGTGAGAATGTTGGTACAATGACATGCGGGTCTTCTGTAGACTATACATTGAGTGTGTTGACATAGATGAGTAATGTGATTTCGAGAAGGTAATGATTATTATGTGATAGTAATTATTACAAGGATGACTTCATGCAAGGATCTAGGTGTTGGAGTCAAATAGGATTGGTTTTCATGATAGAGACTTAGAGTCACGTCAACAGGATAAGAAGTCATTATTTGGGATTTTTAATGACCGTGAGATTCCCAAGGTCCATTATTGTTTAATTTATTTTTTAAAATATTTTTTTCTTGTGTACTCTGGGGAATATATTAATCAAAACAGATGTCAGATTAATTTTAAGAAGGTTGGGGGATCATACATCTTTTTGATGGATGTTTAAGAAACCATCATGATGGTGAGATTCTATCAGCTATCCCATCAGCTTCGTATATGCCATCCATACTATTCAGGGCTTTAAAACTACTGATAAAGCACTACCCATTAACCAGTTTCTACTTATTAGTCTCGTAAATAGTGGAAATGTGTTAACAACTCCCATCGTTTCATTTATTGACTCCCGTCCATTTTCGGGCCATAATGATTACCAAGACCTCTTAGATCTCCATTTTTAAAGGTTTTTGGTCCCTCTCCTTCATCCATTGGGTGTTTTATGTGACATTCACTGCAATTACTTCTTCTCATTGTGTTTTTTACCTTTCCTGTTAATAATTCCTATCATTACATTTAATTATTGTTTTTATGTAAACTAATATATATGATATACGTGGATTATTTTAAGGGATTTGGTACCTAGATCATGATTTTTCTATCCATTATTATCAAGTAATCAATGTTGAGTTGGAGGTAAGATGTCCTTACCTTGGAAATAACATGTATAAAACAGCATTCCATTTTTATCTTGTTCATGTGAACATATCCATATGTCATCACTCATTTTGATGTTATAATGAGTGGGATAGGTATTTATTGAGGAGGTATGCTTCTTATAAGGGAGGGGTGAACTATATAATAAATAATTTTTGAATAGAGTCTATGAATTTAGAATGCGTTATGTGATGTTGATATAATATTGTATTCTTGTAATGAGTCATTTATTCTTGTTTGATGATATTTTGGGTATGTTAATTTATATATGTATTCAATTAGTTATTCACATTTAGTGTTAACCTTTTTATCTAGAAATCGGATTCTTTTATGGGTCATGATGATAGTGTTATACACTTGTGTGTTTTGGAATATAATATTGTGTTTGGGATCGATAATTGATAATATGAATTTTATAAGTGTTGTAGGGGATTGGGTGATGTTTTCAATATCATACATGGATTAAGGATGTGTGGTGATGGTTATGTTTTGAGATGTGATGTCATGAATTTGTATTCTTCAAATTATCTTGATTTATGAAACCTAGATGGTATTAATGGAGATAACTTTTTGTGGCTATAATGATGGTACTTATAGTAGATACAATAAGTTAGTGTATGAATTTATGATGAAGTATATTCATATTGACAAAATATTTTGTACTTTATATTTTATGTTTCCCCCAATATCAAATATTTATTGGAAAATATGTGTATGGCCTCCCTAAAAATATTTTCAATGGCCCGATATGTTTTTTTCTCTCCACAAAGTCAATGGGAATGGGATTATGTGATAAATGGGCACCCTATTTTCTTTGGGTATGTGTTAGGTGGAAATTATAATATCACTATATATATAAGGCTGGTCTGACATATATGATGAATCAATGGAATAGGGGATAAATAATCTATATTTGATTGTTTTTCTTATGTTTTTGATATATGTTACTTTTTAATGAAATTACGGAGTTGTATTTGTGGTTTTGGGTAGCCTAGTTATTTCATGATCACCTATCATTTTTTATTTATATTTTTTTAGTAATTTTTTATCATAACATATAAATTTATATGTACTATTTCATTTATATAAATGAATCAGTTCAGGTTTCAAAATTGGATTATATTCAGTCATTGAATGATTTTCTTAATGTGGGTGGATCAACTTTTGGAATATTTTCTAGATAAGGGAATAGTATTTAGTTAAATAAGTTGAGTTGGAGGAGTGGGATGGTGAATGAGATATCATAATATGACCTAAGATCATTTGATTAAATGAATCATTCAATTTTTATTCATTATTATGATGAATTGATATGTCATTTATGGGGATCTGTTGACGAGCTATACTAGTTTTTGAATGTAATATACTATATCATGTTATCTTATGAATTTAATTTTATCAACATTATAGTTCTATAATTTATTATATTTCCCGGTAATGTTATTGTTTGTGTATGCCGGTTGGTAATTATTTTATATGTCCATTGTCTTATGAAATTAGTTTTTGGACCTCACATCAATTAATATGATTTTTATGTTGTGGAGAGGCCACCATGGTATCCCTCAACCCCGTTCAGTTGATTTTTGTTGAGGTACCACGAAAACTATTTCTTATTCCAATTATAAATAAATTGTTTAAAATATATCATTTTCATAACCAAATAATATATATTGTATTGGAATTCCTTCATAATTTCTGTTGGATTTCTTCTATCGAGTTTATTAATTCACTATTAATATTAAAATCATTTCATAATATCTCCCCATTTTAGGGTAAAATATTACACATGAAAAAATAAACCAAAAAAATCACATGTTTCATCATTATAACAATGTTAATTGAAAATTCTCTATATGATGAATTCGTTAAAATATATTTGAAAAATGAATTACTTATTTATCATTTTAACTAAAAAAAATATATTAGTATGTACATTTTCTAATGACCTTGATTCATATAAAATTTAATAAATAGATAATGAAAAATTATATTGGTATATTTGAATATAATGATAAACTACAAACAAAAGCAGTGAAAGTCAACCAAGGAATAAATAAAATATTGTGTTGTATAATATGTTGAGAAATATCGTCACAATATCGCAAGGATAGATAAATCATCATTTCTAATTAATATTTTCACGGGGATTGGAACATTAGGCATCACAAATCTTATTCTTATATTATTTAAATATGCATGTTAAAAATATAAATATCATATAGAATATTATATCAATAAATGTGAAAATATTAATGGTAATACTTTTAAAAAATAATTATATTTCTCTATAGGAATATAGTATTTAAAAAAATTATTTTGAATAATAATTCACTTTTTATTATTGAGTGGGAACCCAATAAAAGAACAAAAAATCAAAACATGAAAAAATAATAAATTTAAAAAATCTGAATTCTATATTCATAGTGAATGTTGTGACATGGTTTCTATTATCACTATCAAATTTGGTCAATAATTTTATCCATAATCCCTATATTACCCAATTACATTCTCGAAACCCCCATAAATATAGTAATATCCTTGAATATATCTCCCACATCAATGGTATGCAATACGAATAGAAATTCAGCAACACTATCAAAAAAATCACCATATATAGAACATGATTTTAATTATGAGACATAAACACATGAAAATCTATTCATGACACCACTAACACCACATTAAATAGTTACTAAACATACCAAACCTCATATAATTTCCCACTGATCAACAAATATAATATCTTATGAATTCAAATTTTTCGAAGGAAAATAATGAGCAATAAATCCAAATATATATTATAATACCATAGCCTTATACATTACATAATATTTAGTTTCAGTCAATAAATTACTTTCTATAACATTTATGATCATATAAATTATATATTTTTAAAGAATTATTCAATATATATTGAATAAAAAGTAATGTATTACAAAATAGACACCTATACTTACTATACATTATTTTACAAAGTGAATGTTCTAAAATTAAACACGATTTTTTTAGTGATAAACCTATTGATTTCATTAGTCTTGACTTCATCCTTTATCATTCACATCCATATAACCTTTTGAAACAATTATAAAAATATCTTTTTAGCACAAAAATCGCAATAAGGGATATAAAAAATGAATGAAATTGTTATTCCATGAATATTTTAGGCTCATGAAAACTTTTTTAAAAAATCATAATTTCTTCCTATGAAAATAATATCATTCACTTACCTTATGAAATCATAAAAAAAATTTAATACTCCATTGAAATAATAAAATATATATGTAACATATTGAATCCATTTCATTCTTATATATTATCATTCACGGATACATTTGGGAGAAATGATCATGGTTATGTATAGAATTTCAATCAGAGTATATTCCCTATATCTAGTAGCATAAATCTATCTAGTTTAGTCTTTTTTCATTTACCAATTAATTGGAGAGAAATCATTGTCTCACCCAACATAATATTATCAGGTAACTTCCAATATTTATAAAAAATTCAAATGAACCATAACAAAATCATAACACATAAAACAAGAATAATGGAAAAAATAATATTTCCATCTTGAAATAACAAGATATAATTTAAATATATTGAAATAATTAATCCATTACCATAACAATTTTAAACAACTAAATTCATGAAAATGGAATATTGCAAATATTTTTATTTAATAAAACATTACAACTGGGAGAGGAGGAAAAATATCAAATAATAATCACAACAACAGAAAAATAAATGTCGTCAGGTATATAAACAATATTCGATGTTTCATTTAGTAAAAACAACATGTAATAAGTTTTTTAAATGATTTAATTAATTTATACATCAATGGGATTAATTACACAACATATAAAAAAGGTACTGTATAACATTAAAATATTCCACAACAAAAATAGATTGAGATTATGTCCCTTACTATGAGTATGATTTATTTAATAGGATCTTTATTGTCCTGAATAATAAACATGGGTTAATTTCTAATTTAATAATGTAATTTTTCATGATTATTAATAAAATTATTTAACTTATTCATAATTTCATATGAATTACAATGTTATTTATGTTAACACTAGTTGATTTGTCAGTATTCGGTAGATGAGTTCAAAAATTATATTTGTATAATGTAAATAGTCATTTTGGTCATAAGTACATCATCATTATAATAATATTCATGAAATATAAAAAGTTTTATAGAATAGTTATACATTTAAATCCAGTTATTAATTATGGTTAATAAAAATGTAAAATGATATAATCATGGAGATGGAACATCATATGTTCAGATGAGTAACCTTTTCCGTTTTTCATTTATCGTTATAAAAAAGGTATGTATATTGTTATCATTGATCAAAGATAATTAAATATTTCTTAAAATTTTGATAATTAAAATATACATTTTTATATCATAAATGTTATGTAATGAATAAAATAATGTCACATCGCATGGGGTATGTGATAGGTGACACATATACATGAAAAACATTATAAATTTTATGTGCATGGAAAGTATGAAATTAATTGATATATTATTATACTATAATTATTAATTTCTAAAAATATAATATATTAATGATAATTAAATCATTATCACCAATCATGATAAATTATTATGGAAAACGGATTATATCGGTTCCTGGAGGTGACCGTTCACACATACTCATGAACAATTGACTCTTTTGCAATTTGATGGATATGGAAATGGAATTAGGTGATTATACTAACAAAATAATGTCTCAATTTATTGAAAACACAAGAGTTATTTTTCATTAGAAAGGAAGATATTTTTGAGGAAGAATATGGAGTAACAAAATAGAAATACTAAAATAAATAACATACTTTTCTTTCAGATGATCAGTTTATATAATATATTAAAAACTCTATAGAGGGTGTAATGAATAATTTAAGGCCTCAATGATGTGGGAGGTATCATAGGAATATTATTGGACCTATCACAGATGAACCAAAAGGATTTTTACGTGTATGTTATAGTGTTGAATGAGTGCCCCATTATAGGAGAGGGATGGGGCACTCTTGAATTATTAAAAGTATTAAATTCATTTAAACTCCTTTCAATTAAAAATGTTTCAAATTTGAAATATTTAAAATTTAGAAATCATAGTGGTCTAATTATAATCACAAAATTAATATTATACAATTTTTACTATTGGTTTAATCCTTATATTTTTGTTTTCACCCATTTTAACTATTTAAAATTTTTCAAGTAGTATAAAATTTTAGGGTTAAATTATTTACTATAAAAATTCAATATAAAAATGAATGAGTCATTACAGAAATTTTTAGACTTATATTAACATCTTTTCTTGTTCTATGGTTTTTAGTGATTTTATAACATTTAATAAAATGGTTTCAATTATAAAATATGATTTATGTCAATTTTCATAGTATTCATTACATGACATCTTAGAAAATCATATAAATGTAATTAATTATAATAAATTTCTTTACCTATTCTATTTCAGGTCAAATAATTTAAAAAATTAATATATGTCCTCATGTAGATAAAATTATATAAATTTCAATAATTTTAATATCATTTTTTTGATTTTTCCTTTAAAAACTTAAATATCGCTTCATCATTATATCACTATTAAAGTTAATTATTTAATGTCTAAAAATTATCAATAAAATATCATATAGATATCTATTTCAATAGTTAAAAGGCTTTTTATTTTCAAATTTATAGTTTATATAACCCAATATTAATTTTTTTGAAATATAAAAACTATGAGTATGAAATGTTTAACTTATCATTAAATAAAAAATACTAATGTCATATTTTAACCCATGTGGATTAAGAAGCATATAATTCCACCCTAAGATAAATTTAGGTTTAACCTCTCTAAACTAATTATATTAGCCAATGTGTTGAGGTTATTTTATATTATTATAGAATTATTTTTTAATATAATTACCATTTATATCCTTAACTATTTTAAATAAATTATTAATGTAAAAATTGAATAAAATTATGTTGATCCTATTAGATCAAAATTTTCAAACTGAATATAACCATTTTATAACATTTTTAAAAATTCCATTGACAGACGATTCCCAATTATGTTTAACACTTATCTCGCAAAAGCGATGTGAAGGTGGGTGAAAAATAGGATCCAATTTTAAATATGTTTATATATATATTTTCAATATAAAATTATTCCAACAATATCTATTGGATTAAAATATAAAAACATAATTTAGTTTTAAATTAAATCCTATTAAAATTAAAATCTAAAAATATAAAAAAATTAGACGAATAACAAGTTTTGATATAAAATATAGTATTTTTTCTATTCACCGAATCTGAATATTATTAGAAAAATACTAAAAAATCGACCAAAGTAAATTTTGAAAATAATATTATATAGAAGATGTTTATATTGTAATATAGAACATATAAATGATATGAAAACAAGACTTAATATGGGTTTGACATCAAAACATGGTAAAAGATCCATTTTTTAATATTACTCCTTCTATAAATAAAATTTTATTTGTTCTTATATCATGTCTAGAAATCATAAAAGATAATTTTAAATATTATATGGAATTTATATTTTATTAATATAACCAATATTGGGAGAATTGTAATTTTTTATGCATAATTAGTCACTGTAAAATATTTTTCCATATAAATACATTCTTTATATTCAATTGGTTTTTCATTTTATTTATAGATTATTTAGTAACCAATGAATCATTATATAACCATTTGAAGAAAATATTTTCTTAATTCAGTAAAACTTGTTCATTTCTACCATTCTAATATCGAGTTGATTAGAACCATTTTAAATAATAATATTTCAATATATTAATTTTTTCAGTATAACAATGTCTTGTGCGTGACATTAGATTTTGGAGAAACCCTTCGTTGTGTTCCGAGTATTCGGTTTTATATAAAGTCTGTTTAAGGTATAATTACTATATTATTAATAAATAATAATAAATATTAAAATATATTTTTCTATTGTTTCCAAATATGTAAGATCATTCCACCATTTGGGAATATTGTTCCTTATAATTTTAAATTTGGGATAGATAAATTATGTTTATCTATTCAAAATTACATAATTGGAATTGCACATCAAAAATTAAGTCAATAAATCATTATTTTTGGAAAGGAAAAATGGAAATATTATTTTCATATATGATAACACAAATTATTTTTCCATGAGGATAAACTAAGACATAGATGACACAACTAAATCTAAAATACTAATAGTGGGTGATAGAGAACATAATCATTGAAAATGTACTAGTCAAAAACCCATAAATACTTTATTGGGTCAAAATACCTAAGATAAAATTAAATATATATTGTTTTTAAGATCTTATTAATATATTTTATGAATTAATTTAAATCCTAGACTATGAACATAAAGAAACAATCATACATCACAAGTTGAGTTTTATCTGTTATACAAATTCCTCCAAAAACTCATCTTTTTATCCGAACTATGAGTATTTAAGTTGAATTTTGTAATTTCAAAAACATTATAACCATATTTTACTAAATCACATAATCAAAAGAAATATTTAATTTATTTTTATCCAATAATTAATTATTAATGAAAACAAATATTGTTAGGATAAAATAATTCCTTATTCAAAACTGAAAAAACCATTAAATGATTACAAATAAATGTTAATATCCGAAATTCATTTAAATTATGAAATGACCAACATAAACCATTAAGAAATATAAATATTTAAAATATACCAAAATATTTTTGAAACCCAAAATTCAGAATAATTTTAATTCATAGTCTTAGAGGGTAAATTTTATCATCTATCTTTAAATAAAATTTATCACTCTTTATGACTAATAACAAAAATTTAATTTCCATAATTGCAAATGCTCCCAGATGGGGTACTCATTCCCATTAATTAATCAAAAAAATTATATCCATAATAAAATCATATATTCATAAATAATGTTATTGAAATATTATTCCTCAGTTAATACCAATATTTTTGTATTTACCTTAATCATGTATGTTTCCCAAAATAGTGAAAGTCTTCTATGAATTTTATCAATTAATTTCCAAATCATGTTTTAATAACAACGATATCAATTAGATAAACAATAAGCTCCCAATATATATTTATTCATTTTATATAAATTGATTTATGTGAAAATAATATTTCATACTATCTAGGGACATTACATAGGCTAATGGTGTATGATAATGCCTTTTTCCAATTCATTTTTGTCTTTGAATTTGATAGCCTTTTTCGATGTCATGGGTTTTCCACCCATCATTTAGGTTTTCCTTTTTCTTAAATTATTCATTTATTTTAATATTTATAAAATTTAAAAAAATAATCTTAATGAATAAACATAACATGTTTTAGCCTCAATGGTTTTCTTATTCAAATCTATTGAAACATAACTCATAATTACCACATAATCGTAAATCATGAAGTCTTATATATATTAAGAATTTTTATTTCACCTCTAATTGATTTAACATAATAATTATGAAATAATGATGTAACTTGATTATGTTTTTAAATTAGTTTTATTATCATTTTTTTCATGTCAATAGAAGGTCCATGCATTGTAATATTTATTTAGAGATTCTTAAAAAATCACTTTCTTCATTTCTCCAAAATACAACTTATACAACATGGGTCATATAGGTGTTCACAGTAAAATATTTTTTCAAAATAATCATGTATGAAATAAAATTTCAAAATTACTGATAACCCTTGATTTTTATAAAACATTCTAATAGAGTTTATTTTAGACAATCCTATAAATGTATATTTTAAAATATCTATTTTATGTGGTCATAGACTCTAAGCTAAAATAAAATGTAACAGGGTTGTGTAATGGTCTCCCTCTTCAGCAACTATTTCAAATTCATAATATGATTTATTATCTATTGAGAAGGTAAAACATCTAAATATGACTTAATGTTATTTACATTCATTAAAAATATGATAATATTTACAATTTAGGATTTTATTATAAAAAAAATTTGATACACGATTATATCAAGTTATAGAGTATCTGTTTGATATCCCATAAAATTGATTTCAGTAAAGATTTATGTTATAAAATGTTACAAAAAAAATTTGAACATGACATGAAATAATTATTTCAAGCAAGACATTAGTATGATATTGTTATATTTCTTGAGATCACCTCCTTCAAATTATCACCGACATCCTTAGATCTAAATAAGTTATAGAACATGAATGTAACTAACATAATAGATATTGAGACATACAATATGTTTAACAGGAACTTCTAACCAATATTGTTGTCTAATCCTTTCTTATTAAACCAAATATATAGAATCGTCATTAAACATTAGATAATATTATATTTTATTCCTAATTTTAATAGCAATAAAATTGAGGATATTTTAATTTATTGAGTTTAATTGAATTAGTCTATAAATATTATAAATGAACTTAAATACTAAAATGTACACTTATACTCACTACCTATTTTTTTACAAAGTAATAATTTTTTAAAATAAAACATTCATTCTTTTCGTGATAATTTTTTTATAACATTCATCTTGACTTATTTCTTTAGCATTACCATCCATATACCCTATAGAAAAATATAAAAATAAATTATATGTGAAAAAAAATCTCTGTAAGCGATTTAGAATAAGGAATGAAAATTTTATCTAACATATATTTTATTCTCTATAAAATACTTTCTCAAATAAATAATAATCAACAATAAAACATAAACAGTATAGCATACCACGTGAAATAATTTGAATCTAATAAATATATAAATAAATAATAGATGATAAAAGTAACTTGTATAATACATATCATTCTTATATTGTATCAATCACATATATAAATGGAGTAACTGTCATGGATACTTTTGGAATACCCATCACATTAGATTCCATAAATATATTAGGAGAAACCCAACTATATAACACTCCCATAACCTAATGTATGGAAGAGATATCATGGGGTAATATATGGAAAAAACACAACAATTTATTAATTACCTTATCATTTTCATAGAATAATCATCGATAAGAAAACGACATAATTACACTATTTAATCAAGGAATCCAAAATATGTCTCTCAAAAATCAGAATACATTTATCATTCTAGGATATTATACTAATGGTGAGATATATAAATCACATTTGACAATATGACATATCATTGAGGGAACCAAATTACTTACCCTGAATAATAGTATTGTTTTCCATCCATAGAACAATTATTATGGTAATCTCAAATGAAAATAATATTTTTCTTGACCTACACTTATGAATCCTTAAAATGAGACTTCTACCTACACCACACAAAAGAATAATACACAATCATATAAAAAAAGATGACATCTTACTCCAAACTCTATCACATTTAGATGCATCAATGATAGTTCTTCCCTCACTCACCTTCAATCACCATGTTCCCTCATGAAATCACTACATGACATCCTACATAGTTCATCCAGCTAAAAATTTCTATTACCATAAATATACAGATTTTTAGTGTCATAATACTACAAGAATTTTATCCACAAGCACTAGATCATAAAACTACATGAATTATTAATATAGTGATAAATTTTTTATGTTCATAAATCATAACATCCTAGAACACATTTTTTCAAAAATGTATTCAAAAATAATGAAATATAAATGGATGAAATATCTAATAATTTTGAAATATAATATAATTTATATATCAAGAAAACAATTCTATTTGTTCAAACATTATATACAAATATGTATAAAAATAAAAGGACATTGGTAAAATAAACTAAATAAAAGAAAATATATTTTTGAATTTTAAATAATTTATATAACAAGAAAAAAATTATATTAGTTTAAACATTATGTACAAATAGATATAAAAAATAACATTGATAAAATATACTAAATAAAAGAAAATATATTTTTATACATATTTTAATGAAAATATATTTATTGAATATCAAATTCGTGATATTGTTATTTCTAAAAATTCAATGGGAACAATAAATATAATTTCATTAAAATAGGAATAAAAATAAGAAACATTGATAAAATATAATCAATATTCATTAACATCTTATTAGTGATTAACCCATAACCTATGTGCATGGACAAGGTACTTCAATTATATTAACACACAGAAGATATAACTATTGACAAACGAATATTAATTTTATCAATAGAAAATTAATATATAAGTAAAAATGAATTATACAATAACTTAATTATGTTTAATTTTTTTAATATTGATTATATATAATTAAATTATATACATAATTTTATTATATATAGTGTTCGAGGGTGTATGGAAAATCCGAGCAATAAGGTAAGGGTTTATTAATAAAATCTTACATTGAATTTATGATTTTTTCCGTGTGAATTCATATATGAGGTAATTTTATATTTTTATATCTAAAACCCCATATTGATTAGTTCAATTTTTTTATTTTAAGGGCTTTATGTGTATTATTATATTTTATCTATTTTTGGTTACATATATCAACTGGATGTTTTCCAGTCTAAGATCTGACATCATCTCTTCCTTTTAGACATGAATCATTATACACTCTTACTATATTCATTAAATTATTTCAATAATATATTTAAATTCAATTTAATGATTAATTATTAATATTTTCAAATTTCTTTTCATTTATTTAGAAATTCAAGAAATAGTATTTTAAAAAAAATTAATTTGGGTTGTGTTTTATAAACATGGATTTGATTTTAGAAGTGTCAAAATAATATTACGTTATATTGTTTTCTATTTGATTTCATTTTCAATATATATTCATACTTTATCATTTTTATAATCATCATATCATTTTCATGGATTTCTAAAAATAAATTGTATTCAATTTTTTTTTTAAATTTGTTGACATTTAAATTAATATCATTTAAAATAAAAAGGCTATTAATAGTTTTTTCATAAATGTAATTTTCTGATTTTCATATAAATTGATTTTATATATTAGGACAATGTTGGAAATTTAATTGAAATAAATTATCATAAAATATATTTTTTCTATCAGACATCTTTTTTGGATGAAATATGATAATATTTTCTATATGTTTTCATGATATCTATCTCTTTACCAAATGTTAAATATTAATGGAATTTTTTATACATTAATGTTCATGGGAAAAATATGTTTTTTTCATTATTTTATATATGGGAATAAAATTATACAGAACATCAATGCCTTGGGTAATTGATTATATCTCATGATAAAACCTAAAGGGGGCTTTAGATTGAACCCAGCATATTAAATTTTTTAAAAAATGGGTTCTATTCAAAACTCACTATGGTAATATAACCAAAATATGATAATGTTATAATAATTGAGTCTTATAATATGGAATTATTTCCTATAATTATAGATATGATGCATTATTATGCCTCATTAATATTACTATTCTATGGTTTGATGGTTCCTGATTATTAACATATGATTCAACATTCTTACATTCTTGTATTATGTTACACGAATGTCTTCATCCATGAATCTTGATTTAGGATTATTTTTTATTATATATAAATCTGTAATGTATTGCATATGTGAATTAATTATGTTATAATACACATATTCTCATTATATGATCTATTATATTATTTTACTGATGTTTCTATGGTTTATTCTTATAATGTATATATGATATATATTTATTATGTCTTCACTCCACATGTTATGGTGAATAGTGGATTGAATGATGTGTTCAAAAGGGTATCACATATTAAGAACCAATATAGGATATTTTAAATATGATGTAAAATAATTTGTTTATATATCTATTCTAGTAGGGAACAAAATTATATGTTGGAAAATATGATTTATATTGATATTTAAGATATATTAATGTAAACTAATATAATGTGAAATTTTTTTGTGGATGGGTTATCTTCGAAAAGAATATCGGTAAAATATATCATATCCTCATCACTAAATATTACTGTTGAAAAATTATATATCAATAAAAAATGTGTCTTTGAGAGAGTTAATAATTTGAAAATGGTAAATATTGTTTTTGGAAATTAAATATTTTTTGGATTTATTTATCTATCACATGATTGATTCTATGAATATTTGGAAAAACTAATTTTATTATTTATTTTACACCATTATATACTCTCCTAAAAAGACAAAAGTTGCTATTAAGAAGTGGTAATATCTTTCCAAAATTACAAGGCATTCTAGAATAAAATAATTAAAAAATGAAATAAAAGAAACATTAATTACTATAAATATAGATTATGTGCTTTATAAAAATATTAAATAATTTTTTTTATAAGTGAACTTATATTTTAGGTTACCATATTGGTATTATATTATTAGAAATTTTCTTATTAATAGATTGAAAATTAATTATATTAATTTCATAGTTGGAATATTAAAACTTTTTATATTTAAACAGTTCTAGTATTCATCAATTTAATATTTGTTCATTGATGTAACTATTAATTTGTAAATTTTTTTAGTAATTGAATAATATGTTTCACATAGAACATTATAAAAATATTTAGTTATAATTTTATAGAAATCGGAAAAACCATTCCCATTGGACTTAGTTAATTCAATAAAACTGGTAATATTTAATTATTAATGTAAATATAAATGTTGGAGTTTTTATAGATCTACTACATTTTACATTATGATAGTTCATGATAAATTCAAAATTATAGTATTTAAAAATTAATCAATTGAATTTTTATTTTTAGAAGCATACTTATGGGTGGAAATTTATACTTGTATCCTACAACTTAATTAATATGTATACAAAAAAACATACTAAAATGGGTTCTAATAAAATAAATTTTGATGATTTCACATGCCATTAATAATTTGTACTTAATCATCATATCCGTGGATTTGGTAGTTATCATTAAACATGATATTAATGTCAAAAAACACATTAAAAACCCATATATTCATATCAAATTTCAATAAATGAAATTATTTTTGTAAGTGTGAATTTTACTAATTTTTTAACAAATTATATTAAATATTATATTTTTTAATTTTATTACATTTTATGAAGTTCATATTAGAATGAAATAAATTAAACTACATTGGATACTCTATAATAATGATAATAGTGTACCTTTTCTCTATATTTATAGAGACTTGTAAGAAAAATTATTTTTCAGTGAACAAATAAAATGTTTTATTATAAATTTTTTAATGGATTATTAATTAACTCTTCAATTAGAAATACATTGAAATAAAATTCATATTTTATTATTTATATTTTGTAATGGAGCATCCAAACATCACAAAATAATACAATTTCTATATGGATAATATATTATTGTTTTAGAAAAAGCATATGGTAAATAATAAATTAACTGAATAATGATATTTTTATAATGGAGCTCATAATAAGGTAGTAATGTTTACATCGCCATCCTGTTTGTTGAAATAATTTAGTCATGTGTTCTAGGAAATAATTATATAAAAATTTTTAAATTATATTTGTTTTATAATGTTAATGTGTTTTCAGCTCATCAATAAATTTGGAGTCAGTAACATTATATATATATATATACTCTTTTATAAAACAAAACAATTATGCTCTATCATCAAACACATAAAATATATTTTGAAAAATAATTTATTAATTACGGATTTTTAAAAAACAATGCAGTGAGATCAAAATAAATATTTAGGACAACTAGATTATGTTAAATGACTATGATTCATATAGAAGTAAAAAATATGTACTTTTTTCTAAAATAATTCCAAAATACATATTCTACTCAAAGTAGATTGATATCAATGATAATTAAAAACATTTTGGGTGTAAGGGTGATGGTATTATTAATGATGTAATTGATGAATTTAAAATAAAATGTAATGTTAAATCAATGTTCGTTTTTAATTTAATGTTGATAAAGAGGAAGATATATATATTGAAACTAACTAAAAGAAGAAAATTAAGATTAAATAATATATTTTCCTTAAATATTTTATAGTTTTTTATATTTTAAATTTTATTAGTAATTATATTTTTGAAAAGTTTTTTCCTTCAATCATTCATAATGATGGTTCAACAGTTTTTAAATAAATAAATTTTTTTTATAAATATAATGTTTTATTAAATAAATTATCTATATTTTTTAGATGACTCAGAAGAGTTCAATGGGTTAAGGCATTACCTGACTTCATTTGAGATTCCTTGTGATAATCCCCATTTTGTTCCAGTATAATTTGATGAAACATATCCAATTTCAAAGAGGGGTTGATTCACATTGTGATATTGGATTATATATCATATTACTATGTGATGTCCATCATTTTTTTTAACATTTTTGGATGATATATGTTTTATTTGAATATCATTTCATGTTTAGATCATTTATATTTTTTCTTAATTGGGTAACTAATTATTCATATGTTCATATTTTTTAATCTATGTTATGCTCCATTGTAGTTCTATTAAATGGAAGTATTTTATTCAGAAGGGATTTCAGATAACCAAGTTATTACTTATCTTTATCATCCCTTATTCATCCATTGGGTGATATTTACCAATGAATATTAGAATTCAATTAAAATGTATATAAATTTATAAATTTATATTTTATTATATACTAATAGGTATTATAGTCTCTCATTGATGATAGAACGAGACCCTATATTTTGGGGAATTATAGACTTTCATACATTATAATTTACAATAGTGTACACGTATATTACAATAGAGATATATGATAATTCTAAACTATAATTAATGGGTCTTGTGTTCATCATCATCCATGTTACCACCTTGGATTGGGTAGAATGTGATTTAAAACTGATTAGATATGGTTGAAAATCAATATTAGTATATATTATGGTCAATATAATCATTGGGGACATGCAGTCACACATTGATCTAGCAGTCATAATATGTTTATACATCATTTTTGTTATAATAAATTTTATTTTAAAAAATATATATATGTATATATATATTTAATACCAAAATTATTTTATTAATTTAAGAATTTTATGGTTTTTATAGATATTTCAATGATTAGTTCGTAAAAATGTATGGAAAATGATAATAGTACATGTAAGATTATTATTGAGATATAGTTTTAGAACACTTTTAGTGTATTTATATTTATATAAAATTAAAATATATTTTAAATCAAAATTTTAATTTTAATTAATAATTATATTTCAAAAAGAGATAAAAATATTTAATGCATGTTTGTGATTCAGGATAAGATTTATTATAGGGTTCAGGCCTTTAGGGATCATTTTTTGATGATAAATCATGTGGATGACTAATGGGGTGTGTTATTCATAGTGGCTGAATAATTATTATTGGATGAAAATATACTCAAAGTGGTTCCTATTGTAAGGAAGCACTGTCATCCTTTTAAACAATGGGAAGCCATGTAGTATCTCCATTTTTTACTGAGTTAGATAAGACAATGTGGATATGATATTATGAAATAATATACATATATTAACCATATTGGGGGATGATCAGTGAGAATAGTAGGAATAATAGTGTCAGTAGTAGGAGTTGTACCTTCAGTAACATGATTAGTAGTATGAGAAGGAAATATATTACATGGGGTGATGTAGATGTTTTTTTGGGAAGGATTTCCCTTGTCATGAAAGATCTGTTCACCAAAACATTACTAAAGTTATTATTATTATATTTTTCTGACATTTTTTTAACATAATGATTCTCGATTTTATAATATATAATTAAATTTTTATTTATTATTTAAAAAAAATTAATTTAACATTCTTATTAGTTATTTTTAATAATATAATTCATTATGAAATCATCTACTTATGATGAAAATATAATTTTATCAAATAAATACCAAATATTTTATTATTATGAAAATTTATATTTCAATCACAAATAATTATAGTGATGGATTTGTAATATTACCATAAATACCATTTTGGATGAAGAATTTATATTCAACTATAAATAAATTTGATTTAGAATAATTATGATTTTCCATATAATTATTCATTTATAGTATATATTGAATATGATTACTTTTATCAAAAATAATACTAGGTCAATTTCGATGGTCCATCAAAAATAATAGACATTGTTATATGTAAAACATTGATGAAATATTTTTTGGGGATACTTCTCATAAGTAAATATTTATATTCATAATTCATCCATAATAGCCCAACTAAAAAATTTTAATAGATGTATTGTATATCTTTATAATATCTTATAGTATATAGCACCGAAAAAAGTGAATATTTTTCTCTATAAAAAATTTAATCTTGATGACTATTTCCATAATAATAAATTGTACCTTTTCCCATATAGTAATTACTAATGCATCCTTTTAATTTATGAAATTTAATTTTTCTCCATTTTATTTCTAATCATTATGATGTGAAACCAAGTCCAAAATATATCTCTTTAAAAAATAATACTAGAATAAGCATTTAACCATTAACTAGTTGTAGTCTTAAAAAAATAAAGTGAAATCACTCTGATTACATTTATAAAATAGTGGTAACAAAATTAACATAAATAATTTTTTGACATCACAGAATAACATTACCAATCAGTCATTTAATATTGTGATCATGATGAGTCCTCAAAAACCTTTTCTATTTGACTGATGATTCCCCCATTCTACCAAATCATCCATTTAAGATGAAAAATAATTTAAATTTAATAATCTAAAATATTCATTAATCATATATTCTTTAAAAAAATTCTTTTTTGAAACATTCACATGAAATTATATAGGAGCAGATACTTCAAAAATAATACTTCACTTTTCAAATCCTATGTAGGCTACAAATACACTAGAATATCATCAAAATAATCATTTATTATATTCATAACCAAAATTATAAAAATGTTCATTATTAATTATAATGAAAATGTTTCATCGAAAAACAATAAAATAATTATCATTTAATTTCGTTCCAATATGTAATTTGAAATGTTTTTTGATTGGAGTATTTATGATAAGAATTATAATATAAATATAAAAACCAATATAAATTAATTCATCAAAAATCAGTCTAAGAGAAAATAGACTATGTTGGGATGGTCATATTGATTTCTACAAATGTTAGGTTATTCTATTATAAAATATTATTTTTAAAAGGATTAAACGTAACTATAAATTAATTTAAATAAATATAATTATTATAATAATATTAAATTAATTTATTCAATAATTATCTTATTCTACCATACTGAAAATGATATTTTCCTATTGTATCTGCTCTTCTAATTTAATATTTTTATCACATTAATATTATACATCTTTTTATCCCATTAATTTAGTATCCTTTCATGTGTTAAATGTCAATGCCTCGCCATTAAATTAATAGAATATATCTTCTTATTTTATCTTATATAAAAAATATCTATCATATTAATTGAAATAACATGTTAATCTTTTGTCTCAAGAAGGAAAATGTTAAAAATATTAATCTTGTAGATGAAAAAATATAATAGAATATTTCTAAAAAATTAATATATAATAAAAATATTAATATTCCTAGCATAATCACATAATATTGATATGTTAATAATGTCATGGAATATTCTATTAACATATAAAAATTATTTATAATAGAAAAATTCAATATACCAACATCCCCAACATGTTTTACCATTTTATTAGGTTTATATCTAGAAGGGACAGTACATCCATCACATCTATTGTATGAGATGAATTACAATGTGTCTCTGGTTGTATACCCATAGAATAATATATATATATATATATATATATCATAGATTATTCTTGATTCATTTAAGTTACATTAATTGAGATCTAAAATAATAGAAAACATTAGTATCCATTCCACATTGGGTCCAATAATATTTGTAATTATATGTTTACATACCTATACAAATTTAAAATTATATTTATTATTAAATATAGATTATAATTATATAGAAATATATAATTTAATTTATACCAATCATTATGAATGTCTATTGGTGAAATCTAAAGGATATTCTCATTACACCCTATATCTGAAAAAAGTATCAGTGGATATACTTCATTTTGATATTTAGACAATGTGATTTATATATGTCTATGATAGGTACCAATCATAAAAAACACCAAATAAGATTATATTTGAAACATTCATAGACAAAATAATGTAATAACATTCAAATATGTGAATAAATTTATATATTCTAACCTTCAAAATCTCATTCTCAATAATTATTATTTCATTCATTTTATGAATATCCTCTATATCATGATAAGTTTTTTAATTTAAACCCGAAATAGTATTTCATGATGTCCACCAAATTGGCATTCACAATAATATAAAAATAAAATAACAGTAGCATGTGTATTATGTTCTACACAATAAAAAGAAATTAGTAGCTTGAATACATAGAGAAAAAAATCAATGTTTTTGTAGATAACCTGACAAACATAAATTTATGAGATCAAACGAACATGAGATGGTTTTGAAGAAGGGTCATGTGATTTGTAAGATCCATTCACAATCACAAAATGTCCCACTGAAAAACATGAATATTCATGAAAATTCATCCAAGAAATAACTAATGTTGATTTAAAGGATACCGAATAAGCTCCACATGTAATAAAATGTCTTAGTCACTACATATCTGTAAACCAATCAATTCCCCTTAAGAAATAAAAGAACAAATCTAAAAAAAAAGAAAATCTTTCGTAAATCAGAAGTTAAATTATTTTCATCTGATTGTGTTATATACCTCATGTGATCACCAATGATAAGTAATAGTTCATTTGGAATAAAAAATTTATTTCAATAGGTCTCTATGAAAATCCAATAGATCTCACAAAGTGTTCTTGACCATTCTTCTTTTATCATGAAAAATCCTCATCAACATATTTCTTGATCATGAAAAAGAACTACTATAAATATTGTAGTGACCTAAACCCATGAAACATGGAGTGAATGCATCATATTAATTCCACTAAAACAGATATAATTAATATTTCCGTTTAATAAATTAATAGTTCATTAATCTTATTAAACTAGATACATAATTTGAATTTTCATTAAATTTTAACACATTAAATTCACAACGATATTTTTTTCCATATTCCTCGATTCCCACTGGTGTATCAGTGAATATAAATAACCAGATAAATCCTCATTTCTTAGGGAAAATAAAACATAATAAAGTAGTGAACTTAGATGCTCATAAAGGGTCATTGTATGGTGGTATATATGAATTAGTAAGGGATAATAAATATAAAACAGTAAATAATTGTAACATAATCCACTTAATCAATAAAATGAGCATAATATAGAATGAATATATGTTGTTCAAACAATTATATATAAATAATCACATGATCATTAAACATAACCACATATATTAAATATAATTGAATAATCACATGGAATATCAATAAATAAATTCATAATGATGTTTTATATACCAATGGATAGCAAAAACATGTGGCTGAGGATTCATGAAAAGACATATAATAAATTATAGGCTTTGTAAAATGACATCTTATACAATCTAAGCCTATTTCTAGGATATTTAAGAAATTGGTAATGCCTCATCCAAATCTATATCTAGTTTGTATCATGAATAATATCGATGCATTGAGGGGATATCAATAGTAGGACACACCTATCATATAATAATTCCAATGCATTACTTATTTGAAATGAAAAAAACATTGTATAAATAAACATTCATGTTTAAAACTACCTTATAAAATGTCAATATATTTATCAATAAGTAAACATAATCATATACTATTTGGATTAATGTTAATATTATCAAAATAGTACACCCCTAGTCAAATTGGCCACAAACTATCCTGATAAATATAAATGAAGATATCATTAATACAAATAAATATGGTCATAAGGGTAGAGGGTTTTAGTGATAAGTCAAAAAAATGAAATACATGTATATTTATAAATATTACATAAGACAATATTGTTTTCATATTAAAAATCACTTTTTTAATAATAAATCCTTTTCAATACCATCTTTATTGAAATTACATTTAAAAACTATATTCAATAATGTGATAGAAAAATTTACTTTAAATATAAATATGATACCTTAAAATGTTATATTCAATCAAATATTAATCATGTACATTAATAATTCTATACAGGTTGTATAAGATAGAAATTACATTCACACTTCACTATAAAAATATACAAAATTTCATTGATTAGAAGTAACAAAAAGAATTATTTGAAAAAAAATTGTTTAATATAAAAAATCATTAAAAATGTTTTTAATAAATAATTTTAAAATGATAAAATTTTATTTGAAAAACTTTTTTGTAATGATCATTTTAGAGGAAAACATATTTCAGACTATAAATATAAATGAAGTTAAATTTTATTGAAAAAAATCATTTAATTTAATTACAAAAGAGTGTAAAAAGGGGACTATCAAATGAAAATATCATGATTAACCAAAAAAATGAAAACGTATTTATTTTAAGTTATATTTATCAAATAATTCCACCAATAGAGATATAATCATAAATGATCTATAATAATAATCAGATTATAAATTTAACTATAACATCATCATTATATCTTGTATCATTAAACTAATTAATGAAAGACCATAAAATGTAACATTAAATTTGATGAACATTTATTAATACATTATATATCATAAAATATGGAATTATGTATACCATAAAAACAATTAACTGGTGAATATAGTGTATGTCTCAAGGAAATAAATATGAGACGAAAAAATAATAAATCTTGTTTTTGTTTAATTGAATGTGATTTAATGACTAATATATTGGCAGTAAACATGTTATTAACATATTCCAAAAAATTATTAGTATTTATAATATATTATATTATCTTTTTATAACATCTTATGAATAATTTGTTGATAATTATTCATTATTTCTATCATCTCGCTTGTCTATTTCCTTGTTTTCTAATCTGTGTTTCGTTAGGAATGATCTGGTTCATTGACATAGTATTGTGTTATATAACCACTATGAAAATAATAATCATATAATATCAATATTTTTTCTAAAAATTTTACTTTATAAACCCAAAATGAATGATAGTAATGAAAAAATAAGTATGTCATGGTCAAAGAGATAAAATGTTGTACATACGCATGAATGACATGTCCATGTTTTCTCTAATCGTTGTAGAAAGGTGGTAAGTAATATATTACGTATAAATATATTTTAATAAATAATTCATATCATGTTATATAATAAAATATTTCTTCCATGATATTTCATGATGAAAATAGGGTCACATCATTTCGTGAATGCGGTAGTCCACACTTGAACGGATAATGACATCATCTTTACTCTAGTGAAAATGGACAGAATGAAAATGATATATATTATCATTAAATAATATTAATGAATTCATTAATATACAAATAATGTAACTTATTTCATATATTATCATAAATTATATCTGCAGCACCTTTCATGAGATTCTTTATTGAAAGACATATCACCACACTTCAAGATCTCTTTGTCCTCTGAATGAAAGGGAGACACAATCATGAATCCTACAGAATGTATGTTAAACTGAAATATATGAAATAGTTACTCTATAGGAATATATATGACATAAATATCACATATATTCTTCATATCATTTATCATAACCTACCTTGAGATTCGGAAATGTAAATATAAATGACATCGATTCATAAAGTGGTACTCTACTTTTCACATTAATGATGATTTAATAACAAATTTGGTGGAAGTGGATATGGTTGTATTTCATGAACAGATAATAACATAATCCTATTATACAGATGATAAATATATTTTTATATCATTATGGAATTATAAAATTTTTACTAGGAGGAGAAAGAAGTAACATAAAGACACCCATTGAATAACATTATCTTTTCTTTGGGTATCCATATAAGGATTTCACTAATTCCTTCCTAGGATTTAATTATGAATAATATAAATATTCATTAATGTGTTAAGGGATTTTGTGATATTATTTGGTCTTCTAGTTTTTGACACAATTTGGTTTGAAGGTGTGAATTGTAGAAGAAGTGGGTGGCCTTTTATAAATGGGCCGAGTGGGGGACTTCAATTTATTTTTTCAAAGAGTGAATTACACCCACATAAATTCTTGTATCCAATCCCCAATAGTGGTCCATTTCTATGAATATAATTTATAAGGATGAAATATGGATATATATTAAGGTTTAGAATATACTTAGTTCATTATTAAACTAAATATTCTCTGTTTGACAACTATGAAAACTCGCTTTTCCCTTGATCATTGTAAATTTTTTTCATGTTATAACTAATAATAATGTTAAAATTATAAGTTGTACTTACAAAAAAAAATATTTCTATGAATATAAATATGGAATATTTTTTTTAAATTCAATACATATGAGTGGAAAATATTATAAAAAATAATAATTCCACAATCATGATGAGGGATCAATTATTTAAAGTGAACATGTTAAATTAATTATAAACAATATGTATCTAAGATCAATATGAAAATAATTAAAATGACATAAAATATATTAATATATGTAATTTTGAGCTAATTTATCATAATAAAAAATTTAAAACATATTTATTGGATATAATTTTATTATATGAAAAAGAAGTTTTCCAATAAAATATTGTATTTTTCACTATCCATCAAAAAATGAAACATTTCAAAAATATCCAAAAACTTTATGTAATATTATTTTTTTATTAAATATTAAAAAATTATATTTTAAAATAAATTTATTAATATTAGTAAATCTTAATTTTGAATTACACATCCCAAACATGGATTAACAGTCTTTTCCAAAAATAATTTTTTTTCAAAAACATTTAATTTTTTAAATGATTCTTAAAATTTTTTATAATCAATCAAATATAATATTATTTTAAAAATTATGTAAATATTTAATAATTTATATTATACTCTCAATACCTCCCATTCTAATGGATTTTAGAAAATACTATTATTAATATTGAATATTTCTAGGTGAAACTATATATTTCCTATAACACAATCTATCGAATAAACATGTTTTTCATTATAAAGAAAGAGAATTGTGTTGTTTAATTCCTTGAAAGATAATAAATGTATTTAATTTATTTATTATTGTATATATATCACAATGTCTTCGTATTTTAAATTCCTCTATATGACTATTGTGAGGTTTTGATCACACTGTCAAATAATTTATCACAATTTCTGAGTATATTATATTCCCCAAATATTAAATAAAATTAATCCTATAACAATAAATTTTTTATCAATAATCAAGAGTTTCACATATAAAAATTCAATTTTTTAAAACCCACATTGTAAAAGGGTAAACAAAACAACATATTTCAAAGTCGGAATGAAATAATGAAGTAAATATAGAAGAACACATTACTAGGTTTCCATATAGAAAAAAACAGATGGGAAATGGAAACATGGACATGTATGGGATGAAAAAACAATTACAATGAGTGATTCAGGTCATTGATGAAAAGAAAGTAAATGATTAACAGATGATTAAGTCCCTTAAATTCATAAACATATGGTGATTTAAAATACCTTATTATCAATCATTTATGGAGATAATATGATTATATTTTTTAATGAAAATTTTACTATTGTTGAATGATTATTTTTATATATAAGAATATAAATAGATATACATACTTTATGTGTTTTTTTACTATATGTATATTCTCAGCAATTGTTTTCTTCAATAATGTTTAAATTAATTACATACTCCATAAAAATGAATATCCCTAAAAAAAATTTGAATGAAAAATTAAATTTCCTTTTAACGAATTGTAAGTTCAAAAAAATTGTGAAAACTATTTATTTCTATCTATACATATTTTCCAAGTACATTCTTTTTAAAATATTTTACTTAATATAATAAATTACCATCTTAAATCTCATCCACTGTTCAACATAAACCATTTCATATACGGTTAACCATATGACACATCCAAATATTTTAAAATCTATACCATTATGAAGAATGTAAATTCATTTATAAAATGAATATATCATCAATATGTTACAATGAGCTAATTATTGTACAATTTATATTAACCAAAACAATCGTCTACTTATCCCAAAAAAATCTCAACGATGGGAATATATGAGGTGTGATATTTTCCTCGTTAATGTGCTATATATGATATTAAACATTACACTAATTGATTTTTCTTGGTCATTGGTTAAATTCTATACACACATTAAAAACCATAAAGAAATTTTTTATAGTAAAATCTATATACATTTCAAAATTCATAAAAACAATAATATGATTTTCTAAAATTAACAAATAAAGTAATTTATAAAAAAATTCAGTAACATTAGTCATTCCACTTCATCAATAGTATTAATAAAATCTTGACATTGATCCATTAACTTCTTGTAAGTTTAAATTAAATGGTTATTGTTCTATTCATTTCCATAGTGCCTATTTTTTTATAGTTGAAGCATTGGACATTGTAAAATTTGTTCATTCCCATTCAATAATGATAATGGTGTAATTTTTATACAACAATGTAGAATACTAAATTTTTTTATTCATGTACCAGAACATTTTCTTCCAAAAGTATCTCATTTTTGAAAATCAGTCAATCATTTCATCCCATTATCCCCATTTTCTCTTCATTTCTTTTATACTATTTCATCCAATAGAATCTATAATTCATTACGAATTATGAATATGTAATAATATCATATGATATTATATCCTCATGCAATGATAATGTCTTATAGACTAGTTCCCCATAAATAATTTGATTAATCCCTTCATTTAATTGTTTAATAAAGATCATTGGAATATGTATGTAGTCTAAATCACACCTTCAAAGCCATGTAAATATTGATTAAAAAAATTACACTTCATTCATCATATAAATTAAGAAAGTATATCGATTTTTTCTCATTTCATCTAAATAATTGTTTTTTGAACAATATTAACATCAGTCCCTTACACTCTATGATTTATATTTCCTCCTCATACATATTGTATATAATCAAATACATCCATTGTTTTGAACCTATTAAGAGATGAAAAACTATCATGAAAACATTCTCTCTTCCAAGACATACAAGTCCATGAAATATATTTTATAAGGAATTTATTGACATATCTAATAAATGTGAATTTTTAATCCCTAGAATGATATAGGATTCTAACAGATGAATTCACTTGTCATTTTCACACCCCAATGTGGATCAACAAGTTTCCTCTACATGAACGGTTATAATACATTACATGATTTAGCCACCCAAATATTGTTATAATTTGATCAGTTACAGCTACGAAATTATCACTTTATTTATTATATTTCCCATGATGTATATATATACATTGACTATGCTCATAAATACAGTTCACATTCCTTCCATGAAGTGTGATTTATAAAAAAAAATTATATAATAGATTAAATCATAACATTACGAAACAAAATCATTAATCTACAAACTAGTGAAACACATAAATTGAAAAATATATGAATAGATAAAATTGTAATCATAAATATTATTTCTTTTTAAATATCATTATTATCAAATACATCATTAGGTTTTCTGTAGAAAATGTGATTTACAATCATCATATCACCACGGACTGTCATATAAGGTTGACATTAATTATTATTTTTTTATACTAGTAAACACTTTAGTGTAGACCAATATGCCTTTATCTGAATTATTTCACCTATGTACATATGTGAAAAAACCACATCAATATCTAGTATCAATAAATGGATAGTTTTGAAGAAAAAAACTTATAATAACTTCCTTAACAAAACATTAGGTTGTTCTTATGTAATTATCCTCAAATTTTATCATACAGTTATATTTCATAATCAATTACTTCCAAAATATATTTCCCAAGGATTCTAGTATACATCCATTAATACCAACTGTTGTACACCCAATCCCATAAACCTAGAGATGATTCCACAAATTAGTAAATTATCATAATATATACGTTATCACATCCTAGAGGACAAAATAATTTCATTGTCATATGAAATTAGATACATAAATAAAATTTACATTATAATTTACCAAAGAAATTAATTAAATTATTTTCTTGGAAGATTCTATTATTCCCCTTAGAATATATCTACAAATCAATCAAAAAATAATGCATCATATCTTATAGAAGTTATTATATAATTAAGTGGTGAGATAAAATGATGTGTAAGGTTAAGGGTATAATAGAAACTATGAATACAAATAGAATAATAAAAAAGAAACAGTAAAATAATGAAAAATAATCAGTTTAATCAGTACCATTATTATCATATTTTTGGAATAATGGTAATAAAAAAGTCAACATAAATAATCTCCAGAGCATTAAAATTAATTATTGAAATTTAATCTAATTGAAAAATAAAATTGAATATAAATAAGTAATTTCATAATTATGTAATTCATAATGATGGATATCTAAAACATGTCATTTCAGATTCCATTCAAGAAACCTAATATGGTCACTGAATTATTCTAATACATCTAATAATGTCATCTATTCATTTCACGACAATTAATAAATTGGTTACCCCAAAAAGAAATATACATTTAGTTTGACTCGTTAAACCTTTTTATTCATCATGGTGATACATATATATATTAATCCCCACCCATATGATACTAATTCCAATTCATTGATCATATGATAGTTGAACAATATTACCAACATAAACATTATCATTTGAACAATCATTGGAAGTTTTAATAAATTACCGAATAAATAATCATAATAATTGACTATGAAGTTTAATGGGAATGGTATTAAAATATTACATCCCAATTTTAATTAGTCAAAAACAATATTAGGAAATAATAATATTTATATCATTACAAAATATACACATTTCATTAATATTAGATACTTTCTATCATTGATTTATACAAATTCCAAATAAATATTATATAAAATTGTCCTTACAAAAATATAATTTTTATTTTAAAAAACACTTTTAAAAATATAAATCAATTGAAAATAATTTTATTTGAAAATAATATTTTATAACCATGTTTTCTTATAATATAAAGATAGTATTTTACTGAAAAATAATATTGAAAACATGAAAATGATGCTTCAATGAAATTTCAGTCTTTCTACAGATTAATTCCCTTTAAGTCAAAAAATTTTAAAAAAATATACATTATTCACTATAAAATGGATAAAAAAGTTCCATAATTAGAATAGGAAAATAAGAATCCATTGAAAAAACAATTGAAAATAAAAAATTTGTAAAAATTTGTATAAGATGTCATTTTAAAAATGATAAAATATTTTTTAAAAAAATTTCAGAAAACATAATTTTCTAATATAATAGCAATCTGACTAAATAACGAAATGAAGTCAGATATTTCCAAATACATTTTCCAAATAATTTTTATCGAAAATGGGTTAAAAATTGTACTATTTAATAAAAATAATATGAAAAAATATATAATCTAAAATATATATATTTCAAGAATTAAATATAAAATAATTCTTACAACAGTGATTTAAATATAATCTATTTCAAATAATGAAGAGATTGTGTCTTCACCAGTTACCAAATTTATATATTTTGGGTCATAAAAAAATAACCATTAGAAAAATAAAAATTAATTGTAATTAAGGTAAATTATTTCATGATATATCAAATAAAAATTTTATTATATACACCATATAAATTAAATAAGTTTTCAATATGGTTTATACCTTAAGGATGTCAATGAGAGAAAAGAAAACCATATCTCATGATACATTTAGATTCAAGAAGATTTATCAACATTTATTTTCATTTTAAAAATATAATGAACCATTTCAAGAACAATATTAACATTTATATAATCATATAGTATCTGTTTCTAACAATCATTAATATTAATTCATCCTAAACATTTTTTGAGGTGTAAATTTCCATTATTTATTATATGTTGTTCATCATGATGAACCCATTTTTTAAACATATTTTATTGTTTTATAAAATATTGAATATTAATAATAATAACACAATTATAATATCATTAAATCAATTTTACTTTTGAAACAAATTATGATGGATATTTATGAAAAATAAAGTATATTACAATGAAGAATATTGTAGGACATGCATAATGTTTCCAATTTTAAATGATTATTATGTAAAGGTGGGAAGTAATACATTACCATTAATTAATTATAATTTTACCATATATAAACTACTATATTCTAATAAATTTCATCGATGTTTTTTGCTTCTGAAAAGTTATTCACCCCACTTCTTGAAGGCAGTATTCAACATATACACGAATGACCTTATCATCTTTATGTGAGTGAAATGAAATAGAGAGAGAATTAAATATATTATCATCATATAATGATAAATACATAATTAATTAGGATATTATTTAACTTATAAAACATATAATCATTAATTTTAGCTTTATTACTTCCCATGTCAAGCATTAGTGGTGGACGAATCACATTGTTTCACGAGACAATAGTTCATCGTACAAATGAGTGAATATTTTGTGTCACTGATGTAATGGAAGGTAAAATGATAAATGATAAATAGTTATTTAAAATGTGTATATATTATTTAAATATAATATATATACATTCTATACGTCATCATACCTATCACACCATGACCTTGTAATTTAAATATTTTTTATTATCTGAATTATTTTTACTCTTACATATTAGTATTAATAGATTATGGGTGGATATTTAATTTATTTAAATAATTATTATCATTTCATGGATAGGATGCATCATAGGGAGTAACCCTACTATTCCCATGAGGGTTCCACATGTGCACGTCCTCTTCCCCTTCAGTTGACCATCCCTCAGACCGATTCTCCCATCTTTCAGCACACCACCCACACTCTGTAAGCTATACCTCCCCCATCTTATCATTACCCCTATTCCTAAAACTGAACCACCCCATGTTACATCACTTCTCATGTATGACTGCACCACCTCTTCTCTGGTGAGCCTCTCATTCCCTTTGACAATCCTCTTTTCCCATTTTGGTGTGAGGCCTCCACTCTAGTGACTATCCTCTCCAATTCCCTTCCAATTTCTTGGGTTTTAGTGAGGGTTTTCCCACTTTTCCAAACCATATATATATTGATGATGTTTAGAGAATTTTTCTTGGGTTTTGTTGTGTAAAGATGGCCTGTGGGTATTTGATCTCCCTCCCCTGAGAGTTTTGTCGCATTCACACACTATCAAAGGGAATAGATCCATGTTTTTCCATTATAATTAATCTTATAAAATTTATTGTTGTTTTACATTAAATATAAGAAATAATTCATAATTTTATAATAAAATTTCTTAACATATTATGGTGTTTTCATATGTGTTTAATTGGCTAAAAATATAATTTCATGGGAATTTATGTTTATTCCTATGTGTATGCCCACCATATGATACATGATTATTTCCAAAAAACATAAAAGAGGTTTGAAAACCCTTATGGTTCCATTTTCAAAATTACAATGATGTTTTAACATTGGAATATTTTTTTTAAATTGTTCCTTTGTGCGGTTATTTTATTATAACTATGTGTTTCTATACTTGGTGTGTCGATAATTATTATGTGAGATTTTAATGTAAAATCTTATAAATTTGGATATGTTTCTATCAGTATTGATTAATGAAAATATTGAAATTTTGAATTGGTATTTACATGTGAACATAGTGATTTTTAGTGATTCTTGAAACTTTTTTTGGAAATGATATATTATTTTATAAATGTTTTTTGCAATTTCGAAACTAGGTGGAGATGTTGTGTTTTTTCATCTGGAAATATTAATATTCTAGAAATGTTTTTTACTGCATAGAAGGATCGTATAGGTGATCAAATATATTTTGGCACAGACATGGTGCCCAAGTTTCAATCATGTATGTGTCCTCGAATGAAAATGAATCTTTAAATGGTGTTCTTCCATGTCCCTCGATTTCATAATAGACTATTTGACATTAAAATAACGTTGGTTCTATTTTTTGACTTAAAAACAATGGGTTTAAAATTATAAATTTAGATGGAATTATTTTCTGTATCTTTGATATTGTTTCTGTAAATGTTTTCCTAAATGGGTCATTTGGTATATTTTTAATTAATTTGTATCTCCTAAAAGAGAGGAACAATTTTATAAAAATTCATAAGTAGATAGATCTTAAAGGCCCATTTGGGATTCAAAATATAAATGTGGTTCTTGATGTTATTTTGAAAATGCATTGGATGATTTTTTTGATAAACACATTTTTTATTTAATGTTAGAGACTAGTTTAAAAATTTGAATGTTTAATATAATGGGTGAAATGTTCATAGGTTGTGACGGCCTAGTTGGCACCATGTATGATGTTGTATTGGTATATATATAAAAGAATCTCTATATGAGGGATATCCCCTTATGGTTTATTAAATAGGGTTTTCATTATTTAGTTAGTAAATTATAGTGATAGCATGTATACTGTGTCAAACAAGCGATGACCTCCTATATACACAGTTTGTGAATATTTACCAGGGGTTCATTGGAGACTTTTAGAGGATCGAGTGATGATTTTTTATCAATCCGGATTATACATGTTGTAATGTTAGGGATTATATACTATCTAGGTGATACATGTAACAATATTATATTTTTGAGGGAATATAGTTTGTTATAGACTTAGGGGATTCCCCATATGCTAGTAAGTGGTTCTTAATTGATTATAGTCCAGGGTCTTCTAAGAATTTTTATGATTTCTCATGGTTACTTTTTATTACTACATTCATGATTTTACTTTTCTACACATAGTTTTTTTGGGTACTCTATATTCTTATTTATTATTCAGAATATCCTTAAATATCATGGGTTGTAATGTGGTTTTAATGTGGTAAGATCATATTTTGAATATGGATTTATGAAGTGGGTTCTCTTAAATAGAAAACAATTATTGTTTATTAATGTGAGGAAACCAATTTTATAAAATTATTATCAAAATAGTTTTAATGGAAAATTTTCAGGAATTTAAATTACATACATTATGGGGTGATTTCTTAATAAATGTAAATCTCAAACATTATTTGTACCATTTTTTAGGTATACCCAATATTTTTTTGCGGGTTTGGTTTTCTATTGAGGTTATCTATTCTGAGATGGATCATATTTCAGTTTAGTCATGGGATGGTGGTGACCATGAGGTCCCAAAATGATTATTGGTATAATTTTATTATGAGTTTGATTAGTTTCATATTTTTTTTATTTTTATGACATATTTATTAGTTATAACTGATTCTATTTTTTTAAATTAATTAAGATTTTATTGTTTGTTTTCATCTTGATTAGTTTTTATTTTTTGATACAAGTTATTTATTTTTGGATTTAATCATTCTCAATTATATATTTTGATACATAACACTAGTTTACTGTCCACTCAGGTTTATTTGTCAAAAAATCGTATCATAGTTGGCCTTGTTTATTTGGGGTGTCTGGTTGATTGATATTACTACCTTCAAGACACATTAGGTATATATAAAAAGGGTTTCATGAACCCACTCTTGTTCCTAACATTGAATGTCAAGGGGTTCTCTTTGAATTGGTTCCTTATATTGTCCTGGTTTGTATTGGGATTAAGGGATGACAATAGGGAAAACGATGTTATTTTGTGACATCACCTGAAGTAGTGACCCATAGTGAATCTGGGTACATGATTTCCAATCATCCTTGTTTTATATTCTAACATAGGGGTATATATAACTACCATGTCACGTGGTTAAGAATAACTTTTTTTTCTCATTATGTATGCTTGGTGCAATTGGTGGTTTTATTTGGTTCGGGTTGGTGTAATGTTGTTTTTGAAAATGAATAGTTAATAAAAATGAATATTCATTATTTCAAATTTCATTGACATCCTATGATGGGTTTTAAAATTTTAATTTTTTTTAGAATTATGTTTTTGTTTTGACCTTCTAAGAGAATGCCTTTGCGGCTCCTATTGAACGTTTGGAAATCTACAAGTATGTTTAAAAGTGTCTGTTGGCACATATGGATAAAAGCTAGTGATCCCATGGGAAATGGTTCATGTGATTCCATTGCAGTGTATCTGAATCTAGATAATTTTTTTTCAAAATTTATTATGGAAGTTAAAATGATTATTGAGAAATTGAATCTTGTGTTAAAAAAGGGCTTCAGTATATGGATATTGTCCATGGGATGCGTCAATTTTTAAATTTAATTGAAAAAGGAGACTTTTGTAATAGATATTTTTTTTTGAAATTTTTTTTACTTCTAAGCATCTTTAATTTGTCTTGAGGTGTCCTTCCAAATTTTTTTAATGTTGGTTTTAGCTTTTTTTTCTCCTCTTGTTTAGAATGTTCCATTGAAAAAAATCACCAATATTTCTAATGATTCATGCCCAATTCATGGTTCTTATCATGTTTTTCATATTTATCATAGTAATTGATTCCAATTTAGTTTAGTATGGTGGCTCAAATAGGAATATTGTCTCTCTATATTGATGGTAAATCTCAACGATGTTATTGTTTGAGATGTCTTCTGGTTGTTTGAAGGTCCTTCTTTGGACAATTAATAGTTGTATCGCTGCCATCATTTAATGTTTGGATGATAGTTAATGTTGTAATGTCCATTATCATCGGTTGTTTTATACCTGGGGAGGTGAAGATAAGGAATATGGAATAACTCATGACTATTCCACCGAGCTATTAGATGATGATGGTCTATATTGACTATTTTAAGGAGTTGGTTTCATTTTCTCCAAATGCAGCATCACAAGATCTGATGAAAGATTATCTTTTCATTAGAGGTATTCATCTAGAGATCATGGATAGTGTCCTATATTATATGTACATTCATTATTAGGATTGGGTTGAATAATCGTTCCTAGATGAATAGGTTTCTAGAGAATGTGATATTGGAGATCTGATGCCACTTATTTCTTGTGATGGTTCCCCATTTTGGGAAGAGTGGATATTAGAATAACATGTATTTAATGGAGTCATTTTTATTGGTTATGTATTTTGGTTCATAAGAAAGCCTAATGGTGTTCCATCAATGTAGTTGTTATAGGCATTAAAAGATGTATTGTCAAATAATTCTAAAGATGTTCCCTCATTGTGATTTTTGGGGTCAACTAGAAGGGTTTTCCATGAATCATCTATTACTGAATATGTCGTAAACGGAGGATTCTAGACCCCTAATATGAGTTTGGAAATTCTCAATCCATTATAACCCTAGCCATAGGTCGTGGGTTGAATATCACTCATATTGTACGATTTATAGGGGAGTGTGAAGCCTTAGTCTATGTTTTCTGTTTCAAGATGAGATGGGAACATTTATTGTCTTCTTAATCTTGTTTTTATGATATTGAGGTTTTCATAACATTTTAATTTTATCATTTCATTACAATATTATTATGGATATGTTATATTATAATTCATGTCATGGTTCTTGTTTGAATAGGACTTTTTGAATCGTTCATTTTCATTTGAGGGTGTCTAAACCTAATGTGGTATGGTTACGAGTTGGTTGTTCTTACGAACCAACTACCCAAGGTGGTGTGTTTTGGTTTTAACTTATTTTCTAGTTGATTCCTTTTGTTGTGTATAAACCTCTCATGATATCCCATTCTTCTAGGTAGCAAGTTCATCTAGATCAGTTGAGAGTGACTTGTTGAGGAAAAGGTATACTTGAGGATTTCAATTTCTATCATTTTTGACAAGGCATGAATTTTAATTTTTGTTAACGTAAAAATGGTGAACTTCTGGGCCAGAAATTGTAGGTGGTCTGTATAATTGTCACCCCAACCTTGTAAATTAATTAATATAATTAATATTAATCTTTATAATGAGTTTCGGTAGATGACGGGTAAAATTTTCCAAATGATGGGGAGACTTCTTAATTTTCATGGATATGCTATGTGTTTAAGAGTAACCATGTTGTGTCCATACAGGTGACCAATATTTAAAAATTAATATTAAAAATATAAAATAAGGTAAAATGAATATTAAATAATGACAGTGGTTTATTAATAATAATAATACTATAATTATTTTGAATCATATTTATATTTTTATTAAGATTATTATTCTGACTATGAGAATTACTATGATTTTTATTTTGATGATTATTATTAAATTTATTATTATATATTTTATGATTTATTTGGAAACCATTATTTTCAAAAATCACTCCTTTTCTTGCATCCCCCTCTACTGCACTTCCTCTCCCTCTTTAGTCATCCTCTCATCTGACCAATTCTTCTCTCTACCAGCACAACACCACCTCTCCAGTAGCTGCACCTCCCCTCCTCCTCTCATGTCTGATCCCTCATACATAATCCATACTCACACACAAAAACCCATGCCTCGTCTCTTTAAATCCACTCCTTGCATTCAATATCTATCTTATACCAGTTTGGTGTGTGGCCTCTCATCCGGTGAGTATCCCCTCAGATTTTCATATCCTTTTCTATAGTTTTAGTGTGGGGATTATGTCTTAGACAAACCGTAGATCTAGGTTTTATTTTTCATAGTTAAAATGGACCATGAAGCTTTAATCTCTCTCCTCTAAGAGTTTCATCACGTTCTCACATTGACAATGTTGGTGAATCAATGTTTTGCCTTTTCCATTATACCAATAAAATTATTGTGTGATTTAAATTAATTTTTATACTTAATTCACCACATTATAATACAAATGAAATATTTATTGTGGATATTTCATGGAAGTTTAATTTGTTAATATTATACTTCAAATTTTATATATGTTTATTCCAATTTGTATGCACACCCACCTGATTTAATGGGATGTTTTTATTTTGGATATAGTTTGCTGGTGTTTTTGGTAAACACATTTGATTATTTAAATCTGAAGGCATGTTTTCAATATTCATTTTTTATATAATTGATTAAAATTTCATATGTTCTGATGGACCTATTAGAACCTTATAAGATGTGGTTTGTGTCTATATATATAGGGAACCTCTATAAGAGTGATATCCCACATTGGGTTATCATATAGGGTGTATGTGGTTGTGGTAGGAAAGTGAAGTGAAGGAATATAATTGGATTCACAAATGAAAGGGCCTCCAAAATAAATATTTTATGTATATTTAACATGAATTTTTAGGTGCCTTTTAGTGGATTGAATTATTGTTGGTAATCAACTATGATTAGATAGGTCATTACGCCATGAACTGTGGATAGGCTAGGCAGGATGTGCCACTAGATTTGTTTGTAGTGGTGCTCCATTTTGTTATAGAATTAAGAGATTTACCATACTCTCTCAAGTGGTTCCTAACTGACTATGTCTAGGTTTTTTCTAAGGATGTATAGAATCACCTATGGTTTATTTTTATTTATTATTTCATTTAATCATTTTCAGAAAAAAAAATTCCTGGTACTCAATTAGAATAATTAATTTTTTACATAGCCATATATACATTGGATTGTAATGTGGTTTTAAAGATCCATGCACATATTATGAAAATGGAAGTATGTTGTGGGTAATATGGAAAATAAAACCATTGTTATTTATTAATGTAAAAAATATATTCATAACTGTATTTTCAATCAAGTGATTAATGAATTTTTTATGAATAGAAATTACATAGATTATATGGTGATTTACTACATAGCTATAAATCTCACACTCACCATGAAGTATTTAGGCTCATTAGACCAAAAATAGTTTAGTGGTATGGCTTTGTGATTAGGTTTTGTGGTCCGGGATGACTTTTGTAGTGGTTCATCATGGTATGGGGTTTCGGGAATGATGGAGATTTTTGGTAGCATTTTAGTTTGTTTTCTCTCTGTTCAATTGTTTTATTAATTTATTATTTCTAGCATTTTTATCTGTCCACCATGCACAAGTGCAGTGATTTCATAACAAATTTGATGGATGTGGAATGAATTATAAGTTATTACCTTATCATAAGAAAAATCCCAATATATGAATGATATTGAGTTTATTATATCCCAATTTTATTTAAATATTTGAAGGAGTGGTATGAAGTAATAAATACATAATGCTTGTTGAGGAACATTATCACTTCTTTTACTATCATCCTTATGATTCCTTTATTCCTTAATTAGTATGACTTTTTAAAAAAATTAATGAAACTTGTATAAGGGGAGGGTATATAATATTTTAGGTATTAAGTTATTGTATATAAAAGAGTTTTTTAATTTGTAATGTTTATAGGATATGTGTTATCATTTAATAAGTACGGTGGGTGGAACTCAAGTAAATATTTTTAATGAGTAAATTACTCCATCATTATTTCATTTCACAATTACTATATAATGGTTATTTATATAAATTATAAGAAAAATATCTAAATATGGCCTTAAAAATGTGATTGGATATGTTTTTATTCAATTGTACAGATTATATTTAATGTTTAATCACTATGTAAATTAATTTTTTTCATGAATCAATAAAAATTATTTTAATAATTATCAATAATAATAGCTTAAATTAATGTTTAAATTATTAAAAATTAGAAATAGTTTCTATTAAAAATATAGAACACAATATTTCAGATTTTCTCAAATTAATTACAAATAAATTAATTCAAAACTAATCCCATAAATGTAATGATAGATAGGGGTTTTAAATATTAAATATTCAAATGTTTAAAATGTTTTCATATAAATGAGAATATAAAAATGATATCAGTGAACTTAATTGAGTTAATATATGTTATATTTAGGTACATTAAAATTAAGTAAAATTTAAAATATAATTTTAAAATATAAATTGGTTGGAGGAAAATGTTTTTTCAATTAAAATAAATTATATTTACTATACATCATAAACGGGAAATTATTAAAAAAATCCAAAAAACATCTCCCGAAGATAATTTTTTTATTCTAAATTAAAAAAATAATATTTTTTCAAATAAACATGAACTATGTATTAAAAATTAAATTTCTATTATGTGCACACTTCTCTACTATAAACTATTTTAAGAAAATATAGTATTTCTAAAACACATATATTTCAATTAAAATATTCATGTTATTTGTTTAAACAAATTGTTGAGAAATAAATTTCATAAAATATATATGTTAATAACATAGATATATCTATTCATACCCACCATACCAATAGATATAAGATAATAATAATATTAATTATTTATTTCTGTTCAGAAAAACATTAACTTACAAGTATCAATATCTATCAAAGATACATATTTTTATCTGTAATTAAAGATAAAAATGGTGTCACATGAATTCATTGATTTAGACTGTATTTAACTTTTTTTAAAATATTACATATATTTTAAAGTCTCAAGATATTATATTCCTTTATACTCATATTGTTGTGTGTCGTACACATAATCGAATATGATGTTCATATTTTAAATATTCAAAATATTACACATGTCATCTAATCCTTATGTAGGACCATTAACATGTTGATTTTATCAAATAGTTTACTATAGAAACGTATTTCTATTTTATATGATAATTATAACACAACATCCTACGATATTTTATTGATCAAGCAACAACCTAATAGAATACTAGTTGGAAAGGGTTGGAAGGTTATTAAACTGAATAATAAAACCTATATTAGGTATATTACTAATGTGGTTGAAGTTATGATGCTCATCATTTGAATTTTTTATGCACAGTGTGGGATCAACATTGATCACATGACACCATTGAAATGTTGGGTAGATATCGATAATAGCCTCTGAGAAGCCAAATTGTTCTTACAGAAGTATAATTGACAAGAAAACATGATCTGATGAAGGCACCCAGATTAGTCTCCCTTTATTATGTAAAATCATTTTGATAATTTTTTATTTTCATGGGAAGTATCTAAAACATGGTATCCAAATCATTAAAATATATTTAACATGTATTCTTGATTATCAAATATACCTTTCCACAGCTATGTGTCCAATAAATATGTTGATAATGGTTTGTTCACAATTTTATTATTTATCATGTGATTCTAATATAACCTTGTGTATGATCAATGAAAAGATCACGAGAAAAGCATGATGGCATACTCACTATACAAATTATATCCTCTATTATCGATATACACAACTCAAAATGAGTTGAAGAACATGGGTAGCGATGCATATAAATTCCTCTCGCATGGCATGAAAGATGACATAGAAGAGACACAATGAAGTGTCATGGATGTGCATTGAAGACATCTCATAGAAAACACACAAGAAATTGAAATGGAGGTTACCCATCTAAACCTAGATAATAACATAAGATATAACATGGAATGTATATTTACTTTATGTGATCAATCTATTGATCACGTGATGTAATAGCGATGTTCCATATTTATTATGTGAAGGAGCCTTTGTATGTCTACATGGTAATCTAAGACCTCAACAATCTAATTATCAAAAAACAATGAAAAATATATGCAATGTATGTCGAAAAATTTATATTTACACAAAGACAGAAAAATTTATTTTTATATGATGTAATCATACACATCTAATGACATGTCCATATAATGTGAAAGTGCCCGAACATTTTTGCCATGTCAAGTGAACTCATCCAATCATGTCAGTTGAATCATGAAATTTCCTCATGAAAATGATATATGTCTTTAAAATACACCTAGATATATCATTCATGTTATAAAATGTCATATATAAATGAATGAAATATCATTTTACGACCAACAACATGTAATCCTCAGTTCTGAAGTATTGTTCTATTTGTACGTGTTGATCACATGATGCCCCTAAAATATGATAGATATGTCATATGACATTCCACTATACATTTCAACCTTGATCATGAAAAAAACATTTACATGTATACTTAAATTATTGGAAGCACCTAGGATATGTCAGCCTTGTCATTTGGAGTACCATAGATATGTTATATGAACCTTGTGATCCAAACATATGTTATGTCCACTAAACATTCTCATATATGTTAGGTAGATAACTAGGACCTGTCCAAAATAAATCCCAGAATTTTCATTCATGACATTAAGAAAACTTGTGACATTATAATCTTTTCATATAGATATACCAAGACGCAAAACAAATGAAACATTGAAGATGCTGATTATGTATATAAAAGGAATATATAACAATCCTTATTTTTTTATGATATCCAAATTGGGTTCTACAATTGTGTATATCCCACAATATATCAAAACATATAACACATGTGAACCAAACTCTATAGTGGGTTTATCAATATTTCTCTACCGTCAATATATTATGAAGTAAGTTACACATGAGAGCTCTATGAACTACATTAATAACGATAAATAGGACGCATTCATAATGACCAATGATCAAAAGAAACACTCCCTTATGGACATTAAGTTACATAAGTCCTATATGCTTATATAATTCTCTTAAACACTATATATCCTTTCATTCTCACATTGAATATAAAACACGTGGTATTAGGGTTTTGTAATGACCATATCAGTGACATCATAAGTTTCCCATAGCTATGAAAACCATGATGTGTAAACCAATGAGATGATATGATTTCCCCCATAAAATGGATCTACCTATGTTTGAACACGGAAGAAATTACCACATCAGCATACCCTGGTGAATTATAGCTCACATGTATTAATTTTCTATCATAAATCATAATTGTGTTGAAGATGAATCAAACAACAATGACTCTGATTCCAATTACATGAGAAAAATATATTATGCCTTCCTAAGGATTAATATCAATAAATGATGACTATTTACACTCATATATATCCTTTCAATATGAATTTAAGGTATATGTATTAAAAAACTACTTGGGATTTAATTCCCCATATACGTAGGATACATTCGACTCATCATGATGGTACAATCTAATTATCTAAAAATCATTGCCTCCCAAGATGGTTGTAAACTCTTTAGTTCCTAGTTAATTTGATTCAAAATATAAACAACAAACAATTTATAATCAATAATGGGGAATAGATAAAAAAACATTGAATTTATACAAGTGGTCTCATTTATTTCAAACCCATTTACATGGAGAAGGATTAAACACCCAGTAATTTTGTTAGTGTAACTAGTCTCGTATGAGGTTTTAAAATTTATTCAAAATCATATCCGAAATATATAAGAGAGTAAATATATGTAATAATTCCACAAAAATAAAATCTAATGATCTCAATATCGCCACCTCTAGGACAATGTGTGTTCATATGTGCCATTGGGTCTAACCCTTGATTTGACCTTCATCAATTGGATAAAAGTTTTATACTAGGATATTTATGTGAGAGCCATTTAAAATTTCTATTAAATATCCAAAGGAAAATACTGATGAGAATGAAACTTTGATAATAAAAAACCCCCAAAATGAACCCTCATGTAGATATAATACATATAAAATCTAGTGTAAAATAATAAAATAGTAGAATTACTAGATCATCATAACCATTGTCAATTAATTCCTCCTAAACCACCAGAGGCATTGAATGGTCATTTGAAGGAATAAAATAGTTAACATATAGGGGATATCTCAAATAATAAAAAATTTCCATTGAACATAGATTAATATATATTTTCATTCATCTTTTATATATATGAAAATGGTATGAAGGATGTAAAATAATTATTCATTTAGGATTCTATGAAATAAGTCCACTATTTTGGTGAAAATTCCCTAGAGGAAAAATTGGTGAATTGGGAACAAGAAAAGAAAATTCTATTACCTCTTAATAACTTATTATGTATGATTCATAATTGAGATGATTTGAAGATCAGTTACCTGGTTTCTTTTTTAATGCAGATTCTACTCTCTATAAACAAGTCCTTGACCCGATATCATTCCATAATCTAGAAGATATTATGGAAACTCAACGATATAAATATACTCTATATGACTTTAAATATTCTCACCCACCCTATAAATTCATCTTAATATTTCAAATGATATTGTTTGGTAATACCAGAAAACTTTAATTATACCGGCCCTCTTGGATATATGTAAATGTATACAGATTCTAAAGTTATGATGTCTGTCTCATTTAGGGGAAATGTAAACCAAACAAATGTCAGATCTTGCAACCACCAATCTCAACAGATCCATATCCCTAGTGAATGAGAATAATGAACATATATATCATATAGTGGTTGGTTATAGAGTTGACTACAACTGTATCATAGTTCATGAGCTATATAAGAGGGTTCTTATCAACCTCCAGCATCAACATCACCCTCCAAGATCCCGTCAATCTTTTACTAAGCGTTTAATGTAAAATATATCCACCATTTAAAGTCGTGGATTGGTAAAATGTAGATATCATTTATTATATATTGTTTCATATTAATGGGAGAGGTATTACATCAATGTTTCTACTAAAACATCCCATTGGAATATTCGTATTTTATCTAGAAAGAATGCTCATATTTTGGATCAATCCGATTAATTCAGCATGCATATTCTTCCCGCAGGATTTGGGGATGCACATATCCCATCACCCCATAAAAAATCACATCAGAATATTCCAATGGATCATATATTAGATGATGTGGATCATATACTAGATTCAATAAATGATATATAACAACATATTTTGGTGGCAAGAAATTGGAAAACATGAATTCATGAACACATATTTCTAAACTGACTCCACCTTATAGGAATGAATGAATTGATCCCTCAGAATAATCCAAAACAATTATTTATAATGGTATATGTACATATTTCTTTATTAATGGAATGATATAAAATCCTCAGGATCAATATTAACTAGTGCTTACTCCATAGAAATATCACATTATTTCTCTCCTCCAAGAAGATTATCATCATATTCTATTAAAGGACGTGTCAAATAACCACTATCAAATTCTATTTCAAATAGAGTCTCAAAAACTCTTTCCACATGTCATAGGACTGGTGCACATTATTATCATATAATATCAGTGGAATACCCCCATGGAAAATGAATTGGCTCAAATCCATGTTACAATCATTGATTACCTACTCATTTGGATCATTTCATGTGGTATGCTCTCATTACATTGGAAAACAAATATTGACCTACTCCAATGGAATATGACAGTTCTAATATCCACATTCCAAAAAATATTTGATAGAAAAATATTATACTTAACAAAAATAAGGCTCATATTCCTAAAAATTAATGTACTTGGAATATTCAATAAACTCAAGGAATCTTGGATTAAATCATTATGACCACTTCTGATCAACATCACCAATATCCATCATAGGATATACAGGTGGAAGATCATATCCCCTCTTGCATTCAAAATTTGTATTTGAATATTCATACGGTGAAGGAATATTTGAATTGGTATCATATTCCTTTTCATCTAGGATTGACCATCATATTTCAAGAATAATATATTGACAGACTCATATTCCTACTAACAATGTTTATAATCACTATTGTACTCCAAAAGCTTCTTATCCATCAGTTCATATTACAGATGACAATATATAATATCAATGATATACATCAATTGAAAGAACCCGTACCTTCTTTTTCATGTAGGTTTTCCTTTTCTGGCCGTTTTTGACAAAAATTAGTGAATCTACAAGTTTCGTAAGTACACGCCATGTACTTTACAAGTACACGCAGTGTAATTTTATTCCGCTCGAGGCCATGTGCTGGCCATGTCTAGGCCAATCACATGGGGCATAGCGATGAGGTGGAGTCCTATTAATACGGCATACAGAAAAGGTGAGTACACGCTGTGTACTGAAGAAGTACACGCCATGTACTTTTCTTTTTTATTTCATTAATCAGACCAGGGTCGTGGCTAATACGTATTTTCATATTCTTCTCTGCCTAATTACGTCCAGGGCATCCTAGAGGGCCAATTATTTTCCAAGAAACGGATCCTTCACAGGTTGTCCGAATCGAACGCCGTCAGGTGCAATAGAATCTTAGCGGTGAGTTCTCGGTTCTTCTTTGGCCATGTTTCTTAATTCCTCATCTTACGAGAGTTATCTGAGGTTGGATGTTTTATATGTTTCTTCGTATTTACTCTGCTCTAGGCCGATTCAGAGGCCTAGGTTCCAGAATATCAATCTCCTAGAATTGATGTAGGAGGTTTGTTGCCCTACGTTGAATGTCCTTGATTTTTTGGTGAAAAAATGTCGGATAACCATGTATCGGGTATCTCGGGTTAGCGTTTGAATCATGTATCATTATTTTCCTGAGATTACTTCTATGCTTGAGGTTATTAGATGATTAATAATTGCTTGTTAGCATGTTTGAGGATCACCCCATGGGGTTTTCCATTTTTTTCGGCTGTTGATTGTCGTTTGGAACAGTTTTCCTACGAGGAAACCCTATTGCACATTGCTAGTATACCTGTTGACTTGATTGCATGTATTGCCTATTGTTTATATGCTTGTGGATGCATTGTAGCTATTATCCAAGTAGTTTCTGAACATACTTAGGCTACTAAGTGTTGATTATGCACGACTAAACTGCTCAGGGCTGAGTGAACTTGGTGTGGTAGACTAAAGGGGGTAATTGACGATTAGGGATTCCCTAGAGAGTCTGTAATAATTAGAATCGATCGCAGGACCTAAGGGAATGGGAATTTGTGCTTCCTCAGAGTGTCGTTAGTTACGTAGCGAGACTATATGGGGGATTAGACGTAAGTGCTTCCTCAGAGAGTCTATATCTCTTGTTGTAAGACCACATGGGAATTTATGGTGAGAGCATCCCAGAGTGTATGTGCCTTGTATGTCAACTTGACTAGAGGGTTTTTCTAGTAGGAGCCACCCAGAGAGTTAGTACATTATTTATTGGTTGGTTGTGACAAGACCACCAATACAAAGAACAAGCTTGTGTTTGTACTGCTCGCTGTTTAGGTAGACTACCTAGTTACCTGTTTTGATTACTTGCTTTCCTTGGGAGTATAGAGAAATTTCTAGGTTCCATGGTTGATATAAAAATGATTCTACTAAAATAATAAATTACTGTGAATGGAGTTTGGTAAGGATTGCTTAATTTAGTGTACATATTCTTCTCTGCTGCATTTATTTTCTTTACTTTTTCTATATTACCCACTGGCAGTAGGGCATGAATCTCATGGTGATTGCCTACTGGGATTAGTCTCACACCCTGTTTGGGTCCTGCTTTTCAACCCAAACAGGTTTTATGGTTGCAGGTGTGGATATTTATTGTGTCCCTTCTACTTCGGGTACATGATTCCTGGTTGGAGATGGAGAGCATAGGACCGAGCTTAGGCTTGCGATGATGCTGGAGTTGTTGTTTACTTTCGTACTTTGCTTTCAGTTGTATTTCAACACATTTTTTGTTTACTGCCTTCCTTAGATACTTGTACCTGCTACATCATTATCATTATCATTATATGATCATTTATTCTGCTATTTAGGTTCAGTGTTTGTGTGTTGTTTACTGCTTCCACTATTGACTGTTGTTTTACTTACCTTGTATACCTTACCAAATGAGGGAATAGTTTCCCCAATAACATACCAAGGCCCTCAATTCTAGTCAGCAGCGTCTGGAATTTAGGGAAATGAGCTTGAGGTCATGTGGCGAACTGGTTGCGGGGCACTAGTGGAAGGGATCAAGATTTGGGTCGTTACAAAGTGGTATCCAAGGATTTTCTTTCCTTTATCTATTGACTTACTATTTAGCGACATTAGACATGGATAGGACGGAATAGGTAAATGGTAAATAGTTGTGCCTGGGTGTTCTAGAACCAGTGTACAGGGTAAAATCCAGATTACCTTGAATATTGCAAATTTTGAGTTTTGCGAATGTTACCATTTAATTGATTTAACCATTGGGTGATGCACTTTTTGTTGTTGTTACTGTTTATATGATTGCTATTCTATTTTTTGCAACCTGATGAGATAAGAGTATGCCATCTCATGCATCATATAGGAACAAGTTATAAGATCACATGTCATGCATTTTTCCATGCCATCTAGGATGCATTAGAGATTGCATGCTGTCGTGATAGGATTTGTGATAGACAATGCATGCTGTTGTGATAGAATACCTAATATGTTGGTTGGGTATCGTTGTTGGGAGCATTCTTATCACTGACGCCAAACATTGATCTTAGAGGTGTTATGGCCCCCTAAGGATCTGAATTTGGTGGGTCATGAGTGCTTATACTGTGTCTTGTTCTATGCATCGTTATGATGCCAAGCTTTGATTCGCTGGGAGTATGGGCCCCCACGGATTGGAATTTGGCACTTTAACCCTTATTTTTCTGTGTTTTCTGGGCTCTAGTGCAGTTCTGAGGCTACTGTCTGGAAAAACCCAGAATACACGGTGTGTACTTTATAGATACACGCCGTGTAGTTTTTGGTCGTGTCACTGACCATGTTGATAGGGAAGAGGAGCTGTAAATGGTTTTCAGGAACATGCCATGTATGATAGGTACATGTCGTGTAGAGGTTAACTAGGATCCCGACCATGTAACTAACAACATGGACCATTTAATGCATGTTTAGTACACGCCATGTTCGGTATTCACACGCTGTGTATCCTTTCCCAGGTACCCGGCCGTGTCTTGAAAAACACGGGTCGGTGTTATCTTCTCCAATACATGTCGTTTTTATTCGGAACACATCGTGTAAGGATCGGCCGACTACCCATCAGTGTCATGAATAACACAGGCCGAGGTTTCCCTTATAGTGTACGCCGTGTCTCTTAGGAACACGCCATGTAGTGTCGACTGTGTGTCCAGTCATATCACTAACAACACAGGCCAGGTAAGGCATGTCCAGTACATACCATGTCTGTCTCAAAAACACCATGTAGTCTTCGGCTGGGACAGTCTATGTGACTTAGTCATGTATGAGTAACCAGGTAGGGAAAAGAAAAGGATCAGTACACGCCTTGTAGTTCAAGTACACGCTGTGAAGCCTGGTAGTTTACAAAGCCAGGTATGGCCAATGTACACACCCTAGGAAAACTTTTAAGAAACAGGCCGTGTAGTGGTACTACAAGCCGTGTAGTCATGTTTTTCCCATATTTAATGGTTTTTCCCTCCTGTTCCATTTTACTCTCCCATGTTGCAACTGTGTTCGTATTTAATGAAGGTGTGTTTGGTCTTTCAGATATATGGCACCAAGACATCCTCCTATTGCACGCCAGGAACCAGGCAACGATCGTACGCCTGATATGACCGATCAGGGACTTACAGTAGTTCCACCCATCATTCCGGACATAGAAACTGCAGTGATTTCAGACACTGGTGTCGACACTCAGTTCAGATAGGGTTTCATGAGATTCATGCAGACCTTCCAGGGAGGTCAGCATCCTGCCCCGACTATGACAGAGCTGGCGCAGGTCTTCCAGCTGCAACATCCTCCCACTTTCATAGGGGATGGAGGACCTCAAGTTGCAGAGTCATGGATGGAAACCATGTTGTCCATCTTCGAGGATCTGGAGACACCTCCAAAGAGGAGGGTGAAGCTCGCGACGTATATGCTGCGAGATTCCGCTAATATACGGGGAGATGTAGTCTCTCAAATGGGGCGCCAACATGCTATGGCTTTGGATGAGTTTCAGCGTACGTTTTAGGACTACTTCTACCCAGTGACGCTAAGGGCTGATAGATCCAGGGAGTTCATAAGCACAAAGAAGGGTACTCTTTCAGTTATGGAGTATTCCTCCCATTTAACTGAGTTACTACAATTCACTCCTGTCCTGGGGAATGATGAGATGTGTCTAGCGAGGAAGTTTGAGGATGGCCTTAGACCGGAGATCAGATCACAACTGAATGTCTTTCAGTTGAATTATATTACTTTGATAGTTAACCAGGAACTCATCACAGAGAGGAACCTGAGGGAGACTAGAGCTATTGACCAGGGAGGTACAAGATCCAAGGATTATTCCCTCCAGACAGACAGCAGGAAGCGCCACCGTGAGTCTACCAGAGTTGACCTGAGGAAGCAAGGAATTCCGTATGGTAGAGGAGATGCCCCTCCTGGCACCCAAGTGGTTTGTTATCAGTGTGGGATAAGTGTGAATAAGAATCCCCAATGCCCGAAGCACCATGTGGAGTGCTGATCTTGTGAAAAGATGGGTCACCTGCAGCGTTTCTGCAAGGTTCACCATCCAGCGGCTATTGAAAAAGGATCAGTTTCGACCCCGCGTATAGGATCAAGATTACCAGCTCCGCATTAGACTAGGGGTTGGAGTTCTTAAAGATGTTCAGGTTAGGGTAGAGGCTTTGGATGCAGTGGTCAGGCTCAGGGAGGACCAGCTCAGGGTTTTCAGGCTGCTACACAGGGCCGCGGTGCGGGCCAGACATTTTCTGTAGAGCATATTCATCACGAGCAGGATCCCGGACCCTCTAAAGTTCGAGGTACGATCTTAGTAGACTTATTTTTATCTTCATTCCTTTTCGATACCAGTGCTTCACACAACTTTATCTCTGTTTCTTTTGTGGGAAGCCCTGAGCTCTGTGTCTTTTCGTCTGCTGACATTTTGACTCTCGACATGCCCTTGGGAACAAGGACATCTAGTGTAAGTCAGTGCAAGGAGCGCTCTCTCGAAGTTACAGGGTATTGTTTCTTATGGGACCTCTATGTACTAGAGATTATGGGCTATGGCATCATTCTCAGTATGGACAGGTTGGTTCTCTTCCAGGCAGTCGTCGATTTCTATCTCCACAGGATGAGTATCGTATCACCAGAGGGTGAATCATTCCATCAAAAGGGTGAGTGGGATGTTCAGGCGAGTCGAGCCAGACTCGAGCATCATGGGCTTGGAGGAGTTATGGCCTAGATTTCTAGTCTTTATCTGAATGACCAGGGGACTTCACAGTTAGATTTTCCTCTAGTGGTTGATCACTTTCCAGATGTCTTTCTAGAAGGCATTTCAGCTTTGCCTCCGGAGTGTGAGGTAGACTTCTCAATTGAGCTCATTCTAGGAGCAGCATCGGTGTCCATTCCTCCTTATAGGATGGATACACCTGAGTTATAGGAGCTCAATAAGCAGTTGGAGGAGTTGCAGGAAAAGGGTTTCATCCGACCCACTACTTCTCCTTGGGGTTCACCTGTCCTGTTCGTGAGGAAGGTAGATGGAACCCTTACGCTTTGCGTGGATTATCAGAAGTTGAACCAGTTGACAGTCAAGAACCAATATCCCTTGTCAAGGATTTATGATCTCTTCGATCAGCTTCGAGGAGATCAGGTGTTCTCGATGATCGATTTGAGGTCCGGTTATCATCAGATGCGCGTTAGACCTTCAGATATACCTCTGACAGCCATCAAGAGAAGGTATGGCCTCTAAGATTATACGGTTATGCCGTTCAGCCTTATGAACATGCCAATATTTTTTTGGCACTGATGAACTGAAGGATCCATCATTAATTGGATTCCTTCTTCATGGTCTTCGTGGAGGATATCTTGGTGTACTCTCACACTCGACACGACCCATGCACCCCGTCATTTGATGGGTTTGAGTAAACTGAGGGAGCATCAGCTTTATGCTAAACTCTCATAGTTCCACTTTTGGATGGACGAGATTAACATCCTGGGTCATGAAATATCAGAGATAGGACTACCAGTAGACCCGGAGAAGGTGAGATAAGTAGTTACCTGGGAGTAGCCGAAGAACGTCATTGAAGTAAAAAGCTTCTTGGGGCTGGCTGGTTACTACAGATGGTTTATACAAGATTTCACATGCCTAGAAACACCGCTGATAGGAATGACTAAGAAGGGGTTGAAGTTTGTTTGGTCAGAAGCCTGTGACTTAGCCTTCAACGAACTGAATGGGTGATTAACTTCAGCACTGATCCTAGTTTTGCCAAAGCCGGGCTATATCTATACATTTTTATGTGATGTATCGAGCATCGGGCTTGGAGCAGTGCTTATGCAAGGGGATCGAGTGGTTGCGTACGGATTTTGACAACTGAGGCCTCATGAGAGGAATTATCCTACGCATGGCCTGGAGTTGGCCGCTATCGTTCATCATTTACATTTTTGGAGACACTAGCTTCTGGGAGAACATTTTGCGGTATACACTAACCACAATAGTCTCAAGTACATCTTCACGCAGAGTGACCTGAATCTAAGACATCAGAGGTGGGTTGAGTTTCTCCAGTCCTTTGATGTCGAGCTTTCCTATATGCCTGGGAAAGGCAACGCAGTGGTTGATGCACTGAGCAAGAGAAATCAGATACAGGCAGTTGAGGAGGCCAGCAGGGAATGACAACTGATAGCTCTGTTCTCGACGATGCACATGTAGGTGCACGACAGGCAGGGGTAGACTTTCATATCATCTGTGGTTGTTACCTCTGCACTTATGGACCGAGTTCGAATGAGGCAACAGGCAGATTCAGAAGGGCTAGTCCTATGGGAAAGCATGTCAGGGGAGGACCCTCTTCCTGGGTGGACCATTGGTGAGGATGAGATATTTCATTTCCTGGGACGCGTATGGGTGCCAGCAGATATACACGGAAGCTGATGACAGACTTCCATTCCTCTGTTTGGGAAGTTCATCCTGGCGTCACCAAGATGTACATTGATTTACACTGCCAATACTGGTGTCCAGGTATGAAGAGAGATGTGGATGGTTTTGTCATGAGATGTTCCACCTTTTAGCAGGTGAAGGTGGAGCACTAGCGACCAGCAATGCTTTTACAGTAGCTACCCATTCAAGAGTGGAAGTGGAACGATGTCGCGATGTACTTCGTGACAGGATTACCGAGATCATCGAGAGGAAACAATGTGGTGTAGGTTATCGTTGATAGGATTATGAAGGGTGCTCCCTTCTTGCCGATAAAGGAGACCTTTGGTGTCGATGAGATTGGACGGTTGTAAGTCTATGAGATTGTTATCTTGAATGGGGTTCCGAGTACTATCATTTCAGATATGGATTCCCACATTACTTCGCATTTCTGGTAGGGACTACAGAACGATTTGGGTACACAGGTGCTTCTATGTACAGCTTATCATCCTCAGACAGATGGTAAGTCGGAGCGCATGATCCAGGTGCTTGAGGATATGCTCCGAGCATTCATTATAGACATTAGTGGTTCTTGGGAAAAGCATATAACTCTCATGTATTTTTCCTATAACAACAGTTTCCAGGAAACTATTCAGATGGCACCTTATGAGACTTTGTATGGTAGGCCATGCCGATCAATATTGTGTTGGATGGAGGTAGGAGAGGCAGCTTTTCGGGGGCCTCGTCTAGTACAAGAGTCCTCAGAGAAGATAGAGTTCATTCGGTAGAGGATGACTACTACACAGTCCCATCAGAAATCTTATGCTGACCAGTGGGGGAGACCTCTGCAGTTCAGGGTCAGAGACTAGGTTTTCCTACGTGTACCCCCGAGGATGGGACACAAGAGGATCAGGAGTTAGGCTAAGCCTTCACCGAGATACGTCGGGCCATTTGAGATTCTGGAAAGAGTCAGGCTGGTTTCTTAAAGTTTGCTATTACCTCAGAGATATCAGGGTTTGCACGACGTCTTCCTTGTTTCTCATCTTTGATGATATTTCGCAGACCCATCTCATGTTTTTCGACCCAAGGAGGTTGAGCTAGAGCAGGATGCTTCCTTTGAGGAGAATCCTATCAGGATTGTTGATCGTAGCGCAAAAGTACTCCATGACCGGTCTATTCCTCTAGTACGAGTGATATGGTAGCATGGTCAAGTGCAGGACGAGACTTGGGAGAGGTTGGCCGATATGAGATCACAGTGGCCAGAGTTTTTCGAGGTTTCTTCTTCGCCACTGTGCTAGGGAAATTCATGGATGAATTTATTTAATGAGGGAAGTTTGTAAGAACCCAGACCTTCTTTTTCAGGTATGTTTTCCTTTTCTATCTGTTTCTGAGAAAATTAGGAGAATCTGGATATTTTGTAAGTACACGCCATGTACATTACAAGTACACGCCGTGTACCTTTCTTCTTCTCGAGGCCGTGTGCTGGCCGTGTCTGGGCCAGTCTCATAGGGTGTAGCAATGAGGTGGAGTCCGGTCAATACGGCGTACAGAAAAGGTGAGTACACACCGTGTACTTTTCTATTTATTTCATTAATCATGCCGGGGTTGTGCCTAATCCCCATTTTCATCTTCTTCTCCACCTAATTACGTCCAGATCATCCTAGAGGGATGATTCTTCTTTGAGCCACTGATCCTTCACTGGTTGTCTGAATCGAATTCCACCGAGTGTAATAGAATTGCAGCGGTGAGTTCTCAGTTCTTCTTTGGCCATGTTTCTTGACTCCCCCTTTTGTGAGAGTTATCTGAGGTTGAATTTTTTAGAATTTTTTGTAGATTTACTCTGTTCTAGGCTGATTGACATGCCGAAGTTCAAGAATATCAATCTCATATAATTGAGGTAGGTGGTTTTATGCCCTACGTTGAATGTACTGGAGTTTTTGGTGAAAAAGTGTCAGATACCCATGTATCAGGTATATCGAGTTTGGGTTATGATCCTGTAACGTTATCTGCCTTAGATTTCATGTATTATTGAGGTTATTATATGATTAATATTTCCTTTTTAGCATGTTTGAGGATCACCCCATGTGTGTTTCCCTTTGTTTTTTCTGTTGATTGTTGTTTGGAACAGTTTTCCCATAAGGCAACCCTATTGCACATTTCTAGTATGCCGGTTGACTTGATTTCATGTATTTCATGTTGCTTATATGCTTGTGGATGTATTGTAGCTATTAGCCAAGTAGTTTCTAAACTTACATAGGATGATAATAGTCGATTACAGATGACTAAACTTCTCGGGGCTGAGTGAACCTGGTGTGGTAGACTAAAGGTGGAATTGACGATTAGGGCTTCTCTAGAGAGTCTGTTATAATTAGTATTGATCGCAGGACCTAAGGGAATGGGACTTTGTGCTTCCTCATAGTGTCCTCAGTTACGTAGTGAGACTATAGAGGGGATTAGACGTATGTGCTTCCACAAAGAGTCTATATCTTTCATTGCATTACCACAAGGGAATTGATGGTGAGAGCTTCCCAGAGTGTTTGTTCTTTTGTACATCTACTTGACTAGAGGGGTTTTCTTGTAGGATCCACCCAGAGAGTCATTTCTTTATGTGTTGGTTGGTTGTGATGAGTCCACCAAGCCAAAGATCAAGCTTGGGTCTGTACTACTTGTTGTTTAGGTAGACTACTGAGTTACATGTTGTGATTACTTGATTTCCATGCGACTATAGAGATGTTTCTAGGTTCCATGGTTGATAGATAAATAATTTTACCTAACTAATAAATAACTATGAATGGAGTTTTTTAGAATTTCTTACTTTAGTGAACATCTGCTTCTGTGATGCATTTATTTCTTTTACGTTTTCTATATTACTCACTGGCAGTATGGCATAGTTCTCTTAGTGATTGACTACTGGGATCACTCTCACACCCTGTTTGGGTCCTGCTTTTTGGCCCAAATAGGTTATATGGATGTAGGTGTGGACTGGGATTGTGGCCCTTCCACTTCGAGTACATGATGGCTGGTTGGAGTTGGAGAGCATATGACCGAGATTAGGTTTTCAATTCTTCTGGAGTTTCTGTTTACATTCGTACTTTGCATTCAATTGTATTTCAACATGTTGTTATGTTTACTAACTTCCATAGATAATTGTACTTACTCCATCATTATCATTATCATTATATGTTCATTACTTTTAATGTTTAGTTTCAGTGTTTTTGTGTTGTTCACTACTTCTGCAATTGACTGTTGTTTTTCATTCCTTTTATACCTTACCAAATGAGGGTATAGTTTCCCCAATAACCTACCAAGGCCATCGCTTCTAGTCGGCAGCCTCTGGAATTTGGGGAAATGAACTTGATGTCATGTTGAAAACCAGGTACGGGGCACCAGTGGAAGGGCTCCGTATTTGGGTCGTTACACCAATAGTTTCTTTGGCACTAGATCATATTCCCTCTCCACCATTTGACTGCCAGCATTTTTTGGAATCCTTCCAGAAAGAGGCTCATATTCCTACTCAAACCCAAAAATAAGTTCATTATAATCTGGACATGACCCAGAATGAGTGGATGTCTATATTCATCACAAATATAGTGTTTATGAGGTCATTTGATGAATATCCACAATTCCACGAGGCTATATTGATTCTATATCCAAAATAGAAGGTAATAATTACCTTGATAGTCCTCCTCGTTGAAGTGTAGAAATGGACCCTATGAAATATACTCCTAAAATCCACCATAGTCAAATTCTCAATGGTGACTACTCCCTTAGAGTTGGAAATCGTCACCCTTCCAAGATTCCTTTATATAGATAGGTTTTCAAATCCTATGCACTATTCCATATAAAGGTTCTTCAAAAACTATGTTTAACCATATATAGTTACATATCAACCATTAACAACACTTACCAACATTCATCAGGTGATCTGGAGAACCAACCACTTTCGTCTAACTTGGTGGACGCAAATAAATATGATGAAGAAGTGGACATCATTTACATATAGAGGGTTGGATCTAGAAATAACCTCCTAACCATTTTATATTCCATTAACACTTCGGACTATGAGATATCATATGAGATTGATAAAGAGTTCATTCCATTACCTATGCTAAAATGTATAATAATTTCTTCTGTGATTAAAGGCTATGCACCATCTTTATCATAGATATGAGTTAAATATCTAGATTTATATACAATCTATTTTCAGTTAGATGTGGATGCATTATCTATATAATGGAACCAAGCGATTGTAGAACATGAAAAAATCATATAAAGTGTTGTTCTACATATAATAACAACTTTCCATTGAGTGACTCTCGAATCCCTGTTAGGTGTGTGTATTCATGTATTATGGAAAAAATATAGAATTTCACATCCCAATGTCTTCATAATAGAAAATCGGAAAATGAATTCGTCACATAATGTCATAGATACAAGAAAAATAATGGGAATAGTAATTCCGAATTCATTTGTTTAATATAGTGATATCAACCCTCCTTGAATATGAAAGGACATCGAAAAAAGCTGTAGAGGACTTCCAATAGACTCTTAATAGGGGTTACCTATGAAAATGGGACCACAATTCATACACAGAAACTGAATTTTTTTAGAACCTGACAACATAAAAGAGAAATTGACTCTTGTCATTGGATTTCATTTCACCCATATCATAAATGTGTACAATTGTTCCAATTTAAACATATCGCAATGTAAGCTAACATGACTGCCATCTTGGACTGAACCTCACCCACATGACCATTAACTATTTACCACTATATGTACCCCTGCAATTTCTAAACCCTTAGAGGATCCAATGAATATTAATATCAACTATAAAAAACACATAATCTGTAATGGCCCGAACCTCTCTTTCCCATTCCTTTGTCAAGAAGAAGGACAAGATGTGTTCTAGAGGTTAAAATGGACTTTTCCCATATTCTTCAGGATTTTGTAACTACACGCCGTGTAGTGTCAGTACACGTTGTGTACCTTCTCACCATGTATACCCCATGTTGAAGGCCATGTCCTTGCCGTGTGAAATAAAGGAGCACATGACATGTAACCTATACTACACGCCGTGTAGTCCGTCCCCACGTACGTGTTACCCTCAAACCGAGTGTTGACCAGTCAATGACCGTGTTCCATGTTGGAGCCATGTCCTAGCCATGTGAAATAAATGAGTACATTCCATGTATCCCATACTACAGGCCGTGTAGTCCCTCCCCACGTACTCGATACCCTCAAATCGTGTGTTTACCAGTCAACGACCGTGTTCCACGTTGAAGGCCATGTTGGAAGCCGCGTGGTGACTGTGTGAAATGGCCGAGTACATGCCATGTACTAGAATGTACATGCTATGTACATTTGTTTTTCTTTCCTATAAAAGAAGAGGGCCTATCCTCCTTTTAAAATCACTCCTATCCTCCATATTCCTTTGAGTAGAGCTCTCCCAAGAGACTCGAAGGCTCTTTCCTTCCATAACTTCTTCCTCCGAGCTTGGATTTACGATCCGTCTGCGGCCACAGGATCGTAACAACGAGGCAGAACTTTTGATATTGGATATTTTGTCTTCCCTTTGGCCTTTCCTTCCCATATTCAACCCAAGGTGGTCTTTCCGAGATTTGACAGAAGTGACAGACGCCGATGAATGTCTTCTAATGTTGATCTGGTGGAGCGTTGTGATCATAACCTGTGGAGGTAGGGATCTTACCTTCATCTCTATAAATTGTGCATTATGGGGGGTGGGTTTCCTATTGTTTAAATGAAACACATTTGAACCGGTTTAATAAAGAAAATTACTGGATTATATAACGGGTATGAAAAGTTTTTTAATGCAGTTACATTATTTATATCATGTGATATTATGATGTGAATTTAATAGGCTTATGCCTACTGAAAATAATAGTCATTGGGGGACTTTTCAAGAACAATTAAATTCTGACCTATCTTTGTACACCGTTTATGGATGGAAACATTATGGAATGTGGGAATTGGTTAATCACATAAAGGTGGCTGATTAACTGAATAACTGGAACCCTTGTGTGAACACCCCAGTTGAACAGAACTGAAATAATAAACATGTGGGTGCTGTTTAGGGTTTATTTATGTGAAGGGAGTGTTTTGTGGGTTTTTGTGGATCTGGTGAGCAGTGGGGATGGGGTTGGCTTGGTTGTGGGTTGGTGTGAATGCTATGTTGGTGATTGGAAGCGAGGCTATGATAAATGGTATCAAGGGATGATGATGTATGGGTTTCGGTGTGTTTGTGGTTATGGTGTCTAGTAGCGGTGTTGTAGGGATGGGTTGAATGTGAACGAACAATGGGTTGTGAATAATAAATAAAAGTGGAAGAGTTAATGAATGGTGGGGCATGGTAATGGAATGGGAATAAAAATCAATGGGGTTGGTTGGTTAATAAAAGGGGACTTTTTTGTGTTTCATGTGTTTTCTTAACATGATTTTGTGGATGGCAGGGTTATGTTTTACGAATGATTGATATGGTTGGTTGTATATATTTTTCCATTAGTTAAATAACGAATAAACTATTTCTGTTGAAACATGAAAACCTAAATGGGGTTGGGATTGTTTGTTTTAAGCATGATTCGAGATAGTAGTGACGAGGCATGTGCTCGGTTTCTCTGTTTATATACCTTAGGTTGGCCTTTGTGTTTGGTATTCATATATATCTGTATCTTTTTGTTTTGTTGCACCCCACCCATGTTGAGCACTTAGTGCCAAACACTCTGATTTCATGGGAGAGAGTGTTTTCCCATTAGTTACTAGCTCTTTTCTGCTCCTTCATCCATAGGTTGTGATTGCTTGAGGCGACCATACACCTAATACTCTTTAGGTAGGATTCAGTGGGGGTGGTTTTAGCACAAGACTCTTCTTGAAGGTTTACTATTTCCCAAGAATCTTCGAGATGAGGCCTAGGTGTGTGCGGGTGGGATATGTGGTTGTGAAGCCCAGTTGTGTGTCGGTGGGATATGTGGTTGTGAATCCTAGGTTTGTGCAGGTGGGATATGTGGTTGTGAGGCCCAGGTGTGTGCGGGCGGGATATGTGGTTGGGAGGCCCAGGTGTGTACGGGTGGGAAGAGTGTGGTATCGTCAAGATGTTCTCCTTTAAGAAGAGATGCTAACCAATGGGAAATGGTGCGAGGTACCCAAATACTCATGTTCTTATATACTACTACTACTACATGTTTTTTGTGTTTTGGTGAGCGTGGCTTGCGAGGTTTGGTGGATACAATTCCTTCATAGGGTTTGGTTTCTTTTGTTGTTCTCACGGGACATTATAATGTCTACCCACTTGTGCACGAGAGCTTTAGGTTTCCCTATTGAGTATCCATGTATGCTCAACATACGTATACTTTTAGGTTTCTATGAGGACTACTAGGGCCGTGCGAGACCCTAGTAGTTTGGAAAGTTGAATTTGTTGCAGTTTTTTGTACTCTTGAATCATTTGGTATGGTAATTTTGATATTTCTTATACTTGTAACTTGAATCAGAACTATTTAAAACATGCATGTGGGATTGATTTGTGTTTATTTACTTGTATTTACTTTATTTTCTTTTGGTATTTGACTCATCCTATTTACCGATATTAAATAATAAAATGGTAATGCATCCCATATTTGTGAAAACACATACCCTTGGTGGTAGTCGCATCTCCGGGGCCTACTGGAGGCGGGACTCGAGGGGTCATTATCTCCTTTTCACCAATGCCAGCTCAAGAGGGTCATCTTTGGTGGGAGGGGGTCATGACAGAATGGTATCAGAAATGATGGTTGAGAGACATGATGGAGTCTGGAGGTAGGCATAGTGAGGATTGCATGGGATGGTAGGGAAACAGTGTTGGATGATCTTAGTGCGTGACATAGGCTAGGGAAGACCGGATAGGACATGGAATTTTGGGGACCCCCGTGATCTGATGCAAGGACTATGAGCCTACCAATCGACCAAGTGAGACTACATTGATTCTAGGGTAGAGACCCTAGGGAAGTTACATGCATCATCATGATTGTGTTTTACTTGATTTGGGTATTCTGGGAAAGTAATTGAAATAAAATGTTAAAAAAAAACTTGAGAAATTTCCTTACTACATGGGATTAGGTGATCATTGTTTACCGTACAGCTATGGCACCTGGACGACATCCCCAGGTTTCTCAGATAGCCGAGGCCCAACAGATCCAGGTGGTTGATTAGTTGAGGATTTACCGAGAGGAGGAAGATAGCCAGTGGAGAAGACTCTGCGTTGTTTCCAGCGACAACCCCTCAAGAAGTACGAGGGTAGTACTTTAGATATAGAGATAGAGGGGTGGCTTTAGGAGATAGGGATCACTTTTACTTTGATCCGTGCTCCGAGGGAGTAATGGGTTCCCCTAGTAGTCAGTCAGTTGAGAGGCACGACATGTTAGTGGTTGACGCTCTACCTCAGGGAGAGATCAGAGGTAGATGTACCATGGGCTGACTTTGATAAGGAATTCTGAAAGGAATTCCTTTCTTCCCTGATCAAGGTGGAGAAGTGGCAGGAGTTACTCTACCTTCAGTAGGGGAGTATGTCATTATGAGAGTTGGGGTTCTAGTTCAAGGATCTCTTACGCTTTGTTTGGGATCTTTTTCCAGATGAGGAGTCTTGGGAGAGACGTTAGGAGGAGGCACTTCGTACTTCGCTCCAGTATGTTGTCACCCCCTTCACTCTTCTCATGTACTTGTCAGTATAGAAGAAGGCAGAGGTTGTAGAGAGGATTCACTCGTAGGGAGGTACACCATGAGAGGGGTTCCAACCAGGTTCGTCGAAGGGGAAGGCAGTTAGTAGTAGGTCTCCTACGACAGGACCTTCTAGATTCAGGCCAGTAGAGAGCAGGCCCCAGCAGTTCAAATTCAGATCTTCGGGTCTTCCTCCCTTTTTCACGAGCCTGAGACGGAAGTGTTTCTCTTGTGGGGGTTTTAGGCTCATTCAGAGCCGGTGCTCGACCCGATCTCAGTACGGTGGAGGTGGGAAGGTTCAGTGCCTGCCTCAGCAGCACCAGTTTCCAGCGAGAACCTTCCAATAGCAGCAGGACCCTTCTCCTATGTGGGAAGACTTTGCAGGAGGAGGCCGAACTCAGGCTGCTCCTCAGGGACCTCGATCAGGAAGTGTTCGGGGAGGTGGTCGACATTAGATAGGTAGAGGATCTAGGCATGGATAGTTTCATGCAGTAGAGCTGACAGATCTGGTAGGACCAGAGGTGGTGTGAGGTACGATTTTTTTTGTTCAGCACTCTCGTTTCTACTTTGTTCGATTCAGGAGCTTCGCACTCCATTGTTTCACCGGGTCTAGCCCATGCTTTGGGTCCAGACGTAGAGAGACTTTCTATACCCCTAGTGCTGAGTACACCAGTTGGAGGCCAGCCCAGCATATCTTGTGTTTATCGGGGATGTGGGCTAACGTTGGGACCACATCGATCTAGTGGGGACCTTCTTTTGCTACAGATGCCGCCATATGAGGTCATCCTAGCCATCGATTGGTTGATTTCTGTTTGTGCCGTTATCAGCTTCTTCAAAATAATGGTCGTGTTCTCTGACATGGATGGGCATCGTGTATCTTTTGTTGGTGATAAGAGATATCAGGAGGGAAGCCGGCATGTGAAGCCTCTCCTTTCCATGTTAGGTGGGTTATCAGTGGTTTCTGCTGATACATAGATGATGGATGTCCCAACGGTTTTTGGGGATTTCCTCAATGTTTTCCCCGAGGAGATTGTGACTCTACCCCCCCCCCCCTGACATGACGTTGAGTTCAGGATAGACTTACAGCTGGGTGCCCGTCTAATTTCGATGGCCCCTTATCAGATGGCACCTTCGGAGTTGCGAGAGTTGTGAATTCAAATTGACGATCTGATGGAGAAGGGTTTTGTTCGACCCAGCGTGTCTCCATGGGGTGATCGAGTTTTGTTCGTGAAGAAGGCATATGGTGATCTCATGTTATGCATATACAACCAATGGTTGAATCAGATAACATTAAAAAACCGTTACCCCCTTCCAAGGATAGATGATCTCTGCGACCAGATAAGGGGAGTAGGTTGGTTTTCTAAGATTGATCTACTATCGGGATATCATCAGTTGATAGTAAAGGACAGTGACATCTCTAAGACGACATTGAGGAGCATGTATGGGCACTTAGATTTTGTAGTGATGCCGTTTGGAGTTACAAATTCACCAGTTTTATTCATGGGGCTTATGAACCATATCTTCTGAGAGTTTCTGGACCGGTTCGTCGTTGTGTTTATTGATGACATCCTGATCTACTCAAGATCAGAGGAGGAGCACGTTGATAATCTCAGAGATGTATTGGAAGTCCATCAACACAACCAACTTTATGGGAAATTGTCGAAGTGTATGTTCTTGACAGAAGAAGTACACTTCCTTGGGCACATAGTGTCTCAACATAGAGTGTTAGTGGACTCTTCGAAGGTGGATTTAGTTGTTTCTTGGGAGACACCCAAGAGCGTGGTAGAAGTTCATAGTTTCATGGGGTTGTAAGGTTATTATAAGAGGATCCTTTTGGACTTCTCTAGAGTTTCTTCCCCATTGACAGCTTTGACTAAGAAGAACCAGGTCTTCCTATGGAGCGAGTAGTGCCAGAAAGCTTTTGACTACCTGAAGGAGAAGTTGATCAGTTCTCCTGTACTGATGTTTCCAGAGGAAGGGTTATTGTACGAGGTGTTTTGTGATGCTTCTGGCCTTGGATTGGGGGTGGGTACTGATGCAGAAGAAGGGTGTGATCTGTTATGGGTCTAGGAAGTTGCTCCCTCATGAGTGTAACTATGCCACCCATGACCTAGATCTTGCAACAGTAGTGTTCTCACTGAAATTGTGGCGACATAACCTATTTGGGGACCACTTTGTGGTCTTCTCAGATCACAAGAGATTATGTTATATCTTCTCCCATCATGTTCTGAACTTACGATAGAGGAGATGGGTCGAGTTTCTCCAATAATATGACTTTGAGATCTCTTACACTGAAGGTAAGGGCAACATTATGGCTGATTACCTGAGCAGGAAGTCGCATAAGGAAGTGGTTTGGTAATCCGATGATGCTTGGAGTGCGATGGGAGAGTTGGTTTCCTTACACTTGGATGCAAGGGTAGAGGGTGTTAGAGGCTGTTCGTTTCAGATGACGGTGCAGTCCTCCTTGTTGAAGCTGGTGGAAGAGTCTCAGTGGGGAGACTTCGAGGTAGAAGTAATTAGGGATCGTATCGATAAGGGAAATGCTCCAGATGGATGGTCAGAGAACCGTCGACATTAGATGATTTTTCATGTATGGATGTTTGTTCCCGAAGCGATGCCCGAGGGAGTTCTCCAAGAGTTCCATAGCTCATCCTTGGCGGTACATCCAGGGGTTTCAAAAATGTACCGAGGACTGAGAGAATAGTTTTGATGGTCGGGGGTGAAATGGGCAGTGGCAGAGTCTGTGGCTAAGTGCCTAGTGTGTCAGCATGTGAAGGATGATCACTATGTTCCCAGTGGTTTGTTGTATCCTTTAGATGTCCCTGAGTGGAAATGGGATGACATCTCAATGCACTTCATCATAGGACTACCCAGAGCTCAGGGTGGTTATGATGCTACCTAGGTAGTGGTGGATCGACTGACAAAATCAGCTCACATCACAGGAATTAAGGAGTTAGGCCCAGTGAGTACCTTAGCATAGAGGTACATAGATTATGTGGTTCATTTTCATGGAGTTCCGAAGACTTTCATCTCATATTGGGATACTCAGTTTACTTCATGAGTCTGGAGGGTGTTATAGCATGCTTTTGGCACCCAGCTACGCCTTAGCACTGCTTTCTGCCCCCATACCGATGGGCAGATAGAGCAAACTATCCATATGTTAGAGGACATGCTGCAAGCATGCGTTCTAGATTTCATAGGGTCATGGGTCTAACACTTTCCTTTAGTAGAGTTTTCCTACAAAAAAAACTTCTAATCTACTATTGGCATGGCACCGTTTGAGGATTTGTATTGAAGACCATGTCGTTCACCCATTTGCTGAGCAGAGGTTGGTGAGACAGGTGATCTTGGGCCAGAGGTAGTACAGAGAACCATAGAGAAAGTCCATCTTGTGCGTGAGAGGTTGAAATAGGCTCAGGACCGAAAAAAGTATTATGATGATCATTGGAGGAGGCCCTTGGAGTTTTAGGTGGGAGATCATGTGTTCTTGAAGGTTTCCCATCGACAGGGGTAGCGGAGGTGTGGGAAAATTAGTAAGCTCTCCCCAATGTTCATTGTACCTTTTGAGGTGCTGAGGCAAGTCGGCAAGGTGACATATCAGCTAGCCCTGCCACCTCAGTTGGATAAGGTTCATGACATCTTCCTCATCTCCCAGCTTCGTCAATACTTACATGATGACTCTCACATTATCGACTGGGGAGAGATAGATATGGGATACGATGGGACCTTTTAGGAATGACCATTCAGAATCAAGGATCTTAAAGGGAAGGTTCTCTATGGACGAACCATTGCCTTGGTTCGTGTGTTGTGGAGGCCTGACAGCCTCGAGGAGAGCACATGGGAGCAGGAGGTTCAGATGCACGATCAGTACCCAGGGTTTTTTTGACTTGTTTTTTTCTTTTTTCTTCTGAGCATTGTTTCGATGTTATACTTTGTACCTTTGATATATGTAATGGTTGGCTTGTCGGTTGTGAGACTTTTTGTTTCCTTATTCTTTGGAAGTGTGTAGAATGTCTGGATGTGTGGGGAAATGGAAATACATGATCCTCAATTCAGACGCATTAATACAGATGTGATTGAACCCGTGCAGGTGATTCAGTGCCACCTAAAGTAGATAATATCTCGACAAAGGAGAAGGAATATCCCCAAACCACGTGTTCGGGCATTGTGTTGGTTTTACGGTGTTGGGGGTAGTGCATGTTGAAAAATCATAATGTATAGAAGTGGGAAGACCAAATTATTAATCGAGACACATTAATGATGATGCGATTAAACCCATGCAAGAAAGTCAATGCCGCCTAAAGCAGATAATATCTCGACATAGGAGAAGGAATTCCTAACACATATGATTAGGGTTGTTGGATGGGTTTCGGTTATAATGATAACCCTAAGAGGTATCTTGTTAGGTTCCTCTAGGTTGGATTTTGAATTATCGGGGACGATAATGTTTTAATAGGTATCTGATGTAATGGCCCTGACCTCTTCAGTCCATTTCATTGTCAAAAAGAAAGTCATGAAGTGTTCTGGAGGGTAAAATGGACTTTTCCCACACTTTTCATAATTTTGTAACTACACGCCGTGTAGTGTGAGTACACGCCATGTACCCCCTCGACGAATATAGCCCGTGTTGATGGTCGTGTCCTTTCCGTGTGAAATAAATTAGTACACACCGTGTATCCCATTCTACACGCCATGTAGTCCCTCCCCGCGTACGCGTTACCCTCAAACCGTGTGTTGACCAGTCAACGGCCATGTACCATGTTGGAGCTGTGTCCTTGCCATGTGAAATAAATGAGTACATGTCTTGTTTCCCATACTAAATGTCATGTAGTCCCTCCCCACGTACGTTTTTCCCTCAAACCGTGTGTTGATCAGTCAACAACCGTGTTCCGTATCGAAGGTCGTGTTGGAAGCGGAGTTGTGACCGTGTGAAATGGCCAAGTACACGCCGTGTACTAGAAAGTACATGACATGTACATTTGTTTTTCATGACTATAAAAGGAGGGGGCCTCTCCTCCTTTCAAAATCACTCATCTCCTCGGCATTCCATTGAACAAAGCTCTCCCAAGAGACTCTAAGGCTCTTTTCTCCCATAACTTCTTTGTTCGAGCTCTGATTTATGATCCGTCAGTGGCCACGAGATCGTAACGATGAGGCGAAACTTATGAGCTTGGATCTCTTGTCTTCCCTTCAGCCTTTCCATCCCAGCTTCGACCCGAGGAGGTTTTTCCAGGATTTGATAGAAGCGACGTACGCCGACGAACGTCTTCTAATGTTGATCTGGTGGAGCGTTGTGATCAGAACCCGTGGAGGTAGGGATCTTATCTTCGTCTCTCTAAATTGTGCATCATGCGGGGTGGGTGTTCTCTTGTTTATGGGAAACACGTTTGAACCGATTAAATTATGATAATAAATGGCTTATATAACGGGGATGGGAAGTTTTTGAATGTAGTTACATTATTTATATCCGGTGATATTATGTTTTGAATTGAATAGACCTATTCCTACTGAAAATTATGGTCGTTGGGGGCCTTTTTTAAGCAATTAAAAGCTTCCCTATCTTTCAAGACCGTTTATGGATGGAAACTTTGTATAATGTGGGAATTGGTTAACAACATAAAGTTGTCTTATTAATTGAATAACTGAAACCCTTGTGTGAACACACCGGTTGAACAAAACTGAAATAATAAACAAGTGGGTGCTGGTTAGGGTTTATTTATGTGAGGAGAGTGTTTTGTGGGTTGTTGTGGATTGGATGAGCAGAGGGGTTGCAGTTGGCTTGGTTGTGGGTTGGTGTGAATGCTATATTGGTGATGGGATATGAGGTTGTGATAAATGGAATCAAGGGATGATAATGTACATGTTTCGGTGTGTTTGTGGTTATGGAGACTAGTAGCGGGGCTGCAGGGATGGGTTGAATGTGAAAGAACTATGGGTTGTGAATAATGAATAAATGTTGAAGAGTTAACAAATGGTGTGGCATGGTAATGGAGTGGTAATAATAATCAATGGGGTTGGTTGGTTAATAAGAATGGACTTATTTGTGTTACATGTGATTTCCTAACATGATTTGTGGATGTAAGGGATATGTTTTACGAATGATTGATATGGTTGGTTGTGGATATTTTCCTAGTATTTAAGGAACTAATAAACTAATTCTGTTGAAACATTAAAACCTAAATGGGGTTGGGATTGTTTGTTGTATGCATGCTTCGACGTAGCAGTGCCGAGGCATGTGCTCAGTTTCTCTATTTAGATTCCTTAGGTTGGGCTGTGTGTTTTATATATATATATATATATCTGTGTGTGTGTGTGTGTGTGTCTCTTTTTGTTTTGTCGCCCACCACCCATGTTGAGCATAAAGTGCCGAACAATCCCATTTCATGGGAGAGGGTGTTTTACCCTTAGTTACTATCTCATTCCTGCCTCTCCTTCCATATGTTGTGATGGCATTAGGCAACCATACACCTAATAATATTCAAGAAGGTTTCGGTTGGGGTGGTTTTAGCCCAAGACTCTTTGGGAAGGTTTACTATTTCCCAAGAATCCTTGGGATGAAGCCCGGGTGTGTGCGGGGGGGATATTCGGTTGTGAGGCCCATGTGTGTGCGGGCGGGATATGTGGTTGTGAGGCACAGGTGTGTGTGGGCGGGACTTGTGGTTATGAGGCCCAGGTGTGTGCAGGTGGGATATGTGGTTGGGAGGGACGGGGGTGTGCGGGCGGGATGAGTGTGGTAGAGTCAGGACGTTCGCCGTTAGGAAGAGCAACTAACTAGTTAGAAATGGTGCGGGGTACCCAAATACACTTGTTTTTATATAATACTACTACATATTGTTTGTGTTTTGGTGAGCGTGGCTGGTGCAGATGGGTGGATAGAACTCCCTGATAGGTTTTGGTTTCTTCTGTTGTTCTCACGGGACATTAGGATGTCTCCCCACTTGTGCATGAGAGCTTTAGGTTTCCCAACTGAGTATACTTGTATGCTCACCATACGTTTACTTTCAGGTTTGCAGGAGGACTATCAGGGTCGTGCGGGACCATACTAGTCGGGAAAGTTGGAGGTGTTGCAGTTTGATGTACTCTTGTTTCTTTTGGTATTTTAATTTTGAGCTTTCTTTTACATGTACCTTTTTACAAAACTAATTAAAACATGCATGTGGGATTGATTTGGGTTTATTTACTTGTCATTACATTCATTTATTTTTGTGTTTGATTCATCATATTTCATGATCTTAAATAATAAAAATGGTAATGCCTCCCATATTTGTGAAAGCACATACTCTTGGTGCTAGTCGCAACTCTGGGGCCTACTGGAGGCGGGACTCGGGGGGTCATTATCTCCCTTTCATCATTGCCAGATCAGGGGAGGCATCTTTTCTGGGAGGGGGTCGGGACATACGCATACGATTGAGAGTATTTTTTCTCAATCGTCATCCTCTGGATCATAACACGTGAAGGTTATAAATAATCAATTGAAGTTCCTAGTCAACTCTATCCTATATGGATGGTGGAAATTATATCTCAAATTTAATCATAGGAGTCATCAGATCCTTGAATGAAATCATCAAATCCACTACAACAAGATCAATAAGGGTAGATGGTAGCTCAAAATTGTCCCCACATCACATGTATAATGGAAGGTTCATTACTATCATCACCATATAATGAACCATTATTCCTCGAGTTGGGCAGAGAACATTGATGATCGATACGCAATACATTCCTTACGCCTAAAGATAAAATTTTTCTATACATGAGCCATTTGGAAAACCTGACCCAAATTCCCTTAAGATCACTATTCAAATTTCAAGAGAAGAAGAATGTGTGATGAAGGAAATAAAACCCCATAAAGATTTTAATCAAAAAATGGGAAATTTTGTCTAGGGGGTTATAAAACTGGTACTAATGAAACCCTTGATAAAATAGTATGTGGTGAAGAACAAAACCATTATGTTGAGAGTAAAAGGATGAATACCATTTCTTCATTCACCTAATTGAATGTTATCTACATGACCAAAAAATAATATGAAACAAAATAAAAATAAAAGTTAATGAAATACATAAGATGTACCACAATAGGAGGGTGATCTGGATACAACAAATAAGGTCTAATGTAAGCCATGTTATAAAAGAATCTAGAACCTAAATCCCCAAAATTATGAACATCCAACTCTATTGCAGAAGAGCACAATGGTTAATAAAAATTGCATCTATAAATCCCACCCACCACATAGAAGTGAAAATATTACAACATTTGATGAATGAATGTCACAGTATGAGAATGATATACAAAATCACATAAAACATAATGAGTAATTACTCTAGGAAAAAATTCTCACAATGCATCGTCTATATAGGGATAATAACAACATTCCTCTCACAAATCAATAGTGATATAATCTTCCTACAAGAGAACCATCTTTATTCTTGGAAGACATTAGATCCAAGAAACTAGTTTATATAAATGATTATGTTGAGGATTATTATGAACTCCCCCTAATATAGAAATTGAATATTCTCCTTAAAGGTTATCGTTATATCATGTGATGGATTTAGTGGTAATATGATTTTTAAATAGTTCCACTTAATAAAGCCTTTCATGATGTATATAGACATGTGGAGGACTAGATAATGGTGCCTCCACAATATCTGGACACATTGAATTCAGTGTCTACTTGATTGGAATATATTGATGGATGATGCACACCTACGTATCCAACTTCAAATCAATATCACAAATGTGAAGGTGAAAAATTCCCCCACCCAATTATTACAGTCACACATTCTCAATCATTGAATGAATGTGATATATATAAAATAATATCACGCTCTTAATATCCAAATGAAGAAATTTAATACAACCTTGAGGCAAGGAAGAGATGACCAATGTGAGATGTTTTGAACAATCTCTGGTTTGGATAGATATCTTTTGTTATTTTAACCTTACAATACATTCCATTACGAGAGATGTCACCCCCATGATTTCATAATACATTATCTCTACAATGTAATTTTATAGCTTATATAGCACATAACACCAACTTGGATTGTTTTATATGCAAGATAGAGTTTATGAGAAACCACACATTAGTATTAAAATTATTTAAACAATTTTTTTTAAAATAAATATTGAAATTTGAATAATATAAATTAAATTTTTTATGTTTTGAATAATTGATTCACATAATTAAAACATATTTATAATGAAATGTTTATATTTTGTTAAATTAGTTATATATTTTGAAAAACTATTTTCCTAAAAGAACTACTTTTTGTGTCTTTTGGGAACAATAATGACATTATTTATAAACAGTACCAAAAATTGAATTTGGTAAAATATACTTCATTTTGGAATTCATAATATCAAAATTAGCTTCGTGTGAATTTTTTTTGTTTTCTGAAAAATTCAATTTTTTATGAATTATGAAAAACATATCATTATTGTTTAAAACCGAATTTTTATATAAATAATTATATTTTTATTTATATTTATATTAATGTTAAAACAGATAAATAATACATATATTAGTCCAATGTAATTCAGTGGAGTCATTTTATAATATGATTATATATATATATTATTTTTTAACGTCTTTGACCCACCTCCTTGGCACATTTATAAATTTTCCTAAAACATAATTCTATCACTTATGTGAATCGAATTTCTAAAATACAGTAGTCACTGTATTAATTAGTATGTAAAATTTGGTTCAATTGGATGAAAATAATTTTTGGGGATAATATCTTTTAATTTTAATTTACCACAGTTAATTGAAAATAGTGTAAATAAAGGTAAAAATAATATTATAATAATATATAAATTACCCAAAACATGTCCTAATTATATTTTATAAGATTTTTTTTACCAAAATAAACCATAGCACAAAAATAATAATCTTTTTTATAGATTTCGGTTAGACTAATACATTAATTTTATTTTATTTAAAGAATAGTTAAAAATTATAAATTAAAATTTTAATAACTAAACGATTTTTAATATAGGGTTATACATATGATAAATTAAACTGTAAAAATTAATTAGAAAGATAAAAAAATTTCCTACCACATATTGTTTTATTTATAAATTTTATTCATTAAATAATACATTTTTTTATGACACAATGTTGAGGTTGTAATTAACATATTAATGAAAGATTAAAATAATTGATATTATAAGTTTTAAAATAAATTTAACTGAAACATTGGTGCCATTCAAGAGTTTTATTGGTGAATATGACATGTTTTGATTGATTCAATGTATATTATTCAAATCAATCTAGTATTTATTACTTTTACAGAAAACAAATACTAAATAGTGTGAAAATTGAAATAAATGAGTTTTGAATGAAAATATTATAATATTAAATGATATAATATTCCTAAAAATACACGATTCATCAAAAAAGCTATGTTAATGTTAGATATGTCATTAATGAATCAAATGAGGTATTCATGACATTTTATTGTATCTATATTAACCATGTAGTATAAAAATACAAGAGGACATTGTAAAGGTTAAACTATTTAACTAAGGGTTAAATCAAAAATATAAGGTTAATATGGTGACATAAACATTTCTAAAATCTATTGGATGAGATTATTTCCACCCATCCTCACCAAAGACTTGAATTAAATCTATTTGTAGATATTGGAAACTGAAAATTATTTTATAATAACATCATATTTCAAGATTTTCTTAAAGTTCCCATAACCTCTCTTATAAATGGGTACTTCACCTTCTCTTAAATTCACACAAAAAATCTATTTGTCTCTATGAAACCTACAATAACTATCCTCCAAACAACCCTGACTTCAACTTAGATGTATTAAATTGGATATTAACACAACCTATGAAGATCATTTGTTCATATCAAATGGAATCACTCGAAGAAGAGGTAATTATTTTATCACCTCGTTCAAGGTTCATTTAATCATCTACTTCCTCTTTATAAGTTGTTTCCATACTAAAATAATAACTCATGTACCTTCTTTAAACTAATAATTTAGTATAAATATGTGAAAACCATATTTCAAATACTATCCATCCTATGAATTAAAAACTCACCATGAATTCATACGTATAACTTACAGTCCCCGCATTGTGGTATAGTTTTTTATTAAACACTTCATTATATATATGGATATAATGATGATTACTATGTATATAAATAATGAAAATAACATGACAATGTTACTGTATAATTAATATACCATCCAATTCCAAAATGTTAATCATTAAGGAAATGATGTCCTTGCTCGTGCGTTTGTACGACTTACCGTCTCCACAAAACGATGAGATTCAATTCCACGTTCATCATTCATGGATAAAAAATAAAAATTTATATTAATAATTATTATGTAATATATGACATAATAATGCTACTATAAAAATATATATATTTATTTACATATATTTCATTCACTTACTTCCATTCAACATGACATGAAAACTGCAATACTGCTCATGATTACGTACAACCTACTATTTCCATGAATGTTTTATTACATTATATATATATATAACTATTAAATATATTTATATTGTGATATATAAATAATATTATATATTCTGGAATTATATAAATCATGATCTAATTAATATAATCAAGAAGAACATATCAAATCATGGATGATATGCAAAATGATATCACATGAAAGGTTTCATTAACATGGAATTGTTAAAAAATATATAATATAATGAAATAAATAAATCATAAATTAAATAATAAATATTATTTTTATTTTTATATATATTCAAAATATGAATAATAACATTATACAAGAGTTTCAAACATGTACCAAGAATATCATATTTAAGGTATGATTAATTTCTCAATATCATTATTATCTGAGATTGTTTATTTATAATTATTTACTGAGACATATTTATAATCCTTTTACATGTTTCATAAATGAAAATTCAAAACGAATATTTTATGGTTTTATAAAAGTGAATTTTTAACTATATCAACATTCTAATTTTATTTGTGATTTATTTTTCTAAATCTATTTAATTAATGTCCATGATTTGAAAATTGATCTTGAGGATTTTTTTTATATGGACATGATTATTTATAAATGTTAGCTCCATTAAAAATATTCAAAGTGGTATGGGAGACATTGATTAAAAAATATATTTTAAATGACTTCCTCGAAAATTAATGATACTTATAAATGATTTCATTAAAAATAGATATTTCCCTCAAAGAATTTTACTGATTTTGTTCATCTATTTCGACATACATTATAGGATATTATTCTTGATTGAGGTTTATTTATTATAATATAATGTAAAATATAGTATTGAATGTGTTATGATATGATTCACTGTGGATATGATTTATTTAAACAATTGGTTTATGTATAATGTATTGACATTTCATATACTAGTTTAAATACGAATGATTGTGATATGCTTCACTTTTTTCATATGAGGAATGCATTGGACATAATATGTGATGGGTGGGGCCCACTATAGCCCCTCGATGAATCAATATATCTCATGAGACAGACTAGTCACTTGGAACAAGGCTATAATAAAATTTTAGTGGATGGTCTTGATAAAAGGCTTTGATGTAGTAGATATTCTGACTGGCATTATGCATTCCCTCATTATGAAATTAGTTGTTACAAGTGATTATTCAAAAAAATAGAATATCCATGTGAATGATTATATGATAATGTTTTCTTCATTTCTATTATGTTCATGGTTATGTTTAAAAGGCTATTGTTTTTATTATATATCTTTCCTTAAATGAATATAGATTTAATAGAATTATTTACCCCTAAAGAGCATTTATATCACCACTTTCATATGTATTATTTTCCCAATATTTCAAGAAGTGTATTATGATTGATATAATGGGTTATTCTAAGGTAACAAAGTTGTTCTTAAATGAATTATTTATATTTTTTATGTTACAAATTGTAATGAAATGTTCATATATTTATTCAATTTTCCAAGAATTCTAAAATGATCAATTCTTTGGGACTTGATACCATCTAATCATGCTAATGAATTAAAATAAAGGACCAACTATCGGTAACTAGTTTCATGGTGATATAGTTGATATCATGGAAGGTTTAGCAATAACCATGGAAAAAAACATAGAAAACAATGATTAGGAATCATAACCCTATGATATAATTTGAGCATATGTATTCAAGAGAATCATAGAATTTTAAATTAGAGATATTGTGTGTGTTCCTTGAAAAAAAAATCTATGTCTTGATCCTAAATGTGAAGGTGGTTTAGGAAAAAATTTACCTAGGCTTGATAAATATAACAAGGTGTTTTGAACATGACTCTTAGAATCCAAGTACATGACAATGGGACTTACTGCGCACTTGGTTTGACATTAATAGAGGATATGCTTAGGATATTTCGTATTTTTTTTAAAAACCATTATGAAGGATTAATGAGTAAATATGTCCTAAATTAAACCATATTTATGATTATGGATTAGATAATAATAAATTGAATAATTTATGTTAAGTATTTTACTATTTAGGAGTAATTCATTATGAATAATAATTTAATATAGTGTATGAAATTATTTAGAAATGGAAAATAGTGGAAGGAATAGAAATTGTGACCTCTCGCATAATCCATGTTGGATTTGACCTCCTATTCACGATACTTATTATAGAGATGGTGATGCAACTGGTTCTGAATAGCTTATAATCATACTAGGATAAATCACTCAACTTATGTTTGATAAACTTTTCCATATGGAGCACCCTAATTGACAATGTGAAGGATCATAGTTAGAAAGCATAATGAGACCACGACCTCCAACATTAAATATTATTACAACTAAATTTTTCACATAGTAGTGGATATGTTCATTAGAGAAAATATTTATTTATTTTCGGGGTAATGAGACGGAAAAAATGCTATGGAAGCTTATCACCTCTTAGTAGATGCAGATCAATGGTGGTTATTGATTCAAAACACAAAGGATGATGATAAAGTGTAAAATGTGGAATTGAGGGAGTTGTAATTACTTTTCCTAGTGAAAAAAATGTGTCGTTTATAATGAGCTGACATGGAAAGACCATTTATGTGTCTTAGAAAAAAAGAATTTGAAATTTTTTCAAGGTATGGGACTAACATCACAAGGTTAGAAAGGCATGTCCTAGACTACAAATGTAACCTAAGATGTCAGATTTATCATTTCATTTGTGGGATAAGTTTATTCAACTAACGAGTATTAGTCTCACAATATTTCTCATCATACAAATATATAGTCTTATTTTCTATCATAATAGAAAAGGGATTATCTAATTATAATGAAAATCAAGTAATGAAAGAGACGAATTGAACAGTGTAATAAGAGATAGATAATGGGGAAAAGGGAAAAAGGGAATGAAATTTTTTCCCTTATGTGATAATTTTGTAAAAAAACACCATGGTACTTGCCTAAAGTAAATGATAGATTTTTATAAAATTAGGGAAAATATTCACCAAGCTTGTGATTGTAAAATAATGAAAGATGTTGTTCAATTTTATAACTGTAAATATGTGGGACATTGTGAAAATGATTATACAATGTGTCAAAAAAATATTTCACAAAAAATGAAAATGGATCAACGTAAAGCTTATATTGTTATTAAAGTCAATATTGAATAATTATTGTTTTTATTTTTTTTTGATTCAAGAATTATATTCTAGTTATAAGAAGAATTTGATATATATAATAATTTTACACTAGTACTTTTTTTTCTTTAAGGTTTTAATATGATGATGGTAATCATATCATCTCTATGTGATAATAATATAAACATTATGTTTCTAGGGGAATATGATGTTATAATTGATTTTGGGAATTTAAAGTCTTTTTAGAGAGTTTGGATAAGGGAATTTTCGATCTGTCTAATTTTTTGAATGTTGTTTGTTGAACACTAAATATTTTGTTTGTGGTTAATGTTTTATTTATTGGATACCTTGACCTAAGAATTTCATTTTCTATAAAATATTAAATGATTAAGGGATTACATGAGGGCCTAATGATTTATCAAATGTGATTCACGCCTAACTTTTTTAAAAATTAATTTCCACGTGTAATTGATGAACTAAAAATAGATCGAATTACAACAAAATGATGATATTATGATTATTATAGGAAGTGAAATAAAGTATGTTTTCTTGAGTTTATATCATTATAGAAAATTTATCCCCCTCTTAATAAATGTATCTAAAAAACTTCATCTCCTTATACATTATTTTTTGTTGAACTGGTGACTCTTCAAATCATCATGGATTTATGGATATGAGGCCCTCAATTTTCAATTTACTGTTAAATTGTTTTTCATTCATGCCCTCAATCCCTCCATATAAATATTTAGGGTTTTCCACAAATTTTCTGTCTATAATTGCCACCACTGTTCTTCTTTTAAAATCATAATTTGGTGGTGGTTTTTTTATTTCCATTTCCCTCTTATTAAGGATAAATTTTATTTGCCATATTTCTAATGTGGGATTTTCACAGAGGAATTTTCTATTCAAACCCTTTTATTTTCAATGAAAAATTTTGGATTACGAGGACACAATTTTTTGAAGGAGGTGAGAATGTAAAACCCCAATATTTCATAATACATTATCACTTTATAGTAATATAATATCTTATATTTCAAGAAACACGACTTGGATTGTGTTATAAGAAAGATTTAGTTTCTGCGAAACCAAAAAATTGTTTTATTATTATTTAGATGATATATTTATTTATCAATTAAATATTGTAAAAATAATTGTATCAATTAAATTTTAAATTTTATTTATAATTTTTATCTAAAATAAAACATATTTATAATTAAATTTATATGTTATGTTAAATTAGATATATATTTACAAAAACTAATTCTCTAAACAACAACTTTTTAACTCTTTTTGTGAATTATAACAATATTAATTTTAGACACTCTTAGAAATTTAATTTGTTAAAACTGATTTCATGTTTTAAAAAAATATAAAAATTATCTTAAGGTGATATTTTTTTTATTTTTCTGAGAACATTAAATTTTTTATGAATAGTTATAAACACTACATTATTGTTTAAAACCAAATTCATTTTTGAATTATTCTTCTTTATTAACATTTATTTTTAAGTCAAAATAGACACATAATACATATATTTTTTAAATTTAATTCATTAGATCTATTTTTTATATGATTATATATATAATATTTTATATAATTTGTAACTCCTTTTACCCACATTTTAGGAACACTTGCAAATTTGTATAAAATGTAATTTTAACACTTCTGTGAATTGAATTTAAAAAATTAGAAATACAAGGTGGTAATGATTATGTTTAATTTGGTTTAATAGAAGCACATAATTTTGGACGAATATTATCTTTTGATTTTTATATACCACTGTTAAAATTAAATAGGTTAATTAATGGTAAGAAAATATTATAATAATATAATATTACACCAACACATGTTCTAATTATATTAGATAAGTGATTTTTTACCAAAATATTCCATTGGAAAAAATAATATCCTTTTTTATACATTTAGGTTATATAAGGACATTTATTAAATTTTATTTAAAGAAGAGTTAAAAATGTTAAATTTTAATTTTAATAACAAAACTATTTTTAATATACGGTTATATATAAGATAAATATGAAAATACATATTCATTATAACAAAAAATTATTTCCTACATCATGATTGTTTATTTATAATTTTTAGGCATTTAATATATAAATTTATTTATGACACACTAATGTAGTAGTAATTAACTTATTAATGAAAGTTTAAAATAAATAAAATAATAAATATTAAAATAAATGTAAAGAAAAACATATGACTCCATTCAAGAATTTCCTAGTTTAATATAATATTTTATTATTGATTAAATTTACTTCATTCTATGTAATCACATTGTAATTACATAGAAAAAAAACAAATAAAAAATAGTGTCAAAATTGACATAAATGAGTTTCAAAAACATACCATTTTATTAAATGAAATAATAGTCCTAAAAATATATGATTAGTCCAAATTACATATATAATGATATATTTGTCATTAATGACACATTTTTTGGTTCTATTGTAATATTATTTTACCAATATTAACCATTTAGTATAAAAATATAAGAAGATACTGTAAAAGATAAAATATTTTACCTAGGGTTAAATATAAAAGATATGGTTAATATGGTGACATAAACATGTATAAAACCTATTATCTGAGAGGAATTCGACCCTTCTACACCTTATCCTTAAAATTAATCAAATTGGGGAAATTGTTAACTGAAAATAGTTTTATAATAAATTAATATTTCAAACATTTACAAAAGTTCCCCTCACCACTCTTGTAAAAGGGTAAATCCCAATAACTTAAATTCACACTTCCAAATCAATTTGGATCGAAAAAACTCGGCTCAAATTTAATCCAAAATACCCAAACATAAACCTACATGCCACAATTTGACAATAAATCCATAATAAATAATCATTTTTTCAAATTAAATAAAAGCACACACAGAAGAGGTAATTATTTTATCACTAGTTTCAAAGTACTTTTCTTCATTTACATCCAGATTATATGTTGTTTACATACTAAAATAATAATTCTAGTAACATATACATAATGAGATGTTCTTATAAATATGGGACATCCATATTTCTTAATCTATTCATCCTATGAATGACAAAGTCACCATGTGTGCGTACATAAAAATTAACATCTCCACGTCGTGGATTAGATTGTTATTCAAAAATTCATTATTTGGATGGATTTAATGATGATAATTATGTATATAAATAATGAAAATTTCATGATAACGTTTTTGTATAATTAATATACAATCCAATTCAACAAATTTTAATCATTAAAAAAATGATATCGTCGCTCGTCCGTACGTATAGATTACCGTATCCACAACACGATAAGATTCATTTCCACATTCACCATTCAAATATGATTATAAAAATATATATTAATAATATAAATTTAATATATGACATTATAATTCTACCAGAAAAATATATATTTATTTATAGACATTTCATTTACTTATTTCCATTCAATACGATATGAAAAAAGAAACAGCGCTCATGCGCACGTATGACCTACCATCTCAATGAATTGTGTATTCCATTTTTTATATCTATAAATTATATATATTTTTATTTTTATATAAAAATAATATTATATATTTTGGAATTATATAAATCATGGTTTATTTAAAATGATAAATAATAAAAAGTCAAAAAACAAATGAATAAAAAATTGATATTACGTGAAATGTTGCATTAACATGGAATTGTAAATAAATGGGAAATATAAAGTCATAAAAGAATCATATATGATATAATAATTATAATTATGATTTTTATATATGTTAATAATATGTTCAAAAACATTATACATGAGTTTCAGACTTTTATGATGACAATCATATATATGTCAAAGGTTAATTTCTCAACCTTATTATTATCTGAGATTGTTTATTAGTATGTATTTACTAGGACATATATATCATCCATTTCAATGATTCATAAAAATGTTATAGAAATAAATATTTCCCAGTTTTATTGAAGGTAATATTTATCTACATCATCATTTTAAATGTTTTTTTATTTTTTTTCTAAATGTATTTCATAATTTTCCTTGGATTCCAAATGATTTTGAGGATTTATTTGTATTTACATGACTGTTCTAAAATATTAATTATTTTAAAAATATAGAATGTTTTATGGGACACATTGATTTAATAATATCTTTTAAATGACTTCCTTTATAAATTGTGATACATTTAAATGATTTCAATAGAAATGTATATTTTTCTCAATGATTTTTACTGATTTTTTTCGACTACATCAACATATTTTATTGGATATTATTCATAATTGAGTATGATCTATTGTTATACAATAATCCATATTGTATTGAATGATTTATGATATGTAAGATTGTATATGATCTATTTTCATACCATTTATGGTTATTGGTTAAAGTATTGACATTTTGTATGCCAGTTTTCATATGAATGATCAAGTTATATTTCACCCTTTTCAAATGAGGATTGCATTGTACTTAGTATGTGACGGGTGGAGCCCAAAATATCCCAAAAATAGATTGTAATGTCTCATGAGTCAAACTATTGTGTTGGAAGAAGGCTTTGACATTATATTTGATAATGGTCTTAGCACAAGGCCCTGATGCAGTTGTTATTAGGTCCGTCATTTGCTATTCCCTCATTATGAAATTATTTATCACATGTGACTATTTGACTATTATAATATCCATTTTCATGTTTATATGGTAATTTTTTATTTATTTTTTCAATATTATAGTCATTTTTATGTTTAAAAGGCAAATTTTTTTATTACATAACTTGCCTTAAAAGATAATAGCTTTCTCTAAATTATTAACCCTTACTGAGCATCTAAAATCAACCCTTTTTATGATTAATATTCCCACAAAAAGTGTATTATGATTGATATGGAGGGTTATTCTAGGAGAAAAATGGTGTTATTAATGGATAAATTATTTTGTGAATTATGTTAGAAATTTTATTATAACATTCATGTGTGTAATCTATTTTCCAAGAATGCAAAACTGATGGGTCTTCGAAAAATTATTCCTTGTAATCATGAAAATGGATTTAAATAATGCATCAGCTCTAGGTGACTGGGGTCCGGAAATTACACATGGTATTTGATGATGTTTAGAAACAACATTGGAAATAGATTTAGAAAACTTTGATTTGGGATCATAACCATATTATAGAATATGAGGATATGTATTGAAGAGAATACAAGAATATTAAACTAGAGATTTAGTGGTTATTACTAGAAAATATATCCCTATAAAGATACTAAAAGTGAATGTGCCTCTTGTACAGATGAACCTAGGGTTGAAAATGCATACAAGGTGTTATGAATATGAGTTGGGGAACCCGGTACATGACAACAGACCTAACTGCACACCTGGTTCAAAACTCTCAATGATAATGGTTAGGATATTCTATATTTTATTTATATACCATTATGTAGTATTTATGAGAAAATATATTCTCAATGGAATCATATTTATGATTATGGATTAGTTATACATAACGTTTTGAATATATGTTAAGTATTTTACTATTTTGGAGTTATTTATTATTATTCATAAAACAATCTAGTGTATTCCGTTTTATGAAATGGAGCCGAGTGGTAGGAATGGAAATAATGTCAACAAACATAATCCATGTAGTTATTTCATTTTTATTCAAGATAATTATTTTGGAGCTTTAGATGCAAATATTTCTGAAAATCTTATATCCATAAAAGTACGACTCACTTATGTTTTGAATAATAACATTACATTTATCGACCACCCTGATCCACAATGTGAAATATCAGTTTTCGGCCGTTTAATGAGAAAACAAGCTCCAAAATTCAAGGGCTTTACAAATCCTTCTTTAGCTGATAAGTGGATAAGTTCTATAGAGAAATTATTTCATGATTTGGGGATAAACTAGAGTGAGAATATTTTTATTGGAGTCTATCACATCTTAGGTGATGCAGATCAATTATGGTAATTAATTCAAAACACAAATTAGGATGAATAAAAATGAAATATGGAATGGAGGTAGTTCAATGATGTTTTCCTAGTGAAAAAAATTCCTTGTGAACAATGAGATGATATGGAAAGACAATTTCTGAGTATGAGACTAAAAGATTATGATAATGTTTCAATGTATGAGGATACTATCGCGTGGTCAGAAAGACATTCTAAAGACTACAAACAGAACCCAAGAGGTATGTTTGATCGATTATTTGATGGGATAAAACAATTCCTCTAATCGGAATTTATCTTAATGTATTTCTCATCATATGAATATATAGTCTCTTATTCTATCAAGAAAGAAATGGAATTTTCTATTTTATATGAAATAAATTAATAAAAAATATTTATGTGAATTTTGGAATAAGAGATATATAAAGGGAAAAGAAAAAGAAGGATTTTCTGTTATATTATAGTTGTGGGAAGAAACACACTTGTACATGCCTAAATGGAATGGTAGATTATTACAAATGTATAGAAAAAGGTCGCTAGGATCTTCATTATAATGAAATGAATTTTTTTTAAGTGTTATAATTTTAAATATAAGGGACATTATGAAAATGATTACCCTAAGTGTTTTGGAAATATAGCTAAAAAAAGAAAATAGATTAAGGTAAATCTTATGTTGTTACTATAGTCAATGTAGAGTAATTAATTTTTTTTATTTGTATTCAATAGTTATTTTTTGTTTATAAGAAGAATGTGATATATATATGTATTGTACTTTAATTGTATTTGTTTTCATTAAGGTTTCATTATGATAACGATAATCATATTTTTAGTATGTGACTATAAAAAAATTATATTACATGGGGAATCTAATGTTACAATTGATTTAGGAAATTTAGAGAAATTTTAGAGATACTTTGGAAATATATATTTTAGATAAGTCAAAAATATGAAATGGAGAAAGATGAATAGTTGATATTTTGATCGAGGTTAAATTATGATTTGTTGGATACAATGACCTATCCTTTTGGATTTCATTAAACAATTATAATATTAAGATAGTACTTATAGACTTTATGATTTATCATATTTTCTTCTTGTGTAATTTTGTTTGAAGATTCATTTCATAGTTTAAGGATGAAGTGAAAATAGATCAAAGAACAATCAAATGATGATATTTTGATTATGACAGTTAATGAAATCAGGTATGTTTTATTGAGTTATTATCATGATAGTAAATTAATACATCCTCTTAAAAAGGTTTCTAAATAAATGTGTTATCCTAATACATTATTGTTTGATGAAATGATTATAATTTAAATCATCATATATTTATGGCTTTGAGGCCCTCAATATTCCATTTTTTTCACTTGTTTGTGATTGATGAACTCGACCACTCCCTATAAATATTTACGTTTTTCTTAAAATTATGTATCTCTAATAACTAGAAATGTTCTACTATTAAAAATCCTAATTTTTTTGTGAAATTTTCATTTTTATTTCCCCCTTATTAAGACTAATATTAATTAACCCTATTTCTGATATGGGATTTCCACAATGATATTTTCTATTTTCAGCCCTTTATTTTCAAACAATGATTTCAAACTGTGAGGATGAAATTTATTGAAATATGATAGAATGTAACACCACAATATTTCATAATAAATTTTCTCTTTATTGTAATTAAATATCTTTTATTACACGCAACACAGACATGGCTAGCATTATATGCTATATTGACATTCTTTGAAACCACATATTTGTATTATAATTATTTAAAAGAAATATTTATTTATCAATAAAATATTTTAAAATTAAGAGTAAAAAATAAATATTTTTTATAATGGTTTCACATAAATAAATCATATTTATAAAGAAATATTTATGTTTTGTTAAAATATATATATATTTAGAAAAAATATTTTCTTAATAGAACTACATTTTATGTCCATTTAAGAAAAATAATAAAATAAAATTTAGAAACTCATAAAAATTGAATTTGGTAAAATATATTTCATTTTTGAATTTAAAATATCAAAATTATATGAGATTGAAATTTTTTTAATTTATTTTTGAAAAATATAATTTTTTGACGTATAGTGAAAAACAAGGCATTATTTTTTTTAAAAAAAATATTATCTAAATAGTTATTTATTTATTTAAATTTATTAATTTATCAAAATTGATACATAATACTTATATCACTCAAATATAATTAATTGGACACATTTTAGAATTATATTAAATATATAAAACTTTATTGATTTTTTAATGTCTTTGGGCACATTCTAGGAACATTTGGAAATTTTCATAAAACGTAATTTTATCGATTCTAGGAATTAAATATAAAAAATATGACACACAATGTTTTCATTAATAATTAATATGTTATTTAATAAAATGAAAATTATTTTTGGTGAATACTATGTTTTTATTTTTATTTTCCATGGTTAAAATAAAAAAGGGTAATTAAATTTAAAAGTTATACAATATTAATATAAAATAACCTCAACACATTTCATAATTCTATTGGATAAATTTTTTTCAACCAAAATAGACATTAAGACAAATATAAGATTCATTTTGGTCCATTTTTATTAGATCATGACATTTATTATATTTTATTTAAGAATATTTAAAGGTGTAAAATTCAAATTTTAATAACTAAACAATTTATAATATAGGGTAATACATAAGATAATTTCGACTATAAATATTCATTATAAATCTAAAATTTATCCTACTTAATTTTATTTATCATATAATTTTTAAGAAATATATAGTTATATTTATATATGAAACAATGATGAGGTAGTAATTACCTTATTAATGAATGATTAAAATAATTGATATTATAAATATTTAAAAAAATTGTAATTGAAATTTATGATACCATCAACTAATTTTCTATGAGATTTGACATTTTCATATTGATTTAATGAATTTTATTTGAAGGGGACGGTTTTTTAAGACTTTTAGAAAAAAAAATACTAAATATTGTTTAAAGTTACATGAATTATTTTTTCAAACAGACACTAATTTATTAAATTTATAGTATTTATAAAAATATATTATTTTTCTAAATTACATATATAATGTTAGATATTTAATTAATGAAAAAATTGAGGTTCTCTGGATATTTTAATGTTACTATATTAAACATGTTGTATAAAAATACAAGAAGACATGGTAAAAGATAAAAAATTTAACTAAGGGTTGGATATAAAAGATAAGCATAAATTGTCACCAAAAAATGTCTAAATTCTATTGTATGAGACGATTTCAACACATATACACATTATCCTTGAAATAATTTCCTTTGATGCTATTGAAAATTTAAATTAATTTAATAATAAATTAATATTTCAACAATTTCCTAATGTGCTTCGCACTACTCCTATAAAAGGGTACATAGTCTTCTCTTGAATTCTCAACTACAAATCCATTATTCTCTACCAAAACTAGTTCAAATACCATCCCAACTACCCAAAGTTCAACCTATATGCCTTACATTGATCAAAAACCCTTCCTCTGGTTGTATTTTGCTCTAATCAAATTTAATCACCCGTATAAGAGATTATTATTTTATCACATATTTCAATGTTATTTTATTATTCATCTTCTCATTTCAATGTTTTTTCAATACTAAAATAATAATTCAAGTACCTTTTACACACTAATATGTTAATATAAATATGATACAACTATATTATTTATTTTATCCATTCTATGAATGACAAAGTCACAATCCGTGCGTACGTACGGCTTACCGTCTCCATGTCATTGTATAGTTTTTTATTCAACACATCATTATATGGATGGATATAATGATGATTATATATATATATATATATTAAATAACATGATAATGTTTACATATAATTAATATACCATCCAAATCCACAACATTTTATCATTAAAGAAATGATATCATCGCTCGTGTGGGCATACGACTTACCGTCTCCACGGTGCGATGAGATCCTTTTCAATGTTAACTATTCACAAATGTTTATAAAAATATATATTAATAATAATTATGTGATATATGACATAATAATTCTACTTGACAAATATATTTTTGTATTTTCATGTAAATCATTAACTTAATTTCATTCAATATGATATGAATACAGGAACAACGCTCATTCGTACGTACGACCAATCATCTCCATGATTGGTGTATTACAGATTATATATATCTCTATTATATATATTTATATTATGAAATATATATCATAATAAAAATTTTGTAATTATATAAATCATGATCTAAGTAATGTGATCAATAATAACAACTCAAAACAGTTATGATAAATAATGAAATATTACCTGAAATGTTGCGTTAACATGGAATTGTTAATAATTATGCAATATGAATTCATAAAATAATCCTATATTATATAATATATATTATTATGATTTTTATATATGTTAATAATATTTTTAACTACAATATAGAGGAGTTTCAAACACGTTTGATAAATATCAGTCCTAAGGTAAGGGATACTTTCTCAGTCTCATTATTATACGATATTGTTTATGTTTATGTATTTATTGGGAAATATTAATAATCCATTTAAATGTTTCATTATAATGTTTTTAAAATTAATATTTCATGGTTTTATGGATGGGAATAATTAACTATATCATCATTTTTAATGTTTTTATGATTTATTTTTTGTAAATTTATTTAATTAATTTCAATGATTCTAAATTGATTTTGTGGATTTATATACATGGAAATAATTATTATATATTGTTAATTATTTTAAAATGATTCAATTAGGCATGTGAAACTTTTACTCAGAACTAAAATTTAAATGACATCCATTACATGTTGTGATAGTTTTAAATTAATTCATGAAAATGGGATATTTCCCTCAAATAATTTTACGGATTATGTTAAACAATTTCAACATACATTATGGGATATAATCCTTGATTGAGATTGATTTATTATAATACAATGGACTATATTATATCGAATGAGTAATGATATGTTTGACTGTGAATGTAGTATTTTTATTCCATTATTGGTTTATGGCTAATGTATTGACATTTCGTATGCTAGTTTTAATACGAATGATTATTATATGTTTCAACATTTTCGTACGAGGAAGGTGTTGGACATAGTAAGTGAAGGGTGGGGCCTAATATAGTCCATTGGTGCATCTTTTTTGTCTCGTGAGACAAATTTTTAACATCCCAGGTAAATAAAGAATAATGAATTTTCATATTTATTAATATTTAAGAATTAAATATTAATTTTAATTAAAAGGGGTTTCTACGTTTGATAGTATACTCGGTACGCAACGATGAGTTTCTTTGAAAACTTACGTTGCACACAAGTAATAAAATAATATTATGTTAGTTAACGAGTAGCCGTTGTACTGTCGGGAATGGATAGAAATAACTAAAATATGAATATATGTGTTTTCAAATTTTTTTACATTTATCCAATAAAATATAAAGGCTTAAAATACGGAAAGAATTCAATTTTAGGCATTTATACCCTAATTTTCACGAAAGGTCCACTTATCACCTTTTGACGTAGAACTGTCATTAAATATAGTTTTGATCGATCTTATAAATTCTATTAGACCAAATATAACTCTTCTTTAGAATCGGGACATCAAAATTAACTTTGTTTAAATTTTTGATACCTTTCTGATAAAGTTAATTTTTTTAATGAATAGTGTAAAATGTTGTATTTTAATTCAAAACCTCTTTTTAATCTAATTTATTTATATGATTAGATTATCTTTTGAATTGGTTTTAAAGTAAAATTAGAAAATATTTTTACCATTAAATCCAATAGTGGGCGTTGAAATTAATTTCACTTTGAAATCGGACTTAAACTAGGGTCAATCTTTTGATACTTATTATTTCATAAAAACACGCTATTTTCTCTGACAGCGGGAATTAATTATTAAATTAATTAATGTGACTTATATGTTTTCAATTTTGTAAAATAGACTTCATTTTTTATTTCGTAATATCAAATATAGTTTAGGGTGAATTTTTGGTAATTTTCAGAAAAACATCAATTTTTGATGAATAGTGAAACCACTAAGTGGTACTTATAAAAACTGATTTTCCATTTAAATGAAATTTTTCCATCATTGTGTTTTGAATTTCAAAAAATCCGACTTACATGGTTGTCATTAATATGTAAAATGTGCTTCAATGAGATTATAATAATTTTTTGGTGAATAGTAACTTATTAAGTTCTTAATCGCGATTAGTGGTAATTAGTGCAGTTTAAGGTAAAAATAATGCTTTAATAAAATAAGATGAGCTTGACACATGTCCTACCCTCATTGGTTGTGTCATGGCAGATCAGGACAAGCCATGGGTCAACTTGGGGTCCCCATGGAGACACTGTGTTTGGGAAATGACATAAATAACTCTTTATTAAATGTTAAAGTAGAAATGACACAAACATAATATGTTTTACAAAAACAATTTTTACATGGGGTTATGAAGATAAGATTTTTTATTATAAATAGTCATTGGAAGACTAAAAGGATTTCCTACATCATAGTAGTTTTTTATAATTTTTAGACATTATATAAATTAAATTATTTATGACATAATAATGATGCATCGATGAAATCATTATTTAACGATTTAAATAAAATGGAAATAAAATGTAAAATCTATGAACTACACATGTCCAAAACCAATTGTATGAGTGGATTTCGAACCCTTATCTCCTTATACACGAATTATATCAATTTGGGACCTTTTAATACCGAATCACATTTTCAAATAAAGTAATATTTCTTTACTTTCCAAAAGTGCCCCTCCTCTCCTCTTATAAAATGCCCCCACCTCTACCACCGTACACACACTCCTCAAGACTTTCGCTCGGCCAACCCCTTCCCATTTACTCTGTCCGCATCCCTCTCATCATCCTAGAGGATTACCTTTGGGCAGAATCCTATCAAAGGATGACTTTAGGCTCAAATCAAAAGGAGTTACACTTTTAAAGGTGATTCATTCTCTCTTGTTCATTTGTTTTATTTTGCTTCTCGAACCCTCTAAACTCTTTTTATTTACTTCTTTTGTAACAACACCAGTATCTTAAATATACAAGGATGTTGTTATAAGATTTATTTGAGATAAACTCTCACACAACTACATAAAATGGTTAAAGAACATACGGTTTCCGTGGATGGCGAAATTATGCCTCCCGAAACGATGATTGTTCAATACTCATTTAACACCTTCAAAGGTGGCCATTACGATGTCACTATTTTTATATATGATATATAATATGTTTATTTTTTTCTTTAAGCTTCTTTATTTTTCATTTTGGGCATACCTTTATGGTTTCCATTATGGGTAATCACGATATCTTCATTTAAGGAAGTGCGGACTACCGCTCCCTCAAAGTGATGTGATTCGTTAATGCCATATGTGGGACATGTAAAGGATGGATTTAAAGTTATTATATATGATGTTATACTGGAATTATAATATACCTCTATATCATTATTATTTCTTTCCATTAAAGTATGAGATAGAAATGAAAGTAGCGTTCATGCGTACGTACGGCTTACCGTCTCCATGAACGGTGCATTTCATTTCTTATCCCCAAATGTAATGTACTATTAAAAGTACATGTAAATAATGGATATATATAATTAATGATATATCTAAATGATGAATATAATTCTGGAATTAAAATATACATACCTCTCATTTAGTTTTAATTCCATTAATATAACAAAGAAATGAAAGTAGCGTTCATGCGTACGTACGGATTACCGTCTCCATGAACGGTGCATTTGATTTCTTACCCCTAAATGATTTTGTAATATTATAAATACATGTATATGCTGGATATATATGATACATATTATATCCAAATCGGGAATTTGATTCTGGATATAACGAACCTTTGACCACACGAACAACATGTAATTGTAAGAAGTCCACTTGTGTCTTAAGAACCAAATATTGACAAAACAAACATTATTAACTTAAATGGTTACATAATGTTTATAACATGGAAATAAGTGATATAAAAGGAATAATGAACTTTAAAAAGGTTCTCAATCAAGTATAAATTAACTCAAGTTTATTATTCAGGACGTTAAAGAACGATCGAGTCAAGTCGGACTCGAGGTAAGGGACTTCGTATCAATATCCTTTCATTGAGGCATATTTCGTTTTATACACAACTTCTTTTATACGGTGTATAAACCCCTTTGACTTTTACTTTTATATAAAAGGTATCTTTTTCTACGAAGCGTTTTACAAAACGACAAAAAGGAATGTTTCTTTTAACGTACGCGGCGACACCGCCCTTTTCCGCCACCGCCAGTATTATTTGGTCTTTGGCTTCCTCAACAAGCCGTAATGTTTTTAAAATAAAATAAATACCATATAATATTATATGTATTTTGGTATTGAAAAAGGTTTTGATAAAGGATTCTATTATGTCAATATATTTATGATATATTGTGATTGAAATGTGGAAATTTTATCATTCCTTTATATTGGTTTTATGTTTTATGATTTTATATTGGTACTTGGACATTTTAACGGGTGGTTACGTTATAAACCATATGACGGGTGGTGCCGTGAATACCAGGACGGGTGGTTACGTTATAACCTCCAATGCATTGGGTATGGAAGTCGGCCGTATGGCTATTCCATTAAGTATGTATGGAAATTGGCCGTATGTCTATTCCATTAAGTGATATGTGTGGATGTCGACCGTATGGTTATTCCACTTAGGTATGTTTATGTCCCAAGTTACCATTATATATGTTATGTGTTTTTTATGGGTTTTATGGTAATCCTTTGGTTACAAAAAGGTAAGTAATGATACTTTATTCAGTGAAGATTTTTTACTACTTCATGAAGGTGAAGGTATTACTTTGAGAGAGTATATATGGTTTACTTGATGTTTGAAAAACTAACAGTTTTCATTCTTTCTATATCCCTTACTAAGCTTTTTATGCTCACCCCATGTTTTTTTTGAAATGTATTCACAGGACATAATGTGGAATAAGGTCAAGGATGGGATCAAGGGAATGTCATCGTATATAAAACATGGAACTAGGAACGTTTCTTTTTTTATTATTATGGAAACTTAGTAGAAGTGACTACTTTGTAATATTTTGAGATGTAATAGTTATGTTCTAATTCTCTAAAACTCTAAACCTGAAAAGATCCTCGACATGAATTATTCATTTAATTCAATATTAAGTAAGGTTTAAGGCTGGGGCCTTATAGTTGGTATCAGAGGTCGGTTTAGACAACTTTAGGAGTTAGAAAAGTGTTAAATTATAATATGATTGAAATGATATAGCATTTACGGATTACCATGTTGCTTCGCCTAAGATATTTCTGTGTTCAGAATGGTTTTCCGCAGAGGAAACAAAGCAGCTATGTTGGGACGACATCAGGATGAAGATAACCTTCCAAATCAGCAACCTGAGACAGTCAGAATCGGAACTGAACAGTTTGTTGTAGTGATGGCACATTTGACTCAGGCTATAAATGGTGGTGGTATCCATGCACGAGATCAGCCAGATCAACCACAGAGGAACATGTCAGTGGTGGAACATTTCATGAGGCGACATCCTCCAACATTCAGAGGATCATCTGACCTTGTGCAAGATGAAGGGTGGATTAAAGCACTAGAGAAGATTTTTGATGTCAGGGGGTGTTCAGAACATCAAAAGGTTAGTCTTGCTATTTACCGTTTTGAAGGTGAAGCTGATCAGTGGTGGTCGAAGGTGAAAAATATAAGGGATAGTGATGAGATTGAGGATCTTCACTGGGACAAATTCAAAGGTATGTTTCTTGAGAAACATTTTCCTAAGGTGTTTCATCTTAGGATGGAAAAACAGTTCCTAGATTTGATGTTGGAGGATGATTCAGGGGCTGCTTATGAAGAAAAGTTCACTCGATTGGCAAGGTATGCTCCAAACTTCATACGAGATCTTGATAGTAAAATAAACCATTTTTACTTAGGGTTAAATCCAAAGTATCGAAGGGCTTTATCTTCTCTTGAGTTTAAAAGTTATGAAAAGCTTGTTCGATGTGATGAGAAGGTGGAAATGGAGTTTGCCGATGATCAGGTGTTCTATGACAAACAACAGAATAAGAGGTCTAGTTGGTAGGCAAAGGGGAAGAATTCGTCAAAGAAGCAAAGAGTTAAGAAAACCAAATATCCATCATGTGAGAAGTGTGGTAAAATGCATCCTGGAGAATGTTTATCCCAGTCTGGTAAGTGCTTTTGGTGTGGTAAGTCTGGTCATATTGCTCGTAACTGTAAGGAAGATGATCAAGCAGGAAATGAAAAGACAACAGTAAGATGTTTTAAGTGTGATGAAATGGGTCATTATGCAAACGAGGGTCCAACGAAGAACTCAACTGGGGGAATTCAGCCAGACTACAAGAAGAAAGGGGTGGTGAAATCCTTTGCAACAACTTCAGCAGATGTTGGGCCACCGAATGAAGTGGTATCAGCTCCAGGGAGCTCAGTATTTTTCGAAGATTGACTTGAGGTCGGGGTACCATCAGTTGAAAGTAAAAGAAGCAGACGTTCTGAAGACTGTGTTCCATACTAGATATGGCCATTATGAATTTGTAGTTAGGCCTTTTGGGTTAACCAATGCACCTGCTATATTCATGGACCTTATGAATAAAATTTTTCACGAGTTCTTGGATAAGTTTGTGTTTGTGTTTTGAGGTTTGGGAAGAGGTTATGTGTGCCTTGTGATTCACTGTTGAAGAATGAGTTGTTATGTGAGGCTCATAGTTCCCCGTTTTCAGTTCAACCTGGCAGTACTAAGATGTACATAGATCTGCGGGAGTATTACTGGTGGGATGGAATGAAAAGAGACATTTCTAATTTTACTGTGAAGTGTTTGACATGTCAACAGGTGAAAGCAGAGCGGCAGTTACCGAAAGGGATGCTTCAGCCTTTACCAGTGCCAGAGTGGAAATGGGAAAACATATCCATGGACTTTGTTGTGGGATTACCGAGGACATCTCAAGGTAATAATGTAATCTGTGTTATTGTTGATCGCTTGACCAAATCTGCTCATTTCCTTTCTATACGAGATACTTTTTCCCTAGATCAACTTTCTCGTTTGTATCTTAAAGAGATAGTCAGGTTACATGGAGTTCCCCTCTCCATTGTATCTGATCGTGATCTCATGTTCAAATCTATCTTTTGGAAAGGCCTTCAGAATTCGTTGGGTACTGAATTAAATTTTAGTACATCTTTTCATCCTTAATCATATGGGCAGTCAGAACGAACAATTCAGGCCTTGGAGGATATGCTACGAGCTTGTTCGATGGATTATCAGGGAATTTCCGACCAACATCTTTCTTTGGTTGAATTTTCTTATAATAACAGTTTTCATTCCAGTATACAGATGGCACCATTTGAGGCATTATAAGGGAAGCAGTGTCGAACTCCAGCATTTTGGGATGCAGTGGGTGAAAGGAAGCTGATGGGACCAGAATTGGTAGAAGAGATGGCAGAAAAAGTTCAGTTGATTCAGAAGCACATGAGAATAGCTCAGAGCAGGCAGAAGAGTTATGCGGATAACCGGAGGAAGGATCTATCTTTCGAGGTAGGTGATCATGTTTTTATCAAGGTTTCTCCTTGGAAAAGTGTGATGAGATTTGGTATGAAAGGAAAGCTGAGTCCAAGGTTCATTGGACCATATGAAATTCTGGAGAAAGTTGGATCAGTTGCATACCGAGTGGCTTTACCTCCGAGTTTATCTCAGGTACACAATGTTTTTCATGTTTCAATGTTGAGGAAGTATATGCCAGATCCATATCATGTTTTGAGTCTAGAGGTAGTTCAGCTGGAAGAGAACCTATCTTATTAAGAACAACCAGTCCAGATTCTTGACCACAGGGAGCAAGTGTTACGGAATAAGGTGATTCATCAGGTAAAGGATTTGTGGAAAAACCATGTGATTGAAGAGGCAACGTGGGAATCTGAAAATGCTATGAGGGATAAATACCCCCACTTATTTTGATAAGTGAATAAAATTGCGAGGACGCAATTCCCAAAAGGGGGGAAGGATGTAACATCACAGGTAAATGAAGAATAAATAATTTTAATAATTATTAATATTTACGAATTAAATATTAATTTTAAATAAAAGGGGTTTCTACGTTCGATAGCGTACTCGGTACGCAACGATGAGTTTCTTTGAAAACTTACGTTGCACACAAGTAATAAAATAATATTATGTTAGTTAAAGAGTAGCCATTGTACTGGACGAAATGGATATAAATAACTAAAATATGATTATATATGTTTTCAAATGTTTTTACATTTATACAATAAAAGATAAAGGCTTAAAATACGGAAAGAATTCAATTTTAGGCATTTATACCCTAATTTTCACGAAAGGTCCACTTATCACCTTTTGACGGAGAACCGTCATTAAATATAGTTTTTATCGATCTTATAAATTCTATTGGACCAAATATAACTCTTCTTTAGAATTGGGACATCAAAATTTACTTTTTGTAAATTTTTGGTACCTTTCTGATAAAGTTCATTTTTTTAATGAATAGTGTAAAATGTTGTATTTTAATTCAAAACCACTTTTTAATCTAATTTATTTATATGATTAGATTATCTTTTTTATTGGTTTTAATGTGAAATTTGAAAATATTTTTACCATTAAATCCAGAAGTGGTCGTTGGAATTAATTTCACTTTGAAATCGGACTTAAACTAGTGTCAATCTTTTAATACTTATTGTTTCATAAAAACACGTTATTTTCTCTGACAGCGGAAATTAATTATTAAATTAATTAATGTGACTTATATGTTTTGAATTTTGTAAAATAGACTTCATTTTTGAATTCGTAATATCAAATATTTCATAGGGTGAATTTTTGGTAATTTTCTGAAAAACTTAAATTTTTGATGAATAGTGAAACCACTAAGTGAAACTTATAAAAACTGATTTTCCGTTTAAATTAAATTTTGCCATCAGTGTGTTTTGAATTTCAAAAATCCTACATACATGGTTTTCATTAAGAAGTAAAATTTGGTTCAATGAGATTATAATAATTTTTTGGTGAATAGTAACTTATTAAGTTCTTAATCGCGATTAGTGGTAATTAGTGTAGTTTAAGGTAAAAATAATGCTTTAATAAAATAAGATGACCTTGACACATGTCCTACCCTCATTGGTTGTGTCATGGCCGACCGAGACAAGCCATGGGTTATCTTGGGGACCCCATGGAGACACTTTGGTTGGGAAATGACATAAATAACTTTTTATTAAATGTTAAAGTAAAAATGACACAAACATAATATGTTTTATGAAAACAATTTTTACATGGGGTTATAATGATCAGAGTTTTGATTATAAATAGTCATTGGAAAGCTAAAATGATTTCCTACATGATAGTATTTTTTTTTATAATTTTTAGACATTAAATAAATTAAATTATTTATGACATAATAATGATGCAGCGAGGACATCATTATTTAACGATTTAAATAAAATGGAAAGATAATGTATAATAAATGAACTAAACATGTCCAAAACCAATTGGATGAGTTGATTTCTAACCCTTATCTCCTTATCCACAAAGTATATCAATTTGGGACCTTTTAAAACCGAAACACATTTTCAAATAAAGTTATATTTCATTACTTTCCAAAAGTGCCCCTCCTCTCCTCTTATAAAAAGCCCCCACCTCTACCACCTTACACACACTCCTCAAGCCTTTGGCTCAGCCAACCCCTGCCCATTTAATCTCTCCACATCCCTCTTCTCATACTAGAGGATTACCTTTGGGAAGAATCTTTTCAAAGGAATCCTTTAGGCTCAAATAAAAAGGAGTTACACTTTTAAAGGTGATTCATTATCTCTTGTTCATTTGTTTTATTTTGCTTCTCCAACCCTCTAAACTCTTGTTATTTACTTCTTTTGTAAAAAAACCAGTATCCTCAATATAATAGGCTGTTTTTGTAAGATTTATTTGAGCTACACTCTCACACAACTAATTAAATTGTTAAAGAACATACAGTTTCTGTGGATGGTGAAATTCTGCCTCCCGAAACGATGATTGTTCAATACTCATTTAACACCTTCAAAGGTGGCCATTATGATGTCACTATTTTTATATATGATATATAATATGTTTATTTTTTTCTTTAGGCTTCTGTATTTTTCATTTTGGGCATATCTTTATGGTTTCCATTATGGGTAAACACGATATCTTTATTTAAGGAAGTGCAGACTACCACCCCCTCAAAGTGATGTGATTCGTTAATGCCATATGTGGGACGTGTAAAGGATGGATTTAAAGATATTATATATGATTTTATACTGGAATTATAATATACATCTATATCATTATTATTTATTTCCATTAAAGTATGAGATAGAAATGAAAGTAGCGTTCATGCGTACGTACGGCTTACCGTCTCCATGAACGGTGCATTTCATTTCTTATCCCCAAATGTAATGTACTATTAAAAGTACATGTAAATAATGGATATATATAATTAATGATATATCTAAATTATGAACATAATTCTGGAATTAAAATATACATACCTCTCATTTAGTTTTAATTCCATTAATATGACAAAGAAATTAAAGTAGCGTTTGTGCGTACGTACGGCATACCGTCTCCATGAACGGTGCATTTCATTTCTTACCCCTAAATGATTATATAATATTATAAATACATGTATATGATGGATATATATGATAAATATTATATCCAAATTGGGAATTTCATTCTGGATATAAAGAACCTTTGACCACTCGAACAACATGTAATTATAAGAAGTCCACTTTCGACTTAAGAACCAAATATTGAAAAAACAAACATTATTAACATAAATGGTTACATAATGTTTATAACATGGCAATAAGTGATATAAAAGAAATAATGAACTTTAAAAAGGTTCTTAATCAAGTATAAATTATCTCAAGTATATTATTCAGGACGTTAAAAAACGATCAAGTCAAGTCGGACCCGAGGTAAGGGACTTCGTCTCAATCTCTTTTCATTGAGGCATATTTCGTTTTATACACAACATTCATTTATACGGTGTATAAACCCCTTTTACGTTTACTTTTACACAAAAGGAATCTTTTTTTTACAAAGTGTTTTACAAAACGTCAAAAAGGAATGTTTATTTAAACGTACGCGGCGACAACGACCTTTTCCGCCGCCGCGAGTATTATTTGGTCTTTGGCTTCCTCAACAAGCCGTAATGTTTTTAAAATAAAATAAACACCATATACTATTTTATGTATTTTGGTATTGAAAATGGTTTTGATAAAGGATTCTATTATGTGAATATATTTATGATATATTGCGATTGAAATGTGGAAATGTTATCATTCCTTTATATTGGTTTTATGTTTTATGATTTTATATTGGTACTTGGACATTTTAACGGGTGGTTACGTTATAAACCATATGACGGGTGGTGCCGTGAATACCAGGATGGGTGGTTACGTTATAACCTCCAATGCATTGGGTATGGAATTCGGCTGTATGGCTATTCCATTAAGTATGTATGGAAATTGGCCGTATGGCTATTCCATTAAGTGATATGTGTGGAAGTCGACCGTATGGTTATTCCACCTAAGTATGTTTATGTCCCAAGTTACCTTTATATATGTTATGTGTTTTTTATTGGTTTTATGGTAATCCTTTGGTTACAAAAAGGTAAGTAATGATACTTTATTCAGTGAAGAGTTTTTACTACTTCATGAAGGTGAAGGTAGTACTTTGATAGAGTATATATGGTTTACTTGATGTTTGAAAAACTAACAGTTTTCATTCTTTCTGTATCCCTTACTGAGCTTTTTATGCTCACCCCAGGTTTTTTTTAAATGTTTCCACAGGACATAATGTGGAATAAGGTCAAGGATGGGATCAAGGGAATGTCATCCTATATAAAACATGGAACTAGACACGTTTCTTTTTTTTATTATGGAAACTTAGTAGAAGTGACTACTTTGTAATCTTTTGAGATGTAATAGTTATGTTCTAATTCTCTAAAACTCTAAACCTGAAAAGATCCTCAACGTGAATTATTCATTTAATTCAATATTAAGTAAGGTTTAAGGCCGGGGCCTTATAAAATTAGTGTCTTGGAATAAGGCATTGGTAGAATATTTTGGAATGGTCAGGGAACAAGGCCTTGACATATTAGATATTAAGTCTGGCATTATGCATTTTCTTGTTAGGAAAATACTTTTTATATGTGATTATTCAAAAAATGAATATCCTTGTGATTTTATATATGGTATCTTTTTATTTATTTTTTCCAAAATATGTTTTTTGATAATGTCTAAAAGGCTGTGGTTTTAATTATATATCTTTCGTTAAATAATTATAGCTTCTGCAATAATTATTTACCCTTATTGAGCATCTGATCTCACCACTTTCTTATGTTTTATTTTCCAATGATTCCTATAATTGAATTATTTTTGATATGTAGGGTTATTACAAGTGAATAATGGAATTATCAAAGGATTATTTATGATTTGTTTTATGTTTTAAATTAAAATTCAATGTTCATGTGTGTAATCAATTCTCCATGCCTGCTAAACTGATCAATCCTTCAATACATGATTCCTAGAAATAATGCCAATGTATTAAAATAATGGACTGGCTCTGGGTAACTAGGTTTGGGTAATTATATTTGGTTTAAAAATAAGTTTAGCAACATCCTTGGAAAATGATTTATAAAATTTTGATTTGGGATCACAACCCTAAGATAGAATTGGACGATAAGTATTGAAGAGAATCCAAAAAAATTAAAATAGAGACATTGTGGGTATTCATAGAAAATAAATCCGTGTCTAGATACTACATGTGAAAATGGTTCTTGAAAAATGTTCCTAGCAATAAAAACTCCGACAATGTATTTAAAACATGACTCGGGGTATCTAGGTACATGACAACAGACCTTACTGCGCACTTGTTTTAACCCTCCCGGGTGATATGCATAAGATATTTCATATTTTATTTAGAAATCATTATGAATAATTTATGAGAAAATATGACCTCAATGAAACCATATTTATGATTATTGATAAGATATTAATAAATTGTACAAGTTATGTTAATTATTTTACTATTTTGTAGTGACGCATTATGTTTCATAATCTAATCTAGTATTGGTCGTTATTCAGGATTAGATCCTAGTTGAATGAATGGAAACTATATTAATTCATGCAATCCATGCGGGAATTGACCTTTTAGTCAACATAATTATAGTGGATATACAGATGTACTGATTTTTTATAGCTTAAAATAATACTAGGACAACTCACTCTGGTGAATAGTAATATCCTTACACATATAGAGCACCCTAATCCACAATGAAGAGGATCAATGTTAAATGGATTCATGAGAAAACTATCTACAACATTCAATATGATTACGAATAATTTTCTAAATGAGTCGTGAATAAGTTAGTTGGATAAAATATTTCATTATTTGGGGAGTAATGAGTGAGAAAATGTTGTTATGTAAGTCTATCACCTCTAAGTAGATGCAGATCAATAGAGGTCAATGAATAAAAAAACAAATAAGGATGAAGAAGTAAAAAATAAGAAATTTAGGGAGTTAAAATATATTTTCCTAGTGAAATACATTCCTCGGGAACAACATAATGATATGGAAGGTCATTTTTTTAGTCTGAAAGAAAAATAGGATGAGAATTCTGTAATGTATAATGATATCAAAACAAGGTCAACAAGGCACGCTGCAGACTACATATGTATCTTATGATGTAAGATTGATTGATTAATTGATGGGTTAAAAACATTCCTCTTAAAGGAATCAATCTCCTAATCTTTCTCATCATTAAAATATACGACCTAATTTTTATCATGACATAAATTGAATTCTCTATGACTTATGAAATTAATGTAAAGAAAGAGAAGAAGATAAAAGTGGAGTAAGATAAAGATAGAGGGAAAAGGGAAAAAAATATTTTCTATTATGTGAAAATTATTGGAAGAAACACCCTGATACTTTCTTGAAGGTAATGAGAGATTATTAAAAATGTTGATAAAATGGTCACCAAGATCATGATTGAAAGTGAATGAAAGAAGTTGTTCAATGTAATAAGTGTAATTATGTTGGACATTATGAAAAATATTATCTGAATTTTCAAGGAAATATATATCAGAAAAAGAAAATGGATAAATGTATAGATTATGTTAATAATGTAGTTAATGTGGAATAAGTAATGTATTTGTTTTTTTAATCATGAATTTTATTCTAGTTATAAGAAAAATTTGACAGATATACAGATTGTATTGTTGTACTATTTTTTTCATTTTTTTAATATGATGAATGTAATAATATAATCTATATGTGATAATAAGTGAAACATGGTGTTGTTTGGGGAATAGGATGATACAATTTATTTTGGAAATTTATTGAACATTAAGAGAGAGTTTGGATAGTTTTATTATAGATAAGTCTAATGTTTGTAATTGAGTATGACTAACAATTGGTATTTTTTTTGAGGTTAATGTATGATTTATTCGATACTCTGAGATATCCTTTTGGTTTTCCGTAAAAATTTAAATGATTAAGTGAATACATATGGAAAATATGATTTATAAAATGTGCTTCATGCGGAAAAATCATTTTTCGAACATTCATTTCCTATTGTAAGGGATGAAGTGAAAATATATCAAAGAATATCCAAATGATGATATTAATATTATGAAAGGTAATGAAATCAAGTATGTTTTCTTAAGTTCATATCTTCATAGTAAATTTATCACTGCTCTTCATAAAATGTTTCTAAAAAATTTGTTATCATAATAACCTATTTTTTGTTGAACTAGTGATACTATAAATAATCATTGATTTATGGATTTGAGGCCCTCAATTTTTATTTTATTTTTCTCTATTTTTTTATTGGTGGACTCAATCCATCCTTATAAATATTTAGTGTTTTACACTTATTATGTGTCTCAAATTTCATCCATTGTTCTCGTCTTAGAAATATTAATTTGGTGGTGAATTGTTCATTTCCATTTCCATCTTATTAAGGATAAATTTTATTAACCTTATTTCTCATGTGGGTTTTCCACAATGGTATTTTTTAATTTAAACCATTTCTTTTTGAATTACAATTTCAAATTGCGAGGATGAAATTTATTGAAGGAGGTGAGAATGTAACACCATAATATTTTAAACTATATAATATCTTTATATTAATTTAATATATAATATTTTACACAACATGGAATTGTCTTGCATTATACGCATGATAGAGTTTCTGCAAACTAAACATAATAGTTTTATAATTTTTAAAACGGTATATTGATTTATCAATTAAATATTGTAATATGAATAGAAAAAAATAAATTTTAAATAAAATTTATAATGGTTTCAGATAAATAAAATATTTTTATAAGGTAATGATTATGCTTTTTTATATTAGTTATATATTTAAAAAAACTATTTTCTTAAAAGAACTACTTTTTATGTATTTTTGTGATAAATAATAATATTAATTATAGACACCACTAAAAGTTTAATTTCGTAAAATATACTTCATTTTTTAATTACTAATATCAAAATTATCTTATGATGATATTTTGGTATTTTTCTGAAAACATTGATATTTTTATGAATAGTGAAAAACACTTCATTATTGTTTAAACCCAGCTTTTTATTTAAATAAATATTTTTTATTTATATTTTTTAATTTAAAAATAGATACATAATACATATATTATTATAATGTAATTCTATAATGTATTTTTTAATAAGATTATATATATAAAATTTTATTGGATTTTTTAACGTCGTTAACCCACATCTATGGCACATCTGGAAATTTGCATAAAACGTAATTTTTCCACTTCTAGGAATTTAATTTAAAAAATATGAAAGACAAAGATGTTTTCATTAAGTAAAATATGGGTTAATAGGATTCAAATAATACATGGTGAATAGTAACTTGTGATTTATTTTACCACGGTTGAAATTAAATTCGGTAATTAAAGGTAAAAAAATATTATAATTATATAATATTACCCCAAAACATGTCCTAATTCTATTGGATATGTTTTATTTTCCTAAATAAACAATATAAAAAGAATAATATCCTTTTTGGTCTATTCAGTTAAGATTGGGACTTTATTATATTTTATTTAATGAAGAGTTAAAAGTTTTATATTCAAATTTTAATAAGTAAGTCATTTTTAATATACAGTGATCCATAAGATAAATTCCACTAAATATTAATTGAAAATATAAAAAAAAAATTCTACATCATGATAGTTTATTTATATTATTTTTACATCATATAGTTAAATTTATTTATGACACAATGATGTTGTAGTAAATAAGTTTTTCATGAAATATTGAACTAAATAAAATTATAAATATTAAAATAAATATAAATTTATAAATTTTATGACATCAACAAAATTTATTCCCTAATATGATGTTTTATTATTTATTTAATGTATTTTATATGATGGAATCAGGTTGTTATGACATTAAGAGGAAACAAATACTAAATATAGAAAAAATACACATAAATGAGTTTTAAAAAAAATCGATATTTTATTAAATGATATAATATACTTAAAATTCTATGAATCATCCTAATGAATTAGATATGGATAGATATTTCATTAATGAATAAATTTTGGTTCTGTTGGCATTTTATAGTACCTATACAACCCATTCAGTATAACATTAACGCAGACATGGTAAAAGTTAAACTATTTAACTAAGGGTTAAAAAACAGATAAGGTAAATATGGAGACCTAAAAATGTCTAAAACTTATTGTAAGAGATTATTTCGACCCATAACCACCTTATCCTAGAAATAAATCTTTTAGGAGGTATTTTAATCCCAAAATAATTTTATAATAAATGAATATTTCCCTCTTTTCTAAAAGTGTCCTTCACCTATCTTATAAATGGGTACTTCTCTTTATCATAAATTTACACCTCCAAAACCATCTAGGATGGCCAAAACCTACTTAAATATCCTCTCAACAACCCACAGTTCGACCTGAAGTCCTTAATTTGATCAGAAATCCATCCTAATGATCCCTTTTATTAAAATCAAATGAAAGAACCCAAAGAAGAGGTAGTTATTTTATCACCTTTTTCAAAGTACATTTCTTCTTCTACATCGAAATTATATTATGTTTCCAAAAATAATAATAACTACTATAACTTATAGGTACTGAGAAATTATTATAAATATTGGATAATCATATTCCTTAATCTATCAATTCTATGAATGATAATTCCACCTAGTATGCGTACATATAGCTTACCATCTCCACATCAGGATATAGTTTTTTATTCAACAATTCATTATTTGGTTGGATTTATTGAATAGTATTATATATATAAATAATAAAAAAATATAATAATCATTCAGTATAATTAATATTCCATCCAATTCCACAATTTTAATCATTATGGAAATGATATCATCGCTCCTGTATACGTCTGACATACTGTCTCTACGACGTGATGAGATTAATTTCCATGTTCACCATTCAAATATTACTATAAAAATATATATTAATAATAACTATGTAATATATGAAATAATAATTCTACTGAATATATATATATATATATATCTCATTCACTTACATCAATTCAATAAGATATGAAAACTGAAATAGCACTCATGCATACATCTGACCCACAATCTCCATGAATTCTGTATTCCATTTAGTATATCTATCTAATATATATATTTATATTATGATAAATATATCATATTATATAATATGGAAATCTATAATCCTGATATATGTAATACGATTTAGAATAACAAGTCAAAACACGTACAATAAACAAAGAGATATTATCTGAAATGTTTTCATAACATAGAAATGTTAATAAATCGGAAATATAAAGTCATAGGAGAATAATATACAATATAATAAATACTATTATGATTTTTATATTAGTTAATAATTTGTTTTAAATCATCATACAAGATATCATACATGTACGAAGAGTATCATACTTATGTTAAGTGTTAATTTCTCAATCTCATTATAATATGAGATTGTTTATGTGTAAGTATTAACTAGGATATATTTATCATCCATTTACATGTTTCATAAAATTAATTCAATAAGAATATTATAATTTTTATGGATTGGAATATTTTACTAGATCATCATCCTAAATTTTTTTATGATTTATTATTCTAAATATATTTAATTAATGTCAATGTTTTGAAAATGATTTTCAGGACGTATTTATATGGACATGATTATTTTAAATTATTAATTTTTTTCAAATGATTAAAAGTGGTATGGGATATTTCCATTGGAAAATATATTTTCAATGACTTCCTTTATAAATTGTGATTTTTTAATATGATTTCATTAAAAAGGGATATTTCAAACAATGAATTATACTGATTAATTTCAACTAAGTCAAATCCATTATTGGATATTTTTAAATATTGAGGTTGAATTATTATAATAAAATCTTTCATATTGTATTGAATGATTTAGGATATTTATGGTTGTGCATGTTCTATTTTTTTACAAATAAATGTTTATGGTTGACGTATTGAATTTTTGTATGCTAGTTTTCTAGTGAATGATTTGTTTATGTTTCACCCTTTTCATATGAAGAATGCATTGTACATAGAAATTGACGGATGGGTCCCACTACAGCCCCTCAATGCATCTATATGTTTCATGAGACAAAATATAGTCTTGGAACCAGGCCTTGACAAAATATTTTTGAATTATATTAGCACAAGGCATTGACATAATAGTTATTATGTTCAGAATTTTTCATTCCCTCATTTTAAAATTAGTTATTACATGTGACTATTCGACTCTTAAAATATCCATGTGCATGTTTATATGGTAATTTTTTATTTATTTTATCCATTTTATGTTCATTTTTTGGTCAAAAATCAAGTTGTTTTTATTATACATCTTGCCTTATAAGTGTATATCATCCACTAAATTATTTACCCTTACTGAGAATCTGAGATAACCCCTTTATTTTGTATTATTATCCCACTAGAAGTGTATTATGTTTGAAATGTGGGGATAATCTTTGGTAATAATGGAGTATTAAAAGGATAATTTAAGCTTTGTCTTATGTTATAAAGTGTAATGTAACATTCATGTATGTAATCTATTTTCCATGAATGATAAATGGATGGATCCTTCAGGATTTGATTCCTTGTAATCATGGAAATGCATTAAAATAATGCACTGACTCTTTGTAACTGGGGTCAGCGTATTTAAGTTGGTATCTAAGGATGTTAAGCATAAACCATGGAAATATATTTATAAAACAATAATTTGGGATCATAACCCTAGGATAGAATTTGAGTATAATATTTTAAGAGAATCCCATAATGTTAAACTAGTGATTTTGAGGGTATTCCAATAAAATACATCCATGTCTAGATACTACAAGTGAATGTGGTTCTCAATCATATGTACCTAGGGTTTAAAACTCTTACAAGGTGTTCTAAACATGACTTGGGGAATATTGGTATACAAAAATAGTCTTTACTGTGCAACCAGTTTGACACTCTCTAGGTATATACTTAGGAAAAATCATATTTTATTGATAAACCATTATGAAGGATTTATGAGTAAATATGTACACAGAGGAACCATATTAATTATTATGGATTTGATATGCATAAATTTTTTCAATTTATGTTAATTATTTTACTATTTTGGAGTTATATATTATGATTCATAAATAAATCAAGTGTAGGAAATTTTTTTAAAATAGAGCCTAGTGGAAGGAATGGACACCATATCCACCCACTTAATACATGTAGTGATTTATCTTATATTCAAGAATATTATAGTGGGGATGGTGAAGAAACTGGTTCTAAGCATCTTATATCCATACAAGGGAAACTCACTTAGGTTAACAATAATAACCCTACCTATATAGAGAACCTTGGTCCAAAATGTGAAGGATCAAAGTCAGACCGCTTCATTAGACAACAACCCCCAACATTCAATGTGATAAAAAATCGAATTGTAGTTGAGAAGTGGAAAAGTTCCTCATAGAAAATATATATTTCATTAGGGAGTATTGAGAAGGAAAATTTTTTTATGGCTGGATATCGCCTAATAGGTGATGTCGATAAATGGCTATCATTGGTTAAAAAAATGAAAGAAGATGAAATTGGAAATACAGAATGGGGTATTTCAATGAACATGTCATGGAGAAATAATATTATTGTAAAAAACAAGCTAATATGGAACGAAAATTTTGGAATCTGAGACAAAAAGATGATGGAAATTTTTCAATGTATAAGGATAACTTCACAATGTTAGAATGGAATGTTGAAGACTACATATGTAACCATAGTTGTAAGAATGATTGATTATTTTTTGAGTTAAAACCATTCCTCCAAAGAGCATTGGTTTCATAATATTTCCCATTGTACAATGATATAGTCTCATTTTCCATTCAGACAGAAAATGAATTATCTATCTATTATTAACTAATGAAACCCAAAAGAAGATGATAATGGTGGAGTAGGAGAGAGATAATGGGAAAAGGAAACAAATGGTTTTCCTTTATATGATAATTGTTGGAAGAAACACCCAGGTACTTTCCAAAAAGTAATGAGAGATTTTTACAAATGTGGAGAAAAATGACACTACGCTTGTGATTATAGGGGAAAAAATATGATGTGGAATGTTATAATTGTAATGAGAATAGATACTATTAACAATATAATTCAAATTCTAAAGGAAATAATGCTCAAAAAATGAAAATGGACCAAGGTAAATCATATGATGTTACTATAGTCAATGTGAAATAATTATAGTATTTTTGCTTTTGGATTAATGAATTATATATTTTTTATATGAAAAATGTCACATATATAACGATTTTATGATGGTACTATTTTATTTCATTAAGGATTTAATATGATAAAGGTAATAAATTTTTTAGTACATAACAATAAGAGAACTTTACTTTTTTTAGGAATTTTATGTTACCACTGATTTTGGAAATTTAGATACATTTTAGAGAGAGTTTGGACAAAATATTTTAGAAAATTCTGCTTTTTATAAAAGGGAAAGATCATCACATGATATTTTGTTTATGGTTAATGTATGATTTATTTTATATTATGACATATTCTTTTGGTTTTCATTAAAAGTTTCGAATTTTAAGGGAATAATTGTGGAAATTATGATTTATCAAATGTGTTTCATGTGTAAACTTTTCTAACATTCATTTCATAGTGTAAGGGGTAAGTTAAAAATATATCGATGAACATCAAAAAAAATGTTATTTTTATTATGACTGGTAATTAAATAATGCATTTTTTCCTGAGTTATTATATTTATAGTAAGTTAATCCAGCCTCTTAAAGATAAATTATCTAAAAAATGTCTCATCTAAATACCTTATGTATTTATGAACTGATAATACATTAAATAATTATAGATTTGTAGCTTTGAGGCCCTCAATTTTCCATTTATTATTGACTTTTTTGTGATTGATGAACTCAAGTACTCCATATAAAAATTAATGTTTTCTTCCAATTATGGGTCACTAATTTCCACAATGTTTACCTAATAAAAATCATAATTTGGTTGTGAATTTTTCATTTCCATTTTCCACTTATTATTATTAAATTTTTTAACCATAATTTTTATGGGGGTTTTCCACAAAGGTATATTTTATTTTCAACATTTTATTTTCGATGAAAAATTTCAAATTACAGGGATGAAATTTATTAAAGGAGATAATATAACTCTATAAGATTTAATAACACTTGATCTCTTTAATGTAATTTAATCGCATATATTGCACACACCGGTCACATGGATTGCATTATACGCAAGATTGAGTTTCCATGAAAAAAAACCTTAGTATTACAATTATTAAAATGAAATATTTATTTATCATTAAAATAGAGTAATATAATTAGAAACGAATAAAATATAAATGTGATTTATAATGATTTCACATGTATAAATCATATATATAATGAAATGATTATGTTTTGTTAAATTGGCTATAATTTAGAAAAACTATTTTCTTAAAAGAACTAATTTTTATGTATTCTTTTGAAAAATAATTAAATTAATATTAAAAACACATAAAAATTGAATTTCGTAAAATATAATTCATTATTGAATTTATAATATCAAAATTAGAATAATGTGAAATTTTGTAATTTATCTAAAACCATTGAATTTTTGATGAATAGGGAAAACCACTTTATTATTGTTTAAAAACAATATATTATTTAAATTATTATATTATATTTTAATTTATTTTAAAGTAAGAATAGATATGTAATACTTATATTTGTCCAATTTTATTCATTGGACTCATTTTATAATATTATTTGATATATAAAATTTTATTGATTTTTTTATCTTCTTTACCACCCTCATAGACATATGGACATTTTCCAAAAACGTAATTTTACATCTTCTAGGAAATAAATTTTAAAAATCCGATAGATACAGTTCTAATCTGTAAGTAAAATGTGGTTCAATAAGATGGAAATTATTTTTGTTGAATAGTATGTTTTGATTTTTGTTTTCCACAGTTAAAATTAAATTAGGTAATTAAATGTAAAAATAATATTATAATAATATATAATTTCCCCAACACATGTCATAAATATCTTGGATAAGATTATTTTTCAACCAAAATAGACGTTAGGGAATAAATAAAATCTATTTTAATTCATTTTGGTTAGATTACAACATTTATTATAATTTATTTAAATAAGAGTTTAAAGTGCTAAATTCATATTTTAATAAATTAATAATTATAAATATTGGGGTAAAAATAAGATAAATTAGACTATAAATTTTCATTAGAAATATAAAAAAATTTCTTACATAATTTCATTTTTTATATAATTTTTTGAAATTAAATAATTAAATTTACTTATAACACAATAATGATGCCACAATTAACATATTAATGAATCATTAAAATAATTTATATTATAAATATTAAAATAAATTTTAAATTAATATTTTTAGACCATCCAATAAATTTCTAGGTGAATATGATATTTTATGATTAATCAATGTATTTTATTTTATGAAATCAAATTTTTTTGACTTTCAAAAAAAAATATTGTAAAATTTGAAAAAAAATGAGTTTTTAAAACAAATAATATTTAATTAACATTATATTATTTATAAAAATGTAACATTTTTTCATATTATTTAGATACTGTTAAATATTTCATTAATAGACCACATGAGGTTATTTGGTCACTTTATTTTAAATATATTAACCATATTAACCATTTAGAGTAACAATATAAGAAGGCATGGAAGAAGTTAAACTATTTAACCAAGGTATAAATATAAAATATAAGGTTAATATGATGACATATAAATTTCTAAAACCCATTGGATAAGATTATTTAGACCCAAACCCACCTAATCTGTAAAATAATTACATTTGGAGCTATTTTAAATAGAAAATAACATTATAATAAATTAAAATTTAAAACTTTTCTTAAAGTACCCCTCACGTCTCTTATAAAAGGGTACTTCCACTTCTTTTAAATTATCACAGAAAAATCCATTTGTCTCAGCCACACTCAACTCATATCACATCCAAAAACCTATAGATCAACATAGAGGCCTTACATTGATCAGAAAACCATCCTATGTAAGCCTTTTGACTAATCAAAATGAAGCACCCGAAGAAGAGATAATTATTTCATCACATCATTGTAAGTTCTTTTCATCCACATCTTCATATTTCTATGTTGTTTGAATAATAAAATAATAACTCTAGTACCATATACATATTGATATGTTATTATAAATATGGGAAAACCATGTTACTTATTCAATCCATCCTATAAATACAACGTCACCATGCATATGTACATACAGCATAGCGTCTCCACGTCGTGGTATATGTTTGTTTTTCAAAACGTCAATATTTTGATAAATATAATGATGGTTATTAAGTACATAATTAATATAAATTAAATGATAATGTTTATTTAAATTTATTATATCATCCAAATCTACAACTTCAAATCGTTAAGGAAATGATAGTGTCGCTTGTGCGTGCATATGACATACCGCCTCTCCAACGCGTTGAGATTCATTTTGACGTTCACTATTAAATCCTTATTATAAAAATATATATTAATAATAATATTGTAATATATGAAAAAATAATTCTATAGGAAATATATATATATTTTTATTTACCTGTATTCCATTCACTTAATTCAATTCAATACGATATGAAAACATAAATAGAACACATGTGTACGTAAGACCTGCCTTCACTATGAACGGTGTATTCCATTTTATATATCTATATATATTAAATATTTATATTATGATATATAAATAAATTATATATTGTGGAATTATATAAATCATGATCTATGTAATATGATAAAAAATAACATGTCCGAACATGTACGATAAATGAAGTGATATTACGCCAAATATTGCATTATCATGGAATTTTCATTTAATGGGTAATATAAAGTCATAAAAGAATAATATATTATTTAATAATTATTATTATGAATTTTATTTGAGTTATTAATATGTCTCAAAACATTATATTGGAGTTTCAGACACGTATGTAGAGTATCAGACCTATGTTAAGGGTTAATTTCTCAATCTCATTATTATTTGAAATTTTTTATGTTTAAGTATTTACTGGGAAATATTTATCTACAATTTACATGTTTCATAATAATATTTTAAAAGGAATATTTTATGGTTTTATATATGGGAATCATTACCTAGATCATCATTTAAAATATTTTTTGGATTTATTTTTCTAAATCTATTTAATTAATTTCCATGATTTCAAAATGATTTTGAGGAATTATTTATATAAATATGACTATTTGAAAATGTTCATTTCTTTCAAAATATTCAAAGTGGTATTGGACACATTGATTTGAATGTATCTTTTAAATGAATTCCATTACAAATTTTGATACTTTTAAATGATTTCATGATAAAGGAATATTTCTTTGAATGAATTTTATTGATTATATTAATCTATATCAAAAAACGTTATTTGATATTATTCTTGATTGAAATTGATATATCTTAATAAAATGTTCTATATTTTATTGAATGAATTATGTTATTTTTGATTGGGGAGATTTTTTTTATACCATTCATCATTTATGGTTAATGCATTTTCATTTTGTATGCTAGTTTTAATACAAATGAATATGATATGTTTCCCAATATTTTTATTGGGAATGTATTGGACGCATTATGTAATTGTTGGGTCCCAATATAGCCCCTAGATGAATCAGTATGTCTCATGAGACGAACTACTATCTTGGCACATAGCCTTAATAGAATAATTCTGACTTGTAATAGCACTGGGCCTTAACATGGTAGATATTATGTCCACCATTATGTATTCCCTCATTATTAAAATAGTTATTACATTTGATTATTCGACTAATAGAATATCCATGTGAATGTTTATATGGTAATTTTTTATTTATTTCTCCATGTTACGTTCATTTTTGTGTTTAAAACGCTGTTTTTTTATTATACATCTTTCTTCAAATGAATATAGCTTCTGCTAAATTATTTACTCATATTGAGCATCTGAGATCACCCCTTTCATATGTTTTATTTTCCATGGATTCAATTATGTGTATTGTGATTGATATGTAGGGATAAACTTGGGGAATAATCTTGTTATCCATGAACAATTTATGGTTTGTTTTATGTTAGAAATTGTAATGAAATGTTCGTGTTTGTAATAAATTATCCAAGACAGCTAAACTGATCGGTCTTTCAGGACTTGATTCCTTATAATAATGTCATTTCATTAAAATAATGGACTGGCTCTAGATATCTGAGGTCAGGGCATTACGCTTAGTATTAGATGTAGTTTATAAACAACTTTGGAAATGGATTTAGAAAACTATGATTATAGATAATAACCTTACGATAGAATTTGAGGATAATTATTGACAAGAATCCTAGATTTCTAAAATTTTGATTTTGTGGCTATTCCTATATAATACATACCTTTCTCGATACTACAAGTGAATGTGGTTTTGGAAAAAATATACCTAGGGTTGAAAACTCTAACACGGTGTTCTGAACATGACTTAGGGTATCCAAGTACATGACAACAGGACATAGTGCGCACCTGGTTTGATACTCCTGGAGGAAATAATTAGGATATTTCATATTTTATTTATAAATAATTATGAAGGATTTATGAGAAAATATGTCATAAAGGGATACATATTTATGATTAAGTATTACATATTCCTAAATTGTAAAATTTATGTTATGTATTTTAGTAGTTTCGAGTTTTGAATTATTGTTCATAAACTAATATAGTGTGGGAATTAATTTAGAAATGGATAGATGTGGAAGGAATAGAAATTGTATCCACTCACGTAATCCATGTTGTCATTGACCACCTATTGAAGATAATTATAGTGGAGATGGTGGTGCAACTGGTTCTGAATTGCTTATAACCATACTCAGACAACTCACTCAGGTTATGAATAATAACATTACCCATTTATAGCACCCTGATCCACAATGGGGAGGTTTAATGTTAGACATCATCATGATACAACAACATCCAAAATTCAATATAATTACCAATACTTTTGCAACTGAGTACTGGTTAAGTTCATTAAAGAATATAATTTATTCTTTAGAGAGTAACGAGTGGGAAAAATTTTTTATGGATGTCTATCACCTATTAAGAGATTAATATCAAAAGTGTTATTTGATTAAATCACAATGAAGGATAAAGAATTATAAAATATGGAATGGATGGGGTTTAATGATCATTTCCTAGTGAAATACTTTCCTCACGAATAGTGTTATGATATGGAAAGAATATTTCTAAGTATGAGAAAAAAAGAGGATGAGAATGTTGCAAAGTATGAGGCTAACTTCACAAAGGTAGCAAGGCATGTTGCAGACTACATATGTAACCCAATATGTAAGATTGACTGATTCTTTTATGGGTTAAAACCATTCAACTAATGGGTATTAGCATCACAATATTTATCATCGTACAAAAATTTAGACTTGTTTTCTATCAAGAAAACAATTGAAATATATATGTCTTATGAAATTAATGTAATGCAATAGAAGATGAGAATTGTAGAGTACGAGACAGATAAGTGGAAAAAGGGAAAAAAATTCTATATGAGATAATTGTGGGAATAATAAACATGGTACATGCCAAAAAAGAAAAATATATTTCTGCAAAAGTGAAGAAAAATGTCATTATGATCATGATTGTAAGGGGATGAATTTGGTTGTTCAACTTTTTAATTGAAAATATATGGGAAATTATAAAAATTATTATCCAAAGTGATAAGGAAATATAGATCCAAAATAGAAAATAGATCAAGGTAACACTTATGTTGTTACTACATTCAATGTGTAATAATTAATGTATTTGTTTTTTTATTCAAAAATATATTCTACTTATAGGAATAATTTTATTCATATAACGATTTTACTATAGTTTAATTTTTTCATTAGGGTTTTAATATGATAAAGGTAATCATATCATTAGTATGTGATAATAAGAGATATTTACGTTGTATTAGGTATCTTATGTTACAATCGATTTTGTAAATTTATAGTCCTTTTAGAGATAGTTTGGAAAGAAGTATTTTAAATAATTATTATTATTGGAATGTTGAAAGATTATCAGAGGATATTTTTTTGATGATAAAGTATGATTTATTGGATAATATAACCTAACCCTTTGCTTTTTAGTAAAAATTTAATAGATTGAGGGAATACTTTTGGACCTTATGATTTATCAAATTTACATCATGCATAGAAAACATTTTTGAACATCCATTTCCTACTGTAAGGGATAATGTGAAATTAGATCAAAGAACAACCAAATGATGATATTATGATAATGAAAAGTAATGAAATCAAGTATATTTTCTTGAGTTCAAATCTGTATAGTAAATTAATCCCTCCCCTTCAGAAAAATGTATCTAAAAATGTGTTATCCAAATACCTTATGTTTTTTAATCCAACGATACTTTAAATCAACATTGATTTATGGAATTGAGGCCATAGATTTTCTATTCATTATTATCATGTTTTTGGTTGATGTCCACAGTCACTACCTATAAATATTTATATTTTTCATCTAATTATATTTCTCTAATTTCCACCAATATTCTCTTATTAGAAATATTAAATTGGTGGTGAATTTATCATTTCATTTTCACTCTTATTATGGGTAATTTTTTCGACCATAATTATGATGTGGGTTTTCCACAAAGGTATTTTCAATTTTAATCCATTTATTTTTAAAGAACAATTTCACATTGCGATGATGAAATTTATTGATGGAGGCGAGAATGTAACACCCCAATATTTCATAATACCTTATCTCTTTAAAATATGATAATAGTTTATTTTGCACGTAACACTGACTTGGCTTGAGTTATACACAAGATTCAGTATCTACAAACAACACAATAGTTTTATAATTATTTAAACGATATATTGATTTATGAATTATATATTGTAATAATAAATGTAAAAAATAAAATTTAAATGTTATTTATAATGTCCTCACATAAATAAAACACATTAATAATGAAAATATTATGTTCCATTAAATTAGTTATGTATTTAGATAAACTATTTTCATAAATGAACTACTTTTTATGTACCATAGTGAACAATAATAATATTAATTTAAAAACGACTAAAGAATTAATTGGGTAAAATTGACACAATTTTTGAATTAAGAATATCAAAATTATGTTAAGATGAAATTTAGGTATTTTTATGAAAACATTAAATTTTTGATGAATTCTGAAAAACACTAAATTATTATTTAAAACTGAATTTTTAATTAAATTTTTATTTTTTTATTTAATTTATTTAAATAAAAAATTGATACATAATATTTATATTATTCTAATGTAATTCATTGGAGTTTTTTTAATAATAATAGATATATAATATTTTTATTGAATTTTGTAACATCTTTTACCCACCTTGTATGAACAATTAAAAATTAGTATAAAACATAATATTTCCACATCCATGAATTGAATTTAAAAAATATATAAGACAAGGTTTTCATCAGAAATAAATATTTTGTTCAATTGGTTTCAAGTAATATTTCATGAATAGTAACTATTGTATTTTATTTACCACTATTAAAAGAAAATATGTAATTAAAGGAAAGAATAATATTATAATAATATTATATGACCAAAATAGTTGTTTTAGTTATTTTGGATAACTTTTTTTGAGAAAAATCAACTTTAGGACAAAAATAAATTCATTTTTTGATCCATTTGGGTTAGATTATGACATTTATTATATTTTATTTAAAGAAGAGTTATAAGTGATAAATTAAAATATTAATAACTAAAACATTTTTGATCTAGGGTTATTAATAAGATAAATTATACTTTAAATATTCCTAAGAAATCAAAAAATATTTCCTAAATCATGATTGTTTATTTATTATTTTTAGACATTAAATAGTTAAATTTATTTATGACACAATGATGTTGTTGTAATTACCTTGTTAATGAAAGATTAAAATAATTGATATTATAAATATTAAAATTAATATAAATTGAAATATTTGTGCCATCAATGAATTTTTAAGGTCAACATGACATTTTATTATTAATTCAATTTTTTAATTCAAAGGAATATAGTTTTTATGACTATCACAAAAAATACAAAATAGTGTCAAAATTAACATAAATGAACTAAACAAACCAATCCTATTATATTAAATGACAGAATATTTTTTAAATTACTAAGATTCATCCAAATGACATATATAATGTTAGATATTTTATTAATGACCAACTTGAGGTTCTATTTTCATTTAATAGTTCCTATATTAACAATATAATATAAAAATACAAGAAGACATGGTAAAAGTTAAACAATTTAACTAAGGGTCAAATATAAATTATATTATTAATATGGACACCTAAACATGTCTAAAACCTATTGTATTCGAGGAATTTGAGAAATCACCATCTTATTCTTGAAATAAATCCATTTGGAGCTATTGGAAACTGGAAATAATTTTATAATAAATTTATATTTCATGTTTTTCCATAAGTGCCCCTCGCCTCTCTTATAAAAGGGTACATCCCTTTCTCTTAAATTCACACCTTCAAATAAATTTGGATCTACCAAAAACTGCTCAAATATCCTCCCAAATAACCAGAGTTAGTCAAATATGCCTTACTTTGATCAAAAATCCATCCTAATGAGCCCCCTTTTGTTCAAATCCAAATGAAGCACCAGAAGAAGAGGTAATTATTTTATCACCTATATCAAAATTCTTTTATTATCCTGTATATACATTACGTTTAGTTTACATAATAAAATAATAACTCTATTAACATCTACATACTAAGATATTATTATAAATATAAGCCAAACATACACTTTATTCTATCTATCCTATGAATGGCAAAGTCACCATGCATGTGTACATACGACTTACTATCTCCACATCATGGAATAGTTTTTTATATAGCACATATTTTTTAAGATGGATTTAATGATGATTATTATCTATATAAATAATGAATATAACATGATAATGTATCATTATAAATAATATACCATCCAATTACACAACATTTAATCATTATGAAATGATATCGTAGCTCGTGCGTATGTTTGGCTTACAGTCTCCATGACACGATGAGATTCATTTCTATGTTGACTATATAAAGATGATTATAAAAATATATATTAATAATTATTATTTTATATTATACATAAAATGATACTGGAAAAAATTATATATTTATTTACGTATATTTCATTATCTTACATCCCTTCAATAAGATATTAAAACAGAAACAACGCTCATGCATACGTACGATCTACTATCTCCATGAACAATTTATTAAACTATATAAGTATAAATATTATATACATATACATATATATATATATATATTAGGATGTATAAATAATATTATATATTCTATAATTAAATTAATCATGATCTATGTAATATGATCCAGAATAATTAGTCAAAACACGTACGATAAACAAATCTATATTACTCGAAATGTTGCATTAAAAACAGAATTGTTAATAATTGGAAAATATAAAGTCATTAAATAATCATATATGATATAATAAATATTATTATGAATATCATATGAGATAAGAATATTTTTAAAAACATTATACATGAGTTTCAGACATGTTTGATGAGTATCAGGCCTAAGTCAAGGTTTGATTTCTCAGTCTCATTTTTATCAGAAATTGTTTATGTTTATGTATTTATTGGGATATAATTTTCATTCATTTCCATGTTTCATAAAAATGTTTTGAAAAGGAAAAATTAAAGGTTATATGGAAGGTTATCTTAAACATTATTATCATTTTAAGTGTTTTAAATATTTATTTTTCTTAATATATTTTATTAATGTATGTGGTATCAAAATAATTTGATGATTTATTTATATGGACATGATTATTTAAAAATATTAATTAGATTCAAAAGATTAAATGTGGTATGGGACACATTGATTCAAAATATCTTTTAAATGACATCCTTTATAAATTCTGATACTTTTATATGATTTCATTAAATATGATTATTTCTCTTGATGAATTTTACCGATTATTTTCAACAAAGTCAACATCATTTGTTGGATATATTTCATTATTGAGGTTGATTTATTATAATACAAACTTTTATTTGGTATTGAAAGAGTTATGATACATACGACTTTGAATATGAAATTTGCATACCATTCATGGTTTATAGTTAAAATATCGACATTTTGTATACTAGTTTTCATATGAATGATTATGTTATTTTCCCCCCTTTTCATATGAAGAATAAATTTTACTTATTATGTGATAGGTGGTCCCGATATAGCCGATTGATGCATCAGTGTTTCTCATGAGATAAACTATTGTGATTTCACAAGGCCTTGATAGAATATTTGTGAATAGTCTTCACACAATACCTTGACGTGGTAGTTATTATGTTCGGCATTATGCATTCCCTCATTATGAAATTAGTTATTACATTTGACTAATAGCCTATTATAATATCAATGTGTATGTTTATATGGTAATGTTTTTTTTATTTTAAACATATTATGTTCTTTTTTTTGTTTAAAATGGTCTTGTTTTTGATATACATCTCTCCTTAAATGTTTATTTCTTCTGCTTAATTATTTACCCATATATTGCATATAAGATCACCCCATTATTATATTTTATTTTCCACCATGAAGTGAATTATGATTGATAAGCATGGTTAAGGTCAGGGAATAATTAAATTCTCGCAGGATTATTTATGATGTGTTTTGTATTAGATATTGTAATGTACAATTCATGTATGTAATCTATTTTATAAGACTTTTTAATTGATGAGTCCTTCGAGAAATTATTCCTTGAAATAATGACAATGTATTAAAATAATTAACTGGCTATGGGTAACAGGGGTCGGGCCATTACAGTTGGTGTCAGATGATGTTTAGAAACAAACGTAGAAATAGATTTATAAAACAATGATTTTGGATCATATCACTATTACATAATTTGAGGATATGTATTGATGAGAATATTACAATATTAAACTAGAGGTTTCTTGGGTATTCATATAAAATAAATCCCTATCTAGATAATAATGCGAATGTTGATATGGAATTGTTGTACCATGGGTGAAATCTCTGATAAGGTGTTCTGAAGATGACTCATGGAATCCTGGTAGATGACAACAGACCTTACTGTGCACCTTGATTGATAATCTTAGGGGATATTCTTAGGATAATTCATATTTTATCATTAAACACTAATGAAGGATTTATGAGTAAATAGGTACTCAAAGGAACAATATTTATGATTATAGATTACATATGCATAAATATTTCAATTTATGTTATGTGTTTTCCTAATATGTACTTATCCATTATGATTCATAAAATAATCTCATATAGGCTATTTTTTAAAAATGGAGCCTAGTAGAAGGAATGAAAACCGTATAAATGCACATAATCTTTATAGGGATTTCACTCCAATTCATGATAATTTAGTGGACCTGGTGATGCAACTGGTTCTGAAATGCCTATAGCCCTACAAGAACAAATCATATAGGATATGAATAATAACTTACAAGTATAAATCCCCCTGATCCACAACATGAAACATCAATGTTTGACATCTTCAAAGACAAAAACCTCCAACATTCAATGAGATTAATAATCCTTTTGTAGCTGAGAAGTTAATAAGTTCTATAGAGAAAATATTTTATACTTTTGGGAGTATTGAGTGGGGTAGAATTCTTATGGCAGTCTATCACCTCTTAGGTGATGCATATCAATGATGGACATTGATTCAAAACAAAAAGGATGATAAGGAACTAGGAAATATGGAATGGAGGGAGTCCAATAAACATTTCCTTAAGAAATACTTTCATTGTGAAGAACGAGTAGATATGGAAAGACAATTTCTCAGCATGAGGAAAAAAAGGATAATAATGTTTAAAAGTATAAGGTTATATTCACAAGGATTGAAAGGCATGATGTGGACTACATATGCTACCATGGATTTAAGAATGGTCGATTCATTGATCAGTTAAAACCATTCCTCTGAAGGGCAATAGTCACACAATTTTTCTCATCGTATGTGTATATAATCTTGTTTTCAATAAAGAAAGAAAAATAATTCTAGATGTTATATGAAATTAATGTTACGATAAATATGAATAGAAATGTGGAGCTAGTGATAGATAAAGGGAAAAGGGAAATAAGTATTTCCACCTATCTAATAATTGTGGGAAGAAACTCTCTAGTACAAGCCAAAGTGAAATAGGAGATTGTTACAAATGTAGAGAAAAATTGGTGACTTGTATCATGATTGGAAGGGTAATAAAGAAGTTGTGCAATGTTTTAATTATAAATATAATGGTCACTATGAAAATTATTATCAAAAGTGAACAATAAATATTTCTCGAAAAAATGGATCGAGGTAATGACTATGTTGTTACTGTAGTCAATGTGGAATAATAAATGTAATTGTTTTTTAGGATTGTAGAATTATATATTCATTATTTGGTGAATGTGTTATATATAAGGATTTTACTACAATAATATTTTCTTTCATTATGGTTCTAATATGATTATGGTAATCATATTTTCAGTATGTAAAAATAAGAGAAACATTACGTGGTTTTGGGAGAATGATGTTACAATTGATTATGGAAATTCAGTGACATTTTATAGAGATTTTTCACTGATGTATTTTAGATTAGTCTAACAGTTTTAATAGAGTAATATGAACACTTGATATTTTTATTGAGGTTAATGAATAATTTATTAGATACTATGACTTATCCTTTTGGTTTTCATAAAAAATTTAGAATATTTTGGGAATATTTTTAGACATTATATTTTATTAAATAAGCATGAGGAATAATTGTTTTTGAACATTAATTTCCTAGTGTAAGGGAAGAAGTTAAATTAGATAGAATAACAACAAAATGATGACATTTTGACTGTGACAGGTAATGAAATCATGTATGTTTCATTGAGTAACTATACTGATAGTAAATTAATGCCTCTGCTTCCAAAAAAATGTTTCTATTTTTATCCAAATACATTGTGTTTTCTAAACTGATGATACTTTAAATAATCATAGATTTATGGAATTTAATCCCTCCATATTCTATTTATTGTTCAGTTTTTTAGGATTTATGAAATCTACCACTACCTATAAGTATTTACATTTTTCCTTTAATTATGTTTATCTAATTGGATCAAATGATCTCCTATTCAAAATCTTGATTTGGTTGTGACTTTTTAATTTCCATTTTCCTCTTATTAAATTTTTATCTTACTAAACCTATTTCTAATGTGGGTTTCCCACAATGTTATTTTCTAGTTACAACATTTTATTTCAAAAGAAAAAATTCAAATTAAGAGGATTCAATTTATTGAAGGAGGATAGAATGTAACACCACAAGTTTTCATAATATAATATATCTTTAATGTAATTTAATACCCTATATTAGACACAACACCTACCTAGCTTCTCTTATACTCAAGACTGATTTCCTGTGAAACAACAAGTTAGTATTATAATTATTTAATCATATATTTATTTATCTATAAAATAATGTAATATGAATAGTTACAAATACAATACAAATGTTATTTATAATTTTTTTAAATAAATAAATCATATTTAAAATGAAATGTTTATGTTTTTTTAATTTAGTTTTATATTTAGATATAATATTTTCTTAAATGAATTAATTTGTATGTCCTTTTATAAAAAAAATATTAATTTTAGAAAATCCTAAAAATTGAATTTGGTAAAATAGACATCTTTTTTCATTTCAAAATTTCAAAATTAGATTTGAGTGTAATTTTTTATTTTTCTAAACACATTCCATGTTGTATAAATAGTAAAAAACACCACATTATTGTTTAAAAGAAACATTTTATTTAAATAATTATTATTTAATATAAATTTATTTTAAAGTCAAAATCGATAAATAATACTTATTTAAGTCCAATATAATTTATTAGACTCATTTTATAATAATATAATATATATATGATTTTATTGATTTTCTTAACATCTTTACCCACCTTATAGGCACAATTGGAAATTTTCATAAAATGTTATTTTACCTCTTCTGTGAATTAAATTTATAGAATCCAATAGAAACAGTTGTCATCAGTATGTAAAATTTGTTCAAAAAGTTGAAAATTATTTTTTCTGAATAATAAATTTTGATTTTTACTTTCCATGGATAAAAGTAAATAAGGAATTTAAGGTTAAAATAATATTGTAATAATGTAAAAATACCGCATCATATGTCCAAATTCTATTAGATATGTTTTTTGAAACCAAAATACACATCAAGACAAAAATAACTTCAGTTTTTGATCCATTTGGTTATGATTAGGACATTTATTGTATTTTATTTAAAGAGTACTTAAAAGTGTTAAATTCCAATTTTATTAATAAAACAATTTTAATATATGGTTATAAATAAGATACATTATACTATAAACATTCATTATAAATATAATAATATTTCTTACATAATGTTATTTTTCTTATAATTTTTGAAAAATGAATATTAATATTTATTTACGACACAATGATGATGCACTAATTACCCTATTAAGAAATGAAAAAAAATAATTGATATTATAAGTTTTCAAATAAATGTAAATTGACACATTTGATTACATACATGAATTTTATTGGTGAATATGAAATTTTAGGATTTATACAATGTACTTTATATGAAGGGATCAATTTATTATGACATTTACAGAAAACAAATACTAAATAGTGTCAAAATCGATATAAATGAGTTTTTTTAAACAAATACAATTTTATTAAATTTATAATATTTCAAAAAATCTATGATATTTTCAAATTACATAGATAATTTTAGATATTTCATTAATGGACAACTTGAGGTTGTTTTGGAATTTTATTGTAACTACAGTAACCGTGTAGTAAGGAAATAAAAGAATACATTGTAAAAGATAAACTATTTAACCAAGGGTTTGATCTAAATGATATGGTCAATATGGTGACCAAAAAATGTATAAAACCTATTGTTTGAAAGAATTTTAATCCATACATACTGTATTCTAGAAATAATTCCATTTTAAGATATTGGAAATAAAAAATAAATTTATATAAAATTAATATTTCAGACATTTCCAAAATTGCCCCTCAACTCTCTTATAAAAGGGTACTTCCCTTTCTCTTAAATTCACAACTCTAAATCAATTTGTATCTGCCAAACCCTTCTCAAATCTCAACCAAACTTCCCTAAATTCAACATAGAGTCCTTACATTGGTCCAGAACCCATACTATGGAGGCCTTTGGTCAAAATCAAATGGAAGCACTCGAAAAAGAGGTAATTATTTTATCACATATTTTATAGTTCATTTCTTCTTCTACTTCTCCTTTCTATGTTGTTTCCATTCTAAAAACATAAATCCATTACCTTCTAAATACTGATATGTTATTAAAAATATGGGGAAACCATATTACTTATTCTATCCATCTAATGAATGACAATGTCACCATGCGTGCGTACGATCGACTTACCAGCTCCACGACGTGGTATAGTTCTTTATTTAGAACTTCATTATTTGGATGGATATAATGATGACTATTAAGTATAAAAATAATTTAAATAACATGAAAATGTTTCTTTATAATTAATATATTATTCAAATACACAACATTTAATCATTAATTAAATGATATCATTGCTCATGTGTGTGTATGGCTTACCGTCACCACAACGCGATGAGATTCATTTCCATGTTCAATATTAATACATGATTATAAACATATATATATTAATAATAAGAATGTACTATATGTAATAATAATTATTCTGAATGTATGTATATATATATATATGTTTTTACATGTACATATTGACTTATTTCCATTCAATATGATATGAAAACGGAAACAGCGCTCATGAATATTCATGACCTACTATCAATATGAATTTTATATTTAATTATATATATATATATATAATTTATATATTTATATTATCATATATAAATCATATTATATATTCTGAAATTATATAAATCGTGATCTAATTAATATGATCCTAATTAACAAGTCAAAACAGGTACGATAAACAATACGAGATTACCCTAAATGTCGCATTAACATGGAATTGTAAATAAATGGGTAATATAAAGTCATAAAAGAATGATATATTATATAATAATTAATATTATGATTTTTATATAAGTTAATAATAAGTCAACAAACATTATGCAGTAGTTTTGGACACGTATGAAGTCTACCAGCCATATTGTAAGGGTTAATTTCTCAATCTCATTATGATTTGATATTGTTTATGTGTAAGTATTTACTGGGACATATATATATATATCATATTTTTACATGTTTAATAAAAAAATTCTAAAGGAATATTTTATGTTTTTATGGAATGGAATCTTTAGCAAATCATCATTTTAAATGTGTTTATGATTTAATTATCTAAATATATTTAATTAATGTCCATGATTTCAAAATGATTTTGAGGATTTATTTATATGGACAGTATTATTTTAAAATGATCATTAATTTCAAAAGATTCAAAGTGGAGTGAGAAACATTGATTGAAAAATATCTTTTAAATGACTTCATTTAAAAATTGTGATAATTTTAAATGAATTCATGAAAAAGGGATATTTCTCTTAAAGAATTCTAGTGATTATTTTGAACTATGTAAAAATCATTCACTTTATATTACTCTTCACTGAGGTTGATTTATTATATTAAAATCATTTATATTTCATTGAATGTGTTATGATATGTTTGACTATGGATTTTGCTACTTTTTTACCATTCATGGTTTATGGTTAAATTATTGACATTTCGTATGATAGTTTTAATACGAATGCATTTTCTATTATTCACCAATTACATATGAGGAATGAATTAGACTTAGTAAGTGATGGGGGGGCCCACTAAAACCCCCAGATGCATTAGTATATGTCATGATAAAAACAATTGTCTTGGAAGAAGGCTTTGAAATTAGATTTGGGAATGGTCTGGGAAGATGTGTTTGATGTATTAGTAATTATGTCCATCATTAGGCAATCCTTCATTATAAAATTAGTTATTACATGTGATTATTAGACTAGTAGAAAATCTATTTGAATATTTATATAGTACTGTTTGATTTACTTTTTCAATATTATTGTCACGTTTATTTTTAAAAGGAGGATATTTTTTATTATACATCCTTCCTTAAAATATAATATATTCCGCTAAATTAGTTACACTTACTGAGAATCTTAGCACAACCCTTTCTTATGTTTTATTTTCCCAAGATTCCGAGAACTGTATTATGATAGATATGCAAGCTTATGCAAGGGGAATAATTTTATTCTCAAAGGATTAATTATGTTGTGTTTTATGTTAAAAAATTTAATGTAACATTAATGTATGTAATTTATATTCCAAGAATTCTAACATAATCAGTCTTTTGGGACATGATTCGTTGTAATCATGCCAATATATTAAAATAATTCTTCGACTCTTGGTAACTGGGTTCTAGGTACTACAAGACGAGCATACCGTTCTTGTCAAATATATTGTTTACCTCTTCTATGCACTTGTGAAAAAACCCATTTTCAATCCAAAAATTTAAAACAATATTTAGTTGAGATGTATTTTAACAGCTTAACTTATGGGATGGGTTGACCCATTTTACATAGAAATCCCCTCTCACATTAGATATTATAGGAGACCAATGCAAAAAATCACCAGGATGAGCTTCAAAAACCATTTATCATGATGGAGCATCCTAGAAGATTATGTGAGATTATATACATATACAAGTTCCTAGAAGATCCCAATCTGAGGATCCAGGATATACCTCATCCCATTCCCTCAAAAATGGAAATAGTACTGGTAATATATATACCACCTCTATAACCCTAAAAATTGTTGTAGTTCATGTTCAATCACTGAGTTTTGGACCAAATCATTCGGCACCTCCCAATAATAGGAAACAATTAAAAATATCCATCATCAAGATATAAAAGTTTAATACGGTACTACTTGTTTTTTTGAAAACATAAATACAGTAATCCTTCAAATATGATAAATTCTCTAATTATTACATTATTTTAATGGAATATCTCTTATAGAAGATATTAGAGGCTTGAATCCTAGTTAGTTCAACCTCACTAATCATCCTGTCTACTTTACTTTTAGAAAGGGGAATGGCCAGAACATCCAGGTATTTGTTTTATTTAAATAAATTATCAAATTGATGGTTTATTTTAAACCTTTGATTTTGGAAAATTTCCTAGAAAATATTATTTATATAACTATTTATTTACCAAAAATAAAAGGGTGACTGGAATGAAGCTCAAACTAGTCATATAAAATATTCCATATTTAGATGATTCAATGAGAGAGTTGAGAGAGAACATTCCACTGTGAAATAAAATAATCATATACTAAATAAATTTTATAATATAGGGGGATATTTAATATACATCACTGTGGTGGAAATAATCATCATACATTGCTAAAAGACACTAGTCTAAGAGTCACTTCCGGAAACATCATATTCTATGACTATAAGGACAAGTCCTTATTACATACATAATATTGAATTTATTCAAAAAATCATTTAAAATTACACTGAAGAACATTTCATGTTTTGAGATTTTGGTAATTGGGAAATATTACATTCATAAAATTACAAATTGTTATAGAGTGGATACCCTAAAAACAGTTTCCATTTTTTTCAAAATTAAAAACATTAAAATGTAAAACATGATTTCTTGACCATTATTATACATATAACATGACTTCATCAATTTTCTACACATCCATTAACATGTGACAACAATTTAATACATGGGATGAGTATAGTAAATAAGTCAGGGATACAAAAATAAGGAAAGAACACATTAGTCCATGAATACTTGTAATATATGAAATCATTTTCATAAGACATACTTATCAGTTGTATATATATATAATAACATTGTGAAACATGAGATTTTGACAACACCTAAGAAGATAATTTTAACCATAAAGGTATCTTGGGGAATTGCGTAAATAATCTTGTAACCCTCTTTTCAACCTTATAATTTGTAACCCCCACGACTACCTTATTATTTGTATAACCATTGCAGTTAAACTTAGAGTAACCACATGGATGACCTCCGACATACACATACCGAATGCATTAGAAGAAAATATAGGTGACAAACTTCATCATAAATAATTCACATGATCCATAACATAATCATACAACTTGAACATTTGTATAAAAACATTGCTTTTTAGTTTTTTTAAAACTAATTTTAATAGAGAATTTTAAAACAAAAATTACCATATAAATATAATATAATTGATTTGCGACAAAATAGAGTGGTTGGAATATGTATATACTCTATTAATACACATAATTAAACATTTTATAATCAGAAATCACCACAAATTATTATGAACCACATAAATAATGAAGAATATAGTTAACCCAAATGATGGAAATCAAGTTAAGAATTTTCTTACCAAACTTTTTTCTAACATCAATCTTGTTTAAAGATCATATTTAATAGATAAAAGAGTGTTATTAGTTTTTTAAATAATCTTTTTCATGTTTATAACATGTTATTTGATCAATTCATAACCTCTTTTTAGCCCTTAATTGTTTGTATTTTGTTCCTTGTATTGTTTTGGGTGAGTTCCCTGAATGATTTCAATGATTTGATCATGATGGATGTTCTTGTCAATTGAAATTGATACTCCAGAATTAGAATGAAATTATTTTTACATATTACATGTACCATAATTTATAACATTTATAATTTTGATGTTTTATATTAGGATGATAATTAATTTTAAAACATTAATGATGTACACTTTGATAATTTTATTGGTTCCTTGTTAATGTAAACCTCATTTTATTATATAAATTAAAACCATGAGTACAATAGAATTATAGAACCGTTTATGAGACATAATACATATATTATAACCTGGTTCTACCATATTAATGGTTTCATGACCATTCCAGACAAAATTACTGGAAATTGAAATCACATCGTCCATAATGTCAGTAATTCAACACATCACAGAAAACGTTTATATTCCTTGAATTAGTGGGAGATGAGAAGAATAATGATGATGAATTTTACCTAGACAAGAGATCATAAAAAATATACATTATTAATGGATATTTCTTGCATCTTGGGTAATAATAGATGAATAATGAGTTATAAAATAATTGAAATCAACATAAAAATAGAATTGAGAAATCCCTTATAAAAATTTGGCAGGCTGACGGCTATAGAACATGGTCTTAAAAAATATAAAAAAGAGATGGTACAAGGTTTAACGATCCAGAAATTATTCAAAATACATAATAGATCATGAATAAGAAGGAATTGATAACATGTTATGGAAAAATGAATGTTATACCAATTAAAAGGGAACTTAAATGGAAGAAGAATAAAATTGTTAATTTTCTTTCCTTGTCGAGTAACTCCTAGAACATGAAGTATGGGTCCTTGGTTGCTTGAGAAATATTGGGAGGTATAATAGGGAGGTAAGGAGGCTAGATCTTCATCTATGTGGAATATCTAATGAGGTTAATGAAGAAATGGGTTGGTATTTATAGAAAAGTGATGGATAATTTTAATAATTTCTAATGGACACCTCATTAGTGGTATTTTCGAAATCATGGGCTTGCCCACGGAATTTTCTCATGGTATAAGCCAAATGGAAAACCTCATAACTTATCTTACTTTACACATGTCGATCATATTTATAACATCATTATTAAATCATTAAGGATGCCATTTTCACACCGAAATTCAAAACTGTATTTTTTTCAATTCACCAAAAAAAACAACTATTTCAGAAAAATCCTATAAATTCAGCCAAACCATTTATCAATGTGCATAATTCAAAAATAATTTCAAATATTGGAAAATAATTTTCTTAATATTTTAAATTTAATTTTTAAATAAAATAATACTTAATTCAAAATTTAATAATTTAAAATCTATAACTGCATTTATATAACATTTAAAAATTAACCAAGATGTCATTATCTTAAATCCTTAAGAGAATAAAATAATTATATAGTATACTATTCATTAGGGTATATTTTTATTCATATTACTATTCATAAGGGTATGTAACTATTCACTGAAAAATCTAATTTGTTCTAGTATACTCCAAATAACATACTGAACCAAATTATAGATGAACATTTTTCATAATTCAAAACATAGAAGCAATAAAATTGTGTTTTAAGGATAGATATAAATATCTAAATTAAACAAAATTTCAAGAATTTAAATTTATTTTTAGGAAACCATGTGTTTTTACATTATCCCCACCTTCTAGAAATTGTTTCAGAAAACCTCACATCCCCTCGACTCTGCGGGAACTGGCCCAAGCCCAAGGGTTGGTCACCTTGGGCCTAGCTGGGGACGTGCGGTGCACAAGTGGGCAAGGCTAAGCCCTATACCTCGTTACCCAATAACAAGTTTGTCACTTCGACAGTGGCATAGTGGTGCAGGGTCGAGGGCCAACGAAATGGTGTTCAGTGAGGTCGGGGGTTCTATCCACGCATTAGGTGGAATTTCCACCTCCCATGTACCACTCATCTTTCCAGGTCACCCGGTGTCTCACCGGGTGGGCATAATGGGTGCACTTCATTGGGATGACAAATTGCTGTGATGAACCATCCCTGATCAAGGTGTTACCCCGTGGGACGCAATGTCATCTCGGCTGACAACGGCTCCTCCCCGGCTGGGGCATCCCCGGATGACCTCCTCATGGGGAGGGGGATTCCTGAGTGTGGAGGGTTCTAAGAGGCCACCCTCAGGAATTCCCCTTTAGAAAAATTAAAATGAAGATTTCTAATCCCAAAACATTAGATCTTGAATAGAAAAAAAGGTGCAGATTTTGTCAGCAGATCCATAAAAACCGAAATTGCATTGTACCGTCGAGATGTATTAGGTATTCCCACCAATAATTCCATGGATACATTCTCCCACTTCCAATCTGGCACTGGAAAAGGCTGAAGAATCCCCTTCGGTATCTTCCATTATTCTTTTACCTTCTTACATGTCAATAATTCTATGGTATAATAAGCAATATCTCTTTTTATACCATCCCACTTGTAATACACCCAATGGTCTCTATATGTCTTAGTACTTCCAGGTTGAATCGAAAATGAAGAACTATGAGATTAACAAAAAATGTCTTTCTTCAAGTGAGAATCACAAGTCACACAAAACCTTTTCCCAAATCTTAAATCAAAAACATTATCAAGGTCAAATTCTAGAACCTTACCCATTTTAACCAATTCTTCCTTCTTCTGTAGCTCACTTTCTTCCTTCTATGCTCTCTTAATTTTGTCAGACAACAAAGGATACAATGAAACCTAAAAGAAAATAGGTGTATTCCCTACACCAACAACTTCTAAGCCAAAATTATTCAAATCATAAATCAAGGTATCATGTTCCTAACATAACAAGGTTAATTATGCATGATGTTTTTGACTCAAGGATTCTTCCACTTTGTTTTCAATTCCAGGATGGTAATTGATCATCCAGTCATAATCCTTTATCAGTTCAGTCAATCTTTTATGCTTCATGATTAATTCCTTCTGATTAAATATGTACTTTATACTTTTATAGTGAGTATAGATTTGAAATTTGGCTCCATATAAATGATGCCTCCAAATATTCAATGAATCAATTATAGCTTCCAATTCCAAATAAGGTGTTGGATAATTTCACAGATGAAGTTTTATTTCTCTTAAGAATAAGAAATTACCTGATCAATCTACATCAAAACACAAATAGGTCCCTTCAACAAAGAATCACTGTAGATGACGAAATCACCATTTCGGGAAGGAAAATCCAAAATTGGATCATTTACCAATCATATCATCATTTCCAGAAAACAAACATCCTATTTATCTCTCCAAAACAAAGTTAATCCCATTCTGTCTTAAATTATTTATCGGGAAAGTTAACATAGAAATTTTCTTAACAAAACATTGTTAATAACTTAATAATCGAGGAAAACAACGAATCTCTATAACAATAGTGGGTATTTTCCATTCATCAACCACTTTTGGTTTTGCAGGATCAACTGTTATTCTATCCTTATTTTAAACCTTCCCAAGAAATGAAATCTGTTAGAAACAAAAAACACACTTGATGAATTTTACATACAGTTTATTTTCATTTACTATTTGTAAAAAAACCCTTAGATGTTTCTCATGCTTCTCTATATTTTTAGAAAATTCCTGAATGTCACCAATAAATACAACCACAAACTTATCCACAAACTCATGAAATACTCTATTCATAATATTTGTGAATAAAATAGGTGCATTTGTTAACTAAAAATGCATAAAAACAAATTCATAATTCCCCTATATAGTATGAAAGGCTATTTTTTTGATTTCATCCTCCTTCACCTTCAGCTAATAGTATCCAGATGTCAAGATAATCTTGGAAAAGTACTGAGCTCCCTCGATCAAATCAAACAAGTCATAGATATGAAGAAATGAATACTTGTTTTTAATAGTGTTATTATTCCAGGACGTATAATCAATGAAAAGACTCATGGGACCATCATTCTATTTAACAAACAATGTAGGATCTCCCAAGGGTGTAGTGCTGGGGTGAATGATGCACCTATCCAGCAAATCCTACAATAGAATTTTCAATTCAAGAAGTTATATTTGAGCCATTCGATATAGGGGTTTTGAAATTGGATTAGCATCAAGAACTAAGTCAATTGTGAATTCAACTTCTCAATTTGGTATGAAACTGGGTAAAACATCATGATAAACATCATGGTATTCATTTACCATAGGCAGAACATCAATTTGAATAGTTCCCTTGTTTTTCACAAAATGAGTATGATAACATTAATTTTCATCTTTCAACACTTTTTCAGCTACCTAATATGTTATCAATTTTATGGATTCATTATTTTATAAAAAATGAATCTCTTTCTGAAAAACAACTTCATTAGCTCTATAGTCAATTAAAACATGATAAACAGAAATCCAATCCATTCCCAATATAAAATAAAACTCCACTGAAGGTAAAAAAACAAGGATTGTTGGTAATGTCATTCCACATAACATAATAGAAAAATTATTATAATTCTTCTTTTCTATAAAATTACTCGTGGTGTTTATGTACAAGTTATTGTCACATTTTTTGAGGTGATATTTCCAATTTACCCGAAAATTTCTTAGAGATGATAAAATATTTAGACTGAATATCAAAAAAATTCTTTAGAAAAACATGAGTGATCATATAAAGTACCTGATACAACTTCATTAGATTTCCTAACATCTGCTGACGTAGTTGCAATTGATCTCACTACACCATTCTGCTAATAGTTTGGCTTCATTGCATCATTTCATATATTTCATTGGGAAGTCATTTTCATAATGACCCAACATGCCACATTTAAAACAATTTACAGTTTTTTTATCAGTATTTGTCATAGGATCACTTTCAATGAAATCTCGGGTCATTTTCCATAATGTACCACATTTAAAACACTTTTTATTTTTTCTACAACATTCCACATGGTATTTCTTACCACACTTTTTATAAACTGGACACTAGATTTTCATTCCATCAGATTTCATTGGTTAGTTCTTGCTCATCGCATGGCACCTAGACCTCTTCTACTCCTTGGTGCCTAAATGCATGTGATCATAAAAAAAATCCATCTCTACCATCTCATCACATCAAAAATGGATTACATAACGCTTGAATTCAAGGGAGGGCAATGCCCTCTGATACCTTGGAATCATCCCTAAGTAAAACATGTTGATTTTTCAATCATTATTCATAAAAAGATATGGAGAATACCTCAGTAGTAAGGTTATATTTTCATTATACTCCTCCACTAAATCCTCTTTTGTTGGCTTCAATTAAAGGGGTTTCTTCTCCAACCAATATCGCACCACCTTAAGAAATTATTTCTAAAGGAAATGACTTTTATGTTAATCCCACTCTAAGTAATCAAATTCCTCTCTACCCTTGATATTCCTTACCATTGACCACCACTGATTTTCATCACCTTCAAACTGATAAATTGAAAGACTAACATATTTATTGTCTAAACATCCCAAAACATTAAATTTATTTTCAAGGTCTTTGATCCATCCTTCAACTGAGACGGGTTACGAATATCCATTGAAAAAAGGAGGGTGTTATCTCACAAAATATTTCAATGTTGTCATGTTCCATTGTGTTAAATCCATTGTTCTCTTGCATTGATGCAACCACTATTTAATCTCTTCATTAGCTGATCCATTACTATCACAAAATACTTAGTTTCAATCCCTACCATTCCAGGATGTAGATATGAAAGGATGTCGTTCTGTCGGTGGATCTCCTCTTCAGCATCCATGTTCCTCCTACGAACAACCATTCTGAACAAACATATCATACATAATACAACATGGTAATATTTAAATTATATAACACTTCAAATTAATAGTAGGGTGAAAATCATTTATTGTATTCTTTTAACATCACCCTAGTTCTTAATGTTATATTAACCATCCTCTAATATCAACTATATGGACCCATCCTTATTACAGACATAATCTTGAATTTTATAGAGAAAATACATCATTTTGAATTGTGGATCATTTCATGTTTATATCTTTAATGAATTAAAACATAATAAATTCATAACATTGCACATTGTTACAGAGTGGATAGCATAAAAATAGTTTCCATTATTTTCAAAATTAAAAACATTAAAACATAAAATAGGATTCCTTGACAATTATTCAACATTTATCATGACTTAAATTTTTGTCTTGCACATCTATTAACCTATGAAAAATAATTTAAAATATGTGATGGGCACAAAAACATAGTAAGTTATTTTAAAAGAAGGAATGAACATATTATTCCATGAATACATGTAATGTATGAAATCATTTTCCTAATACATACATTCACCTATATATATATATAATTAAGTTTTGAAACAAAATATATCCACAATACCTAATTACCTATGTATAATTATAAATGTATCATGGGGAATTACATAAATAATCTTGTAACCATCTTGGGTACCTTATAATTTTCATCCCTCATGGATACCTCGCTATTTGTGTAACCATCGTATTTACACTAGGAAAAACCATACATCCGACCTCCAACTAACACACACCCAAAGCATTTTTAGAAAACATTGGTCTCAAACGTCATTATAAACAGATCCCAAGATCCATAAAATAATCATAATACATGAATATAAGAATAAATACATTTCTTCTGAATTTTGTAAAAAGAGAATTTTAAATGAGGATTTTTTAAAAAAGTCCCTTATAAATAACTTATAATTGATGTTATACATAATATAGTGGAGGTAATATGTATATACATTGTAAATTTACATAATTAAACACATTATAACAAGAATTCATCACACATACAATTTAAAAACCACATAAATAATGAAGAATAACATTAACTCAAAGGATGGAAATCGGGTTAAGAATTCCATTACCTCATCCTTCTTTTACTTCAAACATGTTTAAACATCATGTATAATGGATAAAAGAGTGTTATAAGTGTTTTATAGAGACATTTTCATGTTTATGACATCTTATATGATCATTTTGTAACCTCATTTCACCCCTTAATTGATATTATTTTTTTCCTTGCACTATTTTGTGTGAGTTCGTTACATGAATTACAAGATTGGGTCAGGATGGGTGTTATTATCGTTTAGAAGTGAAATACCAAAATGGGAATGAAAATTAATATACATATTTATAATAACATAATTTATACCATTTATCTTCTTGATATTTTATATGTGCATGATTCATATGTCTAAAAAATTTATGATGTTCGTTTAGATCATTTTAGTGTTTCCTTTTTAATAATAACCTCATTTGGTCTTATAAAATAACACCATTAGTAGAAAAGATTTCAACAACCATGGGTGAGACATAATACATATATCATAACCTATTTCAATCATATAAATGGTTTCATGACCAAACTTGACAGAATAAATGGAAATTTTAATCACATCATCCATGATGTGGGTAATTCGACACAAGATGGACAATGTTTTTATTCCATAAATAAGCAAGGGGGAATAGTAGTGATGACGAATTTTACATGAACATGATAACATCCAGAATATTCATGTTTCCATTAGATTTCATGACTAGTGGGTTAGAAGAGATAAATTAATAATAAGAAAAGAAATGAACTCATAATAAAAGAATAATTGAAAAATCCCTTACAAAATTTTTACAGCTTAACGACTACACAACATGGTTTTAGAAAATATAAAAAATGGAAACAAGGGTAACTCATCTAGAAATAAACTATAGTACATAATAGGTCAATAATAATAAATAAATAATAACATGGTATGAAATAATAAATGTTATAACACATAAAAGTGAATTTGAATGGAAAAAGAACGAAATTGAGAATTTTCTTACCTAGTAGAGTAACATCTAGAACAAGATGTTTAGGGCCTTGGGGGCTTGAGGAAACTTTGGTATGGATAATATGGAGGTGGGGAGGATGGATCATCGTTGATGTAGAATTTGGAATTAATTTAATGATGTAATGGGTTGGTATTCATAACAAAAGTGATGGATTAATTTAATAATTTCCATGGGACACCTCATTAGTGGTATTTTCAAAACCATGGGCTTGCCCATGATAGAATCGACATGGAAAACCACATAAAATATTTTATGTTCCCTTTGTTGATCAGATTTATTACATCATTATTACATCAATAAGGATGTCATTAACACAACGAAACTCAAAACAATGTTTTTTACTATTCACTGAAAAATCAATTGTTTTAGAAAAATCCCAATAATCCACCATACCAATTTATTTGATGTGCATAATTAAAAAATGAATTCCATTTTAATAAAATAATTTTCTAAATAATTTTAATAAAATATTTATATAAAATAAAATATAATTCAAAAATTAATAATTTTAAAAACAATAACTGCTTTTATATCAACATTAAAAATTAATCAAGATGTAATTATCGTAAAGCCTTGTGAAAATAAAATAATAATACAATTTACTCTTCATTTGGGTCATATTACTATTCATGGTACTATTCATAAGGTTATGTTACTATTAACCAAAAAACTATTTGGATGCAATAGAATCCAAATAACATACTGACCACAATTGTAGATGACCATTTTTTCAAAATTCAAAACATAAAGGTAGTAAAATAATGTTCAAAGGATCCTTATAAATATCTACATTAAACAAAATTTCACGCATTTCAATGTATTTTTAGAAAAACTTTGGGTGTTACACTGACCCTTATAGACAAAATACTATAAATAATAGAAAAAATTAATCGTCCCACCAAACATAACCCTCATCAAATTGGGGGAAAATTTTGGTTCTTTTTGCATTGTTCACTTAACATACCACATATTCAATGATAAATATGCATCTTAGTATGAGGTTTTTATACTAGACCTGGAAGTGGGGCCTTAAGGACAGTAGATATGAGGATACATGGGGGTTACCAGGGGTGTGTTCAAACCCAATATTTTATTCACCTCATTATTAAAAGATTTTTTATGCCAAGACATATGAGTTATCACTCCAATAACCCCATAAAAACACAACGATTACTTAGATACCTCCACCTATCATCCATTCTTATTAGTCTATGGTAAATTACTATTATGGTATTGACTAACTAATCAACATAAAAGGTTATATCTAATGAAACATATAAACCTGGAATCAGATATCTCGTTTACTTCTTCTCAATCAAGAGTATTTTCCACATTAAACTCTTCAACTCCTAAGCCAAATAATTTAGAGATACTCTAATATGGTTTGTATAGAACTATGCAACAATGTTAGAAATGTTTTTTATAGTTATATATTATCCTATATAAACACTCAAACATAGATTCTATATATTTAAAAATAACTAATAAAGGAACTCATCTAATAAATTTAGAGGTCAATGGAGTTCCAAAAGGATGTTGTTACATAAAAGGTTTATCAAGTGGTGAATATTCCATATAAATTTTGTGTCACCATATCTTTTATGTAACACGATCTAGATGTAGATTTCAAAGGAAATATCAAAACCATGTATGTTTGAGTAAAACTCACAAATGTTGACACCTAGAGGGGCCTCATTGAAAATGGTTTTAGGATGAACTGAAACCATATTAAAACCCCTATAATTTTTTGGATATAGCAATAAATACTTCTCTCTACAAAAATAACCATTGAATGATATGATAAGATCAAGTATAATTTTTTTGTGAAAATAAATATCACAGTTCATATTTGGGGCAACAGATATAATTATGATGTCATGGTTATCCTTAGTTAAAAAACCTAAATTTTTTACCATGGTGAACTGGCATTCCCATCCATGTGGTTGTAGCATCATAATTCATTCAATGCATACGATACCCCATTTATGGGAAGGCTAAATTAATATATGGTGATAGTGCCTCCATTGCGAATTTAATATACATAAACTGTAATATAGGTATCTACAAAATGGATGAAAAAAACAAGTTGTGGATGATTATATACATGCAATTGCATCCAATGTCTTGGGGGCCAACAATTCAAATACCTTGCATCTTCTAGATAATAATATTATGCTACCCATAGTTATGATTGAGGTGACTAAAAAAATAATAAATATCATGTCTCCCCCTATACCTAGTATCATAATAAAATAAAGAAAGAGTGATTTAAATATCTCTGTATGTTCCTCCATATACTCATAAATTGAAGAATAAGAGGATTACCTCAAGACCCCCCTAACATATTTGTTGAAGGTGTCACTACCTCTATCAATGATATTAGAGATGTGAATCTAGGAATAAAAGAAGAACATAATACTACGATGATTATTATTTCTAGGACAATAAAGGATAAATAGATGTATATTCCATTTCTAAAGAATCATTGATATTTGTTTTCATGGAATTATACATAAATGGTTGTGTTGAATCCTAGTGTGGAAACACATCACCTCTATTGATATTTCAACGAAAAATCTATGAATATGAACTCCTCTCATGATACTAATTTATAATAAGATGGTGATAAATAGATCATAGTTTACTTTTTTAGGAATTTAAATAGACAATAGTCTCACCTACATAATCCATGTTATGGAACAAAATATTCCAATTAGATTCTAATTTAATATTAATGGCCATAATCAAAACTACCTAAAAATAGTATTTTACATCTCAAATCAAAGATATTTTGATCAATACAACTTCTATATTATAGGAAATCTATATCAAGGATGTATATTGAAGGTATAATTAAATAATTATGGGTCTTAATGAAGAGGAATCTACTTATTTTAGGGAACCTCAACATATATTTTGGTAGTAGTTCATGCCCTATAGATTATTGAATTCATAAATTACTTAACAATGTTCAATGAATCGTATAGTTGTGTAGTTTTTAGAATAATTTCATAATGTTATATCAATTAAATGATTGTAAAATTTATAAGATAATGTGATCACAAAACTAATTTTAAAAAATTATTAAAAATGTTTTGGGAGCATATTTTTAGGAGAATATACAAATGTTTTCCATTGGGGTAATTGTATGGAAATTATATGAATTCTTGGTATGCCACCATGGAATTGTGGTCGATCTATAATATAATAGAGAAATACTAAAAGTGTCCAAACTTCAAAATCTCAAATTACTAAAAAGACTCTATGGTAACCTCGCTTATATTTGATGTTTGAAGTCTAACTAGGTAAAAAGTCTCTAATCGTGATTAATTTATTTTCAAATTGGATCACCTACATATGGGATAAAAGTTTCTAATAATTCTTTTTTATGATTTATGATGTACATATTGGACCTATTTGTATTGAATACTTTGGTAGAGATATTGTAACTTATTATATATTTGGTCTCCATTGATGTATTTCGTAGTTCTCTCATCACACTGTGAAATGATGCGGGGGAAAATAGTAATTATTAGACTAGTCGCTTGATTTTAGGAAATGTTATGTTATATTTTAATATTATGATGATCAACCTCATGCTCACCATTAGAATGATGTTTTTAGACATTACATTGACCCTCACAGAGTCCACAGAGTATCTCGAATAAACCTCATCTAGTAAATCCTTATACGCCATATACTGGTGGGAAAATTAGTCCGATTTGTGGTTATCTTGTCCCAATATGACACTCAGTTCATGTCATTGATGTCCGTTAAAGGGAAGACCTTTGATGATTTCTTTATAACACATCCACTATGGAAATCACACCAGTGGACACCAAACATCCCAAAAATGATTTTTATATTCCTATTACACTCTTCTAAAATTGTGATTTTGTTTTTTAGTTCCACCCAAATCCCTAGTGTTGATAGGCTAAAAACCCATGGCATATTCATGATATTCTAGGGATTTTATTTGTTTCCACCTAAAAAGCAATTTTCCCGGATCCTTCTCCCAATATGAAATCTTCACTAATAATTATTTAAAATATCAATTACTTATCTATGGCTTGGAACTATCATTAATTATATAATTATAATACATGATCTCCAAAAAGGGTTTTCAACTGGTGATCAAACCAATCAATGGATAATATTACATCAAAATTGAAGAATTATCCCATGCCATTGGTTATGTTAGATGAATAAAGAATGTGTTCCCTATTTAAAAAACACTACATCATGTACTTAGATCAAAAACATCCCTTCCCAATGTAGTATCTAAAGAAATTATTTTTATTTAGGACCTTGATCATTAAAAACTGGTTTTCAACATCATGCACCGAAGGATGGTCTCATCAGTATTTTTTATGTGACATAGAGGAAATAAATAATGTCAACATATCTCCTGAGTGTGATGAACCAATACCCACCCATGGATTAATGGATCCCATATATTATAACAACCATAATGGTACAATGTCCATTAATTAATCCTATGGTGTACCAACTAAATGCTGATAAATGATCTATACCCTAGAGGATGGGCCAAATAAGAATAAAACCCTTTACAGTGATGCTTTGAGGAAATCCCACTTAGATATCTTATAGAAAAATATATTATAGACATTATGGAAGAATTAAGTACATGATTATATAGATATCTTTAATTTTTGACCATACTGTTCTATCCAATTTTGATGATTAGTTATTAATTGTAATCATTTTTAAAGGACTATGTAAAATTCACTATCAAATTTCATGCATTCCGAGTTCGTTATAACTTATTCTTTCATCCCACTTTTTTTAATATAAATGTAAATATATGAATCCATTTTCCATTTCGGGTATTGTTTTTGGGGGGCCATATACCCTAGCCATAATAATAATGATTAAGTAAAACCCTTCTTATATATACATCTTTTCCAAATAAGTGGTGGTAATAACCCTTATGTGATTTAGGGTGATGAATATCAATAACTACATAATGTCCAATATCAGGATTATATACATATTACCTCCCATGATATTTATTGAAAATTACACCAAAATCAATTATACTAAACTCAATATATTTTTCAAGTAGAAGAAAATTGTTCCAACAATTCATCCAACTATCATGTAGTGAAAATGGGGAAATATAGTTTTTTAATGTGACTACATCAATTACTTTTTAGATGATGGGTAATATAGAGAGATTAAATGGAAAGAAAATCACCATCATTCTTTATAATTATATTGTACCACGATATAAAAAAATATAAAATAAACTATATTTTCATTTTTACATGATAATAAGGCCATACTTCTCATTGATTCCTATATTCTCTCAATCCAAAATAGTGATCTATGAAAAAATATTAGTTGATGAGAAATCAAAAAAAATATTTCAAATAGATAGATTTAATCAATGGGAAAATGTTTCAAAAACTATACAAAATCAATGTTTATCATAATCAGATAACAGGAGAATTCAGTAGACATGATCACCTTTGCTCATTTATTCATTGAGAATAGATATTGCCTATGAGAAATCATAAAATTATAGGAATGAAACATATAAATGTAGAGTGCAAATGAAAATGGCCATACATTATAAATAGGTTCAATTTTTATGGTGCTTTATCATTAGGGACAATGGAGGAACATCATGTTACAACCCCACTAATGACATTTTTATCATGAATTACTATTCATTGATATCATCAATCAACTATGATCCTAGTCACATGATGTTAAACTACATGATTCTTCTTATTTTTCAAACATCAACCTACAAAATATTTCCATGAAGTGTGACTTTAAACTACTTATCATATTACATCCTTAACACATGAATTTAAACTACCTAAACTAATTCTATGAATTTAGACATTAAATTTCACTGATTTTATATACCTAGTCATATGACCTAAACTATAAGATACTATTCGACCATACTACAAGATGATAATCAACACCAATATGACTATGTTATATTACACTAAATGTCACTAACAATATTTTCAATATCATAAAAAATTATTTTTTATGAAAAATATTTAAAAATTTGATGTTAAAATATAGTCTCACCATGTCTACCATGCATTTGATTCTTCAGAATCCATCTTATGATGCCTCATTTCACACTTATTATATTCTTATCATGATATTATTATCTAAACATCTCGACATTACTAATACAGATCTGTGCCTTCTATTTAACAATGGGTAACCGCCATCTTGGTTACATGATGTTAAACTATATGGTTGATGCCCATAATATCAATGATGAAATGGTCCCAAAAAACAGATGAAATTTTTATTATTCATGTGATATATGTTTATATTCTTAAATCATATGCCTTGGTTAAACATCTAAATGATAAAAATTACACTTTCCTTTTTATTAATTGTGAAAACTCAGATTTTCATTTTATGTATTGATCTTGATTTTAGTTTTTATTGAAGTAAAATAATGAAAAGAGTATTTTCACTTTACACAGTGTGTAATTACATGTGCTCGGTGCCTACCTAATAGCCATGCACAACCACATACTGACTGTGTAATGGCTGATTATGTGGTGGTGTGGTGAGATGGAAGAACTGATTATGTCGGGGGACAATTAAGGTTACTACACATTGTGTAGTTTTGAAAAACACATTGTATAGTTTTTTTATTTGATATATCAGATATGGGTCACATCTCATATCTAAAAATACCTTCTTCAGGTCATGTTTCTTATAGGGTATCTGTAGGGCGACCAATGAACATCATGCCCCCAATTCTTTATCCGAGCTCCAACTGAGAATCTGTTAGGATTGTTGAAATCCCATCGAGGATTTCTCAAAAAACCAAGATCCTTTGTTCTTGATTCATATTCTCTTGGGTGTTATTAAATGTTTTCCATTTTTCATCATTTTTACATCTATGTCAATCAATGTTAATTCGCGTTCCAAAATTCAAGTATATAGATTATACAACATCATGGAACAAATGAGACAATTCATGGGTTTATTTGATTTAGTGTATCAATTGATTGGGAACTAAACCATATTTATTAAATTGCATATGGGACACCTCAGGGGTTTATTTCCATGGATTGATTGTGTATGTTTGTTTGGTCTAGAATAACTGTTAGTATTCCCTTGTTTTTAATTCCTTGTTTTTTGAGGATGGAATCACTGACTATATAAAATGAATGTGATATGCATTGTGAATATTTAACCAAGGGGTATTAGAATGTGAGATCTTCCAAAAGGGGTTATATCGTGAGAGCTTCCCATGTAGGAAATTATTATTAAAGGGGTTAGACCGCGGGATCTTCTTAGGTAGTAGTTTATAATTAAAAGGGTTTATACCATCAATGATGCCCATATGGACATTTATATTTTATTAAATTGATGTTTTCTCCAGGGCATGAAGTCCTGCTTCGGTGGTCATTTATAATTGAATGATGCTATATTATACAAGTGGGTATAGATTTTGAATACATTATCCAAGGGTTAATTTATGAATAATTGAATGATTTTTAATGTAAATGAATGTAATTAAATATGATTGGATTAATTACTTTTGAGTACTTCAGAGTTTATTGCTTCATATTTTATATATTTCCTACTATAAATGTTCACTAAAATTGAGGCACAAATATTATGGTGGTTTCCTACTGGGATTCTCCACACACCCTGTTTGGGTCCTGATTTGTGTCCAAAGATGATTATATGTCTACAAGTATAGATAAGGGAATGTTCCCTTCGTCATCCAATACATGATTGATGTGGGAACTAGGGATCATTGGACTAATATGATGGTTGATATGCTATTGAATTTTACATGTTCTTTTATTGGATATGGTGGTATTCCATATTTTTTACCTTATATTTGATGTTTTCCTATACACATATCTGATGTATCATTATATATATGGAATGGATTCTATATACTTTACATTTAGTCTTCCACTATTATTCTTGTTTGATATTATTGATTTCGTTGTGTATACTCTCTCATTGATGGAATATTTTCCCCCAATATCACAACTATGCCTTCGCTTCTTTTCGATAGCCTTTGGATTTTGGGTAAGTGTGATTTAGGTCAAGTGATTAACCAGGTTCGCGTCACCTTTAGGATGCACCTAGTTCCAGGATGTTTCTATGTGGTAACATAGGGTTTTATTTTCTTATTTGTCTTGCTGTTTGGAATCATTATTACATATATTTGGCATGATAAAAGGAATCATGTCCCGTATGACGGATCAGTTTAGTATCCTTGGAAGTACTACATACATTCGTATGTTTTACATTACATCAAGAAATAAAAACAGCAACAAATGTTTTTTCCATTTTGAACATAGTTAAATCCTTATACTATCCTTATGGAGAAACCATAAAATAATTCTTCACATACTGGGAAATATAAAACATACAAAGTGGCGAGATCAGATGCTCGGTAAATATAACAAATTTAGTAGAAACTTTCATAATAAATACATAAACATTTAAGACAATGTATATGACTAAATCAAAATCTTTTTAAACATAAACTTAAGCATACTATGGAAAAGATAAAATCAAAAAATTCCATTTACTTATTCACATGGACATTTTATTAGTCGAATAATCAAATGAAATATTAATATACACATTCATAATGATGGAATGCATAATGTCAGACATCATAACCACATAGTCTAAGACTCATTCCCAGACAACAAGTAAGATTTTTTCATAGACTTCTACCAAGAAACTAGCATGTATTATGAGACCATCTGATGCATCGAGATTCTATAGAAGGTTCCACCAGTCACTTACAATGTGCAATGAATTCCTCATATGAAAACGTATAAACATAACATAAACATTCATATAAAATTTGGCATACGAAATGTCAATAATTTTTCTATAACACATCCACATTCAAACATATCACAAAACCTTAAATACAATATAGAATATTTGTATCATAATAAATCAACTTCAATCAAGTTTAAAATTCATCAAAGGATGTATAGATAAATGAAATGAAAACTATTTGAAATAAATACCTATTTTTATTATGAAATCATTTAAATGTCACATAATTATAAAATAAATTTTTTTTTGAAAAAAATTTTATAATATTGTATGATATGCTTCGACAATGATATAATGGTAGAAAATAGCCAAACCTACCATATATGTTAAAAAAGACATTCTTACTTTAATTTTGCTGAAATGTTCATAATATACCCTATTTGGAAAACAACAGAAAGATTCCTTTCTAAACATTTTATAAAAATTCAAACAAGGGTATAAATGAATATAACACATAATATAGTAAATAGTAAAAATGTTTTGAAATACATTTTTAGAATACATAGATGTTTATGATAAAAAGTTCCCAGTAGATACATACGTATTAACAACCTCAGATAAGTACAGAGATGGCAGAATTAACACTTACCTTGTAATTTTTCTTGGTCGAGGGCACATTAACCTCTTATAAAATATTTCGATCATTATTATTAAATTATACAAGAAGTATATACATAAATATTATATCATATATTACCCTCTAATATTTCTTTCTATATAATATTTCAGTAGTATCATCGATTTGGGTGTTAACTGATTCGTTTTCCTTTATATGATTGGTTACGTAAGTCTGGTTTGTTATGGAATTGATGTATTTGATTAATATAAATAATTTTAATATGATCATTAGAATTATTGTTAATCATAAATTGTGAATTATTTTTGAATGATTACGATGGGGAATGAATCTCATCGCGTTCATGAAGACGGTAATCTGTACGTATGTACGAGCGCCAATATAATTATATAGATGACGAAATTGTAAGTAATTGGATGGTATGTCATATATAAATAATCATTAACATTTTATATTTATTATTTAAATTATTTATTTTTATTATTATTCTCATCCAAAATAATGAAGTGTTTGAATAACAAACTACACCACGATGCGGAGATAGAATGATGTAAGTACGCATATATGGTGTCATTGTAATTTATAGGATGGATACAGTAACGAATATGGTGGTACCATATTTATAATAACATCACAGTATATAATATATACTAGAGTTATTATTTTGGAATGGAAACAACCATGTAAGAGGAAGTGGAAAAAGAAAATAACTTGAAATAGTTGATGAAATATTTATCTCTGCTTTGGGTTCTTACATTTTCTTTGATCTGAAGGGCTCCTTAGGATGTCTTTCAAACCAATGGAATGAATATTGGAAAAAGGGAGGATATTTGGGAGAATTGTTTTTCACGGGTTGGACGACCCAAATGGCTTTAGAGATTTGAAATTAAGAGAAGGGGAAGTACCCTTTTATAATAGAGGTGATAGTCACTTTAGTAAGAGATTGAAATATTATTTTATAATAAAATCATTCTCGTTTTATAATGACTCCAAAATGATATATTTCAAGTATAAGGTGGATATCCATCAAAAAACACTCATCCAATAGGTTTTAGATAGGTTTAGGTCACCATTTTAACCTTGTAATTTAGATATATCTCTTAGTTAAATAGTTTGACATTTACTATGTCTCATTGTATTTTAATATTATATGGTTACTAAACATACAATAAGAAACCAATAAAACCCCAAATGATTCATTATAAATATATATAATATTATCTATGTCCTTTGGCCAATAATTTGATTTTTATTAATATTATATAATTTAATTATATTGTATTTGTCTGAAAAACTCAATTATGTCAATTTTGAAACTATTTAATAATTGGTTTCTGTGACAATCATAACAGCTTGATTACTTCAAAAAAATTATTTAATCAACCCTAACATGACAAATTAACCTAGAAAATTATTTTTATTCATCTAAATCCACAAATGAAATTTATTTGGATATTTATTATATCAATTATTTTAATCATTCATTAATAAGGTAATTACTACATCATCATGGTGTCATAAATGAATTTAATTATTTAATGTATAAAAATTATAAATAAAATTCCATTATGTAAGAAATCGGTTTATCTTTATAATTAATTTTTATAGTCGAATTTATCTTATGTATAACCCTATATTAATAATGGTTTAGTTATTGAATATTAAATTTAACTCTTTAAAAACTTTTTAAAATAAAATAATAATAAATGTCCTATTCTAAACCATGTCGACCAAATTGTATGATATTTTATTTATATGGTGGATTTTTTTTGAATTACACTAATATAATAGAATTAGTACATGTGTTTGGGGAATTATAATGTCATTTTTACCTTTAATTACCATATTTACTTTTAACAATGGTAAATAAATGTCAAAAGTTACTATTCATCAAAAATTATTTTCATCTTATTGAACCACATGTTATGTATAGATATTATCTGTGTCTCTCAGAATTTTGAATTTAATTTCAAAACAGAAATAAAAATATGTTTTATGCTAATTTGTAAATGCTACTAAAATTTGGGAAAAAGACAGTAAAATTATCGTTAAAATTTTATATATCTAAACTTATTATTAAATGACTACAATGAATTAAATTGAACATATATTTGTAGTATGTATCTATTTCGAGCTAATATAAATTAATATATATTAACTTATTATTCAAATAAAAAGTGAGTTTTAAACAATATTGTTGTGTTTTTCACTATTCATCAAAAATTGAATGTTCTCAGAAAAATACAAAAAAATCACCCTGAGCTAATTTTTATATTCCGAATCCAAAAATGAACACCATTTTTGGATTCAAAATTTATAAAATTTCAAAATGTGGGAATCACTATTAATAATGGATAGTTTCATTGGCTATGGTTTGTTAAAACTCCATGTTGTGTACAATGCGAGCTACTACATTATTCAAAGGAAAACATACCATATAAGATTGGGGTGTTACATTCTCTACTCCTTTAAATAATTTCATCATGTAAATTTCTAGAATATTATTGCCAAAAAAAGATTCGGGTGGTTTATCATCCTTACTTCCTCGGGTTCCCACGTTTCGTCTTCCATCTTATAGTTTCTCTATGGGACTTTCACCAGATGACTAATCCTGTTTCTCAAAACATACTCCCTGGTATCAAGAAATTTGGATGGCCCTTTACGATAAGATAGATATGGTTCCAGTTAAATTTCCTCATAAGTTATTATATGTGTTGGGTCATGCATGTATTTTCTCAATAGTGATACATGGAATGCATAATGAACTTTTGAGAGACATGGAGGCTATATCAAATGATAAGCTACAACTCCAAATCATTCATGAATTTTTAATGGTCCGATGTACCTGGGACTGAATTTACTCTTCTTACCAAAATGTATAACACCCTTCTAGGGAGATACCATCAAGAAAACATTACCTCCTACATGAAATTCCATATCATTCATTAATTTATTGGAATTTATCTTATTCCTACTTTGGGCTGCTTTGACGTGGGTTTGGATAATCTTCACATTTTCTATTGATTACTCAACATGTTCCGGGCCTACGAGATTTCTTTACCCAACATCTTCCCAATAAGTGGGTGTGCAACATCTCTTGCCATATAACACTTTATATTGTTTCATTTGAATACATTAATGGATGCTTTTGTTATTAGAAAATTCTACCATTGGTAAATATTAATCCAATATACCTTGAATGTCAATAGAGAAATATCTAAACATGTCTTTTATGGAATGTATAGTCCATTCCGACGGTCTATCGGTTTGAGGGTGGTAAGGAGTGCGCAAATGAAGTTCAATATTCCGGGCCTTCTTATGACTTTTCCTGAATATTGATGTAAAAGAGGGCTCATGATCAGAAACAAACGATCGGGGTACACCATGGAGTTTTACAATGCCATTAATATATATTCTTGCTAGACGTTAAAGTGGTAAATCATCTCTCACGGTAAGAAAAATGTTTTGACTTGGTAAGATGATCAACAATGACCCATAATGTATCATTCCTTCTTGGAGTCTTTGGTAGCCCCATGAAAAATTCCATAGTAATATTATCCCATTTAAACATAGGAATGTGAATATGTTTCATTACTCTTATAGGATATTTTCTTCCATATTTCACTTGTTGAAAAACCATATATATTGACACATAATCTGAAATTTTTCTATTCAAGTTGTCCCACAAAAATGTTCCTTACAATCTACATACATCATGTTGCTCCAAGGGGGTGTAGAGAAATTTGATCTATTAGAATCATCCAACAATTCCATTTTTAGATCAAGTATGTTAGAATGTCAAAGACTCTTCCCAAATTTAAAAGTTCTATCTTCATATATGAATTCACTCAATCTCGCATCATTCACAGCGTTAATCTTCTTCTAAAACTCCTCATCATCAGTCTAAGAACTGTTTATCATTTCTAGTACTGATAGTTTGTAAACCATGGAAAAGTTATTGATGTCTCACCTTCCATGTTTATTCCCATATCCATCTTTACTATATCCAAGAAAATATGATCCCTTTCAAGCCTCATCATTTTCAAAACTGCATTATCCTTCATACTCAAATCATTTTCCACCTTATTTTCCTCCCTCGTGTGGTCGTGTGAAGTGAAATCGTAATCCTTGAGTAGTTTAAGACATCGCATCTACCTCATGTTGAGTTCTTTTTGTATTAAAATATACTTCAAACTCTTGTGATCTGTTTAAATCTGACATTTTTCATCGTAGGGATAGTGTCTCCATATTTTCTGAGCATAGATTACAGCTGCCAGCTCAAGATCAAGAGTGGGATAGTTTTGTTCATGAATTTTTAGCTACTGTGACGCTTAGGCCATAACCCTATCATTCTACATAAGGACACAACCATGTCATTTCCTTGAATCAACGCTATTAATAACAAAGCCATCATTCCCCAATGGTGGAGTCAAGATAGGATCATTATCAAATATTCAATTCTATTCGTCAAAAAATTATTCTTACTATTTTGTCTGAAACAATTTAGCCCCTTTACGAGTGAGATTGGTTAATGGCTTAGCCAATCAAGAATAATTATGGAATAAATGAAAATAATAACCTGCTAAACAAGTAATACTGGTTACCTAGGTTATACTCGTCGGTGCTAGCCATTTTAGGATTTCCATGGTTTTTGAAGGATCAACAGAGATTCCATCCTTATAGAAAATATATGGCCATGAAAATAAATCTCCTAAAGAGAGAATTCAAAATTGATAAACATCACATATAATTCATATTTTCTTAGAGTCTCTAGAATAATGCGCATGTGATTTTATTGATCTTCATAGATTTTAGAGAATACCAAGTCATCATCAATAAATACCACAAAAATTTCATCAAGATATTCATTGATTAATATATTCATTAGATCCATGAAAACAAACGGAGAATTATTCATCCGAAAAGGTATTACTTTAATCTCATATTGCCCGTACCTAGTTCAAAATGTTGTTTTCATAATATCTTTCTCCTCCACACAAAAAACTGATGATAGCCAGATTATAGTTCAATCATTGAAAAATATTGATTTCTATTATGTTTTTAGAATGAATCATCAATGCGAGGTGGGGGATACTTTTTAATTATTGTTATTGTATTGATCTCCATGTAGTCAATACACAACGTTATTGATTTGTCATTATTTATAACAAAACTGATTGGGGCTAGCCATAAAAAACACTATGGTGAAAAAATCCTTTGTATCTCAATTCCTTGAGATATTTCATTAGTTCCACTAATTCCACAGTGGCCATTCTTTAAGGGGATTTCAATATGGGCCTTGAACTAAGAATTTAATCAATGGAAAACTCATTTTCCCATTATAGAGGATGTCCCAAAAAATCCTCTTGAAATGCATCAACATATTAATGCACAATAGGTATGTCTTCCATTTGAACATTCTTTTACTCAACCATAGTTATTTCATTCAGTTATTCCCAAATAATTTGATTTAGTAGGTCTACTGGGGGTGGATCTAGAAAAAAATTAGGTGGGGACATTTCAACACTAATGATAATATAAACCTTATCATCATAAAAAATTGTAACCTCATTCTTATTACAAAAAATTTCCTCATCATTTTCAGAAAGACAATACATTCTGAGGATTATATCAAATTAAATAATGGGTATGACGATAAGATCAGAAGATAAAGAACATTTATATGCCCTAATGGGAACTGATTCACAAAACATTGTAGCGATGATACATCCCTTATGTGTTTTGACTGACAACTCCCTTATTAAGTAAAATTAAAAATATCTACGTTTTTTGATAACTGGTAAGATATGAAACCTTGTGATGATACAGAATCAAATAATGAATTTTCTAAACATGTGGAAACCAATAAATTACCTGCCACCTCATCCTTCAGAGGTACAGTCTCAACAGTAGTGATCGTATAATCTTGTCCTTTCTCCCTTGGTCTTTTCTTAGGTAAGTTCCCCAATCACATAAGATATTCATTTTAAAAATTACCAATTTCTCTAAAATTGTATCAGTCAACATTGAAAGCCTCTCTCCTCCCTATGCAATCATGAGATTGGTGGAATTTTTCACCACACTTGTAAGAGACTACCATTCCCATCTGTCATCTAACCGGGTATTTTTTCCCACATTAACAGCAGGATGGATATTGAAAATTTCCCTTTCTCCCCCTTATTATAAATTCAAGAGTGTTCAGCTGGTCTTTTTTTCTCTTTCTTTTCATTATAGTCGTCATACATAGAGAATTAATTTTCTATCTTGATAGCTCATGAGTCAATATCTTCATACGATGAGAAGGATTATGAGATTAATTATCCATAGAGAAATGGTTTTAACCCATCAATGAATCGATCAATCTTACTCCTTGAGTTACTTATATAATCTTCCTCGTGCCTTGCTATCATTGTAATGGTTTTCACATACTTTGTGGCATTCTCATTCTCCTTTTTCCATAGACATAGAAATTGTATTTTCGTATCTGCTTGATTGTCATGAGGAAAGTAATTTTCTATGAAAATATCTTTAAAATCCCTCAATTATGAGTTTGATACTTATTGATCTTCTTTTATGTTTTAGATTAATGACCACCATTGGTCTACATCTCTTATGAGGCGATAAACCCCCATAACAACATTTCCCTTTCGTTATTCCCCTATGCATTAAATATTTTCTCTAAGCAATTTATCCATTTCTCATCTAGTAATGGATTTTTACTCCCATTGAATTTTGGTGGTTGTTTCCTCATGTAGCAGTCTAACAATGATACTCCACATTTTGGATAAGGTTTCTCCATATGGGTAAGGTTATTATTAATAAACTGATTGAGTTGTCCATGAATGGTGATAAGCTGATCAGCACCATTTACTTCAATAGCTCCACTATAATTATCTTGGGTTGGAGAGAAATCCCTATGTGGATTATGTTCATTAATAGGGGTTACATTCCTTCCAATGAGCGCTGTTTCAAAATAATGGCATAGACTAGATTAGTTTATGAATCACAATACATAATTGCCAACTTGTATTACAGTTATCCTAAATTAACCAGTTTATTGATATAATCGATAATCATAAAAATGTTTTCATTGAGTAATTATATACTCCTAACCCCTTCATCATGGTTTTAATGAATATTATATTTATCCTAAGCATGTCCCTCAGGGAGGGCCATAACAAATAGTGTCATAAGGCTCGTTTTCGATCACCAGTTCCCATTCAATTCTAGATCAAAGAAGTGTCATCGAGTTTTTCCCCTAGGTACATTTATTACAGAGCCGCCTCTACCAACTCCTCTCCGAACAGGGTTGTATTTATTGGAAAAATCAAAAAATATATACAGTACCAAAATTCTAGGGAGTTCTTTTATACTAATCCTCAAATTCTATCTTAGGGAAATATTTTATAATCGGAGTTTTTCTAAATCTAGATTCCATGGTTTATAATAAATTTCCTCTGATACCAACTTTAATTTCCCAACCCAATTATATAGAGTTAGTGAAATATTATATAACATTTGCATCATACAAGGAATCATGTCCCGAATAACCGATCAGTTTTGTAGCCTTTGATGTACTAGATACATTCATAAGTTTTACATTACATCATGAAATAAAAACATCAAAAAAACTATGTACCCTTTTAAACACACTTATATACTTAGCCTATCCTTTCAGGTAAACCATAAAATACATCTTTACATCCATTGAAAAATAAAACATAGAAATGGATGAGTTCAGATGCTCAGTAAGGATAAAAAATATATCATAAACCATCATAAATAAGTATTATCATTTTAGGAAATTCATATGACTAACCCATAAACCTTTTATACATAAACATCAGAATAATATTGAAAAGATAAAATCAAATATTTCAATTTATTTATTGACGTGGATATTCTACTAGTTAATTAATCACATGCAATATCAATGGACACATTCATAATTATGGAATGCATAATACCCAACTTCATAACGACATAGTCAATGCTTTGTGACAAGACTACATATAAGATTTTATCAAGGCCTTTTTCCCGGACACTAGTTTTACTCATGAGACCTACCGATGCCTCGAGGAGCTATAGCAGACTCCACCCATCACTTATTATGTCCAATGCATTCCTCATTTGAAAAGGTTTAAACATAACATAAAAATTCATATTTAAACTATCATACAAAATTTCAATACTTTATCCATAAATTATACATGGGCTAAAACTAACACATCCACTTTCAAGCATATCAAAAAAAGATTAATAAAATATATAATATTTTTATCATAATAAATCCGCTTCAAACAAGTTTAAAATCCATCAAAGGATGTTTACTTGGATGAAATTAAATCTAATTGAAAAGAATACCTCTTTCAATTTTAAAATAATTTAAAAGTAACATAATTTCAAAAGAAAATATTTATTTGTAAAATATTCTTATAATCTTGTATGGGAAGCTTCGATGATGATATAATGGTTGAAAATAGCCACACCTACCGTATAAGTTAAAAAAGGCATTCCTACCTTGATTTTGTCGAAAATGTCAAAAATGTATCATGTTTGGAAAAAGATGGAATGATTCCTTTCAATACATTTTATAAAAATTCTAGGAATGGTATAAATGAATTTATCCCATAGTCTAGTAAAAATTAAAAATGTTTTGAAATATATTTTTTGGAAACATGGATCTGGATGATAAAGAGGTTACAGTTGATGCATACGTGTTAACAAACCTATATAAGTAAAGAGATTGAAGAATTAACACTTAACATGTAGTATCCCTTGGTCAAGGGTACATTAACCTCCTATATAATTGAAAAATAATTGTTTTTATATTATAAAAGAATTATATACATTAATATGTTAACATATATGACCCTCTAATATTACTTTGTTAATAATATTTGAGTAGTATCATCGTTTCAGGTGTTAACTGATTCGTTTTGCATTATATTCTTGGTTACATAAGACAAGTTTGTTTTGGATAGGATGCATTTTATTAATATAAAAAATGATATTATGTTCATAAACATTATTTTTAATCATATAATGAAATTTTTTCTTGAATGATTACGATGGGGAATTAATCTCATCGTGTTCGTGGAGACGGTAATCTGTACGTACGCATGAGCGCCAAAATCATTATATTTATGGTGACATTATATGTAATTTGATGATATATAATACATAAGAAAATCATTAACATGTTATATTTATTCATTACATTAGTTATATTCATTATTATACCCATCCAAAATAATGTAGTGTTTGAATAACAAATTACACCACGACATGTAGACGGTAATCCGTTCGTACTCAGGTGTTGTAACTTTTTCATTTATAAGATCAATAAAATAATGAATATGGTTGTACAATATTAATAATTACATAAAATTATATAGGAGATAGTAGAGTTATTTTTTTAGAATAAAAACAACAAATAGAGAGGAAGTGGAAGAAGAAAAGAACTTGAAAGAGGTGCTGAAATATTTACCACTTCTATGGGTTCTTCCTTTTAATTTGAACAAAAGAGATCCATAGGTTGTCTTTATTACCAAAGGAAGGCCTATAAGATAAAGGTATGAATGTTGGTAGGATATTTTCACAAGGTTTGGCCGAACCAAATTTTAATGGGGGTGTGAAATTAAGAGAAGGGGAAGTACCCTTTTAAATAAGAGGTGATGGTCACTTTAGGAAAAGCTTGAAATATTGTTTAATAATAAAATAAATTTCAGTATATAATGGCTCCAAAATAGTTTATTTCAATGATAAGGTGGGGATTGGTCAAAAACCTCTTAACCAGAAGGTTTTAGGTAGGTTAATCACCTTATTGACCTTATCTTTTATATTTAACTCTTAGTTAAATAGTTTGACATTTACATGTCTCTTTGTATTTTTATATTATATGGTAAATAAACATACTATAACAAGACAAGAGAACCCCAAGTGGTTCATTATTAATATATATACCAATATCTAATTCCTTTTTCTGAAACATAGATATTTATGAATATTTTATCTATTAATAATATAGTATTTTTTAAATCACAATTATGTCAATTTCGACACTATTTAGTATATATTTTTTGAAAATCACAATAGCATGATTACATCAAAATAAATGTTTTTAATAAACACTAAAATGTAATATTAACCTAGTAAATTAGTTGAATCAATTAAAATTCCCAAATTACATTTATTTGGATAGTTATAATTTCAATTATTTTAATAATTCATTACTTAAATAATTATTGCATTATCATTGTGTCATAAATAAATTTAATTATATAATTTCTAAAAATTATAAATAAAATATTATTATGTAGGAAATATTTTCATCTTTATAATTAATATTTATAGTTTAATTTATCTTATAAATAACCCTATATTAAAAAAAATAGTTATTATACATTAAATTTAACTCTTGTAACTCTTCTTTAAATAAAATGATAATAAATGTCATAATCATATCCAAGTGGACAAAAAATGATCATATTTTATTATTAAGGTTTTTTTGTCGATTTAAACTTATCCAATAGAATTAGGATATGTGTTAGGGTAATTATGATATCATTTTTACCCTTAATTACCCTATTTACTTTAAGACGTGGTAAATAAAAGTCAAAAGATACTATTCACCAAAAATTATTTTCATCTTATTGAACATCATTTTATTTATTGATATCATATTTTTTATATGATTTTTGAAATTCAACTCACAGAAGTGGTAATATTATGATTTATTCAAATTTTTATATGCTCCTCCATGGTCGGTAAAAGACGGTAATAAGTTCAACAAAATATTATTTATCTAAACTTATTAATAAATGACTCAAATGCATTGCATTGAACATATATAAGAATTTTGAATCTATTTTGACCTAAAAGAAATTAAAACAAAATAAATAATTATTTAAATAAATATTTTGTTTTAAATAATAATGTAGTGTATTTCACTACTAATCAAAACATGAATGTTGTCAGAAAAATAAAAAAATCTCCCTAATATATTTTTTATATTCAGAATCCAAAAATGAACTCCATTTTAAAAAATTAAAATTTATAAAATTTCAAAAACAGGGTATTAATATTCATAACGGCTATTTTCATTTGTCATGGTGTGTTAAAACTCCATGTTGCGTACAACACAATCTACTGCATTATTCAAAGGGAATCAAACCATGGACGTTTGGGATGTTACAAGCTGCAGCAATGACCGACCATGTGTTATACCTACCATTCTGGTAGGAACCCTAGAGAACGATTCTGTGAGCTGTTTTTCAATTATAGTTGTACTTGTTAGTCGGTCTTGTATTTTGGCCCCCATTACATAGAATACACACCCCATGTTTACTATACATATTTATTTCGGGGTGTGCACCGAGTCATATAATTGGACTTTGTGTTTTCAGGTTTAAGGGAAATTCCTTCCCGTTTATTTGGATATGCCTTTTGGTGCCACTCACCTACCCCTTGACTATGGAAGGTTGACTTGGGGTAGTCACAGTACAGGCCTCAGGGGACGGGTCATGACAATAATCTTCTTTAATATTATACCCAATAAAAAATGAGTGTTGGTTACACAAATTGGGGTCCTCAATAATGGAGGGATAAACTAATATAGATGAATACCCTTGAATTTAAATCGAAATTGGTATACACAACATAAATGTTTTTCATGTAAAATCATATTAAATATTTGAAAGCATAACGAGTGAAGATATATGTTATATCTTTATTTTTATAACAGAAAAAGGTGACCTATGTAACCCCTCGACCCCAGTTACCTAGATTTAGGGAATTATTCTAATACATTGGCTTGATTCAAGGAAATAATGTCCTAAAAGACTGATCAATTTAGTAGTATTGGAAATAGATTACATACATAAACATCACATTATAATTTCAGACATTCAATACAGTATAGATTGTTCTTTGAGATCTCCATTATTCTCATTTAGCTTAACCCTGCATATCAATCATAATACACTTCTCCAAAATCACGGGAAAATAAAACATAAGAAAGGGGTGTCCTCAGATTCTCAATAAGGGTAAACAATTTAGCGTAATATAACATAATCAATAGGTATGGTGAATAATTAAAAACACATGCCTTTACAAACAATAAACATAAACTCTTTTGGAAGAAATATGAGTTAAGTAAATAATGCCATAATAAAAGATAGTCATGGGTATTCTACTAGTCAAATAAACACATGAATCATCAATATTATTTTCAAAATGAGGGAATGTATAATACCATAAATTCTGAAGCATTTTGTAAAGGCCTTGGCCAAGACATCCAAAAATGAATAAGGTCTCAACCAAAACCATATATCAAATTGGGAAATTCCTTGTCTAAATGTCTCACAAGACCTACTAATGCATCTAGGAGCTATAGACGGCCCCCCAGTCACTTACCATGTCCAATACATCCCTCATATAAAAATTATGAAACATAACCTAACATTCGTATGAAAAATGTCTTTTCAGATGTAAATAATTTATCCAGAAACCATCAATGGTTTTAAAAGAAAACATCAATAGTAAAACAAATCACAAAAACTTCAATACAATATGGAATATTTTTATCATAATAAATCAACTTCAAACAAGTTTTAAATCCATCAAAGGATGTTGAAATAGATAAAAATGATTTGTAAAACTCTTTCAGATAAGTATCACTTTTTCATGAAAACATTTAAATGTAACAAAATTTAAAAAGGAATACAATTAAAGACATTTATTATTCAAAGTGTCCCATAAAACTACGAATTTTTTTAAAGAAACTATCATTTTAAATGAATTCATGACCATATAAATAAATCCTAAGAATCATTTTGAAAACATGGAAATTAATGAGTATGACTTACAAGAATAAATATTTAAAATATTTATAATGATGTCTTAATAAAAGAGTTCCTTAAAAAAATCCATTTGAAAACTATTTTATGAAACATTTATATGGATAACAAAAATTTCCATATAAAAATAAACCTATAATCAATCTCGAATAATAATGAAATAGAGGAAATAACCCTTACCATGCACATTCCATTGGTCCAGGGTACGTTTAACCTCATCTATAATAACTATAGTATGTTATTAAATTATACAAGAACCATATTTATATTTATTATATCATAAAAGATTCATTTATGACTTTATACAACCCATTTAATAATTATTTCCATGTTAAATTAACATATTGGTAATAATCACTTTCTTTATCGTAGATGTTTTAACTTGTTATTCTTGATCGTATCATTTAGATCATGATTGAAGTACATAAAGAAGATAAAACATGATTTATCTATAAAATATATTTAGAATATAAATATATATAATAGATATATATATGAAATGAAAGGAACCGTTTAAGGAGATGACAGACCGTACGTACACATAAACGTTGTTTCCATTTTAATATTGTGTTGAACGGAAGTAAATGAACAAGATATATGTAAGTACATAAATACATACATATATCTATCTCAATAGTAGCATCATTAATTTTTATATTATATATTTATTAATAATATATGTTTTTATAATTATTGTTGAATGTTGAATGTTGGAATGAATCTCATCGTGTTTTGGAGACGATAATCCGAACATACGCAAGAGTGACAATATCATTATATTGAAGGTGAAGTTGTAGGTAATAGGAAAATATATAATATATAAAGAACCATTAACATGTAATATTTATTATTTACCTCAGTTATACTCATTATTATAGCCATAAAAATAATAAAGTGACTGAATAACGAACTACACCACGACGTAGAGAAGGTAACCTGTACGTACACACGTATGGTGACATTGTCATTTTTAATATGAAAAGAATAAAGAATATGTTTGTACCATATTTTTAATAACCTCATTGTTTATATGATGTATTTTAGGTATTATGTTGATATAGAAACAAAACAATAATAGGAGGTGGAATAAGAAATGAACATGAAAGAGGGTGGTGAAATTATTACCTCTTCTTCGGGTGTTTCCTTTTATGTTGATCAAAAGGGATCCTCAGGTTGGATTTATGATCGAATTAAGGACTCAAGATTGATATGAGGGATGTTTGGAGGATATTTTCGTATGGTTTCACTAAGAAAAATGGCTTTGGAGTTGTGAAATTGAGATATGGGGAAGTGCGCTTTTATAAGAGAGGTGATGGAACTTTAGGAAAAACTTAAAATATTATTTTATAATAAAATCATTTTTAGTTTCTAATGGCTAAAAATGAATTATTTCGCAACCAATGTGGATATGGGAGGAAATTACCACAACCAATAGTTTTAGACAGGTTTATGTCAACATATTAACTTTATATTTTAGATTTATCTCTCAGTTAAATAGTTTGACATTTAACATGTCTATTTGTATTTTTATATTACTTGGTTAATATACATACACTAAACATCAAAGAGAACACCAAGAGGTTCATTAATGATACAAATATCATTATATATTTCTTTTGACGATCCTTAGTTTTTTTTAAAAAAAAATTCTATCAATTATTTATATAATATTTTCTTTTAAAACTATCTTATGACAATTTTAAATCTATTTTGTTTTTTGTTTTTTAGTCATAACAACATGTTTACTTTAAATAAAATTCATTTAATAAACCATCAAATGATATATTCACAAATAAAGTGCGTGTGTGGCATCAAAACGTTCAAAATATATTTATTTTAATATTTACAATATCATTTATTTGATGGTTTAATTAATAAGGAAAATACTACATCATTATTATATCATATATAAATATATTTATATTAGGCCTAAATATATTAATTTAAATATCATGATGTAGGAAATATATTTATTGTTATAATGAAAATATATATTCAAATAGAGAAATTATATAACATTATATATAAATTGTTTTACTAAAAGATATTTTCATTTTCTATTTTTGTCTTTACATTAGATTATATAATATAAAATTTTATTATGACTCCCAAGTGGCTCCATGGGGTCCCAAAATCGACCCAAGGATTCCCCTGGTCGGACATGTATCAACCAATATGGTTAGTACATGTGTTAGGGTAATTTAATATTATTATAATACCAATTGTTTGATTCTATTTACTGGATTCATAGCTTTAACCACGATAAATAAAATATTTACTGAAGTAAATATTGATAATTTCTAAAAAAAATTTACTTATTTATAATATTTGATATAATGATTCCAAATATGAATTGAATTTTTACAAATTCATAACACATAAGCGGAAGAAAACATTTTAAAATTAATTTCTGTTGTCAAAACAAAAAGGCGTGTTTTTTAATAATTATAATCAAATGATTGACACTTGTATATGTCTACTTTAATCGTGAGATTACATCCAATGACCTAAACTATATTAAATGATAAAAATATAATGTAATGATACTTAAAAACCATTCAAATGTATAATTTATCACTATATATTATTTTGATAAAAAAGTCGTTTTCAAATAAAATTTAGTAATTTTTCACTATTCATCAAAAATTGTATGTTTTCAGAAAAGTACCACAAATTCACCATAAGCTAATTTCGATATTATCATTTCAAAAATGAATTCCAATTTAAAAAATATAATTTATAAAATTTCAAAAACTGGTTATTAATATTCATAAAGGTTAGTTTGATTGGTAGTAGTGTGTTAGAATCCTGAAGTAGCAGACAATGCAATAAATTGAATGATTAAAAGAGAAACATATCATGGTAAAATTAGGTTTTAGATTCCTCCCTCCTTCAAATAATTTTACCCTAGAAATTTCATTAATACTACCACACAGAAAGATTTTGGTGGTTCTTCATCATAAGTTCCTTTGTTTCCCATGTTGCCTCTTCAATCTTATGGTTTCTCCATAGAACATTTTTAGATTATTTTTCTGGTTTCAAAACACTTGTTCTCTGGTATCAAGAATCTTGAAAAGATCTTCAAAATAAGAAAAATTATGTTCCATTCCAATTCCTCATAGATGAGTACTTGTGTTTGGGACATGCATGTATTTTCTCAATAGTCATATTCGGAACACATCGTGAACTTTGTAGGGATTTGGAGGAATTTCCTAATGATAAGATAAAAATAAAATTTGTTCTAGAATTTTGGATGGTTTGATGTACCTGGGACTGAATTTACCCTTCATACTGAAACATATAACACCCATCCATGGATATAACATCAAGAAAACATGATCTCCTACCTGAAATTCCAAATCAGTCGTTCTGTTATCAGTATAGATCTTTTGCCTACTTTGAGCTGGTTTGATGTGGGTATGGATAACCTTCGCCTTTTCCATTGTTTCCTCAACATGTTCGGGGTCTATGAGTTTTATTTCACCTGCATCATCCCAAAAAGTTGTTGTGCGACATCACATTCCAAATAACGCTTCATATGGTTCCATCTAAAAACTTAAATGAATTCTATTGTCATAGGGAAATTATAAAAAAGATAAATATTGATCCCACATACCATGAAAGACAGGTATGAAAGATCTCAACATGTCCTATATGGTTTTAATAGTCTATTCTGATTATCCATATGTTTGAGGTTGGTTGGCAGTGTTCAAATGAAGTTTAGTATCTGTGGATTTATTAAGACTTTTATAGAATCTTGATTTAAAAAGGGGATCACGATATGAAACAATAGATAGGGGTAATCCATGAAGTCTTACAACATTATTAATATATAGTCTTTCTAAACGTTCAAGTCATAAATCTTTTCTTATAGAAAGAAAATTTGACGACTTGGTAAGACGATCTATAATTACCAATATTTCATTATTCCTTAACAGAGTCTATGGTGGCCCCATGACAATTTCCATAGTAATATTATTCCATTTCCACTCATGTATGGGAAGAGTATGTGTGAATCATTCTGGAAGTTTCCTTCCATCTTTTACTTGTTCAAAAACCATACATCTTGAAACATAATCAACAATCTAACTCTTCATTTTATCCCACCAAAAATTTTACATCAAATCTCGATACATCATAGTGATACTAGGTTTATAGAGAAATTGGAGATATGAGATACATCCAGAAATTCTCATTTCAGATCATGTATGTCAGTAACACAAATTATCTTCCCAAATTTAAAAATCCCATTGTTATATATGCAGTCAATCAATCTCCCATCATTCATAGCTTTTATTTTCTTCTGAAACTCTTCATCATCAGCCATGGTACTTTTTATCATTTCTAGTGAAGATGTTTTGGCAACAATTTGAAAAATTATCAAGGCTTCACCTTCCATTTTTATTCCCATATCTATTTTTACTATATCCATGTACATAGGATACCTTTCAACTCTCAAATTATTCAGTACCGCATGATCCTTTCTGCTCAATGAATCTTCCACCTTATTTTCCTTCCCAATGTGGTATTGTATAGTGAAATAATAATCTATTAGTATTTGAAGCCATCACCTTTTCATCAAGTTGAGATCCTTCTCTGAGAAATTATACTTAAATATCACATTTTTAACCATTGAGATAGTGTATCAATATCTTTATAGTGAAGATTATAGAAACTAACTCAAGATCATGATTGGGATAGTTTTTCTCATGAATTTTTAGCTATCGTGATTCATAGCCAATAACTCTTTCATTCTGAATAAGGACAAAACCAATTCCATTTTATGAAGCATAAATATAAATAACAATCCCATTGTTCCCTGATGGCAGTGTCAATATATGATCATTATCTAATATTCACTTTAGTTCTTCAAAATATTCTTTACACTCTTTCTTCAAAACAAATTTAACTTTTTTACCAGTGAGCTTGGTTAATGGGTTAACCAACCAGGCAATATTCTGGACCAAACATCGATAATAACTTGCTAAACCAATAAAACAACATAACCGAGTTATACATTTCAGTTTGCGCCATTCAAGGATTCTTGTAGTCGTTGAAGGATCAACTGAGCTTCTATCCTTAGACAAAATATGGCCATGAAAATTAATCTCATGAAGCAATAATTCACACTTTCATAACATCCCATATAATTCATTTCTTTGATGATTCGTTAGAATAATACGCAAGTGATTTTCATGATATTTGTAGATTTTGGATTATACGAAGATTTTATCAATAAATACCACTACAATGTCATCATGATAATATTTGAAAACTCTATTCATTATATCTATGATTATAGAGTGTGCATTAGTCAATACAAAAGGAATTACTATAAAATTGTAATAACCATACATTGTTTGAAATGTTTTTATAGAATGTATTCATTCTTCACACAAAACTGATAATATACAAATCAATGTTCAATCATTAAAAAATATTGGGCTCCATGAAGATGGTCTAATAAATCATCAATGTGAGTTTGGGGATAATTTTTTCTTTACTATTATAACATTGATCTCCCTATAGTCAATGCACAACCTCATAGATCCTTATTTCTTCTTTACAAAAAGGACAGGGGCTCCCCATGGGGAATGAATGGGTGAATAAATCCCTTATTAACTAATTCCAATATTTTTTCCATTATATCCACTAATTTTCACAGTGGCCATTCTATTCGGTGTGTTTCATATAGTCCTTGAACTGGGAATTAAATCAATGTGAAACACAATTTATTATTTTGTAGGATGTCTATGTAAATCCTCTAGAAGCACATCAACCTATTCTTGCACTGTAGGTATTCCCTCTATTTGAACATTATATTCCTCACCCATAATTATTTCATTCTCATCTACCCCAATAATGGAATTTTGTAGAGCTACTGGGGGTGTATCGAGATAAGAATCAGATGGTGAGGTTTCTCCTCTAAATATATGGTACTCATTATTTTCATCGAGAATTGAAACCACCTACATTATATAATAAATATTCACCTAATGGTCTGAATACCAATCTATATTGAGGATTATATATAATTAAATCCTGGGTATAACAATGAGATCAGTAGATAAATATCATTTATATTCCTTAATGTGGACTGATTCACAAAAATCTGTTATAATTATACATCTCATAGGAGTTTTGACTGACAACTCCCTTATTAAATCATATTGGAAATATCTAATTTTCATAGTAAACAGGGTGGATGTGAAACAATGTGATGATCCAGAATCAAATAAAGTAACGGCTTAACTTGAGGAAACCAATAAAATACCTGATGCCACTTATTTCAGAGCTTCAACCTTAGCAGTAGTGATCACATTGGCTTGGCCATGATCCCTTGGCCTTTTTTGAGGTAAATTTTCTTGACACTTAGGACATTAATTTTCATAATGTTCCATCTCCCTGCAATTGTAGCATTGAACATTGGTATCTTCTTCCTTCCCCTTACAATCGTCTCCAATATGGGTTTCTGTCCACATTTGTTGCATACTCAATTTCCTTTTAGACAGGCACCCTGGTGCTTCCTACAACAATTATCACAGGGTTTAAATTAAACACTTCCCTTCTTCCCTATTTCTTTATTTCCATTCCTAGAGTGTTCAGAAGATCTCTTGTTCTATTTAATTGCTTTAAAGTCGTAACACATTGAGAATTTCTTTTCTGTATTGATTGTACATGAGACAAAATTTTTATACGATGACATGGATTGAGAGACAAATGAACAATGGAGAAATGGTTTTAACCCATCAATGAAGTGATCAATATTACTTCTTGGGATACGTATATAATATGCAACATGCCTTTCTAACCTCGTAATGTTAGCTTCAGAATTTGTGACATTCTCATCCTTCTTTTGTCTCAGACTCATAAATTTCATTTCCATATCCTCTCTATGGTTACGAGGAAATTATTTTTCTATGAAAATATCATTAAACTCCCTTCATTCCATACATGATAGTTCTTCATCCTTCTTTATGTTTTGAATTAATGACCAACGTTGATCTGCATCTCTAGTGAGGCGATAAATAGCCATAAAAATGTTTTCCCATTCACTACTCCCCAAAGCATGAAATATATGTTCTCTATGAAACTTATCCATTGTTCAACTACAAATGGATTTATAGAACCATTGAATGTTGGTGGTCGTTTCCTCGTGAAGCGATCTAACATTGATCCTCCGCGTTGTGGATCAGAATTCTCAATATGGGTAAGGTTATTATTTATAACCTTTGTGAGTTGTCCCAATATGGTGATAAGGTAATCAGCACCAGTTGCATCACCATCTGTACAATAACTATCTTGATTAGGAGGGAAATCCCAACATGGATTATGTGCATTGATACTATTTCCAATCCTTCCACTAGGTGCCATTTCTAAACAATGGGATATTGTAAATTAGTTTATGAACCACAATACAAAATTCCAATCTTGTAAAAAACTTAACATAAATTGAACAATTTATAGATATAATCCATAATCCTAAAAATGTTTTCATTTTGGAGGTATATACTCATAGATCTTTCATAATGGATTGTAATGAAAAATATATTATTTGAAGCATTTCCCCTATGAGTTTTGTAACCAAAAGTGCCTCTAGACTCAATTTTGTGCCCCAATTCTCGTTAGAGTCTAGCTCAAAGCAGTATTTTCTAGTTTTACCTCTAGGTACATTTATGGAAAAGCCGCCTTTACCTACTAGTATCCACCTAGGGATTTATTTGTTGTAAAATTCATTAAATCACTACAGTAAATAAATTCTCAGAATTTCTTCTATAATAATCCTCATAGTCTATCATAGGGAAATTTTATCTAATCAGAGTTTATCAAAATCTAGTTTCCAATGATTGTATTAAACTTCCACATATAAAAATTGTAATTCCCCAACCCCAAAAACCCATAGTCAGTGTATTATTTTAATACATTTTCCTGATACAAAGATATCATGTTCAAAAAGATCTCCCAATTTAGCAGTCATGGAAATAGATTACATACACCAACTTCAGATTACAATTTCAGACATAAAATAAAGAATAGATAGTTCATTGAGAGCACCACTATTCTCTTATTACTTAACCCTACATATCATTCATAATATACTCCAAGTAAGTCCTGGGAAAATAAAACATAATAACGAGGTGAGCTCAGATGCTTAATAAGGGTAAACAATTTATCGAAATATAACACAATCAATTGGCAGTGTGAATAATTGAAAAAACATTCATTTACATATAATAAACATGAACACTTTTGGAAGAAATATGAGTTGAGTAAAAAATTAAATAATAAAACAATGTCATGGGTATTCTACTAGTTGAATAACCACATGAACCATCAATATTATTTTTAATGATGGTATGTCTTGTTATAGTTATTCTAAATCATTTTTTCAAGGCCTCGACCAAGCCATCAAAAATTTATTAAGGCCTCGGGAAAAACCATATATAAAATTGGGAAAGGCCTCAACCAATTCCATGTCTAATTGTCTCGTAATACCTACCGATTCATTGAGGATATATAGAGGGCTCCACTCTTCACATACTACGTCCAATACATTCCTCATATGATATGGTTGAAACAAAACCTAACATTCGTATTAAAAATAGAATACAATATTTCAATGCATTATCCATAAATCATAACTGGTATTAAAATAACACAACCACACTCAAACATATCACAAAGCCTTCAATAAAATATGGATGATTTTTGTCATAATAAATAATTTTCAAACACGTTTAAAATCCATCTAAGGATATTGAAATCGAAGAAAATGATTTGTAAATATCATTAATAGGAGTATCCTTTTTTCATGAAAACATTTTAAAGTCACATAATTTCAAAAGGAATACATTTAAAGACATTTTTGAATCAAATTTTTTCATGTCACATTGAATCTTTTGAATGGAATTAAAATTTTAAAAGAAGCCATGTATATATAAATAAATCCTTAATTTTTTTTTGAAAACATGGAAATTAATAAGAATAATTTAGAAGAATAAATATTTAATAAGTTAAAATGATGTTTTAATAACAGATTCACTTAAAAATAATCCCTTTGAAAACACATTTATGATACATGGATATAGATAATAAATATTTCCCAATAAAAACATACCCATAAACAATCTCGAATAATAGTGAGATTGTGGAATTAACCCCTACCTTTCACTTTACATTGGCGAGGGTACGTTTAAACTCATATATAATAGCCATAGTATTTTATTAAATTATAATAAACCCATATTAATGATTATGATATCATACATGATTCATTTATGACTTTATACTTCCCACTTAATAATGATTTCCATGTTAAATCAACATTTTGGGTAATAATTGCTTTCATTATCATATGTGTTTAAACTTGTTATTCTTGAGCGTATCATTTAGATCATTATTTAAATACATCAAAAATAAAAAAAAATTATATATGAAATATATTTATAATATAAATATTTATAATAGATAGATATATGAAATGGAAGGAACCTTTTATGATGATGGTAGGTCGTACATACGCATAAACATTGTTTCCAATTTCAAATCGTATTAAATGGAATTAAGTGAATAAGATATGTGTAAGTACATAGATAAATAAACATATTTATATATATCTATAGTAGCATTATTATGTCATATATTACATACTAATTAATAATATATATTTTTATAATCAACGTTGAATGGTGAACGTGGGAATGAATCTCATCGCATCGTGGAGAAGGTAATCCATACGTACGCACCAGCGACTATATCATTATATTGAAGGTAAAATCGTATGTAATTGGATGGTATATAATATATAAAGAATCATTAATATTTTATATTTATTATTTACACCAGTTATACATATTATTATACCCAACCAAATAATGATGTGTTTGAATAACAAACTACACAACTATGTGGAGACAGTATGTTGTACGTACGCACCTATAGTGTATTTTTCATTTATTTGATTGATAGAATAACGAATATGGTTATACCATTTATATAATAACATCAAATTTTTTAGAAGTTAATTTATTTATTATTTTCGTATTGAAACAACAACCAAAAAGGAATTGGAAGAAGAAAAGAACATTAAATAGGGTGGTGAAATTATTATCTCTTCTTTGGGTGTTTTCTTTTCAGTTGATGAAAATGGCATATTAGGTTGGCTTTATGATCAATGTATGGACTCTATGTTGATTTTAGGGAAGTTGGGAGTATATTTTTGTAGGGTTCGGCCAATAAAAATGGTTTGGAGGTGTGAAATTAATAGAAGGGGAAGTTCACTTTTATAAGAGTGGTGTGGGACACTTTAGAAAAAATATTGAAATATTAATTTATAATAAAATCATTTTCGTTTTCAAATGGATCCAATATTAATTATTCTAAGACTAATGTGGGAATTAGTCAAAATAATATCGACAAATAGGTTTTATAAATGTTTAGGTCATCATATTGACATTATATTTTAGATTTAACTCTCAGTTAAATAGTTTGACATTTACCATGTCTCATTGTATTTTTATATTATATAGTTATTAAACATACTATAAACATACAAGAGAACACCCAGTGGTTAATTAATGATACACATATCATTATATAAGTCTATTTAATGAACCTTATATTTTTAGAAATTTTATATCATTTAATAAAATAAGATTAGATTGTAAAACACTTTTTGTCAATTTTGATACTATTTGTTATTTTGTTTTTGATAAATTCATAACAACATGAATACTTCTAAAAAAATTCATTTAATACACAATAAAATGTAATATTAATATATAGAATCCTTTTATGGAATCAAAACATTAAAATTATATTTATTTTAATAATTATAATATCATTTATTTGATTGTTTCATTAATAAGAAAAATATTGTATCATTATTTGGTCATATATTAATATATTTATTTTATATTTAAAAATAATAAATAAAATATCCTGATGTATAAAATTATTTTATCGTTCTATTATATATTAATAGTCGAATAGAGCTATTATATAACCTCATATAAAAACTGTTTTAATAAAAGTTTTTTCTTTTGTTATTTTTCACTTTACTTTATATTATTTAAAATAAAATGTCATTATTACTCCCTTGTTGCTCCATGGGGTCCCAGAATCGACTCAAAGATTCCCATGGTAAGACATGTATCAGCCAATAGGGTTAGGGTATGTCTTAAGGTAATTTATATTATTATAATATAATTTTTTAACCTTTTTTACTAGATTTACCTCTTTAACCACAATAAAGAAAATATTTACAGAAGTAAATATTCATAATGTCTATAAATTAAAGGAAACTATTTTCAAAATATATACCTCTTGATTCCAAATATTTAATCCATTTTCCCAAATTCAAAAAACATAAGAAGCATAAAATAATTTAAAATTAATTCTTATTGTCAAAACCAGAAGCGTGTTTTTATGAAATAATAACTATCAAAACATTGACACTTGTTTATGTATAGTTTAATCGTGAGATTAAATAAAATGGCCAACATTATATTAAATGATAAAAATCTAATATAATGATACATAAACCCCATTCAAATGAATAATTTAGCATGATGACTTATTTTGATTAATAATGAAGTATTTAATTAAAATTTAGTATTTTTCACTATTCATTAAAAATTTATTGTTTTCTAAAAAGTACCAAAAATTAATGCTAAGCTAATTTTGATATTAAAAGTTCAAAAATGAAGTCCATTTTGAAAAATAAAATTTATTAAATTTCGATAAGTATTTATTAATATTCATAACAGCTAGTTTGATTGGTTGATGTGTATTAGAATCTCAAAGTTACATACAATGCAAGCTACTGCATTACTCAAAGGTAAACGCACCCTAGATGTTTGGGGTGTTAAGTCTCTCAATAGTTTTGAATCATAAATATATATTAATATATTTATATAAACATTTACCAAAAAGAATAACTCGAATTATATTAGAATAATGAAAATAAATTTGTTGAGTAAATCAGTGGAGGATGAGAATTCGTTAAATTCAGAGGGGACTTCTAAAATCATGGGATGGGATTCACAATAACATAGATAAACATGGGGGGATTTTGAGATTGAAATAATGATGTAGTAAATTATCAATTTTTTTGAACGAAGAGGAGTGGTATTTTTTTGTGTATTTAGACGCAATGTTTTGAATGTTTTATTAATGTACAAACATAGGTTTTTGGACCTATATACTAAAATGATAAAAAAATATCTTTGTTTTCATTGGGTTTTTTACAAAATTATAGTAGTTTTATATATTTTATAATTTCATGAGTAAAACATATTAATTTAATACCATTGGGGATGTGGATGTAAGTAATGTAATAAAATAATTCATTATAAAACCATAAAACAAAATATTGCATTTTGGAATATTTTTTAAAATTTATAAATTAAATTAAATAACTTCAAGAACATATTATATTATTGGTGAATTATATAGTTGTTCTTGGATTTATTTTATAATGTTGAATACATAAATTTTTGGCTATTATGATTTCATAATATATATGATATATTTATATGACCTTTATTTTCTATCAAAAAATTATGTAATCTATGTTTTTTATAAAATTTTACCATTATCTTGTTTATAAATTTTTATTTCAAAAATATAATTTATTTCATCAAAATAATTCCCTAAATATGTTAATTAACACTTCAATAAATACCCTATTTATTATAAAAATCATATTTTTATACAAATAACTAAATTGCCACCATTGTATTAATATCACTCGATATCATTAAATTAAATTATAAATTTTATTGAAATGTATATTTTTTAATAATAATTTTTTTTAAGAATATTTATTTTTCAAAAATTCTTTAATTTGAAAAATTAATCACATAATTGTGACTATACACTACAAAAAATGCAACATTTATTTTCATATCAAAATAATTATATTCTGATTTACAATTTAACAAAAAACGATAAATGTAATAAATAATTAAAATAATTAATATTAAATTATATTGGTGTCTATATAAATAACCCTAATATCACTAGAGTGTTACGTCATGGTTATATGCTCGAAGGTGGCACTTTCTTGGGATGGATCAATGAACAAGGATTGGGCCATGATCTCAATTTTCATGAAATAGTTCTATAAATGATTTCAATAATGTCTTAGTTAATGAATCTATTATTTTTATTGGTTATGGGAATATCCTTATGATATTATCTCCCTTATATGATCACATAAATGGTCTTCATATGGTGTGATCCAACTACTTTAGGCTATCAATTCCCATGTCTATGTCAATTATAATTTAACCTAAAATAGAATATTTTTTAATCATAACAATCCTTGTACATTGACGATATTATCAATGGTTATTCTGGTTAATGGGTAATTAAATCAAAAAAATAAATATTTTATAATAGTAATATGTAACAAAATTAAATCATGTGTTTTCAATAATTACATTATACAATAAGACATTTATTCATTCAAAAATTGATATGTATTTAGGAGTGTTTGGGTCACTATATCCTCCACACCTTAAAAAAGTACAATCATAATATTATATTTTGTAAACAAAAAAATATTATGGAAGAATTGATAAATAATCTATTTGGGTTCCTATGGTTCCTCCTCAATATTGTGTTCCTCCAATACACCATAACTAGTTGATTTCTTTGGTTTCAATTTTTTTTATATATTTTATTAAAAAAATTTACTTGTATGAAAGATCACTCTATAAAGGTACCAACTATAGATTCATTACTTGTGAGGGGTCTAGTATGTACAATTTTAAGAGGGATACATGGAACACATCATGTACTTAAGACATTTTGGGAGAATTTTATATTGAATATGCCACCATAGTGAGGTGATAAAGATATTAAAGGAGTTGATGTATCTAGGATTAACAATTCCATTATTCCCAAACCTCATTAATTAATTTTTGGGTGATATATTAAGAAAAACATTATCTCTAATCTTAAAATCTAAGTCCCATCGATTATTTTCTGCATAGATATTGTATCACTTTTGTGTAGTTTTCATATTATATGGAATGTTTTAAAACATAAATTCCACCTCTTGGATAATATTATAACCTGTATGATTCCACGGTCTAACATCATCCAAGTATATTAGAGTCTGAAAACTATTATCATAAAAATCCCCATATGGTTCACATCGAATGCTAGAAGAAAAAATATTGTAATATAATAACTCCACTACAGGAAGGGATAAAACAAAAATCCTTGCAAATATGTTGAACATTGTTATATAATATATTATAGAGTTTGAATACATATTTTATAATTACCATCATTCTAATTGTGATTATTTTTATGGAACACATCTATGTATCCAGTTCTTACTGATTGATTCTCTATAACTCTGAGTTAATCATAGATATTTATTATATACAATAAATACTATTACTCTATGTATTCTTACCAGGTTAATTGTTTATATTCTTTAGTGTTTTACAATTAGGAAATATTACATTATAAAATTGAAAGGTGCTGACTATGTAATTATATTGAAAACCATCTAGTTGTGTTAATTGGAATTTAATGTTAGTTGTAGTCCTTTTAAAAAATACATAATTATGTTTTTATATTACAATACTACAATGGAAAATTTTTTCATGATAAATTTAGACTTATATCAATTTACAGTGACATGTTTTTATTCAAATAATTGAGATAAAAATTATTCATTCTCTATATTCATGACGTCCCACTAAAAGATTTAACATAGATATTTATAAATCATAGAGTATCCAACATTAATAGATTATGGTGATAAATATGAATCATCCATGAAAAGAAAATTTACATCTAAATTTTCATTGAAAAATATTTACCATCCAATCATTATAACTCTATAATTAGAAAAGTTGAACTCTAAACTATTCATAACATTCACAAAATCTCTACATTTTATTTTCTGGCATCCTTGATGCTCTTTAGAATAGATTATAGATATTTCATTGAGGAATTTATAAGGATTTTTTTAATGATTCATATGTATATCTTTTCAAATTACAATAATATCATATACCTTTTAATCATAATTCTCTATATTTTTTCATAGTTATTTCTACATAGAAAATACCCTCCTTGTTTTACATAATGAGATAGAAATTGATAAAAAACATAATCATTGATATTCTCTAAAATACATTGTTGGTACTTATTATGATCCACTTGTGTGAATATACTATTTTGGGTTTTAGGATCAATATATGTAATAAATTTCTACATATAGATAGTGTTAGTAAATAATTAATATGAATATCAAAATAGAAAATTCCATATCATTGATTAAGTAGTTCATATCTATAATATTAATAAGTTAGTAGAATACCCATTGACATGATTATCTTGCATAAGTAAAGATCCCAATAAATTTATATATTCTACAGTCTAGGTTAGTAAAAAATCCACACAAGTATATATACTACTTCTAGTTAAAAGGTTTGACCTACTATTTAACTCTATAAATATCTGACCACATTAATCGTTATAGACAACCATCACACCCTTCAATGTTAGTGTGGTTAGTGGGATTGAAAACAATAAAATGTTTCTCAAACATAAATTATATTAATAAAAAATACAAGTTATATACTATTTTTTATTATTGATATTGGTCAAGGTCGCCTTTCAATTTCCATTTTTATTCATGGAACATAGATATCCTTGTGCTAGTGAAAGCGTTACCAATGAATGATACATTCCTAATTTATAAGTTGGATTGATATCTCAACCATTCATATATAAGAAACACAATTCCTTTCTTTTTGTGACATATTCCATCAATATTTCTATTTCCTCAAGGATGATATTTTAATTGGTATCAATAATTTTTTGTTGATATACATTATTATAGTGAAATAATATCCACGTTTCAGAATTTTTTTCCATAGGAGGGCCATCGTTGTCCCTAGAGTTGTATATAATCAAAGGATGATTCATGATATAGTGGTTTAATTCCACCTTCCAGAAATTTATGTTTCATTTACTCAAATAATATATAACCATATATAGTATACCATTGAATTAATCTAATGGGAGAATGATAATATTTTCAAGAAGGGAATTCCCTAAAATATGTAATTGAGATATAAAATTCACTAATTTTTTCTGTAATGGTATAAAATAATATTACTCTGTGAATTAATTTTCATATGAATCATACTATATTTCATAGTCTATCTTTCAATTATATACAACATAGAATATACAACTATTGATTAGATATTATGTATAATAAAATTGATATTATCAATCTCACTGATTATCATTGAATAGGACAAACCTTGTTACCTTGATATTGGGGAATGTGGTGGAAATCTATCCATTACAGCCCTTCAAATAATTAGACATCATCAATAATACATGACATCAACACATTTGAGACATTTAACTACTAGTGGTACTAAATATTGAACATCATTTCCCACCATCATTATAATTGGACTCTTTATTATTTTAGAAATTATTTACTATATACTATATTTTTTCACATATAAAACTTCATCAAGTTCTTATGTGACATTTTCCATCATTATTCATTCAACATTTCAGATGTGTATAAAATTTAATATTAATTTCATTATAACCATTATTAAATGATATTTTTATGTCACAATCCTTCAATTCTTTGACGTCTTTTGGGATGAAAAAATGTTCTATATATTAGTCATAATTTTTTTAAATATGTTTTATAATAATTTTAAGACAATATTAATTATCACATATCCTGTTAGGTATCTTCTTTACACATTCATCACATTTACCTCCACATTGGCATTTGAAACGATTCCCCCATTTTCGTATAGTATCAAAAATAAAGTAAAAATTAGAAATGATATATTTTAATCTACAAAATAAATAAATGTGAAACAATTATCATTTAAGACATAAATCATAAAATAAATAAATTCCATAACATATGAATTTATAGGTTTTAATCTAATTTTTCCATGTTTTATTTCCTAATATTAAATTGTATGGGAATTTATATTCCCTTAAGAATTCATTCATAAACAACATTTGAGTTTACCAAATAATATCACAAGAGAGATTAAAACATGTTAGACATCATTTCTTTTTACCATGAACAATGTGACTATGATGTAAATACCCTATAATCACTTTTATAGGTTATTACCCCTTACATTCAACTATGATTGAGCCAGATCATCTTGAAGTATATTTTGAGGGATGTTTTTTCATGGAAACATCATAATATATACATTTCAATAATATTATGTTGTTTTAATTTGTTTCTTACCATAAGGATTCAAAAAAGTACATCTAATTATATCCCACCATAGTAACATGGATATTCCTCTAGTATCCACTATGACAACATACTTAAATTATTTACAATATTTTATCATTTATTTTGGAAAAGAAAAACATAATACAGTCTTAAAATATCAATAGTCCTAAAGCCTTTTGGAAACATAATGCATAGAATATCAAAATTCAATTGGGATACAAGGGTATTATTTTACACTCCATCGAATGACCTTAAATTTCATTGATCCTTTAATGTTGTATGAGATAACATAGGGCGGTATATAAAAATGGTGTCTGATATAAAAGGATTTAAGGGAATAATAAAATAATAGAAAGATGAATGTAATACATTTGAGTAATGAAAAATTTTCATGATGATTTACAATTGTCAGAATAATTAATTCCAAGATTAATGCATGATATAAGAATATATCATCATCTTAACATTGAAATGTGGAAAAAATGTAAAAAATGATATAATTAACTTATTCCTTGAAAAAATCCACAAAATCATGGTATAGTTGTATTAGGATACCTTCACTAAAACCATAAAATTTATATCATGAGATAATGAAATTACCCAATGCATTAGATGGATATATAATTTCGGTCCTCTCATCACTTTCATATCATGTACATGAATCTAATTTCAACATATATAATAAAACAAACCAATAAATTTTACCACTTATAATCCCATAATTAAATGTTATGGGATAATTAAATTAGATTTATCAATAAATTATTGATAATGAAATCTTTGTGAATAAACGTTATTTAAAATAAGGATTGGTATAAACACAACAATTTTTTTTGTTTAGAAACTAATGAGAAAAATTCAGTAATATATAATGCATAAATAAAGCATTAATAAATGGATTACCTATAGTGAAATGTAATATCTCATTATATATTAATGGAATTTACATTATTTGTATTTTTAAATATATAATCGATCATGAACAATTTAAATTCAATAAGCATATTACAATGAATGTACTTGTGTGTTGAGGATGAGGAAAATCTTTTACAATAATAAAGAACTTCTAAAAGAATGTTAGGATCATCCCAAGATAATGGGCACTTAGTTAGAGGGATTTATACAGGGATAGTGACCAGAAATATCTATTTAATGGGTTTTCAATTTATAGTATTGAGAGGTTTAATGGATATATGTAGTGAAACATAGGGTCATTATTTTTTTAATTTTTTTTCGAAATGTTAGAATAAAATAATCTATACCACAATAATTTCCCAGGATGATAATAATTTTTAAAGGTTTTCAATATTTTATATGTCTAATAATATATATATATATATATATATATATTAATATAATTCCCATTTTATATGTAATCAATTCATGGTTATAAATAAATAATTTTGAATAGTTAAAATCTAGTATTGGTTTAGGATGATTCATTAATAGTTAATAAAATAATTATAATAACACCAAACACTAATTATTTTATAGGAGATATTTTTTTCATATATTACCTTAATAGTATTGATTAAATTTGTATTTATATTTTATTATTTCATAATATATTACATATTTTAATACAATATTTATCAATAATAAAAAAACTCAACTATCTGAAATATTTTTGAGAAAAACATAAGGATAACGTCAATGTGATGATTTCATAAATAAATTTTATTTTATCAAAATAATCCCTTAATAATTAAAATATAATCTTTAATAATTTGTTTTGGGATTTAAAATTTTATTACAACATAAAAAACATTCTAACCCCTATATAAATTATATTTCTCATCATTAAAAAATATTATAATTCATATTTAAATATATATTATTTAATTTTATTTAATAAAAAATTTATATTAAATTATATAACTTATAATAAATTTTTTTTAATCGACAGTTGTGTTTTTCAAAAAAATAATATTTTTATTTATTCGTATCAAAATATAATTTTTTTAATGAAATTATTCAATAACTAACGATTTAGATCCAAAAAAGTATGAATAAAATCATCATTTAAAATTAAATATAAAAACTCATACAACTAGTTTATTGATAGATAACCAATAATTACAAAACTTTATGCCATAATAGAGAGAATTCCGATTGTGGTACACTTGAGTGGTGGATCAACAAACATGTTTTGGGAAATGATCATGATAAACAAGAATGTCTCCTATTAATAGTTTCTCCTATTTTTTGTCATTGAATATGATCATAGGTCTGGTTAAGGTGAAATCCTATTGATTCCATTCCATTAAAAACATTAATAAATTGTATTTATATGGTATGATACTACTATTATAGTTGATTGTTTCCTTTTATTAAGTCCATTACAATTTTCCATAAATATTAATATATAATAATATTAATTATAACTATGAAACTACTATTTTATAAATGGTTATAATGATTGATATTTTATAAAATTATAGGGGATTATTTCTTACAATTTCAAAAACACTAATGTAATTAATATTCTTTCAATATCAACATTTCTTAATACCACATTTTTTCATTAAAAATTGGGTTTCATTTATGAATAAATTTTTCATTACCTATATTGAAGTAATGATTTTATGGACTGCTAAATGTGAGGATAGGTCTATAGTGTTATATAAGAGACTAATCACAACACTTGAACAAAAAAATAACCCTCTTGGGTAGGAATTTTTGATAAACCATAATGTGTTTTAATAAGGATTGGGTTGTTTACTAATGTAAAAAAAGTGATAGACTATGTGTCCCTATAATAAATGATCCCTAAGTAGAACTACCTGACACATGATATAAACATATCTATAGTGATATTTACATTGAATATTTGGATACACTCTCTATATATGGAGAAGCATAAAACATATATGGATTAAAATATCTCAATTTATATATTAAAAAAAATTCACAATATCGTCCAATAATGGTGGTTATAGACGATCAAGTATTATGACTATTGAATCAATGACCATATTTAGAAGAGAAATAATGTAGAAGATACTCTTAGTAGGAAGAGACCTATAGCACAATCCATTATGATTATTTAAATTGATCCAATCATCTTATACCTGAAAATGATGAAAATGTGAATCATAAAAGTAATATTGTCAAACTATTATCAAATAATTCATCAACCAGATAATTATTATATAATCAAGGATACATAAAAATGATGATTATATACAAATAAATGTACAATTTATTTCATTGATTGACTTTTCTATTGTTGGAGAAATAATATTTTTAAATATAATATATTTTCTATAAAAAATTGATTTAATGAGGGAACCTCTAGATCATTCAGATAGATAAATCACCTAAATTCATTAATGAATAAGTAATATTTATAATTATTTTGTTGAATAAATATAGTGGTATAACCTTAAGAGGGATATTATAGTCATTTATTTTTTTAGGGGACTCTTCCTGGAATTTTAATCGTGTAACAATATTTTTGTGGTAGAAGATCACCATAAAAATTCAGAACATTTCATTATTATATTCTATCAAGATACAATTTTTTCCTTCAGTTTTTCGAGAATAAATTAAATCATTTTTTATATATAGAAGAGTATAAGAACTTTATATCACCATTTTATGGATAGTCATCCTAACAAAAACAATTAAAATTATAGGAGATTTGATATTACATTGAATGATGATTCTCAAAGTATGGGGGGATCTGAAGCTTCTCCTAGTGGATTTACCTAATAATTATAGTTAACATTTTGGAATTCAAATTGAACATTATACGGACATTTATGGGAATAGGGTAAGATGAAAACATGGTGGGATGATTTAATAGAGATAGATATAAGGGAATCATATATTATCAAAGTTAAGAGAGAGTTTGTTAAACCCACTTAATGACATATTAAATCCATTGAATGTTGATAGATAATTTATAGAAAAAATCATTCATCATTCATAGTGTTTTTGGCCAGTGATAGGGCGTTTTTTCAAATTTAACAAATGAATAAATTCATGATATTTGGGAAGAAGTGTAATCTTATGATGTTTCTTCAATCATTATGATATCTATGATCAAACTGAATATGTTAAATATCAAATAGATCCCCCGCATAACATATTCAAAGTACAGGATGTGTTAAATTTATCGAATTTAAGTGAAGTAAATTCTGAACCCCTCATATATATGGAATCCAGATGTGGTACCTTTCGAGAATTACCATTCATAGAATGATGAGGCAGTGAAGAAATTATATCAATTTGGAAATGTTGTAGAACACCAAAAAAATAAACCTAGCCAATTTATAATGGCATTACATGATGTTTTATGATATATCATGGAGAGATGCAGAATTAATGATTATTAAGTAACAAAATCATTGTCACTATATTTTTCAATTTGTAAAGTTTGGAAACAAAGAAATAAATGGACAATTGGACTTATGAGATAGTTCAACATCATAATATTTGTTAATTTATATATTATGTAGTCATTGTAAATATTATTATATGCTAAGGGTTGTAATGAAATCCCACTAACACATAATTAATAAATGATGGTATCGACCAGAAGGATTATACCCTTTGAATTCCATTTTTCAAAGTTGTAGGGGGAGTTATAATACCTAGAAATTTCCCTTGAACAAGAGAATGATGTGACGCAATAACTATTTATAATGGAAAACAACATAAGGTAGATCATAAAGCTTATTAGTATCACTTATCAAACAATTTTTTATTGAAACATATCTAGAATGAACTCCTATCTCTCACTATACCATTATGACGTTCACTGGTGTAATATGTATTTAGGTATCATTACCCCTATATTATGAATTTATCTATTCACTTTCAGTATTAAAATATTTATTATATCGATCAATTTTCATTATTACTATATATATATATATATATATATATCTATCTATCTGATTATAAATGTATTCTAATGACATTTAAATTTTGTAATGGTGAAAAAAAATATATTTTTTGAGAAATATATATTTTTAGTTTAGACAATAATTTTTAAAATTAAATTAATTTGGAAAAAATTTTAGGGTTTTGAAATTTTATTTTTATATAATATGAACTTATTTAAATATGAGAATTTAATTTAATGATGTCCCTTGTATCAATTGTATATCATAGAATGTTCTTTTTTTAATAAAAATTATTATATTAAATATATAGGTGTTTAATTTTAAATATCATCGTTGTATATATATAAAATTAATTATTAAAATCCATATAAATTTTTAAATAACCATGTTAACATTATCTAATGGTTGATATTTGTTATATTTTTGAGACATTTAAGGTTTTGGGGAAAATATAAATATATATAAATATATGGTAAGTATCATGACATCATAATTGTTAAAATGTGATGTAATAAACACAAAAAAATTAATCCACTGCAAAAATTAGGGTACAGTTTAAATATTGTTTTTTATATAATTTTATTTATTTTTGATGCCTATATTATAAAAAAAAATCTATTATATTTAATGTTATTAAATAAAATAATTAATGAACAATATTCACTTCCACATCATGAATTGTATTATCCTAACGAGTTTGGTTCACAACTTAATAAAATATTATAAACTGCTCAACAGTGGACAAAACCATCTGAAAAGTAAGAAGAAGTATTTATTTATTATTTTTTTACATACTGTAAAAAATATATCTTTATAAAATAAAATAGAATTCCCCTCTATTTTGATATAAATACAAACTCAAACTACCATTCCTCCTCATAAAAACCCTATTAATAATGATGTTATACTCACTACCCCTCAGACAATTATGACCGATATTTCTATTTTTTTAGAATAACATCTCAATCATGTTGAATAATCCTTTCTTGTAATTGATTCCCTTCCCTTTAATTCTTATACTTCTATTGTATTAATCTTATTGAATCTCTATTAATTATTTTCCATGTATTTATATATATATCACATTAAAATCAAATTGATATTATATTAATGTGAGATCAATTATCCTTTCTCATTATAATATTTACCTATATTGTTCTATAGTTTTGTAATAGATCACATTATCTCATTATTTCCATTGATTTAATTTTTTATTAATAAATTTTTTAAAAAATGATTCTGTAGAAATTTTATTTTACACATCCCTGTATATTTTTTTGTAGATCCTATGTATGAAGATAAGAATTATCACATTCATAAATACATTCTATGAACCATTATGTACAGATGTTATGCTATGAAAAATATCTCACGGTTCTGCCTCATAAAAAATTGTGTTTTAAATAACCATCCACATTTCAACTCGTAAGTACCGACCTATTAGTACCAATCATTTGTTGATTTAATATATCCAAGAACATAAACTAAATACCTTAGTATTTTGATAAATAATAATTAAAAATATTCTTATGGTGTATGAACTATACACCACACAATTGCATGTATGTGTCTGCAATGTGACATTTGGGACCAGATTTATAAATCCCTACAATGAATTGGGAAATTATTTCATCTCATGAGATATGATGAATGGTACATAGTTCATAATCCTATGTACACTATTTTATGGTTCAATGATAGATAGTATTTATCTATTCTTATAAAATTATTTTTTCTATTGCTTCCTCATTGATATGATGGACATGATGTTATAATCTTATGTCATGATTCTATGATCATGATTGTTATTTTAACCTTTTTTGTCATATTATTGTTCATATTAAAACATGTGAACTACTTTATATTATTTTATGTATTTTTCATTAAATAACTATTCTTTATATCTAACCACATAGTAATGATAATTCCCCAGTTTTTTCAGATACAATATTATTATATTAAAGGATTTTTAGCTCATGTTATGATGTTTTGTTATTGTCATTATATCATTTTTTTGATGTTATTATGATATGATTCTAACATTCTCACATCAGTAGGCATTTCATGTTTTTGGAAGTATATTTTTTATGAATTTTTGTAAAAAAATAACTAAATAAAGTTTACAAAACATATGTGTTCTCTTACCTATTATAATATTTATTTTAGACTATTAGAATAACTACGAAAAACCTGAATATTAATCAACAATGAAACCTCTATTAAAAAAATACCTCTATGGAGATTTGATCACACCTACTATTCATTTATTTTCTAAAAGAAAAAAAAATATAAAATCAATAGTTGAAATAATTGATATTAATACACAGTGCTAAAATGAAATAACCTATTGAGAACCAATGATGTTTAATATATTAATTAGGTTTATTAGTTTTTTATTATTAATTTTTATGGTGAAACTAATTTGATTATTATTGAAATAAGATAGTAGTTACTATTAATGTTTTAATATTATTGTTTATATATATTATATATAACTTTTTGTACATATCCTCTTTATTTGGTCAAATATTCCTTAAAATAAAAATTTTATACGTAGATTGTAATTTATTTACTATTCAAGCACAAAATAATAATAATGTTACAAAATGTTTCCCTATCAATTTATATATAAATAAACTGTTATAAAAATACACTCAACATTTCCAAAAAATAATCATTAAATAAAAATATATTTGGTACTAAAGATTAAACTACATTGATATTTATGATATTGGAATAAAATCATAATGGTCTCAATATAAATTACTCTTAATTACTCATTAAAAATTATTTTAATAGGAACTAAAATGTTATGATACTGTTCCTTTTAAAAAATTAAAACATTAGTATTTGTTGTATTTTTTCTTATTACTTGTATAAAATAACATAATGATACAAACTAACTAATATTAAGTATAAATATTAATTAACATGTTATTGTTAAATAAAATGTATCCTTACAATTCTATAATATAAACATACTTTAATGTAATGTTGTTTTATTAGGAACTTGACAAACATGTCCCACAAAATTATAAGCTCGTTTAGTCACATAATAGTATGTCTAATAAAATATAAAACAACAATCTACCCAGACATTACATTTCTATAATATCATATCCTCATAAATCTTCTTAATAATATACTATATTCAGTAAAATCTTATCTTTGATGGAATAATTATACACATATTTATCATATAAAAACATAGATATTATAAAAAACATTTCAACAAAAATATAAATAGTAATAGAGATATTAAATAATACTTTACATACTGTTAAAGAAAAATAAAAAAACCAAGATAATATATTGTTTATTCAAATAAAGACATATAGAAGAAAATAGTATTATAATTCTGATTACATTGTCCCTACTTCATATATTCGTGATAATCATTTTGTATTCATTGTAAGTATAAATTATATACTTTTATTTTTTTATATTATGTTATTCCTTTTATATAACATTAATTTCATTCATGTAAATTCCCATCATAATATCGTAACATATAGGCCACTCAAGAGAATATTTTTCACATATAAAATAATATCACGATTTAGATAATAAATAACATATAAAAATATCATAATATAAAGAATGGATTAGAAAATTTATTCATAACTACCAAATAATTTTATAGAAATTATTAAAATTTAAAAAACAGGTACAAAAAATAATTTTTTTCATAAAAACATAGGTTTTTATTTAAATTAAATAGTTTTTAAAACATATAAGAGTTATTTTTTTAACATAGGAGTCTAATATCCTTCAAATTTTGCAATTAGGAATTTGGAAATGATTATTAATTCTTTTAAAAATTGTAATTATTAAAAACATTAGGGAAAATATTAGAAATATAATATTATAAATACAACACAAATGATATAAGAAATAGAATAAATTTCAACTAGAGATAATATATAAGATATTAAATAACACATAATGTGTTTTAATTCTCTAAAATACCTATTTAGACGAATTTTAATTGACCAAACATAAATTAATAAGATTATGTTCAATATGTTTATTGAAATAAAAAAGTTATAATATGATATATTTCAAAAAATCATCTACATTATTCATGTGATTTTTAAATACAAATTAAATGTTATAATTAATATATTTTACATGAAAATAATTCAACATTTGAAAAAATAACACAATACTAGTAATGATAATGTTAAATGATAAAAAATAATATAATTAGGTATATTTTAATCAATGAATTTAGAATACATTTTTCCATAGAACGATCAAATTGGTAATAATAGAATAATAAAGAATCCATTATTTTTTTTAAAAAAAAAAATATATAAAAAGTTTTTATGGGTAGTAGAAATTATAAAAATATATATATACGTACATTGATCCACTAAACATCACTTTATTCATTATATTACACAAAATAAAAATATTAAAAATAGAAAATTCAAAAATGTTAAATCAAGGGGCTTCTTAAAAAAGGTCATAATTACTCTATGGTTGATGGTTCTTGAGTCATTATATAATTATTAAAAAACATATTAATATTTATGTATAATTTAAATCCATTGAATGATATTTTATTAAACAAAATAAACAATAATCATCCTTTACACCTAAAAAATACATCTTCACGCTTAAATATCTTTTTTGATCAATTATTAAATACTTACTCATATAATAACAATGATTTATTTTACATAAATCATTTTTATTTCATCATTTATTTTTTCCATGAATATATAAATGCGAACACGCCTCATAACCGTCTTTCTAGTATTATTTGATAACCTCATCGAATTATTTGAATGTGTGTAACCAGATGACATATCAATTATGAGTGGACATTAAAATTTCTAAGGAATAAAAAATTATTTTAGTTTGTCAACCAAAATGATACAATAATAAAATTATAGAAATATAAATCAACATTGAGTCAACTTCCTAGTAACCAAATAAATATTCACAACTTCACTTATATATATTATGTACATTCCAGTTCCATTTGATACCAATCTCCCTCACTAATATTAATAGAATAAACATTAAATAACATGAATGATTTTTTATGGATTGATTAATTGTCATTAAATATGGAATTATATAATGTTATTTTCTTGTTATTATGAGATTCAAATTGGTCATATATTTGAAAGATGCCAGTTTAGAAATGGTTAACAAATAGAATTAATCATATCAATTTGGTTTAAATAGAATTTAATATTTTATTTAATATTGTGAATTTTCTGTAACCATTTCATGTAATTAATTCTATCATGAAATAGTCTATTAGATATTATATGATATAATGTAACCAAAAACCACCTAAGATTGGGATTTTAAAATATTAGTCTATCACACATAAAATTTATCCGATGAAAACATTAAGTTGATTACAATATCATAATAATAATGTTATATTTGAAACTCAGTCAATACATCATTTAAATCCATAAAATTTAGAACTAATTTACATTTATTAAATAATCATAAAAATATTTCATTTCCTTTTTCTTGATAAATTTCTCAAATCAAACAAATTGATTAAATAAAATGTGACCCTAAAAATGATTTGAATTAGAAAACAATGCTTGTCCAAGAAATAATTTCTCACTCATTAAATTAAATAGATTCCTAAATATTTAATATATGATGAGATAGATGATATAATATTTATAATAAATGATGTTGTAGTATGGCTCAAAATAAGAGTTATAAATGATGAACCACCTTAGATAAAGAAATTATTTTTCCAAATTTATTTTTTGGTATTATATATTTAATAATCATGTCAATTAATGGAATTTTATATTAATTTAATGAAATTAATATTTTATCTTCAAAAAAATGTTCTAAAGAATCAATAAAATGAAATAATGAATAATTTATACTCAAAACTAATTAGAAATACATTCAGTCATAATATTTGTAGGTAGATATACATGAAAGGCCAAAAAATATAACAATACATGAAATTCAACAAAAATAAGAGATAATGTCATGTCATGGATGGAAAAAATATGGGGAAGGGGAAATCATATTTCTCAATTGTGAGATTCATCATATCTCTACTAGGTATATGAATATATGGAGTATTAGTAATGTCTAGTAGAAAATATCTGAGGGATTGCTCTGGATAATCCTAGATACATTCTTATTTAATGGAAGTTTTGGAATATAGGATATATTATCTAGATTATATCTAACAGAATCCATTGCTTCTATACATAAATTTAATTTCATAATACCAATGTAGGTATGTTTTGAGTATTACATTGTGTTCTTCTCTTAGGTTATCTTATTTATAATTCGGGTTGTAAGTTGAATTATTTTCAACGATAGTTTATTTTATTATGGTATATATACCGTAAATATTTCTCAATACCTCTTGGTAGTTATAAAATTAATAAATTTTATTAATTATATCTATCAAAAGATGAATTGGATTATCTTACCATAATAGTTAATGTTGTTGTTAGTGTGATATTGCTATAATATTGGGAGAATATTATATCATACACACTAAACATATCATTATTATTGATTGGGGAATGTGATTATAAACCAGATATATAATTGTTTCTCCAATAGTTCTTGATGTATAATTCATTTACACTTTATAAGATACATAATATAAAATTAAATGTCAGTATTTGGAATTATAGAAAATCAAAACATGTCATGGGGATCATGTCATAAAATTGGTGGCATAGAAATGTAATTATATTCCATTGGGGGAGAAGTTATTAGAAAGGTAAAAGTACATGGATGCGTGATATGATTATAGGAAGTTTTAATTACACAGTAAGGTACTCTAGTATGATTTTATTAGAAGATATGGTGATGGGGTCATGGAATGTGGTTAAAAAAGTTCCATTTGTAATGAAAACCCCAAAAACAATTAAAGATATGATTTAACGTGATGATATGCTTGATAGAAAAATTAAAATATGACATAATATCAACCTAAAAAATTTATTGTGGTTTTTCATAATCATGTGTATCTATTATATTTACTCTATAATATTTAGTTTTCATAGATACATAGCAATGTTATGAAGGACACATAGTTTCATAGTCCTCTTGTATAGTATATCACTATCATTTCTCACTCTTGTGTAATTCATTATTTCTATATTATATCTATATCTTCATGTAGTTATATATAAATTACCATAAAATTTCCTAATTAATATAGGGTTTATGAAAACTGTAATAATATTAGATAGTTTTTTCATACATGTGATAAATTATTTTCAGTGGTTATGCCTTTAGTTTTCTTCATATACATAATAATGTAAATTATAAATTTCTATGAAATATTGACATATGTCTCTTAACTATAAATGAATTTTAGTATTGGAAGATTTATTTATCTTAACACACCACTTAAATTACAATTTTATAATAATTTATTTATGATATATCAATGTGTAATCTATAGAATAATATTTTTTTAGTTTCATCATTTTTTTTAGCATGGTCATGAAAACTCCTAGGGTTGGAATTTATGGTACAAAAATATTTATAGGAATTGTTATTTTTAAGGTTCTGGAAAATTATACTTATATTTTGTGGTGTTGATTATATATGGGATAATATTCGTTGATTCTACATCAAATACTACCAATTAGTATCGTAGAAATGTTTCTCCTAGTAAAAATTTAATAGTTTCTAAGATCATCTCTGCCAAAAATATAATAAAAAACATGGGAAACACAATAGAATTATCCATGATTTGGAGAATGTTTTCAAGATTTATTGCATTTATCAAATACATTACCAAATTATATTTGTGAGTATGATTCATAATATAGACTTCGATATGAATTATAGAAGCCATCATCTTTATTATGTTATTTTTAACCACCCAAAATTCATATGTTCATATAAACTATAAGAATCAGTGAAGGTGTTGATATTTTACATCTCCATTCATTTATTATTGTATATTTTTTCTCAAAATAGAATAAATATGTGATAAGATATGAATATGAATATTTTCTTGGTGAAGGAATTAAGGAATAAAATTGGTATGGTTTAAATAGGATTTCCATTATGTTTTTTAGTTTTTATCATATGTATCCTCTATATTAATTTATTTTCAATGAGTTTTTTATTAGAGTGGGTTTTGAATGTTTTTTATTCTAGCATGGGTACAATACTGGAAGTTTATGTAATGATTAAAAATGGATTTTAATTTTTTTGATGTTGTGTAATTTGTGTATTAGTTTAAATGGGAAAGAGTTTGTTACAAGATAACAATTTTGAATCATTTATTATCTATCATAGATGGTAATTTTGGAGGTATGCAAAAAAATTTAATATGATTATGAATGTGTAATGTTCAATGATAAAAGGAATAGGGTTTCATTATGTCATGAGGTGTGCTTATTGAGAGAGCATTAGATGATAAGTATATGAATAGTTACAAAGAGGATTGGGGATTGACTCAAAATATATAAAGTATTTGAAAATTTTAAAACAATACCCTAAATATCAATTAACGACTATTGTAACTCAAAAAACCAGGTTATTTTTCATTACTGTGATTTGGGCATTGATATTCCATGGAAAAGACTATATAACAATAATATCTAGGATTCAACTTCTAGTAAAATATAATATATATTACTAGCTTTTTAATAAAGAAATGAGAATTTAATGGTTATCGATATTTTTTACAATGTATATTATTGGTGTTAGGCCCAATTCATGCACTCTAACAATGTTTCCCAATATTAAATTAAATATTATATGGTTGGATTTTGGCTTGATTACCTCCATTGGAAAAACAAGATCTCATATTATTATAGATCCATATTTCATTATAGAATTTCATGTTCTCCACTAATGTGAATTTGTTTATCAATATTCATCCATACGTGTGAGGCTTAGGCATGTGTTATGAGTATTATTTCATTATGGAAAATTTCACTATTCAGGGCATCAAAGCTTCTGTGTTTCATTAAGGATGATAGATTTTGTACCATTGGGTATCTACTCTACTTTACTAAAACCATCTAATATAACATAAATGAAATTTCAAATTAAAAACTCGAAGCATATTATTTTTACTCCCATTAAATTATTTATCTAAATTCTATGTTTAGACAATCATTTTCTTCAATTATCAAATTAAAATTATAGAATTCATCCATTAGGCATGTTATCAATAAATATTATAAAGGATTTTATAATCAATATAAATGATGGTTAAATCTCTCATCAAACATCAGTATCTATATGTTGAGAGTTTTTTATATTAATGATGGGTCTTGATTAATAATAAATTTATTTACATGAAAAAATTCGACAACATAACATAAATAAATATACCTTATATATAGGTGAAAATTTTATTCTTTAGATATCCCAATTGTTAAACTTATTTTAATTTTTTCATCAGATTCTGACAATATCATATGTTTCAATCCATATCTCATCAATATCATCTATCTATACAACCCTACTCTACCCATTTTACTGTAAATGTATGTCGACTTTTCTGGTAGTCTAATTTGAGCAAATCTTGGTTAGCTAATTCAAAAATCCCAATATATAATTGTTTAATAAATGTTCTTGTTCCATATTGAACATTATATTTTCAATCAGTCCACTCAACATGTTACTGGTTATATGAATCCACTAATCACAAATGAGTAATCTAGTAATTCTAAATAGATATAATATATTTCTCAACAAGAATTTTATCATCACGAAAGATATTTAATTTCACGTGGCCTCAGTATGAGTATAATTTTAAAATAATTCTATATTGATTTTAATTTATGTGTCATGAAAATAAAATGGAATTTGCTACATTATGCAAATATTCCATAAATTATAAATCTTGATTATGAGAATTTAGTGTTATAGAATCATTGGATTCTTTCTAATATTTCATGTTTTTGGGAATCAATCAGACCGTTATATAAACTTATTTTAAAATTCTTGTTGTGTTGGATAAAAGAATAAATGTTTTATGGGATTTCCCACTATTAAACTAGAATGGTGGTTTCCCTAGTATGTTTTGTTAGAAAATATTATATAATTATTTTAATATAATTTTTAGTCCTGAATTTTCATTTTATTTTATCTCTTCAGTGCATGAATATTTATAGATCCTCATAGAAGAAGTGGGAATTTTCACATAAAATCAATTTATATTGATGATCTATAATTTCATAATAGTTTTTCACATTTTCAATTTATATTGATTATTGAAAAACAACCACTATGATTTAATATCCTCATTGTGTAATTCATAATTAGGGGACTCATCATCAATATTTTTTTGCAATACTTCTACAACATTCATTAGATATAACTGTTAAAATTGATTACCCATAACATTATTTGAACCATTTTTTTATATGAATGTTATATAAAATTATTAGAGTAACTTGGGCCATTGAAGGACTTATGGATTCATAACATTTTAATTTATCATATATCCCAAATCCATGAAGTCATTGTGGACAATTACCTCATAAATTTCAAAATGGGGTAAATACATATAAAATGAAAATAATCCCACCTAAACATCATTCACCATAATATAATTTTTGATTCATACATCAAAATATATCATTACATAATTTTCCATGAGAAGATTATATAAATAAATCAATTGCATTACATATCAACTCAATTGTGTTTCCCAATTTGGAGGGGACATGAATATGGGGATGAAATGATAGGTTTTTCAATTATTTATACTATCAATTCATTATTCATCAAATATTGATAGAACATCCATAAACAATATGTTCTTATGTGGATCATTTATATCCAAAAAATCATCAAAAATTGGAAATTGAATCATATATGATCATGAATGTTCAAATTCATGTGAGTATAGTTAGAATACGTAACAATTTCCTTTATTTAATATTTATAATAATGAAATAATTTCCATTTTTGGATATTCTATGACCAAGTTCAACTTCATCATGAACCATTAACTATTTAATTTTATTGTTGATAACAAAATTTTATCCTATCATTTTTTTGAGCCAAAAATTAATATTTTCGAAGAAAAACACAAAGGTTTATATATAAACCAAAAAATTCGTTGTGAAAATTTCATGGAACTCCATTGAAAAATTAATGAATGATATATTTCATAAAAATTTTAAAGGACACTATTGTATTAAGTAATAAAAATTAATAGGAGTGATAAAAAATCCTATTTGTTATCATGTTAATGTTTAAATTTTATTATATAATATATCCAAAATTATATTATATTAACTCAAATAATCATTAATAACAAAATGAAACTCACGTATAGTTCACTATTTATGAATTTTACTGATAAACGGATGTTGAATGATATGTCTTATTGTTTCAAAATTTTGATCATTATAATTCAATGATTAATGTTGTCATATAACTGTTTTTATAGGATTGAGGTCATTATCCTCATTCATATTTATAATTATACATTGATTTTTGGGGGAAAATTAAAAAGTTATCACTGATTAATTATATAATTTTTCTAAAAAAATTACCCTTATGTAAGAGTCTAGAAAATTTATTTTCAACAACATACATTATTGGTGGATTAAATCACCTCTATGTGTGTCAAATAAGATTAGTTCTGGTTATACACTACCAAATATGTCGTGATTATAGGGGTTTAATATTAAATTTAGAATGTGTTATAACACTCTCAAGTCACATTAGCGATTGTTGTGAGGAACTGCCTCAAATGTGACCACCTGCAGATATTTGGGTGGGGGGTTTGAATAACCATTGTAATGTAATGTAAATACTAGTGGTGGTAAAATTATCATAAGATTCAAACATCCTTTTAAATTTTATGATTATAGAAGATTTTTCATAACCAATACTAAAATGAATTTACATGAGGTTGTGCACAATTCCATCCAAATAATTATTTCAAGTTTGGCGTTTTATTTATAGAAGTACCTTTTCTTTAAAAATGATTGTAAAATTCAATTTTTATTATCAATGACCAAAATTATGGGATTTTTTATATTTATCATATCATAAATGTATATTATTTACTAAACCATTAAAAAAATTATAAATTTTAAAAAATATTTATAATTAGTTTTTTATTTTGTATACTAATATTTATATACGTATAATTTTTTCATTATATATATATATGTGTGTGTGTGTGTGTTTGTGTGTGTGTTTGTGTTTATAAAGTATTTAAATAAATTTATATAATGTGATTATGCACTATTTATATACACACACTTATTCACAGACATATGTATTATAAAATATTAATTAATATGATATTTTCATAAAAAATAAAAAAATATAGGTGGTTTAAAACCACCTCTAATTAAATGGATTAGTGGTGAATCATAACCTCCATCAAATTTCTTGGGTTATTGGGGGTTAAAAAATATCGAATTTTTTAAATTAGAGGGTGTTAAACCACCTCTATAATGTCATAAATTTTAGGGTGGTCAATACCCCTTCTGATTTCATAAAATAGAAGGTGTCTAAAACCCCCTATAATCAATGGGATTAGTAGTGGTTCATGAACCCACTATAATATCCAAAACTACCGGTGGTTTTGTTTCCCTAGTAATTATTTTTAAAAAAATCAAATATATATATATATATATATCCAAAAGAAATATTATATATATTTCCCCTATAAAATCCAACCAAATATACAGCACTATTAATTATAAAATTGAAGGAAATTTTGATATATAAACCACTAAAATAAAACCAAATACTAAAAAAATGATAAGAAATATATAAGGGGTTATGATCCTCTTAAAATTTTAATTATTATAGGTGTTTTTATCATTACCCGATCTAAAATAAATTTATAGTGGGTTGTGGATAACCCCATATAAATAACCAAAGTTAATATATTGTATTTTTTGAGTGATAGAGTTACATTTTGTGGGAAAATGGTGGAAAAATTCATTTTGTATGTAAGATTCCATAAATTATTTATTGGTTTATCATTATCAATTTGTGAAAAAAATTTCTTCTATTATTACATCATCAAATATGAAATAATGAATATTTTTTAAATTTTCATTCCCACTAAATAATGAGTACCTTAATGTGAAAAAACAGATTCAATTAATTTTTTCTAGATTATGAATATAAGAGACAAATTATTGAAATGAATGAAATTAAAATTTTCTTATATACTATATTAAATCAAATTCAAATTTATACGTATTAATTCATAAAATTTTCTACCATTCCAATAGTGAGTCACATCATATTATCTTATTATTATTGTTGTAAACTCATAATAGATGTTTTTTCATCAATAAATGAGATTTTAATGAATTACATTAATTAGATTCCATGATTCATTGATTTTATATTGTTTCTGTTGAGTTTTTCATCACTGAATTAGAAATTTGTCCTTCCTTGGTTGAAATATATAAATGTATTTATAGTCACAAAGAAGTGTCTTCAAATAATTATAAGTTCATATCCTACAGCTTATATAACAATAACTATAAATTTATTAAGAAATAGTAATCTACATAAATTGAAAAAAAATAATCAATAATTCCTTAGGTAAATTTCATTGAATTATCTTATAGTTATATTTTAATCAGGATAGTTTAAGCTCTTCCAATCCACGCAATTGGAAAACAATTATGGGATCTAGTAGTTTAATTACTCCAAAATGCACAATTATCTATCTAATACATGCTCAAATATATGATTATTTGGTTGAAAAATATTATTTTACCCTACATGAATTGATGGATATTTTTTAAACTATTGCTAAAAATTCTTATCAAGGTGATATGACTCCATGATAATTATGATTTAGATCATTTTATAGAATCACCTTGAAAAACATAGTGTATGGTATAATTTGGGAAAAATTCTAAACAATGGATTGACATATGAATATATATTGAAATATCTAAAAAATTTATCAGGTTTACTCTATTATATGGATGATACACTTCCCTAATATTAGAGTATAAATATATGGTTCAATATTTTTATACTCCTAACTGTATTTGGTTTCGTTTCTTTTCAAGATATTTACAACATCTTTTAATTATGTTTTTTCTTTCAAAAACTATTATGAATTTCATGCTGGGCGTTATTTTATTTTTTCTTCTTATTGACTTCAACCTCATTTCCTTCTTATTTCCATCTCTAACCCTGAGAAGTTTGTCACATCCTTCTCCCACTCCTATTAAGTTTTCAATGTTTTACAGAAGATTTTTCTAAGAAATCTAATTCATATTAGTTAAAAAAATAAAAAACTAAATTTGACTGAATATTTAGAGACTATTCTTGATTACTAAAATAATTTTATTGGATTCAACTAAAATCATCCAAATTTAAATTAAATTATTTTATTATATTACTATGGGATTATCATTTGGGTTGGGATGGTGGATATTTCTAAAACAATTTGGAATGATTATTAAATTCATTTAAATGGAGTGTAAAGCGTTATTTTGAGATTTTATTTTATAGTTGTGGTGGATACTGAGGTTCTCAATGAGGGGTTTTTAATTGTGGGAAACATTATTATTATTATTATACTAGATTGGGTTTCAGATTATAATAAATCAGTCAATATTGGTCATAGGTATTTCTACAATTTATGGAATTATTTATAGATTATATTATGATAATATGGTGGAATTTTTTATTATAAATAATCTCAAAATTATTTATTTATGGGAGGCACTGTATTCAACTCACAAGAGAATTTTTCTTGTGTGGCTTTTTGTTATTTCTATTAGTGAATTTGTGTAATGAAAAATAATATGTTTTCTTCCACATTTAATAATACCACTACAAGGTTGAAAAAACACATATCCTAAATCACATGGTGAATTCCTCTCCTCAATGTAAATATTTCACATTAACATATAATATTTTTTTTGAAATGACGTCAATTATATCACATATATTTATAAATGATTCCATATAATCCCTTTTTTGACATGATGCATCAATAATAGCACTATACAATTTTTATAACATATAAAAAAATATAAATTGATATTTAAATATTTCATCTATAGTGTGGTAACATCTTTATTATATCTATGAATCAATCTCACACCAAAAATTCTATTTTTCATCATTTTGGTATAAATTATAACTGTTGTTTTATATAAAAAATGTTCTTTTAGTGGGAAATAATTATCATGTATCCTATTTTCCACTTAATAATAGTATATGATATATAACATAACATAATTTCACACTCTTAAATATTATTCAAATTGGTGGACCAAATGAAAATAGGTAGACCTACCTGTATGTCAAATGTTATCGACTATCAAAAAAGGACTAATTATAAAAATAGAGATATTATATAAAATTAATAAAATTTTAGAAGAAATATAAATAATAATAATAGTGAGAAATTATAAATAAAATTACCATGTATCATATGACAATAATACCCAATATAGGAAAATGACCCACAAACCAATACCGTAAAAATGAAACTTCATAATAGTGTTACGTTTCAAAATGAGAGCCCAAATAATGACACATATATAATACCCAAAATTGGTATCAACACCATTCATGGTAATAGATTCCAATATCAATCCCAAGTTAGTAAATTTCCTTATATAACACGTCCTTTTCTATTTTCTAGGAAATCATTAACAAAATCTACATAGGTATCTATGGGGGCTTGAGAAGGGTGTGAGTATAATTTATATTGAATTACTAGGGGTGTTTAATGAAATATATTTTCTTATAAATAGATTATGTATATTTTTAAGTGATATAATATACATGAATATAAATATAATAACTTTTATAATTAAGTTTTAATTTAATGAACCTCAATAATTATTTGATTCCATTTGACACTCGAGCCGATAAAATATTCTTCAAACAATACAAAAATACTGAATCATACACCATGAGGTTAATCAAATAATATTAAAAGGAAAATTTATAAATCAAATAAAATATATTTATGGTATTGATTATTATTATTCCGAGAAACTAAACAATATAAAACACCTAGTATTCATAGAATGACATAATTATCTAATCCATGTGTGACATCAGTGGTTCCTAGAGAATCATTTTGGAATATCCCAAAGATGAGGATATTTACTCAAACAAACAAAACTATTAATTTATTCTCATTTAACATGTTTCACCATCATTTATATTTTACAGAATTATAATAATATTGGTGTTTAATTTAAACAATCATTTTTAACTATGTTAAAACATTCTCAACTCATATTTCCATATTACACTTTTCATAAATTTCATCCATTGTTTTTATATTACTCGTATTCAATGACATGGAAGTCAATTTAAAAAATTTAACCTTACAATTTTAACCAATTTTCATTTGTTTCATAAACAATTCAAAAATAAATAATTCTCCATGTTAATCCAAACAAAAAAATTATTCCATGATGAAAAGAGATGAAACAACTCTAACTATTTTAATCACATAAGACATTTAATATATAATTTAAAACACATTTTACTATTTTCAAATGATTGGAACACTCAATTGGTGTCTATATGTATGGTGTCATACTCATTGATGGACCCATCATATTTCTTGATGTTAAAAATAAATCATTACATAACCCAATCAATCTTTCTCATGCAATTTATCGATTTAATTATATGTTAGTAAAATGAAACATACCACAAAAACATGATAAAAATAAGGACATTTAAAATATAATGTTATAATCCTACTATATTCAAATTGATAAACACACATGCAGCCCTGACCATTCATTGAAGGTAGGACGATCACAACTACAAAACCAAAGAACATAAGGAAAAGTGATTCATGAGACATAGAACAAACTGATTAACAAAAATGTGAATATAAATATTATGTCCGAAAAAGTGTCTTATAATTATACAAGGATTCAAATTAAAAAATACATCAAATTCATTAGAATCAAAGGATATCTACCAATGGTACACGATAGATGATTTGGATCACACCCTAGGCTATTGGGAGTGAAATGATGGAAATAATCTTGTAAAATGAATGTAATATAGTGAGGTAAAATTAAAAAAAAATCATTACATTTAATGAGGTCCATGGTTTGGCCACACTATTTCCCAACTAATCTTTATCCATGAATGATCATATTCTCAAGGGTAACTCATGTTTCATGGTTTTCTAGTCTATTTGTAGTGTTTGATAAACCATACATAAACGATGAAACTACCTCTAGGACAACCTGAAATTTATTCCTTAACAATCCCATACATTTTAAAATGATTATTTCCATATAATACTAATTTCATGATCATAGTAAGAAGTTATAATAACATATCATTATGTATTGTATGTTCTATTTCTGTCTAATCTATTTCTTGATAACCTATTATGGTCCTATGACTATACCTACCTTGGAAAAGTATTCTAAAATCTATTTTTTAATAGTTTATCAAAAAATAAAATAAAATTTTTAATCATCATGGGTAATTATGATATAATATCCCCCACCGTGTAACGTCATATGAACAAGGTAGAGTCCCTAATATAACTATATTTCCATGTTTAAAAATCCATGACACTGTAGTCACGTATAATCATTCATTCCCTTACATTCATCCTTAAGACGACCATGATTCTACAACAATCAGACCAATGGAATGGTTTTACCATAATGATTTTCCCTATGATCCATAATATGAATAATATTCGTCTCTAAAGATGAATCGAACATAATACCAACAATATCAATATAAATAAAATATATATATGAGGGAGATTCTACTAAAGGTAAAACACATGAAAGTCATTATTCATATTAGTTTATTTTAAATAATATCCTTTCAATATTATACTAAAACAATACTCCATAAAATATAAAATGAAAAGTTATATTTGGGTTCTAATATATCTTGTTTTGAAAGGTGATGGTAACCCAATCTGGACGACACTTTCTATAACACACACCCACCCTCTAAAAATTCACGAGGATGTCGTTTTCATTCTATGAATATATTATAGATGGTACGAGTTGTATCAATAAGATTATGGGCAGACTAAGCCTTATCTGATATCTAGTACATGAGGCTTGTCCAAAATAACTCTAATTCTCTAAGTTTCATATATAATAAAGGTGTTATATTGGGACAAAAATTGAATTATGAATAATGTTCCATTTGATTAATAAACAAATAAATATTTCTATAGAAAAAATAAATAAGCATAATGTGCACTCCCATGTTCCAAAAAAATATATGATTTATTCTCTCAACATATTATCTAACCAAAGATATTACGTTAGGATTTATGATTCATCTATGTCTGTTAAATTATATTCATTATATCCTGATCACCATGAACTATTTTTAACCATTACATGTGGCATGATTTAATATTATTATTCCAATATAAAATAACACTCTGAGGCACTAAATAGAAAATACTATCTCTTGAAAATAATATTGTACTAAAAGATCAAAGGTGAAATTCTCTGAAATCATTATGAAATAGGATATATTTTTTTATCCAAAACACAATTTCCCATAACGTATTATTATTATATTTATTCCTTAGTAAATATAGAATTAAATCCATCATAACATCATCCCACATTTCTTCTTAAATGGAATCATTTTCAACAAAACAGAAGTCCAATAATTTTTATCCTCACCCACTGAAAATTGTAATGTCACATCACAAAACATATAATTACTTTTTCAGTTCCAGTCCCCAATATTATATATAAATATTATGTTACATTTTGGAAGAAATATGGTGAACCACACACATATAATCATGAAAATCTAGTATCATCTCCTCCTACATACATGCAGGAACTCAAACACATACATGAATGTTAATAATCTCATCAGTATATATGGTCAAAACAATATTTATCTCTTCATAACCAATAGTACACCTAATGAAATCCGTTCTTGGTATTCATAAAAACACATCCATATCATGTTTATAAGATAGGTCACAATAGATAAAGGGAAATATTCCACCAGGTCATGCTTCTCATGGACAGCTATGTGCATATGAGGAAATGAGGCATATATTTTAGTTATAACTATAACCATGAACCATCCATGTCTGTGTATTTTATATCAAATTAGTAACATTAAAATTTAAATACATGTGAATGTAAGCTATTTTAATTTCAAAATATTTCAGATAATCATACCATGTTTACTGTCATATAATTGGGGAAAAAATGATAAATGATATAAATACATATCTTATGGTCAATATAAATAGTAAGACTCTCACCTTGGAGATAATGATTAGAAATTACTATTTCATGAACAAGCATGGATTAATCATGGTCATGTCTAAGATAGGTATTCTCATATTTCTTTATTAGTCATGGTACATATAATATGAATTGATATCATTGTATACAAACTTCCTAATAATTTGATATTTGATACACCACAATATATATTACACACCTTACACAATTCTTATAATATACGAATTATTTTTGTGCTCACACACCTCTTTAGATTATAAAACATATTTTTTCCATATTCAGAAGAATAAAATATTATTCCTTTCATACCCAATATTTAGGGATACAATAAAAGAAAACAGAATACTTTAATGACCCCCTAATAATAATCCACAAAATTTTAAAAAAATTAGTCATCAAGAAACACCTTGGACTAGTCCCAAGGAACCGCTACTCTAACCATCCTGTGGTCATGTTACACAATTCATATTGAAAATGTCTATATAATTAAAATAACATTTGTTATCTTAAAATGAAACATTGATATGTTAGTGTATTCTAAGATCTATAAATATTCATAGGATGCTGTCAAGATGTTTGGAATGATCATCTCGAGTCAAGATGTTCACTAGGATATATTCATCAAGGATATTCAGAAACTAATCCATGTATAGGGGAAATATTTCTTTCATCAAGGAAATGAATAAAGAAGAGGATTTTTTTATCTAAATACAGTCATGAAAAAAACATAAGTAATATAATCTTCTCAAATTTATTCGTGTTATATGAAAAGGTATCACCATTTTCTATGGATAATCTGATCAGAAATAAATTTTCAGAATATAGAGACACCCATCTTGTGTAAGAAAAGGAGATAAATTCACATAAAAGGGAACATATTATTGATTGTTTTCTTATTGAAGTTCTAGTAATAGACATATAATCAAAATCATCAATTAGAAATCATTGGAATGAAACAATAGACACAAAAATTGACTCAATTGGACAGATGAACCATTTAGGCTCCAACCCTGTTTACTGAGTCATGTGATCATGAATACCTACTAATACCATTCGATATGGTTTAAAAAAATAATATCAACATCGTGTTTCAGTTCAATTGTGAACTCAATTTCTATCCCATTTGGAAACCCAAAAAAAATTCTGGAAAAACATCTTAAAAAAGGCCCACTGTAGGGTAAAATATGTCCTCCTCCACCCACATCATCTATCATAATTGTGAAAACATGGGATATGATCTCAACCAGTTTTCATTGAACAGTCCCAATACAGCCTTTCTGGATTTGACCTTCATTGTGATTAATATCGATTTTACCCTAATGAGATATAAAATCCATTTTCTAGTAATAACTATTAATGTGAACTCGGTAAATATACAACAAGTCTACCCCCTTTATTAAATAAATAACATGATATATTTACCTGGAAAAATACAAATGATAATTATTCTCACCAATATAATGGTAAAAAATAATAGAATGAAATATTTCCACCAATCACAACCATCATTGTATATTTATTGACATTGTTCCAAATAGGATCTCAACTGTCATTCCCAAACAATTCTGATATAGATTTTATACAAATAATATAAAGAATATATGTAAAATAATTAACTAGAAATCACAAAAATGTATAACTATTATACCTTATATTTTCAATTCCCAAATATCAATACTAGTTTTTTCCTATTGAACTACAAGAAAGAATCATTCCCCTCTTTGTTTATCTAATTTCTGAAATATATTCATTACACTACTCTACTAGTATAGTCAATTATTCCATTAATTAAATCTTATTCCACCCTTACTGATATGAATAATTTAACTCCATATTCTAGAATGATATTTGGTGTAATATATTATTATAGTTCTCTAAATTGACCTTATTCATCCATCACTGGTACAAAATGAGGATTCCTACAAAACATATATACTTTTCACATCCAGTAAGTAGATCAGAACTACATTGTTAGTCATGGATAATGACTATGCATATGACATGGCCTACTTAATTGTTAGGAAAATAGAAAAATAGCATCCTTAAGAGGATGATCTTCACCCGAATTACACTTCAAGACACCACCTTCGTAAAATTTTATATAATTATTCATCCATGTATTATAGAATATACCACTAGATTATCTAGTAGATACATCCCATCAACTTTGTAAATCCTCTTTCTGGATACCTTCATAAATAATTGATTGATTTTCTTCCTTATAGAACTTATTCAAACAAAAGATATTCTTCATCAACATGATATCCAATCTATTTCTGTCTTAGAAATATTTTTCACTTTCGTTCATGAATATTACTAATATATTTATAAAATACTGTCGATAAGTGAGTCAACCAACAAAATATAAAAATAAAATATTCCCACTGTTGAAACTAAAAAACTCTATATCCCTTCCTTATCCACAGAAAATCCATATAGAAATTATTTATGAATTCAATTTGAATGTCCTTCCAATCCATTCCCACATGATATTAACCCCATAAATAAATATCCCACAATCACATTGCTAGTATAGAATATACCTATTCAAAATATTATGGATATAGAAAATAAATACATTGATATATCTTATGTAACATCTCATCCCAGATCATCGTTAACTATTATACAAATATTTTCACAACATGGCCTATAGCATGGCTCAACATAAGGCTGATGCTACCGACTAGCAGTGAGGGTCTATGGAATAACGTGGTAAGATGATACCATCGTAATTAGAGTAAAAAATATATATATAATAAAAAGGGAAATAATATCTAGTATCTACCATATATAATAAAATAAAATACAAAAACAATGTATGTAATTATAGACCTATATACTATGAATTCTATTTCGTATTGTTTCATGTTTCAAAATAAAAGTTAAATAAAGATACACTGAAAATATCCCATATTGTTCCTGAAAGGATGAAAATTACACTAATTTATGTTCCATCCCATGTTCAATGTTTTCTATATATTACATGGATTCAGTGATATGTATTGACATAACAATGAAATCCACTTGGCTACCAAGAGATGACCTGGAAAGGGGTGAGTAAAACACATTAGGCCATCAATAATAGTATATACAACAATATCCGATCAAGTAATTTTTTATGTTGATGTAAAAGGTAGATAATAATAATTCATATAAATATTATGATTTTGATAAATATATTTTTAAATAACACCATTCATCATTGATTTCTCGGTCACCCCTTATATAAAATAAAACCTACATTCTCCGATGATGTAAGTCTTAAACATACAATATAGGGTTATGTACCAAAATTCATAATGGTTCATTAGTTAATAAAATAAATTCAATTGATTTTTTGGAGATATTTAGTTCATGTACCTACATCAAACCAAACCATTGGATCATAGAGCATCTTTCAAGTAAAAAAACCATGCATAAAAGCAGTGGTGAAAAAATCATTTGTCTAGATTAAGCTAAATCTGAGGATCCTCAATCCAACATTCAGACTGATTCTATTTGCCACATTTAACAAGTTTTATCACCATAAATCATTTAAAAACATTATAATAAATAAATTATTATTCTTTGATAATAATTTTTCACTATGTCCTATCATACTCTAATCTTTTCACCAAATTAAATGATTTTATCATTTCATTCTATATTTATATATATCATATCCTTAAAGAGTTTTTTACATCCAATTAATTATTTAAAAATTAACAAATTTAAATATTTTTCATTTCTTTATTAATCATTTCATAAACCATTAAAACCCAAATTGTAAAAATTAGACCATTATGTGATCAGAACTGGATAGGGAATAAGTTTTTATGTTTTAAACATGGATACAATTAATTCAATTACTGACATTATATTTTAATATTCACATGTGTTTAGAACCTTCCATGGGTGTCCATGTGTGTGGAATCATACTTTTATATGGTCTCTTATGGGTCCACGAGTACTCTAACACAATATTTAATAACACAATATTCTATTACTAATATATGAATCAATTTATCCACACATTATCACAACATTACATACCACATACCCATTATAAACAACAATATAATGGGTAATAAATTATATAACACATTTCATATGATCATAGATGAACAATCTACCAACCCTATCATTTGATTCATGCTAAATTAACACAACCATAAATGTGATGAAACCCATGAGAATAGTGTTCACGATACTTTTAATAAATGGAGTCACATATATGTGAATCATCCATAAATATACTACAAATAGAAATGTATACATACAATGTGGTTTAAATCATAATAAATAGATCATCAAATGTCATATAATGGATGGAGAACAAACCTTGTGAGATATGGGAGGATTTGATTATCATCATATGACATAGGGAGTGAAAAGAGGGGCAAATGACAATATATATATAATATTAGTGGTCATTAGTTTTTAAATTTCCTCCTTTAATGAGGAACATGGTTAATAAGAATGGGCTTCCAAAATGTGTACTAATAGTGAAAACATCTCTCTCTATTGGTATCTTATGTTTCATGGTTTTCAAGGAAATCGGCTCAATTTTCCAAATAGTGAAGAAGATATTTGAATGGATATGGTCTAACCATGCATAGTTTTTGGAAACCCTTACATTTTATAAACATTACTCCCCACTAACCCACGTCATATAATCATCCTGCATATGTATCTCCAATAATGAGATAACCATAAACAATTAATTTTAATATCTATTTTACATCTATTCAATTTTTATAAGACCCGCGATCCCCTTTAGAAATTTCCTTCTCCTATGATATAACATACCATCCATTTATTAATTGATAATTAATTATTTATTACATATGATTACACATAATTCCACTCGTAAATCAATAAGACTTCTATATTAGGGAAATATGTACATTACATAATTAAATTAAAAAAATAATAAATTATATTTATTGAAACGCTCCAAAACATGTTCATAACATTCCTTCAAAATTAAAACTATGTGGGATATCCTAGGAGGAAACATATGAAAGGGGTTCTGTATAATTCCTACAAAGGGAATAAACATAGAATAAAATTAAAAATTAATACATGTTATGAAATATGAATAACAATGTTGAAAAAATTATATTTATACAATAATATACAAAATGAGGTGTGTTATAACATGATAACATAAAGGGAACTTGGGAAATATACCATCAAATTAATAAAATGAATCATGAACATATGTCTAGGTTTCCCTCCTATATTTAAGGATAGAAAAGATCCATAAAGGAATCATGTATACTCTTCATATCAACATGTTGTCTAATGATACTGAACACTAAATAATGCATGGAGTGATATATAATTCTCGGTGCACTCGTCACATTATTTCATTATCATTATTAATTGTTCTAGATAGATAATACAACTTGTAATCATTCATCATATTATTTTACTAAACAATAATAGAGTTTTGAATACATACATATAATTTCCAAATTAAAATAATATTTTTATAAAGGATAGAACCCTTGATAGTAAATATGTATAGTATTCACTAAATATTTTTTGGCATGGGAAATTGTCGTGAAATTTTTCTAGTATAACAATGACACATAAAAATTAAAATAATTGGATAATTAGAGAGATATGTTTATCTCATTGTTTTTAAAAAAATGGGAACATAAATTTCAATGTAATTACATATTCCCACATTAGTAATTGTAAATTTAAGGCATTAGATAATAAATAAAATCTATTAAAGATGAGACTGAAATGATCCCTTACCTTGAGATTTTTAATCCAAATGGATGGGAAGAGAATATTGAGAGATTTTGGTAACCATATGAAGAATAAAGAGAAAATTTGGTTGATATAGGAAGATGAGAATGGATTCTGAGTGAGAATAAATTAGATATTTAGTGTCATTGTATAGAAATATGCTGTCAATTCATTATCATTTTTTAAAAATTGGTTTTGGATTTTATATAATAAAATTTCCAAAAAAACACATTTTTCCCATGGTTATTGCCCATGGATTCTATGAAATTCACTTTTTTAATTATTTCATAAAGAAAATTTACTGACATAATTAAATAACACCCTTTTCTTACGTTCAACTGTATCATACACTAAATGAAATTATCTATATAAAATATATTAATTTATATGGAGGATTAAATAGTCATTAAAAAATTAATTAAATAAACATCGAATCATATTATTATAAATTGTATACATATATTTGGTCTTTTATACGATTTATTGATTTTATTACATCACATTATGGTAATTATGATATAATAAAACACAATGGATATTTATGCTACATTAAATTTTTCAAAAAAAATTCATCTATCATAAAAAATTGTGAATCATTCCCCATTGGATAATTTAAAAAAATATGATTTCAAAAATAATATTCACTTAATCAAAATACATTTCTTCATATGTGTATTTAAAATTTTATAATAATAAACAATTATTTATAAATGATGTTTTCTTACAATAACAGTTTCCGAACCCTTATAAAAATAAAATTTAATATTATAAAAACTATATGATATTTTATATTTGATAAAGAGTAATTTATAATTATATAAAAAATTATTTATTTCCCATATATATTAATTTATCAACCTAAAAATTTTAGTTTAAATAGAATTTTGGTAACACCCCACCCCTACATCATTGGATTTAGGAGGCGATGAGGGTTATTATGCCTTAAGTGACGTTCCCAAGGTGCCAAATGCTATAAATAAATGATGAAGGCTCTGAGAACAATTTGGGGAATGATTTGACCTTAAGACCTAACCAAACATATAATCCACTAACCACCACCATATGATCCATTTCAACAAAACACCCAAACATGCATTCCAAAAGTCATCCATGTAATGCCACAATAAACCCCAGAAACAATACTACCAGACATGCCTACACCATATCAGAGTACAACCTGAAACTGAACAACAAAAACCATGATCCATGACACCAACACAGCTCCACACCAATCTCCAAGCTCCAAGCTCCACCAAGACATCAGAATTCACCACTAAAGGAGGAATACATATAAGTCCCCATCCATAAACCTTACTCAATCTTGAGTTATTACATGATTACACATTGAGGATCTTTTCGGGTTTAGAGTTTTAGAGAATTAGATCATAAAACATTCATTACATTCCACATATAAAAATTGTTGTTACATAAATATAGTATTCTTCTTTCCCATCAATGGAAGCATATTTAAAATAAAACATGGATTCTTTCTTGACACTTCCTTGACACTATCATCATATCATGTACCTTTCCCTTGACCTGTGAAAAACATTTCAAAAAAAACTTGGGATGAGCATAAAAAGCTCAGTATGAGATATAAAAATATGGAAAGGAAACATAAGATCATATATACATAAGAATGAAATCAAAAATTAGCCATAAAACATAATCACTTTAACATACCTCATCAAATCATGAATAAATCATAGAAATCATAAGATATAAAGGTAACTTGAGGCATTCATAACATTCTTACGTAGGGATTAACCCTCTTGGTTACGTTTGGAATACCTATCACAGTATATTTCCTAAATATCTTCGGAGAAACCTTATCGTTTCACTCCTTCGCGTAACCCAATTCATTGGAGAGCTATATCGGGCTCACTCGCCCTTAGTCTATCATGGAACCACTCGTCTTCATAATAATTCCCAAGAACCTCAACATCATTGTATCACATAAAACATGCATAAAGGAAACATAACATTTCTGCCTTTCAATCACAAGATATCAATACAACACATTGATATAAAAACATTATGAAAACCATTTTCAATACCAAAATAAAAGAAAACTAAACATGATATTTATTTTTCTTTTTAAAAAAATGGTCTGGCTTGTAGAGGAAGCCGAAACACAAATAATGGTCACGGCGGCGGAGAAGTCGTTGTCTCGGCATACATACGACAAAAACATTCCCTTTTGTCGTTTAGTAAACTCTTCATATAAAAAATATTCCTTTTGAATAAACGTAAAAGTCAAAGGGGTTTATACACCGTATAAAATAAGGTTGTGAATAAAACAAAATATGCCTCAATGAAAGGAGATTGAGACGAAGTCCAATACCTCGGGTCCGACTTGACTCGGTCATTCTTTAATCTCCTGAATAATAAACTTGAGTTAATTTCTACTTGTTTAAGAACATTTTTCAATTTCATTATTCCTTTTATATAACTTATTTTCATGTCATGAACACTAGGTAATTATTTAAGTTAATAACGGTCGTTTTAACGATCATTGGTACTTGAGTAAAAAATAATCCCATTATAATTACAAGTTTTTTATGTATCCATTATATCCAGAATGGTATTCATGATTTAGATATCATATATGTCATATATATACAGTACATTCATGCATTTATAATATTACATAATCATTTAGAGGTAAGAAATGAAATGCACCGTTCATTGAGACGGTAAGCCGTACGTACGCATGAACGCTACTTTCATTTCTATTCAGTCATTTATAGAATGGAATCATAATTATATAAAGGTATATTATAATTACAGTATAATATAATATATAATATCATAGTTCCATCCTTTATACGTCCCACATATGGTATTTAAGGAATCAAATCACTTTGAGGGGGCGGTATTCCGCAGTTCCTTAAATGAAGATATCGCGTTTACCCATAATGGAAACCATAAAGGTATTCCCAAAATGAAAAATTCAGAAGCTTAAGGAAAACATAAACATATTATATATCATAGATAAATATAGTGACATCTTAATGGCCTTTTTTGAAGGTGTTAATAGAATGCTGAACAATCATCATTTCGGGAGGCATAAATTCACCATCCACGGAAATAATATGTCCTTTAACCATTAGATATAGGTGTGTGTAAGTGTAGATCTAATAATTCTTATAACAACATCATAGTATATTGAAGATACTGTATTTTTTACAAAAGAAATGAATAAATTGAGTTTAGGGGGTTTGAGAAGCAAAATAAAACAAAAGGACTCAAGTGAAGACATTACCTAAAAATCGGGTAACTCCCTTTGGTTTGAGCTCAAAGGCTTCCTTGGGAAGACTTATGACCATAGTGAGGCTTCAATGAGTAAGAGAGGGATGTGGAGAGACAAAATGGGCAGGGGTTGGCCGAGCCAAAGGCTTTGGGAGTGTGGGTAAGGAGGTAGAGGTGGGGGCCTTTTATAATAGGAGAGGAGGGGAACTCTTGGAAAGTAAAGAAATGTTACTTTATTTTAAAATGAGTTTCGGATTCAAAAGGTCACAAATTCATATAATTATAGGATAAGGTGAGAAGGGTTTGAAATCCACCCATAAAATAGGTTTTGGACATGTTTACTTCATATATTTCACATTATCATTTCATTTTATTTAAATCCTTTATTCATGAGGTAATCGCTGCATCATCATGATTTCATAAATAATTTAATTTATTTAAAGTCTAAAAATTATAAAAAAAACTACTATGATGTATTAAATCTTTTTATCTTTCCAATTAATATTTATAATAAAAAATCTGACTTGTATAACCCCATGTAAAAATTGTTTTAGTAAAACATCTCTTGTTTGTGTCATTTTTACTTTAACATTAAATAAAAAGTTATTTATGTCATTTCCCAACCAATGTGGCTCCATGGGGTCCCCAAGTTGACCCATGGATTGTATTGGTCAGCCATGACACATCAAATGAGGGTATGACATGTGTCAAGCTCATCTCATATTATTAAAACATTATTTTTACCTTAAACTACACTTATTACCACTAATCGCGATTAATAACTTAAAAGTTACTATTCACCAAAAAATTTATTTTAATCTAATTGAACAACATTTTACTTTTTAATGACAACCATGTATGTCAGATTTTTGAAAATCAAATCACAGAAGTGGAAAAGATTCATTTAAATGAAAAATCAGTTTCTTTAACTACCACTTAGTGGTTTCACTATTCCTCAAAAATTAATGTTTTTCAGAAATATACCAAAACTTCAACCTAAGGTATATTTGATATTCCGAATTCAAAAATGATGTCTATTTTAAAAAATTCTAAACATGTAAGTTGCATTAATTAATTTAATAACTAATCCCCATTGTCATGACAAAGAGCGTGTTTTTATGAAACAATAAGTATCAAAAGATTGACACTAGTTTAAGTCCAATTTCAAAGTGAAATTGATTCCAATGACCACCATTGGATAAAATGGTAAAAATATATTCTAATTTAACTTCAAAAACAATTCAAAAGATAATATAATCATTTAAATAAATTTTATTAAAAATTGGTTTTGAATTAAAATACAACATTTTTCACTATTCATTAAAAAATGATCTTTATCGGAAAAATTCCAAAAATTCACAGAAAGTAAATTTTGATGTCCCAATCATAAATAATAAGTTTATTTTGACAAAAATAGCTTATAAAATTTTTAAAATATTGATTTAAAAAGGGTTTTCCATCAAAAGGCAGTAAAACAATCTTTTAAGAATATTAGTGTATTCCATACATAAGATTGTATTTATTTTCATTTTAAACCTGTAAAACACTATCTTAATCATCAATAGTCATTGATAAAAATATCTATTATTCATTACTTGGGATGTTACATCCTTCCCCCCTTTATAAAATTGTGTCCCCGCAATTTATTTACTTATCGAATAAATGGGGGTACTTATCCCTCATTGCATTTTCTGATTCCGATGTTGCCTCTTCCATCATGTGATTTTTCCACAAAACCTTTACCAGATTAATCAAATTATTCCATAACACTTGCTCCCTGTGGTCATGAATCTAGATCGGTTGTTCCTCATAAGATAGGTTCTCTTCCAGCTGAACTACCTCTGGACTCAAAACATGAAATGGATCTGGCATGTACTTTCTCAGCATCGAAACATGAAAAACATTGTGTACATGAGATAAACTCGGAGGTAAAGCCACTCGGTAAGCAACAGATCCAACACTCTCTAGAATTTCATATGGTCTAATGAACCTTGGACTCAGGTTTCCTTTCTTACCAAATCGCATCACACTTTTCCATGGTGATACTTTGAGAAAAACATGATCACCTACCTCAAAAGAGAGATCCTTCCTCCTGTTGTCTACATAACACTTCTACCTACTCTGAGTTGTTCTCATGTGTTTCTATAGCAGCGGAACTTTTTCTGCCAACTCTTATACAAATTCTGGTCCCATCAACTTCCTTTCACCCACTTCATCCCAGAAAGCTGGAGTTCGACACCGGTTCCCATATAATGCCTAAAATGGTGCCATCTGTATACTTGATTGAAAACTGTTATTATATGAAAATTCAACCAAAGAAAGATGTTGGTCCCAACTTCCCTGATAATCCATGAACAAGCTCGTATCATATCCTCCAAGTTCTGAATTGTTCGTTCTGACTACCCATCTGATTGAGGATGAAAAGCTGTACTAAAATTTAATTCAGTACCCAACGACTTCTGAAGGCCATTCCAAAACATAGAAGTGAACCTGGGATCACGGTCAGATACAATGGACAGAGGAACTCCATGTAACCTGACTATCTCTTTAAGATACAAACAGGAACGTTGATCTAGGGAAAAATTATCTCGTATAGCAAGTAAATGAGCAGATTTAGTCAAGCGATCAACAATAACCCAGATTTCATTATTACCTCGAGATGTCTTCGGTAATCCCACAACAAAGTCCATGGATATATTCTCCGATTTCTACTCTGGAACTGGTAAAGGCTCAAGCATCCCTTTCGGTAACTGCCACTCTTCTTTAACCTGTTGACATGTCAAACACTTCACAGTAAAATCATCAATATCTCTTTTCATTCCATCCCACCAGTAATACTCTCGCAGATCTCTATACATCTTAGTACTGCCAGGATGAACTGAAAACAGAGAACTATGAGCTTCACATAACAACTCTCTCTTCAACTGTGAATCACAAGGCACACACAATCTCTTCCCAAATCTCATAACACAATCATTATCATTGTTGAATTCAGGCAACTTACCTTTCTGAACCAGCTCTACCTTTTTCTGCAACTCGATGTCCTGCTTCTGTGCTTGCTTGATTCTATCTGATAGAGATGATCTCACTGATACCTGAAACAAAACTGAAGAACATTCTGCGCCAAAAACTTCTAGGCCAAATTTTATCAAATCCTTATCCAAAGGATCACGTTACTAATGCAACATTGTTAATGAAGCATTACTTTTTCGACTCAAATCATCAGCCACTTTATTTTCTTTTCCCGGATGGTAATGAATTGTAAGATAATAATCCTTGATTAATTCCAGTCTTCTCCTATGTCTTATGTTTAACTATTTCTAAGTGAATATATACTTTAAACTTTTGTGATCAGTATATATTTCACACTTTACTCCATACAAATGATGTCTCCAAATTTTTAAAGCGAAAAAAACAGCAGCTAATTCCAAATCATGTGTAGGATAATTTACCTCATGATTTTTCAACTGTCGTGAAGAATAAGCAATTACCTGGTAATTCTGCATTAGGACGCAACCAAGTCCTTTCAATGAAGCATCAAAATAGATAACAAACTCACCATTCATGGAAGGTAGTGCCAAAACTGGAGCTTTCACCAATCTTCTTTTCAATTCATGAAAACAATCATAACATTATTTTTTCTAGATAAACATAACACCCTTCCAACTTAGCTTAGTCATTGTACTAGATAACCATGAAAAATTTCTAACAAACCTTCGGTAATAAATTTCCAAAACACGGAAGATACAAATCTTAGTTACATTTGTGGGTCTTGGCCAGTCTTCCACAACTTTTGTTTTTGCAGGATCGACAGTTATCCCATCTTTAGAAACAATGTGACTAAGGAAAGAAATTTGTTGCAACCAAAACTCACACTTGCTGAATATTCCATACAGATTCTTTTCTTTTAAGGTTTTCAAGATAACCATTAAATTTCTTTCATTCTCCTCTTTACTTTTAGAAAACACTAGAATATCATCAATGAAAACCACCACAAACTTATCCAAGAACTCATGTAAATTCTATTCATTAAGTCCATGAATACAGCAGGTGCATTGGTTAGCCTAAAAGGAATTACTACAAATTCATAATGGCAATATCTTGTACGAAACGCAGTCTTTGGAACGTTTGCTTCCTTTACCTTCAGCTGATGGTACCCCGATCTCAAGTCAATCTTTGAAAAATACTGAGCTCCCTGGAGCTGATCAAACAAATCATTGATATGAGGAAAAGGATATTTGTTATTAACAGTGATGTTATTCAAGGCTCTATAATCAATGGAAAGTCTCATTGAACCATCTTTATTTTTAACAAATAAAACAAGAGCACCCCAAGTTGATGATCTAGGTCGAATGAAACATTTCTCTAATAAATTTTTCAATTGCTCCTTCAACTCTAAAATTTCAATTTGAGCCAGTCGATAAGGGGGTTTTGAAATTGGCTTAGCATCAGGAACTAAGTCAACAGTAAATTCAACTTCCCGATCTGGTATTATTCTAGGAAACTCATCAGGAAAAACATCAGGATACTCATTTACCACTGGCACATCATTAATCTAAACAGTTCCTTTATTTTCAATGATGTGTGGAAGGTAACATTCATTTCCATCTTCTACAAGTTTCTCGACCTCTTGATAAGTTATCAACAGTAAGGGTTCATTCTTGTACACAAGCTAAATGTATTTCTGAAAAGAAACTTCTTTAGATCTACAGTAAAACTTAGCATGGTAAATAGAGATCAATTCCATACCCAAGATAACATCAAACCCTACTAGAGGTAGAGAAATAAGGTTTTCAAGTAGGTTCTTTCCACATATAAGGATAAGAAGATTCTTATAAATTCTTTTTCCCTCAACATTTCCCCCAGGTGTTTTTACCAAAAGTTCAGGAGTCATTTCTTGAGATGGTATTCCCATTTTACTAGAAAAGTTTTTAGAGATGAAAGAATGTGTAGACCCAGAATCAAACAACACACTGGCATAATCTGAAAAAAAAACAAAGTACCTGATACAACTTCATTTGATGGCCCGACATCTACTGAAGTAGTTGCAAAGGATTTCACCACCCCTTTCTGCTTGTAGACTAACTGCTTCCCATCACTCAAGCTCTTTGTCAGACACTTATTTGCATAGTGAACCATCTCATTGCACTTATAACATTTCACTAACTGTAAATCAAATTTGGTCTTACCTTCAACATGATCCTTTTCTGTGCAATCACGAGCCTTATGTCCCATCTTACCACATCGGTAGCACATTCCAGAATTCAGAAGACATTCCCCAGCATTCCTTTTTCCACATTTATCCCAAACTGGAAACTTAGTTTTCTTACCATCAGACTTTTTTGAAGAATTCTTACCTTTCTCCTGCCACCTCGGTCTCTTCTTCTGTTTGTTGTTATAGAACACTTGATCATCGGAAAACTCCATTTCCACCTTCTCAGCACATCAAACAAGCTTTTCATAAATTTTAAATTCACGAGAAGCTAATTCCCTTTGATATTTTGGCTTTAATGCTGAGTAAAAACGATTGATTTTACTATCAAGGTATCGGATAAAATTTGGAGCATACCTTGCCAATCGAGTGAACCATTATTCATAGGTAGCCATTGAGTCTTCCTCTTGCCTCAATTCCAAGAATCGCTTTTCCATCCTAATTCAAACATCCTTAGTAAAATACTTCTCAAGAAACATACCTTTGAATTCATCCCAGCCGAGAGCATCAATCTCATCAGCATCCCTGATATTTTTAACCATCGACCACCACTGATCTGCTTCACCCTCCAAACGGTAAATAGGAAGACTAACCTTTTGATTGTCTGAACACCCCATGACATCGAAAATCTTCTCCAGTTCTTTAATACACCCTTTAGCTAACACAGGGCCAGATGATCCTCTGAATGATTGGGGATGTTGCCTCATGAAATGTCCCACCACTGACATGTTCCTCTGCGGTTGATCCGGCTGATCTCGTGCATGGATACCACCCCAATTTATCTCTTGAGTCAACTCCGCCATTACTGAAACAAATTGTTCAGTTCCAATTCCGACCATCTCAGGATGCTGATTCTGAAGGTTATTTCCTTCTGTATGCCTTCCTAGCATTGCTTCCCTGTTTCCTCTGTGGAAAACCATTCTGAACAAATATGTCTTAGATAATGAAACATTGTAATCTTCAAATACTATATCACTTAAATTTGACCATAAAAAAATATTTTTAGATAATCATTTAATATAATTCTAACTCCTAAAGTTATCTAAACCGAGCTTTGATACCAAATATAAGGCCACAGCCTTAAACCTTACTTAATCTTGAGTTATTACAAGATTACACATTGAGGATATTTTCAGGTTTAGAGTTTTAGAGAATTAGATCATAAAAAATGCATCACATTCCACATATAAACAAAGTGGATACATAAAGATATTATTCTTCTTTCCCATAAATGGAAACATATTTAAAATAAAACATGGATTCTTTCTTGACACTTCCTTAACACTATCATCATATCATATACCTTTCCCTTGACCTATGAAAAACATTTCAAAAAAAAAACTTGGGAAGAGCATTAAAAGATCAGTATTGGTTATAAAAATATGGAAAGGAAACATAAGTTCATATATACATAAGAATGAAATCATACATTACCCATAAAACATAATAACTTTAACATAACTCATCAAATCATGAATAAATCATAGAAATCATAAGACATAAAGGTAACTTGAGGCATTAATAACATTCTTACATAGGGAGTAACCCTCTTGGTTACGTTTGGAATACCCATCACAGTATATTCCCTAAATCTCTACGGAGAAACCTTAACGTTTCACTCCTTCGTGTTACCCAATGCATTGGAGAGCTATATCGGGCTCACCTGCCCTTAGTCTATCACAGAACCACCCGTCTTCATAATAATGCCCAAGAACCTCAACATAATTGTATCACATAAAACATGCATAAAGGAAACATAACATTTCCACCTTTCAATAACATGATATCAATACAACACATTGATATAAAAACATTATGAAACCCATTTTCAATACAAAAAGAAAAGAAAAGTAAAACATGGTATTTATTTTTCTTTTATAAAAAAAGGTATGTCTTGTAGAGGAATCTGAAACTCAAATAATGGTCATGGCGGCGGAGAAGTCGTTGTCGCCGCATACGTACGACAAAAACATTCCATTTTATCATTTAGTAAATGATTCGTATAAAAAAAGACCTTTTGAATAAACGTAAAATTCAAAGGGGTTTATACAACGTATAAAAAAAGGATGTGTATAAAACAAAATATGCCTCAATTAAAGGAGATTGAGACGAACTCCCATACCTCGGGTCCGACTTGACTCGGTCGTTATTTAATCTCCCGAATAATAAACTTGAGTTAATTTCTACTTGTTTAAGAACCTTTTTCATGTTCATTATTCCTTTTATATAACTTATTTCCATGTCATGAACACTATGTAATTATTTATGTTAATAATGGTCGTTTTAACGATCATTGGTACTTGAGTAAAAAATAAGCCCTTTATAATTACAAGTTGTTCATGTATCCATTATATACAGAATGGTATTCATGATTTAGATATCATATATGTCATATATATCCAGTAAATTCATGCATTTATAATAGTACATAATAATTTAGAGGTAAGAAATGAAATGCATCGTTCATGGAGACGGTAAGCCGTACGTATGCATGAACGCTACTTTCATTTCTATTCCATATTTTATAGAATGGAATAATAATTATATAAAGATATATTATAATTCCAGCATAATATCATATATAATATCATAGTTCCATCCTTTATACGTCCCGCATATGGTATTTAACGAATCAAATCACTTTGAGGGGGTGGTAGTCCGCACTTCCTTAAATGAAGATATCGCGTTTACCCATAATGGAAACCATAAAGGTATGCCCAAAATGAAAAATTCAGAATCTTAAGGAAAACATAAACATAATATATATCATATATAAATATAGTGACATCTTAATGGCCACCTTTGAAGGTGTTAAAAGAATATTGAACAATCATCATTTCGGGAGGCATAAATTCACCATCCACGGAAACAGTATGTCCTTTAACAATTACATGTAGGTGTGTGTAAGTGTAGCTCGAATCCTTCTTATAATAACATCATAGTATATTGAAGATACTAGAGTTGTTACAAAATAAATGAATAAAAATATTATAGTGGGTTGGAGAAGCAAAATAAAACAAAAACACTCAAGTGAAGACATTACCATAAAATCGGGTAACTCCCTTTGGTTTGAGCTCAAAGGCTTCCTTGGGAAGACTTCTGCCCAATGTTAGGCTTCAAGGTGTAATAGAGGGATTTGTAGAGACAAAATGGGAAGGGTTTGGAAGATCCAAAGGCTTTGGGATTGTGGGTAAAGAGGTAGAGGTGGGGGCCTTTTATAAGAGGAGAGGAGGGGCACTCTTGGAAAGTCAAGAAATGTTAATTTATTTTAAAATGATTTTCAGATTAAAAAGGTCCCACATTGATATAATTATAGGGTACGGTGATAAGGGTTCGAAATACACCCATAAAATAGGTTTTGGACATGTGTAGTTCATAGATTTTACATTATCAATTCATTTTATTTAAATCCTTTATTAATGAGGTAATCGCTGAAATATCAGGATGTCATAAATAATTTAATTTATTTAAAGTCTAAAAATTATAAAAAACTACTATGATGTAGGAAATCTTTTTACCTTTCCAATGACTATTTATAATAAAATTATTACTTATATAACCCCATTTAAAAATTGTTTTAGTAAAACATTTCTTGTTTTTGTCATTTTTAATTTAACATTAAATAAAAAGTTATTTATGAAATTTCCCAACCAAAGTGGCTCCATGGGGTCCCCAAGTTGACCCATGGATTTTCTTGGTCGGCCATGACACATCCAATGATGGTAGGACATGTATCAAGCTCATCTCATATTATTAAAACATTATTTTTACCTTAAACTACACTAATTACCACTAATCGCGATTAAGAACTTAAAAGTTGCTATTCACAAAAAAATTATTTTAATCTAATTTCACCACATTTTACTTATTAATTACAACCATGTAAGTCGTATTTTTGAAAATCAAATCACAGAAGTGGAAAAGTTTTATTTAAACGAAAAATCAGTTTCTTTAACTACCACTTAGTGGTTTCACTATTCATCAAAAATTGATGTTTTTCAGAAAGATACCAAAACTTCACCCTAAGCTATATTTGATATTCCAAATTCAAAAATAATTTCTATTTTACAAAATTCAAAACATGTAAGTTGCATTAATTAATTTAATAACTAATTCCCGCTGTCATGACAAATAGTGTGTTTTTATGAAACAATAAGTATCAAAAGATTTACATTAGTTTAAGTCCAATTTAAAAGTGAAATTGATTCCAATGACCACCATTGGAGAAAATGGTAAAAATATATTCTAATTTAACTTCAAAAAAAATTCAAAAGATAATCTAATCATTTAAATAAATTATATTAAAAAGAGGTTTTGAATTAAAATACAACATTTTTCACTATTCATTAAAAAATGAACTTTATCGGAAAAATACCAAAAATTAACACAAAGTAAATTTTGATGTCCCAATAATAAATAATAAGATTATTTTGAAAAACATAGCTTATAAAATTGTCAAAAGATAGATTTAAATAGGGATTTCCATCAAAAGGCAGTAAAATAATCTTTTAAGAATTTTAGTGTATTCCATGCATAAGATTGTATTTATTTTCATTTTAAGCCTATAAAATAGTATCTTAATCATCAATAGACATAGATAAAAATATCTATTATTCATTACTTACTTGGGATGTTACAATACACCTTTCAATTTCCAACGTCATGGTGCACTACATCTGCAAAGACACCAAAGTGCCAAAGCAGGGGGTGAGTACTTAAACTCAATAGGATTTCCCCAATGACTTCCCTACACATGCCACAAGGATAAAACAATTATCAAATTTATATAAAACAATTTATATAAGTAAAACACCAGTGAAACAATTTCCATATTCCAAACACGCTCTTATCAAGACATCAAACCCAAACCAAGAACCCAAGGTAAGGCCGACCAAACATGCCACAAGTTGTCTCATCATTCAAACAATAACACACAAATATTCCAACTTGAAATGAAATGCACAAGAAACAACCAAAACAACCAAACAGTGGAGATTCCGTCCACCCCGTTCACCCATTCACACCTAGTGGAACTTCCCATCCAATTATCCTTTGATAGGGGCCCTTGCATCCAGTATCCATCCCCTTTTTATAGTGGTACTTCTCTCCACGTCTGCACATCATTCCAATCAAGCCATAAACTAGCATATAACCCACCATGGTCACAACAACATGCAATCAACCTATTCCATTTCATATCAATCCACATTAATAAATCAACCATTTATTGAAAACCATTTTCCATTCAAAAAAACATTTCAAAAAAACAACCAATTTATTGAAAACCATTTCCATAATTCATTTTCACAAATCAACTATTGAATCCCATTTTAAAATAAACATTCTAATATCCACAACAACAAAATTTCACCATAAAACCCATTTCTCCCCAAAAATCCCCCAAAACATCACCCAAAAGATATCTAATATATTTCTCACCTCAAATGAGAAATAATTGAAAGCAAAAAAAAATTAATTGTATCCAAAACCAATAGTTCTATCCTAGTGGATTCAAGAGGGAATCCACCTTCCTTTAGTGTTTCTGAGAAATTGACCCACAAGCAACCGCAACACAAATCCAGGGAACACACCACTGAAACCTCTCTAGATCCCTTTACATATCATTCACAAGCCTTAACATCAAAGTCCAAGTCAAAAAATCCTAGATCTACACACAATAGGTTTAGATCTAGAAAATTGAGAGATATGGAGACGTAGATTTAGAGGAAAACACATAGAAACCAAGATGAGAGACTTACATATGAGAAACCACCTTCAAAACACCTTGAAACCTATTCGATCTGCTTCCAAATCATGGGGGAGATCACCCTAAACCTATGAGAACCCAAAATACAAAGTGAGGCTCGAGTGGGAGGAAGTTTGGAGAGGAATGAGGTAAGCCCGAGGGGGCACAGATTAAGAAACCCTAATTTTAATTGTCCGCACGGTTAATCCGTGTAGTTTGAGAAACCGTGCACTAATTGTGCGCACACTACTATCTCGAGATGAGGGGTCTACATTGTTTCCTTTCACTACTTGGAAAACCATGCGTAGGATCTATGAAGCATATTGTCTCTCCCTGCATGGTTTCCTGGAGAATCCTCATGATTTCCACTAACCGTGCTCAAACATTTCTCCCTATGCAAAGCCTCCGAACTCATTCAAAACCATTCCAATCTCTAAAAACCTATTCCCAACTCATCACATGCACTTTAAACACATAAAAATTCATTAAAAATGGAACATAACTCAAAACATGGGTACAAAATTATCCCCACCATTGGTCAATATGTCCTCAGAAAGTAGTGAACCAAACCATTGCCAAATGAGCTCGGGCCATTGCTCGACCATCTCATTCTCCCACTCCTAAGTATACTCTTTAATCTTCTATTGATTCCACAAAACACAAACTGAAATAATTATTTCTCCATGAAAGACTTTTTCTTTCCTATCCAAAACTCTCACTGGCACATGCACTAATGAAGCATCTAGTTCTATCTTAACATGATCGCATTGAATCACATGGTCGTGATCCGGTTGATACATTTTCAACTGTGACAAATGAAACACATTGTTCACCGCACTAAACCTAGGTGGAAAAGGAAAATTAAAATACTTTTCATAAACTCACTCAAGAATCTAAAAATCTCCAATATACATCAGAGATAACTTTCCCAACTTTCCAAAAAATGACGTACCAACCAAGGAGAGATCCTTAAGAAAACATGATCACTCACCTCGAACAAAAACAACTGTAGACGATGATCCACATAGTATTTATAATGAATCTTAGCCATCTCTACTATCTTCATGATACACTAGATCTTCTCCATAGTATCATAGGAAAGGCTTTTTCCGATCATCAAGGACTCACCCGGTTCCACTAAACATTGTGGAGATTGAAATGACCGCCCATACAACGCTTCAAACGGAGCAATATGTATGGATTCTTGAGAATAGTTATTGCACAAAAACTCAACCAACAACAAGTTATCCTCCCACAAGCCACAAAAATCCATGACCCAAGCCCGCAATATATCCTCCAATGTTTGTAACGTCCTCTCGGATTTACCATCCATTTGAGGGTGATACGTCGTGCTCATAGTCAATTGTGTCCCAAGGGATTGCTACAAGGATGTCCGGAAATGCGATGTAAACCTCAGATATCAATCTAATACAATCAAAACTGGAACACCATGCCTCTTTACCACCCCCAGGAAATAGATTTTGGACAGATCGTCCACCATATGAGATTCTAGAATCGGGATGAAATGGGACGACATCGTTAGCTGATCCACTATCACCCAAATGGCATCGTGATTTCTGACTATTCTTGGGAAACCTATGAAAATTAAATTTCTATTTGATCCCACATCCAAATAGGGATTGGAAACGATAGAAACATTCTCACTAGCCTCTGATGCTCTTCCTTGACCTGTTGTCAAGTCAGGCATCTTGAAACAAATTTAACCTAACATCTTTTTATACCAGTCCACTAGAACTTAGCTTTCAATGATTTATACATTTTATGAATTCCAGGATGAATAAACCACCTGGAATGATAATACACCATGAACAGAACCTATTAACAGGAAACGGGTATGACCATCCAATTCCAAATATAGAAAACTGAATCTCCATTTAGTTTCCATCCCTCAATGGTCTCCCCCCCCCATTGTGTCTCTACCTCATGGTCACACACTCAAAATTGGATATTTGGGCCTCTTTAACTAGGACCACCCAGTAATGAACCAAAAATACCAGAAAAAGACCTCTTTATCATCCTGGTCTTCACATTACAACTGCATGTCAGCTATAACCGACATCAACTACCACTGGTTCAATGCCTGTTTTACTACTTGGGAATTTGATTCTCTACATAATTAATCTACCACTGAATTTCCCATACCGGGTGTGTACATCAAGTCAAAATGAATCAGTTAAAGATATTTCATACATCTCAAATTTCTCAAATATAAATCCCTTTATGAGAAAATGTGCTTTAAGCTCTTATGATTTGTATATACCATGAATTTCTCACTGAAGAGATAATGATGAAAAACTTTCAAAGTATGGAAAACTACTGCCAATTACAAATCATGAGTTGGGTAGTTCATCTCATGAACCCTTAACTTCCATGATCCATACACAACCACATGATTCTGTTTCATGAGAACACACCCCAACCTTGATCCTGATGCATCGCAATTCACCATGTACCCTTTTCTGGGATCTGGAAAAACCAAGATTGGTGCTGATGTAAGGAAACCCTTTACCTCTATGAAACACTACTTACATAGTCCATTCAACTTGAATGGAACATTATTTCTTGTCAATGATGTCATTGGTGATGCCAAACATGAAAAATCATAAAAAAAAACACCAATAATACCCAGCTAAACGGAGGAAACATCGTACATCAAACACATGTGAAGCTCATACGGCCAAGAAAACGAACTTCCTGTATTGAAAAGTCACAATTTGACAATTTTTCATACAACCGTTGATCGATCAAGATCCCCAGCACTGTCACCATGTGAAGCTCATGATCCACCCTAGCCTTTGAATACACTAGAATATCATCTACAAACCCCACCACAAATGTATCCAGATAACTCTGAAATATCATATTCATCAATGCCATGAACATCGTTAGTTCATTTGTTCGTCTAAGGGGCATAACCACATATTCATAATGGCCATATCTACTCTTTAAAGCTTTATTATGAATATCATGCTTCCTCACCTGCAATTTATGAAATCTTGACCTCATGTAGATCTTAGAGAACCACTGGCATCCCCTCAACTGGTCGAACAAATCATCAATTTGTGGAAGTGGATATATGTTCTTTATTGTAACTTTTTTAAGTCTACGATAATCAACACAGAGCCTCAAAGTTCAATCCGCCTTTTTCACAAAAAACACCATTGATACCCACAGAGATGTACTGACTGGATAAACCCTTTGCTTTTAACTCATCCATGTAGACATTCAATTCCCACAATTTAGTAGTTGTCATCGGGTAAGATGGATGTGAGATAGGACTGGTCCCCAAAAGGATATCAATCGTAAACTCCACTTTTCTTACAAGAGGTAACCCATAAAATTCATCTGTAAAAACATCCATGAACTAATCCTCCACTGCTAGATGAACACGCTCCTATAAACCGTCTAAAAATTAAAATGACGAAACCACCAATTCATACGATAATTTTCCCACTACTAGTGCTAAAAAACCTATTACACCCTACCTTTCGTGCCTCTTTCCTCTAAAGATATTTATAACGCCACCGGGTGTCATAAAAGTCATTCTCTGTGCATTATAGTCGATGTGGGCCTCAAACTCCACCAACCAATCCATTACGAAGATTACATCATACCCATCCATCTCAAGCACTGAGAAATTACTGGTTATCTCAACCTCACCCTCAACAATAATACATGCTCTACATAAGATGGCTTGAATCTATTATCGACTAAGAGGAGTTTTATGTTTCAAAACCTAAGCCATGATTTCTACCCTTAAACCCTGCAAATCAACCACACGTGCAGCAATAAAAGAGTGTGAAGCACCCATATTAAACAACACAAGAATAGATGTAGAATTTAAAAAGTAGTACCTTGCACTGTGGATGGTCCCGACTAATCATCCACCACAACCTTCTTAGCTCCGTATAACACCTTTGTTTCCACATTCTTCTCATTATTGCTTTGCTGAGGCGTCATGGTATTTTGAGAATCACCAGGACCCACATTACTCTGCTGATGAGGGGTGTGCTACTATCCCTGTCCCATTGAAGCATATGACGTTTGTGATCCTTGAGGAGTGTCACATACACCTCACCTTGGAGCATTCTGACAATAAAGCCACAGATTCCCCATCTACTTACAATTATGACATGCTCGAGGTTGTTTCGTACAATCCCGCTTGATGTGGCTCGTAGAACCACTATAAAAACATCCCAGCTTGCTCTGGGGATTTAGAGGAAGATTTACAGATCCTGCTATTGGATTATATGCCATATTCCAGCCATGGGAATACATTTCTCTCTTTTTCTTGAACCCAACATTAGAGTTCCCACTATTTCCCATGGGTAACACCGTGCTTCCTCTACCTGGAGCTCCCGAAAAATCTCACTCAGCCACCGAGGCTCTATTCACCATATCTGTGTAATCATCTATACCCAGTAGCACTATCTTGGTACAAATTTCCTACCTCAAACTAGCTTCAATGATACAAGCTTTGAATGATGTTTTACCCACCACCACGGGTGAAAATCTCACAATGTTCATAACCTTAGTTACATACTCTGTCACAGACATAAGCACTTTCTTCAAACTGAAGAAATAAAATGTGCATTGAATTCTGAATGTATGTGGGTAGAATTATTTATAAAACAATTCCTCAAAGCCTTCCCACATCATACCCTAGTCCGTTCTAGCTTGAACTGCCAACTCCCACCACGGAAGGGAAAGATTTTCCAACATATACATGGCCAACTTCACCTTTAACTCTACTATTGTTCCCAAGAACTCTAATATCTTATTAATTTTATTCAACCATGAATCGGCCCTATTTGGCTATAAATCACCCCTAAATATGGGTGGATTTTTCTTTTTTCCACTTTACTGGATGATCCAAATGCATCGGTTCATCCATTATGTTTCAACTTTCCACAACATGGAATGCATGAACTATAATCTATACTAACTAATGGTTCACCTGAGGCTTAGGTGCAACCATGTTCTCATAGACCACTTCCGGTTGGTCTCTACAACGCCCACCCAGTGCCATTTCTATAAACAGAAAACAAACAACCATGAGTCTCACTTCCATAGACATCAGTAATTCCCATTTCAATTTTCATAACACAACACTGTCACAACGTGGCCTTCCACCTTTTCCACATTTTCCATGTTTCTCCATTTTAAAAAACCAACCCATTTTCAAAATACAACTAGTTTCCAGTTTTCAAATCCTTCCGTTTTGAAACCCAATTCAAATATTTCTAATTCCAAACATTCTTATAATATCATAAATCATTATACCCCAATTGAATATGCAACCTAAAGGGAAGTCATTTATACCATTCATGTCATTATCATCTCATTGTCTACACCCATAACAATGAGATTTCCAATTCCTATAAGTGTCTCCAAAACAAATATGTACCCAATTCCTTGGTAAATTGAAGTTCAACATAAAAGGGTTAGAAACGTCCTTTTATACTATACATTCCATGTTTCGAAAATCTCGTGCCCTGCTACAATCCTGACTCCAGGAATATACCACAATGAATGACAACACCAAAACCAAGAATCAACTCCAATGGACCTAACAAGCTGATACAACTTGTAACACCCCACACCCACCTCATTGGCATGAGGAGGCGGTGTGGGTTACATTCCCTTAAGCAATGTTCTCAATGCTCCAAATTCTAGTAATAAATGTTGAGGTTTTTTAGAACAATTTGTGGAACAATATTCCCTTAAGACAGAACCAACCAAAAAATCCACTACCAACCACTATATGATGCATATCAACAAAACACCCATACATGCATTCCAAAAGACAACAAAGTTATTCCACAATAAAACCCAATTAAAATACCACTGGACATGTCTACACTATAGCTCCATACCCAGCTCCAAACTCCATGCTCCACCAATACATCACAATGTACCACTAAAGGAGAGATATGCCTTACCTTTGACGATGTCATGCTGCACTACATCTGCAAAGACACAAAAGTACCAATGTAGGGGGTGAGTACTAAAACTCAGTAGGTTTTCCCCAAATGACTTCCCTACACATTCAACAAGGATAAAACCACTATCAAATTTATATAAAACATTTTATATAAAGTAATACACATGTTCACCCATTTCCATAAGTCAAACGTGCTCTTACCAAGCCATCAAACTCAAACCAAGAAACCAAGGAAAAGCTGAACAAACATGCCATAAGCCATTTCATTATTTACACACTACCACAAAAATTTCCAACATGCAAATAAATGCACAGCAAGCAACAAAAACAACAAAACGGTGGAGCTTCTGTCTAACCCGTTCACCGATTCACACCTAGTGGCACATCCCATCCACTTATCCTTTGTTGGTGGCCCTTCCATCCACTATCCATCCCCTTTTTATAGTGGTACTTCATGACACTGCATCACAACATTCCAATCAATCCATATCAGATCATATAACCCACCAAGGCCAAAACAAGATGCAATAAACCAATTCCATTGCATATCAATCCACTTCAATAAATCACCCATTTATTGAAAACCATTTTCCATACCCTACAACAATTCAATAAAATAACCTCTTTTTTTGAAAACCATTTCCATCATTCATTTGCACAAATCATCCATATAATCCCATTTTAAAATCTACATTTTAAAATCCACAACAATATAATTTCACCCTAAAACACCATTTTCCCCAAAAATCCCCCAAAACATCAACCAAGGGATATCCAATAAATATCTCACATCAAACCACAATTAATTCAAAGCACAAAAAATTTATTATAACCAAAACCATTATCTCTATCTAAGTGGAGAGGTGAGTGAAGCCACCAACCTTTAGGGTTCTTGTAACACCCTGAGCTTCCATGATACGCTTCTCATTCAATAATGCAATGGCTTGCATTGTACGCAACTTCGAGTTCTAAAACACCACGACTAATAAAAGTAGCCTTTATGAATAGTAATAACGACTTTTTAAAATTATAGAAATTTTATATTTCAAAATGGACTTCATTTTTGCATTCGGAATATCGAAATTAGCCTATGTTGAATTTTTGATATTTTTCTGAGAACTTCTAATTTTTTATGAATAGTGAAAAATACTTTAAAACAACTTTTTTAATCAAAATAATTTATTGTGATAAATTATACTATTTACTGGTTTTAAGGTATAATTAGAAAATATTTTTACCATTTTATCAAATGGTGGTCATTAGAATTAATTTAACATTGAAGTTGGACATAAACAATTGCCAATCTTTTGATATAAATTGTTTATTAAAAACACGCTATTTGTTGTGACAGCGGGAATTAATTATAAAATTAAATAATGCAAATTATATGTTTGAAATTTTGTAAAATAGACATCATTTTTGAAATCAGAATATCAATTATAGCTTAGGGTGAAATGTTGGCATTGTTCTTAAAAACTTCAATTTTTGATGAATAGTGAAACCACTAAGTGGTAGTTAAATAACTGATTTTTCGTTTAAATGAAATATTACCACTTCTGTGATTTGATTTTCAAAAATCCGACATACATGGTTGTCATTAAGAGGTAAAATGTGGTTCAATGAGATTAAAATAATATTTTGGTCAATAGTAACTTTTAAGTTCTTAATCGCGATTAGAGGTAATTAGGGTAGTTTAAGGTACAAATAATGTTTTAATAATATGAGATGAGCATGACACTTGTCCTACTCCTATTGTATTAGTCATGGCAGACCCCGACAACCCATGGGTCAACTTGGGGACCCCATGGAGCCACTTTAGTTGGAAATGACATTAATATATATTTACTTAATGTTAAAATTAAATTGACACAAACATGAGTTATTTTACTAAAACAGTTTTTAAGTGGGGTTACACAAGTCCAAATTATGACTATAAATATTCATTAGAAAGATAAAAATATTTCCTACATCATAGTATTTTTTTATAATTTTTGGATAATAAATAAATTAAATTATTTATGACATCATTATGATGCAGCGATGACCTCATTATTTAACGATTTAAATAAAATGAGAAGATAATGGAAAATCCAAGGCTTACACTTGTCCAAAGCCTATTGGATGAGGAGATTTCGAAACCTTATCACCTTATCCTCGAATTATATAATTGTGGGACCTTTAGAATCCGAAAAGCATTGTGAAATAATATAACATTTCAATCTTTCCAAAAGAGCCCCTCCTCTCCACTTATAAAAGGCCCCCACCTCTCCCACCTTATTCACACCATCAAGCCATTTTTTTCGGCCAACCTCTGCCCAAATACTCTACCGACTTCCCCCTCTTACTCCTAGAAGCCTCACTTTGGGCATAACTCTTCTCAAGGAAGCCTTTGGGATCAAATCAAAAAGAGTTACCCGATTTTGAGGTAATGTCTTCTCTAATGTTGTTTTGTTTTATTTTTCTTCTCCAACCCCCTAAACTCTTTTTATTCATTTCTTTTGTAACAACACCAGTATCCTCAATATACTAGGATGTTTTTATAAGAAGTATTCTAGCTACACTTACACACACCTACATCTAATGGTTAAAGAACATACGGTTTCTATGGATGGCGAATTTCTGCCTCACGAAACGATGATTGTTCAACACTCATATAACACATTCAAAGGTGGACATTAAGATGTAACTATTTTTATATATGATATATAATATGTTTATGTTTTACTTATTCTTCTGTATTTCTCATTTATGGCATACTTTATGATTTCCATTATGGGTAAAACGCGATAATTTCATTTTAGGAAGTGCGGACTACCGCCCCCTCAAAGTGATTTGAATCGTTAATGTCATATGTGGGATGTATAAAGGATGAAGTAAATAGTATTATACACTATATTATACTGGAATTATATTATAAATTTATATCATTATGATTTAGTTCCATTAAATATGAAATTGAAATGAAAGTAGCGTTCATGCGTACGTACGGCTTACCGTCTCCATGAACGGTGCATTTCATTTCTTACCTCTAAATGATACGTAATTTTATAAATGAATGTATATACTGGATATATAAGATATATATGACATCTAAATCATGAATATAATTCTGGATATAATGGATATTCTACCACATGAACAACTTGTAATTATAAGAAGTTTATTGTTGACTCAAGTTACCAAAGATCGACAAAACGATCGTTATTAACTTGAATAATTAAATAATATTCATAACATTGTAATAAGTGATATAAAATGGATAATGAAATTGAAAATGGTTCTTAATAAGGTAGATATTAACTCTAGTTTATTATTCAGGAGGTTAAAGAACAGTTGTGTCATGTCAGACACAAGGTAAGGGAATTTCTTAACCCAACTTCCATTCTTTGAGCCAATCTCCAACTTTCAAATTATGTCATGATATTATTATGTATTATTTTGTATTTTTACATTCTTTATGTGTACCTATAGTGAATACACATAATAGATCTATTTTATTTTAAAAATGAATTTTTTTAACGACTTCGTCTCAATCTCCTTTCATTGAGGCATATTTGGTTTTATACACAACTTTCCTTTATACGGTGTATAAACCCCTTTGACTTTTACGTTTATTCAAAAGGAATCTTTTTATACGAAGTGTTTTACTAAATGACAAAAAGGGAATGTTTTTCTTTCCGTACTTATGCGTCGGAAAGGACTTCTCTGCCGCCGTGACCATTATTTGAGTTTCGGATTCCTCTACAAGCCATCATTTTTTTTTAATAAAAAATAAATACCATGATTTACTTTTCTTTTATTTTGGTATTGAAAATGGTTTTGAAAGCGTTTTTATTATATCAATGTGTTGTATTGTTATCTTGTGGTTGAAATTTGGAAATGTTATGTTTCCTTTATGCATGTTTTATGTGATACGATTATGTTATGGTTTATGAAATGTTTAAACCTATTCATATGAGGAATGCATTTGACTTAATAAGTGACGGGTGGAGCCCGCTATAGCTCCTCGATGCATCGGCAGGTCTCATGAGACAAACTAGTGTCTTGGCACGAGGCCTTGACAAAATATTATTTGTGGTCATGGCACGCGGCCTTGACTACGTGGTTATGAAAGTATGACATTATGCATTCCATCATTATGAAAATGGTTATTGATATTGCATGTGATTATTTGACCAGTAGAATATCCATGTAAATGGAATTATCTCATTTTACTTTTGCCATATTATGTTGAAGTTCATGTTTAAAAGGCTTTTGTTTTAGTTATACATTGCCTTAAATGTTAATGTTTATTTATGAAAGCTTCCGCATTATTGTTATCCTTACTGAGCATCTGAGCTCACCCATTTCAATGTTTTAATATTTTCCAGGATGTGTAGAAGTATTTTATGAATGACTTGCAGGGATAGTCAGAAGTGGATATGAGTGTGGAATATGGAGACTTTGTTATTATAGTTTTTCACTTTATGATGTAGTGTAACCTTTACGAATGTATCTAGTGTTTCCAAGGCTACTAAACTAATCGGTCTTTCGGGACTTGATCTTTTGTGATCATGCCAATGTTACGAAGTAATGCACCGACTCTGGGTAGCTGGGGTCGGGGCGTTACAGTTGGTATTAGAAGAAGTTTAGTACTAACCTTGAAAGCTAGATTTAGATAAACTCTGATTAGAGCACATAGCCCAAAGATAGACTTTGCGGATTAGTATAGAAGAACTTCCTAGAATTTTGTTATTGTAGAGATTTTGTGAGTTTTCCGAGCAATACATCCTTGTCTGGATACGAGCAGGTAGAGGCGGATCTGGCACAGATGTACCTAGGGGTAACACCCGAAAACACCGCTTTGAGCTAGACTCGAACGGGAACTGGTGCACGACAACGGGCCTTGCTGTACTCTTGGTTACGACACTCCCGGGGGATATGCTTAGGATAATTCTTATTTTCTATACAAACCACTATGAAGGGTTATGAGTATATACTTCCTCAAAGAAAACATTTCTTTTTATGATTATGGATTATATCCATAAATAGGTCAATTTATGTAAAGTATTTTACAAATATGGAATTATGTATTTTATTTCATAAACTAATCTATTTTATGCAATTGTTTAGAAATGGCGCCTAGTAGAAGAAATGGAAACTGTATCAATGCACGCACTCCATGTAGGGATTTCCCTCCTGCTCAAGATAATTATAGTGGGGCTTGTGATGCAACTGGTGCCGATCAGCTAATCACTATACTGGGACAACTTACTCAGGTTATGAATAATAACCTTACTCGTATGGAGCACCCTGATCCGCAACGTGGAGGATCAATGCTAGACCGTTTCATGAGGCAACAACCACCAACCTTCAATGGGGGTACAAATCCTTTAGTATGTGAGCAATGGATAAACTCCTTAGAGAAAATATTCCATGCCTTGGGGAGTAGCGAAAGGGAGAAGGTTGTCATGGCAGTTTACCGCCTCACTGGAGATGCCGATCAGTGGTGGTCGCTGATTCAAAACACAAAGGAAGATGATGAAGTATCGAATATGGAATGGAGGGAGTTCAAAGATCTGTTTTTAGAAAAATATTTTCCTCGTGACCATCGAGCAGATATGGAAAGGCAATTTCTGAGTTTGAGGTAGAAGGAGTATGAGAATGTCGCAAAGTATGAGGCTAACTTTACAAGGTTAGTGAGGCATGCTGCCGATTATATACGTAACCCAAGGAGTAAGATTGATCGTTTCTTTGATGGGTTAAAACCATTTATCCGTCGAGCTTTAGTATCACAATCCTTCTCATCATACGAAGATATTGTCTCGTGTGCTATCAAGACAGAAAAGGAATTCTCTAAGTCTTATGACAACAAAGTAAATCAAGAGAATAAGAGAACGGTGGAATAAGTGACAGATAAAGGGAAAAAGGGAAAGAAGTATTTTCCATTTTGTGATAATTGTGGGAAGAATCACCCTGGTAATTGCCTAAAAGGAATGAGAGTTTGTTATAAATGTGGAGAAAAGGGTCACCAGGCTCGTGATTGCAAGGGAAAGAAAGAGGCTGTAAAAGTTGAATGCTATAATTGTAGGGAAACAGGGCATTATGCAAATGAATGTCCTAAGCGTCAGGGAAACTTACCTCAGAAAAGGCTAAGGGATCAAGGCCAATCTTATGCTGTGACTACAGTTGAAGCGGAATAATTAATGTATTGGTGCTTTTGGACTCAAGGATTATATTCTGGTTATAAGAATAATGTGATATATATATATGGATTGTACTGCATTACTTGTTGATTTCAGTAAGGTTTTAATATGATTAAGGTAATCATATTTTTAGTATGTGACAATAAGAGAAACATTTCTTTGTTTGGGGAATCTGATGTTACAATTGATTTTGGAATTTAGAGACCTTTTATAGAAAGTCTGGACGGAGGTATTTTCGATAACTATTAAGGTTGGAATGGATTAAGTTGAACCATGGATAGTATTGTTTAAGGTTAAAGAATTTCTGAAGATTATTTTTGGAATATTATAATACTATAGTTTTAGGAAAAGGACAACCTACAGGGTGGGGAATAACCCGTCGCATCGGACAAAGCTGCAGGAATCGAACCCACAACCATAGTGTGACAAGCCTTTATTTTCTACCACTAGCTTACAGGACGTCCCTGGTTATTACAAAATAGATTTACTAATCTAAATGGTATGTGTTAACATTTTGAACCTTATACAATTAGGATAAATAGAATATTTTTGAGTTCTATTATCTTTTTGAGTGAAAGATGAGTTAAAGGTTGAAACTCTAATTGTCAAGCATAAATATATATATACCTATCTCTTATTAAATGAATAAATTAATTCTTAAACATTAGTAAAGGGATATTAAATCAAAAAAATGTGTTATCCTAATACCTTATGTCTTGTTGAACTGATGATATTTTAAATCAACATAGATTGAATGCTTTGAGTCCCTCAATTTGACAGTTGATTGTGATTGATGACCTCAATCACTCCCTACAAATATTTACGTTTTTCCTCCAATTATATGTCTCTAATTTCCACCAATGTTCTCCTTATCGAGTTCATAATTTGGTGGTGACTTTCTTATTTCCATTTCCCTCTTATTAAGGCTAAATTTTATTAACCTTATTTCCGATGTGGGTTTTCCACAAAGGTATTTTCCATTTTCAACCTCTTATTTTCAAAGAAAAAATTTCAAATTGCGAGGACGCAATTTATTGAAGGAGGGGAGAATGTAACACCCCGAGCTTCCATGATACGCTTCTCATTCAATAATGCAATGGCTTGCATTGTACGCAACTTCGAGTTCTAAAACACCGCGACTAATAAAAGTAGCCGTTATGAATAGTAATAACCACTTTTAAAAATTATAGAAATTTTATATTTCAAAATGGACTTCATTTTTGGATTCGGAATATCGAAATTAGCCTATGTTGAATTTTTGGTATTTTTCTGAGAACATCTAATTTTTTATGAATAGTGAAAAATACTTTAAAACAACTTTTTTAATCAAAATAATTTATTGTGATAAATTATACTATTTAGTGGTTTTAAGGTATAATTAGAAAATATTTTTACCATTTTATCCAATGGTGGTCATTAGAATTAATTTAACATTGAAATTGGACATAAACAATTGTGAATCTTTTGATATAAATTGTTTCTTAAAAACACGCTATTTGTTATGACAGCGGGAATTAATTATAAAATTAAATAATGCAACTTATATGTTTGAAATTTTTTAAAATAGACATCATTTTTGAAATCGGAATATCAATTATAGCTTAGGGTGAAATTTTTTGCATTGTTCTGAAAAACTTCAATTTTTGATGAATAGTGAAACCACTAAGTGGTAGTTAAATAACTGATTTTTCGTTTAAATGAAATATTACCACTTCTGTGATTTGATTTTAAAAAATCCGACATACATGGTTGTCATTAAGAGGTAAAATGTGGTTCGATGAGATTAAAATAATTTTTTGGTGAATAGTAACTTTTAAGTTCTTAATCGCGATTAGAGGTAATTAGTGTAGTTTAAGGTACAAATAATGTTTTAATAATATGAGATGAGCATGACACTTGTCCTACTCCTATTGGATGAGTCATGGCAGACCAAGAAAACCCATGGGTCAACTTGGGTACCCCATGGAGCCACTTTAGTTGGAAAATGACATTAATATATATTTATTTAATGTTAAAATTAAATTGACACAAACATGAGTTATTTTACTAAAACAGTTTTTAAGAGGGGTTACACAAGTCCAAATTTTGACTATAAATATTCAATATAAATCTAAAAAGATTTCCTACATCATAGTATTTTTTTTATAATTTTTGGACATTAAATAAAGTAAATTATTTATGACATCATTATGATGCAGCGATGACCTCATTATTTAACGATTTAAATAAAATGAGAAGATAATGCAAACTCCAAGGCTTACACTTGTCCAAAGCCAATTGGATGAGCATATTTAGAAACCTTATCACCTTAGCCTCGAATTATATAAGTGTGGGACCTTTAGAATCCGAAAATCATTGTGAAATAATATAACATTTCAATCTTTCCAAAAGAGCCCCTCCTCTCCACTTATATAAGGCCCCCACCTCTCCCACATTATTCACACCTTAAAGCCATTTGGCTCGGCCAACCTCTGACCAAATACTATCCCAACTTCCCCCTCTTACGCCTAGAAGCCTCACTTTGGGAAGAACTCTTCTCAAGGAAGCCTTTGGGCTCAAATCAAAAAGAGTTACCCGATTTTGAGGTAATGTCTCTCTAATGTTGTTTTGTTTTATTTTTCTTCTCCAACCCCATAAAATCTTTTTATTAATTTCTTTTGTAACAACACCAGTATCCTCAATATACTAGGATGTTGTTATAAGAAGTATTCGAGCTACACTTACACACACCTACATCTAATGGTTAAAGAACATATGGTTTCTATGGATGGCGAATTTCTGCCTCACGAAACGATGATTGTTCAACACTCATATAACACCTTCAAAGGTGGCCATTAAGATGTCACTATTTTTATATATGATATATAATATGTTTATGTTTTACTTATGCTTTTGTATTTCTCATTTATGGCATATTTTATGATTTCAATTATGGGTAAAACGCGATAATTTCATTTTAGGAAGTGCGGACTACCGCCCCCTCAAAGTGATTTGAATCGTTAATGCCATATGTGGGATGTATAAATGATGGAGTAAATGGTATTATACACTATATTATACTGGATTTATATTATACATTTATATAATTATGATTTAGTTCCATTAAATATGAAACTGAAATGAAAGTAGCGTTCATGCGTACGTACGGCTTACCGTCTCCATTAACGGTGCATTTCATTTCTTACCTCTAAATGTTACGTAATATTATAAATGAATGTATATAGTGGATATATAAGATATATATGAAATCTAAATCATGAATATAATTCTGGATATAATGGATATTCTACCACATGAACAACTTGTAATTATAAGAAGTTTATTGTTGACTCAAGTTACCAAAGATCGACAAAACGATCGTTATTAACTTGAATAATTACATAATATTCATAACATTGTAATAAGTGATATAAAAAGGATAATGAAATTGAAAATGGTTCTTAATAAGGTAGATATTAAATCTAGTTCATTATTCAGGAGGTTAAAGAACGGTTGAGTCAAGTCGGACACAAGGTAAGAGAATTTCTTAACCCAACTTCCATTCTTTGGGTTAATCTCCTACTTTCAAATTATGTCATGATATTATTATGTATTATTTTGTATTTTTACTTTCTTTATGTGTACCTACAGTGAATACACATAATAGATCTATTTTCTTTTAAAAATGAATTTTTTTAAGGACTTCGTCTCAATCTCCTTTCATTGAGGCATATTTGGTTTTATACACAACTATCCTTTATACGGTGTATAAACCCCTTTGACTTTTATGTTTATTCAAAAGGAATCTTTTTATACGAAGTATTTTACTAAACGAAAAAAAGGGAATTTTTTTCTTTCCATACTTATGCATCGGAAACGACTTCTCCGCCGCCGTGACCATTTTTTGAGTTTCAGCTTCCTCTACAAGCCATCATTTTTTTAATGAAAAATAAATACCATGTTTTACTTTTCTTTTATTTTGGTATTGAAAATGGTTTTGAAAGCGTTTTTATTATATCAATGTGTTGTATTATTATCTTGTGATTGAAATTTGGAAATGTTATGTTTCCTTTATGCATGTTTTATGTGATACGATTATGTTATGGTTTATGAAATGTTTAAACCTATTCATATGAGGAATGCATTGGACTTAATAAGTGACGGGTGGAGCCCGCTATATCTCCTCGATGCATCGGCAGGTCTCATGAGACAAACTAGTGTCTTGGCACGAGGCCTTGACAAAATCTTATTTGTGGTCATGGCACGAGGCCTTGACTACGTGGTTATGAAAGTCTGGAATTATGCATTCCATCATTATGAAAGTGGTTATTGATATTGCATGTGATTATTCGACCAGTAGAATATCCATGTAAATGGAATTATCTCATCTTACTTTTTCCATATTATGTTGATGTTCATGTTTAAAAGGCTTTTGTTTTATTTATACATTGCCTTAAATGTTAATGTTTATTTATGAAAGCTTCCTCATTATTGTTATCCTTACTGAGCATCTGAGCTCACCCCTTTCAATGTTTTAATATTTTCCAGGATGTGAAGAAGTATTTTATGAATGACCTGCAGGGATAGTCAGAAGTGGATATGAGTGTGGACTATGGAGACTTTGTTATTGTAGTTTTTCACTTTATGATGTAGTGTAACGTTTACGAATGTATCTAGTGTTTCCAAGGCTACTAAACTAATCGGTCTTTCGGGACTTGATCTTTTGTGATCATTCCAATGTTACGAAGTAATGCACCGACTCTGGGTAGCTGGGGTCGGGGCGTTACAGTTCTCAGGAAAATGACCCGAAAACAACCACGCCTAAAATTCGGCGAACACACCACTGAAACCTCTCTAGATCACTTTCCCTATAATTCACAAGCCTTAAAATCAACATCCAAGGAAACCAAAACCCTAGATCTACACAAAAAATGTGTAGATCTAGAAAAACATGATATAGGGAGATGTGGATCTAGAGGAAAACACAATGAAACAAAGAGGAGAGACATACCAAAGAGAAACCACCTTCAAAACACCATGAATCCTCTTTAATTTCCTTCCAAAACCTATGGGAGATCACCCTCAACACCTAATAACCCAAAAACCTGAGTGAGGCTCAAGTGGGAGGATGTTTGGAGAGGAATGAGGCAAGCCCAGGGGAGCTCAGATTTAAAAACCCTACTTTTAAGTGGCCACACAGTTAACCAGCATGGTTTGAAAAATAGTGCGCTAACCATGTGCATGCTACTGTCTCAAGAATAGGGGTCTTCACAATTTCCGCGCACAGTTTGTAAAACCATTCACATTTCATGCGAAGCCTATTTTCTACACCTGCATGGTTTCTTGGAGAATCTGCACAGTTTCCACTAACCGTTCTAAAACAATGCACCCTATGAAAAGCCTCCAAACTCATTCAAAACCATTTCAAACAATCCCAACCCCTTCCAAAATCATCCCATGCACTTTAAACACATAAAAAATGCATAAACAAAGGCCACATACCTCAAACAGGGGGTATTACAATTTTAATTAAAAATATCATATTTGTTTGATAGTATAAAAATAAGAGTAATTTATAATTTCTCGATAAAAAGAAATATATGATCATTTTTTATTCAAAAATAAAACATATGAATTTTTATTTTTATAGTAATGATAATTATCCCATTAATTCACTAGGAATATACCTAAGAGTAAGGTTTTTTATGGTGAGGAATTCATGGGGTGGTCCAGTGTACAAGGTTAGGGTCATGATCTTGATGTTCTTGATCTTTTCCTAAAACATGTGTTCACATGAATATGTTTTTTGATATCATATTAGGATTTTTCAATGAAAAATCCCATTGATTCCAACTTTTTGGAAGCTATGATAAATGGAACTCAAAAGCAATGATCGTACATGATGAGTCAATAACATTATTTGTTTGTGTCAATTGGATGTATCAAAAGCCTATATTTAAACTAATGTAATAACCATTGTTCAACATATATATTATCAAAGGTAAATATTATTAATGTACCTTTAAATTTGAAAGGATGAATTCAAATAAGATCATTTTTATTAACAATATTACATCCTAATAAATTTAATTAAATATCATGTGAAATTTTATTTATAATAGTTTAGGATGTTACAATAGGCCCCTTCGAAGATTTTGTCGTCAATTGTTTTTACAATACCAAAACAGGTGGGGTGTAATTTTAGTATCTAAAATCCTCCAGTTCCCCTTTTTCTTCTGAAATCATTTTTTTCTCCAAAAAACTTTGACAAGTTTTTTGAATTATTTCTTGGAAATTGGTCTCTATGATCTTTGATCTACACCATCTGCTCCTTATGCGATAGATCATTCACCAATAGTACCAGCATTGGATTGAGTACGTGTGAAGGTTCTGGTATATATTTCCTCTAGAGGGATATATGGAATAAATGATATTCTTGATAAAGGTATGATGTGATTTCTAGTCAATAATCCAAAATAATAATATGATTAATGATATAAACAGTATTGATGTATCTTGGACTATGATTTCCCTTTATAAAAAATATAATGAACATATTTCATAGTGATATGCAGAGGAATACCATGTAACGATATTTATACACCATGTATAATCAATTATTATCATGGGAGATCTTTTATCAACATTGATCATCCTTGATGTGACGCTTAATGGTTTTCCTCTTGTTTACATTTATATGACCATTTGAGGTCCAACATCCTACATTCACTAAATTCAACTATAATTCATGTTTCTTACATATTTTCACATTATATCATTTATAGGGATCCATTTAGATTCTTGAATGGATACTATTATTGTATGATAACTCAACCATAGGCTAATGTTAGTCACATCCTATATTAATGTATGTAAAACATGTTATTTTCATTACTATTAGTTTATAAATACATTATTCACAATGCCCCTTAGCTTTAGTTTGATAATCCATACTGAATTTCAATACAACACATAGTGTGTGTTTCATATTCTTCCATAAAATAGATGTAAATATGGAATCTTGATCATATACAATCGAAATTTGTGTTCAATACTTCTTCACTATTTCTATAAGGTATATCCTTGCAATTTGGTGATTTAATAAGTCACCTCTAATTGAAATGAGGTGAGTAGTCATTATAAGATGATCCACTACATCCCAGATAGAACTATTTCATCATGATGTTTTTGGAAGACCAATGAAATAGGCTACGTTAATGTTTTTCCATTCCAATGTTGTTAAGGATAATGGTTGATTAAACCCCCAATATTTTTTCCAATATACCATCACATTCAAAAATTCAATACATATTGATGTATATTCCATGATCTGTTTATGCATATTTTTTCACCAATATTTCTCTATGTGAACCAGATACATCATTGTTCATCTTGGATGGATGGACATAGTCGAAAAATGTGGATCATACAACAAATCCTTCTATAACATAGGATTTGACAAAACACATTACAATTACCCAAATCATAAAACTCATTATTAAATAACATTAAACATCAATGATTTCACTTTTCCTATAAAGTCCACAATTTTTTGGAATCTCCAAATCATCACATTAAGAAGCCTTTATCCTATGTATAAAGGATGGTTTAAAAATCATTTGCGAAATGATTACTGGCGCTGGACCCATTTTTATTCCCCTTCCCATACTTTTACGGTCTAGGAATATAAGTTCCTTTTTAATTCTCATCAAATAATAAAATTTTTATATCATTTCTATATACATCATCTTCCACATTTTTTACTTCCCCACAATGGTAGAGGACTTAGATTTCAATGTTCTTGATCACCTCTATCCATCTTCAGTGGAACATTTTCATCTCTTTTTTTTTGAATATTTATTTATTGATTTTATGATCCGTAAATATTTTACACTTATCTCCAAATATTAAATACCTCTATATTTTCAATGTGAATATCACTGTATCCAACTCTACATAATAAATTGTGTAGTTATATTCCTTAATTTTAATCTTCCATGTAGAATAATATATGATGATTCCATTCAAAATTACCACACAACCCAAACATGTCATTGAAGAATAACTGAATTCTTCAAAATGTTCTCCACTAGTAGGTAGCCTAAGTACCTAGGTAGTCGGTCGGAATTTCCTGAAGGTCATTATTTTTAATATTTTTTATAATCCACCTTTAAAGGAAGAGGTGGAACCCTTACATGGCCTAGAGGCTCAAAGACACTTACATGACCTGTGGTTCTTGGAGGGAATCACTCGGATAAGACAACAAGGAACTGCTCCTCCCCAGCATGTGTCATGTTATCTGCACTCTACCATCACAGGGTTGGTCAGCTATCTATGCTTTGCAAAGCTACACTGGCTCGGTACCGATTGAAAATCCACACCATCTTATTCATCAAATTATAGTTAGTTCTGCTCGAGTGAATGCACCTACCATGAATCCTCCTCTGAGGCTTTGTCCCTTGTAATCTGACTACTATATCTGCATTCATGTGGGAAAAAGTCCTTGGGGAATCCCAAAGTCCTTAAGGTGGCCCAAAGACCATGAGAATCAATTGGACCAAAGGCCTTTGGTGGCCCGAAAACCATGCAGGACCTGAGGAACAAACTGGTGGCCCAAAGGTCCAGATGGATGAATTGTTCTGGCTACTACTATACCGAACAGTACCTGCTACAGTAAAAGCTATACTAAAAAATAGTATCCACTACATTGCATGCTAGATTACTATTATAGTACTACTACAGTCCCCTAGAAATACACCTCCACCCAGAGTTGATCTCAGGTCTCATGGATGCACCTACTGAGTCCAAACCAACTAGGATGAGGCTTTTGTGATAGTACCTAGGTAGTGATAAGCCTAATTTCTTCTCCTTGAATATTTATTTTAACTATGTATTCATATAATTCAAGAATTCATTCCGAGTTATATTGGATATTGGGTTTGACTATTGTGACAAATTCTACAGAGATCGATGATTTTTCCCAGCTCGTCCATGGAAGCTATGTACATCAATAAAAGATGTAGTCCTCATCAATCCCTAAATTTATTCCTACTTTCAAGGGTCTAATAGTATATCATTTCTAGTAATTATATTCAATAATATTGATATTTTCATCAAATAAAAATCACATTTTCAATAAATTTCATAATGATTCCCTTTCCGTATGGGTTTTTATCAATTTTCTTACACCCTCTTTATGATCCTTATAGGTTTTGGAAATATTAGAATATCATTTACAAATAATACCAAAAATTGGATGAGGTAATCCCTATGAGTCTATCTATAATTTCTATGATTTTTAACGGAGAATTTGTAAATATTAAAGGAAATACTATGAGCCCAGAGTTCTAGTACCATGTAAGAAAAGTATTCATGAGAATATTCCCATTTTCACCCTTAGTTGGCAATATCCTGACCAAATATCCCACATGAAGACGTATTGTCCTCCATATAGATGATCGAAATGGAAATAAATCCATGATAGAGGATACATATTCTTTATGATGATCATATTCTTCTAATGATAGTTAATTCCAAGGTGCATTGTCCCATCCATCTTCTTGACAATGTGAATTGGTAAACACCAAGGTGGAGAACATGGGTGTATAGATTCTTTTTCAGGATTATGTTGTAGTTGTTTTTTATATAATCCACATCCATAGTTTCCAATACATTCATAGACTTGGATAATTTTAATTCCCCAGGTATATTCTTAATTTAAAATTCAATATCTCCTCTAGGAGTTAGACAAGACAAGTATTAATGACATAGAACTATGTTACTAGACATGTCTTTAAGGATGATCTTTTCCTTTGACTGAATATTTTGAGCTACATATGATTTATAATATGGAGAAAATATCTATTCATAGGATCGTAGTGATTAAGAAGATTTAACCTCATCTATGTAGTTGTATATAATTGGAGGATTATTACCGATATGGACAGTGATTTTCTTCTTGTGAAAATTTGGTTTGAAATATATAGGTAAATCCAAACCATTCCCATAATTGATACAAATTCCAAAAAATGATGTATGAAATAGTTCTATGGGAAGTTAGACCCATGTATTTTGATATGAGATGAGTTATATAGATTGGATAAAAATCATTCCTCATTTCTGTATTTTCTCCAACAGCTCTACTTCCATTACATGCGGTGGAGTTTAAATAGTTCTACTAAATATTCATGATATTAAAGAATGTGTAAAACCAAACTCATAAATATGTTCTCTATTATTCAATGAATAACTATATTACATTTAACCATGTCATTTTGGGGATCCACTTTTGTAGTTTTATTGGAATATGCTTAACATTCCTTCGTTGGGGGATGTTGGTTGTATGAAATAACCATTGATTTAGTGCATTGGTTTGAGAATTTCAATAGTTCCTTGATTATGAAGTATTAAAAAATTTGTTGAGCTTTGACAACAGAATTAATTTTCTCCATCACTTTATTGGGGTTCTATTCATATTAATCACAAGCTATGTGTCATTCCTTCATACACATAATTCATTTCAACTTCCACCATAAGATAATTCTAGGCTTCCACTGTCTACATCATTGATAAGTGGAATGTTGAAATTTCCCAACACTATTGGATATCTCTATCTAACAAGTATAATTAAACTCCACATTTAGATTCTAGTCCACATGGTACCCTTAAAATACATCTACATCCATTTTTATGTTGAATAAATGTCATTAAATTTCATCATAGTAATAATATTCTGGGATCTAAATAGATTTTCATAGACTCTGATTTATCCCACAAAATAAGCTGTCAAAATAGAATTTTGGGGTACTGATAATGATGAAGGCATATTGTAGATGAATTTTTAAATTTTTCTTATATTACCATATATATTTTACATCTTTTTACTTGAGGTAAAGGAAATATATTCCAATTTTATTATTGAGATTGTGAGGAAAATATAAATTGATAAATATATTCATGAATTCTTTATACCCCATCAGTTCGATATCTTCCTCAATATTCATATTCTTTATCAAATCCCACAACATATCAACTTCTCCCTGCAGAGAAAAAATAGAAACTATAACCTTATCTTTTTTATAAAATTGAAGGATTCAAATGATCATATCAATAGATATAGTTTATTGTCATGAGATTAAGAGATTATATGATACATTGATAGTCAAATGCCTTTATTAGAGAAAGGTCTAAATTATAGCTTGTTTTTTAATTGGAATATTTTGGATCACTACATGATACATGTTTCTATTTATAACTTATATCATATTATAAAGGATCATCATAAAATTCACGATTCATTCTCCCATCAGGTTGTGAATCATGTTGGGCGGTCATCACATTACAAGTCACATTTTTTACCTCGTTCGTCTTATTTATGCTCATTCTGTATAGTGAATTCCAAATTTTGGGATGATTATTTGTAAATAAATAAAGAAAAAACATGGTAATCCAATGATATTAAACAGAAAACATATAAATTACATTTGCTTATATATTGTAATAATTTTTAGGCTTTAATTTATGTTATTTATTATCTGTATCCTTACAAATATTCTTAAGATTTTTTGAATTCACATATGAATTATTATTAATGAGATTATTAATAACCAATGAATTTACCTTGGGAGTTTAAATCTAGGTATGTATTAAGGCCATTTGTTTTTTTATAAAACATTGCAGATAAATTACAATATCATAGCTTCATCACATAAAAATTCAGAAAATGGGATGATGTGATAGAAGGGGGTATCTCATTATTCAAACATTAAATAGGACATAATATGTAAATTGAATAAAATATCCAATTATTATTAATTTTAAATGGAATACATATTATAATAACAAAACATCAATAAATAGGATAATGGAATGTTCAATTACACTGAGAGAGTGTCTTTAAATGCTTGAGAGGAGCATTGGGAGGGCTCTAAAGATTGTAGGGAAGCATTTTTACATTACAAAAACTAATTTTAGTGATATTAAATGATATCCTTGGATATTTTATATAGGTAATTAGTGGGGAATTGTTTATTTTTTCTCAATATGGGGTTGATACTGTAAATAATAAAATTTAAAAAACAATAATACTTCCTAGTGTTTTTTCCAATGGTTTATACCAGATTGGAGTGTATTTTATTATTTTATATGTACATGGTCTGATAATAATAAAATAATATCATTGATGACTTATAATTTTGTCATAGTCAAAATGAAATTATTTTAAACCCATAAAATAAAGTAAAATTTTTGTAGAATAAATAATGTATTCATATAATTAATATAATAAGAAAAAGATAACATTATTTTAAATTAGAAACATTGATTTGGTCTTGGATTCAATATATTTTATTTCATAAATAACATTGGTTCAATATGTTGTACGAAAATTGACTGTATATTTATATGGTATATGATATTTACCTAATTTGGTGGGACTCCAAACTTTTTAGGATCAATCCTTGACTAGATGATTAAAATTTATAATTGTGTGAGTCCATTATCATTATAAAGAGAAATAAAATTATATCCATGAAACATGTAACAATAAATTTTTATCCTGATATTTTTCAATTAAACAATATGTTATCACTTTTTTTTTAAAATAAAATATAAATTATATTTAGAAATCATTTATTAAAAAAATTCATGATGAAACTGGTTTCAATGAATGATTTAAAAAATATATTATTCTTTTCAATCATGAATGATTCAATGAGATCAATTAAAATAATTGTAAATTATTCCCCACTTATTCAAATTTTTGTTATCTGATTATAATTAGTTCATTATAGATATCCCCATTAAATTTATACTTTTTCATTGGAACATTATAAAAACTAAATAAGTAAAAGACAGATCCAAGATACATTTAATTGTTTAATTTGTTTCAATCACGTTATTTTTCATACTATAATAAATATGATATAATTTTTTTTTGTGGAATATGATATTAATTATTTCTTTAGGAACATACTGCATTGATATAATTATTCATGGTTAATATTGATAGATTATATTAACAGTTCATCCTTATACCACTCGATACCATACCGAAAAATTTAAAATTCTAAAGTCTGTAATATCCCCAAATCTCATTTAAAAATAATTATTTATTAAAATTTTACACACTATGGGAAAATGCTACATTTCATGACATGATCATATAAAAACTACAGATAAAAATCCAATCTATTTCCTCTGAATGGATCCATGGAAATAAAACAATTATCATTTTAACATGATTCATTTATCTTCTACCTCAAATTATCATTCCCTTTGATGTGCTAATACAACACCTTGAACAACATTTAATTTCATCCTAGTCATTATAAAATAATAACTTAAGAGATATAAATCATGATTTGATTACATATAGCAACTCCAAAAATTATTCGTTCATGTGAGAACCGCATGAAATTAAAGCATATATATTATAATAGAATCTTTTCAATTACATAATGTTATTCTCATGAAGTTAAACCAATTTTTTATTTTCTAGCCTCCTAAAAAATATATAGAGTATCTATACTTTCTTATTCATCAATATATTTTTTGAATTAATATTCTACATCTTCATTTTAGAATAAATATATTTATAACAATTCATTTACTCTAATTCAAATATAATGACATGTAATTAATATTATATAGACAGTTTTCACTTGAATTTAATCATACATACAATGAAATAATTCCAATTTAATCATTAAAAATAATTTTTATTACTAATTTTTTCAGGCAATAATGCTTTGTGTTGTAGAATAATGGAATGTTACACGAAGAGTTATTTTATAAAATATCATAAAAAGTCATTATTAAGAATATTTTTAGTTTAGGATGAAATATTTCAGTATTTAATTCTTTTAGATAATGGAACACTACACTTTTTCAACTTATCACACTGAAATATTAGACAATTTATTGTGGTTATTGGGAAATTAATCTATCGTTTTAGAATTACCATGGATAAATTATTCTAATCAATTATATAAAAGTAATATAAAGAAAATATAGAAATTATAATACCAGATTTCAATGAAAGAGTGAAAATCGTGATAAAAATTCATGTACAGTTAATATGTATCATATAGTTATCCAACACCCCTAATGTAATATTTGATACCAATACTGAACAAACAATTTACATAGATAATTAAATGATGTGTAAAATTTTTTTGGGGTTATCCCAATCTATGTTCCTCGTATATATCATACATAAATTTATTATTCATCCTTTCAATAAAATATAAATATCTTACATATGTTATTATATAAAAGAATTATTTTGTTAATTATATATTTTAATATTGAAAAAAAAAATCAAATTAATTAAAATCTCATGATAAATATTTAATAATTACTTCTTATACTCAAAATAAATTAAAACACATTAACAGATGTTTATATATTTATTTTAAGAGATATAATCACAAATATATCTTAACCAACTATGAGAAAAAACTACAATTTTTTTAATTAAAAACTAATACGAAGTAATCAGTTATATGAACTTATTAAAGACATAGAATATATTTTATTATTTAATATATTGAGACAGTGCCTTGGAAAAAAAATCATCAATAATAATGTATTTTTTAAAACAATAAAATACATATTATTCTATAGAAATATTATTTTCTTGCATATGTAACACTTTTCAATGAGAAATTTATATATCATAATGTTATAATATTCAATGAAAATTTTATTTAAACAATTTTTATTATTTGGTAAAATCCAAATTATAAAAAATGTAATGAATTTGTAACATTAAAAATATAAATAATATTTCTCCGAGAAAAGCTTATTTTCTTATTTTAATTTTAATTTTTTATAGTATAAATCACCCTCTCACCTTTATTTTCTTTTAAAAAATAATTGTCCAAAAAAAGCTTATTTTATTAGTATAGAAGTTATTATTATTTATAAAAAACCTTATTACATTTTATTTTGCATACTTTACATTATTATTGTATATCCCTCTCATAAAATTAATATTAAATGTTCATGAATATACTCGTATAATTTTTCCCTTATTATTATGAAAATCTATTTGGATAAGATATTATTTATATATTTAATTCATGATATTATGGAAATGAATTTATTAAATTCCATTTTCATATTTAAAATGAAAAATAATATATCTATTTCAATAATTAATATGATATAATAAAAGAATTAATTGTATTGCATAATGTAAATAAGTAGCATTGATTACACAAGGGTTTATAGTTTTTTATTGAATATTTATGTATATGTAATGTTAATATGATAAATGGGTAATGTTTTATGAATTATTATCATGGATTTACTCATAAAAAAAATATAATTTAATTTTATATTACCCATAGTAAATTATCAATTTTTGGAAATCACTACATTTCAATAACTACTTTTATCATCAATAGATTATTGGGTACATCCTTAATTTAATTTTTCAAAGAGTTAATTGAATAGTGATGTGTTATTTTTCGATAAATTGTTCAATTTGAATTTTTATTTATGGAAATAAATTTTAATACTAGTTCAAAACCAATTTTTTATGATTTTGATAATTGAAATCACAAAAACAATTACAACCTTTATTGAATATTATTATGTGGTGAATGATAGGTGATAGTGTATCTAATTATATTGATCAGTTTTTTGTTTATAAAACATTTCATATTGATAATGATATTATATTTATATATAACCTATTTTTTCATATATAAAAATGTAAAAAAAATATAATTTTGTGTAATTAGATCGGTTATTTTCCAATATAGTTCAATTAAAATTAATATAATGATGAATAAATATTTTTATTATTTCTATAATTTTCTAACAAAACCCAATTATATAAAAACATTAAATAACAAAACATGGCTACTATTGTGTGCACTGATTGTTAGAGTATATAAAATTGCACTAAGGGTATTAAAAAATCAAACTTTTCTTGAGATGCACCATTAAGGGATAATTAAAGATAATCAGTATAATAATAAATTAGTCAATTATTAAATAATTATATAATAAAATATAATATATGGATATAATTTATATTTATGTAAACAAATAGAAAAAGACAAATAACTAGATAATAATCATTATATATATATATATGCATGTGTAGTTCCTTATAATTGAAATCCATTTATTAGATGGTAGATGGAAAATATACCTTTCTATGTTAGTTAAAAAATGGATGTTTTTCAAGCCCCCAGCTAGGGATTGGTGAATATTCTATTGATCTTTATAGGAAGGGTTGGATAAAACCAAAATCCCTTACTCTATTTGGTAATGTAGTTTTAAGATAATTTTCACATTGTGAGTATGTTCTGACTAATTTAATTAGACGATAATTTATAACATTTATCAATCATATTTATCTTTAATTTGTTGTCAAAATGGTTTTTGATGACTTGGAGAGTGATTTGATATGATTACAAAGACTAGGTGTGAATATTTTTTTATGACTTTTGAAAAATCATTCCATGAAACGGAGTATGTTATTCCAAAATGTTTTGATGTAAATTACCAATTTCACAATGTTTAAAATAAAACTAATATAGTCATTTTTTATTTCATGTTTATTGTATAAGAAATTTGGATATAAATCATATTCTATTTTCACACTATGAAAGATAACCCATGATTTTAGTTGCATGAATAAGCCATAGTGGTTACAATGATTACTGTTATGAAACTAAATTCAAACCATATTTTATAAATTTAATTTTAGTCAATAATATTATAATAAATTCCTTTATCCTAGAATCTATGTAATCAAAAATTTAGGCTGTGTCACGATGTAGTAGATATTTATGTTAGAATATAATGATTTCAAATTAATTTAAGTGAATATAAAGAAAAATAATAATCTATGATAGAATATATTTTGAAATAAATAATTAGTGATATATATGTTTTTATTGATATAGATAAATAATTTATAGTGTTAAAAATAATTGGACCAACATTTTTAGATAAAAATTTGATGAAGTATAATGTTTAAAATTATATTCTAACATAATTATTTGTTAATAAAATTTAAAAAAATATTATATTTCTAAAATATATTATGTTGGACATTTTGATCACCAGGAATGAATTATTTAGGTAAATTTCCAATATTTCGGTTCTTAGTTTGAGATATGCAGTATGGTTGAAATTTTATCCATCATTAATTCTTCAAGATGAATTTAAAATATTATCATTCAATATTATTAATTAAAAATATTATTTATATTCTTTTTCATACCATCATTTATATTCCATTGTTTACCATCATTCACATTTATTGGATTAATAAGATATCTTCATATTCCCATCACATAATTTTTCATTAACAATAAAACATTAATAAATAATGAATCAATGCAACAATTAAAAAAAGGATGAAACAACGTGATAAAGTTAAAAAAATATTATAAAAATTTAACAGTTTAGTTTGTTTCTGAATAACTGAAAATTAGTTATCCTTATATAATGTTTATTTTGATATCTTATAATCTAACGGATTTATAAAAACATGAAAATATATTATTGTGAACTAATTAATTTCCCCCCTTAATGATTTTAAAATTCATTTCTTGAGGGAACATTAAGTGGTCTAAAATATTTTAATTATTTAGATATTGTATATATTCACCTCTAATATATAACGATGATTTATTTAGAAATGATGAAATATTGAATATATAATTTTAAAAAAAATATAAAAATGGAAAACACCTATAATTTTATTGTGGTTTAGATAAATTAAAATACATCTATTTAGATCAAATATTACTCAACAATGTGTGATTATACTAATTAGAAATGAATATTGAAAGGGAATCTCAAACATCACTAAGACCATTTCATTATGGAGTTATAAACATGTAAATATTATTGATGTTAAAGTTGAAAAAATTATTATATATATATATATATATCATTTAAGTTTGTATAACCAGTTACGAAATGTTTATTTAGTGAGATAAAATTATAATCAATGTTTAATGTTTAAGAATGAAGGAATAATAATTAAATATTTATAAAATAAATTATATCTAAAATTAAATCATTGTATCTTGATGGGGTTCTCAAAATCTATTAAATACGATCAATGATAGTTGGTATTTAATTCAATTAGATTTAGTGATAATTAATTAACCATTGTATATATGGTTCTTACTTTTATTTATTCATAAAGAGAACCAATTCATTGGTGATAATTATTAATTACAAAATGTTTTAGTATTAGAATTATCATAATGCTAATTTGTTTTATATTTCCATTTTTTTATTTTCTCTTGATATATTGTAAAAATTGATATTCCAACATCAATGGTGAAGTGAAAATTAGGAGAAAATCCTATTTTTAGGAAAACAATTATAAATAAAAAAATTGAATCACTCTATTATATTTAATAGTATATTAAATTATTACTTAAATTTAAACCACATTGGGTTATTGAATAGGGTAGTCGATCCAACCATATCAATTCATTTTTATGCTAAAACAATGTTCTTATTAGAAATGTACTACACCAGGTATTCTTATGACGTGTTTTGATTTTTATTTCTAGCCTAGACATGTGTATCACATTTTATATTGGGTAATAGAGGTATCATATGTGTATTAATAGTGATATCAATATGTATTCTATGTGCCAAAATATTTTATAATTTTATGGGTACCATTTCCTAGATAGTTTTTTTCCATCATCCATCCAGCCGTATAGTGATATTCCCCAATTCCTGGTAGGGCCTTCACCAATTAATGATCCACCATCAACCAACTGAGGGGATCATAATATTTTTTTTCTTAAAAAGGATGATGTGTAATTCTATATACCTTGGACAAATTTATCCTTTATCTCTTCACTCATAATCCTCAATTTAATCATCCCCCTTAGGGATCAACTTTATAGGTTTATAGTCCCATTCCTATATCTCATGGGAGTTTTAGATACCACTCATTGTGAATTTATCCCCAAAACTAGTCAAAGATAATCCACAATGTAAAAAAAATCAAAACATATAATATTTTCACATCTATATGAATACATATACCATAATTCAACAAAGAATATTAAAGACTAGGAATGTTATGCTCACTTTGGTTATAATTATTTTTTATTTCTTGTTGGTATGATTGAGGTAATAATTATTAAATATTTCAAACTCACTTATCAAATATCTTGAAATGGGTTCCATGTGAGTGTGTTTGTGGTACTACGAGACCTCTAATTTATATTTTAACATTAGTGTGTGATGTGAATATCGAGGTCATATACTCGTTTGGGAGGTAATATGACATGCATGCCTTCAATATTGAAAAAGGGGGACGGGATTCATGAATGACCATAGAGACATATCCATAGGCTATTAATAATCAAATTAATCATTAATTCATAATTGACGATAGATTACATGGGTTATTGGACAATGGTGACCATGTACTGAATCCACATGAGTGTGTGTCTCAGAATAACCAAATGAGTTCCATAAATGTGTTAAGGTTATATGGGTCTCCACTTATAAATTATGGATTTGATATTTATGGTTGGTCTTATAATGTATCAAATGTCATTGATAAGTGGAATATGGGGTTATTTTGTCTGGTACACTTCTAATATATTGTTTTTATGTGATGAAATGGTAATTATCCTAGGATGGAATGGATTGAACGTGACAGTTTTGGAATATAATGATGTGAAAATAATTGATAAGAATTAGACATGTGGTTTTCTATGTTATTGATAGGGGTATTAATTAGAGATATTTTATTGTAGATATGGTTTTACAATATTATTATTTTATTTGTCCCGTTTATTTGTTTAGTCTATTTCATATGGTCCCCTATAGACATTGATGATCAGACAGAATATATGTGGAATGTCCTGAACTTGTGGGGATTTATTGGCTGTATATAGACTCTATAGATCATGTATGGATGGGGACGATGGTTATTTCCCGACCCATAGTCATACAGGTTTCATATGGTGAATTTATAAAAAAACATAATTATAATCTGATGGATTTTTGGTGCTAGACTTGGTTTTGAACTCTGGGATATGGATAGGCTATGAGATACCCATTCTATTGGATTAATCATACATAGTGGCATGGTATGTATCAAAATACCTAGTAGGTATTATTTTTTTATTATATATTAATATTATATATTCAAATAAAATTTTATATAAACAATTAAATTTTGGTTAAGAATGAATTGGTTATGTCTTAGTGGTTCTATATACTCACCCTGGATACGTTTCATGGTTTTTCTAGAGATTCTTTTGGTCTAGATTTCAGATGATGGAATCTTCCCCAAATAATGATGTAGAAAATGATGATATTTTCATTCTATGTGATGTCAGGATAGAGATCAGGATCAGTTGAGGAGACGACTATTTTATTTATTTTATGTTATTTGTATTTTTTTATAGACATTCAACATATGGGTATCTGATGACATCTTGATCTGGTAATTGTATGTCTTCCATTATATAATAAGATCTCATTATTTTCTATTTTGTTTAATTTTTTAATTTTTAATATTTTTTAATGTATTTAATTTTTTATATTTAACATAATTGTTCATCTATTACTAATTAAATTGTATAAGAAAATTTCAACGTAGTCCTCCAATGCTAATAAAAAAAATTGTTGTATTTAGGGGGGAATTAATGTGGCCATAGTTTCATCCATCATCCCAATGTTAGGTGATTTAGGATAGAGTGTCATAAAATTTTAAGATACCACATTTTCAATTGTCTGATTATTTGGGGATTGGTTAAAATAAAATTGGAAATCAATGGGATTTCTTATGGACCCAATTCCTAGGAATAGGTAACTGCAATTTGTGGTAGTAACACATTACCAAGGGAATGATTAACATATTGGGTTTATAATATAGTGTTGATAGATTTATCCTATGTTATTTCACATGGTTTTGGTACTATGATATATGGGATTTTAACAGAGCCTAATTTGAAAACAATTTGTAATTTAATTAATTTTGTATGTTCACATTATCTTAAATGTCATGTTCAGGGATTCCAATCACTATTATCATCATATAATATTTAAATTCCTGGTAGAGTAATTTTTTTCACAAAATACATACTTGGTGAAATTTAATTAATTATCTTATTATGTTTTAATTTTGAAAGTATATATATTATTAAGTCTAATGCATATTTGTTGAAGACATGGGCTTGGTCCACATGTATATATTATATATATTGGGTGATTTAATTTATTTGGTTTGTAACCCATTTATAAATCATGTATGTATTTTTATGGGGAAATATATTTTTGGAAAGAATTAAATGGTCTTAATGGGAATTATATTTCAAAATATATTTTGTAAATTTCTTATTAAGGTTAATAAATTTTCAAATATGCATTTTATAAATAATTGGGGTTTAAAATTGTTTTTATCATCATTTTTTCCATGAAAATGTTAATCATTTTGTATTACATGTTCTTATTTCAAAGATGATATGAATGGGTTGTTTTTTCGAATGATTCTGAATGAAAACGGAGTTTATATTTAATCATTTTTAAAATGGATTTATATTACTTCCCTAAGTGTTTGAATCATAAAAAAATAATTTAAACATGATATCAAATGGTCGATGAGCCTAGATTTTAGTAAGTCATGTTTTTCATTTTTAAAATCATTTTTAATGATGTATTCATTGATGATAATGGACCGTGATGAATATTTGTTTTTAATTTGGCATGGAATGAGTTTTGGTCTTATGTTTGTTGTGTTTGGTGACTAAAATCGATGGGGTGACGGTATTAGATAGTAAATTCATTTTTTTTTCATTGAGATTTTTTTAGATATAGTGGATTGTAATACATGGTTTTCTTATCATGTTTTATTTCAGAATATTGGGGGTTTCTCTAATGAGTGTGTATTGTTGGGATATAGAGAAAATATAACTATTAGTTCACTGTAGGATTATGTGAACCCACTAGTAGTTAAACATGTGCACTACTATTTTAGAAAGATGCAAGTGAGTAAAATTATCTGTTTTGTGGTCCATACCATGGTTTTTAATACTTGGATATATGTGAAAATGAGACAGGCTAGCACCATGGTAGATTAACGGTTTCACATATTGGACAATACTTTTTTAACAACTTGTGGTATTATTGTTAATTGTAGGACTTATATAGAATGAGAGTGTTTTATTCAATATTACATAATAAATATTAGAGTTAACATTATTGATATGGGTGTATCATTGTTCCAAGCCTTTTTTATAAATTACATATGTGTAAATTATTGATTTGTGTGGGACCCATTCTTTGATGAATTTTAATTATTTTTTATCATTTTATAACGTGAGAGAACCACATGTGAATTATTGGGATATTCAACTCATAAGTAGTGGATGATCTTCATCCTAAAGTATTTAATAGAATGAGGCATATCTATAGGCCACAATCAAGAATCTGGTAAATTTATTAAGAATTATAGTATGGGTATGGATGAGGACTTGAATATTTGTTTCATATTGGTGCCCAAAATTGTCGTTACAGTTGGATGAGTCCTCAAGTTGTTCAGTGGGATGGTAAAGAATAAGTGAGAAAATGATTTTGCGGATGTGAGAAAATGAATCAATCTTGGAGACATGTGATAAACTTTTCTTTCATCATTGGGTTTTGTGGATTAAGGACAATTATTTTTAGATTGATTAATAGAAAAAATACTTCAGATAAGTATTTAGAAATATCATTAAAAATTTGAGGGTTTTTTATTTTATAATATCAAATGTTTTTATATGTTCATTTGATAGTTCATAATTTCATGTACTACCCTATGAGGTGGAATTTTGTGGATCACCCAAACATTCCATGTTGTGTTCATAAAAACTAATGTGGTGAAATTATATTTGGATTACATGGTAAATTCATATCAAAATACAGGAGTTTATGATGATAATGATGAACGCAAATAAATTAAATGTTTAGTGGTTTTTTCTAAGTAGAACGGAATTGGTTTTGGTACTACATTGGAAATAGTGAGTGGGGTCTTTTGTTATAACCATCTTCGATTGATGATTGGTTTCGGGAATATATATGAAATAGTAGGTTGGATGATGACCATTTGACATGTTTTAACTGGCTAATATTTGTTTAATTATTTACAAACATGGGATGTCCACGAAATAAGTTTAGAACTATATTTTTAATAATGTATGGCTCTTACGATGATTTTTCTTGTGACATTGATGTGGTCTCATATTATTGTTCAATGATTAAAACTGAAGGCTGAATGAATCAAATAATGGTTTCTAATTGGATATAATTGAAATTTCCATGTCTGGTAATTGTTGTTATCTTTTATAGTTATTTTTTTGTTAAAAATGTAATACAATGAAAATGGGTTGTCCCTTATTTGACAAATGAATTGATTGACATTAGGTTATTTTATTTTTTAGGATGGATAAAATGATGATGCATGGAATTTTTATTTAAAAATTACACATTGGTTAATGTGTTAGTGATATAGGATATACTAGTATGTTAGTCAGAAAGATTATCACTTTTTAAATGTCTTTGTGGTGTGGTTTTATTAGAGTGATATTTTTGGAATATATGAATTTGGACTGTGAGATAAATCATATAGTATTTGGGAAAATTTAGAATGTTTGAGGGATGTCATTGATGGAAATAGAAATTAGTTTTCAACTGAAATGAATTGGTTTAATGTTGGGTAATCCTTTTGTCTAATAATTACATTGTTCACATTGGATGTGACATGTAGTGAAACATAACCCTGGAATTGTGGTATGGTGTAGTATTATTTGATTTAATTCAACTATGTCACATAATTAAATGAACAATACACATGTGTGGTTATTAATCAGAGCCGGTCAGAATTGATCGGGTGATGTCGACCATGAGAGTGAGGATTTTTTTATTTATAACTCATTTTAAGAATGACAGTGCATTTTTATAAAGATTCATGTAGTGAAAGATGGATCCGGTAATGGTTCATGTTCATGAAATTTTTTTATGGAATATTTCATTCGGTAAAGTATATGATTATATGTAAAGAAATCCTGATTGGGGAATCAATTTTGGTGGTAACATGGGATGTTAATTCCATGAAATGTTTGTATTAATTGGATTCAGGTGTAGATTTGTTAGTGTGAAAGTTGGATCAGAGGCATGTGGATCATCTGAGGAGCATACAATGTGTTCATTGACTGAGACGAGTAATGGGATTTTGGGAAAGCTAATGATTATTTTTTATAGTAACGATTACTTGGATGTGATTATGAAAGGATCAATCTGTATGATTAAAAGAGGATATGTTCATCATGAAAGACCCTTATAGACACATAAAGAGGATATTAGGTTATTAGAGGGGGATTTTTTTTCTTTTACGGCTCCTAGGGTGAATTATAGTTTAATTTGTTGTCATATATATATATATGATTCATGGGAATTTTCATTAATTTATGTGTTAAAATATATTTATTAATAATTTCAATAAGGTTGGGAGAGACCTATATATTGTTTATTGATGTAAGGACCACCAGTATTCCATTTGGATTTCACCAGCTATCCCATGGGCCTCATGTAGGCCGTCTATTGTTTATGGGGATATCGAACAAATGATGAACCACCACATGTCATCCAACTCCTCGATGGTAGTTTTTTAAAATGGGAAATGCATTAATTCATCCATTTGAAACATTAATTTACTCAACTCCATTTCCCTATCCACCATGACACTATGTCCCTCAAATAACTACTTTTTTGGATTTTAGTCCCTGGCCTTTATCTATTTTTAATTTGATTTTCCATTAATTGTGAATTACTCTTAAAAATGTGTTTCTTCCCTATAAATGTGATTAATTCATATTATTATCTTTAGGGGTATTTTAAGACATGTTGATAGGGTCATTATATGTCATCTATTATATAATTAGATCTTATTATTTTTAATTTTGAGGGATTTTGTATTTGTTATATATATTATTTAGAATATTTAATATTATAAGTGTAGCATAGTTGGTAATATATTACTGATATTATTATATACATGAAATATCAGATTATTTTCAGAAAGATAACTCAAAAACTATTGTATTTAGGTAGGCATTCATTTGGCCATAGTTTCATCCTTCGTCCCAGTGTAATGTGTATTATGATATAGTATCACAAAATTTTATGATACCTCATTTTAAATTGTCATAATATTTTTATCTTGGTAAAAATAAAATTGCACGTCAATGAGATTTATTATGGAACCCATGCACAGGAATAACTAACTTAAATTTGAGGTAAGACCACATTACCAGGGTATTGATTAATATATTCATTTTAGAAGTTAGTATTGATAGATTTCACCTCTATTATAACACATGGATTTGATACTATGATTTATGGGATTTTAACCTAGATTGATAAGAAACATTGGGTAATTAAATTAGTTTTGGATGTTCAAATTATCTCACATGACATGTTCAGAGTTTATAATCACTCTTATAAGCATATAATAATTAAATTCTAGTAATAATGAATTTTTTCAAAAAAAACTATTACTGGGGAAATTTAATTAATTAGGTTAAGATGTTTTAATTTAAAATTTATATATATTATTAAGACAAATGTATATGTGTTGAATATATGGAATTTATCCTCCAGTATTTAATAAGTATATTTTGTGTTTTATTTTTTTGGTCTGTGACCGATTGATAAATATTGTTATGTATTTTTATGAGGAAATATATTGGTGAAAAAAAATTAAATGGTCTTCATGAGAATTATCATTCAAAATATATTTTTGTAATTCCTTGTTAGGGTGATAAAAATTCAATTATTCAATTTAAATTGAATTGGTGTTTATAAGTGTATTTATTGTCATTTATTCATTGAAAATTTTAATGATTTGGTGTTACATGTTATTATTTCAATGTTGAGATGAATGGGGTTTTTATCTAAACTGGTTTGAATAAAAAGGTGTTTATATTTAATAAAATTTCAAATGGATTTAAATTGTTTCATAATTGTTCAAAATGATTAAATTATTTTAAACATGATATCAAATGGATGATGAGCATAGATTTTAGTAAGATGTGTTTTTCATTTTAAATATTGTTTTTATTATGTATTCATTTTAGATCATGGACCGTGATGAATATTTTGTTTTAATTTGGAATTGAATGTGTTGTAGAGTTATGTATGTTTGGATTGGTGACTAAACACTCTATGGTGATGGTATTAGATGAGTTTTTCATTTTTTTTCATTGAGATTTCTTAGATATGGTGGAGTGGAATACATGGTTTCCATGCCATGATTCCGTGGGACAATTGGGTGTTTCTCTAAAGAGTTTTTGTAGATTTTAACTGGATGAAATATAACTATGATGGCAATAGAGGTTTATCTGAACCTACTGGTAGTTAAACAGGTGAATTTTTATTTTGGGAAAAAACAAGTGAGTTAAATTGTGTGTTTTGTTGTCCATACCATGTTTGTTGAGACATGGATCTATGTGATAGAAATATAGGGCAATACCTCTATAGGTTAACAATTTCACATATTGGACACTCATTTTTTAACCACTCGTTGGATTATATATATTTATAGGAATTCTATGGAATGATAGTTGAATAATAAATATTAATTGATAAATATTAAAGTAAATATTATTGATATGGGTGTATAGTTGTTCTGTACCTTTTTTATGAATTTTATTTTTATAAATTATTGATCTATATGGGACAAATGATTTGGTGAATTTTAATTATTGTTAATCGTTTTGATACTTGATAGAATAAAATGTGAGTTTTTTTGATATTGTACTCTTAAATAATTGAATTGTTTCTACTTAAAGTAATTATTATAATGAGGCATATGTTTAGTCCATTTATATGCATATGATAAATTTATTAAAAACTCTGTTGTGGGTATGGTTGAAGACATGAATTTTTGTTTCATGTTGGTGTCCAAAGTTACCATTAGAGTTTGATGAGTCCTCATGATGTTCAATAGGGTGGTAAATAATATGTTATACGATGTTGTTAGGGGTTGTGAATAAATTTAGTAATCATGGAAACATGTAAAAAAATTACATTGTCTCATTGGGTTTTCTATTTTTCGGAACCATTTGTTTTTAAAATGTTTATCAGATGATTTCCATGGGGTAAGTATTTATAATTATCATAAAATATTAAAGGGTAGTTTCTTCTGTTATATCAAATGTTTTTAGATGTTCATATAATGGTAATTAATAGTATGTACTTCCTTAGGAGATGGAATTTTGTGGATCACCAGAACATTCCATGATGTTCTCATAAAAATTAATGTGGTAAAATTTTATTTGGTTTACATGGAAAAATTTTACCCTAATAGAGGAATGTATGATGATAATAAAGAACATAAATAATAAAAATGTTGAGTGATTTTTTATTACTTCAGATATTGTGGGTGGGACCTTTGGAGAAAACCATCATCGATTTGTGATTGGTTTAGGGAATATATAAGATATTGTAGGTTAGATGATGACCATTTTACTAGTTTTTTAACTGGTTAATCATGGTTTAATTCTTTACACACTTGGGAACTATATAAAATAAGTTAGGAACTGCATTATTCATCATATATGGATCTTACGATGATATTTTTTGTAACCTTTATGTTGTCCCATGTAATTAATCAATGATGGAAACAAGATACTATAATAATCACCTGATGGATTCTAATTAGATAGAATATAAAAATCCATGTCTATTAATTATTGTTACCATTTATTGTTATTGAATTGTATATCAATGTAATACAACAAAAATGGGGTGACCCTTTTTTGTAAAGGGAATATATCAACTTTTAGATATGTTATTTTAAGGTTGGGTAAAATATTAATAATTGGAATTTGTTTTTGGAAAGTGATTTTTATTTAATGGGTTAGTGATTGAGGATATTCATGTTAGTTTCCTAGGTATATAATCAGTTTTTAAAAGCCATTGTGTTGTTGTTTTATTGTAGTAATATTTTTGAAATATAATAATATGGACTATGAGTTAAATCATATAGTATTTGGTAAAATTGATCATGTTTGATGGATGTCATCGATGCTAATAGACAATAGTTTCCAATATAAATGATTTTGTTTAATGTTGGGGGTCCATTTGAGTATGAATTACATTATTCACATCGGAAGTGACATGCAGTTCAATATAACCAAGGCATTGAGGTATGGTGATCCAGTATGTGAATGAATACTACTATGTCAGATAAGTAAATGTATGTTACACATTTGTGGGTTTTAATTAGAGGTGATCATGTTTGTTCAGGTGATGCTAACATTGGGAGTGAGGATTTTCTTATTGAGTATGAATTTGGTGAATAAGAGAGAATTTTTATGATAATTCATGTAGTGAATGATGTATTAAGGAATGGTTCACGTTCTTGAAAATGTTTTGTGTATTATTTCATGGGGTAAATTATATGATTATAAGTAATTAACTCGTGATTGGGGAATAAATTTTGAGGGAAACATTTGATGTTCAATCCATGGAATTTTGTTATTAAATGGATTAATGTGTAGTGTTGTTAGTCAGAATGTTGGATCAGAGGCATGTGGATCATCTGAGTTGCATACAATGAGTTGATTGTTTGAGATGAGTAATGAGATTCTGGAAAATATAATGATTATTTTGTTAAAGTAATGATTACATGGATGTATTCATGCAAGGATTAATGTGTATGAGTAAAATAGGATAGGTTGTTCAGTAGATACCCATATATAATAATCTAGAAAATATAAAGTCATTGGAGGGGGAAATATTATTTCCCTTATGGTTTCAATGTGCATTATGTTCTAATTTATTTTCATATATATATATATATTTTTATTGAGGGTTATAGTTAATGTATGTGTTAATATGGATTTATAAATAATTTCAATATCGTAGGGAGAGACCTAGATATTTTTGATTGACATAGGGGCCACCATCTTTCTATTGAGATTCCACCAGCTATCCCATGTGATTGTTCAAGGATATCGATAGTTTATGGGGATATCGAACAACTTATGAACCCCCACATGTCAACCAGTTTATCCATGATTTTATTAAAAGCATACATGTCTTAATTTCTCCATTGGAAACTTTTATTTACTCTCCTCCCTTTCCCTCTCTCCAATGAAACCATGTACCTCATATGGATAATTTAAATGGTTTTTGGTCCCTATCCTTCATCTATTGGGAATTTAATTTTCCGATCATTGGGATTGAGTCTTCTTAGTTTTTTTATTCCCTTAAATATGAATAATTTCATTCATTCTCATTATGGGTATTGGATGACATGTTGATCTGGTTATTGTATGTCATCAATTATATAATGAGATATTATTATATTAAATTTTGATTAATTTTTTATATTTTTTTATATTAATTATAGTGTTCATGATTGTTTGTGTACACCTATTGTTCAACTATTACTAATTGAATAGTACATAGAAATTTTAATATAGTCCCACAAAGGTAATCAAACACTATTGTATTTAGGTATGCATTTAGGTGTCCATTGTTTTATATTTCATCACAATGTCAGGTGATTTTTGGATCGTCACAAAATTTTAAGAGACCAAATTTTTAATTTTCATTTTTATTCGAGGCTTGGTAAGAATAATATGAAATCAATTATATATTTTTTTGAACCCATGTTAAGGAATAGATTATAGAAATTTGAGGTATGGAAACATTACCAGGTGAGGATTAATGTATTGGTTTAAGAAGATAGAACAGATCGATTTGACCACTATTATTTTACATGGTTTTGTTAGTCTGATTTATGGGATTTTAACCGTCTCTGATTTAAATAATTAGGTTAATTAATTAATTTTGGATGCTTATATTATCTCACTTGGCATGATCTGGGTAACCAATCACTATAATCAGCATATAATAATTAAATACAAATAATAATACATTAATGGTTTAACCAAAATACATTCTTGTGAATTTTAATTAATTAGGCAAATTTTTTTAATTATTAATGTATATATATGATTACGAATAATGTATATGTGTTGAATACATGGACTTGATTCTCAACAATGTAATATGTATATTATCTGTTTTCTTTCATTTGGTGTGTAACCAATTGATTAATCTTATTGTGTATTTTTATGTGGAAATATATTTGGGAAAATATTAAATGGTTTTCATGGGATTTATCTTTCAAAATATATTACTCAAATTCCTTGTTAGTGTAAAAAAAATAGTTAATCATTTGAAATTGAATTGGGGTTTAGAAGTGTATTTATCATCATTTATTCCATGGGAATGGTTATGATTTGGTAATTAAAGATATCATTTCAATGTTTATATGAATGGGGTTTCATTCTCAAATTATTATGAATGAAAAGGGTTTTGTATTTAATAATTTTTCAAATGGATTTATATTTCTTTTCCAAGTGTTTGAATTGAATTTTTTTAAATATGATTTTTTATTTTTTGATTATAATATATTTTAGTATGTCTTGTTTTTCATTTTTAATATAGTTGGTAATGATATATTCATCATAGGTACTGGACCATGATAAATATTTTGTTTTTATTTGGAATGGAATGAGTTGTGGTGCTATTTTATGATTAGTTTGGTGACTAAACTCACAAATGTGATTGTATTGGAGTATCTTTTCATTTTTTTCTTTGAGTTGTTTTTAGATATGGTGGATTGGAATTTGTGGTTTTCAGTTCATGTTTTATTGGGACTATTTGGTGTTACTCTAAAGAGTGTGTATTCTTGGGATCTGGATGAAATCTATATTTGAAAGTAATAGAGGTCTATTTGATCCCACTGGTAGTTAAACTAGTGTACTGTTATATTGGGATGATACAAGTGAGTTAAATGGTCTGTTTGTGGTTCAGATCATTGTTATTGAGACATGGACCTATGTGATAGGGAGATTGGACAATACCTCCGTAGGATAACAGTTTGACATATAGGACACTCATTTTTAACTGTTTTTGGGATTATTGATCTTTGTAAGACTTTTGTGGAACGAGATTGGTATGATAAATATTAATTTTTAATTATTACATTATACATTATTGAGATGGGGGGTATGGTTTTACCAAACCTTTTTTATAAATTTCATGTCTAAAAATTATTGATCTATGTGGGAACAATGATTTGGTGAATTTCAATTATGTTTAATCATTTGGTGACCTGAGAGAAACAAAAGTTAGTTTTTTGGATATTGAAATCATAAATAATGAATGTATTACACCGTAAAGTAATTCATAAAACCAGGCATTTTGTTGGGCCACAAACAATCATCTGGTAAATTTATTATGAATTTTAGTATGTGTATGGTTGAATGCTTTAATTTTTTTAATATTAGAGTCTAAAATTATCCTTAGAGTTGGATGATTCATCATGTTGTTCAAAGGGGTGGTAACGAATAAGTGATACATTGTTGTTTGGGGATTTGAATAAATGTTTCAATCCTAGAGACAGGTGATAAAATTACCTTGTGTCAGTGGGTTTTGTGGTTTGAGGAACCATTATGTTTTTGAAGGATTATTAGAAAATTTCTATTAGGTAAGTATTTAGAATTATCATGAAATATTGGAGGGTAGTTTCTTCTATAAAATCCAATGTTGTCATATGTTCATTTCATGGTATGTTCTTTTATGTAATCCCATAGGGGGTGGAATTTATTGGATCACCAGAAAATTCCACTGTGTGTAAATAAAAATTAATGTGGTGGAATTTTATTTTCTATTCATTTGAATTTTGTATCCTCGTAGAGTATTTTAAGATGATAATGATCAACATAAATAAATTTATTGTTTAGTGGTTTCATCATAGTAGAAGGAAATTGGTTGTGGTACTACTTTGGAAATACATAGTGGGGCCTTTGGGGAAAACCCTCATCGATTGCTGATTGGTTTAGAGAATATATATGATATTATAGGGCAGATGATGGCCATTTTACATGTTTTTAACTAGTTATTCATGGTTTAATTATTTTCTTGCTTGGGAAGTGCATGGAAAAAATTAGGAACTACATCGTCAATCATGTATGTCCCTTATGATGATGTTTGTTGTGACCTTGATGTGGTCCCATTTTATTATTCCATGATGGAAACCCAAGACTAGAAGAATCAAATAAAGGTGTCTAATTAAATATAATTTTATCATCAATGTATAGTCATCATTATTAGCATTTATTGTTAGTTCATTTTTACCATTGTAGTATAATGAAAATGGGGTGGCCCTTTTTTGAAAAGGGAACAGATCGAATTTGAGTTATGTTATTTTAAGATTCGGTAAAATGATGATGCGTGGAATTTGTATTTGGAATGATCAAATTGGTTAATTGATTAGTGATAGAAGATATAGTAGTTTGTCATTTTGGAATATAGTCATTTTTTAAAATCCAGTGTGGTGTTGTTTTATTGAAGTGATATTTTTGGAATATAAGATTATGGACTATGAGTTAAACGATATAGTATTCAGAAAAATTAATCAGGTTTGAGGGATGTCATCGATGATAATAGTTATTAATTTTCAATAGATTTGTGGTGTAGTAGTACATTCTTGAATTCTACTATGTCACATGTGTAAATGAACGATATAGATGTGTTTCTATTAATCAGATGCATTCAGGTTTGATCTGGTGATGCTAACTGACGGTGTGAGGATTTGGTTTTTGAGTATGCTTTTATTGAATGGTAGTGCATTTTTGTGATGATTCATGATGTTAATGATGGACCAGTTAATGGTTTACAATTTTGAAATTGTTTTGTGTAATATTTCATGGGATAAATTATTTGATTTTATGTAAATATATCTGGATTAGGGATTAAATATTGGTGTAAACATCAGATGATTCTTACATGGAATATTGTTGTTAATATGAATCTTGTCTAGAGTTGTTAGTGAGAATGATGGATCACAAACATGTTGATAATCTGAGGAGAATAGAATGAGTTCAGTGAGTGAGATGAGTAAAAATATTTTTTGGAATTATGGTGATTATTTTTTTATTATAATGATTACATAGATGTCTTCATGAAAGGATCGGTGTGTATGATTAAATGGGTATATCTTGTTTAGGATAGAACCATATAGAAAAATTAAGAGGATGTTAAGTCATTAAAGGGGGATTTTTTATTTCCCTTATGGTTCCCAAGGTGCATTATAGTATAATTTATTTTCATAGATATATGATTTTTTAGGATTATGGTTAATGTATGTGTAAAAATATTTTTTTTAATAATTTCAAGAGGGTAGGGAGGGACAAGAAAATTTTGGATTGATGTAGGGTCCACCAAATTTCCATTGAGATTCCACTAGCTATCCCATGGGCCTGGTCAATGTCCTCTATAGTTTATAGGGCTATCAAACAACAGATGAACCACCACATGTATTATAGTTTCTCGTTGGGGTTTCTTATGGGGAATTGTGTTAATTCCCCCATTTGACAATTTTATTTACTTGCCTCTCTTTTTGATTCCCCAATGACACCATGTCCCTCACATATCATCATTTTTTCATTTTTGGTCCCTCTCCTTAATCTGTTGGGCATTTGATGTACCATTCATTGTGGATGACACTTCTTAGAGTGTTTATTCCCATAAATGTGATTAATTGTTATCATTAGCATTATTTATTATTTTTATGGAAACAAAAATACTATATATCCATAGATTATTATAAGAGGATTGGTGTTTTTATCTTCATTTCATTGTTCATTAATGTCAAGTAATCAATAGTGAGTAAGAGGTATGATTTTCATTCGTTTTTATGGTACATCTATAGTTTAGATTCAAATGTATTAGTATATTATGTGGAAATATCCATATAAAACCACTCATTTTGAGGTTTTCATGATTGGGTGTGGTAGATATCAATGAGGTGGGTTCCATAGAGTGGATGGGTGATTTGTATGAGAAAAAATGGAGAATTGATATTGTTAATATGGATTGAGTGTAGGGATGTAGATATTGTATTTTATGTATGGAGTGAGTTGTTTAGTTTTGGTAGATGTTATTTTGTCATGTTTAATTTATACATGGATTCAAGTAGTTATTACCCTTTAGTGTGAACCATGGAATAAAAAGATGTGATCATTATATGGATGATTGTGGTATTATTATACAGTTGATTGTTCTGGCATAAAATGTTATGTTAGTGATATATAATAGATCACATGAATTATCTCATGGTTTTAAGGTATTTTGTGGTGGCTTCCTTTTCCAAAATTAATTTTAGATGGGAGGTTATGGTTTTGTTTTGATATTTCATGTGTTGCCTATGTTGGAATCAAATTAGAATAATGTGTAAATCCTTGAAGATAATGACGGATACCGTTTTCATGGATGTAATAATGGTCATTCTACGTTAGACCATATCTAATAGTATGGATTTATGATTATGATTATTTATATATATGTATATGCTTATAAATTATGTTGCATGATTCATTAGAGAGCCTATAATTATTGAAAAACATGTATATGTCCTCTATAAAAATATCAATGATTGTCCTGTATGTATTTCCCTCCACAGAGGCTATGGGAATGGGATCATGTGATGATTGACCTCATTAATGTCCCTAAGGATGGGTCCGGGGGACATGATAATAGCACAATGTATGTTGGGATGGCATGGAATATATGATGTGGTTGTGAAATGAGGGTCTAATATTTGATATTGGATTGTTGTTAATATGGTTTTCATATATATTCCTTTGGTCCATTAAATTATGGTGGTATAATTGTCATTCATAATATCATGGTTATAATGTGTTCACCATAATTTTAGTATTTATATATATTTATCTAATTACTATTATCACCTTCCCTTTTTATGGACAATTTTGTTTAATTAATTGAAATATTTATTAGTTTCTAATTGGTTTCTTTTCCATCATTTAATGGGTGTTTTTGTGTATGTGGGTCATCTGTAATTATATTTTCTAGATGGGGGAATGTGCCCATGATAATGGTCTATCATTAGAGTAGTAGGATGGATGAAGCAATATCAAAATAATACACAGTATCAGTTGAGGAAACGAATATTTTATTTATTTTTTCAATCATTATTCTGTATTAATATATCATATAGAGGATATATTGATGATTTATAGTATATTTTTATGCCATCTATTATAGCATGTGATGTTATTATTTACATTTATTTTACATTATTGTTATACAAATTATAATGTTTACAAGTAATGTTATTTTATTGGTAATGTTGTTAGAAAACCATTACCAAATTTATAGTCTTTCAAAAAAATTAGGCACACACATTTATTATGTATTCTTTCACTATGGGGGATCGGTTGAGTCCACTATTATATCCTTTAGCTTGTGTGAGTTGATTTTGGGTGAGGTTTAATAAAAAATAATTATTATTTTATTAATGAAAACATTGTTTATAATCTATTATTTTCAGATCCACATATTATCTAATTTATTGGAATGTGTTCATAGTTTCCTTCAGATTTCTTATGTAGAGATCATGCATTCACTATTAATATTAAAATGATAAAATCTTTTTTCTCCATTTCATGGTAAACGGTTACCCATGATGAAATTAAACAAAAATGATCACATGGTGCATCATCATCACAATTTCAATGGATATTTCTATATATGTTGTATTCAAGAAACTATATTTAATAAAGGAAATTTATAAATTTCTATTTAATTCAAAACTTATAGAATTATATACATTCTCTAAGGTACTTTATTTTATCAATATGTAATATACAGATAATGATCAATGATAAAATAATAGTTATATAAAATTATCAACAATTAATATAAATTGAGAATGTCTACGAAGCATGAATTTAAATAGTGTATCTTAGAATATATAGAGAAATTTAGTTACAATATCATTGGGATAGATAAATCAATTAATCTAATGAATAATTTCATAGGGATTGACACATAAGTCATCAAAAATATTTTTCATAGATTATATAAATATTCAATTTTAAAAACAAATATCATTTATAATGTTATAATTAAACATGAGAAAAAATTAACCGGAAAGCTTATAATAAATGAAAATCTATATATATATAAGATTATAATCATTAATAAAAAACATATTTATATTTATTTTAAAAAATAATTTTCTTTTTTAGCTTGGTTAGGAACCTAATAAAACCAATAAAACTGAAAATATTAACAAAACAAAAATAATAATCAAAATTACATATTCCAGAATTTTTTTTGACATGGTAGGACATATCACCATAAAATGTTGTCAATAATATTCTCCATTATACATGTAATACCCTATTACATTAATGAAATGGACCATAAATATTGTAATATCCTTGAATAATTCTCTATTATTCTCAATCATTTAATTTCAACAAAAAATAACCAACACTGTAAATATTATTTTTTCAAAATATGATTTTTAATTCTAACCTAAAAACACAAAAAACAATAACAATGTCTCCACTGATTCAACCTTATATTTACACAATACATTCCAAACCTCATTGAAAAAAACCATCGACCACCACATATAACATCATATGAACTCCAAATATGCGAAGTAAAACACTGAGCTGTAATTACAAAAACATATTATAAGGCCCTGAGCATATAAATTATATAATATTGGGACTAATAAATAATATAAATTCATTCACTTTGAGGATATTTTTTGTTATGTTTTCAGAGAATTAGGCCATAACTAATATATTGAAACTCAAATTTGACCAAGAAATAACTTCTACTCACTATCAATGTCATGAACCCTCCACACAAAGTGTACCCCTCATAGATCGTCAATGGGAGAAGAGAGATAATGTCACCCGATTCCTGCCTCGAGTAGGCCTTGGGTTAGTGATTAGCACTGAGGGTATGAAAAAAAACAGATGGGAATAGTTAACTACACAGAGAACAAATAAAAAGAAGAAAGATAAGATAAAAAAATCAAGTCATTCTTTATGAACAATGTAAAATAAAATGATCTCCACATATGTAATTCAATTCAATAAATACTATAACTAAATGTTAAAATTGATGGTACCGAATGAAAGGAAAATGATTTTGACCACTATCCCAAATAGAATTTGTAATACCCCATGCTAGTAGTAACCATCATAATCTCCAACCTTCATTAACTGGCCTGAAAATAGTTTATATAACATTTTTTTAGTATCATAGTATACATTGTAGGATCTTCCCTGTATCCTCTCGTGAAAAAGTAAATAAGTCATGTTAATGAACAATGAACAACAATTGAAAATAAATCATCACCTAAACATTCATACTATTTTCCTAGACTCACCATGGCTACTCACACCATGAGTCACATATGAGTGTATATACCATTATAATGAATATCAATGGTACCCATCTACCACTACCCCAATGGATTGCCTCTTTTTCCATATATCCCACGTTCTGAACATCTATCTTCAAATACACTATCCCTAAGGTAGCTAGGTCATTGACCAAAAAATGAACCTCATGCATCATCACCACCACATCCACTCAATAAAAAATAATCCCTGAGCATTTAAAGATCCTCCACAGCTCATATAACATTTATCATATTCCAGGTATTATATCTTCATCCATTACATCCCATACAGAGAGTAAGAATATTCAAGACATCATATCATTTAGACATTATTCCTATGGTATTTGTTAAATAACTATATCAACAATAATTTTTTATAAAATAAACACAAAAAAATTAATCCATCTATGCACATATATGGGGAAAACTAAATGTTGTTCATACCAGCACATGTAACTACCATGAGAAGAGAGTAGGTCCAAAGGGGATAGTCAGTCATCTATCCTCCAACCAGACTGAAGGAAAAAACAAACTTACATATCTGAATCCCCATATTATTTTTTTTCATAACCTATAGGGTGGAGTAGCATATAAAAATAAAAAAAGTGAAGGATATAATATAGATCAGAACCAAACTATAGTAAAAACCTAGTCTTAGACATAGCAGCATCTAAATTCTCTTTCACTCCAATATTCCACTGGTAAGACTTTATATCCTATAAGGATACAACCACCGTAATACCTACATTAAATTACTCACACTTATTTAACTATACATTAATTAACTCAATAACCATTAATTAACTATTATTATTTCCACATTACATTCTATTCACATTAGAATTTAAACAAGGTTTTATTCCCTATAGGCATACCCAAATTGAATCCATGGATTCCCAGAAACATAACCACATTATTGTATCACAGCAAGTTCAAACCCTATGGCTTAAATAGTCATTAAAATATTTTCAACATTACAACATTACAATTTGAATATATCTAGGTATTCAAAGAAACAATTATAATAAACTAAACACAAGTGGCTTAACATAATGAGTAGATGAGATAACAATAGATTCATTGTCACCTATAGAAAGAGTGAAGACCCATCCATACATGAGAATCTAGAGACAAAAATAATATGGTATACATTATGAGTCTTTTCCTATTTTGGAAGGAGGGTAATAAAGTCCATATACCTCAAGTAGTGGGGAGAGTATAATCGGTAAGAAAAGCATAATAATCAAGGAAATTAAATTAGATTCATCAGGTAATCTTAGCTTCAACCTATTTTATCACTTCTAGTACCCACCCTAACACCCACATGAATATAAAGATGTATATCACCACTCTTGGAACTAAATACAGCCACAAAAATGTGGCCTCCCCATACCACATAACACAATAACAATCTACTCTCAACCATCCTATGCTCACGTCACATCTGGTCTCCCTACCCGCACAAAAAAAAGTCTCGTATCTAAAGAACATCTCAAGCAGTAAGAACAAATATATAATGGGATCTTGAACCCAACAGAAGGCATTAAACATTTATAAAAAATTATATCTCACTACTCTATTATATACATCACTTTTAATTTATAAAAATTCAAGTAAATCAGACCTCATAAGGGGTTGTTTTTAATAATACAAATGATTATTTATCCGTCATGATTTAACTAATTCAATACTCACATCTTCCAAAAACATAAAACATAAAAAAATTTTATGAAAACTATAACATATTTTTTAACCATTTAATCTATCATTCCATTATTAAATTTATCAAAAATAATCAACATGATTCAGGTTCATCAAAAATTTCAGTTAAACATGCATATGTACATCAATTCTTTTATCAATAATTTACAACGGAAAATAGATTCATTAACATGACTATTTAAATAGTATTCCAATTATATATTAATTTATATTATATTTACGTTCATTTAACATTCCATAAATAATATATTTCTAGAAGAGATAATAATATATATCATACTATCATGAAAATAAAGAGGCAAACCATTATCACAACATTAATAAAAAAATTGATATCGTTTATATAAATTCATTAATCCGACTCAAATAATTATTATATAAATTTCATTATGATCTAAAGGGATAAATCATGTTATCTCAATGGTTGTACACAAAAAAAGAGAATAAATGAATCGCTTAAGTAAAAATATTTTCAACTTTCTTTTCAAAAGAATGGGCTAACACAACATATCACAATCACCACTCCTGCAATGACTACATCCACCTAAGGACATAATGAAACCACCAAACAAACTAATAGCATATAAATATCCATTTGAAACATGGATATCACAAGACATAAATTGAAAATGAGAAATGAGAGGAAATCGATTGAGGAACCATGAATAACATAGGTAGAACATAGATTCTAGTGAATATGGATAAAAAATTCCTTGTTTCACCAAGGTAGTTGGTGCCATGAAGAATGAAAAAATTCATGGGGAACATGGTCAAATGATAAAAAACACATGACTCCTATGGAAGGAATTACTCTCTGTATCTACTAATAATAGAAATGAAATAAGGAAGAACATGGGTAGGCCTATGGAAAATCTAAACGGAGCTGCGGTTTTTTATTCAGTTTAGATTTTTCCTAGAAGGCATAGCTTATCATGATTACATGTTTTTTACCATGTAAATTCCCATGAAAACTTTTGAAAATTAAGATATGTGTTATGGGATTTTATTCAACATTTAATACATTAAAACAAGGATTTTAAATCAATTTATTTCAACAAAAACATCAAAGGAGAGAAAAGGTGGAAAACTTGAAAATTGGGGAAAACTGAAATTTTGAAAAATTATTGGAAATGGATCACCATTGGAAGAGATACCATTGTGACTCAATAGTGTAAGAACAAACAGTTGTTGAGGGACCATTGGGTGACTCACCTTTGGATGATCTACTGTAGGAAAATTACCATCCCAAGTCACCATTGGAGAGCTACCAGTGTGAGTCTCCATTGGCGATCGACCAGTTCGAGTCACCATTGGGGAGCAACCGAGGAGAGTCTCCATTGGTGAGATACCGATTCAAGTAAATATTGGAGAAAAATAGGTAAGAGGAACCATTGATGAGTGACTAGTGTGTGTCACCATTGGTGAGCTACCTATGCGAGTCACCTTTATGACTCACTACTAAGACTCACTGCTATGACTCACTACCATGACTCACCATCATGACTTATGATTAAAAACCAATCATTCTTAAATCAACATACGAAAAATTAATTTTTGGGAAACTCTTTTATTGATTCACCTTGACCTCCAAAAACACCTTAAAGACCACATTTCAGCAATGTAATGGGAAACATTGGTACAAAAAATTAAATTAGATACTTCTCAAACTATCATTTCCTATATGAATCCAAAACAAACACATTGAGGAAACATAAAAAGGGTCATCAAAACAACCATTTAGTGAGATACCTAATATGTCCCTCACATCCACAGGATCTCATCTTATACATAAAATGATATAATATGAAACCATATGAAATCCATAAATAACTCCAAATCACTCTCCCCTAATAGATACCTCTCAAATGAGATCAGGCCACTAAAATTAACAAGAGAAATCCATCTCTTAAACTTAAATTGTTTAAAACCATGAAACTAATAAATTTTCATGTGATAGATAAGAATCCAACAACACCAAGAATTGAGATTTTATATGAGACTCACATTCTGATGTACTATCCTTTATTCCATAGTGCCTCCGTTAGACATGAACATATGTGATATCAAGACAGAGAGAAACCATCTCTTTGTTATCTTGGATCTCTATAGGCTGCTCCTCGAAAGTATAATTATCAAAACCATTTATCTCCCCATACTTGATGACATGAATGTCATCATGAAGGTAATGATATATCATCATCACATGAAAAACATCATGTATTTTCCTCATCTACTAGGGATGTTCTACCAGATTTTCCACCAATCTAACACGAGACAAAAATTTGAATGGCCCAATAAACCAGTTAGACAACTTACTCCCAAGACCAAATATTTCTTCCCATAAGGGGGATTCACCTTCAGAAACACATGATCCCTAACTTCAAACATTATATGTCTCCTCCTATGAATGGAATTGGTCTAATGAAAATCCTTCTCTACCTTCATCCACTTGACAATCACGTATTCCATCTCTATATTACATTTAACTAGTTACTGTATTAGAATTGTAGAATCAACAACCCCATTATAGATCAAAATAGAATGGAATAGTTGAATATACTAGGATACAAATGGATCCATACTGATGGTAGAGTAGAAACTATCATTGTAAGCGAACTCAACCAAGAGATAGTGGCTCATCGAGGAACCTCTAAAAACCTACACGAGAGTGAAACATGTATTCATGATTTGGGGTGGTTTATTCTTTCTAACCATTCATCTACATATGAAATGTTGTGTTATGGAATATCTAAGAACCAAAATCATGCTAGAGACTGCTCTACACCATATAGGTAAATCAAGGATCTTGATTGAAAATGATAATAGTCAGGATTATGTGGTGTCCTACCACATCCTCCAAATATTTAAAAGAAAAAAACACCACATAGGTAGACTCCATGATTACGATAATGTGGGTTTATTTTGTCAATCGATCCACTATTACCCAAAAAATGTCATGGAAGTCCTATAATCAAGGTAAAATGGTAAGAAAGTAAATCAATTTTTCATCCAACATCCACTAAAGAACATCTAAAGGCAAGAGACAACCACCAAGAATGTAGTGCTCATTCGTAAACTTATTGTAGATCAAACATGAAGACACAAACTCTATAACTACATTCTTCAACCCATCAGCCAACATGAACTCCTATAAGTTACATATTTTTCATGCCTATGTCTACCACTAAGGGTGAACTACTAAATTTTTTGACAACCCTCTAACCCATCACCAATGGGAATAATATCAATCCCTAAAACAACAACCAGTGTTGTTCATCCTCAGACTAAAAATAAGGGCCCTCTCCAAAACCATCATAGTCTCTCCAGAGCTCCTTGTCATGATCCCTAAACTGGGACTCTTCTAATTTGGGCACCCAATATGACTGCACCTCCATTTCAAATAGAAAATATCTTCCCCAATCATCTCCCATATATAGATTTAATCTATAATGTTCTTCATTCACACTCTAAGAATCACCTGATTCACCCACCAACATCACTACAAGACTTCTTGCTAAACATATTGGTTTCAACACTCCCTTTTTCAGGTGTATATGAAATTTCAAAGGCATAATACTGAATGAAATCCATCCACCGAAATTTTCATTATTTCAAGTCACGATGTGAGAAAATTATCTAAGCCTCCTATGATCAATGAAGACCACAAAATTAACGTTGATGGGGTAAAGTCTTCACAGAATCTAGGAAAAATCAATACCTACAACCCAAGATCATGGGTGTCATAGTTATGTACCTGGTGACAGAACTGACAATACCCATAACAAATTACTGATATGTGATATGTTTGTTCATATCCATATAGCTAATGTGAAGCATCATAAAAATCCTCAAATTGAACTCCTCTAACTAAAAGACAATGAACCAGAGCACTGACCATATTCTTCTACAGATAATAGAAACATTTCTGACACTGATAAGTACACAAGAATGCATAATCCTTCAGAGTGAAATGTTTTTATATGAGTATCAACTTGAGAAAAATTGGCTACAATCCTCTTGTAATATCCTGAAGAATAAGGAAAATTATCACCACTACCACTATCTTAGGGGCTACCCAAAAAAAACTACATCCATCATTGATGGATCGATAGATAAATCATATTGGGATACAATATGTCCAATGAAATGTAACTCTCAATCCCAAAAATCACGCATCAACAAAATCCCAAATAGACATTGACAATGATGAGGGCCCAAAACGGAACTCATATGCTCTTCATGCACTTCCTTGGATGAATAGTACATAAAGATGTAATCAAATAAGACCCCTAAAACATATCTATGATCTCACATTTCACATCATTATTCAACCCCATCAACAAAGCTAGATCATTTCTCACACTGAACAACATCACAACAAACTCATAATTCCCATGATGACAAAAAAAATCAGTCTTTAAGATATCCACATCCTTCACACGCATATGATGATATCCTAAATTTGAATTTATCTTTGAGAACAAACATTCAACTTTAATTTAATTTAATAAATCATCAACTCGTAGAAATTAATAGAAATTTTTCACTATCCATAGGTTCAAGCGATGGTAATGAAAAACCAACCACAAATGGTCATTGTCCATGTTTATGAGAAAAATGGTTGCACCCCATAGTGACACACATGTCCAAAAAAAACCACACTACAACAGACCATCGATTTATATTCGCATCTCAAAAAAAATATGGATCCATCCTATATGGAGACATTTAAATAACATACACACCTGCCTATACTTCTATATCAATATCGATCTCTCGTTGAGGAGTTATCTCTACAACCTCTTCTAGAAATACATAAGGGAACTCTTATATGACTATATAAAATTCCTACAATCAAACCTATAATGAACTCACCATCATCTTACCTATCATGGATGATTATGAAGTAATATTCATATGGCTCATCTATGGGTCTCTCTGGCCAGAAAACATTTTTTTCTTTCAATAAGCAATGATTAACACCACCTGCCTCAAGAATAAATCCTCGATATCCTACACCAAATACAACTAATACAATATGAACATGAAATCATATGGTTGTATTCAGAAACATAAGAAATTGTCCAATGATCAATGATACTCCAAAACTAGGTCATTTTTTATGTACTTCATAAAAGTCAGTTCGAACATCAAATGGGGTAGTGAATGAAAAAGAATTGGAAGCCACTCTAAATTATGTCCCAATGAATGTAAAATCATAAGTGATATGAAGGTGTGAATCTATCTAGAATCAAACAAGGAGTTATCCCATGTAGAAAATAATCACTATGTACATGGAACAATATATGGATTGCTTGGAACTAGAAACACAAAAGTATGAAGCTCACCATGACTTTCTCTACAACCACTATAACCATGTAGAATACCTCCTCAACAATCTCACTTCTATCTATGAGTACTGCGAGTATACTAGTGTTGTCATATGCCTATACCATATTCTATCTATTGATCTAATGCCATTGTGACATGCTTCTACCACCTCGGCTGGAACTACCTTAATGGAAGAACCTAGATCAAAACACCTGGAAGACTCTGACTTACAAAAAATCATGGGAAATAAATCGACAATTGACCTCACCTTCCATAAGGAAATAATTATACATATCCATTAAAATAGGCCTAAGATACTCCTCCCCCATTTAAATGAGACATTGAGGGATATTACCTACCACCCTCTAAATAGAAAAACTTTTACCTTGAAAACAATGAAGCCAATAACAATGTTATGCTTCATGATGAATCATGATGACTCACCTCTTTTATGATCAATATTAGTATAACATTCTCCAATTGTACTCTTCCCTCACTTGTACCTCAAGATATGTGTTCAGGATAAATGATATGGAATGGTTCTAGATCTCTATATGGATAGCCTCCATGAAATGCCTCATCCTAGGCTCCTCATCCGGAAACAGTATCGAATAATATCAAAAAGGGTTTCAAAAATGAAATCTAAAATCCTACATCTTGGTTCTTCACAACCTAATTGTATGAATATCTTAGAAACGGGACACCCTCACAATTGAAGAAATAATCATTGCTCTAAACTATTCTGGGAATATCTCCCATGAGATTATTTACTTCTCACAAACCCTAATGAAGATGAACCACCACTACCTCACTGCCCTATACAAAAACATCTGAAGAAATGATACCCAAAGCTCCATAAATAAATGATTTGAAGTGATGTATATCTCTAAATAATCCATATAGTCTTCCATAACTGCCTCTAAAATAGATCAATTGTAGTTCTATATAATCTAGTTCTGAAATTCAAAAATTCTCTTCTTCATCAACCTCTAATATACAATGATCTGATAGCACACTATTTCAAACATATACTACGCAAAACTGATGAGGAAGTATCCCAATATCCATACCTGCAAAAAAAGTTATAGATACTAAACCTATAATATGGTAGAAATTATCATTACTTAATTTTTTTTATTCATTTTAACATAACTTATCCCAAGGTCTACCCATTATAACCAAGGAACTATGAAGAATGCCCCATGATTCATTCCTAGATCTCTTCCCTCTAACCAGTATCACCAAATTCAGAGAAAACAACAAGAATAGTGTTTGTGAAACAAATCAAACAAGGGTCCGTAAACACCAGTGTCATAGCTGGTCTCCCATGTTTATATTTCTTGCTAATGCGACTAAACAATATTTCACGACCAACCCATGCATCCTGACCTGTGACTAACTCCAAACACCATCATGTCCCACAAGAAGACCTCTCATTCCACTTTTTCATGACCCTCTCCTCACAATGTGTACCCCTTTTGGGAAAATAGTGGGATATGAGAGATAAAGATTCATGAATCCCACATACAGTATGCCCCTGGTTGGAGACTATCACTGAGGGTATAATAAACACATTGAGGGAAACAATTACCAACAAAGAGAAAACATGAAAAATAGATTGACAATATAGAGACAAAAAAACTCTTGAATGGACAATAAGGTAAATGAAACCCAATATTATATATGTAATTTCATTCACGAACTACTACAACTAAATGTGAAAACTACATGTACAAATAAAAGGTAAAACAGAAGCAACCACGATTCAGAAACATCTCTTTAAAAACACAATCCTAGTTGTGAATATCTCTATCTAGATCCTAGTCTATCCTACCTAAAAATATTTTATCTAACATAGTGTGAGTTAAAAATTATACTCGGTAGGTTCCTCCCAATATCCTCTCATAAAAATGTAATGAAAAAAAATTCTAATGCATTGTGAACCATATATAAAAATTACACCCCTCCCAAATATTTATACTACATTCCCAGCCTCACCAATGATATTATATCCATGTTTCACATACAATAGTATATAATATAATACATAAAATCAAGTGTACCCTGATAAAATTTCCCACAAGGTTTTCCCCATTTCCCAAACATAGCATGCTCGGATCATCTCTCTCCAAAAATACTAGCTTGGAGACACCATGTTGAAGCACCACAACATGCACCTCAAAAAGAACAACTATTATTTCCACATAAAAAAAGTAACTAGGTTTTTTATAAGATCTTCCATGGCCCATATAACATATATCATATTTTGGGTATTGTACCTCAATCCATCAAATCTCGTACACTGAGTTAGAATCATCAAACAATCATAGACTATACACATCATACATATAGTAGTCCGTAGGAAACATTCTCTGTAATATATGCATGTGAAATAAAAACAATCCATTGTAGCCTTATGAACACATATATGTGGAATACCAACCACCGTTCATAATAGAACAAGTTTCTACCAAGAGAAAAGATAATAGGAAAAGGGGTAGTCATCCATCCATCCAATGACTAGAATGTTTGGAAATATTCCCCAAGAGATCCGAATCCCTAGGGTGTCATATGTACTAACTGACATAGAATAATAGCATATACAAAGGAAAAAAGTAAATTATATAATATATCTCTCAACAACACAAAGGAAAAACCTAATATTTGATTCAACTATAACTAATGTCTATTGGACTCCCAGATGCCACTACTAAAACTAGATATCCTTTAATCACACAATAATTTTAAGATCTATATTAAATTACTCATCTATTTTTATTAGATTCACATTATGTTAATTAATTAATTTACAATAAATTAAGAATTTTCATTTCTACATCACATTATATTACAATTATCATTTCAACATGGATATATGCATGCTACTCATAACCAAACTGAGTCCATATCTTCTCAGAACAAAACCTCAACATTGCATCCAAGAAAGATTCAATCGCAATGGATAAACATTCACCCATTTAAAAATAACATTACCACTTTAAATATTTTCATATATCTGTGTATTCTATGAAAAAATTCTATTCTAACAATCATACAGGTCTCAACATGGTGATTAGCTAAGCTCTCTGACATGTACTTGCCCCCTATAATAGGACCGTAGACCCATCCATCATCGAGAATCCAAAAAAATATAGAACGTGAAATACCACATGATTTATCAATACATTTGGAAAGAGGGAAAGAAATAAAATATTCCTCAAGAAGAGAGGAGAGTACAACAGGTAAACATAAAATGATTCATCTGGTAACCAACATTAATTTAAGTGGGTAATCCCCGCTTCAACCTGTTCTGTCACGTATAGTGTCCACCCCGACACACATATTCATAAATTGATGCATCTCACCAATATATGCATCAACTACTTAAAAAAACTATGGAACCCCACAATACATACCAAAACAACAATCCATGATCATCCATCACATGCTCACCTCAAATACTGTCCTCCTTGTGCCCACAAGCACAAGTCTTGTATCTAGACCACATCACAAGCTGTATGACCAAATATAGTAATGACTTCTCTTACACAAAACAAGACATTCAACCATTAAAAACAACAATTTCTCACAAAATCAAAGAATATAGAACATGGCCTTTAAAATAATGTGGTGAAGTCAACCCCCATAAAGAATCACATTTAATTAAAACAACTAGTTATTAACCGATCTGAAATTATCTAACTCGTTATTCACAGGTCCCAAAAATGGTAATCCCAAACAACAATATATCACTACTATCATAAATATATTGACGAAAAAATTTAAAATTTCATTAATAATTTTATAAATAGGAATAACAATGTTTTATTCTAACAAACAAAGTCTATTAAACCTACATATTTTTTTAAATTTTTTTATCATAAAATTAAAACACTAAACATATTGATTAAGAGGGATATGTATAAATTTAACCAATTAATTAAAAATTCATTCATTCATTAGGTTCCTTAAAAATTTATATCATTAAAGATTTGATAAAAACGGAAATCCTAGATATCACACTATCTAGAAAATCATGTTGCAAATCATTCTTATGGTTAAATGTGACAACATTGCTATCGATCTATACAAATTCATTAATCCAGTTCAAATAATTTTTATTCTTATTTTATTACACTAAAAATGGGTAATAATTTCTATCTTTATGGTTGTACATAAATAATAATTGAATAAATTAATACCCTACCTCAAAAGGTTTTCAACGTACTTTTCATGTGAACTAGACAACACAATGTATCACAATCATGTCTCCCACAATGAATGCATCCACTCGAGGATGCAGTAGAACCACAGTACAAACCCACAACCAACAAAACTCCATTAGAAACATGGAGATAAGTTTCCATAACATGTAAATATTAAATTATACGAATAAAATCAAGTATCTAGGAATACCATATGAAAAACATTCATTATATCGAATATGGATCGGCACTTCCTAGTTGTACAAAAATAAGTTTTGCGCATGTATTAGGAATAAATCCTTGGGGAATACTATATATCTATAGAATAAAATATGACTCCTATTGGGAGATTTAGTTTAGATGTCTTGTATCAATGAAAAAATACGATGCAATTTCAATGATCATACTTTGTCAAATCTAAATGGAGCAATGGTTTAGATATAGTTAAGATTTTCCTTTAATGGCAGATCTTGTCAATATTATATGTTCTGACCTAGTAAAGGAACCCTGAAACTTATAAAAAATTAGATATGAGTTGGGGGGATTGAATCATCCTTAAAAAAATTAAAAAAATAATTTCAAAGCGTTTTAAAATAAAAAATGTCTAAGGGATAAAATAAAGCAAACATTAATACAAGAGAGAAGTAAAATTTTGAAAAAAATATTGGAAATGACACACTATTGTGTGAGTCGCCATTATAATTCACTGGTGGATGAGCCGCCAAAGGATGAGTATTGGTTGGTTGACTTACCATTGGATGATATAACACTATATTAGTCACCTTCATGAGTCATCATTGATCACCTAAATGTGTCAATGGACATTGGAAAGCTACCAGTGTGAGTTACTGTAGGAGAGTTACATGTGTGAGTCACCATTGGCGAGCTACCGGTGTGAGTAACTATTGGAGAGATATCAGAGAGTGTCACCATTAGAAAGGTACAGGTGAGGATAAAAATTTGACGAGATACCGATGCAAATAATTGTTGGTGAGCAACAATTCAGAGTCACCATTCTAACTAACTGCTATGACTGACCACTACAACTCACCATCAGGATTCATTATTGCGAAATATTGTAAGAAAACTACCATTCTTATATCACTGTAGGAAAACTGTATTTTTTTCAAAACACTTGAAATGAATAACCTTAAACATATAGAACACCTCAAATACAATATTTAAACAATATATTGTACTGAAGGGGTTTAGGCCATTACAATCACTATATTCAAATGGTAAAAAATTCTATAATAAACCATGAATTATTTTCGTGATAAATATATTCATAATATTAATCATGACTTATTTTATCAGACACATACTTATAGCATGTTGAGAGAATATCAAAAACTTGGTATTGGCACCAAAAGATTAGAAGGATATATTAAATTATGAATGAAACTGTCACTCTACGAATACGTTATTCTCATGAAACCATATTCAAAAAATCAATATTTTCTCCCATAAAAAACATAACATATAGGTTACCTCATGATATAATAATATTATTATAAAAAACTATATAAATCAGAAATAATAAAGGTAATTTGTGTATGTATATCATTATTAAAATGTACCATTCACAGCTATATAGTGAAAAAAAATTATGATTTTGTTTGGAATACCCATAATAGTATATTATATAAATCTCTTAAAAGGTACACAATTGGTTAACTCTGCCATTGTACACAAATAATTGGAGCAGTATGATGGGCACTCCCTCCATTAGTTTATAAAGTAACCACCTGTATACATAATCATTTCCCAAGAGACATAACATAATTATAAAACAAAAAACATTAATATTGAAAAAAAACATTTCCATTTTTAAATCATAAGATATAATTTTAAGATATTTAAAAAATAAATCCATTAACAAAACAATTTTCAATACCAGAATACAAGAATATGGAATGGGTTAATTATTTTTATTTTAATTAACTATACTTCTTGTAGATAGAACATAATTTCAATTAAAGGAAATGGCGGCAGAAAAGTCATTTTCACCATGCACATAAAAATATACCTTTTTTCATTTAGTAAAAAAAATTATATAAAGATATTATGTTTTAAATTGTTTAATTAAAATATATATATTGGGGGTTTATTAAACACCATATTCAAGAGGGTGGTGTATAACATCAAAATCTTTTTCAATGATTGGAGATTGAGAAGAACTCTCTTACCCTGTGTTTGGTTCATCTCAAACCATATTTATATTACTTAATAATTAATATAGTTTAATTTAATATTCCGTGATATCATTTTTCATGTTTATTATTCAGATTATATAACTTATTTTTAATGGTATAATATTTACTTAGTTATTTATGTTCACGTCAAAATATTTGTCAATATTATGTACATGAGATTGATAATGAACCTGCTATGATTGAAATAGTAAATGTGGTCTTAATTCAATAATCACCTGAATAAAATTCTAGAAATAATGATCAGTTTTTTACATTAATTATAATTTTAAATATAACCATTAATTATGGTTACAAAAAATTAAAAAATTTATAATCATGGAGATAGTAGATCATACGTTCGCCTGAGTAATATTTATAATTTTTCATTGATAATTATGGAAAAGGTACATATTATTTTATATTTCAAAAATGATTTTAAAATACCTAATAAAATATTAATAATATAAATTTTTTTATTTATATCAATCATGTAATGTAGTGAATATAAATAAAATAACATCACTTTGTGGAGGTGATAATTTACACGAACACATGAACGACATTATCATTTTTATGTGGAAAGAATGTATGAAATTAAATGATATATTATTAACTTATAATTTTAAATATGTTATAAATATCTTATAAGAATAATAATTATTTCATTAACGTCAATCCTGAGATATGGTTATAGAAAACAAATTGTATCGTTTCTTGAAGGTGATAGCTCACATGCAATAAAAAGCGATTTACTCCATTATTGTTTTTTGGATGTGTAGATAGATTTAGGTTTCGATATGAAAATAACAACATCTAAATATATTTATCATATAAGAGTTATTATTTATTCCTGATATATTAATATTTTAAGGAATATGGTGAAGAAACAAAAATGAAATACATAAATAAAAACACCCCCTTTCATTGAATGATAACCTTATGTAAATCCTTAAAACCTATATAGAGGGTATTATTAATACATGATAGATTCAAGAATGTGGTTAGGGATATTATGTTGGTTTTTGGACAAAATTTGGATGAACCAAATTGTATATGATTTTTATCGAATAATGATGAGTGGGTTGCCTTTTATAAGACAAGGGATGGGAACTCATGGAATAATTAACATTAGTAAATTAATGTAAATTAATTTTCCATTAAAAATCGGTCAATACTTATATATTTAGAATATAGGAACATTCTAGGTCAATGTATAATCATCCGATGAAAAATACACAAGTTATAATATTTTTTTGATCATTATATTTTTGTTTTTCCCCTTTTAACTCATACAATTTTTCTATGGAATTTACAGTAAGAAGGTTAAATTAATTAAAACAATATGTAAAAATACAATGAAACGACTCATTAATGACTTTTTAGACTTATGTATTTTTTTTTAATTCAGGGATTTTTTGAATATCAATACCATTTAATAAAATATTTTATATTAAAAAATAAGAATCATGTCAATTTTTATTCGATTCATTACGTATGTTTTTTAAAAATTAAGTAAAAATTGATTCCTTATATAAAATTACATAAACTAATCAATTACATGTTTATTTCATCCATAAAACTTGTTTACGGTATCAAATATTTCGAATTATATTTTTTTTATTAATTTATTTATTTTATCCATACTTTAAAAACTCAATTATTGCATCATAATTGTTTCATAATTAAATGTTATTATTTATAGTCTATAAATTTTCAATAATTATTCGTCTGGTATATAAACCTTTTACCTTTCTAATGACTATTTATAGTAGAATTTATACTTTGTATAGCCAAATATTAAAAAAAAATTATTTATTAAAAATATGAGTATGATATTTTTAACTTACCTCTAAATATTATATAATAAATGTATTATTTTTTCAAAAATGTTGTAATAATAAAATTTTGGCCTAACTGTGATTTGGTTCGATACCCACTAATCCAATGAAATTAGGCCATTTTTTGGGATAATTTTATATTATTATAATATTATTTTTTCTTTTCATTACATTATTTTTCATTTCTAATGTTAAATAAAATACTAAAGTAACTATTTACCAAAATTTTTGTTGATCCTATAAGATCAAAAATTTCTTACTGAATAGAAACATATATATCCATATTTTAATTATTCTATTCACAAAAGTGGCTAAATTTAGGTTAACATTAATCTCGTAGATCTAATGAGATGGCGGGTAAAAGAGACGTTCAAAATTTCAAAAACAAATTATATATTTTCAATATAAAATTAATTCAATGAACTGCATTGTATTAAGTTATAAAAACATAATCTAATTATACTTTATAAGAATTAAAAGGATAATATATCAATGTAAATAAATTAGATGACAATGCATGTTTGAATTAAAATGTAGTATTGTTCACTATTCATTAAAATATGAATATTATCAGAAAAATACCCAAAAACCAACAAAAATAAATTATGAAAATAATCATAAAAAGCATAAGTTTATTTTTTCATAAAAAACCTATAAAAGTGATTGAAACTATAATTAAAATTCGGTTTCAATCAAATGGTGTAAAAAATTCCTTTCTAAAAAGATATCCTTTTATGACTACATATGAATTTGTTCTTATATCATATCTTGAAATAATATAAAATTAATTTTAAACATCAGAATGAATTTGGATTTCATTAATATAATCCATCAAGAGTTTTTTTATTATTTTATCAACATAATCATTTAATCCTAAAATGTTTTATCATTAAAATTCATCCATTATATTCAATTGGTTTTTAGTTTAATTTATAATTAATTTTCTAACCAATGAATCATTATATAAACCCATGAAAACAATATTTTTATAATTTAGTTCACATTATTTATTCTGGCGATTTTAATTTCTAGAAAATCACTACAACTTCAAATAAAAATATTAGAATATATTATTTTTTCAGTATAACTCCCTTATTAATTTCAGCATAATTAAATTGGTGAAAAGATCTATTCTACGTGTCCAGATTAGATACTACTGTAGATCTAGTATAGGCATCACATGATTCCTAATGGTCACTTATAGGTCCTACATAGGTGTTAAGATCATCTTTTACAACGATACTATAACTTAAAGTCCCTATAATACACTAGTTCATAAATTGTGATGAATATCTTACCACATTCGGGTACCATTTCAACCTATCAAAATTTTGATTGACAATCAGATTATGAAATAAAACCGGTGCTTCATTCAGAATCCATGCATCACTTTATCTCACATGACTAGCACACATTCCAGCAATACAAATAGATTCCGTAAGAGAGTTGATTGACTCGTGATAGAAAAAATCCTAGAGCATACCATAATCAATGATGAAATTTAATTAATTAAAAAATTTATTAAAAATGTATTTGATAAATTAACTTAACACATCAATTATCTCATCAATGGATTGGAGAAAAATATTGGTATATATGTAAGATACTTATATAAATAATTTATTGAAAATCTATTACAGTAAAAATTATCATCACTAATGATTGTTTAATTAGAAGTTCACATTGAATATCATCTAATTAAAATACCCTTTTAAAAATGAAATTAGTGTATAAAAATATAATATTATCAAAATAATTATAAAAAATAATTATTTGAAATGATCAATAAAATATTTTTATATTTGATTTATATTATTTACGGGTTATTATGGTAAAAATTCACATTCATTTTGTAAATGTTATAATTGAAAATTAACTTCACTCTTTTATAAACATTATAAAATGGAAAGAAATGGATTTAAATAATCATTTAATATATGAAAAAAAATATTTAAAATATTATATATAATATATGGATATTTAAGTAAATAATATTTCAAACAAAAAGTTAAATAAAGTATTACTTTCATGAAAACATGTTTATTTGTAATTTTTCATACCATATAGAGGAAAATGATATAAATACATGAATATTAAACTAATAATTAGATGAGAATAAAATTGCATTGTTTCATTAAAAATGTTCCTATTATTAAAATCAATTTAAATTAATTTATAAACAATCCTAGTTAATATAGGATTAAAGCGCAAACCATTACCCCTTTGTTGACATTTGAATCATAACTCCCATATAATAAATAATATCAAAAAAAAGATTAAATACCATGAATATAATTTGAATATTAATAGAACATATCAAATGGTATGTATATATCACTCATAAAATTAAATAGGTTCATAATCCAAAATATTTCCCAACAGTTTTGATATTGAGACAAAATATGCTACAAATTCATAACATTGATGTGATTAATATTAAATAAATTTAATTTAGTATTAAATTTAATTTTTTATAATAAAATTAGATGTTAAGAATAAAATAAATACTTTATATTAACACATAATCATACCATATTAATGACAAGAAATATTTAATATAACCCAATAAAATTGGGGTGTGAAATTCTTTACCACATGGAAACACTCAAATCAAACTCCCTTGGATGATAAAAAAATTAATTATGTCATAAAATTATGTGTACTATGAGGTAATTATGATATAACATTAAAAAATAATTTATATACCACATCTAATGTAATTTATTCCCAATATTAATATTTTCCAAATGAATGGAAATTGAGACAGACCCACTCCGTGTTTTAAAAAATGTCACAATGAAACCCACATAATCGAGATATATCATGAAGATGAAGTCAAAATAATAATATTCAAAATAATAAAAAAATTAAAATTAAAATTTTATTATACACACTATTTAAAATAAATTTGATGCATCAAATAACATATGTATATAAAATTTATTTTTGAGACGAATACCCTTACCTCGAGACAAGAAATGTAGTGTTTGTCTTTTATGTGTTTTAGATTAAACATATATATATATTATTGGTTTACATAAGAAAAATTTTAATATTTTATCACTTATAATTAAACAACTTAAAACATTTATTTTAATGAAAAATTTAATAATTATTATGTTCGGTCAATGGTGGGTTTTTTTAGGTTTCCTAGTTCGTAAATATAAAATTTCATTGTTGTGTTAACCATGGATAAATGTGACATTATTAAATCATATATAGAATAATATTAATAATAAAATAATTATAATTTTTATACATAATTTATAATTTTATTTTTAACCATGATAAATTGTTGTGAAAAAATAAAATATTTAACAATCATTCAGATGGTGGTCCAAACTAACACATTAGTAACATTTCCATTTTTATATGATTATGAAAAAAGAAGGTAAATGATATATTATCATCATAGGATGAAATTTTTATCATAAATTCTAAATTATTTGTTTAAATACACTTATATGTACTATCTAAGTTATATAGTCAAAAATCACATCACTTATCAAGGCTTCAGTTTTCCTTACACACAAATGATGTAATAAATATTCACTCCCTGGTTTGGTATGATAGTATATGATGTCTTAAAATTAAAAAAAGATAAATATTTCATTAATATAATTTATATACATTAAATTGTCCATCAAAATCATCATAGAAATATCATGATTATAAAAATTAATCGGTTTGAAATGTGGAAGTCATCCATACACAGTAATGAAGGTTCTGTTTCACAATATATAGAAGTGGATATGGATGTAGCTAATGAGATTAACGTAATAAAATATATGAATATGTGAAATAATTATTTTATTATATCATTATGGTGTATTAAAATTTAATGATAATGATGGTGAAACCAAACAAAAACACTCATTTTCGAATTACACAGATTATTCGGACAACCACTTTAGAATTATACATAAATTCTTACAATATTGGATTTCGTATAAAAAATCTAGTTTATGACTATAGAATGTATTTATAAAAGTTATTTATTTAGTACATGGTTGAAAAAAATGATTTTTTCATGTGGAATGAATAGGATAGGAGGTGAACTTTGTTATGTGATAAGGGTGGAATTTTTTCAAATTCCTAAAACATTTAAATATTGTGAAGCCACTATCAATCTATGATTGGATAAAATTGATAAACTGTAGAGTGAATTGGTGTTATTTACTATAAAGCCTCCATTATTTAAAGTGAATCATTTATTAACAATTTATATCATTTACCTCCAAGGATTCTCACTTTTACTATTTAGGTTTTCCCCATAGTAAATAGTTTTTTTTTACTTTTAATTCTATTTATTGAGACCCAATGTTAAGATAACATTTTTAAATATTATGATTAATTATAATTTATAATATTTTATACATTTTATCAAATTAAAATCTTATAATTATTATAATTAAATATTAAATATAACCAATAAAATGTGTTTAAATTTTTTTCTAGAAAAGCTGCCTTTAAAAAATTAACGATAATATATTTACTCTATGACTAGAAATCAAAATTATATTAATTTAAAATAAATAAAATATATGTATTATCTGTTAATTTCAATTACATAATTCCTTAAAATGTGTTAATTTAAAAAAACTAATTTTATGAATTTTATGAACGTGATAACCATTTGCAGAGAACAAGGTTTTATGGATATTATTAAACAAATAACAAAATAAAGAAAATTAATTATTTAAAAAATTAATTAAATTATTAAAAAAAAATGCCTCAATTTTAACATTAATAAGAAATTGAAAATCCAATGTAACTTTTAATTTACTTTATTTAATTAAATGAAATGGCATCATTTGAAAATTATAAATTTTGAGTATTCACCTAAAAAGAAACCAGTTCTTAAAAATTCAATAATTTCACATTAAAATAATTTTGATATTATGATTTAAAAAATGAAAATATTTTTACCAGTTACATTCTACAAACGATAATATTGAATATAAATCTATCTGAAAAAAATAAATTTTGGAGAAAACTTATTTTTTAAAGGAATAAAATATCATTATTAAAAATTTAGAATATATTTACACATTTTTTCAATAAATTTATATTAATTAGAAAAAATATATATTTCATATAGTAGATAACAAAAATCATACCATTTAATTTAATTTCCATGTTCTAATAATCATTGTTAAATGGATATATTTTTTGGTTCATTTGGTCTATGTTATGGGTCTCAAATATGTTATCAAACATTGTTTTCTCTTTTTTAAACCTATTTTGTCACATTATTCACCATTTAATTAATTTAATCATCACAATTTGATCATGGTCTCAGTAAAAAATTTCCATAAATCTAAATATACCATTTTATTAATTAAACATTGTATAGATGTTAAAAAACATTCTCTCAATATGAGGGTAATAGAATTATAAAAGTTTATCTAGAATATGACAATATTATGATTCCATGTAGGAAAACATTTGTGGGATATGAAAATATGGACAAGCATGAAAATCATTTAAAAATAATAATAACATGAATTTAAATATTCCATTGATCATGATAATGTTAATGATAATGAGAATTCTAATGTCTATATACATACATATGATATGGGTGAAAAGACAATCAAATCCATAGAAATGATTGAAATTGGATAACAATTTTGTTTCAAGATATTTATTGTAGAGTTGAAAAGATACTTTACCATATAGACAAAATTTTAATAAATTATACATACTTGATATATTTCAATTTTATAAGCACAATTTCATCATTTTATTATGTTTTATCAACTTCCAAACAATCTCATACTATATGGAATAAATAAACATTTTGAGATATTTCTAGAAGAAACAATATTATATTCTAGGGGATCACTACATCCATTAGTGTGTTATTTTATATTCATACAATTATAAATTTATAATAAAAATATTAATGTTTACAAGATGGAATGGTAATTGAAAAAATGTAATCCACAAAATAAATAAATATTAATTTTTAATATAAAATTTCCACCAAAGGTTTCATGTAGATAATTTGAAAAATAAATAACCCAACATCCCAAATAACCCCAATTTAATAAAATTATTTGTGTGAATCTAGAATAATAATCCATACAATATAACATTATAGGGAAAAGGGTAACATATAACATAATCAAATTAATCACTTCCCAATAATTAATTGGCACATTAAATTCCAAAAAAACTACTATACGTGATATTATAATAGGTTTACCAAACTTAACATTATATTTCTCCACATGATCAATTAAGAAAAACTATTTCATAATAATCTAGACATGGGGTAGATCATTTTTAGATTATACACCATTTTCTCATTTCAGTTTTGGGTTTATAACCCACTGCATTATCGAATACATTTATTTTATGGCCAGCACATGGGTTGTCGTTTTTCTAAAAATATATTATTTTAATTATTATAACATTCCCAAAATTATAATGAAAATACTCAAAAAATATTAACAATGTAATATCATTCTAAACATTATGTTAATTGGTATATATTATTTTTTCCCAAAAAATAAAATAATCATTATTTAGTATTATTATAATAACATAACAAATTATAGAACCACCAATGGTTTCCAATACCATTAAAATTATATCCTAAAAATATAAATTTTACTTTTCCTAGTTTTTTTAACTAACTAAAATACTATTCCCGAAAAAGTTATATTATATAAAATTCCTCCCAAAATACTTCTAATAATGATATAAGGAAATCACATTAAACCATTAAATTAATATCAATGTATTTAAACATTTGATCAAGGTTAGAGATTTAAAACCAAACAAATTTATGTTTATCTAAAATATCATTGTCATATCATACATTTATATAAGATATATTCTACAATTCAACATGTATGTTTGTAGAAGAAAGATGAATTAACAAGACACAATCCCCACCACCCTTGATGATCATAACCATTGGTGAAACAAGTCTTGTTGTCGTACAACAGGTAAAATTCTAGTAAAATACCATTGCACTCTTTTTAGAGTTATTACACAGAACAAAAAATATGAATGATCCATATCTATATGTGGAATCTAAACAATGATGTATATATTCAGAATCAACTTATCATATACATTAGAATTATTTTCAGGTGTTTTATGATGTTTATTCATACTCCTATGGGTTTCTCTAGAGTATTCAAATTATTTTTACCCAAAATAAGTATAACATGCTCTAGTACAAACTATAATCACCCAATACATTTGAATATGTTATTAAATTGATTTTAAACATTAATTTCAAATATGTGAAAGCTAATTATCCTAACTCATATTTTAATAAGAATACAAGGTCCATAATAAATAATAAAAGAAAATAAAACATGAAATAATTATTTTATTCCATATAATGAGCCCTTAAAACATTGATCTTCTAAACTTACATTGGAGAATAGGGAATAAATAAATAATGGTAGATCTAAAAACCCATTAAGGGAATAAAAGTGATAAGGGAACATTTCAATTAAGTCAAAGGAATAAAAAGATAAAATATAAAAGAATTTTCATGAGTAATAACATGGGAACATAACTTAAAATAAATGGTATTACAATATTATATAAATATAGGAAATTCTGAAACAACATATATTATTAAAAAACATGAATCAATAATAACTGACTATAGAATAACACATGGTGTTGAAATCCCCTAACATGATTTGGTTCTTGCATAATTGTATACCAAATTTCTCAAGAGAATAATATTTTACCCAATTAATTTGAGTTATATCATGGAATAACCATCCTAATGTATTATATATTATGTGTTACACAAATTTGAATTAAATCACAAGTCATATAAAAATTCATTACCCATGCAATGAATATATATTTATAATCATGTATCATATAATAATTAAAACTGATTTCGTAAGGATGTAATTTGATAATTTACTCTAAATAAGGAATTACACAATAAATGTAATGGATAATGTTTTAGAGATATAATTTTGACAAATATATACATAATTTAAAAGTGATATAACACATCATATATTTTTTAACTTCTGTAAATTTCTATAAAATATCTGATTGAAATATTTCATTTTGATAACACAAATTTCACATTAAATATGCATCACTAAAGTCTAAACAATAAAATAATAATATATAAATTAATTAAATTGATATGAACATTGAAAAAATAAAAAAATGAATCATTGTATTGAGTGGTATTGATGATAATAAATTTCATTCATGCTGCAAAAGGTAAAATAAAACATTCCTTTCAAAATTTTGTAAAATTTTGAAATACACCTTTTTTGAATGTTTTCACCAAAAAAAAATTTCAACTACTATGTAAAAGATATATCATGGTTAATTTTTATAAATAATTTATTGGAAAATAAAAAATAGTTTTTCAAATAATCTACCGAAAATATTGATGTGGAATAGAAAACATTTTCAATGAAAAAGTAAAATAATGATAGTTTTGCATTACAAACAATTTCTTAATAGCTTTATATATCAATGTTGGAATAGTATTACAATCACATGAAATTTTTTTGAATTAATACTTTTTCCAAAAATTAAATGTTTTTATTAGATAATGATTAAATAATTTTCATTAATATAATTTCATGTAAAAATAATATCGATTGAAATGAGATTAAAACATAAACCCTTACTGCTTTGGTATCCTATGAATCATAACCGCATGAAATAAATAACATCTATTGAAATATTAAATTATATGAAAATATTTTTTTTCAATATATAAAATAATTTTTCTTTTTTATTTATCATGTTTTAAAAACACTTTTTCATCATGCCAACTATGTCTTAATTGACGGGATATTGAGATGAATTCTTTTTCAAATATCATACCAATGTAGTAAGGATTAAGTAATGAATGTTATATTTATTTAATGTTAAATTATTTATAAAAAAGGGGATAAATTAAAAATAATAATAAAAATAAATCACACAGCTATAAAATATCTACTCAATAAAGATGTAATATAATCTAATAAAAGGAAATTGCGATATGAAATTCTATACAACATGGAAACTTTCCTGTAAACATTCACTCGATGAAATTGAATTAATTTTGACATAAATTTCAATTAATTTTGAAGGATTAAAAAAATAAATTTTAATGTTATGGTATATATACCATATCAAATAAATTGGTTTGTAACATGATAAAATCCATCAATTTATTGAAATTGAAATAGAATTACCACTGATTAAAGAAATGTCTTAATAAAGTTATATAGAAGTGCGATTACTTTATTTTGATGTTAAAATACCATGAATAGAAATGTTATGTTTTATGATGTATTAATTTGTTAGTATATTCAACATTTTAATTGAATTTTTTGTATAAAATAACATATGTATCCCAAAGATAGAAGTTTGGACGAAAAAACCATTACTTAGAGTTTAGAATTATCATTTTTTTATATTTGTTTTTAAAAAAAATATTTTTCATTTATTTTCATGTGATCCATTTCATGTTTTTATATCATATAAATAATCAATTTAATAAATTAATCTTAGAGAAATATTTTTCAACATATTCAATTATGTCCACACTGAGGGTTTGGAGGAAACTCAATTCATAATTTTAAAATGGAATCAGTGTGTTGAACATCGTCTTTTGGTTAATTATTATATAAAATATTCAATTACAATATTATATCAATTATAATTTTTATACATATATTATACTTATAAATTTAAAAATTAAATATTATTATATAATAATTGAACAATGTTATAATCATATGGATAACAGGATGTGCATATGAATGAGTAACATTTCGGTTTTTCTATTATCATAATTGAAAAAAGACATTTATTAATATATATATATATATTATGATCATTATATCTTATATGATATATATTTTCATTATATAAACATATATATTGTTCCATGTGAAATTGTGATGAATGATATCGCTTCACTAGGTGGTATTCCTCCATATACATGAATGAAATTATCATTATTTGATAGATGGTAAGTGTTGGGTTCAGAAATGTAAGAATAAAAATAGAACTAATTTCCATGAATTTGAAAGTGTTAAAGTAAACATGAATATTTATTAAAATAGTGATAAAGGAGGCTGATCTTGGTAGGCATTGTGGTCCACATAGAAAAATTCATTTTAAGGAATGCCAATGTACATAGTATCTTGTGAATAATATCATTCGCGAGACACAGTGTCCACCATTAATGATTGAAAACCATCATGTATCATATATGATAACATATAGTAATTTTTTTAACCTAAAATATACATTCCCTACAAATTATTTGTCATTTGAATCCGTTGATGATTTTTACATCTACATGAATGAAATAATTTGTGGGACAATGTGTCCTTATTGAGATCCAAAAAATGGATGCCTCATCAAATAATGGAATATTGTGCATCAAATTATTCATTTCTACTACACATCTATTAAATAACCCCAAGGAGATTCTTATTAAATGAGTGAAGAGATATGAGAGATGAAATACGAATGAATATTCAAATAACTATACGAGAGGCATCAATTCCTGGTAGTTATTACCCATCAAATAACATTAAGATATGAAAATAATTCACCAATCACTCTATAACCCAAAACACCATTGGTTACATCATCTAATAAATGTTTTGTGTATAGAATCTTTATGCTCCATTACCTTACAGAGTAAAAATATAAATAGAGTTATCCCTACACCCATGTAGAAAAATGATATATAAGAGGAACTCTATCCTATGTAGAGAAAAAAAATAATAGACAGAACGTAGGCCCCTGTTAAAAATGAAACACTATAGGATCTATTATTATCATAGGGAAGTTCTATGTAGGCATCACCCTCAACTGTATAGAAACAAGAAATACATAGGAGACCCCATCCTACAGAGAAAAATGGTACATAGAATGGGTAATATTTTAGTGTTTTGATTGGAATATCTCACCCCTATATCATATCCTCAATCCCCATATTTCCCCCTGCAAACCATTATAATGGAATCAAGCCAATCCCTCTTACAAAGACACAAAATATATAGGACATGTTCATTGGATATATCATCATGTCTTCTCATTTATATATTCCCATCATTAGTGCATTATTTTTGGAAACCTCAATGATAAGTTGGATCCTTGGAACATTTTCTCGTTTAAATTTCCATAGTAAGGAGGTCCCTGGTCATGGATGTTCTCATATGGACATCCCCATTCTAGAAAAAGACAAGAAGGATCAATCATGCCTTTCCATAGAGGAATAGTGTCTTATTCACCCCACATCCCTTGATACATGACCCATGGAATCCCACATAGTGTAAGCCTATAGCCTTTCATAAGGGATGTGGAAATATTTATCTTATTTACCTTAAATGGTTATATTTATGATTTATTGTGACTGTCCTAGTTACCTGAATAATAGAGGAGAAGATCTACTTTACTCTCCCTCAACCTCTCACTTGGATCTCATGTATCCATCAATAAGTAGAAAAATATTATTGTGTCATTTTCATATCTACATCATCATCTTGTTTCTCAAAATTTTCATTACACACATGAGCTCAGATGTTACTGGTGATCATGAAATACACTCTATTTGAAGAACATATGGGCCAATTATTTTCTATAATTCCCAACCATATAAATTTTTATGCTTATATTTATGATTGTAAGACCCAAAAATATTCATTTAATGTGGTCCCTAAATGGTATAATCCCATTACTATTTATAACTATTTGTTCTTAGATTCTATAATAATTAGGACATATAAGAAATCACGTTGTGGTCCAAACCCAACAACCAATTTCACCTTATTGTTCTCCAAGATAAATTCTCGGTATGGTCAAATCAAACATTGAGGGCCATATTCAATATAGATCACATTATAAACCATACTTTTTAGGTTGTGTCCCCTGTATTATACTGTCACTTCCTAGATATAACACACATATTCAATGTCCCTCTTGAGAACATTCCATAACCCTCACACAAATATTTTTCCACGCACCCTCTACCTTGGTTCTCATGTCGCATGATGTTAAACTACATGGTTTTGTCCACATAACACCACCGTAAAAGGTGATATGTCATGTTAAGTGGCATCAAACTACAACAGTTTTGATTACTTTTCTAAGGATACATGGGAAACACATCTTATAGGATTGATCCCATCATCAAAAAAAATTATTTCCCTTTAGAGGATGATTATCTACGATGTGCCTCAGTGTGTGGAATAAATAGAATGATCGTAATGAACGACCAAACAAATCTATAATACATATATAAATGTGTAAAATTGATGGAGAACACTAATACATATTGATATTCCCATTAGGGAAGATCTTTGGTTACAGAATGATTATTCTGAAACCCTACATGTTCATAATTGATCGCTATTTTAGGGTAATCTCGATCATACTTAGGAATAAATAAAGAGTTCATGAAAATATAAAAAATATATAAGAGATACCAAAAATTTTCCAATGATTTCCCCCCAAAGAGTGTGATGAGAAAGAAATACCATCCAATCAACCAATGTGAGTTGTTATATATCCTTGTATAATTTTCACAATGTGTGCCTTCATTTGGAATATTGTTTCTTGATTCATAATAGACATTATAGTTGTTCAATGTTTTTGTTTCAATAAAAAACCCATTTGAAATAGATTCATAACATGTTCATGTGAGATAATAATAGATTGCCAATTATGAGTGGTCCAACACAACTCATTCATCAGAAAAAATTTGTGAACAAGAAATGTATCGTTAACCAAGGTTGTAGTGTTACCATATTGTCTGACCCCCTTTAATCTAAACATGAAATTGTGATAAATAATTTAATTAAATAATCATGTTTTCTATAGAGATTCTAATTTTTTTATTGTTCTGTACGTTTTTTCTATATATTGGAGATAAAATTATTCAAAAATAACTTCAATACAATTGATTCTCATTAGTTCTTATATATGTGTGAATCATTAAAAAAAATATAATAGTTCATTGACTAAACTTGTAATTCAATCGTCCACCCAAAATCTTCAATGATTGTTCTCAAATTCATTAGATAGAGAGTACCACGAAAAGGATACTCTGCCAACTATTGAAGTAACTTGACAGGACCTCATTTCTGAAGCCCCTCAAATCATCATATCATTGACACTTAGCGATCTAGAACCAGATGACCTTGATTAACTTATCATACTATTTTGGGAGCCTATACACAAAATGCAACAAAGTGTTCCACCCTTAGATTAGGTAGGATGACAACATGGTAAAAAAATATCATTCCATCATCAAAGTTCTCTTCCCAAGGACCCCTTCTCGTAATCATCACTGCCAATTCCATATATCCTAGTATAATCAATGTGAATATGATACTACCCAATGGGCCAGCTTATATGTTGTGGACCTATGTCCCTATGACGTCTCTTAGTGGGTGATGATCAAACAACCAAGATGAGGCCATCATAATTGTTCATCCTAACGAATCATGTGAGTCCATTACAAAACAAATATATGGGAAAATGTAAATTCCAACTGATGCATATCATGAATTCAAGGAAAAAACGTTGAAAAAATTCGAGTAAACATAAATCAATATTCGTATAAATTAATCTCTCCAGTAAAATATAGTTTAAAAATAAGAGTATATGTAATCACCTCCTCGTTCATATCATTCCCACGAGTCAAATACAGTTGAAATCCATGAGAAACAAAATATATGTTCATTCAAATCAAGACCAATAGTCATGAATGAATAGAGATAATAATAAGAGGAAAATACTGAATCCATTTTATCAATTCCTCCATGTAAATACAATAAAAATTAAATGACATAGACGTTGTATCTTATCAATAAATCAGTGAGTGACTCATAATACTTCCTTGACATCCAAATGGGTATATATTTCCATTATCGACAAAGGATTTCCCTCATCATGTATTATTGTTTATCGAAGGTTGGATATCGATTCCTAAACATTACCTACCAACATTATAAGATGTCTTCGCATCATCCGTAATTGTTATGTGTTGGACCCATGACCTCATCTCCTCCATTGGGGGACTCATCCATACAATAGCATGGCCACTCAGGATTTCATATGAATATATGATTCAATCTCGAGGGGTTTTCAGAATCAATCTATGATATGTGGAAAATGGGATCAGGTATAATTACCCTCTACAACAATGGATTTCCAGCCCATTTTAGTGGCTTCTCCATGAAATCATATATCTCTACTAAACTAATAGTAACTAGTTGGCATGCTTTGGTATTAAAATGAGATTTTCCTTATCCCACTCATTCGAATCGAGATCACTGATCACAAAAGAAGTTTCATGCTATCGGTGAGATAATCAAAAAACAAATCCCACCAGGGGTAATCAAAAATACTATAATTGACTTGTGAACATTCTCTAATAAATGGTTGAGTCATGGGGGATATTAAGCATCTAAAATTGGTGGCCCATAATCCTGTTAATTTGTAATAAAATTATGAATTCTCTAGTAGTAGTCATGTTGTTTCTACCTAATGCACAACATCCATCATTTTTAGAGTTCCACCCCGGAATCGTCACTATGAATAATTTACTCATTAGAAGAATCAGAGTGATCCAAATAGCCAATCTCTACATGATTTCAACTATGAAATAACTTTTTCTTCAGTTTAGTTAATAATAATTTCCCCCCTTAGTACATAAAATATAATATGCTCATCGTATTCTTAGTCCCATTGAAATATGGGTCCATGCATGATTGATACCATATCCATGAAAAGAAATATCCTTTCTCCACAAGAATATGAACTAGTGAAATGTACACCCTCCAAATCAATTATAAACCATTTTTTCTCTAAAGCGTCATCCACTAACCCTACCTCATTTGACAATGTAGCCAATAAGATATCATGATGGTATTATCTAGTAGTGGAATATTCGGTAAAATAATAAGAGGAAATGATTCTTGTGAAATGAGAATTGACTATAAATGATATACCGATCATGTTTTGGACCTTCTCTAGTTATCTGTTCAGTGTTCCAACTATATTGTAATAATGAGATAACAAAAAACCTCATTCAAAATACCTAGAAAAATATTTTCTAGCTGAATAAAAATTTTATTCCTTATAATTAGTATCAGACAATGTTAATGATTTCGAAGAGAATCATCATAAAATTGACTTAATGATCTCTATTTTCACTGGTGACCAATATTAGAGAAGTTTATGCTAGATATTCAATTGGAATACCTCAATTAATTACATGAATTAAATATTCAAGTATTAAATGAACCACATTGTTTTCATATCTGTGGAAGGGTGGAACATTTATCTTTTCATTTAACCCCACACCTCATTCAATAGAACCCACTATAAATGAAATATTTTAATTACATTACACTAATGAGGATATTAAGAATGAACCCTACCCATGAAGGCTTTAGAAATCAGCGTGAAAAGGTGATGAATAATTCTCAAAAGAATTAGCAGAAATGATAGAATGTAATAAGAGACTCCAGAACTAGGTAACTAATGAAATTAAGTTGGCTTATTTCTTAAGGGAATCCAATCATAAGCCACTGATAATTTCTTTAATAGAATGAAATTTATATGGTTATTTATATTTCCACTCATGTAATGCTAAAACAAGTATATTTTAGATAAAGATAGGGGATGTAGTATAAGCAGCATCTTTATTATGGGATTAGTCATAGCCCTAGGGTATTGGGGGATTTTAACACAATGGTCCCCTATATGGATTAAAATATCAGTATGAGGAGAATAAACAAAATAAATAGGGTTAACCAATCCTTTAGGCCTATGGTATATTTACCTCAACGTCCCCTTGAATAGAAATCTGTTTTCCCATCAAGGGAGGAAAAAGGTTGTTAGATATCCCAGTCCACCCTGTCTCGCATCCCATTCCCCTGTAAGAGAAGCATATGACCATGTTGTATAGATGTTTCATCTTTTTCAATCTTCACAAAGAAGCTCTATAAGGACTATAGAACATAACAGAGGGTCCAGTAAAGGGATCAAACAACCCAACTATCATTTGATACCCAATACAATACCAAAAAGTAATTATGATTTCATGAACATCATGGGAATCAATCATGTAGACGTCCTCAAATATTATGGAAGTTTAGAATAATAGAGAATGGATAGTTCCCTACAATATATGGTCCACATTGTGCTAAATGAATGAGGTGTGCATACCTAAAACCATAGATTCTTCCTTAATTTGTATGACCCATGTACCAATTCATTACTTCATCCTATGTGAACATCATATTAAGGAATGATGAAAAGAAGTTTGATTAACAGACTTCTAACAAAGAGGATTATCTCCTCATGTTTGAATAAATATTTGATTGATAGGTGGAATAAATGAAATAATTGAGAATGGTCAACATTAACTTACTGTGAGTTATTATTCCTACCAAAAACTATTAATGGGAATATCATATAGGAACATATACTACAAGTATAACTCAAAAAATGGTTTTATCATGGTGATCGTAGGAGGGTAACTACATCCTCTAAAATCGTTTCATATATAATTGGTTTACCTCTCTATAATAATGGAAAAATTTCATGATTTAGAACCATAATGTAAAAACCTAGAAACAATTCTTAAAACCCCTCAAAAGATATCATTGGTCGGATATGATCCAAAAATAATGGAAAAACTAATGAGTCATGTCTCTCAATTTTTTAACCTGTCAAAGATCATATTCAATAGAATATACTCATGTGTGTATTGACACCATGAAGTCATTAGATTCGTGTCGGGAATTTATAATAGAATGGAAGGAAATGGTATATCAAAAAATAGAAAACATTCCATGAATTCATTTCTGACACCTAGCCCCTCTAAATATCAAGAGTTAATCCTTTACGATATTAAATGTCTTTGGAGACACGAAATAACATGTTTCACAATTTTGATAAAATTTTGATCATGTGATGGGAAATTCAAAAAAATAAGATGAAGTAAAATATAGAAGATTCATGTCAACATTATAAAGGAGGGACTATGTACAGTACATCATGTATCCAACCATGTTGATCAAGTATTTGTGAATCATACATCGGGAGTTCCTCCTTCTATTCATCTAAATGATGCAAAATAAAAAACACAATGACATCTTGAATTAAAAATATGAGGGGAATGAGAGATTCTTATAATTCATTTAAAAATGGAATGGTATAACATACAATCTGAACCTACCACTTTTTATATAATATTCCCTCTCCATTTTCATTGATAACCATTGTGAAAATCTAAAAAATCCACTCATTCAAATGAGGTACACTATAGGGAATTTATATTTGAAATCAATATTACAATGAATGGAATGTGCTATCTAATGAACTATGATTAATTATTGAATGAATCTGTTGGTCTAGGTGAAACAATTAGAATGTCGAAGGTGATGTATGTCACTCTTGATCCAAACCCAGTACCAAATCCAGCTCAAAAATCAACACGATACCATGGAACACCCCCTAGTCATACATAGTAACCCATGCCTCACTATGATATGTGGAGGGGACCATGAAAAAATAAATTCAAGTATAGAAGGGAAAATGTTTATCCTTTAGTGATTATCACGTCTAGGGAATCATTATAACTTCTAAGGACAATTGTTTAGAGTATATAGAATGGGTGAAGGAGGGGCGAGGAAGAGGGCGTTGTGGCTGCTTCACCTTCTTCTCCTCACTTGGTTCGCCCATGGAGGAGGCACAACCGATTTCAAGAAAAAACCAGTCTCATCCCCTCCTGATGGCGTTTTTTAGGGTCATTGCCAAAATATGCGCCCGTGCCCCCCAGCGGCTATGATCCCTATAGCCCTCCCCCTCCCCCTCCCTCTCCCCCTCCTCCTCGGAGGAGGAATCCATGAACAGAATGGGGTGATGACGCAATACCTGGGAGGGAAAATATATGATGTATCGCACGATCCTATTACTTGTGGTTTTGGTGGCGTTAATGGCGTTTCACGTTATGGATGTCCCGTGTATGAATATGTAATGTTTTTTGCTTGTGCCTGTGGTTTATGTTATGGAATTTGCATCTTGTGTGTGTTATAACATCTAAGGACAATTATTTACTACACCTATCAAAGCCCAGGAGAACCAACTAGGTAGGTCTCACTGACTAGACATAATATTTCACCTTACATTGGATGTTGTGTCACACGATTCAAGAATTTATCCTCATTAATGACACCATGTAAAAAATGATGGACTGTAGTCATGTGATGTTGAGAATAATGTCCACACAATTATTGTATTTTTTGCAATACTACCACTAAGGATAGAGACGATTAAAATGTTGTTGTTGGAATAAGGGAAAATAATTTTTATGGTTTTATGACATCAAATTCGATGAACCAAACTCATGGTATTCTCCTAGAGTATTTGAAACAACCAACTAGGCCCTCAACCACTTCATGTACATAACCAATTCAATTCGCACCAAAAACATAAACATGTAATCCACTAAAAAATAATTCAACAATAATGCTGCATAGAATAATAAAAAACATGATTATATACTAATGAATCATTTTCATTGACTCCAATAGATTTTTTGAAATAAAATTTCAAACAACGGGCACCGCCCAACCAAATGGTACTTCCATAAATAGTCATCCAGATTATATCATCATCATATAAATAATTAATCATTGGTTCAATTGATGCCATTAATTAAATGGATACATTCTTTGTTGATGAGTATTTATATTTTATCATGTTCCCTGTATCCAATTTCTAAACTAAATTATATGACTGCATGTCCCAAGGATATAGGGGAAGGCGATGTCTCATCTAGAAAAAAATTATACCACAAAAATACTCAGAATGTCGGTGTTACAGAATATCATGTTTGAGGCACTCAAAAAGACCAACAATAGAATGAAATTCCTCTTTCGTATTCCAAAATCCACACAAATCCAATAACATTGGAATATATGTTAGTGTAGATAATGGTTCCGGATCATCATCATCCAAAAGGAACAAATGTTTGGCACAAACACCATGAATATGTGCACCATCGACTCATCCGTCATAAGATGATCCATCCAAATAAAGTAATCCATCCCCTAAAAAAATAAAAAATAGAATTCCCACACTAGTAAGTTTAAGAATTAATACTAAAACAATGATAAATTGAAATTTATAGCTTTAGTAATAGCCATGTTATCCCCCCATGGACTCCCTGAGCTTATTGGTTGACCTCAAAGAACAACTTGTAGAGGCATTACTCATCCACCAAGACATGGAAGATGGGGATTCTAGTTCTGATGTTTATTGGATAAAGATGGTTCCTATATAATTTCATGTGGTAATCTCATTACAAGGTCAAAATTAAATTTCCATTATGTAAGGACAAATTTGACCATTGTACCTGTCTAGGAGGTTATTTTCTGTTGATTTCTAGAGGGATTTCATTCAAAAAAATTCTTCAGTTATTATCAACCTTGTTTATAAAATATATTGTATAGGATATAGTTAGAATGAACCAGTTCATTGTTCTATAATAATATGGTTATATTTCAGATGTTTGCATATATGATTGTCCAAATCACAATAATGGATCATTTTGGATAACTCTATCCTGACTAATAATTTCTATTTGTTCAAATAGATATGAGAATTACTGTCTTTCTAGGATGGTTTTGGGTTCCATAAATATGCATCAATCCCATCAGCATACCAATATTCCTTCATGTAATTCATTAATGAAAAATCTTGATGTTTCACGCTGATAATTCCTCTTTCGAATCCTACATGTCGCATTATATTGATTTAGTATTCTATAATAGGTAAGGTAAATAGCCCATGTTTGATGGTTTTTCTTGGGTCACCATCCCAAATGGTTTGGAATCGATCTCAGCCAAAGCATTTTAATCAAAAGAAAAGTGTATGCATTACTTGACAGTCAAGTCGAACATATGAGACCAAATTCATAAGGATAATTAGTGGTCTTCATGTTATTTATCATAAAAACTAAGTCCAGTAGTGTTTCAATGAATACTGACCCCCATATAGTGGAGAATGCTTAGATGAAAATACTATTATTCCATCACGTGGCATTGAGAAATCCCTACCTCATTAGTTGAGGCTAATGGTGTTGTCTCGTCCCTAAGAGTAGTAAAATTACAACTCTTCTCCAATATTATCTCCATATCCTCATGAGTTTCTAGGAGATCCCCCATTATTATATTGGTTATTTGAAGTCTCTTCATATTCTAGATGTCATGATATTGGCCCTTCTTCCAATGTCAGAGATCTGAACCCACAACATTCTCCAACTACTTAGAAAGAGGAATAAAAATATGAGTTGGATGAATTGGTGGATGAGGACCTCAGGGATTCACCATGTCATATTTTGAAGGTTTATATTCTACTATTCATGTTCAAAAAGAAATATATTTGGGTATAAAAGAAGAACCATGACCATGTTTGATCAGTGTGACTACAACATATAATAGAAACTATTAATGTACGTTCTTCACAAAGAATATTTAAGTAATTCTATCCTAGAACTACATATAAACATTTTTCCTTGAGTTTGAGGTTTATACATAAAACATGTGGTTACTAGATGATAAAATGGACTTCAAGAAGATTTCTATAAGGGGACATCCAATACACATAGTCCAAAGGATGTTTATGTTGAAATCATAAATAGATCCAACATTATTTGTTATGTCCTATATCCAAAATTGATGGATAATATAGTACCCATAAATAAGAAAAATGGGAAAATAAGATTCGACATCAATTTCATAAATCTAAACCATTATTATTCAACAAATGGTTTATATGTCCCAATCAAAAAGCTAGGAATTGATTTTATGACCATAATTCAGGCCCTCTCCTTCATAGATGGCTCCTGATGGTATAATTAAATTTAAATGTCCCAATTGGATGATTAAGTTACCACCTTCCATCCCCCATTGAATAATTTTTCTTTTATGTAAATCCATATTGATTAATGAGTGGCATTGCAGCATATAAATGTTCCATGAATTGAACCTTCATTCTAAACCCTGGTAACGTTTATCAAATGATTACAAGATGATATGGTGGTAAAATATTTACAGTTTTCTATGCACCAAAACAACCAAAAAAATATCCTAAAATATTACGAAAACACCACCTGAAAATATTCCCCATGGAATTTGGTTTTTGCATTACCACAGGTATATTTATAACATTCTTTAAACACCATCAAGGAATCAATGAGGACCTTGAAATGGAAAAACCCATCCTTATTATGTCCCATTATCAAAACCATATAGACATAAGTAACTTCCTTGAAATATTGCCTAAAAATGTTTTTTATAAACAATATTTTAGTTAAATAACCACATGTCATTAGGTTGATGAAATTGGTGGGTTACCTATCAATTAAAAAAATATTTTAAGAATAACTAGACAGTATCATAAAATATAATTGAATCCATCATTGATAATCCCTCTTATCATTGGAATAACATTTATTTATTTTTTTAAAGCCTTGTAATGATAGCTAGTTTCTTTCCTAATGGAAAAAATGAACCTACCATAAAATTTAGCCTTTATTATCTCTTACATGCCATGATAAATGATGAGACTACTTATTAAGGGATTGATAAGGGTTTTATGGAACAAATATTTTTTGTAGTGAAAATTAGACACTACATGTATTATAAAATTTAATGATTGGACTCCTTTGAAAACCTTGTCAAATGCATTCTCATCTAGTCAATGTTGAATGGGGGTTATTCACAATGGCTGGTCATCCTATAACCATTTTATATTCATTTTTTCTTCAAGAACAGATAAAGGACATATAAATATCCATTTTTATTCACGATAACCCCTCAATATAAATTGATTCATTCGATATTTAATTACACGATGAAAATGAATTCACAATTCATGAATCCCCCCAATTATGATAGATATATTATGACTGTGCATCTAAAACCCCAACATGGTTGATGATGGAAGACCCCAATCTCATAAAATAGGGGATGCGAGTTTTGATCATTTCTCGAGAGAAAGGAATCCCAACCATACACATTCCATATATTACAGTGATTCACAAACAATGTAGCAGAATATAAGGCTCTCATTATTGGTATTGAGCTATCACATCAGGAACATATATATTTTGTTGATAAATGGAGATTTTTAATAGTTTATCATATAGTTTAACAACAATTATTCCATCAAAATGGAATATATAATTACCCTATTAAATCAAGTTCGAGTAATAATTTCAGAATACCCATTGGAGATAACATTGAATCACATTCAATAGTAAAAAATTCCCAATCAAATGCATTCAAAAATATATCCATATCTATAGATGATCAAGACCAAGACAAATTAGTCATCAACATTGTGCACTATTGGATTGTGTGTCCTTTTGTATGTGCCAACATGGAAGATATTGATGAAGTTAGTCCCATCCCCAACCCATATGGTCTTTCAAGCAAGTGGATGTCGTCTATTATATACTACCTTCAAAATGGATAACCCCAATCAGAAAGAGATGGGAATGATAATGTGAAGATAGCGAATTAAATTTGATCAATATGACAAAAAAAGAATTTAAAAAGTTTTCACTATGAAGAACCATTAAATTTGTTCTTATCAATTTAATTGATGGGGAATAGTCCACTACTGTCCTAAAAGAATATTTCACCAGATCATTTGTCACATAAAATTAGGGGTTCAAGCTTCACCATAAAATCAATAATTGTGTGTACTACTTGCCCATTTAGACATAAGTCTCCAAAAAAATTATAAAAAATTTCCATTATGTCAAAATTCAGGATAACATCATTCACCAACTACCTGAGATTCTTAAAAAATTTAAATTCTCTTCAGAATATTCGAGATGGGGAATGGAAATCATGATACCATATCCACATTCTATGGATAATCATTTAATCAAAATTCTAACTATGAGTGACTTCTTCTCAATGTAGGTTGGAGATGTACTCCTTAATGATGTTGGGGAATGGAACAATTTCAGCTTCTTGGTACCCAACATTATTGCTGTATTTGGAGACCCTCATACAATAAAGATGGAAAATGTAACCAATTTTAAAGTTACTATTTCGGAGACTCTATATCTAGAGTATAACATCATGTCAAACTATTCAAACTGCTACCATGTGGAGGATAATATATTGATACTTTCCATAAAAAATACCCTATCAACTAAACTCAAGAAGATGATAAATAATGATAAAATGATGTATCTATAAAATATTATTCATTCCTTATGGTATTTGATGACTATAACATGAAATTCCAAACAGGAATCCCCATAATAATCAGTATGATGGAAAAAGGGTTTTCCTTTGCCTCAGATATTAATTACACTCAATTCGAGGTTCCATCTATGATACGTGGTATATATATATATATAATACTATAAATTTATGGATGAATTAGAGTGAAATAATGAGAATAGATTTGAAAAATTACATCATTCAGTGGTCCATGAAAATTGGATAACATGTTATTTTAACAAAGAAGTTCACCTCTAGGAATTCTTTGAGAGATACATGTTGTTGTTCCTTAGAACAATCATGATGCCATGAATTAATCACCCAATGATGGATAAAAAATGGGAAGGACCCTAAGCCATATAGAAATTATACCCCAATGGAGGATATTCCTTTATTTTTATTAACTGAAATCTCATTACCACCCCCACTAATGCATGGATTCCAAATAAACAATACATGTGATAAAATGAACATTTTTCCATTGCACGATGTAAAACTGCATATCATTATTTATCACCATTCCATAAAAAGTTTGACACATCATCTATGTTACAATATGATAAATTGAATTTAAATAACATTCTTATTGTACAACGTCAAACATCATAGAATACTCATCTGTACCGCATGATGGTAAATTGTAGGGTAAAAATCCATTGTGAATGATCCTAAATAATATATTATTCCAATTAAAAAACTAAGGATTCCTCTTCTCATAATTTCCTGTTATTAAGAAGTCCTCATATAGAGGAAAAAGACACTTGCATTGGTCTTCTACAATGCCATATTTCAAGAACTGCGTGTGGTTTGATTCCCATCATCAAAGCATATGTATTGAAACCAAGATGCCTTATCCGAAGTCCCTAAAAAATCATTTCCATCTCATCTCCACAATACTATATTAATCTTCTTAGCTGGAGTTTGTCATGTTACATAATCAAAATGGGGCATGACACATTGTCCATTTCACTAGACAATTTATTACATGACACAACTATCCTCACTACAAGATGTTAAACAGCATAGTATTGCCTTACAGACTGTGTTATATTAATCATTGAAAATATATCCAAACCACATGATGATGAACTATTTGGTAATTATTATCTCAATAATGATCTAGAATACACGTCAATGATTTGGGTGAATGAAATAGAAATCTCTCTATCCCCATATGAGATTCGTATCCACATATAGAATCTATTCATTAAGAAATATGAGTGGAAGGATTTCTAAAATCACAGGATATAATGTGATTGTCGAACATCTTTTATAGGGAATATTTAAATTACTAATTCCCATCAACGTTTGTTGAAAACCAACCATACCGCGATACGTTAAACTAAACGGTTGAAATCCATACTGCATGAAATTAAACTGAAAGGTTACTCAATAACTATATGTTGAATGATTGTTAATCTAATGGGAAACATATTAACACCCAAACCATATGTTATTTCCTCAACTGTGGAATAAAATAAATTCTTCACCCCCTTCATAAAAACAGAATCGATGTAGGTGAATCCAAGGGGGGTCATTCAAATTACATGTCTTTTTTATGTAAAACTACATAACTATACACATGAGTCAAATCTATACAGGTAAGTGTGTATATAAATTTTCTTCACTTTATTCATAGAAACATTGGATATGCAATGAATCTAGGATCTCCAGTCTCATGTCCAACCATAATAATCAATTATAAAATCTCATTTTTCTTCATTTTGATCAAACGTGTAAGAAGAGTTTCCATTAAGAATTACATAGGATGAATTCTTAACCATGCAGGATGTCTAATGGAACCTAGATATCCATTTATGGTTTAAGGCATAAAAAATAACAATACAAGGGAATATACCCCTATGTATGTACTGGTCAGGCCTTCATAGAGATATTGTTCTAGAACAATATATATTTTTTTTATTTTAACATTAATGATATATGTAATGAATATTTGATCTTTTATCTAATTATATCCACAGAAAATCAAAATCACCTTATCCTTTGCCTATGTGTTGTGGAATAATCATTTTCCACACATCTTATCTGACCTCTATCTTATCTCATGTGGTTATAATAATTTCGGTTTGGGATTTCCCACATGATAAAAGAATATCAATTGACATCCAGGAAACTCTTTTCTGGGACACATGAAATTAGTAGGTAAATGTAATATCCCATTCATGTGACATTAAAATGAATGATTCATCAAGATCCATGTGTGTCTTGATAATAATTTGACCAATATTTTTAGTGATTCCTAGACCTCATTCCATTGTCCCATCAAGGGGTTAATGAAAAAAAATGTAACAATCCTTTGGAAATTAACAATGATCTATGCATGTGATCACAATTTTTGGTTTTCTCATTTTCAAATAAAAAATGGAATGACAAAATTTTCATCTCTTATATGAGTCCAATATATTAAGGGAACATCATACTCCACCTCCAATCACATTTTGAATAAATTATACCAACTCGATGACATTCATTAAATTTATCAGATTCTATGTCCAGGGAAATATCTGATCTCAAAAAGCATTTTTGGGCCATCAGGGATAATAGGTCAGTGTCTTGAGGAAACCATAGATTAACTATGTATAATATTCTCCTTATCTCTCTACATAAACCACCCAAAAATTGACTATAAACCAAATTAATATTCATCAACCAAAGATACATCTTATATCAAGGTAATACCAATTGGATTTGTTTCCCATACTATGACTCCAGATCAAAGAATACACACAATCATGGTTTACATTTTCATTCCTCGTTATGTCTAAGGCATGCTAGAACATCCCATCACAATGAGACTTTTATTACTCATCATTTAAATGAAATATGGCCTGATTTGTATGACCCCAAATTTCAATACCCCATTCTATCATATCCACAAGATGTCAAATTGCATGGTCTATTACCTCATCAAATTAAAATAAGCATCCAAATTTTCAAGAACTACATATTACTTGATTCCAATTTTCATAGGACATGTTGTGATACTCAAATAATCAATTATGGGTCCAAACTAATGTAAAAAAATATCTCCATTTCCAGTATATGGGTCAATCATGAACATGTATAATTCACATAAAATTTACATATGTTTTGATTTTCTTTTTGATTATAAACAAAGTTATTATCAAATCCAACATCCTGGTCTGTCCACAAAAACAACAAAACAAATTCCCCCACACTCGGATTCTTGATCAAGATATAAAGAAGAATATAAAATACATGTCTCGTATAATTTAGTAGTATTTATTCAAAAAAAATTCCCCTCCGCCAAAAAAAAGGTCCACCAATGTGTTGAGAAACCCACTTAGAAATACGTATGTATTGACTCTCGCATTGAAAGGATAAGCACTGATGCAAGAATAATATGACTATGGTCCAACCTCAAGGAAAAATACCTTCATTCGAATTATTGGGTCATAAATGTGAGAGTAAAACATTAATTCCAATTCTGGGGTAATTTTTACATAAAATGGTCCTTTCAATATTCCAGAAAATTTCATAAAAAAATGAATCTCTATTTCAAGAAAATTCATAAAAAGCATATGATTTCCATGACTATAAAAAATAGAAGGTCAGTGTCGTAAGGAACCATTTCTTTGACTATGCACATATTCCCAATTTGGATTTTGACATGTCTCCCATAAGTTTCCTTTCCACGAAAGGAATGTTTTTCTCAAATATAAGAATCTTTTATCTCTGTATTCCCCAATAATGTCCACATCAAATATTATATCCCAAATTCAAAAAAAACTATATTATTATTTTCAACCATTCCCAATATTGTCTGGAGATAATTTAATAGTCCTCAACATATTACCATGATACAATAAAATCATTAATCTCTAATCTATGCTATACAAATAGAAATAATATCCCTCAAATGTCCATGATGTAAGACATTAAACTTCATGGTCTATGTCCTAGTTACCCAATATTAAACATAAACATACTATAACCCTCCATTACTCAATCCAAATTCATGTATGACTTGTTTCTCATTTGTACCCAATTCTGATATAAATTCCATATAAATATTTAATTAGTATTACTTGACATGTTTCCATTTTTTGTTTTGTGATATCTGAATTTTCACAAACTAAATGGCTATTAGAAAATATGGATCAATCTCCTAAGGTCACATCTATTATACTATTCACAATATTCCCCAGTCAGCTCTATATAAATCATCCACAATAATAGACTATCATCCATGGGAATCCTTTTTAGGGAGATACCTATTCTATCTCCATAAAACCCCACAACATCATCCCAAATAAATTAATATGGTAAATCTTCACGAAATTATCTCATATCGTGGATCATATTTATAAATCTAAAAATTAGGGCCTAAAAATCAGCCATTGATGTTTATAATTTATTGATATATTTTTATCTATTAATCCATGTTGGGGTAATCACCACATAATTTATGGTTAAGCCTATTCAACCAAAAACAACATTTATAAAAGTTTGGAATACAAGTATTTAAATAGTCCCCAAAAATATACAGATTACTCAACAGGTTGAAGATATGAAAAGGGAACCAGACTAAAATGATGATTCTCTAGTCACTAAAACTATGATTTTTATGGTATATGAGAAAATATACAAATTAATAGAAAAATATAGAATCATTATTATGAAAACCCCCATAATTTAAGCCAAAATAAAAATTCCTTTCATGATGGCTATTCCAAAAATATAGTGGGCTGAAAACTTTAGGGTGAAAATAAATAAAGAGACACATGCTATATAGGGTTATCCATGTAACCCTTGAAACCATGAAAAGTATTTAACTTCATTCCCATGGACTTGTTATAGTGTATCATTGTCATTATTCCAAATGAGATGACATAATTTTCCATGTCATGATTAAGATTGTAATGTAGTGATAATACCATTAAACTCAACCAATTGATTATATTTCAAAAAATGACATATTATGATTGATTGGTACTGCAGGATTAGATAAATGATAAGTGTTGGAGGTCCAAAAATTTTCCATTTATTCATTGGATGGATAAAAGAAAGTAAAATTCATATCCAGGATTCTTTCTCTGATTTTTGTAGGAAAATGAAATGATATTTAAATGGACACAAGGAACCTGAGATAACATAATTCACATTATAAGTTACTTCCTGAAATGAGCCATCATGGCCTAGCTCTAGACTTCATCTTTTTTCAGATTCAGATTTATCTAATGGATGAATTGTTTTTATAACACCCCACATCTCATTGCAACTATATTTATTCAGATCATGTCCTATAGTTTTTATGATAGTTGTTCCATTCTCCAGGCTACGTGAACCACATATTCGGTAATCTTCATAGTTTATTTAACTACCCAATAAGGGAATAATGATTCATCTTCAACTAATTATTCTAGTTCTATATTTGTATCCTTTATGGATTCTATTTGTGTATTAGAATGATTAAGATGGACACGATCACATTTATATCAATCTAGTTCTTCTCAAGCAACGAGAACATAGTGATTACGGAAATTCTTGTTCCGGTATTCAATCCTTCATTCACCAAATATACTGAGGAATTCACATAGGTTTTTTATCTCAATATGAATCTCTACTAAAAATTTATCCTTAATGATGGTGCATTTATTTACTCCAAGACCATTTTTTGGCAACCCAATTTTTGATAGAAACACAACTTTCTTGACCATCTCCACCCACTAGTATGAGTAAATAACCATTATAACATCCTAGTATTAACATACATAGACATAAAATCACATTTGAGGTGTACATACAACATTACAAATAGTCACCCAAATACCATATTAGTATAGTACATTAGGAAACATGGGAGCATAAACACATTTACATAAGTGACCTACATTAGCTCCCACTAGGTTATTCATTCTTATTACCCTTCTATGAAAAATAATAATTAATAAAATATTCATAACCTGGATAATGAAACATAAAAATTGGTCATCTTATATGCCTAGTAATGGTTAATAATGGAGACATTTAAGAAAAAACATTAGCATGGGGGTATGAGGATGTGAAAACATCATTATAACATTTTGCCATAGATATCAGATGTCATAATTCTGAATTATGGAATAAATTTTGGATGTTAATAATATTTGAATTATAATGAAACAATGAAAATAAATCATGAAATCATTACATTTTAATAAGTCATATAATTTTTGAAAACACATAAGAATATAATATTACAAGCATCGTATTCAAGGAATCGCTACCAAGACCATATTAGTAGTATGGGTTCACACCCCATACCGTATTGGTTGTCATTGTTCACCCAAATGGTCATCTGACTATCATGAATTCAATCCTCATACCATCACAGAGTTGATTTTTCACTCCCATGTTCTTATTAGTAGTTAATCATTACTCTCAATATAGTCTTACTCGATCTCATAAGACATTAATATTTACCCAATTAATTATTGGGTTATATAGTTCTGAACCATCGCATAATGAAATCATGCATACCTGTGCCACAAAATCGTGAACAATCACATCATAATCCATAATATAGAATGTGTATCATAAGCATGTAATCATATAATATCCCATGGAAAATGATAAAATTTTAATGATCATTTCACCCAATTAATGACATGTGAATTAAAGAAGATTTCATAAACATATAACCCATGAATGGAAATGGGTTTCATAATGTCTGTGAAATCAAGAATAAACTATTCAGAGTAATAATATGAATGAAAACATTAGATCATTGTCACGAACAACCCCCCAGGGACTGAGCTAGGACTACCCCATGCCCTCCTTACATAGGCTTGGGGCTGGTGACTTGCACCGAAAAGTCATATCCAAAAAAAGGAAGGAATTTTCCTTTAAACATGTACATATGAAGATATAAAATTTGGATAGGTACACACTAACTAAACCATAATTGTAACAAGAAATATACTTAATGAATAATACAACTGAAAAGTATAGGGGGAATAAAATAAAAGAAAAAACCCATATGAAAAGTTCAGCTACAAAGGGATATATGCTCATGATCTAACTATATTGTATGTAGTGGATAGATAGTAGTATCCATAAAAGTACATCCCCTCTACTCCGTATCACTAGGCACCACCTGGTCATGGACCACTATGTTCTCTGTTGAAGCTTCAATCACTAGCATGAGACACAAAAACTTGCAAGAGAGGCCTATGGAGGGGTGATTAACACAATTATCACGAGGGAACCCAATCCCCATATGAAAGACCACAAAGAATGATCACAAAGAAAAAAATATCACCCCAGGTATAACTCAAAGCATGTGTATTATAATTATAATTTGTAATGATGAACACTCATACTGCTGAGGAATTTATCATTTGGCTCCGCTCATCACCAAGGCCAGCTAGGTCACTGTGACATGCTCATATCATGGGAAAGTCGGATCACTTAGACCTGATGGACCCTATACAACTGGATCACTATGAGACAATCATAATTGGGCCAGCTGGGTAAATTGGACCTACTCATCTCTTGGTAAGATAGATCACTATAACCCGCTCATATCTGGGATAGCTGAATCACTAAGAACTGCTCATCTTTGGGTCAACTATATCTCTATGACCTACTCTACAATTGGCCAGCTAGTTCTCTACGACCCTCTCTTCACTAAGACATTGGGATCTCTATGACCCTATCTTATCTTTAAAATCTAAATAACTAATACCCACTCCTCATATCATTTATGTCACTACCAACCATTGAATTTATAATCATAGTGTGATTGAGTCCAGAAGAATCGTATCCTCAAGACCTCAGTAGTAACTCACCTGCCAAGAAATATCACCTAGAGTATTACAAAGGACCTCCTCCTTCGAAGGGCCCCAATGACACAAACGATGCGTCAATTAGATACTAGGTTGTATTTATATTGACGTTTTAGTGAATAGGATCTTGTTGTGTCTGGCCCAAATGGATCACTATAACCGTCTCTTCTATTCACCAGCTAGATCAATAGGACTAGCTCTTCATTAGGACATCTGGGTCTCTACAACAATAGCTTCTCTTGAAAAAATGGATCACTAAGACCCGCTCTTCGTATCATTTCTGTCACTCCCAGTCATTGGATTCAGGATCATAATGTGCCATATTCTTGGATAATATTATATTCATGCCCATAGTCGCACCTCAACTACCACGAAAAGTCACATTGAATATGACCAAAGGAAAGACACTTCAAAAGGGTTTTGACTCCATGGATGTGGTGTTAATCAGATGCCAGGTCTAAATGATATATGTTTTTTCATTAATATGGGACATCTGTGTGTGGACCTGATCCGACCTGGTCAGAATGACCCAACCAACCCATCCAGGGTGTCCTAAATGACCTGAACCAAGTTGGATGATCCAAAAAAATTCAGTTGGCTATAGGGTAGCCCATCCCGGCCTATCCACTAGTTTAGTAACAAAGGGACTTACTGGACCAAGATGGTTTGGTTGTGAGTCTAGGCCACTAGGTCCCCCAACAAATCAATTTCATCTCACCCTTACCACAACTGTAAGGCTCATTCATTCGTAGTCTGGGCCTCCCAGTGGCCCGGTTTGTCCATTCATCCCTACTCATAATAGAGGGTCAGATCATTTCCTTCCCAGGATGCCATGTGGCCCAGTTCATGCCATTGGCCCAAACCACATGGCATTCCATTCTTCCCTCTTCCTCGACACCAATTGTGCATCCAGTTTGGACCGCATTCATCTTACTATGGCCAATCGCATCTTTTCTGAATGTGGTCCCATGGGGACTGTGTGCCACCAGCCTACAATAGCCCTTATAGCATGGGAATTTCCACCAATGAAACACTTTTATAGTTCTTCACTTATGTAAGATTCCTATCATGAAAATTCTTTTACACGAACTGCCTGAAACATTGCTGTGGGTACAGCTAGTCGGCGCGGTCTACAGACTGTGGGTCTATGCCGCATGTGCCTATGACACTACCTGGTGGCCATCTCAGCATACTATCTCCCATAACCATCCATTTTTACCGCTCATTTCACCATATTGACATGTTACCAGCACGCCGCCTCCCACCTGTTACCGCAATTGCAGTGCCGCTACCAGGTTCCACCACCATAGTCAACTAGAACAACCTGCTACTATCGTCACAGACTTGCGTCATTATCTCTTGTCAATGCCTCTAATCGCTTGGTAATTGCCCTTCATCCTGGTGCTTCATTAGCATCTCTTCCACCACCCTTTATTTCATGCAGAACGGGTAGAGAGTCATTTTGGGGATCACAAAGAACACACATTTGAAAAACTGACCATTGTTCCTGTTGGTCTAGAATGGTTCATGTTAGCAGGATGACAATGATATAAATTATAAACAACTAATATTTAATCCCAATATCAACATGAAATTATATTTCCCAACCCACAATGAAATTCCATCCACATATAAACATGATTTATAGTAAATCCCCATCATTTTTTAAAGGCGGAGAATGGGGAAAACTAATTCACTAAAAAGTTTAACCCCTACCTAGTTGGATTTTGATAGTAGGATGAATCCATCTCTAAATGAAATCCTTCTGAAAAGGCCCTCGATCCTACATCAAATGTGGGACATCTAAAATATGAGGGGGAGTTCCCATGTCATTGCTGATTGAAATTCATCATTTCCGATCAATGATTTTTCAAAGATTCGGAGTGTTTTTTCCAATGTGTCAATCATGACCCCTGGTTAAATTGTTAATGGAGGAAATTATTTTCTATAACCATTCCATTGCAGTGATGTTACACTATTTCATTTATGAAACAATGTTTCAGTTTCACTATGTTACAATGATGTTTTAGTGCAACAAATTAGAATGGTCCAAATGAAAATAAAATAATCTTGTTTATTTTATTTTAATTTTTCTTAAAAATTCCGAAAACTATCTTTTACATTTGACTCGTGTAGGCCAAGTTTATGCTCTACGCAAAGGAAACATGCCCTCACAAGCACAACAGTACTATCAGATTTCCAATCCAAGTTACCGTTTAGGGGTTATAAGGATTTTTAAATAAAATAATTTCTACCTAATTATTTTATTTATTGCCAGAAACAATCTTCCAACATTGGCCAGTGCTAGGCAATCATAGGCCACTCTATGAGAATCTCAATTCTTTGAGTTCAATGGGGCCCTTAAATTTTTCAATCAGGAACTGGTTTAAAATGTAAAAAACCTCACTCACACTATTATTTAATGAACTTGAAAAATGGTCAATAATAAATTTCAACCACTATATGTCTCAGAATTACATGTCGTCTCAAATCCAACTTCATAAATAATCTCATTTAATTTTCATAAAAATTAAATATAATTTTGTGGTATTACAATACTCCCCACTTTAATTATTTACATACTCATAATATAAAATGAATCCTAAAAAAACATGGTTACCGAACATGAATATATGCATCCATGACCTATGTTCACTCCTGTAGATTTATGTACTGCAAAAAAACATGCACTATAAGAATAGACTGTAAATTAAAAATCATCTCCTATCGATCATCTATCCCCACCGGGTACTCCACGACTGCATTGGCATTTTAAATCTCTAGTTCTACATTGTCGATGATATGAGAAGGTTCATGCACATATATTTTCTTTTGGGATACATGGAAGATGTCATGAACCCTCTCTAACTACAACAGTAGATCAAAGTTGTATACCACATCACTCACTCTATGCATTATCATGAATGATCTAATGAACATCAGAGATAATGATCCTCCCCAACCATATATATGTATCCCTCAGGGATGATATAATTATAGGAATGCATGGTCCCTCTATATGAACTCCAAGGGTCTTCATCGCCTATCATCATAGGACTTATTCCAACTTGTGTAGTCTTAATCCACTTTCGGATGACCTGCACCTTCTCAGTGGTAGCATGTACCATCTCTGTACCCATGAGTGCTAAATCCCATGGGTATTTCAAGCATTAATGTGACCTGCATGTTCATCTACATAGTACCGCGAATTGTTTCATATTGATGGTAGAGTGGTAGCTATTATTTTACTCAAACTCCTCCTATGGTACGTGGACCTCCCAACTGCGACCAAAATCAAGGACACAAGAAAGAAGAATGGTATCCAAGTTCTGTATGGTATGCTCCATTTAGCCATAAGTGTGTGGGTGAAAGGAAACACCCATGAACAACTGTGTCCCAAAATTCTCATGTAATCCACACTACAATAGAGTTGTAAATCATAAATCACTATCTGAGACTATCATAGATGGTACTCTATGTTGTCGAATTATCATATGTATACAAGGGTGTCCCAAGATCTCTACATAATTCTACACTCTAATGGGTATGAATAGGGACGAACTGGGGATATGGTATATGATAATCCAAATTATATCATTCCCCAAGGTCGTGCATGGTAATCCCATCATCAATCTCATTGATATTCCATCCCATTTCCACTCTGGATCATCGAGTAGTTGTGCCAAAACTTTGGAACCTGATACTCAGACTATTCTTGCTGATAAGTGGGGAATCTCAAAAAATGCCCTGCAAATACCTTCTTCATCCCCAACAACTTATAATGACGTTTTAAGACCTCATACAGTTTCAGCAAACCAAGATATACCTTTAATGGGGATGTATGGAGCTCCCATAACAACTCATCCCACAACACCACTAATTCTACTATGCATCCTATAAAAAGGATGATTTGGTACCCACATAACAAATATACAATAAGAGAATTCCCTATGGAAATTTGGGAATGGGTTTTCTGGTAGCTGGCATCGCCGAGTTGTTCCTCCATTACTCATTGTACGAGTTGAAGGGAAACTTACATCGACTGAAGATATGATGCTTCAAGTCTACACTCAATGGATATCTGAAGTGAGGAAAAATGATCTAGGGCCTCAATATTCAGTTATGAACTCAATCTCTTATTTATATAACATGCCCCCACATTCTCTTTCCCATGATTATAGACTATATCAATGTCTTTGTCCAGGGGGAAATCAATCCAGCATCACTATCTATAATGCATATCCTTTTAAGAAAATATATATATTAGATTCTTGTGGCCAAAGTATATGATGAATCATTCACCCATAAGGAAGTGTCACCACTTCATCAGTGTGAATACTCCCACTGCCATCTCAAGGCCATGATTCATATAGTTCTGCTCATGCGGTATCAATTGTCATGAGCCATAAGCAATCATTGCTTTCCCTTACAGCAGGACACAATAAGGCCCAATTCTGAACGGCTCACATTATATCATGTAGTTTGATCCCTCCTATAGAAGCCTCAATATTATAGCACTCATCATGATCTCCCTCATCTACTGAAATATGGCATCTTCCATTCCACATAGATGGATTTACCTTATTCATCATTGTATTAATGGGTGTTACTGCTCTGGTGATTTTGGCTACAGACATCTAATAGTACCCATTCAACCCAAGGAACTCTACACCTCAGCAACGTTGTTGTGTGTTTCCCAGGAAATCACCGCCACTATCTTCACTGGTTCCACCATAACTCTATCTTATGAGATTACATTACCTAAGAAGTAGAACCTTAATATCTATAACTCAAACATCGATAGATTACTGTTATGCCTGTTCTTTCAATGTGTGTCCATAACCTTCCTTAGGTGTATCACATGATCCTCCTATAACATTGAGTAAATTATGATTTCATCAGTGATGAACACTACAAACTAGTATAAGTAAAACTGTTATATCATGTTCATTAGTCCCATGACACATCTGGGCTGTTTTTCATTCCAAACATAATCACTATGTAATCATTGTGGTCGTAGAGACATGTGAATCTCATCTCTGAAATGCACTCATCTTTCACTATAAGCTGGTGATAGCCTGAAATGAGGTATATCTTTGAGAACCGTATCACTCCCTACAGCTGATCCCAGTGGTCATAAATCCTTGGTAGAGGTTACATGTTCTTCATTTTCACATGGTTCTGGCACAATAAGTATAAGCATAACCGCTGGCTTCATCCATCCATCATGGAAAACAACACTCGGGATTCCCATGGTGAGATGATGGTCCTACAAAACCATCTTCTACAAGTCCTCCAACTGTACCCTCACCTCATATAAATATGCGGGAGATGTCCGATTTGTAGGTTTAGATATCAAAGTCATCATGGGTTATAGAATGATGTCGATTTCTACCATTATATGAAGAGTTAATACCAAAACATTCTCTAGAATGACTTTATTCTACTCATTCACCACTGTAGGAAACTGTGGACTCATCTCATCAAATACCCTATGTATCATGCTGGCCAACTGATGAGTGATCAGATGTATCATCCTATGTATGAAACCTTCTTGTGTTTCTCCATTTTCCTTCTCACCACCAAAGGAAAACTTGTTCCCATCTCCGTGGAAACCCCACAATGTGTGCCTAAAAATATGATCTGAGTATGTATAGTTAATAACTTGTCCATACCCAGTATAAATTTATAAGTCCTCAATGTCGCTACTAGGATATTCTAGATGAATCTCTCACCTCCATGAGTAATCTCACACTACTATAAGTCTCTAATAAAAAAGATTGATCCAATGGATCCATTAGAATCTCCCCGCACAAAAAAATGATCTATTGAAAGGAAGGAATGTATGGAACCTGTGTCTATATAAACTGGAGCTAAGGAGGAGAACACACATAGTGTTCCTCTAATCATCTATTGAGTCTCGTGGTCATAGGAATCCATCTCCATAAGTTGGCCTCTCCTCTGTCCTCTAGCTTCTAGATCCCACGGTGGACCACCTTGGGGTTGTTGTTGAGAAACTCAAACATCGATCCACCACCTACAGCTCTGAAGACTCCCTTATAACGTCCACCGAACTATTGAACACCTCACTCAAACCCCTTTTGTGAACATGGTGTCCCCTCGACTGTTTTCAGATCATCTGTGTGATAGGTCTAGTAGTCATGAGCCATGTGTCCCCACCCATCGCACGAGAGGCACACCATGTTCCTATACTTACTCCCACTGCCCCTGTGGCCTCATACCACTGAACCTGAGTTATGGGGTCATCCTCTAGATTCTCTGGCCTTCTTGGACCTCTACATCATATATTGAGTTCCTGCCACAGATGACTTAGCCACCTATATATGCTAGGTGCAGGATCCCACCATCATTTCTTTCTCTGTGAAGAAGCACTCCACAAGTAGATATTTATCGATAAATCTAGCCTATTTAGGGATGCTGAGGGAAATCATTGATGCCATGATCTCCCATTGGAGTACCTGGTCAATGGTATGGCCCCTGAAAAAAGGTTCCCTCCACATATATGTAGAGTAATGGGAGATGTATGTGATCCTCGTAGAGTACTCAGCTGCAGATATGCTTCTCTATAGTAAGTGAATCTTCTATACTATGTTAAAAAAGTGCATAGTGATGATGAATAATTCCTCTAAGAAAATTCACTTGAAGTAAGACCAGGTGAGGGTTTCTTCCTCGTGTGTTTGAAGGGTATAACTCAACAATATCCATCCCAGACCCTGTAAAAGGAACGGTTCCTGAACCAACATCTGGTCATGTGGGGTCCTCGCTATGTGGAAGACTTGTGTCAGTACCTAAATCCAATCCTTAATGACCAGAGGATCTATCTCTCCCTTGATATTGAGAGTTCCCTATTGCTGGATCTCATATAAGGAACTAAGCCTATGCCCAACCACCACTGGTAGTGTCAGTAGTAACTGTCGACCAACATATATTGGTATCACTAGGATACCACACAAAGGTTCCATCTTGGGAAATAGTTCCTATATCGATGCATTATCGCTCTATAGACCATTCTCATGGTCACATATAAGAATAATGTGTGGCTGTCTATGCGAGGGAATCCTGAATGATATTCTAGATACACCAATATCAATAACATATACAAGGTGAGCTAAATCTGACATAAAAAGGACTTCAAGTAACACTCAAAGACACATGTAACTAGTTTTTTCATCTACCGAGTCATAAAAAAAATTAAGGATCATAGTGTATGGATATAGTGGTTTCTAAACAAACAGTAGACTCCCTGGCCAAAAATCCAATCATGAATCACATAACATTTTTTCCCCATTAAAATTGAAAGACTCTAACTTATTCTGGTATTACCAAAATCCTCTCTGATACCACATTTTCATGAACCGCCCCTCCGAGATCGTGACCTGGCAACCCTAAAACATCCTTTCATAGGAAAGGTGTTGGTGATGAGAATCGAATATGCATATCAAAAAATAATAAAGGCATTAACCTTTAGTACTGTAACCACATAGAGAACAAAAACAGTTGAAAGGTAAACACTGAGTAAACCACAACTGTCACAAGACAACTACTGAAAGTACATTACAACTGAAAGGTAAATGGGGTGAGATATAGATTCCATAATCCACATGAAAATTATAGCTGGAAAGGTCTGTCTTCTCAAGATCTACATGGAGGATATGTAAAAGATAACTTTCGGTAGCCATAGTAGCATTTCACGTCCATCCCGTATCACTAGGCACCACCTAGTCATAGATCCCCAAGGTCTCTATCGAAGCATTTTCACCTACACGAGAGGAAACACATCTAGGAGAGGCCCTGTAGGGGTGACTAACTCAATACATAGTAGAGATCCCAATGCACGATGCAATGAACATAATGCATGATCAAAAAGGGAAAAAAATTCATATGTTATAAAACAATGTATAGGAAGTTAAATTATTGGTCATAAAGCTGAACATTCATACTATTGAGGGATTCATCATCTGGGCCGGCTCATCACATAGGCCAGCTGGATCACTGATACCTGGCCATCTCTATGGAGAGCTAGATCACATAGACCAGCTCATGTCTAGGATAACTAGATCACTATGAAATGCTCATCTCTTGGCCATCATGATAACTAAGCCTCACTCATCTCCGAGCGAACTAGAAAAAGAAGATATGCTGATCTCTAGGCTTACTGGATCACTAATACCCACTCATCTCTGGGCTAGCTTGATCATTATAACCCACCCACCTCTGGTCTAACTGGATCACTATGACCTTATATTCTCTTGGAAATCTAGATTATAATGCCCCACTCATCAATTGGAGAGCAGGATCACTAAGACTCTCTCTTCTCTAGGACAACAGGATAACATAGACCTACTCTTCATATTGTTCATATCACTTCCATCAATAGGATTCCTGCTCGTAGCATGCTTAATTCTGGGGGAATCCACTTCACAAGACCTCAGTTACATATCAACTACCAAATAAATTCACTTAAATTTTTTCCAATGGACTGAATCATCGTACAATTTCCAATGGTGAAGACGGTGCATCAATTGAATGCTCGGTTGGAAATATATTGGGACTATAGTAAACATGGGTCGGTTGTGTCCTGGCCCGGTCTGACCTTGTCGGACCGACCAAACCAATGCGGCCTAGGATCCCACATAGCTTGACCAGGTTGGGCAGACATGACCTCATTAGGCGAGGATGGACCAACATGGTCCGGCCTAGCCACCAGGCTAGGCGTATTGGGCCTTGGTTGCCCTATCTATTTTGGTTATGGCTCTAAACCATCGGGTTGCCCAATATCCCGGTTTCTACTGGGCCATCACTCATGGTTGGCTGGTATTCCTTCTTCCTGACCACCACTAGGCGTCCGACTTTGCCCTGTATTGGGTCGGCTGAGGCATGCCACATCCCATGAACATGTGGTCCTGTAGGGACTACCTGCCTAACGAGTGCTACGACCCGCAAGCCTATACCGCTCCTCTAACGCAATGCCCAAGGGGTGATGCCATTCTACATAGTTCCACTCATGTAGAGCAGTTTTCCCCAATGGATTGCGGCTTTTTTGTGAGTCCAGCTCTCCACTATGATCTGTGGACTGTGGCTCTAACTGATGTGTGCCTATGATGCGACCGAGTGTTCACGTCAAACTGTTACCAGACATCGACCTCCTTGATGGCATCACCTATAGACACTACGGTGCACTTCCAGCATGATACCTCCCACGTACCACCATAGTTCAGTTTCTATGACCTAGTTCCGCGTCCGCTGTTATGTTCCAGGACATGATGACACTACCGCAGCATTATACCGCGGTCTGTCACCTGTGTCATGCCTGACCTAGCCTCTACCCTTCTTCCTGGGGCTTCTACAACCCATGCATAGTTGAAAATTATGCTACAAAGAGTGGGGAGAGAGAGATCGAATGGATCACATAGAATAGCCCTATGAACCACATACCATTTTTTGTTGGTCCGGAATTGATCGTGTTACCGTGATCATGATGTATAAATTATAAATCACTATGATTTAATCCCGATATCAACACCCTATTATATTTTCCATTCTTGTGATGGAAATCCATCAGCTAATAATCTTTCTATATAGTCGATCTGCATTCTTTGTTTAGAGGTGGAGAATGGGGAAACCCATTTCATAGATTTTTTAAACCGCAACCATGTTGGATTTGGATAGTAGGATGAATCCCTCAATGAAGGTGATCCATCCAGAAGGATCTTCCATCCATAGTCAAGGGAGGGGTCTCTCAAAGAGGAGGGAGAGTGCTAATGTCATTGAAGATATTCATTCATTATTCATCAATGATGATCCTCTAGAGATTCTGAGTCTTTCTCCCAACATGTCTATGATTCACACCAGGTTAAATAATAATGTTTATTTAATTTAATTATTTAAAAAAATGAACAAAAACTATAATTCACCCTCGACCCACGCCGAATGATGATATGCTCTATTTAAGAGAATCATTCCTTCCCTATATCAACGGTACTATCATATTTCCAATCCGAGCAACCGTTTAAGTGTTATAAGGATGTGAAAGTAAATTAATTGTTACTACATTTTTTTATATGTGGAGAAAGGCTAACTTTCATTGTTGGACCACGAAATCCAATGTTATTCCATTTCTTCATGATTCCATATGCTCTATGTTCAATGGTTACATTATATTTTTGAACCAGACACCTAATTAAATGTTATAAAAAACCACTATAATGATTCATTAATGGTTCCCAAAAAATGCTCAAAAATAAGTTCAGGCCACTCTAGGCCTCAGCATTACATGCCGTCTTAGAGCATAGTCTTGAAACAATCCCATATAATTTTAAAAAATTTACATTTAATTACAAGGTATTACAATAATTTACCTGAAAGTTGTGAATAACTTCTACAGATGTTATCTTAGATGAGAAATTATTTTGAAAGATACTTTATAAATTTCTGGATGAAAATATCTACTTCTTTGGGTAAATGATTTTTTAAATATATAACCATTTGAAAAATGCATTGATTGAATATAAAATTGAATAATTATTATTGATGCTTTAAAACATTTCTAAATCCTTTTTCTATGAAACATATAATGAAGCGTCAAAACTATCTCAAAATTGTTTTTATTGAGGACATTTAAAAGTATTTTTAAAAAATTTGAAATATAAATCCCATTAAATAAATATCATATAATGGATTTTAAATACCTAAAAATTTAATAATAAGAATCATTTAATACATTAATGTGTATTATATACATCACACAAATGAAAAGAGTGTTGAACAAGTCATGTATCTCCCATATATAATGATGTGAGAAGAAATTCACTTTACTTGATTTTGATATGTCCCATGTGACTTTATATTCCTAAAAAACATTATCATTATTAATTTCATTATTTAGAAACTTTTTTATATTTATTATTATTCTTACAGCACTAATTACCATGGTTTGTAGAAATACCTAGAAAATTAATTTTATCTCGGGTTTTTTGAAAAACATTGTTTCTTGTGTTATAAATGAATTTGGTTTGTCGACTATGTTGAAAGGGATTTTTATATAAAAATATCAACTATAATAATTATGACATAATTATAATGTTTATAACTTAATTAAACTTTTGTAATGAATAGTTATAAATGGTTGTGAAAGATGAATCAATGTTACAATCGTGGTGACAGATGGTTGTATGCATGCAAGGGTAACGATATGATTACTCAATGATCATTATAGAAAGAAATAAATAAACATTAATTATTCTTGATTGATCATTATAATATTAATAACATATTATATAATCAATTATACATATATATAGAATTATTTTTATATAAATGTAATTTGAATCATGTTGATGAGGTGGTATTCCACACATCCACGAATGACGTTATCAATTTTTGATTGAGAGAAATGGTAATAAAAAAATGGAACATATTATATTTATAGAGATGTAATTATGAAACATATATCACATATATGTTTTTTATCTCACATATGTTATATTAAAACCTTATTTTTTACATTCCATATATCATGTGGGCGTATCACCAAACATTGAGGGGCGGTAGTCCACACTTCCATATATGTTGTTTTCATGTTTACACAAAATAGTAAAAGTAATAAAATGTGTAAAAAAACCAATGGATCGTCAAAACATAATATTAATCAAATATACCATATATCAAAGAATTTCAATCATTATTCCTAACCATTAATGGTGGAAAATGAAAAAATAAACAATCATCATTTCACGAGACGGTAGTTGACCATTCATGAAAGGTGTATTCATTGAAAATTAGATAGTGGTGTGTTTAAGTGTTTTTTTAACCATTAATATTAAAACATTAAGCATATTTATTATTATTTTTATTTCATATGACAATTAAATAATGAGATTTTTGGGGTGTGGAAATAAATTTAATGAATGATGATTGAGGATGGATATTAAATTTTCTTTGGGTAACTCTTTTTGGATTGCACAAACGGGTTACCTTGAATGTATTTATGACTAATTTGTGGTTTCAAGTAGAATGGTAGGGATTTTGGGGATCTAGGTGGGTAGAGTTTGGTTAGTCTAGTGTTTCATGAGAAGTTTTAGGAAGTGGGAGGAGACGAGGGGTTTTATAGTGAAGCAAGAGTGGCACAAATGTAATATTTTAGTAAAAGGGAAACACCACTCCTATTTTTAGGTTTAATGTGGATGGAATAATGTTAAAATGTAGATATAAGGGTTTATAGGGTATAAATACCTATATAAAATTGTTTTTATAAAATTTAATATGGAATTATTGGCCTTAAGGATACTGTTTTGTCCCCAACTGATCTAAATTTATCGTTTATCATTTTAATTAATTTTAATTTCTTTGGCATATTTTTTTTTCTGAAAGCAATTATAAATTATTAGTAATTAGTAACTATTATGATTATAAATAGGGAATATAATTTCCAAAAATTTAAAAAATTTATGTGGAAAAGAATAATTGAAATATAATCCTTCAGACATGACGACAATGTAGGGATTTGAAGTAAAAATGTTCAAAAGATTGCTATGTGTTTATAGTAAAACTCATTGTGAAATTTATTCCAATTACCATAATTGGATTTAATTATAAAAAATAAATCTAATTAAACATTATATTCAAATTAAAATATAATTTTTCTAAAATTATAAATTTTATGAAAAAAATGTTTTGAAATACAATTCATTATTTTTAACTATTTATTAAAAAATCATTCATCACCGAAAAATAATAAAAATTTATGATAAAATATATTATTTTTATTTTTCAAAAAAATTTATTATTTGGAAATATATCATTGGTATATTTACGAAAATTTAGATTCAAAATATTTTTCCTATCAAAAGGCAGAAAAAATTCCTTATCACAAATATTGGTTTTGATGTGTAATATTGGGTTTTTTATTATCTCAGGCCTATAAAATCAATTATATTAATATAAAAATATTTTATTGAATAATATATATATATATATATATTATAGTAATACCACTCAATTATTTATTTTATTAGTATAAAGGATCTTTTTGAGTATAAAAACACTTTTCTATAAAAATATTCCATTTTATTCAATTAGTTATTTAATTCATTATAAATAGTGAATTCAATTTATATTTATATAAACTAGGGATTTTAATAAGTTAGTTAATACAATTAATATCCACTAAAATATATTCTATGTAATGTTATGATATATTTAATTATAATATTTTAATGTTATATTGTTGTTTTGTAAAACATGGTCTTCTGCGTTACACCAGGCAACAAGGAAAGTCATTTTTTCATATAATTTAAGACAACCTCAGTGTTATGTGTAGAGAAATATAACATTTATGTTTCATTTAGCACATTATTAAGACATTACAGAATATAATTCAAGGAAACATAGTTCTTTGATATATAAGTACTATTTCATTATTTCACGAAATGAAAAATGTCATAAATATTTAATTAGTTGGAAATTAATATTTCACAAAATACCAGTGTGTTATATTATCTCTATAAGAAAATTATTTTCAACCATAAAATATTTCGTCATTATGAATGTCTTAATAATTAAATGATCCATTTTTATAAACACACATCATTAAAATGAATATAAAAAACCATTAAAAATGATCGAACCATAATTGTCACACAATGTTACTCAAAACTGGGATACAACATTGGAAAAAATTGGTGGCAATCAAAAACATGGATTTAGACGAAAAGATTAAATAATAAGGTGTAATTGAGGTCATGAATCTCAAAAAAATTATTTATTTATAATATTTTTAATAAAAATAATTACACATTAACCATGACTCCATAAAGGATAGAAGTAAGAATGAAACCCATATGGTCCATCGATCATGGGTTCTAGAATAGTGTCCTTTCTGGAAATATTGGGTTGTCGCTCAAAAAATATGTTGTAACTTTCTAAAACAACAGTAATATAATTTTGAATAAAAATATGATGGACATACTTGAAATATGTTTAATCAAATTATATTTTTTAAACTATGGTTCTCAATAAAACCTCACTAGATAAAAATGTCATCTGATTTCTGACTTTAACATTCCATAACTAGATAACCATATTACCCATAGGATATTTGAAAATACAAAACATTAGTAATAAAACCACAAAATCACCTTATCATTTATCTTCCATATATCATGAATCAACTCTTAATTTTCACATTCCAAAAATGTGAATTCAATAATCATATATTCTCTTGATACATTTGAATAACCTGAATTGCAATAAATAATTTCACAAAATATGCATGATTCCATATTACCAATGAAAATGGATATATTCCTTAAATACAAGAAGATGAAACCATTATACAAGAATAACTAGTTTTATTTTACAACCATTCAACTATCAGGTCTAGTATAATTAGTGCTTTCAAATTTACTTTGTCCATATAAGTCATCTCATTATCCATGAAATGAAAAATTTTATAATAATATTGATCAAAGTAAGGGATACATTACCTTAATTAAAATATCACATTTGAATGTCAATATCCCTATTTAACTTATGATTTTCATTCCTTAAGGAATAAATATACGATAAATACATATATTTTTAATGATTTATATAACATAATCTTTTAATTCCAAAATATAAGTACTTTGTTTATCTAAATTTATTCATAATCCATTAATCAGGATTAATCAGCATATTCATTAACACCTCTTTACAAGAATTTGAAATGTGAATCATGTCTTAATGTTAATAAAAGTAAATTTAATCTGGATAATTAGGATTAATGTAAAAAATATTCCATGAAAAAAACATATCTTTCACAATTCATTTGATTTTTATCTTTATCTTTTAATGTATATCCAATAATCCAACCACAATACTAATTATCATTATACGATTTCCCCATGGGAAATAAATTTTTATAATTCTCAAAAATTATACATATGAAACATTCAATTTTAACCTTGTTCATTCTAGTTCACTCCATTTAAAAAACCCAAAGTCATGGGGTGAGAATCACATATCATAATGGAAAACCACATATTCTTGAAAAATTACTTATAGGATGTATAAATTAGAACACGTAAATTTTAATCAATGGCACATTAGGTTAATCCTAGGTTATTATAAATTATATTCTATTCAAATACATAAAAAAATTTCAGGATGAGTTTCTAAAATTACAACGAATTCCCTCTAGAGTTTCCAAATAGTTAAGATACAAGGATTATTGTTGTGTATTAGGTTACCTCAAGTGAGCTGCATGACATCTTGTCAAGGTTTTTACCCAAAGGTACATCTGTGGAAGATCCATATGCACATGTATTATAAAAATAGGGATATATTTATGTGAAACCACTCACTCAATCATTTACCAAATTTCTAGTACAATTTTGTAACAACCACATCTTCTAGGGTACGCTTCCTTTTTAAATAATTCAATAGTTAGTGATGTATGCAACACCGAGTTCAAGAGCACCATGAACTACCAAACTAGCCTTTTAAAATTTTATTATGAATACTATTAACCACATTTTTACGATTATATATTTTACATATAATTTTATGATTCATATTTTTTTAGATATAATATATGGGTAAATTCAATTTTTCAGATATAAGAAGTGTTTTTCAAAAAATAAAGTATTTCCACCTTTTAATAGATAACAATATTTAAATCCACTATTTAACACATTTATATATTAAATTTAATAAAATTAAATACTTCTTCGGAATCGGGACATAAAAAAAAATTGGATAAATTTTTGTTATTTTTTTGATAACATTCATATTTTGACTTGACTTGAATGTTACCATATTTATTAAAATAAGTCAACCCAATCAAATGAGAAGAGTCCTGAGGGTCTAATGTATTACAACCCCAAAGCATCGTTTTTGAAAAACTTCAATCCTTCAGTGGGAAATGACTCCAAAGATGAGAAGGAAGAAATAGTGTTATTTGGTGTTGTCGTAGATGTCATGAAGTCTGCCACCATGTTACCCTCCCACCAGGTATGAGACATCTCCATGCACACCCCCATTAAATCATTACATCGCCTAACTGTATAAATTATGATCCATGGAATCTTGCCTCTACTTTGCAGTGCACTGAACAACACTATGGAATCAGTTTCCACCGAAGACACCATAAGATTTCAGCACACACACATCTGCAGACCTACTTCCATGGCCCGAGCTTCCACCTGATGCGCATCACCTCCTCCAAACGAAGCAGAAAAGGCTGCATAGATAGATCTAGTTTGGTCACTCTTCATAAAAACTCAATTTTTTGGTTTTGATAATCGGAATTAATTTTAAATTAATTACTAAAAATTCGGAAATTTTATTTTGGAAAAATTGATTCCATATTAAGAATCATATGGTATAAATTTTATAAAATGGAATGTATTATTTATGGACATTATGAATTGAAAATTCATTAATTATTTTTATTTACCATGGTTAAAGGGTAAATCATTTAAATTGGAGTAAAAAATTATAATATAAAAATTGAAATATACCCTAAAATTTTTCATAATCCTATTGGATGATATTTTTTCTACCATGAGAATTTTTATACCGAATATTTGTCATTTTGAGACCACATGGTTGTGATAATGACATGTTATAAAAATTAAATTAATGTAATGATAATTATAACATCAACATATATTATTTACTATATTGATTTCAATATAGAGATATATAATGAATATATTTGCCTATAAATATTCATTATAAATATAAAAATATTTCTTGACTCATAGTTTTTTATTTATATTTTTTAAAATTTAAAAATGTTAATTTATTTATGACACTATGATAATGAAGTAATTACATTTTTGGTGAATGAAAAAATAATTGATATTTTAAATATTAAAATGAATGTAAATTGAAACTTTTGATTACATAAAATAATTTTATAGGTGAATATGTCATGTTAGTGTTTATTTAATTTATTTTTTTAAGAAATCAAGTGGTGTAAACTTTCACAAAAACCCACTACTAAAAAGTGTCAAAATTGACCAAAATAAGTTTCTAAAACAAATTCTATTTTTTTAACTGATATAATAATATTAAAAATTAATTATTATGCCAAAGGACTTATATAATATATATATTTCATTAATGTACCACTTTAGGTTCTCTTTTTATTTTATTGTAACTATATTAACCATGTAGAATAAAAATAACAGAAGACGTGGTAAAAGATAAACAATTTAACTAAGATAAAAATAAAAAAAAAAGTTAATATGGTATCATAAAAAAGAATAAAATCTATTTTTAAGATACTTTTGACCAATAATAATCTTAACCTCTAAATACTTCAATTTTGAGCTATTAGAATCCGAAAATAATTTCATTATAAATTAATATTTCAAATTTTTTTTCAAGTGCCCTTCACCTCTCTAATAGAAGGAAACCCCCCTTTTTCTTTAATTGACACCTCCAAATCCCATTGGCTCAGCCAAACCCATCCCAAATCTCCTCCCATCATCCACCAATTAATTATAGAGGAAACAGTTTGGTCATATATCTAATGTATGGAGTCCTTTCATGTAAATAAATAGGAGACGCCCAAAGAAGAAGGAATCATTTTATAGATTTTTACAAAGTTCTTTTATTTTTATCCTTCTTCTTAATAAATTGTGACCCTAATAAAATAATAACTCAAGAATCAACTATATTTTGAATTATTTTTAATGTTATTGGAAATAAATATTACACTTTTTACCCAAACTAGGAAAAAAATACCACCATGCATGAACACCTACGGCTTTCTGTCTCCACATCGTGCTGTAAACTGTTTTTCTTGTACTATTTATTTATATGGGTATAACAATGAATATAATTGATAAAAATAATAAATATAACAAGATATTTATTCTTTAAAATCAATATTCCATCCAATTACATGTTGTTTTATAATTAAAGGAATTATATCGTCACTGGTCCGTACGTATGACATACCGTCTCCACAACATGATGAGATTTATTCTCCACATTAACCATCCATGAGTGATTATAAAAAAAAGATTATTCATAATTATAAAATATATGAAATAATAAGTCTACTGTAATGGTATATATATATATATACATATATCTCATTCAATTACATCCATTTAATACGAAAAGAAAACAGAAACATCATTCATGTGTACATACGATATGCCATCTTCAGGAATTGTGTCTTCCATTATATATATATCTATTATATATAATTATATAATTAATATATATGTTACATATATCATATAATACATTCTATAAGTAACATAAAATTTTATAAACATATTGGTCAAGAGGATATCTACCCATCAATATCTTATTCAAGAAATAAATCAATTTGGAACTATTATGATCAGAAAATAATTTTTAAAGAAATTAATATATCATGATTTTCCTAATGTCCCTATCACCTCTCTTATAAAAGGGAACCTCCCTTTCTCTTTAGTTCCCAACTCCATCGTGCTTTGGCTCGGCCAACACCAACCCAAATCTCCTCCCAAGTTCCCTCATGTAATCTTAGTGGATGAAATATGGGCATAAATGCATCTTATAGATTCCATTTGTGCAAATCAAAAGAATACACCTGAAGAAGATGTACACATTTTCCCCCTTCATTCAATGTTCATTTATTCTTCTACATCCTCTTACTATGTTTTTACCATAATAAAATAATAACCCCAAAATATAATGTATTCTTAGAATTTGTTTATATCATGGGAAAACTATATTTCCCTTTTTACCCATACTATGAATAACAATATCACCATCTGTGTGTATGCACGACATATTGTGTCCACGTCATGGTGTAAATGGTTTTCATGTATAATTAATTTACCTTGTTATGACGATGAATATAATGGATTTAATTAATAAATATAGCATGATTTTGATTTAGTAAATTACATATTCTATCCAATTACATGTCTATTAACCATTAAAGAAACGATATCGTCATATGAGCGTACGTACGACCTACTGTCTCCATGACATGATTAGATTCATTCTCTTTATTAATCATCCAAGAATGAAAATAAAAAATATATTATTCATAATTATGAAATATATGACATAATAAGTCTACGCGAATGATTTTTATATATATATATATCATTCACTTTCTTCTATTATATACGAAAAGAAAATGGAAAAACGTACGTACGACCTACCACCTCCATGAATGGTTTATTCCATTTTATATATCTATCTTTTATATAAATTTATATTATGAATATAAATGATAAATAAATCATATATATAGTATTTATGTAATTAAATGATGATCTAAGTAATATGATCAAGAATAACAAGTCAAAACATGTACGATAAGCAAAGAGATATTACCGGAATGTTGCATTAACATGTAATTTTTAATAAATGGATAATATAATTTCATAAAACAACCATATATGATATATTAAATATTATTTTTAATCTGATATAAGTTAATAATACGTTTAAAAACATTATACAAGAGTGTCATAGTAATACTGAGAGTATCAGACCAAAGGAAAGGGTCAATTCCCCAATCTCATTATTATTAGAGATTGTTTATGTGTCTATATTTATTGGGTATATTTATCATCCATTTACATGTTTCATATTTTTTTCAGAATTATTCTTATAAAGTTTTATTGAAGGGTACCTTTAACTAGATCATCAATTTTTTTTAAGATTTATTTACATCTAATTATATTTAATTTATGTTGATGTTTTTAAAATGATTTTAAGGATTCGTTTGTATGGACATGATTATTTTAAAATTTTAATTATTTTCAAAAATTTCAGTGTTGTTTGTGAAAATGTGATTAAATATCTATATTGAATGATTTAATTTATGAATTGTGTGTCTTTTATATAATATCATGAAAAATGTATATTTATCTCAAGGATTTTTACTGATCATTTCCAACAATGTCAACAAAATTTATGGTGAATTATTCTTTATTAAGGTTTATTTATTATAATACAATATTCTATATTGTATTGAATGTGTTATGGGAGCTATCCTCCTTCGGATCGATAATATGTTTCTTATTTTTATACAATTTCATTGTAGATCCTTGGATACATTCAATCCGGAATGGGATATGTACTTCAATTTTCCTTCTAATGAGTTTGAAATGCGAAAAATAAACCCTGAACATATAGCACAAGATTTTTTATTTTATCTCATTTCACTAATCCTTGATTTTGTAATATTGTCACTGATCAAATTCCTAACTTGTTTCTTGATATAATGGCCCATGAAAACTCATCAGGATTCTTTACCATAATGATTTTGTCAATGGAAAATAATCTGGTTCTAGGCACATGGGAATTGATTCTAATATCAAAAAGTCTATGTATGCTGGACAAACCATGGTGTTTGCGTCAAGATGAAAATGAAACATAAACCAAAAGGAATATATTAAAGAAATAGGGAAACACCCCAAAGACTTGACCCAAATGAGAGATTTCTTTAAGAACTACCTGGGAATGGCCAGTCCTTTCGATGAAGGTTCAATAAGGATTATTGTAGGTAAATATAGTCCTATGTTAATGGGAGTACCTGATCTAATGAAAATCCTATCAAATAATGACACTCCTGACATTTAGAGTGGTTATAAGCCTCTAGGGAAAATTAAGAACCCATTTTTCATGGAAGGATCTTGTTTCTATCTAACAATAATATATAAAATTTCAAAATTATGAACAAAGGGATCCATCTTATTACATGTTGTTTCTATAAATCTGGAAGGAAAATATTCTTGTAAAATAAGATAAAAATCTAGAATAGCTATGTAATACAATACAACAATGGTCACCCATTGGGCCGACCTTACAAATAAATGTACAAAATGAGGATATTAAAATTATAAGTCTCAACTACTAACTCTAAACCAACTCACATACTTTATCTCTAGACATTGTAGAACTGCAATATCCTAAACAGTAGAACCACTCAAGAAGCTCCGCTTGATCGAGAGACTGTTGGCCTTATCCCTATTCACCATGAAACTCATGATCATCATAAATAGTAGACATATGTTCTACATGTACACCAAGGTGTTTGTGAAGAGGTGAGAAAGAATATCAATAAGCACCCTGACAAGAAACCTGTAACAATTCCACTAAAGTGTATCCAATGCAACGTTCCCATCCTTGCTGGGACACAACAAAATGGTAGAAAAAACAAAAAGGGAAACTATAGTCGATCTCATTGTTTGTAATCCCTATTTACTTGGAAAGAGCCACTGTGGATGTCCATATATATATATATATATATACACATGTATAGCACCATACCTATACATATATACATAAATACGATTATTTATTTTTATGTCTATAAAACAACATGACATAACCACAATAGTTGATCATGTGTTTCATAAGCATGATTGCCTGGACATCCTATGGATGTGAATTGATTTGAACATCATGATACAGAATCTTTGTATCATTAAGTCGATCTATGGGTCTTTAATCCCATCAACATGGCCCTTCTTCTACAAACACTCAAATTATATCTCTGAGAAAGCAACGTCACCATAGGGAGATACCCATCCTACACCTAGGTCCACTCGTAATCACCACCAAACCCAATCTTGGAGACCCCATACCAATGGTTAATCCTGTAAATGTTCACTGGTTGGAAAACAAAGAGCATAATCACATGAATCTAACTGAGACTTAGAGAACCTCACCCTATTGTCCATTTTTCAGACTCCCCTGTTAGCAAAGAAAAACTTCACCAACATGGATCAAAAATCCTCTCCCTATGGTATATGAAAACCTCACCCACATTCATATCAAAACATCACATGCTGGCATAGAACAACCTCTCCTACAATCATAGCACTACCTCACTGATATTCATATCAAATAAGAAACGACACATGTAAATTATACTAATATATGGTTTTAACTATAAAAAAACTTGTGAAAAACATTTATAAAACCAATTTCATCAACTAATTATCACCAAATTATTCCTAAGAAGAAACTATGGTCATCCCAATAGATATATATATATATATATATATATATATATATATATATATATTTATATATAAACCGGATCAATATAAAACTCCCAAGTAATAAATTTGTGTATAGTAAGTATTAAAAATAACATTGATCAGAAGCTGGATACCATGAAAGCATATCTGGAATTCCAAAAAAAATCATATCCCATCATGAACAAATGGGAATAAAAAAAGAACAACTCATGTCAGTTTCAACATCAAATAACCAGGAAGCACCGCTGGTGAACATGACTACATGATCAATAAACAAGTGAAACATAAAATAGAGTGATGGTGGCCAAAACTCCCAAACCTACACTACATTCATAGGAAAATTTGTTTACTCATTTGGCATGAGTACTATGTGACGCCCAAAATCCATATATACACAAAATCCTTTGTACAACACAATGTTGGTCAAACAATTGGCACTCTTTGTGCCCATCATGTCAAACACAAGGATTAATCCTACAAATGTTACTATATGCAAACACATGGGAAGGCATCTTAAATGGCATCCTTAGTAAAGCGATATATATTAATCTTACATAGGATCCTATAATGAATAACTATATAGTCATTCTACAAAATGTAACATCTCCAAGGAAAATAAGAGAGAGATCCATCAAGGGACTCCCTATGTCAACACATAAGCCAAGCATCCCTTATCCGATCCTTATAATAATCCCATATGATGTCATTTTAGGCCATAACTGTACATCTCAAAAGGAGAAACTTCTCAAAAGAAAATGTCATGAGAGATATATCACATCTCATCTTAGATCAAGGGTCTCAACAAGGTTGGTTTGAACACCCACCCAATCCTTTATTCCTTGTATCCCTCTCAAGTGACAAATAAGCTTGATAGATGGAAGAAAAACCTCTCCATTTTGATAGAAAGAACAAAAACCATTTATATGTTCTCGTAATTTTATGGGGTTTCCACCATATATATCTATAATTAAAAACACCAAATGCACAACTCACACACCCAATTCTGACATCCCTCGCATAAAATTCCCTAAACCTCTAGGTTGGAAAAGTACATGACATGTACTTTTTTGTACCCGGTGTGTAATACTATCCCTCCCCATGACTTTTTAAATATACATGGATAGAACAACCTGTGGTCTTCCTAGGTAGAAGTACCAGACATGTACTTCAATGTATAATTGGTGTACTATCTAAAAAATATGTTTTCATTTTCACAGGGTCGGACACAATGCCATGTACCACCACTCGACATGTACTCAATGTACAAGGCGTGTACATTGTAAAACATAGTCTTCCACAAATGAGAAGAAAAAATGGCATGATCCCATGTAATACACGCCTTGTATCTTGGGTTTCCAAATTATAAAACTCTTGGATCACCCGAAACCCCTCTTTTCAACTGAGAAAAAATAGAAATTTTCTTAAGAAGTCACAAGAAAGAATAAAAAATATTTAAAACTTTTAATACAACATGTTTAATGGGGATCTATGAATAAAACATTAATAGTCATATGTTTTAGTGAAGCCTCTGATGCTTCTCTTGATTCCACCATCCACAGTCGTCGTGCATTGTCTCTGTGCAACAAGGGATTCACTATAGAACCTCTCTTACCTTCCCTATATATCAAATTATACCTTCCCCAAATCATTCTTTGGTCAAGTAAATGGTGTGGAATAAAAGTGGCATGTAGAAGAATGTCGAGGAATAAAGTATAAAAAACAAAAAAGAATTAAATAAGAATGAAATGAAATGCGGGAATGGGTTGGCCATGGTGCTCCACTCATGTTTAGGAATATTCTAGGATGAAATTATAATTCTTAACTCATTGTTGGTGACTGAATCCCTATATAACGCACCTTTTATATTTTACCACTGAAAAAAATCTATGAATAAATTAATATTTATTTTAATAATAATGAATATATATTATTCTGTTAAATTTAAAACATATAAGATTACCACAAAACTCATTTACTAGTGTAACCACCCAATTCCCATACAAAAAGAGTGGTCAGAAAATTTATGTGAAATAACATTATAGGTTAAAATTATATTTTAACCCTACAAAATCATGTCGCAAACAAGATTCAAATCTCTGCTGAAAATCATGTCCTACAAAATACAGGTCCATACAAACTCCCCAACATATACCTTCTCATCCCTTGGAAGACTAGTGAATGTACCATCTATCATGCCCCAACATGAGAATCTTATCAACCACGTTATCTAGACTATATAGTGATCAACCTCATTATGTTAACAATGACCTTTAACATAGAAAACATTTAACTACAATGGAAATGGTACTCCCTATTGTAGGAGTACCCTTATGATCATCTCAAAAGAAAACACATAGTTCAAAATCTCACTAAAAACAATCATGGTCAATAAAAAATTAGGGTCCACACCCTAAAAATGAAAAAGGTTCACCCTCAACCATATAAATTACAATACACCAATCCTCACACACAACCACTATAGGGTTCCCTCTTCATTACAAGGGAAGACAATATGAAGAAAAAGAAATGTTTCTTAGTGTAGAGTTGATGCTCTATCAATGTACTCATGATGAATCAAGATTGTGCATGATCATCTCTAAACAAGAGTATACTAAGATTAAATAGAAAGGCATTTATAGCTTCCTCTAAGACTTCCTCACATCTTTTCAACCTGACCAGATATACTATAGAGGGACATAGTATCACAACATTTGGTGTCCAAACACACAAACATGTCTGGAAACATCGGTCATCGGCTCACATCTGATCACTCACTGATTTATATTCAAATGATACCATGTGCATCCAAAGTCTATAATTACCCCCAACTTGTACACATGGTGTCATTCCAGTCGTGAGTGTCTACCCATGCTCAGACTAAATTACCAATAGTAGAAAAACTGGACTCTAGGTTAGGCACCTGAATATTCATTCATGCCGAATCCATTATATAAAAGCAGGCACTTGAGGTGTCGTGGTCAAATCCAAATGGCATAAACAAGCCTATAATGAAAAACATGGTCACCAACCATTCCTCAATCATAAAACGGCTATAAACCATGCGCACCACCAAAAAATCGTCGAAAACCCTAGGACGACCATTCACGGAGGTTACCCAAGGACAAGACATATGTTGACCTACAAGGCTTTTAGTATAATTCAATGATATCTATTTCTCCCAAATAGCCCAAAATATCAAACATCTCAAATAAGGTAAAAATCATAAAAAACTAAAAAGATAAAAATTGAAAACAAAACCTATGAGGGCCCTGATATTCTCTAAGAATCCGAAGAAGGAACTACTCCCTAGAGTTCTCAACCAAAGAGTAATGCAAACTGAATAGTCACTCATCAGGTATCAGTATAATACTATACCCCCTTATGGTCCATTTCACAAGGAATTTCCATTTACCTATCGGCATCATACTCAATGATCGTTCTATATAAACATATGCTAGAGAAAGAATACCCAAAAAGATTCACATGAAAAGGGAATCATATGCCATATTTACCATCTAGGGTCACTTCATAAAAGGTGCATGAGGACTGATTCGTCAGCCTCATAACAAAACACATCAACGTAGTTCCACATAATATGTAATTAGAATAAAAATTATTAGTAAGATCTATCAATTGAATATGACTTTATAATTTGTAAACTCACACACTAGGAGACCAATATTCTGTAAATCCTATGAGCCAAATATGATGAATGAGACACAAATTTCCATTAATGGATAAGAGTGAAAGTCCATCTATGGACTCTTAACAAAAAGATCCAGATATCGACAATAAAACCAGAACACCCACACACAACATGTGCATTCCTAAATGAGAAAATCATATACTACTATAGCATTACAAAATAAGAGAAGAAATAAAAACCTCTGGCAACTAGGAATTTTCTTCCGGAGCTAGTGTTCTCGACGCCCCAATCTCATATCAATCATAGGTTCCAAAACATTCCTAATAATCATGAATACCATATCCCAAATAGAAAGGAATAGTAAAAATGATCAATGAATACCACATTGTAACATCCCAACATGAATGTCACTAAATCGGCGCTCCATGAATGTTCACTACAAGGCCTCAAGCATGCCTTACTATATGCCAGAAGCTGTCATAGAGTAGGAAGGGACTAGGAGGTGATCATGGGGAGACTGTGTAATCATATAAAAAAACATGAATAGTGGATATAGAAATGTATCATAAATTGTGGTATGTAAATAGAGTGTGGAAGATGAAAACTAAATTAGAATGCTTTCATTGAAAAATGATATAAAATGCTGAATAGCATGAAATAAAATACCAAACTAGCCACCCATTGGGCCTACTATACAGATACAAGTATAATGAAACTGAAAGTAATGGTACTAGTATCATCTGCTATCTCTGAGCCATCCCACATACCCAATATCCAAACATTGTCAAACAGTAGCATCCAGATCAGTAGAAACTCTCGAACTACTCTCTATGATCCTAAATCACTAGGTTTCAGGCCTATAAAACCAGATACTTGTGCTCAACGTGGAATACAGAAATGAGGTCTACACATAAGACAAGTTGGTGTACGGGGGTGAGAATGATCCTTAGTTGGCCACCCTGACAATCAACCTCTAAATATGCTACCAATGAGTATGAAAAAGCGATCTGCTTAGCCTAGTTTAGACACAACCAAATTGTTGTAATAAAACATGTGAAACCTTAGTTGATATTAGTGTCCATAATCCATGTCAAATAGCAATGCGACAACATGGATGACCATATACACATACATAAATACGTATAGTCCCATACCTATACATATATACATAATTATGAATATTAATCAGTATATGCTTTAAACAATATGAAACCAACACAACAGCCGATCCTGGGGTCCATAAACTCGATCTCAGAGAAATCATGTGCAAGGGAATCGAGCTAGAAAACATGCCACTCATGTTGTGGACTTCTATGTTGATCTCATGGTATGTAATCTCATTGACATGTATCAACATTGGCCAATGATATAATTATTTCTCTAAGAAAGATACATCACCACGTGGGAATACACATCCTACACATGGGTTCACATATACAATCATACAAAAACAAACATTGATACGGCATAACGATGGTCAATCCTATAATATTTCACTATCTAGAATACATGTATCATAAGACAATGAATCCATCTGAGACTCAGAAAACCTCTCCCAGTTTTTAAAATTTTTAAACTCACCCACAACTATAGAAAAACTAGGCCCGCTGGCATAGAAAAACCTCTCCCTCTTGCATAACACGACATCACCTGCAAGCATATGAAAACCTTGGTTGTAGGAATATAACATCATTTCATGAAGGAAAAAACAACCTATACCACATGAATATCACATAATAAACAACACATGTATATGAAATTATTACATAGTTTTCATAAATCAACACACATGGGAATAACATTTATATAACCAATTTCATCTGTTAAGGATCAACAATTGGATACAACAATGCACCTCTAGTCTACCCAACAATATATATTTGTATATATATATATATATAACGGATGAACAACCAAATCCTATGTAATAGCTCAAGGTATAGCAAATATCTGAAATAACATGTCTCAGAAGGAGGATACCATAAAAGCATGATAGCATCCCAATAAGAAAAGAAGACCCCATGAATAACAACCAGACATCCCAATAGAAAAAAGACACATCGCATTAGGATTAACGTACCCTAACAAGGAATCAACTTGGTTTAAATCATTAACTTACCAATAAACAAGTGAAACATGACTATGTGTGAGGGAAGCCCAAAATACCAACCCAAAACTATAGTCACAACACCCTGGGCTTACTAGTTTGGTATTAGATCATCTTGACCCCAAAACACTATCTCTACACAAAAACAAGTGTACAAATAATGGTTGGTCAAACCACAATCACCCACTTGGTCCCTCGTGTCTAGAACAAGGAGGAATCCCACTCGAGATCCTCCATGTAAACATGAGAGAAGGCATCCTACATAGGATCCTTAGTGATGTAAAATTGAGGAATCCTACAATGGATCCTTGAATGAAGAACAATATAGGAATACTATAATAGGGATCCTCTCATATGAAATATAGATGGATATCATAAAAGGTTCTCCTTAGGTTAGAACATAAGTAAAGGAATCCCTCAGTAAATCCATGGATGCAATCGATCTCATGGACTCATAGGCCTGAAGGGAATGACTCAAAAGGGGAATATCCTCAAAAGTATATGTCGTGGGGGGTAGCTCACAACTCATCATATATAATTGGTCACATATATGTTGGTCTGAACACCCAACCTATCCTCTACAACAAGTCTCTCTGTTAGGTGACAAATGATCTTGTTAATAAGAGGAAGAACCTATTCATTTAGATAGAAACGAAAAAAACATTCCTATAACCTGAAAATTTATTTTGATTTCATCAATTGAGATCTACATGAAAAAACGCTAAGAATGGGCTACTCAAATGACTATTTCCATCTTCCAGAGCACAAAATACCCCAAACTTATAGGCTAGAAAAGTACATGGAATTTTATTTAGAGTACACAACATATACTAATATCCCCTCAAATGAATGTGTACTTATACATGTTAAACACAACATGGGGTTTATGCCTAATAGTACGTGGTGTGTGCTTCAAAGTAAACATTGTGTACTATCTAAATTAAAAAACCCTAGTTCTCTGTCCCATGGTTGGACACACGTCTATGAACCATCCCTCGACTTATACTCAGAGTACACGAATAGTGATTTAGAAGGCATCTTCATCCTCAAATGGTATGAAGACACGGTGTGCTCCCCTTGAACACACACCATGTAACATTGGTCTCCCAACAAGAAAACCCTTAGATTTCCCAAAACCACAGCTTTCTCTCCAGAAATAATATATCTGGCCTTAATAGGCCACAAGAAATCATAAATATAAATTCAAACCATAAAACGAACTGTTTAAATAGAATCTATAGAGGAAACACAAGCCGAATTATATTTAAAAAGACACCACTGAAGCTTCACTTGATTCCTCCATCCATAGTATCCATATGCCATCTCAGCACATCAAGGGATTCATAAACTTACCTCTCTTCCCTTAACTCTATCTCTCTTTATACCTTACACATTTAACTTTTAGTTCATGTAAAAAGGGAATAACACATGAAGCGTTCAAAAGATGGAGGAGGAAAGCACATGAACTAAAAGAACAGATGAAAAAAGAAACAAAAAAGGGGCTCGAGACGGCCCGGATGCCCAACTCAATTTTAGGCATTTCCAGTGATAAACTAACCATTATAGACTCTAATAAGGAGAAAAAATTTCAATCTGATGATCCATTTATAATTTCTCAACTAAAGAACCAAAATAAATAATTAATATTTAATTTAATTATATTAAATATTATTTATACTTATAATATTCAAAAAACTCATATTTACACCAAACACCTATACTAGAGTAAAAAATCACACGCTGGGACAAATAGAGAGGTCAAAAAATTATCAGTTAGCAAATTCTCAAGGAAAAGACCATTTTACCCATTTATAAGAATGTGAATGAAAAAACTAAAATTTGTACTCAAAACTAAGCTCTGGGAAAACCAAGGTCTTTACAAATTTAACTAACGTCATCATACATAGTTCCATGATTACATTGAATAGAAGATATCTAAATTGTGAAAGAGATAGAAAAATTGAATACCCTTATACCTATGATTCTTCCAATGGACATTGAAGGCTTATTTATTATGTCACATTGGAATAACACAACTTTGATCATCAACTAATCTAGGTGAATTTTCATGGAAATAGAAGGAGGAATCCTCTCCCTTTTAGGTTCAACAATTCATGGACCACCACCCATGAATGAAACTGAATGGTATAAGAATGTTGAATATCATCTTCATGTAATGATAACCCAATTTATTTTAGTTCTAATAAATAGACTCTTAAAGATAACATGATGATGTGGAACAAGAATTTCATCATCCACGTTGAAGATGAAATTGATGCACATGAGTGTTCCATTAATTCTCTCCGTGAATACATCACAAGGAAAAAATTCCATTGGGGAATAATACAAGAAGCATATATGTCTTTTATACATATAAATCAAATTTATGTCAAAGACAATATTCAAAATCATGTTTTTAATGTCCTTTGGCTTAATAACAATGATAGAAATAAAATGTTCTTCAATTCTCTCCAATGGGGATGAAATTCCAATAATCCTCTCTATATCTCCTCAAATATGATTACCAAATCCTAAATTATATGGAAGACATTGTTTCAAACATTGTTTCTTTGTATGAAAACCATTTCAATGGTCCACAAAGAAATATGGAGTAAAGGTATATAATTATTCATAAACTGGTCATGAAAGAAGATAAAATTCCTAATAAATTTAATATATAAAAATTTCAAATATTTGAAGTTGTATTTGGGATAAAAAAATGAATGTAAATATACATTTATGGTTTCACCAAACAATTCATTTGGAATTATTGGGATATTATTTAGGATGATGTTTGAAATATTGTTTAAAATATTTCATGGTCACTTCTTCACTCAAGGTATCAATTTTCAATTTATTTATCTCTTTCAAATGTAAAAATTCAAAATTAAATTATTCAATTCAAATAAGTTTCCATTTTCAACACAATTCAAAAAATTCAAAAAAAAAATTATTACTGACCTGCCTACTCATATATAGAAAAAAAATCTATGACTTGAAGCAATTTTATATTATTAAAAAAAGAAACTTCCAAGATTCTATATTAACTACCTCTGAGTTTTTAAATATAATAATGAAGTCCACAATGGGAGAAAAAAATTCTCTTAAACACGATATTAAAAATTCATCTGATACAATTGGTTTGGGTTTCCTTCGTAATGTTATGTTGAGATTTGACTTCAACAATAGATTCATATGCTAGGTCCATGCTCAGATTGTGTTTTCTAACATCTCATAAATAATTAATGGATCTCTAGAAGTCATTATCATATTCCCTGGAGGCATGAGACCAGTGGACCTAGTATCTGCAATAACTTTTCATATTTCAATTCAATACCTAAGAAAACTCATACTTCATATGGTGATAAATTGTGATTTCAAATCCATCTAGGTGGAAAGAGGCATCTCTTCTTCCTGTCATCTCTTTTTATCTGACGACATCATTAGCATTACACATAGTTATAAGAGAACCATTATGTGCGTCAAGAAAAATATTCATCATATTAAATGGGAGTCATACCAAGAAATAAGTTAGAACAATGTAATCCTTTTTTTGTAAAGAATATTTCAGAATCCATAAAAATAAATACTATTGATGATCTCATAATAAGAGATGGTTGTTTTCCATTCATTTATCATCGATTTTCCATGTTCTCGGGAAGGTCTCAAACATCCCACATCCCTAATTCCTTGAACTAGGATATATAAACACTTTAATCTAGAAAATATGAAACCATATCTGTTGATGGAAGAGTTATCTTAGTCACACATGTGATTTTATTTAAGATAGTATACTCTTTCATGCTATATTCTAGGGATAACATAGATATAAAATCTATTAACATGATGATGTGAAACCTTATATAGAATGGACAAATTCATGATATGAAAATTATTATAGTCTCCTAGAAATGATGATGCATGAGCTCTGTTATGGGTGGTTTTGAAATTTATAAGAATTATCTCTTTAATTAGACCCTTCATTATCAATTCATATGAATAATTCTCGCAAAAATATTTGATTCTTTTGAATTCATTAGATCCATGTTCATTACCAGATTGATAGAATGAAACAACAAGTTTATAGGGCCCCCAAAATTTCCTAGGATAAAATTAGTTTTCAACAAAATAAGAATGCATTCATATTGGCTACTAAGTGTCAATTATGTTTTCAAATTTTGGAATACTGAATGGGATGAACCCCATATAATTGATATTATTGATTTTATTGACCATGAAATTGGTTATGATATCTTAATTAAGGATCAATTTTCCAATATATTTACATTAAATAATGACATCCAACAATCTTTCTCAAGTAATTATTTTTTAGACCATGATGACATGCTAGTTGGGAACTGGCATTTATTAGGCTACTCCATTCCAAAACAATCTAAAAGTAAACAATTCAGCATCCTAAAAAAACTTCTATTTGAACAAAATATGGATTTCCCCCTCAAAGTTCTCATTAATTTATCGAAACTATTTAAATAAATTTTATGTAGATATTGACATTAAATTGAGTGAATATTTCTATTATCTAGATGCGTACTCTGCCACCAGCATCAAGAGGACGTCGATCGACTGTTCCTATGATGAAAAATGGCATCTTCTTTATGGAAATCAGTCTTTTCCATCTCTGATATTTCTTCACCAATGAAATACATGCATATGACCTTTGTGCCTTCCTTACTGAATATCATAATGTCCAAAAAGCTAGAAACTTTGTTTAGATTATCATATTCTGATTACTATATGTTATTTAGAGAGTTATAAATAATGTAATACAATAGTTCCCCCTTTCAAAATCAACTTTTACCTATCTGACTTTATGGAAACTGATCATAAATGCAAATACTCTACTTTCAGACCATTACAACAAATATATATAGGTCCCTGCAATTTTGAGGTGTCTCAAAATCACAATTAATTAATCCCTCTACATGGAAAATTTTTATTCTTTTAGTTATCTCAATTTATTTGATGGCTCAAATGTATAAGTGATAGTGAATTGAGAAGAGATCCTAGACAATCTAGTTTAAGTGTGGTCTTTATAAACCACAAAGGTGATGTTTTCGAATGACAAATGTTCATTATTGCTGCGCTACTTCACTATAAGGGGATATGGTGGGACTACACTCTATTTTCTACATGACTAAACAAAGAAATTAAAATAATATCTGGTTTTAGTGTGACACCACCACAATTGTGAAAGCATTTATAACTAGTCAGATCCTTCTTTATTGGAATCTATTAGTGAAATGGAGCATGTTACATGATAATATAACATAAATAATATATATATTCGTGAATTTATTTTGTGATTCCAAATTTCGTGATGATCCCCTTACAAACAATGGGGTGAATTAAGAGGTATAAATTACTTAAAACAATATCCTTGATGATATTTTTCACATTATTGTTTGGATAAATATAAACTTCATTTCTTCTAACTATTTAAACCCTTGTATATATATATTCTATGCACATGTATACCCATTTTATTTAAAAATGAATCACTTACATGACCATCATACTAGTATGGGATCTCTACCCAAAAAATTTTGTCAGACATGGTTCACTCCGATTTCCATCATAGTTATATTATTTCACTTGGGAAACCATCTTGGTAGTCATGGTTCACTTCTTTTTCAATATTATTAGTTTAGTTTCATTACCATAAACATATTAGTCTATCTCATGATATAAAAATCATTACCCAATTCATTGAATTGTATATAGGGAAAACCCATCTTGTAAAGAAATCATACATACACGTGACAATAAATTGTAAATAATCAAATCATTACTCATGAAATTAAATCGGTATAATAAACTTGTAATGATATACTAACCTATAGATAATATATATGTTTCATAATATTTTCATCAAATATATAACAAATGAAAAATGGATTTAATAAACATGAATCTAGTAAAGGAGAATTTATTTTTATAAAGACCGTGACATTAAGAATAAACCTTTAAGATAAATAATGTTAATGTACAATTATATCATTTCATTTAAAGTCATGATTAACATCAATAAATGTTATCTTATATTGGAAATAATTGTGAATGTTCTCTTAAAAACATTTATTGGTGAAAATAACATTCTTCATTTAATTTTTTTAAATATAAACCATTTAAAAACTATTATCATTGAAAAAAAACTTTATAACCTATAACGTACTCTTGAAATAAAGGCAAAACATTTTTACTTGAATCATATAATGAATCTTGACACCGATTTCAAAACAGTTTTCCTTGTTATCTTATAAAATCCATTTCAAAACCTTTTTAAACATAAAACGATTATAGAATGTTCATAAAAGGGATATATAGTTAAAATCAATTTAATAATATTAATAATAGATTACATTCATGAGTATTATATAAAGTAATCAAAATAAAAGAGTTCTGAGCATTGAATTTATCTGACCGATATAAAGAAGTGAAATGATATTCCCTTACCATGATTTTGACTTATCTTTGTTGTATTTATATTCATCAATAATAAAATTATGTAAAATAATTACATGATTAAGATGTTTTTGCAGGTTTATTATTAAATTTACATCACTTATTACAAATTTTTATATAACTACCTATATAATTATTTTTAAGTCAGGTGTTTTGATCAAATTCGAATCAAGTGTTAAAAACAATTTTGGTTTGTAAATTATGGTCAAATTGGTGCTTAGATAAACATCTCCAGAATGATAATCATGAAATAATTATAATATTCATACCCTAATAATATTTTTAAAATTTTTAATTAAATACATTTTTGAAAAATGAATCGATGTCAATATCAAGGAAATGGTAGGCCACACATACGCATGGGTAACGTTATCATTTCTCAATGATTGTTATGGAAAGAGGGATAATAACATTAATATTTATGTAATAATAATTTATTCATAAATACCATAATATTTAATAATATATAGTTATATATAGAAATATTTTGATTTAAAAGTAATTACATCTTGTTGAGGAGGTGGTATTCCACACATCCACAAATGATGTTATAAAATTTTAAATGTGTGAATTGGTAATAAAGAAAATGATATATATTAAATTTATATAATGTTAATTTCATCATTAATATAATATTTTTTAAGGTAATATATGTTTAATTAAAATCATCCACTATACTTTCTATATATCTTTCCAATAAATAACACTACTTTGAGGGGGCAGTTGACCACACTTCCACAAACAGTGGTATCATGCTTAAAAAATGGAATGAATAAAGACATGTGTTATTATAAATTATATATTAATAAATTAAATATTTATATTTATAGATCATTAATATCATATATAAATATATTTTCTATAATTATTCCCTTCCTTGACTGGTGGGAATAAAAAATGAATAATCATTGTTTCACATGATTGTAGTTCACCATACACGAAGATTATGTTCTGTAACCATTAGATAGTCTTGTTTGTAGGTGTTGGTAGAACCATTGATATGAATAGATAGTATTTAATTTTGGATAATAATTTTTTTTATAATAATAATATATATTGATTTTAGGGGTGGACAATGAAAATAAAAGAAAGAATCATTATGAATGATGTTACCTCAAATTAGGATAACTCATTAGGGTTTACCCCAAAGGGAATACATGGATGGAATTCCTCCCAATGTTAGAAATCAAGTATGATGGGAGGGGTGTTTGGGAGCTATTTGGGCTTATCTTTTAAATATAATGATTCTAGTTAGGTTTCTGAAAGTTGGAGTTGAGTAGGCCTTTAATAGTGAATGATGAGAGGCACCCTTCTAATATTTTGGAAAAAGGGAAACCCCACAAACGATTTATTTTAATTTGTATAAAGAAATAGTCTTATGTCTATAAATGGGTGTATATGGTCGATATATGTCAATAATATGTTTTTCAAACAAGTTTATATGTTTTTTTCCTTGAGGTTATGGTTTTTTCATTTATTAAGTGTAATTCCACTTTAATTAGTGCAAATAATTTAAATTATTTTACCAAATAAATTTTGAAAAATATAGGTTGAAATTTTTTGACATTATAAATTATTCTGATTCTAAATATGGAATCCTTTTTTCAAAATTTCTAACTCATAATTTATAGAAATTTATTAAAATTTAATCTTACATACTGAAAGACAACACATGGTTTTAATGTAAATATTTTCAAAAAAAATCTACGTTTTTTTATAAATTCAGAAGTGAAATTCATTATATTTAAATTAATTTGATATATTTATATAATAATAATATAATTTCAATTTATAAGAAATTTAAAATATAATTTATATTCTAAAATAATGTAGATAAAAAAGTAGTTTTAAATTAAAATTTAGTATCTATAATTCCTCTATAAAAAGATAAACATCACAGAGAAATAGACAAAATTTACCCTATATTATTTTTTATGTTTCTATTTCAAAAACTAATTTTATTATGACATATAAAAATCATAAATGTATGATTGTTTATTTTAAAAATTGGTTCTCCGTCAAATGAGGAAAAAAATTCTTAATAAAAATAGAAGCTTCTATGTGTAATATTGGGTTTGTTCTTATCAAAGGCCTATAAAATAAAATGGATGGATATTAAGAAAGATTTATTAAAAATAATAAAAACATATATAACTTTAATATCAATAATTGTTCAATTTAGTAGGGTAAAACAACAATGTTAGCATAAAAAAATTTCTATAAAAATATTCAATTTCTATTCAATTGGTTCTTATATTAATTATTAGTAATAAATTCGTTTTATATTTGTGTAAACCATAAGTTTTATTTTATTTGTTAATACTAATCCTATATAATAATATAATTTCTACGTTAAGTATTAATATATTAAACAATATATTTTAGTAATATATTGTTGTTTGGTAAAACTTGGTCTTTTTTGTTACATAGGGAATCAAAAAAAGTCAGTTACGTATACAATCTATGATAACCATTGTGTTCCATGAAGGTAATGAAAATATTTATGTTATGCCTAGTGAATTAATAACTTTTTATTATGATTAATTAAATTATGTCATAGTTTTTTTATATGAAAAATATTTCAATTTTTCATGAAATGAAAAATATCAAAAATATTTAATTAAATACTTTTTTTGAGAAATTCTAATGTTGTGACATTATACACCAAATAAATTTAATTTTCCCCTTTAAAATTTTATAGGTTATCAATGGTAAAATTATTTAATGTAACATTCATATAATCCAACATCTTTAAAAAATACTAAAACATTTTTTGAAAAAAAGACTGAACCGAAATGTTTACTCAATTTAACTTCATACTAGGTAACCACATATGATAACATTGGTAGAATGTTAAAACATAGACATGGAGAAAAATATTTAATAATAAATAGTTATTGAGGTCTTCAATCAAAAACAATATATTTATTCATAAATTTTTTAACTAAAAACTTACATATAAGAGAAGACATCATGTAGGATAGTCGTAGGTGTGAAATCCTTATCTTCCATAAGTCATGAGTTCAAGGCCCTTGGCCTTCCTAGAGTATATGTGAAATTTGAAAATATAAATGATTTCAATTTATAAAACATCATTAATATAATATTAAAAATTAATATTAAGGAAACACTAAAATATATATAATCACTATATATCCTTTTAACTAAGTATTTCAATTAAAACTCACTACATAAATACATCATTCGATGTTGGATAAAAATATTACATAACTGGTTAACTATATTTCCATGAAAAAATAAAAAATAAAAAAAAATTATAAATAAATTAAAAAAAATCAACTTATCATTTATCCTTTTTATATAATAATGTGTCTATTGGTTGTCACATTCCAAAAATATGGATACCCTTATAAAATATTCTTGTGAAACATTGAATTAACCAGTATTAACAAAAATAGGGTTAGAAACAAAATTCAGGATTCCATATATAGATTTTTTACTTGATATACACCTCAAATATAAGAATTTTAAATCTTTATAAATGATTACATAGAACACTTTTTCAACCAAAAAAATATTAGGTATAGGATAATTATTGTTATGAAATTTAAATTATTCTAATAAATCATATCTTTAATCAAGAATAGCACAAGTTTCTCAACATATTGATCACATTAAAAGATACCGTCACATAATAAAAATATTAATTTTTCATGAATTCATCACAATTTAACAAATCCCATTAAATAATTTTGGAATTAATTACACTAAAAGTACTGAAATATTTCATGATTTATATCAAATTATCATTGAATTCCATAACAGGAGTACATTATTCATTAATAATTATTCTTAAACCATTAATTATACCTCATCAACATATTTCATAATATATATATTCGATAATGTGAAATATGAATCATATATTTAGATTCCTAAACCGCAATCTAATCATTCTTCTTATTATTAATATAAATGACACTATAAGAACATCACATACCTTTCAGGTATTAATTTTTATTATCTTTATCTTTAGAAGTATAACAAATACTCATACCACCATACTAACTCTCTATATTATATTTCCACTTCGGAATTAGATTTTTATAATTCCCATACTTTACAGATCTGAAACAATCAATTTTAACGATGGACCTTAAAGTTATATCAATTTACCGAAAGCATAAATCAGGGGGTGAGAAAGGCATATCAAATAAGAATACCACATTAACAAGAAAATTTACTTATAGCGTGTCCAAATCATGAAAATGGTTTTTTAATTGATAATAATTTAGGTTTATTCTTTGTTACTTATAGTCATTTTCTATTAAATTATTTTTTAATGACTCATGAAGAGTTGGTGGAATTTAAATCCCTACCCCATGTGAGTGACAAACTAGGTATTATATTAAGATCATTGTCTAGTACAAGATTACCCCATGTTAGGCCAGATATATATTTTTGGTGTTTTTATCCCAAGGTAGATTTTTTCCAGTGTGAGATCCTCTTGTATTATTCAGACAATGAAGTATTTCTTGGAAACCTATCATGTTATCCATTACCAAAATTTCAAGACATTATCTTATACATCCCTTTTTTATTAGATATATCCATAGAAAATTCCTTATAGTTCTCAATAAGGATTTATCATTATAGTTTCAAAATAATAACATAAAATTTTATCTAAATACAAATTTAATGACATATTCCTAAGATATATAATAATTACACACATTTTTTGAATACCTCAAACATTTCAAAAATAGATACCAAAAGACTATATTTTTTTCCTTTGAAAAATGAAAAAATAAATATTATTACATAAATAAGATACATTATATTCCACTAGGATGTTCATGACTAGAACCCATATTATAAAAATAATAATTGATACAAATATTCTTAACATTCATAAGGAAAAAAATGGGTTATCTCATATGCTCAAAAAGGGTAAAAAATAGTGGTATGTAAGAATAAACATGAGTATATGGATTTATGGATGTGGTCATTTCATTAAAAGATCCCAAAATGTAGATAAAATATCATAAACATGAATTATAAAATAAATAATTGAAATTATTAAGACATTAACCATAAGAAAACGAAGAACATTAACAATAAAATCGTAATGTAATTGTAAGAAAAGAAATTGTGGAATCCCCATCACCATATATTATTATTCCTAAAGTAAACTAGGCATCACTTCCATGAATATCATAGTAATATAGGTTCACTCACTATACAATTTTGGTTATAATAGTTCACTCCCCTTGTGATATTTGTTACACCAGTTTACTCCTCATTCCATCCTTGTTGTCATACATCACTCCCTTGACCATATTAGTTGTCAATGATCACTCCAATGATAATAATTGATTATATAATGAGTTATAAATATCATTTCAATGCATTTATAGAGATATAGGTTTCACACATCTGATAATGAAATCAAACATACATATTCCAAAAACTCATAAACAAATATATCTTTACAAATTAAATAACATAGGATTCATAAACATATAATCATATAATATCCTATGTAAAATGACAAAAGTATCCTAATAATTTCATCAAATACCTATCTAGGGAATGACAAATGGATTTAATATACATATAAACCATGAAAGGAAATTTTTTTCTAAAGGCAATGAAATCAACCATACACCATTTATAGAATTAATATGAATTGAACTTTTATATCATTTCCTAGAAATACATGAGTAATACCAATGAATTTTATCTTACATTGTAAATAAATTTTAGGGCTCATTTAAAAATATTTCATGATTAAAATAACCTTCTTTATTGAAAAAATATTTTAAAACAGAATTCCTTTTAAAAAATTAATTGAAAAAACATTAAAACATATAATGAATGTTGAAATAATTTTGAAAAAAATTTCCCATCAATCATAAAATGAACCCAGCCAACCATTTCTAAACTATTTTGTATGATAACATATAATGTACAATTAAAAACATTTTAATAATAAACCCCAATATATAATAATACAATTGGGGTTATGTAAATACCCATATATTTAAAAATAATATCTATTGAATACATTCTTGTATATAATATAATGTATCCTAGGATGTTATTTATTGTATATGGAGTATGAATTTTGTTTTTTTTCAATACTCACTTGAAATATAATGGATTTTTCATTGAAAATAATCTTATAGTTTAAGGTGTAAATAATACTGAAGGTGGTGACATTTCCTAGTGATTCAAAAAAAATTGGGTCCAAAATTTGGTTGATGGATTACATCGTGAAAAGGATATTCTCTTGAAGGCCATTAGAATATATAGAAAAGAGAATTAATTTCACGATGATGGGATTCAAGAATTGTGTTCTAAGTGGGATTAATGTATGTTTAGGGTGATCTCCATAATATTTACAAGTATGGTGATCAATGTAGAATTGGATAATTTTGAACAATGATGGTGATCTCCATGATTTTTCCAAGCATCACAAATGGTGATAGTGTTCCCCAGGAATATAAAAATTGGAGAATCATGATCCATGATAGAGTTATCTGTGATTATGAGAATTGGATAATCTCAATCACATGATTGTTTGATGGAATGTTTTGTAATAACATCAAATTACAAGCGAGCATCACGAATAGAGGTTCCATGCAAATTTAGTTTTGATAGATCCATAAAATCGTCTATGTTGTGGTGGTACATCATGAATGTCTGAGATTATCAGTATAAGAATACTCCACTTCATTTTCCATGATAATTTTCATTGAAAACCTAGAATCAGATTGATTTCTAAAAGGTAGGGTAGCTTCATAAATTCAAATTTCAATGAAAGATTGAGCATCACAAAAACTCTTATTGAGTATTAACTGATTTCAATTATTTTAATTAATGAGTGTTTCACAATAATGGGAAATTACCTATCGAATTAATGAGATTCTAAAAATAAGTTTCCCTAATGAAGGTATGGTTTATCTTGAAGGAAATGAGCTTCACGAAAGAGTTTTCCAAATGTATGTTTTAAAAAGAAAATTTTAGTGAGTTGTGATTTAAACGTGCATCAACATAGGTCTATAATGAAAAAATTGTATAGTTCTAGTACCAAGATAGCGTGTTTAATTTTAATATATTGAAGCAAACATAATGCCAATAAACTGAGTTATATTACACTCAATGAAGTTTGTTATGGTTAGTTTACGGAAGTGCTCTTAGGGACGTAGTGTTTTATCCCTAAAATATATTCATTGAATTGTTTCTGGATAAGTATTCTTGTTTCTACATTATTGTACTCCAAAACCACTGAAGATTAGTCGATTTATGTACACCTAACAATTTTTCGACGTATACTTCTGGGACTAACCCATAGTGTTTAAAGAAATAAAATTGATATGTGATCTATTCTAATGTGGATACATTTTTATTCACATTCCATTCAGACAGATTAAATTAGTTCCTACCAATGTGCTAACAAGACCACTAAATTTTGAAATTAATAGACAACCTGATTCACCCCTTCACTCTCAGGGTGCACCAGGATCATTCAATAGGTATCCGAGGATACACTTCACTAGATTAAAATATGTTCCTCTTTTCTATCATGGAGAACATACTAACTGTTAGGGGATTCCTTCTCCTTGATGGAAACAAATTCAATATTTGGAAGAATATGATGACATCTCATCTAATATCTCTTATAATGGAGGTAATTGTTTCTACTGCTTAAGGGATTTGAGTTACTGATGAAATTGTACTATCTATAATAAAAATTGATAGAAAACTGCTTGATTCAAATTCCAAGGCACAAAATTCCATTAATAGAGAACTGTCTAATCAAGCCTATTTAAACGTAATGAGTTTCAACTATGCCAAGTATATGTTATAAAAGATTAAAAATATATATGATGGTGATAAAACAATTGAAGGAGGATAAACATAATGTCTTTAAATATAAGTTTATTGATATTATGTTACATCATTATGAAAATTCAGATTCATATTTAATTAAAAATACGGATTTGTGAAGATGTTAAAGACATTCATATTGTAAGGAAAATTTTTAGATGAATTACACCACTTAAAAATACAAAAGATTCAGGAGTTGGGAGAGGGACCATTCAGAACATTACATGGAGGAATTTTGTTGAAGTCTAGTAGAATATGAAATGAGTTTCAATATAAAGTGTTCAACAAGTCATCTTAGTAAGGAATTACCCTGAACCAAGACTACCCAAATCCTATGTCTTCTACTAATTAAAATGGCATTATTACATGGAATAAAATCATAAATTAATGAGTGTTTAATAGTCTTGGTAAACCAGATTCATACATGTCGAAAGAATACACTAAATAAAAAATAATTTTTTTCTTATTTATAAATAAATAAATTACATTATAAATATTCTCTATATATATAATGTATGCTTGTATTTAAAAGTACACATCATTGATTCCTATAGAAAGAAACAAAATATGGGTGAGATTCATTGATATGATTTTTGTAATCGACTTTATCTCAAAATATCCAAACATTCAGTCATAATCTATTATTTTACACATAATATATTGTTTCTGGTGTGTATAATGAACATATGACTTGTAATATCATGAATCATTAATAATTCCAGGTATTTAAATTTTAAATTTGAATTATTTTATCAATTTTTACTTTAAATTGAAGTTAAAAACTGGTATGTAATTTGAAATATCAATTTATTTTTATAGGGTTATATTACTTTTTCAGGGTATTTATTATAATATGTTTATGTTTTTAATTTACTCAAATTATATGATATTTATTTTCAATTTGTTTCATGTGTATAAAAATTTCATGCACAAAATAGTTCATTTATTTTTTCTAATTTCAATGTTATGATCTTTGAAATGTTTAATTTAACACTCTAAATTTAGTAAAAATTGTTTATAAAAGAATTTCCTTGCAAGGTTATTATTTGAATATGGTTTAATAGATCCTTTAATCATATTATCCTTTAGTTATTGAATATATTTTCATTAAATAGATTAATTTTTCCATAATTGTGTACATATAATAATTGAGAAATTTTTAATCAAAATTCATTTATCTCTTCAATTAGAAATCCATTTTCTTCTAGAATTGAGATCATAATATATTTTTTTCAAAATTATATTTATCTTTTAAAATGTTTTTATTAATGAAAATTATACCCATTTTTAATTTTTACAATATTTATGTAATGAAATTTTAATGTTTTTTAAAAAAAATTCTGTTTTAAATTTTTCAGAAAAACATAGTGGAAAATTTGTTTTAATACGTACTAAATTAATGGAATTTCCAGCCACCATGACAGCTCTAATGCATTAAAACACCCATTATACAATTCATGTGTTATTTCCCGTGAAATTTATTTTCAAAAACATTACATAACCTTTAGTTTTTGAATTATATCTTCAAAATGAAATGGAATATCTCCCCCAAAATGATTTTAACAATATTTTAATGTAATTTCTACTAATCCATAATTTACTTATACCCCATTAGAGATATGTTCTATTGATACCATACTTATTCTTTATATAGATGTTTTATATTAATTATGACTATGTAAATTTTTTAAATTACCTTTAATTATTCATTTTTTTGTTTTAACCATTTATATGATATATTCACTTTCTTATGATAATTGAACATTAAATTTCATCAATATATCAAAATTATTTATCATTGAAATATTTATTTCTTAAAACATAGTTCATATAACCATATAGTTTTTATAATGATAATAAATGGTTTTTATTAGTTAATACTGATAATTCCATATTGTATACTAAATATATATATATATATATATATATATATATATTTAGAAAAAACATTTTCCAGTAATTAAATAGATTGTTAGATATATGAGGAATACTTTAAACATGATGACATGGATGGGGGTGAGTTAAAGATAGGCCCTCGGTCAATTTATAATCTAAAGAGGTGAATGAATAATATATATTTAAATAGGTTTTTATAACAAAAAATTTAAACTTCTTGAGAACATTCTTGATAGTAGAGGTGTAATGTACATAATAAATGGAGTCTAATAAGGGTAATTATGTTTATTATGATTTAGTTTATAATTATCCATGATATTTTTTCTATGATAGTATACCTAGATGAATTATATTATTAGAAAATGATTTCATAGAAATTATATTAATAAATCTAAATCATCATATTGCTTATATGTTATCCAGTTGTGATAACACTATTATGGATTAAATTGAACGTGTTTTCAGTAATTTACCTTTCTATATTGATATTTATCGACGAAAATTTCAGATTCATATTATATATATATGAATATCCATTTATGTTTATTTATTACATATCATATGTGTTCATTTATTTACTATTCCATATTGGTTAATCTTTTTAATTCATGATGACATAAATTGTACTAAACTCATTCTAAGTATTTGTGCTCTCCCATAATTTTTTTTCTTTATCAATAATACTTTCTGTGTGCTATTTTTTATATACATTGATATGATATTAGAAATAATATTATTCTTGATGCATAATATTGTAATTTTTGTTTTGGGATATCTTATGGGGACCGTGTATTTACATAGATTACCCTAACTACTAAACTATTATATCCTTTGGGATGTGATTCCATGTATCTTATATGAATTTAATAATGTATAAAACTAGATCTTGTCTAATGGGTTCACATTAGATATAGTTTTTATCAATGCATGTCTTTTAGAAAGGAAAGGAACACAATTTAAGAAAAACACATATTATGGATCATGAACCATTGATAATCATTAAGGATATATATAGAATAACATTATATATATTTTTTAATGTATTGATTATGTAATTTTTTTCATTAAATAAATCTATGTTTGGACACTACAATTGAACATTGTTTTTTGAAATATGCATATATAGTAAATAACTCTAGAAAGGGTACATTAGGCATCACCTGATCACTATCAGTTTCATAAATATTTGATTTATTACACACCGAGTTTGACACTCTTTTGTGGATATTCATAGGTAAATCTAATTTTTTTTAACAAAATTATGATATATTTGAATAAATGCTTCCAATTAATTCCCACAGTTAAACCTAATAAGTCTTAAATTAATGTGAATGTGTATCAGTAGAATAATAAAGTGATTTAGGTGAGAAAAAATAGAGTATAAAAAAGAATTCCCAGGAAAAATATGAAAAATCTGATGAGATGAAAAAAATCTCATCCTAGTGATCAATTTAGAGATTATTTACTTAAATGTTGGGAAACTGGGAATTATCCATGTATATTCTAACTTCTAAAGTTAAATCGGATGATCGAATAAATACATTTGTGTAGATAAATAATATTATTTTCTATGTATTAGGTTTCATGATTTAAATTGAAGAAATAGTTTTTAACTAATGTATTTTTGTGATAAAAATATGAAACATAAAAATATTATGTTCAATTTTAGAATCACATTTAACTTTATTAGCTTATTATATGTGGATACCATTGGGGTATTTTAATTAAGGTATTTCCTATGTTCCACGTCTTAAAGAACCCATTCCAAAATTTATGTGTTAGGAATATAACATTTTTATAGAGATTTTTTGGAAAAAATTATAGGAATACAAACCCTTGGTTTAGAATATAACAATTAATTTAATGAAAAATACCTTGATATTTGTTTATTCACAATATTAAGGGTATTATTAAAAATAATTATTATATAATCTTTAATGTGGTATTATGTAAAACCCCTTACCCATGTATCATATATCTGGTGTCATACATTATTGCGTTGGAATAGATACAATATTAAAATCCAAATGGACATAACACATTATAATGTTTGAAAAATCAAATTAAATACATGATACCCATTATTCAATGGGAAAGGAAGAAAAGGCATAAATATTTTAAATCTAGATATCTTTGAAACTCATCCTAAAAAAATCAACTTTATATCTATTTGAATAGAGTCGATATAATGGTGAGATAAAATGATCACTAAGAGTTATTAACTATGTATGAAATAATAAACTAATAATATTAATTTGAATTCCACGTTAAATAATTGGGAATAAATTACATTTAAATAAATAGATAATGCATTATCAATATAGAAAGGTAAAGAACTATAAAAACACACTCCATTTAATCAATAGACTGTGAATAATGAGAACCGATATGTTTTATCATAGAAAAAATATAATGGATAACAATGATAAATGATGTGAATTCAATGTTTAATTATTGGAAGTCATGTAAAATGAACAGGAAAACCTCTATAATCAAGATCCATCCTCAAGATAGTTTGAACCATTAGGTTGAAACATGTTTAATTTTTACAAAAGATGTGTGATGTTAATACCTATAGATGTATAAAAGTTCTATATATTTCAACTCCCCACTGTTCACTTCATTTAAAAATTATTCCACATATATCAAATAATCAATTTAATTAATGAATAATGTTCCATATCATAAAATATTAGTATTGAGTAAAATATAAGAAGTTTTCAATACTTAACCAATAAAATAACTATCTATGTAAGAAATTTTTGTAAAAATGATATATATTATGGGAAAAAAATATCCATGATAATGACATATATGACTCAACCGAATATAAATTGAAACGAAATTTCAAACCATAGAATTCCTTTTTGATGAACACCTTATATAATACTATATAATGGATTTAAAAATTCTATTATCTTATTAAATAACCATATTAATATTTATGGAATAATATGTGGCCATTTCATTACATATTTTTACCATTTCATTAATACTCATTCTGAATTTTAACTATTTGAGGTGGTAATTCTGTTGTTTTTGGAGTTTGCTTTGACTTGTAATTTTTATGATTCTATTTCATAAATAATGATTTTAGTATAACCTAAATTTAAATTATTATGTAAATATAATGTTTTTATTATTTATATATTTATAATAACCAATAAAATATGGTTTTAGGATGTGGAATACACATGTCATGGATAGAGTAGGATATACGTACACATAAACATTGCTTCCATTCATTTTCCATATAAAAAATGTAAGTTATATGTTTATAAATTTTTATTATCATTATAATATAATATATTTTTATATATATCACCTATTATTATTAAAAACATATATAATAAATTCCATTTAATTTGTCAATGTATCACATTGATTTAAGGATGTTGTAGTCCACACATCAAAAAATAATATTATGGTACGCCCACAAAATGGAATCCAGGAACGTATGTGTTGTATAAAAGTGTAAATATGTATAGAGTCAATATAAATATTATTTATTCCATATATAAAATATAAATCCATCATTATTTTCATCTATTAATGATAGTAATGGAATAACTAATGACATCGATTCACGAGGCGGTAGTATGACGTAGACAATAATGATGATTATGTATCCCATTTCATGAAACTATGTATGATTATAAGTTGTAACCATGAAATAAAAAATTATCATTATATTTAAGATAATAAGGTTATTATATTACAATTATTGAAAAAAACTAGTTGAAAATAAAATGAAATAAAAGATATCGATGAAGAACATTACCACTTATTTGGGTATCTTTGTTTGGTTTGACCCAAAATCCTTACTTAGTTTTATTAAATCAAAACATTAGGCTTATATAATTATGTGATGGATCGTGATAAATTATTTTTAAAGTTTTTTTATGATCAAATGTTTTTGATATGTCTTCAAAAGTGGGAGGGGTGAGTGTCGTTTTATAGTGGAGGAGTGGAAATCATGTATTTTTTTGTAAGAGGGAAGTGAAAATATAATTTTTTGATTCCAATATTATATAATAATGATCGAAAAATGATCCATGAGTGAATATGGTATAAATATAGAAACAAAATAGGTTTTTGATGAGTTTCCATGTAATTTTTTCCCTTACGTTAAAGGTTTATTCCTTGGATAAGATAGTTTTTCTCTTAATAGTTTAAATTAATTTTATATAATTTCACAAATAATTTCAGAAAAATACAATGCTGAAGTCATTTAAAATTAATAATTATCCAGATTTTAAATTAGGAATCCATTTATCTAAATTGAACTATCAATATCAGATTAAATTAATTTAATGTTAACCCATAGATGTTGCAAAAAAGGATGCTTTAATGTGAATATCATCAAAAAGTTGAAAAGATTTTTAAAAAAATTTAAATTTTGAAATTGAATATAATGACATAAGATATAATAATATATGTATAATATATATATTTTTATTTAGATAAATACTAAATAAAATTTATCATGATAAATTATTAAAATAAAAATGCTATTTTGAATTAAAATTAAGAATTTGTCATTACACCTAAAAAATTATACTTATCCATAAAATAAAAATATCTCACCTGATGATTAAAGTTATTTCCTTAATTGAAAAATAAATCTTATTCAATTGTATAAAAATTTATAAAAATATCACATTTTAATTTTAAAATCAATGCACCCTTAAAATGTAGTTAAATTTCCTTTATATAAAATATTTCTTTTATGAAACATATACGGTTTGTCCAAATATTTAACCAATAAAATATATTTGATAAATGTGACATATATTTTATTTAATATATAACATATATACATTTCCATAATATCATTAAATAATATCAATTAACTCCAAAAATCCATTGGAATAATAAATAAATTGTTCAAAATTTAACATTATATTCAATTGATTTATCTGTTAATTTATATTTAATTTGTAACAAATTAATTCAATAATAAAATTCATAATTTACATAATCTTATTCATAAAAAAAACAGCATGGATCGAGATTTTTTTTTATTTTATTTAATAACATTAATATTATATTGTTGTGCAATAAACCCTGGTATTGCATGTATCGAAATCCTATCGAATTATTTCATTCTTGAATATAACACAAGATAAATAACATTTTTGTTCAATAAAATCTATCTAAAAAATTTAACATATTATAAAAATGTATTTTTTAATTTCATGGGGAGTTTTGTTCTTCCCCCATACAAATATTTCTTCATTGAAACAATGTGGGTAATATGGTTTAAAAAATGATGAGTGCATTTCTCCTTCATTATATCCTTGGGTTCATTTGTTGCTTCTACCATTTTCTTTATTCCACCAGACATCCATGTCTAGATGAGTTTTATGAAATCATATTATTTGATTATAATGATCCATTTCCTTTATCTCATATTGATTTATTTCTATGAAAACATGTATTTTAGGATTTTTTTTGATTTATGAATATTTCCCATCATTCATCGTAGCACTAATTTCTCCTTGACTTCTACGAAAATATCACATCCACCAACTCAAGACCATGGATTGGGTAGTTCTATTCACAAATCATTAATTTCCACGATGCATATACAATAAATTTTTCATTTTGAATTATGAAATAGTCATCTTCTTTCAATAATGCAACACTATATAAAACATACTCATCACTCCATGATGTTAGAGTCCAAATTGGAGCATTGACCAATATATTCATTAGTTCATCAAAACATTATTTTAATTCCTTAATCCAAAATAATCCTTCCAATATTATTTTATTTTATTTTAAAAGGATATCCAGTCATGTGGTATTTTTAAGATCACTTGTATTATCTTAACAAAGAAATGAGACTTCTTACAATGGTTATGTTCGTTGTGGTAGGATATTATCAAACTAATTTTTGCTTTATAGGATCAACTAATATTCCAAATTGGCAGACAATATGACCCATAAATGATACACCCTAAATCCATAAATAAAACAAACTAAATATCCCAAAAAACTCTTATCTTATAAGAATCTTAATAATAATCCTCATATGATTATCATTGTCCTTATAGATATTACAATTCACAAGAATATCATCATTTAATACCACAATAAAATCGTCAAGATATTCCATGAATACTATTTCCATCATAATAATAATTACATAAGATGAATTAGTCAATCCAAATAGGATTACTATTAACTTTTAATGTTGTACCTCATCCAAAATAATGTTTACAATGTTTATTCCTTCATTACTCAAAATTTGTTATACCCAGAATGAATATTTAAATTTGAAATATATTATGCTCTTTGAAAGAGACCAAATAGTTAATCAATGAATGTAAAATGATATGTTTTCATTATATCAATAGAATTTGTTTAATTGCAATCAATAAAATTCCTCATTGATCCATCATTTTTCATAATGAGGAGAATATGGGCTCTCTAATGAGATACAGCCTGGTGAATAAATCCCTTACTACCCAAATCCTCTAATTATCTTTTAACCTTCCCTAATTCCATATATTGAATTATATTGGGAGTCTTTGATATTGGTCTCCAAATAATATATTAAAATAATGGATGAATCAATTTATCATTCTCATTGATGTATAGGTTATTTCTTTATAAATACATCAATGGATTATTCTATGATAGGTAAATCCCCAATTTGAATATTAACATCTTCTTCCCATGATGTTGTTTTCTATTCATCTACATGAATTTCATTCATTAGGGCTATTGGTGTTGTATCAGGATAAGTAATAGATGATTAAGATTCTTCTGTTAAGATAATATGTTATATATCTTCCCCCCAATTCATAATTTCCTTCATCATGAAATTAATATATAGATTATATTTTGAAACACAGTCAACTCTATGCATCATATCACTTTTATCCTTATGTATTACAATTATTTAATCTAATAAAGGGTTTCTATGTTTTTTAATGGGGGCTTATTGACATATCATTGTTGAAATGATACTTACCATATATGTGTTGAATTTGAAATCCATTTTTATATAATAAAAATATGTCTAATTTTCATATAATAGTTGGTATATATAAATTTTTTTGAAGATAAATAATAAAAAATTATTTATTATAATTTGAATATATGAGTAACGTAACATCCTCCACATCATTGAATATATCATTCACATCCATCTTGATAACATAAGCTTATCCACCGACCCTTATCCTCCTTTGTAAAGATTCCATAGATTCTTATGGATTTCATTTAAATAGTACCCCATCTTACTATAGTTCAAAAAAATAACAACAATGTATTCATTATTCAAAATGAATTGTCATTCTTGGTGGAATTGTTGTCTATAATTATAACATAATCCAAATACCTTCAATCATTTCCTAAGGTGCATCTCTGCATATTTTTAGAAAAGGGGAAGATGTTGTGTTTTATTATTATTCTTCGAAAAATTGACTTTTTAATGGTTCTCATATGTCATATAGTTATCTTAATTTCCCATGAAGTTAAATGGTTTTGAGAATTACATCTATGTTTTGTGGTTTCATTAAACTATTTCATGTTATGATGATAATTTTTGTGAAACAAGTGCCCTTTAGATAATTGGATTAGAACCTTCAAATTAGGGTTCAAAAATATAATATGTGTTTCATATCAAGTCCATATAATAACATTAAAACCACATAAAGATAGTTTCATATTCTACACCAATTTCTTCATCCTAATTAATTAATCTAGAGAACATTATATTTATCTCAATTTGTTCCTCATGGGGGAATATTTTTCAAATAATAATCTCTTAAAATCATCAAATTCCTTGATTTATATTTCATATTCATCCCTAGTATTCATATATAATGACCACCATTTATCATCATCTCCTTTGAAAAATTACACTATAAGTATAACCATAAATTTTCACCGCATGCCAAGTAGAAATATATATTCTCAATAGATATACTCGATTACTCATCTATAGTTGGATTAGTTGTCCCACAAAAGGATGATGGATTCTAGTGCATAAAATGATCTAATATAGGGTAATATTATTGTGTAAAATGTTTCTCCATTTGGGAAATGATGCCTTTTGGATCTTAATTAATATTCCTGAATGTTGACAACATTTTCTTCGTCCGAGAACCAGGTGTATTATCTCTATCATTTGGGAAATCTATATATTCACCATGATTTTAATACCATTATCCCTTACAGGTTCAATTTATAAACAATGTCGTATAAAATATTATTTTATAAAATTATGAATTTAAAATCATAATGTAAATTTCTAAACGCCTTGTAACACATAAAATAAAAGATTATTAATAGATAATCCCATAATAATAATCATCATTTCTATGGTGATATAATTATTTAAAAATATATCATATTGGTTTGTAATGAAATTTTAAATAATCATAATTATATACACAACGTCTTACTTACCTAGGGTGTAGTGAGGCCCATTTACATGTAATAGGTTTTCATCAGGTCATGCAAGATACTCTATTTTCAGATTTGTCACATATAAGTACATCTTTTACAGAACAATGACTACTTGTTTTATTTGAAAAGGATATTTTGGTCGGAAGAACCAATATATAACGTAAAAGAATTCACTAATGTTCTTATACAAAAATCCCAAAATTATATAAATATATTATTTTATCAAATATATTTTGTCCTAATATTATTTTCATAGGGTTCTACTAAACTTGATCCAATACCAACAATAAATACCCCAACATCATTAGCCATGACCTAATTCCGTACATTATTACCCTAAAACAGATACAAGATTAAAATACAAAATGACCAAAGAGATTATCTTATTTGGAAAACAAAATTACAAAAAAGACACCCAAGTTACATTGGGAAATAAAATAAATCATAAAGTAGTTAAAATATCATCATCCTTTATTCTCATCCAAAGAATTAATCTTCATAGACATGGAAATGGAAACAAAACACAGGTGATCCCAAATGATCAGAATGGACTATGTATCGTGGATAAAATAACGGATCATTAATAATTATGAACACACTAAAGTAAATAATAGAGCACACATTCCATTTAAATAATTGGATATGTTATAATTAGAATGGAATGGCAAATAATTTAATAACACATTCTACTTAATCAATAAACTAAGAATAAATTAAACAAATATATTTTATCATAGTGAATATATCACTGATAATACTGATAACTGAAATGAAATCAATGCTTAATTATTGGATATCATGATTCGGGGAAATAAAAACCTTTTATGTAAAGATCTATCCTCCAGAGAGTATAATCCTCTAGGTTAAAACTTGATTAATTTTTAAAAAAAAATTTCATTGAAAAACATGCCTATTTATTGTAGGTATATATAATTTCTAGGACCCAACCTTAATTTTATTTATAATTAATTCATTATATATATAATAATATATATAATTAATGACCAATTTATCAAATTATCAAGTATTTTTATTGAGTAAATGATATGGTTTTGTAAATATTCCGCCAATTAAATAACTATGAAGGTTAACACATTATGTAAATACGTTATCCAGATTTGGAAATATACATATCCATAATAATATTATGGATATTTAGGAAAAAGATAATTTCCAATGAAACATGATTATAAAAAATAAGTTGACTCAAGAGAACATACCCATTTAAAAAGAAGGTGAGGTTTCACAATAGCATTTGTCACATGGTAATTTTAAAATAATATCTCCATGGATGAGATAAGAAAATGTAGCTATAAAATATTTTTAGGAATAAACTATTAATGATATTAAATTTCAAGCTTTAATTACATACACCATATAAATGTGAATTTTTACATAATAACAAATATTTTTCAATGGAATGTAAATTGAGATTAAATCTCAAATCTTACACGTCCTTTTGGTTGAAAACCCTATGAAATTAAAAATAATGGTTTTAAAATATCAATTATCTATTACTGATCCCATTTTAATATTAATGATATCATATATGTTCCTTTAATAATATATTATTTCACTTTCGTTAATATTATTTCATTATTTTCACGGCATCATGTGTTAATGTATTTTTTGTTCTGTATGTTTTGACGAGTTGTTTTATTGTGACTATTAAATAGATGTTGGTTTAATAAATTGAAAATTTAAATAATTAATTTATTATCTTATATATTGATTATATATATATATATTAATCCATAAAATATGGTGATATGAAACAGAATTCACCATTCCTAGAGAAGATAAATCGTACGTACACATGAATAGTGCTTCAATTTTCATTTACTATTTAAAATTTAAGAAATATATTTATCTATGAATATTATTATTAAATTATCATGTTAATGTTATATATAAAATATATTTAATAAAACCATCCTTAATACCTTACATGTATCATGTGAATGAATCTCACTAGTTTGAGGATGCAGTATTCTATAAATCCACTAAAGATGTTATCAAATTTCCTCAAACTGAATAAAATTTAGTATTTGATATCAAAAAGGTATGAAAGAAAAAATAAATTATTGAAATTATATATTTCATTTATAAACTATTAGTACATCATTATTTATATCCATTAATAGTGGTAATGGATGGATTAAAGATGTCAATTATATAAGCAGTGGTCTACCGTACCCACGAATGATGATTGTAAATCCCAATTAATATAAGTTTGTGTGATTTTAAGTAATCCCATAGAAATAATTATATCTCGTAATTTATATCATACTGATGTTACAGGTCATAATGATATAAAATGTTTTAAGGGGTAGAGAAAAAAATGAAATATTAGTGATTGTTGAAGAAAATTACCACTTATTCGTGTGACACCTTTTGGTTTATCGAAAGAACATCAATGGATTTATATATCCAAAAATTGATTCATATAGAACATGAAAAGGTATTTCGGGTATTTTATTAGCATATTTGTAGTGGTACAATGTTAATTAGAGATGTGAATATGTTTGAGGGGTTACTGCAATTATATATTAGAGGAGGGTGGCATTAATGAAACTATATTAAAAAGGAAATTCCACTAATTTTTTTCCAGTTAGCTGTATCCAATATTTTAAAAGGTTATATTTAAGGGTTTATATGGTATATATTTGACTAGAAAATATATTTTGGACTTTTTTAGGTCATTTAACACTTATATTTAAGGTTTATTAATTTCTTAAGCTTGTATTTGAATTAATTATTATAATTATTTATATTTTCCATAAGAAACCCATAGGTAAAAAACAATGTTTACATTATTAAAAATTATATATTTTTTTGATACCAAATTTGGATTCCATTTTTAAAAATTGAAATCATTATAGTGGATGAAATTAACATAAATTAATCCAACACTCAAAACAACAATGTTGATTTTTTTTCAAAAGGTGGTGCCTTGGTCAAATACCATGACATAGATTATTATTAAAGAAATAAATGAAAATTAAAAAAAGTCTGGAATATGTAATTTTGTTACAATCTTTTTCATAGAGAGGTTGGAGGGCAACTGGCAATTTATCGAACCATGTAACACCCGAGTTGATACCTTTATTAGCAAGAGCATCCGCCACCATGTTAAAAATGTTTGATATATTTTTATATTAAATTTCATTATTAAATTGATTATAATTTACTAAAATGGATTAATTTATGTATAATTTACCTTACTTATCTACAAATCAATTTTAAAATATAATTTATCTTTATAAAATATTCAATTGAAAATGTATTTTTCGATTGAAAATCTATACATTTCACTATTCATAATAAATGATAACCCTTATAATGGTATAAAAAATCCATGATAAGATAATATATACACCCTACAATAAGAAAATTGTGATTTGTTTTTATATAATTTTTATAATATACTGAAAATTTATATTAAAATAAGAACTCTATTAAAAATAGAAACATTGACTTTATAAAAGTACAGTTTTTTTGAATAATGATGGGATTGTTCTTATCATATTCTCATCATATATATTAGATGAATTTCAAAATATTTTATTGAATATATAATATATATATTTATTTAATATCATTCACAAATATTAATTAATTTTATGACTCCATTCAGAGACTAAAAATTGTGTTTCATAGATTCATTGACATTATATTAAATTGGTTTTTATTAGATAATAAGTAATTTGTGACCGATTAATTCAATAACATATATACATAGTATATATAATCTAATTAATAACTAAAAATTTAATTTACTAGAATAATTTTAATTTTAAATAGTAATACTAATTGTATTTTTTTGTTCTGTAAAAAACAAATTTTCTTTTAATAGAAGTTTATCAAATTATTTCATCCTTGTGTATAATAGAAACCTTCTATGGGTCATGTAAAATTAATGTAATCAATAAAATTAAAAGTTTTATAATTGAAATATATTATAATATCTATATTGTTTAATGATTAATCTTGGGTTATCAATTTTTTTAAACATTATAGGAATTATATGAAATTTAATTTAGAAAAGGGATAACTCGTATGTCAGTAGACGTCCCATTATTTCTGAAAATGTGATGGGGATTGAAACCATGACCGAATTATTAGATATTAATTTCTTCGAGTAAGTGATGAATTGAAAAATGAATACTGTACAACTAAATGATTAAAATATGATTATGAAATAAAAAAATATTTATATTTCCACAAAATTATAGATACTAAAATAATTATTCATATTTATTTAAAATATCATAAAAAAAAATTTTAAACATTTATGTTCATTTATGGTTATTATGAATGTATTTTAAATCATGGGAAATTTTTTTTATGGCCTTAGTATTCCATTAATCGTTCAAATTTGTATGATAAATTTACTCTATCAGTCGATAGAAATATTTATTCATTTACTCAATATCCTCAATTTGAAGAAAAATATATTATATTTAAAACCATAATTATTAATTTATTCCACATATCCATTATTTTTCCCATTAAATCATTTTAATTGGTTGTTTTATTATCCATTTCTACAATGTTGGTTTTCCACAGTAAAATTTTCAAATGGAAAACCCTTTATTACCACGATCAAGGTGAAATTTTTAAGATGAAATTTATTTAACATTTTAAAATGATAAAAACCCATAATTTTAAATATTTAATATTTTTTAATATAGGAAATTCATCCTGAAACATAAGGATTTAAGGAACCATGAAAAATATATTTTTAAATTTAATTTCTTACATAGCTTGTTTAACACATATCCATGAGTATAAATGAATAGTAATATATTACACCATTTTTACTTGGACCTTAATTTTTTGAGAATGATTGTTAGTAAATAAATATTTAGAATTTTTTTATCAATAAATTATAATTATAATAAGAATAACTTAAAAGAATAGAAGTGTTTTTCTAAAAATATATATTATACTAAAAGATGGATTAGTTGTTCTTTTTTAACATACATTAAAATTATTATTTTAGGCATTTATAAAATTTATTTTGTATAATAAAAAATTTCATTAAATAATCACATAATAATTATCATATTCAAAATTTTTAAGATTTTTCGCAGATATTTAATTTTTCGTTGAATAGTGAAAATACAAAATTTTTATTAAAAACATATTTATTTATGATATTTAAATAGATAAATTATACATTTTATTAGCTTTATAGTTTCATTATTCTAAGGATTTATTATAATCATATATCATTAATTGAAATCATTTTGATATTGAATAATTATAAAATTAAATTTTAATCATTTGAGCATTCTAGCTTTGAAAACATTCTATCTCATTGCATCAACATAAATACATTAATTTTCTATTTTTAAACATATGGGAATATAATTTTTAAAAATCAGATTTCGTTTTTTATATCGTAATAATTTATATTAAATAATTATAACATCAAAATTTATTACTTAAATGAGTAGTTAATGTCACACCATTTGTGTTTAAATTATTTTCCATATTATTTTTATTTGGCATCTGAAAGTTCAGGTTGAGACCCGAATTAAAATTTCATTGTTGTTTTTAAAAAAACCAAATGTTTTGGCATTATTTTCATCCAACTTAATGCGGCCGAAGTCGTACGGCCTCGCATGGGTCACCGCGCCAGCTCGCCCGGTTCACTGCACTCTCTGCCTGATTGTCAACTAATGAAATGAGATGTATTAATAATTGTTTAAATAATAGTAAAAATATTTATTTCACTTGATAATATTTTTATTATTATTAATATTGTTAAGAATGTAAAATAATATTTTTAAGTAATTAATATAGTAATAATTATTATTATTTTCACTATCAAAAAGATAATGTCTTTTATTTTATTTTATTTTATTTGGATTTAAAATATTTTGATGAGGTGCAGACATAGTGTGATTAATATCTTGTGTATTGCTGGTAAATATTGGTTCTGGGGTTTGTCAGCCCTCAACGTGCGGCCAGGACATGAGTGTAGTTGTACGGCTTTGCTAACTCACCCTACGACCTTCCTGGTGCATGATTAATTAATTAATTAACGAATAAAATGACGTGAGAATGGTTTTAATAATTTTAATATTGTTATTATTTAAGAATATTATTATTATTATTATTATTATTTTATCATGTTATTATCATTTTTATTATTTTCATTATCATAAATATCTTTAATGTTATTAATATAAATGTTAAGGAGATGAATTTTATCATGTTATTATTGTTATCCTCAAAAAATAATAACTATTATCATTATTTTAACTATTATAATTTTTGTCATTATAAACTTATATTAATTTATTTTTTTATTACTTTTCTCATTTCTATTGGCTATGGTTCGGATCCCATTCCATTTTTTTCTCTTCCCCACTTACCGCTGCACCCCCTGGTTTACCTCTTCCTCGCATCGCCAGCAGCCCCTCCCGGTGCATTCCCTCCCTCGCCAGCCCCCTTGACATCCCCTCTTGCTCAGCCGCTTCCCCCCCCTTGGCATTGTCCGGTGAAGATAAGTGCAGCACCCCCATGCCTCCTGACTCCTCCTCCTCGCTACGGACTTGCCTCATGCAGCCCAGCACCGACCCACCTCCCTCGTCCTCCTCCCACGTTCAGCCTGTTTAGGCGCCGCACAACCCTCTGACGAACCCGAGCCGCCGACCCCCCTTTTGTGGTGCCCTGCTTTCCCCATGGCCAGCCTCTCGGCCGACCCATTTTCGGCGATCTGACCTCCCTGGGTTAAGCCCCCTTCATCATTTTATTATCTTTTATCTTTTTATGTTTAGATATTTCTAACAGGTTTGTGGTCCGATTTAGGGATTGATTTTGGTTCATTACGTTTGAATTCTTGTTTTAGGGTTCAATTGATCTTTGTGCTGTGCGTTCTTGGTGCAATTAGAGTTTCGCACCCATTTGTGGGAAATTATATGTCAAAGGTATGTGGTTCCCCGTTTAAACATTATTTGATAAGTTAATTTTCTTGATTAGTTAATTTAAAATATTACTTTAATAATTCATATGAGTGCAGATTTGACTATCTTGAAGTTTTTCTATGAATTATATTTGTTTAGTTGTATGATTATCTGGTGCAGGTACATTTTTTTTTGGAAACATTTTTTTAGTCAATGGTAAGTGTTTAATAAAGTTTGAAGTTAGCTTTTCATTTTTGAAATTAGAGCTAATTGTATTCGACATGGTGTATTGTGTTTTTGGTTTTAAGTGAGAGTATTGCAATGGTTGAGTAGATTGTTGCTATGAAAACCTATACGACCTGTGTTCTAGTGTTTTTATAAATTTTTGTTTGTTTTGTAAAAATGTTAAAAGAGAAATGTATTTGTTATAGTGTTTTTATGAAGTTCTGTTTGTTTTGTGAAAATGTGAAAATTTCAATGTTGGTGTTCTAGTGTTTTTATAAAGTTTTGTTTGCTTTGTGAAAATGTGAAAAGTGTGCAATTTGTGTTCATGATGTGGTATTAGGTGTGTTTGGTCATGAAATAGGATTGAGTTGTTTTTGTGTGTTAAAGTCATGTAATGTTTCATTTTAAAGAATTTGTTTACAAAGTATTTAATATGATTAAATAAAATTATTATCGACAAAACGTCAATATGATTTTATAAAAAAATTATTAGCAATGCAGAATTTGTTTTAAATGAGTTAGGTAAAGTCTTTTATCATGTGTACTTTGTCAAATGGTTATCTTGTGTATGTCAATGTGTGGAGTTGGGTTTTTGTAACAACCTGTTTGTTTTATTTGTCTGAGTTTGACATGAAATGTGAAATTGGAACATCTTGAGAACGAAAAGGGAAAGCCTGGGTACTAGGTGGGTGCACTAGATCTAGCGTGCTAGTGATTCGGAAGTGGCTCTGGCCCGGTTTCACTTAGCTGGTCTGACGATTACAACACTAACTAAACATTGGATGATGATTGGATACCACTAGGTATTTGAATGTGTTTCCCTACTAGTGGCTCGTGCACGATAACATATTTTGTTGTGTTTCCTATACTGTTCACTGAGACGTGAGGTTCTAGGGTCCCATTCCTTTTTCTGGTACCTTTAGGTCCTCTCCCACTTTTGGTGCTCCTAGACTACTATACAATCACCATCGGCATATGGTGTAGCTTTTGGGTGTTTTTTAATGGTTTGGTTTTTTTATCTCAAATGAAATAGTGTTTTTGATTAATTATTAATGTTTTTTTCTTTGAAAGAGTTTTTTTTATAGAAACTATTTATTTAAAATTGTGCAAGCTTTGGTGTCATTTAATTTATATGGCCTACAAATGTATTTTTTATTTAACGTTTAAAAGTGGAAACATTTTACTGGGTGACATCCTACTGGGATTTTCGCTCACTCCATACATATACCATCATGTGTATATAGAGCTTGATTCTTGTGGTCTCCAGGTTGTTGACATCATGCTCTGTAACAGTGGTTCGGATTTTTTTCAGTCTCCTCATTAAGGATGGTGTGGGTTGCTTGGCGGTATGAATTCTCATGTCATTTGGAGTCTTGAGTTAGAGTTTTTAGTTTTCTGTCTTTTTTGTAGTTCCATTTGGGTTTCGGTGGAATTGTAAACTCCAAATATGGTTATAGTTTAAATGCATGTTTGGTTTCATGTATGCAGTTTTAGTTTATTTATCCTTTTAGTTGTCTTTCCATCTTTTATATCGGGTAAATTGTTCTCATGTAATTTTTGATACCCAGGAACTTGTGCCAGCCCGTGGGGAACGGGAACGCCCTTCGGACTATGTCGTGGACCGGGTCGGGCGCCGGGTCAGAAAACGACCTGGCCTGGTTCATGAGAAATTGGAATCTGAGGAATGTTTTTTTATTTGGGTCGTATTGTTTTGGGATATGGTTAGTGTAGAATAAATTTACGGGTGTCAGAACTCGACGTTCTGGTTACGAGCAAGGTGACTGGTCGGCACCCCTCGTGGCGGGACTCGGGTTAACATGGTAAGTTGAGGTCTGTTGAGTCTTTGGTCCTCGAAATTAATCTTCCTTAGGGGAAATGAAAATGGAGTGGGGTCAGTGGTCCTAGTGAGATCGCAGGGTCTAGAAATCCATGTAGAGTTAGGGATGTTGTCCTATAATACCCTCCGTGGAAGTGCCGTGATTGGCGTATGACCGCTAACCATAAGTTCCAGTTACCAGTTGACACTACATTTCTCTTGCACCATTCCTCGTTTCATTGTTTTGGAATTATGGAAATTTCGTTTTTTAGTAAAAATGACTTGGTATTGGAAAATGTTTTGGAAAATGTTTTGAAATAAATCACTTTAAAAAGAAAATGAGGTATGAGGTTTGAAAAGTGTGGGTTGGATGTTTTGCTTTTGAAAAATTGAAAGGTTTGGTTTTGATCCTTGGTGTTTTCCTGGGAAACTACATGCATGAGTGTATATGGAAAGGGAGTGGGTTAATGGCATGAGCAGATGAGTTCTGGGATAGACATGAGGTTGGTGCTGGTGTGGAACATGAACATGCATGTGAGAGGCCGATGGGACACCATTGGTGTTTGTGAGACCCACTATCTTTTCTTATATTCAAAATGTCTTGTTAAAGGAAAATTTGGTGTATTTATATAACTATTTATTGTGTGGAGTGTCCTTGTATTTTTGAATGGTTTGATGTGAGGCGTTTTGAGCGGAGAATCCTTTTTGAATGATTTTTGTCATGTGTTTGAATTCTTATTTGTAAGTTGGAGTGCAAGCGTGTGGTTAATGAGTTATTTTGAAAAGTACACTGGGAAGCCCTTACAGCAATTTTCCCTACATGTATAGTGTCCACTTGGAGTATGTCTTGGCCATGGGACCAGTTTGGTTGGGTCCATGGTTTTCTTTCTTTACTAGTGTAATCCCCCCATAAAGCATTGACATGTGATTGACGTGTGGCAACTATCAATTTTCCATTGGTCGTCCCTCCAGTTGATCGGAGGAATCTCTTCTTGGATTCCAGAATTGAACCCACACATCCTTTTTACAAATAAGTGGATCCTCTCATAGAAGGATGACATTTTTTAGAAGAGTTGAAGGGAGTTTTGGACTTTTGAGTTTCTGAATCATCGGAAATGAAGTTTAAAATTTTCATGTTTGAAGGTTCCCCTAGAAACATCAAAAAGAATTCCATTGGGGAATGGTGGAGGTGGTTCTTAATTATCAGTGTTGACCATTGTCTTGAAGGAATTTGTTGTATTTTTATCAGCTACAAGGTTCATGTTTAGTGACGTCCTATAGTGTGAGTTCTCCTTGATAGTAAGGGGTGAAGTTTGAGATCATTAATTTGGAAGTTCTATTTGGAAACGGTGAAGGATATTCTAGTGGGGAACGGTGGAAGCATCCTAGAGTGGTCGGTGCTGAACACTATTCTGCATGAACTTTGGTCATTTGTTGGTTTCATTTAATAAAGGGTCTACGTTAGGCCACTAGTGTGGCAGACCCTATCGCAAGGGGATCCAACAGTAGATTGTAGGAAACACGTTCTGTTTAATGTTCAGTTTGAAGTCCTTATCTATATAATGTTCCTCTATACAGCAATGGTCATGGTCAGGTGAATATTTATGGTCTTGTGTTCTCATTTAGTGTGACGAAGGGTGATGCGCATGTACCATTTCAGCTCTTGTGTTGGTGAATGATCTGATTATGATTAGTTGGATGTTTTAATGTGGTTTGGTTGCTGGTGTTTCCTCGGTTGTAGTGTGGTTGCATGTGACACCGAAAGGAGAAGCTTCGTTCATGAGTCTTCAATACATTACTACAAGGCAGAAGATTCTTCAAACAGCAGGGCTCCAACCGTAGGCCTTGGAGTGAAGCTATAATGTGGTCATGATCCCCTGGAGTGCATGGGACCCCAAATTTATTTCTGTCATCGTTGTTGAAAGTAGATACAGTTTAAATTGTTTCTTTTTTTGTTTTGATCTGAACGAACCGTATGGTAACATATGGTTTTCGTGACCATGTAGATGCATGTTATTATCATTGCGTTAAAGTTTGGGGGTTGCGTCCCACTGGATTTAATAGCTTTAGTGGTCCTTATGGGAGTCTGTTGGGTAATTTGTCTCAAATTTGAATAATTATCATCCAGGAATTTGGAAATTCTAGTTCATCTTGGGTCATGCTTTTGATGCCCCAGAAGTCGGGCCTTCCCTCCCTACACCTTTTGGTGGGGTGTTTGGTCACTATCGAGAAATTTTCAAAGTTCTATGCCTTCCATTTGTTCTAATTGTGGGGAGACCCACATTTGGTCTCACACGAATGTCTCTAGAATGAATTGGTGTTGGAATATTCCTTAATGGAGGGGAGTCTGATTGATCCTCCCAGTGTCGGTTTTTCAGTCTCTCCTCAAGCGTCAATGAGTTCTTAATGGTGGGAAGCACCTAGAACCTCCCCATGTTGATCATTTGCTTCTGTTTTTAAATAATGCTTGGTGATAAGGGATAAGAGTGTTCCTTGGATATGGTTTGGCCATGTTTGTTCATTCTAACATAATGGTGTGGTTTTAGTTTAATAGTGCTTGATGTATTTCAGCTTGTAATGTTGATTTCTGTGGGTGAAAGGGATCCTTTTCTTAAACAAACTTCTGAAGGATTTTTATCTCATTGGGGCCAGCGACACATATCAAAAAGTCTTTCTACGCACTTCGTAATGTTGTATTTGAGTCACTCTCTCTGAGCACGATGCTTGTTTGCACTCTTTGCATGATTCTTGTGGGGATCCCCTTTGAACCTTTAGGGGGTGTGGTTTTATGATTTGGGGTTCGGTTCTAGTTGTGGCATTCCGGTGATGGAAGGCATTATGGTGGGGAGAATTGTAACACCCGTCGTGTTTAAATTATTTTCCTTATTAATTTTATTTTGCGTCGGTTAGTTCGGTTCGAGACCTAAACTCAAATTTTAGAGTTCTTTTTTAAAAAATCGAATGTTTTGGCCTTGTTTTCATCCAGCTTAACGTGATCTAAGTCACACGGCCTCTCCTGGGTCGTTGTGCCAGCTCGCCTAGTTCCCCGTACACCCTGCCCGATGGTCAACTAATGAAATGAGTTGTATTAATATTGGTTTAAATAATAGTAATAATGTTGATTCCACTTGATAATAATAATATTATTATTAATAGTGTTGTGAATAGAAAAGAAAAATATTATGTTATTAATTTAGTAATAATTATTATTTTCAATATCAAAAAGATAATTTATTTTATTTTTTTTTTATTTTATTTGGAATTAAAATATTTTGATGATGTGCAGACAGAGTCTGATTAATATCTTGTGTTTTGCTGGTAAATAATCGTTCTGGGGTTTGTTAGCCCTCAAAGAGTGGGCATGACATCCGGGAAGTCTTGTGGCTTCGCTAACTCACCCTGCGACCTGCTCGGTGCATGATTAATTAATTAATTAATTAATGAAATGAAGTAAGACTGGTTTGGATAATAATAATAATATTGTTATAATTTAAGAATATTATTATTATTATGGTTAATATTTTATCATGTTATTATCATTTTTTATTATTTTTATTATAAATATCTATAATGTTATTTTTATAAGTCATAAAGAGTTGAATTTTATTAAGTTATTTTTATTAACCTCAAAAAATAACTATTATAATTATTATAAATGTTATAATTTTTGTCATTACAAACTTATATTCATTTTCTTCACCTTTATTTTGGCTACGGTTCTGACCCCATTCCATTTTTTTCTCTTCCCCATGTACCGTCGCACCCCCTGGTTTACATCTTCCTCGCATCGCCTACAACCCCTCCTGGTGATTTCCCTCCCTCGCAGGCCCCCTTGACTTCCCCTCTCCCTCAGCCACCGGCCCCCCTTGCATTGTCCGGTGAACCGCAGCACTGCACCCCTATGCCTCATGCATCTTCCTCCTCGCTACAGCCTCACCTCACCCATCCCAGTGTCGACCTGCCTCCCTCAGCCTCCTCCCACGTCCATCCTACTCTGGTGGTGCACACCCCTCTAACGAACCTCAGCCGCTCGACCCCCTTGCACCGTGCCCTACTTTCCCAACGTCCAGCCTCCCAGACGACCCAGTTCCGGCAATCCGACCTCCCTTATTTAAGACCCCTTTATTCATTTTATTTTTTTTTCTTTTGATTTTAGATTTTTCTAGCAGGTTCGTGATCCGATGTAGGGTTTGATTTTGGTTCATTTTGGTTCGAATTCTTGTTTTAGGGTACAATTGATTTTTGTGCGGTGATTTCGTGGTGGTATTGGTGTTTCACACCCATTTGTGGGAAATTCAGCGTCAAACGTAGGTGGTTCCGCATTTTAAAATTATCTAATAGTTATATTTTCTTTCTTAGTTAATTTATAATAATACATGATTAATTCTTATGAGTGAAGATTTTATTATATTGAAATTTTTCTATGAATTATATTTGTTTAGCAGTATGTTTATCTAGTGGAGGTACATTCTTTTTTTGGAAACATGTTATTAGTCAATTGTTAGTGTTTAATAATTATTGCAATTAGCTTTTCATTTGTGCAAGCAGTGATCATTGTGTTCGATATGGTTTAGTGTGTTCTTTGTTGTAAGGGATGGTGTTTTAATCGATGAGTAGATTTTTTCTTTGAAAACCTATGTGACATGTGTTATAGTGTTTTTATAAACATCTTTTTGTTTTTTGAAAATGTGAAAAGTTCAATGTTTGTGTTCCAGTGTTTTTATATAGTTGTGTTTGTTTTCTGAAAATGTGGAAAGTGCAATGATGGTGTTCTACTGTTTTTATAAAGTTGTGTTTGCTTTGTGAAAATGTGAAAAGTTTGAAATTTGGGTTCTTGATGTGGTGTTTGGTGTGTTTTGTCATGAAAAATGGTTGTTTTGTTTTTGTGTGTTAAAGATTTGTTATGTTTCTTTTTAATGAATTTGTTTACAAAGAATTTAATATGATTTAATAAAAATATTAAGGATAAAAAGTTTATATGTTTTCAATAAAAAATTATTTGCAATGTAAAATTTATTTAATTGAGTTTGTTAAAGTCTTTTTCCATGCATACTTTGTCAAATGGTTTTCTCTGTGTGTGAAAGAGTGGAATTGGTTTTGTATTACACCATGTCTGTTTTATTTTTCTGAGTTTGACATGAAATGTGAAATTGGAACATCTTGAGCACAAAAAGGGGAAGCCTGGGTACTAGGTGGGTGGACTAGATCTAGCGTGCTAGTAATTCAGAAGTGGATCTGGCCCGGTATCACTTAGCGGGTTTGAAAATTACAAAACTAACTAAACATTGGATAATGATTGAAGACCACTAGGTTATGGATGTGTTTCCCTCCTCTATTCTCATGCACAAGAACGTATTTTGTTGTGTTTCCTATACTGTTCACTGAGACACGATGTTCTATGGTCCCATTCCTTTTTCTGGTACCTTTAGGACCTCTCCCACTTTTGGTGCTTCTGGACTACTATACACTCCCCATTAGTATACAATGTAGATTTTTGGTGTTTTTAATGGTTTGGTTTTTTTCTTAAATAAAATAGTTTTTTTAATTATTAATGTTGTTTTCATTGAAAGTGTTTTCTTTAAAGAAACTATTTCTTTAAAATTGTTCAAGCTTTGGCGTCATTTCATTTATTTGTCATGCAATTGTATTTTTCAAATAATGTTTACAACTGGAACCTTTTTACTAGGTGATGTCCTACTAGGCTTTTCGCTCACACCCTGCATACACCTTCGAGTGTATATAGACCTTGTTTCCTGTGGTCTCCAGGTTGTTGACATCGTGCGTAGTTATGGTGGTTCAGATTGTGGTCTGCTTCATCATGAAGGTTAGTGTGGGTAGCTTGGAGGTATGAATTCTCATGTTGTTTGGTGTCATGAGTTAGATTTTTTACTTTTATGTCTTTTTTGTAGTTCCCTTTGGGTATTAGTTGAATTTTAAACTCCAAATATAGTTATAGTTTAAAGGATTTTTTGGTTTCCTATATCCAGTTTTAGTTTGTTTATCTTGTTAGTTGTCTTTCTAACTTTTATATTGGATAAATCGTTCCGGTTTAGTGTTTGATACCTGGGAACTTATGCCAGCCTGTGGGGATCGATAATACCCTTTGGGCCATGTTGCGGACCGGGTCGTGCGCTAGGTCAGATGATGAACCAGCCCGGTTTATGACAGTGAAATTAGTAAAAAAAAATATTTATCACAGATAAGGATATTGCAGATTTACTTATGGTTAAAATAAAAAGATTAGGATTAATATTCCATGATACCTATACTAAAATATATTTGTGGGACATATTAATTTTTTATAATTTCTTATTCATTAGGATAATAAATTTTTGACCCATTTTCATTTTATGAATTTGGATACACCATTTTATTTTCAAAAATCACAAATGTGCCACATACCTAACTTATAAAGGCCACACACTCTTCTATCTTACTCACACATTCAAACCCTATTGCTCTGAAAATTTCCTAACCAAATAACTTCTCAAAATTCCTTCTCACATTCTAAATGAATTATTTTTTGATTTTATACATCCAAGAATGGATTTTGGTACATACATAATGAGCTTACTGGAAGAAGTTGCATCATTAATCAACAAGCATTTGCATTTTATTTTTTATTCCTTTGATCAAACTTCTCCATAATAGTTGAACATATAATAAAATATTTATATTCCATATAATTATATGTTAGTATATATTGGTATTGACCAAAAACAATTTCTACATTGATCAAATGTTTTACAAAATCATCATTTTTGTGTATGGTGGAATACCGCCTTGTGAACCGATGCCACCTTTTCCGTTACCACCTATCATGGTTGTGTATAATGATTTATATAATTCACATATATGAAATTTAAGAAATAAATAAAACATTTTAATAATTTAATCAAATATATCATTTTTATTTCCCATTCTTTAGGGTATATGATATGTCACCAATGTAAACAGCGAACTACCACCTCAAGAAGCAATTTGGTTAGTGTTCCACTAATTCATTTCATGGAAGGTAACAATGATATTGATAATAAATTAATGTAACATAAAATATAAAATTATTATGTTCATGAAATATTTTTCATTCTAAAAGGATGATATGTCATTTTTATTTTTATAATGACAGATGATAACATCATTCAATTATGTGTCGAGTAACACCTTCACAAAGTGATTTGACTCTCACATATTATCACCAAACAACATGGAAAATATATATAATAATATTTAGATAAATAAAATCTTATTTATGAGATTATTATTGTTATATAATTGTAAATATTACATAAAACATTACGTAATTATCATTAAATATTGTAAACCTTACTCATGTCCACATAGGACTTTCCATCTCTATGATCGTAATGTACTCAATTTTTAAAAACCATAATTAAAAATGGAATTAAAAGTATAATTTTTATACAAATATTATAGTTACATAGTAATTATTATTCATGATATTAAGAGACAATCAAACACACACAATAATCAGAACATTCATGAAAATGCATGTATTAGAAAATACGGTAGCTAACAATAATAATAATTAAAACTATGAAATATTTTTAACTAATGTTGAATAATATGTCATAAAATGAACGTATATAATATTATTATTATTATTATAGTTCTGGTATATGTTATAATAATGTATCAAAATATGGGGTTAAATCAGGTTTCAAAAACAAATTCATAAGGTAAGTGATTTCACAACGGAATTGGCATTCATTGGGTTAGCCTTTACATAATTGATAATGTCAAGAAAAGATTATTTCTGTAATGGTTTTGATTATTTTAAGTTGAATTTATAATTTTATTCTTGGATTTAAATATTATAGAAATAATGAATGCATTTATTTATCCTTACTTCATATATATGATCATTGTAAGGGAATTCATTTAAATTTTCCTTCATTGAGGTGTATGATATTGTCATATGCCTAATTTATTTTAAATGTTATGAATACTATACCATTGACATGTAATATCATAATTATTTAAAAATTCATGTAAATTTATTTTTCAATTTTAATTATTTCATCCAATGTGTTGATATTAAAGATACAAAATGGTTAGAAATTTCAAAACTCAAATTCATTTAATTTTTTTATTTTAATTATTCATTGATTATGATATTATATGGTCATTTTTGTAATGAATTCTTATTATAGTATATTTTATTTCCCCTTATTTAATTTGAATATAAATTTATTACACATAATCAATGTTATGATCTTTGCAGGGGTTTATTTTGGAGACTAACAATATGTAGGATTGTTTAGACATGAATTTACATTAATGGAAAATATTTAATTATTGTTTTATGAGAAATATATTATTCATCTACTAGGTTTATTCATGTATTTTCGGAGTAATATTTTAATTTATTCACTCTTTTGTAATTAGTATAATTGGGAAAATTATTTTCATCTAATATATGACTTTATTTTCTCTTTGGCTAGAAATAAATTTTATTCCAAAACCATTATTTAAATATGTGATTTAAATTTTTTAAACAATCACAATTGATTAATAATTAAGTTTTTATACATTTTGTAATTTTTTAATTTTATTTGAAGGAAATATTATTTTCATTATAAAAAATACCCAACATTTCATTTACTGAACATATAAAAAGAATAATTGTTCTAAAATATATTCTATGAATTTATTTATTAACAATCATGGACAGTCAAATGTGTTAAAATTTAGATATATGTTTAATGGTTATAATCAAGGAATATTAATTTCACAAATTTTTGTGGAAATTTTGTTTTAAATGTGGATTTCAAAATGGAAATGTTATTTTCCTCAAAAAAAAATTAATGAGCTTTTCATGGAATATATATCCTTCATTGTGAAAAAATATTATTCTACTAATGATAAACTATGGTTTTGGTATATTAATACCTTACACATTCATTCAATAAATATTTTATGATCATTTTGACCCAGGAAAGGATTTAAAATTATATTCTTTGTTTTTTATTCATTAAAATACCCTAGAAATATTCGATTGAATGTGATCATAAATAATTAAATTTTATATTAATATATATATATATATAGAATTTACTAGGGATATATTTATCTTTCAACCCATATGTCATATCTGTATACAATGTTTTAGATTTAAAGTTATATGATTATATAAAGAAATATTTATAAATATGCATTCATTACACTGCAATAAATGACCACCATAGAACGGGTTATTTATTACATTAAAAGTATTTATATACCCTTCTAATGAAATTAACATCTATTATGAGGAACCACCACTAATGTGCCATCCTGCTGTTAGTAGAGGTGGTTTTGAGAAAGCGCTGGTAAATGTGTGATGAATTTATAGGTGGTTACATTAGAGGGGATTTAAACCCCCTCTATTTATGTCAAAAAATTACACCAAATAGTTTTCATTAGAGGACGTTATAACCCCAACCGCCTCTAATATAGTGATTAGGGGGGTTCAAACATCCCCAAATTTTTTATTGCACTTGGAGAGGTTTCATACAACTTCCCCTAATACTTATATTTTTTATAAAAAATCTCCCCAATCCACATTATGAATCCCCTACCTTTCATGTTTATTATATTATATGGGGTTTTGACCACCACCTAATTTCTTAAATCTGTGGCGGTTGTGAACCCCAACAATTTTCTTAAAAAAAATTCATATAACACACACATATAACACATCCAAAATCAAACTTAATAAATTTATATATATGTGTGTGTGTTTATAAGTATGTATGTATTTATGTGTGTACATAAGTATATATGTATGTATGTTTGTAGTTATGTATGTATTTATGTACATAACACCTCTAACTGAATATATAGTACATGTAACTTAATATATAGTGCCACTGATTATTATAGTAGTGACAGTTTTAACATAACTATCTCTAAAATCCAAAAACATATTAAAAAATTGATAAAACTTTAAGAGGGGGTTGTAACTCCCTCTAAATTTGAAGATTAGAGGGTTTTGTTCAGAAACCCCTCTAATGTTACAGAAAATGTATTTAGATTGGGTTGTGCAAAACCCTCTCTAATGTAATATTTTTTGTACTATGAATATATTCTGATATTTTATGATAAGTAAAATTTTTTAGGGGTTAATATGATTATTCTATAAATGAAGAATGCTTTGGAAATGATTATATAGGAATGGTGTAGTTGTAAAATTATAGTTAACTGGGTTTCATATGATTAAATTTTAACAATATTGTAAAATGTTTTGAAGGTAGTGTCATCATGTTCCTAGGACATGACTCCCAATAAATATTTATATCATTCTTTAAGAATTTAGTTATTATTTTCAAGAAGATTTTCAAAATGATATTATCTATTGATTCAATTCATTCTTAGTTACTAATTGATGTAATTTATTTTATGTCATTTAACATTTCATATAGATTATATCTTATCCTATTATGATATTAATGTTATTTATTAAATGAACTGTGATTTAACTTATTTACCTTAACATATTTATTATTATCCTTGATATTTTCAAATTGATATAATATATTAACAGACATCATTTCCATTTTAGTGATTACATTCCATTGGTTTTTGGATTTTTAGCTTTACATTTTGATTACATTTATTAACTCAATAAAACATAGAATGTACTTTAGCCTTATTGATCATTTTATATCACCCTTATTTTTATTCCTTTCCCATGAATCCAATAAGAGTTCTATTTTTTATATGGAATGATATTGTAGATGGAGTAATGTTAATTTTGAAAGAAATCATGCTATAATTTTTTTAATGTAAATGTGAAACATTTAAATTTCCAATTTACCAAAAAAACTAAAATATTCAATCCTATATGATTTGATTATTTATATCTTATTCTTGTAAAATAAAATATCATATCAGGTACATGGTATTGTGGTCTATGTTAACACAGTATTCACTATTTAATATTCTATTTTTCTAATTTAATGACATGTTATACCTGACTAAGAATATGATCTTAACATTAATTTATTCCATCCCCCCCAAAACAATGAGGAAAACTATGTAAAATTTTATGGTTATGATGAAAGGGACAATAATATTATAACAATGTGATTATATTGTGACATTTGATTACAAATAAAATTTTTGTGTTTACCAATTCATATAAGACTATTATGTTATTGGATCCTGCAGAAACAGTTCTATTATATACTCATAATCCCATATATCGACCATCGTAAATTATTTGATGTCTTCGATATTACAAATATTAACTTTAAAATCTTAATGAACATCTACTAAAGGTAATTAACCTAGTAGACTCAATACCCATTGGAAATTAGTACAGTAATATAAAATTTTACACCCTCCATTTTATGTCACATAGAAGAAATTAGGATAACTCAATTATGTTGATATCAACCTAAAAACAATATGAATTAGTTTTAAAGTGTCTAATTGAATTACATTTGTTAGGGAATATTCTATGATATTTCTAGAACTTATATAAGAAATATATACATCTATATAGGTATTTATAATTAATCCTTCCAATGATGTATATGTTATTATAAATACTAATCAATAATCATATAATATAGTATATTAAAAATTAATTTCTAAATAATGTATTAAGAATATTTTTATAATAACAAAGAATATAAAAATGAATATTAATGCATCCCCTCAATTATATCCCCATATTTGAGAATTACATAACACATAAGGAAAATCTCCACTTTTTATGATGTAATTAAATATGATAAATATATAAGACCAAAAATATTATAAATTCAATTTCTAGAGGAAGGATAATGATAAAGATAACTAAAACATCTCTCAATAATTAAATAGTTTGTTGTGACGTATGTTAAGAAAAATTAAATAGACAAGAATATAAGTCCACAGTAATATATCATCATTCATTAAAATGAAATGAATAGAATAATTAAGAAAAATAATATAAATATAGAATATTATCTATATAAGATAGAATGAATCATTGTTATATTATTTGTATTTATCAATTAAAATACCCTCAAATGAAATTAACAAATTAATGGAACCTAAAACTATTAAATGATTTTAAATTAATTAAAAAATATTTAAAATCATGTTATAAAATATATTTTTATTCAAGTGAATGTTATGATAAATAATAATAATTAACATGGTAATTAGATATAATAGAAACACGTATTTTATCATTCCATAACTCTAATAGGTTAAATAATAAAAAGTATTCATGTATTCCATCATATAGAACATTATCAGGGTATATATACAATATTTTTATAAATACAACTAAGTACTAATACATTGGAAATGAAAACATAGAATGTGATAAAAACATAAATATTAAAGGTATATTCTGATTATAAAATCTTATTACAACCATGATATGGTGAATATCTGAAAGAATAATCCGATTAAAAATAGCTATTTTTTCCATATCTAAGGAAACTAATAATATATATACACATATTTTTTGTTTTCTTGATGAAAATTATTTCAAATTTTAGATATTTATATATATCTAAAATAAAATTTTTCATATTTAATAGTTCATTTAATAATTTAAAAATATTATATATGTTATTTTTCACATTCCAATTTTTTCAATTTTATAATCAAAATATAAACATATGTTATTATTATAACTTTTTTCTGAGGAGTTTCAAAATCATCATACACATTATCATTAATATAGAAACTGTTATTATTCATCCTCTTTTTCTCCATTGTATAAGTCATATAATTCTTCAAAAAATATATGTTCCTTTGAAAAAAAATTATAATTTTCAATGGGATTTATAATATTATTATAGAAGTCATAGAACATAAATATTTAATATTTCTTAAAAAATAATATAAAATATATTTTTAAAGAAGGAAGGGTTGGATGGTACAATAAAATACTTATCCCACAACCTTGTATTGTTTTTTTTTTCACCCCCTACACTGATAATTGTTTTTATATTGATTCACTATCATAATTGTTACACCCCAAGATTTACTGGTATGTGTATTTTCAAATTTAATCTCTTTGACAGCTTTTGTTTCACCAAACACCTAGATTAAATGAAAAATGTAATATATTTATATCATATCGATTAATCTTATAGGAATGAATTTTATAAACGAAATTAAAAAATTTACATATTATATTCTATGTCTAATTTTTACATTAATATAATGTGTTTTATATACATCATTTACAAATAAATAAAGTTTTAAAAATAAATTCTCTATTTATCTAAATGTAGTTTTCCACTTTTTAATGGAAAACTTTTTTTAAACATAAATTTTAATACAATTAAAAAAAATTATTTTTCAAAGTTATATTTATTTTCTAAATCAAAATGTCAATCCTTACATAGGATTAATTATTATTTTTTGATAATTTTAAATATTTTCATGAATTTTGATAACTACTTCATTTTAATGGACAAATGGAAGTTCATATAAATAATTAAATATGATAAATTGTATTTTAAATTGGTTATAAATTATTATTTTATCAATAAACATTTATAAATTCAGTTAAGGTAATAGAATTCGTTTTCATATTGAATTATATAGAACAATATTTCAAACATTTGAACATTTTCACCTTAAAACCTACTTTCTTGCCACAGATATAGGATTCATTTTTAAATAATGTTGTCAAATTATGTGTTTTAAATTTTTAAAAATGGACAAAATATCTTTATACATGATTGAAAACATATGTAAATATAAAATTTCATTGAATAATATGAATTATAACATTAGAAGAAAATTTTTTCCATAATTATTTAGTAATCAGGTAATTACTGTTTAAAAAAATTATGACCATTATAAAATTATTTCCTAAAATATGAAAAATATCTTATAGAATTACCTAAAATTGAAAAAATTAATTATTGTGGTGAATTTACGGAATCATGGTGCCACTAGGATGATTTCAATCCAATCATACTATTTTATTTTAGGAAAAACAAAACTTCTCAAACTATTTTATTCAATAAGTGTAACAGTTTTATATTATTATCATAAATAATCTATTTTGTACAATATATTTTCAAAAAAAACTGTAATATTTATCTTCATCATGGTTTTTTTTCAATTTTTACTGATGAAATTATTAATTTAAATTATTTGACATCTATGATGTAGTAATTATTTTATTAATCCTAATATCAAATACATTATATTATAAATAATTGAAATAAATATATTTTAGTAAATTAATGTCATATTTAATTTTAATGATGACTATGAAATAGTAGGGATGTATTAATGGATTTTTCCAATGATATGTGATTGTATTTATTTGATGATAATTCAATATAATGAATTTTTTCAAAACACACATTGATTTTATTTTAAAATAAATAATAATTTATTAAATGATATAAAATTCAAAAAGATTATTAAATTTGGTAAAATTATTGGGATAAACTAAAAATGGTTATTAATTATCTAGTTATGGTTATTTTGGAATTATATAGTTCATATATTAATTCTCAAATGTAAAAAATCGTTTTTTTTCATAGTAACAGTTATTGTGGATAAAATAGGGATAAAACATGATATGGGGTAGAAAATGAAATAAACGTGTATAAAAATTATTTTATTAGAATATATAATAAACAAGATATTCCAATATTTTATTAACTTTATTTGAAACCATTTCTAGTTGAAAAATTATTTTCATTAATTTATTATTTTTAAATTTTCCAAAACTATCACTCACCTCAATAATATAAGAGAACCACCTCCAGGAATTATGAACACCATTCTAAGAGTTCAATATATACTAAAACGTACCCATTTATATTACAATATCCTTATCCATGTTCTAGAGGTATTGGAATTTCAAAAACACCAACCCTAATTCTTTTAAAAAGATATCTAACGATTGCCCTCCAATGAAGATGTAATCAGTTTAACAACTCATTCAGGTTCGTTTATCCATATAAATTATTTTAATGTTTTCTTAAATCTGAAATAATATCTCTTGTATAATAATAATTATAATATTTTATAATTCTTTTAGAACAATCATATTTATCATTTTATTTGTCCTACGAAAATTGAAAGCACTACACGTGCGTATGTACGACTTATTGACTCAATGATGTCGTCTAATTTTTCCCCTAAAAAATTTACATGGATGGGTATAATTTTTGAAATAATTGATATAAATGATTATAATTACATTATATTAATTCTTTAAAAATAAATATATTATAAAATTCCTTAACCATTAATCATTTTGGGGATGATATTGTCGCCTTTTTGAACGTACACCCTACTGTCTCCACGATGCGTTGTGATTGATTTTCCATTTTCACCATTCAATAATGATTATGATAAAATATATAATGAATAAATATGTTATCGATAGACTTAATATAAAACTATTGTCCACAAAACTATAAACTATTCACAAGAATAGTAACTACATGACAAAATATAAATAAGAAAAATAATGTAGTTAACAATTGATGTAAGAGTAATAAGGAAATATTATTAACAATTGTGTGATAACCTGATATTAAGGGACTTTATATTATAGCATTTATATTAATATGTTTCATTTATTAATTTAAAAAAAATATTTAAACCATTATATTATACATTAACGAACAGTTAACTAAAGGAAAATTCAAGGTAAGATATTTCATAACTATAGATTCATTAATTAGAAAAAAATTCAATATCCTTAATTAGGTCGCACTATGATTACTTGTGAAAATAAATTTTACTGTATTGTATTCTATTTACACTTTTTTATGTCTATTTATATCAAATAAAAATAATTGAATCATTTTATTATTTCTTCACTCAATCAAAAAAATTTCCAATGGTTTCTCGTCTAACATTTACTTCCATGAGACTTATTTCATATTCACTTCTTATTTATTTTTTGTGTTCCATTCATTTCCTATTTAAAATATTATATCATGAATATATTTACTGCACATTATATAATGTTTCATTTGATGTGATTTCTGTCATGGGTCATATTAGTCAATCTATTACAACATGGTAATGTTTTATATCAAAATCTTATCAAATTTTTTGATTGTTTTAGTATATTTCTCCACTGAAGAGTAATTATTATCCTTTACCACGATCTAAAATATTTTTTAAAAAATATAATTATTTAAATATTTTTAATATTATTTTTACACATTTTTTACATTTTAACAAATTATTAAAAGGCTTCATCTGGTTATTTTCCAAAACAAGGTAAATAATATCTTTTCATCAATGAATTATTGAAAAAATTTTCTCAGGATTAATACAATATTTGGTTCTAGACATATACATAATGATTTATTATATTCATGCAACGAATAATTGATAATGTTAATCTATTGTTGAGACTACATGTTGATGTTATATTATTTATGAAAAATCCATGACAATATGTTTTAGATGTATAAAATTATTCATTCCATAATTATAAGATAATATATTGACATTCCATGTGACTAATCAAATAAAATAATATCCCAGGTAATTTTTCATTATCATGTGATTATTTTTATAGAATTATTTGACTTTCTTTTATTTCATCATAATTATTATCATGTTATTTATTGAATGGTATTTTTTTAGTTATTTTTCTTTTCAATTAAATTATTCTTATTTATCATGTTATATTATGTTGTTCATGTGATTTATTGGCCATTGGAGCTCACAACATTCATAAGTTTTATTTTTAACCTCGGATTCCATAAATTATTTTATTATTGATATTTTGGGTTACATTTAGTGGAATAGTGGGATTATTAATGAAAAAACATTTGTTGTATTTTATTCCTAAAATACAATATAAATTTGAAATATTTGATTATCTTTTCATGACTACTAAATTATTTAGCCATTTGAAATGTTATTTCATGTATATTATGACAATGTAATAATGTAAGTAACCTGCTACATGGTATTAGGGTTTGGGTATTTATAGATGATAATAGATAAAGGTCATTATAAACATTGGTTTCAATAATTGTAATGTAATAGATAACGAATCATATCCTTTTATAAGGACCCAACTTTATTACATTACAAAAACATAAATTTACATCAAGAACTCACTTACATTCATATTGGGGATATTATCACGTTTTTTTTCTAAAATTGATATATTATAAATATATAACAATACACATTAATATAGAGAAGTCTTCATAAAAAGAGTGTCCATTTCATCCAAAATATAAAAATTATCAAAGAAATCCAGATTTCATTGACAAATCATCATATATATTAACTAGAATTCCTTATTTTTCTTAATAATATTTATAAACAATGAATTTCAATTAAAAACTGGTATCATAACAAAATATTGATAAGGGATATAAAAATATGGAAAGAAAATGTTAGTCCTTTTATTCTGGGGACAGATAAAATCATTTTCATAAAGACATACATTCCACACATGTAAACATAGTTTTGAAACCTATGATATCCATTCGATTTCCAAATAACATATAGAACTTAAAAAAACCATGAATCTATCTTTTTAATTACATAAATAATCTTGCAACCCACTCAACTACCTTATAATTTTTAACGCCAATGGCTACCTTACAATTTGTGTAACTGTCATAGATACACTTGGAGAAACCATACGGTCGAACTCCAACGTACGAATACCCAATGAATTAGAGAGATATATAGTTGACTCCCTCAAACATAAATAATGAACATGTATTAGAAAGCAATCTTACGACATGAATAACTTCATAATGACGTTTCATTTGAATTTCGTAAAACATAATTTCAAAAGAGGTTTTGAAAAGAAAATTTCATTTTAAATATCATATAATTGAAGTGAGAAATAATAGAGTGGAAGGAATATGTATATACACTATAAATATAAATATTTAAAAATTATATAATCACTACTCATCACACTAATAATTTTAATACCACATGAATAATGATTTGGAATATTAACCCGAAGAATGAAAATTGGTTTATGAATTGCCTTACATCTAGTTTGTATTACTTAAAACACATTAAAAACTCATGTATAACTGTTAAAACAGTGTTATTAATATTTGGAAGAAATAGATTTTTCTTTATAATTACTATATGATCATCTTTTAGAATCATTTCACACTTTAAATGTTATTATTTTTTTCTTCCATTGTTTTGTGTGCGTTCTTTAAATAATATACCCGGTCGGTTCGTTTTAATTTGCTTATGATATGAAAATGAAATTAAAAAGTGTAATGAAATTGTATAAAAATGATAAATAAGTATATATTGATACTATAAATAATTTTTTTTATCAAATATGATGATGGATCATTATATAAAACATTAATGATCTTTGTTTAAATCATTTTTTTTGGATTCTATATAATCCTGACCTTATTTCGTTACATGATTTAATTTCAAGCATAGGTTATCATTAACGATCATAAAATAGGATTATTCGTAAAATTTAATTTATTTTTCCACCATTTAAAGGGTTTTATGATCATCTTGAAATGATGTAAAGGATATTTCAAAAACATCATCCATGCTTTTGGTAAATTGACACTTCGTGGATGGTGTTTTTATTTTCTATACAATAGGGAGAGAATAAGAAGGAAGATGATGAGTCCATTACATGAGCATAATAACATACATAATATATATGATACTATGGATTTATACCTTTTGGATAAGTGTATCGAAATAGTGTATTAAAAATAAAGAAATTAGAATGAAAACACAACAAAAATGAAGAGAATTATTATCTCTTGATCTCATCTCCTTGAGATCCTCCTTAAGGCCATTAGTTTTGGACATTTGGTTAGAGGAATAGTTCTTGGACGTGGGGAAGAGCCTAGTGTAGTAAATTTGGAAGAACATAAGAAATGTTCAAGGCATTTGAGGTGTGATAGTAAATTTGGGAATGAGTGTGGTATTTATAGAGGAGGAGATGAGGGATTTTAAATTATTTTAATCATTATTTTTATATTTTACATCTAGATTATGAATATTCTTGATTCATCTTACCCAAAATAGTTATAATGTCTTGGTAGTTGAAAACATGTGGGCTTACATCATCCTTTCATAACATATGATATAGTAAAACAGGTATTTATCATTTATTGTAATTCATCATATTTTACTATTCATCAAAAATTCAAGAATTTTAGAAAAATCCCAAATATTAACCATAAACTTTTTTTGATGTGTAGATTTTAAAATGAAAATCATTTTTTGAATATAATTTTATAAATATTTTTAATTAAATTTTTAATAAAATAAAAATTTATTCAAAAGTAACAATTTTAAATATATGAATCATTTTTTAACACCTTCAAAAATTAATCAATGTCTTGTTATATTATATCCTTATGAAAATTTAATAATCATAAAAATTTACTATTTAGTATTGTCATTTTACTATGCATATTACTATTCATATTGGTATGTTACTATTCACAAAAAATCAAGTTTGTTCCATTAGACGCGACATAACGTAATGATCATAATTATAGATGACCTTTTTACAAAAATAAAAACATATAAGTAAAATATAATGTTTAAATGATAGTTATAAAAATCTAATTAAAACCAATATTCATGCATTCAAATTTATTTTTAAAACCGTGGGGCATTACATCTTCTAACATAAACTGAGGAATATTTAATGTATATTATATCACCATATTGATTGGGAAATGATCATTGATAATTTAAGATAAACCTATGGAATCATATATTGATAAGAATATGTCATTATTTATACTTCCTATAATTGATACATTATGACAATATCACTATGTTTATTGTTAATCCCAATTTTATATGGGTATTATTTCATGGTTAGAATTAGAAGGTACTTAGTTAATATTGAATTTGATAGAAAAATTTTTACTGAGAAAAATGATATTGTGAAGAATTGAATAAATGATATGTGATTATGCTTGATCTGTTATCTGAATATATGATTAATAACCGGAACATTGGCCCACACTCAGTGTCATTAAATAAAATATGGATTGATTTTTCTACTAGCTTGATTGGATGACACTCTTGAGTAAATAAGAATCATTTTTATATATTTTGAGATTCTGAGAAGAAACCATAGGGTAAAAGTATTAACAGAATGGGAATATATTTGGTGTGTCGAAAAGAACAATACAATGAGGTTAATATCCATAAGAAATTTAAATTTTTGGAAAACATTTCTCCCTAAGAAATAATCAGTTGTTGAATGTTATCAATGTTGAAAAAAATGGAACTGTGAAAACCTGTTCATTAGGGATAAAACTCATTAAGAGAATTTGAATGTTTATATAAGAAAGGGTTAAACTACTGAATATGAAGAGAATCCAAATTATAAATGAAATTAATGATGTATTATGGAATAATATGGTGAAACATAATTAATGATTAAATAATGATGTAAAATTATTAATTTTGTTTGGATCTTTATTCTAGAATTACATTATTAATGATTTCATGGTTATATGAAACATGAGATATATGATTATTTTTCTGTAGTACTTATTCGGTATGTATTTGGATGCTTTCATGTATTAATTATAGTTGTAAGGTGATCATGGTATTCATATATGTGGTATGTGATGATAAGATTTAAATTGTGTGGTTTGCTGAAACATAAATTATACTGATTTTGGAAATTTAGTGCCCTTTTATAAAAACAATTAACTTCAAATATGAAAAATTTTAATTTTGATAAGTCTAAATGCAAGTACATATAGTATTGATTAAGTTGATATTTTGATATTATTGTTTGAAGTTAATGTCTGATTTATCATATCGGAGATCATGGTCTAACCATTTTGGTTTTGATAAGTAATTAGATGTTGAAATAATGACATGAGGTCCTTATGATTCATTAAAAGTGTGTCAGGTATGGGAAAAATTTTTAATACACACTTCTGGCACAAATAAATTAGGTTGAAAATTATTAAATCACAACCATGGAATGGTATTATGATTATGACATGTAATGTAATCATGTTTGATTATTTTCACATGATGTTATCTAAAATTTAAATAAATCAGTAAAATATAGGGAAAATGATTATGGAATAAAAAATGTATCCGTTCACTTTTTGTTCTAATGAATCAATTGTGATTTTACATATCATAATTTATGGATTTATGATAGTAATCTTTTTAATAAACATGTTTTATATCACTCTCCCTCAAAACATGATAGTTTTATTCCTCCAATATTTATAGGTTTTCAATTACATTTAATTTCTTCATTATCAGGAATCATCATTTTATGGGGACCATGGAATATCCATTTCACTCATATTAAGTTTATTTATTATTAACCCTTTTTATGATATGGAATTTACATAAATAAATTTTGAAATTTCACCAATTCATTTTTCAAGATAAATATCAAATTTTGAGGATAAATGTTATTGATGGATTAGTGAATGAATAACCAAATGATTTTATGATATGTCTCTTCTTGAACATATTGTCATTAATATCGTATGTTTCATTCAACACTTAGTTAAAACAAAAAAAGAAATCATATTATAACAGCACCATTAAATTGGTAGGAATGTATATTATTAACCCTATTATGAAATTATAATATTATATATTAATTATAAATTATGTAATTACTATTTTGTTACTTATATTCTTGCTATATTAATAAATCCACTTTTAAGCCTAAAATGGTTTATTTTTTTAAATGATGTTTTACCACCTTTTGATACCATAGTTCTTTTTAAACTATATTTTGAAACTTTTAAATTTTTTTAAAAAATATTTTTTAATTCGGAATTTTAAAATAATCATTGGATTAATTTTTTTTTCTTTAATGAATATATTCATTTTTTATGAAAATTTAACAACACTACATTTTATTCAAAAATTCGATATTCATGTAAATAAATTACAATGGTAAATTATATTATTAATTTGTTTTAAAGAAACATTAAATAAATTATAAAAAATATTAATCCAATTAATAAAAATGAAATATTTTTCATGTTAAATTTTGATAGAAAAATATTTCTATCTTTTACACATTTCATCTTAAAACCCCCAATTTCATGGGCCTTATATGTTTAAATTAATTTTTCACACTTCGATGTCTTTAATAATTAAAAATGTTTTCAATATTTAAATTTCAGCGTTACAAATTATTTAATAATTTCCATATTATTTTAACCAATTTGAATAGAAACATTAAAAAGTTTTGTATCCATGGTTAACAATACATTTTATAATTAATTGTAAAAACAAATATGATATAGATTAAAAAATAACATTAAAAATTTTAATAATTTTATTGAATGAGTGAGATTCAACTAGAATAATCATTTGACCTAATTTATTTCCTATTTGTATTTATTTCTTACTTTTATCATCTTATATAATTTTATTTTTAGAAAAATCAAACATGTGAAACAAATTATTATAATAAATATATAATTTTTTTAATGATATATAGAAGTTATGACCGACCATGATTAGTCATTTTAAAAGTAAAATATTTATATACATCATGGTAATATATTATTATTTTTTCATGATAAAATATTTACTTTATGGTTTACACAACAATGATGCAGTAATTATTTTATTATTCAAAATATCAAATAAATCAATTTTATAATATTACAATAATTATAATTTAAAAAAATTAATTTAATCACAAAATATTTTTATGACTTTAAAATATTGGGGATTTAATAAATTTTGTTGATGAAATATTTTTTTAGTTTTTTAATTTAAATGTAATGAATAGTGTAAAAATTAACATTACTATTATTTTAAAATAAATAATTTTTTTATTAAATGATATAAAATCTATTAAAACAATAAATTCTTCTGAATGAGTTCTATAAGTTTAAAATGGCATGAATTAGGATTTTATAGGGTTTTTTAAAATTTATTCTTTCTATTTTAACCCCCAAATATTAGAAATCTATGTTGTCACGGAATGAGTTATAATGTTTAAATTAGGGTTTAAACAAAATGATAAGGGTAAAAATGCGACAAAAAACACTCTAAAATTTATTGGATGAAATTATTAATACATATACCCATCCAATATTATAATATTGTTATTTTGAAGAAAATATTAATTTACACTAAGTTTATATTAATTTAATGTTTTTAGTATTTCAAAAAGTACACCACACCTCAATTATAAAAGGGGAACTCCTCCCTAACTTATTCAATGAACATTGATCCTTATATATTGACAAAAAAATAACTACTTTACTTAATAATATCAATATAATATTTTTTGGGGTCTTGGTGTTCCAATTTCATCACTCTATCCCTAAAGATGTTATCTAATCGATGTCTACCAAATAAGAAGTAATTATTTTTACCAACTCATTCTTATTGAATTTTTCATCTACATAAATTTTATATGATGATTCCATCATAAAATTATAAATGAATTATAATATATATTATGATATATTATCATTGTTGGGGGACAACATCATTTCACCTTTTATCCATCCAATGAAAAATGAAAACGCAATGTGTGCCTACTTATGACTTCAAGTCTCCATGTCGTGATGTAATTTGTTTTTCATCACCACTCTATATAGACATTTATAATGATTGAACTAATTTATATATTTGATAATTATGAAATAATATTTATTCTTTACAAATTAATATACCGTATACTTTCTTAACCATACACCATTTACTAAATGATATCATTGCTCCAACATACACACCACCTATTGTCCCCATGATGAAAAGAAATTAATTTTCAGTTATCAAGAATGATTATAAATATGTATATAGAGAAAAAAATTGTACAAAAACCACAATATCAATCTGGAGATGATGTAACTATATCCAATTCATTGGAAATGAGACCTATATAATTAAAAAAATTTATGAAAACTGAAGCAGTTTACACCGAAAAAAAGAGTAATAGAAAAATACAATTAACAAATGGTTGATGAGATGATAAAATAGAATAAAAAATGATATCATAAATATGTTTATCAATCAACTATAAATTTATAAAATTCATTAAACCATTATACATGAATATAAATTACATTCAACAAAATAAATACACAATTTAGTTGATTTATTTACTCACTATTCATTCGTTGTGTTAAAATTTTATTTCCTTAATTATTCCGTGCTAAGATTATGAGTGAAATTAATTTGGATTTTATTATGTCTTTTTTAAACATTTTTTATGTTTATTTACTATGGAAACACATAATCAATTCATTCGATTAATTCTCATTGTAATTATATTGTCTATGTAATGGTTTCTCATCCCACATTTACTTCTATGTGACTTTCATCATATTCACCGCTTATTTCTTTTGTGTGGTAAATATATTTTCCCTTTTATATTTATTAAATGAATATAATTTTCATAATGTTATCTAAAGATTCATTTGAATTTATTTCTTTGTTGGGTATTGCGATCCAACTACATACATAGTGGTAAATGTTTATATAATAATATTAACGTTATTCTATATTTGAAATGTTTATGTCTATATTGAGGAATATTTTTTTCCCATTTCCATGTTCCCTAAAATGTATTAATTTTATTTACTATTATCCAATGATTGTTCAAAATCATTTTACCCATTTTTAAATTTTCAAATAATTATTAAAATGAATCTTCTTTTCATTTTAAAAAACATGGTATTTTATGTAATTTCAAAAAAAAGGGTAAAAGGAATGTTTTTTTAACTTTTTCAACATGAACAGAATTTGAATGTTTTATAATACCTTAAAATTTTAAGAAATTCTATACAAGTTTACAAGACTCATTTCAAATAATATTATTAAATTTTTACATGTTAATTTCTTAGATTATAAAAATTATTTTCACATAAAAAAGGTATTTTTTTTCATGAAATATCTAAAAATATATGAAAATAATTTTAATCAATGTAAACATCCATTATTAAATATAATGATGAGGAAAATCTATGTTGACACATTATATTATCTTCTATGGGATTTTTTATGCTTTATTGGACTTGGTAATGTATTAAAATTTATTAAGAAAAGTACTTACACAAGGTATAGTTACTGATTTTATTAAGGATTATTCATTGAGTTATATTTTTTGTTAATATGAAGAATTTATTTAATATAGTAATTGATAGGGATGAATTCTATTTCCCCTTGATTTATCAATAGTCTGATTAAAATAACTATTCTTGGTTTGGATAAAGACTTAAACATTTATAATATTATGGGTTTGATTCCTTGTTGATGATAAATTTTTGTCACAAAGAATTGTGATGTATAATTCATGGTGTGAATCTATGAAAGTATACTTCATATATCCACTGTTAAGAATTATTTTATTATGAGATCAGTTATGGATATTACATGTGATTATTTGACTAGAAGAATATCCATTGTAATGTTTTATTCTCATTAGATAGTTTAAATGTCATTGTATGATCAAATTTTCTTTTTTACAAGTTATTATATTTTTATTAATTCAATTGAATGTGATTCAATTATCTAAAATAATATATTAATTATTATAGTTGATTCAATTTATCTCTTTATGTATATATCCCTTACTAAAAATTTGAGATCGCCCTTTCCTTCGATGTTATCTCACGTTTCCATGAAGTTAATTATTATTGATATGAGGGGTTAAATTAGAATGAATAATGGTGTTTGTAAAGAAAATAAATTTTTATTTCTAAAATTTAAATTTCATTTCAAATTATTTTTTTATATAATTTCTAAAAATGTATTCAGTTATTTGGGTTGAAATGTATATGATGTTGACAATGGGATAATGTAATAATTAGCCCTTGGATACTGGGGTCAAGAACTTTACATGAATAATACACTTATAAATAAAATAAATATTATTACCCTTCATGTAATTAATGTTTTTTATTTTTATATTACAAAGTATGATTCAGTTATAATATTTTATTTCATTTACATATGTGACTTTAAGAATTAATACAGATTTATTAATGATAATAACTAAAAAACATTGGAATTAAAAATATTCATTAAATAACCATTATTAAAAAGATTTTATAGAAAATATACAATAAATTTTTATTGTCTCTACATAATATTCCATTTCTCAGTGACAATATATTATTAAATCATACTCTATCAAATATTTCTTATAAGCATATAACATCCATGGAAAATTGGTTGTCCATTTTTAATTTTTTTTACGGACATCTACACTAGCTAGTATAAAATTATTCGTATTCATATAATTTTTAGGATTGTATTCACAATTACTGAAATTGTTATATAATAATTATGAATATCACAATCATATATCACATGTTAATTATCAATCTAGAAAATGATTGAAAAAATATTTTAAAAAAAAAACTAATGATAAAAAAAATATAAGATAAATCTAGGAAATTAAATCATATTATGTGGTGAATAATCAACATCAAAATAAAATATAAAATCACATTATCAATGAAAATTTAAAATTATAAATTTAGTGTATGAAACAAAATATGTATATTACAGAAGATGCTAAAATTAAATATTTAGAAAGTAAAATAATAAAAAATATGTATGAAATATAAATAAATATGGCAGTAAAATTTATAGTGGGTCAAATATATCCCAAATTCACTCTTCACACTTTCAAAACATAGAGTATGTATATGAAAAATTTATGAAAATTTAATTGGATATAAAATCCTTAAAAATTACTTCTAAATTCTAACCTAGAGGCATAAATTAATGCTTTTTGTATAAAAAAATAACCACCTTCACTGTATTGTGAATTCAAAACCTATGTTACCAATATTTATTTGAAGATAAACCTATACATGACTAAATGGATGATATAAATTCAAAACCTCTTTTTAATTACAGATTCTATATGTATTTATGTGTACATGTTCTTCATAAAAAAATATAATAATGTAATGAAATTTTAAAACTATAACATATATAAAGACATTGATTCATTGAACAAAAGACAAATCTCATGATCCATGAACCTATAAACATGTGAAAATAGTGTTAATAAAAAGGTTTCCATATTATAAAACTTCATACATAATGAATAGAATATGAGAATTAAACTACATCAATATTTTTTAGATCTATGTAAAAAATTAATAATACTAAAACAATTATTAAATAAATATAAATCCCCACCTGGTTTCCTTATTATTATTATCATAAAATTAAATTTTATGTTTTTTCCTTAAGATACTCTATAGTATAAATAGTCAGAAATATATAAATATATATATGTATGTCTTATATTTAAAAACGAGATATTATTCTCTTTATGATGTCATTTTTTTAACATTGTTAAAAAAATATTAATTAACAAGGTTTACATTGTAATTGTGTATGATGATTTTTTCGTATTATCATCTACATTAACTCTATATATATATTGATGAATTAATTTAATTATTTTATTCATCATTTAGAAAGATTAAATTTTATAATACTATTTTTGATTACCTATTGTGAAATCATTGGATTTTAAGCTCCCTATTTTTGTTCTATGTAAGGAAAAATCATTGTAATTTGATTTTGGATTCTATGTTCATGTAACCAGATTTATTTTAATTATTTCCAATTATTCTCATTCATGTAATATTTTCAATGTTATTTTTACATTCATCGCTTAAGAATTGATATCATGAGAACATTTATATACACAATATTATAATAAAACATTTTTTCCACTCAATTATTAATCTATGAATTGTTATCTTCATTCAAAAAGTGATATAAATTTTATTCGAATGATCTATCAATATATATAAGAAGATTTCAGTGGTGTGGAAATAGTGTAAAAAATCCATTGACATGGGAGGTTTGGTAATCAAAGATCATACTGCTTTTAATGATTCTATGTTGCGTAAATTCCCATGAAATCTTCTGTGTTCTGATGGCACCACTCTGTAATTTCATTCCTATAGGTTTCTTCCAAAATTTTAAACTTTATATTCTTCCCATGAATCTTCATCCATTGGCCATCTCTATAGCACTTATATCATGAGATTATACAACTATCGTAATGAATAGTTTCTAGGAATTAAAAATTGAATGTTTGGTCTAATACATGACTTTGTTGATCCCTAAAGGATGTGATGGATGTGACCCTTCTTATATATAATTTTTTTCATTTCCGATACAATTCTATCAGATAAGTTTCATTCAGGTATTCTTGTGGACATAAATATGAAAATGCAGTGATATGTTTTAACTGATAAGGCAATATAATCAAGGACACCCATCTCTAATGGTTTCTTTGCTTCTATAGATTTTTATAAGCACCCATGTGATGGGAAATCCATTTTTATTTCTTTAGTAAAAGGTTTTAGTAAGGGATTTATTTCTTTTAACTAATAAAAACTACTACAGAGGAAGTGGAATGGATGATATCTAGTGCATGTGCTACTTTCTAATGTAGGATTTCATCATTCATCAGACTTCTTATTATGCTTCTGGGAGGAGGATTATATTCCTAATACCATTATACCATCTAACTTTTTGTGCAAGTTCAGTTTTCTTCTATAAGATGTTTTTGGCAAACATATAAACATGGAAATCATTGCGGGCATTCTGGAATTTGTCTAGTGAGCTTAGAGAAGTGAGCATGTTGGCGCTATGCTACTCACAACTACTGCTAATGTTATCACCCTCATATGGCTAGCATGAAATGGTGATGCCTTTGAAGTTCATAAGTACACTTTTCATGCTGGAATCCACTCTATATATAGGGTTGTTCTGATAGCATCCAAGTTGCACACTGGTACTATAAAAAATGTGCAATATGTATTGATTAATATGAAATGCATTTGATTTATAGGGAGAGCTAGGAAACCTCTTATCATAAATATAATCCACTAGATTCCACCGATTTCATGCAGGCTAAAGGGGAACATGGATGGGTTGGCTTCAGGTGCATCCAATCACTAGGGGTGTGGTGGTATCTTATTCACATTTCAAGGATTTTTTAGGGTATTATTACACCATTACATTGGTCATTTAACAACAAATAGGGCTGAGTTATTGGCTATGATCAAAGCCATCACGTTTCCACTAATTATGGATGGAGTCATCTTTGGGTGGAATCAGATTCAACCACTTAAATACACATTCTTAAGACGTGTTACAGATATGTTCCATGGAAAATTCTTCCTTCTTGGATTGAATGTGTTCAAATGATGAAGAACATTCAACTGGATGTAACTAATTTTTATATATGGGAGAATCATGTTGTGGATGCTCTGTCAAAGTTGGAAATTTTGGGTCCCTCCTCCATATGGTCTTTTATTGCTCCTGAGATGTATTCTCTTTTTTTTATTTTCATATTTCATTATCATATTTTTAAACCACCTATTATGTCACTTTCTCTAATTAAGTAATAAAATTTTATTGGAACTGGATCACCCGGATCGTAAACCTCATTGTAACAAATATTCTTTTAAGAATAAATCGAATATAAAACATTAAAATACAATACTATTAATTTTATAAATAACAAAAGATGATATAATGATCAAAATAAATGATAGATTTAATTAAATACACAATCCTAGGTTGTTTTAGAATCTAAACACTCCAATTATATGAACGTTACTTTTGGACAAATATATTATCCTCTAATGTCTCGTATCATAATTTAAATTTTGTATTCTATAAATTAATTACATATATATTGGTCTCATTTGTGAATATTTATATAACTCTATAATATTAAATTATAATAAAATATTTTAGAATTCATAAACATTTATGTCATGATATCATCAAGTTATATTAGAAAATATTATATCAAAACTGATGAAATGTTATAAAAAACATACAATTAAATTACATATTTTTAAAATAATAAAATGATATATTCAACATTTTATAGTCATATTAAATTATATAGTATTCATATCAGTCTAGATAATATTATTAATTTATTAGTATCCCCTTTGAATATTGTTGAAATATAGTAGCATTTGTATGTAATAAAACAAGAAACCAAGGAATTTAAGCTCTCTAGAAGCCCTAACCATCCAAATTATAATCGTTATTATATAAATTATTTTCCCAATTTTGGGACCAAAGGAATCATCATAAGAGAAAACCTATTCATTGGGAACACATCCAAAACACAAAATATAAAAATTTGATGTTTCTAAATGATATTTTAACCATGAGGACACTTCATATTAATTAAAAATATTGATATAAAAAATTTAATCATGGACATTAAAAATAACTCATGAAAAAAATGAAAAATAAATATGAATATCTATTTGAATACTATATAAAATAAGCAATTATTTTTATAAAATTCTAGAAAATTGGATTTATAATTATTAATACACTAAATATTAAGGAAAAAGAATTTACTAAATTAAACACCATTATCTATTATTCATAAATGTAAAAATACAATCAATATGATTATTTTTATTTTTAAAAATATTATATCTCTCCACATGGGAGTTGATCACTCATTTTCAATGATCAAACAGATACTATATTTGTATGAATTTAATGTAGCACCAACCAATATTTATTTTGTTCCATTTATTCATGAACTTTTTTGATGAATATATTAATGATTAGGTAAAAAATTATTTCTTATAGCATGATTTTCTAAAATCATCATTCCCTTATAGGAAATTTAATTTATCCTCTACGAACATTTCATTTATGTCATATATTTTCACCATTGACAAACAATTTGTAGATTTAATTTTCATTCAACTTCACAAAAAAGAGATCTATATACATATATAGATCCTTGAAAAAAATACATAGGCAAATAAATAGTACATCATTGTGAATGAAATATTTTATATCATTTTTTAATTCCAATTTCATTACCTCATTGGTAACTAATTCTAATCCGATATTCATTTATTATATAAAACATCTTTACCGAATAAATTGGGATCTACCCAAATTATAATTAATATATAACAAAATGTTTTATCAAAATATCAAAACAAAATATTGATATGTCAAATAAGATCTTGAATGAAATCAGATAAAATCAGTGAAGTGAAGTCACTACTTAATCAAGACATTACCTTTATATTCAGACATAACCTATTCAGTAACATCAAACCTATTCCTTAGTGGTAGTTGAACAAAAATCAAAATATCCATCCAAAATAAATATAGTTATTGTACAATAATCCAAATCATAAATAAAGATAAATATAAAACCCTAAAACAACCATCAATGAGGAAAAAAATGTAATATACAGTATCTATATCACTATCCAAAACCATAATTGATACCCCTCAGTAAGAATATTATAAGAAAAACAACAAACAACTAATAACACATGAATGTATCTACCTAGAGAGAAACCTTGAATCCCACCACAAATTAACAACAAGATAAATAGACACATACATGGATATAATTGGGTAAATTTCCCCATAGAGACCACCATAATCTATACACACATGATCCTACAACAAATGAACCAACTAAAAAGGACCCAAAATATCCAGTAATGTTTATTATATTTCATTGTTTAACCCCATCTATTAAAAACAATTCCAATTTATTAATTGGGAGATATTATTACTTATATTGTCATACATATCTGTATAACATCAAGATTCATAGAATACTCTAAATGATTTTAATCACTACCCTTATTCATATATTTCTTTCAGTTTGATAATTTCATTGAAAATAATGAACATAATTTTTGATTAATGGATGACTCTACATTAATCACATATATTATCTTTCACAAAGAATAATTACCCATCAATATAAAGTGGTCCAGGTGATTCATTGAGGATTCATTTGATTTATCATTATCCATAACGCTATTATAAAATATTTATTAAATCATATTCCTTTCATTTTATGATATTGATTTGATATTAAATTTGATATTCAAAATTTTACAACATTTCCATTAAATAAATCTATATTGAGGCATCTATGAATATAATCATTATGTTCAGTATTTATTCTTACATTATAAATATTTAGATGAATTTTACTATACAAAATTATTTCTATTGGGTATTGTACTATAGGTCATCAACCGGTTCCATCTAGATTATTTCATTCATATGAATATTAAAATATCCATAGTTCTAATATAATGGAAATAAAATACTAGAATTCTTCATTAATATTTTTAACTCCCCAATAGAACCATTATGCTCCACACTAATATAATAAACTCATTCAGGTTTATCCAAACCATTAATTTCACCTATATATTTTTCAACTATTGATAGGGTCATATTTTATAAAAAGGATTTATATCCAGTGTCTCATTCTTATTAATGGAATGATTCATCATAGCCTTACTCTAGGTTTTTGTAAATTCCACTCTAGTGATTTGTCATATTTTTCTTACAAAATTTTTTCGCTAGATTTAGTATATGGGGAAACATAATTTTGTTTATATTTTAAAAATAGGCATCACTATCATCTTTTTGTTCAAAAAATTCATGGATTATTTTAATAATTCATTATTTCCTACAAATTATGCATGAACATGGTAGTTTTACATCACATATTCTTCTTAATTTGTTAGTTTCCATTCAACATGTTAATGTAATTCATCAATGATATCATCATCAACATCATTATGGTTTATTTTTTGATACTCTATCACTCGAAACTACTTGTATTTGGATGAATAGATTTATATTCCCAGGATATCTCAAGTAACACATATGCCTCCAAGAAAATATAAATATTATCTAGTGATACATTAGTTAAATTGCATTCATCAAACACTATGACCAATTAATTGAAGAATTTTTTATTGTACTACTCATATTTTTTTTAATCATTTCTATAGTATATACTATTTATCCAATTCAATGCATGAATCATAAAAAAATCATTATTTAATTAATAAATACATTATTACATAAAATTTAGTATTTACTATTGTATACAACCATACATAATCAGTCATGTAAATTTAGATGTTTGACATTGTTAGAACCTATATATATAATAGAAAATATGTCCCATGTATCATTATTTGATTTAGAACATATAAAATTCATAGAAGTATGAATTTAGAGTACTTATAATTATTAATAGAAAGATTATTTCTATGTTAATCATCTTATCTCATGATTCATTCAATTTCATCACTATCAAATAACTATTATTTATTCCATGACATGAAATATGAAAGGCATCCAATATTGGTGATCACATGTGTGACCACATTATATTTTTATATATATAATAATTATGATAATTACATATCTTTCCACCCCACTTATTCATATAGTATTCCATGTAAATACTTCATTACTAATATAATTTCATAACAAATATTGATTTCCTTTTTACCACTCAATTGAAATATTTTTTACATAATTAAAATTTTATTATTTTATTCTCTCTATCAACTAGTTGTACATGAAATTATTAATTGAACATTACAATATCTATAATTATATTTTATTCATTCTTTATATACATTATATGTCTTCTGAAAATTATTCTATGAAAATATATCATTGTATTTGTTTGAATATTACTCAAATAATAATAACATTCATCGAAATGTTTTAATGGTTAATATAAACCAATTATCTGATGATAATAGTATGTATATTATTTATAGAGAAATAACTATATTGTTATTTTTTAGAATATATAAAATTATTATATTTCTCACATTAATGAATATGAATATGTTATTTAGTATATTCATCTTTATAAATATATTGAAATTACTAACACAGAAAAAAGATTGATTCTTATGTTGGAAGTAGATGATGTATACATGGATCATCCATACAATGTGATGATACTTGTGTAATTATTTTAAAAATTGAAATGGGGTAAAAAATTTCATATCTAAGAGTAGATGGAATATACACAAATTCATCTTAATGAAATTTTAATTTTTATATAAAATTTTAAACTGATTCTTATGCATTTTTATATTTTTTATTATGACTCTTTCAAAAAAAAAATTTTTGGAAAATGATAAAAATTGTAATTAATCATAATTAAATAGTATTTTGTTGTTAAAAATAAAACATATTTCTTTTACATATATTTTAAAATATTTATTTACTACATATATAATTTATGTTATTAAAATATAAATTTTTTTATTTTCAAATAAAAAATATTTTAAATATATTTGAACATATTTATATATTTTAAGGGAATTTAATTTTAATTTCATAGAATTAAATGTTTTTTATATTCATGATTCTATCATGGAAATTCATGCGTTCAAATTTGAATTATTTTAAATATAAATATTTTGTGTAGTGATATTTATGTGAAAATTCTAATGACAATTAATATTGATTTTATACATGTGTATAAATGATTATATCAAATTTTATTTTACAATTATTTCATGTTTTATAATTTTTATAATGTTCGAAAAACAATAATGTAATTAATTATCTTTTAGAAAAAAACATAAAATTATTTTGGTATAGATAAATTTAAGATGGCGATGTATAAAATTATAAATTATAAAAACTATTGGGCTTGAAGGTACTCCTTATATAGTATTTGAAATAACATGTGTGCAATATCAATAGAACTATTAAGTATACTGAACCTATCATATACTACACACCTTTGTGATCATCACTACAACACTAAAAGATGGACATCATCTTTCTGAACCATTGGTTCTAGAGTGATCCCTTCCACCTCTACATATATAACATCACTATTTTTATCAGGTTTCTATTGTTCTGTACATTATTCATTATTTTCTATGATAAAATATTTTTCAATGATTTTATAATACCAATGTATGATTATAGGATCAGGGGTATACACCCCAAAATAGATACATCATTGTATGGGAATACAACAGGAAAATTATAGTTCACAAGTTATTTCATATTTATTATATGTTTTGGATTGTTGTTGTGCCTTATTTTGGATAGAGGAGTATTTCATTCTTCTTCAAATTCATATGGAATGTTTTGGGATGTGCCTCAATGTTAGAAAAATTTAATATAAGTATTGTTCCTATAGGTGAGGAATATTTATGATATTATTTTCGAATATAGGTTTTGAAAATCACAATAAAATGATGTTATTAGTTTAAAATTAAATTTCACTATTTTGTGGATACCATACTATAACATTTGGACTATGTAGAGTAAATTCAAGAATGATGAATGTAAATTCATGTGGATGAAAATAAATAATTTACTAAAAATTATTTTTATTTTATTATCATATAACTCTTAACAAAAATGGGAGAACCCCGAGTCCATCAAAATAACAAATGGAACAGCATAGAAGAACAAAAAAAAACATGTCCTGCCTTGCCCGAGTAGCTACAACATGATTAGGCCCCCATAAAGCATTAGAACTCGACAAGTAGTCTCGTGCAAGGATGCATGGGCACGTAACCGATGGCCAGGCCATAGCCACTCAGTCTTCCACTCCAAGTGCCATACAGAAGTGGCAGCCTTGTACTCTGAAGCCCATTTGAATCAGGATTGAGAAATGCAGGAAAAGAAACAGCTGAAACCCCTCTAGCTGCACAAACTGAGAATAAAACTCACCTCAATAACTCAAGAGCATGAGAGTAAGAAACCATGTATTAAATATAAAAGGATAAAGCATCATCCTTAAAAAATATAATTCTTCCAAAATCCATATCCGAAAATATCTTTTAGGAAATAACGGATACCTGAGAGGGCTTTTCACTTATCAGGACATCAATGGCAGAGGTTAGTTTACCCGAGACTTCTATATACTCCTCGAGTCTGATCAGCTCCTTATTAAAACCCCAAACCATTATAATATCCTGTTATTCAACCCAAGACTATTGTTCATCACATAGATTCATTTCAATGACTCGAACCATCATCTTGGTAGATACCTCTTTTAAGGAATTTATAAACAACACATGCTCTATCACCTCATCCATCGAACTAATAATCAAATCCAAGGAATGTTCATGATGGCCATGTTATTTCTAACACAAGTCCTCACTTTTATTCTTCTCATAAAACTTCTTTTTTGCAGACCGAGTCTTCAAGGGAAGAGGCAATGAGGGGTATCCCTTCTTACCCTTCCTACCCCTGTTACTCTTATTAATCCTCAGTCAAATTTCCCCTGGAGAAGCACTCCTACTGGCTTGAATCGTCCCCTCCATGCACTCCCTTGTTGAACTGAGGTCGTCAAAGTTATTATTCTCCTGAATATCATATTGCTTCCCTGAATAATAAATCCCTTTCATAAAGGTGAGTTGTGGAAAATATCACTAATAACTCTTAGTTAATTACACAACTAACTACCATATGATTCAGGTGGCATGTTTTTGAAAACCAAGGATAATGGAAGAAAAATCCTAGTGTACGAAATCAAAGAAAATTTAATTATATCAAATAAAGAAAAACAATTATAAATAGATGTATTCACGATAATTATCATTTATTAAATTAATTCACTAATAAGATAGGATGTACTTGGATTGGACACATGGGGTCTAACATAGAATCAGATGAGTTATTATAGATGTATTTAAAGAAAAAATGGAATGAATAAATTATATATACACTAAATTTAATAATAATAATAATCCTATATTCATAGATAGAGTTTTTATGCGTTTAAAGGAATGATCAGAGGATAATTACATGGTTTAACATCTCATAAATGTCAGTATTAATTATAACTTTTCCATCTTCACTAATTATATAACATATCTTATTTTCAACATATTATTTTTAGATATTATATTGATTTATTTTGAGAACAAGCATTGAGAAGGCATGCGATTCATGGGCATGGGGTCCTTGGAAATGTTTTTTAAATAATTTAAAAATATTATATAGTACGCATAAAATGTTTTACTTAATGGGTGGAATAAATCCTAAATGGGTTCCCATATAATTCATTTCTGGGAACCACTATGTTCAGAGAAGCAAATTTACCTTAGGTGAGGATTAACATCGACAAGAGTGTGTCGGTTGTGAAAAGTAATTTTTTGGATGTTTTAAAGAAAAAATTGAATTGAGTTTTATATTATTTTACATTACACAATGATGTTGAGACGTTTTATTTTTAATAATCATTTTTCATATAAGTCATGTTTATCACTATAGCCCTAGAATTAATCCCAATAATGGACAAGGAACCCCCTCTAATAAATGATGATTGTATGGATATTGGATCATGCATCGTCCCTCCAACATAGATGGTGGATCTCGTCAATGATGGGAAAGCAACAGCTTCTCATCCATGACTGATCCAAATTGATGTAGGAAATTTTTTTTATTCTCGATTACCCATTTATGAATTCAACGATGAACACATACCATCCATGAACATTTTTATACAAGGTTCAATCATTCTTTTGGGATGGGCTTGATTGCACAGTTTTAATGGAATATAATTTTTTGCAATTATTTCTTCCTCGTTCATTTTTCTAACAATAATGACTTGAGGTGTTCATAAAATATTCCCTATGATCATTCCTTTCATCATTATTGTGATTCTACTCTCCCCTATGCATGGTGTTCTTTACCATTGGACCATCTTGGTCTCGGCTCAAATTTTTGGGAGGGTACGAACTTGATTGGACCCACCAACTAATGGTATAGTGAAATTTTGAAATGATTGAAATATCCCATGATCCAAAGATCGGAAAAGTGTTTTTGTTTTAGTATCTCAACCATTGGGGGAGGAGTTTTGACTGGTAGAGGTGGTGGAGAGGCAAATGACACACTAAAGTTGAAATATGTGGTGTGGTCCCTCGTGGGACTCAGTGGTGCACCGTTAGGGACACGTGAGTGCCCCATGTGGAGTAGAACATGTAACGGGCCAGGTCGGGCGAGCAGGTTGGGCTATCTTTGTTGGTTGGGATGGAGAAGTGTGCTGGGTCAATTCGGTAGACTGTGTGAGACTCGACATGATGGGTATGACTTGGGATAGACCTAGGTGGTTGTACCTGGCCATTATCGACCATGGCTATCGACCGTTATCCATGGTCAATTGAGATAATGCGCAACTCTGATAGATAGGTTTTAATCTACTATAGTTCCAAATCAAGTTGTCATGGAATGGATGACCTTGGTGGTTGTTGTAATGGGTGCTCGACTTCCATGGTCAGTGGAATGACCTCCTGATCAGTCCGTGAGTCAGTAGACCCCCATCTAAATTTTTAAACACTTTTCATGTTTAATATGTGTGTATGTTTGATGAACCATAAATAGTGGTGGAATCCCTTTGATGAGATGGTCCTATTGAGATATCTTACGTGGTTGTTTTTAACATTCCATATAATATAATCTCATTAAGATTAGGTTCTCCTGGAACGTGTGTTATATGAGTGGAATCATTTGGATGGATATGAAATTGATATCGGGTATCTAGTATGTACTATGTGACCCCCAAATACTATGTGTCTTATAGAGGTTGTGTTTATCATGGGGACTGTGTGACTCCCAACATATGTGTGTATTTCTGAGACAATGCATCTAATGGAGAATATGTCACTCATGGAGACGAGCCCATGTGTCTCATTGGAGAGAGTTTATCTAGATATTCCGGATATACGGTCTCTGTGAATATATATTTAACAAGATGATTTTATTATTCCTTTTTATTATTTTCTTTGTGGTATTTCATATGTGGTATTTCTTTTGTTTTATTTCATGCATGGTATTTCATGTGTGGTATTTCTATCGTGGCCTTCCATTGCAGTCTTCCATTGTGTTTTAGGGGTTCCATAATGAATATTGTTTTACTCACCCCAACACTATATTTTACTTTAAATTCCATGTCATATGTAGATGAGAAACATTTTGACAGAGTCTAGGGTGGATTAGGATAAGATAGAGCTTTTTTAGTTCAGACAGGACGATGTGTTACTAGTACATTAATCAAAAATCTCAATACCATTATTGATAACCTGGAATTTGTTTCTAATATCCTATTATTTTTGTGGGATTTTATGGTATCCCAGTTCACAATAATTCACATTATTTTGTTACCATACTATGTTAGTTATGTTATAGAGTATGCATGAATTTTTTAACATAGTTTTTTAAAATTAATTGTTTTTTGGCTAGGAGAAGTGTGTGTGTGTGTACATCGTAAAATTCCTCTCATATATGGGATATTTTTTCTTGGTGGTAGTGAACAACCCCTAAAATATTAGTGGTTGGATTATGGTTTTCATGGCATGGGCCCCTCTCTGATGTTCCATGACTGAGTGGTATCAGAGGGAAGTCAGTTATAGCTATTGACCATGTTTTTGTGAGTTTTCTTTTGGTAAATAGTGTTAAGTATTTCATGTTTGGATTTCATGCTAGTGAATCCAGTGTTTGTGAGGTGGACGAACTATCCATACCCCAACACTCTGATTTCTTCTTTTTCGACTCGGTATAAGAAAACACTAGTTTTATGAAATTCCATGTTACAATAATCATATAGGAATTGTTAGTGACTTCCATCTTTTAATTGAATCAGCTCTCCAGATATACTCTATTAACCATGGTATATCTTGTTTTATTACAGAATTTCACCAAAAATCTACCCAAACAAGATTCCATTTCATGATCACATGAATGATCCACCTAATAATGTGGTGTCTGTACATGGGTTTTTACCAAAGATAGAACTTCTGAGTGGGTTTCAAGGATACCACCACCTATCGATCATTAATTAATAGATGCATTACTGGTTGACAATTATTACAAATGGTTGTGTTTCATGAGTTATAGTGGTAGCATCCTACTAGGTTTTAGGTTCATACAAAACCCCCAAGTAGGCATTATCTAGATGTATTTACACGTTTATTAAACCTTGTGAGGATGCCTTTCAACCAAATGAATGTCCTTTCTAATGACTTTTCCAAGTATTATATTGGATATGGTGGATTAGAGAGACCTAAACACATGATAATACTGCTCACTCATTGGTAGAATTACAGCGACTCTTCAGAGAGGATTTGTTTTATATAAATTTTGATCAGTGCACAAACAAAAAACATCTACATCAGCATCAGTGTTGTATGAATATGAAAAATTACTTGGTGAGGTTCACCAATCAATTGTGATGCTCCTTGGACATGTAAGGGGACAAGTTCTTTATTTCCTAGACCTTTGATTATGGAATATGATGGTGGATTGGGTAATCAATGATATTCCTTAGATTTTTTACGAATAATCAGTCACTTGATTGTGATCTTCCAGTATAGGATTTTCTAGAAATAAAGGCACCAACGTGGGAGGTACCAGCATACAACAAGAAGTATAGACAATGGAAATAGGTAGCAGATAGATATTGGAGATCCCTATGTGGGTCTGGAAGTACGTGGACAATCCTATGGAATATGATCCACGGGTCAATGTTCCAAGGTGGGTCGAATCATTCGTGGAACATGTTGCGTTACACGTGAGTTGGATAGGGAGATCTGGCATGAAATTACCTGACATGTCGTATGGCCAATTGGGAGACTATTGAGGGACCTCCAAGGTAGAGGAAAGGAGTGTTTCATGGTGGTCCACAAGGTAGTGGATGAATAATGAGAGATGACATGTTTGTAGGAGGTGTGTAGAGGTATGATGTACTACTACCACCACACCCATTTGGTCCATAACATGCTTAGAGCGCTAGTGGATAGGGATGAGGCCAACAACAAGTGATGGAGGCTTATGAACCAAGGTATATAGGGTTGATTATAGATAAAATAAATGTCCTTTCCACCATAGATTCAATTTTGATAGACACATGTTCCAGTCATTATTTTCATTACAAGGACATTGTTTGAGGCTCGGAGATTCCTAGTAAATCATTGACTTGATCCTTATGCTCAGATACATTCACAAGATAAGATTCAATGATCATACATAAGTGATGATACTGTGACCTTACTCTTGAAGTTGAGAGTTTTAGTTCGCATCTCTGGGTATCAGTATCGATGACATAAAATTTCGTTCTGGGTATAAAATGATTATCCAGAATCCATTCTCAAACTGATTATTTTAGGGATAAAGTGTGGTGTTTCTATAGGGATGGGGCCAAGTTTTAATTTTTTAGTGAAAATGATACCAATGAAAAATAGGATGGATTATCATATATGTAGGTGAATCTGATCAATAATTAGTTGGATAGCCTAACCCTTAGAGGAGTGGATTATATGAGTCATCTGTTTCCAATAGAGGTGGTGAGTACATGGATATCATTCATGAAGATGTTCAAGAATTTCCTCTATGTAGGGAGGTAGAATTATTCATTGATCTATACCCTATAATGACACAGCTATATATACCATCATATTTGATGTATCCTATAGATATTCAGGATATGAGGGTACAATTAGAGGTATTATAGGTAAGGGGCTTCATGAGACCTGTTGGTTCACCTTGGGAATCCCATGTTTTGTTTTCTGTGAAAGAAAAAATTAGTTTGAGGTTATGTGTGGACATACAGGGCATGATATAGGTAAATGTGAAGAATATGTATCGCCTAAAAAGGATTTTTGACCTCTTCTATCAGGTGAAATCGGTGTGGATTTTCTCAAATATTATCTTTAGATCTTGCTATCATTAGCTTCGAGTATAAGATGCAAAATTAAAGATGAGGACATTCAGATGTTGATACGGCTACTACAAGTACATTGGGATATTTCCTACCAAAAAAACTCCATGGTAGTGTTTATGGGAATAATGAAGGTGATATTCCTGACATACTGTGACTGGTTCATGGTTGTCTTCCTTGATGACATCCTAGTGTACTCGAGGTCTAAAGAAGAGCATGTGAATCATTTTTAGGATGGTTTTGGACACACTACAAGAGCACCAAAATTATAAGAATCTCATGAAGTATTATTTGTGGATTAGATATATCCTTTTTTGGGACACATAATTTCATAGGTTGGAATGGGAGTGTATCCAGAAAATATTGTGGTTGTGCTTGGTTGGGAGCCACCTAAGAGTGTTTCCAAGGTGTGGAGTTTATGTGTTCTGGATGTTTTCTATTGGAAGTTTATACCTATCATTTCTTGAGTAAAACAATCTTTGAAAACTCAAACATGAACAGATAATCTATTAATGTGGATGTAGATGTGTTTGGAAGGATATTAGTAGTTGAGAAAGTGATTGACAGGCTCTCCCATCTTGAAATTTCTTAATGAGGGTGCTGAGGGTATAATGTTATGTGATTCATCGAAAACTGGGATTGATTGTGTCTTGATGATGGGGAATTAATTGATTGCCTATTGTTTATTATATTTTAGAAAATATAAGAATAACTACCTGACCCGTGATATTTTGTTAGCAACAATAGAATTTGTAGTTATTTTGTGGTGACACTACCTCGTGGGAGGTCCATTTGTTATCTTATATACCCATAAGAGTATCATGTATATCTTCTATCGTAAGATTCTAAACATGAGACTAAGGCGATGTCTATATTTATTCTATCCCTATGACTCTGATATTTTCTATACTCCTTGTACATGGGGTGTGGTGGAAAATTCTCTCAGCTGAATATCATGTTCAATGTTTCTGAACATGGAATCAGGTAATTCACCTCTTTGAAGATATCCTTTATAGATAGAAATGGATTAGCTTACCTCAAGTTTACGGTTGTAACTTATATATTATTATAGTTAGTAATGGATTTATAATGTTGGGATACCAACTGTGAGACTCTCTGTGCTCTGATGTCCAAAAGGAATTTCCTCGATAAATATTTGAAATGTTAGGAGAAAATGGTTCATTTCAGAAGATTAATAATAATACTTTTTTTGTTAAAGGATGTGGTCTTGAGGGTGATTCATAAATCCCCTTTTATGGTACATCCATGTGTGTTGATATTGTACAAGGACCTCTATTGTCAGTTCTGGTGGCCTTGAATGAAGAAGGGAGATATGGAATTTGATTCTTTATGACTCAAATGTCAGCAAATAAAAGCGGAGCACTATGTTCTAATTATATTGAATCAACCCCTAGAGGGCCGTACATGGGAGTGGAATAGGATTTCAATAGAGTTCGTGATGGGTTTACATCATATGTATAAAGGAAACAATATCATATAGGTGATCATTAACTGACCCACCAAGTCAAACCACATCATAGAAATTCACAAGCAGAGCCTAGTAGATAGAAATGGACACCTCTATGTGCATGACAAATTTTGACCCAATGGAGTTTAATCTGTGATAGTGTCTGATAGTGATGTTATCCTTACATCCCAATTGTGGATTTGATTGTATGAGTCATTTGGGACTCATTTATGCTTGAGAATATCTTTTCATCCACAAACGAATTGCCAGACTGAGTAGACAATTCAGGTTTAAAAGACTTGTTACATTCATGCATATAGGATTTTTTTCGTAGTTGGTAGGATCACCTGACTATGGTTATTTTTTCATAAAATAACATATATTTTTACACCATCAGTATAGAACCATTCAACTCCTTGTACGAGCACAACTGTAGGTCACCACTTTGCTGGACGGACAAAAGAAAGTTAGCCTTAATGGGCCTAGTGTTGGTGCATTCAACTATTGAGAAGGTTCAGATCATCTAAGAGCGGATGAAGACTACATAGATCCAATATAAGTCTGATACTATCAGACGACATAGTTTTTTGGTGTTTATTAAAGGAGGATATGTGTTTTTTGGGTCTCACCTCGATGCAGATTATGGATATTTTACCGAGGAAGCAAGCTATCATTGAGGTTCCTCAGCCCTTTTCTTATACTACATTAGTTATGTTGGTGGCATATGGTTTGTCTCTACCTTCGTATTTAGATAGGGTGCATGATATCTAGCTTGTGTCGTAGTTCAGGATGCACGTGCATAACCCATCACATTCCATTGACCGAGGAGAGCATGACATCACCGACGAGATGACTTTTAGTAAGTAGCCAATGGAGATAGAGGATTTTTAAGATATTATCATTCTTGTGTGGATTAATACTCGAGTGTTCATTCGGTATAATTACTCTAATCTCTTGGTGAGAACATAGAAGAAGGAGTTTTATATTCTTTCTCATTAACCTCTTTTTTTAGTAGCCCGTTTTATGGCATTTGGGGAAGTAATTCTCCAAGGTGGGGAGAATGTAACATCTCATTTTTCTTGTATTATTATTAGATATTATATGGATTGACATACAGACATGTTGAAGAGACAAGAAAAGAATCCATGTAATGAGTTTCCTGAAACAATTGTATGAATAATATTAAAAAAATTACATCACACATGCATGCAGTTGTCCTGAAAAAGTGGAATAGCCCCTATATGTGTTCCTAGATGAGAAATCTGATGGTAACATAGGATTTAGAGAAATTAAATTGTCTTATCTTAGTCCTAACATCAACCATCATGGGTCGGTTGTGATAAGTATTGTTTTGGATGTGTTAATGAATAAAATAAATTTTGTTTTATTTTTATTAAAGTTACATGACAACACAATGAAATTTCATTTTTATTAAACATTTTTTATAGAATTCAATTTTATTTCCATAACCCTATAAGTCCATTGATGTATGGAGAACGAACCCTCTCCAATGAAAAATGATAGATCTGAGATTCGATCATGGGTTTTTGAGCCAATGAAGTAGAAGGATCTCGTCAATGATGGAAAAGGAATTTCTCCTTATTAATTACTAATCCAACTCGAGGTAAATATTTTTATTCTTTATGATTCCCAATTATTGAATTCAAAGATAAATGTGGACCAACCCAAAAATAGGTTGATCCATGATTCAATTGTAACATCCCATGTAAATAAAGAATAACCCATTTTCATACTTATTAAAAAATTAAAATTAAATATTAATTTTACTTTAAATGGGATGATCTGTTCGATGGCGTACCAGATACACAACAACTTGTTTCTTGGAATCCTTATATTTCACAAAATGCTAAGCCATATAGAAAAATAATAATATAATATTTTTTAAAATATTAATTAATGCCATTTTTATGTAAAGTTTGAAATGAAAAAAACATACTACAATATAATTATAAATATTTTTTAAGTGTTTTTACATTTATCCATTAAACGTTAGAGGCTTAAAATTTGAATTAATTTAATTTTAAGCACAAATAGTGTAATATACTTCAAAAGGCCAATTTACCACCTTTGGATGTAAAACACTATTTACATAAAGTTTTGGCCACTTTTATATTTCCTATTTGAAAAGATAATAATATTCTTTCGAATCGGGACACCAATATATACTTTGGGTAATTTTTTGGTTTTTTCTGATAAAATTCATTTTTTAATGAGTAGTGAAAAATACTGTATTTTAATTCCAAACTTGCATTTAATAAAAAACAATTATATGGTTAGTTTATCTTATTAATTTGTTTTAAAGTGTCATTACATTATACATTTACAATTTAATCCAATTTTGGTCATTGGAATCATTTTCACTTTGTAATTGGGCATAAAAACAGTCAATCTTATGATAGTTATTATTTCTAAACAAAGTGTTTTTTTTTGAAATGGAAATTAATTTTCGATTAATAATGTGAAATTCTATTTTTTTAATTTTTTAAAATAGATGTCATTTTATAATTTGGAATATCACATATATATTAGGCTGAATTTTTTGTATTTTTTTGAAAACCACCATGTTTTGATAAATAGTTAAAACACGCATGAGTAGTAGTTTAAAACCGACTTCTTTATTTAAATTAAATTTAACTGCTTCTATGAATGGATTTTGAAAATGCAACATACCTGGTTGTAATTATTATGTAAAATGTTGTTAAAGAATATTTTTTTTGGTTGAATAGTGTCCTTTGACTTTTATTTACCACAATTAAAGTTAAATAGGGAAATTCAAGGTAAAAAAAATTAATAATATTAAATTACCCTATTATTTGTCCTAATATTATTGGTTGATACATTTGATACCATGGTAATCATTGGGACGATTTTGAAACCCCGTTGTTCCACATTGAAGTGATAATGTCACTTTATATTAATTAAATTAAAGTAAAGACAAAAAGGACAAAACATATATATTTTAGTAAATGAATTTTTACATGTGGTTATGTAAGTTATCTCGTTAATTATAAATATTCATTTTAAATCTAAAAATATTTCATACAACATGGTATTTGTTTTATAATTTTTATACATCAAATAAATAAAATTATTTATGACACAATAATTATGCAGTGTTTACCTCATTAATGAATGATTTAAATAAATAAGATTACAAATATTACCACAATATCAAAAATGTGTCCAATTATTTTTGGATTATTTTAATTTGAACATAAGTAATCTTATCAGATACTTTAATGAGTTTTGGACTTTTAGAAACTGAGAATCATTATATAAGAAAATAATATTTTCAAACATTCCTAAAGAGACCCTCTTCCCCCTTATAAAAACTATCACCTCTAACCCATTACTCACACCACTAAAGCCCCATTTCTCATCCAACATATGTTCAATTAAGCTCTATACATCCTTATCTTCGTTCTAGAAGCCTTATTGTAGGTATAAGGCACTTCAATAATGCCTTTTGGTTCAAACCAATGGGAGTTACCTGATTAAAGTTAACATTTTTTCTTATGTTCATTTCTTTTATATTCCTTATCCAACCCCCTAAACACTATTTATTTTATTATATTATAAGAACACAAGAATCATAAAAATACTAAAATTTTGTTATGTGATGTATCCTGACTAAAATTACCCTCACCTCCATCTAATTAGTAAAGAAAATATTATTTCTGTGGGCGGTGAACTATTACATCACAAAACAATTATTGTTCAATCTTATCCTACCTCCTCTCTTGGTGGCCATTATGATGGAAATGTATTTTTATGTGATATATAATATAATTATATTGTCACTATAATTTTTATTTTTCATTTATATCATACCATTATGGTTTCCATAATAGGAAAACACAGGTATTTCATTTGAAGAGGTGTGGGCTACCACCCCCTCGAATGGATATGACTCGTTCATGCCATATATAGAAATTTTAAAGGAGGGAGTTACTGAAATAATATATTATATTATATTGTAATTATAATATGCCAATGTATCATTATGTTTTAATTACATTAAATATTAAATATAAATGAATGTATCATTCATGCGTACGTATGGCTTATCGTCTTCATGAACGGTGCATTTCATTTCAAACCTCCAAACGTTATGTAATATTTTAAATTAATATATATACCAGATATATATGATATATATGATATCTAAAAAATTAATACCATTATGTAGGTAATGTATATTTTCCCGCATGAACAACTGGTAATTATAAGAAGTTCATTTTTTCTCAAGTACCGATTTTCGAAAATGCAACCATTATTAACATAAATGATTATGTAATGTTTATAATGAAGTGATAAATGACATAAAAATAATAATAAACTAGAAAAATTTTCTTAAGAAATTATAAATTAAAATATTTTATTATCCAGGTGATTAAAGAATGAACGAGTCAAGTTGGACAAATGATAAGGGACTTCATATCAATCTCCTTTCATTAAGGCATATTTTGTTTTATACCAGAAATTTTGTTATATGGTGTATAAAACCCTATGACATTTCATTTCATTAAAGGGGAATTTTTTTCTATGTATCTTTTTACTAAACTACTAAAAAAGTAATTTCTCTTTTTAACATACACGGTGACAATGGCCTTTTTGCCTCCGTAATTATTATTTTTGATATTTGGCTTCCTTAATAAGCTATAATGTTTTCAAAGGTAATATAAATAACATATAATATATTATTTATTTTGGATATGAATGTGATTTTGATAATTAAATTTTTATTTTAATTTATTAAAATGATATATTGTGTTTGAAATGTTGAAATGTGATCTTTACAAAATATTTGTTTTATGTGTTATGAATATGTTATGGTTTTTGGGAATCATTTGCGCATACAGTTTGTTCTGCGATAAACCTAGGGCATGTGACCCCGAGATAAGTCTCTAGTGCATTAGGTAATTTGACGAAGGTAAATTTTATTATTTATCCTAGTACACTTAGGGAATATAGTGTTATTGGTATTAAAATTTAACTCCCTACATAGCTATGAATGCTACAATTTAAGTACGTTAAGGATGTTGTAATGTACCTTTATGATTTATGATTTCCATATATTATTCATAATGCATATGATATTTTATAGTACATTAATGATTTAAAAGGTTGATTTCATTAACATATATGTATTAATGGAATAATATTTTCTTTCCTTGTTTTATAACCCTTACTGAGCTTTTTATACTAATCCCATATTTTGAAATGTGTTTCCCTGGACATAAAGATGAATATGGTCAAGGATGCGATCAAGGAAAAGTCGTGATATCTAAAAAATGGAACTAGGCATGACCCTTTTTTTCAATAGTATTTATTTTATAAAAAAATGGAAACTTAGTAGAAGTGTCTAATTTGTAAATTTGAGATGTAATGTAATTGTTATGGCTTATTTCTATAATACTATAAACATGAAATGATGCTCAATTTTACTTGTACATTTAAATCATGATTTATGTAATGTTTTAAGTTTCGGTTCTTATAGTTGGTATCAGAGGTCAGTTTAGATAACTCTAGGAGTTATTATATTATTAAATTAATATACATAAATTAATTTATGTTAATGTTGAAATAATATAGCATTTAAAAATTACCATGTTTATTCTCCAATGATATGTTTGTTCAAATTGGGTTTTCATAGAGGAATTAGGGAATATATGTTTAGATGACATCAGTAGAAAGTGTCCATCCAAATATGAATCATGAGATAGTCTATATCAGAATTGAACAGTTTGTTGTAGTGATGTATAAGTTGACTTCGGTGATAAATGGAGTTTTTGTTTATTGATGATATTTTGGATTATTCTAAATGTAATTAGGACCATGAAAGTAATTTATGGGTTGTCTTGAAAACCTTAATAGAAAAGAAACTCTATGGGATATTCAGAAAATATAAGTTTTTGTTTCAAAAATATTTATTCTTTTGTCACATTGTTTCCAAAAATGTCATAACTATGGATCACACTAAAATAAATGTTGTTGAACAATAGAAAAGACCCACAAATATTATCGTGATCCATTGTTATCTTGTTTTGGAAGGTTATTTATGGTTGTTTTTTGAAACTCTTGAATGTTATATATCCCAATGACTAAGTTAACTCAAAAAGTTGTCATGTTCATTTGGACTAATGAATGTGATGATAGTTTTCAGAAATTGAAAAAATAATTGGTGAATGCTCTAGTTTGGCCATTACTTTCTAGAAATGGCAATTTTGTTATTTACAGTGATGCTTTATTGAAAGGACATGGTTGTGTCCTTATGAATAATGATCATGTAATTTTATATGCTTCACGTTAGTTGAAATGTCATGAGTTAAATTACCCAAATCTTGAATATGAAATAACTAATGTTGTTTTTGATTTGAAAATTTTGAGGCATCATCTGTATGGATTAAAATAAAAAATATATACATACTACCAAATTATAAAGTACATATTTCCTCAAAATGAACTGAACATGAGATAAAGGATATTGTTGGAATTAATAATGTATTATGAGTGCACGATCCGTTGCCATTTGGGAAAAGAAAATAAAGTGGATGAAGTTTTGAGTCAAAAAAGTAATGCTACAGTAACCTTGTTACATTTTGAAGAACATCCTTTGATTAAAGACTTGATAAATATTGGCATATAAGATTTTGGTGCATTAAATTCCACTATTTTGTTTCAGGTGTCAGTGAAAACATATCTATTAGATAGAATTACGAAAACACAAAACGAATATAGTGAGATACAAAAAAGGGTAGAGTTGGTTAAAAAGGGTATGTTTCCTGAATTTGACATTGATAATGATTGTGTTTTGAGATTTGAAAATACATTATGCATGCCTTGTGGTAAGGGACTTCATTTCAATCTCCGTTCATTGAGGCATATTTTGTTTTTTACACGAACTTCTTTTATACGGTTTATATACCTCTATGAATGTTCATTTCATTCTAAGGGAATATTTTCCTTTACGTATCATTTTACAAAATGATATAAAAGGAATGTTTCTTTCTTAAATTCATTGTCAAAATTTCCTTTCGGTGGCTGTGGGCATTATTTGATATTTGGTATCCATAACATGACATAATTTATTAAAAGGAAAAAAATAACACATAATATTTTTCATATTTTGGTATTGAAAATTGTTTTGATAATGGATTTTTTATGCAAATATATTTAAATGATATATTTGGGTTGAAATGTGGAGATTTTATCTTTCCTTTATATTTTTTTATGTCTTATTAATATGTTATGGTTATTGAGAATTGTTTATGTATATGGGATGGTTCCGTGATAAACCATAAGAAGGTGAGCCCAAGATAGCTCTCCAATTTATTGGGTAACATTATAGAGGTAAACATTAATGTTTCTACTAAGTTATTTAGGGAATATAGTGTGAAGGGTATTCTAATGTAACACCATACATAATTGTGAAAGCTACAATGTACGAATGTTATGTATGCCACTAGTTACCTTTATGATTTATGATTCCCATTTTTTCATAAATATTATGATCTAGTGTGGTGTGGTAATGATTGAGTAGTATTATTTCATTGGATTTTATGTATTAATGGGATAATATATTTTTTCCATTTTTATAATCCTTATAGAGCTTTTTATTCTCAACCCTTGTTTTGAAATGTCATTCACAGGACATAAAGATGAATAGGGACAAGGATGGGATCAATGAAAAATCATGTTTTTTAAAATATGGAACTAGAAATGACACTTTTTTAATTTTTCTCATTTTATAAAAAAATGGAAACAGAGTAGAAGTGTCTACATTGTAATTTTGGAGATGTAATGTAATACTTATCGCCTAATTCTCTAAAACTCTAAACTTGAAAATTTCATCTTTGTAAATTATACATTTAATTCAAGATTTATATAATGTTTTAAGGCTAGGTTCTTATATCAATAGTACATTAATGATGGTCATGATTGTGAGCTCTTAATGGTAGATTTATATTTTTGATTATTTCTTCATTGTTCTTCTTTTTAAGAAGAATGAAATGAATGCAATTTGAAAAAAGGTGAGACTCGGTCCTATGGGTATTCATGTTATTCATATGTCCCTCATTCATCGTTTTATTTATCGTTGGATGCTCGTTGTCATGACTCAGATTTCCAGGAGGATATGAATGTGATTTAAGGGTGATATTTTATGTAAGAAAAAACCATGCTCAGATCGATGTAGATCGTGACCCGAGGATATTAGAGGAGTATTTGTTTTAGATTTTTGACTATAACAGGATGTCTGGTGGCCCATTGGCGAAGTGGGGGTGGTGAGTGGCATGTGACAATGCACCATGTGGACTAGACCTTGAAATGGGTTGGGCCAGAATAGTTGGTCGGGCGCAGCTGAAGTGGGTTGCGCCCAATGGCCTTGGGTGACCAGCCGGACCTGGCCAGACACAGTGTGTCATGTTAGACTTGGGTTATACCCGAGTGGAAACAACATGCCATAGTTGACCATGGTGGTTGAATATGTGCATAGTTCGACTACCATTGAATATTTTTTTGTCACGAAATGGTCGAATATGGAATTATACCACTATGGTTGGTCCACGAGCCAGTGGACCCCTTTCAGTATTTTGAAACACATGTAACATTCAAACTATGTTTCAATTTGACGAACTGTATGTGGCATTGGGACATGTGAAATAAGACAATCCTTTTTTGATATTTTATGTGGGGGTTTTGTGGAAGTGTACATTTGAAATAATGTATTGAGGAGTAGTTTCTCCTCGAAAGAGTGTGCATTAAGAAAAATTCTATAGATGGTTGTGACATAAAGAATAAGTGTTGCATGGAGACTATGTGACTCCAAAATACCATGTGTCTTATAAATATTATGTGTATCACTGGGATAGTGTGAATCCAAAATTCATTGTGTCATATATAGACTCTATGTCACATTGATATTTTCTGACTCCCAAAGACAATGTGTCTTCCCAAGATAGTTTGACTCATAGAGACTTTGTGTCTTATAGGGAATGTTTTCCTCACTATAGGGATTATATTTGGATATTCATGATATATGGGATGTGGGAAAATATATTTAATGTTATGAGTGAACTATTCCTTAATGTTATTTCCATTATGGTATTTTCTTTGTGGTATTTCTTTTTTGGTATTTCATGTGTGGTCTTTCTCTTGTGGTTTTTTCTTTTGTGGTCATATTTTCAATTTTTGGTGTTCTATACTGAGAAATATTTTTCACACCACTACACTGGATTTTCCCACACATTTCAGGTCTTGTAAAGATAACCAACCATTTTATAGATTTGAGGGTGGGTCGGGACCTGACATTGAATTGTGTGTTCTGGTAGCCCATGGTGTTTCTACTTCTTTGACCAATAATCATAATACCATATTCTAAAATTTGGACAATTTGTATTAATTTTTTTAATTTTGGTGGTCTTGTATTCGAGGCCATTTTACATTATTAAATTTTAATTACTTTTTGTACTCTATCCGTAGGGATATCATTTATGAATTCATTTTTTTACTTATTGTTTCTTTACATTTCATTTTTTATGGCTTTGACACATGTGTCTTTGTGTGTACAGCTATATTTGAAAATGATTTCCATATGTGGGATATTTCATCTCGGAGTTAGTCGCAAACCCCCTAGACAATTGGAGGTTGTTCTGGGGTATTCACAACATGGGCCTCTCTAGGACAAGTCTGGATAGAATGAAATATGTCTGAAACATTCCATGTATTCTACTTCTTTATTCCTCTACAATGATTATATATTTTTTAAAATCATGGGGGTTTAGATTTCAACTAGTTCTTCTTCAATGTATTCAGATTAATGGAAATTTCCTCAGAATCATAAAATGATTGAATATTAGATGAATTTTGTAGTGAAATTCTCTATTACATCACAGTTATATGGATGATAGATTTTTTTGGGTATGACCTCGTGAGGAAGATGATGGCGTTCTTGTCATATAATATCTAAATTTAAAAAATTTGATTTAGTGAATCATATTTGGGCTACATATGTTGGACATAAAAAATTCCGTGTTATTTCTGTAGATATACTATTTTCATAACATAAACATGATATTGATATTATTATATCAAGACATTAATGTGGTTGGTCCACAACTAGTTACCCGGTGTTATTGTAAATCTCATAAACAAGACAATATTATAAATATGTCAATAGTGAGGAAACATGAAATTATTTTTTATCTCAGTGCTCCCTCATACAATAAAAATTTATCAGTAGATATGGTTTTTTATATAGTTAGGTTCTCATCATCTTCTAATAAAAACAATGTCAATTTGATGAGACACCTCATCTATGTGAGGGTTACCAAAATGGCATGATTTAGTCACATGATTTGATCAACAATCGCTTTAATGGTTAAATTGGAATCCTACAAGATTACATCATAATGAAATAATTTTGTTCCATTATAAGGAATTCGTAGTGGGCCTCTTCAATCAAAAACATATCATGGATGTGCTATACCATGTAAAATATGGTCTTATATGAGAATGGAATCATCAGTTTCCAATAATAAAATTAAAATACCTAGTGGGGAGTGTACTTCATACTCACAAATGCAATAATGGGGTTAAATGTTATCCTATTAACAAATTAGGATCACCATCTAATAATGTAACAACTTTTAATGATAATAGTAAATTCTATCATTAAGTTAATTTCTTATTCATTGATTCAAACATGTGTAGACAACAAGAGGTCTCCTATAAGTAGTTAAAATAATTAGAATGTATCGATTATTTAGAGAACTTAATAATCATTTTTACCCAAAATAAAATCGTGTTTGATTCCATAATCAATATTTTTTGAGTTTAATATTCCAGTGACCATAAGAGTATTTGTGCACTCTATATTCCTTACTCTTAATAAATAATATCTTCAACTTGGGGTCAATAAAAATAGGCTTGGTTGATCTATATTATATGTTTTGAACTTTAGTGGATCTATTCATTGACTGAATATCATTTTTCACAATGATTTTGATATCATCTATTAAGGAAGATCGAAGATTCAACCTTCATTTTCATAAAACGAGTTTTACCTTGAATGAACCACGTTTTATCAACACTATTCTTTTATTTTAATTGATTAATTGATTACAATTATGTTTGTTGAAGCATGAACACATGGTACATCATGTTTGATCATTATGGTATATGTGAATTGATGGAGTATTTTTCAAGGTTGATCATCTCTATAATTTGTGTTGTGTATTGGGAGTTGATGTGGTTGGTCTATATTAGGTGGTGTGTGATAAACCATGCTATCAATGGAATGGTTTATTTAGAAAATTGTGAATATCAGAATGCATGGGTGCTTGAGAGATTCATTGTGGTGGGTTTTCTAGGGTTAAAAAGTTTACAATGCAAAACAATATGAGGTGTGGCATCTTGGCCTGCCGTGAGAGGGGTCCTTATTATTGTTTCAATTGTGTTCTTATTGTAACATGGCTTTAAAAATGTGAGTACATGGGAGGGAAATTTTTTATTAACAATATTTAATATATCATTTGAGTTGGTCATGTTGAATCTTACGTTTTTAAAATTTATATCATTGTAGGATACTCATGGAAAGATGATCGACCTCATGGAGAAAATTCATAATCAATTAAATTTTATATTTTTTCAAGTCCAACACGTATAATTGAAAATTAAAACACATTTTAGGAATTATATACGAGATGTAAAGGTATATAAAACATATTATCCATATTTATCTATCCCTTTAGTGTTAAATTACTAAAATAAAAAATCCATACTCAATATGTTAGAAATGATAAAAATAATTCTAAATCCACATTTTATCATTCTGTAAATTTATATAAAAATTATCGGAGTAACAGGTATGTTTAAATTTCATGGGTTTTAACGACCGTATTGGTTAATTAGGATGAAAAGAAATAAAAAATATATTAAATATTGTATCTCATAAATCTCCACACTCATAATGTGTTCCACAAAAGATAAATAAGAAAATTCAACTTATTAATGCGCTAGACTATCCAATATCCAAGAAAACTATCCAAAGGGGGACACAATATAACATTCATATGTTCACGGGATTATCTTTCCCCCACTATGAATTAATATCATTTTGTCACTTAAATTATATTTATGTTCTAGGTATAATTGTTAAATAAATATAATTATATTAATTTAGAATTTTACCAATTAGAAAGTCATTTATCACATTATAATAAGTTCCATTTAATAATATTTATAATTCTTTTTTCTCTAATAGATCAATAATGATAAATTCATATTTTAATTTCAACCTTCTTCAAATATGTACAATATTCTCTTCAGTAAGATAATTTTTTTTAATTAGTAAAATAAGATTTTTCTAACAAAATTGTGTTGTGAAAAGAAAATTTTTAATATAAAAAATGATATTTACACACAAACAATATGTGTAATGTCTCATTGCATCATTATAGGATCTTGAATACAAATTTTTTCATGTTTAAATAAATTTATATTATTTTATTATTATTTGAATTATAGAAATTATTTTACCGCATTCCATGTATCATTAAATTAAAATAAAAATTCTTATGATGCCATGTTGTAATTTCAATTCCAAATTATTTTTTTAAATCTTATATCCCCAGTTCTAAATCCAAATTCATGAGAATAGTCAGAAAAAAAACTTTCAATCCTATAATTCTATATATTTATATAACTAATGAAATACCTACATTATAGAATGGTATTTTTTATTTGGAGGAATACATTCATATGATGTGTTTATTTTCTATGGTGATGATATAGAAATTAATAACAAATATATTGGGAATTTATTTCCTTACTATGAAATAATTATTTTCCATTAATCATATGGTGATATTTTAATATTTCATAAATAAAAAATAGATTTTTAATAGTATAAATGGTAATGACATCCTAATTTACATTTCATATCAATCAGATGTATATAAGAATAAATTATAATTAATTATAGAATGAAATTTTTAAGAAATATTTTTATTAATTATCCAAAATGACCAGATTATAAGAGAAAACAAGGGATTTAATAAATATTTTTAGAGAAGATCATGGTCTCCTATGTTGTATAATTCTAAAATTATTCATAGTAAGTCATCACATTTTTTTCATTTGCCTATAATTTTTTCTCCAACTCAACTCATTCGATTTATTATGCAACAAATGGTAGGTTTTTAATACAAATATATAGTTTGGATTATATAGAATGATGTTTACAATGAATGAACATTATCCTTGTGGATAATTACAACTCTGTATCGCATTTCCCAAGGAATATTTTTTATGAGTACCTTGATATGTATATATTTGGACATCTCTTAATACATTAGAATATTCTCTTAATCAACCCTTCTATGTTCCTCTATACAATTTTATACAACATCATATTCTATATAGGTTTCTAAATTATTGGTCTTCCTTTATCAATAACATTAAATATTTATAATGAAAATTCAATAGTGTAGTGATACTATTTTCCATAAATAATTTTCTACGGTTGAATTATTAAATGAGAGTTTTATGTTGTTCTAGAAGATTATGATTTAATTAATGGATTCATAAAACAATCATTTCTAATCATTTAAATTATTTTTCCGTGAATATTCATTTTATCTTTTTCAAATTCATCTTTATATCCATGTGTCTATGGTTGGTATGTAGTTGTGGTCTTATAATTAACTAAATATGCATTCAATAGGGCATATATGTGGTTGTTTCCTCATTTTCTCCCTTGGTCAAAGATTTTTTCATGAGATACTATAAATCTAAAAAAATTATTAATTCTAGAAAATGAATGACATATTTATGGTCATAAATTCAAAATAATTATATATGAATCCATAGTGAAATATAGACTAATAATAGCAATAATCCATAGAATTGAAATTATAGAGGAAAAGAACCAATAAAATCAAATCATGATACACCAAATACTTCATAATATATTTATGGTGGTTATGTAAATTCAATTACATTTTAAAATACACCATATTATTATTAATTGGTAATTCCCATCAAATGTAATGTAAATATTATAATATTTAGGGACAAAAAAACCATTATAACAAATTACTAAATGTTATTTTAGCTCCAAAATTTCTTATACATGCAGATTAATTAAATATTTTATGATTATATATAAACTTTTACTTATATATGTATTTATTAGTTACAAGAACCTTAAAAATACTCTACAAGTAAAGATCCGACTAGAAATAATTCATTGAGTAGAATTTTAATTTAAAATTTATATTATAATGTAAAAAGTGGTATGTTTGATGTGACTGTAAATTTTAGTAGATCTTTAAATTTGGGATCATGAGTGAAATTTTATAGTTTTTAATTATGAAATGAGTCATCTAGTTTTATTTCACTATTTTGATATACCTCACTAGTATATGTCAACAAAATAGTGTAGAGTATAAATAGATTTTAACTACATATTTTATGCATAATATCTATGTCAAAATCTTCTAGAATCAATATCAACCATGTTATTGTTTTCATCACGTCATATTTCATGACCAAATTCCTTATTTTTTCATGAATATAGTAAATTTTTACTCTTTTTACATGAAAATAGTAATTAATTTTTTATGTTTTTCTTCTCTATCATCTTACTAGGATTTTAGATCATTAATTTTGATGTATATCCTGAGGTGACTATAAGTACTAAGGAGAGGTCATGCGCCAAAAAGAAGATATAAAAGAAAGATTGAAAAAAAATTATATTTGATATTGTAATTTTTATGTATGGTCCTTGTTTATTAAAGACACTAAATCATTGGATCCTCTATGTGTAATAGCATTATGTTCTTTATCATTAAAATGATGTAATTGTAATATATGAAAAAGCTGGTTCTTTATTGTTGTTATTAGAGGCAAGGTTTTGTTAATTTGGGATTTATGATTACTGAACACTAGATATAACCTCTAGAACATGGTCCTTAACCCAATTGGTTAGGTATTCTTAAGTGAATAGACAAAAATGAGATTCAAAACAAGGAGGAGGAACAATTTTGGGCGCACTATAGTTGTACTATAGAAAAAATTGTGAGGATACTATAGTAGTAACTATAGAAAGTATTGTAGCAGCCATAACTATTCACCTTAGGCCATTGGTATGTGCTTGTAGTACTTAAGGTCATTGGGACACTTAGGTCTTAGGGTTAGTAGGGATTTTCGGAAACCATTAAGGCCTTCGAGCGACCTCAAGGCCTTCGGGCCTCATGTAGTTTCCCCAGACAGAGTCTACAAAAAATTAGTAGCCCCAGAGAAGGATTCAGAGACGATGCACTAACCAGAGTAGAACCAATGTATTTGGAAGAATGAGAGTGCACGACTATGCCATCGGGACTTTCCTATGATTGCACAGGAAGCTTATCCAAATGGCCAAGTGATGGTGGAGAGAAACCATCACATTACAGATGCTGGGGATGGGTACTGCCTGGTAGTTATTGTCTGGTTGAAATCCCTAATACCTCTAGGTCATTTAATGTCTCAAAAGACTAAAATGTATTTTAATTCCCCCTCATACCTTGAGGGGGGGGGTTATCAAAATCAATAAAAATTAAGGCCTACAGGCCATTTGGGCTAGAGAAATCCTCTTGCATGATACTAAGATAAAATATGCAAACACGTATATTTACATATAGATCTCAAATGTCATGCTTTTCATATAAATTGTAAAAATTATTTTGTTATTGATGTCATGTTGAATTATGTTTTGTTATATCCTTTTAAATTTTTGAAAAGTGTGGGATCCAAGAGAAACCAGGCCGAACACTCATTTGAGGTCCAGTGCAATGAATTCTCGAATAACACCCCCAATGATTAGGGACGTAGTGTTCCAAAAATAATGGAGACTATTACCCGACTATATCAGGTTATTTATAATAACCATGATAATGGAGGACATCATCCTTCACCAAAGAAGGATCAACTGGCTATCGAGTGTTTTAGGAGGCAATGACCACTGACATATAGTAGATCTTATGATTCACTAGTTGAGGACAAGTGGGTCAACACCATGGAGAAGATCTTTTCTGTGCTTCAATGTACAGAGATGGATAAGGTGAGAGTGGTCTTTTATAATCTAGATGGAGTGGTCGATCAATGGTATCCTTTGATTAATAACACCAAGCCAATGGAGGAAATTGTAGAGAAGGAAAGGGAAAACATTAAGATAATGTTTCTTAAATGTATTTCCCAAGAAATATTCACACTAAGATGGAGAAAGAATTCATCCAGATCAAAGGGATGGGGAAGTTCATCATGTGTAGGAATGTAGGACGTCATCCTCAAGAGTGTTGAAAAAACATGAAATTGAAGGAGAATGTGGTGGATTATAGAATAGAATCACCCATGGTTCAATGCTAAAACTCTAAGGAGAAAGGGCACTAAGTAATACAGTGCACTAAATGTTGAGTTCTCGAGGGTAATCAGTGTCAGCAATCACCATTTCCCAATGCAAAAGATATGATAATGCCATCACTACTGTGGATGTGGAGAAAGATATGGAAGTCATAAAAGGTACACTTCTTATTGAATCATTAATTGAAAAATTATAATTTGATTTTGGATATATGCATTCATTTATATCTTGTATGTTCTCTAGAACAATAGATTCAAATCCCTGAAACATTGAAGTAGATATATCTATAAAAACACCAAGTGGTGCAATCATTACAACCCATTTGTTTGACTCTTATCCTATTAGCATATGTGGGATGATTCTTTCATAAAATCTACTAATACTTCCCTTAATGGAATTTGATGCTATAATTTGAATGGTTTGGCTCTTTTTTTATAGAGCTCGTAATAACTATCGGGAATTGGAAATATCATTATATATTTCAAAGCATCCCATGAGCCTCTATAAATGAAATGAAGATCATGAATCTCTTATGAAAAAACCCGTCATGGGTGTGGGTGTTGATTACATATAAAGAACCATACCTCTCTCAAATGGTTGAGTCAATGGATAGTACCAACCTTACTGGAATTTACATCGTGAGTGAATACAGTGATGTATCTCCTGAAGAGTTCCCCCAAATCCCCTAGATCGTGAGGTAGAGTTCTCGATAGAACTCATACCTTGAGCTACTACTATTCTAATGTGTTCCTATCTCATGGATCCTATCAAACATGAAGAGTTAAAGAAATAGCTACAAGAGCATCTGAAACAGGGTACATATGCCCTAGTGCATCACCATGGGGTGTGACAGATCTCTTTGTGAAGACGAAATATGGAACAATGCAGTTCTGTATAAATTATCAAGAACCCAACAAGATAACCATAAAGAACAAGTATCCTCTTCCAAGGATTGAGGACATGTTTAGTCAATTAATTATAGTTCAATAATTCTCAACGGTGGATATTCATTGTGGATATCATTTGCTATAAGGGGAAAATGATGATATTCAAAATACTACCTTCCACACAAGGTATGGGCACTATGAGTTTCAGGTGATTCCATTCAGACTTAGAAACTCCCCATTAATATTTATGTATTTGAGGAATATAGTGTATAGAAATCACCTTGATAGATTTATGGTAGCGTTTGTTGATTATATTCTCATATACTCTAAGGGAAAGGAAGAACATGATGAGCATCTAAGACTATTGTGAATGAAACTGAGAAAGGAGGAGATGTATGCCATGTTTAGAAAGTGTAGGTTTGGGATGAATCAATTAATGTTCTTGGGACATTTTATCATATGTGAGAAAATTTCTATGGACCCTTAAAAAACAATGTCGATCAAGGAATGAACTATAACCTTTATTGTCCCAGAAATATGTAGTTTTCTTGGATTAGCTGGGAACTACAGAAATTTTGTGGGATATTTCTCATGGTTTTCAAGCCTACTAACTATGTTAACAAGGAAAGGGGTAAATTTTTTATAGACGAAATAATGTGAGGGAAGCTTCAAAGAGATAAAGAGAAGTCTGATCACTAAACATGTTCTCACATTATTGAAAAGTGGATAATGTTTTTTGATATACAGTGATTCATTATGGAATGGATTGGGTTTCATACTCATGAAAAATGACAATGTGATAGAATATGCCTCAAGAAGTTGATGATCCATGAGCAGAGATACTTGACGCGTGATCTAGATCTGGAAGCCTTGATTTTTCCCTTGAAAATCTAGTTGCACTACCGTTATGGTGACTACTGTGACATATACAATAACCACAAAAGTATAAAGTATATATTCACACTAAAGGATCTCAACATGCATCAAAGGGGATGGATAGAGCTTATCAAGGATTATGATTGATCTGTTCAATATCATCATTGAATGGCGAACAAGGTAGTTGATGCTCTATGCATAAAAGAACCTACTACTCTATCCATGATATAGATTTAGATAATCCATATCTTCTTGGATATGAAATTTATGGATTAAGAAATCTTATAGGAAGGGTATATATAGTACCTTTCCCGAATGATTGTGAAACCATCCACCTAAGAGAATATTAATATAGCACAAAGGGATTATGTGAAGACACAAAAGAGGGTGAATTTAGTAAATGAAGGGTATATGAAAGAGTTCAATATCAATGGGGATGGTTTCATTCAATTTGGAACATGTTTTTGGTGCCTTCATCACCCAGGATATAGAAGGAGCTATTGGACAATGCACATAGATCAACATTTTCTATCCATCCTGAGCGTACCAAGATGTATTGAGATCATCCAAAACACTTTTAGTGGGATAACATGAAGAAATTAAAATGAAAAATATATATCAAGGTGCATGATATATAAGCATGTTAAAGTAGAGTAACAAAAGTCCAATGGAATGATACAACCATTTCCTATACTATTGTGGAAATATGAGTGTCACTATGGAATTTATCACGGGTTTCTTGAAGACATCAATGGGAAATAATGTGATATGGATTATGGTTGACTGACACACTATGACTTCCCATTTTAATGTTTTTAGGGAAGACCTCTCGCTTGAGCAACCTACAAAGATATATGTGATGCAAATGGTGAGACTGCATAGATTTCTACTCTCAATTGTCTCTGATCATGATCCAAGGTTCATATCTATATTTGGGAGGTTTATTAAACATGATTTGAGTATAGAATTAAATTTCTGCATGCCCTATCCCACCCAAACTGATGGAAAATTTAAATAGACTATTTAGATACTTGAAGATATTCCCTGGGTCTACTCTCTAGAATTAAATGGTGGATGTGATCTGCATATCCCATTGGATGAGTTCTCATACAAAAATAGCTTCCACTCGAGTATTCAGATGGATCCATATAACGCTATATAAGGAATTCGATGTAGAACTCCAACCTGTTGGGATGAAGTTAGAGAAAGAAAGATAATTGAGTCGATATTGTGCAAGAGATGACGAATAAGGTTCAAGTCATCCAGAAACACATCAGAGCGTCTCAATGTCGAAAAAAGAGATATGCTGAAAACCGTTGAAGGGACATGGAGTTAGATGTTTGAGATAAATTCTTCCATCAAATATCACTATTTAATATCGTCATGCGGTTTGGATAGAAAGGTAATATAAGACCATGGTATGTTGGACCCTTTGATATCCTTGACCGCATGGGAGACATGGATTATCAGTTTGGACATCCAAAAAAATGGCCATGTTCATGATTTGTTTCACGTATCACTCCTGAGAAATTACATAGAAGATCCCTCACATGTACTCAACTCATAGGTTGTACAGCTGGAAGATGATCTATTATATGAGGAGCAGCCAGTGAAGATTATGGAATAAAGAGATAAGGTTCTATGCAATAAGACAACCCACCTTGTTAAAGGGTTGTGGAGGAACCATATGGTTGAATAAGATATTTGGGACCCGATGGAGATGATTAAGGAGAAGTACCCAGAAATATCTGTGTAAAGGGAATTATCGATGGAGAAATTTTACAAGGGAGGAAGAATGTAACAAACCAAATTATTATCAGTGGAATTTAATATTTATAATTATTCCATATAGTACAATCCCATTAAGAATACCAATGAAATATTATGATACTAAATACAATGTGATCATTTAACATAATTTTTCCACTTCTGTGTTATGAATTTCTAAAATCTGACATACACGGCTATGACGATTAAATTATCTAGAGTCTGATAGGAAAAACATATTTTTTTCTAAATAGTTACCTAGATTAATGAACAGTAATATGACGCATTTGAATATTATATAATCCAAAATAATATTAACCTAACCCATGAGTAATTAAATAAAATTTTGGCATCTTCAAATTGATAATTTGAGCATAAAAAAATTATTGGTATTTTTGTAAGACATAAATAAATAATTATAATTAAATAAGTAATATATTTTTTCCCTAAAATGTGGTTATAAATGAACAAATCTATGTATTCTAGATTTAAAATAATTTTATAATACCTTATGTAATTTTTGAAATCATTATAAAATTAGTTTTAATTTCCAAAACATTATTTTTTGCAGTAAAATTTGATTTTAATGAAAAATTCAATTAATCATATTAAGAAAAAAAAATAAAAAATGTAATTCATTATTGGATTCAACATGTCGATAAATAGTTGGGGTGAATTTTTGGGATTTTCCTGAAAAAAAAGATTTTTTTATGAATAGTGAAATACCATAATTAACAAAATAATATAAACAAGCTAATTATAGAGTCATCCATGACGTTCTACTAATGTATGCCCAATTGGTTCTAGATTAGATGATGAAATTAATATTCTTGTTCATGGAAGAGTAACTATTCTTGGTACTTTGAGGAATTAATAATTCAATGAATTTTATATTGATAAATCACCTCTCCCCTACACTATAAAACAACCATTGACACCCTCATTTTTCTCACACTTCTCATGCTTCAAGACATGTCTAAAATATTCCAAAGAATCATCCCTAGCCCCTCTCCCACATCCATGAGCGTCTAGACTAATCATAAGTTTAATCCTGGCTTCTTTAAGGAGGATATCAAGAGAAGGATTGAAGATGTAATTCCTCTCTCCCTCCCTCTCTCTTTCCATTAAATTCCATTCAATTTCAAGTTCATTTGTCAATATCTCCCAATATATATTCATCCAAAAGTTATGGTAACAATAGTATCACAAATATAATATAATTTTATTCTACTAATGGGATATTATATCATCTAAACTCATTCTCTTTATTATTTTTTTATAAAAGAGAACATTTTCCCTGAGGTGTTAATTTTAAACTTTCAAGAACATTGTGTTTTCAATTACCATTACAGATTTCAGATATTGTCATGAAACCATTTTTATGGTTGAAAAATATTATATTACATGTATTATATACTATTTCTTATTTTTTTCCTAACTTGTGTACATATTAATAAATGATTTATTAAAACAAGTTCATTGTGGTAAAAAATCGCCCAAATTAACCCAAACAATCACCATTTAATTATTTTATAACGATTCATCAACATGTAATATAATATAATTCATTATAATATAATTTAAAATTCTATAATAAAATAAATAACATTAAATATCATTTCTTAATTTTTACCCATGTTTTACATGAACTTCTATTTATAAATACAAGTGAACTACTCATGAAATCCATATAAAAGAACATTTCAAAAAAATATTTTTAAACACTATAAATCATCCCATGGCTGATAAAATAACTTAATGAAGCCAAAAGAAACAATATTCATGTAAAAAAGGTTCTGTAATTTTTAATTAATGAATTTAATGTGGTTTTATAGGGCATTAAAGTGAACAAACCGTTCAGATACAAGGTAAAGTGGAAATCTCGAACCCAACATTCTTTCTTTGAGTTCTCCCGCTTTCACCCCATTTTTGGTATTGTAACTCAATAAAAATAATTAATTCATCTTTATCTTAAATTTTTTAGATATACATTATTTTTACTGAACATTTGATCAAACAAATGTGTTCTAAAAGAAATATTCTTTAAAAACACATCATTTACTTCTCACTCAAGGTTCATGGTTATAGTATCATATATGGTATTCCCACATTATTTTGGGAACCCAACATTTATGAATGTGATATTATGAGATGAAAAAAATTCATTCACATGGGCATGTCACTTTTATTTTTGATATATGTTCATTGTGAGATGCATGATAATGACAATGTTATCATGTGACATGTGCGCCTGGAATTATATAGCCCAATATGAATGCTTCAGTGTGATGGGTTCACCCAGAATAATAGAGGGATCCAATACATTTGGTAAGGTGGTAGATCACATGAGTCTAAATGAAATGATGTTTGAAAAAGGTTCTAGATTTTTTTACAGGTATGTGACATATTTTTCTACTAAGACATGATGGTTCATTTTTTTTATTTCCAGATTTCTATTCTCTTATTAATTCTTTCACTAATGTTCTCGATCATTTTCATATGTTATGGTTATGCTATCCCATTTATATATTCTTCTTATCTATCCTATTACTGGGATTTTATATCACACCTTTTTATGTATATCCTCAGGTGACTATATGTACATAGGAGAGGCCAATTTCTTGTAAGAATCTAGAGAAGAAGGAATTAAATAAATTTTTATTCTTGATGTTTTAATTTTTATTTATTGTCTTTGCTTTCCCAAGACACTATACCACTGAATCATCTATGGGTAATACTATTATGTTGTTTATCATTAAAATGATTTAAAAGTAATGTATGAAAAGGTTGGGTCACTATAATCAGATTTCCAAAATCATGCATTATTCATAACATTTCTTACTATAGAAAATGTAATGAAGCTTTATGTGGAATGTGGTAATAAGAATTATTTTTTAATGTCATTTATAATTTAATAAAAAGTTTTATATCATACATCAGAAACAATTATTAAATGAAATGAGTGAAAATATATTTAATATTAAACAATATTATAAAAATAAAACCTCTAATAAATATAAAAAAATTTAATCAATTTGAAATGAAATCAAAATAGTATTAAGAACAATAAAAATTTTAAAAGAACATTTCAAATAAAATAATATTTTATTTATATAAATGTAATATTCACATAGATCCAAAATTTATAATATTTTAATTTAAATATTAAATTATGAAATCCAATTTTTATTATTAATATCATCATAAACTATATATTTAGTATTTAGATTTATTTAAAATGTGGAATTTTTTGGAAAATAGTAAAGAATATGAACTTGGATAGTAACATAGATTTGATGAGATTAACATCATTTTATAAATGTATAAATTTATTTTAATCAGTTTTCAATGAAAAAATTTAATTTTAATGGAAAATTAATCATTAAAGATAATAATTTAATAATTTAAACCCTATTTGTATTTTTTTGGATCCTATATAATATTTCCTCTAAACAATGCTTTATATTCCCTATAAAAAAATTATTTTCATCACATATAAAAATTTAATAACTATTATTTTATTTTTAAGATAAAATGATTCATATTAATAAATAAGATCAATTCGTTTTTTTGGGACTACAGTATTATTACATTGATTAAATTTATTTTCTAGGACAATGGAATTTTTTTTAAAATTTACAATTTGATTAATATTTTGTTGTTTATATCTAATAAAAAAACAATATACATTAAAACATTATATTAATATGATTTTAAGTTATAGAAATATAAATATATATTATCAGTCATCCAATTGGAAATTAAATCTAAATATGGTTAATAATACTTAATGGTATGAATTTTTTTCTGAGAAATAGTATTTTATATATTAATTATTTTAATTAAATGTTAAAAATTGATTATTTTAAAATTTAATTTCCTTAATTATAAGATAAATTTTTTATAGTTATCAAATTTTTTATTAAGGGTTATTTTTTATTTTTATAAGTCATATACTTCTTATTTGATAAGTATTTAACAATATAAAAAAAATGTTAAAATATAAAAAAATAATGTTAAATAAGATGAAACATTTTTAGAAAAATGTTTTAAAATTAGAAAAACATAATTGATCCACATTATCCCACACAAAAATCAGTTATATATCGCTTTTTTTGTCATTTACACCAGATATTTTTCATTCCATTATGGAAAAATATTGGTTATTGATAAAATAAATTATTTCTTAAATTATAAAGGTGGTCATTTTTACAAATTCATTACCAATATATTCATTTAAATTTCATAAAATATCCATGATATTTTTAATCTCTTGGAATAATATTGAAGGATCTAAAGACTCCGGTATACATAAGGCATATTAATACCTTCGTTTTCAAGGAAACATTAAAAATGATGGTCTTGGTCCCTAAGTGAGTATTACATAATACATAACATTTTATTATTATAAATACCCCCCAAAACGTATGATATTAATAGTTATATTATTTTTTTAATATCATTATTATAATTATTTATATTTATATTAACTGAAAACCCATATTTATAAATTCATATCTACTGATAACAACAATAGAAATTGATTGTTTTTTTGTGAGGATAATTTAATCTACAAGGAAACACAATTTCTCTTTGATATCCTCTTGAAGTATATTACATTTAAAATTTATTTTATGTTAAAAATTATTTTTAATGACACTATTGATAATATAAATTATAATATCGAACAATATATATGTGAAATTAACAATAAATGGATATAATAAAAAACATCTAAAATGATCAAGTTGGTGTACAGTTCCCAATCTAACATGTTTTATTAAAAACAATATTAGTATATAAATTTAATGATAATAAAATAATAAATAGAATAAACATTTAGGATTAAATATGTAATAATTTTATTCTATAAAACATTTAACCATGGTCAACATAATAAAAGGGTTATATAGAAATTTACTGAACAAACTTATATAAGCTATCTATAAAATAACATCAAAATAAATAAATAAAAACTAATAAGAAATGCCATATATATTTACATATTGAATAATAATATTAATAATAAGGAATATAATTATCTCAATTTTATTATTTAGGTAGTTAAAAGTATTCATATAGAAAATTTCCACCCAGGTAATGGGTTTTTATCTAAAATTTCATTCTATGAGTCATTTTGTTATTGTGGAAAAACCATTATTTATATAGAATAAATAATAATTATTTGTTTAATAAAAAATGGAATATATTTATTTAATGTAATTATGTTCAATAATATGTTCACTCAAATTTAATGGGTTATTATTTATATTTTACTTATGTCATAAAAGTTTTCTCGACTCAAATACATTCTCATTAATTGATAAATTATGAACTCGAATATGAAACTTGAATCCCATATTATCCTTACAATTCCTATTTTAAATTGTATTATAAATTTTTATTTAACAAATTAACATATTATAATATATATAAGTACTCTTGATGAAATATATTCCAATTTTAATGTTTCAAATTTTATTAATAAATTTCATTATTTATAACATAAATATTCCCCCATGACATTTTTTTCTACAAATAATCGCCATTATATTTTTGGGAAAAAAATATTTATTAGTTTTTATTATCCTTATTATTCTATTTACCTATTTTCATAATTATATTTTAATACTTTAAAATTTAATTTTTTACAACATATGTATGTATAAAGATTTTAAAAATGGATTTCGACCGTTCAAATAAATTGTTCAATCATTCGCCCTATATTTTTAAAAAAAAATTATATATTTGAAAAAATCATTTATAATTTATTGTCAACATATTTAAAACAAAAATTTCAATATTTATCAAAATATAACTTTCCATATGGTGAAATGTTATTCAAAATATGGATAGAATACTGAATATGGTTGTAACATATTTATAATAACATCATAGTTTAAAGAAGATACTAGAGTTATTGTTTTATAATGGTAATGAAAGAATAATTTGAAGAAGAAAGGAACTTGAAGAGGGTGGTGAAATCATTACCTCTTCTTCGGGTTCTTCCTTTTGATTTGATCAAAAGGGATCCTTAGGTTGGCTTTCTGAGTAAAGTAAGGCCTCTATGATGAATTGAGGGATGTTGAGAGAGTATTTTGGTAGGGGTTGGCCGATCCAAAAGGTTTTGAAGGTGTGAATTAATGAGAAGGGGGAGATCCCTTTTATAAGAGGGGTGAGTGGAAACTTTGGAAAATCCAGAAATATTATTTTATAATAAATTTATATTCGGTTTATAATGGCTCCAAAGTGGTTTATTTAAAGATTTAGGTGATTATGGGTCGAAAACAACTCCACCAATAGAATTTAGACAGGTTTGGTTCAATATATTAACCTTATCGTTTAGTTTTAACTATTAGTTAATTAGTTTGACACTTACCATGTCACTTTGTATTTTTATATTATATAGTTAATAAAAATACAATATACCTCCAAAAGACACCCAAGTGGTCCATTAATGATACATCTATCATTATAAAAGTCTCTTGGCCGACCCTTATATTTTTAGGAATTTAATATCAATTAATAATATAATATTTGTTTTAAAAACTCTTTTATGTCAATTTTGACACTATTCAATAATTGATTTTTTTTAAAATTATAACAGAATGAATACTTAGAAAAACGTTAATTAAATCAATCCTAATATTTCATATTAACCAATAAAATTATTGGTATTTATAAAAAACCTTAAATTATATTTATTTGGGTATTTATAATATCAATTATTCTAATTTTTCATTAATTAGGTAATTAATTCATCACCATTGTGTCATAAATAAATTAAATTATATAATGTCTAAAAATTATAATTAAATTATAATTATATAGTAAATCCTTTTAGATTTCTAATTAATATTTATAATCGAATTTATCTTATGTGTATCCCTATATTAAAAATGTTTTAGTAAATAAACATTGATTTTACCTCTTTTAACTCTTCTTTGAATTAAATAATAATAAATGTCCTAATCTAATCCATGTGGACCTAAATGATAATATTTTATTCATAAGTATGTTTTTGGTCGAGATAAACTTTTCCAATAGAATTAGGACATGTTTTAGGGTAATATTAATATCATTTTTACCCTTAATTACCCTATTTACTTTTAACCGTGGTAAATAAAAGTAAAAAGTTACTATTCACAGAAATTATTTTCATCTCATTGAACCACATTTTACTCCTTGATAATAACCGTGTCTCTCATATTTTCAAAATTCCACTCACAGAAGCGGTAAAATTAAGTTTTATTTCAAATTCAGTTTTTTTAACTTCCACATAGTGGTTTCACTATTCATCAAAAAATGAAGTTTTTAGAAAAATACCAAAAATTAGGCCTAAGATATATTTTATATTATGAATTCAAAAATGATTCCTATTTTTCAAAATTCGAAACATATCAGTTGCATTTATTAATTTAAAAATTAATTCCCATCGTCAAAACAAATAGCGTGTTTTTAAGAGATAATAACTATCAAAATATTGACACTTGTTTATGTCCGGTTTAATTGTGAAATTATGTACAATGACCAACATTGTATTAAATTGTAAAAATATATTCTAAATTTACTTTAAAACCACTGAAATTCATAATTTATCAGTATAAATTATCTCAATTAAAAATTTTGTTTTTAATTAAAATTTACTAATTTTCAATATTCATCAAAATATAAATGTTATCCGAAAAGTTTGAAAATTTCACCTTAGGCTAAATTCGATACTCCGAATACAAAATTGAAGTCCATTTTGATAGATAAAATATATAAAATTTCAAAAAGTAGGTATTACTATTCATAACTTCTAGTTTGATTGCTTGTGGTGTGTGTTAGAACTTGAAATTGCATACAACACACGCTACTGTATTATTCAAAGGAAATCATACCGTGGAAGCCTGGGATGTTTCATTGTAAATTTTTTTTTTCACCATTCTAAAAAGTAAATTTATTTAGACAAATTTACTATATAAAAGTATAAAATATTTGATTTAAAAAGGGTTCACAATTAAAAGTTGGTAAAAGTGGAATACTGAAAATGAATCTGTTCTTACATTATGTCTAAGAAACTCGTAATATGGATTCTAAAATTATAAGGATTATATAATGTTTAAAATTTTGTTAATACTATTCATAAACTCTTTTGAACGTCTAGTATTGTAAGTCATAGTGTGCTTGAACTCGGTGTTGCGTATAGTGCATGTTATTGAATTAATTTGAAGAAATAACACGCTATGAAATCTTGGGGTGTTACATCACAAAAGATCAAATATCGAAAGACTAATTAGGTTAGTAGCCTTGGAAACACTATATACATTCATAAGTCATACATTATTTACACACTCATATCCACTCAGACTATCCTTGCAATTCAATCATAAAATACTTCTTCACATACTAAGAAAAATAAAACATAGAAAGGGGTGAGATCAGATGATCAATAAGGATAACAATACAGTGGAAACATTCATAAATAAGCATAAACATCTTAGGGAATGTATAAATAAAAAAAATCCTTTTAAACTTGAACTTCTGCATAATATGGAATTAATAAAATGAAATAATTCCATTTAATTATTTACATAGATATTCTACTATTCGAATAATCACATGAAATATCAATAACCACTTTCATAATGATGGAATGCATAATGCCATACTATCATAACCATATGGTAAAGGCCTTCTAACAAAACTACAAATAAGATTTTGTCAATGCCTTGTGCCAAGACACGAGTTTGTCTCATGAATCCAGCTGATGCATCGAGGAGCTATAGTGGGCTCCACCCATCACTTACTAAGTCTAATGCATTCCTCATATGAACAAGTTTAAACATAACATAAAAATTTGTATTAAAACTAGAATACGAAATTGCAATATATTCCCCATAAACCATGAATGGTATAAAAATAACACATCCATAGTCAAACATATCACAAAACATTAAATGCAATATGGAAGTTTTCTATCATAATAAATCAACTTCAAATAAGCTTACAATCCCTCAAAGTATGTTGACATAGGTGATATCAAAACTATTTGAGAGAAATATACCTTTATTGAAATCATTTAAAAGTCAAATAATTATAAAAAGAAAACATTTAATTTGAAAATATTCGTATAAGATTTTAAAGGAAGCTTTGATGATTTTATAACAACATAAATTATCTACACCTGTCATATAATTTAAAAATGACATTATTTCCTTAATTTCATCAAAAATTTTAAAAAGGACCTTGTTTGGAAAATGACAGAACGATTTCTTTCAAACCATTATATAAAAAGTCATACAATGGTATAGATGAATTTAACCCAAATACTTGTAAATAGGAAAAATGTTTTGGAATACATTCTTAAGAAACATGGATGGGGATGATAAAGAGGTCCTAGTAGATAATTACATATAAATAACCTGGGATAATGAAGAGATTGTGAAATTAACCCTTACCTTGTACTTATCATTGTTCTAGGGTAGGTTAAACTATTGTATAATGGTTAAATAATGGTTATTAAATTATACAATAATAATATTCATTAATATATCATTATATATTATATTTTAACATTGCTTTGTTAAAAATATATTAGTACTATCGTTGTTTTGGGTGTTAATGGATGTGTTTTCCTTTATATTCTTTTTTTTTGTGAGTCATATTTTTTATGTATGGGATGAATATTGTTCATATCCATAATGATATCATGTCTTTAAACATTATTTTTAATCATCTAATGAAATTAGTCTTAAATGGATACAATGGGGAATGAATCTCATCGCGTTCGTGGACACGGTAATCCGTACGTACGTACGAGCAATAATATCATTATTTTGATTTTAAAATAACATATAATTGGATGTTATATCATATATACAGATTCATTATCATGTTATATTTATTATTTATATCAATTACACATCATTATTACACCCATCTAAATAATAATTTATTGAATAACAGTTACACCATGACATGGAGACGATTAGTCGTACGTACGCATGTATGGTGACATGTCCTTCAAAGTTTGGATAGGATAATTAATTTGGATGTAACACATTTAATATAAAATCACAGTATATAGAATATACTAGAGTTATTATTTTATAATGGAAACAAAAAAGAAAAATGAAGTTGAAGAATAAAGGATCTGGGAAGAAGTGATAAAATATTTTCCTCTTCTTCAGGTTCTTCCATTTTATTTGATCACAATTTATCCTTAGGATGGATTTCTGAATAAAATAAGTCATCTAGGAAGAATAGAGTATATTTGGGAGGCTACTTGTGAAAAGGTTGGGAGATCCAAATGGTTTTGAAGGTCTGAATTAGAGAGAAGGGGGAGTGCCCTGGTATAAGTGGGGTGAGGGGCACCTTAAGAAAAGCTAGAAATATTAATTTATAATAAAATAATATTCGGTTTATAATGTCATAAAAAGGTATTATTTAAATGATAATGTAGGGATGGGTCGAAAACCACTCAAAAAATTGGTTTTAGAGAGGTTTGGTCACTATATTAACTTTATCATATAAATCTAACTACTAGTTAAATAGATTGACATTTACCATGTCTCTTTGTATTTCTAAATTATATGGTAAATAAACTTATTATATTCCTCCAAGAGAAACCCAAATGGTTCATCAATGATACACCTATCATTATATATGTCTTTTTTCTAAACCTTGTATTTTTTTGGAATAAAATATCAATTAATTATATAATATTTGTTTCAAAAACTCTTTTATGTCAATTTTGACACTATTTGCTATTTTCTTTTTTATAAATTCATAAGATCATTATTTATTCCAAAAAAATTAATCTAACCAACGCCAATATGTCATATTAACTTATAAAATTTTTATAATACATAAAAATTCTCAAATTACATTTATCTAAACATTTATAATATCAATTATTTTAATATTTCATTACTACGGTAAATACTGCATCATCATTGTGTCATAGAAAAATTAAATTATTTAATGTCTAAAAATATAAAGAAAATAACATTATGTAGGATATCTTTTTAAATTAGTAATGGATAATTTTTTTCTAGTTTATCTTTTGTTTAACCATATATTAATAATGTTTTAGTTAATAAACTTTGACTTTAACTCTTTTAACTCCTCTTTGAATTAAATAATAATAAATTTCATTATCTAATCTAAGTGGACCAAATAGGTTCATATTTTATTACTAAGGTTGTTTTTTGACGAAATATACTTATCCAATAGAATTAGGACTTGTTTTAGGATAATAATAATAATATAATTTTTACCCTTAATTACCCTATTTACTTTTAACCATGGTAAATAAAAGTAAAAAGTTATTATTCAACAAAAATTATTTATCATCTTATTGAACCACATTTATCTTATTGATATCAACTGTGTCTCTTGGATTTTTTAAATTACACTCATAGAAGTGGTAAAATTATGTTTTATGTGAATTTTCAAATTCTCCTAGTAGGTGGGTTAAAGACGGTGAAAAGTTCAATAAAATTTATATATATATAAAATTATTATAAACTGTCTCCAATGAATTACATTGAACATAAATAGGTATATTGTATCTATTTTTACCTAAAATAAATTTAAATAAAATAACTAATTATTTAAATAAAAATTCATTTTTAAACTATAACTTAGTGTTTTTTACTATTCATAAAAAATTGAAAGTTTTAAGAAAAATACCAATAATCCACCCTAATGTAATTTCGATATTCTGAATCCAAAATGAAGCCCATTTTGAAAGATAAAATTTATAATGTTTCAAAAATTGGTTATTACTATTCATAACGGTCTGTATGACTGGTTGTGGTGTGTTATAACCTGACATTTTGAACAACACACACTATTTTATTATTCAATGAGAAGCATATTGTTGATGTTTGGGCTGTTTCATTCTCCACTCCTTCAAATAATATCTCCCTCAAAATTTCTAGAGTATTACAACATAAAAAGACTCCGGTGGTTTTTCATCATAAGTTCCTCAGGTTCCCACATCGCCTCTTATATCTTATAGTTTCTCCTTAGAACAATTATCGGACGATTCATCCAGTTTCTCATCAGTTGTTATCTTGTATCAAGAAAATTGAAAGGATCTTCTCAATAAGATAGATTGGGTTCTAGTTCTAATTCATCATAGGTTAGTACATGCGTTGGGTTAGGCATGTATTTTTTCAACAGGGATATGTGGAACACATCGTGAACTATGGAGAGACTTGGAGGCATTTCCAAATGGTATGATACAACCCCAATTTGTTTTAGGATTTCAAATGGTCCGATGTACCTGGGAATAAATTTACCCTTCTTAGCAAGACATATAATACCCTTCAATGGAGATGCCTTCGAGAAAACATGATCTCCTATATGAAATTTCAAATTCTTCCTTCTGTTATCATCAAAGATCTTCTGCCTACTTTGAGATGCTTCGATATGGTTTTGGATTACCTTAACCTTTTCCATCGTTTCCTCCACAAGTTCTGCGCCTACGAGTTTCCTTTCTCCAACATCATCACAACAGGTTTGGGTGAGACATCTCATTCATTATAATGCTTCATATGGTTCCATCAGAATACTTGAATGAAAACTATTGTTATAGAAGAATTATACCAGAGGTAAATATTGATCCCACATTCCTTTAAATTCATGTGATCATGACCCCAACATGTCTTTTGTGGTTTGAATAGTCCGTTCTGATTGTCAATCAGTTTGGGGGTGGTAGGCAGTGCTCAAACGAAGCTCAGTATCCAGGGATTTCTGAAGACTTTCCCAGAATCTTTATGTAAAATGGGGATCACGATCAGAAACAATCGATAGTGGTACTCCATGATGTCTTACAACTTCATTAATATATAGTCTTACAAGACGTTCATGTGGTAAATATTCTCTTATGAAAAGAAAATGTGTTGACTAGGTAAGACGATCAACAATGACCCATATTTCATTGTTTCATATAGGAGTCTTTGGTAGTCCCCTGACAAAGTCCATCATAATATTATCTCATTTCCACTCCGGTATGGGAAGAGGTTTCCTGACTCTTCTAGGAAATTTCCTTCCAGCTTTCACTTGTTGATAAAAGATACATCTTGACACAAAATCATCAATCTCCCTTTTCATGATGCCCACCCATAAATGTTCCTTCAAATCTCTATACATTTTGGTGCTTCCAGGGTGTATAGAGAAATTGGAACTATGATCATCATCCAAAAATTCTCTTTTTTGATCAGGTATATCGGGAAGAAAATGTATCTTCCCAAATTTCAAAATTCCATCTTCGTACACAATGTCACTCAATATACCATCATTAATGGATTTAATCTTCTTTTTAAACTCTTCATCACCAGTCTGAGAACTCTTTATCTTTTGAAGTAAAGTTGGTTTGGCATCCACTTGAAAAATTACTGATGTTTCACTTTCTATGGTGATTCCCATATCCATATTTACTTGATCCATGTATATAGGATCCTTTTAAACTCTCATATTTTTCAAAACTCCATGATCTGTTCTACTCAAATCATCTTCTACCTTATTTTCCTTCCCTGGATGGAAATGTATATTGCAATCATAATCCTTGAGTAGTACAAGCCATCTTCTTTGCCACATGTTGAGTTCCTTTTGTGAGAAAATATACTTCAAACACTTGTAATCAGTATATATCTCACAATTTTCACCATAGAGATAGTGTCTCAAAATCTTCAAAGCAATGATTACAACTACTAACTCATGATCATGAGTATGATAGTTTTTCTAATGAATTTATAGATTTTGTGATGCATTAGAAATAACCATATAATTCTTCATAAGGACACAACCTAGTCCTTTCTTTAAAGAATCACTATAAATAACAAATCCATAATTCCACGATATTAGAGTCAATATAGGATCATTGACTAATCTTCTCATCAGTTCTTAAAAAAATTCTTCAGAGTATTTTTTCCAAAAAAATTTAACCCCTTTTCGTGTGAGATTTGTTATTGGGATATCTAATCAAGAAAAATTCTCGATGAATCGTCGATAATAACCTATTAATCCAATAAAATTGCATACCTCAGTTATACTCATCGGTGTTGGCCATTCATGGATTGCCTCAGTCTTAGAAGAATCAACAAAGATTCAATCCATGGAGACAATATGGCCATGAAAAGAAATCTCCAAAAACCACAATTCATACTTTCTAACATCCAATATAATTCTTGTCTCCTAAGATTCTTCGGGATAGTGCGCAAGTGATTTTCATGATCTTCATATCTTTTAGAGTATACGAAGATATCATCAATAAATACCACTACAAATTCATCGAGAGATTCCTTGAAAACACTATTCATTAGATCCATGAAGACATAGGGTGAATTATTCAACCCAAAAGGCATTACTGTAAACTTGTAATGCCCATAGCTGGTTAGAAATACTATCTTTGGAATGTCTTCCTTCTTCACACACAACTAATGGTATCCAGATAGAAGATCAATATTTGAAAAGTATTGAGCTCCATGAAGTTGGTCAAAAAAATCATCAATGCGAGGTAGGGGATACTGGTTCATTATTGTTATATCATTGATCTCCCTGTAGACAATGCACAGCCTCATAGATCCATCTTTTTTTCCTAAAAAAATGACAGGGGCACCCCATGGAGAAAACCTCGGGAGAATAAATCACTTATTACTCAATTCCTCTTGTTTTTTCATTAGTTCCACTAATTCCACAGTGTCCATTCTATAAGGGGTAATCGATATGGGCCTTGAACCAGGAATTAAATCAATAGAAATCTCAATTTCTCATTCTGAAGGATGTCTTGGTAAATCTTCTAGAAAGACATCAACATATTCTTTCACAATAGGTACATCCTCTACATGAACATTCTTTTCCACACCTGTAGTTATTTCATTCTCTTCCTCCCCAATAACTCAAATTAGTTGAGCTACTGGTGATGGATCTAGATAAGAATTAGGTGGTGATGATTCTGCTCTAAAGATAAGGTGTTCTTTATCATCATCATCAGAAATTGTAACCTCATTCTTCTTATAATAAATCCATGCATCACGGTCTGAAAACCAATCCATACCAAGGATTATATCAAACTCAATCATAGGTATGATGATGAGTTTAGCAGATAAAAAACATTTATATTCTCTAATGGGAACAAATTCACAAAACAATGTTGTGATGATACTTCCCGTAGGAGTCTTAACTGAAAAATCCCTTATTATATCAAATTGGAAATATCTAATTCTCTTAGAAAACTGGGATGATATGAAATAATAAGATGATCCATTATCGAATAAAGCATTTTCTAAACATGAGGAAACCATTAAATTACCTGCCACCACATCTTTCAGAGCTTCTACCTCAGTAGTAGTGATAGCATAATCTTGGCATTGATCCCTAGGCCTTTTCTGAGATAATTTCCCCTTATGATTAGGAAATTCATTCAAATAATTTCCCATCTCCCTGAAATTGTATCATTGAACATCAGACGCTTATTTCTTCCCCTTGCAAACACGACCTTGGTGGCCTTTTTCACCACACTTGTAACAGACCCGCATTCCCTTCAAGTATGTACTGGGGGGTTTCTTCCCACATTTACTGCAGGATGGATATTCATATTTTCCCTTCTGCCCCTTATTTCCATTTCCAAAGTGTTCATTATATATCTTCTTCTCATTCGTTGCTTTAAATTTGTAAGACTTATAGAATTATTTTCTTCTCTTGATAGCACATGGGACAATGTCTTCGTATCACGAGAAGGATTGTGAGACTAATTCATGACAAAGAAACAGTTTTAACCCATCAATGAAATGATCAATCTTACTTCTTGGGTTATGTATATAATCTGTAGCATTCCTCACAATCCTTGTAATGATAGCCTCATACATTCGGACATTCCCATCATCCTTTGTCTCAGACTCGGAAATTGCCTTTCTATATCTACTCGATGGTCACGAGGAAAGTATTTTTCTTTGAAAAGATCTTTAAACACCCTCAATTCCATATTTGTTTCTTCATCATCTTCCTTTGTGTTTTGAATCAATGACCATAATTGATCAGCATCTCTAGTGAGACGGTAAACTACCATGACAACTTTTTCACTTTCAATGCTCCCCAATGAATGGAATATTTTTTAAGGAATTTTTTCATTTCTATTTCACTAATGGATTTGTACTCCCATTGAATGTTGGTGTTTTTTCCTCATTATGTAGCCTAACATTAACCCCCACATTTTGGATGAGGTTGCTCCATACGGGTAAGGTTTATCTATCATAACCAGTGTGAGTTGTTCCAGAATAGTGATAAGCTTATCAACACCAGTTGTATAACCAGCTCGACTATAATTATCTTGATCATGAGGAAAATCCCTACATGGAGTACGTGCATTGATATGGTGTCCATTATTTCCACTAGGTTCCATTTTTAAACAATGGAATAAACTAGATTAGTTTATGAAATGAAATACATAATTCTAATCTTGTAAAACACTTAACATAAACTGAACAGTGTATGGATATAATCCATAATCATAAAAAATGTTTTCGTTGAGGATTTATATACTCATAAAACATTTATAATGGGTTTTAAAGAAAATGAGAATTACCCTAAGCATATCCCCTAAGAGTGTCGTAACCAAGAGTGCCGCAATTCCCATTGTTGTTCACCAATCCCCATTCCAGACTAGCTCAAAACTGTGTTTTCAGGTTTTACCATTAGGCACATCTGTGCCAGAGCTGCCTCTACCTGCTCATATCTAGACAAGTATGTATTTTTTGGAAAAATCACAAAATCTCTAAAATACCAAAAGTCTAGGAAATTATTCTATATTAATCCTCAAATTCTACCTTAGGGTAATGTGCTCTAATCAGAGTTTATCTAAATATAGTTTCCAAGGTTTGTACTAAACGTCCTCTGATACCAACTGTAACGCCCCGAACCTAGTTACCCAGAGTCAGTGCATTATTATATAACATTGGCATGATCACAAAATATCATGTCTAGAAATACCAATTAGTTTATTAGCATTGGAAACACTAGATACATTTATAAGTCTTACATTACATGATAAAGTGATAAACTACAACAACATAGTCTCTATAGTCCATAATCATATCTCCTCAATATATCCCTATAGGTTAGTCATAAAATAATTCTTCACATCCTAGGTAAAATAAAACATAGAAAGGTGTGAGATCAGATGCTCAGTAAGGATAACGATATAGCACAATCTTTCATAAATAAGCATAATCATTTAAGCCAGTCTGTAACTAAAAAAATCCTTTTCTACATTAACATCAACATAATATGGAAAAAATAAAATGAAATAATTCCATTTACTTATTCAAATGGATATTATACTACTCAAATAATCAATTCAATATCAATAACCACTTTCATAATGATGGAATGCATAATGCCAGACTATCATTACCACATAGTCAAGGCCTTTTTACAAGACTTAAAATAAGTTTTTGTCAAGGCCTTGTGCCAAGACACTAGTATGTCTTATGAGACATTCCTATGCATCGAAGAGCTATAGTGGGATCCACCCATCACTTACTATGTCCAATGCATTCCTCATATGAACAGGTTTAAACATAATATAAACATTCATACTAAAACTAGAATATGAAATGTCAATAATTTGTCCATAAGCCATGAATGGTATAAAATTAACACATCCACAGTCAAAAATATCACATAACATTTAATACAATAAGGAAGTTTTGTATCATAATAAATAAACTTCAATTAAGCATTAAATCTATCAAATGATGTTAACATATGTGAAATAAAAACTATTTGAGAGAAATATCTCTTTTGTGAAATCATTAAAAAGTCACATAATTTTAAAATAAAAAATTTACTAGGAAAATATTCTTGTAAGCTTTAATTGAAGCTTCGACATTTTTATAATGGCTGAAAATAGCTACACCCGCTGTATAAGTTAAAAAATTCATTCGTAACATAATTTTGTCGAAAAGGTTAAAAAGGACCGTGTTTGGAAAACAACGGAAAGATTCCTTTCAAACCATTTTATAAAAAGTCAAACAATGCTATAAATGAATTTAACCTGTTTTCTTGTAAATACTAAAAAAATTTGGAATACATTTTTAAGAAACATGTATTTGGATGATAAAGTGTTCCCAGCATATAATTACGTATAAACAACCTCGGATAATTTAGAGATTTTGAAATTAACCCTTACCTTGTAATTTTCATTGGTTAAGGGTAAGTTAAACTCCATTATAATGGTGAATTATTTGTTATTAAATTATAAAAGAATCATATACATTAATATGATATCATATGTGATCTTCTAACATTGTTTTGTTAATAATATCTTAGTATTATCGTTGATTCAAGTGATAATGGATTCATTTTCCTTTATATTATTTGTTATGTGAGTCATATTTGTTATGGATGGGATGAATCTTATTCCAATACAGAATAATATCAAGTATGTAAACATTATTTTTAATCATCTAAGGAAAATTAGTCTTAAATAGATATGATGGGAAATGAATCTCATCGTGTTCATGGAGACGGTAATCCGTACATACGGACAAGCGATAATATCATTATTTTGATATTAAAATAATATATAATTGGATCATATATCATATATACAAGATCATTATCATGTAATATTTATTATTTATAACAATTATACATCATTATTATACCAATCCAAATAATAATTTATTGAATAACAGTTACACCACGACGTGGAGATAGTAAGTCGTACGTACGCACGTATGATGACATATAATTCAATGTATGTATAGGATAATGAATTTGATTGTACCATATTTATAATAACATCACAATATATAAAATATAATGGAGTTACTATTTTTTAATGGAAACAACAAAGAAAAGGGATTTGTAATAACAAAGGAACCTGAAAGATGTGAAGAAATATTTACCTCTTCTTCGGGATCTTCCTATTGATTTGATCGAAAGGGCTCCTTAGGTTGTCTTTAAGACTAAATTAAGGCCTCTATAATGAAGTAAGTATAGTTTATAGGGTATTTGGGAAGATGATAGCTGATCCAAATGGATTTGGAGGTGTGAACTAGAGAGAAGGGGAAGTTCCTTTTATAAGAGGGGTGAGGGGCACCTCAGGAAAAGCCAGAAACATTATTTTAATATAAAAAAATTTTCGGTTTCTAATAGCTCAAAAATGAATTATTTAAATTCAAAGGTGGGTATCGGTCTAAAAAACTCAACCAATTGGTTTTAGACAGGTTTGGGTCCCTATTTTAACTTTATCTTTTAGATTTATTTCTTAGTAAAAGAGTTTGACATTTACCAGGACTTTTTGTATTTTTGTATTATATAGTTAATAAAATTACTATATACTTACAAGAGAACCCAAAATGGTCATTAATGATGCACCTATCATTATATAATCATATTGGCCGATCCTTATATTTTTATGAGTATAATATCAACTAATTATATAATATATTTTTAAAACAATTCTTTTATGTCAATTTTGACAGTATTTGGTATTTTGTTTTTTATAAATTTATAATATCTTTATTTCTTCAAAAATAATTCATCTAACAAACCATAATATGTCATATTAACCTAAAAAAATATTGTAATTCATAAAAATTCTCAAATTGTATTTATTTAAATATTTATAATATCAATTATTTTAATATTTAATTAATATGGTAATTACTACATCATCATTGTGTCATAAATAAATTTAATTATTTAATGTCTCAAAATATAAATAAAATTATATTATTTGGGAAAACTAATTAGCTTTCGAATTAATTTTATATTCTAATTTATCTTATGTTTAACTGTATATTAATAATGTTTTAGTTATTAATCATTGATTTTTACTCTTCTAACACTTCATTGAATTAAATAATAATAAATGTGCTAATCTAATTACAATGGACAAAAGAGGTTAATATTTTATCCCTAGGGTTGTTTTTTCTCGAAATATACTCATCCAATATAATTAGGACATGTGTTAGGTTAATAATAATATCATTTTTACCCTTAATTACCCTATTTACTTTTAACCGTGGTAAATAAAAGTTAAAAGATACTATTCTCCAAAAAATTAATTTCATCTTATTGAACTACATATATCTTAATGATATCAATCATGTCTCTCAGATTTTTTAAATTCCACTCACAAAAGAGGTAAAATTAAGTTTTATGTGAATTTTCAAATTCTTCTTGTAGGTGGGAAAAAGACGGTGAAAAGTTCAATAAAATTATTATATATCTAAAATTATTATTAACTAAATCCAATGAGCTACATTGAACATATATTGGTATTATGTATCTATTTCGACCTAAAATAAATTTAAATAAATTAAATAATCATTTGAATAAAAATTCAGTTTTAAACTATAACTCAGCATTGGTCACTATTCATCAAAAATTGAATGTTTTCATAAAAATACCAAAAATTTACCCTAAGATAATTTCGATATTCCAAATCCAAAAATGATGTCCATTTTGAACGATAATATTTATAATGTATCAAAAATGGTTATTACTATTCATAACGGCTAGTTTTATTGGTTGTGGTGTGTTATAACTTGAAGTTGTGTACAACACACGCTATTTTATTATTAAAAAAGAATCATTTCGTGGAAGCATGAGGTGTTACAAGAATAAATTAAATAGTGAATATATATTTATTATTTGGGAATATAAAAATCTTACCAGACAAGCCGAACTCATGTTATGGGACATCGACTCAATTTTATTTCATTGAGGCCCATTTTTTTATACATGTATATTCTTCTATGAGGTGAATACATCTCCCCTTTGAAATGAAATTTCATTCATTTCTCAGTAATATTCATGTTTAAATTTTTTAATTTCATTTATTCTTGGGTCTTAAGATTCTATTTTTTCAAATGTAGTATGTAACTTTTCTTTAAATATTCCACTTAATTTTTTTTCTTTATAACAATATTTTTATTCCATGTACGTGTTTTAAAAATTATTTTATGAATTTAATTTTATAGTCATGATTGTTTTATAATGGGGTTTTTTAAATTCATAAAAAAAATCAAACAAAAGGAATCTATGAATGGAATTTTTGACTTTTCTTATGAACATCGAAAGGAGTGACCAATTTTAAAGTATCAAATGGCGACACATTTTCTTCTTCTATATATATTATTTGAAGTTTTGACTCTATTAAAATATTTCAATTTTTGTTCAATGTATAACTATATTAAATTTCTTTTATTTCGATACATAAAATGTATATTTAAAATAAAATGGTATTATTGAATTGAAAATAGAGATCAAAAAGAAAATGTTTTTTTTTCTAATTTTCAAAAGTGACATCAATATTAGATTAAAAAATATTATCAAATATTTTAAGATTAAAAATATGATGAAATAACTAATGTATTTTTGATATGGTAGTTGAGCATTGTATGATTAATGGATGTTCTCAGATAGGATATGTTGATCTCAACATAGATAATTCAATGGTCGTTCCTATAGAGAATTGGGTGAACCCAATATTTCTTATAAGATGGGTTTTCCCAGATTGAACTAAAATTAATTGGTTAATTTTCTTTTTATTAATATGTAGAAAGGTGGGATTTTCCCACCATTTTATAGTATTAAATGAACTGGTCTATAGTAATTTCTAACATGGTATTAAAAAGGTATTTTAATGTGATGCTCTAACATGACTAAAGGGTATTTATTTAATTTTTAAAGGATTGAATTTTAATATCTGAGTCCAATATCAATGTTTTTATCATTTTTAAGTTATGTAGTTCAATAATTCAATGAACAACAAGATAAAGGTATAACATTTCTGTATTTTATGGTTTTTCATTGGACTAACATTTTTTATTCATTTTAACACACATTACTGGTAAATGTTAAAATAACCATACATGTTCAAATTCTTTTAATATTATTTTAGACTGAGTATGGGAAAGGACAAAGGCGATTTGAGTGCTGTGAATAATTTTTCATGAAAATAAAACATGTTTTATCATATATTTATTGTATAGTAAACAAAATGTAATCTAACAACCTGTTTCCACTTTATATTATTTTGTTTTTTATGTATGATTTATTATCTTATTCTCTAAAAAATATCTCTGAAAAGATCATCAATTCTAGTGGTTAAATTTATGACTTAAAAATCAAGAACATACATTGAGTAGTGTATGGTACTTATAGTTCATATTAAATCTAATTTTTACATTACATTAGTCTTTTGGATTATATTAATATATTAAAAAATAAATATTATAATTTATGGTTAATATGAAATAATTTAGAATTTAAATATGAACCTGTTACAAAATTAACAAAATTATTTTCAGAATTGTTTCCATAGATTAAAATTGGAAGCTATAATTGGATGGAATTGAGAGGAATATTTCATCCCAAGTAATCTTTTAGTGAAAGATGTAATTAGAACTATGTAGTTTCTTATGTTGGGGGATTAGTATAAACATGTAATAAATTCTGGTGGTATCCATGCTATAGGATATCCTAATCATACATATAAGATCATTATTACAGAGGATGATTTAGTGAGAAATAATACAATAGAATTCAGTAGATTGTATGATCTAGTGTTATCTGAAGGATGTATCAATGCACTAGAGACGATAATTGAAGTCATGGGTTATTTAGAATATAAAAAAAATTATTTTTACACATAAAATTTTGATGGTAATGCATTTTGATGAAGGGATTTGGTAATGAAAAACTTAATGAAATTTTAACTAGATTTTATAGAATTGGACACATTCAAGGACATTTTCCATCAAAGATAATTCCTTATTAATTTTCATCTAATAATAGGGAATCTATTTTTCCAATTATGGAAAAAAAATATAAATTATATTTTTAAGATTACAATATATTTATTTTTACATTCCAATTTGTTTTTTATTTTTCATCAATGGATTCATAGGGATTTATAATATATTGGATGTTATTTGGAATGATTCAAATCATTGTGTAGGAAAAAGGGTTCCAAAATAATATACAAAAAATTTACTCACTATGTGAATGAGTTAGAGAATGTGTAAATGTCACCAGTATAATATAGGGAAATTGATAATGTTAGGGAACTGGTTAATACCATAAAAATAAAACACATTGTGTAACCTACTTACAAGACATTTAAATGTCAAACAAGGTTAAAATAAAATGAGGTGAAATTTTTTTATGGTATAACCATTTAAGAATACTACAATACGTGTAAAAGAATTACACACTATGTAATCACCCATTATTTAATATTAATGGTGCTTTAATTATTACTATTTCTTCCTCGTCACGTGTATCCTTCCTCATGTCGATCCTTGGGTGACTCTTAGTTGATTTGGGGTGATTTCATCCAATCCGAACATCATAGATTGGTATTTGACAACCACTATGTCATTTTTTTTATTCCAATAATTATTCTCCGAATAAAGGGGTGTAATTTCATTAACCACCATTTTTTGTGGTTGATCTGGATCCTAGGATATGATTCAAAATATTCTCCACCAATGTGATTTATTTTATCTTCATAAAATTATTTCCTAAAGTATAGTGATATTTCATCAATGACCCTTGGGAAGGTTTTCCAATTGTCAATAACCATCGTCTTGATTAAAATTTCATGTACGTGATTGGGTAATTTAAACATACATATTGTAAAATATCATAATTAATTGTGTTAATTAATTAATTCATTTTCATAATGTGATCTCATAATTTTTTGAATAATTTGATTGTGAATTTGGATGATTAAAAGTTCAAGGGAAAATTAAAAAAATTAATGTGGTGTGTTTTATAATAGGAATTAAATAATATGATGGACAAACTTTGACGTTGTTTTGAGTTTTGAAATTAATGATGATGTTGGAGTATCCACATGTAATGCATATCGAATGATGATATATGATTCTTATGGATGATGGGAACAATGGGTTTTGGGATGTGGACTCCATCCCCAAATACGCATGGAGTGTCATACTGCTTCTCTTCACCCCAATTCTATTTATATATACATATATTTTATGTCATGTTGTTACAGAGTTGGGGGTTAGGGACTACTGCTTTAAATATAGATGAGGATCCGGACTGCTGTTCTAGGCCACTGTTGTGTGAATTTGAAGTTTAATATTGAATTATTATTTATTATCATGATAGAATGGAATTTGACATCAATTTGGTGAGTGTACACCCTCAAAAAATGGGACAAAGGATGAATCATTGTTTTAGATTTCATCATGAACTCAAGGATTATGTGGTGAATTGAAGAAAAAGATAATACGTAAACTCTTTATTTTAAGATTTTAATGTCAGTCTCTACAAAACTACATACAATTTTATAGATTAGATATTGATTTATAAAACATTGGTGGTAGCCTACTTAGTTATACACACACTCTACAAGGGAATATTGATCGATACCCGAATAATCATCATGTTTGCAGGATAAGATATGTTAAAAAGACTTATTCTAGATGGCTGATATTGAATTCCAGATGGAGTACAAGTGATTAAACTATATATGGTGTCAGTAAATTCCTTCGAGTAGTCAACAAGAATTTATTTTATGTTTTTATTTGAAAAGTAACACTTAATGGGCATTACATATCAATTTCTTTTCTTTCTTTATTTCTTTTAGTATTTTGGATTTAACATGAGTTCATGGATGCTTTTTGGATATTATATTCTAATGGTTAGTGTTTTTTTTTCTTTTAGATATTTTTATTGATGACTATTATTATGATCCATTGAATACTCGGTTATATTAATCCCATCATATATATTAGATTCTCATTGATATTTGGTAGATTCTTGTGTAAATTGAGTCATTCCTGAGGTAATGTGAAAAACCTGCTTAGGGCTATGGTATGTTGCCCATGGGTTTGGAAATTATAAAGTGGTATTAGAGATTTTTCAATTATGTTCATTTTTATTAATATTTTTTAAAAACCTACAAGAGACTAGGGTTATTCTAGACGTTTTCATGATCTCATGAATGGGTGTAGCCAAGCAATGTGTGGGGGAATACCCATGTGCAGAGGGATGGATTTATGTATCTTATGATTGTTTTTATAGTTGATTATAATATAACCTATTATGATACACTTTTTGTGTAACATTATTATTCCCTATGATTTAACTTGTGGCTTAGTAAGTGTTGGTAGATTAGTATACTTGCATTATTCTCTGAACAATGGATTTTAGGTTACATGCATCATTTTAGGAATTCATAATAAAGAAGGTTTTCGGAAATTTTTTGAAATGAAAATGACTCTCATTATTTAGGTACTTAAAAATAAAATGGTGCCTAATTAGATATTGTTAAAATAGAAATAATGAAAAATGTGATAACTTGAAATGGAAAAAAATAGGTGTCTGAAGAGAAACAAAAAATATCAGTATGTTTACCAAATTCAAGCCAAGGCCTAGTTGAAGGATGGTGAGGGTAGTGATAGATCATTGGATTTGATCATGTAGTGAATGGGGTATGACTTGCTATAGCCTTATGTGAAATGTTTTTTTTAAATATGATTATAATAATTTGTGTGACCTAGGATTTCTATTTGGAATTCCAGATATATTCCACAATAACGATTCTTATTGATTGAATGATACGAGGACATGGATGAAAACCAGAGTTTAGAAGAGTAACTAGAGGCTATGATAAGTCTACGGAGAATATGTTAGAAATCATTTTAGTGATATTTTTTATTTCATTATGTATTTTATGGATAGGGACCCTGGGATGGATGTGAAATAAATGAATGACTTTCCAAGGGAGTTACAGTTGAAGCACCTTGTGAAGCTCACCAAGGGGGAGGACCAATGGAAGATGAGTTATATGTTGATTCTATAACGAAGAACCATTAAAAGATAGTCACTTATAGAGAAAATATCCAATTTGGATACATATATTGTACATGGTCATGAAATGTTTTTGTTGGATATTCTGACTCAAGTGAGAAATTGGTGAATATGGTTTGGACAGACTTCTAAGAGACATTCCCAAAGAACATTTACCAAGACACAGTTAGGCTTGAGAGAGAAGCAAGGTTTATGTGTTTGAGATGGTGGAATATGACATTGATGTACTATATTAGTAACTTTACATATTTATTGTTATATGATCTAATGTGTGTAGGGAATGAGTCCACTATAGAGATATTATTTTAGGATTGACATAAATGTCAGATTAGGTCCCATGTTAACATCTTTTGGAAGAAGAATGTTTTTATCGTGGTGAAATAGGATATTATTGTTAATGGGAATGTGATGTTGGATTCTTGTTGAACGCGGGTTTTTCAACTTAATCGTCAGAATGTACATCTTACTAGTGTAGGATGAATAACTATAAAAATATCATCTACAAATATATCCAAAAGTATGTCCAGGGGGTATGATTAGTTATTTATAGTAAAAATGGATATACAACAACTAGTATCGTAGATCATGTCATAATTGTAACTAGTAAACATGGCCACCGGGAGATTATTGAGCATGTCAACGGATTGTACATCTAAAAAGTTATTTCAAAAACTCATGAAATACGGATAATGATAGTGGATATAAGACGATCCATAGTACATGAAGTGGGTCTTCTACCTCATAAAAGTGTAGTAGTTAAAGGACTAATAGTAATGATGGTATACATATTGGTTGTGGTAATTCGGGGGGAAGTTTCCCATAACAATAGGTTAGTGTATCATAGGGGACATATATAGTAGCACCGTGTAGGGAGAAATGATAGTTTCATTGAAATCTTTCAACACTAGTGGATATCGAGACTAGACCCTCGAATGGAATTGGTACTATTTTGGTATATTCTACATTTTCTATTTATATTTTTGATAGCGATGAATCTCAATCATTTATATCTTATAAAATAATGAATATTTAATGTTTTTTGGTTGATTTTGTGTGTGTCATTTTGAAAATTGACACACCATGGGTAATGCTTTCGAGGGAAATCTATTTATACAAGGGTTGTTATTTTGGGGATGGGGAGAGATATTTTCGCTGGGATCTTTACATAATTTTTCACAACCCATCTCCAAGGGCCCATGAAATAAATACCCCATGCCCGACATCTGAAGGCCAAGGGATAGTGACTAGTGCTAAAGGTGTCATCCTGCAGGTGGGATGCATTTTCCTGAGTACCAGTACTGACACACATACCCAATCACATCCCAAAACACTAAAAGGGGGAAACCTATTCCACTAAACAAAGGTATAGTGCATGTATATCTGAAGGTAATTTGGGAAAGAATACATTCCCAAAAAAATAAGTGTAAATAACATGTAAAAAAGGAATCATTGATGGCCATCCGAAGAAAAAAAACCCCATGATCATGTTGGTAGTGATGATTCTAGTAGCCGAAGTAGTATTTCATATTCACCAAGTCATAATGGGCCCCAACTAGTCTTACGAAACCAATTCCACCTCTAAAGAGTCCATCAGTCCCTTCTCCCTGAGCACTCCAGTAAAAAATTTGGTCATCTCCACCAAACCCAACATGTGTGGGCGAAGACCATGCAGGGCTAAGTAGGATAGTACACAGCATGGACCCTAAAACAATAAGGAAATTCCACCTAACAATTCTCAATGTAAATTATGGAAAACAAGAGTTCTAATATAAGGTATAATCTAGTGTGGTAATAGTAGCATCATCAATCACATAATCAAACACCTCATCTACAACAGAACTCCTCCTCTAGAGATTAAAATGGGTCAGAAAAGTCACAAAGATGTGCTTCCCACTAATGTTGGATAGTTTAGGTGCTCCTCCCCCATCTTGTTTTGTGGGCCTGCAAAGTCATAAAGATATGCTTCCTACTATGCATGGACAACTGAGGAACTCATCCTAATTACATACCATGGGCCCAAAAAGTCATAGAGAGGAGATTCCCACCATGGGAATGCCATGTCATAGAGTGGTGCTTCCCACCAGGCCAAAAGTCAGCAGTGTTTAGGTCTCATCTAGTCACAGGGTTTTGTACATAATATGCATGGGAGAACTGATCATCAATCCCTTAATCGCATCTCAACTGTCATGAAGGCCTCCATAAAGCATTCCAAAAGATCACCCCCATGGATAGAGTAAATACTCCACAAATGGCTCATCATTCAGACTCAAATTTTACATGATACATGTGTTTTAGTAACGAGGGTGCTAGTTGCGATGGGGCTAGGTATGACCCTATCAGACCGACCTAACCTACATGGTCAGGGGTCCCACATACCCTTGTTCATTAATACTTACTCAAATCAACTTTGTGAATGTCGAGGTCGGTCTGGTCCATCCTGGCCATTGGGCCATGCCCAATACACCTTCCTGGACCCACCCCGGTGGGCTGAGGTTCAGCCCACCGGGTCGCCTGGAGGCCCGTTCTAATTTGGCCCGGCCCAATGGGGGCGCATGTCTATTCTGCCAGTGTGGATTCAGATAGCCAACACTATCCGGCCCGCTGGGCCCAGGTCTGGCCCAACCCGATTGGGGCTCGGCCTGCCAGTTGGGGACCGACTATGCTATGCAGCTAGTGTGATCACCTGTGACAATGCACCCTTCCACTTCCCCTCCCTGTCCGAGTGCAGACTATAAGAGGTAGGCCATACCTCCTTTGCAGCTCCCACCTAGCACCATGTCCATCTCATGCAGTGACATATGATTCACTGCCTCTTTCCCGCCTCGTAGATGCGTGGGGATCCTCATCCTTCCTCGGTCATGGACCACAACTTCAAGCTCATCCGAATGGCCCAGCCCAAGGTTGTTCCTCCACAACGTGCCCGACCAAGCACTATGTCCTCCAATGTGCTGTCGTGACTGGTGATCGACGGATTCACAGTCAATGTAGCCCTCTGGTATGGGTTGCCTCCCCCACACATCCTGCAAGGCTAGCCTTCGCTGCTATCTACGCCAATGTCGGTGCACCGAAATGGCATTTTGCGGGCCACCATAGGCACTTCGGTGGTCCTTTATTTGAGATACTTGTGTCTATGGCCACCAGGGAGCACCCACATCACCACAAGTATCCCAAACCTGCCTTGTCATCATTTCGTGGGTACGACCAACCAGAACTCACATGTTGAGGTGCTCTATCTTTGTTCGTGTCGGCCCGAGGCTTCAAAAGTATAAGAATAAAAGACGGTGGAGGTTCGGGGAGTTTCTGTTCAAACATTACATGCAACGATTTAGACCCCAAATAGAAAATAACACTAATGCTAAAATACCATCCCGCATAATGCACAAATCACAGATCAACCTGTTCATTGTTTGATTAGTGTTTGATGTTTTTATAAAAGGATGGGGAAGAATATCAAATTAAAACACTTACCCATAATAAATTCTGATGTCGCATTGTTCACCCTCGAGAGAATAAGACGTTGATATTGCTTTCAATCTCAAATCACCTAAAGACATTGATGATGATGATGTTCCTCAGGCATTCATTGTTCTTCGATGGGGTGGAAGTCCATCATAGGTTCACTAGAGAATCCTCCAAATTTTTAATCCATAGTTCTATAGTGCGTTGAACTATTAATAGAATTACATCATTGTTCTCTCATTATGATGTGATTTTGAGTCGTTACACTATTTTATTTATGATAGTGAGTCATTTTTCCATGTCATTAATGTGTTTTTATGATGTGTGTTTTATGATTCATTAATGACCTTCCTTAATGTGCATCGCCGTTTCGTCTTCACTACCCCACAACGTCAGTGTCTTCCACTCAAAAGTGAGAAAGAAAAAATAATATTTTTTTGAAAACTTTTTAATATTTTTCTTGAAAGGTTATAAAAATAACATTTTCACTCGGTTCTTTCCTGCCGATGTTAATTAATTTATATTTGAATACCGGAATTCTCAAATCAATGGCACCCTCAAATGTTTGATCATAAAAATAGTTCAAAATTTATAAAATCGCACTCACACGTTTGTTGAACTCACATTAAATAATGTTCAAAAAAATTTACATTCACCCTCACCTCGCGCCATTCATAGTTAGGCTCCACTTAAGGGGAACACCACCCACTTGTTCAACAGTACTATCATATTTTCTATCTGATTTTCCGTTTCTATGTTATAAGGATTTGAAAATAAAATAATTTTATTTAATTAGTTTATTTATAGTTAAAAAATAAATTCCACTATTGGTCCATGAAAGCCTATGTTAGGATCTGCCTAAGGAAATAATACCCTCGTAAGTTCTGAGGTGGTCTTAGATTATGAATCTGAGTCACTGTTTGTGAGTTATAAGAATTTTATAAAAAATTAATTAATTATTTTAGTTATAGTTATGCCATATTTGGGTTTTCTTCCTAGTGGCATGCACCGAGTAAAAATAAGGTGTGCCTAGGGTAAACAAGCCATCTTGAATGAAATAGTGACCTCAGATATCTAATTTAGGAAACCATTTAAGAGTTTTTAAACATTTTTAGGAAAACTACCCATGTGTGCTATTTAATGCTTCACATTTTATAACCGATTAATGTGGGCACTCTGGGACTCGAAATCATGGGTCATCAAACTTCACAGTCTTGAAATAATTCCATATAAATAATAAAATTACACAGAAATTATGGGACATTACACACTCCCATAATTAAGGTTTTACATCCCCCAAAATAACAAAAAAAAACTAGTCAAACATATGGGGGTACTGAGCACAAATCTTAGTCTCCTGCTCCAATGTGCTATCTTGGGTATTCTTGTGCTGCTATTGAATGCTCAACAGTGGAATCGACAGCCCCTGTTGGACCCACTCCAATCGATCCTATATCTCCACCAGAAACTCCACAAACAACGACCCTTCATCAATTTGTAGCACTCCACAGGCGATAATGTGTGATATATCATGCATGTATGCCCTCTTCCGTGACATGTGAAAAACATCACACACTTGGTGCATTTTTGGGGGAAGAGCTAGGAGGTACACCACAACACCAGCTATGCCAATTACCTGGAAAGGTTTAATGAAACTCATAGATTGCATGCATCCCCAGCCAAATCTCATCAATCCCCATTGATGTGAGACCCCAAGGAAAGCATGTCACCCTCCACAAATTCCAAGGGTCTCTGTCTCCTAGTCACCTGTACTATTGTTGGTGGTCCTAGTATATTTTTACCACACTAGGACGTACCAACAAAGGGTATGTATGGAATTCTATAAACACCTCCTCATATAATGTAATTGGTACAACGATGTGTCCTATGAAATAGATTTTGTGGTCCCCACCAATAAAAAAATCCATCAGGGGATTCTCATGGGGATAACTAAACACATCAGGCCTCGCAGTAATCATCCATGAACTCTGACCCACAAACCCGCTGCCTGAGTGGGGCAGTAAAAGTCATTTACTGAAGGTATGATGCTCCATCATCATCAAAAAATGATATTTGCACCACGAATTGCTGCTCGGTTTCCTCAATCAGTAGTTGTAAATAAGACATCCTGATTAGCATTTCTACCACCACATTCCCCTTCTGAGGGGTATAGACTATCTCAAAGTCAGATTCATGAATAAATTCTATCCATCACCACTGTCACAACTGCTAAAAATCCTATGTGAACCATTCCATCCACACCAAAGGCTACCCCTTTTAACGAATTGATTTCCCCATTGACCCTTTGGTAGTGGGTACTCGTTCTCAACGAACACTTGTTTAAAGTGAAAACCATCCACACATAACCTCGAACACTGGGTCTGAATAAGAAATTCCTCAACCAGTCCCCCACTTACGCCCCATACTTGCAATTATCTATAAAAGAACTCTGATATTATGATGTTGATATTAGTGCCATATCGGGGTGTATATTGATACTGAAGTCCCTCCCCTTGTGGGGAGGTACCCCTGGATACATATTTTGAAGAGATATTCCATTACTCAACCTCTACTATTGGTAAATGAAAACACAAAACATCTACTACCACAAGGGTATGGTTGGCCGACTCAACATTGATCGGCTACACCCTCTTATTCAAGAGTTTATCTCATTCCACATGAGGTTCTATTTTTTTCGCAGACCAAGGAAACCAGAATTAAAACACTATAGAATATACCACATACTTTTTGACTAAAACTGTCAATCTGACCATTAAAATTGTGTAAATAGTCTATACCCAAACTAATATCATAAAGCCTCAACACTGCCACCAAGCAGTACTAACTGAAACTCTTGCTTCATGGTTCAGATCACACCATCAGTATAACTGTGATTATCAAGTATCCTCCCATCAGTATATCTAGATGTAAGGATCAATTCAACAGTTTAACTAGAAACTCTAGGTCTTCAAAAAGATTCATAACAAGAATGAATTATAACACATGGGTGTATTAATAATGAAACAATTAGTAGATATAGATTATACCTCGAATCATTCAAGGAGACCTAGCATCATCATCCTTGACCACATGCATTTACTTTTTTACCATGTCTTATAGTTGTACCTTAAATCCATGAAGTTCTGCAGGAGCCATTTGACTTGATAGTGTAGATATAATGGTTATCCTAGGGTACAGATCACGACATAAGTTTAACACTCAAGAGAGTGGTAATCATGGAACATATTAATGGGAGATGTCCTTATGCACTACTGTCACTATAGAAATTGAGGACTCATTACATTCACTACACTAGGGGTCAAACTAGCCAACTGAATATGATTTCTCCACACTCACAGCTGCCAAAGTCCATTAAGAGCTAAATGGATTTTCCCTATGTCAATAAAGGGAAATTAGTTCAAATCTCCACAGCTGAACGACATATTTTTCCAAATACACTTAATCCTTGAATGAATGGTACTAGGCTACAAAATGAATGACGTTGTAAAGCCATGAAATTACTACCATGGGATCTCAACCAACACTCTAGCCTCAAAGAGTCAAGTCACACTATCAAAACCAGTGTGTGGTCCTTCGGTCAATCCAGTTGGATTGTCTAATTGTGATGGTCAATTGAACAGTCATAACTAGAACCTTTAGTTATCAAAAAAGAAGAAGTGGCAGGAACATGAAATCATTAGTACAGTTGTATATCTATACTACAGCTAAAGAAGAAAGACACACACCGTACCTTGATTCATAACCGGAGTCCTAGAGTCAACATCCTCAATATTATGAAATTTTCTCCCCTCCTTCCCAACAACATGAATGGTGGGACAATATTTCTTGAGAGGACCATTTTCAAAAAAAAAATATCAAAGACAACCCTTCTAAAAACTTGCACATTCCCACCTATGAACCCTCTGGTTCCATGGCTTAAATTGTACACCTACAATCTGTAGGACCTACTGACCTTGCATCTCGGATGATCGTTCCCCCTAGATGCCTGTGACACACATTCAAACCCTGTGCTTCATCGCTATGTTCCAAAAGAGTCATCCATGACTTGTTCTGGGAAGTTAAGTCCATATGAAACACTAGAGTTGGTCCTTCTAGATGATCAAAGGGTGGTGGAAACACTAGTATTCCACCTCATAGATCCATCTCAAGCACTTGACCTTAACAAAAACCATGTTTCTAGGATAACTATCCTCAAGACCTCATATCAATATCATGGTTGGTTGTCCACATGAAGGCGTACTAAGATAGTCCAAGGTATTACACTTTTGGAAAGTCATACCTAGTGAGCTTACTCTTATTAATTATACAAGGACAGTTATGAAACTAGTGTTTTCATGTATTGTGCTGAAAAAATAATTCATGTTCTTGGTGTATGGATATGTCAGTCGCTGCACCAACAATAGAATCCCTGAATCTGAAAGTCAAATTCAAAATAGTTAACATTGTAGCCAAAAAACAAAAACAATAGAGTTCGATGCATTGTGGTAGGACTGACCACCCTATTATACCACTATATCATGACCCTTCCCCCAGGGCATGTGCCATGAACACCCCAGTCCCACCTCCCCAAGGCCAGTGGTAATAGCTGGTGCTGAAGGCATCAGCCTGCAATTGGAAGGCATATACCCGAGTACCTGTATGCACACACACACCAGACCACATCCAAAAAAATGAATGGGGGAAACAAGTATCACTAAAACAAGGCTGAGAATTAGTACAAGTAAAAGTAAGTGGGCGAGAATAAAAACCTAAGTAGTATGTCATGTTTTCCTGGTCCTACTGCACCATGCCTGGTTCTATGCCACCAAGTCCACATTTAAAGTGTCTGTTAGTCCCATATCTCTGAGCACTCCTGTCAAATCATCAGTTATCTTCCACAGGCACAACACGTGTTGGTAAATCCCTAGCAGGGATGAGTAACCATGTATGTAGTGGGGACCCACAAACAAAAAGGAATGACCACAGTACAATTCTAAAAGTAAATCATATAAAATAGCTCACACGAGGTATATTATAGGGTAGTAATATTAGCATCATCAGTCACATTTTTGAACACCTTGGCTATTGGAGAACTCTTTATATAGAGAGTATAGTGGGCATGCCTTGTCAAGAAGAGTTGCTTCCCACTAACCAGGGATTGCCTATGTACTCCTACCCCATCTCATACCATGGGCCAATATACTCAAATATATTTACTTCCCACTGGTCATATCCAACTGAGATATTCTTCCAAATCGCATACCGCGGGCTTGAAAATCATAGAAAATTTCCTCCCATAATTTGGTTACCATGTCACAGAGAGGTGCTTCCCACTGGGCCAAATGTCAATTTTGATCAGGTCTCAACCAGTCGCAGGGTTATCTACGTAGTGCACATGGTAGAACTAATTCTCATGGCTTAAATAACATCTCTATTATAAAATATGACTTCATAAAGAATTCCAAATGATCCTCCTCTATGAGAGGAACCCAATGCCAGAAACATCTTGTCATTCGGATGCGTTATTTGAAAGATTCAAATATTTTAGTAACCAGGGTGCTGGTTGTGGCCGGGCCTGGACTGATTCGGTCAGACAGACCCGACCAACACAGTCGGGGTCCCACATACCCCAGTTTATTAATACCGACTAGACCAGACCTGGTTTGTGTTGAGGTCGTTCTGGTCTAGCTTGGATAGTGGGTCAGGCCCTATAGGCCTTGATAATCCCGGAATGGTTTTCCTAACATCCAGTACGTTGTATCTCCATGATACCTGGTCTAGTTTGTTTTGACCCAAAGGAGGTGTAGGTTCAGTGTGTCAATTTGGGTCTGGACCGCTGGCCTAATCTATCCCACCTTGCATGGGGCTTGGCCCCCCAATTTGGGGTCGTCTAGGTGGGACGGTCGGTGTGGGCAACTATGATCCAGAAGCCAGCCATGTCTTATCCTTGTCTGAATGCATCCTACAAGAGGTGGGCCCCAACTCTTGTATGGATCACTCCTTGCATCGTGTCCAGATCTTGTTGTTCCTGATGGGCCATAGATTCCTGCATTCCCCACAGATGTCATAGCATTCATTTTCGAGGAGGTAATACATTGATGTTTCTTCCCGGGTCCGATATTCATTAGGTGTCAAAGAGGATGAAGATCTATTGGCATTCGACATTCTTCGCTGGGGTGTAAGTCCATCAAAGGTTCTCCAGTGAATCCTCCAAATTTTTTCTTATTATATCCCCAGTGTATTGATATAAAAAAATAATCACATCATAATGTTCCCATTATATTGTGACACTGCATCGTTACACTATTTAATTTAAGAAACGTCATCCCTGTTACGCATCATTAAATCATTTTTAGGATGAGTTTATAATTATCCATTAATGATCCTCGTTAATGCTCATCAGCATCACCTCATCACTTCATGGCAGTGTCATCATCCAACACTCAATAGTTATAAAGAAAATAAAATAATTCATATAAATTATTTTAATATTTTTCTCAAAAGATAAAAATATTTTTTTTCTCGGTCTTTTCCAACCGATGTTAAATCATTTCTATGTGAATCTCAGCATTTGGAATTCAACGATGCCCCCATAATTTTTTCCTTAGGACTTTTTCAAATGTTATAAAATCCAAATCTCACATTTACTAATTGTATATTAAAAAAAGTTAAAAAACAATTAACGTTCATCATTGACTCGCGCCAGTTGAGGATTAGATCCTCCTAAGGGAAGATCAATTGTAAACTCATATTTTCAATCTGGGTTATCATTTAAGAGTTATAAGGATCTGAATATAAAATAATTTTATTTAATAATTTTAGTTTTAGTAAAAAACAAACTTCCATTGATGGCCCGCGCCACCCATGGTTAGGATCTGCCTAGGAAATAATACCCTCACGATTTGATAGGTGGTCTCATATTTTTAATATTAGTTACCTTTTGTGAGTAATACGCATTTAAAATATAAAATAATTTTATTTAATAATTGTTTTTACTATTATTCCATTTTTGGGTTTTCTTACTGGAGGGATGCAATAAATAATCTTAAATCGTGCCTTGGTTAAACCCACCATCTGAAAACAAACAATGCCCCCATATTTCTGATCTGGGAAATTATTTATGAGTTATTACACTTTTTCAATAAATCCTCTCACACATGCAATTTAATTCTTGGCATTTTTTGACAGATCATTCCAGGCACTCTGAGCCTCATAATCACATGTCATTGAATTTTACAGTCTCGAAATAATACCATATAAATAAAAACATAGTTTTCACGAAAATTCATGGACATTACATAATTGGAGGGTATGGATTTTATTTTATATTTTCTATGGACTAGAAGGTATAATGACAATCCCGTATCTATTTTCATGATAGGATAATGAAATTTCTGACTCTAGAGGTTAATATTTACATTAATCATGCTGAATGTGTTGTCTAGGATGGCTTTGTGGGGTCAGTATATCATTAACTATGCGATATCAAGACCCAATACTAACATCATTTTCTAGATTATAGGGGTGAAAAAATGATATCATTGCATCTGTATTGCACCAATTTCAAGATAAATTTTTGAGGACTTTTCATTGATAACACTTTTAAGAGATGACAAATATACATTTGAACTCATACATGGAACTGAAGCAGATTCTTTTTTAACATATAGAATGGATCTAGGAGAGAATATAGAACATATGTCTCAATTGGAAGAATGGATGTATAAGGGTTTAATATGCCTTATCACACCTCCTTGGTTTTCTTAGGTTTTAATTTCTATGATGGATGATATGAGGTTAAAATTTTGTGATGATTACATGATGATTAAAGATATAAAAATTATGATCTAGTATCCAAATAAATGTATCGATAATCTATTTGACCACTTAATAGGAGCTTATTTTTTCTCCAAGATTTAATTGATATCATATAATAAACTATTAATAGGTATACCTATTTATATTCCATATACTACTTCAAAAAGAAGTTATGACCTATATGATATTATTAGTATTCTGTTCCGTCTAATAAACACTCCATATATGATTATGGTCTTGATGAACAACATAGTTCACCAATACGTGGATCAATTTTTCATTTTTTTGATGTTTCCATCTTGTTTTACTCTAATATTCATGATGACAATCCCAAACAACATGAATGCATTCCATGTAATGTGAGAGAGAATGAACTACATTAAACACTATAAATTGTAAAATATGGTTTAATTGGATACATTTCATTGGTCACATCTTCTTGGAGTATGTTTTGTCGGTGGACCAAGATAATGGTTAGGTAGTCATTTCTTGGGAAATCACATGAATGATTTTGATATCTGAAGATTCCTAGAGTTGGTGGGTTTCTACCAAAGAAATATTCAGGATATATCCAATTTTCTAGCACCACAATTCTGGCATAAAAATGATGGGGATCATGTTTTAATGTACATGATAAGGTGATAATTCTTCAAAGATTATGAGGAATTTTTTGAACATCACAATGATTTTTAACCAACACAAATCAGGTGTGGAGTTTATAGTGTTTAATGATGCATCCCAAAATAGTCCAGTATCATTGTTTATGAAGGGAGATCGAGTTGTAGTGTATCTTTCATGGATGTTAAGGGCGTAACAACCCAAATTTTTATTAGTGAAATTTTATCCTTAAATAATTAGAAGTATAATTATGTAAAATTGTTATATAAAATAATCACTTCCTTGGTTTTATGTTTTTGGATTTTAAAATACTGTTAAAAGTTTTTGATGTTTCTTATATAGTCATTGAACAATGACCATGTGATTAGTATAAATATAAGGCTGTTAAAAATTCAATTTACTCTAAAAAAGGAAGCAATAACCTCATCTAGTTTAATTGATCAATACAATGCCCATTTTTGGAGCTTGAAAAGGAGGTTGCATCACTGGGATTCTCTTTTGACCAAACCCATGTTGAGCTTTTACACATTAAGATTGAACGAGACTACATATGGGAGAAGTGGAAGTTAATAGAGATTACCACCTGAGCGATGTTATCTAAGCCACCCAAAAATTTTATCACCATCACAAATCTTACCATTAGGTCCTATACGGGTGTTATAAGGGCTTCTATAACAAGACCCTGGTATTCTGATTATTTTCATTAATTTTTTATATATAATATACAATCATTTTATTATGGTTACTTTGTAAATAGTTTTTAAATAAAAAATAGTATACGTAGTTAATATTAAATTAAGAAATATATTTTGATGAATGGATTTATTTTTTAATTAAATAATATTTTGATGAAATTTTATTCATAAATTGGTTTTTTAAATATAAATGATAATATAATTTTCAAGAATACAATTGTAATCTGTATTAATGTTTGAATACTGTTTTGGTCAGAACCCATGAATTTTCTATAAATTTAATTTCTTATATTAAAAGTGAAAATGATAATATTTAGATATTCTTTTATGTAAAATGACTATTATTTTCATAATGAGGTTTTCAAAATTATCCAATGGTGGAATTTTCATAATTTTCTAAGAGAGTGAAATATTTGGATAAAAATTAAATATAGTTTAAATATATAATGTGTTTTTTGAAATCATAATCACCCAATTGTGATGTAATGAAAAACTATAAATGTGTTGTTCATCCAATATATGTTATACCTGTTAATAATGATATTTTATGTTTGAATGAATTATTTTACAATCCCTTGATGGGCCTTCTAATACTTATAAAAGATTTATCTTTTCAAAATGATTTTTATTGAGTCTGTGACTCGACTACACATAAGAATGAATAATATTTTAATTTGATAGGCCATTGGCCCTATAAAATAATATTTTCCACTAGCCATTTCGTAAAGAACATGAAAGAAACCCTTGTTTTGTTTTGTGATTGTGATTATTTTAATGAGTACTGTCCAAAACCTAAATAATAAATAGTTCACTCTCTTTTCTTATATAAATGCACCCATACTTAGTATTTTATTCACTCAAAACCCTTGGAACATGCCCCTACCTAGAAATCATATTTATAATGTCCTCCAAAGGCTCCCCATGCTTCCATGAAGCCTCTCTTAGTCCCCTCCAAAGCGTTTGAGATCACACTTCCATGTAAGTGATTTCATCTTTTTCATTTTGTCGATATTTCATTATGTTAGTATACACATTGTTTCAATTAAAACATTTTGGGTATTATTTAGAGCCTCCCCCATACATCACCCTTATGTTTTAATTATTAATGACCTTATTCGATCTCATTAATTCCTCCCATTTGCACATGTTACTATGCTGAAATTCAATAAAGAATTTCTCTCTTCTCATTTACATTCAAGTAATTATATAATATTATGGATATAAATTCCATTACATATGTTGGTACATGTAAATATATTGCACCCCATACTTTTCATTTCATGTAAAAGTGTTCAATTACCCATTTCTCTCCCATAATCCTTTTTTATTAATTATTATGTCACACCATTATGGTTCCAAAATTGCACCACGATTTTCAAAGCCAACTTCATTGCGTAGTATATACCGTTACCATTTCTCTATAAAAGGTGTTCAACTTTTGAAACATTTAATTATTTATTAATTAGTTTCTTGTATGTATTCTAAATTTCATTATCATGGAATAAATGATGATGTTGAATGGTTCTATATTATACGATACATATTGAAAACCATTTCCTGAAATGAAACTATAAAGAATGGTGTGAACTAATAGCGCTCCAATGCATTGGGTAAAGATTAGAATCATGATACGTCATTTGAAATGAGGGTTTACTCATTATAATTCAAGTGCAATGAGGTATTACTCATGATCCATGATCAATGGGCCCTATCTTATGTTCATAAAATGTTAAATGTTGTAGCCACATTTCCAAGTCATTATAATCACGTTATACGATGGATTTATATTCATGTTACTTTTATGATCCATTGATATGAAAATAGAATAACATATAATTTAATCTCCATATTATTTATTGTTCACTTTCTTAATGGGCTTTATAGGTCCCCATTTTTTACACATGTACCCATGTAATCCCATGCAATGTTAATTATGATGGAATGTGTGTGGTCATGTAAATTATGTTTTCAATAAAGATTTATATTTCATGTTTTATGTTGTTATGTAATTTTATTATGCCCCATAGACATTATACCTATCTGTATACTATGTTGAATCAAATGAAGATTTTATGTAATAAACTGTGTTTATGTGTGAAATAACAAAACATGGTTGTTATAGTTGGTATGAGAGGATAAGATTAATTTTTTTGGGATTAGTATTGGAAAACCCTAGTGAAAGCCTTAGGGATAAGTCATTGTATAATAATAACATCACAAGATTTTGGGGAGTTTTGAGTAAGTGGGTAATCAAGAAAATAAATCCAAGTATACATATAAGCATGTAGAGATGGGTCTGGTACAGATTTATCTAGGGTTAAAACCAGATAACAACGCTTTGAGCTAGACTCTAATGGGAACTAGTGCACGACAATGGGCCTTGATACACTCTTGGATGCGATATTCCAGGGGGATAGGATTTGGTAAATTAATATTCTTAGTATGAACCAGTATTATGGTAGTAAAAACATCCCATAAGAATATATATGGGGAAGTAGATCATGGATAACATAGATTGAAGAATGTTAATTTATAAGTTAAGGAGATAAATGTAATATATAAGTTATCCCTTTAATGTCATTGTATTCTCTTGTATGTGTTAAAATGATTAATATTATCATCACCAGTATTATTTTTATTCTAGAAAATTACTGCAAATATGTGAAATATGGTTAACAACTGATTCTAAAGGCTACATGATGAATGTTCCAAGGAAATTCCAAATCAAATGGGATCTCAAGTAAGACATATCGTGATTAACCCAAACCAGCAATCAAAAATCATGATTAAAAATTGATACATCGTTTAATTCCAAAGGAAATAAATATAGAGGAAAATGGAATCTTAAGAAAGTACATCAGATAATGTTGATGAGGGGAAGAAGACCGTATTTCCTTTGTGAAGAATGTGTGGAAAGAGGCACCATGGGACATGTCACAAAGGGACTTGGATATGTTTTAAGTGTGGAAATGAACAGAACAATGCATCCAATTTCCATGAGTGATTTGATAAAGTGAATTATGGAAATAAAGATCCGTTTTAGGAATCTTTTAGAGTTTAATGCTAATAATTTAATGAAGTCAGGAATTACCCAAGAGAACTCATTATTGCAATGACTGAGAAGCATGATGAGCATCAACAATCTCCTTGATCATGGTATAACGGGAAGTAATATGCTATGATGGATAATGATGATAGAATTACATGTAACCACTAAATCAAATTAGTGAATGTCATAATGTATTTCAATACATTTCTTATTATTATACATTTTTTATTTTCTATGAACCTTGAGTCTCTAGGTGAAATGAAAATATATTATTCAAGAAAATACATATATATGTTATGAATCTCATGTTGATGTTTGTGGGAATTATATGTTTAAAAATTTTATAAGTCTCCCTTTGATTGAATTTGAGGAAAAAGGAAAATTTCATTTTCAATTCTTCATGGAAATTGAAAGTTTATTTTCAAAAATATCCATCACATGATCTGGAGTAAGATGTAGTAATCTTTAATTATAAAACATGGAGACATTACTTATTTGGAAAGACATTTGAAATATGCATGATTCAAAAAATCCTCTAATATGTATTCACATAGAAATAGTTGAACATGCACAAACAACAATGATTAGGGATGATCCAAGACTATGACTCCTCAATCCATTACCACCCTAGGAAAGTGAACATGGTGGAAGATTTTGTACGTAGAAAGGACACAGAGATTATATCATTAATGAGAATTTATATGGATCCAATCTTCTTAAATTTTTTTAATATATGCATGTGAAACATAATGAATGGAACATTATCAATTATTTCTAAATTATTTCTCAACCATCTCTTTTGTAAAGGTTAAAGGATGCCGAAAAATATGATGTGGGTATTCAGATGAAAGAGGAAACTATAAATAAAGTGAAATCGTTAGATTTCAATGTTAATGAAGACATAATTTTGAGATTTGTCACAATACTATGTGATCTATCAAATCATTATTTAAAGAATGAACTTTTGGATGATGTACATAGATAAAATTTGTCCATTCATTCAGGAAATCCAATGATGTATCAAGATCTCCAAGAGAATTATTGGTGGGATAACATAAAGAAAGAGATCATTGAGTATACATAAATGTTACTAGAATGTGATCAAGTTAAGGATGAGAACAATAAGTCTTAGGGGATAAAGAAACCATTACCCATACCCCCATGGAAAAGGGAGTACATCACTATGGACATTGTCACCAAATATCCAATGACATCTGATGGAATAAATTCTAGCTGGGTTGTTAGTTATTTTCTTACAAATACCACACACTTCAATTCAATTTGAGAGTATTTCTTCTTGGATCCAATGGAATGGATATATATCAGATATTTTGTAATTCTTTATGGAGAACCACTATTTATTGTATCTAATCAAGATCCAAGATTCACCTATATGTTCTGGAAGAGTATCCAACATGTTCTTAATACTGAGTTGATCTTCAGGGTGGTTTATCATCCTCAAACCAATGGTCAATCTGAGATGACTATCCCAACACTTGAAGACATGTTGATAGCTTGTGCAATGAACTTCAATGGATGATGGGATCAACATCTACCTCTAGTTGTGTTAATTTACAGTAAAAACCAACACTCAATCATCCAAAGGGTTCCTTATGAAACCCATTATAGGAAGAGGTTCATAACACAAACATGTTGGGATGATTTTTGTTAGAGAAAATTCCTAGGTCCATAAATGGTGTTTGAAATGGTTGAGAAGGTTAAGACCTTCCAGTAACACATTCATGCAGCTCAGATTCTAAAAAAGAGATATGTTTATAATCACCGACGAGGTATAAAGATTGTTTTCAGAGACATATAATTCCTCCACATATCAATGGGGAAGAGAGTTATGAGATTTGGGAATAAGGTAAAGAATATTACAAGGTATATCGTCACATTTATGATTCTTGATCAAATTGGAGTAGTGTCCAATTGACTAGCACAACCATCAAACGTATCTCAATTAAAAGATGTATTCCATGTATTACACTTAAGAATGTACAAACTAGACCCATCACATGTACTCAAACAAGAGGTTGTATCATTGATGAATGACATATCCTTTGAAAAGAAGCTGGGAAAAATTATAGTTCGTAAGGAAACAATGCTATGAAATAAGACAATGCATGTCACCAAGGTGTTGTGGTTCAACCACAAGTTTGAAGAATAAATGTTGGATTCAGAGGATGTGTTGAACCTAAGTTACCTTCATCTATTTTATGGTTGAAAAAATAAATTTCGAGGGAAATATTTCTTAACGGGGGAAGATTGTAATGAACCAAACTTTTATTAATGAAAATTACTCATTTTATAATTAAATGTATTGTTATGTAAAAGGGTTATATAAAATATTCACATTCTTGGAATTATGATTTTGGATTACAAAATACCGTTATGAATTATTACCATTGCTAATATGGGTGCTGAAATGGGACCACTTGATTAGTATAAATATAGGCTTTTAACAAATCCAATTTACTCAGAAAAATGAAGCAATGGCCTCATCATGTATAATTTCAACATAGAAAGCCTGTTTTTTTTGGAGCTCAGAAATGAGGTAGCATCACTGGGCTTTTCTCATGAAATATCCCATGCCAATCATCAACATGTTTAGTTTGAACAGGACCGTGTATGGGAGAAGTGGAAATTCATAGATATTATCATCCGAGTGATGTTATCTGAGCCACCCCAAGAGTATGTCCCCATCGCACACCTTACCATTAGGTCATATGCGTGTTTTAAAAGGGGTTATATAAAAATACCCTAGCACTATGATTATGTTTATTATTTTTGTATAATGAATATACATTCAATTTATTATTGTTCCTGTGTAATAAGTTTTTAATGAAAAAATAGTGTTTTTATTTAATATTAAATTATTAAATCTATTTTGATAAATTAATGGATTTTTTAATTAAATAATATATTGATGAAATATTATTACTAACTTACTTTTTATTAAATATATATGATTACATAATTTATATGAATATGATTGTAATTTGTGTTAAGGATTTTTTTTTCAAAAACCATGAATTTCCAATAAATGTAAATTTTAATATTAAAAGGGAAAATTCAAATATTTAAAAAATTATTTAGATAAAATGAATATTATTTTTGGAATTATGATTTTGAAATTATCCAACAATGAATTTTTTCTAATTTTCTAACAAAGTCAAATTTTTTGGTAAAACGTTTATATCATTTAAATATATAATGTTTTTATGACATCATAAAGATCCACTATATATTTAATAATATAAAATAAATGGAATTTTTGGCCAATATTTGTTTTATGATTAAAATAATAAATTTTAGGTTTTTTGATTTATTTTACAATTTCATAGTGGACCATCCAAGACATATAAATAATATTAACATTAAAAATGATTTCCCTTGTGTGTGTGACTCAACTCCACATAAGCAAGACTAATATTTTAATAATTTCGGAAATTATACATATAAAATAATATTTTACACACCACATTGGAAAACAACCATGGGAAAAACAATGGGTTGGTTTGTAGTTTTGATTAGTTTAATGTGTCATGTACAAATCACAAATATTAAATAATTTCCTCACTATTCCTTTATAAACATGCCCAAGCTCCCACCTAGCTTCCATAAAAACCATTTGAGCACGTCCCTACCCTTCCCTCATATCTCTAAAATTTTCCCAAGGGTCCACAATCTCCCAAGAGGCCTCTCTAAATCCATTCCCAGGCCTTTGGGATCACACATCCAAATTATGGGATTTCTTCCTTTCTCATTTTTTCTATATTTCTTTATGTTTTTATAATCTTTTTTTCTCAAAAAAAATGTTGGGGTATGATTTCTCACCTACCCAATACTACTCTTTTATTAATGCAGATATACCTCATTCTCTCTCATTAATTCCTCCCATGTACACCTATTACCATGCCAAAATTTCGTTAAGAATTTCTCTTTTCTCGTTTACATTTATTAAATTATTTTATATTATACAACTCAATTATATTAAATATGATTTTACATGTAATTATATAACCTCCCATACTATCCCTTTTAGGTAAATATTATTAGATACCCATTTACCTCTCATCAAACATATTTATGAATTATTATGTCACACTTTTATGCAGCCGAAATTACCCCACGATATTCCAAGCCAAAGTCATTGTGTAGTGAATACCATGCCCATTTCTCTATAATTGGTATTCAACTTTAGGCACATTTTAATATTTATTATAGAGTTTCATGTATTTCTTCCACATTCCTTTATCATGGAATAAATGATGTTGTTGAATGATTCCATTTTGTATTATTAATGTGGAACACTTATTCATGAAATTAAATGATTAAGTAAGAGCGCCCTGATAGTGCTCCAATGCATTGGGTTAATTTTAGTATCAGGCTATTTCAAGTGTAAGTAGTGTTTACTCGTGATAATTCAAGTGAAATGAGTTTTTACTCATTCTCCTTGTGAAATTGGACTTAGTTCATGCTAATATCATGTCAAATGTTGTTTCCAAATATCCTTGTTATGATAAACATGTTATAACATGACATTATGTTCATGTTTCTATTATGCTCAATTGATATGCCTATTTCCTAACATGTACTGTATTTTTAATGTAATTCCTTGTTTACTCCTATACTTGGCTATATATCTCACCCTTTTTAATACATGTCCTTAAGCTATCCCAAGAAACGCTAAGTATGATTGAATATTTGTGGTCATGTAAAATATGTTTTCAATAAGATGTATATTTCATGTTTTATATTGTTATGTAATGTTTTGAATCCCTAAATACACAGGACCTATCAATTTTCTATACCGAATAATGTTAGTAATTAATGTATTAAAAATATTTATGTGTGAAATAAAAAAGGCGTTGTTATAATGGGCACGTGAAACAATTACAGTAACCATGTTCTCGATATTTTAATCATGTTTTATACCTTGATGTTTTGGTGGAAATAACTATTTGGATAAAATAATTATCTATATACCAAATAAAAAATAATAAATTAATTATATTCACATTGATATTTGAATATTCAACTGTGTGTATGGGGTGAGTATGAGATCGTATATGGTGAAGGCAAAAAAAATTTAGCATGAATAGATCATGCATGAGTCTCATGCCACCAAGTGGGTGGTTCATCCTAGTTTCAAAAAAACATAACATGACCTAAATAGATAGTATTGTTGGTAAAAAATGAAAAAATATATTGTATGTTTCATAAACTGAGGCTAAACCTCTTAAAAACTAAGGATTAGTCATTAATGGATTGTTTGTTTGTTAATGTCAAGTTCCTTTTTTGAATGTAAGTGAAAAAATGTTCAAATAGACAACATGGTGGGTCTTATGAGAATCTATTATAATAATGATTCTATATTGGTGATTGTGGATTGGTTCATGAATTTTTCCCATTACATAAATATTTATAATAAATTTTTATTTGAACTATTTGCGTAGATATATGATTTGAAAATTGTCTTCTTGTATTGGAAAATTGATAGTTTTTTATCATGATGCACAGTTTAATTCATGATTTAATCAGGAAATACCAAATGTATCAGGTACCTAGGTATTTCATAGTATGTAAGTATACCTACTAAATTATGGGTAGTTGGGATATACTATTTAGGTATTAGATTATATGTCACAGAAATGTTGTCTAAATTTTTGTGGGTTGTGGGGGATGAATTTATTCTCATTGGGTTCTCCTAAAATAAAAGATATCAGGTGACTATTAAGATGACTTTATATGAATTACATTATAGGATTCATTACATGGAACATATATAATTGATTAAGATAGGTTAGATTGTGTTTTTGGGATTGAGCTTCATATATTAGATATTAGAGTAGTTTCAACTAAATCTAAAATGTATGGCTAAGTCATAGAGTAGTCAGAGGTCATAACAAGGGAAATTTTGTAAGCCACCTGAGTTTATAGTGAGTGATTATGTATTCTTTCATGTGTCTACAAGATTGGGTCACCATAGGATTTGTAGGAAGGTAAATATGGAACCTAGGATTGGTGAACCGTTGGAGATTATAGAGATAATAAGACCTATAATATATTGACTTCATTTTCCCAAAATGTATCATAATTATCACAATGTTTTCATTGTTTCATATCATTGAAAGTATGAACTCAAATCATCTCATGTTATTGATATTAGTGATTTCCATATTGAGTCTAATAAGTACTTTGAGTATCATTTAACTTGTGTCGATAGCCCATTTCTTGTAGAAACATGGTTGTGTTTAGGGAACAACATGGGGGATCAACGAAGATATGTTGGATCAATATCTCAGACTTTTAAATCAAGATAATAGAGATTATTGGGTTTATAAATCATGTAATAGGTTCTATAAGATGGGTAGATTGTACTATCGAATTTATTTTCAAAATATATTCCATTTTTAGTTGTATTTATATTTAAAGGGTTGGAAATGGGTTTCCAATGGAATGTTTGATTTTAAAGGTGGTTTAGATCATTAAATAGGAAACATGGGTAAAAGAACTAAATAAAACATCTACATGTATTGTATTTGGGTTACACAATGTCTACATTTTACTAGTTTTATATCTTGAAAGGGATAAATATTGCAAACTGCTTCATGACATGAAAATAATACACATCGTTTAATATAGTAACATGATGTGTAAATTCCATGAATGGTTAAAATAATAAAATGTAATGGGTTTATTCTATGAAACCATATAAAATGAACCACACAATGTGTAATATAATTAAATTTCTTGTAATTTCCCAAGAAGAAATGTTAATTTTGTAGTGCTGCTAATTTCTCCTTCACCATCATGTTCATCCATCCTTTACTCAACCCAATGGAGACTATAAGTGGATTTTGGGAAATTAGATCATCTCTAAATTTCCTATATCTGTTTTTACTATAGAGTAAGAAATATTCCCGTGGATTCCTTCTATTTCCACATTTACTCAATGAAGTGGTAAAATATTTTGACCATGGTTGGGTTTTGGGGTTGATCTTGATCCATGGGTTTGATTCCAGATCTTCTTCTACCACTATGATTCACCATTTCTACATCAAATAAGGTGTAATATTTGGAAGAAATTAATCAAAACCCTAATGTAGGTGGTTTAATTTTCCATTCCAACAGAAATTATTACAATTGTGTGTTTGTGTGTGAGATTATGAAACTAAAATTAAAATGTTTGGTGCATTCATCTTAAATTATGTTAATTAGATAATTTAATTTTCCCATGTGATTATGATATGGCATTTGTAATTGGACTATGAATATTGTTGAATAATTGGATAAATTAAATTGATCTAAATTCATGTTTCATGCTTTATAATGGGAATTAAATGATTTTCTGGATTAACATAGGATGGTTAATTAGTTGTGAAATAAATAATGAAAATAGTGGATCCATGGGTTATGCATATGGAACAATGATATTTGATACTTATGAAGGATTTGAACATTGCATTGTATGATATAGACTATTATCTAGATACCTACATGGTGAAAGACTACTTATGTAGGCCCCCAAGATATATATATTTCTTCTTGTGATCAATAAGTTTCCAGAAAACGAATGATTCTCCAAATACCCACTGGGTTCCGAACTACTGCTCTAGACCTCCAATGCAAGAATCTGAATTTTAATATGATGTGATTATTGAATCTAATGATATAATGGAATTTTATATCCCATTGTTGGATAGTTCAGAACCATGTATGTGTTAATGTAGGTATAATTGGTCTATGTTTCACTGGGAAACCATGGATTATGTTGTTATTTAATGAATCATTTAATTTGGGTGTTTTTATTTATTATTTTTAATTTACTATTTATAAAAATAAATAGACTATTATAGACTGTATATTATTTCCGATGTTGGTATGGGTTAAATATTAGGTTAAACTCACTCCTTACATGTTCTTTTTAATTAGTACCTGAATAGAATTCATGTTTATAGGTTAGAAAAAGGGATAGAGCCATAAATTAAATGGATGAGTTGGGATTGTGATGGAGAATAGATGAGAGGTCCGGAAATGGTTTTAGGAACCAGATGCGAGTGGTGGTGTGTATTTATTTAATTTTTTCATTTTATACATGAAACTTATTATTCATGAAATATCTACTTCTTTGGTTTGTGGTCTTATTTTCCTCCACTGGATTCATCATGAGATGGACGTTGATTATTTATTATGATATTGTATTTGTTATATTTCATTATATTTTTTAAATTATTTTTTATTACTAATAATGTGATGCTTCAAAAAAGAGTGTATAGACTCCCAATGATATATATTATACCATCGCTTCTACTCTACACCATCTTGAATATGGGGAGGTGTTCATAGGGTCATGTGATGAACCACCTTAGGGAATAGATATGTGGAAGAGCGTTAGGATGTTACATATTTTCCACAGATGATGTAAACGTCACATGACTATCTATGTATGTACCATATTTTATTCAGGGAAATGATAGTAAAATTAATATATTTTACTTAATTTTGAATTTAATTTTATGAATAATTTTTTTCTTGTGAATTAAAAAATTGTAAAAATTTGGTTTGTTGTGGTCAGAAAGATGATATGAGTATTGTGAAAATTAATTTATAGTGGGATGATAATTTATTGAAAATGTAAATGTTGTAGGAACAAAATATGAAACTAGGTAAAAAGACTATCGGTACGCCCCAAAAAAATTTCATGTGAAGTTATCGTTATCATAGTTACTTTTTATTCAGAAAATAAAATACTTCAGACAAAAAAAAAACAGAAAACACAGTAACAAACACCCTATGGGGTTCTAAAGTATTGAAAACTGAGGGCATCACATCTAATCAAATTGACCCATTCGGGCTTCAAAGAGGATAAATCATGCATCCAGACTGGGTTAGGATCCAGATCATCCATAGAAGCTAGGTGATCCGCCACTTGGTTACCCTCGCGCCATACATGACTGATTATGGTACCATTAGAAATCATACCATTGCACTTGTTGATAATATAGAATATGGACCAAGGAGGAGGGAAAATATCATTGAGGGCATCATGAAGAATTTTTTAATTAGTTTCAACCTTAGCTACATCAAGATCCTTCTCGTGTAAAATGGTAATACCTGTAAACATAGCCTAGGATTCCACCTCGAGGGAGGATCCATACGCTAACCGAGAGTAAAAGGCCATAAAGACCGAACCCCTCTAGTCCCGTACCACACCGCCTCCACGCAGGGAACCCGATGAACGGGTCCCATTGGTATTGAGTTTGAGACCTCCTGAGGGCGGAGACCAGTGGACCCAGGATCCTCTACCAAAATACGACTCAGCTCCGTGGGAGTGTGATCCTATCCAGTTGAATGATGGAGCATCACACCTAGAGGTGAAGAGGCAAACCACATCCGAAAGAATTCATTTCATCCTTAAGATGATGGATCCTCCCGAGGCATTATTCCCCTCAAATTTACGTTTATTTATGGCTTGCAGATCGCCCAACAACTAGCAGATAATGTGTCATGTACAATAAAATAGTTTTTAACCAATATATATCAAATGATGTGTTTGATTAGTTTTAATGAGTTGGTATATTATGATGACTTCTTTCCCATGCCTGATCCACGTGATGGAAATCAAAATGATGCGAAACAAAAAGGTATAATAAAGTAATTTAATAGTATGACATGTAATGTTGATCTATAAATTAATATGGAGATAGGTATGATACTTGTGAAATTTAATAATACCAATACCCTATCTTACTCTATATCATCACATTCATTCATTTATGAGAAATTTACAAGTAAAATTTTAATATCACCACAAAAACGGAATATGAATTTTTATTGAAAACTCCATGTGTAAAATTTACAAAAAGGATGATTTATAGAAATCTCAATATTGTAATCAGAGGGATTATATTTCCTAGAAATATCATTGATGTTTATATAATAATATTCAGAAATAATTTTTTGGAATGGATTGGATTATATTTTATTATGTTAAGATAAATTGATGATCTATGAATGTTTTGTTCAATTATTCAATGCCTGATAAAACATACCATGACAATGAGAAATTTTGTACAGATGGTAAAGAAAGTTACATATATCTTATCATTGAAAATTGAGATGTTATTAAAAAATTTTAACACCCATTATGAAATGAATAAATGGATACAATTCCCCACAATTTTTCTTTGTATATTCATGATGAGGTGGATGAGATTTGTTTTAATTTTTCTTCTGATGCTAAGACTATTTTAGTAATCCCTTATAGAATGATTCAATTAGAACTTCAAGAATTTAATAATAAATTGAATGATATTTTAAGAAATGGTTCCATTCATTGTATAACTTCATAATTGGGTGCTCTTATTTTTTTATTAAAACCAATTATTATTCAATGAGACTTTGTATTGATAATATATCCTTTATAAACACCACATTTACAAACATGTATACATTCTATCATATCAATGATTTTTTATCATATAAATGTATATTAGTATATTTCATAGTATGGCCTTAGGTCAGTGTACCATTAGTTGAATGTGAATAATGCAGAGAATCCCAAGACTACATTTCAAACGAGACAGGGGAATTGTGATTTATTATTCATTCCCTTTTCATGGTCAAATAAACCTTATATATTTATGATACTTATGAATTTAGTTCCATTCTATTCTTAGATAATATTATGGTTCTTTTTATATATTATTTTTTTGGAGTATTATATAATTTATTAGGAATATGGATGATACATGAGGTCTGTTTTCCTATCCAATATAGATTACAATCAATATATAAAATATACATTGTCTAAATTATTATTACAATGAATTTTTATCATTATAAATATTATCAATAAATATGGATTTATGATTACAGTGCATAAAAAAATCCATATATGGAAAAGACCCAAAAAATTCCTGGAGATTCATATTCTGATGGATTTGGTGTAATATACCCACGATATGTTAGTAACATTTCTATATCTTCTAGACCTCAATCATAATTTACTAAAAAAGGAGTTACATTCATCTAGATAAAAGTCCGTCATGGTTATTTTTTCTACATAAAAATAATATTTCTGAATGATCTAAATTTGGAACAACCATAAGAATAAAAATTTTGTTACCTAAAGTGATGCTTTATTGTATGGACTTGGTTTTTTCATAATACCTAATTTTCATGTGATTGATTATGCTTTACAAAAATTGAAAGTAAATTATCTAAATTACCCTATACATGATCTATAATTATCCTCTTAATGTTTATATATTTAAATTTTGAGTTTTAATTTTTAAAATGAAAAGTCGTAAAACATAATGATATTAATTTTCTATAGTTATATATTCAATTAGGTATAAAAAATCACGAGGTTGAGTTTATTGATTGAATTTCTCATTGATTATGATTGAAATATTCTTTTCCATCTTGAAAAATAAGAAAAGGAGACAGATTATTTGAGTCCATAATATAATGATACATTAACAAAGCTATATTTTGAACATTAAACTTTGGTGAATGATTCGATGAACTCTTCCTAGGTGTTTTAGATTCACAGAAATCCAATGTATTGTTTCAGGTTTAAATTCACTCAGCTCTATTATAAATAATTAATAAATCTTAGAAGAATGATCAGTCCTTCCAAAAAATTTATTATCCACTATGATGTCTTAGTTTCAGGACTTAAATTTTTATGATGGTGTTTCTATCATGTTTTAAAAATGAATATGTGAGCCTTTTTATGCCTATTTTATGATATATTTATTAAGTGAATCTCTAGTTTCTCATTTTCTTTTTTCTTAGAAGTTATTTGATGTACCAAAACCATCAAAAGTACTGTTTTTAGAATTGTATGAAAATAAATGGTACTAAATTCACAATGAAATATTACACTTCAAAAAATCTTAAATAATAATATCAGTTATGAAATTGAATGTTGTTCTATTTTACTATGATGAAGTGGAAATGATAAAATATATAAATGGATTTCATGGTTGGATTTCTAATGAGTTCTCCAGCTAAAAATATTATTTTCTTATTGTGTATTAATTAATTAAATCATGAAAATTAAATTCTATTCAGGATAAAATGTATTTGGGTCAAAATTCATGACTATATATATGGAGGTAGTTTTTTTTAATATAGTACCACGCTAAATTTATCAAACCATGATCTTAATATAACTTGTAATTTTGTGAAAGGAATTCAAATGTTTTTGGTAATGAATTAAATTTAAGTACGTATATGAATCCAAAATATGATGGTTATTCCAAGGGAAAGTTTCATAATTTAAGTGATATTGTCAATTACTTTTCAAATGACATACGGGGATGTTTGGATCATCATATTTCATTGGTTTATTTTTCATATAATTATAGCTATCATTCAATTACACATATCACACCTTCTGAGTCATTATATGGAAAATGATTTAATAAACCATCTTTTTAGCATAATCATTGGTGAAAAGACGCTTCTGGGACTATATATATTTGAAGAAATAGTTACGAAGGTTTATTTTATGATGAAAAATATGAGGATGGCTTATAATGGGAAGAAACATTTTATCAATAATAATAAGAATGACATTTTTTTGAGGTAGGTGATTAGGTTTTACTTAAAATATATCCATAAAAAAGTGTTTTTAATTTTTGATAAAATATAATGATAATTCAATATTTCATTAAATTATATCATATAATAGATAATCATGGAATATTTTCACACTGAGTGACTTTTCCTTCAAATTTATCGCTTGATGAATTTTATTTAGATCATTATGTATATGAAATATGCATCTAAATCATCTTATATTTTTCACCATGAAGTAGTTAAACTAGAAGGGAATATTTCATATAAATAATATACTATTTAAATTTATGACTTTAGAGATCATGTTTTTTAAAATAATGTTTTTAATCGGGTAATGGTATAATGCAAAACCCATGTGGTCGAAGAGGCAACATGGGGATTTGAGAATGGTTAGATGGAATGACATTCCAATTTGTTTAATAAGTTAATATAGGTGTTTGGATGTAATTTACAAAATAGTGGTATAATTTAATAAAAACTAATGATTTTATAAATAATTGTAATGGTTATTAATATTATTTGGATAACAATATCCATTATAAAAATAATAATATTTTTTTTCAAAAAGGATATAGTTTTAGTTAAACTATTTTTTTATAAATTATTATTTAATAGTAAAATTTATAAATATAAAAAAAAATTTAATGAAATTAATATTATTTTTAACAATAGAATATCAAAATTAAATTATGGTGAATTTATATCATTTTTCAAAAAAATATTGATTTTTTGGTGAATATTAAAAATTGACGACCTTGGTAAAAAATTGTTTTCTTTTAAGTAAGTTAAATAATTTGAAAGTAATAATATTTAAAATATTATATAAATTTAATAAGTATTGTCTAATAATATTTATTACATATACTTTATTATGAATCAAGTTTATATTTTACTTTACTTTAAGATTATTTCAGGGAAAAATGGGATTTTTCTTAAAATCAATATCAAAGTGAATACTATTTATATGTCTTGGTTAATTAAATATCCCAGTATAAGGAATTATTTAAATTAAATAAATATTATATATATAAATTAATATTAATTTAAATTTATACAATGATAATTACTAGTCATAGTGTTAATATAAAGTCACTATTCCCTTGAAATTTACACTTCTTAAAAATACGTATTTTCAATGCATCATCATATTAATTTTACATTAAATTATATCAATTGTGTGTTGTGAATATTGTTCTATTAATCCATATTTATAATCATGGAAATTTATTTTATCTAAGATGTTCAACACAATGTTTTGGCTATAATGAATTGCTAAAATAGTAAAAAAACATTCACTATTGTTATTGTTAAAATGTTTTTACCATGAATTAATATTAAAATATAATGTTTAAAATTACCAATGAAATGTTTAAAATATACATAATAAAAATATATTGAAACTAAAATTTTTATGTCTCCTGATTTCAAATTTTGGAGCATTGTGGCATGTGTATAGCTGGGGTGCACATATTTTTATTCCAAATTTACAAGTGTTCAACTCACCATGCTTATAAAAGGACACACCACTTACTCTATAATGGAATACTTCAAATACATATTTATTTTACATTAACTAACCATGTACCTTAATTACATACATCCTCAAATAATTAAATCCCTTTATATATCTTAAATCAATATTATGTTGGCTTTTGATTCATACCTGAATAGATTCTCTGATGAAGATGTATCATGGTAAATGAGCATATTTATTTTAATTATTCCTCTAATTAGTTAAAAATATTTATCTAATATGATGATATAATAACACAAGTATATCCAATATAATTATAATTTATTATAATAATGTAATTAATAAAATCAATCTCCTCTTAAATAAAAATGTAAATGAAATCATATTTCGTGTGTATTAGAGAGTACATTTTTATGAACTAATGTCAATTTTTTTGTCATTGACTATAACTTATTCTTATAATGATATATTTAATTTAATTATAGCATATTATTTATAGAATTATTCTTCTATATTAATTATATAACATATACCATTTTTTATTTCAATGTCATTTGGGATACGATAATGTCTCTTTTGTGTGTTGCAGCATACGACCTCACAAATAGATATAGTTTGTTTAAAACTAATTCATTTCATGGGATGTAATAATGATAACTATAATGAATAAATCAGAAATAATTATGATATTATTGAGATATTTATCATTATGAAATGATAATATATCCCTTTATTTCTATGTCTTTCCACTCAATGAAAAATGATTGTGTAATTCATTTGCACATGTTGATTGCCACCTACACAGAGATATGTGATTCATTCATCATCACCATATGTAATTGATGATATTTATATATATATATATATCTAGGAATATGTAATGAAATAATATTTTATTTATGATATTATGATCAATATTTAAATATAAATTATAAAATACCGGTTTCTGTAATGATAATTGAAAGGGAGAAATGTTACTCATTCATACATAGGGTCTACCATCTACTTGATTCTAATGTAGTTTATTTTTCATAGACATCATTATTTAATAGTATTATAATATATATTTGATATATAGAAATGATTGTTACATCAAGATCATTATTGTAGATATTTTTATGTAATGAAAAACATTAATCATTGTCATCCAGCTGAAATTATTTTTGACACATATACCGAATATCATCAAAACATACTATGTAAACCTAATTGATTATGATATCATAAAAAATGGTAATATGTTAAATAAAAGTAAAAATAAACGTAAAATTTTTTTTGTATGAAATTATATAATTAACATACATTTATTCATCAGGATGATAAAAAATCTGTCTGCGGATTTAGACACAAGTTATGGTATTATGTCTTAGTTTTTATTTATGGGTCTTATTTGGGTGTTATAATGTTTTATGTTGTTATAATGTTTATATACCTCCAATTTTAATAGTTTTATGATGATATTATCAATTAAGAGGATATTTAATGTTTTTTTAATGTTATCCTTCCTTGTGGAATATGATTCAAATGTTTTCAATGTTTTAAGGTACATTACATTAATAAAGTTTTGATAAATATATACTTAAAAATTTATTTTCAACCAATGCCTATAATTTTTTAAATTATCATATGAATGTAATTATATATACCCAAGATGTTTTTAGTAGACATTTGTTTCTCCCATTCCATGTTTTTCCAAAAAATATAATCCAAATATTGAATGTTTGAATATTTTCAAATTACAATAGGGGTGTTATATTTTAATATATATGGTGAAAATTCATTCATCAACATTTTAACCATTATTTTATTTTTTTATTCTTTTAAAACATTTCATGTTTTCTTAAAATAGATAAACATTTATTTTTTATGGGATTTGTATATTGAAAAATTATTTTTATATGAAACATTCATTTTATTAATCAAAATGATGCCTTAAAAGAAAAACAAATTTCTATAACCCAATGATATAAGAATATTTTTTAATAAAATTCCAATTTATTTCTAAGGAAAACTATTCCATTATAATATTTTTTATTATTGAACAGTGTATAATAATTTTATATGAAATGGGTATAGCTATAAAGTATGGGGAGATCTTAATATATCTTATGTGATGGGTGTGCCCTAATGTCACATGGTGATCCTGATATAGCTAATATATGGGGTCCACCAATGAAATGCTCCAATGCATTAGGTAATTTTAATTTTCATAAATGGAAATAATTTTAGAGATTCTATATGGTTTATCCTTTATATTCAATAGGGATCCTGTAATATTTTACATCAGTTTTAAAAAAGTTATCAATGTGATTCTCTATTTTTACAGAAATGTGATGGTATTTTCATTATTTGGGTTTTATTTATTTTTAACTATAATAAATTATGTATTTTTCTTATTCGGATGTTATTTGTTTAATTTTATCCAATAATATTGTGATAAATGTAATAAATTTCATGGGATTCCACTATTTTCATTATAGTATAAAATTTCTATCTTATTAAACCCCCTTTATTTCAATTTTTATTCTCACCATACATTTTGAAATTATATTCATACAATTTAACGTGGGTATTCTATAGCTATAATTCATTTAAAAAATCATAATTATATTTCAGGAAATTAAATGATTTTTATCTTGAAATATTTGATTCATGTGAAAAATGGATACTGATCAAAAACTCCATGTTATATTTTTTTGTTATTATGTATGAGTTATGAATTATTTTTCATAAAAACTATAAATGAAATTTTAATAATGGTAGAAACTAAATTATTGACTTAAAATTTGATATTATAATATTTTTAAATTATGGCCGTTATAGTAAAATATAAATTTATTTTATTTACAAGATGAATTAAATTAAATATATAGTAAATTTTCCTTATGAGTGTCCAAATTTACCTAGTGGGGTCATCCTATATTTTCCTAAAACAAACATAACTTTTTAAAGAAGTAGTATCCTATGTAAAAAATTAAAATGGTTAAATGTTAAATCCTAATGGTAAAAATTAACAATATTTAAAACTCCAATCCAAATGAGTGGTACATGCTTTATAATCCATATCCCACCCCAAAATCGAATATTTATCACTATTGGATAATCTGATGTAATGAAAAAATAATACGATATCATGAAATTATTATATACATATGATATTACAATCATAATCAATATAATATTAAAACTAAAAAATTAAACATGGTAGAAATTAAATGTAGTTAATCAGAAATGAAAAAAATCAACCATGTGTTTTATTCTAACAATCATGGTAGAACTACCCCTACTATAGCCCATGACTTAAGAATTATAGAACATGCCCTATCAAACCACATGACACTCTGCCAAACACCTAGATCAATACATTATCTAAAAGAAATATAAAATGAAATTGATATGACTGATAGACCCTATGTAATATCTGTATGTGTCAGCATAATGATATGACACTATGAGTATCTAAATATGTAATTGGATGATCTGAACTGGTTACATGAGCCCTACATTCATTGATAGAATGTATATAATACATGGTAGTTCTATCAATCTCAAAGACCGTGTAATTTAAAGATCATTTAAGAAAATATCCAACATCTTGTCTCTCCGATTATATCCAAGGCCAAGGATACCCATTCCCTATCCAGGAAGAACTCTATAGGTGTGGGTGTGGGATTCACAACTTCATTTAAAAAATCATCTCAATTTCCAATCTAGCAAAAACTATATTTCAATATTAGAGTGAATTATATCTAATTATTATCATATTCAAAGTTGAATGATATACCAAATTTCTCCTTTATAATCTATACTGAGAAGAACTACCTCAAACCATTACTGAAAAATCCATTTGTGCATGCATTGATCAATTCCTGAGCCCAACCTCAATTCTTCTAAAACATCATCACTAGAGAACTAGCAGTCAACAATTCTCAAGTATACCATTCATCTAAGGATCACTATATCATGGAAACCTTACTATCTACCCCCATTAGTATATATGTCCAAAAATAAAACCTAATGACACTAACACTAATAAATAACTAATCGTTCATAGGAATTACCAATTATTAGGGGCACCGAATCCCATATACTATATCTATCAAAAACTAATTGCCAGCCCCAAATTCATAAATCCCAATGGTGTCTTGGAACCTAAACCAAAAAATAACATTAACACACTCTTTATGTAATTCAAAAACATAGATGACAAAATCCTATAAGGGGTGCCTCTGTCGCATTCAATTAATAGTAATACTTTACAAAAGAATCATCTCCTCAAATACATAAATGTATAACCACGTATCCTTTATGATCACTATGACCTCAAGAAAATAAAACCACTATAAAGTCATGGAAACTATAAATGGTCCTCATGACCACCCCAATAATAGGTTATCCTACATGTTTTTCATCGGCATAGGTGAACACTCAAATCAATGATCACTATAAGAAAACATGATATGAACTCCATAGAATAAAATCCATCCTTTTTTATTATGGTACCCACAATGTCATATATGTGGGTTAGTCAGAAACATATGAAAATTCATCTAAATGTCTCCCAAAAAAACCCGTAATCCATAATTTTTAACCATAGCCAAAGGATGTAATAAAAATGACCCTAATAAGCCTAATAATGAACATTAATTGAGATGTCTAGAACCAGAATCCAAAAACACAAAAGTAATCAAGATTAAAAGAATCATCAAAGGATTCATGGGGTCCCTTATTTAACGACCTTTAAATATAAAATCTAACATGTTACCTTGGTATACTTAATATAGGATGATCCCAACGCATGGTCCTCACTCATGCCACATAACTCTCATATAAAGAAATATGATGATTCATAATTAGACATAAAATAAATACTACTACAAAAACACCACCATATATTATGGAGTGAACAGATGGAACTTAACATAAATAAGATTCCACCATCTTGATATGTGAAGAAAAATAATAAAAATTGAATAATTATTTGTCTAGTTATGAGATCATAGTGAGAATAAATAATGATAAAATCCATAATGATGATGTATATGGATTGTATGTCATGTAAAATGTATATGTATCCAACGTAACTCCATGTATTTTTTTTATATCCCACTCAATTTAAAAAACACCAAAATACACATTGTGCACCAAAAAAATTTAATGTTGTTCACAAGGGCTACCGAGCCGTATACCATATATGGGATCATTCCATTTACCCCACATGATCTTTTCCCTTGTCTATCAACCTTGGTTTATCCATGTTCCCTAAACTAAATTGTTATTAAATATAGGGTTTCTATTAATTTACCATGTAATACCTAGAGTCATCCTACAATGCGTTTCCAAATAACACAATCTCTGTATCCCACTTTCTATCACTTAACCAAGAATAAAACACATGATGTGTATTCTCTTAACTAAACATTGAGAAACGGGGATTCTCAAATACAAATCCCATGAGATATTCCATAAAAATATGTTTCATTATTAATATCTATAGATTAAACTTATATGGATCCCCATAAACAAATTTAAGGAATTTAAAAAAAGAAAAATTTAATCTTTGGGATTGGGCATAAAATATTAAAACAATTCCTACCTATGATTATAAAATATTGAGGCTTCACTTTTATATCAACATCATCAATTAGTTAACTATCGATATTCCCATGGACATGCTTATAGAATGTTACTCCTCTCTTCTTTTTAATTATCCAAAAATACCACGCCTTATCATTCAACTCATTAGGGGAACAACATACACATAAACAAATGCGATGAATGAAAATGGAAAATGGAAAAATAAAATAAAATAATAGAATAGAAAAAGACAAAAATATACATGGTCTATAAATAAACATGTACCTTGTGATGGGATTATGCATCACATTGAAAAAACCTCCAACATTGGACTCCATTGTAGTGTCAAATTTTCAATATGATGTTCCATTCCAAATATAATACTGATTGAACACGTATGAAAAAATTATTTTTTTATTAATTCAATTATATTTATTCTATGAAAATTCGAATGGTATGAAATTATGAAAAATAAATTCCATATTGTAAATGAATATTTCTTGGAAAACATTGTGGTTTGTAAAATTACATGAGATCATATCACATGATAAATTACTGTTTTTTAACTAAAACTTCCTACTATCAAAATTATCATCTTTAATAATATTTGATCAACCTATAATGGTGTGTGCCATTACTGTATCCACAACATAACTATACATACCCACTTAGAATACTTAGTGGTGGAAAACCCACTATGATCTCATGACATGTATTGGCACAATTGATTATCTCTCCACCAACCACGGACCGGTTCAATAAAATTATCATCTCTACCAAAACGAGATACACTCAACCATGATTGATATGATTCTACCCACCAAATGGTATCCTTTTTTCTCACCACAAAAATTTCATTCCTCTTCTACCCTCTATTATTCTATCACTGAGACCGATGAATAGTTGTGGAAGACTCACTCATACACAATCCCAATCCAGAACATACCAACCATCTTATGTCCTCATATCCCCACAAATGATATCATTTATGTTAAAAAATGACCTAAATTAGGTTAATTACCTCAAATTTACATGGTATTTATCTCCTCAATGTTTCATTCCTTCCACCACTCTATCAACAAGGATCAAAATGAGTCTTCCATGGCTACCAATTTCATCTATTATCATGATACAAAAAACTCCCAATAGTACCACACATAGAATAATTATAAATTTTCATAACCCTAATGCACATTCCATCTCTCAAATGGGATTTATAACAAAAATAAAAACTATATACCACTTTATTTTTCGAGTAATTGGGAATTATCAAGAACCCCTCTTGTTATATAATGTTTCCAATCATTAATTAGGGCTCACACTCTAAAAATACCATGTCTTAATAGTCTTTGACTAACACACACATCCAAACAAACATGCCCCTCGTGTAGTTCAATTTTAATATGAAAAATTACCCTTAACACGCCTAATAATAATCAAGTCATATACATAACATTACAATCAACTATGAGAACACTGTCTGCTAATACATCTATACAAAGGAACAAGCATCCAATAACATTTTTCAAATAATACATATAGTGTAACTAAAAGGTATAATTCCAACTTACTATCAAAACCCAAAATCTAAATCCTACTAGTATACATAGATAAATCCCAATGCTCTACTTATCCAGTCTCATTCTTCATCATGACTCAAAATTAGGTTCTTGAAGTGTAATAATTTTGGATGATTACTGAAAACTATGGTCCTCACAAATAATATGATTAACCACACACACTCCATCCCCTAGTATTATTAGGAAACCATGTCCCTAGTGTATATATTAAAAGATAGATAGAGGTTTCAATAAAATCCCTCCCAAGAAATATGAACCAATAAAAATAATGAAACATCAACCATATTGAAATAGATCATGAACTAGAACACTTATCTATAATATTTACCTATATTTAAGCCACCAATACGGTACAAAAATTTCACACCAACCAACAATGGTCATAATGAATTATTTTAAATGTTACTATATATCCCACACTAAAGAACATATCATAGTTGTATCTATATGACATGTCCTTTGATGAAATTATAAACATGAATTCATTTTTATTAGATATCCTAGAAAGTTATATTTAAGAAAATTATATTATTTGTGATGTTAAAACATTAACCAACGAGACCAGGTTCGTAAGTTGAACCAATAATTTAATGGAATATTTATTGTGAATATGTTTCACCAGAAATGAGTAGTGATCATTGGCCATGTTATTATAGTAAAAGAGACAAAACTCATAACAAATCATAATCATGAACTCCAAAAACATAATATTATGTGAAATAATAAACGTATCAAAACTTAAACCAAGAACAATAATCACACAACATAGAAACCTGGACTTCATATAATAAATTTTTTTCTCAACAAAAAATATTGATTTCCATCAAAATATTAAATAAATCCAAGAACACATGTCAACCAAGTGATAAACTATAGAAACAGATAGTTCTGAAACTATTCTCTGAAGGACCTACTCGTCTTAATAGGAAAAATCACCTGATTCAGCTCACAAAAAGCCGCATGTGTGCCTCCTTATAAAATAGGATACCCAACATTAGTGATCATTCAATGATATATTGAAGAAAACCAATCCCATTCCTATATTTAACTAATAATATTAAATAATAAAATTCAAACACATCCATAATCTTCAATGAAGACAATATAAATAACCCGATAAATCATTATGATATAATATAGAGAAATGCGGTGTATAGTCATATAGACATGAATAAAGAGATAACAACAGAAATAATTCTCCAAATGGACAAACCACATACATAAAATAATTATTTTAAAATAAATACATTTATCTCTTCACCCAATTATGAGTTGAACAAAAAAGTTAATCTCCAAAAATGAAAAATAGATTCATATTGATCGTTATAATCCAGATGATAATATTAACTCGATCAAGATGTATTGGACCACTACGCGAACAATTGAGAAACCTTTTATAAAACTAAAAAGTGTATATTAATCTTCCATGTATCTCGAGGAGGATTTATAGGGTGATAAATAAATCTTATAAGTGAACGTATAATCATCAATCATAACATGTAAATGAATATATCATATTCCCAACCATATTTAAAAATAATATTATTTGCAATAAATTTAAAATGAATTTAAATATATGGCCATAAATAAAAACATGGAATATATTAATCTATAGGTCATTATATGAAATTAGATGTAAAACTACCTATTTTGTAGTGCATTCAATCAAATTAATAAAATTAGGCTCACCTAGAAACACAATATCATCCATTACCATTAAATATATAAGGTTAAAAAAAGTTTATAATATGCTACATGTATGACTTATATTCCCCATGTATTTTTTATATATGACATAAAAAAAAAATATAACAATATCTATGAATCTAATTGGATGATTTAAACTTGAGATATTTTATTTAATAAACTAAGAGAATATATCAACTATATTAGAGTCCTAAAAAATTTCTGACTCCATTGTGTAAATACCAAAAATGGGAAAAATATGATACTGTGGTCCCCCAAATCACATAGGCCATAGAAACCCAAACCCTGTCTAGGTAAAATATTCATTTCCCTTGAGAGATATTTACTCCACAAAATTTTCTATTATGTAATTACTCACACCATACCATAAAAATTCTTAAATAGAGGAATTCCTATGATAAGTATTATCAATAATTCATGAAGAAATGATATTCCTAAGTAAACATATGACAATGTTTCAAAGAAAAACTACATCAATGATCAGGTAATAATCCCCCAATCCCAGATCATTAAACTCTAAATACCATCATCTATACTACTAAAATATTGGCGCTAACTAAATCATGGTGATAAAATCACTAACTCACTTAGTAACTAGATCTCTTAATCTGAACAAAAACAACTTTATTCCACAAATTCCCTCAGGGTTCTATAAGTATACTTGATATCATAAATGATTATCATGAACTGACACCTCATTATGTCAACCAAAAATATAAGGTAGACACAGTCTTGTGAATGATTCATGTTTCACACCATCGGTCATTCTTCAAACATGAAAACTCCATGATGATGAATAACATGACCCATCTATAACCATTAAATCGCCCAATATGGTATCCATAATGAAATAATAGGAAACATTAAAAGGTGACCCTCTATCACATGCCATTCATGGCATACATATATAATTAGAAACAACTCAATGTAGTTATCAATAGTTGGACATTGATAATCATTCAATTGTATTACCATATGGGGTTCTCAAAAAACTATATGACTATAAGGGTTCTCTCAATATTAATAATGACCACCTTAATTGTATGAAACCATATAGGGGTGTCCTTAACCAATTAGAATCCTTGGTGAAAGTTCAATCATAAAAAATATTAATTATCTAACCCAACATACATACTATTGTTTTTAAATGGTTTTTCTATAATGGAATCTAAATAAGTCTCTAAAAACCATATAATAAATTATATTAATATATTGGATTAGTACCGTAATGCATTTAGTGTTGACCTAGTGTAATGTCTTTAAACAAATTGATCATAATACAATAGATTTAAAAACTTGTGTATGTATTATATAACCATGACCTCTCAAACCTCAAGAAACAAAGGAAAGACATGTCCATTACATTACTAGGTTCCATATTTTTCAATAATAAAAGTGAACCTCAAATATATATCATTGGAATACTAAATCATTATTTATCAATACTCACAATCCTCTCTCTAGACTCACAATTAACAACTAAACCCATATGATGATTAATAATTGTTTCACTCAAATATCTTCATTTGAAAACACCCTCAAACCTAAAATACTATCCATATTGAAATCCAACAAAAAATTGTTTCCAAATTCTTGATCTTTGTTGGAAAATACATATAATGGACAATACATAGTTCCAATTCATACTCCATGGTTATAAAATGGTAAGACATCTCCATGGAGGAAGAACACCACATGTACCTCAGTTACATTTAGTGTGCCTCCAAAGGCTCTCCCTGGTCATGGTCCACAACCCACTCAATGTGTACAAAACATAACTAGATTTGTAATGACCGAATGTTTTTCAAAGAAAATTTCCTTCTTATATTTCTGTCATAAAATAACATGAAAACCAAACATAATTAACTACTAAGTGATAAGTGACATTTAAACATAAGTTTTCCACTTTTGTTTTTTGAATTTTAAAAATCTGACATACACGGTTGTGCTCAAGATTATTTATGGACTCTAATGAAACAAAAATAATTTTCGGTGAATAGTAACATACCCTCAAGAATAGTAACATACCCTTATTAACAGTAATATTACTCTTATGAATAGTAAATCATCCAACATAACATTAACTTGTCCTATGAATAATTAAATAAAATTTAGACATCTTAGAAAGTGACAATTTGACCTTAGTTAACGTTTTAGTATTTTGTAAGTCATAAATAATTAATAATAATTAATTAATTAATTTAAAATATAATTTATTTCTCTAAAATTTATTCATAAATTACCAAATCAATGTCTTATAGTTTTTATCTAATTTTATAAAACCCTGTGTAATTTTTGAAGGCACCACAAAAGCAATTTTAATCATAAAAACTGTTTTTTAAGTAAACTGTTATTTTAATTAAATATTAAATTATTAATATTTATAAAATTATTTTAAAATAATTTAATTCATTTTTTGGATTCTTCATGTCTAAAAATGGTTGGGGTAAATTTTTGGGATTTTTCTGAGATACTTGAATTTTTGATGAATAGTTGAATCTGATGATTTACAATAAATGCTAAATAATGGATTAAATGAGTCATCGATGATGCTATGATGATGTATGAACACTTGGTTAGGGATCACAAGATAACATTACTATTCTTGGTCATCCAAGACTCACTATTCAATTTCTTAGGGGAAGTTAATAAACTAATGAATTTTATATTAAGGAAACCACTCTCCCCTCCACTATAAATACAACCCTTCACACCTTCATTTCCTCACACCTCTCAAGCTCCATGACTTCTCTAAACTCTGCCCAAACACCTTCCTTATCCCATACCCCACGTCCAAGCACTTATTTTATCATAAAAAGACCATTCTTAAGCCCTTAAAGAGGTTCTCATGAGAAGGATTCAAGAGGTAATTTCTCTCCCTCTTCTCCTTTAATTTCCTTTCATGTTCAAGTTCATTTCTTGAACTCTTCCCACCGATATTCATATGAATTGTAGTTTAACTCTATTATTATACATATAATGGAATTTTATGATACTTATGTTATATTATATCATCCAACCCCCTTTCCCTCTTCCTATTATTTTTTTTAAAGAGAACGTTGTTCGTGAGGTGTTAATATTTCACCTTCTAGAACGACATGCTTTCTTCTTCCATTTCAAACTTCAGATCTTGTTATGAAAAAAATTTTATGGTTGAAACATAAAATTTTATATGTATTACCTCCTATTTTATGTTCTGTAACTAACTTATGACCATATTACTAAGTGATAAGTTAAAACAAGTTCATTATGATCGAAAAACCACCCACATTAACCCAAAGGAACATCATTTATTTCATATCTAATGATTCATCCACATGGATATAATTTGATTCATTATAATATAATTAAAACTTATATAATATGATTAATAAAATGTAATATATTTTTTTATGTTTACCCTTGTTCCACCCGAACATCAATTTAAGAATACAAGTGAACCACTCATGAAAACCATAAAAAACATTCTAAAACAATGTTTTTAAACTCTATGACTCATAAAAAGGCACATAAATTCACTTAATGAAATAATAATGAACCATATTAATTTAATCAAGGTTATGGATTTCTGATTAATGAATATAATGTTATTATATAGGACATTAAAAAGAAGGAAGTATTCGGATACAAGGTAAGTGGAAATTCTCGAACCCAACATTCACCCTTCGGGTTATCCCTCTTCTACACCATTGATTATGTGGTTACTCCATAAAGATCATTTATTCATTATTATCTTACATTTTATGGGATATAAATGTTTTCTACTAAACAATATTAAACTCAAAATGTTTTCCAACAGAACTCTTCTTTTAAGAACTCACCTTTTACCTCTCATTCAAGGTTGATGGTTATTGTATCAAGTATGTTATTCCCTATATCTTTTGGGAACCCAAAGTTTATGAATTTTTTCTTATGAGGTGAAAATCATTCCTTTTAATGGGTTATTTATGTTCATTTATGTTATATTTTCACTATTTCATGCATGATAAATGATAATATTATGATGTGACGGGTGCACCCGGAATTATATAGCACAATATGAATGTTTCAATGTGACTGGTGCTCCTAGAATTATATAGTGATCAAATGCATTGGGTAAAGTGATGAATCACATGATTAAATGTGAAATGATGTGTCAACAAGGTTATAGCTTGGTTCACAAGTATGTGTGGTATTTAACCATTAAGACCTAATGTTTCATTTTTATGAATTTCCACATTTCAAGTCTTTTATTTATGCTCCTATAATATTCATGATATGTTTCCTATGTTCTGATTATGATCACCCCATGCTATATTGTTCATATATATCCTCATACTGGACATCTAGATAACCCCTTTTGATATATATACCCGGGTGGTTACATGTTCTAAGGAGAGGGAAAGTTCCAATAAGAAGCTAGAGAATAAGAAATTAAATAAATGTTTATGCTTGATGTTGTAATTGTTATGGATGGTCCTAGTTCCCCCAAGACACTAAACCTTTGGATCCTCTATGTGTACTATTATTATGTTTTTTTATCTTTATAATGTTTTAATAGTAATTTAAGAAAAGGTGGGGTCACTATAGTTGGTATCAGAGGCAAGGATGAGTTAATTTGGGAATTAGGATTAGTGAACCCTAGGGAAAACCTAAAGCATTAGAATAAGTAAAAATATGCACAACAGATTATTTAAATAGGGATACCATATGTTATTCTTTAAGTATAAATTGTTCTAATGAATAATTTATGTATTCATGACTTTTTTACTTATGTTTTTTTCTAACATTTTCTATTTTAGAAAATTATGGGAAGAAGGATAAATCAGGCCAACAACTCTTGCGAGGGCCAACACAACGATTTCCCAAATGACATCCGCAATGATTTGGGATGTGGAGTTCAAAACATCATGGTGATGCTCACACAATTAACTCAGGTTATGAATAATAATCATAATAATGGGGAATGTCCTCCTTCACCAAAGTGGGAGCAACTGACCATTGAATGTTTTATGCGGAAATGACAACCGACGTTTAGTGGATCTTTCGATCCACTAGTTGCGAAACAGTGGGTCCACTTCATGGAGAAGATATTTTATATTCTTCACTGTTCTGAGATGGAGAAGGTTACCCTATCCATTTATCATCTAGATAGAGAAGCCGATCAATGGTGGGATTTGATTAATAACACCAATCCAAGGGATAAAATTGAAGAGATGTAATGGGAAGACTTTAAGATAATGTTTCATAATATGTACTTTCCATGAACACTTCGCACAAAGATGGAGAGATAATTTATAGAGCTCATGAAAAATGAAGGGAAATCTATCACAACCTATGAAGCAGATTTCACCAGGATTTTATGGTACGCTTCGGGTTTTGTTATCAACAGTGATAGAAAAATTGATAGATTATTTAGTTGATTAAAACCACACCTTCAAAAGGATCTTGCAATTCGAGACTTTGGGAGTTATGAAGAAGATGTTCGGTGTGATCTCAAAGTAGAGATAGAGTTTGGATAATTGTACCATGGAAATGGTGATATGAAATGAAAGTTGTAGTTTCAATCAGGTGTATCCAATGACAAAGGTGGGAAGAAAAATCAATGACCCACATTCAAAAAATGTGGGAAGTCGTACCATGGGAACTACCTTAAAGGGATGGTGAAATGCTTCAAGTGTGGGGAAGAAGGAAACCACACTCATGAGTGTCAATAATACATGAAAATGAAGGAGAATGTAGCTGATGAAAGGAGAGAACCACTCATGGTTCAATGCTAAAACTGTAAGGAGCTTGGGAATTATGCAAACCAGTGCCCTAAACCTCGAGTTCTTGGGGGTAATCAACGTCAGAAACCACCAAATCCAAAGGAACACGGGATGTCTTATTCCATCACTACTGAGGAGGTGGAGCATGATAATGAATTCTTACAATGTACACTTCCTATTCACTCATGAATGGAAAAAGTCTTATTTGATTCTAGTTCTACTCATTCCTTTATATCTTGCATGTTTTCAAGAACTATAGAATCGATGCCCTAAAACTTGAAGTAGAGATATCTATAAAAACACCGAGTGGTACAATCATTGCAACCCAAGTTTTGACTCTTCTCATGTTGAAATATATGTGATGATTCTTTCGGAAAATCTCTAAATAATTCTTTTGGTTGAATTTAATGCTATAATGGGAATGGATTGGCACTCATTATATAGACCACATATCAACTGTCGGGAAAAAGAAATACCTTTTCATATTCCTAAACATCCCATGCTCCTCTACAAATTCAAGGAAGTTCATGAATCTCCTTTGAAAAATCCTTCAATGGTGTGGGTGTTGATTCCCAATGAAGAAGCATACCTCGCCCAAATGGTTGAGTCAAAGGAAAGTGCCAACCTTGAGGAAACACCTATCGTAAGGGAATATGGTGATGTATTTCCTAATGGGTTACCTGAAATTCTCCCAGATCATGAGGTAGAGTTCTCAATTGAACTCATGCTTTGAGATACTAAAATCTCAAAGTGTCCCTATAGGATGGATCATATTGAACTGGAGGATTTAATGAAGTAGCTGCAAGTGTATCTAGACAAAGGGTTCATATTCCCTAGTGCATCACCTTGGGGTGCAGCGTTTCTCTTTATGAATAAGAGGATGGAACAATGAGGCTATGTATCGATTATCGAGAACTCAAAAAGATCACCATAAAGAACAAGTGTCCTCTTCCAAGGATTGATGATGTGTTTGATCAGTTAAGAGGTGCTCAATACTTCTCAAAGGTGGATCTTCATTCTGGATATCATCAGGTAAAGGTGAAGATGGAAGATATTCAAAAGGCTTCCTTACGTGCAACGTATGACCACTATGAGTTTTTGGTGAGGACCTTCAGACTTACTAATTACCCTACAATCTTCTTGGATTTGATGAATATATTCTTTAGACATTACTTCAACAATTTTTTGGTAGTGTTTATTGATGATATTCTCATCCACTCCAAGAGAAAGGAGGAACATGAAAAACATCTAAGACTTGTGTCGGTGACATTAATAAAAGAGAATTTGTACGCCATGTTTAGATAGTGTGACTTTTGGATGAAGCAAGTCACATTCATGGGGAATGTGATCACAAGTGAGGGAATTTATGTGGATCCTTCAAAGTCAAAGGTGATTGAGGAAGGGCCCAGGCCCTCTAGTGTCCCTGAAATCCGTAGTTTTCTTGGATTAGATGGGTACTACTAAAGTTTTGTGAGAAACTTCTCATGATTGTCAAGCCCACTGACTATGTTATCAAGGAAAGTGGTAATGTACGTCTTGGCGGAAGAATGTGAGGGAATCTTAAAGGAGTTAAAGAGAAGGCTGATCACCACAACAGTACTCACACTATAGAAAGGTGGAGAAAGTTTTGTGATATATAGTGATGCTTCAATGAAATTCATAGGTTTTGTACTCATGAAAAATGACAATGTGATAGCCTATGCCTCATGGCAATTGATGATCCATGAGCAGAACTACCTTACGCATGGTCTAGAGCTGGCAGTTGTGATTTTTTCCTTGAAAATTTGGTGGTACTACCTTTATGGCAAGAAGTGTGACATATACACCTACCACAAGAGCCTAAAGTATATATTCACACTAAAGGATCTCAACATGTTTCAAAAGAGATGGTTAGAGCTAATCAAGGATTACGATTTCTCTATTCACTGTCATCCTAGAAAGGCGAACAAGGTAGTTGATGCTCTAAGCAGAAATGAACCAGCTAATCTATCCATATTTTGGATTGAGAAAGACCATATCTTCTTGGATATGAAAAGAATGGATTTGGAAATCATAAGGGCAGGGGATACATCCTACCTTTCCCAAATGATTGTGAAACCATCCATCTAGGAGAAGATTAAGAATTCACAAAGGGATGACATGGAGATACAAACGAGGGTGAATGTAGTAATGAAGAGAAGCTTCCAGAGTTCCATATCGGCGATGATGGTGTGATTCGGTTTGGAACGTAGCTTTGTGTGCCTTCATCACCTGGGATAAAGAAGGAGTTACTGGATAATTCACATAGCTCAACATTCTCTATCCATCCAGGGAGTACCAATATGTACCGTGATCTCTGTGAACAATTATGGTGGGATAACATGAAGAAAGAGATTGCAAAATATATATCATGGTGCTTGGTATGTCAGCAAGTTAAAGCTGAGTGACAAAAGTCCATGTGTATGATGCATCCATTGCCTATACCCATATGGGAATGGGAAAATGTTACAACGGACATTGTCACGGGTCTCCCAAATACGTCAAAGGTAAATAATGTGATATGGGTTGTGGTTGATCGACTCACCAAGACGTCCCATTTTATTGGTATTCGGGAAGATCTCTCCCTTCAACAACATTCAAAGATATATGTGAAGGAAGTGGTGAGACTACACGGTGTGCCACTCTCAATTGTATCTGACTATGATCCAAGGATCACATCTATGTTCTGGAGGAGGCTTCAACATGCTTTGAGTACTAAATTAAATTTCAACATGGCCTATCACCCCCAAAATGATGTCCAGTCGGAAATAACTATTCAGACACTTGAAGATATGCTAAGATCCTTCTCCTTTCAAAGGTGGATGGGATCAGCATCTCCCATTGGTTGAGTTCTCATAAAAAATAGCTTCCACTCGAGTCTTCAGATGGCTCCATATGAAGCACTATATGGAAATCGATGTAGATCTCCAACCTGTTGGGATGACGTCGGAGAAAGAAAGCCACTTGGACCTGATCTTGTTCAAGAGATGATAGAGAAGGTTCAAGTCATCCAGAAACACATCAAAGCTTCTCAATGTAGGCAAAAAAGATATTATTACAACCATCGAAGGTACTTGGAGTTCGGCGTTTGAGATAAAGTCTTTCTACGAATATATCCATGGAATAGAGTCATGCAATTTGGGAGGAAAGGAAAGGTATGCCCAAGGTATATTGGCCCCTTTGAGATCCTTGACCGTATAGGAGATGTGGCCTATAATCATGCACTTTCACCAAATATGGATCAATTTTATGATGTTTTTCATGTATCACTACTGATGAAGTACATACCAGACCCCTCACATGTACTAAACTCAGAGATGGTGTATCTGGAAGATTATCTCTCCTATGAGGAGTAGCCAGTAATGATTTTGGATTGGAGGGATAAGGTTCTATGAAATAAGACAACCAATATTTTCAATGTGTTGTGTAGGTACCATAAGTTTGAGGAAGCAACTTAGGAACCCGAAGAGCGAATGAAGGAGAAACACCCTCACTTGTTTGAGTAAAGTGAAATTTTGGGGGCATAATTTCTTATGGGGGGAAGAATGTAACGACCCAATGTTTATCAATAAAAATTTCCTTCTTATATTTCTATCATAAAATGACATTAAAACACAACATACTTAACTAATATGTGATAAGTGACCTTTAAACATAATTTTGTCACTTTTGTGTTTGGGATCATAAAAATATGATATACACGGTTGTGCTCAAGATGTTTTTTGGAGTCTAATGATACAAAAATAATTTTTAGTGAATAGTAACATACCCTTAGAAATATTTACATACCCTAATGAGTAGTAATACAACCCTTATGAATAGTAAATCATCCAATATAATAGTAACATTACTTATGAACAATTGAATAAAATTTAGACATCTTAGAAAGTGACAATTTGACCTTAGTAAACATTTTGGTATTTTGTAAGTAATAAATAATTAATTTTAATAAATTAATTAATTTAAAATAATATTTATTTACATAAAATGTGTTAATAAATTACCAAATAAATGTCATATAGTTTTTAGATAATTTTATAAGACCCTGCGAAATTTTTGAAAGCACCATAAAATCAGTTTTAATCTTAAAAACTGTTTTTTTAAGTAAATTATGATTTTAATTAAATATTAAATTAATAATATTTAGAAAATTATTTTTGAAAATTTTAATTTATTTTTGGATTATACATTTCGAGAAATGGTTGGGGTAAATATTTAGGATTTTTCTGAGATACTCGAATTTTTTATGAATAGTAGAATTCGATGATTTACAATAAATGGTAAATAATGGATTAATTGAGTCATCGATGATTCCCTGCTGATGTAAGCCCACTTGTTTTAGGATCACATGATAAATTACTATTCCTGGTCATCCAAGTCTCATTATTCCTTTTCTTAGGGGAAATTAATAAACTAATGAATTTTATATTAAAGAAACCCATCTCCCCTCCATTATAAATAGCACCCTTTACTCCCTCATTTCATCACACCTATAATGCTCCAAGACATCTCTAAATTCATCCCAAACACCTTCCCTAGCCCCTCCCCAACTTCCAAAAGCTTCTGGTCTCATAAAAAGTCCAATCTAAGGCCTTTAATGAGGTTCTCAAGAGAAGGATTCAAGAGGTAATTTCTCTCCCTTTTCTCCATTAGTTTCCTTTCACGTTCAAGTTCATTTCTTGATCTATCCCCACATATCTTCTTCTGAATTTTAGTTTAACTCCACTATTATACATATACTATAATTTTATGGTGCTAATGGGATATTATATCATCCAAACCCCTTTCCCTCTTCCTTTTATTTTATTAAAGAGAATGTTATTCATGAGGTGTTAATTTTTCACCTTCAAGAACGACATGCTTTCTTCTTCCATTTCTACCTTTAGATTTGGTCATGAAACCATTTTTATGTTGGAAAAAACATTTTATATGCATAACCTCATATTTAATGTTCTAGAACTAACTTATGACTATATTACTAAGTGATAAGTTAAAAAAAATTCATTATGATCGAAAAACCGCCGAAATTAACCCAAATAATCATCATTTAATTATTATCTAATGATTCATCCACATGGATATAATATGATTCATTATAAGATCATTAAAATTCATTTAATATCATTAATAACAAGAAATATCAGTTCTGGATGTTTACCCATGTTCCACCCGAACATCAATTTTAGAATACAAGTGAACCACTCAAGAAAACCATAAAATCAAACATTCCCAAATAATGTTTTTAAACACTATGACTGATCCAAAGGCACATAAATTCACTTAATGAAACCATAATTAACCATATTAATGTAATAATGTTTATGTATTTCTAATTAATGAATATAATGTAATTATATAGGAAATTAAAGAGAAGGAAGCATTCAGATACAAGGTAAGGGGAAATTCTCGAACCCAACTTTCATCCTTCGGGTTCTCCCTCTTCCACGGAATTTTTGATATTGTTACCCTTTAAAGATAATTTATTCATAATAATCTTAAATCTTATGTTATATAAATGTTTTCTAGTAATGTTTATGTCACTAAAAATGTTTTCCAAAAGAACTCTTATTTTAAAAAACTCACATTTTACCTCTGATTCAAGGTTGATGGTTCTTGTGTCAAGTATGTTGTTCCCTATTTCTTTTGGGAACCCAAAGTTTATGAATGTGTTCTTATGAGATGAAACCCAGTCATTTTCATGGGTTATTTTTGTTCAATTATGTTATATTCTCATTGTGTCATGCATGATAAATGATAATGTTATGATGTGATGGGTGTGCCTGGATTTATGTAGCGCAATTTGAATGTTTCAATGTGATGGGTGCGCCCGGAATTACACATTGCTGCAATGAATTGGGTAATGTGATGAATCTCATGAGTAAATGTGAAATGATGTGTCAAAAATATGATAGCTTGGTTCACAAGTATTTGTGTTTGTTAACCACTAAGACATGATGTTTCATTTTTATGCATTCCCACATTTCAAGTCTTTTATTTATGCTACTCTCATATTCATGATCTTTTGCCAATGATCTGATTATGCTCACCCCATGCTATATTTTTCTTATCTATCCTCTTATTGGGCTTCTAGATCACCCCTTTTGATGTATATCCCCAGGTGGATACATGTACTAAGGAGATGATAAGTTCCAATAAGATGCTAATGAAGAAGAAATTAAATAAATGTTTATGCTTGATGTTTTAATTGTTTTAGATGGTCCTAGTTTTCCGAAGACACTAAACCTTTGGATCTTCTACGTGTAATAATATAATGTTGGTTATTCTTTAATATTATGTAATAGTAATGTATGAAATGGCTGGGTCGCTTTAAGATTCCATGTAACAAACAATAATGACATTTTACTCAAATATGGTACACTTCCATGTAACATAAATGGGGTCAATACATGTACCCCAACACATTCTCTAGATATTCCAACGAAACATTCTTTTGTATTGTACCATACACGACCATTTTTCTAAACATGAGTTTTCTAGCCACACCATATAGAGAAACTATATACCTTAAATATAGAATTTCATGAACACACATTACATGTAACACATCAGTTGTCACCTAGTATAAAAATAAGAACACATTGTATTTCTTCACAAAACACCATGAATCGTAATTCAGTTTCTTAAATATAAATCCCTCTTGATATTAAAAAAAACATTTTTTACCCAAAAAAACAATATATTTTCTCAGTGAGTCTCCAAAAAAATATATATAACAATAGAACATTTAAAAAAAATGTTTCTATGGGTACTTTTCCTAGAACCTCAAAACACGTCCAACAATGTGGAATAAAACACCAAATTATCACTCTTTTATAAACACCATGAACACTACGACACAATATCTTACCCTTAATGTTCTTTTTTATAGTAAATCCTCTTCCATGTCTATTATCTATCATGACACCTATATTGGTTCCATAATCCGTAGAGGGAAATAGCATACACATAAAATATATTTCATGAAATTAGAGAATGAAAAAATCAAATATAAATAACGTAAAATAAAAATGAAAAATAAAATAGGGGCTAAAACACATCCAAAGAAGCCATGTTGGGATTATGCCTCACCCAGGGAAAAGCAACATTTTTGCTAAAACAGTAATGTCAAAATATCAATTGGATAATTCCTTAAAAATGTATCACTAAGAACACTTAAAAATAAATTAATATTTAATGTATAACATATTAAGAATTCTATATTAATTATGAAATCTCATTATTCTACCAGATACAAATCATAGGGGAAAAATTTATTCATAAATAATAGACAATTTTTAAAAACATAATGTCCCATTTTTTTCAACCGGGTTAAAATGCATTGGTTATAAAATTTTATTTGGTTTATCAACGAGTTATTTTTTAAACCAAGCTCCCAAATTTTATTCCAAGTGTTGGAACACACAAATTTTCATTTTTGGACTTCTGTTATTACCAGATAATTTTTAGTGGGGGTCCAACTGAATCTCAGCAGCACCAGATACATAAAAGTCAACTTTAATGAATCTGTAGGGGCAGTGCACAGTTGTGGTCCAACACATAAATTTTATCATATTTATTAAATTATTTAATTTAATTAAATACAATAACATGAGATATTGTGATTAATTAAATGAATATTTTCCTAATAATATTGATGAAGTTATTTTTATTAATATTATTATGGTTGTTTAATTAAATGAATGATAAATAATTAATTAACTGACAGTTGATGAAATTAATGTATATTTAGGGTTTATTGAAGAACCATTTTAATTAAATAAAGAGTTTTGGACTTTTTAAAGGGCTATATATTATTAAATGGAGGAATATACTAATAATTATAATGTTATTATTATTATTATTGTTTCAAAAATTATTTTAATGATTTGATATATTAATTTCATGTTAACGAAATATATTATTTATGATAATTTAAATATGCTTATGAGTTTCGCAAAGAAACATTAAATAAAATGAGATGTTTCTTATTAAATGAAGCATTGTTATTAAGTAGTGGTGTTTAGTTTATTAAATGTTTGAAAAATAATAATAATGAGATTAATATTATTTATGTTTTATGAATGTAATAATAATTATTATTATGACAATTAAATTTGGGGTTATGGGTTGGAGTTTTTTTCAGATTAATGATATTATAATAAATTGAGAGTTTCATTATTAATTATGAAACATTTATTATGATGATAATGAATGAAGAAGCATTTTTGATTAAATAGGGTTTAACTTTTATGTTAAAATAATATAATTGGATGTTTAATGAGTTATAATATTTATGTGAAATTAATGAGGATTTTGGGTATCTCGATGAAACGTCTAATTAAATAAAGAGTATATCAATTAATAAATAATTGTTTTTATTTAATAAGAGGTGTTGAGTTTTATCTATGGTTGAATAATAATAAAAATAATAATACAATTATTATTATTATGGTTTTATGAGTGGTTGTTATTATTATTATGAATAATAAAAATAATGGATTTTTTTTGGGTTTCGTTTAATTATATTAATAGTCAATGAGAATTTAATTATTCGCTGCGAAGTAGATGATTTTATTTAATTTATTTGTTTTGAGATAATTAATTAAATAACTCAAAGTTTATAGTTATTGAAGAATGGTAATTTTAAATGGTAATATTAGATAAAGATTAAATTTGGAGTTGGGTTTAATTTAATTAAACAATTTTAAATATAGATATCTGGTTGTGCACGGGTAGTCTAATGGTGTGGGTCAGCTGTGCGGTTATCATGTTTTTAAAATGATTTATTTTTGTTTCATTTTAAATAAATTAAATATTTAATAATAATAATAAGGATATTATTATTATTATTGTATTAATTTGATTGGATGCTTAATGGGGGTTTTTAGAATGAATTGTGAATCATTTATTTAAATGTTAGTTAATGAAGTCACATTATATTAAATTAGAATAATAAATGATATTGTTATGATATTATGACTGTTAATTTATCATGGGTGTAATTGATAATTGGAGAAGATAACATTAGGGTGGCGCATCACCGTATTGGAAGAACAACAAAAATGCACCAGGACCATCTTTGAGGGGCGATAGACCCTCCTCACTGACTCCTCTTCGTGCGATTGAATCCTCCCGGTGCCTTCTCAAATCTTGTTTGTCTCAGTGAAGTGAGTCCATCTACATTTTTTTATTCTCATCGGTCATTTGGCTCCTCCATCACCCTGTTTCCTCGGCCAAAATTCTATGGTTAAGGATTTATTGGGTTTCCTTGTTTGTTTGGATCTAGGGATGTGCAAGGGGAGCCTCTAGACCCTTTGGACCGTATTCTGGCATCTGTCGACAAATGCAAGGCAGATGAGTTTGTTTTTGCTTTTTTTCATGTTTTGGGTAATATTATTTAATCGTGGTATTGTTCCACATCATTTAATTAAGGGTGTGATAATTTTTTTGAGTCAATGATACTTAGTTAGAGGTGTGTTGGTTCCTACTGCTTTGATTCTAAGTACCTATTTTAATATTTTAAATGTAGTTTATATATTCATAGAGTACGCACGTGAATATATATATATAAGGTGTGAACACATGTGATTGCCGACTAGTTGGGGACTAGTTGCCGCCAAGTATATTATGACGCATTATATTTAAATTGGTGCCACCGCGAGGTTGGATCCAAATCCCTATCACATTATTTATGAATTATATCTTTTTTAAAAAATTGAGAATGTTAGTTTCACTGATTATGATATCTCTATGTATGAAACTTTTTATGTTAATAAATGATGCCTCCCACGTGAAATAAATGAAGACTTGAACATGTGTTTTTTTAAGCATGTTTTTATAATTTGGTTGAAGTCATATGATTAAATAATTAAATGATATGAATGGGAAAATGGGTAATATAGTAATTAATTGTAAAATTAATTATTAATTCATGAGTTGCAATAAAAATTGTGCCTACTACTCAATATTGAGAATATTGAATATTTAAAAAGTATTAAATTGTAAATTGAAAACTACTTATAATTAATGGATTGATTAATTATAACATGATAACTGGAAAATGGTTAATTAATTTATGATTGGTTAAAAATATAAGATTTCATTAATTAATTGTTGAATTTATTAATTTGAATGTAATAAATTATGATTGGGAATTAATTGTTTGTAACGACTGTTGGCCATGGGTACATTTTGATGCATGTTTGATTTCCATGCATTATGTTGTATTGGATGGAATTGTATTATATTACGAGAAGTTATGTGAGATGGTTTCCAAATATATTGGATTTTTTCATCATGTTTTGTGATGATTATGACGTGCATGTAAATTGTTAATGTCCTAGATGAATCACTTTTTGAGGGGACAGGGTCATACATGTTAATGAATTAGGATATTTAAATGTTTAGTTAATTATTTTTTTGGCTTGAAAATAATAATTAATTATTTACTATAGAGATTTTGAATGGTTAATTACTGGTTGACATTTGATGGGTGATTTATGTTGTTAGTTAGTTGTTGAATTAATTGACCGATTTGATTAATTGATTTATAAATTAATTAATGGATGGTAGTGGAGTGTTAGACATGGTATTCTACAACAATGGAAAATATATATGTATTATTGATAAATGGGTCAAGGGATAAGGGCTGATTCACCAAATAGTCTTGGGGTGCTAGACTTTATCTTCTACACCCAGCTTGCAAAAAATATTCTTTTATGGGTCAGGACCTGATGATCGAAATACCCATGGATTGTGAGACCAGGATGGACACTCCAAATACTCAAAACGATGCTAGACATGATGTTCTACACCCATTAATTAACATTGGATTTTGGGTCCAATAGGACGTACATGAAATTAATTAATTGGTTAATGAAAATTATTGTGACAATATGATTTGTGAATTGAATATGAGAAAGTGTTCATATTGATCAATTAATTGGGTGAATCACATATAGTTGACGGAACCAGGAGTGAACCACTATTTTTTAGTCGATGGGCTCATATATAGTATATGAAAGTTTAAATTGAATATCATATGATGCATTATCCATCCCAATGCACAAGCTGGTATTTGGTATTAGCATTGATTACATAGATGGTCATTAGAGACATCTGTGTTGAGTGACTTATACAGGGAATGTTGAGCTCAGTCTAGATCATGAGAATTATGTAGATTAATGAGGTTCGAATAATTAATAAATGAAAATGATTGTGAAATTACTATTTTGTATGCATGGAAAATGTATAATACATGTTTAGACACCTGCAAAGAGCTGAAGCAGGTACTTGGGGATATAGTTACATTTTATAGCTTACCTTAATTATGCATTCTTCCGGTGTTTAAATTATATATTGAATTTTGGTATTTGGGGTAGAAACGTGTGGTCCCGACATACAATGATTTATATATCATACCCTACTCGGGACACCATAGCACTTGGGTACCCGAGTATATTCAATTTGTTTGCTGGATTGTGTTGTTTGCATTTACATTGAATATAAGAGAAATGGAGCGAGCGGAAGCACATAATGCTTGAGGAGGCTAACCTCAGGGCTTGGTGTCATTGTTTATTTATTTTTGTAATGTAATGTTCAGAATGCTATTTTGTTCACTGTTTTCCATTTTTGTATCATTACCATGTCAGGCATGTATCTACTATATAATTGATGTTGGCCATTTGTTTGTACAAGATTTAAAAAATCTACCTTCGGCCGCTTTATCATTTATTTGACTACTTCCGCTATTTATTTCCACTCTTTGTTATTTACGATGATATACCACTGTTAAAATCTCAATAAAGTGTATAGTCTCACCATTGACTATCCCTAGACCCTCGATGCTAGTAGAGTGCCTCTGGCATATGAGGAGACGTTCTTGAGGGCATGTGGCGACCGGTCTGGCCACAGGTTTAGTGCGGAGCCAGGTCGAGAAGTTAGAAATTGGTATCAGAGGGATTCTTATCATTTTTTTCTTACTATTCTGGGGTTGGTAGACAAGAGACTGGGAATTATTCGGTGCTTTAGTTGATTTCTGTGCTTGGGACGGATAACCCCATTTATGGGAAATAACCATGTGGCTAGGGATTAGAATTCATGTTTGTACTATTGGAGCTTACAAATGATATAATTTCACCTTGAATGACTAGTGTATTTTTAGTATTTTTTTTGATTTTGATAATTTTGAAAAAAATAATTTTCTTGGAATGATATTGCAAGGAAGTTTCATACATGTATTATCTTAGTCACTTAGAGATTCACAAGTCATGTATATAACATACCATATAGTTGCATTATTAGGATTCCTGATAATTTGGATTGTGTTCCTTGGGTAGAATGCCATGTTTTAATCTGCATTAGCATGCTTCTCTAGATAGCATGGTTTAGAGATAGATTTAACATGCATGAGTGATTATATGCCATATTTCCTTAGTTATTAGCTTGTTTTGTTATTGTGCCATTATTCTGTGTTATAGATTGTTGTTGGTATTCATCCGATGCTAACGTGTTATTGATTTTTGGATATATTAAAGGGATGCGAAAGTAAAAATGTAAAATGAATTTTGATTGTGAATAATTGGTGCCAACTTCCAGCAATAATGTAAATGGGTTCCATATCTATTGGTATTTGGACACCCGCGTGACCAATCCATAAAACCATAGTATGTTTTGAAAATGGTTATGAATGTAATACTGCTGATTTTTTATTGTAATAAACCATTGTGGGTTGATTTTGAAGAACTCAGATTAAATAAATAAGATTTTTGGAGCACTCCTTTTTTGTAAAAAGAAATTTTTATGCTAGATTTCATGTTTATATTTTAATAGAATAGAATGTAAAATGTTTAAAGATTATGTTTGTGATATCCTACTTATTTTCATGTAATACATTGTTTTGAAAACCAAGATTATTTTTGTAAAAAAGTACTTGTGTGTTTCTAGAATTTCATTCAAATGATGAATGGTTAAAATTAATTAAATAAAATGGCTAAATCAGAAAAGGACCTTTTGAATCTTCTATTTCTTGTTTTTTGTGACCAAGAGAGAGGGTCGATGTTAATGATCGTAAGAGGATAACTCGTGGTAGGTAATACCCAATGAATTCTCCAGGATATTAATGTAAGTTAATCCCACTTCTCGGGGGGCCTTCATGGGACTTAGCTTCTTTGGAATTCTGATAGGTTTATGTTATATATTTTAAGATCAATGTTGATGTGGTGATCGTGGTTTGAGGAATGTCACATGCATGCGTTAAGTTTTTATAAAACATGTGTTGGTGAGCATCTGATCCTTTATTGTGATGTCATGGAAAATCCTAAGGTGGGTATTGTTGCATCATTTTCGATAAACGTGTGTGCTGGTGATGTCGAGCATTTAGAATAGATTTGACTGGTAATAGTTTGACTGATATTTTTAATGACATTGATTTTTCTCTTAGTACTCTTTTCTGAATACGGTGAGCATTTCCGCAATCATGATTTCATCAATGGAAAACTATGAAATTATTGGTCTTACACCTCGCTACTGTTTAAATGTTTATGAGATTTATGGGTGGTTGTTATCTGTGTAGTCCGTGGGATGTGTTGATTCATTATGATACTTTTTTTTTGGTCCATGATGTCTTTAAAAGGAAAAATGTAATACATGATCTATTGATTTATCGAGATTTGACTTTTTTTTTTGATGAGGTCCCTCTAATGACCTATAATATAAATCTACTTCGATGTCTATGCTATAAAGTGAGCTTGGGCTCTAGTTTTAATGTCTTAGTCATTGGGCTTGTGAAGGGGTAGAGGTGTGGTTTGCCTTGGGAACAAAACACGTCACTTCTAACCAGATTAAATGACATTGGTTCTTCAGTTGTTTTAGTAGTGGTTATTTATGGCTTCGCAGGATGATATGTTTTTATGGTTGGTATATTTAAATGTCCCACGTTTGTCATACAGGTTAAAATTCAAATCTTTTCAATTATTTTTCAGTTTATCGACGGGTCATGTATTTTTTAAACTAAGTTCCGGAAATTTCTTCCAATTATTGAATCACCCAAATGTGTCATTTTTAGACTTGTGTAATTACCTGATAATTTTTAGCAGGTGTTCCATTGAGTCTCGGGAGCCCCGATCCAGAAAATTCCACTTTAATGAATCTGAATAGGCAGCGCATAGTTGTGGTCCAACACGTACAGTTTACCATATTTAATAAATTATTTAGTTTAATTAAATATGACTATATAATTTATTGTAAATAATTAAATGAATATTATAATAATAAAAATAATAATGAAGTTATTATAATTAATATTATAGTAGATGTATAATTTAATTAATGATAAATAATTAATTAAATGACGGTTGGAGAAATTAATGTGGATTTTGGGTTTATCGAATAATCATTTTAATTAATTAATGATTTTTAGAATTATAAAATGATCATTTATTATTAAATGGAGGAATGTGATCATAATAATAATGTCATCATTATTATTATTATGGTGTCATAAATGATTTTAATGAATTGATATTTTAATTTCACGTTAAAGGAGTATATTATTTCTGAGAAATTAATGATGCTTTGAGATTCTCAAAAAACCACTTTATAGAATGAGGAGTTTTAGATTTAACAAAGCATTTTTAATAAGTAGTGGTTTTTAGATTATGAAAATTTTGGAAAATAATAATAATTAGAATATTAATATTTTAGTTTTATGAATGTAATAATTATTACTATTATGGAAATTAAATTTGGAGTTATGGGTTGCAGTTTTTATCAAATTAATGACATTATAATAAATTAGGAGTTTCATAATTAATTATGAAATTTTTATTAAGATAATAATGAATGAAGAAGAATTATTAATTAATTGGGGTGTAACATTTGCGTTAGAAGATTTTAATTTGATGTTTAATTAGGTGTAATATTGATGTGAAATTAATTGGGCTTTTGGGTATCTCAAAGAAATGTCTAATTAAATAAAGAGTTTCATAATTAATAAAGAAGTGTTTTTATTAAATAATAGGTGTTGGGTATTATCTAGGGTAGAAAAATAATAAAAATAATAATGCAATTATTATTATAATGGTTTTATGAGGGCTTGTTATTATTGTTAGGAATAATAAAAAAAATTAATTTTTTGGGGGTCTCATTTATTGAAATAAAAATTAAATAAGAATTTAATTAATCTCTATGAAGCAAATGTTTTTATTTAATTAATTTGTGTTGAGATAATTAATAAAATAATGATGATTTGGCCATTATTGAAGAAGGGGGATTTTAAATGGAAATATTAAATAACGAATAAATGTGGAGTTGGGTTTAATTTAATTAAACCATTTTATATATAGATATCGAGTAGTGCACGAGTAGTCAAATGGTGTGGTTCAGCTATGAAGTTCTCCAATTTTTTTAATGATTTATTTTTTATTATAAATATAATATATATATTTAATAATAATAATTAGTATATTATTATTATTAATGTATAAATTTTATTGGATGACGAATAGGGGTTTTCAGAATTAAATGTGAAACATTTATTTACATGTTAGTTAATGAAGTAACATTATATTAAATGATAATAACAAAATTATTAATATTATCTAAAGACTATTAGTTTAACATGGGTGTAATTGATAGTTGGAAGACAGAACATGATGGTGGCACACCACCATATTGTAGGAACAAAAAAATGCACAAGACCACTCTTTTGAGGCACGCTACACCACCCTCATTGGATCCACTTCACATGATCGAATCCTCTAGGTGTCTTATCAAAATTTTTCTACCTCAGTGAGTTGAGTCCGTCTTCATTTTTTTGATACACATCATCCATTTGGATCCTCCCTCACCTTTTTTCCTTAGAAAAAATCATAATGCTCAGGTTTTATTCGGTTTCCTTGTTTCTTTGGTTCTAGGGATGTGCATGGGACTCCTCTTGACCCTTTGGACCGTATTCCTACATCTTTCAAAATGGAAAGGCATATGAGTTCGTTTTCTCTTTTTTATCATGTTTTGGGTAAGGATATTTTTACATGGTATTGTTTTACATCATTAAATTAAGGGTGAGATAATTTTTATGAGCCTCAGGTACATAGTGGTCTGTTGGTCCTTACTTCTTTGATTCTGAGTACCTATTTTAATATTTTGAAATTTATTTATATTGTTGTTGGGAACGCATGTGAATATATATATATATATATATATATGGTGTGTCTGAGAGATATTGCGGACTATTTGTGGACTGGTTTCCCCCAAGTATATTAAAGCACTTTAGATTTAAAATTATTCCACCCCGAAGTAAGGTCCCAAATCCCAATCACCTTATATAAGAATTATAACTTCTTTAAATAAATTGATAATGTGTGTATCATTGATTATGATATGTCTTTTCCTGAAATGTTAAATGTTATTAAATAATGTTTCCCATGTGAGATAAATGATGACATCAACTTGTGTTGATTTTAAGAATGTTTTTCTAATTCAGTTAATGTGATATGATTAAATAGTTAAATGATTTGAATGGGAAGAATTGGTAATAGGGTAATTAATTTTATAATTAATTTTCATTTCATGAGTTGGAAAGAAAATTGTGGCTATTACTGATTATTGATAATATTGAATATTTGAAATGTTTAGAATGTAAATTGGAAACTGATAATAAAAAATGGATAGATTAATTATTACATGATGAATGGAAAATGTTTAATTAATTGATGATTGATTAAAGAGATAATATTTTACTAATTAGTTTTTTAATTAATCAATTTGAATGAATTTAATTAAGATTGTGAAATAGATTTTTGTCACGATTGTTGGCCTTGGGTACCTTTTGATGCATGTTAAACATCCATGCATTATGTTGTCTTGGATGGAGTTGTATTACATTAAGAGATGTTGTATGAGATGGTTGGTAAATATATGGTCTTTTTTTGCATGTTTTGTGATGATTATGATTTTCATGTATATTGTTAGAGTCCTAGATGAATCACTTTTTGAGTGGACATGTTCAGACATATTATGGAATTTGGATAATTAAATGTTGAGTTAATTTTTTATTTATCTTGATAAGAATAATAAATTGTTAATTAATTATTTTCTATTGTGTTGTTGAATGGTTATTTAATTGTTGACTTTTGACAGCCGATTTAGGTTGTTAATTAGTTGTTGAATTAATTAACGGATTGGATTAATTAATTTATGAATTAATTAATGACTGGTTGTGGGGTGTTAGACATGGTGTTCTACACCAATGATTAATATAATTGTCTTATTGATAAACAGGTTGTGATACAGTAACTGATGCTCCAAATATTCACGAGGTTCTAGACATGGCGTTCTATACCCATCATGGAAGATAATATTATTTTATGGGTTAGGGACTGATGATCCAAATACCCATGGGTTGTGAGATAAGGAATGACTCTCCCAATACACCCTAGAGCGCTATACATGATGTTATACACCCATTAATTGACATTGGAATGTGGGTCCAATTAGGAATACATGAATTATATTAATTAGTTAATGAAAACTATTGTGACGTTATGATTTGTGATTTTAATATGAGAAAGGATTCATACATGTCAATGAATTGGGTGAATCAATATTAGTGGATGGCCCGAGGAGCGAATAACTATTTTTTTAGTGGACTGGCTCAGATATAATATATGAAAGATTAAATTGAATATTTTATGACATGTTATCTAAGGAAAAGGCCAATCTTGGATTTGGTCTTAACATTTATTACTTAGATGGTCTATAGAGTCATTTGTGGTGAGTGGATTATACAGGGAATATCGGCCTGAGTCTGGATCACGATAATTCTGTTGTTTAATGATATTTGAATAATTTATAAATGAAAATGATTATTTAATGACTATTTTTTATGCATGAAAAATTTATAATAAAGGTTCAGACACTAGCTGAAAGCTGAAGCAAGTACATGGGTATATAGTTACATTGGACTGATTACCTTTATTATGCATTCTTGCACTGATTAAATTATTTAATGAATGTCAGGATTTGGGGTAGACACCAGTGGTCTTGACCAACTGAGATTTATATCTCACACCCTAATCAGGCCGCAACTACACTGGGGTACCTGATTAGATTCTATTTTGTTGTAAGATTGTGGTTATCATTTACATAGAAGATAGGAGCAAAGGACCGAGTGGAAGACCAGGAAGCTTGAAGAGACTACCCTCAGGGCTTGGAGTCATTGTTTATTTATTTTTGTAATGGAATGTTCAGAATTATATTTTGTTCAATGTTTTCCAATTTTGTATCATTATCATATCATGGATGCATCTCTTATATAATTTATGTTGGCCATTTGTTTGTACATGTTTTATAAAATCTACATTTCACTGCATTATCCTTTATTTTACTCATTCCACTATTTTTTTCCATTGTTTGTAATTTACCTTGATATACCTTTGTGTGACTCTGATAAGAGGGTATAGTCTACCCACATACTATCCTTAGACACTTGCTACTAGTCAGAAGGCTTTAGCGTACGGGGAGATGTGCTTTAGGTCTTGTGGCAACCGGTCTGGCCACTGGTTTGACGGTGAGCCGGGTGGGGATGTAACAAAAAATTACATGAGATCATCTAAAAAAACTAAATTACAATTTTCACACATAAAACTCGAGGTTAAACTGATCAAATTACTCTAGTTATTATTAACCAATAATTATGAGTGTCATTAAAATTTTCCATCTAATCAATTACTTTACATTATTGTAAAATACAATGTGTTAAAAAAACTCATCACTTATAAAATGGAAAACAAATACACAATATCATCCCCGACTAATTCACTCGAATTTATTTATATAATTATTAACTGTTTTACTCTCCAATATTCTATATAAACAATTAAACACCCTAGGTAACAATAAGATATTTTAATCAATTGGTTTCTAAGTGGACTTTCAAAAATAAGATTCAGGTCCCAAGGTGATTATTAAATAATTCCTAACTATTTCATGTTATTCCATCCCATCAAGACATATCATTACCATAATTAAATAATTAAATTAGCATAATTAGTATATTTAAGTATCAATATATTAAAATGCCAACAATTGTTTATTTATTCCACTAAACATCAAATAATAATAAAATTTTGATCATGATTTAATTTTTAATACCCCACCCTGAAATAGAGTAACTTATTTTCCATCACCAAATAAAATAGATGTCATTAATAATGTATATAAGGTAAAAATGATAAAAAAATTATTATATAAATTTAAAATATAAAATTATATATTTAATATTAATAAGAAACAATCACAAAAAAAAACTAAACAACCTCAATTTATACCATTGGAGTTCATTTATAAATGTAAGATCATCTTAAAAATTCATATATATATATATATATATAATATTTATGCTAATATAATAGTAAATGAATAAACCTATTTTTTTGATATTGGGGTGTTATTATAAAAAAACTATAACAATGGTTAATATAAAAAATATTTATTTATATATTGATTGAACAACCTCATATACCAAATATAACAAAAAATTTCATAAAAATATTTACTGTATGATAATATATATAATGTAGAAATTTAAATTTAGAAGAATATTATTACAGAAAATAAATATAATAAATATTATTTCATTATTCAAGATTTTATATTCATGGGTGGTGTGAATCATTAACATTGTTATTGAATTATTTATAAATTTCCCTTCATTTAAAAAAAAATATGAAAATAATTTTATATATAGAGAGTATATAATGAATATTTGACTCATTACACCAAGAAATATATATTATTAATTATATTGATGGTTAAATTTAAATCACACACATTCATGTTTTATTGATTAAATTTTTTTTATTACGTAATAGTTTTGTCAATTAAAATTCATCATTTCAGAGTTATATACTCTCGAGCTGAAGATGATCTTCTAAGACCCATCAATATTGATATTATATTTCATTATGATTTTTTTCTTGGGGAATGTTTTCTCCTTTAATTAATATCATATTCATAGATTAAATATCTTATCGCAAAATATTTTAAATTTGGAATGAATAACTCTAACTCATTCTTGAAGATATTTTCTACATTTCCTATATTTTCTCCCATACTAATTGTCTCTTTTCAGTTTAGAAATCTGATATTTTTTATATAATAATATAATTAAAAAACATATTCTTATTATACAAAATAATACTCTATTAATGATGTTTATTTTCCACAATGGAATTTTGAAATATATTCAAAATTCATTCCATACTTTTCAATTGCAATGTATTTACATCTAACAAAATTTTTCTATAAAAACATATATGAAATTTTTAGAAATTAAATATTTGGTTTTTAATAATAAATAAATATTTAATATTTTTAAATTCAATTCATTATATAATTATAAATAGTAAATTTCCTAAATAAACTATCAATATTAACACTTATACATTCATTATAAAAATTAAAAAAATTAATATGCTTCACGGGAATGAATCCCAATTCATTCTAATTAATATTTTTAATGTTTCATTGGTTTATGTTGAAAATACTTTCACATAATTGATGAGTATTATTTAAATGTTTATTCATGGAAAATGTTTCATTTTCATCATTCTTTTCAAGGTAATGTACAAAAATTATCCTAAAATTATTCTTCTACTTCATGTTCATTAACTTCCTACATTTTAAAAAATGTTATATATCAAAACTCATTATGTTAAATGATTCACCATTGAATTATTCATTTCTAATCGAATTCCCGATGTGGCGATAATTTTTTCCTTATTCCTTCTTCCTATGAATAACAACTTGTTGACTCATCTAATTTATTTTTGTTAACGTGGTTACCCATAAATCGATTTATAGTTGATGTTTTGACTAATAATTATATCTTATTTTTATATATTTGTAAATATCATGTGTTGTATTATTTGAAGAATATTTAAATATTATTTAGTTAATTTAAGTGGATACCCATATATAATATACGTGTTTATCAAGTTTATTGATGTAAGTAAAGATGATCTCCATATATGATTCCATTTTAAAGGAATATAATATCCATATTCCATCCATGTGTTCGACGTAATAAATTATTGATTTCTTGTGGAACAAATACATAGGGATAATGATAGGTGGGGTTCTATATAACCCTCAATTTCATTTGTAATATTTATATCTCTAGAGATCAATAGGATTCATGGGATTATTTATCCCAAGCCAAATGATACACATGAGAATTTAATCCATTGAAAATGGAACAATGGAGGATTAATCGATTGAAAATTGGAACACGATAGCATTGATCCCATGAAAAAATGTAAAATGTTTGATTTCAGATGAGTAAAAAGGTACCTAGGAAACTTTTTCCTCAATTAAATGCTATATTAAAGGATTTATCCCCATGAAAAATATTATATTTTTGGATTTCACCCAAACCAAAGTGGATGACTAGAAGTTTTATTCCAATTCTAATAGTTTATGGGAGGATATATGTAACATACCATGTAAATAAAAATAAATAAATTTTCTTATTTAATAATATTTTTGAATTGAATATTAATTTTACTTTAAACTGGATGCTATTTGAGATTGATTACCTGATAAGAGACAATGGTATTTTTTGAAGTCTGACGTTGCACACAAGATTGACTTATACTGAAAAATAATAATATAATATTAATATTTTAAATTGTAGTTAAAGATTAGCCATTTTAATGTAGGGAATTAACATAACTAACTATAAAATTATTATCCATTTTTTGTTTAATGTTCTTACATTTATCCAATAAATCATAGTGGCTTAAAATATGAATGAATCTAATTTTGCACAAATAGTCTAATATTCTTTAGATGGTCAATTTTTCTCCTTTTGATGGGAAACCCTCTTAAAATCTATTTTTGGTCACTTATACATGTTCTATTTGAGAAAATAATATTCTTATGTAGAAACGGGACATCAAATTTTAATATGGGTAAACTTTTTGTATTTTTCTTATAAAAATAATTTTTTAAGAATAGTTAGAAATACTTTATTTTAATTCAAAACTACTTTTTAATCTAAATTATTAATATTTATAGATTATATTTATAATTGGTTTTAATTTGTAACTAGGTTATATTTTTACATTTAATACAATATTCATCATTGGAAGTAATTTCACCTTGAAATTGGAAATAAACAAATGTCAATCATTTGATATTTTTTATTTCTTGAAAACACGCTCTTTGTTTTAACAACGAGAATTAATACTAAATACATTAATAAAACATATATTTTTTGAATATACTAAAATACGAATAATTTATGAATTTGGTATATCAAATATATCTTATGATAATTTTTTGGTATTTTTCTGAAAAATTTCAATTTTTGAAGAATAGTGAAAACATTGAGTAATACGTAAAAAACTAACATTTTAATTTTAATGAAATTTTACCACTTATGTGAATTGAATTTAGAAAATCTAAAATAAAATGTTGTTATAAATAATTGAAATGTGGTTCAACAATATTAAAAAAAATTTGGTGAATAGTATCTCTTACATTAATTTACCATAGTTAAATGAAAATTCGGTAATTTTTAGTAAAAAATATTATAATAATATTAAATTACCCTAGAATGTGTCTTGATCCTACTGGCTGATACCTTTCCGACCACATGCATCCTTGGGTCGATTTTGGGACCCCATGGATCTATTTAAGAGTGATAATGACACATTGTATTAATTAATTTAATGTAAAGACAAAAATGACATAAACATATATCATTTAGTAAATCAATATTCACATGGGGTTATATGTGTTATCTCTCGAAAAAAAATATTACTTTGAAAGTTAAAATTATTTCATACATCATGGTTAATTTTTTATAATTTTTAGACTTCATAAAAATAATATTATTCATGACACAATAATGATGTAGTGTTTACCTCATAAATGAAAGATTTAAATAAATAAGATTATAAAATTAAAACGGTATCAAAACGTATCAAATTCTTATTGGATGATTATATTTCATACAATATTCATCATATCTTCATCTTTAATGTGATTTGGACCTTTATAAACAGAAATTAATTATATAACAAAATAATATTTGTAAATATTTTTAAAGAGCCCATCCTCTCTCTTATAAGAAGTCATTACTTATATCCCATTACTCACAAGTATCAAGACCCTTGTCTCATCCAAACTCATCCCAAATAATCCCTCTAAATCCCCTTTTCTACATAAAGGCCTTACCTTATTCATATTCCACATTAAAAATTTATTTTGGTTCAAACCAAATGGAGTTACCTGATTTAAATATAATGTCTTATCTTATGTTATTTTTTATATTCCTTCTCCAACCCCTAAATTCAAATTATTTATTTATTTTATAAAAAAATAGTATCTTCATTATACTAGGGTGTTGTTATGGGAAGGATTCTATCTACCCTTACACACACCATGACTTAATTGGTTAGGAACATACTGTATCTATGGACGGTGAACTACGGCCTCACGAAACGATCATTGTTCAATTTTCTGCTACCACATCTTATCTTTTCCATTAATATGTAACTATAGTTATATGTGATATATGTTATATTTATATTGTTTCTATGCTTATTTTTTATAATTTATAGAATTCTTTTATAGTTTTCATATTGGGTAAATATGATAATTTCATTTGAGGAAGTGTGGAATACCAACCCCTCAAAGTTATATGACTCATTCATTCCATGCCTAGAATGTATAAAGGATGGATTTCCAAAACATATATATAATATTATCCTAGAATTATAATATACCTATGTATATTTATTTTTCCATTCCATTAAATATGAAATATTAATTAAAGTAGTGTTCATCCCTACGTAGAGCTTATCGTCTCCATTAATGGTGCATTTCATTTCATACCACTAAATGTAATATAAAATTATAAATACATATATATACTGGATATATATGATATATAGGATATCTTAATCATTAATATCAATCTGGAGATAATGTAATATTAACCACATGAACAACTTGTAATTATAAGATGTTCATTTTATTATCAAGTACCAAATATCGACCAAACTACAATTATTAACTTAAATGATTGAATAATGTTTATAACTTGGTAATAAGTGATATAAAAGGAATAATAAACTTGAAAAAGTTCTTTAGAAAGTTTAAATTAACTTTACTTTATTATTCATGAGATTTAAGAATGAAGGGGTCATGTCGGACTCAAGGTAAGGGACTTCATCACAATCTTTTTTCACTAAGGCATATTTTGTTTTATAAACGAATTTCTTTTCTACAGTGTATAAACAGCGTTGAAATTTATTTTCAGTCAAAGGTAATATTTTTCTATGAGGAGTTTTAGTAAACAAAGAAAAAACAATGATTTTTTAATGTCAGCGGGGACAAATACCTTTTCTGCCACCATGAGTATTATTTGATCTTTGGCTTCTATAACAAGCCCTAATGTTTTTAAAAGGAAAATAAATACCATATAACCTTTTACGTATTTTGGTATTGAAAATTATTTTGATAATATATTTGTTATGTAAATATATTTAAATGATATATTGTGACTAAAATGTGGAAATTTTGTCTCTCTTTATATTTATTAAAGGTGTTATGAATATGTTATGGTTCTTGGTCACTGTTTATATATACAAGTTGTTCTGTGATAAACCTAGGGTGGGTGAGCCTGAGATGGATCTACAGTGCATTGGGTAAAATAATGGAAGGAAACATTAATGTTTCACCTAATAGATTTAGGGAGTATAATGTGATGGGTATTACAACGTAATTCCTAATATAGTTGTGTTGGATACAATGTAAGTAAGATAAGGATGCCATAAGTTAACATTATGATTTATGATTTCTATGTGTTATTCATAAATATTTTGATTTCCTAACATATGATAAAGCACTTGTGTTCTTTATGTATTGATGAACTAATGTTTGAATTCATTATTTTATAATCTTTAATGAGAAATTTATGCCCATCCCATGTTTTGAAATGTTTTTTAAAAGACATATAGACAAATAGGGTCATGGATGATATCAACAAAAAATCATGCTATACTTGGCTCTTTTTTTCAAGAGTTTTTATTTTATAAAAAAATTGGTACAATTTAAAAGTGTCTGCATTTAATATTCAAGTTGTTATGTATATGTTATTACCTAATTCTCTAAGGATAAACAGATGAAAATATCCTTGATGTGAATTATTAAATTAATTCATCATTATTTAATGTTTATAATCGAGTCCTTATTGTGGGTATCAAAGATCGGTTAAGAAATCTATTGAAGTTAGAATATTGTAGAATTAATGTCCATAAATTAATTTATTTAATGATTTAAATGATAATGAATTAGTATATTACAATTCTTCATAGTCTATGATAAGTGTGTTCAGAATGGTTTTTCATAGAGGAAATAGAGTAAATTTTCTAGGAAGGCGTATAGAGAAAAATGACCTTCCAAATCAGCATCCTAAGAAGGTTGAAATCAGAAATGAACAGCTTGTTGTAGTGATGGCTCAGTTGACTCAGGTGACAAATTTTGGTTGTGTTTAACGATGATATTATAGTTTATTCCAAATTTAATGATTAACATGAAATTCATTAACAGGTTTCCTTTCTATCCTTAAAATAGAAGAAATTGTATGGGAAATTTAACAAGTGTGAGTTTAAGTTACATAAATTATTTTCCTTGGTCGTATTATTTCAAAAAATGGAATAACTATTGACCCAGCTAAAACAAAAGAGGTTGAAGAATGGAAAAGACCCAAAAATATATATGAGATCTATAGTTTTCCTAGTTTAGAATGTTATTACCAGAGGATTGTTGAGAATTTATCACAGTTATCTAGCACAATGACTATGTAAACTTGAAATGGTGTTAAGTTTATCTGGACAAATAAACGTGATGATTGTTTTCAAGAAATGAAAAGAGGATAGGTGAATGAAAATGTTTTGGAATTGCCTTCTAGATATTGAGATTTTGTTATATGCAATGATGATTCATCAAAAGTACATTGTTGTTTCCTTATGCAGAATGATCAGGTGATTTTTTATGCTTCATATCAGTTGAAACCTCATGAGATGAATTACCCTACCCCTGATTTGTAATTATCTATTGTTATTGTTTAATTAAAAAAAATTGTGGAATCATTTTTGTGGAGTAAAATGTGAAATATATACTGACCACAAAATGATGAAGTATATATTCATTTAGAAATAATTTAACATGAGACATAGGTGATGGTTGGAATTACTCAAGGATTATGATTGCACAATTCATTAACTTCCATTAAAGGAAAATAAAGTGGCTGAAGATTTGAGTTGAAAAAGTAATGCTATATTAACCTTGTTATGTTTTTAAGAATACCGTTTGATTAAAGACTTGATGTACATTGGAATAGAAGTTGTTGGTGCAGACAATTACTCTGTTTTGTTTCAGGTGTCAATGAAATCATCTCTATCAAATAGAATTAAGCAGGAAAAGAAGAAGACACTAAGTTGCAGAATAATGTAGTGTTGGTTAAGAAGGGTATGTTGACTGATTTTAACATTGATAATGACTGTATTTTATGTTTTGTGAAGCCGTTATGGTTGCCTTGTGATTCATAGTTGAGAAATGAGTTGTTAAGTGAAGATCACAGTTCTCTATTTTCTGTTCGTCCCGATTGAACTATGATGTACATAGATCTTCAGATGTATTACGTGGGGAATGGAATGAATAGAAATATTTCCGACTTTATTGTGAAGGTTTTGAATTGTCAATAGGTTAAAGCTAAGAGGTAGTTACCAAAAGAGAAGCTTCAGACATTACTGGTTCCACTGTGGAAATGGGAACATATATCCATGGATTTCATTGTGGGATTAACGAATACATCTCAAGGTAGAAATGCAATCTGGTATATTGATTATCGATTCAATAAATCTACTAAATTCCTTCCAATTCGAGAGACTCTATCTCTAGATCAAATTTCTAGATTGTATGTAAAATAGATAGTCAGGTTTTAGGGAGTTCCCCTCTGCATTGAATATGATTTTGATCCAAGAATTAGTTTTATCTTTTTGAAAGGCGTTCAAGAGTTGTTGGGTACTAAATTAAATTTTAGTACAACTTTTTATCCTCAATACGATGTGTATTCAGAAGGAAAGAATTTAGTGAATGAAGGATATGATACGTGCTTGTTCATTGGATTACCAGGGATATTGGGACCAACATCATTCTTTGGTTTAATTTTCTTATAATAATAGTTTTCATTCTAGTATACCGATGGCTCTATTTGAGGCATTATATGGGAAGCGGTGTCGAACATCATCTTTTTGGGATGTAGTAGGTGAAAGAAATGGGATGAGACCAGTATTGGTAGAAGAGGTGAAAGAAAAGATTCAGTTGATGTATAAGAACATGAGAATAGCTCAGAGCAGGCATAAAAGTTATGCAGATAACCGGAGGAATGGTCCTTATTTTGAGGTAGATGATCATGTCTTTCTCAAAGATTCTCTATGGAAAAGTGTGATGCATTAGGGAACGAATGGGATGTTGAGTCTGAGGTTCATTGGATCTTATCAAATCCTGGGTAAAGATGGATTAGTTTCCTACAATGTGGATTTACCTCCATTTTTATTTCAGGTACACAATTTTTTTCATGTTTCAATGTTCAGAAAGTATATGGTGAATCCATCTCATGTTTTGAGCCCAGATGTAGTTCAGTTGGAAGAGGATATTTCTTATGAGGAACAACCTGTCTAAATTCTAGAACAAATAGAGAAGGGGTTGTGGAATAAGGTAATTCATTAGGTAAAGCTTTTGTGGAAAAACCATATTGTTGAAGAGGAAACATGAGAATCTGAAAATGCCATGGGGGATAAATACCCCCACTTATTTGATATGGGAATAAAATTGTGAAGAATCAATTTCCCAAAGGGGGGAAGGGCATAACATCCCAGGTAAATGAAGAATAATAAAATTTCATATATATCAATATTTTTTAATTTAATAGTAATTTTATAATAAATGGGATGATATGTTCAATGGAATACCTGATACGCAACTACAAGTTTCATTGAAATCTTATGTTGCACACATCGATGTGTTATACATAAAAATTATAAAATTATATTATTTTTTTAAATGGTGGTTAATGCCTAACCATTGTAGTAGTGGGAATATACATAATGGACTAAAAATATTATAATACATGTTTATTATGTGTTTTTAAATTTATCCAACAAAATTTAGAGACTTAAAATGTGAATGATCCTAATTTAAAGCACTGATAGTCTAATATTCATTAAAAGGTCGATTTACCACCATTTGATGGAGAACACTCTTCCATTCTAGTTTTGGTCACTTTTATATGTTCTAATTCAGAAAAATGATTTTCTTCTTTAGAATCGGGACAACAAAATTTACTTTTGTTATATTTTTGTTATTTTTCTATTAAAATTCATTTTTTTACGATTAGTGAAAAATTCCGTATTTTAATTCAAAATTTCATTTTAATATAATTTATTTATATAGTTATATTATCATTTTATTTAATTTTAATTTTTATTTATATTATTTTTTCCTTTAATTTAAATTTGGTCGTTGGAAGTAATTTCACCATGAAATTGGATATAAAAAAGTGTTAATCTTTATATAGTTATTATTTCTAAAAAACACATTTTTTGTTTTTATATCATGAATTAAATTTTAATTAATTAAGGAAACATCTATTTTTTTAATTTTTTAAAATATTATTTGTATTTTTAATTTAAAATATATCTTAGGCTGAAATATTTATATTTTTCTGAAAAACATCATTTTTTGGTGAATAGTGAAAACACTAAGTAGTAGTTAAAAAACCGACATTTTCATTTAAATTACATTTGACTACTTCTATGAATTGAATATCAAAAATCCTTCATACATGTTTTTTATCATTAAATAAATGTTGTTCAATAAGATAAATAATACTTTTTGGTGAATTGTAATATTTTACATTTCTTTACCTCGGTTTAAGGTAAATAGGGTAATTCAAAATAAAAATATTATTATAATAATATTAAATTATCATAACAAATGTCGTAATACTATTGTATGATTAGTTTTTGACCATGGTCATCCTTGGGACAATTTTAGGACCCCTGGAGCCATATAAGGGTGATAATGACACTTTATATTAATCAATTTAAAGTAAATACAAAAATGACATAAACTTATATTTTTTAGTAGATTGGTTTGTACATGGGGTTAAAAAGTAATCTATTCGACTATAAATATTCATTTGGATGTTAAAAATATTTCATACATAATGTTGTTTTTCTTATAATTTTTAAACATTATATTAGTTAAATTATTTATGACACAATAATGATGTAGTGTTTACTTCATTAATGAATGATTTAAATAAATATGATTTTAAAAATTAAAATAATATCCAAAACATGACCAATTATTATTGGATGATTTTATTTCGAACATGAGTCATCTTATCTTTGACTGGAATGAGAATTGGTTCCTTAGAAGCCAAAAAACATTATATAATAAAATAATATTTTCAAACTTTCAAGAAGATCCCTTACTCCCCGTTATAAAAATCCATCACCTCCTAACCCAATAATTACACCTCTCAGGCCCCTTGGTTGGTCCAAACTCTACCCAAATAAGCTCCCTACATCCCTCTTGTCCACCTAGATGCCTTATCTTGGATATAAGGCTCCTTAAGAAATTCATTATTTTCAAACCAAAGTGAGTTACCAAATTTAAAGGTAACATATTCTCTTATGTTATTTTGTTTTATTTTCCTTATCCAACCCCCTAAAATCCATATATTTATATATTTTTTTATTACAACACCATTATCTTCAATATGTTATGTTTTTTTATGATAAGTAATAAAACTAAACATATGCACACCTCAATATTATGTGAAATAAACATCCTATTTCTGTGGACAGCGAACTACTTCCTCAAGAAACAATGACTATTCAATCAACTCTTACAACCTATTATAGTAGAAATTAAGAAGGAATTGTATTTATATGTGATATATATTTTATTTATATTGTTTCTATTCTTCTGTATTTTTCATTTATTGAATACCTTTGTGGTTTCCATAGTGTGTAAATACGATAATTTCATTTGAGAAAGTGTAGACAACTGGCCCCATCAAAGTGATGTGACTCGTTCATGCCAAACATAGAAAATAAAAAGGATGGATGTACTGAAATTATATATGATATTATACTGGAATTATAATAACCTATGTATTTATTATTTTTCATTTCATTAAATAGAAAATAGAAATGAAAGTATCGTTCGTGCGTACATGCGTCTTATCATCTCAATGAACAGTTCATTTCACTTCATTCCTTGAAATAATATTTACTATAATAAATACATATATATACTGAATATATATGATATATAAGATTTCAAAATCACGAATATCATTCTAGAGATAATGGGATTTTGAACACATGAACAACATGTAATTATAGGATGTTCAATTTTTACTCAACTACCAAATTCGACAGAACAACCATTATTAACATAAATGTTTGAATAATTTTTAAAACATGGTAATATGTGATATAAAAGGAATAATAAACATGAAAAAAGGTTCTTAAGAAAGTTAAATTTAACATTAGTTTTTTATTCAGGTGATTAAATAATGAACGGATCAAGTTAGACATGAGGTAAGGGACACCATCTCAATATTCTATTATTGAGGCATATTTTCTTTTATACAAGACATTCTTTTATACAGTTTATAAACACCTGTGAATTTTTGTTTCATTCAAAGAGAATTTTTTTATTTGAGGAATTTTACAAAATGGCAACTAAAAAATACTTCTTTTTATCTTTAGCGGGGACAATGATCTTTTCTTCCCCCACGAGTATTATTTGATCTTCAGATTCCATAACAAGACGTAATGTTTTTAAAAGGAAAATAAATACCATATACCTTTTTATGTATTTTGGTATTAAAAATGGATTTGATAACGTATTTTTTATGTTAATATATTTAAATGAAATATTGTGATTGAAATGTGGAAATGTTATATTTCCATTATATTTATTTTATCTGTTATGAATATGTTAAGGTTCATGAGAATGTTTTTTGTATATGGGTGCTTTCCTGATAATACTAGGGTGGGTGAGCCTGAGATAGCTCTCCATTGCATTTGGTAATGTGGCAGATGTAAACGTTAACATTTCTCCTAAGTGATTTAAGGAATATAGAGTGATGGATAATCCAATGTAACTCCCTATGTAGCTGTGATAGCAACAATGAATGTATGATGTGGATTCCACAATATAACTTTATGATTTATGATTTCTCTATGTCATTCATAAATCATTTGATTTCATTAGGTAAGATAAAGAGATTATGTTATGTATGTATTGATTAACTGTTGCTTTATTTTTTTATTTTATAACCCTTACTGATATTTTTATTCTCTTACCATGTTTTGAAATGCTTTTAACAGTACATAAAGATGAATAGCTCAATGATGGGATCTTGGAAAATTCATGTTAGACATGGATCGTTTTTTCAAGAGATGTTATTTTATGAAAAAATGGATACTGTGTAGAAGTGTCTAAATGTAATATTCAAGTTGTTATGCATATTTCATGACCTAATTCTCTAAATCTCTAAACATCAAATTATCCTTGATGTGAATTATTAAATTAATTGAAGAGTATGTTATGTTTAAGGTTAGGTCCTCATAATATCCCTATCTCAAAAAGGTAGGGAGGATATTACCCTAAAACAAATATTTTATTAATTTCATGGGGGGTGTAGGATGGAAATATTATTTCTATTATAACTCTTATACCACACACTAATGAAAAATTAATATCCCAATTTTTATTATGCCTGAATCTTATTTGTTGTCTCATATTATTCAAAGGTATAAGTATAACTACCAAGAAACCACACTACATGATATTGTGTTAATGAAATATTCATCAATAATGAATCATGATGTATGTTTGTAAAAAATGATAGTTTCATAGTAATTAATAGTCACAATCCATGTGATCTCAATCATGTTCAAACAAATCACTAAAAACACATGGAATGTTTAAACAAAATGTTGGAATCATGGAATAATTTATATATATATAATTTAAACAACCCATATAAAACCCTTATAAATGGAAAAAATGGTAATTTCAACATCCAAACCAAATACATCATTGGGGAATTGGGGTACACCTATCATATAAGATATATTATGCTATCCCATTATTAATAATGGCACTCAAACCAAAATATACATATTTTACAAGAACTAGAATATTAAGAGGTACATAGAAAATTAATTACATTAGAAAATGCATAAAACCACAATGCTTCATCTAACAACATTATTAACACCAGGAAAAGTAATGACCTCCATGAAATTATATTTGAAATACTCACAGTACATCTAGATAAAAATATAGCATGGTTTCATGAGAATTTATCCCTTGTATACATAAAAATAAAAATAATTATTTTCCACATTAATATTTAAAATGAATATTGCCAATATAAAAAAAGGTACAAGATCTATATCACTTATAAATAAAATTATTGATATTTCCTTTTTATGTATTGGAGGGAATAAGAATTAATCCCTGATAATACATTCATAACAATATTATAAAAAGTATATATATTTCAATAAAATAATAACACATTATTTCCACCAAAATAACCTAAAAACACAATCCTGAAATAAATGTAGATGGTAACAGGAATCCACATCCACTTGTTTATCATTTCGTTCATAATCCACAGGAAAGAATAAATTAAAATGAAACATAAATTATTAATAATGTAAGGAAATAAGTTACGTTACATGTAAAAAAGGTTGTATATACACTTAATAAAAAAATGGATATTCATTTCATTAAATGTATTCCCCAATGAAAGGGAATTATAAATTAGTATTCCTACAAAGATCATATCCTTGAATTGGGAGTTAATTAATTGAGATATTTTGTATACCAAATTAAAATATAGGAAAAACGATAAATACGTAATAAAAAAATTTATATTTCAATTCACACATAATCATGTAAAAATGAAGTCTAACGATATTTCTTCTAACCCAAAAAAATAAAATAGTTTTATGAACACTTTACCTTTGTTTACATTCATGAAAAATACCCATTGGTGAAAAATTAAAAATTAAAAATTATCATAACATGAATTATCATGTTTTAATGGCGTAAAATTCAAAATTGGATGTATACGATAACCTTATAAAAGAAATTATGTTAATAACAATTAAACATTTTTTAATGAAAGTAAATTGAGACGAAATCCAAATTTTTTTTATTAAAAACTAGATCAAAACCTAATGAAAGATATAATATCTCTTGGATTCATAAATCCATATATTTTTCATTAATGGAAACATAATATAAAATAACTAGAATTATATAAAATTCAAGGTAAAAATTAATGGAGAATATGGAATAAGTCTCACAAAAATAAAAGTGATATAAGAAACCCTACATTCTGTCTAAAATTTCCATGTATTTCCTTTAACTATATTATAATAATTTTATATCAATAATTAAAATTATTATGGAACATTTATATTTTTATTAACATATACATTAATAACTTATTTATTTCTTTTTATTGACTTGTCTAAAAACTTATTAATCTTATTCAATGTTATGTTTTTTTGTGGATGTTCAGTTCTTTATTTTAAAATTTATTTGGTCTCCTAAACATTGTCAAAGTGTATATTGTTTCATAATATCCAAAATAATAATCATGAAATAATATTATTTTTTACAAATTAATTATAATTTAAGACATAACCTTTAACATTTGATATAAAGATGGGTTTTTTTATAATCCTGAAGAGTGTAGGTCATAATTTCATATGAGAAATGATCCCATATTTTAATGATCATTATTGAAATAAATTATTCATTAATTTATACTAATTAAATGATAATAATATCATATATATCATATTGTTTCTATGAAAAAAAATCCATGGGATTTGGTGATGGTAAACAAATCACATCATTTCATAGAGGAGGTTGTTTTGACATATTTAGTAATGACACTATACTATATCAATTAATTGATAAGTAATATCAGGAATGTTTTATTAGAGTCAAACCTATAAACATTTACTAAATTGAAACAAAATTTATAGAAAAAAATGAAAAGGATGATGGAAGATAACTTTCCCATATCCAAACAACAAACCCAACCAAAAAGAGAAAAATAAATATCATAAAAATCAAAACCATCACCACATCAATAATAGGGTGCATATTCTGAAGTATCACACTCCCACACTGTATTCATTTCATATGGCTTCAAAATCATTATGTACTTACATGAATGTTTCTACTTCTCTAATGATATCTGATACATATAGAATTTTTTACCCAATCTATGATAATGGAAAACCCAATTTTTTTTCCTAAAAGAAGACATGGTAGACACCATATTTGACAGGTAATAATATTATTTTCTCACCCTTCACATTGGTGGAGAATCCATAGTTCCTTCAATTTTATACATGTTATTCTTTCCACGTTAAAAAATAACAATATTTAAAGGTATGATATTTCCTCTTAAATTTTATTTATCGCTATCAGATAAATTTCCCCATTTTACATTGACATGAATAGGGACATGATTTTAGAATCCACCATTTACTCCCAATAGAGAACATTATGAGATAGATGGATTCCCTCCTCCCTTCAGTTGTGGATGTCTATTATAATAAATTATGGATAGATATTGCGGGTGAACCACAATGTCATGAACAACATGAGACTCCATTATCATTTCACCATCAACAGTCACTGAAGACTGAGTTGTGGAATCAAGGTGCATGATGACCACATTATTCACGTAAGGGTCGTCATGCTCAGGGGTTATCACCTCATGCTCTAGTCCATCAAAGAAATTAAAAGTAATGATATTAACACACAGGTTGCAAAAATTATCAATAGGATCCCCAAGTGATATGTATCTGATTCTCTAACAGGGACCCATGTATCCATGACCATCGCACTATCTTCACAAACCACACATTCTGAAGGATCTAAAATAACAGATTCTAACTACGAATGACAAGATACCATAATATTTTCCAATAAAAGAACTTTATAAACCCCATGATTAGACTTCAATTGATCAAAAACATAACTCACGATCAGATTTAGGGGAACTTGGACCTTATTCATTATGGTAGCATGTGGAGTTACATCTTTGTGATCAGCTTGCCTATCCTCCCGCTCCATAGATGGCTATCTTGGTGCCAGAACCATTTCCGTACCAAATGAAAATTCACTTTCACGTAGAACCTGCACATTATAAACTCCCATGGAAAATATTCCTTAATATACAAATCCTATAGAATCCATAATTAGTGGAAAATCCACATGATGATCCCCCATCATCAGCTGAGCCAAACCCACAGCAAAACAGCCACTAGTACTCATTTTTTCTAGTACATGTTTGACCCCATTCAAGCCTCTAATGTGACATACTTACTACATGTGACTAAAACAACGACAATAAACACTCAGGAACATACACAACACAAAATATTAACTCTTTTTCCCATATAAATTCATTACCATTCATGATCCAAACACTGTTCATAAGTGTATTTTCAAAATCTACCTCAACAAAAATTGGAAGATAGATGGGTTGATAAAAAACCTTCATTCGACGATCAGGGAATATTTATTGTCCAACCATATTCCAAGGAGAAGATATAATGGAGGTATTTTGAAATGAAATTGGGAGACCAATAAGGATTACCCATGTCGCTACTGTCCATGGATCATTCCACATATAAAACATGAGCATCCATCGAAATATGTGAATGAGAAATCTATTGTAGTGTAGGGGAGCCCAAGACCAGGTGATGATCATGTACCCCTTTGAACCAAACAGTATCAGTATATGCCTCTAATCAAGTAATCTGACAACGGCACATACCTTCATATCCCATAAATCAATGAAAACACAATAAAACTCATTAAATGATGGACTATGAAGATGAAACCGTGCAATCAGGGTGATTTTATAAAGATCAATGGAATTATTAAGATCCTCCTAGTTATTAGAGAGATGACACACCTCCAAGAAGAGAATTTATATTTTTCTAGAAATAAATATAATTTGGAATGGTGTAAGAAAACAAGGGATTGAGAAGGGTGAGAAGGATCAAGTATTCTCATTATGATACTGTCATGAATCTCCCCCATCTGATTGGCAGGTTGGAGCACAACTCCACGACATTTGGTTGGGAATCAATATGAGAGAATTTAAATGTAATTTATTCCAATGAAATTCATTTATAAACATTAAATCCAATAATAAAATTATCTATGTTAAGTGATCATGGAAAACAATTTACATTAGATCATGTGGAATTGGTACAATGTACACACGAACAATGGTTTCATTTCCCATTTGATGTGAAAGGATGTAAGAACCCGGTTCTTATTCTTTAAGTACATGTTTCTTTCTTTTCCTTTTCCCGTAAGTGTTTTTGAGAAAATAAGGAAAATGGGGAAAATCCCAAATTTTTTAAGTACACGCCATGTACTTTTCCACACGCCGTGTACTTTGGCCATGTGGGATGATTACATAGGGCATGTAGGCCTGTCAGTGATGAATGGTATTAAAACGTACTACATGTCATGTAGTGGGATTTTATATGCCGTGTAGCCAGTCGGCAAGTGAATAGTAAGGTGGTGGAGGAAACCACAAGTCGTGTAGACAGTACACTCCCTATAGTTAGGAATACACGTTGTGTACTCATGTTGATGGATGAACAGTGCCACACTGGCGAGAAGCCTCCAAAGGAACAGTTTAAAAAAATGGAAGGTACACGCCATGTACATGGGAGTACACGCCGTGTATTTGGTTTTTTCTTCATAAAATGGGAAGTATCATCCTCTGTTCAAAGAGGAAGATTATAATGCCGGAGGGGAGATCAGGAAGACGACTGATGCTTTGGACATCTCCTGCTCGCACAATAGGAATCTGATTCTGCCTTTGTTGATCTTGTTGGGATCGTACGGGTAAGACCTCTCCTCTCCGAGTGTAGTTCATGCCAATTATTTATTGTGGTAAAGTTATTTACGTTTTAACGACAATTCTATTATTTCAGATCTACATCATTCCTGGGAATTTCTGGACGGAACGTTCATTCATACCAATCAGAGGGGATCGAGGTAGGTGGTCTGGTGTTTAAATTCCAACTACTGTGCATTTTTGTGTACCATTGTGCTATGAACCCATGTTTGGGTGTCTTATGGCTGAGGCCTTGGATATTATAAATACCTAAAATTGTATAGGTAACTACATGTAATTGTTAACTGGTGTTTGTGATCGATGTTTGGATCCAGGGCCACCCCGAGGGTGCGTTCCTTTGTTTAGCCGTTTGGCCAGGTTACCCGAGGGTATACCATAAAACATAGCATGCTTTAAATTACCTTCAGAGGTATTGCATATAATTTCTTTCTTATATGTTGGATTTGGCCCGGTTACTTATGCCTGAGGGTAGTGTTCTATTAAGCATGAGGGCAGTGTTCTATTTATCCTGAGGGAAAATCCTTTCGTGCCTGAGGGCAGTAGACTATGTGCATGAGGGCGACACTCTTTATGCCTAAGGGAAATATCTATTATGCATGAGGGCGGTCAACTGTGGGTTTTGTTTCTGATTACCTGAGGTTAAGGTTTGCATGTTTGAGGACGCTGACTGTTTACATAGAATATTCACTATGGTGATATCTTAAAATTTAATGATTAAATGAATATAAAAATTGAAATATAACTGGTATTTAGTTACTTTCGAGTACTGCTTAGTTTATTGCATATTTACTATTGTACACTACTGTTGCACAGTTTCACGGATAGTTGGGAATGGGGCTTTGGTGGGTGCCTACTGGGATTTATTTCTCACAACATGTTTGGGTCATGTCTTCGGCCCAAACAGACTGCATTTTTGTAGGAGTAGATAGATGCATGGGTCCCCAAACAGGTACATGATAGTGGCAGAGGAGTAGTAGGGCATGGGATTGAGCATAGGCTTGCAATGATGTTGTGTTCTTATGACTCTATTTTGTTTTGTTTGGTAGTACCATGTATTGTTACATGTATTGTAATGTATTGCATTGTATCATGTTCTAGTTGTTTTCATAGAATAGTGACATGTTGAATTTCATATATATGACAGCTGGTTCCCTATATATCAGTTATCCATTTCAGTTATATATGGTTTACTACTTCCGCAGTTGTATGTTATCTTTTTTTCCGCTGCAATACTCATTGAAAAATGAGGGCATAGTTTCCACACTGTCAGACCTAGGCCCTCTCTGCTAGTTGGCAGCCTCTGGCATTTGGGGAAATGCGCTTGTGGTCATGTGACCAACCAGGTTCGGGGCACCTGCTGGGTGGCACCCTCATCCGAGAAGTTACAAAGTGGTATCAGAGGAGTTTCTTTTCGTTGACTTACTATTTGGAGCCTATATCAAGGGATTAGACGAAATTGGTATTTTTTAATAACTTGTGTCCGAGAGTAGCTATCCCGTGTACATGGAAAATCCAAATTACCTCGTAATTGCAATTTTCTAGTTTTTCAATTTTATAGTTGATTTGATTTTCACCATTGGGCGATGCACTTGTGGTGTTTTGTTTATATTTTTATCTACTGGGTTCTATTTACTTGCAACATGATGACATGAGGGCATGTCATCTCATGCATCATTTAGAAAAATGTTAGAATCACATGCCATGCATAGCTTCCTTGCCATGTAGGTGCATTAGAAATTCTATGTTGTTGTGATAGATGGTGTTCTAGAAAAAGCATGATGTTGTGAAAGATGCCTTGGTACAATACCTGCTATTTGATAGAATATTGTTATGTAATGTTTGTAGAATGAGCACCAAACATTGGTTCATTGAGGAGTATGGGCCCTCATTGTCCATAATCTGGTGGATTATTTAATGTTTACATCGTTTATAACACGTATAAGATTCCATGATTTGATTCATGGGGAGTATGGGCCCTCACGGATCGTAATTTGGCACTTAGTTTTTGTTTCATCATTTTTCTGGGATTAAGAGTAGTTTCGGAGGATTAATTTCTGGAAAAATTCAGAATACACGCCGTGTAGTTTTGATTACACACCGTTTAATCTTTTGTTCAGGAAGAAAATGAAAATTTATAAGTTCATGTCGTGTACCATAAGATCACGATGTGTAGTCTCTTCCCGTGTCATAGGCCGTGTGGGCGGGGAAACGGGTTGGATATTGGATTGGGAAGACACGCCATGTATTTGTTGTACATGACGTGTAGTGTTGAGCCAGAGACTGCTCGTGTAACTAACAACACAAACGTAGAAAACCTTATGACATACACGCCGTGCCTACCTTGAACACACTGTGTAGTCTATTCCAGGTACCGGGCTATGTCACTAACAACGCGGGTCAGTGTTACCCTAGCAAGTACACGTCGTGTGCCTGTGGGAAACATCATGTAGTATTGACCGGTAAGAGACCGTGTGGACTTGGCTGTGTCGTTGGGGAAACGGGTGGTGTACATGCTATGTGCAGGTGTAACACGTCGTGTAGTGTCAATATGAGTATTCGGCCGTTTCATTAACAACATGAGTAGTTGGAAATTAAACATTACATTCCATGTAGAAGTTCTACACGCCATGTAGTCTCGATTAAAAGAGAGTCGTGTGGCTAATCCATGTAGAAGGACTTGAGCAGGGGAAGAAAAATCAAGTACACGCTGTGTATTGTTTATACACGGCATGTAGTCTTATTGTGAGAAACATAGACACTTTCTTTCTCATGTTCTCTTCTAAAACATCTTGTTTTCAGACCTTGATAAACATATATCTAAGGTATGCTTTGACCTTGTAGAGTATTGTCGGTGCGACGTTCACGTGTTGTTCTCTAGGAGAACGGAAATTAGTATACTTAAAAAATAGTAGGCCATGGGCTACCAGTTGATGAACCAGTAGAGCCAGATGTGGCACCAGCCATTATGCCAAATGCAGGTGCAGAGGTACAGTTCTGTAAGGGATTCATGCGGTTCTTGCAGAACATTCAGGGAGTACCGCAGGCTGCCACATCTATGGTAGAGCTGACATGTATATTCCAGCAACAACATCCGCCTATGTTTTCAAGGGATGGTGGAAAACAGGCTGTGGAGTCTTGGATGGGGTCGATGTAGACTATCTTTGAGCATCTGGAGACGCCTCCGGAGCAGAGGTTCAAGCTCTCTACATACATTCTAAGTTATTCTTCCATGATGTGGCGTTATGTTACAGCCAAAACTGAGCATCACTGGGAGATGGTGTGAGATTATTTGCAGGCATCCTTCTATGACTTCTTCTTCCCAGAGACACTGAGGGAGGATTGAACTTGATAGTTCATGAATCTACAGTAGGGCGCTATGTCAGTGATGGATTATTCTGCTCACTTCACAGAGCTTCAGTGTTTTTCACCTATTCTGGTGGGTGATGAGACGTTGAGGGCTAGACACTTTGAGTAAGGTCTTGGATATGACATCCAAGCACTGGTAAATGTTTCAAGGATTCCTAAAGTGAATTCCATTTTGAACTAGGCACTGATTACCGAGCGGAACCTGCGGGAAGCTAGTGGTGTGGTCCAGGGCAATTTGACACAAGTTTCTGGTACTATTTATACCTGTAAGAGAAAGAGACAGATAGATTTCTCTCATAGTGGTAGTACTATCCAGAGGAAGACTTTAGGTGGGTAGTTAATATGAAACCAGTGTGGTAAAGAGGGGTATAAGAGACATCAGTGTTCCTGAGACCTAGTGGGGTGCCGAGCTTGCGGTGAGATTGGTCATCTGCAGCCGTTTTACAGGGTGTTTCTACCAGTGGCTAGAGAGAGGAGTTATGTTCAGACTCCGTGTGTGCGAGCAGGACTGTCAGCTTCTAACCAGTTTAGAAACATGAATACATCAGGGTGTGCAGGAAGATATGGTGGTCGTGGCAATGGTATCCAGACACCGGGATATCAGAGACAACAGGGCAGGACAGCTTAGGGTAGATAGGACGTGTTGCAGGGTCGCAGCACTATGCAAGCATATGCAGTGCAACAGACCCAATAGGAGTAGGATCCCGGACCTTCTACTATCAGAGTTACTATTCTAGTTGATTTTATTTTATCTTCTGCACTTTTCCATACAGGTGCTACACATAGCTTCATATCTTTGCCTGTTTTGGAGAGCCTTGGGATTTGTGTTTCTTCTTCTTCAGATGTTATGATGCTAGACACTCCGTTGAAAATTAGAATGGTTGGTGTGTGTCAGAAAGTGAGAGCTATAGTTTCCTAGGAGCAGCCTAAGAACATGTCTGAGATACGAAGTTTCATGGGGATTTCTGGTTACTACAGGCACTTTATACAGGATTGTTTTCACTTAGTAGCACCGTTGAAGTGCTTGACTAAGAAATGTGTGATGTTCTTTTGGTCAGAATCTTGCTAGACAGCCTTTCAGGAGCTGAGGGGAAGGTTAACATAACCACTATTCTTGATACTTCCAGAGTAAGGGAAGAGCTATATATTATACTGTGATGCATCAGGTATTGGGCCGGGAGCATAGTTGATGCATGGTGATCGAGTAGTTTCGTACAAGTCTCAGTAGTTGAGGCCACATGAGAGGAATTACCTCACTCATGACCTCGAGTTGGCTGCAGTTGTTCATGCATTGTGATGTTGGAGAAATTATCTCTAGGGAGAGAATTTTGTGGTTTTCACCGACCTCAAAAGTCTCGTGTACATATTTACACAGCGTGACATGAATCTGAAACAGCGAAGGTGGGTTGAATACCTTTATAAATTCAACTTTGAGCTTGCCTATACACCTGGTAAGGATAATTTAGTTGCCGATGCACTGATCAGAAAGACTGAGATACATGCAGTGCATGAGGCCAGGGGTGAGTGGCAGCTTATGGCCTTGTTCTCTGAGTTGCATTTGGAGGTGCACGATATTCAAGGGAAACCATAGATTTCATCTTTAGTTGTGACTTCTACCCTACTATGTGAAGTAAAGATGAGACATCTATCTCATGTTGAAGGACTGGTTCTACAGGAGTCATTGGTGAGTATGGACCCTCCTCCTGGTTGGACGATAGGCGATGATGAGGTTCTGCGTGTCCATGGTCGAGTGTGAGTTCCAGGTGATATACACGAGAATCTGATGCAGGAGTTTCATGCTTCATCTTGGGAATTTCATCCCAGAGTTACCAAAATGTTTCGTGACTTGAGACATCGGTATTGGTGGTCGGGTATGAAACGAGAGGTAGCTGGTTTTGTTGTGAGATGTTCCACCGATCAGTAGGTGAAGGCAGATCATCAGAGGCCAGACATACTGTTATAGCAGTTACCCATTCCGGAGTGGAAATGGGATGATGTCGCGATGGATTTCGTGATTGGGTTTCTGATTTCACCTCGATGAAATGATGTCATGTGGGTTGTTGTGGAAAGACTTAGAAAGGTAGCTTACTTATTCCCGATCAAAAAGACCTTCGGAGTTGACGAGCTAAGGAATTTGTAGATCAGGGAGGTTTTACGTCTTCATGGGGTATCTCGTTCTATCATTTCAAATAGGGACACACATTTTATGACTCATTTTTGTAGATTTATCAAAGGGCACTGTGTACACAGGTGCTTCAGAGCATAGCTTATCACCCTCAGACCGATGTCCAGGCAGATTGTACGATACAGGTGCTAGAGGACATGTTGTGTGCATTCATCCTAGACCTTGGGGGATCTTGGGATAAGCATATACCCTTGGTCGAGTTTTCCTACAAAAATAGTTTTCTAGAAACTATTGAGATGGCACATTGTTAGGCTTTATATGGTAGGCCATGCCGGTCACCTCTGTGCTGGTTGTAGATAGGTGAGGCAACATTATTGGGACCACAACTCATGCAGGAGACTTCAGAGTAGGTCCAGTTGATTCAAAAGCTGATGGCTACTGCACAGTATCATAAAGAATTCTTATGCTAATCGCCGAAGATCACCCTTGGAGTCCGTGGTCAGGTATTAGGTTTTCTTGTGTGTTTCACCGAGGTTGGGACATAGGTGGATCAGGAGAGAGGGTAAACTTTCACTGAGGTATGTGGGGCCGTTTGAGATTCTGGAGAGAGTCGGGATGGTTTCCTATCGGTTGCAGTTACCAAATAGGTATCGGTACATGCACGACATCCTCCATGTATCTCAGTTGTGCCGTTATCATTCATACCCGTCTCACATCATTCAGCCCGAAGAGGTTGAGCTCTAGGCCGATGCATCCTTTGAGGAGCATCTAATTCATATTGTCGATGGGAACACAAAGGTTCTCCGAGGCTGGTCAGTTCCTTTTGTATAGGTTTTATGGCAGCATGGCTAAGTGCAGGATGAAACTTGGGAGCGGGAGACCAACGTACATGCTTAGTGGCCAGAGTTATTCTCAACTTTATCTTCACCACCCTTGGAAGGGAAATTCAGGGACGAATTGCTTTAAGGGGGGAAGTTTGTAAGAACCCGGTTCTTATTCTTGAGGTATGGGTAGCTTATTTTTCTTTTTCCATTAATAGTTTTTGTGAAAATAAAGAAAATGGGGGGAAAACCCAAATTTTGGAAGTACACGTCGTGTACTTTGGCTGTGTGGGATGAGTACACAGGGCGTGTAGGCCTGTCGGTGATGAAAGCTGTAAAACCCAACTACACACCACGTAGTGGGTATTTATACGTCGTGTAGTAAGTTGGAAGGTGAATAGTAAGGTTGTGGAGGCAGCCGCCATCCGTGTAGACAGTACACACCGTGTAGTCTGAAATACACATCGTGTACTCATGTCTACAGATGAACAGTGACACACAGGAGAGAAGCTTCCAGAGAAATAGTTTAAAAAATGGAAGGTACACACCGTGTACTTGGGAGTACATGCCGTGTTTTTTTTCACTTAAAACAGATAGTAGCCTCATATATTCAAAGAGGATACTTAGAACACCAACGGGGAGCTCCGGAAGACGGTCGGAGCTTTGGATATCTCACGCTCACACACCGAGAATCTGATTCCGCCTTTTGTCGATCTCGTTGGGACCGCACGGGTAAGACCTCTCTTCTACGTGTTTAGTTCTTACCAATTCTTTCCTGAGGGAAAGTTATTTACATTTGAATGGTAATTCTATTATTCTAGATTTGTGTCATTATTGGGCATTTCTAGAAGGGACGTTCACTTATACCAATCAGAGGAGATCGAGGCAGGTGTTCTGGTGTTTAAGTTCTAACTTCGGTGCGTTTTTGTGTACCTCTATGCTACGATCCCATGTTTGGGGTGTCGTATGGCAGAGGGCTTGGCTATTTTAAATACCTTGAATTGAATAGGTAACTTAATGTAATTATTAACTTCTTTTGGGAATCACTATTTGGATCGAGGACCTCCCCGATGGTGCGTTCCACTATTTAGCCGTTTGGCCAGGTTACCCGAGGGTATACCGTAAAATTTATCATGCTTTAAATTGCCTTGAGAGGAATTATATATATGTTCTTGCTTATATGTTGGGCTCGGGCCGGTTACTTACGCCTGAGGGAAGTATTCTATTTAGCCTAAGGGTAGTGTTCTGTTTAGCCTGAGGGGCCTGAGGGCAATAGATTATATGCCTAAGTGGGACACTCAGTACGCCTGATGGAAATATCTATTATGTCTAAGGGCAGTCACCTGAGGATTTTGTTTCTAATTACATGAGTGTAAGGTTTGCATGTCTGAGGATGCTGACTGTTTACTTAGAATATTCACTGTGGTGATATATTAAAATTGAATGATTAAATGAATCTTAAAATTGCAATATAACTGGTAGTTAGTTACTTTTTGGTACTTCTTAGTTTATTGCATTTTTACTATTGCACACTAAAGTTGAGCATTTTCAAAGACAGTTGGGCATGGGCCTTTGGTGGTTGCCTACTGAGATTTAATTCCCACACCATGTTTGGGTCATGTTTTCGGCCGAAACAGAATACATTGTTGCTGGTGTAGATTGGGGTATGGGTCCCCAATCAGGTACATGATTATGGCAGAGGAGTAGGAGAGCTTGAGACCGAGCTTAGGCTTGCGATGCTACTGTGTTCTCTTGACTCTGTTTTGTTTCGTTTGGTTGTACCTTGTACTATTACATGTATTGTACTGTATTGCAGTGTATCATGTTCTGGCTATTTTCATAGAATAGTGACATGCTATATTTCATATATATGATTGCTGGTTATCTTTATATCAATTATCCATTTCAGTTATATATGGTCTACTTCTTCCGCTTTTGTATGTTATCTTTTTTTCCACTACGCTATACTTTGAAAAACTAGGGCATAGTTTTACCACTATCAGACCTCGGCCCTCGATGCTAGTCAGCAGCCTCTGGTGGTTGGGGAAATGTACTTGAGGTCATGTGACCAACGGGGTTCGGTGCACCCCTTGGGTGGCACCCGGAGCCAGGATGTTTTAGAGGATATATATATATTTTTATTCTATTGATATAATAACAAATGTGTGCATAGATGAATGTTATATTATTATATCAGAATAATTTTATAATGTTTGAGGTTTTTACAAGAATAAATAATTCAAAATATAAATATTAAGATTGATACGTCTTCTCCGAATGATCTCTGTGTTTTTTTTAAAATAATTCATAAGAGGGTTTCATAGTCAAAATAAGGATTTATGGATGTTGACTGGGAATTTAGTATGTTATTTTTTTAGGTATTGGAAAATAAAAAATTATTTTACAGTGTGTAGTGGTTAGGATAGGGCTGACCTTTTTATTAGTGCTGGAATGGTCGTAATTTGAATAATTTAAAAGAAATTTTAATACTATTGTTTTTCAGACATCACTATGCCTAGAAAAAAATATTATCAATTATTAAATAACAATTTTCTAAAAATTCCATAGAATATATTATATTCCATATTAAATGTAATTTCTCGACTTATCTTATTTGTTCAACCCTCGGTAAACTCATTTCTACCTTAAACACAATACACTAATTTAATTTTTCTCTTTAAATTTTGAAAAAATTTAAGTTTTCAATATTTTATAATATGAATTATTCCAATTCAAAATATGGATTCACTTTTAAAAGTTTAATTATATAATTTGGAATAAATAAATTTAAAATAATGTCCATGTTTGAGATGAAAGATTTATTTTGAATAAACATGTTTCTCAATAATAATATAATTTTACATTAACTATGTGACTATTAATTGTTATTATATGAACATGATTTATAATATATATATATATATATATTAATAAAATATAAATAAATTTTTTTATCATTATGGAATATTTTAATTAATTAATACAGAGGAACATTATGCACAGTAAAATATATTTCTAAAAAAAATTAAAACCAAGAAATTAACATATAATAATAACCCATATAAAGATGATTTAAATTTAATTAACTTGGTTAAAGGTAAAAAATAAATAATTTGGTTATTTTTAATAAAATTATTATACTAATGGATATTTTATATTTATTAATTTAATGACAAATACATAATAGTTTTACAAAATTGGTATTTATACTATTTATTGAAAATTAAATATTTTCCAAAAAATCTGATAAATTCACCACAAAATTAATTTATATATATTAAAAATTATTTTCTTTTTATCAAATTAATGTTCTATAATTTTATGAAATTATTTATAATATTTTCATTAAAATAAATGAAAATAAAATTCTATGAAAACATATATTTACATAATAAATGTTTTTTACAAACAATCGATCAACTATTATATATATATTTTTTATTAAAATTAATATTATTAGGAAATTATTATGAATTTTTCATAAATTAGTTTATAATATTCATAACCTTCAATTTAAAAGGTATTTTATGACAAACATATTTAAATAATAATATTATATCATTCATTTTTATTTTGTGTTATGTATCATGTACACTATCTCACATACTATTTTACTTTATAAAATTTTGTTTTTATATTCTATCTCATTTAATATATGGAATCATATTGATTTAAACATGAACATAGTAAATAAGGATTGATATTTAAAAATAACCATGTTTAAATCCCACATCATAAAAAGTGTTTTTTAAACATCCATTGGAAAATATAGAGAGTGTTATGTTTGAAGGTCTACTGGAGTAAACCATAAAAATGTAAATATTAAAGATCAAAATTGTAAGAAATTAATATATTGGAATTGGGGAAAATAATAATTCAATAAAATTGATTAATTGTGATAGAGATAATATATCAACTATTTTTCAATTATCCTATGACAATAAACAACCAAAACACCACAAAATAAAGAGGTGTGAAAAAGACTATTGATTAATCAGATAAGAAGGTAATATAATAATTTTTTTGAATGTTATTTTTTATAGTGTTTAATAATAAGTTACAATCTATAATAAGAACATAAGGATAATACATTTTCATGGAATGTATAAGTTCATAAATTAATCAATTTCCACCTAAAAATAATATTTATCCCAAAATTATGACTAATCGATATAAATTTTTTTTGTCACATAATTAACTAAATTAGAAATCTAAAACATTACGTTATTCAGTAAAAAGATAAAAATATATTCCTCTTTTATTTGGAAATTAACCCTATCAAAAATATAAAGCAAAATGTAAGATATTTATTAAAATAAACCATCACAAGAATATTAAATACAATTATCATCAAATGTAAATAATAATGATACCCAAATTTTATTCTAAATTATAGAACAATATCCATAAAATTCTTCAAAATATTATTGATTTTTAATTAAACCAAAATATTAGATGTGATAAATCATATATTCATCCAATTTTTATATTGGATTTATCTCCATACAATTCATGTCACATTAAATTTCTCATATCCGCAATGTATATTACATTATCACTTAATCATTAAGATTTATTAATCATTTTCATAAATAACATAAATCACCCCAATGAGATTGGTTAATCATATAAGTTTCCCTAAAATAATTCAATCGTTATTCTTAAACTAAAATCGCATAATGATATATCTACCTTAATGATTTAATGTTCCCCAAAATAATGAATGTATTCATTATCCACATAGTCGCCTAATCGATGTACATTCTGGTAGATATATATACTATAGGGTCTGAAATTTTAATGACCCATAATTACCACACATAAATGACATGATAAATCCTAATGTCTACCAACACAATTATACTTATGTCTAAAAAATTAAATTTAATATTCCTCAAATAACAAATATCATTATACCAAAGGGTTTCATATTTTTTTACGAACAAAAATGTCACAAATTATGTCATTAATCCCATAATAATTTCAATACATAAATCATAAAAAGTGGAGTCTATGAATTTGAATTTACGGAAAAACATAATCTCATAAACCCATTATGGTATCAATAAATATCAACAAAAAATACCAGTAAAGTATTGTAATCATGAAACTGAAATAAAACATACTCTCATACCAACTATATTGGCCTCAAATCCATACACCAAGATCTAGATCTCATAAATTCACAATAAATTATTATCTACGATATCTATAAATATGATATAATTTTTTCCGTCTAATAGAAATAATATCCAAAGATATTATTATGTCCCTTAAATAACAATGAACCCTTTTCGGGTTAATTATTTAAAGAATTCTGACAGACTATTAGAAACATTATTACATAAATAAGTGGTTCATAATGATCAAAATCATATCCCTCTTACTAAGATTTTTTATTCCATATTAATTCATTAAAATATTCAATAAAATTATTCACATATGAATCATTTCTAAAAATAATTATTTAATGTCATTATTCATAATTTTAATAATGTGAAACTTATATATGCTGATCTAAAGTGCTCAACAATGGGAAAAAGTAATTAATATTTGAAAGTAATCTGTGGGAATAAGATGGTATGAATGGTATGATGATATAATAAAAAATGGAGAGGTTAAAAAAAGATAAATAATACCCATGAAAAATTGGATAATCAATTAGGAAATGATGAAATCCAATTAAATATTGGAAATATTAATATTAATCAATTACCACGACCCATGTAATGTCAATCAATAATAGTTGACTCATTAAACCCCCATTTAAATCATAAAAACTCGTTTTATTTTGTACATTATCTATATACCACCATTAAAAACCACTTATATATCCATTAACTATGAAATAACATTATATTAAGCATTAATACCCAATTAAATATAATTTTAAATTGGTGTACCCATCATATCATCTATATAGGCCTCACACGTGACCAATAATAGGGCACTACCCATTGTATAAAATATTTCCATATACCAAAACCAAAAAAAAGTACATAGATCATTTAATTCATCATAAATATCAAATTAAACTTTTAGTTTTATAATGAATTGACTGACCCATGAAAAATAAATGTTTTCTATGAAAACCACTTTGAAACTATCAAAATCAACATATAGAGATAATGAGGATGGTATCGTTGAATATTTTATCCAATGGAGAATGAGTAACATAAAGAGTTTTTTATTTTAATGAATGAAAATACAATTAAGAGGTCAGTAAAAAAAGTCCTCTAAAAACTAAATTTTTCATTTTATAAAAAAATTTTAAAAAATAAAAAATCAAATGATGTTATAGAATTTTTATTCTTTTAAAATATATATAAAAACATATAAATGAAATTTAATGAAAATAATTGACATTATGGTAGGAAAATTTATTCCTTATGAAACATTATAATTAACATTCTAGTCAAACAATTTGCATAGGGGTTAAAAAGGAACCCATTATAAAAACATTTAAAAATTTAAATTTTTTATAACATTTTAAAATTAATTAAATCGTCATGTGAAATATATTTTTTCACTCATTTTTTTATAGAATATAACATTTTTTGAATCTATTTAGAAATCATTGAAATTGAATAATATTTTTACCGATCAAAAAGATGATACATGAACGATATCAATTAAAAGAATCATTATTAATGATTCATTATACTATAATAAAGGAAGTAAAAAATTAAACAGATGGAACACATTCATAAAATAAGGAAAAAAATTATATGTGCTATAAAAAATATAATATCTACTTATTTCCTTTAATATAACCTCTAATATAAATTATTATAGATACATATCATTAAACCTATGTCCTAAATAATGGTTACTTGAGAAGAATACTGTATAAAAATCATATCCTTAAAATGATACTAAATAAATTGATGAATTATTTGTAGAAAATTAATTTCCAATAAAATTAAATATATAATGAATATATATTTATATCATTTCATAGATAATCATGACATAATGGGGTTAATGGAAATTATTTATAACCCAATGAAATGAAATTTTGTTAAGAGGGGTTTTCTAACTGTTTATATCGATGTAAAATTTCATATCATGAAATAATTAGAATATTATATTACAATACAATGAATAATTTCAGATAAATTATATAATATAAAAAAAATTAGTTCATAAAAACTTTATAATTTGAAATTGATGCATTAAAATAAATCATACCTCAATGAAATTAAATTGAGATGAAATATATTACTGTTATTATAATATATTGATCAATGAATCATGCAATGTATTACCTAATATAAACTCATAAATAACATTAATTATTTTAAATAAAACATAAATAAAATATTGGTTAATATGTACATCAATAATAAAAACAACTGGTCAATATGACATATGTCACACAGTAAGAAAAGTGAGATGAGAAACATGTACCTCGAGTCCATAATTTCTATTTGGGTACATGAACTCCATTATAATATGATTATAAAAATTATTTTAAATCCTAATATACTTTTATAGTTTTAGTAAACTAAAAATAAATTATATTTTTTATGTTTTTAATTTATATATTTAAATACTTAATTAACTATGTCCACATTAGGTTCCTTTGAGGATGTTTGGTAAATTATTACAAAAAGATTTCAGTATGTTGATCTTGGTAATAGTGGCCATTATTCCATCATCAACAAAATTATAATCATGGAAGAATTTTAATTGTTAAACACCAATTATAATTATAAATATATTTGTAAATAATGGGTTTAAAACATTAACTATGGTACAATCATGGAGATTTTAGTTCGTATATATGCAAGAGAAATGATTCCATTTTTTAACAATCATTATGGAATGGGGTACGTTTTAATTTATTATTATAAATTAATCATAAAACAATTTCTATATTATTATTTCTTTAAATACACACATATATAATACATGTGATGTAGTGATGAAAAATGATTCATATTTCATTATGGAGGTGGTAGACTACATGACACACAAAAGGCATTATCACCATTAAATTAATATATATATATATAAATATATATTTTATTTTATTTTTTAGTACTTATAAATATTTATATAATATGGTATATGTACTTTTTAATTACCCCATTATAAATATCAATGGGAGGAAATTATGTAAATCAAATTACATTGGTTTTTGAGGCGGTAGTCCATCATAAACAGAATTGATGGATCGGGTCCCAATTTATGGAAAATGAGATTTATATATGTTATTCCATCATTAAAATAAAATTTCATTATATGTTATATTATGAAGATATTATATAATCATGTTTGAAAGATATTTTTTTAATATATATTGATAAATAAAACAAAATATTTAGTTAAGAATGATACATCTTCTTCAGAACGACCTCATTAGGTTTGCCCAAAAAACCTAAATTGATGAAATTTGTCTTAAAAAAAGTAATAAAGGAAATGGTTGCAGAATTAATAATGGAATTTGGGGTGGTATGGGATTAAAAAAATAACTCTAATTTATTAATAGGAGAAGAGAGTGGGTATCATTTTTATAATTGGGGATTGCACATACATGTACTTTGGAAAATGAAAATATAATAACCACGTTTGATACATGAAAAAATTCCCAAAATTGAGAAATTATATTTCCTTAAGTGATTTAATGTAGATTTATACCTGTAGAAAATATTTTAGTAAATTTTTTATGTAATTTAAACATGATTTGTTTTATTTTATCCCAATGTAGACCTATTTTGACCATAATTGTGGTTATAAAATTTTAATATTTTTACTATTCCTTATAATAAAATTATGTTATAATTTTTATATAATGTAAATTATTATTATTATTAATATTTAATCCATTGTAACAAATTAAATTCATATATCTTTCATTATTTATTTCAAAATTTAACCCAAATAGGGATAGAATAAACTATTTTTAATGAAATGCATTTTGAGGGAAAAAATAATTTCATATTAAATAAATGAAAAAAAATAATCAGGAAATTAGATTAAGTTAATTATTATATTTTTATAATATTTACTTTTAAATTAAATATTTTCTTATTTTTGGATGTTTTAATTAGTTAAATTTGACAACAACTATGCACTTTGTAACAGTTTTCAGAAATATAAATTTTAAAAATAATAATACACATATGCTAAAATCCATCATATATATGAGTCAAATTTTATTAATATTTTTAAATATAAGCAAGGAAAATTATTTTCATTGAAACAAAAATTAAACTTCTAGTTTAAATTTTAAACTATTAAATTTATTGAAAATGAATAAATTTTTTATAAAAATATGTATTTTCACTATTCACTAAAAAGTCAATATTTTCTTAAGAATAAACGAATTTAGATAAAAACTAATTTTTATATGAGGATTTTAATAAGTATTTTAATTATATATTATAAATTTTATAAATATTATATATTTTAATTTTAATTTTTTTGTAACAAAATTAATATGAATACCTTTTTAGAAAATGTATTTTTGAGAAATAAAAATTATATTGCCAAAAGTTGGATTATTATTTAATAATAATTTATCTGTGAGTTTATTTTAACTAGGGTATATATATATATATATATATTATAGTTATAAATGATAAATTACACCATTTAAATAGATATTATATAATATCCATAGTTAAAAGATAATATTTTGATGTTCATTTATGATTGGGGTTGCGTACCTTTTACACTATCTAACATAATGTTATTATTTTAATATTTTAAACGATTTAATATATGATTATCTTTTAATGAATGACCTTATTTTATTGATTTTTAATAACCCTCATTGTTATCTTTTAACATTTATTAAAAAAATCCCCTAGACATGTATTCTCGCATGCTTATTATCCAACCCATGAATACCTTTTCAGTAGTTACATCCAATAACTGATATCTTATTTTTACACTTATATTATATTATCTATCCTCATGAAATCTATATGAGTACAAAATATTAAATTTCTATAAATAGTTCATGTATGGTTTGGGTATTGAGTTATTTTCATAGGTTATACAAATATGTTTCCTACATAACTGGTTAGTAATACCAGTAAGCCAAATTCTTCTCTAAGAAGTGTAAAATTTCAATGGGATGTATTAGTAAGGCGAAATTTATGATATATAAGTTTTTATGAAATTTCTTGTTATCAATGATAATTTTTAATAGTATACGCTTTTAATATTGATAATAATAATGTGGGTATGGGGAACCAGAGTTGGTATCTGTCTATTGTGTAGTTTTTTATAGATTTAATTACTTATTCTTTATTAGTATATAATATATCTAAAAAGTATATATTAGTACATTTCTAATTTATTTTTTATGATAACATTATCACGTTTTTATAATTTGTAGGTCCTACACTACTCATATATGTTTCATCTAAATCTAAATACTACACATGGATATAATCTATGTCACTGATGTACGTAGGGTTAATGATTTCAAAAGAAAAATATTTTGTATAAATCAATTAAAAAAGAGTGGACAACACATGGTACAAACAACACACCATGTTTGACACATTGGGTAGATATAATGGGTTTAATTCACATTATCTTTAATAAACCAATATTATGGAGTATGGAATGATTTAATATACAATAATAGTGAATATAATAGGAAATAATCATAAGAAAAATGGTAGGAGCTGGGCGAAGCTGGTCCCCCCAATGTTTGTTATATAAAATTATGAGAGATCAAATGTTACAAGGATGATTTCATATATGATTTTAATGAATCCCTACATATCATCCTCCACCATTGGTGTATAGTAATCTAGTGCTCTGAATGACCACACCATGTTCATTTCCATAATTGTTTTTTAATTATGGCATCTTCTACTTTAATTTCACCCCTATAAGAAATTGAGACAACCATATTATGGCTCTTGACATGGTCCATACATTCAGTCCAATGGTGTAAAATAGTAATAGTGTAATATATTTTTCTTCGATTAATGTTATTAATTTAGTTTTAAAATCACACTCATCTATAATTGAATCCAATTATGATTGAAATTTTGTATAATAACATGAAAAATATCCCACAATTCAGTTTCATAGGGAGTTACAATACAAATACAATAATGAAAAAACCATTTAAAAATAAATATTTTGTGTGGAAACCCCCTTGAAACCATTTGTATTTTTGAATACCGATGATACTCCATCAACATTGACATTAATACATCAATTTATAAGAGTAATCCATAGAACTCCCCTAATCACTAGTTGATTACAAGGCATTCCCAAAAAAATAAAGATTTATCATAGTATCATAGCCATTCATATGGTTATAAATATATCATATATTCTCACTTGTAGTTTAATCAATATTGATGTGAATAAAAATAATAGAATAATTCATTAAATATAGAATATTATGAAATAATTTAGTAGATCATTCCTACCAAACAATAGAGTTGAGAGATACAACAACATCCAATAATTGGTTATTATATTATTTAAATCATTTATATGAGAATAGTTCCATTATTAGGTCTCTATATTGTAAAAAAAATAGATACAATTAAATAATATCACCAAAATACCTCTAGATATATAGTGCAATGTCACAGTATATGACGATGTGCAGTACGTTCTTTTAATCCTTTAGGAACAAAGGGAAAGATAATATAATATCTATATCTTCTTAGTGAATCGTTTTTGGAGAACTTATTCTTAAAAATCCACAAATGAAGAATAAATTGAGGGTTATATATAAAATGTACCGTTAATTTCATCATCCTTGTTAGTGGTGGTGTTGAACCATCACATTCCTATTTGTAAAAATTAATAACATTGAAATTCCGAAAACTATTGGGCATCTACATTAGGGTGTCTTCATCTATGAAGGTATATTTCTGAATCACCTGCCTAATTAAATTAGGTACAAATCCATCAGATCTATCCTTGCACCTCGCGTATTAATAAATGTATATATGAAATCTGTCATGTGGTATAATAATGATATCTTGGAGAAGTCTATTGAGCCATAAGTCATTCTAGTAATTTAGAGGAGATTGTTTGTTGTCCATCAAAATTATTGTCTTTATAATAGAATTGAACGAATTACTAAGGGGAAATGAATAGTGGGTGCATGTTTACATTAATAATCATCAAATAATATTGATTTATAACAAATTTGAATATATATAATACTAATTTTTATTAGATTTTATGAGATTACATGTGAATTTCCCAATAAGATCAGCATTGAATATCGTTAGATCATTGATTTTAAGGCATCATATTTTATCATTATTGAGGCATTATTTCCATGAAACAGTTATCAATGAACTCTCATTAATAAACCTAGTCAAAATGAAATTACATATCATATCGTGGTGGTCATTGAAAATACTTCATTTCCAATTTTAGTGAGTGAATGAATAGATAAATTTCGATGTGATCACAAAGTTTACAAGAAAACCCATTCAGGTATGGGTAATGGATTTACCTTTCCATCTCACAATTTGAGTGGTGAATCTTGAGAATATACTCCCATGGTACTAAATTTTCACATTTTTTCAAAATAGTGAAACACTGAGGTAACTAAAATGTATAGGTACCATCTTTACTCCAAGAATTATCTTGGTAATGGTTTCCTTCAAATTTTTATCCCCACAATAAAAATAAAAGACATATTCTAACATATGTTGTGTCCTTCCACATCATCATCATGAGAAAACAATACCCTCATTGATAGTAAATTTCTATTTGAGTTCTAACAAAAGTGGAGACTGTATATTAACATAAATGTTTTGATAGAGTAAAGTATCCACTACTAGCCTTCACTATCTTTTAAATTTAATAAAGTGAAATATCATTAAGACATCTACTCATATAATCCATAGAAATATAAAATAGAAACCCTGAATGAGGTTCGCCTTTTCTAATACCACTAGTACAGTAGAAAAACACAATGGGATTCCCACTAATAAGAATTTATATCCTTTCATATTTGACATCACTATTGAAAATTATAATGAAGCCATCAATCAACCCATACTTCCTATGGAAATCAAATATAAAACTCCATCTCAATGAGTTAAAGTCCATAAAAATATCAATATACAGTGTCAAATTACACTCCATTATTTTCAATTTAATCATATCAACTCTCTCTAAGGACCTGAATATGAAATAATTAATACTTCTACTACGGACAAACCCAAAATGATTTGGTGTAATATAATCCTTTAAAACATCCTCCAAACATGATCATGATAATATTAATACTGATACTAGGTACAATGGTCCTAATTAAGATTGTATTGATTAATTTTATATCAATTTCATAGTCATTCATTGCAATAATTTTAATAATGTTATAGTGAATGTGTAAGGAAAAAAATCAATAAATTCATTTATGGGTCACGCTCGACTTGCATGAGGTACAAGCTATGTTTTCTCCTCAAATTCCCCATCATGGAAATGATTTCGAATCACAATATTTAAAATTCACACAATGTATGAATATGGAGAGACTTGAACATGAACCAATTCACAAAGAGAGTCTGGGGTATAATAGGTGAGTACCCCTTGATTTACACCTAATTGGAAATGGTTTTATTGTGTAATTAATTTTTCGTCTGATCCCCACAATTTATTTCTGAAGCTCAACCTACTACATGGGAACCACATGACTAACAATGAATTAGAATATGGAAGGGCTCAAACCTAGGCCAGTTCTATTTCAAGGGAGAGGCTTCCTTACACGGTACCACATAACCATCCCCTAGTTTCAAAACATGTTATTCGGTATTAAGATGGATATTGAGCCACACCAAAAATGTCTTTGGAAAAAAAATCCACCTATGAACCACATGGCATATCTAATTCGAGTGTTGTAGTAATCGATCTTGTAAAAGTTTTATTTCTAATGAGTGCCCACCTTAAACGGCAGTGCATAACTAACCGAGGTAGAAAAAAGTGTTATTTTGTAAGAAGTAATAACAATGATTTTTCAAATGAATATTTTGGAAATTATGATTATTATTATTTTAGGATTGGTTTGACATGAGATCAAAGAAATGAAGATTGGAATGGTTTGTATCTTGAAACAAATATTACTTATAACTTACTAACATTACAAACTAATATGATTTGAAATATTAGTATATTATAATTATAAAAAAATGGTTAGTTTTTATGTTTTATAGAAGGTACTGAGGTTGATATCTGGATATAAATTAAATCTAAATAATCATTTCTATTTTCATTAGGGAGTGTTAATTATCGATGATATTCTAGTATATTGATAATGTTTTGAGTATTATGAGAAATAATTATTTATTTAACCAAATTATTTCTTCATTAATTGATTTTAATGAAATATTCTCTGATATCAAATAACAATGAAATGATTTTTGGTGATATGTTTTATTATTTTTGGATACAAATTTTGGAACACATCAATGGGGGATTTATTATTTTTTGGATTAATATATTCTTGATACTAAGTTAATAATGGGATGAATGATTTTGAGAATACTTGAGTAAGAGAGAATTAATTTCCCTGGATGTTATATTTTATTTAATGAAATGTGATACATAATATGTTTGGGGATGTTAATCTCATTTGAGGGATAATTTTATAAATTGAATAGAATGTCAATTTATCAAATAATTGTTTATAAATTTACGGAAAAATGATAAATTGATTTTATGGGAGAGAATATGATTTTAATCCAGATTATTTTCATGGAGATTCAAATTTTTTGGAAATTTTTATGTAATGGAAAATATATGATAACATGGCATACATTTTGGAGTACATTTTTTTATGAATTAATAATTACATTTTAGATTTTTTTAAACTATATAGTCTAAAAATGTAATGTAGACATATTATTAGTAGATTTAACCGGAATTTTTATTATGTTAACAACAGAGTGAGGTATACATATTATTAAAAAATATAACATGATTTTTGAGCATTTTTAGTATATGAAAACATACATTATTCAGTTTTTAATAAATAAAAATATTAATATTGATTTTTTATAAGGGTGTACAATGTTACCAGTTATGATTTTTGAAAATTAACAATGTGTTTGATTTATTTCTATACACAAAACACTTTACAATAAATATATAAAACACATTTAAAATTAAAAAAATATAATAATAAATCTTGAACCATCATCAAATAAAATATATTGTAATTAGTTAATAATTAAACTGAAATATGATTAAGAACACTTAATGTTTTAAGATGTATTTTTTAATAAAATAATTTTTTTAATATATGTATTAACTTCAATTTAAATGATAACTATGTATATTCAACAATTTCTTTATTAAAAATGATCATTAATTTTTATCTAATTGTATATTTATTAGATAAATATCATTTTTGAGACTTTTATATAATAATTGGTTTCTAGGTGAGTAGAATAAAATGTAAATTTCACTAATATTGTCACCTGTATAATGTAATATTTAAAAATGAATGACTTGGATTTTTTTGAAACCACATTTTTATGAGAATATATAATCATAATGTATAAAAATTCATTCATAATTCAAATTTTGAATTTATAAGTCCTGTTGTTAATTTTTGGGAAATTTATATAATATTTTAATATAAAAACATATTCTTATTCCTTTTATATTAAAAATTTGTTATCATTATTTCTATAATTTATATAAATAGGATTATATCTATTATATTAATATTTTAAATCTTCATAATATGTTAAATTTTATTTTTGGGGATCACATTATGATTACTGTGAACAAATTTAATAACCCTAATGATCAAAAAAGTGTTATTTTCAATGTATTAATTTGTAAATATTATGACATTTCATTAAAATAGAATAAATTTTCCCCCTCAAAAATGAATTTAATATAATTGATAAATATATATATTACTTTATTACCACTCATTAACCTTTTAATCAATACTAAATATGACTAAGAACACTTAATTGGAAAAAATTTCTTCCAAAAATTTTATGAATATTATTTTTAAAATTTCAAGTTAATTTAATATTATTAAATAGTGTTCAAATTTAGGATCCGCATACCAAAATATTTTATGAGGAGTTATTATATATATTTTTAATCTGTATATTACATTGTTAAAAACCTGTTACCAAGAGGAAAACTAATATAGTAAAATACATGAAACATATTTTTTACTAATGATAAAATTATAAACAGAATCATTCATGACCTTATCACATACAAAAATAATTTATTCATCATATTTTGTGAATTAGATAAATCAATATTATTCTTCCATTTTAAAAAAAATATTGGTGTTCCCACAAATTCCCTTTATTTCAACAGTAAAAGAAGAACTCATCACCCACTTCATTAAAAATATATTCACTTGATTTTTTTTCTAAAAAATATTCCATTTTAACTCCAAGAATTATATAGATTGATCTAAATCCCTTGGGGATCAAAATATTTCCGATTTCATTCATATTAAGGAATATATTCACAGAGAAGTTAATGGTCTAAAAGTGTGTATTACATAATGAATAACTATTTTTTATCATTCCTTCCATTCTAAATCAATCCTCATATTTGTTATATGAAAAAAGATTATGGGTTTTATATTAAAATATCATTATATTAGTATACAAATCATTATTTATTCATTCTCACCCACTTTGGAAGACTAAGTAATAGAGATCATGTGTTCGTTCGTACTAACCCATCAAGAGGTTGTGGTATTTTTATCCTTCCTCATCTAAAAGGAGTGAGATAAAAATATAATTTAATTTAATAAATTATTTATATAAAAACAATAATATTATATATATATAATTTTATTTTCTATTAGTGTATTGTTAATAAATGCCAATTGTAACCATAACCACATTATATAGTGTTAAGATAGTACATTTCATAATCAAAATTAATTTTTTTAAAACCTATATAAAATTTAATATTATTTATAATTTAATAATATTTTAAATATAAAAAAATAAAATTATGGATTTTATTATATTATTCTACGTCAACATCTTCCATGGTCACCATAAAAAATATTTACATAGAATTTGATAGAACTACTTAAAATTAAAAAAATAACATAAATATAAAAAATAAATACATACAATATGGTATCAAATGGTGATTATTAATTTAATTATATAAATAATATTTCTAATGATTATTATAATTAAATTAATTTTATTATTATTATGTTGGTTTCATACATAAATAGAAAGAAAAATAATGTAAAATATTTTTAAATCAAATTTCATTCCTTGAGAAATGTTTGTATTATGAACCTAAACATTTTTATATAGAATATATACAATACAATTATTTCATTAAGTAGTGTAATATAATCCATTAATTATATTATTATATCAATTTAAATATCACTCTCATTAAATATAATTTTTTTTAATATCCCCCATCTCATAATAATTTTATATTTTAAAATTATTTATTCATCAGTCATAAATATTCAACAATATTATGATCTTCAAATTCTTTTTTTTTTAAAATCATTATCTCTATGGTTTCTGCCGTTTCACAATATAGGATACATATTTCCATCAACCGCATCATTACTAATGAAATATACTCGTACATATAAGTATAAAATTATAAATAATAACACCACATCATTTCAATATATTATTCCTCCATATACATATTTTTAGACCAAAAATGGTTATCCAATCATTAATAGAACGCTAATTCATATATTTTTTTCAGAATAATCATATTTCACAATAAAAATATCATTATGGAATATCGAATACGTCATTTATGATGTTAGTTTTAAAAACATATTTTTATTTATAAAAAATATACACTAACTGAATATTTATATTTTTAGCTTCCCATCCTTCCATATTTTTTTAGTACAACCGTTTTGTTTTTTAACACTAAATTATTTTATATTTCAAAAAAAATTTTATTTATTTCATCTCAAATCTTTATATATAATCTTTTTTGTAAATTTATTTTGAAATTAAAATAGAGAATTTTTCTTGTAGACATTGATTATAAAAATAATAAATGAAAATTATTTCTTATTTTTATCACATGAATATATTTGCCTATAATTAGAAACAACCATCCAATATTTGGTAGTTTTAAATTTTTTTTTGTAAAATAGTATATAATGTAAATTAAAATGGGTTTTCAAGGAAATAAATAATTTTATTTATTCAATTGGATGTAATATAATTCTATTATTTAATAAGAATTTAAAAAACAATTGACTAATTACATTTCCTCCCAAATGAGATTTCTAAAAACACTATAATAAAAGTGAACATACATTTTCTTTATCTTACTTAATAATCATCATTAAATAAATATATATTTTTTAAATTCATTTCCTATAATAATACAATGCTTTGGTTCCTCTAATTAAAGTGTTTTTACCAAACTCACACACATTGATGGTTTGGGGAACTTTTTAATAAACCACATATCATTTTTCTATTTGGTTTTAGTATCATATTTTATCATATTTGGATGATAATTTTCAATAGTTTTGGATAATTCCTATGGACTCTCATTTATATACATATTTTTTAACACCCCAATCTTCCACGATAAGTTTCCCTTTGAATAATGCAATGGCGTGCATTGTACACAACTTTGAGATTCTAACACACCACAACCAATCAAACTAGCCGTTATGAATAGTAATACCTACTTTTTGAAATTTTATAAATTTTATCTTTCAAAATGGACTTCATTTTTGGATTCTTAATATCGAAATTAGCTTAGGGTGAAATTTTGGTACTTTTCTGATAACTTTCATATTTTGATGAATAATGAAAATTGCTAAATTTTAATTAAAAACAAATTTTTTTATTCAAAATAATTAATAGTGATAAATTAATAATTTGAGTGGTTTTAAAGTATATTTAGAGTATATTATTTACATTTAATACAATTTTGGTTATTGGATGTAATTTCACATTAAAAACAGACATAAACAAGTGTCAATCTTTTGATAGTTATTATCTCTTAAAAACACGTTATTTGTTTTGACGATGGGAATTAATTTTTAAATTAATTATTGCAACTGATGTGTTTTGAATTTGGTAAAATAGAAATCATTTTTAAATTAATAATATCAAATATAGCTGAGGCCTAATTTTTGTTATTTTCTAGAAACATTCATTTTTTGATTAATAATGAAACCACTAAGTGGTAGTTTAAAAAACTGAATAATTCATAAAACTTAATTTTACCGCTTTTGTGAGTGTAATTTCGAAAATATGAGAGGCACGGTTAATATAAAGGAGTAAAATGTGGTTCAATGAGATGAAAATAATTTTTGGTGAATAGTAACATTTTACTTTTATTTGCCATGGTTAAAAGTAAATATGGTAATTAAGGGTAAAAATGATATTAATGTTACCTTAACACATGTCCTAATTCTATTAGACAAGTGTATCTCAACCAAAAAAACCTTAAGAGTAGAATATTATCATTTAGGTCCACTTGTATTAGATTAGGACATTTATTATTTAATTCAAAGAAGAGTTAAAAGAGTTAAAATCAAAGTTTATCTACTAAACCATTTTTAATATAGGTTTATACATACGATTAATTAGATTGTAAATATTCATTAGAAAGATAAAACGAATTCCTATATAATGGTATTTTATTTATAATTTTTAGATATTAAATAATTTAATTTATTTATGACACAATGGTGATGCAGTAATTACCTAATTAATGAAATATTAAAATAATTGATATTATATATATCAAAATAAATGTAATTTGAGACTTTTAATGAATTACAATAATTTTATAGGTTAATATGACATATTAGTAGTGATTAAATAAATTTTGTTAGAGGTAATAATGCTGTTATAAATTTATCAAGAACAAAATACCCAATAGTGTCAAAATTGACAAAAAGGAGTTTCTAAAAAACATATTATATTATTAATTTATATTCAATTCCTAAAAATCTAAGGTTTATCCAAGAGACTTATATCATGATAGGTGTATCATTAATGGACCACTTGGGGTCTCTTATATGTATATATTATGCTTATTAACCATATGATATAAAAATACAAAGAGACATTATAAAAGTGAAACAAATTAACTGAGAGTTAATACTTAAAGATAAGGTTAATATAATGACCCAAACCTGTCTAAATTATATTGGTTGAGTGGTTTTCGACACATTCCCACTTTAAAATTTAAATAATCCACTTTGGAGCCATTAGAAACCGAATATGAATTTATTATAAAATAATATTTTTTCCCTTTCCAAAGATGCCCCTCACCCCTCTTATAAAAGGGCACTCACCCTTATCCCTAATTCACACATTCAAAGCCTTTTGGATCGGCCAAACACTACACAAATACTCTCTAAACTTCCCTAACTAAAACTTAGAGGCCTTAGTTTGATCATAAAGGCAACCTATGGAGCCCTTTCGATCAAATCAAAAGGAAGAACCCGAAGAAGAGGTAATGTTTTCACCACCGTCTTTCAAGTTCCTTTCTTCTTCAACTTCTTCTTTCCTTGTTATTTATATTATAAAATAATGAATCTAGTATCTTCTATATACTGTGACGTTATTATCAATATGGTACAACCATGTTCAGTATTCTATCCATCCTTTGAATGGCATGTCACCGTACGTTCGTACATACGGCTTTCCGTCTCCACATCGTGGTGTAATTGTCATTCAATAAAATATTATTTGTAAGGGTATAATAATGATGTGTAATTCATGAAAATAATAAATATAACATGATAATTATTCTGTATATATGATATAGCATCCAACTATATATTATTTTAACATCAAAATAATGATATTGTCACTCGTGCGTACGTACGGACTACCGTCTCCACGAACATGATGAGATTCATTCTCCATCGTATCCATTCAATTATAATTCTCATTTGATGATTAAAAATAATTTTTAAGGACTTGATATAAATCTGGATATTAATAATATACAACCTTTCCATAACAAACATGGCTTACGTAATAAAGAATATAAAGGAAAACGAGTAACTTAACACCCTAAATGACGATAATACTAAGATATTATTAACAAATCAATGTTAAAAGATCATATATGATATCACATAAATGTAAATGACTCTTTTATAATTAAATAACAATTATTTCACCATTATACATGAGGTTAACCTACCGTTGACCAAGGAAAAAGTACGAAGTAAGGGGTTTATTATCTAACTTTTAATTCTGTGAGAATTCCATTGTTCACCACTTATTTATTAAGTGTGGTTTGTGTACTGCCCATGTTTGTATTAATTGTGTAATATAATTTAATTTACAACATAATTGTATGATCCTTCTTTCATGGTTGTATGTTTTTTATGTTACCAAATCAATAAGGGAATTTGAAATTTCTATTTCCACTCATTCGGCTTTACGCATACTTCATTGATTATTTTACTCCATGATTATGTGTAGAATCACTATTCATTTGATTATCTCAAAAATTCAACTCCCCTTTCTGTGGATATAATTTTGATACACATAATCACTCCATTGTTAAATTCTCAAGTCATCGGTATGAACTTGATAAGACTAATTTTAACTCAATCTCCATTTGTTGAGTTAAATATCCAATTCATTGGTGTTGTTTTTACAAGAATATGTGTGAATGTCATCTGATTGATTTACACTAAATATCCAATCATATTGAGTGTATTTATATTTTTCACACATAATTATGTTGTTTATTTATCCTTAACCTAAGGATATGGTCTTTATAAGAGAATTCATCTCAATTTACATTCCATTGAGACTTCTTTGTTGTTATACACCAAATCACTTTTATATTTTGTATATAATGTACTTTGACATAGTATATCATGAATCCCTTTATTCTCATGATATTATAATGTTTTTATTACCTCAATTTTTTTTATTCAAGTGTCTCTCTTTTGGTTATAAACTCTAACTAAAATACATTTTTAAGTTTTTTAAAGATTTATTCTTCTAAATATTTCTAATTACTATCCATGTTTTTAAAATGGTTTTAAGGATTTGTTTATATGGACATTAATGTTTTAAAATTAAAACTCCTTATAATAGTTTCGATGTGGTATGGGACACTTGTATTAAAAAATCTATTTTTAAATGGCTTCTTGACAAATAGTGTGACTTTTAAATGATTTCAAGAAAAAGGGGGATATTTCCCTCTAATAGTTTTGACGATTGTTTTCATCTATGTCAATATCCTTCATTATTTTTGATTGGGATTAGTCTGATACAATACAATATTCCATATTGTTTTGAATGAGTTACATTTGACTGTGGATGTGTTATTTTCATACCATTCATGGTTTTTCGATTAAGTATTGACATTTTATATGCTAGTTTAATATAATTTTTTATGTCATATTTCAAAATTTTAATAGAAGGAATGCATTGGACTTAATATGTGATAGATGGAGCCCGCTATAGCTCCTCGATGCATCAGTAGGTCTCATGAGACAAACTAGTGTCTTGGCACAAGGCCTTGACAAAATCTTATTTGTAGTCTTGGCACGAGGCCTTGGCTACGTGGTTATGATAGTCTGGCATTATGCATTCCGTCATTATGAAAGTGTTTATTAATATTTTCATGTGATTATTCGACTAGTAGAATATCCATGTGAATAAGTAAATGGAATTATTTCATTTTATCCTTTCCATATTATGCTGATGTTCACGTTTAAAATCCTTTTGTTTTAGATATACATTGCCTTAAATTTTTATGATTATTTATGAAGGTTTTGGCTATTTTGTTATCCTTACTGAGCATCTGAGCTCACCGCTTCCAATTTTTTTATTTTTCCCAGGATGTGAAGAAGTATTTTATGAATGACCTGCTGGGATTGTATGAGGGGATATCAAGAAAATATGTTGTTGTAGTTTTTCACTTATTGATGTAATGTAAACTTTAGGAATATATCTAGTTTTTATAAGGCAACTAAACTAATCAGTCTTTCGAGCCTTGATCTTTCTTGGGATCATTCCAATGTTATGTAATAATGCACTGACTCTGGGTATCTATGGGCGGGGCATTACAGTTGGTATCAGATTATGTTTAGTACAAACCATCGAAGCTAGATTTAGATAAACTCTGATTAGAGCACGTAGACCTAAGATGAACATTGAGGATTAGTATATAAGAACATCCTAGAATTTTGGTATTGTAGAGATTTTGTGACTTTTCCGAGCAATACATCCCTGTCTAGATACGAGCAGGTAGAGGTGGCTCTAGCAGAGATGTACCTAGGGGTAAAACCCGAAAACACCACTTTAACCTAGACTCGAACGGGAACTGGTGCACGAAAAAGGGCCTTGCTGCACTCTTGGTTACGACACTCCTGGGGGATATGCTTAGGATAATTTACATTTTCTTTACAAACCAATATGAAGTATTATATATATATGATGAGAGTAAATTACCTTGGTTAATCCTAATGTGTTTCAAATTGAGAATATGGTGACATTTTAATCTCTAAATGATTTTATGACTACCTTTACTCACACAATGCTTTCTGGTTTTAGTCAATGGATTGATTCCAAGGAAGTCATAGTGAATTTGAGAATGATGTACAGGGTGGGAACGATGGTGGAAATGAGCAACAAAATGGAATGTTGATAGGCGTAAAAGATATCATCTTTTTGCCAAATCAATTTTCCAAAAATATGATCAACAATATATATTAACCATTTCTCGGACTCAACAAAGAAGAGAAAGGTGATGAATGATAAGAGCTCCAGCAGTGGAGACCATGGAGAAAAGAATCCTCATTTTCCATCATGCAGGAAATGTGGAAGGAGACACCCAGGAAAGTGTCTCAATGGAACAAATAAATGCTTTACATGTGGGAAGGAAGGACATAAAGTGAAGAATTGAAGAAGAAAAATGAAGAGTACTATGGAAGAAGATAAAAATGGACCTAAGAATCCATTTACAGTCATTTGCTGTAAATGTAGGGGACCAGGCCATTACACGAGTGAATTCCCTATTATACAGGATATTTTATTGGTCAAAGAAGAAGATATGTGGGAATAAGTGGTTGGAGAAATGTTTAAAAAGTATTAGTGCTCCTTGTTTATGGGTTTACTTTGGAATAAATTTCTCTTGTATTTTTAACCCTGCAGTTTTCCATGTGAGAATGATATTTGAAGAAGAATTATCTTTTCTATTGTGGATATAGTTATAAATAACCATTTGGTTTTATATGATCGTTGGGTTTGAGGCAATAATAAGTTATTATAATTTGGGATGAAAATGCAAGGATTGAGATAAGATTTTTGGTTAAATTATGTTATGGTTATTTTGAGGAATTTATCTCATTTTGGTAATGTTATAAAATATAGTTTTTGAAAAAGGAAAACACGCAGACTATGTGACAACACATCGCGTCGAACAAAGATGTGGGAATCAAACCCACAACCAATGTGTGATTTGGATTTATCACCTACCAATGGACTACGTGAAGTCCCTGGTTAGTGTGACTACTATTTTTAGTTAAATGATTTTATTGATCAATAATAATTTGATTTGGGATCTTATGTCTTATCAAATGAATACCCTTATTATAGGAAAATGATTTTGTGATTAAGTGATAAATGTTATTTTGGAAGTTGTTCACTTTGTTGTGAACACTATATGCCCAAGGAAAACAGAATAGTATGGGATTTCATTTGAGGAGTAATGGTGGATTTTTATCTATGTTTTTATTGTGGATTAATAGTGATTTGGGTTATTTATAGAAATTATTAGGTTAATTACTTTTAACTATGTGACCTTAAGAGTAATTAATGTCATTTGGAGGTACAATTTAACGTGGAAGACTACATTCTTATATGTTATGGGTTTCAATATTAGTTTGGATTATATTGAAGGATTTTAAGGATAATTGATTATTGAGTGGTATTTTTTTAACTTTGGGGTATTGATGGTTTAATTTTAGAAATTAAGATAAGTGTTTTTTTTCTCTAATGAAATATCCATTTGGGGGATCATCATATATTATACTAACCATTTTTATTTTCATTAATCTCTAAAGACAAGGTAAATATATAGTTTATCCTACGTGGATCATGTATTTCTATAGATGTTTATTCTTGCTCTTCCATTTTGACCAAGTCTTCTTGAATACTCATTGTTCAAAAAAAAGAGTTAGTGGTAAAAATTTATTAAAGAATGAAACTCTACTTAAAAATTAAGTATATCTCTTTATGTTCTTAGTCAATATCATAAATGAATTCCTCGACCTTATGTAATGTAACTTAGAACAAAAAAATGTTGTCCGTTTACTTTTCCTACTGGGAGACTAATGATCGTTTTTCCAACACAAGTTTGTGATTTTCTTATTGTTAACTTTCTCCTGATCGTTTTTTATCCCTCTCCACCAGAACATAACCCTTAGTTTATCGTCCATATCCATGTTTTCCTACATGGAATCCTAGTATGGGTTATCTTGGGTTACCTTTATACCTCTCTTCCTTTCTTTTAAAGTGATAGTTTTATTGACTCTTTTTTCGATGTGGGACTTTACATTATATTCTCAAGCCCAATTTTATGAACAATTGTGAGGACACAATTTATTGAAGGAGGGGATAATGTAACACCCCATGATTCCACGGTACGTTTCCCTTTGAATAATGCAATGGCGTGCATTGTATGCAACTTCGAGATTCTAACACACCACAACCAATCAAACTAACCGTTATGAGTAGTGATACCTACTATTTGAAATTTTATAAATTTTATCTTTCAAAATGGACTTCATTTTTGGATTCTTAATATCGAAATTATCTTAGGGTGAAATTTTGGTACTTTTAGGATAACATTCATATTTTGATGAATAGTGAAAATTACTAAATTTTAATCAAAAACTACTTCTTTTAATCGAAATAATTAATAGTGATAAATTAATAATTTGAGTGGTTTTAAAGTATATTTAGTGTATATTTTTTCCATTTAATACAATGTTGGTCATTGGATGTAATTTCACATTCAAACCAGACATAAACAAGTGTCAATCTTTTGATAGTTATTATCTCTTAAAAACACGTTATTTGTTTTGACGATGGGAATTAATTTTTAAATTATTTAATTCAACTGATATGTTTTGAATTTGGTAAAATAGACATCATTTTTTAATTCATAATATCAAATATATATTAGGCCTAATTTTTGGTACTTTTCTGAAAACTTTCATTTTTTGATGAATAGTGAAACCACTAAGTGGTAGTTTAAAAAACTGAATTTTTCATAAAACATAATTTTACTCTTCTGTGAGTGGAATTTCAAAAATCGGAGAGACACGGTTAATATCAAGGAGTAAAATTTGGTTCAATGAGATGAAAATAATTTTTGGTGAATAGTAACTTTTTACTTTTATTTACCATGGTTAAAAGTCAATATGGTAATTAAGAGTAAAAATGATATTAAAATTACCCTAACACATGTCTTAATTCTATTGGACAAGTGTATCTCGACCAAAAAAAACCGTAGGAGTAAAATATTATCATTTAGGTCCACATGTATTAGATTAGGACATTTATTATTTAATTCAAAGAAGAGTTAAATACGTTAAAATCAAAGTTTATTTACTAAAACATTTTTAATATAAGTTTATACATAATATAAATTAGATTGTAAATATTTATTAGAAAGCTAAAACGATTTCCTATATAATGGAATTTTATTTATAATTTTTATACATTAAATAACTTAATTTATTTATGACACAATAGTGATGCAGTAATTACCTAATTAATGAAATATTAAAATAATTGATATTATAAATAACAAAATAAATGCAATTTGAGACTTTTTATTAATTACACTAATTTTATAGGTTAATATGACATATTATGAGTGATTATATAAATTGTTTTAGAAGTAATAATGTTGTTATGAATTTATCAAGAACAAAATACCCAATAGTGTCAAAATTGACATAAAGGAGTTTTTTAAAACATATTATATTATAAATTTATATTCAATTCCTAAAAATCTAAGGTTCGGCCAAGAGACATATATCATGATAGTTGTATCATTAATGGACCACTTGGGGATCTCTTCTATGTATATAGTATGCTTATTAACCATATGATATAAAAATACAAAGAGACATTATAAAAGGGAAACTAATTAACTAAGGGTTAATACTTAAAGATAAGGTTAATATAATGACCCAAACCTGTCTAAATTCTATTGGTTGAGTGGTTTTCTACACATCCCCACCTTAAACTTTAAATAATCCACTTTGGAGCCATTATAAACCGAATATGAATTTATCATAAAATAATATTTTTAGCCTTTCCAAAGGTGCCCCTCACCCATCTTATAAAAGGGAACTCCCCCTTCTCACTAATTCAAACATTCAAAGACTTTTGTCTCAGAAAAACCCTACACAAATACTCTCTCAACTTCCCTCACTACAACCTAGAGGTCTTAGTTTGATCAGAAAGGCAACATATGGAGCCGTTTTGATCAAATCAAAAAGAAGAACCTGAAGAAGAGGTAATGTTTTCACCACCCTCTTTCAAGTTCCTTTCTTCTTCAACTTCTTATTTCTTTTTTATTTCTACTATAAAATAATCAATCCAGAATCTTCTATATACTTTTATGTTATTATTAATATGGTACAACCATATTCAGTATTCTATCCATCCTTTGAATGGCATGTCACTATACGTTCGTACATACGTCTTACCGTCTCCACGTCGTGGTGTAATTGTCATTCAATAAAATATTATTTGGACGGGTATAATAATGATGTGTAATTCATGTAAATAATAAATATAACATGATAATTATTCTGTATATATTATATATCATCCAACTATATATTATTTTAACATCAAAATAATGATATTTTCGCTCGTGCGTACGTACGGACTACCGTCTCCACGAATGCGATGAGATTCATTCTCCATCGTATCCATTCAATTATAATTCTCATTTTATGATTAAAAATAATGTTTAAGGACTTGATATAATTATGTATATGAATAATATACAACCTATCCATTAAAAAATGGCTTACGTACCAAATAATATAAAGGAAAACGAGTAACTTAACATCCGAAATGACGATAATACTAAGATATTATTAACAAATCAATGATAAAAGATCATATATGATATCATATAAATGTAAATTATTCTTTTATAATTAAATAACAATTATTTCACCATTATACAGGAGGTTAACCTACCGTCAACCAAAGAAAAAGTACAAAGTCAGGGGATTCTTATCTAACATTTAATTCCGTGAGAATTACATTGTTCACCACTTATTTATTACATGTGGTGTGTGTATTGTCCATGTTTGTATTCATTGTGTAATATACTTTAATTTAAACCATCATTGTATGATCCTTCTTTCATGGGTGTATATTTTTTATGTTACCAAATCAATAATAGAATTCGAAAGTTGAATTTCCACTCATTCGGCTTTACGCATACTTCATTGATTATTTTACTCCAAGATTATGTGTAGAATCACAATTCATTTGATTATGTCAAAACTTCCACTCCCCTTTCTATGGATATACAATTGATACAAAAAATCACTCCGTTGATAAATTTTCATGTCATCGGTATGAACTTGATAAGAGCAATTTTAACTCAATCTCCATTTGTTGAGTTAAATATCCAATTCATTGGTGCTGTTTTTACAATAATATGTGTGAATGTCATATGATTGATTTACACTAAATATCCAATCATATTGAGTGTATTTATATTTTTCACACATAATTATGTTGTTGATTTATCCTTAACCTAAATATATGGTCTTTATAAGAGAATTCATCTCAATTTACATTCCTTTGAGACTTCTTTGTTGTTATACACCAAATCACTTTTATATGGTGTATATAATGTACTTTGACATAGTATATCATGAATCCCTTTATTCTCATGATATTATAATGTTTTTATTACCTCAATTATTTGTATTCAGGTGTCTCTATGTTGGTTAGAAACTCTAAATAAAATACATTTTTAAGTGTTTTAAACATTTATTCTTCTAAATATTTCTCATTAATGTCCATGTTTTAAAAATGGTTTTAAGGAATTATTTATATGGACATTAATGTTTTAAAATTAAAACTCCTTATAAAAGTTTCGAAGTGGTCTGGGACACTTTTATTAAAAAAATATATTTTTAAATTGCTTCGTGACAAATAGTGTGACTTTTAAATGATTTCAAGAAAAAGGGGGATATTTCTCTTTAATAGTTTTGACGATTATTTTCATCTATGTCAATATACTTCATTATTTTTGATTGGGATTAATCTGATACAATACAATCTTCAATATTGTATCGAATGAGTTATGTTTGACTGTGGATGTGCTATTTTTATACCATTCGTGGTTTGTCGATTAAGTATTGAAATTTCATATGCTAGTTTAATATAAATGTTTATTTCATATTTCAATCTTTTCATATGTGGAATGCATTGGACATAGTATGTGACGGGTGGAGCCTGCTATAGCTCCTCGATGAATCGGTAGGTCTCATGGGACAAACTAGTGTCTTGGAACGAGGCCTTGACAAAATCTTCTTTTAGTCTTGGCACGAGGACTTGGCTATGTGGTTATGATAGTCTGGAATTATGCATTCCGTCATTATGAAAGTGGTTCTTAATATTTTCATCTGATTATTCAATTAGTAGAATATCCATGTGAATAAGTAAATGGAATTATTTCATTTTATCCTTTCCATATTATGCTGATTTTCAAGTTTAAAAGGATTTTGTTTTAGTTATACATTGCCTTAAATTTTTATGTTTATTTATGAATGCTTCAGCTATATTGTTATCCTTACTGTGCATCTGAGCTCACCCCTTTCAATGTTTTATTTTTTCCAGGATGTGAAGAAGTATTTTATGAATGACCTGCAGGGATAGTATGTGGGGATATGAAGACAATATGTTGTTGTAGTTTTTCACTTATGGATGTAATGTAAACATTAGGAATATATCTAGTGTTTCTAAGGCAACTAAACTAATCGGTCTTTCGAGACTTGATCTTTCTTGTGATCATGCCAATGTTATTTAATAATGCACTAACTCTAGGTATCTATGGGAGGGGCATTACAGTTGGTATCGGACAATTTTTAGTACAATCCTTTGAAGCTAGATTTAGATAAACTCTGATTAGAGAACGTAGACCTAAGATGAACATTGAGGATTAGTATAGAAGAACATCCTAGAATTTTGGTATTGTAGAGATTTTGTGAGTTTTCAGAGCAATACATCCCTGTCTGGATACGAGCAGGTAGAGGCAGCTCTGGCATAGATGTACCTAGGTGTAAAACCCGAAAACACCGCTTTAAGCTACACTCGAACGAGAACTGGTGCACAAAAACGGGCCTTGCTGCACTCTTGGTTACGAAACATCTGGGGGATATGCTTAGGATAATTTACATTTTCGATACAAACCGATTTGAAGTATTATATATATATGATGCGAGTAAATTACCTTGGTTAATCCTAATGTGTTTCAAATTGAGAATATGGTGACATGTTAATCTCTAAATGATTTTATGACTACTGTTACTCACAGAATGCTTTCTGGTTTTAGTTAATGGCTGGATTCCAAGGAAGTCATAGTGACTTTGAGAATGATGTAAAAGGTGGGAACGGTGGTGGAAATGAGCAACAAAATAGAATGTTGATAGGCATAAAAGATATCATCTTTCTGACAAATCAATTTTACAAAAAATATAATCAACAATATATATATTAACCAAATCCCAGACTCAACAAAGAAGAGAAAGGTGATGAATGATAAGAGCTCCAGCAGTGGATACCATGGAGAAAAGAATCCTCAATTTCCATCATGCAGGAAATGTGGAAGGAGACACACAGGAAAGTGTCTCAATGGAACAAAGAAATGCTTTACGTGCGAGAAGGAAGGACATAAAATGAAGAGTTACCGAAGAAAAATGAAGAGTACTATGGGAGATGATAAAAATGGTCCTAAGAATCCATTTACAGTCATTTTCCACAAATGTAGGGGACCTGGCCATTACACAAATGAATTCCCTATTCTATAGGATATTTTCTTGGTCAAAGATAAAGCTATGTGGGAATAAGTTGTTGGTGAAATGTTTAAAATGTATTAGTGCTCCTTGTTGACAGGTTTACTTTGGAATAATTTTCTCTTGTATTTTTGACCCTGCAGTTTTCCATGTGAGAATGATATTTTAGGAAAAATTATCTTTTCTATTGTGGATATAGTTATAAATAACCATTTGGTTTTATATGATCGTTGGGTTTGAGGAAATCATAAGTTATTATAATTTGGGATGAAAATTCAAGGAATGAGATAAGATTTTTTGTTAAATTATGTTATGGTTATTTTGAGGAATTTATCTCATTTTGGTAATGTAATAAAATATAGTTTTTGAAAAAGGACAACACGCAGACCATGTGACAAATCGTCGCATTGGACAAAGCTGTGGGAATCAAACCCACAACCAAAGTGCGATTGGGATTTATCGCCTACCACTGGACTACGTGAAGTCCCTGGTTAGTGTGAATATTATTTTTAGTTAAATTATTTTATTGATCAATAATAATTTTATTTGAGATCTAATGTCTTATCTAATGAATACCCTTAGTATAGGAAATTGATTTGGTGATTAAGTGATAAATATTATTTTGGAAGTTGTTCACTTTTTTGTGAACACTATATGCCCAAGGAAAATAGAATAGTATGTGATTTCATTTGAGGAGTAATGGTGGATATTTATCTATGTTTTTATTATGGATTTATAGTGATTTGGGTTATTTATAGAAATGATTAGGTTAATTACATTTAAGTATGTGACCTTAAGAGTAAATAATGTCATTTGGAGATACAATTTAACGTGGAAGACTACATTCTTATAAGTTTTGGGTTTCAATATTAGTTTGATTTATATTGAAGGATTTTAAGGACAATTGAGTATTGAATGGTATTTATTTAACTTTGGGGTATTGATGATTTAATTTTAGAAATTAAGATTGGTGTTTTTTTTCTCTAATGGAATATCCATTTGGGGGATCATCAAATATTATACTAACCATTTTGGTTTTGATTTATCTCTAAAGACAAGGCAAATATATAGTTTATCCTACATGGATCATGTATTTCTATAAACGTTTATTCTAGCTCTTCCATTGTGACCAAGTCTTCTTGAATACTCACTGTTCAAAAAAAATGAGTTAGTGGTAAAAATTTATTAAAGAATGAAACTCTACTTAAAAAGTAATTATATCTCTTTATGTTCTTATTCAATATCATAAATTAATTCCTCATCCTTATGTAATGTAACTTAAAACAAAAAAATGTTGTCCGTTTACTTTTCCTACTGGGAGACTAATGACGGTTTTTCCCAACACAAGTTTGTGAATTTCTTATTGTTAAATTTCTCCTGATCATTTTTTATCCCTCTCCATCAGAACATAACCCTTAGTTTCTCATCCATATCCATGTTTTCCTACATGGAATCCTAGTATGGGTTATCTTGGGTTACCTTTATACCTCTCTTCCTTTCTTTTAAAGTGACAGTTTTATTGACTCTTTTTCCGATGTGGGACTTTCCATTATATTCTCAATCCCAATTTTAATAAAAATTATGAGGATGAAATTTTTTGAAGGAGGGGAGAATGTAAACCCCATGCTTCCACGGTACGTTTCACTTTGAATATTGCAATGGCGTGCATTGTACGCAACTTCGAGATTTTAACACACCACAACCAATCAAACTAGCCGTTATGAATAGTAATACATGTGTTTTGAAATTTTATAAATTTTATCCTTCGGAATAGACTTCATTTTTGGATTCTTAATATCAAAATTAGCATAAGGTGAAATTATGGTACTTTTTGGATAAATTTCATATTTTGATTAATAGTGAAAATTACTAAATTTCAATTAAAAACAACTTTTTTTAATCGAAATAATTAATAGTGATAAATTAACAATTTGAGTGGTTTTAAAGTATATTTAGAGTATATTTTTTTCATTTAATACAATGTTGGTCATTGGATGTAATTTCACATTTAAACCAGACATAAACAAGTGTCAATCTTTTGATAGTTATTATCTCTTAAAAACACGTTATTTGTTTTGATGATGGGAATTAATTTTTAAATTTATTAATTCAACTGATATGTTTTTAATTTGGTAAAATAGACATAATTTTCTAATTCATAATATCAAATATATCTTAGTCCTAATTTCTGGTATTTTTCTGGAAACTTTCATTTTTTGATGAATAGTGAAACTACTAAGTAGTAGTTTAAAAAACTGTATTTTTCATAAAACTTAATTTTACCACTTCTGTGAGTGGAATTTTGAAAATCCGAGAGACACGGTTAATATCAAGGATTAAAATGTGGTTCAATGATATGAAAATAATTTTTGGTGAATAGTAACATTTCCTTTTATTTACCATGGTTAAAAGTAAATATGATAATTAACGGTAAAAATGATATTAATATTACCTTAACACATGTCCTAATTATATTGGAAAAGTTTATATCGACCAAAAAGAACCTTAGGAGTAAAATATTATCATTTAGGTCCACGTGTATTAGATTAGGACATTTATTACTATTTAATTCAAAGAAGAGTTAAAAGAGTTAAAATCAATTTTTATTTACAAAAACATTTTTAATATAGGGTTATACATAATATAAATTAGATTTTAAATATTCATTAGAAAGATAAAAAGATTTCTTACATAATGGTATTTTTTTTATAATTTTTAGACATTAAATAATTTAATATATTTTTGACACAATGGTGATGCATTAATTACCTAATTAATGAAATATTAAAATAATTGATATTATAAAAATAAAAATAAATGTAATTTGAGACTTTTTATGAATTTCACTAATTATATAGGTTAATATGACATATTAGGATTGATTATATAAATTGTTTTATAAGTAATAATGCTGTTATGAATTTATAAAGAGCAAAATATCCAATAGTGTCAAAATTGACATAAAGGAGTTTTTAAAAACAATATTATATTATTAATTTATATTCAATTCCTAAAAATCTAAGGTTCAGCCAAGAGACTTATGTTATGATAGGCATATCATTAATGGACCACTTGGGGGTCTCTTATATGTATATAGTAAGTTTATTAACTATATGATATAAAAATAAAAGTGACATTGTAAAAGTGAAACTAATTAACTAAGAGTTAATACTTAAAGATAAGGTTAATATAATGACCCAAACCAGTATAAATTATATTGGTTGAGTGGTTTTCGACACATCCCCACATTAAACATTAAATAATCCACTTTGGAGCCATTAGAAACCGAATACGAATTTATTATAAAATAATATTTTTAGTTTTCCCAAAGGTGCCCCTCAGCCCTCTTATAAAAGGGCACTACCCCTTCTCACTAATTCATAGATTCAAAGCCTTTTGGCTCGGCAAAACCCTACACAAATACTCTCTAACCTTCCCTCACTACAACCTAGAGGCCTTATATTGATCAGAAAGGCAACGTAAGAATCCATTTTGATCAAATCAAAAGGAAGAACCCGAATAAGAGGTAATGTTTTCACCACCCTCTTTCAAGTTCCTTTTTTCTTGAACTTCTTCTTTCTTTGTTATTTCTATTATAAAATAATAACTCCAGTATATAAAATATACTGTGATGTTATTACGAATATGGTACAACCATATTCAGTATTCTATCCATCCTTTGAATGGCATGTCACCATACGTGCGTACGTACGGCTTACCGTCTCCACGTCGTGGTGTAATTGTCATTCAATAAAATATTATTTGGATGGGTATAATAATGATTTGTAATTCATTTAAATAATAAATATAACATGATAATTAATCTCTATATATGATATATCATCCAACTATATATTATTTTAACATAAAAATAATGATATCGTCGCTCGTGCGTACGTACAGACTACCGTCTCCACAAACGTGATGAGATTCATTCTCCATCGTATCCATTGAATTATTATTCTCAATTGATGATTAAAAATAATGTTTAAGGAATTGATATAATTCTGGATATGAATAAGATACAACCTATCCATAACAAGCACAGCTTACGTAACAATGAATATAAAGGAAAACGAGTAACTTAACACCCAAAATGACGATAATACTAAAATATTATTAACAAATCAATGTTAAAAGAACATATATGATATCATATTAATTTAAATGATTCTTGAATAATTAAATAACAATTATTTCACCATTATACAGGAGGTTAACCTACCATAGACCAAGGAAAATGTACAATGTAATGGGTTTGTTGTCTCACTTTTAATTCCGTGAGAATTCCATTGTTCACCACTTATTTATTACATGTGGTGTGTGTACTGCCCATGTTTGTATTCATTGTGTAATATAATTTAATTTACATCATCATTTTATGATCCTTCTTTCATGGGTTTATGTTTTTTATGTTACCAAATCGATAAGGGAATTTGAAATTTCAATTTCCACTCATTCGGCTTTACACATACTTCATTGATTATTTTACTCCAAGAATATGTGTAGAATCACTATTCATTTGATTATGTCATAAATTCCACTCCCCTTTCGGTGGATGTACTTTTTCTACACATAATCACTCCATTGATAAATTCTCAAGTCATCGGTATGAACATGATAAGAGTAATTTTAACTCAATTTCCATTTGTTGAGTTAAATATCCAATTCATTGGTGTTGTTTTTACAAGAATATGTGTGAATGTCATATGATTGATTTACACTAAATATCCAATAATATTGAGTATATTTATATTTTTCACACATAATTATGTTTTTCATTTATCCTTAACCTAAGGATATGGTCTTTATAAGAGGATTCATCTCAATTTTCATTCCATTCAGACTTCTTTGTTGTTATACACCAAATCACTTTTATATGGTGTATATAATGTACTTTGACATAGTATATCATGAATCCCTTTATTCTCATGATATTATAAAGTTTTTATTACCTCAATTAATTTTATTCAAGTGTCTCTCTTTTGGTTAGAAACTCCAACTAAAATACATTTATAAGGGTTTTAAATATTTATTCTTCTAAATATTTTTCATTAATGTCCATGTTTTAAAAATAGTTTTAAGGATTTATTTATATGGACATTAATGTTTCAAAATTAAAACTCCTTATAAAAGTTTCATAGTTGTATGGGACACTTTGATTCAAAAATCTATTTTTAAATGGCTTCTTGACAAATAGTGTGACTTTTAAATGATTTCAAGAAAAAGGGGGACATTTCTCTCTAATAGTTTTGACGATAATTTTAATCTATGTCAATATCCTTCATTATTCTTGATTAAGATTAATATGATACAATACAATCTTCCATATTGTATCGAATGAGTAATGTTTGACTGTGGATGTGCTATTTTTATACCATTGATGGTTTGTCGATTATGTACTGACATTTCGTATTCTTGATTAATACGAATTTTTATGTCATATTTCAAACTTTTAATATGAGGAATGCATTGGAATTAATAAGTGATAGGTAGAGCCCGCTATATCTCCTCGATGCATCGGTAGGTCTCATGAGACAAACTAGTGTCTTGGCACGAGGCCTTGACAAAATCTTATTTTTAGTCTTGGCACGAGGCCATGGCTATGTGGTTATGATAGTCTGGCATTATGCATTCCATCATTATGAAAGTGGTTATTAATAATTTCTTGTGATTATTCGACTAGAAGAATATCCATGTGAATAAGTAAATGGAATTATTTCATTTTATCCTTCCCATGTTATGCTGAAGTTCAAGTTTAAAAGGCTTTTGTTTTAGTTATACATTGCCTTAAATTTTTATGTTTACTTATGAAAGATTTCTCTATATTGTTATCCTTTCTGAGCATCTGAGCTCACCCCTTTCAATGTTTTATTTTTTCCAGGATGTGAAGAAGTATTTTATGAATGACCTGCTGGGATAATATGAGGGGATATGAAGACAATATGTTGTTGTAGTTTTTCACTTTTTTATGTAATGTAAACTTTTTGAATATATCAAGTGTTTCCAAGGCTACTAAACTAATCAGTCTTTAGAGGATTGATCTTTCTTGTGATCATGCCAATGTTATGTAAAAATGCACCGACTTTGGGTATCTAGGGTCGAGGGATTACATATGTTCATATTGTTTACCAGTGGAATTATAAAAAAAATTATATGATTCAATTTGAATGGTATACGACATCCATTTTCTATAAATGGGTTCATAGTGATAAATTATTTATTTCCCATGGAACACATATTTATATAAGAGTATTTTTGGTGACTTATATCACCCTCAAATTGATTGGTAATGTTTATATCTAAGGAGCTTAAATGAGTACATAATGAGTATTTATCCTAATCTAAATGAAACATAAGAGGATTTATCACCTAAAAAATTGTACACAAGTGGGTTTCTCCATTACCTATTGGAAAATAAGAGGATTTAAATTAATATATTTCATTATTCAAATCTAAATTAAATATAATAGTATTTGAAATAGGAAAAGTGTATACCAGAATATTTTCACAATGAAAAATTCTTATGTTGGAGTTTTTATCCCAAGCCTAATGATAAGTAATAGTATTATTTCAAACCAATTATAGTGCACTGATAATTATCACTAGACTATTATCTTTTTAATTTATTTATTGGTATTCATGACATATGATATTAATGCATATATACATACCAAAAACTTAGGTCAAATTATTTTATGTATGATTTTTTTATTTAAATCATATTTAATATATCACTATACAATAAAATAGTTCTTTGTTTTATATTTGTTAATTGTAGCTCTCATGCCCATCTATTAATACATGTGATGAACTCTTAATATTTCATGTTGTTTTAGTATGAAATGTCTCCATATTACCGATTTTTAACATGAATTTGTATAAAACTTTGATTATATTTTGTTGATTTATTTTTTCATTTATATAAATAAAGAACCTTGATTTGTTATGTTTTCATTCCCACGTTTATAAATATATATTTATCATACTTGGTTCCTAGAATCCTGTCAATTTTTTTTATTATAGGGAAATTAACTCTATTTTAAAATTTAATATTCTTATACAACATTTCCATAATGGCAATACACAAATAAGATCAATGTGATGTGGGGCATTACTGATATATGATTAAAAAAAATTAAAATTTTAGTTTTTTTCTGATATTGTCACATAGTATCACTGATAATTTGTAAAATTCTTTCATTTAAAAAAGAAGCATAGGATTGATGTAATGGGTGGCCTAATACATGTGAAAACTTGGGATAAATGAAGAATAAATAAGGTGAAATATTCAAAATTAAATATTATAATATTAAATATGGTTAATAATCACTAAATTTATGAAATAAGAGATTTTGAAATTAAATATTGAACTCATAAATAGGGTATAGTGGAATCCCTTGATTATTACACTATTGTTCTAGTGTTCCATCACATGAATTATTATAATTAAATTAAATCACTGAAATAATGTAAATAGGAATAGCTCAATTATTATTTGAGTAATCATAGATGTGTCCTCCTCTATTTCTTGAATAATTACAAATTCCTACAAGAATGTCCAGGGATAATTTTATTGTTTCAATTTTTCAACCACCTATGATACATTGATCTAATTTTCTATCAAATTATTTAAAAATTAAAAAAACATTAAATTCCACACCCGACATCATCTCATTTGACAGTGACCATGGGTAAAGATATTGGGATAATATTTCTCTAATTGAGTGCATGTTGAAAATATAAATATTGAAAGAAATCATACCATGATATTTTTATTCAGGATGTAAACAAGAATAATGAGGTTAAATAACCCACTACAACAATTTACAGTGGATTGTAGGTTAAGTGTTGAGGTCCCCTGTGTGTTGGAGATAATGATTTTATTGGGTGGAATGTGCCTTTAGTGAATGGGATTCATTAAAAGATACGTTGACCTATGTAAGTAGACATCAAAATGATTATGTTCACTCACATTTTATGATAATCATTAGACATAGAAATAATTGTAATATGGTGACCTATGGACTAGAATTTGACAAATATATGACTGATTACATTTTTATTTGATGATTATCATCAAAATGTCTATCCATTTATCATTTCAAAATATAAGTGATAGTGAATTCAATTTTTCATGATTGGTGATCGCTCATAAAATGAAACACTCTCAGTAACTTATGATTCAGAATAATCTTATCTAGGATCATCATATTTTACAAAGGTCATCTATTTTATGGGACTCATCATCTAATTTTAGGCTTATATGATGGAAATATTGACATTCATGTTTCCATAATATTTTATCTTCTTCCTCAAATTAGTTTCCCTTATGATTCCATCAGCTCAGAATTTTTTTAATTCACGAAGCATCATTGAATATGGATATCTTTAATTACATATATAGTTTCAATGAGAATGATAATTTAACCCCTACTAATCACCCTTTATTTAGAATTTAGTTCTATAAATTAAAAATAGTGATTACCTATGGTGAGGTGAAATTTCTACACAGAACCTCACTAAATAAATGAATGAGGCCCCACTATAATACTAAAAAAATGGACCTAAAAAGGAAATTTGGGATATTAAAATTCATATTATCAATATTAATTCATGTTCCATGATTTTGAATTAGTCGATCAACTGGATGACTCTAATTTATAGATGATATTTTGGGAATATATAAATTATTCATTTAAATATATCTTTATCACCGACTATAAAATCTTCATTTATTATTATAGAGAAAACATTTTCTAGCGTAAATCATCATGTAACCATTAAAAATTCATCATATCTCTTTGAGTGTCATAATTTGTAGGATATATCTTCCATTCGAGGTTAATAGAAGTGGCTTTGTGAATCTCTATTGTATTTCCCAATCACTGACAGATCTGAACATTTTCCAACAATCATTTTGGCAGTGATATTAATCTCATGTATCACTTTATATAGATAAAATATTATTCCTATATCAACCTAAAACTAGATCCAAATTGATTGAATGTCTTTTCATCAATATTCTTTTTTGGTTTTAATTAATTGATATCTTTGATTTTGGTCAATTAGGTATTTTATCCATGATTGATGGAGTTGGGACCTCGATGTAACTTATTCTTCAAGTTCATAATGAGTTTTCTTAGTAGATAATTCTCAAAATTCATGATGAAAGTTGATTTTTATTTGAACTAATATTGATTTTGAGGTTTTTTTTCAACCATTATGTATATTTTATAGTCGGTTGACAACATGGTGATCATTAGTGGTAATGTTATCTAAACAGTACCATTTTGGTAGGTTATAAATAGTGTGGTATCTTATAATGTGGAGTATGAGGGTGTATGGTTTCTTGGTTGAATATGAGATGAAATTTTTGGATAATTCATATATAATCATGCATTAAACAATATTTTAATATGTTAAAACATGATAAAATAATGTTTTATTTGGCACATTTGTTTGTTGGGATGTGGATTATAGATTTTATATAATTTTCTAATAAAGTATATAATGCATGGTCATTTGATCTACCTCATTAAGTAAATTCTAGGTGGGTATCGTTTAGAATTTTTAAAGAATCATCCTATATATTTGAAAAATTAAACATATTACAGGATTTTGTGGTGGAATTATAAATTATTTATGTCATTATAAACTAAATTACAATCCGTTTAGGATAACATTTAATATAAGATTCTTATAATAGATATATATTGATTCAATATTAATAGAATTATTGTAATTTATTTTATTTTTTGAAAAAAAAATTAATTAATACGAGTCTTATTTTTTAAAAGACGGTTAAATTACCTCAGTTTAATCAAGGTATGAGGTTAATTAAATTGAAATAAAATCAAATTTTTTGGAAATATGGACTCACCTCCAGCATCTGATTGATCCAAACTACTATTAAAATATCTATATTAATATTTTTAATATCCAATATTAATCAACATAACCTTGAAATAATTTACAAATTTATGAAAAATAAAATTCAACACCCAAATACAATATAAGCCATCTTGAATAGGGAAATAAAAATATGCATCAAAATATGGATCCATTAAATATTCTTTTATTTTTTATCGATACATACATCTTGCGACTATCTATTATCCTAATATTAACCATAAAGATATAACATCTACTTGAGATTATAAAAAAAATATCTAATGAGGTATATGATTCATAAAGACCAATATTTTTCAATAATATTCGTTATTTGAATTTGAATGTACATATGTATAAATATAATCCATAAATAATTAAAAAGGATTTTACAAATAAGGAAAAACATTAAAAAATCCCTAAGGATTATCCTAGAATATTAAATAGTATGGATTCTTTTAAATATTTAATTAATTATAAAACCATAAAAATAATTTAGTAGAATATTAACCAAATTGTATTCAGTCATGTTTTTTTATATCATACTAGACATGATATATAAATAATATTATAAAATACACATTATGGTTTTCAAAATAAAACTATAACTAAAACAGTTATATTATTGATTTAATATAATGATATTATGACATGTTAAAATGGTAATGTGATCAAATGTTTCACTGTATTTCTATCATTTAAAATCTTATGAATACATACATTAATATTTAGATAAAAAACTATAATTTGAATGATTGTAAAGATCACTACCTAAAAACAACATGCTAAGAAAATAAAAATTGATTAATGTAATATTTTTATATAATATGCTCATAATATGATTATTTAATTTTTATATCAATATTAATTACAATTAAAAATTATTTATCAAGTATATTCTAGTAAAATAAATGGAATTTCAAATATATCATAAATAAATGATACATATTAGTCGTCGGATTCTAATATATATTGAAATGACAAGGATTTCATTTCCCATGACACCAAATGATCATATATGATAGTGAATTGATAATAAAGGAAGAATAAATGTTTTTTCACATATATTATCATTGTGAAATCAAAAAAGGTAATTATTACTATAAATTATTTTTTATGGGTTTATTTATAAATAAAAAATGAAATAGAAAATAATATGAAAATTATCAAAAAAATATATAGAATAAAATTATGGGAAAAAAGTTAAAATAGATCTTCCTACTCAATAGAGATATACCAAAGACTCATAATCTTGTAAAGACTCGGTTTAAAAAAAACTAACCATAATTTGTTTAATTGTATCATAAATTGGATTTGTGATTTGAAAATTAATTCCCTTATTCTTATACTGAATAAAAATCATTGGATTAATTTTATAATGAAATTGAATTATTAAATAATTCTAATAGTATATAGTCAAATATAAAAATGGAACTTAAATTTATGTTTAATAAATATATTGAATAAAAAGCTGAAAACTCTTAAAGAGAAATGAAAATAATGTAACATCCCAAGTAAATGAACAATAAAAGATTTTCATATATATTAATATTTTTTAATTAAATATTAATTTTACTTTAAAGGTGTTTCGGTGTTTGATAGCATACCCGATACGCTACAACGAGTTTCTTTGAAATCTTACGTTGCACACTAGTAATATAATATTATTATTTTAAATGGTAGTTAACTCCTAGTCGTTTTATTGGTATGAATGAAAACAATAAACTAAAATATGATTATACATGTTTGTTAAATGTATTTACATTTTTTCAATAAAATTTAGAGGTTTAAAATGTGAATGAATCTAATTTTAAGCATAATTTACATTAAAAGGTCGATTTACCACCTTTTAATCCAATGTTGGTCATTGAAATTAATTTCACTTTGAAATTGGACATAGACAAGTGTCAATCCTTTGATAGTTATTGTTTCATAAAAACACGCTATTTTTTAACAACAGGAATGAATTTTAATATAAATAATACTACTTATATGTTTTGAATTTTTAAAAATATAAATAATTTTTTAATTAGGAATATCAAATATAACGTAGGCTGAATTCTTGGTATTTTTCTGAAAACATCAATTTTTGATGAATAGTGAAACCACTTAGTAGTAGTTAAAAAACAAAAATTTTCATTTAAATGAAATTTTACCACTTATGTGAATTGAATTTTGAAAATCCAACATCCATGGTTGTCATTATTAAGTAAAATGTGGTTCAATAAGATGAAAATAACTTTTGGTGAATAGTAACTTTTGACTTTTATTTACCGTGGTTAAAGGTAAATAGGGAAATTCAAGTTAAAAAAAACATTATAATAATTCAAAATTTCCTTAACACATGTTAAAACCTTATTGGTTGAGTCATTAACAACCATGGGCATCTTTGGGTCGATTTTGGGACCCCTTTGAGCCACTTGGGAGTGATAATGACAATTTAGATTAATTAATTTAAAGTAAAGGAAAAAAGGACAAAAACAAATATCTGTTAGTAATTTAATTTTTACAAGATGTTATATAAATTATATTTTAGAATATAAATATTAATTTTAAATCTAAACAGATTTCCTACATCATGGTATTTTTTTTATAATTTTTAGAAAACATATAAATTAAATTATTCATGACACAATAATAATGCAGTGTTTACCCCATTAATAAATCATTTAAATAAATAAGATTATAAATACTAAAATAACATTTCAAACTTGTCCATTTTTTATTGGAAGATTTTATTTCAACCATGGGTCATATTATATTCAACTATAATGATTTTTGGACCATTGTAAACCGAATATCATTATATAATAAAATAATAGTTTCACACTTTCCTAAAGAGCCCCTCCTGCCCCTTACAAAATGAGACTACTTTTAACAAATTCCACACACCTCTCAATCCTTTTGGCTCATCCAAAATCTGTCTAATTAAGCTCCTTACATCCCTCTCCTCCACCTAAAAGCATTACCATAGTCATAAGGAACTTCATGAAGCCCTTTGGTTTAAACCAAATTATGTTACACAAATTAAATTTAACGGTCTCCCTTAAATTGTTTTCTTTTATTTTACTTCTCCAACCCCTAAAATATTTTTTTTCCATTATTTTGTAACAACACCAGTATCATAAATATACTAGTATTTTGTTATGAGAATTTTTCTAACTACAATTACACACACATCCATCTAATGGGTGAAGAACAAAATGTTTCTTTGGATGGAAAACTAGCACCTCACAAAACGATGATTGTTCGATTGTCTCCCACCACCTATCATGGGTAACATTATGATGGAACTGTGTTTATATATGATATATATTATGTTTATGTTTTCATTATGCTTATATATTTTTATATATATCAAACCTTTATGGTTTCCATTATGTGTAAACACGATAATTTCATTTGAGGAAGTGCGGACTACCGCCCCCTCAAAGTGATATGACTTGTTCATACCATATGTGTTACATATAAAGGATAGATTTAATGATATTATAAATGATACAATACTGGAATTATAATAATACTATTAATCATTATGTTTTAATTCCATTAAATAAAAAAATATAAATGGATGTAGCGTTCATGCGTACGTATGGATTACCGTCTCCATGAACGGTGCATTTAATTTCTTACCGATAAATGTTATGTACTATAATAAATACATGTATATGTTGGATATATATGATATATATGATATCCTCATCATGAATATCATTTTGGATATAATGAACCTTTGACCACATGGAAAACTTGTGAATATAAGGTGTTCATTTTTTACACAAGTATCAAATATCGACAAAATGAACATTATGAACTTAAATGATTACATGAAGTTTATAACATGGTAATAAGTGATATAAATGGAATAATAAATAGGAAAAGGGTTCTTAAGAAATTATAAATTAACTTTATTTTATTATTCAGAATATTAAAGAATGATCGAGTCATGTCGGACACGAGGTAAGGGACATCGTCTCAATCTATTTTCATTGAAGCATATTTTGTTTTAAATCACGACGTTCTTTTATACACTGTATAAACACCCTTGACTTTTCAAAGGGAATATTTTACTACAAATCATTTTAATAAACGAAAAAAATGAATTTTTCTTTTAATGTAAGTGGTGACAATGACCTTTCCACTGCCACGTGTATTATTTGATCATTGGCATCCTCAACAAGCCGTAATGTTTTTAAAAGAAAAAAACTCCATATACTCTTTTATGTATTTTGGTATTGAAAATTGTTTTGATAATGGATTTGTTATGTCAATATATTTAGGTGATATATTTTTATTGAAATGTGGAAATGTTTTTTTATATGTGTACTTCGACATTTGACGGGTGGTTACGTGATAAACCAAATGACAAGTGGTGCCGTGAATACTAGGATGGGTTGTTATGTTATAACATCCAATGCATTGGGTATGGAAGTTGGTTGTATGGCTGTTCCATTTAGTGATATGTGTGGAAGTCGCCTGTATGGTTATTCCATTTATGTATGTTTACGTCCCAAGTTACCTTTATATGTTATGTGTTATTAATTTGGGTAATATTTTGATTACAAAAGGGTAAGTAGTAATCTATTATTCAGTGAAGAGTATTTAATACTTCAAAAAGGTGAAAAATATTACTTATGTAATAGTATTCATGGTTTACTTTTCATTTTGAAAAAATAACAGTTTTCATTTTTTGTGTATCCCTTACTGAGATTTTTATGCTCATCCTATGTTTTTGAAATGTTTTTCACACAACATAATTTGGAATAGGGTCAAGGATGGGATCAAGGAAAATTCATGACGTCTTGAAAATAGAAATAAAACGACTCTTTTTTTCAATAGTTCATGTATTATGAAAGAAAAATGGAATCTATGTAGAAGTTTCTACATTTTAATCTTTTGAGATGTAATAGTTATGTCCTAATTCTCTAAAACTCTAAACAGGAAAAGATCCTCAATGTGAATTATTCATTTATTTCAATATTATGTAAGGTTTAAGGTCGGGTCCTTATATATGGTATCAGGGGTCGAATTAGATAACTTTATAAGTTAGGGTATTCTTAAATTAACGTCCCTAAATTAATTTATGGTAATATTGAAATGATATATCATTTACAGATTACCATGTTGCTTTGCCTAAGATATTTATGTGTTCAGAATGGTTTTTCATAGAGGATACTGGGTAGCTATGTTGGTATGACATCAAGAGGAAGACAACCTTCTAAATCAACAACCTGATATGGTTAGAATCGGAACTGAATAGATTGTAACAGTGATGGCACAATTGAATCAAGCTTTAAATGGTTTTGGTATCCATGCACGAGATCAGCCAGATCAACCGCAGAGGAACATGTCATTAGTGAAGCATTTCATGAGGCAACATCCCACATCATTTAGAAGATCATCTGGCCCGCTGCTAGATAAAGGGTGGATTAACACACTAGAGAAGATTTTGGATTTCATGGGTTGTTTAGAACATCTAAATTTTAGTGTCATTGTTTACAGTTTTGATGGTGAAGCTGATTAGTGGTGGTCAATGGTAAAAAATATCACGGATAGTGATGAGATTGATTCTCTTGTTTTTGAATAATTCAAAGGTATGTTTCTTGAGAAATATTTTCCTAAGGTGTTTCTCCTTAGGATGGTAAAACAATTCAAATAATTGAGTTAGGAGGATGACTCAGTGGCTGCTTATGAAGCAATGTTCACTTGACTGGCAAGGTATGCACCAAATTTCATCCACGAACTTGATAGTAAGATAAATTGATTTTACTCATGTCTAAAGCCACAATATCTAAGAGAATTATCCACTCTTGAGTTCAAAATTTATGAACAACTTGTTCGATGCGTAGAGAAGGTGGTAATGGAGTTTGTCGATGATCAGGTGTTTGTTGACAAACAATAGAATAAGAGGTCTAGTTGGTAGGAAAAGGGAAAGAATTCATCAAAGAAACATGGATGTAAGAAAATTAAATATCCATCTTGTGAGATGTGTGGTAAAAAGAATCCGGGAGAATGTTTATCGAAGTCTGTAATGTTTTTTTGATGTGTTAAGTCTGGTCATATTGCTCATAACTGTAAGGAAGATGATCAAGAAGGAAATGAAAATCCATTAGTAAGATGTTTTAAGTGTAACGAAATGGGTCATTATGCAAATGAGTGTCTATTGAAGAACCAAACTGAGGGAAATCAGCCAGAGTACAAGAGAAAGGGGTTGTGAAATCCTTTGCAACTACTTCACCAGATGTTGGGCCCTCAAACGAAGTAGTATCAGGTACACTGTTTGTTTTTTTAGATTATGACAATGTGTAGTTTGATTCTGGGTCTACACACTCTTTCATTTCTGAGAATATTTCTAATAAATTGGGAATTCAATCACAAGATATGAATATAGAACTTGTGGTAAAAACACCTGGAGGAAATGTTGAGACAAAACAAAAACATAGGAACCTTTATGTCCTTGTTTGCGGAAAGAATATACCTGTACCCCTTATTGTTTTTCCTATAGTAGAGTTTGATGTTATTTTGGGAATGGATTGGCATTTTGTTTATCATGCTATGATTGATTGCAGAGTTAAAGAAGTTTCCTTTCAGAAAAATTTATAGTTTGTTTCCAAGAATTATCCCTTGATTTTAATAACATATCAAGAAGTTGAGAAACTAGTAAGAGGAGTAAATGAATGTTACCTTGATCATATTGTAGAAAATAATAAAATTATTGAGATTAATGATGTGCCAGTGGTAAATGAGTACCTCGATGTTTTTCATGACGAGTTTCCTAGTATTATACCTGATCGGGAAGTTGAATTTACTATTGACTTAGTTCCTGATGCTATGCCAATTTCAAAACCCCCTTATCGAATTGATCAATTTGAACATTTAGAGTTAAAGAAGCAATTATGGGAGTTATTAGATAATGGATTCATTCGACATAGCACATCACCATGGGGTGCTCATGTATTTTTTGTTAAAAAGAATGATGGTTCAATGAGACTTTTCATTGACTATAGAACATTTAATAACATCATTGTTAAGAACAAGTATCTTTTTCCTCATATAGATGACTTGTTGGATCAGCTCTACAGAGCTCAGTATTTTTCAAAGATTGATTTGAGGTCGGGGTACCATCAGTTGAAAGTAAAATATGTAGACGTTTCGAAGACTGCATTTCTTACTAGATATGGCCATTATGAATTTTTAGTTATGCCTTTTGGTTTAACCAATACACCTGCTGTATTCATGGTTCTTCTGAATAGAATTTTCCATGGGTTCATGGATAAGTTTGTGGTTGTGTTCATTGATTATATTTTGGTTTATTCCCAATGTAATGTGGAACCTGTAATTCATTTAATGGTTGTCTTGAAAACCATAAAAGAAAAGAAACTATTTGGGAAATTCAGAAAGTGTGAGTTTTGGTTACAAAAATTTTCTATCCTTGGTCACATTATTTTAGAAAATGGCATAACTGTTGATCCTGTTAAAACAAAAGTTGTTGAAGAATGTCCAAGACCCACAAATACAACAGAGATTCGTAGTTTTCATGGTTTGGGAGGTTATTACCGGAGGTTTGTTGATGATTTTTCATGGTTATCTAGTCCAATGACTAAGTAAACTTGAAGAGGTGTTAAGTTTATTGGGAAAAAATAATGTGATGATTGTTTTCAGGAATTGAAAAGAAGATTGGTGGATGCTCATGTTTTGGAACTTCTATCCAGATATGGTGAGTTTGATGTCTATAATGATGCTTCTTTGAAACGTCTTGGATGTTTCCTTATGCAGAATAATCAGGTAATTTCTTATGCTTCAAATTAGTTGAAACCACATGAGTGAAATTACCCTACACATGACTTGGAATTAGCTACTCTTGATTTTTATTTAAAAATATTGAGGCATCATTTCTATGGAGTGAAGTGTGAAATATATACGTATCACAAAAGTATGAAGTATATATTCACTCAAAAAGAATTGAACATGAGATAGGGGAGATGGTTAGAATTAATCAAGGATTATGATTGCATGATCCATTACCATCCAGGAAAAGTAAAGAAAGTGGATGATGTATTGATTCAAAAAAGTAATGCTTCTTTAACTATGTTATATTTAGAATGAGATCCTTTTTTTATGAACATTGGCATAGAAGTTGTTGGTGCAGAAAATTATTTTGTTTTGTATCAGGTTTCAATGAGATCATCTCTATCTGAAAAAATAAATCAAGAGAAAAAAAAACAAAGTGAGTTAAAAAAATGTAGAGTTGGTTTAGAAGTGTAAATTTCATGAATTTAACATTGATAATGATTGTGTTTTAAGGATTGGAAAGAGATTATGTGTTCCTTGTGATTCCCAGTTGAAGAATGAATTGTTATGTGAAGCTCATATTTCTCTATTTTTAGTTCATCCTGGTAGTACTAAGATGTACATAGATATTTGAGAGTATTATTGGTGGGATGGAATGAAAAAAGATATTTCTGATTTTACTGTGAGGTGTTTGACTTGTTAGTAGGTTAAAGAAAAGAACAAGTTACCAAAATCAATGCTTCAACCTTTACCAGTGCCAGAGTAGAAATTGGAAAATATATATTCATGGAATTCATTGTGGGATTACCAAAGACATCTCAATGTAATAATGAAATTTGGGTTATAGTTGGTCGATTGACTAAATTTGCTCATTTCATTCTTATTCACGATACTTAGTCTCTAGATCAAATTTCTCAGTTGTTTGTTAAAGAGATAGTCAGTTTTCATTGTGTTCCCCTCACCATTATATTTGATTGTGATCACAGGTTTACTTCTAACTTTTGGAAAGGCCTTCAATAATTCGTTGGGTACTGAATTAAATTTTACTACAGCTTTTCATCCTCAATCAAATGAGTCAAAATGAACAATTCAGACCTTGGAGAATATGCTACATGCTTGTTCACTGGATTATCAGGGAATTTGGGACCAACATCTTTCTTTGGTTGAATTTTCTTATAATAACAGTTTTCATTCCAGTATACAGATGGCTCCATTTGAGACATTATATAGAAAGTGTTGTCAAACTCCATATATTTGGGATGAATTAGTTGAAAGGAAGCTAATGGGACCATTATTGGTAGATGAGATGGCAGAGAAAGTTCAGATGATTCAAAATCACTTGAGAATAGCTCAAAGTAGATTGAAATGTTATATAGATAACCGGAGGAAGGATCTTTCTTTTAAGGAAGGTGGTCATTTCTTTCTCAAAGTTTCTCCAAGGAAAAGTGTGATGCGTTTTGGTAAGAACGGAATGTTGAGTCTGAGGTTCATTGGACCTTATGAAATTCAAGAGAAAGGTGGATCAGTTGCATACAGAGTGGCTTTACCTCCATTTTTATCCAAGGTACACAATGCTTTTCATGTTTCGATGTTTTTTATAGTATATGCTAGATCCATCTCATGTTTTGATCCTAGAGGTAGTTCAGTTGGAAGAGAATATCTGTTATGAAAAAAAACCAGTACATATTCTTGACTATAAAGAACAAGTGTTGAGGAATAAGGTAATTCACCATGTAATGGTTTTTTGAAAAAACCACATGGTTAAAGAGGCAACGTGGGAATCTGAAAATTCTATGATAGATAAATACCCCCACTTATTTTGATAAGTGAATAAAAATTCGGAGGACGCAATTTCCAAAAGGGGGGAAGGATGTAACATCCCAGGTAAATGAAGAATAATAGATTTTCATATTTATTAATATTTGTGAATTAACTATTTATTTTACTTTAAAGGTATTTCTATGTTCGATAGCGTACCCGATACGCAACAACGGGATTCATTGAAATCTTACGTTAAACACTAATAATATAATATTATTATTTTAAATGGCAGTTAAATCATAGACATTGTATTGGCAGGAATGAACAAAATAAACTACAATATTATTATACATGTTTGTTAAATGTATTTATATTTATCCAATAAATGTTAGAGGCTTAAAATTTGAATGAATCTAATTTTAAGAATACTTTACATTAAAAGGTCGATTTACCACCTTTTAATGGAGAACCATCTTTAAATATTGTTTTGGTCCCTTTAATACATTCTATTTGACAAAATAAAATCCTTCTTTATAATAGTAACATTAAAATTTACTTTGTGTAATGTTTTGGGATTCTTCTGATAAAGTTCATTTTATAATGAATAGTAAAAATATTGTAATTTAATTCAAAAGTGCCCTTTAATCTAATTTTTTTATATAGTTAGATTAACTTTTTAATTGGGTTTAAATTATAATTATAATATATTTTTACTATTTAATCCAATGTTGGTCATTGGAATTAATTTCACTTTGAAATTGGACATAAACAAATGTCAATCTTTTGATAGTTATTGTATCTTAAAAACACGCTATTTATTTTTACAATGGGAATGAATTTTAAATTAATTAATGCCACTTATATGTTTTGAATTTTTAAAAATAGACATCATTTTTGAATTTGGAATATCAAATATATCTTAGGCTGAATTTTTTTTATTGTTCTGAAAAACATTAATTGTTGATGAATAGTGAAACCACTTAGTAGTGGTTAAAAAACTGACTTTTTCATTTAAATGAAATTTTACCACATCCGTGAATTGAATTTCGAAAATCCAAGATACATGGTTGTTATTAGTATGTAAAATTTGGTTCAATAAGATGAAAATAATTTTCAGTGAATAGTAACTTTTAACTTTTATTTATCGTGGTTAAAAGTAAATAGGGTAATTCAAGGTAAAAAGTATGTTATAATAATTACAAATTACCTTCACACATGTCAAAAAGCTATTGGTTCAGTCATTGACAACCATGGACATCTTTGTGTCAATTATGGGACCCCTTTGAGCCACATGGGAGTGATAATGACTATTTAGATTAATGAATTTAATGTAAAGGAAAAACTGACAAAAACAAATATCTTTTAGTAAATTAATTTTTACAAGCGGTTATATAAATTATCTATTCGACTATAAATATTAATTGTAAAGATAAAAATATTTACTATATCATGGTATTTATTTTATAATTTTTAGACAATATATAAATTAAATTATTTATGACACAATAATGATGCAGTGTTTACCTCATTAATAAATCATTTCAATAAATAAGAATATTAATACTAAAATAATATCCAAAACATATCCAATTCTTATTGGATAATTTTATTTTGACCTTGGGTCATCTTATTGTCGATCCTAATGATTTATGGACCATTATAAACTGAATATCAGTATATAATAAAATAATAGTTTCACACTTTCCTAAACAGCCCATCCTCCCCCTTATAAAAGAAGACCACTAATAACCAATTACACACACCTCTCAAGCCTTTTGGCTCGTCCAAACTCTATCTCATTAATCTCTTTACATCCATATACTCCTCCTAGAATCCTTTTTTTATGCAGAAGGAACTTCAAGAAGTCCTTTGGTTCAAACCAAAGGGAGTCGCACAAATTAAAGGTAACAATTTCTCTTAAATTGTTTTCTTTTATTTTACTTCTCCAACCCCTAAACTCTTTTTATTCTTTTATTTTGTAACACAACTAGTATCCTCAATATACTAGGATGTTTTTATGAGTCGGAATAAAACTACCCTTACACACACCTCCATCAATTTGGTGAAGAACATAATGTTTCGGTGGATGGAAAACTAACACCTCACGAAACGATGATTGTTCGATTGTCTCCCACCGCCTCTCATGGTGTCCATTATGATGGAACTATATTTATATATGATATATATTATGTTTTTTTCTTTATGATTCTATATTTTTCTATATATCAATCTTTTATGGTTTACATTATGTGTAAACATGATAATTTCATTTGAGGAAGTGCGGACTACTGCCCCATCAATGTGATATGACTCATTCATACCATATGTGGTACATATAAAGGATAGATTTAATTATATTATATGTGATACAATACTGGAATTATAATTATTCTATGCAACATTATGTTTTAATTCCATTAAATATGAAATAGAAATTGATGTAACGTTCATGCGTACGTACGGCTTACCGTCTCCATGAACAATGCATTTCATTTAATACCTCTAAATGTTATGTACTATTATAAATACATGTATATGCTTGATATATATGATATATATGTTATGAAAATCATGAATATCATTCTGGATATAATGAACCTTTGAAAAATTGGAAAACATGTAAATATAAGGTGTTCATTTTTGACTCAAGTATCAAATATCGACAAAATGAACATTATTAACTTAAATGATTACATAATGTTTATAACATGGTAATAAGTGATATAAAATAAATAATAAACATAAAAAATGATCTTAAGAAATTAGAAATTAACTTTAGTTTATTATTCAACATATTAAAAAATGATCAAGTCATGTCGTACATGAGGTAAGGGACTTCATCTCAATCTCCTTTCATTGAGGCATATTTTGCTTTAATACACGACATTATTTTATAAGCTTTAAAAACACCTTTGACATTTCAAAGGGAATATAATTCTATGAATCATTTTACTAAATTACAAAAAGGGATGTTTCTTTTAACGTAAGTGGTGACAACAATCTTTCCGCCACCACGAGTATTATTTGATCTTTGGCTTCCTCAACAAGACGTAATGTTTTTAAAAGAAAATAAATGCCATATACTCTTTTATGTATTTTGGTATTGAAAATGGTTTTGATAATGGATTTTTTATCTCAGTATATTTAAGTGATATAGTGTGATTGAAATGTGGAAATGTTTTATTTTTTTTATATGTGTACTTGGACATTTAATAGGTTCTTACGTGATAAACCAAATTATGGGTGGTGTCGTGAATACCAGGATGGGTGGTTACATTATAACCTCCACATCATTGGGTATGGAAGTTGGTCGTATGGCTATTCCATTTACTGATATGTGTGAAATTTGACCATGTGGTTATTCCATTTAAGTATGTTTATGTCCCAAGTTACCACTATATGTTATGTATTTTTTTATATGGGTAATGTTTTGGTTACAAAAGGGTAAGTAGTAATCTTTTATTCAATGAAGAGTATTTACTACTTCATAAAGGTAAAAAGTATTACTTAATTTAAATTATTCATGGGTTACAAGTTGTTTTGAAAAACTAATAGTTTTTGTTCTTTGTGTGTCCCTTTCTGAGCTTTTTATGCTCATCCCATGTTTTTGAAATGTTTTTCACAGGACATAATGTGGAATAGAGTCAAGGATGGGATCATGGAAAAGTCATGCAATATTAAACATGGAACTAGACATGACTCTTTTTTCAAGAGTTCTTGTTTTATCAAAAAAATTGGAAACTATGTAGAAGTGTCTATTTGTAATCTTTTGATATGTAATAGTTGTGTTTTAATTCTCTAAAACTCTAAACCTGAAAAGATCCTCAATGTGAATTATTCATTTAATTCAATATTATGTAAGGATTATGGTCGGGTCCTTATAAATAATAGAAAATACATTCCTATTAAAAATAAGAAATAATATCATATTTATAAGGTATTAAAAAATAAAATATTAAACTCATGTATTTTATAAAAATATATAAGGAGAAACAATATATACAATTTATTTCTAGGCTAGATGAATTTTAACAGTTGAAAAAATAAATTTAATGTTCAATATTAGATAAGTAGATGTTTTTTATTTGATGTAAAAGCTATGATAAAATTGTAAGGACGTAGAAATTATATCAATGTATGACTGTAAATTCTTATGATAATCATTTAAAAAACATTAATGTATTTTTTTTGTAAAATGGTATAATTTAACTGTCTAAGTATTTACATGTTTTAAGTATAGAATTAATGTAAACTATTAAGGTGGGTGATTATTGATATTTAAAAAAATATATTGGACAAAAGTGACAAAATTTAGAAGTCATTTCCTTCTAAATTACATATAGAAATTTATGAATGCAATTTTTTCACAATAAATTATTATTTAATATGATTAGAATCGAGATTTAATAGGAACAAAAATTCTATTTAATATATAATTTTGGTATATGTTTTATAAATGTTTCGAAAAGGAGAAATTGTGAATAAATATTATTTTTTATCGATATGTTATCAGAAATTTTAAAAAAATTATATCAGTAAAAAAATGTGTATGACATAATGTCAAATTTGGTGATAAATCAAAATCCATAACAAAATAATCCAGTGAGTTTATAATTTCTAATTAGATTTTCATATAAAAATATCTAAATATTAATGGGTAAAAACATAGTTTTATAATATTTTCAATTATGTGAAGTTATGATGAATATAAAATGTTAGAATGATAAGTGTATTCAATTCAAAAAATTAATAGGTCATATTTTATATAAATAAAAATAATAACCATTATTTTATCAGTTTTTCAAAACTAACTGTGAAACAGAATGTTATGTAGTAAGATAATGTTTTTTGGAGTTGGTGGCTCAACTATACTAGCATCAGACTGTAGTATAATCTATCTAAAAAATAAAATAAACTTGTATTTTAAATATTTCAAGATGGATAATTGTGGTTTTTTTGACTCATCTATGAAAATTGTACAACATAATGAATATTTAAGACCAATAAAAAGAGTATATGTTAATATGAATTTAAAAAAAATGCATCTATATTTATATGGATTAATATATACTAAATTTATGGATGAAAGGTATACATGTTGATGATTCTTGATTACATTAATATATTTATTTGGAAAAATATTTTAAATCAGAAAGCAGAAATATTTATTAAAATTTATACATACTGTATTGATTTTAAATATTTAAAATGATTATTAAATTCCACTATTAAAAGTTATAGTGAAGGAATGTTTATATATATATTTTTTAAATTAATAAAATGGTTATTAAATAAAATTTTCCTTATGAAATAATAGAATTTTTTGTTCTTGAATAGAATAAAAGAACACTCCAATAATGGTCCTAAAACATGATAAATGTATACAAAATAAATTGATATTTTTTGGAAGAAAATATAACAATATAATTATATTTTTAAATAGTCTTATGTTAATGACTATTTTAAATAAAACTCTTTAAGAACGTTGGAAATGTTTATAACTAAATGATATATATTTTGAAGTATTTTATTATAATGGTCGTATTCTTAACAGTAATGATTGAATAGATAAATTTTATTCCAAATTTAATAATTCTATAGATTAATGATTTAAAAACTATAGTATAGAATATAATTTTTATCATAAATTATTTATGGTAATTGAGAAATTAATATATATAAAATTTTATTTACATATAATAAATTAATTAAATTATTATTTAAACCATCAAAAGGATGAATTTATATATTTTTATAGAGTTAGAAAAAAGTTACAAAAAAATAGTGAGCATATTAGTCACCCTGATTAAAATTAATGGAAAACACATAATGATCATACATTAACTAATATTATTGGAAATATTATGTCATGAATTAAAAATATAGATTTTTTAGAATTTATTTTTAATTAATTATATTTTATTTTGTATCATTTCATAGTTTATATAGATATTCTTTATTTAATTTATTTCAAATGGTTGTAAAATGTTTTCTGTCTAAATGGGTATATTTTTGGGAAAGTGTATGTTCATTGGGATCTAGGTTTTTTCTGTGATAACTTATCCAAATAATGTTTTAAATATATCTAAAAGACATTAAGTTTGTATGAAATCCGTGTGACGGTATGATGTATGACTATAATGTGTGATTTTGAAAAAAATTCTAAAAAGAAAATGTAGATCCATCATTTTGTTTTGAAAATATTGTTACATAAATTTTTATATTGTAAATATATATATGTTAATGAAATAATTTTTGTATCTTCATGTAACATGTTGGGTAAACAATTTTTAAAGTTTATGACAAAGAATATTGATATGAGCCTTATAGGATCACTAATAACCTACATTGGAATTGGATTTTTTGAAAGGATTTATCGAATCTCTATAAATAAATCCATTTATGATATTGATTTAGTTAAACTTTTATTTTTAACATATTTTTAAAACATCAAATAATAACATGATTAATACATGTAAAATGTATGATAATGAGTCTATATAATGTACGAATTATAAAAAATGTTGGTATGATTTGTATTTTGTTAGATTTTACTGCTTCTTGACACTATTTCATGTTTTTATAATTTATTAATAAATGATATCAATGTAACATATAATATATTAATTTAAAGTATATTTTTTGTTACAAAATTTCTTGAAAAAGTATAAGTGTTTTTTTAATTTCTATAGAATGGACATAATAACATTTACTTGAAATAAATTAATTTTTATTGATTAACATACTGTGTAACTAGATTACATTACAGTTTCATGATTATTCCTTCAATAAATAGTGATTCAAGAAAAAATTATCAAACATCGATGTTTAGTTTTTTTATATTTAATATTTTATTAGATAATTGTTCTCATATTAGTATTTTTTAACTTAATTTACATAATTTAAAGGTAAATCATATATAAATAAAATTTTATTTTACTTGAGACAATTGTAATAAATGTAAAATTAATTTTGAATATATTTCAAGATGGTGTTCCCCTTGGATGAAGATTGTATTTGTTAAAACATAATCTTGTTGTGATTATCAGTGTCTTTTGTAAAGGGTAAAGATGACATTGAATGAATGAGTATCCATCGACCAAAGAATAAGTGATTTTTCATATGATCTTTGGTTGATGCTTAAATTTGGGATAAAATGAAGAAATAATGGAATTAGTTTTAAAGAGTTTCTAAATGGAATACAATGATAGATAGATTCATATAGCCCCTATTAAAATATAACTGTTTATAGGTTAATATTCAGTTCTGTCAGATGTTTTTAAATAATATATAATTTCAATAATATTTATGAATATTATTAGCTCATGTTATAGTAAAACTCGTTTAAATATCTTATAATTAGTTTCTAAAAGGTTGTATAATTATATTTTGGATACCCATATAATTGAAAAATGTCATTCCTAGAATGGTAGTGAACATATCAACCACACTACACATTGGGGTACATAAGGATAAATAAATTTTTTAATAATTAAGCTTTGAGAATGTTGAGTGTTATGGAAGATATCATGAGAAACTACAATATGAAAATGTAGTGGATGTATTGAGAATAAATTAGAGAATCCAAGCGATGATGTGGTTTGTGGTGTGACAGATCAACGGCCACGCTCAAATTAGAATTTAAAAAAGGACTCAGGCGTGTGATGAGGATTTCAATAATTTGGGTAGTAAACATCATTAAAAAATATGTTATTTAAAAAAAAATTATTTGTTTTAGTTGTTTATGAATATGAAAATATAATATTATTCAAACATTTCATTGTTTTCATTTGTATTGGATACAATATTTTTGAATATTGATATGTTATTTCATTTAATGAACTCAAAGAGTTGAGTTTTCATTTTCTTCAATGTGGGTGATATTCCTTTTAATATTTAGAATTTTTATTATAAAGTCATGAAGGGAATGTTATGATGTTTATGAATAGTATTCAAAATGGTGGAAAAAATTAAAACATTCCTGGTTTAAAATTGCGAAAAACAAGACATTTTTTCAATGATCATGCAAATTTACCGAAATTCTAGTGACATTGGTGACTCCATACTATAGAAGTAACTAATGTTTTTATATTTAATATGTAAGGTATTGTGATTATATAAGTTAATATTTACATATGTGAAGTCCATTGATAGGTAAATTATGCCATGTATGGGAATCAACATATATTTTTTGGTTGGGAATCCAACAGATCCTAAAATACTCCGTCCAACTAAACATATATTTTATGCAACATTTTTTATACCCCTAAATTATTATTTATTGTGTCATATTTAATTGGATATATTAATAGATAATGAGTTAAATGAGAATTGTCAAGAATATTATGTAATATTTTTAGAGCTATTCACATCAATTTATTTCTATATAAATGATACGAAGAATATGAATATGTTGATCCCACTTTTGAACAAATAAAAGATTTAATCATCCATATGAGGTGCATTTATTAATGATGATTTTAGAATTCTGTATTTTCAACTCTTACATAAGGTAAATTCATTTACAGAAATTTATATTTCATTTTCATTGACTCAGATTCTTTATAAATACCCAAATTTATGGATTCATATATTTAATTCTATATATGTAGCTCCCCTATAGATATTTTCCCAAATGGGTATTCGTTCGTTTATATGGATTTAAGATACAATATATAGTAGCACAAGGCTATTTGACATTAAAAAAAACCATCCAAAACCATTAAATCTATTCTACTACATGGTTTGAATTATATTATATAAACAACCATGTAAGTAAATATTAAATTTTATAATATAATTCACTTATGTGGTAAATTTATGTATATAGGGAGAATATTGTATGCAGAGTCACATTAGTCACCAGAATTTTGGTGATTCACATATAAAAAATTGATATTTTAGTCTCCTACTCTAATTTTCATAGATAAGGCATTATTGAGTTATATAGATCATAATTAAGATATATTGTAGAACATGTCTATGTGAAAATTTGATACACTAGAAAAACACTTACATGGATTCACATATGTGTCTTGAATTCACCTATCTGTTCCCTTACATATGAATATATTCACTTCTATAATAGAAATAACTTATGTAGTCAATTAAAATATCTGATGGACTTCATCTATGGAGATACAACAACATCATTATTGGAATTTTATATCTGAAACCTAAACATTAGTGTTATTCATGTTATCATGAATTTCAAACTAGAACACTATTATTTCATTACAATTCACTCACAACCCATCATAAACATCATAAAACGCATTCATGGATTTAGTAAATAATTTCATCACTTAAAAATAATTTACAAACCCCTTTTAAGAAAGAATATACTAACTCTTTTAGTTATTCAAATATGAAAACTTATCCTAATTTTGAATTCTTGATTCAAATATCCAAATACACAACCATTATATAGACTTCACAATCTATTTTATTCTTCGCATACTAATACAACCATTTTTTTGTAAGACCCCTTAGATTTTTATTAAGCATTGATATTCTCATAATCAAACTAATTTTAATGGGATATTATCGATGATGTTATTCTTTTTAATGAGTATTCTGTGATTTTTCACATTGCCTACCACAACTGCTGCAACCTTCTATTATTTCAACTTACAGAATCCAAAAAATTTCAAATGTTTATTTCACAAATTATATTAACAAAATTTAAATATTAAAAAAAATAGGTTCAATAAAAAAACTGACTTCCTTATTTATTTCAACACATATTTCATTATACCTATGTTACACTACAATAATTTGGTATAATTTCAGTTTTAGGGTCTTTAATATCCCATTAGATTGAAATTTTAATAGTTATGATTACATCCCTATAAGATGTTAATTATAGCCTTGGATTTTAATGTTTTAATTTTTTTAGATAGTAGCCCATGCTTCAACCATTATCATGGATATGAGGAAAAACAGATCAATTATATGATTTCTATGGGGCTTTGAAAAATCATTCAAGATAGAATTCTAGGAGGCCAATTCTTATATCTTATTTTTCAAATATCCATTGACGGAGAACCTAACAAAACCCCTATAAAACCCCCTGGGTAGTATCAATTATTATTTGGAGGGTGGATAATCAATCCATTACAATTATCAGCAATCTTGTAGAATGACATCGAACACATAATGAAGACTAACTGCAACATTTAAAATCCCCCAACCAAATTTACATCAATATAACTTTTTTTATTTATTCTAAATTACATATATACATCAACATTCAATGTCAGTTTTATCCCCTACTTTAAAATGAATATATTGTTTTTAAAAAGATGTCTACTACATTTTTGATATATCTAGGTTGGGTTCTTCTTCCCCGTTCCTGTAGAATACTAATTAAGATTGATACCTTTTGAAATATGATACATATTAATATATCAGTTGAGATTCTATATTAAACCATATCAAATACAAGGGGAGTCCCTTCCTCAATGTCCAATCCCTCATACATTTTTATGATAGAGGATATCACCAAAAAATTACAAAATATGTCTTTAACAACAATGTCCATTATCATCGCTATAAAAAATATCGAATAAATGTGACCATTATTAGTTCTAATGATGGAAATGATTAAGGGAAACCATTTTCAGCACTAAAAAAATCTTGGATAAAAGATACCCTTTATCATCACTTTGTTTATTAACACTAATTTAGGGTAACATTTATCAGCTATTTTCATTACCCATGATAAATGTATATATTATCAATATTCTTTCGTCAATGATAAACATTCATAAAATAAAATAATTAATAAAATTATTGATAAAGAATTTATAAAAGCATTTATTGATTAAATAATTATTTATAAGAATGAATAAATAGAATATATGTATTTTTATATTATAAAAATTAATAAATAGTTTATAATAAATTTATTGATATGTAAAATTATAAAATAAGATGAAAAAATTAAATAAGAATAAAAATTAAATTTATATAATTATGAAAAACGATAATCATATTATTAATTAAATATTTATTGATAAAAAGAAATAAATTTAATATATGTATACATACATATTATTCATGTCAAAAAGTAGTGTATAATAAATATAGACATATAATATGAATAAATCATATTAATTAAATAGAAAAACAAATAAATAAAAAATTAATTTAAAAAATCATTGAAAAATTTTTAATGAAGAAATAATATATAAAAATGTATTTGTAAAATATATATATGTATATATTAATTATAAATAGTAATAATTACTAAATATTACATATAAATATGTAGAAAATGAATACAATGTAATAGGTAAATACATTTTATTATCTTACTCAATTGTAATGTTTATTGATTTTTAAACATAACATTTATTAAAAGTCATGTCATACATTGACATCCCATACATATAAATAGATAATTCATTTATATATACGAAAAAAAAAGAAATCTTTACAAAACAAATGAAATCTTATATAGATACACATATACCTAATATTTATGAAATTTATTGAAAATTTTGTATAATTAAAAATTTGATAATTAAATTATAGAATTAATATATTAATTTTTAATAGGTAAATATTAATTATTCATTCTTAATAGTATTATAGTTCAGTATTATTAATTACATATTAATATTGTTTATTTTTATATTTCATTTTTTATTTTATTTGAGAATTTTTTCAATTTATATTACGTGATTATTTTTATTTTTTTAATATGTTTTTGTATTTTAAATATTCATTCATCATTACTTTACAAACTATTTCAATATTTTTCTAATAATTTATATTTAATTAATAAAACATATCTACTTTTTAGTATTTTTAATGTGTATTACTTTTAAACTATTCAATTTCACTGAATTTTCAAATGAAGGTATTTAAGAATATATAATAATTAATAATGTTAATATTATATTTATAAGTAAATATATTTATAAATTCTTATTTATTATAAATAATTTGATATTATTATTTAATAAAATATATATATAATTATAAATAACTTGTTATATATATCTAAATAATTGTAAAAATATAATAATTTTTTTAAAAAACATATATTTGTACACATATTTATTATATATATATGTATTTATGTACAAATTTTGAGTTCAATGATGTTGTTTATTCACAAAATGAAGAAAGATTAAAGAGAAAAGTAAGAAAACAATGTAGTGATGTAATTATTGAGACTCGAACTCGGGTTCTCACTTACACCCATAGGACAAGATACCACTTAGCTGAACCTTGGGGGCTTTATATAAAATTATATAAATATTTAAATATATATTTTTTAAACATTATTCATATATTTATAAAGAAATATTTAAATATTTACATAATTATACCAATATAATAAATATATGAAATAATGAATATATATATATGTATATATTATATATATATATTTCTATAACTATATTTTGTTATATAAATATATATATATATATAATTATAAATTTAAAATAAATATTTTAAGGTAATCAATATATTCAATATGTTGGTTTTGATATACATTTTAAAAATATATATATAATTATATATATATAATGATATAAATTTTTTTATAATGACAAATACATTATTATATATATTATTTTATATATATATTTATTATATTTATAAAACCATATATTTATAATTATATATAAAAATATAATATTTTTTAAGAAATATTATTATTAAAATAAGAAAATTATATATTTAAATAATTATAATATTTTATTATACAAATTAACAATTATTTAAATAAATATACAATGTTTTTTATTTATAATTATGTTTATAAATCGTGTATCAGTGATTTTTTAGAATAGATAAAGATGTACTTTTCAGTCCTTAACAATTTAGCATCGATTAAAAAGACCATTATCATAACTTTTTTGCAAGCGCTTATAAATTTTTCTTCAATATTTTTGAAATACACCTAACAGAGAATCATTAAATCATGATTCCCTTGCCCTATCTGAAATCCCCAGCTTCTGGTACTTCGTCTATATGTTATCTGAGATGAAATAGGGATAGAATCCAAGGTATGCTATTTTCTCCTTTTCCTATCATTTATTCTGTATTTTTTATCCGCGATTTTTGGTTCTTCACTACTCGTATCCATGAAGAACAATATATATCATCTCTATCTATCACTATAACCTACCTATACCTACCCAATTCCACGCCAATGGTGTAAACCAATTCCATCTTTATACGAGACACTATGAACTGCATCTTCATCCAATGTTGTATCTTATAGTGATTTTCATAATGTTTATAATAATATTTCTTATTTACTTTTAGATCATACAAATTATCATTTTTGAATATTATTTCTATAGTATGTCAAGAACATGAATATGAAAAAAATTATTTCAACAAGATTAATTATAAATAAATGTGTATCTATTGATAAAATCATCTTCATGAAATATCATATTGTGATAGGTGTGGATTATTACATAATTAATAATAGATTATTAGTGTCACAAAGGTGACGTAGATGAATAAATAAATGGGGATTATTCCCATGTCATAATATTATAGAATTCAATAGTGGTTCTTGTTTATTATCTTTCATTTTTTATTGATTAATCAAAATTTGAATATAAATATGAATATAAATACACATACTAAATAAATTATTATATAATGAGATTATGATATACCACATGAAATAATTATTATTGGTGATAAGTAAAAAATTTGATAAATAGTTGAATATTTGTGCATCTTTGAACTATTATATCAGATTTAATAATTAAATGATCATTACTGTAAATGAGTTGATAAGTTAAGGCCAGTTAAATGTAAAAAGTGTTTTCAATGGTTATATTGTAAATTGTAGTATGTTGTGATGGAAAGTGATTTATAATCATGAAATGAAATTGGTTATAATCCAAAATAATGATTCTATTTTCATTGATATTGATTATGAGGGGGTTTATAGTATACATGGGACAAAAATATTTTTTAAAAATAATAGGTTCTTGGTTTTAATTACATTATTGTCGAGAAAAATTATGTTATATAGAATCATGATAAATTATTAATTATTACCCATACTATAATATAATCATTTCTATCATTATCATGTTTTATTATTCGATCAGATATTTTAACTTTCATATTACCATATTAGATATAATTTTTATATATGTATTTGATATTTTATTTTTCATATGAAATGGTTTATAATATATTTATGTTGATATGATAAATATATTATTTAAATTATTTTACTATAATAATTCATAAATATGGTATTAGCAATTATTCTATTTTTAAATGAATGAATATACATTTATAAATAATTATTTTATTGACATTATAATTTTAGTAAATGGACATATTCACTTACTCTTTTTTAGAAATTCATTATTTTTATATTCTTATGCATTTCAGACTGATTGTGTAGCTGATGTGTTTTTTACTTGCCTAATAATTTTTTCAATGGTGTAAATTTTTTTAAAAAAATACACTATTTAACATAATATGTCTCTATTATTCATTGTTACACATTGATAAATATTACCTTATAATATTTTATTTGAATAATCTACTGGAATAAATCGAAACTAATTTTAATATAACTATATATTTTTTATTACAATATTTTTCTACAAGAAATACAAGTGTGTATATGATAAATTTAATTATTGTTATATATTATAATATTATGGGTATTATGATAGGGCTAAGAGTGGTATGATAGAATGTGTGTTACAGTAGACATGTTAGTGATCCATTAAGCTCTATGGTGAGAATGATGTAACATTTCTGTAATTTTTTGTTATTTTTTAGGGGTTTTCAGAATATGGGTTACAATAATGTATTCTAGAACCAATTGTGAGGTTCAATCCTATAGGAACCAGTCAAATTGAAACTTCCCATATTTCAAAAACAAATCATATGAAAAAAAAATTTCAAACCCACATCATGATTTGGATGTAATATATGCAGGTGATGGTTATCCTTGATGGATAGAATAGGATTATAGTGGTACGTGGTATAATGTCATTGTACATGTGATTTAGTAATTTCCATAAAGATATAATGAATGTTTTCTCATAGAATGAGTAAACTTTTAAACACAATTTAGTGAAATTAATTTAATTTTTGGAATGACCTTGGAATAAAATTGTGGAATTATTAGTATAACTCCATGGTATAAAATGTGGTTAGTGTACTTTATTATACAGGGTTCATGGTTAGTACATAATGAAATTACATACATGTGTATTTTTAGTGTTACTATATAGAAAATATAATAATATATATGTGTATTTTTATATATTTTGGGGCTATTTTAGTATTTAATTGTTTATTTTTATACTCTGACCCAACACATGAACCAATGTTGATATAGAGCTTTTATATTTCAGGTACAATGAGGGAAGAGTACTAGTAACAAATTATAGAGTCTATGAAAGTCATTAGGGATGATTCTATATACTCACAGTAGTGTCACATGCGTTTTATCATTTGAGATGATATGCAATATTCTAAATTATGATTTAGTACTTTAAAAGTATTTATAGATTCTTATTTTACCACCACCAAGTTCATTTTTCGAATAATAATAATTATTTTTTCATTAGAATCATACAGCATATTATTTATTTTTCCTGAATTAATCTAAGTAGTAGTCATCTAATATGATCACTAGTACATAGTAACGCTTAATAACTAGTTAGATTAGTTCAAGAAACATAAAAGAAGATAGAGTTTAGGAGTTTAAATATTGAGTAAATTTATGACACAAATTTCATAAAAAATGGATGCATGCTAATAATTTGAGAATATAGTATGAATATATAGTCAAATTATTCATCATGTTTTCAATGGAGCATGTATGAGATCCTTCCCAAAACCATTCTCTTTAATTGAGTTGTTGTAATTCAAGAAAAAAAAATGTTTGACTACAAATGTGTACTATCTATTCTACACATGATGATATCACAAATCAATAGGAAAAAATTATATTTTTTGATGAACTCCATAATTAGTAGTGGATGAAAACAAATTATGAAAATCAAAATAAAATTAATGAAACATCATGGTGTCGAATAAAACAACCAAGGTAAAAATTCAGGTTGTAAAATATTTAGTTGGAAGGGATAAATGTGTCCATCTTGTTATCCCCAAGATACAAATGTTCATTACAAATGTTAGGTTCACAATGATGATAGATGAGATATTTTAAATTGATTCATGGTTCAACATATAACCTATAACGATGGAAATGCTTTAGAAAGATACAACACTAAGGTTGTGATAAACATTTTCTATATTATAAAAATAATATAACTAAATGATGATTTAATTTTGATTATTCATTGTTGAGTTTATTAATTTTAGAATATTCCCATATGATATTTTTATTAATGAAAACTAGAAAATTCCATACATGGTTCTTGAATCTTAAAATGATGTTACATCTTTGGGATTATGAGGGGAATGTAAAAACCAACCACCAGAAAGTTATGTAAACATTATATAATAGGAATCATGGATTTCTTTCCTCAATTTTTACAATGATATATCATTTTATATTCATTTCAGATGATAAAAAAAATATTTCACATTATCAATGTTTTCATACATTATTCAATTTTTATAATTTTTTAAATAAAAAATATATATTTAATATAAAGAATGTTCATCTAATCCAATGAACCCCAATCACAATGTTAGGATGGGGTATGCCTTATTAGAGAGTAAATTTGTATGTATTCTATACCCATAATGAATTTATTATTATATATTATGAAAAAAATATGTTCCATTTTTTATATGAATATTGACGAATCACTATTGGTAACCACATCAATCCCATGTCTTGTGTTATGAAAGAGGCTCATGTAAATAAAGAGTGTTAAATAGTTGATGAAAAGTAAAAAATAGTATGGGAAGAATGTATATGTATGTGATAATTGTAATTTTTTTATTTATAATAATATTACATAAAAATATATTTTTTCATCTTTTTTAATTGTTTAGATACATGAATTGGCAATGACAATGCCAGAAGAAAAACAACATTCAGTAGATTTATAGTTGCCGTAACAATATCGTTGTGTTAGAGGATTATGTATTCGAGGCACTCATAGTATATATTTATAAATTATATAAAATATAAGTATTCATATAATATGGTTAAATGATTGAAAACAGAAAATAAAAAGACAAAAAGATATTATAGTTCTGTTTGGATTGGTAGACCAATGTTTGAGAAGGGATCTAAGTGATCATGAAGTGGAACAATGATCCACGCATGAACCAAACATTCCCAGTAGATTTGATTCTTATCATTAATACCAACCATATATCCTAATTTTTTTAATCAAATTTTTAGTTACCCCTTTTTATAAATTTTAATCAACAAACATGAAATAACATTTTCTTGCAAAAAATCTTCCGGGTACAGTTCTATGTTACTTGTATCTATCAACACCCACACACTTGCTTGTTGAGATGGGTAAAATGTATAATATCCCATATGATATGATACACTATAATGACCTACAATAATATCACATCGGGGTGGGGATTGAGGTAGCTCATGGTCCGACTATTTAGTATCATGTTCCACTTGATGATCCAGATATTACAATGGCCAATGTTGATTTTTGAGTTTTTATAAAATGGCCATTTATTCATATAACGATACATTTATTATGTATTTGAAAAAAATAAAATAAAAATGTATTGATTTATGATAAAATCATTGATGTGAGGTATGATATTATAGATGATTTAATTATTATGGAAACAGATAGCAGATCAAGACAATTTATTGAATCATCCATGAAATCCAAATGGATTTTTGAGAGTACCTTCTCCAGAAAAATACTAGGGAAATATTAATTATCAATAAAACTTCATGAATAGTTATAATTTAATGATAAAAATATAAATTGAATTTCATATGAAAAATAAATATATGGTACATGCAAGATAGTGTAATTGGTATTGAGACTATAAAAGAGATTCTTAGGCATGAATGAATGGGAATCTTTTTTGTGAATACCCGCATAATATACATAATAATAATATATGAGCATATACAGTGATTGAATATGTTAATTAAATATAATTACTATTTTTATATTTGAAATTTATTTATATTACTATTGTATTATGGAAATATCATGGCCCCATGAGGCATAAACCAGTGGTTATGTTCCTGATGTACCTGTGGTGGGGAGTTTAGCTGGTCAAATTTTTGAACTGTTACATCGAACAAACATCATTCCTTTGTATATCCTCCCATGAACCTACATTTGTAATTGGAATATCATTAAAATGTCAAATTGAATTTTGTAATCTGTGAATTATTTCTACCAAAAAACTTACTTTTGATAAAGAAGACATTTAGATGAAAAAAATGTTAGTTACTCAAAGTGTTTGACTATAATATATCAGATGTTAGACTCTATTAGATTCCTATAATGCAGATGTGAAACTATACAATCTAATAACATAATATAAACTTTTAAATATTTTATTACATATTTATTTTTTTAGGAAGCACTGGATATTGATCATAGTCTATATGGATACCCCAAAAAATTATTTATCAAATCCAATTCTTGTATATCTGACTAATCGAGAAGAAAGGATGTATATTGTAAATTATTTATACACAAAAATCAATATTTTATATACAAATATTGAATTGTCTATTTTGGTTTTTCATTTAAACATTAATCGTTTAGGATAGTGATGTCACTAAATAAAGGTTAACTCATTGTATGATTTTGGTGTGTGAAGAGATTAAGCTAGATGATTACAACAAATGAAGAAAATAAGGTATATAAAGAAATATTTAAATATAAATACATTTGAAAATAGTTTACTTATTTTTTTCAATGATTCTGTAGTCTTTGATGTAATCTAATGGCATCAATGGTAGATATTATGACTATAAATTTCTGAGTGGGATAATAAAGCATTAAAATTAAAAATATCTCCAAATAGATAATTTATAAATATAATTTGAATTAATGAAAATATATTTCATTTTTTTTGTGTTTATTTTTTCAATACTATCAATATTGAATAAATAAATATATACTCAAATGAAGAAGTAAATTAGTATAGAGATCAATGGCTAGATTCCATGTTGTGAAAATGTTTTCTGACAACTAATTAACTAGATTTCCTACTATGTTTGTGATCTATTATTATATATGACTATATAAAAATATTTTTGGGGTGAATAATTACTATCAAAATGATTATATATTATTTTTAATCATTTTATCATGGATATGTATAATATAATATAAACATTTGTCTTGAATTGATGACCTATTAAAAATTATATTTTTTGCAATGGGGTAGGCAGTGGTGGAGGCCGATGCAGAGGTATAATATGTGGTGGATTTGGAGGTAGATGTAGAGGAAATGTATAATTCAAAGTCAGATATTGAGCTGGAGGATGAGGAAGATCAGTATACTTACATGGAGGTGGAGATGATGCAATGTGTTTCAATCAATAAAATTTTTGTGCAATGGTGTAGAATGAGGATCATAAAAATATTTTCTTTTCAAAAATTGATGAAATGTTTGTGAAACACTTTTCACATAAGATAAAATAAATTATGAAATTTTTTTAGGAGGCATATTGAAAAAAATTATATCATTCATTTATGTGAGTTTATATAAAAATTTATGTCGAATAATTTTTTTGGCAAAAAAACACTTATTTTTTTAAGACTAATTTTCATTGGATAGAATTTCTATTATCACATTACATATACTATCAAATATTACTAATTTGTAAATGAATCCCAATACAAAGAAAAAACTAATAAAACATATGCATTTTAATTCCCTTGAATTTCATAAACTATAATGAATGAGTCTTAGTAGTGGATCTAATAGTCAATTTTGAGTCATAGAAAACCAATGCAATCACCAAATATGTAAATAATATTACTCAACGGTATGAATAAATTTGGATTTAATCAACCACCAAATCCAATAGGTGTTTAAGAAAGCTATTATAGGACAACAATCACTGAGATATTATGGTAATTGAAGAGGGGTAGTAAGAATGGAAACAAGAAATTAAATAAAAAGTAAGTACCTTAAAATGAAATATTTAAAAATGAAAAACATTTTTCAAATTAATCGTGATGCACAAAAAATTCATACAAACACCCCCTTGAAGAACAATCTAGTATCTTGATTACAGACCTCTAATAAATAAATTAAAATAATATATGATTGGTTGAATCGTTAATTTTCATGAAAGATCTATATAGTAGTTTCTTATTAGTGGGTATTGGAATTATTTTGGATATTTAATGATCAATTAGATGCAAGATATAATTCCACAAATTCGTTTGAAATCTATAAAAATAACAATAATTATTCGTGTTAGTATTAATTATGAGAAATAATCCATATTCATAAGAATATTAAAAAAATCATCATCATTATCAGTAAAATTACATGAGAATAGGGAAATTCGTATTTTTATGAACAAATAATAATCATGTTATCTTAGATTTTATCATCACCCATAAAAAACATTAATACTGTTTTAAAATTGACATCTATTTTTGAAAAAATTGTAACTAGAATACACATAAATAAAAAATCATTATGATTGATTATGTGCATTAGTAGACTGATCGACATGTCGTTTTCATATGTAAGAATATGCCGCATAATAGTCTAATACACAGTGTTCCTGGTATGACTCAATTGGTCCGTTATTTTTTTAAAATTGGAATTTTGAAACAAAAAAATTCCATGGAAATTGACATTCATTTCTATTGATAGTTTAGTAAAAGATTCATAATTATTTTGGATGTGATGGAATCAGCATCACATCATACACACACATGATCTAAAAAATATGATGAAATGTTAATGTATAAAGTTAAAAATTAAATTTTATTTAAAAAACCCATGTGGAATATTGAAAATTACAAAAATGGTTTTATATTAATTATATACATTATTAAAATGATCTTTATGTCATTTGGAATGTGTAAGAGTCAGTCACAACTCATCATGAAACATTTTTTGACTGGAATGACTCTATGTGTGTCCTTTTATGTAAAATTGACATTAATTTTTGTGTAACAGACCACTAACAAACACAAAACTGGGAATATGAATATTATTTATTATTTGTATTGTTAGTAAAATGTTCCATAATTTATTTGTCACATTTGAGAAATATTTTCACTATAATATGGTAAATGATGTCCTGAGTATAAACCAAAGTGTCCATTATCTGTTAAAAATTTTCATTTTTATACATAAAGATTCAGTCACGAAAAAGTATAAAAATTTATTAGAATGTGATTATAATTTTATAATATTATTCATAAAAATTTGTGATTTTTATGTATTTTTCTCACATAAAATCGATGCCCAATGTGATCCATATTACTCAAAGTGAGCATTTCTAGTTTAGAATCCCATTTTAGTGAAAAAAAATGTTGGAGGCTCAAAATTGAGGTAACAATTTATGATTTTTTATATATTGTAAAAAATATTCATATGTCATTTAGGTTGTTTACAATTCATCCTCCAATATATCCAATGAATTTCAGGACTTATATGAATCAATGTTATTATTTTTCATCAAAATTTATATTAAGTTTTGATAAAAAGGATATTGGCTAACATAATATTGATCAATAACATTATGATTGTTTTATTGCCATAAAAAAATTTCCATATGTAATTTTTACACGTAATAATCAGTCACACCACAATCTAACACACGATGATTTTTTATGACTCAAAATATCTATTATGAGTTTAAAATGACATTTTAAAGAAAAAACACCACTCACTAAAAACTGAGAAAACACACTTGGTTTGTCTTGATAATTTATGAAAACACTTAATAATTCATATATGACATGTAAGATGTGGTATTTCATTAAACACATTCACGATGTGACCTATATGACTCAAAGTTCTTGTTTCCTATTTAAAATTAAATTATTGAAAAAATCACATTTCGAAAACTCAAAATTGGTGAAACACAATTGAATTTTTTTAATTGATTAAAAAAATTATTCATAAGTCATTTGGATCATTTATAAATTATCCTCACTTTAATCAGATGAATGGTATGAAAAATATGACTCTATGTGTGTCTTTTTATTTGAAGTTTACAATAATTTTCGTAAAAATTAAACTAAAATCCAAACCAAGAATAAACATTTTGATGTTTTTGACACATTAGTAAAAAAGATCCATTAGTAATATTTTAATTGTAATAATCATCATCACCACAATTAGATACATGATGTGCCTGATGAAAATCCATGTGACAGCTTTCAGTTTAAAATTAACATTTTAATACAAAAAGGTATCACACATTTAATATTGAGCAAAGTGACTTGGATTTTGTTAATAATTTAGGAAAAAAACTAAAATTCATTTTTGATTTGTTGCAATCAGTATCATGAAAATCTAACACACTATGTGATAGGTATGACTCAAAGTATGTGTTTCTAGATAAAAATGGCTTTTCTATAAAAAACACATGTAGCATACTAAAAAAGGATTAAATACATTAATATTTTTTTAATATATCATTAAATATATCTATATGTCATTTGGGATGTGTAGAAATTAGCCTCACATAAATCAAACATACAGTGTGACCTGTATGACTCTAATATCATTTATTTATTCCAAATTGACATTAATGCTTATCATAAAGACAATTAACATACCCAAAATTGAAAAAATGTATTATTATTGTATTTTTAATTTTAGATAAGTGATACAAGAGTCATTTATGATGTGTATAAATTATCCACACCTCAATCCAATACATGATTTTCTTAGTATGTCTTAAAGTTTCTTCCATTAGTTTAATGTTGATATATTACAACAAAAAGTACCAATCACTGATAACCTATAAAATGAGATAATATTGACTTGTTAAATTATTAAATGACTAATTATTTTTTCAAGTAATAATATGTTTCACATTTAAATAACACATGATGAGACTTATATGACTAATAGTGCACATTTCCAGTTTAAAATGTCATTTGAGTAAAAAACACAAGTGGAATTACAAAAACTAATGAAACACAACCAGATTAATTTGATACCTTAGGGTAAAAATACATAGGTTATATGGGATGTTTATTAATTATCTTCACCTCAATCCAATGCATGGTGTGGTTGGTATGACTACAATTGTGTCTTTTTACTCAAAATTGACATTAATTTTAGTAAATAAGTAAACAAAAATACTCAAAACCAAGAATATGTAATCATTTTTTTTGGTATGTTATGTAAATTATCCATATTTCATTTTCGATGTGTAGGAATATTCCTCACCTCTATCTAATAGACAATGTTCCATAAATTACTCAATGTGTCTAAAAGTGTTCATTGTTTGTTTAAAAATATTATTTTAAAACAAAAAGGTGTTACTCAATTAAAAAAATCCAAAAATAATAAAATTATCATGATAAATTATTAAATAAATTCAGAAATAATGTTTGATTTGTGGGAACCATAATTACATTAGTACATTAAATTGTTTGAATGGTATGACCCAATTTGTGCGTTTAATGTTTACAATGACATTTTTGTTAAAAAAATGGAATAATCAAAACAAAGGAAACACGTCCAAAATGTTTTGAAACATTATTAAAACATTCCGTAATTTATTTGTGATGTTAAAGAATTATATAAACCTTAATACAATGTATTTTGATATGGGTATGACTCCAAGTGATTATTATTTTTCAATATTGATGTTAGTTTTAGTAAAAAATATAATTGACATACTCCAAACAAAGAAAATAATTTAGAAAGTTTTGGAACTATAGTAATATAATTTATATGTAATTTTTTAAGTAAATTAATTCTTCATAAAAAAATATAATAAATTTTGTTGCAACTATGACCCAATGTGTCTATTATCAGCTTGAAATTTACATTTTCAAAAAAAAAGTTCCCAAAATTGAAAATGTAGAAAACAAACGTTGATATTCTTGATAATTTATGGAAAATATTCATAAATAAATTTTGATACATAGTAACCTATATAATGATAAACCCAGACATGATTTTACTGGTATGATTAAATGTAATTCCACGACCAAAAATTCCTATAGCTAATGCATTATTTTTAATACATTGGCATAATTATAAGGAATCATGTCCCAAAGGACCGGTCTGTTTTGAAATAATGGAAAATTTATTACATGCATGAATGTTACATTACACATTAAAAATTAAAACACAACATAAATAAAAATTTTATAATTCCATTGTTACCCAATATTAACCATATTTATCAATCATAATACACTTCATCAAATCATGAGAAAACAAAACCTAAGAAATGGGTGAGCTCAGATGCTCAATAAGGGTGAATAATTTAGAGGACACTATAAACATTTAAGGCATGTTGTTTAATACAAAATAGCCTTTAATACATAAACATGAACATATAATGGAAATAATATATCAATCATTACCATATAATCATTAACATGATTATACTACAAGTTGAAAAATCACTCGTAATAACTAATTTGATAACGAGGGAATGCATAATTTCGGAAATCATAACCATAGAGTCAAGGCCTGATGCCATGAATACAAATACAAATTTTATAAGGTCCTTATTCCAAGACACTAATTTGTCTCAAAAGACCTAATGATGCATCGATGGGCTATAGCAGGCCCCTCTCGTCACTTACTACGTCCAATGCATTCCTCATATGAAAATGATGAAACATAGCATAATCATTCATATTAAAACAAGCATACGAAATGAAAATACATTAACCATAGACCATGAATGGTATAAAAATATCACATCAAATGTTAAACATATAATAACTCATTCAATACAATATGGAACATTGTATTATTATAAATCACCCCCAATCAAGAATAATGTTCAGTAAAAGATGTAGACATAATTTGAAATGATGAGTAAAAAACCTTGAGAGAAATAAATTTTTTTTGTGAAATCATATAAATGTCAAACATTTATAAATGAATTCATTTAAAATATATTTTTCAATAAAATTGTCCCATACTTCATTGAAACATTTGAATGAAATTAATATTTTGAAATAATGATCAACGTTTAAATATATCCATAAAATTAATTGGAAAAAATGACATTATTTAAAAATATTGAGAAAAACTAAATATTTAAAACATTTAAAATGATTATAAAATAAAATTGACCCTTATATAAAACAATAATATAATCCTCTTGAAAAAAAATTTATGAAATATGGACGTGGATGATAAATATTTCCCTCTAAATAATTACATATAAACTATCTCAGATAATAATGAGATTGAGAAAATACCCCTTACCTTATACATTCCTTTCATCGAGGGTACGTTTAACCTCTTGTATAATGACCCTAGTTTTTTATTAAATTATACCATAATAATAATCATTTTTATGATATCATACATGATTCATTTTTGTCTTTATATAACCCATTTAATAACAATTTCTTTTTTAAAATAACATTTTGGGTAATAATATCTTTCTTTTTTATACGGGTTTTAACAAGTTATTTTTGATCATATCACATATATCATTAATTAATTTATTCTAGAATATAAAACATTATTTATGTATCATATACATTCAAAATATAAATATTTAATATATATAGATATATGAAATTGAAAACAACATTTATGGTGGTCGTACGTACACATAAATGATGTTTCATTTTTCATATCGTATTGAACGGAAGTAAGGGACTAAGATAAATGTCAATATGTACATATAAATATTTATTTCCAGTAGAATTATTATATCATATATTAAAATTTTAGTTATAAAATAAATTTTTTAAAATCATCGTTGAATATTGAAACGTGGAAATGAATCTCATCGAGTTGTAGAGACGATAAGCCATACATACACACAAGAGACAATATCATTATATTAATGGTGAAATTGTATGTAATTGGATGTTATATTTTATTTAGAGAATCATATAAATATTATAATTATTATTTATATCAATTACACTCATTATTATACCCATACAAATAATGAATTGTTGAATAACAAACTACACCACGATGTTGACACGGTATGACGTACGTAATCACGTATGGCGATGTTGTCATTCATAGGATATATATTATGATGAAAATAATTGTTAAATATTTATAATAACATCTAAGTATGTATAAGATATTTGATTTATTATTTTTTAATGGAATCAACAAATAAAGTGGATGTGGAATATGTAAAGAACATTGAAAGAGGTGTTGAAGTAATTGCCTTTTCTTCGGGTTCATCCTTATGATTTGAACAAAAGGGATCATTAGGTTGGAACAATGACAAAAGTATGGAATCTAGGTTTTATTGAGGGTAGTTGGGAGTATTCTTCATCAGGGTTTGGATGAGACAAATGGCATTGGAGGGGTGAATTTGAGAGAAGATTAAGTACCCTTTTAATATAGAGGGGAGGTTCACATAAGGAATTGTTTGAAATATTAATTTATTATAAAATCATTTTTGGTTACAAATAGAACAAAATGGGTTTATTTATAGTATATGGTGAGGATGGTTTGAAATACTTTGAACAAATATGTTTTATACATGTTTAGTTCACCATATTAACCTTATCTTTTAGATTTAACTCTTGGTAAAATAGTTAAATATTTACCATGTATCCTTGTATTTTTATAGTACATGGTTAATAAACACACACAAAAATGTCAAGATAACATCACATGGTTAATTTATGACCTATAGATCATTATCTAAGTCCTTTAACCAAATATAATATCTTTAAAAGTATATATCATTTAATAAAATATTATTATTTTTTAAAACTCGTTTATGTCAATTTTGACACTATTTAGTATTTAGATTCATTGGAATTCATCACTACATGAATAATAAAAGTGAAATACATTTATTCAACTATAACATGTCATATGAAATTAGAAATTCACGGATGGTTTCAAAACATTAAATTTATATTTATTTTAACATTTATAATATCCTTTATTTGAATCCTTTACTAATAAAGAAAATATTATTTTATTATTGTGTCATAAATAAATATGTTTATAATATGTCTAATAATAAATAAAAAGAATAAAAAAATGAAGGAAATATTTTTATCTTTCTAGTGACTATTTATAGTTTAACATATCATTTATATAACAACATATAAAAAATGTTCTACAAAAAGTTATATGTTTATGTTTCAATTTTCATAACTATAAATTAATTTTTAAAAAGTGTCATTTTCACTTACAAGTAGCTCTATTGGGTCTCACATTCAACCCCAGGACGCCCATGGTCATACATGTATCATTCAATATGGTTAGGGCATGTTTCAAGATAATTTAATATTATTATAATATTATTTTTTTACACTTATTTACTAATTTGATCTTTTACCCATGGTAAATAAAATATGTACCAATTTTACTATTCATTATATCTAAAAATAAGATTTTAATATTTACCAAATTTGGACCTCTTGATTCCATATATGGAATCCAGTTACCCTAATTTGAAACACATAAGTTTCATTCCTTAATTTAAAATTAATTGTCGTTGTTATAACCAAAAAAGTGGGTTTTTAAGAAGTAAAAACTATCAAAATATTGATTTGTGTTTATGTACAGTTTGAACATAAAAATTATATCTAATGACCTAAATTTTACTAAATAATTAAAATATAATATAATCATACTTAATATAATATCAAATTTATAATTTAACATTATAAATTATTTCAATTAAAAGATTTCTTTTTTATTAAAATTTATTAGTTTTCATTATTCATCAAAATGTGAAATTTCTCAAAATATACAAAAAATTCACTCTAAATATAATTTTGATATTAAAAAATAAAAAATAAAGCCTTTTTTATGAAATTAAATTTTTAGGAGTTTCTAAGATATATTTTATCATTGTTCACAAAATGGAATAAAAATTACATCTTTTAAAAAAATTGTTTTTTCTATATATATATGAATTTTAACAAAAAAAATAAATTTCATTATAAATATATTTTCTTTTTGTGAAACAATTATAAACACTATTCAATTTTTTTATTTACTTTTCATATTATAATAATTAATTGATAAATAAATATATTGTTTAAATAATTAAAATAATGAAGTTTTATTTCATAGAAACATAATCTTTCATATAATTCAAGTCAAGTTGGTGATGCATGAAATATAAGAAATTAATTTAATCTAACAAGATAATATACAGTGAAATCATGGGATGTTACATTAAAAGTGTGGTTTTCTAAATTAAATTTAAATTTTAGTAAATAACTAAATTAACAAAAATAAAAAATGTGGAAATAAATTGTGTTTGTATTGACATGATATTAAAATGATCCATAATTAATTTTGAGTTCTTATGAATTATTCAAACTTAAATCTAATAAAAATTGATTCTGAAATATTTACATGAGAATAATTTTATGAAAAAAATACTTTAATTTTATTAAAAATGCAAACTGAAATACTCATAACTATGAAACTCATTCATATTGATTTCTTAATTTTGTGGAATGATCCATTATTGTTTTTTGACATGTAGGAATCAGTCGTACTTCAATCTGATAATGAATTTTCCATGTATAAATCAATTTCCTTCTATAATAATACTTAAAATCATTCTTATGGCAATCTTCTATAATTAGGTTTTTTCTAAATCAAGATTCTGAGGTTTGTACTAAACATCTTTTGATACCAACTGTAATTCCCCGACCATAGAAGCCCAAATATAGTGAATTATATTTAATAAATTTTCATGAATAGAGGGAAACAATGCCCGAAGGACTGATCAATTTAGCAATATAGTAAAATATATTACATATATGAATGTTACATTACACATTCAAAAATAAAACACAAAATAAAGAATACATTGATAATTCTTTAATTACACTATCTTAAACCTCCATATAAATCCTAATACACCTCTTGTGATCCTAGAAAACCAAAACCTATGAAAGGGGTGAGATCAGATGCTCAGTAAGTGTAAATAATTTAGTGGAAGCTATAATCTGTTAAGGCAAGATGTGTAATAAAAACAAGATCCATTTAAATATATTATTTAACATAATACGGAATAAATTAATTAAATATTTAAGTATAAACATGAACATGGATATTCTATGAGTATAATAATCACACGTAATAACTAATTTCATTACGAGCATACATAACACTAGTCATCATAACCACATAGTATAGGCCTCGTGCCCAGACTACAAATAAATTTAATTTCAAGGCGTTGTTCCAAGATAATAATTTGTCTCATGATACCTATTGATGTAGTGATGTGCGATATTGGGACCCTCACATCACTTAATATGTTCAATGCATTCCTCATGTGAGAATGTTGATAAATAACATAAACATTTTTATTAAAACTAGAATATGAAATGTCAATAATTTAACCATAAACCATGAATGGTATTAATATAGCACATCCATAGTCAGAAAAATCATAACACATTAAATACTAACTGGGAGATTTTATTTCAATAAATCAACCATAGTTAAGAATAATATATATAAAATAATGTTGACAAAGATAGAAATGACCTGTAAAAATCGTTGAGAGAAATATCCTTTTTTGGAAATCATTAAAAAGTCAGACATTTATAAAAGAAGAAATATAAAATTTATTTTTGAATCAATGTGTCCCATTCCACTTTTAAAATTTTGAATGTAATTACCATTTTAAACCATTATGTATATATAAATAAATCCTTAAATTCATTTTTAAAACATGGAAATTAATTATAATGAATTATAAAATATAAATATTTAAAAAAATTAAAATGATAATATAGTTAAATCTACCCTTCCATAAAACCAAAAAATATTCTATTTTAGAACATTGTTTTGATATGTGGACATGGATGATAAATACTTCCCACTAAATACTTACACATAAACAATCTCATATAATAAAGGGATTGAGGAATTATCCCTTACCTTGTACATTCCTTTGGTTGAGGGTAATTTTAACCTCTTCTATATCGACCATAGTATGTTATTAAATTATAACAGAACCATATTAATATATATGATATCATACATGACTCATTTATTACTTTATACTACTAATTTAATACTAATTTCTATGTTAAAATAACACTTCGGGTAATAATCGCTTTCTTTATCATACATGTTTTAACATGTTATTAATGATCGTATAAATTATATAATGATTTAATGGCTTATAGAATAAAAATAATTATTTATCAATCATATATATTTAGAATATAAATATTTATAATGATAGATATATGAAATGAAAAACAACTTTTATGGAGACGGTAGGCCATACGTAAGCATAAACATTGTTTCCGTCTTCATATTGTATTGAGCAGATGTAAGGAAATGAGATTTATGTAAATATAAATATATATATATATATATATATCCATTATTTTTATTATGTCAAATGATTTATTTTTATACCTAATATATATTTTTTATAATCATCATTGAATTGTGAATGTGGAAATTAATCTCATCGTGTCGTCGATATGGTAAGTTGTACATACAAATGAGTGGAAATATCATTCTATTGATGGCAAAATATTATATAACTGGATTTTCTATTACATATAAAAAATAATTTTCTTTTAATATTTATTATTTACATCAATTATACTTGTTATTATTCACATCCAAATGTTGAAGTGTTGAATAACAAACTAGAACAAGATGTGGAAACTGTAAGTCGTACGTACGATCGTATAGTGACTTTGTCATTCATAGGTTGGAAAAAATAATGAAAATGGATTTAAAATATTTATAATAACATCTCAGAATGTATATGTTATTGGATTAATTATTTTGGTATGGAAACGACAAACAAATAAGATGTGGAAGAAGAATAATACTTTGAAAGAGGTGATGAAGTAATGACTTCCTCTTTGGGATATTCATTTTGATTTGAACAAAAGGGATCCATATAATGGATTTATTAACAATTTAAGGCCTTTATGTGGAACTAAGGGTTGTTGGGAGGAGATTTGATCTATTGTTACATGAGAAAAATGGATTTGGGGTGTTAATTTTATAGATTGGTAAGTAACATTATATAAGAGAGGTGAGGGGCACTTTAAGAAGAGTTTGATATATTAATTTATTATAAAATAATTTTTGGTTCCAAAAATATCCAAATGGATTTTTATAGAGGATAAGGTGGGGATGTATATAAATACTCCAAACAAATAATTTTTAGACGTGTTTAGGTTACCATATTAACCTTATCTTTTAAATTTATCTCTTGGTTAAATAGTTTTACATTTACAATGTTGCCTTGTATATTTATACAATAAGGTTAATAAAATTACTATAAAATTACTGAGAGAACATCAACTAGTTCACTAATGTCGTATCTTTCCATATCTATTTCCTTGGGCCAAACATTAGAATTTTTAGAGTATTATATCATTTATTTAAATAGAATAATTTTTAAGAAACTCATATATGTAAAATTTTACAGTATTTAGTTTTTGGATTTTTTGAATGTCATTAAAAATAAATTACATCTAATAAATACATTTATTCAACCCTAACATGTCATATTCTCAAATAAAATTCATTTATGGCCTAAAAACGGTCAAATGATATTTATTTTAATATGTATAATATCCATTATTCAATTCCATCATTAATAAGGAAAATAATGCATCATTATTGTGTCGTATATAAAGATATATATATATATATAATGTCTAATATTTATAAATATAATACCCCAATGTATGAAATCCTTTTATAATTTTAATTTCACTTTATATATGGAAATATAACTTATATATCCCATATACAATTTTTTTACTAAACGATATATGTTTATGTTACATTTCATTAATGTTAAATTAATTTTTATATAGTGTCATTTTCAGTTACAGTTGGCTTCATGGGGTTCTATAATTGACCCATGTATTTCCATGGTCAAACATGTATCTCGAATAGGGTTAGGATAAGTGTTCGGGTAATTTATTATTATTTTAACATTATTTTTTACCCTTATTTACCATATTTAACTTTAGACCCTGGTATATAAAATATTTATTGATGTAACTATTAATAGTGTCTAAATATGTAATTTACATATTTAAAAAATTTTTACATCCTAATTCCATATATAGAATCCATTTTTCCAAATTCAAAACACATAAGTTGCATAATTTTATATAAAACTAATTATTGTTGTCAATACCAGAAAGTGAGTTTTTATGAAGTAAAAATTATCAAAACATTGACATGTGTTTCTGTAAAATTTAAATTTCAAATTACATCCAGTGACCTGAATTATATTAAATGATAAAAATATAATACAATTAATCTTTAAAAATATTCATATGTATAATTTATCATTATAAATTATTTCGTTTAAAAAATTATTTTTTAATAAAATTTAGTATTTTTCACTAGTAATCAAAATATAAAAGTTCTCAGCAAAGTATAAATAATTCACCCAAATATACTTTTCATATTCATAATTCAAAAATGAATTATAATTTACATAATTAAATTTTTAGGTTTGTCTAAAAATAATTTCATTATTCTTCACAAAATAACATAAACAGTACTTCTTTTAAGAAAATGGTTTTTTAAAATATATAACTATTTTCACAAAACATATAAATTTCATTTCAAATATGTTTTCTTTATGTTAAATAATTATAATTATAATTAAAATTTATTTGTTACTATTGATATTAAATTAATTATAAGATAAATAAATATATCATTTAAATAATTATAATACTAATATGTTATTTCAAATAAACTCAATATAGCGTATAACACAAGCCAAGTCAGTGATGCGTTCAATATAAGCTATTAAATTACATTAATAGGATAATGTACTATGATATATGGGGATTTTACATTCCCCTCTCTTAAAATACATTTCATCCTTATAATTTGAAATTTCCATTTCCAAATAGAAGGTTAAAAATAGAAAATACCTTTGTGGAAAAGATACTCAAAAATAGGGTCGATAATATTTAGTCTTAATAAGGGGAAAATGGAAATTAAAATGTCACCACTAAATTATTATTTTGAATAGGAGAACATTTTTGGAAATTAAAGACACATAATTTGGGGAAAATGTAACTATTTATAGGGATTGATTAAGATCATTAATCACAAACGAGGGAATAATAAATAGAAAATTGAGCTCCTCAAATACATAGAGATATAATTGTTTTAAATGTCATTAGTTCAAAAAAACATAAGGTATTAAGACAACATAATTTTTGTCTTATGATATGTTCCCTAACGATTTAGAATTAATTTATTAATTGATTAATAAAGGAATACCTGACTAGTAGAGTTCCATCCTTTAACTAATTTCTACCACAAACTCATCTTTCACTCCAAAAGATAATATAATTCAAAAATATTCTATTTATCTTAATCGTATAGGGTTACAAAAAAATAATTTATAATTTTTCTGTTAGACCATTAAAAACAACATTATACAAACCAAGCAGTCACATAGGCTTGTGTTAAGTAATTCACCTTTGTCGCCCTTCAGTTGCCGGTTCAAGTATCCTAACCTTTCCGAACGTGATGGTTTTTCACCCAACCTCTGAGTTTCCCTTTTTATAACAGTACTAAAATAATCTTATGAAAATATTTAAACAAAAAAAATTCTACATAATTCATTCCTAATTTTTATCTTATACAATATAATTCTGTCTAATCTAACAGTCCAAAATTTATAATGTAAGTAAACCTATTTAAGATTTATTTTTCCACGTAATAAATTGTGAAAACCTTCATCATTTTTTCTCTTAAAAAATTTTAACAACCTTAATTTCCCTGAAACCTTATTTATTACATCCACGGTCCCTTATTCTTTATATAATATTGAATATACTCTTTATATCCAAAAATGTTTTAAACTTTAACTGTGATGGAAGAAAAAATTAATTATGTTGTTTTAAGGTAGTCATGAATATCCAATATAATTTTTCAAAATCTATCATATCTTATACCAAAATCATTATCTCATTTTCTGAAATATATTAATGGTTATATTTCCCCTAACTATATATTTTACAAAATGTTTATCTTAAAAATGTTTGACTTTACTTGGTACTATTAAATAATAAATTCTTTAGGAAAACATACTATTGTATAATCCTTATATACATTATCATTCTTATAACGCGTAAATAATTAATAAAATACTCAAATGACACAATTATTTAATAAAAACATAAGAAAACAAAACATTTCTCATCATATGAGGTAGTATCATAATGTGATTATTATCCAATAGCATCATTTGGGGTATACTCTGATGATTGAGAAATTTATTCAAATAGTGTCTTAACTCATTGTAGATAAAGCATTTTACATTTGAAAACATTTTCTTACTCTTACAATCACATCAATGTTATCTTTTTTTCATAACTCTAACAAAATCCTATTTCCTTTAAGCACTTCCTAGAGTGATTTTTTTCACGGTTCAAACATATGGTAAAATACTTATTTCCCTCAATCCCATAATCCATCTTTCTCTCTAACATCCCCTTGTTCTCTAGATTCCTTTCAAAGACATATGACACAATGAATTCATTAGATATCTTATAAACACATGATAAAATTTATTCATATGATCACAGTAGGTGTAATACAATGTCACTTCTAAATGTTTTCTTAGGACCATGATATATATGATCCTTTTTAATCTATGGATCCTTTGTATTGATGGAGGTCTCATTCTTTCATCTGGGTCCCATTACTAAATGACGAAATACACTGGGATAGATCATATCATAATGTAGAATCCAAAAATTATAAAATTATCAATATTTATTGAAGATTTTCACACATCTAGTCTCATAATCATAAGATTGGTTTACTTTATGACATATTTACTCATAAATACTTCATAAGGGTTTGAAAAGAAAAAGTGAATTATCCTTATAATATCCCCCGGGAGTATTAAACAAGGTGCACAGTAAGGCATGTTGTTGTGTAAAGGAAACCCCAGGTCAAGTCCGAAACTCCTTTTGCAATTTTTCCTTCCTAGGTACATCTGTGCCGGAACCATGTCCACTTGCACTATGTATACAAGGATGTATTTTTCAAAAAATTAAAAAAATATCTACATTACCAAAATTCAAGAAATGTTTTCTATAATAACAGAAAAAGTCTATCTTAGGGAAATTTTATCTAATAAGATTTTTTCTAAATCAAGTTTCCAAGGTTTATACTAAAATTACTTTGATACCAACTATAACAACCTCACCCAAGAAGCCAAAATCTATTGCATTAATTATAATACATTTTCATGATTACAAGAATAATTTCATGAAGGAAATATCAGTTTTGCAGTCTTGGAAAATATATTATATACATGAATGATACATTACACATAAAACATAAAACACAAAATGAATAAACCAATGAGAATTCCATTATTCCCTTATCATAACCATGCATATCAATCATAATACACTTCTTTAAAGTGGTGATAATATAATTACCTTTTTCGGGTTCTTCCTTTTAATTTGAACAAAAGGGCTTTGTAGGTTGGATTTCAGATAAAATTAATGTCTATTTGTTGAATTTATGGTATTTTGTAGGATATTTCATAAGGGTTATGCCGATAAAAATGGATTTGGAGGTGTGAATTTGAGATAAGGGGGAGTACACATATATAAGAGAGGTGAGGGGCACTTTCGAAAGAGTTTGAAATATTAATTTATTATAAAATCATTTACGGTTCCTAGTTGATAAAAATAGATTTAGATAGAGGATAATATTGGTATGGGTCTAAATACTCTCAAACAAAAGTTTTAGACATGTTTAGGTCACCATATTTAACTTATCCTTTAGATTTAACTCTTGTTTAAATAGTTTAACATTTACCATGTCTCCTTGTGTTTTTATACTACATGGTTAATAAACAAATAATAAAATTCCATGTGAACATCAACTAGTTCTTTAATGAAATATATAACCTTATCTATGTCCTTTGGAAGAATCTTAGATATTAAGGTGAATTAAATCATTTAATAAAACATTATTTGTTTCAAAAACTCATTAATGAAAATTTTGACACTATATTTATATTTGGTTTTTATGAAAGTCATCACAACTTGATTACTTTTAGAAAAGTAATTTGAATCAACGTTATCATGTAATATTAACCAATAAATTTTTTTTATGGCATACAAACGTTCAAATTATAATTATTTTAATATTAATAATATATTTTGTATGATTCATTAATTAATAACAAAAATATTGCATCATTATTGCGTCATATATAAATATATTTATTTAATGTCTAAATATTATAAATAAAATACCATGATGTATGAAATCTTATTATATTTATAATTACTATTTATATTTGAAAATATAACTTATATAACCCCATATAAAAATTGTTTTACTAAAAGATATATGTTTATATTACATTTTCCAAAAAAATATTAAATTAATTTTTATAAAGTGTCATTATCTCTTACATGTGGCTCCACGGGGTCCCAAATTCGACCCGAGGACTCCCATGGTCAGAAATGTATCATTAAAAAGGATTATGATATGTTTTTGGGTAATTTGATATTATTATAATATTAGTTTTTACCCTTATTTTCCTGATTTACCTTTTAACCATGGAAAATAAAATATTTTATTAATTTACTATTCATAATGTCTACAAATAAAATTTAACTATTTTCACAATTTGGATCACCAGATTAAAAATATAGAATACAATTTTCTAAATTAAAAACAAATAATTTTCAAAAAATAATTTAAAATTAATTAATATTGTCAAAACCAAAAAGCAGGTTTTAAAGAAATAAAAACTATTAAAAGATTGACAAGTGTTTATGTAATATTTGAATGGTAAATTACATCCAATTAACTAAAATATTAAATGATACAAATATAATCGAATTATAATTTAAATACAAAAAAATTTATAAATTTACACTATAAATTATATCAATTAAAAAAGATTTTTTTTATTAAAATTTGTAGTTTTTCAGTATTCATCAATATATGAAAGTTATCAGAAATGTAAAAAAAATCCCAAAGTTAATTTTAATATTCTAAAAAAAATTGAAGTCTATTTTACCAGATTCTATTTTTAGGAGTGTCTAAAAGTGATTTTAGTATTTTTCACAAAATTAAATAAAAAGTAGTTCTTTTTAGAAAATAGTCTTCTAAATATATAACAATATTTAAAAACAAATAAATTTCATTATAAATAAGTTTTCGTTATGTGAAAATATATTTGATTATATTAAAAATTATTTTTTACTATTAATATAAAAAAATTTAACTGATAAATCAGTATATAATTAAAAAAATTATAATATTAATGTGTTATTTCGCCGAAACACAATCTTATGTATAACGTAAACCATGTTGGTTAGTCATGAAAAATAATCTATTAAATTACTTTGAAGAGATAACATACTATGAAATATTGGGGTGTTACATTAAATGTGTGTGTTTCTAATTAAAAATTAAATTTTATTAAATAACACAATTACAAACATAAAAATTGTGGGAACACATTATGATTGTTTTGACTCGATATTAAAATAATCCATAATTCATTTGGAATGCATATGAATTAGTCAAACCTCAATCTAATGAAAACTACTTCCAAAATAACTACAGGTTCATCTTTGTATGAAAAACGTACCTAAATTTTAGTAAAAATGTCATATGAAATACACATAACTTAGAAAACTCATTCATTTTAATTTGGTACTTAAGTGTAATGATATTTTATTATTTTTTAACATATAAGAATTAATCGTATCTCAATCTGATAATGAATGTTCCCTATGTGACTCGAAGTCTCATTGATCTGTTTAAAATATACATTTTATTACCAAAAGTTTCACTCACTAAAAATAGAGAAAGTGTGAACAATGATTCTAGGAAATTTAAGATAATGGTTAAAATTTCATTTATGATGTGTATGAATTAGTCTCATTTCACACACACACACACACAATCTCTCCATTATGATACCAAGTGAGTGTTTTCATATTAATATGACATTTTATTAAAAAAATATGGATTAATCAAAACTAATGAAAAACAATTCTAAATTTCAGATAGGTTAGGAAAGAAATTACTAAGTCATTTGGGATGTTAATGAATCTTCCACACCTTAACATGACTCGTGGTGTTAACCATATCAATCAAACTCTATCTTTTTATTAAAAATTGACATAAATTTTAGTAAAAAGAAAATTTACATTCTCAAAAGAAAAAAATCATTAAAATTTAATTGGTACATTTGGAAAATGATCTTAAAAACATGTGTGATGTATAGGAATCAACCCCACCATAATATAATGCATGATGTTCTCGGTATGACAAAAAGTTTCCTTTAACAATTTTAAATTGACATTTCCATTTAGAAAGTGTAAAACACTAAAAATATAAAAAAATTCTCATTAATGGTCTTGATAATTTAGAAAAATGATTTATAATTCATTTTTGAATTGTATGAATCAGTATCATGTCAAACTCACACATGATTATACTAGTATAATATAAATTGTGTGTTTCTCGTTTTGGAGGACATTATATTAAAAAAAATGTTTTCCATATTAAAAATGAATTGAATCAATTCATATTGGTTTTTTACATTAGTATAATTATTGATATGTCATTTGGGATGTTTTTAAATAATCTACTTCACAATCTGATCATTGGTGAGACAGCTATGACTCCAACTATGCCGTTTCAAAATATAAGTTAATTATTAGCTTAAAACATGCCATAGACCTCAATAACTGAGCAAATGAGCCCATATTGATTTCACATAATTTTATCATCTATTACAAAATTAATTTCACTATTAATTTTATTTTATAATTATTTTGCTAATTTTCATAGAGATAATTATTAAAGATGTAAATAAATAGTGTCAGGTGGAAAAAATAACCACAACAAAATATGCTACATAATGATCCTAGCATGAATCAATGACTAGTTTAATATTAAAATTATCTATTTAATTTATATATTTCTATTATTTATAACATAAAAATTGTATTTAAATGTTGGTTTGTTCTGTTTCTCAAACAGGGTTGTCTTATTCTTTTAAGAAAGTAAGATCTTTTTCTTTATAATAGCATTTTCTTGTAATTTTTAGCTTAATATTATTGTATTTAAGTTATTATTTTGTCTCAAATTTTATAAATATCTTATTTTATAGAGTTTTTTTATCACACTATAGTATACGAATTTTTTTGTGTTGTAGTGTTATCTATCATCACACTATAGTATTCCATTTTATCAACGCTAAAAAAGGCACTCATAAAGAAGTATTTACTCAGAAATTCTATGTACATAGATACACAATTCCTTAATTATCTGATCTAGTGGTGTGGATAAAGGATTTATTTATCATCTCATTTTTATCACAAATAAAGGGTCCCTTTATCATTAATAAATAAAAGAGCTGATAACAATATATTTTCCAGTGCTTCTTAATGAACTAATAAAAGGGTAATTTATTAGTGGTTTATTAAAATAGAAAAAACACCCCATTATCAACTATTTTGTAGCATTGATAAAATCAAAGACCTTTTTACTAACCTATAGTAGTAATTGATTTTTTTCACTCATAAAGGCATATTCTAGCACTGTTAAAGAACAATTTTATTATAGTTACAATATATTCTCCAAAAATTAATTCTCTCTAAATGAGATATCCAATAAATTACCACTTGAGGGAAGGATTTATAAATGAACAATTTCATAACAGTTTCATGTGTTTTTATGAACTTTGGAAAAATAAATAATCATATTTATTATAAATGGAATTTAATTTATTTAATCAATGAGGCATTAAAAATCACTTATATGTTAAAGAAGGATGCCAACTTATATTAAATATGTGAACTATTTAGACTTGAATTTCACCCCTTTTTTTACACGTGAAAAAAATTATGTATCTCAATCTCATTAGTTTAAATTCATACATATTGTCATTAAATTACAAGAACATATTCTAACTTAAAAGAATATATCAAAATATTTCATGTGTTAGGTTGTCCCCAATGGTTAGATAAACAATCCTCCATTTTAAGAATAATATTTACATGAAATTAAATTATTAAAGAATGAAATCATATCATATAATTCTAATTTAGAAGTAGTTTTTTTCAATTTAAATATTCTAGAATATTTTAGAAATTATAGGAGGAACTCACATTTTTAAGCCCCTTATCAATAAAATACTCTCTTTATATCATCACATAGCCGTCTTACAAATTAAAAACAATAAAATTTGTTGCTTTGGAGGTTGATATTATTAGTTCCCATATATATTAGGAATAGTTTTCATACATGTTTTCAACCCAAAATTTCAATTTCTTATAGGTCTCTAATCACTTATATCTTCATGTTTGCTTCACCATTCACATTCTATATTTTTTCACCATTGGGATTCCTGGTATTCGTTACATTTAAAACACTTTTCTATGAAATAATAGGATCATAATATATAGAACATAGCAAAATGTCGTTATTTTTATCTTTCATTATATTTTTATCAAATTCCAAAAACTCTTTCAATATGGTAAGAAAACTGTTTGGATCATGCTTAGACTAATTTTTATGTATTGGTTTTATCTACATAGTGGAATTTTCCAAAAATGAGTCAATGGATTTTTCTCCTATTAATTTATTATCTCTAATTTTTATGATATAAATTTCATACATGATATAACACTATTCATTTAATTCTTTCCACATACACACACATCTCTATGAACTATGAAATTTCTGCTTCTAGGAAACCTCTAAGACACTATAAAATAATTTTCAACAATAATTCCAATTTGGCTGTGAATTTTTAAAATTGGATATCTTTTTTAGATATATTCGATAATTAGTGATATTCATATGCATTATAGAGATTCCCAAGTTGTGGCATCTATTATCGTAGTAGAATCATTCAATTCCTATAGGTTAAACCGCATAATAGTCTTTCTTCATTACATTCATGGGTGAATTTTCATTCAATGAATTTGAACCAATGGAATAAAATAATTTTTAAAATATCTATGAGATTGTGGTCCTTTTATAATTCATTTTTATGTTTTGGATACATTATATAATTGTAAAATCATTATAAATAGTTGTGACCACTTCCGTTGAACATTATCTTTAATTTGCACAGTGATTAAAATATGTAACTTATTGATATATTCTTCTTCATCTATGTTGTATTCATTATTACAGTTGGTATTTTCCATTACTTATCCATACAATTAATTTATTTAGGACATCATAAATATAAACATATAAAAATAATATATCATAAATTGATAGTCTAATTCATGAGTTTCTGGTATTCCCAAAAACATCTAATTAACCATGATCTCTTCATTTTAGGTGTAGTCGGTCCAGATTTATATTATTAGAGTTTTTGTTATCAAACAATAATACTTTGGGATATATTTTCATAAATGTATTTCAAAGTCATTATCACATCCATTTATTTTATTTTTGTGGGTTTCACATAACTTTTACTCTTCTTTATTGGTATATATTTCTTCTTTATCCAATCATTATTAAAATATATTGATTTTGTATAGAGTCATTTTAAAAATGAACTACCTATATGCTATGGAATTGAGAGATTGTAAGACCATATGATCTTAAAAACATTTGGCCACCAATTTGAGATTTATTTAAAGTAGTATCACTTTATATAATTATTTATAATTATGTATTTTCACTACTTATTAAGAAATACCATATTTTTTTATTTCTGATTTTTCATTTAAAGGTCCATTTTTATAATATTCATTTCGATGGATTTATTATCACCTCACACAGATCTTATATTTTATTCCAATTAGAAATTAAAATTATGTATTTGGACATTATTCTTTTTCATTCCTTAACTATAAAATTGTCCATTTTGTGAAAAAAATTTAAACAACACATAACTTTATAGAATTATCATATAATGAGTCATTTTAGAGATTCTTCCATGAATGGTTACATCAATCAAAATATCTAAAAAATAACAAAAGTTTAACACTTTAAATTATATATTATCTAAAGTAATTATAAAAATATAATGAATAAATGATTCATTATTATCTTTTACTATCTTTTTGGGAGAGTTATAGGAGATCATATTTTTTTTCAATGCTTCATTAACATCATTAACACATTCATTCAATAACTTTTATTAATTATGAATTCCACTAATGAAACTAAATATATTTATTGCAAAATCATTTGGAAAATTATTTAGAAGATATTTTACCTCATACTATATTTCTTTGCCTATATCCAGATTTCGATATGTGCAGCATGTTATAAGGTATTCTATAATGAAGTTGAGTCAATGTATATGATATGTAAAATAATGTAACCCACTATCCCTTATAGAATAGTTAAATGAATTTTTAATTCTATAATTTTAATTATAAATATGAATTCCAAATTAGATGTTACATACATTGTGTATTCAATATTGACAAATCATAATGATTATTTATTCCTTAATATAGAAAAATTTTGAGTAAGATTGATAGAGAATAACCATTTAATATATTATTTTATTTTTAAAATGTGTTTCATTATTTTTTATGAATAATTCAAATGATGAACCCTAAAATGTTGCACTACTTTTTATTACTTCATATATTATTTGATCAGGCCTTTTTTGAGTGTTCTGGAGATGCATTGTATCTGGTATATGAATTTAACAAATTTTAAAATCTAAGATTAATTTTGATATGTTTTTAACATGAATATAATTGAGAAAATATATAGTCTTATCTTTAGTATATGTATCACACTACAATACATAATTCACTTTATATATACACCCTTATATTTTATAATATATTTTCATAAATGTAAAATATTGTTTATCTATATTCTCTACAAGAAACACCAAACTAAAATGAGATATCATGAATTTGTATTAAGAAAATATAAGTTGAAAAACAAACAGTAAATATAAATATATTACTATGATAAAAAGTCATTTCTATAAATTATACATAAATATTTTGAATTAATATATAAAATGATTTTGCAAAATAAAATAATTTTTAACATATTAATTAATTAAAATCAATAACTTTTAAATTATTACTATTATAGTATATAAAATTTCATTATTTTAATTACATATAAATATCATTAATTTTTGAATTGGTTTGAGAATGTAGTATGAAAACATAATGATTAATAACTTCATTTTTAAATAATATTAGTTATATTTATATTCGAATTTAAATTATAAATTTATTGATTTATATTTTTATTCAAATAAAAGTTCATTTAAAATTCCATATATAAATTTTATCATATGGTGTTTTATTATATTTCAATTTCATATAATTTATTTTTAGGTTATTATGGAAAATAATGTTTTTACCAAATATTGTAACAGTATAAAAAGACCATGAATAGTATTAATCCTTTTAATTTGTTAAATATGTATTTAATATGTGAATATAAAAATTTTAAAAATATAATTTCAAATTTTTTAAAAAAAAACTATATGACATATCATCCACAATTCTAGAAACAGATTGGTGGTGATTACCATTTTCATTGTAAAAATATAACATGGATTTACCACAAAGGAATAATAAGTTTAGTAATGTTTATAAAAATGATAAATAAAACATTTTCTCTAACATTGATAAAAATAGAAAATTGATTAAAAAAAATTTCCTTGAAGATCATTCCAATATTCCTTCTTTTTATACTACGGAAATGAAAATAAATATGTTAATGGTTAGAATATCAATAATTATTTTGTACAATTGATGACATCATGTGAAAAAAAATATAATTAATATATATATTGGAATGATAAGAATGTATTCCCTTCAATAAATAATGTGTCCTAAAATTTTATCCCTTAATAATATCAAATTATCAATAACCTATATAATAAAAATTTAATTCAATATAGTGTAAACACATAAACCAATACATTCACTATCAAACCATCAATTCCCCATCAAATGTATCACGATTCATTATATGAAGGCCTCATCCAAGACATTCATAATAAATGGTTAGGTGTAATGAAAGATACTTATATAATATGGAATGATGATTTTTCTCTTTCATCATACATGTCTATGGACCAAGAAGTTATCTATAACCGGGTCCAACCTATAATTTTTATATCTAAAAAACATTTTATATATTTAATTAATAATACAAATCACAACCAAAATACCTTATAAATAAAAATTTATTCATGTTTAATCAAGAATATAGAATATTTTCATCACCCGAAAGGCCCAAACCCCTTAATTTGTTATTTTACTATGGATAATCCCCCTTTATAAGGGTATAAGTGGATCATTTACATGACTCGTACGCCCAAGACACAAGGCCCCACATGACCTGCAATACATGAATAATGGAGGTGGATAGAGAATATTATTATACGAAACTGAATAATATGAAGATAAGAAACTGAATGATCTCAAGATAAGTCATAATCTAAAAATCATTAAATGATGATAGAATACCCTTGATTGATCATATATGATGGTTATATTGTAAAACTCTTAGTTAAATAAATTAATACTATAAAAAATTAATAAAAAACAACCTTTAAATTTTTTAGTGATGATGATATAAATCACAAAAAAACTGTTTTAAATTTTTTAAGAACATAATTCAATTTTCAATTAAGGCCTAATGAATAATGGAGGTAGATATAGATCATTATCATAAGATACTGAATTATCTCAAGATAAGGCATAATCTAAAAATCAGTAAAGGATGATAAAATACACTCGATCAATCATATATAATGGTTTTGTTGTGAAACTATTAATTTATAAAATGAATAATACAAAAAAATTAATAATAACACTCTTTTAATTTTTTAATGATGATGTTATAAATCACATAAAAAATTGGTCTAAATCCATGAAGAACATAATTAAATTTTCAATCAAAATAATTTTAAATTAAAATTTTCATTCTATTGGGAAAAAATTATTTCATTTAAAATTAAAATAGAAAATTTTAAAGTAATATACAATGTAATAAAATTTTATAATGTAGTGAAAATATATTCTTTTCATAAACATTAGAAAACATTATTTTGGATCATATATAAAAACTCAATAATATAAATTATTAATAAAACATTAAAAATATATATACATTAACCTATTTAAATAAATTAAAATATATAAAAATATATCAAAAATAATTTCATGTTTTCTGAATAAATAAAATTATATGTTTTGTTAAACATGTTTATCGAATATAGATAATCCCCACTGAAAACGAAAAATAAATTTGGTAACATACATGAAACCCACATGTTGATCATTTACATATCGAGAGATCTAATTTTCAATATACATTAAATACTAAAACATAAACAATGGAGGACAAAATAGAGATGGTTAAATATATTCATATCAGATAAATTTCTCAAAAAAATATGGGTATAATAATACAATATTAAAATTGGATTATAAGTGAAATACCTTACCATTCATATTTTATTTCTCAAAAGAGTTTGATTATACAATATAAATAATTCAAATTAATCCAATACCTTATAATGAAAAATATTCATTGCAAATCAATTTGAAATGTTTTTTTAATTTATTTTCAATATATTCATTGAATAATTGATAGAATGTTTTGAAGATATCATATATTTATATAATCATACTTATTTATTAAATATCAGAATAATTTGATTAAACAATATAAACATGATCATCATTAAAGGTTTATAGTTGAATGAAAGTTATGAAGGATTAGGATTTCATATATTTACATAATCATAACTATTCTATAAATATCATATATATTCATTAATTAAATCGTTATATCAATCAAGGTAATTTTGTGATTAAAAATATTTTCAATACTATGGGGAGATGGATGATTGTATGTACACTTCATTGATATGATGCCCATGATTCTTTCTTCCAATCTCAATTCCAAGAACATGTTCAATTAATAATACCATTTAAACCTACTATATAAAATATTTCAAATATACCCCATAATTATATGACAAATATATCATATATAATTTTATACATCCACATGAACATTTATGTTTAGAGAATTATAGAATTTGGATAAAAACTAGAAAAGACACTATTTGTCACCTCAGTGGTTTTTTCCCACATTATAAGTAACTACTCAATCCATAAATTGTAATCACAATCTCTCATAAAATCTAAAAACCTATTATAAAATTATTCAAAACATGTGTAATTTATTTCTTCATAACATAGTGAAATTAAATCAAAATAATTGGTGATTTAAGATGCTTAGTTATTCAACCATATCAAATAAATTATTAAAAATATAAACATGGTCGACATAATATGTAATAAATATACAATATGAGCATTTATAAAACAAAATAGTATAGAGAGAAAAACATATCCATGAAAATAAATGAAAACATGAACATAAATATTAATTGATCTCATGTTGATTGAATGTCTAATGTAGGACAACAAAACATTATATAATTACATTTTCTACAAAAGTATCAAGATATGGTAATGGGTATACAAAAAACGCCACATTTTCTATCTCATCTGACTTATCAGTGCATTTAGAGGCCATATAATTCTGGGACCAACTCATCTTCTAATTATGTATTATGAATTCAACATTAATGTCAACAATAATTATAATACCATTCCTTAAATAACCACTTTGGGAAAAACAAAACTATCTATATAAGGAAATTTAAGAAATTCCTATACACAATAAAAATATATAAGAAAAAATAGAATCATTCATAAAATCAATACTACCCCTATAGAAAATGGATCACATTATCATAACATACCTATAGAAAGAATGTGGATTGTAAAATAATTAATATTCAAATTACAAATAATCATTTATATTATTATAAAAATATATAGAACATCAATATTATTCTACATCTCAATAAATTAATATTCGTTACAGGTGAACAACCTCAAATATAAATTTATAAAATTATTTTTCCCTCCATAAAATGTAATGTTTATATGGTCAAGTAATACTGGAATACCATGATCATATTCCTTATAGAGAATAAAATTGGGTGGATAGACTATAACATATCCCCATTGGAAAAATTGAAACAATGGTTGGAGTTGACCTAAAAGGAGAGAACCCTAGAAAACAATTAATCAAATATTACTACAAAAACACCGGATTAAGAATATAATTATTTGATACCACATGTTCAATCCCCCAAATGATATGGGGGGATATATCAAGAATCATCAAACATATTTTGGCAAATCCTATAGAAAATTATTGAATTAATAATTGAGAAAACATCAATGACTTTTTAGAAAATGTTGTTATCATTTACATAAAATAAATATTTACTTGTAACATTAAATGGTGAAATATAAAAATGTCACATATAATCCATTAAAAATTAAATTTCAAAATTTATATACAATAATATATCATTATAAAGACATAACTTTTATCTTAATGAAATATGGTTAGGATGAAAAAACATGTGAATGTTAAAGAAAACAAAATTTCTTATTTTTAAAATAACATTGTTTAAATATTTAATCATATGAAGAGTAAAATATAATTAATTTTTATAAAGAGGTAATTCGTCAAAATAGTGTTATAAATTACCTTGAAGTGAAAATTAGGGTGGTATAACCAAATCATGTAATAGAAATTTTTATAATGAATTATTATATATCAAGGAAGGAAGAGTTGATTAATCAATATTTATTATTATTAGTACCGCACATGTAGTAAAAAATATTACAAGAATTGGAATTATGTTTTATAAAAAAAGTTATATTATATAAAATAGAATATTAAATAATATAATAAATTTTAATAATGATAGAAACATGTTTTTCCAAGATATCACAACTCAATGATAGAAAATTGAGTTACCGAAAAACCCATACATGTGGCGATTTAGAATCCAATTGATGACAATGAACTAATTTATATTATTACTCGCCATAAAAAGTAATTATATTTTATAATGATTCATTTATGGTGATTTAATACACCATTCAATGGGAGAAATTGTTTATAATATATAAATGAATTAAAAAATCATAATGGAGACAATATAACCCTTGTGACTCAAGTAACATGTTAATCAAAACCCCATGAAATGGATGGACTGTAATTGATCATAAAATACCATTATTTAATGATATTTCATGATTTTATATCTCATATATATATTATATATAATAAATTAATTAAATTTTTTTGATAGTAACAAACATGACTAAAATATCAGAATTGTATATGAAAAATTCTCCTATGTCTAGATTCCATCTTCACATAAACCAAAAAACATAAATAATTAAATAAATATAATTATATACATAAACAAGGACCATATTCAAATTAATAAAATTTTAAACACCAGATTTATAATCATTATATATATGTGTGTTATATTTACCTATTTTTTAAAGTGTGTGTATGTAATCATCATCCCTTTAAGCTAGTTTCCTAAAAGAGGTATTGGTGTCTAATTTGTTTAGAAATTATGTAATTCATAAAAAATATATTGTTAAATATTTTAAACTAAATCATATATTAAAATGATATTATTTCATTACATGTGACATTATTTTACAAATCATTCTGATGAAATAGGTGATGATCTTGTTTCGATGATTCTTAACATACAAAAGATTATTTTATAAATAAAGTTTAAAATCCCGATATTAGTTTAGATGAACCAAAAAATACTATCTACATATTTTTATAATATTATGCCATTAAATATTTCCTCGTATTACTCCCTGATATGAATTTATTTTATTGTTCATGGAGTTAGTTAAACAGACCCCAACACGAACCCACTATGAATAATGGATGATTATCATGATCATTAACTATAATATAATTATAATATGTAAAAAAGGATATTATTTGAATTTTACTAATATTATATTTCATAATTCAAGGTAATTATAATGATAATATTATATATATAAATACAGTACATAGAGTGAACATATCATTTTCAACTTAGTTCATTCAATATAAAAAGTGGAGTTAAAAATTATATTTTTTTTATCATGTTATTAAAATATTTTATAGAAAGTAAAACTAATGATATCATAAAAATTATATTTATCCTTTAATATCACCCACATGGCCATAAAATTATGATTTTGATTAAAATAAAAACATATGTGAATCATTCTTGGGATGCACTATTATACACATACACACGGTTGAGGAATTATTTTTCTATAAAACAAGTAAAATGAATAATATTTTTTAATTTATAAAAATTGTATAAATGATATAAATATAATTATTGTTTATTAAATTAATATTTTGTACCATCCTGTATTGGTGTTGAAATAAATGAACATGTTCCCCTATAGAGGTGGTAATCCAGAAAACTCCCAAATTCATGTTTCATTTTTCTACATAAAAAAATTAAAGAATTAAACATGGTTAATCCATTATCCTAATTACATAATATATATAAAAAATAAGATTATAATATAAAGAGAATTAAAAAATATAATTATAATGTAATAATATAAAATAAATAATAAATGTCTAAAATATTGCTCACATGGAGAGTAATGATATTTCCTTGGATGATCCATTAGGAATGGATGACAAAGGCTAATATATTGTTATAGAAATCTTAATATAAAAACAGAGTGATCTTTGGGATATAAGGAGTTTGTGTTTTATAAGGAAGATGAATATTTATCTATTTATTGAAGGTCTAGTGATATGCCCCTTATATAATTGGTGAGATTGAATTTTATTAATACTCCAAATTATTCAAAATGACCACTTTTTAAACATTTCAAATGGATCCATGGATATTGTTAGGGATATGGTATACTGAAAACATCCAAAAAATTAGAGACGTATTCTTATCATTATTCAATCCATTTCCCCATTGAATTATTACATTTATCCTCTATCATTACACCATAATTACTAATTTTTTACCTATGGTAACATCATCTTAACACCTAAAAATAAATGTTCCCTTTTTAGATAATTTGGAAACCTAATGTAAAAATATTAATTCCATTTATTTTGAATATATTTATAATATTTAAAAAAATGAAATGAAAATTAATAATTAATTACAATGATTTTTTATAAGATATTACAATTTTTTGAAAATATAATATATTTTTTAAAATTATAACCTACATTTCAAATTTTTAATTTAATTATAAAAATAATATTTACTCGTATATAAATATTTTCATAATTTTTAAATCATAATTAATTGGTAATATTACTATAAAATTCATGTTATATGTAAAATGGTATTTTCAAAAATAAATTCATTATTGGTTGAAAAATACTAAACCAAATATATTATCCATATATTATAAATATGTATAAAAAGTATTTTTAATTCTTTCATGTAATGTTTATAAAATTTGAGGAAAAATATTATTGAAATCAAAAATTATAATAGAAAATAGATCATATTAGAATATAACTTTTTAAGATTCTAAATATTAATTATTATTATTTCCAATAAAATCATAATTAATTTATTTTTAATATAGTATTCATAATATCAATAATTATATTACTATATAACTAAAATATGAATTTTTTATTGACAAAAAACTCCGATTTTAGAATAAATAATATTTTTTGAAGAATATAATTAATTTATTTGAATACTTATGTATACTACTTTAATTTAACTCATATTAAATGTATAATTTTATTAATTGTATAAATATTTTAAAAATATTTTTACTCTTCATTGTAAATAATTCAATAACCAGATTTTAATGATCACACAGAATATTTATATAGTTATCATAATATAATTGGGTATAATTTATGATTGGTATTGAATTTAGTCTTTCCTATTAAACAAAATGACATATTATAAGGTGATTATATATTAAATTTTTTTAACGTAATATTCCCTCGCATTAAATAAGATCCATTATCATAGTTTTCCTTAATAGATCTAAGTAAGTTATATGGGGAACTCAAAATTAGACAAACACTGTTAGATGATCATGTGATTATTTATGATGTGGAATGATATTTTTCTATATGAAAACTTATTATAATTTTTTTATAATGGTTGAAAACCCTTTCCTAATATCACATAGAATTCAACATTGGGAATAAGATCTACACCCACATTGAGTAACTGACATATGACCAAGAAAATTATTTATATGATAATCATACCAATAAGAGTTTTTAATTCATAACACAATGTACTATAGTTTGTGAAAAATTATTTGAAATTGGAAAATATAGAATTTTCATGACATTATCCATACAAGGATACCTCACTAGGTCTCGCAGTGTTGGAAGAAATATAGTGACCACTCGAAGCCCCGCATTAATAATACATGGGTGGGTGATAAGGTCATTGGTTATTTCATACATAATAAAATTTAATCACACTAAAAAATTAAAATAAGGAAAATATATTAGAAGATTTCAACAATCAACTACTTCTTAGATAAGTAAAATAATTATTCCCTCAAACATCCATGTTATTTCAAAAAAAGATATTATAATTCGAAGTGAAAAAAAGTAACATATGATAAACTCTCAAGAGACCATGAATACCATATATCTCATCAAAAACTACAATCCTTAAATATGTGTCTTGATATCTATCCAAATATTTATCACAAGAAAATTATATTTTAAGAATATATGGTGAGTTTAAAAGTTTTTCTTAATAAGATCCTCCCCGTATCATACAATTCAAAATAGAAGGAAATCATTCTAATTGCGAGTGAACAACACATGAATATAAATAATTACGTAAATATGTTATACTATTTTCCAAGAATCCACATTGTTATCTCTCAGAAAGTAATTCCTATGAAAAATAATATAATATAATAACAAAATGGTTCCCCTCTACTACTTTCTTGCATGTTGGATGCTTTTCTCCAATGTCTTCTGTGATAATATATCTATATAAAAATAAAAATATCCAAAATTTCCATTGATAAAGTATTATAACACACATATTTTAAATCACATAATCTCATTATCTCATGTCATATCTTTATATAGTAACTCACAAGTTTTCAAGATCCACCACATCCCAAATATCAGGTATCATATTTCAAATATTAAACATCATCCTATCATAGACCACACTCAAAGTAATTTAGTACAATCCTTCATAGAACCTAAATTTCATATCAATAATAATCCACAAGGTACAATATATTGATATTCAAGGGTTTAAACTATCCTAAATTCATTTTATACCTCTTTAAACATTTATTAGATAAGATAACCACCGTTTAAACTAGCACATAATACTACCAATAGAATAGATCATGGACATATTGCGTATTAATCCATGTATCCCTCTTCAAGATGAATATTAGTGAAATCCCCTTCCTAGTGTCCCGATGCTATGTGTCACTGTAATAACATTGGTATGGTATCATATGAAATAACATTATTATACGTCATAATATTTATCAAAATCAACCTATAATAATTATAGTGGTCTTAAACTACACCACACACATATTCTCTTGGTCTCGTGTCTATAAATTCTAGGAAATAAGTATTTCATAACTACACATGAAATCAAGAAGTTTCATTCAATTACATATTTCATTTTTTAGCAATTAACCTTGGATTAAATAATTCATTAAGAATTATTTATTGCAAATTACATTACACTATCCATAACAGTAAAATCCATTCCCTCCATGCATAATAAAAATGTTTCAACTATTTCACAATATTACAATAATTTAAATTATAATAAGCAAAAACTCCATGGGTTATAAAATTATTTAATATTACCATTCCATAAATTCCAATACTTTAGGAAACTCGCTATCCTTCTATAAGGATATCCATAAGAAATAATATACATTCACCAAAATTAGTGGGGAATGGAATGAAGATAAATAAGAAATGCTCCCATTTGAACCATAAGATAAACATTAAAAATAATTCAAACATAATTAATAATATCAATGGGAAATCCCAACATCAACCCATTCCATCAATCCATGGTCGATCATCGACAGCATCATGCATATCAAGAAATATCCCACACTCATAAGAATCAAATGATGTGACTAATAATGGGACTCCCAACATAAATCTCATCATCCAATATCCATAATGATCTCATACATCATCTCATAGTAATGCTACCATCTAGAGAATCATCGAAGAAAAAAACAACGAACAAGGTCACCATGGAAACTAGGCCTTAAAAAGGAATTTATCCTTGATATAAAAATAAGAAAAATCAACCCTATACCCATGGAATTCGTCTTTTATAAAAAAAATATTCAATAAACCATAACTAATTTTTATTTATCAAGAAAATATTTTATTCTATCATGAATTAACAAATCCATTTATGAATTTTTATTAGTTTCAATAACCAACAGTATCATCTAAAAATTTCACTTAAATTAATTAAAAATGAAATCTAGCACCAATTATAGATTTAATAAAATATGTTAAAGATAAGTTTGCAATTATCTTTACTCTTTTTAATTTCCAAAAACAAGAATTTGAGCATCATATTTGTTGTACTTTTACCTGAGTTCATTGAACCACATGTCAATTAAACATGAATTAAGTATCACATTGTTTTTATAACAATATATTAATCATTGATTTTTTTTTAATCACGACCCTTAAAATCAATATCCAACCATAGATTATTGTATTTATATTCATTACCATTTTCAAAAAAATTATCTTTCATACACATTCATAACGGTCATTATAAATAATGTATATCTTTTATATGAGCTCTCAGTGATTCCGATCAACGATGAATTAGAGACCCAAAGCTTGACGTACATGGACATTACATTACTTTAGCAGAATACTTAATACATAACAAACATAGACACAAAAGGACTGTAATAGTTTAGTGTCCTTGGAAACTCGGAATTTAATCTTCTAATCATGGTGAAAGATCTTCAACTTCTCCCATAAAGATCTTCCCTTTTGTTTTCTTACCTAAAACCTTTCTTTATATCCTGGGGAAAAGAAAACAAAAAAAGGGTGAGCTCAATTTCTCAGTAAGGGTAAGCATATAGAACATAAAACAATCCACAAACATTTGAATTCAAAAGCATGAACATAAAATCTAAACATCAAAATCTTGAGCAAAGACATAAATCTTGGAAGTAAGTAAGGAATATATCATAAAGGAACATCAATATTGATAAAATAGAATTGGAATAAATCATGTAATTGTTGCAACCATTCATCACTTGTTATGATTTCCATAGTAGCCAAGGCATTGCTACCAAGACCATCTTAGTGGACAAAGCCTCTTTCTGAATCGAGTTAACTCCTCGTTCTAGTCATGTATCAGAAAATCGGATTAACTAACGGTTCCAGCCATGTCTATCTCATGAGATATAAATCATTACCCAGTGAATTGGTGGGAGATATAGGTCTTACCCATCTCATAATGAAATCATTCTTACTTGTTCCACAAAATAAACAAACATCATTCATAATAAACCAACAAATAAAATGGGTTTCATAAACATCATTATAAGGCCCCAGCCTTAAACCTTACTTAATCTTGAGTTATTACAAGATTAGACATTGAGGATCTTTTCAGGTTTAGTGTTTTAGAGAATTAGATCATAAAACTTGCATTACATTCCACATTTAAACAAAGTGGTTACATAAAATATAGTATTCATTTTTTCCATCAACGTAAACATATTTAAAATAAAACATGGATTCTTTCTTGACACTTCCTTAAAACTATCATCATATCATGCACCCTTCCCTTGACCTATGTAAAATATTTCAAAAACTGGGGATGAGCATTAAAAGCTCAGTAAGGGATATAAAAATATGGAAAGGAAACATGAGTACATGTATACATAAGAATGAAATCATACTTTACCCATAAAACATAAACACTTTAACATACCTCATAAAACCATGAATAAATCATAGAAATCATAAGACTTAAAGGTAACTTGAGGCATTCATAACATTCTTACGTAGGGAGTAACCCTCTTGGTTACGTTTGGAATACCCATCATAGTATATTCCCTAAATCCTTTCGGGTAAACCGTAAAGTTTAACCCCTTCGCGTGACCCAATGCATTGGAGAGCTATATCGGGATCACCCGCCCTTAGTTTATCATGGAACCAACCATCTTCATAATAATTCCCAAGAACCATAGCATAATCGTATCACATAAAACATGCATAATGGAAACATAACATTTCCACTTTTTAATCACAAGATATCAATACAACACATTAATATAAAAACATTATGAAAACCATTTTCAATACCAAAATAAAAGAAAAGAAAAACATGGTATTTATTTTTATTTTAAAAAAAGGTATGGCTTGTAGAGGAAGCCGAAACTCAAATAATGGTCATGGCGGCGGAGAAGTCGTTGTCGCCGCATACGTACGACAAAAACATTCCCTTTTCTCGTTTAGTAAAATGCTTTGGATAAAAAAGATTCCTTTCGGATAAACGTAAGAGTAAAAGGGGTTTATACACCATATAAAATAAGGTTGTGTATAAAACAAAATATGCCTCAATGAAATGAGATTGAGACGAAGTCCCATACAAAGACGGTATCCTTAGATTAAGGATAAATCAATTACATAATTACGTGTGACAAACTATTACACCAAATATAAGTGTATATTAAGTGTAAAAAAATCAGATGTTATTCACACATATTCATTGAACGACGTATTCAAGGAGTACAAGATTATCCCAAATAATCAAAATTGGTTTAAGAAGTTCCCTTGCAAACATTTGGCAGCCTAACGGCGTCACTACAAAATTCAAAAAATGAGTTGATGAGAGATAAAAAGGGTATCTCATCACATGGACATAAAATTTAAATCACTAAGGATATAGAAAATCATATACCGACATAATGTTATGTGATTTAAAAGACATAACAAAAGAAGTCTTTTAAAAAGAGGAGGGTGAAAGGTTCCCTTACCGACATGGGTATCTTTCGAAACATACACCCCGTGAAAGAAGGAAAATACAACATTGATGTAAATACTCATAAATGAAAGTATATTACACAATGAGTAAAATAATGGGCAGTACATAAACCACTCAATGGAAATTGTGGAAAATGTAGCATAAATCTCACGGGAATAAAAGTGAGATGAAAAATCCCTTACGAAAACTCGGCAGCCTAACAACGCCACTTAAAACTCCCAAAAATGGATTGATGAAATCAAATAGGGTCTCTCATTATATTACAATAAAATTTACAGAAATAGGAATATAAAAGAAAATCCCCCATCATAAAAAAATAAGAGCTTAAAATAAGTGACATGAAAGAGAGTACTTAAAAAGAAAGAGGGAGGTTAGATCTCTTAAGAAAATTCGGCAGCCTAACGGTGCCACTCAAAACATCTAAAATGGATTGATGAGAGAGAATATGGTCTCTTATAATATGAACATAAAAATTACAGTAAGATTAATATAAAAGAACATCCCAATCACAAGAAAGATGATCTTAAAAGGAATGACATAAAAGAGTGTACTTAAAAAGAATGAGAGGAGTAGGATCCCTTATATCAGGTCCAACTTGACTCGATCGTTCTTTAACATCCTGAATAATAAACTTGAGTTAATTTATACATGCTTAAGAACCTTTTTCAAGTTCATTATTCCTTTTATATCACTTATTGTCAGGTTATAAACATTATGTAATCATTTAAGTTAATAATGTTTGTTTTGTCGATATTTGGTTCTTAAGTCGAAAGTGGACTTCTTACAATTACATGTTGTTCGGGTGGTCAAAGGTTCATTATATCCAGAATGATATTCATAATTTGAATATAATATATATCATATATATCCTGAATATACATGTATTAATAATATTACATAATCATTTAGAGGTAAAAAATGAAATGCACCGTTCATGGAGACGGTAAGCCGTACATGCGCATGAACACTACTTTCATTTCTATGTCATATTAATGGAATTAAAACTAAATTAGATGTATGTATATTTTAATTCTAGAATTACATTCATCATTTATATGTAGCATACATAATATATAATAACTTTAAATAAATCCTTTATACGTCCCACATTTGGCATTAACGAATCAAATCACTTTGAGGGGATGTAGTCCGCACTTCCTAAAATGAAATTATCATGTTTTCCCACAATGGAAACCATAAAGGTATGCCACAAAAGATAAATACAGAAGCTTAAGTAAAAAATAAACATATTATATATCATATATAAATATAGTGACATCTTAATGTCCACCTTTTAAGGTGTTATATGAGTGTTGAACAATCATCATTTCGTGAGGCAGAAATTCGCCATCCACAGAAACAGTATGTTCTTTAACCATTTGATATTGGTGGGTGTAAGTGTTGCTCGAATGCTTCTTATAAAAACATACTAGTATATTGAAGATACTGGAGTTATTATGAAAGAAATGAATAAAAATAGTTTAGTGGGTTGGTGAAGCAAAATAAAACAAAAGAACACAAGTGAAGACATTACCTTAAAATCAGGTAACTCTTTTTGATTTGAGTTCAAAGGCTTCCATGGGAAGACTTCTGCCCAAAGTGAGGCTTCTAGAAGTAAGAGAGGGATGTGGAGAGGCCAAATTTGGAGGGGATGGCCGAGAAAAAGGCTTCAGAGGTGTGTGTAAGGTGGTAGAGGTGGGGTCCTTTTATAAGAGGAGAGGAGGGGCACTCTTGTAAAGTTACAAAATGTTACTTTATTTTCAAATGAGTTTCGGATTATAAAGGTCCCACATTGATATAATTCGAGGATAAGATGATAAGGTTTCGAAATCCACCATTCCAATAGGTTTTGGACATGTGTAGGTCATATATTTTACATTATATTTTCAATTTATGTAAATCCTTTATTAATGAGGTAATCGCTGCATCATTATGATGTCATAAATAATTTAATTTATTTAATGTCTAAAAAATAAAAAAAAATCATGATGTAGAAAATATTTTTATCTTTCCAATGACTATTTATAGTCAAAAATCTGACTTCCATAACCCCATGTAAAAATTGTTTTAGTAAAACAACTCATGTTTGTGTCATTTTTACTTTTACATTAAATAAAAAGTTATTTATGTCATTTCCCAAACAATGTGGCTCCATGGGGTCCCCAAGTTGACCCATGGATTTTCTTGGTTGGAAATGACACATCCAATAAGGGTAGGACATGTGTGAAGCTCATCTCATTTTATTAAAACATTATTTTTACCATAAACTACACTAATTACCTCTAATCGCGATTAAAAACATAAAAGTTACTATTCACCAAAAAATATTTTAATTTCATTGAACCACATTTTACTTATTAATTACAACCATGTGTGTCGGATTTTTTTAATTCAAAACACAGAGGTGGTAAAATTTCATTTAAACAGAAAATCAGTTTTTATAAGTACCACTTAGTGGTTTCACTATTCATCAAAAATTGAAGTTCTTCAGAAAAATACCTAAACTTCAACCTAAGATATATTTGACATTCCAAATTCAAAAATGAAGTCTATTTTAGAAAATTAAATATATATAAGTTTCATTAATTAATTTAATAATTAATTCCCGCTGTCAGAGAAAATAGCATGTCTTTATGAAACAATATGTATCAAAAGATTGACACTAGTTTATGTCTGATTTAAAAGTGAAATTAATTCCAATGACCTCTATTGGATTGAATGGTAAAAATATACTCTAATTTTACTTTAAAAACAATTCAAAAGATAATCTAATCATATAAATAAATTAGATTAAAAAGAGGTTTTGAATTAAAATACAACATTTTTCACTATTCATTAAAAAATGATCATTATCGGAAAGATACCAAAAATTTACACAAAGTAAATTTTGATGTCTCTATTCTGAAGAAGAATTTTATTTTGTCAAATATAACACATAAAATTTTCAAAAAGTGGATTTAAAAGAGGTTCTCCATCAAAAGGCGGTTAATCGACCTTCTAAAGAACATTAGAATGTTTACGCTTAAAATTGAATTAATTCACATTTTTAATCCTCTAACATTTATTGTAAAAAGTAAAAATATTTGAAAAACAAATATAATCATTTTGTAGTTATTTCTGTTCATTCCCTCCATTACAACTGCTAGGCATTAACTACAATTTAAAATAATATTATTTTATTATTATAGTGCAACGTAAGATTTCAAAGGAACTCATTATTGCGTATTGGGTAAGCCATCAAGCATAGCGTTCCCTTTAAATTAATATTAACATTTTATTCAAAAAAAGGGATAAATATAAAGATGTAATATTCTTTATTTACCTGGGGTGTTACATCCTTCCCCCCTTTTGGGAATTGCGTCCTCACAATTTTAAAATTGGGCTCGGAAACATCCTTGAATGTCCCACATCGGAAGAAGAGTCGGGAAAAAATAACTTTAAAATAAAGAATGAGAAGTACAGAGGTCACCCGAGTTATCCCATACTAGGATTCCATGTAGTAAAACATGGACATAGAGGAGAAAACATCGGGTCATGTTCTGATAGAGAGTGATAGAAAACATGTTAAGGAGAAAGTTGACCACAAGAAAATCACAAACATGTGATGGGTTAAACGGTATTTGATTACCCAGAAGGAAAAGTTAATTGGCAACATTTTTGTTTTTTTATTGAGAAATTTATTCATAAGGAACCATAATTACTTATCATGTTGACTTTCAACTTTTATTAGATTTATTACACAAACTCATATTTTCTCCAAAAGATGAGTATATTGGAAGACTTGTTCGCTATAATAAACTTCTAGAGAATCACCTAATCCACAAAAGTGAACTATATACTTCCCATGTATTTAGACTTTAACCAAAACCAAAACCAAAATGGTTAGTACAAGATCAGATAATCACGAAAAGGATAACCCTTTATAAAAATAAAATCTATTCTTAATCTCCAAAATTTGTCCAACAAAACACAAAGTTCAACGAGGACCATTTGATAAACAATTTGTCCATAAAATTCTTCAAAATCAACCAAAATAAGATTGAAACCCAAATATTTGAAGGATTTAGTCACATAGTCTTCGAAGGTACAAATTAACTTTTACCTCTAAATAACATCAGTTGCTCTTAAATTCTCATATTGAAAAGTAGTTAACCTAATCACATATCCTCGATGATAGGTTAATCATTTCCATAGATATCCCAAAATAAACTTACTCATGATTCCTAAAATTCTCTAACTAAAAATAATTAGTCAAACTAACCAGGCACTTCACATAGTCCAGTGGTAGGCGATAAATACCAGTCGCACTTTGGTTGTGGGTTCGATTCCCGCAGCTCTGTCCGACGCGACGGGTTGTCACACGGTCTGCGTGTTGTCCTTTTTCCAAAACTATATAATTCTTAAAAAATTCCCCAAAACGAGATAAAATCATCAAAAATAATCATAACATATTTTAACCTCAATTTTATCTCATGCCTTTAATTTTCCATCATAACATATAATAACGCATAATTTCCTCAAAAGTAAGGATCATATAAACTCTAATGGTTACCTTTATAATTATTACCTGAACTTCCACATCGATTGGTTGTCTTTTACATGATGCATTACATATCATACCAAGGATCATGTGGTTGATCATGACTCCTTGATTGTTGTTTTAGAATAACCACGAGTTTCCTCATTGAATCCCCCATTTTATCTAGTATCTGAATCAAAGAATCACCACAGTTTCCTTCAAACTTGTTGTCTCTTTGGTGCCTGATAGTTCCATCCATTCACTAAAAATAGAAATGCCAGTGAGAGTGTATCAACAAACCCATCATGTACTAATGATTAAGTTAAACACTAAGATATACTTACTCATTCACTTTATCTAAAAATAGGACTCTTTCTGAAATCCTAACCATTATGGTAATGTCACTTGTTCTTAGAGAATAACCTGACCTCTAATGTTATCTAAACCGACCATTGATACCCACTATAAGGCCCCAGATTTAAACCTTACTTAATCTTGAGTTATTTCAAGATTACACATTGAGGATCTTTTCAGGTTAGAGTTTTAGAGAATTGGATCATAAAACTTGCATTACATTCCACATTTAAACAAAGTGGTTACATAAAAGATAGTATTCATTTTTCCCATCAACGGAAACATATTTAAAATAAAACATGAATTCTTTCTTGACACTTTACACTATCATCATATCATGTACCCTTCCCTTGACCTGTGAAAAACATTTCAAAAACTTGGGATGAGTATAAAAAGCCCAGTAAGGGATATAAAAATATGTGAGTACATGTATACATAAGAATAAAATCATACTTTACCCATAAAACATATTCACTTTAACATACCTCATAAAATCATGAATAAATTATAGAAATAATAAGACATAAAGGTAACATGAGGCATTCATAACATTCTTACGTAGGGAGTTACCCTCTTGGTTACGTTTGGAATACCCATCACAATATATTCCCAAAATCTCTTCGGAGAAACCTTAACGTTTAACCCCTTCGCGTTACCCAATGCATTGGAGAGCTATATCGGGCTCACCCGCCCTTAGTTTATCAGGGAACCACCCATCTTCATCATAATTCCCAAGAACCATAGCATAATCATATCACATAAAACATGCATAAAGGAAACCTAACATTTCCACTTTTTAATCACAAGATATCAATACCACACATTGATATATAAACATTATGAATACCATTTTCAATACCAAAATAAAAGAAAAGTAAAACACGGTATTTATTTTTCTTTTAAAAAAATGTATGGTTTGTAGAGGAAGCTGAAACTCAAATAATGGTCACAGCGGCGGAGAAGTAGTTGTCTCCGCATACGTACGACAAAAACATTCCCTTTTGTCGTTTAGTAAAACGATTTGTATAAAGAATATTCCTTTCAGAAAAATGTAAAAGTCAAAGGGTTTTATACACCATATAAAAGAAGGTTGTGTATAAAAGAAAATATTCTTCAATGAAAGGAGATTGAGATGAAGTCCCATACAAAGACGGTATCCTTGGATTAATTATAAATCAATTATATAATTATGTGTGACAAACTAATACACCAAATATAAGTGGATATTAAGTGTAAAACAATCAGAGGTTATTCAGACATATTCATAGAACGACATATTCAAGGAGTACAAGCTTATCCCAAAGAATCAAAATTGGGTTAAGAATTTCCCTTGCAAAAATTTGACAGCCTAACGACATCACTACAAAATTCAGAAAATGAGTTGATGACAGATAAAAAGGGTATCTCATAACATGGACATAAAATTTAAATCAAAAAGGATATAGAAGAACATATCCCAACATTGTGTTATGTGAATTAAATGACATAACAACAGAAGTCTTTTAAAAAGAGGAGGGTGAAGGGTTCCCTTACCGACATGGGTATCTTTCGAAACATACACCCTGTGAAAAAAAGGCAAATACAACATTGATGTAAATACTCATAAATGAAATTATATTACACAATGAGTAAAATAATGTGCAGTACATACACCACTCAAAGGAAATTATGGCAAATGTAGCATAAATCTCATAGGAATAAAAGTGAGATGAGAAATCCATTATGAAAACTCGGAAGCCTAACGGTGCCACTTAAAACTCCCAAAAATGGATTGATGAGATCAAATAGAGTCTCTCATAATATTACAATAAAATGTACAGAAAGAGGAATATAAAAGAACATCCCCCATCATAACAAAGAGGAGCATAAAATAATTGACATAAAGAGAGTACTTAAAATGAAAGAGAGAGGTTAGATCTCTTATGAAAATTCGGCAGCCTAACGGCGCCACTCAAAACTTCCAAAATGGATTGATGAGAGAGAATAGGGTATCTCATCATATGGACATAAAAATTATAGTAAGAGTAATATAAAATAACATCCCAATCACAAGAAATATGAGCTTAAAAGAAATGACATAAAAGACTGTACTTAAAAAGAAAGAGAGGAGTAGGATCCCTTACCTCGGGTCCGACTTGACTCGATCGTTCTTTAACATCCTGAATAATAAACTTGAGTTAATTTCTACTTGATTAAGAACCTTTTTCAAGTACATTATTCCATATATATCACTTATTGCCATTTTATAAACATTATATAATCATTTATGTTAATAATGTTTGTTTTGTCAATATTTGGTTCTTAAGTCGAAAGTGGACTTCATACAATTACATGTTGTTCGTGTGGTAAAAGGTTCATTATATCCAGAATTATATTCATGATTTGGATATCATTTATATCATATATATCTAGAATATACATGTATTTATAATATTACATAATCATTTAGAGGTAAGAAATGAAATGCATCGTTCATGGAGACGGTAAGCCGTACGTACGCATGAACGCTACTTTCATTTCTATGTCATATTAATGGAATTAAAACTAAATGAGAGGTATGTATATATTAATTCAATAATTATATTCATAATTTATATGTAACATAAATCATATATAATAACTTTAATTACATCCTTTATACATCCCACATATGACAATAACGAATCAAATCGCATTGAGGGGGCGGTAGTCCACACTTCCTAAAATGAAATTATCGTGTTTTCCCACAATGGAAACCTTAAAGGTATGACACAAAAGAAAAATACATAATCTTAAGTAAAAAATAAACATATCGTATATCATATATAAATATAGTGACATCTTAATGGCCACCTTTTAAGGTGTTATATGAGTGTTGAACAATCAATGTTTCGTGAGGCAGAAATTCTCCATCCACAGAAACAATATGTTCTTTAACCATTTTATGTAGGTGTGTGTAAGTGTAGCTCGAATTATTCTTTTAAAAACATCCTAGTATATTTACGATACTGGAGTTGTTACATAATTAATGAACAAAATTATTTTAGGGGGTTGGAGAAGCAAAATATAACAAAAGAACACAAGTGAAGACATTACCCTAAAATCAGGTAACTCATTTTGATATGAGCCCAAAGGCTTCCTTGGAAAGACTTATTGCAAAAGGGAGGATTCTAGGAGTAAGAGAGGGATTTGGAGAGGCAATTTGAGCAGGGTTTGACCGAGCCAAAGGCTTGAGAGGTGTGTGTAAGGTGATAGAGGTGGGGGGCTTTTATAAGAGGAGAGGAGGGGCACTCATGTAATGTTACCAAATGTTACTTTATTTTCAAATGAGTTTCGGATTTTAAAGGTCTCACGTTGATATAATTTGAGGATAAGGTGATAAGGTTTAGAATTCCACCAATCCAATAGGTTTTGGACATGTGTTGGTCATATATTTTACATTATGTTTTCATTTTATTTAAATCCTTTATTAATGAGGTAATCGCTGCATCATTATGATGTCATAAATAATTTTATTTATTTAATGTATAAAAATTAGAAAACAAATATCATGATTTAGGAAATCATTTTATCTTTCCAATGACTATTTATAGTCAAAAATCTGACTTGTATAACCTCATGTAAAATTTTTTTTAGTAAAACAACTCATGTTTGTGTCATTTTTACTTTTACATTAAATAAAAAGTAATTTATGCCATTTCCAAACCAAAGTGACTCAATGGAGTCCCCAAGTTGACCCATGGATTTTATTTTTTGGACATGACACATCCAATAATGGTAGGACATGTGTCATTCTCATCTCATATTATTAAAACATTATTTTTACCTTAAACTACACTAATTACCTCTAATCGCTTTTAAAAACATAAATGTTACCATTCACCAAAAAAATTATATTAATTCCATTGAACCACATTTTACTTCTTAATGAAAACCATGTATGTCAGATTTTTGAAATTCAAAACACAGAGGTGGTAAAATTTCATTTAAAAGGAAAATCAGTTTTTATAAGTACCACTTAGTGGTTTCACTATTCATCAAAAATTGAAGTTCTTCAGAAAAATACCAAAACTTCACCCTAAGATATATTTAATATTCAAAATTAAAAAATTAAGTCTATTTTAAAAAATTCAAAACATATAAGTTGCATTAATTAATTTAATAATTAATTCCCGCTGTTAGAGAAAATAGCGTGTCTTTTTGAAATAAGAAGTATCAAAAGATTGACACTAGTTTAAGTCTGATTTCAAAGTGAAATTAATTCCAATGACCACTATTGGATTAAATGGTAAAAATATATTCTAATTTTACTTTAAAAAAATTCAAAAGATAATCTAATCATATAAATAAATTAGAGTAAAAAGTGGTTTTGAATTAAATTACAACATTTTTCACTATTCATTAAAAAATGAACTTTATCAGAAAGATACCAAAAATTTACACAAAGTAAATTTTGATGTCTCTATTCTAAAGAATAATTTTATTTTGTCAAATATAACACATAAAATTGTCAAAAAAGTGGATTTAAAAGAGTTTCTCCATCAAAGGCGGTTAATCGACCTTCTAAAGAACATTAGAATGTTTACGCCTAAAATTGAATTCATTCACATTTTTAATCCTATAACATTAGTTGTAAAAAGTAAAAATATTTGACAAACATATATAATCATTTTGCAGTTAGTTATGTTCATTCCCACCATTACAACGACTAGGTGTTAACTACCATTTAAAATAATATTATTTTATTATTATAGTGCAATGTAAGATTTCAAAGGAACTCATTGTTGCGTATCGGGTAAGCCATCAAGCATAGTGTTCAATTTAAATTAATATTAACATTTTATTCACAAAAAATGATAAATATAAAGATGTCATATTCTTTATTTACCGGGTATGTTACAATCATCCCATCATCACATAATCCATATAAAATAAATGGATATCATTTCATAATAATAAAAGTGAAACCATGTAAATCATAGAGACATTATACTTGAATCATACACATATGAAATAATTTCATCGTAGATGGAAAATGGTTTTGATAAAACACTTGAAATGAATTCTTGAGGAAAATATCCTTTCTTCTTCAAAATCATTTTCTTTTCACAAAATTTAATGCAATTTTAAAAGAATAATATTTTATTGAAAATGAAATCTTTTGGAGGAGTATTAATAAAAATAAGGCTTTATAACACCGTAAAAATCCCATCATGTCGTACAAGATAAAAAAACATTCTCCTCGTACTTTTGCCGGAAAAGTCAAAAAGTACCTCATAAAAGAAAGATTCCTTACATACCTTTTAGTAAAGGTCAAAAATGGGTAAAAATGACGTTAAAAATACATGAAATTATTTTTAGAAAACACAGACATTGATGATAAATATAACCCCAGTAAATACTTACGAATAAACAATCTCGGATAAAAACGAGATTGGAAAAGTTATCCATTACCTTAGGTCTGATATGATTTGTGCGTATCTAAACCTCCTTTATATTGATTTAAATAATGTAATTGACTTATTACAGAATCATATTCATTGTTATGATGTCATAAATGGTTCACTTATGACATTATATTACCCATTCTTTTGTACATTCCATGTTAAAGCAGCGTTTTGGGTAAAATTGTTTTATTTATCGTACGTGTTTGGACTTGCTGATCTTGATATTATTACTTATATCCTGATTTACCTAATTCCAGAATGTAAAACATGGTTTATATATAATATATATTCAGTATATACATATATATATATGATAGATCGATAAATGGAATGAAATACACCGTTCATGGAGACGGTAGGCCGTACGTACACATGAACACTAATTTTGTTTCCTTATTGAATTGGATGGAATTAAGTAGATGACATACATATATATATATAAGTCCAGTATCATTATTATGTCATATATTTCATGATTACTTATTATATATACTTTATAATCATTCATGAATGGTTAACATGGAAAATGAATCTCATCGCGCCGTGGATACGGTAGTCCGTACGTACGCACGAGCGATGATATGATTCCCATGATCGTGGAATTGTATTGAAATGTATGTATAATATTTCAGAATCAATATTACATTACAATAATTATATATCATTATTTATTTACACCATTATACACATCAAAATAAGGTGGTGGTCGAAAACAGATCACACCACAGCGTGGAGACAGTATTTCGTACGTACGCACGCGCGATGATTTCGTTTTCCATAGGATGGATAGAAGGTGAAATATGGTTGTTTCATATTTATAATAACATATCAGTATGTATGTAATACTGATTTTATTACTTTATAATGAGACAACTAAAGAAGAAGAAGTTGAAGAAGAATGAAACTTGAGAGAATCAGAAGAAGAGATTACCTTTTCTTCGACACACCTCCTTTAAGATTCTTCTTATGGAAGTAGAGTTGGTATTTTAAGAATACCAGAACCTCCAAAATGTTTCTAGGTAAGTGTAGAAGAGAAATGGGCAGCGGTTGGCCGATATTCAATGCTCAAAAGGGTGTGTAGAGAAGAGGGAAGGGGTGCCCTTTTTATAAGGGAGGAGAGGGGCACCTTTGAAAAAACTTAACATATTATTCTATAATAATGTCATATTCGGTTTATAATAGCTCCAAAAAGATTTATTTTGAAGATAAAGTGGGGATGGGTATAAATCCTCTCAAAAAATATATTTTAGACTAGTTTAGGTTAAAATTGTAACCTTGTCATTTAGATTTAACTCTAAGTAAAATAATTTTTCTTGTACCGTGTCTTCTTGTTTTCTAACACTATATGGTTAATAAATATACTAAAACAAGACCAAAAAACCCCAAGTGACTCATTAGTAATATATATATATATATATATCCTTATCTAAGTCATTTTTCCGAACCTTATATTTTTAGGAATAAAATAAAAATTAATAATATAATATTTGATTTAAAATGTATTTTATGTCAATTTTGACACTATTTGGTAATTGATTTTTATGAAAATCATAAGAGCATTATTGGTTCGAAAAAAGTTAATTAAATCAATAATAAAAAGTCATATTAACATATAAAATTAATTTAATTCATGAAAAGTCTCAAATTACATTTATTTGGGTATTTATAATATCAATTATTTTAATATTTCATTATTTATGTAATTACTGCATCACCATTGTCTCATAAATAACTTAAAATATTTTATATCTAAAAATTATAAATAAAATACCATTAGGTAGGAAATATTTTTATCTTTCAAATTAATATTTATAGTTTAATTTATCTTATGTATAACTCTATATTATAAATGAATTTGTTATTAAACATTGATTTTATCTATTTTAACCCTTATTTAAATAAATTAATAATAAATGACCTAATCTAATCAAAGTTGATATAAATGGTCATATGTTATTCATAATGTTGTTTTTGGTCGAATTACACTTATCAATTATAATTATGAAATGTGTTAGGGTAATAATAATATCATTTTTACCCTTAATTAGCCTATTTACTTTTAACAGTGGTAAATTAAAGTAAAAAAGTTACTATTCACCAAAAATTATTTTCATCTCATTGAACCGCATTTTAGTTGATGATATTAACCGTGTCTCCTTTATTTTCGAAATTACACTCACAGAAGTGGTAAAATTATGTTTTATGTGAATTTCTAAATTCTCCTAGGAGGTGGGTAAAAGATGGTGAAAAGTTCAATAAAAGTTTTATATATCTAAAATTATTATAAAATCACTCCAATTAAATACATTGAACATATATAGGTATTATGTATCAATTTTGACCTAAAATAAATTTAAATAAAATAAATTATTATTTAAATAAAAATTCAGTTTTTAAATAGTAACCCAGTGTTTTCACTATTCATCAAAAATTGAAAGTTTTCAGAAAAATACCAAATATTCACCATAGCTAATTTCGATATTCCGAATCCAAAAATTAAGTCCATTTCAAAAGATAAAATTTAAAAAAATTTAAAAAGGGGGTATTACTATTCAGAATGGCTAGTTTATATAACATATCATTGTTTAGTGAAACTCGGTATTGCGTACAACACACGCTACCATGGAAGGTCGTGATTGCATGTAATTCAAGCCAAGTTAGGGATGCATGTAGTTCAAGATCCTTTTGGTGAAGCATACAACACAATACATCAATAAAATTAAAAATAATATTTTTTATAAAATCTCGGGGAATTACATTCTACCCCCCTTAAAATGAATTTTACCCTCGAAATTCGGCGGGGTTATAAATGGTTTACTACTTGAATGTTTCTTTCATAGAAACCCACATCGTAAAAAGGAATAAAAAAACCAATATTTAAAAACTAAATTATGAAACTAATGGTTACCAAAATTAACTAATCACTAGGTTTCCACATATAAGAACATAAGTGAAAATATAGATATGGAAGAGAAATCGAACCATCATGTTCTGATGGAGAGTGGTAGAGAACATGGCTATGAAAAATATAACAATCACAAAGTCATAGATTTGTGATGATATAAGGTACCATCTGATTCATCAGATATAAGGGCACTAGGATAACATTTTTATTTTTCAAGATCATTTCCCTAACGTTGATGAACTTTTACATAAAGAGAAATACTTACTTGATTCTAATGTAATATAATTGTTAGTCATTCCATGAACAATTTCCACTTCATATCTATTTAATGAAATGAAGCTGAATTTTTCATTAATGAAGTGTTAGCAGATCATGTGATAGAATGATAATTCATCCCATCTGTTTTTATCACAAAAAGGTTATCATAAGTTATTAAATATACATAAGTCCATCTATGGTGAGATTTATTGTATATGATTCTAACAATGGACTAATACTTCCTCAATCATACCGCTTAATAAAATAAATCTAGTTTCTACTAATCAGGTACTTCCTATAGGCCAGTGGTATGCCATAAAGGCATGTCACACTTCGGTTGTGGGTTCGATTCCTACAGCCTTGTCCGACGTGACGAGTTATCGCCTGTCCTGTAGGTTGTCCTTTTTCTAAAACTACATTATTATAACATTCCATAAATAATATCGAAAAAAGTTCTAGCCTTAAACAATTCTATCAGATTTCCAACTTAATCCATTCCAACCATTAATCTTAATGAAAATAATTATGTCCAATCTTATAGTATAAAGAAAATTATTACTAGAAAGGTCACATAACAAGAACATGAATACCATCATTTATCATGTGATATATCTTTTTGGTAACATTCCAAACATTTGAATTATTTAATCATGTATTATCTTGAAAAATGAATACACATTCATCCTTAGTGAAAACATGAATGCAATTAAAAGTTAACTCTTTCCACATATTAAATTCCCCAAAATTCTATATACTCAAACCATGATATCACATAGTCCTTATATCAATCATCATATCATGAATACTATTAAACAAATTATTTTTTCCTTATCCATTCATTATGCACATAATATCTTCTTTCCAAAAATATCTGAATAACCTTTCATGGTTAGCGGTACCATTCAACATATACTTTCAAATACTTTAGTAAACACAATAGTGTAACAATAATTAGATGATTCTTTATTCCATATTACCATTAACTATACAATATAACTCTTGATAAACATACAATCATTCCAGTACCTTCTTAAACAACTGACTGAGATTTAAAACATCTTTCATATCATATATCATTTTTTGTCTCCTCATCATCATCCACATAAATACTACACATATGACCATGCTGATTCTCTTCATGAAATTTTCCCTTAGGGCATTAGTTTTCATAATGCACATACATTCCACATTTAAATCATCTAATCATTTTTGATGTCGTAGAAATACCATTATCCTTCTCTATGGTGTTAACTGAAATTTTTCCTTTGCACTTACTGGATTTGTGTCCTTCTTTTCCGAACCCAAAGCATCTTCCAGTTCCTTTGAAACATTCTCCTTGATTCCTCTTCCTATGTAATTTACATGAGGGGAATTCAACTTTCTTTCCTCTATGATCATCATGAAACTCCATCTTTCCCTTATTAGCTGAGTCAGGATACTTGCCAAAGTTGAGATTATTGATCATATTATTAGATTTATGATTAGTAATAATAACGATATTTGGACTTCCAGATCCAATTTCATTTGGATTCTCATGAATGATATCATTCCATTGTCCATCATATCCTCCATTATCATGAATCTTCCTATTTCCAGCCATTTTCTTATACCCAAAAAAATAGTGTGAGAGGCCAAAATCATAATCAAGGGTGACTACCTTCATTATCTAACATCTTAGGTTAAATTCTATGATTGTTACTATAATTCTAGGACTATAACCTATACTTATACTAATCCTTAGGGACATCCCTAAACATACCATAGAAATATCTCTAGGGATCTCACTAATGTTCTAGCATCCTAGTTTCAAAAGGTTGACTAAACCATTCCTCTGATACCAACTGTAGAGACCCAAAGAATGACTTATATAGAAATTACATTTTGGTAATACTTAATACCTAACAAACACATACACACAAAGACCATAATATTTTAATGTCTTTCGAAACTCGGAATTTTATCTTCTAATCGTGGTGAATGATCTTCAACTTCTCCCAAAAATATCTTCCCCTTTTGTTTTCTTACCTAAAACCTTTCTTTATGTCCTTGAAAAAAAACAAAAAAAAGGGTGAGGTCAAATTCTCAGTAAGGGTAATCATATAGAACATAAAACAATCGACAAACATTTGAATGCAAAATCTTGATCATAAAATCTAAAAATCAAAATCTTGAGCAAAGACATAAATATTGGAAGTACATAAGGCATATATCATAAAGGAACGTCAATCTTGATAAAATAGAATGGGAATAAATCATGTAATTGTGGAAACCATTCAGCACTTGTTATGATTTCCATAGTATCCAAGGCATTGGTGCCAAGACCATCTTAGTGGACAAAGTCCCTTTCTGAATCGAGTTCACTTCTCGTTCCAGTCCTGTATCACTAAACCAGATTAATTTACCATTCTATCCATGTCTATATCATGAGATAAAAATCTTTACCCAATGCATTGGAGGGAGATAGAGTTCCCAACCATCTCATAATGAAATCATTCTTACTTGTGCCACAAAATAAACATAAATCATTCATAATAACCCAACGAATAAAATGGGTTTCATAAACATCATCCCATCATCACATAATCCATATAATAGAAATGGATATAATTTAATAATAAGAAAATTGAAACCATGTAAATCATAGAGACATTATTTTTGAATCATACACATATGAAATAATATCATCTTAGATGGAAAATGGTTTTGATAAAACACTTGAAATGAATTTTTAAGGAAAATATCATTTCTTCTTCAAAATCATTTTCTTTTCACAAAATGTCAGGAAATTTTAAAAGAAAATGATTTTGTTGAAAATGAAATATTTTGGAGGAAGCTTCATGAAAATAATACTTTATAAAACAATAAAAATCCCTTCATGTCGTATAAGTTTAAAAAACATTCTCCTCGTACTTTTTCCAGAAAAGTCAAAAAGTACCTCGTAAAAGAAATATTCCATACATACCATGTTGTAAAAGTCAAAATGGGTAAAACAGACTTTAAACATACATGAAATCATTTTTAGAAAACAGGGACATGGATGATAAATATAACCCCAATAAATACTTACGAATAAACAGTCTCGGATAAAAACAAGATTGGAAAAGTTATCCCTTACCTTAGGTCTAATATGCTTTGTACATATCTGAACTTCATGTATAATTATTTAAATAATTTCATGGACTTATTAAAGAATAATATTCATTGATATTATGTCATAAATGGTTCACTTATGACTTTATATTACTCGTTCTTTTGTAAATTCCATGTTAAAGCAGCGGTTTGGGTAAAATTGTTTTATTTATCGTACGTGTTTGGACTTGTTGTTCTTGATATTATTAATTATATCCTGATTTACCAAATTCAAGAATGTAAAACATGATTTATATATAATATATATTCATTATATACATATATATATGATAGATCAATAAATGGAATGAAATACACCGTTCATGGAGACGGTAGGCCGTACGTACGCATGAACGCTGTTTTTTGTTTCATTATTGAATTGATTGGAATTATGTAGATGACATAAATATATATATATAAATAAATCCAGTATCATTGTTATGTAATATATTTCATGATTACTTATTATATATACTTTATAATCATTCATGAATGGTTAACATGGAGAATGAATCTCATCGCTTCGTGGAGACGGTAGTCCGTACGTACGCACGAGCAATGATACCATTCCAATGATCGTGGAATTGAATTTAAGTGTATGTATAATATTTAAGAATCAATATCACATTAAAATAATAATATATCGTTATTTATTGACACCATTATACACATCCAAGTATGGTGGTGGTCGAAAACAGATTACACCATGGCGTGGACACAGTATTCTGTATGTACGCACTTGCGGTGATTTAGTTTTCTGTAGGATGGATAGAAGGTGAAATAGGGTTGTTTAAAATTTAAAATAACATATCAGTATATAGTTAATACTGATTTTATTACTTTATAATGATAAAACTAAATAAGAAGAAGTTGAAGAAGAAAGAAACATGAGATAATCAGAAGAAGAGATTACCTCTTCTTCGACGCACCTCCTTTATGGTTCCTCTTATCGAAGTAGAGTTGATCTTTTGAGAAGACCAGAACCTCCAGAATGTTTATAGGGAAGTGGAGAGGAGAAATGGGAAGCATTTGGCCGAGCTTCATTTCTCAAAAGGGTGTGAAGAGAAGAGGGAAGGGGTACCCTTTTAATAAGGGAGGAGAGGGGCACCTTTGGAAAAACGTAAAATATTATTTTATAATAAAGTCATATTCAGTTTATAATAGCTCAAAATTGATTTATTTTGAAGATAATGTGGGGATGGGTCTAAATCCTCTCAACAAATTGATTTTATACATGTTTAGGTTACAATTGTAACCTTATCATTTTGATTTAACTCTAAGTTAAATAATTTATCTTTTATCGTGTCTTCTTGTTTTCTTACACTATATGGTTAATAAACATACTAAAACAAGACAAAATAACCCCAATTGACTCATTATTAATATATATATCCTTATCTAAGTAATTTGGCCGAACCTTAGATTTATAAGAATTAAATAAAAATTAATAATATAATATTTGTTTTAAAAACTATTTTATGTCAATTTTGACACTATTTGGTAATTGATTTTTTTTAATACCATAACAGCATGATTAGTTCAAAAAACGTTACTTCAATCAGTAATAACAAGTCATATTAACCTATAAAATTATTGTAATTCATGAAAAGTCTCAAATTACATTTATTTGAGTATTTATAATATCAATTATTTTAATATTTCATTGCTTATGTAATTACTGAATCACCATTGTGTCATAAATAACATAAAATATTTAATATCTAAAAAATATAAATAAAATACCATTAGGTAGGAAATATTTTTATATTTCTAATGAATATTTATAGTCTAATTTATCTTATTTGTATCCTTATATTAAAAATGAATTTGTTATTAAACGTTAATTTTATCTATTTTAACCCTTCTTTAAATAAATTAATAATAAGTGTCATTATCTAATCCAAGTGGATCTAAATAGTAATATTTTATTCATAAGGTTGTTTTTGGTCGAATTAAACTTATCTAATAGAATTAGGACATGTTTTAGGGTAATAATAATACCAATTTTACCCTTAATTAGCCTTTTTACTTTTAACCGTGGTAAATAAAAGTAAAAAGTTACTATTTACCAAAAATTATTTTCATCTCATTGAACTAAATTTTAGTCCTTGTTATTAACTGTGTCTCTTGGATTTTGGAAATTCCACTCACAGAAGAGGTAAAATTATGTTTTATGTGAATTTCGAAATTCCCCTAGGAGGTGGGTAAAAGATGGTGAAAAATTCAATAAAAGTTTTATACATCTAAAATTATTATAAAATGACTCCAATGAATTACATTGAACTTATATAGGTATTATGTATCAATTTTGACCTAAAATAAATTCAAATAAAATAAATAATTATTTAAATAAAAAGTCGGTTTTTAAATAGTAACCTATTATTTTCACTATTCATCAAAAATTGAAGGTTTTCAGAAAAATACCAAAAATTCTCCCTAGGATAATTTCGATATTCCGAATCCAAAAATAATGTCCATTTAAAAGGATAAAATTTATAAAATTTTAAAAAGTGGGTATTACTATTAATAACGGCTAGTTTATATAACATATCGTTGTTTAGTGAAACTCTGTATTGCGTACAACACATGCTATCGTGGAAGGTCGTGATTGTGTGTAATGCAAGACAAGTCATGGATGTGTTTAGTGCAAGCTCCTTTTGGTGTAGCGTTCCACACAAGACATCAATAAAATTAAAAAAATCATAAAAATCGGGGTGTTACATTCTACCCCCCTTAAAATGAATTTCACCCTCGAAATTTGTCGGGGTTATAAATGGTTTACTACTTGAAAGTTTCATTCATAGAAACCCACATCATAAAATGGAATACCAAAACCATTCATTAAAAACTAAAGTATGAAACGTAATGGTTACCCAAATTAACTAATCACTGGGTTTCCACATAGAAGAACATAAGTGAAAATATGGATATGGAAGAGAAATATAACCCATCATGTTCTGATGGAGAGTGGTAGAGAACATGGCTATGAAAAATCCAACAATCACAAAGCCATAGATTTGTGATTATCTACGGTACCATCTGAATCATCGGATATAAGGGTACTAGGACAACATTTTTCTTTTTCAAGATCATTTCCCTAACGTTGATGAAATTTTACATAAAGAGAAATAATTACTTGATTCTAATGTAATATCATTATTGGTCATTGCATGAACAATTACCACTTCATATCTATTTAAAGAAATGAAGCTGAATTTTTCATTCATGAAGTGTTAGCAGATCATGCGATAGAATGATAAGTCATTCCATCTGTTTTTATCACAAAAAGGTTAGAATAAGTTATTAAATATACATAAGTCCATCTATAGTGAGATTTATCGTATATGATTCCAAAAATGGACTTATACTTCATCAATAATACCTCTTAATAAAATAAAACTAGTTTCTACTAACTAGTGACTTCCTATAGGCCAGTGGTATGCAATAAAGGCATGTCGCACTTCGTTTGTGGGTTTGATTCCCACAGCCTTGTCTGATGGGACGGGTTGTCGCATGTCCTTCCGGTTGTCCTTTTTCTAAAACTACATTTTTATAACATTACAAAAATAATATTGAAAAATTTTCTATTCTTACACAATTATATCTGATGTCCAACTTAATCAATTCCAACCTTTAAGCTTAATGAAAATAATTCTGTCCAATCTTATATTATAAAGAAAACGATTACTAGAAAAGTCAAATAAAAAAAACTTGAATACCATAATTTATCATACGATATATCTTGTTGGTCACATTCCAAACATGTGAATTCCTTAATCATGTTTTCTCTTGAAAAATTAATACACATTCATCCTTAGTGAAAACATGAATGCAGTTAAAAGTTAACTCTTTCCACATACAAAAATCCCCAAAATTCTATATACTCAAACCTTGATATCACTTAGTCCTTATACCAATCATGAGATCATGAATACTATTAAACATATTATTTTCTCCTTATACATTCATTATGAGCATATTATCTTCTTTCCAAAAATATCTGAATAACCTTTCGTGGTTACTAGTTCCATTCAACATATACTTTCAAATACTTTAGGAAAAACAATAGTGTAACAATCCTTAGATGATTCTTTATTCCATAGTACCATTAACTATAAAATATAACTATTGATAAACATAAAATCATTCCAATACCTTCTTAAATAAATGAATGAGCTTCAAAAATTCTTTCATATCATATATCATTTTTAGTCTCCTCATCTTCATCCACATAAATACTACACATATGACCATGCTGATTCTCTTCATGAGATTTTCTCTTAGGGAATTGGTTTGCATAATGCACATACATTTCACATTTAAAACGTCTAATCATTGTTGATGTCATAGCAATACCAGTATCCTTCTCCATGGTGTTAACTGAACATTTTCCTTTTCACTTACTGGATTTGTGTCCTTTTTTCTGAACCAAAAGCATCTTCCAGTTCTTTTGAAACATTCTCCTTGATGCCTCTTCCCACATAATTTACATTAGGGGAATTGAACTTTCTTTTCTCTATAATCATCATGATACTCCATATTTCTCTTATTATCTGAGTTGGGATACATACCAAAGTTGAGATTATTGATCATATTATGAGATTGATGATTAGGAATAATAACGATATTTGGACTTCCATATCCAATTTCATTTGGTTGATCATGAAGAATATCATTATATTGTCCATCATATCCTCCATTATCGTGAATCTTCCTGTTGCCAAACATTTTCTAAAACCCAAAAAAAATAGTGTGAGAGGAAAAAATCATAATCAGGGGGGATTACATTCAATATCTAACAACTTAGGTTAAATTCTAAGATCTTTAACATAATTCTAGGACTATAACCTATACTTATACTTATACATAGGGACATCCCTAGACATACCACAGAAATATCTCTAGGGATCTCACTAAAGATCTCTCATCCTAGTTTCCAAAGGATGACTAAACCTTTCCTCTGATACCAACTGTAGAGACCCAAAGCATGACTTACATGGACATTACATTACATTTTCGGAATACTTAATACCTAACAAACACAGACACACAAGGACTGTAATAGTTTAGTGTCTTTGGAAACTCGGAATTTAATCTTCTAATCATGGTGAAAGATCTTCAGCTTCCCCCATAAAGATCTTCCCCTTTTGTTTTCTTACCTAAAACCTTTCTTTATATCCTTGGATAAAGAAAACATAAAAAGGGTGAGCTCAAATTCTCAGTAAGGGTAAGCATATAGAATATAAAACAATCCACAAGTATTTGAATGCAAAATCTTGATCATAAAATCTAAAAATCAAAATGCTGATCAAAGATGTAAATCTTGGAAGTACGTAAAGAATATATCATAAAGGAACATAAATCTTGATAAAATATCATGGGAATAAATCATGTAATTGTGGAAACCATTCAGAACTTGTTATGATTTCCATAATAGCCAAGGCATTGCTGCCAAGACCATCTTAGTTGACAAAGTCCCTTTCTGAATCGAGTTCACTCCTCGTTCCAGTCTTGTATCACTGAACCGGATTAACTTACCATTCCAGCCATGTCTATATCATGAGATAAAAATCTTTACCCAATGCATTGGAGATAGATATAGGTCCCAATCATCTCATAATTAAATCATTCTTACTTGTGCCACAAAATAAACATACATCATTCATAATAACCCAACGAATAAAATGGGTTTCATAAACATCATTCCATCATCAAATAATACATATAAAATAAATGGACATAATTTCATAATAAGAAAATTGAAACCATGTAAATCATAGAGACATTATACTTTAATCATACACATATGAAATAAGGTCATCTTAGATGGAAAATGGTTTTGATAAAACACTTGAAATTAATTCTTGCGAAAAATATCCTTTCATCATCAAAATCATTTTCTTTTCATAAAATGTCATTCAATTTTAAAAGAAAGTGATATTTTTGAAAATAGTAATGAAATATTTTGGAGTATTATTCATGAAAATAAGGCTTTATAAAACCCTAAAAATCCCTTCATGACGTATAATTTAAAAAAACATTTTCCTCGTACTTTTTCCAGAAAAGTAAAAAAGTACCTCGTAAAAGAAAGATTCCTTACACACCATGTCGTAAAAGTAAAAAATGGGTAAAAAGGACCATAAAAATAAATGAAATCTTTTTTAGAAAATAGGTACAGGGATGATAAACATAACCCCCAGTAAATACTTACGAATAAACAATCTCGGATAAAAACGAGATTGGAAAAGTTATCCCTTACCTTAGGTCTGATATGCTTCGTACGTATCCAAAACTCCTGTATAATGATTTAAATAATGTCATTGAAATATTATAGATTCATATTAATTGTCATGATGTCATAAATGGTTCACTTATGACTTTATATTACCCATTCTTTTGTAAATTCCATGTTAAAGCAGTGTTTTGGGTAAAATCGTTTTATTTATCGTACTTGTTTAGACTTGTTGTTCTTGATATTATTACTTATCTCCTGATTTACATAATTTCAGAATGTAAAACATGATTTATATATAATATATATACATTATATACATATATATATATATGATAGATCAATAAATGTAATGAAATACACCGTTCATGGAGAAGGTAGGTCGTACGTACGCATGAATGCTGTTTTCGTTTCTTTATTTAATTGAATGGAATTAAGTAGATGACATACATATATGTATATACACATAAATCCAGTATCATTATTATGTCATATATTTCATGATCACTTATTATATATACTTTATAATCATTCATGAATGGTTAACATGGAGAATGAATCCCATCGCGTCGTGGAGACGGTAGTCAGTACGTACGCAAGAGCGATGATACCATTCCCATTATCGTGGAATTTTATTGAAGTCTATGTATAATATTTCAGAATCATTATCACATTAAAATAATCATATATCGTTATTTATTTACACCATTATACCCATCCAAGTAAGGTTGTGGTTGAAAAGAGATTACACCACGACATGGAGACGGTATTCTGTACGTACGCACGCGCGGTGATTTTGTTTTCCGTAGGATGGATAGAAGGTGAAATAGGGTTGTTTCATATTTAAAATAAAATATCAGTATATAATTAATACTGATGTTATTAATTTATAATGATACAACTAAAGAATAATAAGTGGAAGAAGAAAGAAACTTGATAGAATCGGAAGAAGAGATTACCTCTTCTTCGACGCACCTCCTTTAAGCTTCCTCTTATAGAAGTATAGTTGGTTTTTTGAGAAGACCAGAACCTACAGAATGTTTCTACGGAAGTGTAGAAGATAAATGGTCAGGGGTTGGCCGAGCTTCAACTCTCAAAAGGGTGTGAAGAGAAGAGGTAAGGGGATCCCTTTTTATGAGGGAGGAGAGGGGCACCTTTGGAAAAACTTAAAATATTATTTTATAATAAAGTCATATTCAGTTTATAATATTTCCAAATTGATTTATTTTTAAGGTAAAGTAGGTATGGATCGAAATACGCTGATCCAATATATTTTATACATCTTTAGGTTACAATTGTAACCTTATAATTTAGATTTAACTCTATGTAAAATAATTTAACTTTTACAGTTTCTTCTTTTGTTCTTACACTATATGGTAAATAAACTTACTAAAACAAGCCAAAAGAACCCCAAGTGGTTCATTATTATTATATATATCCTTATCTAAGTCATTTGGCCGAACATTATATTTTTATGAATAAAACAACAATTAATAATATAATATTTTTTTTAAAAACTATTTTATGTCAGTTTTGACACTATTTGGTAATTGATTTTTGTGAAAATCATAAAAGCATGATTAGTTCTAAAAAAGTTAATTAAATATATAATAACACGTTATATTAACCTATAAAATTAGTGTAATCATAAAAAGTCTCAAATTACATTTATTTGGGTATTTATAATATCAATTATATTAATATTTCATTATTTAGGTAATTAATGCATCACCATTGTTTCATAAATAAGATAAATTATTTAATATCTAAAAATAATAAATAAAATTCCATTAGGTAGGAAATAGTTTTATCTTTATCATTAATATTTATAGTCTAATTTATCTTATGTATAACCTTATATTAAAAATGAATTATTTATTAGATTTCGATTTTAAATATTTTAACCATTCTTTAAATAAATTAATAATAAACGTCCTAATCTATTCCCAATGGACATAAATAGTCATATTTTATTCCTAAGGTTGTTTTTGGTGGAATTAAACTTATCCAATAAAATTATGACATGTGTTAGGGTAATATTAATATCATTTTTACCCTTAATTACCCTATTTACTTTTAACCGTGGTAAATAAAAGTAAAATGTTACTCTTGACCAAAAATTATTTTCATCTCATTGAACCACATTTTAGTTCTTGATATTAACTATGTCTCTCGGATTTTCGAAATTCCACTCACAGAAGCGGTAAAATTATGTTTTATGTGAATTTCCAAATTCTCCTATGAGGTGGGTAAAAGATGGTGAAAAGTTAAAGAAAATTTTTATATATCTAAAATTATTATAAAATGACTCCAATGAATTACATTGAACTTATATAGGTATTATATATCAATTTTTACCTAAAATAAATTTAAATAAAATAAATAATTATTTAAATAAAAAGTTTGTTTTTAAATAGTAACCGAGTGTTTTCACTATTCATCAAAAATTAAAAGTTTTCAAAAAAATAGAAAAAATTTAACCTAGGCTAATTTCAATATTCCAAATCCAAAAATGAAGACCATTTCAAAAGATAAAATTTAAAAAAATTTAAAAAGTTGGTATTACTATTCATAATGGCTAGTTTATATAACATATCGTTGTTTAGTGAAACTCGGTATTGCGTACAACACACACTATCATGGAAGGTCGCAATTGCATGTAATGCAAGACAAGTCAGGGATGCGTATAGTGCAATATCCTTTTGGTGTAGCATACAACACAAGACATCAATAAAATTAAAAAGAATATTTTTCATAAAATCTCGGGGTGTTACAGATGAGCCCTAGATGATGGTTGTGGATGGATCCCCCCTTCTTGGGGGAGGGAGGGGGGATAATATTTTGGTTCCACCATCTTAATTTATATGGCTGGTGTTTGGACCCTTTTCTAACAATATCTTTCTCCCTGAGTTCATGTCTATACCTTTTAGCCAGAAAGTTCCAGATCATCATTTTCGGGATTCTCAGCTATCGATTTCACTTTAGAAATTTTCTAAGTCTTTGAGTCTCCTAGATTTAAACATGGTGGATTGCTTCAACCATATAAGGCCTTAAGTTGTTTAATTTGATGATTTCATATTTAGTAACTAGTATTGGAAAAATCGTGCTGTAGTGGGTTTGATAGATAAACATCATATGATGATATTTTTTCTGTGGAGGGTGATTTAATTTTCTCATGGTCCAGAGATCCTTACAGATGCAATAGATACACGTTTTTTTCTCTAAAGGTCATTTGATGTTTGTATGAATCAGGACTCACCACTTATCACATCCTGGGTCAGCCTCCCTCACCTTCCATTTTTGTTTCAAAATCCAACATCTGTTTATATGTTAGGGAATTTGGTTGGTCTATTACTAAATTTTTGATTCCCGCACTTCTTATGTGACTCGTCATGCTAATATTTTCATCTTTATTGAGGTGTATGTTTCAAAGAACTTGGTTGAATGGATATGGATTGTGGTTGGTTAATAACTCTGATGAAGGAATTCTATTGTCATTGAGTCATGTGTTGATTACTGCCTGACATGCCACTGTCTGGGTCATCTGACTGATAAGAGTCACATTAGAGCCTAGACATCTACGACGGTGATGAGGATTTGTAAAGTCTTTTCCAAGGGGAAGAAGTTTGTTGATATTGAAAAGTCTGGAACTGGATTAGGTGGCTCGACCATGGGAAAACTTGTTGGGTACCTTCCAATTTGAATGTATATATGGTGTTCGATAGGCTGAAGAAGGACCTTATCTTGAGGTTTGGTGTGAATCATGCTACTATGGATGCAGCTAATCTTGGATGCAATACTAGAAATTGAGAAAATAATAGAGTGGTAGGTCCTGCTAGGGATTCACCGAACCATGTGGAAAGTGGATCGGAGCAGTGTGTGGTTAGTAGGGATGATGATTGACTGATAAAAATGTTAATGTCGGGCCTATAGAGAGTGAGATGCACATGAGTTAAAGCAGTGGTGGGCAATCCATGGATGAAAATATTCTTTGTCTGGTTGTTAATGTGCCTAATTATTAGATGCAATCTGATGGTGGATTGAAGATTAATGTTGGTAATTATTACCAATGTCAAGAGCTAGATCATGATGAGATCTCTCATGTGGATGAAATTTCTCAAATGATATATGTTATCAATATGAAGCTTGTTTTAGAAGGTGCAATGCGGAAAGAGTGTGGGCTTCTTTTTTTAAATGGATGCAACCGGAAAAGGAGTTCTACAGTAGGGGTACTATATTATCACGAGCTTGTGGAACTTTAAATGTGTTTAGAAATGATTGAAAGTAATAGTAAATTTTAGAAGGGATGAGGGGATAAAGATGTGAATAATGATATGTATATCCATGGAAGATGGTGGGATCACTTTGATAGTGACAAGTATAATGTTGTTTTCATGATCAAGTCTTCATATAATTACATTGTTCAGGGTGGGACGACAAATATGATCAAGAATTAGGATGTTATGACAGCTCCACCGTGATGAAGGAAGATGAAGGAATACTCAAATCTCTTAAATCCTATGTTTAGGAGTTCTTTATTAGAAACATTGAGTTCCTATTCTTGGAGCGGATGAATCTTATAAGGATGTATTCCAGGGTTCTGAAGCATTATGAATCCTTTGAATTGTAATCAGTTACATTAGAGGAATCTTTTTACCCGGGATGTGGTGACGCGTACTGTTATTATGATATATAGTTATATATTTTGTCTTTTTTACTTGTTTACTATTTTTTCCACTTATTTTAATAAATTTTTAGGGGCTATTCTCTGACTGAGCTTTTCTAGTATATCAATGATATCATACTTTCTAGTAAAAAAGAATCCAAAATTATTATTATTTGAAAAAACATGTGATCACTAATAATAAAACATTTTATTATAAATGTGGTAATAATTTGTTATTGTTCATTCGACTGACTCCTAAAAATTTGAAGCATTGTAAATTTTTTATACCAATAAATAAAAGGGAAAATAATGAATCCCCAACATTAATCAATCAATGTTAATTGATGAGAACAAAATAAATAATCTAATATCAGATCATCACTTACATGAGGATTCTACGACTTCACAATTAAGTCACACCACTGACGTTACAACATGAAAAAATGAATATCTATTAAAGTGATAGTGATAAAACAAATTGGCATGGAAAGATTTATGGGGAAGAAATAAGATGTGATGGCAAGGAAATTAGAAAATGAGGATAAAATAAACTCAGATCACCTCAAATGAATCCCTAAAAGTAAGGGGTTAATTTATATAAAAAATTAATTAAATTCATTCATAAATATGTATTGGGTTCTTAGTTTTTCTATTAAAAACATGGGATAAATGGCGGTTTTTGGTATTTATATACATTAAGTAAAACATAACAGTAGGGAACAACCCCTGGACCACACCCTAGAATTGTATGACAAATTAATGAAAATAGTGCCACCCAATGGATCATAGCCTAACCTTCCTAGAAAAACATACATTTGAAAACCCTGATGTATATCATATCAAATGGAGGGAGAGAATGGTGTAGTAAATACAACTATATTGTAAAACCTATAAATCCAAGAATTAATATATGGAAAAACCTAGAACCATATCATATGGGGGGTTTAAATTTTGATTGAACCACCAAAAATCTCACCTCAAACCCCTATGATACAACCTTCCACTCCATGCCACATAGATCAACCGCTCAACACTGTATACTACTTCTATCATGTAACATTTCAAAAAAATTAATTGGATCTAAGATCCTTCTTTTGAAAAACTATTCCATAAAAAGGATCTCCACTCCATGGAAGCAGTCCATACATGGTATCTTATGGTTCCACGTCATAGTAACCATAGTATAAATTTCGTGTCCAAAATCCCAATGTCCACCCCAATCCCCTTCTCAACAACTCCAACACCTCAATAATAGACAAGAATGGTATACTAATATATGATACCTTACATGAGAAATCACCATAATAATTTTTACCATCAATAATTCAAATTAATATTATATAGAGAATATGTAAAAACTAGTTTTTGAAACATCAACCCCATGATATAACTCTCAGTAACCTCACAAACATATAAGTTAAAATATATTTCATAGAAAAAAACAAGTATTCAATAATAAATAGCTAATAATAAGCATTTTAAAACAAAATTGAGCAAGATACCACTCAAATAATAGAAGAAAAATGACAACAATTAGTGATGGTGAAACCATCTCATAAACCAACAATGTTCAACATATATAAAAATGATTATCTCTATAAGAGAAGAGATAATCAATATCACCTTATGGTACTGAGAAAATATCTAAAAATCAAGTTAAAATGTTATATCTTACATGCCACTATTTTACAAAACACATTCCAAGAGATTAAAAAAATAAAATATCACCATCCCATAGTTGTCTTGGATCTCTAGTCTGATCCTCGAATGTATCATCTATGTTAACATTTATGAGACAACATTGATTATCGTAGGAATCATCATGAACGTAATGGTGGACATGTGACATATAAAAAAATCATGTATCTCTCTCAACATTGGGGTAGTTTGATCCATTATTCAACAACTACAACATAAATAAAATCATAAAAATTAATAGTAAAATTGACAGAATTCATACCTACATGACCATCAATTTTCTTTACTCAATGAGGACTCACCATCAACAACAGATGACCCACTTGATGAACTACATTGGTATACTCATATGATCGACATATGAATTATGATGATTTTATTCCCAACATTATGTCACAAATAACATGCACCTTGCATATATGTTTTTCACATGTTCTCAAATGAGATTTCCATACTCCCCACTTCAATCCATCACAATACAGAATGGAAAGGATGTTCGTTCAATGATTGAAATAGTATCATAATATTGTTGGAGGAAAAAATATTGTTGCAAGAGATCATGAATAAAGAAAGGCTCATTATCCATAAAACTCTAAAATCTTATGTACAAGAACACTACATATATTTTAGATTCTAGGTAATAGGCTATTTATAACTATATATCTATAGATTAATTGTATTTCAATGACAAAAATGACTGAAAAAATCATAGTGTAGACCTCTCCCTACCCTGGAGGTAAAATAACGATCATGATCATAAATTTTCAACAATGGGAAACTATTGTGTATCACCAAATCATTCACATACCTACTCAAAAAACCATTACTAAGATCAAATTTGTAACCCTTATAATGTGGTATAATTGTATCAAATGATTAACCATCACCGATGTTGATAGAAATCCACCCAAGTCACAATGTAATCCATAAGAGATGTTTATTGAGATGTCCAATGTGTTCCACTGATGAACATCCAATTGATAGAGAAAACAATAGGGAATATCATTCTCGTACATCACCTTATAGAAAACAAAATTGAGAGACATGTACACTACAACTTATTTCCAAAACAAATCCCACAAAATCCAACCCAATCAAATATTTCAAATGATTTTTGATTCCAAGATATACATACAAGGTTATTATATAGAAATTATAGGGAAATATGATATGCATAATCGAAGGGATATATAACCTCCTATATAACCCCAGATTCATCTATTTATCCTCATAAAAACCTATAGGGTCCTAAAAAAATCCAATCTCTCGAGACATCCTACTCAAAATCCTCCTATTAGAACTGCACTATAGCTACACTGAATATGACATTAACATAGCCAGGAAAAGAAAATATTTACATCTATCCTCCTCCTTATCATGATGCACCACTACGATCTTATCCATCACCCTCCTTGAATATCCATGTCCACACACGACATGCCTATGAGAATTCATACATTGTACATCAAAAAAAATATTTCCCTTACATAGTGTATAAAAATATGGAGGATATAATCCTTCTATAATTCAATCAACATTCAATACATAAAAATCATTTAGAACTAGGAGATGACGGACCATAGTCCCTTATGACTGGTAAACACCATAAGTAACTCAAAGATTATGTAATGATTTCAAAACATCACTGATATAACAACAGTTACCAACCTGAGATCATGTGTGGGACAATAACACTCATGGGGACATAAATACAAAGAATCTTGTGAAACCATGTATTTTTTATTCATAGAAACATATCCCATCCCATGATATAAAAGAATCAAAAAAATCTATTATTGGAATCACTATGTCATAAAACTATGGTCTATATCACATAATATCTTCTCATTTAGGTACATGTAATACGTTTAATATTATTTAGTCCAAAATAACACATGATACATTCTGTTCAAGGCTATTTGAGGAATCATGGGCCTTGTGAATTCATCTATTCACCTCAGAATACATTTTTCAAGGATATGGTAACTCTAAAAAAGTTCAATAGTCTTGGGGGATTCCCAAGAAATGACTACCTCCATCATTGATGATTCCATAAATTTTTTTAACATGAAATTATCTTCGAAATAACATCATGATCCCCTAAATAACTCATTAGATCCTTCCCAAATAGATTCAGAAAATTTTGAACAACCAAGTCATCCTATAGATTCCTTTTGTGGTTTTTTTAGATGTGGGTGCATTCTTCGTGAACCACTCTCCCATGGGAACACATCCTGAGATGGTAATTAGAGTATTGATATATTTAACACTTTAATATCACCGTTAATAGGTCATGTGTTGAAAATAATTTCTGATTATATATCAGACATATGAATTAAAGGCATTAACCTCTAAAAATCTGAAAAGTGAGATTATATAAGTAATTTCATTGAATCCATCTTAGATAGATAAAAAATGATCCGATTTACATTCATATATTGTTATAATTAAATTAATACTAAAGGAATGGAAAAAAATACTAAAAAACTCATCAATTTCCATAAGGTAGTAATATCCATCCCAATCTCCAATATTCTTTTATTAACATAAAAAATAATTGTAGGTATGTAGATTGTTTATAATCGGTAAACATAGTTGGATCCTCAATTTATCTAGTCCTGAAAATATTTTGAATGAATTCTAATTCCAAATAAACAATAAGTGATGTTAACTCATCACCAAAAAAGCATTATTAGTTTCCAAGGCCATTATGGTAATATCCTTCTATGTAATTCATATAAGAGAAAATATAAAATATTAAAAATTTATACCATACAACTAATTTCACATTGGATTTAATATATTAGGAAATTTATTACATCCTAACACATCTCTTTAAAAAACATCCCAAAAATAGAGGGGCAAAAGCATAATAAATGGAATCTCATGCAACAAGTCATCTCATCATCCCACACTTAATCTATATAGAGTAATCGAGATTTTTCTAAGATGCACAATTATTCATTTGTTAGGTATCATAACATGGGTATTCTACATCAGTGCATCCCATCCCATATATTGTGTAATGTTCCTTAATCAATTACATCATATACCCAGTATCTATAATACTTTTTAAGATACTACAACATGGGATAAATATGTTTGAAGTATGAATAATAAATTACAACCCACTACACACATATAGAAAATATTTTTACCAATTTGTATTCCATTATATAATACTAGTTGGAATATGGGGTGGGGCAATACGGGGTAGACATCCCTTAGTCCTTCACAAAAATGTATATTGGGGAACAACATATACATCCTATTAGGTGGAAGTATCCAAACCAACATGTGTTTCATAATGTATGAAATCAAAATAAAAATATTATATAATGTAGAGAACAAACATACTATGTGGGTAATGATAATATTAGTATTAACCACATTTATCATCTCTAATACAATATGTTTCTACCACTAAAAACAAGTTATCATATAATCATAAAATAAATCAAGTAGTTTCATTAAATTACATATTTATTTTTTATAAATTAACCTCTTTTAAATTAAATAACCATCTATTAATTACTCTAAATTTCATACCAGTATCCAGTATCATAATATCTATTCCATCAGTGAATAATCTAATAGAGTCTATGGTTTTATAGGATTAACAAATTTTTTATTTCAACATGCACCAACTCCTTTGGTGAAGAATTATATTAAAATTTTCATTTCAATAAATCCTTTTATCCTATGTTACATCTGTAGCTACAACAAGGATGTGAAAAATTTTCAAATCTATATTCCTCAAGATGCAGGGAAAAGAATGAATATAAGAAAGCAACTAATGCCTCAGGCCCTTATAAAGAAAATTAACAACCAAGGACTCAAATATTGGTAAAATAATGGGAAATCTAAGATTCAGCCCATTCATTCAATCTTGGTGATATCCCCAACACCAGCATGAATACCACTATGAATACCTCTGTCATTCGAATAAATTATTTCCAAAATAAATGGGCCTCCCCACCGATTCCCCATCATCAAATAGAAAATATAGGATAATTTAAAATCAGATATAATGTCTCCCAAATAGAGACACACATAAGGAATCAAGGAAAAACAAGTTCAATAGGGTGGCTGGGTCTTAAAAACAATATATTAAATCTTCTCATGAAAAAAGGCCCAAATGAAACTAATCATTAGGCAACACATGTTCATCATAAAATAGTCTCACTCTATTCCAAAATATTTTTCATGATCAATGAAATTGTTTTATGTAATATTTTATTAATTATAAATGTCATGTAGTTTATGATTATGGGTTACCTAGAGAATCATCTATAATAAGATACTAATTGTTTTAATCAATCTCCCTATCATAAATTCCTATTCACAAACTATGAGTATAAAATGATTACAATAATAATAAATCCTTATTATTATCACGACCAAAAAAATTTAGATTCAGGTTATTTATTTACTTACATTATCACATGAAATAAATAAATAATTAAATATTAATTAATCATCCCTGAATTTTCATAAAATTATTAGAATATAATGATTCATTAAACATGAAACATATGTTCATTATTCATTGAAAAGTTACAAGAATTAAAATATTTACCATTTTCATAAAATTGACATTCTAACCAAATAAAAAAATTAAAACAATTTAAACCATTAATATCACTCTATCAATTAAAACATGTATCATGCCTTTATCATATAGGAAAACACATGTGATCACAAACTATAAAATATTGTTTCATTAATTTGGTTTATCCATTTTTTAGGTTAATTATACCAATTTCACGACCAGACCCTACCCGGGATGGAGCCAAAACTACCCCAAGCCTGCCTCCATAGGTCAGGGGCTGGCGACAAGCGTTGAAGGCTAAACAACTCGGGGATGCCTTTTCCTGAGTACCTATACACACACATGCATCCCACTCAATATAGAAGTGCAAAGTAAAATCAAACACAAGTAAAGTAAAGTGAAACTTCTATATATAAACCACAAAAGTGCATTGACCTCTAAAAATACAAAGCAAGTGCTAAAGGTAAACTGAAAAAGAAAAGTGGGAAAAATGTGCCCAATAAGAAAAGGTGCCACAACCCAGTAATAGGTAAACAAACAAAAAACAGTTGGAAGGGTCCCCCACCTGGAACCTGACTCTATCCATCGTACACGGTCCAAGCTCCCAATCTCCTAGGCTCTTCTGAATTCACGATCCACCTATCCGTCGTCTGCATGGTCACACCAAGTGTGGGAAAAGCCCAAGCAGGGGTGAGTATAAAAATACTCAGTAGGATGCCCCGAAGGCTTGGGAAAGCAAAAAAGAAGATACGAAAGAGTGATTAGTTGACCGGACAGGGAAAGGTAAAGGACCACAACAATGAGTACAGTAGAGTATCAACTCAACCCAACAAGAGAAAGGAAGAAGACTCTTCCTTTCACAAGGAGTTAAAAACAGTGAGAATATGAACATCCAGTCGATTCTTCACTACCTTTGGCATGATAGTAGACTCATCCAAACACGAGAAGCTAGATACCGAAAGCACTTGGCATACCATGCGCATCTTCGCCTCTCCTGGAAGGAGAGTAGCCAAAACCCAAGGAGTGGGTACTGTAACAAGGTATATATATATATATGTGCTCTTTCAAGAAACCTAATCAAGATCGTAATGGGATCTCCATCCCGTAGCTCAGCCCATGAAAGTGAGTAGCCCATAGTACCAGAAGTAAAATCCATCGATGCCCAGAATCTCGCACGTCTGCCCCGAACTACAAGTCAAGGGGCTCAAATAACCACACCTTGAAACTATCCTCTTTTGGTGGCACTGACTCGCTCGAATGGTTTTAGGTCACATCTCAAAGATGTGTCTTGGTGGGGAAAGATCTCCTCGTAGTTGAGAGTTCTGGGGAATGTCAAACCACACCTCGTCACTTCCCCACAGTGGAGAGGTCTCCTCAAAGTCGACAGGTGACCCACTCCCCAGCCCTGCTGAAGGGTAATCCCTAGAAGTCGACAGGTTCCCACTACAGGGAGACTTGGAAAAAGTCGATGGGTGCCACACTGCCCAGTCCCGTAAAAGGGTAATCCATTGGAGAGAGACAAGGAAAAAGTCATCGATGGGTCCCAATGCTCAGACCTGTGAAATGTATCCACTAGAGGGAGACCCGGAATTGCCAACAGGAACCACTTCCCAGCCGAGCTGGAGGTAAACCCGTCATCGGGGACCACTTCCCAACCCTGCTGGAGGTAAACCCGGAACTGCTCTGGCCATACCAGTTAGATGGTACAACACTATCCATCCCTATTGGATGGTAACCGACTGTTCATACCTGTTGGATGGTAACCCACTGGTCATCCCTGATGGATGGTACCGCACTGGCCATCACCGCAGGGTGGTACAACTTTCCACCCCTGCTGGATGGTGCCCCACTAGCCATCCCCACTGGATGGTACCCCACCGGCCAGCCCTGCTGGAAACAACCTCCTGGATAACCCTACTAGAAACAACCTCCTGGGTAGAGGATCGGTGCTCGCGTAATGTGTTGGTCACACCGAATCCACAAGAACTCTACCAAGGAACATGAATCAACTCTGCCGGCCAAACCAATGAGAACAGAACCACGGGAAAAAAACTCAACCCTGCTGGTCAAACAAATGAGAACAAAACCAGGGGAAAACTCAACCCAGCTGGTTAATCAAACGAGAATAGAGGGACCCGCTACATCATGAGAGGTTAAGGGTACATAGAGCAGAACACTGCACCTACATGGGGCCCACACAACGTGTGGCCCAAAGTCAACTCCAACCAAGCACATAAACGTTCTTAGGTACAAACAACAATATGTACCTCCAACCGTTCCTATATACCCCCATAGTATACCATGTTTCCAGCCCAATGGATATCATACACACAACACCCAATGTCAACGTGAAGGTTGTAAATGTAACAACTCCAACTTTCCACCTCATCGGCCTAGGCACGACCAACTACATATCTTCAAACATTTACATCACTCACATGGGAGTGCACACGGTCGTACGCCAAGGGTTCCCTTCCGAACACATCCAGAAGAACTGCCACCAGAGCACCCTTCATATTTCCACATTTAATAAGATCATGTAAGAGGCTCCTCTTGCCTGAACAGATTACACGGTTTAATCCTTGCATAAAAACATGCACGATGGGATACTTACTCGCCTCAAATGGAGATCTGACGGAAAATTTTCCAATACCGCTTTACGCCTAGATGGCGTCCCATGATCCCGAGCCTTGGTCCTGAAAATAGTCGGGTGCATCGCACCATTGCTATCCACTCGGAAAAGCACGTCAAAAGGACTTCTCAATTGAGTGGGACGGATATCCAGAGAAAAAGATGCATTTCGTCAAACCGTGCATGAGTGGTTCTACATGGGACCCACATCCCGGCCCTGAAGCACAACAGACGGATCGCACCGTTGTGATCCTCTCGAAAAAGTACACAAGATTGACTATTCATTCGCCCACAACGGACACCTGGTGATAAAGATGGAAATCACTGCCAACTCCCAAAACGGACCTCTTGGGGCCTGCACCATCGTGCAGAATTAAAGCGGGCAGATTGTACCATTGTAATGCCCTTATAAAAACACCCTGGATCGACTACTCGTATGCCCCAAATGGAAGTCCGATGAAAACGTTACAAAACGCTGCTCACAGTTTAAAAGGCAGGTCATGGGGCCCACGCCTCAACTCCGGCTTCAACACCCGAAAACCCTTTGGAAAATTCCGGCTCAAGGCCAGAGTCGCAACGCCACTGACAGCATTCAATTCGAAATTTCAGATGTGTCTGCATCGTCCAAAACAAGTACCTCCCAGAAAACTGCTAAACCACTTAAAGGCATGTCGCGACCCTGAGGCCCCCGTTTCGGGAGTTAAACCCCCCAAAACCATATCAAAATATTCTCCTCAATTTAAGGGATGCATCGTCGTAGACGGTTTCCAAAACGGACACCCTGTGGATGATTTATGATATATAAACCATTTTCATAATAATAATAATATTATTATTATTATTATAAACTTATATATATATATATATTAAACTAGACCGTCCATGTTTTCAGTCTCAGCGCGTTGATCAGCAGGACCCACCGAACACGGGTCCTCGTCTCCCAGCAGACCGGCCAAGCGGCTGGTCTTCCTCAGCACGCTTGCAGGACCCACGGTAAACGGGTCCTGGCTTCCTCCGCATGCCGGAGGCCAGGCCTCGAGCTCCCCCCTCAACCACGACAGCCGGCAGACACTGGCCTGCTCCGTCGATTGATGCCACGCCCCACCGCACGCCAGACTGCCCCGCTTTGCCTGGGGCTCCCTACTCCTCTTCCTGGTAGCCGCCTCCGCACGGCCTGCTCGCTGTGCCGCATTCCCAGCCGCACCAGATCCCTTGTGCCGCTCGACCACTCAGCTCCTCCGACTGTGCACCGCCCTCGGCCAGCTGGTGACACCCTACTCTGATCGGCTTCCTGCTGCTGCCTGATGCCCGGACGCCCGCTGCGCCACCCCGAGCTCCGGCAACCGCCCTTGCCAGATCATGGGCTTCGGACCACTGTCGCCACCGCTTCGGCAGCCCCAAAACAAAACCAAACACGAGTTTTGGATCCTCAGGGCGAGGCCTTCGCATCGCCTTCACCCGATCGTCGATCCGCCATGGTTTGCGGGCGTCCAAAAAACATTGGCCAAAGAACACCCAAGAATGAGGATCAAAATTGGGGATCGAATGAGGGCCATGTTCATTCGTCCATCGTCCAAGTTCAAGAATTATATAAAATAAACGATGAAATTGAAAGATACACCAGATATTGACGAAGGTGTGGAAATTTAGCAGAAATCCTACTTCGTTGGATCCGTTCGTCATTGGCGATGTCTTCGTTGCACTCCACCTTCGATCTGTCGATGTCTCGGCAAAGATAGATCCTCGATCAGTTGAAGAACGACGAAGGTCACCGAAGAATGGATGAGAGAGAGAGGGTGGGAGAGAGATGAGAGAGAAGGGAGAATCACCCCCAACTCCTATTATCCTATTTAAAAAAACCCCGCTTAGCACGGAATCTGAAAATACCGCACCCTCTCATTTTATATCGCACCTAGGAAAAATGCCACATTTCAAACACAACGAAAGTCTCCGATTTCCATTCTAAGGCTTCGTTCGAAAGCTATAATATTTAACGCATGAGGTTGCTAAATTATGAATACGCCCCTGGTGGCATTTTTCACCGGAGGCCCACGCCTGCAAAAGTTACACCCCTCCTGGGGTAAACGGCACATTCCAGACTCAACGATGCCCTCGGTTTCCCAATTCAAGCTACCGTTAAAGAGATACTAGATTTTAACCATTAAAAAAATTAATTAATCAATTTATTAATCCGTTTAATGTTCTGTTAATGGGAGAGGGGTCCAAATGTCCCGCGCCAACATTCTTTATGTCGTTCCTAGTGTAAACACCCCACTTAGGACCCATCTGTGCACTCAGATTTTTAATCTGGACCTCCGTTTAAGAGTTGTCCCAATTATTTGGCGTGCCCAGTGTGAATGCACTGAAAATTTAATTCCGGCCACACCATGGATCGGAATCGCACACCGTCTAAAGGCGCTGCTCTGGAGTAACATCAAGAATATTTCAAATTCTTTTATAGCAAAAACCAGGTTCTTACATCATTTCCTCCTTCATGATTTTTGTCCCTGAAAAGAAATTCCATGGAAAAACTCAGGGTAATAAGCCTGCACCTTACTCTTCTGTACCAAGAAGAACTCTTGCACAGTCCCACGTCACTGCATACCGACCAAAGTATTTGATTTGTTCACGCGAGGTCTGCCCTTGCCGATGACGTGCATAGAGGAATGCACACATCTTCTCGGTTAAGTCATGCGGGAGATGTGGTGCACCCACTCCAGACCTTGGGGTTAGGGAAAGGCGGTAGCGAACCTCGCCATCCCATAGCACATTCTCAATCAGTTCGAAGGACCTCAGGGGTAGCTCTACTCCCTGATCAAACCTCTACGTCGTATGTCGCGACTGGAATCACCGCCCACAACTAGAACAAGGACCGATGATTCCCTCTTATAGAATATCCATATGGTGAAACACCTGAGGATATCTGGTCATGCAAGGATTCATAGTCTATGTCCCACAACCAAGACCCTCTTACATGCTCATAAGGGAATGAGTCAACACCATCAACTAAAGAGAAAGGTTCCACACCTTTTACTCTACCGACACAGGTCCACGCCGACGCCCTGCGTCGCCCAGGTAATAACCCAAGCAAGGATGCAGAAGAAAAACAATTCCACACACAGAGTCTAAAAATTATACTGAAAAAGTAGAAGGGATGTAGAGCGTACCTCTTACCAGCACATTCTCCACAGGATTATAGAAATCAAAAGCTCGCGGTTGCCCGTGTTCCCAACTGTCAGCTCACAGAGCCTGACGTGGATCACATAGTGGTGATGGGAAGACCTTGTGATGTCATCACCCACTACCAGCTCCTCCTGCTCCTCCACCAGCACCGCCTCTCTAGGTACTACTCCGATTACGGCACTACCTCCATTGTGGTGGTGCACCTGCTTCCTGCCCAAAGCTCTCTATATTCCCGGTTGGGTAGTCCCATGCCAAGTGACCTCGCTCATCGCAATCATAGCACCAACTCTCTCTGGGTTTCACTGGGGCCCTCCGGTGCCACTGTGGTGTACAACCATGCCCCTTAGTCTGGTTTTCAGAAATCCACCTGCGTCGAGGTTCTGCTTGCCGACACCTGCTAGCTGCGGAAGACGTCTCGTCTCCATCGTGCCAGCTGCCACCACCAACTGTAGAACGTGACTGGAAGCTCTCTGTCACCAGCACCTGCTCTAGAACCTCGACATAAGTGGTAAATGTGCAAGGGTACTATGATAGCAAGAATATCTCACCAGAGACCCTGCTCAAACTTCCTCTCTTGGAAGTTGTCGTCATGGACCAAGTCCAGGTAAAAGCGTGCACGACCTGCGAAAAAAGTCGCGTACTCGGCCACCGTCATCCCTCCCTACTGAAATGGAAGGAGGTCCTGAATCTGAATGGAGCATAAGCCGTAAGGGAAAAACTCCTCATGAAACAATAACTGAAAGTCACCCCACGAAAGCGACGACTGGTTATGAAAATGAGTCACCAGACTCCACCAACGCCAAGTTGCTCCGTGGAAAAAGGTCGGCGGCCAAAGACACCATAAGATATGTCAGCATCAGCACAAGACTGAAAAGGAAAACCATCATCTCTAGCCAAACCTGTACTTCCTGGGGGTCTAGCTCACCACTGAACCTCAGCGGTCTTTGCTACTGGAACTCACAGTGCACGCTCAACTTGCTCTCAAGTCGCGTCTACTCTACAGAAGTTTTCTGCTTCTCACCAGGTGGGGGTGCTGCTACCAGCCCGCCTGGAGAAAGGGACTCGCATGATGGGTCTTTTACTTAGGCCTCGTACCGCACAGGGTCTTCATCATGAAAAAAGATGGTATTCTTGCTGGCTGTCTTCACAGAGACATCCTGAATATTATCAAGGAGTTTCGTGGTCATATGATCATATTTGTATATAACAATAACAAAAATGGGGAACTGAATCAAGAAGGACAGTCAAAGACTCAATCCTATGTGATGCACAAAACGATCTTCCCTGCAACGTGGGTCTCAGCATGCTGAGCCGACAAGTGGGTTATCAGGGTCCTGGTGAATGGATAAGTCAGCCACTGCACCATCGCTGGAATACCTAGCCTGAGAGCCTCTCTCGAAACACGTGGACATTATTGCACTAAATCCCAACCAATTCCTTTTTAGGGACGTCCAAACAATGTCCCAAAGAATGAACCACCTCTGATACCACTTTGTCATGATCCGACCCTACCCGGGTTCGAGCCGAAACTACCCCAATCCCGCCTCGATAGGCCAGGGGCTGGCGACAAGTACCGAAGGCTAAACAACTCGGGGAGGCCTTTGCTGAGTACCTGTACACACACACGCAGCCCACTCAATGCAGAAGTGCAGAGTAAAAGATAAGAAAGGTAAAGTAAAGTACAACTGCTATATATATACCACAAAAGTGCATCGACCTCTAACAGTACGAAGCAAGTGCTGAAGGTAAACTGAAAAAGAAAAGGGGCAAACACGTGCCCAACCATGAAAAGGTTCCACAACCCGGAAACAGGTAAAAAACGAAAAACAATTTTAAGGGTCCCCCACCAAAAATCCGACTCTGACCACCGTACGCGGTCCATGATCCCGATCTCCTAAGCTCTGTTGAAGTCATGATCCACATGTCCATCTTCTGAAAGGGTACACAAAGTGCAGGCAAAGCCCAAGTATGGGTGAGTATAAAAATACATAGTCGAATGACCCGAATGCTCGAGGGAGCAACAAAATAGATACCGAAGAGTGAGTAGTAGATCAGATAGGGAAGAGTAAAAGAGCACAACAAAGAGTGCAGTAAAGAGTATAGTAGAGTATCATCTCACCCCAACAAGAGAAAGGAAAAGGACTCTTTCGATCACAAGGAGCTAGAAATGGTGAGAAGATGAACATTTTGTCAGGTCTTCACTGCCTTTGGAAGAAGAGTAGACTCATCCAACCATGGGAAGCTAGAAACGGAAAGCAAGTGGCATACACTATGCATATTTTCCTCTCTTGGAAGGATAGTAGAAAAACCCAAGGAGTGGGTACTAAAACAAGGTATACATATATATATTCTCTCTCAAGAAACCATAACAAGATAGTAAGGGTATCTCCTTCCCATAGCTCAACCCAAGAAACTGAGTATCCAACAGTCCTAGAAGTAAACACCATTGATTCCCAGCATCCCGCACATCTGCCCTGAACTGAAATTCATGGGGCTCAAATCACCACACCTTGACACTATCCTCTTTGGGCGGAACTGACTCGCCCACACGGTTTTATGTCACATGTCAAGGACGCATCTTGGTTGGGAAAGAACCCCTCGTACTTGACAGTTTTGGGGAATTTCAGACAACACCTCATTACTGCCCCGCAGTCGAGAGGTCTCCTCAAAGTCAACAGGTGACCCCCTACCCAACCCCGCTGGAGGGTAATCCCTGGAAGTTGACGGGTTCCCACTGGAGGGAGACCCAGAAAAATTTGGCGGGTGCCACACTACCCAGTCCCGTAAAAGGGTAATCCACTGGAGGGAGACCCAGAAAAAGTCGCCGATGGGTACCAATGCCCAGACCCGTGAAAGGTATCCGCTAGAGGGAGGCCCAAAATCACCAACGGGGACCACTACCCATCACATCTAGAGGTAAACCCGTCATCAGGGACCACTTCCCAGCCCTAATGTAGGTAAACCCGGAACCGCTCTGGCCATCCATGCTGGATGGTATAACGATGGGAATCCCCGTTGGATGGTAACCAACTGGCCATCCCTGTTGGATGGTAACCCACTGGCCATCCCTCGTGGATGGTACCGCACTGGACAGCCCTGTTGGATGGTACAACTGGACACCACTATTGGATGGTACCCAACTGGCCATCCTCGCTGGATGGTACATCACCGGCCAGCCCTTCTGGAAACAACCTCCTAGCTAGCCCTACTGGAAACAACCTCCTGGGTAAAGGATCGGTGCTCGCGTAATGTGTTGGTCACACCGAATCCATAAGAACTCTACTAGGGAACACAAAGAAACTCTGTCAACCAAACCATTGAAAACAGAACAAGGGGAAAACCACTCAACCCTGCTAGTCAAACAAACGAGAACAGAACGAAGGGAAAACTCAACCCAGCTGTTCAAACAAACGAGAACAGAGGGACCCTCTATGTCGCAAGAGGTCAAGGGTACACAAAGCAGAACACGGCAGGCACATGGGGCCCACACGACGTGTGGCCCAAAGTCAACGCCAACAAAGTGCACAAACATTCTCATGTACAAACAACCACATGTACCTCCAAGTGTTCCCATATACTCCCAGAGTATACCACATTTTCAGCCCAAAGGCTATCGTACACACGACACCAAACGTCAACACAAAGGGTGTAAACGTAATAACTCTAACTTGCCACCTCGTCAGCCCAGGAAAGGCCAACTACATCTCTTCAAACAGTTAATTCACTCACACGGGAGTGCACGCGATCGCACGCTAAGGGTTCACTTCCGAACACACCATGAAGATCTGCCACTAGAGAACCCATCATATTTCTACATTTAATAAGATCACGTTAGAGGCTTCGCTCGCCTGAACAGATTACACCATTGTAATCCACGCAAAAATACATGCGAGATAGACTACATACTCACCTCAAATGGATATACGATGGAAAAGTAGCCAACACCGCTTTACGCCCGAACAGCGTCTCTTGATCCCGATCCTCGGTCCCTAAAACAGTCGGGCGCATCGCACCATTGCAATCCCCTCTGAAAAGCACGTCAAAAGGACTGCTCACTTGAGTGGCATGGATATATAAAGAAAAAAATGCATTTCATCAAACCACGCATGAGCGGCTCTGCATGGGACCCGCATCCCAGTCCCGAAGCACAACGGATGGATCGCACCGTTGCGATCCTATCAAAAAAGTACACAAGATGGAATATTCTTTCGCCCACAATGGACACCCGGTGATAAAGATGGAAATCACCACCAACTCCCAAAACAGCCCTCATGGGGCCCGCACCACCGTGTAGAATTAGAGTGGGCAGATTTAACCATTGCAATGCCCTCAGAAAAACACCCAAGATCGACTACTTGCACGCCTCGAACGGACGTCTGATGAAAAAGTTACAAAATGCAGCACATAGTTTAAAAGACGGGTCGTGGGGCCCATGCTTCAACTCCAGATTCAATGCCCAAAAAATCACTTGGAAAACTGCGGCTCAACGCCAGGGTCTCAACGCCACTAATGGTGCTCAATTCGGTTATCGGATGTGTCTGCGCCGTCCAAAACAAGAACCCCAGGGAAAAGTGCTAAACCACTTAAAGGCGTGTCATGCCACCAAGGCCCCATTTCCGGTAGTTAAAACCCCCTGAAACCATCTAAAATATTCTCCTCAATTTAAGGGATGTGTCGCCGCAGACGGTGCCCAAAACGGACGCCCTGCGGATGAATTATGATTTATAAATCATTTTCATAATAATAATAAAAATAATCTTATTATTATTATTATAGACTTATTTTATTTTTATATTTTATATATATATATTTTAAACTAGGGCGGCCAACTGGCCGGTCTAAGCACGTCACCCAGCAGGACCGGCCGAACGCGGGTCCTCGTCTCCCAGCAGACCGGCCAAGCGGCCGGTCTCCTTCAGCATGCCAGCAGGACCCGTGGTACGTGGGTCATGGCTTCCTCCGCATGACTGATGCCAGGGCTCGGGCTCCCCACTTGACCACGACTGTCGGCAGACGCCGACCTGCTTCACAGCTCGACGTCGCGCCCCGCCGCATTCCAGACCGCGCTACTCCACCTGGGGCTCCCTGCTCCTCTGCCTGGCTGCTGCCTCCACCCGGCCTACTCGTTGAGCCACACGCCCAGCTGCACCGGCTCCCCTGTGCCGCTCAACCACCCAGCTCCTCCGGCCGTGCACCGCCCTCGGCCCGCCGGCGACACCCGACTCAGCCCAGCTTCCTACCGCTGCCTGATGCCTGAACCCCCGCTGCGCCACCCTGAGCTCCGGCCACTGCCCTTGCCAGATCAAGGGCTTCCGAAGACAGCTGCCACCACTCCAGCGACCCAAAACCTAAACCGAAAACGAGTTCGGGATCCTCGGGGCAAGGCCTTCGCATCGTCCACCCTCGATCGTCGATCTGACAAGGTTTACAGGCGTCCGAAAAACTTTGGACGAAGAATTCCCAAGAACAAGGATAAAAATTAGGGATTGGACGATGTCCATGTTCATTTCGCCATTGTCCCAGTTCAAGTATTATATAAAATAAATGATGAAATTGAAAGAAACACCAGAAATTGACAAAGGTGTGAAAATTTAGCAGAAATCCTGCCTTTTTGGTTCTGTTTGTCGTTGGTGATGCCTTAATTGTGCTCCACCTTCGATTCACTGAGGTCTCGGCAAAGATCACTCCTCGATCAGATGAAGAACTATGAAGATCACTGAAAAACGGATGAGAGAGATAGAGAGGGTGATAGAGAGAGGAGAGACAAGGAAGAATCCCCCCCCCCAACTCCATTCTCCTATTTATAGGATAACCCGCTTAGCGCGAAATCCTAAAACATGGAGCCCTCTCGTTTTATATCGCGCCTAGGTCAAATGCCACATTTCGAACTCAACGGAAGTCTCAGATTTCCAATCCTAGGATTTGTTCGAAAGTTATAAAATTTAATGCCGGAGGCCGCTAAATTATGAAAATTCCCCTGGTGGAATGTTTCACAGGAGGCTCATGCCTGTGAAAGTTACACCCCTCCTAGGGTAAAAAGTACGTTCTGGACTCAACGGTGCACTCCGTTTTTCAATTAGAGCTACCGTTTAATAGATACTTGAGTTTAACCATTAAACAGATAAATTAATCAATTTATTTATCTGTTTAATGTTTCGTTAATGGGCGAGGGGTCCAAACGTCTCGTGCCGACATGATTTATGTCGTTCCTATGGTAAAAACCCCATTTTAGACCCATCAGTGCACTCATATTTCTGATCCAGATCTCTGTTTAGGAGTTATCTTATTAATTTGGCATGCCCAGTGTGAACACACTAAAAATTTAAATCCGGCCAAACCGGGGCTTGGAATTGCACACCGTCTGAAGGAGCTGCTCTGGAATAACATCAAGAATATTCAAAAGTATTTTATAGCAGAAACCGAGTTCTTAAAACCAACATAAAAAATCCTTTTTAAATTATGATTGAAATATATAATTTAGATATTAAAAATCCCCTACAACATGTATTTATAATTCATTGAAATGAAAGAAACAAATAATGCATATTTTAGATCACCACATTCGATGAGAACCTATAACACCCCTAAGGATAACATACCATGATAGAAGTGAAAAGCAAGCAATGAAACTCAATATGAATAATGGAAATCATGAACGAGAACATTACAATAGGGAATTAAAGGAAGCAATACCAAATGGAGATAGAAGAACATGAAGAGGTAGACCTCACCTCAGATCCCCACAAATTCATCATTATATGGTGAGGGTTCATCATGATTTAAAGTTACATCATGGGATTAAAAAAGTATCAATTGGTTACCAAAGCACTGAGAGATAAACATGGGATAAATTTTGATTTTAGGGGGGGTCATGTATTTATAAATTTTTTTAAAAACATAAATATATTTCTTAACCCATTTACTATGATTCATGATTAACTATAAATAAAATTTCTACATCAAAATGCATGGGACCATGATATAGGAAACCTAGTATGACCCATTTCCCAGAATCACATAGTTGATCATATAAAATATAGAGATGGGATATGTCACATCCAAATCAATGAAAACATAGAAACCTATAATTAAATAAGTATTTTCTGAAATTTCCACGCTCAATGAGACAATGGTAGCAAATATATTAAAACCAATCTATCTTATTCATCAAACCCATACGTCGTAGAATACCTATATGTGCTAAAACATTAAACCACACTATATCATAGACTACCTCAATAACTTAACCAAACATAATAATTTACATGGATATTAAATAATTCCACCTAATCCATTATGCCACATTCATGTTATTCATGTTGTAGTGCTCCACATTAAGGAACAACCTATGGCTCTTCACCATAGAACCCACTAATGAAAATTCTTAGCTAAACTCCTATGTTAACCCCTTATCTTATTACTAGAAAAATTGACACCTAAAACATAAAATAAATAGATAGTTGTATCCATTACACTATAGAAATTGATAGTGGAAACTGACTATCTATATCATTAGTTGTATTTTTAAGGGTTTTTACATATTATTGTTATCATTGGAAACTATTTAAATAACTAGAACATGGATTGGGACATTGTGATTATTAATTAATAACTTTATTACAGTTACCAAAATATATATTAATATAATCTCTATTTTCTGTACCATTGTGAGAATGATGACATTAAAATATAGACAACTTAAATGAATCTGTCCCTTTAAAAAAAATACTCAAGGCTTATTCTAACATTATAGATATGTAGGAAATTTAATTTTCATTTCTTCAACATCCTTTTCAAAAATATTTCTATGAGATTAATTCCTTCTTTTATTTGATGTGTTTAGGATTTCAACTATGTTAAAGTTGTTAATATAAATTCTTAATAGTTGGGTTATCATAATTAAAATATTTTTCACTCATTCAAATATTCTTTTAATTTTTTATTCGGGTAGATCGATTATGAAAATGTATCAATGACGCTTCAATAATTATTGAAATAAAATATGATGAACTTATAGATAAAATATTATCAATTTCTGCGAACTATCTCAATCAACAACATAAATGTGATCCAACCATAAAATCATTTACCCATAACATATTAATAGTTGGTAATAACATTCATTCATCCTAGAGAAATTTTTTTATCCGTGTTTACATTAAAATGGGTTATCAAATACTTCTCTCTCTATAGTCATAGAATAGAGAATATAAATTATAATGAACTAACATTGAATATTTCAATCATTGAAATCATATAAATACATGCTCTCAAAATAAAACTTATCCTTTTTCTAGGAAATCCAAAATCAAGCAATATTTTACATTACATATGAATATCTACGTTTTAATCTATTTTATTAATGGAAACATTCTTATCGGGTTACCTATCTTTAAAATATTATAATCCATAAAATATATTAATAATGGAGATATGAATAAACCATAGAATATTCCACAGGTGTGTCAACCCATTATTGTAGTTAGGCTTCTTTTTTAGGATGATGTTCATTCAGTTAAATCATAGTTAATGTTTTTTATGTTATTACACATAGGTACATATGTGCAAGAGCCTTCATCTATTTTAAATATACATACATGGATGTAATTTCTAGGATAATCACTATAATGCCTCGACCCTAGTGACCCAAAGTCAGTGCATTATTACATAACATTAGCAGGTTTACAAGAAATCAAGTCCCGAAAGACCGATTATTTTAGTATCCTTGGAAATACTAGATACATTTTAAATTATTACAATACATCATAAAATGAAAAACTTTAAAAACATAGTATTCATTGTCCACAGTCATATCGCCTCAGACTGTCCTTGCAGGTCAGTCATAAAATACTTCTTCACAACCTGGGAAAAATAAAACATAGAAAAGGGTGAGCTCAGATTCCCAGTAAGGATAACAATATAGCAGAAACATTCATAAATAGGCACAAACATTTAAGGAAATGTATAACTAAAACAAAAGAATTTTAAACATCCACTTCAGCATAATATGGTGGAAATAAATTGAAATAATTCCATTTTCATATTCACATGGATTTTCTACTAATTGAATAATCACATAGAATATCAATAACCACTCATAATGACGAAATGCATAATGCTAGACTATCATAACCAAGTAGCCAAGCCATCATTCCAAGACTACAAATAAGATTTTTTCAAGGCCTCGTTCCAACACAATAGTTTGTCTCATGAGAACTACTGATGCATCGAGGAGCTATAGAGGGATCCACCTGTCACTTACTAAGTCCAATGCATTCCTCATATAAACAGGTTTAAACATAACATAAACATTCGTATTAAAACTAGCATACGAAATGTAAATACATTCTCCATAAACCATGAATGGTATAAAGATAACACATCCATAGTAAAAAATATCAAAAAAACTTCAATACAATATGGATGTTTTGTATCATAATAAATCAACTTCAAATAAGCTTAAAGTCCATCAAAGGATGTTGACATAGATTAAATTAAAACTATTTGAGAGAAATATCTCTGTTTTTAAATCATTTAAAAGTCACATATTTATAAAATAAAACATTTACTTAGAAAATATTCTTATAAACTTGTAAGGGAAGCTTCGTATATTTTACAATGGTGGATAATAGCCACACCCTCCATATAGGTTAAAAAAAGACATTCTTACCTTAATTTTGTCGAAAAGGTTAAAAAGGACCTTGTTTGGAAAATGACCTAATGATTCCTTTATAAACTTCTTATAAAAAGTCAAATAAGGCTATAAATGAATTTAAGACATATTATGTAAATTGGTAAGAATGTTTTGAAATACATTTTTAAGAAACATGGATGTGGATGATAAAGAGGTCCTAGTAGATAATTACGTATAAACAACCTCGGATAATGAAGAGATTGTGAAATAAACCCTTACCTTGTACTTTTCCATGGTTGAGAATAGGTTAAACTTCTTTATAATGGTGAAATAATTGTTATTATATTATACAAGAATCATATACATTAATATGATATCATATATGATCTTTTAACATTTCATTGTTAATAATATCTTAGTATTATCATCATTTCAGGTGTTAACTTACTCGTTTTCTTTTATATGTTTTGTTAAATAAGTCATGTTTGTTATGTATAGGTTTTATATTATTAATATCCATAATTATATCAGTTCTATAAACCGTATTTTTAATCAATAAATGAGAATTAGTCTTGAATGGATACGATGGGGAATGAATCTCATCGCGTTAGTGGAGACGGTAGGCCGTACGTACGCACAAGCGACAATATCATTCTTTTGATATTAAAATAATATATAATTGGATGTTATATCATATATAAAGAATCATTATCAAGTTATATTTATTATTTACATTAATTAAACATCATTATTATACCCATCCATATAATAATTTATTTAATAACAATTACACCACGACGTGGAGATAGTAAGCCGTACGTACTCACATATGGTGACCTGGCATTCAAAGGATGGATAGAATAATGAATATTCTTGTTCCATATTTATAATAACATCACAGTATATAGGAGATAATGTAGTTATTATTTTAGAGTGGGAATAATAAAGAAATAATAAGTGGATGAAGAAAGGAACTTAAAAGAGGGTGGTGAAATTATTACCTCTTCTTCAGGTTCTTCCTTTTGATTTCATCAAAAGGGCTCCATAAGTTGTATTTATGACTAAATGAGGGACTCTAGGATGAAGTGGGGATAGTTGAGAGAGTATTTGGGTAGATTTTTGCCGATCCAAATGGCTTTCGAGGTGTGGATGTGAGAGAAGGGGAAGTGCCCTTTTATAAGATGGGTGAGGGGTTCCTTTGGAAAAACTTAAAATATTATTTTATAATAAATTTATATTCGGTTTATAATGGCTCCAAAATGTATTATTTAAAGTCTAAGGTGGGTATCGGTCGAAAATCACTCAACCAATATGTTTTAGACAAGTTTAGGTTACCATTTTAACCATATCATTTAGATTTGACTCTAAGTTAAATAATTAAACTTTTACCATGTCTTCTTGTATTCTTACACTATATGTTTAATAAACGTACTATATACTGTCAATCGAACCCCAATTGGTTCATTAATGTCATATATATTATTATATAAGTCTTTTGGCCGATCCTTATATTTTTAGGACCATTATATCAATTAATAATATAATATTTGTTTTAAAAACTATTTTATGTCAATTTTGAAACTATTTGGTATTTGTTTTTTTAAATAATAACAGCAATATTACTTCCAAAACAATACATTTAATCGTCCCTAACATGTCATATTAACCAATATAATTCTTGGTTGTCATAAAAACTTTTAAATTATATTTATTTTAATATTTATAATACCATTTATTTCATTCCTTCATTAATAAGGTAATTAGTGCATCAACATTGTGTCATTAATAAATTTAATTATTTAACATCTAAAAATTATAAATAAAATACCATTATGTAGGAAATATGTTTTTCTTTCTAATGAATATTTATAGTCGAATTTATCTTATGTATAGACCTATATTAAAAATGGTTTAGTCATTAAACTTTGATTTTAACTCTTTTAACTCTTATTTAAATAAAATAATAATAAATGTCTTAATCTAATCCAAGTGTACCTAAAGGGTAATATTTTATTCCTAAGATTTTTTTTGGTCGAATTACACTTATACAATGGAATTAGGACATGTTTTATGGTAATAGTAATATCATTTATACCCTTAATGACCCTATTTACTTTTAACTGTGGTAAATAAAATAAAAAGTTACTATTCACTAAAAATTATTTTTATCTTATTGAACCACATTTTACTCCTTGATATTAATCATGTCTTTCAGATTTTGGAAATTCAAATCACATAAGAGGTAAAATTATGTTTTATGTAAATTTGCAAATGCTCATAGAAGGTGGGTAAAAGACAGTAATAGTTCGATAAAATATTTATATATTTAAAATTATTATATAATTGACTCCAATGAATTTAAAAGAACTTATATAGATATTATGTATCTATTTTTACTTAAAATAAATTTAAATAAAATAAATAATTATTTAAATAAAAATTCAGTTTTAAACGACAACTCAATGTTTTTTCACTATTCATCAAAATTTGAACGTTTTCAGAAAAATACAAAATCTTTAAACTAGTCTAATTTGGACATTATAAATAAAAAAATGAATTCTTTTTAAAAAAATTCAAAATAGAGAAGTTTCATTTATTAATTTAATATTAATTCTTGTTGTCAAAACAAATAACGTGTTTTTAAGAAATAGTAACTATCAAAAGATTGACATTTATTTATGTATAATTTCAATGTGAAATTAATTCTAATGTCCAAAATTATATTAAAGGGTACAAATTTAATCTAATTATACTTCTAAAACTTTAAAATTTATAATTCAAAAGAATAAATTATTTTTATTAAAAAGGTGTTTTTAGTTAAAATATAGTATTTATTCACTATTCCACCAAATATTAAAGTTATCAAAAAAAAACCAAAAAATTATTGAAACTAAATTCTTCTATCCCGATTATATAGAAGAATTTTATTTTGTCAAATTGAATATATAAAAGTTTTAAATATTGGATTTAAAAAGGGTTCTCCATTAAAAGGCGGTAAAATTGCATTTTTTTCAAAAGTAATTCTTTTATCTGAAAAATGTATTTGTTCTTACATTATGTCCAAGAAACTCATAATATGGATTATATATTATAAGGATTATATAAATTTCAAAACTCATTTAATACTATTCAGAACTGCTTTTGAATGGCTAGTTTGGTAAGTTGTGGTGAGATTCAACTCGGTGTTATGTGTAATGCAAGTTATTGAATTACTTTGAAGAAATAACATACTTTGAAATTGTGGGGTGTTTCATTATTCCCTCCTTCAATAAGTTGCGTCCTTGCAATTTGAAATTATTCTTCTAAAATAAAAGGTAAAAAATAGAAAAATACCTTTGTGGGAAAACCCACATAGGAAATTTGGTTAATAAAATTTAGTCTTAATAAGAGGAAAAGGGAAATGAAAGGGTCACCACAAAATTATGATCTCTCTTGGGAGAACATTTGTTGGAATTAGAGACATATAATTGGAGGAAAATTTAAATATTTATAGGTATTTATTGAGGTCATCAGTCATAAACAATTGTAGAATTGAGGGACTCAAATCCATCAATATATGTTGATTTAAAATATCCTCAGTTCAAAAAAAATAGGGTATTAGGATAACACATTTTTAGGTTTAAGATGCCTTACCTAATGTTTCAGAATTTATATCTTTATAGGATAAGAGAAGAAAAAATATATATATACTTGACAAGTAGAGTTCCATCTTTTAACTAATTTCACCACAAACTCATCTTTCACTCTAAAAGATAATAGAACTTAAAAAAATATTCTACTTATCCTATTCTTTTTGGGTTCCAAATAAATGAATTATTAATTCATCTACCAGACCCTTTAAAAAACTACATTATTCAATCCAGGACATCATGTGGGTCAGTGATAGTTGATACACCCTTGTCTCCCTTCGGTTGAGGGTTCAAGTCTCGCGGCCTTACAGGACGCGACAGGTTGTCGCCCGACCACCGGGTTGTCCTTTTTATGGAAATCCAAAAAATAGCCTTAACTATATTATCAAATTTCAAACATAATCCATTCGATCCTTTAGAATTATCCAAAATACTTATATCCAAACTCTCAGTCCAAAATTTATAAAAAAGTTAAAAATAACGAGGATCCTTTTTTCCAGGTAATAACATGTGAATGCCTTCTTCACATATTCTTTTACAACATCGAAACATCCTGAATTAATAAAATCAACCATCCCTTATTCCAAAATCACTACCTCATTATCAGGACCATATTAAGTATTACCTTTCCTTAAAACATGTATTTTCTAGAAAGTGTAGCTTACTATTAATTCAATTTTATTAGAACCATATAATCTCAAATCCCCAATAAAATAGAACTGCAGTCAATCCTTATTTATCTCCATAATTAATGTAACCAGTATTCTATTGATACAACACTCAAATGAAATAATTCTATAATAACAACATAAGAACACTAGTCATTCCTCTTCATTTAATGTAGTGTCATAACTTGATTATTATCTAATAACATCATTTGTGGTATACACTTATGAATGGGACATTAAATCATGTAGTGTCCCAACGCCTTGCAGATGAAGCATTGTACATTTGAAATTTTGTTTACCCTTGCAATCACGTACTTGGTTTCCTATTTTCTCCATACTTATAACAAACTCTCATTCCCTTCAAGAATTTACCATGGTGATTCTTTCCACAGTTATCACATATGTGAAAATCCTTCTTTTCCTATTCCCTTTATCCATATTTATCTCTTCCATCCTTTTCTTCTCTTGCTTGCCTTCAAAGCTATAAGACTCATAGAATTCGTTACTTATGTTATTAACACATGATACTATTTCTTCATATATTTAGAATACATGGGAGACTATTTCTCTTCTGAATGTTGGATTTATACTATGAAACATATGATCCTTCTAACTCTTTGAATCATACTTATTGCTGGAGTTCACATTCCTTTTATTGGGTGCCATTTCTATACAATGGCATACACTAGGCCAGTTTATGATTTACAATTCATTATTCCGAACATATAAAATACCTAATGTAAATTGAACAGTTTATGGATATAATTCATAATCAAAAAAATGTTTTCTTTGAGAAAGTATATACTCATAAACCCTTCATAGTGGTTTCTAAATAAAACGAGAATTATCCAAAACATATACCCCAGGAGTGTCGTAACCAAGAGTGCAGCAAGGCCTGTTGTCGTGCACCAGTTCGCATTCGAGTCTAGCTCAAAGTGGTGTTTTCAAGTATTACCCCTAGGTACATATGTGGTAGAGTCGCCTCTACCTACTCGTATCCAGACAGGGATGTATTTTCTTGGAAAACTCACAAAACCATTACATTACCAAAATTCTAGGATGTTCTACTATACTAATCTTCAAAAACTATCTTAGGGCTATATGCTCTAATCAGAGTTTACCTAAATCTACTTTCCAATGTTATTACTAAACATCCTCTGATACCAACTGTAATTCCCCGACCCCAGTTACCCAGAGTCAGTGCATTATTACATAACATTGGCATGTTTACAAGAAATCAAGTCCCAAAAGACCGATTAGTTTAGTAGCCTTGGAAATACTAGATACGTTCATAATGTTTACATTACATCATAAAATGAAAAACTAAAAAAAACATAGTATTCATAGTCCACACTCATATCCCCTCAGAATATCCCTACAGTCTAGTCATAAAATACTTCTTCACAACCTGGGAAAAATAAAACATGGAAAGGGGTGAGCTCAGATGCCCCGTAAGGATAACAATATAGTAGAAACATTCATAAATAAGAATAAATATTTAACGAAATATATAACTAAAACAAAAGAATTTTAAACTTGAACTTCACCATAATATGGCTGAAAAAATTAAAATAACACCATTTATTTATTCACATGGATTTTCTACTAGTCGAATACTCACATTCAATATTCATAACCACTTTCATAATGATGGAATGCATAATGTCAGACTATCATAACCAAGTCGCCAAGGCCTCGTGCCAAGACTACAAATAATATTTTTTCATGGCCTCATGCCAAGATTGTGGTTTGTATCATTAGACCTATCGATGCATCTAGGAGCTATATCGGGCACCATGAGTCACTTACTAAGTCCAATGCATTCCTCATATGAACAGGTTTAAACATAACATAACCATTCCTATTAAAACTATCATATGAAATGTATATTATTTCCCCATAAACCATGAATGGTATAAAAATAACACATCCACATTCAAACTTATCACAAAACCTTCAATACAATATGTAAGTTTTATATTATAATAAATCAACTTCAAATAAGCTTAAAATCCATCAAAGGATGTTGACATAGATAAAATCAAAACTATTTGAGAGAAATATCTCTTTTTTTGAAATCTTTTAAAAGTCATATATTTATAAAATAAAACATTTACTTTGAAAATATTATTATATGATTGTAAGGGATGCTTCGAAGATTTTACAATGGTGGAAAATAGCCACACCCATCGTATAAGTTAAAAAAAGACATTCTTACCTTAATTTTTTCGAAAAGGTTAAAAAGGACCTTGTTTGGAAAATGACGTAAAGATTCCATTATAAACATCATATAAAAATTCAAACAAGGGTATAAATGACTTTAACCCATATTCTGTAAAATGTTATTAATTTTTTGAAATACATTTTTAAGAAACATGGGTGTTGATGATAAAGAGGTCATAGTAGATAATTACGTATAAACAACCTCATATAATGAAGAGATTGTGAAATAAACCCTTACATTGTAATTTTCCTTGGTTGAGGGAAGGTTAAACTCCTGTATAATGGTGGAATAGTTGTTATTAAACTACACAAGAATCATATACATTAATATGATACTATATATGATCTTTTAACATTTCTTTGTTAATAATATTTTACTATTATCATCGTTTCGGGTGTTAACTTACACGTTTTCTTTTATATGTTTTGTTACATAAGTCGTGTTTGTTATGGATAGGTTGTATCTTATTCATATAAAGAATTATATAAAGTCCTTAAACATTATTTGTATTCTTTAAATGAGAATTAGTCTGGAATGGATATGATGGGGATTGATTCTCATCGCGTTCGTGGAGACGGTAGTCGGTACGTACCCACGAGCAAAAATATAATTCTTTTGAAATTAAAATAATATATAATTTGATGGTATATAATATATAAAGAATCATTATCATGTTATATTTTTTATTTTCATGAATTAAACATCATTATTATACCCATCCAAATAATAATTTGTCGAATAACAATTACACCACGACGTGGAGACGGTAAGCCGTATGTACGCACATATGGTGACATGTCATTAAAAGGATGGATAGAATAATGAATATGGTTGTAACATATTTATAATAAAATCACAGTATATAGAAGATACTATAGTTATTATTTTAGAATGGGAATAACAAAGAAAGAAGAATTTGAAGAAGAAAGGAACTTGAAAGAGTGTGGTGAAATTATTACCTCTTCTTCAGGTTCTTCCTTTTGATTTGATCAAAAGGGCTCCTTAAGTGGGATTTATGACTAATGGAGGGACTCTAGGATGAAGTGAGGATAGTTTAGATAGTATTTGGTCAGAGTTTGGCCGAGCGAAATGGTGTTGGAGGTGTGAATATGAGTGAAGGTGAAGTTCCCTTTTATAAGAGGGGCGAGGGGAACCTTTGAAAAAACATAAAATGTTATTTTATAATAAATTCATTTTCGATTTATAATGTCTCCAAAATGTATTATTTAAATTATAAGGTATATATGGGTCGAACACCACTCAACCAATAGGTTTTAGACAAGTTTAGGTTTCCATTTTAACCTTATCATTTAGATTTAACTCATAGTTAAATATTTTAACTTTTACCATGTCTTCTTGTATTCTTACACTATATGGTTAATTAACTTACTATATACTTCCAATTGAACCCCAATTGGTTCCTTAATGTCATATATTTTATTTTATAAGTCTTTTGGCCGAACCATAGATTTTTAGAACCACTATATCAATTAATAATATAATATTTGTTTTAAAAACTATTTTGTGTCAATTTTGACACTATTTGGTATTGGTTTTTTGTTTAAATAATAACAGCATGATTAACTCAAACACAATACAATGAATCAATACTAACATTTTATATTCAACTATAAAATTCTTGGATGTCATAAAAACTTTGAAATTATATTTATTTTAATATTTATAATACCATTTATTTTTTTCTTTCATTAATAAGGTAATTACTGCATCATCATTGTGTCATTAATAAATTTAATTATATAATCTCTAAAAATTATAAATAAAATACCATTATGTATGAAATCTTATTATATTTCTAATGAATATTTATAGTCGAACTTATCTTATGTATAACTCTATATTAAAAATGGTTTAGTCATTAAACTTTGATTTTAACTTTTTTAACTCTTATTTAAATAAAATAATAATAAATGTCTTAATCTAATTCAAGTGGACCTAAAGGGTCATATTTTATTCATAAGTTTTTTTGGTCGAATTAAACTTATCAAATAGAAATAGGACATGTGTTAGGGTAATATTAATATCATTTTTACCCTTAATTTCCCTATTTACTTTTAACCGTGGTAAATAAAAGTAAAAAGATACTATTCACCAAAAATTATTTTTATCTTATTGAACAACATTTTACTCTTTGATATTGACCGTGTGTCTTGTATTTTTGAAATTAAACTCATAGAAGTGGTAAAATTATGTTTTATGTAAATTTTCGAATGCTCCTAGGAGGTGGGTAAAAGACAGTAAAAGTTCGATAAAATTTTTATATATCTAAAATTATTATAAATTGACTCAGATGAATTACAATGAACATATATATGTATTATGTATCTATTTTGACCTAAAATAAATATTAATAAAATATATAATTATTTAAATAAAAATTCTTTTTTAAACGATAACTTAGTGTTTCAACACTATTCATCAAAAATTGAACGTTTTCAGAAAAATACCAAAACTTCACCGTATGCTAATTTCGATATTGTAAATCCAAAAATGAAGTCTATTTTAAAAAATTCAATACATATAAGTTTCATTTATTAATTTAAAATTAATTCTCACTGTCAAAACAAATAGCGTGTCTTTAAGAAATAGTAACTATCAAAAGATTGACACTTGTTTATGTGTATTTTCAAAATGAAATTAATTCCAATTACCCACAGTGGATTAAAGGTTAACAATATAATATAATTATACTTCCAAAACAATAAAATGTATAATTCAATGCCATAAATTATTTTCATTAAAAAAGTTGTTTTCAGTTAAAATATAGTATTTTTCACTATTCACCCAAATATGAAAGTTATCAGAAAAACACCAAAAACATATTGAAACTAAATTATTATGTCAAGATTCTAAAGAATAAGTTTATTTTGTCTAATTTAATTTATAAAAGTTTCAAATATTGGAATTTACAAGGGTTAACCATTAAATGGAGGTAAACTTTCATTTGTTTGAAAAATAATTCTTTTATCTGAAAAATATATTTGTTCTTACATTGTCTCTAAGAAACTCATAATATAGATTCTAAAATTATAAGGATTATATAAATTTAAGATTCTATTAATAATATTCATAGCTGCTTTTGAGCTGCTAGTTTAGTAAGTTGTGGTGCCCTTGAACTCGGTGTTGCTTGTAGTGAAAGTTATTGAAATAATTTGAAGAAATAACGTACTTTGAAATTTTGGGGTGTTACAAGCACACAACCACTACTCAACCAGATAATTGTGATGATATCCTATTTATTGAATGAATTCATTGACATATCCATTTGGTTCTCAATAAATATATTATATCTCCAAAACTAAATATAATTTTAATTATTTTTTTACCGATAATTCACATGTTATAGAAAATGGTTATCTATTCATATTAAATTATTATATACCATAATATATCTACCATTAAATTACCCTCAATAAAAAATTTAATCTCTAAAATTATCTTAACCTATCTATGATAAAAATTGTGATATACCATACCCACATTCTTATTCCTTGTTCTTAGAACACGGACATTACAAAATAGATTTTATACCAACAATAAATTCCTAGGAAAAACTACCCAATAATTACATCAAAAAAATAAAAAGTCCCACAATATATATTCATAATAACTATTAAGTTTTTATCATAATAAATTAATGAAAAAATAAATTTGAAATAACTATGTTTCTCTTAATTAAAGGATATTTAATACAACTATATATGAAATCAATTAAAGGATAATGATTCTTTGATAAGTCTAGTAAATTTGTTACAAATGATATATAGTTAAATATATAAAGAATAAGGAAATACATAAAAATGTAGATAAATGGAAACACTAGAAGGAGTGGTGTAAAAATCCTTGTAGGAAAAACATATAACAGAATCTATCCAAAACCTATGAATGCAATACATATTATAGTAGGAATATTTAATATGAATAATTCCATGATAAACTGAAACAGAGAGAATTTTTTATACATTATATGGAATGTAAACAGGGATATCCAAAATTACTAATCAAATAATGGGGAAATATATAATATAAAAATTGAAAACATATTTTCAATACCTTGTTCTAATAAAATATACTATTATGGGAGCCGGTATGCACCAAAACCAAACCTATTTTTTCTCATGTGAATTATTAATGACTCAATTATCTCTATTAATATAGGCCCCACATGTCACCTAATTCAGTCCATTTTACTCACAAAAAGATTTAATGTGAATTTTAACTTCATTACCTGTAAAAAATATTATAGAATAAAAAAATTATTTATACAATTAATGATACATATTATTAATATATAAAAAAATTAATTTATTAGTGAATATTCATCATGAACATCAATGATTTTCTGGATGTGAAAAAGAGATTAAATGATCATAATCCATATGGAAAAAGAATGTGGATAGTAAATTATTAAATTGTAAACATGGAAATAATAATTCAAATTGTAAGTTAAATATATAAAACAATAATAATTTTCACCATAGAAAAAAATATAATTTGGAAAATCATCCAACCATATATTATAATTTCATATGTAAAAACTATACATTGTATTAAGTAGAAAATAAATTCATTGAATGAAAAAAATATAATAAGACATATTTAGAAATAATTTGGATAGTTTCAAAAGGAAAAAATCTTTACTAAAAGAATAAAAAATTGGTGGGTCTGGCATAAATGATAAATACCCACGCAAAAATAAGTATTTAGAAAATATCACAAAAATAGGTATAATGAATTCAATTTTATGATACATGTTGTTTAATCCAAAAAATAATATATATATTTATATATATATTAGGGGAATGATTAATTTTAAAACCTCATCCAGGAAAATATTTTTTAAGAATATATTGTAAATTGAAGCAAAAACATAACGATTTTTTTAAAATATTTTTTACATTGATGTAAATTAAAAATTATCATGTCACTTTCAAATTTAGATACATAAAAGGTTAAATGAAATACATTGAAAAATATTAAATAAAACTATATTTCATGAAGGTATAATTTAAAATAAAAATAATTTTCAAATGATGAAGAAAATATTATGATTAAAGAAGTAAAATTGAATGTAAACAACAATATTTATTTGTTAAACAAAAATACATTTTTTAAAGGATAATTCAAATAAGAGTTATAAAACATTAATTTTAATAAATAGCTGATTTTAAAAAGTATATTGTAAAGGAATATATAATAAAAATAACATTATGAGAACTGAATCATGGAAATGAAACGTTCATCATGAAAAATTATGACTCAATGTAGGGTGACTAGAGTAATGAATATTTTTTATAAATAACATAATTCGTGATGTAAGAAATATTACAACAAGGTTAATAATGTGATTTTTATTTACATACATAACAAAAATATTTATAAATTTAAACATAATATAATCAATTTTTAAATAAACCCATATTTCATGTCTAAGATGTATGTTATAAATCATTTAATGAAAATTGAGTTGTGAAAAATCCATAAAACTCATGTACTAATGTATTCAAAATCTATTTGATGAAAAGGAATAGATTTGAATTAGACTTTCATTAAAAATTGATAATATATGATAGTGATACATTTATTTTTTTTGAATTCTTCTTTTAAATAAAAAAATGGAGCATAACAACAAACATTAAACAATGAATCAGAATAAAGACCAAGAGAATGCTTGAAAATTGAGTACAAATATATTAAAAAACCCCTTAAATGAGTGGTATTGTACATTAATAATAAATTATATGATTAAAACAAAATTATTTATATTTTATCTTTTATTAGTTTTATATACACCTCATTAATGAAATTAAGTTCATAATACACAATATGACAATAAAAGATAAATTTTGGATGAAATTCCTTACCGTGGTCTTGATTTATTCTAAAATTGCACCAATCATCCAAAATTGTAAAATTGTATTTATTGAAAACGTTCCCAACATTATTTTTCTTTACTATATCCATTTATAATATTAATTTAAATTTTCCCATAGATATATTTCTGTTTTTTTTGTGGATTTTCAACATTAAGGGTTAGTAATCGTTATCACATTGAACCAGCCATGTAAAAGTGGTTTGGTATATATTATTTTTAAAAATTTCATCATTATTTGGAAATATAATGTACTAAAATAGAACATCCATTTTTTCATAATGTAATAACTTCATTTTAGGTTAGTTTTGGTTTGAATGCTTGATGTGAGATCGATTGTGATCATGTTTTATATATTCTAAATGAACTAATGATGTTTTTTATAAAATGGTTTAAATGTTTATAGAAATATACCAAAAATAAAATAATATGTTTATTATCATATTTATATCATTTTATTCCTATAAATATGTTCTCATATTTTTTTCATGATAAAATACATAGTCTTTTTTGAGTAGGTGGTTAAAAGATCATAAACATAATCCTACCATGATTAATGGATGATTCCTTCATGTTTTATTTTTAATATCATTTTTATTGTTGCATAATGATCTTTTTCAGACCTTATTAATGTGATATGTCATAAATATAACGAAATATTAAAATATGTATGGTAGATAATTGATTTTTCTATAGAATAAAAAAATGAGGTAATATTGTGCAATGATCCATGAAAAATAAAATTGACATAAATATCATAATATTTTACTAAATTATTAATTTTTTCATAGTTTTATTGACTTGGTATAAATTTTATATTTACATTTACATATAGAAAGTTTCAATTACTAATAATAGAAAAAAATATCTTTAATGTTCTTGATAATTTATAAAAATGATTAATAATTCATTTTTGACTTGTATGAATCAGTCTCATGTCATACTGAAACATGATGATACTGGTATAACTCAAAGTGTGTGTTTCTCATTTAGAAGGACATTTTATTAGAAAAATAATTGACGTACGAAAAATGAAGTGAATCTATTCTAATTGGATTTTTTACATTAGTATAATTATCGGTAATTCATTCGAAATGTTTTATAAATCATCTACTTTGCAATCTGATGAATTATGTGGTAGGTATGACTCCAAATTTTTTCATTCAAAATAAAACATTCATATTAGATTAAAACATGCCTTTGATCTCAAAAACTAAGAAAATGAGCCCATATTGATTTCACATCATTTTATCTTCTATTACATAATTAATTTCACTCCTAATTTTATTTGATACTTATGTTGTTAATTTTCATAGAGATAATTATTGAAGATGTAAATAAATGTTGTTAGGAGGAATAACAAATACAACGAAATATGCTTCATAATGATCCTAGCATGACTCAATGACTTTTTTAATATTAAAATTATCTATTTAATTTATATTTATTCATTATTTATATCATATCAATTGTATTTAAATGTTGTTTTATTCTGTTTCTCAAGCACGGTTGTCTTATTCTTTAAAAAAGCATGATGTTTTTATTTATACTAGTATTTTCATGTATTTTTTATGTAAATATTATTTCATTTATATTATTATTTTGTTTCAAATTTTGTAAATTTCTTATTTAATAGTGTGTTGTTTTAGCACACTATAGTATTCCATTTTTTTGTGTTCTAGTGTTCTTTATCATCACACTATAGTATTCCATTTTATAAATGATAAAAAAGGCATTGATAAAGAAATATTTAGTCGGCACTTATATAAACATGGGTACATAATTCCTTAATTATCTGATTTAGTAGCGTGGATAAAAAATTCCATTATCAGCACATTTATTAGCACTGATAAAGGGTCCCTTTATTAATAATAAATAAAAGACCTATTAAATAATGTATTTTACCAGATCTTCTAAAAGAACTGATAAATGGGTAATTTATTAGTGGTTTTTTAAAATAGATAAAACACCAATTATCAACTCTTTTATAGAACATGTAAAATCATATACCTTTTTACCACCCTATATTAGTTATTTATTTTTTTCACAGATAATTTCATATTCTAGTGCTATTAAAGGCTAATTTTATAGTAGTTCTGACATATTCTCCCCAAAATAATTCTCTCTAAATGAGAGACCCAATCAATTACCACTTGATGGAAGGATTTATAAATGAATAATTTCTTCTTAGTTTCATGTGTTATTATTGTAGTACCCCCGGTTTATGGTATGTAACCCTTACATGATGCTTTTAAATGGTTATAACATTAAGGGTGACGAATGGGAGAGTCGGGAGAACTTGGAATGTGTTTTGAGGCAAAAGGGGAAGTCGCAGGGGCGGTGCACGGTTTGTCTAAACTATGTGGCCAAACTATGTGCAGTGGGTTATGGAGGCAGTGGATTCCACTTGAGCGGTTTACGTTTTGTCTAACCATGCTGCCAAACCATGCCAGAAGGGTGGTTGAGGTGGTAGCTAATGCATAGTTAGTGCACGGTTTGTCAAACCGTGCAAACCAACCGTGAGGCCACTTAAACGAGAACCTTCAAAGCTGGATCACAAGGGTTTTTTGCTCAATATAGCTCGTTTTTCCTCCTAAGTGGCCCTAACTTAGTATTTTGGTTCTCTTAAGGTCATGGAGGGTTATCCCATCGTTTTTAAGGTGATATGAAGGCTTCTCTTGGACAATCGAAGCCGGATTCGTGAGGTATGTGATTATTGTTGTTTGGATTCCTAGATCTACATTGATCTACTTCAAATCGTCTCTCAGTTTCTTATATCTATACCTATTATGGGTATATCTATGTGTTTGGATTCCAAATATAAGAATATTTGGTCTTGGTTGTGTTAGGAGAAGAGATCTAAGGATGATTTTTGGAGAATCGACCATTTTTCCTATGCGTTCTTCTTTCGTTGGGGTTTTCGTCAAAACCTTTGAGGTAGGAGGCTTCAATCTTGACACATCTTGCTATAATTGATTGGAATAGTTTCAAATTGGTTTGTTTGATTGATTTGGTCTTCAATAAAAATGGAGTTTTACTGAAATGATTAGGAATTGAAATTTGTAAGCATTGAAATGGTTTGAATTGGTTGAACACACTTGGTTTTTGATATGATGGTTGTGTGTGTTCATGGGAATGTGGAACGGATAAGGGTTAGGAGTCCCCCCATCAGTGTTGGTATGGATAAGGGTTAGGTAACTCCCCTGTCAAACATTCATATTGCATTCGAGATATGCAACGGTTAGGAGTGTCCCCCATCAACACTGGGATGGATAGAGATTTGGGCTCTCCCCCGTCAAGCATTCATGTGCATTTGGGTTGGATAAGGTTATGAATTATCCCCCATCATGTTTGGGATGGATAAGGGTTAGGTTTTCTCCCCTCTTCTAGGTAGAATTCATTTTTGGTTGGATGGGTTTGTTGAAATGGTTGGGTATGCCAAAAAGAAATGTTTGTGAAATGGTTCTTAAGCTTGTTTGGTTCTTTTTCTGGAAAAATAACTTTTTGGAAAAATTGGTTTCAATTTATCTTGTATGCCTTTGGTTATGTTTAGTTTTGGAAACATGTTATATTTATTTATAAACTTCTTTTGAAAAAATGATTTATATAAACTATTTTTATATTAATGTTGACAACTCTTCTATCCTAGTGGCTTGAGTAGGGAAGTCATTGCAGAATCCTTACTGAGATTAATACTCACACCTTCCTTGGCACATTGGTGTTTTTTCATATGTTGTATTCTGCAACATGGGTAAAGGTAATGCAACTTAATGATTGTGGCTCATGGTGATTCTTGGGAGATGTTTTGGAGCTTGGAGCTTGTGGAGCACTATGTCTTAGTGTCTTTGAGAGTCTTGAGTTGTTTATCTTTTGTGCACATTGGTACTTGGTCTGGTCATCCGCTATTGCGTACTCTAATGTGTTTTGAGATACGTGAAGTTTTTTAGTTGTCTCTCAGTTGTTCATGCATCATATAGTGAATGTTTGGGTATGGTTGGTTGGATTACTGTGTTATTTCTTAATGGGTAAATTATCCCCCCACTTGTATTTAAACCCTCCGGAATTTATTTCCATCCTTTGGTGTCTTGGGGATGTCTCTTAAGGCCTAGTAATGACTCTTTGTACTCTAAAGCCAATGATAATTGGCAGGTCATTACAAATGGTATCAGCTTTATTCGGTCCTTGCCTAACATGTGGTCATCGATGTTCTTGGTCTTCGTGTAAAAATTAATTCTAGTCTATTCCTTGGGAAATTTTAGATTGGAGTAGGATTGTCAGAACATGAAATTTATAGCATAAAAGGACATAGCTAACCCATTTTTGTTGAACTTCAAGTTACCAGGGTGTTGGGTACATAAGTGTTTTGGATACACTTCTAGAATGTTGGAAATCTCATTGTCATGGGTTTATCCAATGAGATGATCATGACATGCATTATAGAGGAATGACTTCCCACTAAGATTACATTTCTCATTTTGATGAATGGGTATGGAAGTTTTTCAAGGTGTGAACTTTTTAAAAATGCAGAAATTTCATTCAAGTAAAAGATTTTGAAAATAGGGTATTTGTTGTATTTTGAAGATATCTTGATTTTCCAAAAGTATGTTGAATGTTTTCAAAAATGTTTGAACCAGGAAAAAGGTTGTTTTTGGAAAGACAATGTTGTGATAAATTATGTGATAAAATTTGAAATGCTAATCCATCAGTTTCTAGATAGTGAGATTGACGGAGGTTGCTGTTGGTTTAGAAAATGTCACCTAGTAGGCATCATTGGAACCAACCTGAAGAGGTTGCAGAGAATGTGGTTTCACATGAACCACGTGTGAACCAAGAGCTGGTTCAGAGCATCGTCCATGATTTTCATGCTTTGTATACGAGGAACTTGAGGAATGAACCAAGGAATGTGGATCATACCATCTACATCATGAAGCAGAATCCACAAAACATTTGGGGTAATGCTGAACCCGAAAAGGTGGAGGTGTGGCTATGTAGGATGAATCATAACTTTATCTTCATCGACACACCATCAGAGCTCAAGGTCAAGTTGGAAACGTATATTCTTGAGGATCTTGCACTTAAATGGTGGGATTTAGTGGTGCATGCTAAATTAAATTAAGTCCTAACATGGGAGGATTTTGAAAAATTGTTCAACAAAAAATTCTATCTTCACACATTTAAGATCTAGAAAATTATGGACTTCTTCATCCTGAAACAAGAGAGTCTTCCTATCACATAGTATGCAGCTAAATTCATGAATTTAGTCAATTTTTCACCAGAGGTTGTGAAAAGTTCATCGTGGAAAGCACGAATCATTGAATCGGGGCTAAGGCAGGAGATTCGATCGAAGATTTCAGTTCTCTATATTATGGATTATACATAGATGGTGAACAGAGTGACTTTTGTTGAACGTGATATCTCGAGATATATAGGAGGATGAATGTTGATACCTATGGGAAATGGTGGGAACTCAACCTCTAGGAATAATAGGATTAGGGCAACCTATTTCCATGGTGCAAGTGGAATTTAGAACCAGACAGCGGGATTAGTGAACCTTCCTCCATGACCCGAAAGAAAAATAGGTTGTTTTCAATGTGGATAGCTTGACCACAAAAGGAAATATTGTATGGTCTGAGCTAGATCATGTCACAATTTCAAGAAAATGGGACATCTATAGCGCTATTGTAGGAATTCTATGAGGTCGGGTGCGTGTGACACTTCCAAGACGTCGCAAGCATATTATCCTTCAACAAGATGAGGACAACAGAGTCAGTCTCGTCAGCATCACAGAGCTATCCATGGTGATTCTCAAAATACCATGACTCCTCAACCAGGGAAATCTCATCAAGGAAACACTAAGAACAGTGCATCAACGAAGAAATTGTATGGAGCTGAGCAGATGATGGGCGATGATCAGGATCGACCATCTATGGTGAATGGTACAATTCTTTCAAATTCTACCCTTGTGCCAGTGTTTTTTGATACTTAATCATCGCATTCATTCATTTATTATCATCCTACAAACATTCTATGTTTAAAACTAGAAATTATGCCTTATGTTTTGAAACTAAAATCTCCTCTGGGTGAAAGAGAATGTTAAACCTTTGTGTGTAGATCATGTTCTATAACTATTGATGGAGTTGAGTTGAAATGGTACTTCTCAATGTTGGGCATGGATTTCTATGATGTAATCCTAGGTATGGATTGGTTGAAAATGTTTAAGGATCACATCGATTGTTATAAGAGAATGGTTAGTTTCATGACTGAGGAAGGCATCAACCATCTCTTTAGAGGAGAGAGGATGGTAAAGAAAGTTTCAAAGAGCTTGTTGGCACAAATAATGTGAACGATCACTTACCAACTAGAAGCATTGACTTTGGCATCAATGAAAGAGAGTGAGGAAAATATTTTTCCAGCTATGGTGGATCAATTTCCAGTTTTCTTTCCCAAGAAATTCTCAAGGTTACCCCCTCTAAGGAAAGTGGAGTTTATGATTGATCTACATTCGGGGATCATTCCTATTTCCCTTCCATCTTATAGGATGGTACCAACAATGTTACGGGAATTTAAATCATAGTTAGAAGAGCTAGAAAGTAATATTTTCATTCGACCGAGTACTTCTCCATGGGCAGCATCGGTGTTGTTTGTGAAGAAGGATGATAGAACTCTTCGTCTATGTGTTGATTATCGTATGCTTAACCACATTATGATAAAGAATATATATCCACTTCCACACATTGATGACATGTTCAATAAATTAATGAGATCTCGGTGGTTCTCCAAGATTGACATTCAATCAGGATATCACCAATTGTGAGTTCGGAAGGAGGTTATTCCAAAGACACCATTCAAAAGAAGATATGGCCACTATGAATATGTATTCATGCCTTTTGTTCTAACAAATGCACCAGCGGTCTTCATGGATTTAATGAATCAGATATTTCAGTGATATCTAGATTCTCTGGTTGTGGTGTTTGTGGATGATACCTTGGTGTATTCACAGATAAGGGATGATCATGAGGTGCACCTAGAAATAGTTTACAAATCTTGCGAGATCATCATTTTTATGCCAAATTATCAAGGTGTGATTTTTTGGATACAAGAAGTATGTTTCCTTGGCCATGTAATTTCTGAGAAAGGCTAATCTATTGATCTGGAAAATATTGAAGCCGTTATCTCTTGGAAAACATTGAAAAATTTGTTTGAGATACACAGTTTTCTTGGTCTAGCTGGTTACTACCTACGCTTTCTGCCTGATTTCTCACAACTAGCTTCACCAATAATAGCTTTGACTAAGAAGAATGCTCTCTTCCAATGGATGGAATAATGTCAGAAATCCTTTCAGTAACTAATAGTTTGGCTTACATCGGCACCTATCTTGATCTTTCCAGAATCATGAGAGGGGTATGTGGTGTATTGTGATGCTTCAGGATTAGGGATGGGTAGTTTTCTTAGGCAAAGAGATCATGTGTTGCTTATGGGTCAAGGTAGTTGACAATGGATGATAAAAATTACCCACATGATTTGGAGTTGGATGCAGTCGTCCATGCTTTGAAAACATTGAGATATTATCTCTTCGGTGAGAAATTTGCAGTGTTTACGGATCAAAAAAGCTTGAAACACATTTTCTCACAGTGAGATTTGAATCTCAGGAAAAGTAAATGGATGGAGTACCTTCAAATTTTTTAATTTGGCTTGATGTACAAACCCAGAAAAGGGAATTCAGTGGCGGATTCATTGATGAAAGTCATAGTCGTGAGCACCCTCAAATGATTAGTGTGAATTTGGGGTACTTAAGAGCAGCAGAGTGGCTGACCAAGGTCGTCTCTCAAAGGAGGAAGCGAATTAAAACAAATTTTTAGAGGTATTATAAAATAAAATAAAAGATAATGGAAACACTACTTGAAAGGATGGGGGTTTGTTATAGTATATAAATCTATAAGAAGTTTACTGGAAGAATATTTTATTTTTTTTAGTTTTGAAATGAATTTAGATTGAAATGACACAACAAGAAGATGTTTTTTAGACAAAATTTAAAAGACATAATAGATAAAACTCTACATATTCATTTACTTATCAATCACTATCATTTAAATTAACATCCAATTAATTATGATCCCTTAATTTGTTAACCCTTTATTCCTATGAGAGTAAACATATCCACAAAGATGAAATGAATTAAACCATAGGCTAGTTTCAGAACATGCAATCGTAACACTCTTCTTTGAGTAATGTTATAAGTATAGATTATGGTCGGTGGTTAATTAGGGAACAAATATAATCTAGATATAAAGATTAATTGAGTTTATGGATGATATTTGAACTCTACAAATTTATCCCATGTGACATGGTTTCACAGATTATGTTTGTTCTCTCATAATTCACACAAAATAGCGAACTCACGTATTTTTGGGTAAATTGTTCAATTTCATACTTAATTTAATTTAAATTAAAACTCAATTAACAGACCATATTATTATAACTATAGTATATCATTGATTCTTCCATCTGTGGTGTAGTCATCGTAGAAACGTTTTGCATTTGCAACGGTTTAGAAACGGTATGACCCAATATCATTTCCACTATTGAATTCCAACCTAAATAGGAAGATTAATAGAAGTAGAAAATTTAAAATAAAAATATAAATGGAATACAAAATAATAGTTTATTGAAAGAATAAAATCATTACAATATGAAGAAGAAGAAGGAGAAGAGGAAGGCTTGATGAGGGGATCCTTACTTAAAGAGGTACCCCTCTTAATATGGTTGGATAATTGGAGTGTAACCACTTATATTCTTATTTCAACTTCTCAATGCACGTTCCAACCCCACCAAATGAGAAAAAAACCAATTTATAGAGTGGTGGGGAGGCTAGGTTCAAAATGGTTTCAAGTGTGAATGGGGAATCTCGTCCAAATATTTTATTCCAAATTACACCACCCATTTGACCACAAAACGCGTGACTCATCTGTCCTTCAAGAAGTATGATCCGCGTGACAATGAGTCATGTAGCTCCTCTCAAAATTTTGGCATGATCTAATCACAGATGAAGAAGTTATGTCCCAAATACAGAACCCAGGTCCATTCTGCCGAGTCCATCCCGCCATTGGCTTAATGGCCCATTTGCTCCATCCAATGCACTCTTTAGCTCAAGTGTCTTGAATAAAAGCTGTATAAAATTAAGTTAGGAAAATTGTTACAAACTATTATGTACAAATCATAAATATTTAAATATTATTCTTAAAAATAATACAGTATATTTTAAAAGGGTAAAAATGGAATTTTCATCAAATTTTCAAATGAATGATCTAATCCCAAGTATTTCATAAATGAATTTATTTAGCACAATGTGAGGAAATTATGTCATTTATTATAAATAAAATATTTAAAAAAATAGTGTTTTATCAACTCCCCCACACTTACCCTTTTTCACTCCTCAGCAAAACCTCATATCAAGTAAATATCAATATCAAATCAAAACCAATTTTAAAACACATTTCCTTTAGATTCAACTATTCCACACCAAGAAAAAAAAGATAGCATGCCTCATAAAAAACAATTTTTTTCAAGTTATTCATTTATATCATTCAATATATTTCCACTTTATTTATCAACCCATTCACAAAACACTTACCTCACTGGAATTTTCTATTATCACAAAAATGTAAAAAAAATTGCAATTTCTTTCTCATCCAAACTCATACAAGGGTAACCATAGGATTGATAAATTCCTAAATCTCTACTCAATGTGAGTCAAGGACATGTATTTATCATTAGGACTTGTCAGGGTTGTTCAGTGGCTTTCGGTTGGTAGAATTTAGATGTGAAAAATTCTGAGGCTGAATGAGGAGGGCTTGACTCTTTTTTAAGAAAAATTGAATTAATCTAATTTTCACATAAATATGGTCTCCTCATTGATACCTAGAGTATCAATTCAGCTACATCATCATGAAAAGTAATGGAAAGTTTACACTATTCATCATTCAGTAAATAAAATGTCAATCTTCTCAAACATGATTTTCTTGAAAGCTCCAGATAGGCACAACTTTTTACATCAATTAGAAGCTCCTGAAAAGGCACAACTTCACTTAACATGAAAGATCCAGAAAAGGAACATCTTTCAATAAAATTATTTTCTTCAGAAGCAAACCCATCTCTTCAGAATTAAATTTTTCACCATAAGTATCACAAAATGTGGTAGCACAACACAAGACAACTTCCCTTACACATAAGCTCTACTAGATTATGAAATTTCACTTCAAGAGTTGGTTGGATAGGAAAAATTGGCTTGTAATGTGGCTAACCTAAAAGGATGTGCATGGATTCTAATTGATAAAAGGATTAAATTTTCAGGGTAGGACATTATAAAAAAGGTTTCTTTGAAATATGGGCTTTAATACTGAAAAAATGCCTCAATAAATTATACATAAGTACCTCAAACCCTCATGTTTTGACAGGAATAAAACAAATTCTGCTTAAATCAAGCATGGTTTGATTCTCTCAAGAAATGAGGTGAATGGAAATAATATGAAAATAATGGTTTAGAAGCCTCATAAGAAAGTGGTTTCAAATATAAAGATAGTGAGATGTGGCATTGGATTCAAAATTCAGTGTACTTTTCATGAAATTACTATATATTTGAACTTGAAACAAAGTCATTTCAATATTCATTTAAGCTTAGTTTCAAGGGATAAATTGTTTCACTTATTGATATGGATTTAAAAATGGTGATGAGAATCTTTTTAGCTAAAAAGTTTCAAAAACACACAGAAAATTGAAAAATAAACACACTAAATTTGAAAAACACACAATTTTTGTTTTGTTTTGTTTTTTTAAATAGGATAACAATTGAAATTACTAAACTAAAAGGTTCTCTCCCCCACACATAAAATATTTCATTGTCCTAAATGTGAACCCATGAGATTATATATGCAGATGAAATTAATAATTTTAAATAGGACAAAGAATAAAAAAGTTAAAGGGTTAGGAACAGCCTGATGTGCTCAAGTGAGGACGGGGCCATGCAGTTTGATAAAATCCACTGCATCAGTTAGAAGTCCCTCGATTTATTTCTTCATACATTTAACACTGACTATAAATCTCCTTCTAGTGTCCACTTGTGTGATCTCCACTGCAACATAAGAAAAAACATTAGACAAAACATAAGGACTTAACCATCTGGAACACAACTTATCAGGCATCAACTTCAGTCATGAACTGTAGAGTAGGACTTTATCTCCAATAAGAACCTCCTTTTCTGGATCATTTTATCATGAACTGCTTTTGATCATTCCTTTTAGATCCTTGATTTTTCATATGAAGACAATCGAATCTCTTCATGACCTTGAATTTGCAGCTTCGTTTGGATTCTAGCTTGGTCCAAACCCATGTTGCATTTCTTTATAGCCCAACAAGACTGATGCTCAACTTCCACGGGGAAATGACACGCTTTCCCAAAAACAATCTGAAATGGGGACATACCAATGGGGGACTTGTATGCTATCCTATAAGCCCACAAAAAATCATCCATGTGCTTGCTCCAATCCTTCCTATTTGGCTGCATGGTTTTCTCCAAGATTTGTTTCAACTAACCATTTGAAACCTCATCCTGGCTATTTGTTGTGGGTGGTATGGTGTTGATGTTTTGTGTGTAACCCCATACTTTCAAAGGAGGGATGAAAAATTCCTATTCCAAAAGTGTGTCCCTTGGTCACTGATGATGGCCTTTGGTACTCCAAACCTGCAGAAAATTTTAGCCTTGACAGAATCCACTACAACATGAGAATAGTCAGTCCTGGTGGCCTTGGCCTCCACCCATTTACTCACATAATCGACAGAAAAAAGGATATACAAGAAACAAAATGAACTAGGAAAAGGTCCCATAAAATCCATTCCCCAAACATCAAAAATCTCACTGAATAAAATGGGTTATTGGGGCATCTTGTGTCTCCTTGAAATGTTCCCATTATGTTGGGAACAAGAGCATGACATACAAAACACATGGGATCATGGAATAAGCTATTCCAATATAATCCAAAGTCTAAGAATTTTCTAGAAGCACATTGGGGTCCAAAGTGTCCACCATAAGAAAGTGTATGACAGAAATTAAAAAAAGACTCAAACTCATGATCAGGAACACACCTTCTAATGACATGATCACTACACATGTGCCTGAGGTAAGAATCATCCCACACATAAAACCTAGACTCACTTTTTAATTTTTGGACATGATGCTTCTTAAAATTTACTATGATTTCCGAGGCAACAATGTAATTAACTAAATAAGCATTCCAATTATGCGTACCTGAGATGGTATAGAGATGCTCATCGGGGAATGTGTCCTAAAGTGGTACCTGGTCCAAGGTGTCACACTCTGGTGTGTGAGAATGCCTACTCATGTGGTCTGCCACCAAATTATCTGACCACTTCATGTCCTTTATCACGATGTAAAACTCTTGAAGAAGAAGTATCCAAAGGATAAGTTGTGGCTTGGCATCTGGATTCTTTAGAAGGTACCTCAAAGCTACATGGTCAGAAAAAAACTACTTTAGATCCCAATAAATATGAACAAAATTTATCTAAAGCAAATATAATAGCAAGAAACTCCTTTTATGTTGTGGTGTATTTTTATTGCGTAGAATCCAATGTCCTCGATGCATATGAAATCACATGTTAACATCCCTCCACCCTATGAGATAAGACAGCTCCAACCACAAAGTTAGAAGCTTCACACATAAGCTCAAATGGAAGGTCCCACTGTAGGGGCTATATGATCGGTGGAGTCATCATACACTTATTTATCTCCTCAAATGATACCCTGCATGAATCACTAAAATTGAAGTCAATATCTTTTTGAAGAATTCAAGATAATGGTAGTGGAATCTTACTAAAATCGCTAATGAAGTGTTGATAAAATACAGCATGTCCAAGGAATGATCGAACATCACGCACACATGTAGGATATAACCGGGATGAAATAATTTCTACCTTAGATTTATCAACTTCAATGCCATGTTGTGAGAATATATTACCTAAGACAATTCCCATTTCAACAATGAAGTGAAGTTTTCCGAAATTGAAGACCATATTTTTCCCAATACAACGATGCAACAAATCACCAAAACTAAAGAAACATTCATCAAATGAGTATCCATAAACTATAAAATAATCCATAAATACCTCCATGATGTTCTCAATGAAATATGAGAAAATACTCACCATTCATCTCTGGAAGGTACCTGGGGTATTGCAAAGTCTCAATGGCATCCTTCAGTAAGCAAAGATACCGAATGGGCAGGTGAATTTCATCTTCTCCTGGTACTCTACTACAATGGGGACCTGAAAATAGCCAGAGAAACCATCCAAGAAGCAATAATGTGTCCTACCTGCAATTATCTCAAGCATATACTCAATGAATGGAAGTGGGAAATTGTCCTTACGAGTGGATTGATTTAGTTTCCTTTAATCAATACACACTCGCCAATTGTTTTGTACTCTCACAGGAACCAAATCATCATTTTCATTTTTTATAATAGTGAAACCAGTTTTTTTTTCAACCTGGATAGGGATAACCCATTATGAGTCAAAAATAGGGAAAATGATACCCGCCTCATGTAATTTTTCAGCATATTTATGAACAACTTCTCAAAGTGTTGGATTATGTCTCATTTGTGGCTGCCTAATCGGTTTAGCCCCATCCTCCAAAAGAATCCTATGCATGCAAATGGAGGGGCTAATACCTGATATGTCTTCCATTGTCCAACCAATTGCCCTAATGTTATCTCTTAAAAGAGTCAAACGTTTTTCTTCATGTTCAAATGAAAGATTTTTAGCAATGATAATAGGTAATTTATCACCACTCAGCAAGTATGAATATTTATGATTTTGGGGCAATGTCTTGAGTTCCAATGTAGGGGGTGATGTATGGATGGATAAATTGATGAAACAGACATATCTGCACAATGAAAATCAGTTTCAGAATAAAAATAATAAAATTTAGAAAATAATACATCAAATCCATCAGCAAACTCAACAACCATGTCATAATAAGAGTTTATATGATCATAATTTAAGTCCATATCGAAATCAAATCCAAGAGATGTTTTTCCATCAAAAACATGTGTGGAAGTACTCTTAGACATCAAACTAGAACAAATAATCATAATCTCCCTAAGAATATGACAATCAAAATCCATGGAGTTTTTACATGGTGGTTCAAATTTGGAGATAACAAAAGAAGAATGGTCCTCAGAGGGGTACTTCATGGATTCCGTAACATTAAAAATTACAACTTCATCTCAAAACTCCATGGAATGTGTACCCTAATGAACATTTATGATAGTTTTTGCAGTTTTGAGGAAGGTTCTACCTAAGATAATGGTATAATGAGAACTTAACTGATCATCCTCCATTTTGAGCACATAGAATTCTACAGGAAAGGTCATGTCTCTTACCCAGACAAGTACATCCTCAAGGACTCCCACTTGATATGTCGTAGCTCTATTCACCAATTTCACCACTACTCTTGTCGGCGTTAACTCACCAACCTGTAAACAAGAGAATACAGAGTGAGGAATCACATTTATTGAATATCCTAAATTACAATGAGCATCAGAGAAGTGAAACTCCCCTATGGTACATGGGATGGTGAATGTCCCGGGATCCTTCCACTTTGTTGGCATTGCTATAGTTGGTGTAATGAGTGCTGAGATATTCCTTCCAAGTATAATCCTCACATTTCCCTTGAGCCCTATTAGGTTGATGCAGAGTTCTTTTAAGAATTTTTCCTACATTGGGATTTGTTTGATGGCTTCAAGTAGAGGTATGTTGACCTCAACACTCTTGAATGTGTCCAAAACCTCCTTTTGTATCGCCTCTTCATCCATCTTCTTAGTTTGAACAACCCTATTTTGAAAGGGAAGAGGTTTAGGAGGAACATCATCAATCTTTTTTTAAATTTTATCTTTATCCTAGGGTTTCTCATCAGTTAGTATGGAATGGGGATTATCTATAGTTGAGGTTAATCTTGGTGGAATGATAGGTGGAGAAGCATCGGTTGTTTGCTTCCCGCTTCTCAATTTAATGGTACTGACATTCCCCTTTGGATTGGGATTAGGTTGGGAAGGAAGATTTCCATTATACTTACTTACCAGTTCATAGAGGGAAATGGAAATCTGGCTCATTTGAGTCTTCAACTCCCTCAACTTCGAACCTTGACTCATCTGCTCATTCTGTGGATTAAGAACAATTTGTTTCAAAAGATCATCAGTGTTAGAGTCTACATTGTGTTGTATATTCCCTTAATTCTAACTTGTTGATGTTTGAGCTTTGAATCTCCTTTGGGGTTTTTGGAAACCCTATTGTTAAAATGGAGGCTACTGGATGTTTGGTTGAAAAGGGAGGATTTATTTTTTCCCAGAGCCATAACTCATGTATGATTGATCCTTCCACCCTTGGTTGAATGTTGGTGAAAAGGAGTAATACTTATTTTGGGGATGTGGTTGTCGTTGTTGCTGATATGGTCTCCCAGGGAATACTGCTGTACAATCTTTTGTTTCTTGTAGTTGGGGGAAACAGTCAGTTGGGTGGCTTGTCTTAGTGAAAATACCACAAGGCCTTAAAGGAGTGGTTTGGGATGTCTTTTGAGCCAAATAAATCTGCCACACCATAGTGGTCTATTCTTCCAACATGGATTCAATCAAATGACTTTCTAGAGATGAAGGACATACCTGATGCACTCCCCTGACATGTGGTGTACCTCTATCGCCAAATTGTTGGGAGTTTTGGGCCATCTTGTCAATCAATGCACGTGCGGCTACTGGTGTATTTGTCCACCAATGCCACTCCTACTGTGGCATCCACCATGCTCCTCTCCATAGGTGTGACTCATTCTTAGAAGTACTGAATGATGAGTTTCTCATTGATTCGGTGATGTGGGTAGCTTTGACACAACTTCTTGAATCGCTCATCGTACTCATACATTGAATCCCCTTGTGTTTTATTGATCCCTGCAATCTCTTTACGAATGGAAGTGGTCCTCGATGCTAGAAAAAATCTCTACAAGAAAAGACATTTCAAATCGTTCCAACATGTTACATATTTAGGTTGTAAATAGAACATGCAATCCTTTGCAGCTCCATCAAGTGAAAATTGGAATGCTCTTAATTTGATTTGATATTTAGATACATTTATAGGTTTTATGGTTGAGCAAACCACATTAAATTCGTTCAAATTTTTATTGGGATCCTCACCAGAGAGGCTATGAAACATTGGAAGTATGTGAATTAACCTAGATTTTAGTTCAAAGTCCGGTTCAAGATTTGGGTATGCAATACAATTTGGTTGAAAAATAATATCAGGTGTATCCAATTATTGAATGGTTGTAATAAGCTCATTTTTATTATTTCCGGCCATTGGTTCTTATTTTATGTTTGAATTTTAATTGCTTCCAATTTCAATGTTTCCAGAAGAGAAGAATTCACCACCTGGTTGAATATTGAAACTTCCGGTAGACTGACACTGTCTAATTCGAGCTCAAAGGATACATTAAATCTCAGGGTCAATATCTAAGATATCCTCGTGATTATTTCATGTTATAAATCAAAAAATGAAAATAAGAAAAGTGTACCATAATAAAAATGAGAGTTTGAGTTGATGGTCTAAAAATAAAAGAAGAGGATGAAAAAAATGAAAACTTCAGAAAGGGGAAAGATGGAAGAGAGAGGTGAAGAAAATAATACAATGAAAAATAAAATAAATTCCTCTAAATGTTTGAATAAATTACTTTCTCTCTGGAAATGGTGCCAATTTGAAAGGCTTAGTTGTGTGTGCCTTGAAATTATTAGTGAGATTTTGGGGTACTTAGGTGCAGTAGAGTGGCTGACCAAGGTTGTCTCTTAGAGGAGGAAGTGAATTAAAAAAATTAGAGCTATTCTAAAAATTAAATATAAGAGAATGAAAACACTACTAGAATGGATGGGGGTTGGTTATAGTTTATAAATCTTGAAAAAAAATTCTAGAAGAAGATTTTATTGATTTAGTTTTTAGTTTTGAATTGAATTTCGATTAAAATGACACAACAAGAAGATGTTTTTTTAGACAATATTTAAAAGATGTAATCGAACTAACTCTACCTCTTCATTTACTTATTAATCATTATAATTTAAATTTACATCCAATTAATTACGATCCCCTAATTTGTTAACCCTCAAACCCTACGGGAGTTATCTTAACCACAAAGATGAAATGAATTAAACCCTAGGCTAGTTTTGGAACATGCAATCGTATCACCCTACTTTGATTAATGTTATAAGTCTAGAATATGGTCAGTGGTTAATTAGGGTGAAAATACACTCTATAAATGAGGATTAATTGATTTTAGGAATGATATTTAAACTCTACAAATTTATCCCATGTGACTTGGTTTCACAGATTAAGTTTTCGCTCTCATAATCCACACAAAATCTCAACCCCGCGTGTTTTTGTGTATATTGTTCAATTTCTTGCTTAATTTAATTTAAATTAAAACTCAATTAATAGACCATGTTATTATAATTATAGTATCTCATTTATTCATAATATTTGAATGAAGGAGGTGAGAATTAGATCGATTACATAAAAAATTACTCTTCCATGAACGGTGTAGTCATCGTAGAAACGTTTTGAATTTGCAATGGTTTAGAAAGGGTATAACCCATTATCACTTCCACTCTTGATTTCCAACCCAAATAGGAAGATTTTTAAAAGAAGAAAATTGGAAATAATATAATAAATGGAAGAAAAACTAAGATTTTATTGAAAGGAGAAAAGCATTACAACATGAAGAAGAAGAAGGAGAAGAAGAAGGCTTAATGAGGGGATCCTTACTTCAAGAGATACCCCTCTTAAAATGGTTGGATAATTGGAGTTAATACTCTAATATACTTCCTTAAACTTCCCAATTCACATACCAACCCCACCAAGTGAGAAAAACACGAATTTATAGAGTGGTGGGGAGGCTAGGTTCAAAGTGGTTTCAAGTGCGAATGGGGAATCTCGGCCAAATATTTTATTCCAACATGCACCACCCATTTGACCATTAAGACGCGTGAATAAGCTGTCCTTATAGAAGGATGATCCATGAGAAAATTAATCATTTAGTTCTTATCAAAATTTTGGCCTCATCCAAGCCCGGATAAAGATTTTATGGTTTAAATATAGAACCCATGTCCATTCTTCCGAGTCCATCCCTTCATTGACTTAATGTCCCATTTACTCCATCCAAATGCACTCTTTTGATGAAGTGTCCTGAATAAAGGTTGATTAACATTACGTTAGGAACACTGTTACAAAATATTAAGTTCAAATAATAAATTTTAAAATATTTATCTTCAAAATACTAAAGTACAATTTAAAAGGGTAAAACTGGAATTTTCATCAAATTTTCAAATGAATGATCTAATCCCAAATATTTCATAAATGAATATATTTAGCAGAATGTGAGTAATTATATCAATTATTATCAAGAAAATATTCAAAAAAAATATTGTTTTATCAATTGAGTATAATGTAATATGCTCAGTTGGCGAAAGAAGCTTCAGACAAATGGTAGTTGATGTCAGTATTAGCCAACATGCATGTGGAATGTGAAGACTAAGGTGATGTTGTTGTCTTCTTTTCTACTACTCTTGTTTTTGATTTAGTAAATATGATAAATGAAGCACAAATATCTGATACATAATGTCTAGTTGTAAGTTCATAACTCAATGGTGGGAGACCATTAATGGATGGAAACTTGATGGGGGTTCAGTTATGTTTTTCAGAGATCAGATGGTTGTACCTATGGGTTGTCAGGAACAAATCCTTCATTCATATCACCATTCAAGATGGTATGTACACCTAGGTACACAAAACTTGTATAAGGAATTGAAGTCGCAATTTTGGTGGAGCGGCATGAAAAGAAAGGTGGTCGAGTTCGTCTCACGGTGCTTAACTTCTCAGCAGGTCAAAGCAAAGTATCAGAGACCAGCTGGTATGTTACAATATTTACCTATCCTAGTGTGGAAATGGGATCAGATAGCTTTGGATTTTGTTACAGGTTTTCCAAGAATGGTCTGGAAATCCGATTCCATTTGGGTGATAGTGGATCTTCTAACCAAGTCAGCTCATTTCATCCCTATTCATGAAACTCATATGGTAGAAGATCATTCAAAAATATATATCAGAGAACTGGAAAAGAGGCATGGTGTTCTAGTTTCTATAGTCTCAGAGAGAGATCTGAGGTGCACATCTTGTTTCTAGAAATATTTTCAACAAGACCTTTGAAATTAGTTGACTATGAGCATGGCCTATCTTCCCTAGATGGATGGACAATCTGAGAAGATGATAAAAACGTTTGAAGACATGTTGTGGGCTTGTGTAATAGATTTTTGTGTCTCATGGAAGGAACATATACCCTTAATCGAGTTCTCATAAAATAATAGTTATCAAGCCTTGATACGCATGGCTCTGTTTGAATCATTGTATGGGTGTCTGTGTCATTATCCACTATTCTGGGTGGAAACTGGTGAAACATCACTAGTTGGGTCGAGCCTTGTCCAGGAAACAATGGAGAAGATTCAGTTGATTAGAAAGATGATGGAGACGGCTCAATGTCGTCAGAAAGATTATGCAGATCACCATCGAAGGCCATTGTCGTTTGTTGTGGTTGATCATGTCTTCTTGAGGATCTATCCAAGGCTTCTACATCATCGTTTCAGGAAGAAGGGCAAGTTATCTTCTAGATACATTGGACCTTTTGAGATAATAGAATGGGTTGGAGAGGTGGCATACCGGTTGGCATTACCACCACGGTTTAGTTCGGTGCATAATGTGTTCCATGTATCTCGGTTGAAAAACTATCAACCTGGTCCTAACCATGTGATCAAATGGGATCACGTTAACCTAGAGCCGGATGCTTCATTGGTACATATCCCAATATGGATTGTGGATAGGTAAGAGAAAGTCTTTCATGGAAAAAGAATCGGCCTAGTGCGGGATTTATGGCAGCATGGTCATATTTAGAAAGAGACTTGTGAACGTGAAAAGGAAATGAAAGAGCAATGGCTTGAACTCTTTCAGCTAGGTGAAGTTTTTTTACATTCCAAGGATGGAAAGGCCAATGGTGGGGAGAATGTAGTACCACCGGTTTTTGGTATTTAACCCTTACATGATTCTTTTAAATGTTTATAAAGTTAAGGGTGACGAATGGGAGAGTCGTGAGAACATGGAATGAGTTTTGAGGAAAAAGGGGATGTCACATGAGCGGTTCAAAGTTGGTCTAAACCGTGTGTCCAAACCATGCACAATGGGTCTTGGAGGTAGTGGCTTCGGTACATGTGGCGCATGGTTTGCCTAACCGTGCGGCCAAATCGTGCGATAAGGGTGGTCGATGTAGTAGCTAACGCATGTTTCGCGCATAGTTTGTCAAATCTTGCGGCCACTTGAACGAGATCCTATAAAGGAGGATATCACATGTTTTTACCTCTATGTAGCTTGTTTTTTCCTAAGCAACCCTAACTCAGGATTTTGGTTCTCCTAATGTCATGTAGGGTTCTCAAATTGTTTTGGAGGTGATCCAAAGGCTTCTCTTGGTGAGTCGAAGACGGATTCATGAGGTATGTGATCGTTCTTGTTTGGTTTCGTAGATATACTGAGACCTAATTCCCATCTTCTCTTAGTTTCATAGATCTACACCTGTTATGGGTAGATCTAAGTGTGTGGATTCCAAATATGATGATATTTGGTCATTTTTGTGTTAAGAGAAGAGATCTAAGGAGGATTTTTGGAGAATGGACCTGGTTTTCTTGTGCGTTCATCGTTCGTTGGGGTTTTCCCCAAAACCACTGAGGTACGAGGCTTCACTCTCAACTCCTTTTGCTATAATTGATTGTCATAGTTTAAAATTGGGTTGTTTGAATGGATTTGATTGTGAAAAGCATAGAATAAATCTTTTTTAGTGATGATTTGTGGTTTTAATGAGATTGTGAAATCTTGGTGAATTATTGTGCAAATTGATTTGGATTGTTGAATTTAAAATGATGATTTCAAATTATGGATTGCTAAAATTGTAGATGGTTTGATGAAAAATGGATTTTCAAAAAAAAAGGTGTTTTATTGAAATGGTTTGAGATTAAAATGATGTTGATGGATTTGGTTTTAAATAAAAGGGAATTTTATTGAAATAATTTGGAATTGAAATTGTTAAGCATTGAAATGGTTTGAATTGGTTGAAAACACTTATTTTTTGATATGATGGTTGCGTGTGTTCACGACCATGTGGGACGGATAAGGGCTACGAGTCTCCGCCATCTGTGTTGGGATGGATAAGGGTTAGGGCTCTCCCCTGTCAAACATTCATATTGAATTCGGGGAAGATAAGGGTTAGGAGTCTCCCCCATCAATGTTGTGATGTATAAGGGTTAGGGCTCTCCCCCGTTAAGAATTCATCTGCATTTAGGTTGGATAATTGTAAGAAGTCTCCCCCATCATGGATGGGATGGATAAGGATTTGGGATTCTCCCCTCTTCCAGGTAGCATGCATTTTTGGTTGCATGGGTTTGTGGACAATGTTGGGTATGCCAAAAACGAATGTTTGTGAAATGGTTACTAAGCTTGTTTGGTGATTTTTATGGAAGAATAACATGTTGGAAAAATTTGTTTCAATTTCTCTTGGATTTCTTTGGTTATTTATGGTTTTGGAAACTTTTTATATTTAGTTATAAACTGCTTTTGAGAAAAAAAAATTATATAAAATGTTTTTATATAAATGTGTCTAACTCTTCTATCCTAGTGGAATGAGTATAAAAGTCATTGGGGAAAACCTATTGAGTTTTATACTCACCTCTTTTTTGGTATGTTGGTTATTTTGGAGATGTCATATTCCGGGACACAGGTAAAGGTAAATCATCTTATTGCTAGTGGCTCGCGGTGATTCTTGGGAGATGTTGTGGACGTTGGAGCTTGTGCAGCATGGAGACTTAGTGTCTTTGAGAGTCTTGAGTTGTTTATCTGTTGTGCACATTGATACTTGGTATGTTATTCCTCTATTGTGTAATATGATGTTATTTGACATAAAATAAGTTGTTTAGTTGTCTTTCAGTTGTTCATGCATCATATAGTGAATGTTTGGGTATGGTTGGTTGGTTTACAGGGTTATTTCTTAAAGGGTAAATTATCCCTCCACTTGCATTGAAACCCTCCTGCATTTATTTCCAACCTTTTGCATCTTGGGGATGTCGCTTAAGGCCTAGTAATGACTCGTTGTACTCTCAAGACAATGAGAATTGGTGGTTCATTAAATTTATGAACTTTGGAAAAATAAATAATCATATTAATTATATATGGAATTGAATTTATTTTATAAATGAGGCATCCAAAAATCACATATATGTTAAAGAATGATTCCAAATTATATTAAAAATGATAAATGTTTAGACAACAATTTCACCCCCTTTTTTACACATGACACCAATTATGTATCTCTATCTCAATGGTTGAAATGAGTACATATTTTCATTAAATTACAAGAACATATTCTCACTTAAACAAATATATCAAATGATTTCTGGTGTTAGGTCATCCCTAATTGTTAGATAAATACTCCCCCATTGTAAGAATAATATTTACATGCAATGAAATTATTAGAGAATGAAATAAAATCATATAATTCTAATTTATATGTAGTTATTTCCTTTTAAATATTCATGAATATTTGAGAGATTATGGGAGGAACTCACATTTTGAAGCCCCTAATCAATATAATACTCTCTTTATATCATCAAATATCCTTCCTACAAATTAAAAATAATAATTTTTTTGTTTTTGTGGTTTATATTATTAGTTACCATATATATTAGGAATAGTTTTCACACATGTTTTCAACCCATAATATCATTTTCTTATAGGTATCTAATCACTATGTTTCTTGTTGTTGGATTCACCATTCACATTTTATCATTTTTCAACGTTGGGATTCATGGTATTCATTATATTTTAAACACTTTTCTATGAAATAATAGCATCATAATATATAGAACATAGGAAAATGTCATTATTTTTACCTTTAATTATCTTGTTATCAAATTCCAAAAACGCTTTCAATATGGTAAGACAACCTTTTGGAACATGCTCAAACTTATTTTTATGTACTGATTTTATCTATATATAGGAATTTTCAAAAAATGAATCTGTAGATTATTTAACCTTTTAATTTATCATCTATAATTTTTAGGATATAAATTGCAAACATGAGATAGAACTATTAATTTATTTTTTTCACTTCCACACACATATCTATGAACTATGACATTGCTTCTTCAAGGAAGCCACTAAGACACTAAAAAAGAATTTTCAACATCCATTCAAATTTGACTATTTCTTTCTTAAATTGGATCAATTTTTTTGATATATTTGATAATGATTGAATTTCCTAATCAATATATAAATTACCAAGGTGTGGCATCTATTATTGTAGTAGAATAATTACATTCCCATAGGTTAAACCACATAATAGTATTTCTTTATTACATTCATGGGTGAATTTTCTTTCAATAAATTTGAACCAATGGAATAAAATAATTTTTAAAATATTTATGATATTATAGTTCTTTTAACATTCCTTTTTTATATTTAGTATACATTATTGAATTGTACAATCATTATAAACAATTGTGACCACTTTAGTTAAACATTTTCTTTAATTCTCACAGTGATTCAAATTTGTTTCTTATTAATGCATTCTTCGTCAACTATGTTGTATTCATTATTACAGTTGGCATTTTCCATTAGGTATCCATACAATTAATTTATTTAAGTCATCTTAAATATAAAAATATAAGAAAAATATATAATAAGTAGATTGTCTAATTCTTGAGTTTTTTGTATCCCCAATAATATCTAATTATCCATGATCTCTTCATTTTATGTGTAGTCTATCCAGATTTATATTATTGAAGTTTTTTTTGTTTCAACCCGTAATGATTTGGGATAAATTTTCATAAATTTAGTTAATATTCATTATCGCATCCATATATTTTATATTTATTGTTTTTACATCACTTTTACTCTTCCGAATTGGTACATGGTTCTTCATTATTCCTTCATTATGAAAATATTTAAATTTAGTGTAGACAAATTTTCAAAATATATTACCAATATTATATGGAATTGGGAGGTTATAACACCATTTGATCATACAAACCTTGGTCCAAAAATTTTAGATTTACTTCATGTAGTATCACCTTAGATAATTATGTGGAAATATGCATTTTCCCTACTTATTAGGATGGACCATTTTTTTTTCTTCATGAATATTCCATTAAAGGTTATTTTCCATAATATTCAAGTTGATGGATTTATTATCATCTCACTCTGATCATATAATTTATTCCAAATCATAATTAAATTTCTGTATTTGATCATTATTCTCTTTCATGCCTTAACTAAAAAACTATCCATTTTGTGCACAATTTTTAAACAACATATCACTTGCCACAATTATCATATAAGGATTCATTTTTTGTGAAGCTTCCATGCATGGTTACTTCAATCAAAATATCTAACAAATTTAATTAATTTAACTCTTTTAAATTATTTATTAACTAATCTAATTATACCAATATAAATATTAAAGGATTCATTATTATCCTTTACTCGATTACTGGGAGAGTTGTAGGAGATCATCTTTTTTTCAATACTTCAACAACATCATCATCCCCTTAATTAAATATTTTAAATTAATTATGAATTAAACTAATGAAACTAAATATATTTATTACTAAATCATTTGGGAAATTATTTACATAATCCTTTAACTCAATCTCGATTTCATTGCCTATATCCAGATTTCGATATGTGGAGCATGTTATAAGGTAATCTATAATGTAGTCGAGTCGATGTATGTGATATATAAAATAACCTAAACCAATTTCCCTTATAGTCTGGTTAAAAAAAATTCATAATTCAATAATTGTAATTATATAGATGAATTCCAAATTAGATGTTACTTACATTGTGTACTCAACATTGAAAACCCCATAATGATTATTTAATCCTTAATCAAGTAATATTTTGAGTATGACTGATAGAGAAGAAACATTTAATATATTATTTGATGTTTCCAATGTGTTTCATTATTTTTGAAGAGTAATTCAAATGATGAACCCTAAAATGTCGCACTACTATTTAATATTTCATACATAATTTGATAAGAGATTTTTTGAGTGTTTTAGAGAAACTTAGTTACTGGTATGGGAATTTAACAAATTTTAAAATCTAAGAATAATTTTGATAGGTTGTTAACATGAACATATTTGAGAAAATATATAGTCTTATCTTCAGTATATTTATCACACTAAAAAACATATTTCACTTTATATATAACACCCAGATATTTTATAAAATATTTTCATAAATTTAAAACATTATTTTTCTATATTCTCCTACAGAAACACCAAACTAAAATGAGATATGATGAATTTATTATTTTCAAAATATAAGTATAAAAAACATACAATAAATAAAAATATATTACTATAATAAAAATTCATTCCTTTAAATTATAAATAACTATTTTAAATTAATATATAAAATTATTTCACAAAATAAAATATTTTTTTAACATGTTAATTAATAAAAATACATAAATTTTAAATTATTATTATTATACTATATAATATTTAATTATTTCAATTACATATAAATATCATAAATTTATGAGTTCGTATGAGAATTTACTATCAAAACATAATGATTAATAACATTATTTTTAAATAATACTAGTTTTATTTATATTCACATTTAAATGATAAATTTATTGAGTTTAAAATTTTTTTCAAATAAAAGCCTTTTAAAATTCTTTATATGAATATTGTCATATGGTGTTTTATTATATTTTATTTTAATATATTATATTTTTAGGTTATTGTTGAAAATAAGGTTTTTACAAAATATTGTACCACTATAAAAATACCTTGAATAGTATAAATCCTATAAATCAGTTTAATATGTATTGAATATGTAAAAATATAAATTTTAAAAATATAATTTCAAATTTAAAAACAAATATTTGACATATCAACCTAAATTCTAGCAACACATAGGTGGTGATTACCGTTTTCATTATAATTACATAACAGGGATTTACCACAATGGAATAAAAGTTTAGTAATGTTTATGAAAATGACACATAAAATATTTCATTATAATATTGATAAAAATAAAAGATTTATTTAAAAAAATTCCTCAAAGTTCATTCCAATATTCCTTCATTATATACTAGGGAAATGAAAATAATTATGTTAATTGTTATAATTTCAATAATGGTTTTGTATAATGGATGACATCATGTGAAAATTTTATTATTAATAAATACATTTTAATGATAAAAATGTATTACCTTCAACAAATAATGTGACATAAAATTATATCCATTAATAATATCAAATTATAAATATTCTAGATAATAAAAACTAAATTCAATATAATGGAAACACATAAATCAAGACATTCACTATCACACCATCAATGCCTCATCAAATATATCACAATTCTGTAAATCAATGTCTCATCCAAGACATTCATAATAAATTGTTAGGTGTAATGAAAGATACTTATATAATATGGAATGATGATTTTTCTAATTCATCATATATGTATGTGGATCATGAATTTATCTATAACCAGGTCCAACCTATAATTTTCATATCCGACAAATTCCTTATATATTGAATTAATAATACCATTCACTCCACAAATACCTTATAAATGAACATTTATTCATATTTATATAGAATATTTTCATCACCCGAATTTCCCGAAGGTCTTATGTTTTTATTTTAATTTTCGATAATATACCCTTTTAAGGGTTGAAGGGGATCTCGTACATGACATGTATTCCCAAGACAAAAGGCCCCACAGGACCTGCAATACATGAATAATGGAGGTGGATAGAGCTCATTATCAAAATAAATTGAATGATCTCAAGATAATAAATTAAAAGATAACAAGATAAGTCACAATCTAAAAAACATTAAAGGATGATATAATACCATCTATTGATCATATATGATGGTTTTGTTGTGAAATAGTTTACTTTTAAAATGAATACTATAAAAAATTAATAATAACTTCCTTTTAATTTTTTTAATGATGATGATATAAATCACATAAAATTTTTGTTTTAAATCCATTAAGAATATAATTAAATTTTCAATTAAGGACTAATGAATAATGGATGTGGATAGAGACCATTATCATAAGAAACTGAATTATCTTAAGATAAGAAATAATCTAAAAATCAGTAAAGGATGATAGAATACCCTCGATTGATCATATATGATGGTTTTGTTGTGAAACTATTAATTTATAAAATGAATACTATAAAAAATAATAACATCCTTTTTATTTTTTTAAAGATGGTATTATAAATCACATAAAAAAAATTTAATTCCTTTAAGAACATAATTAAACTTTCGATCGATATAATTTTAAATTATATTTTTCATTCTATTGCGAAAATAATTTCATGTAAAATTAAAATAGAAACATTTCATGTAATATTCATTTTAATATAATATTATCATGTAGTGAAAATCTATTCTTTTATTATACATTAAAAAGAATTCTTTTGAATCATATATAAAAATAGTACAAAATAAATTATTAATAAAACATTTAAAATTAATATACATTAACCTGTGTAAATAAATTTGAATAAATAAAAATAGTTAAATAATAATATCATGTATACTAATTAAATAAAATTATATGTTTTGTTATACATTTTTATTGAATATTGATAATTCCAACTGAAAAAGAAAATAAATTCAGTAACATACATGATACCTACTTATTAATCATTTACATATTGAGAGAAATAATTTTCAATATACATGAAATTCAAAAAAATTACCCAAGGGGGTTAAAATAGATATGGTTTAAGATATTCATATTAGAAAAATTTCTCAAATGAAATATGGAGATATTAATCCAAAAATAATATCATATTATAAGTGAAATCACTTACCTTTCATGTATGATTTTTCAAAAGAGTTTGATTATAAAATATAAAGAATTAAAATTAATCCAATTCCTTATAATGAAAAATATTCATTTTTAATCAATTTTTAAGGTTTTTGAAATTTATTTTAAATACATTCATTGAATAATTCATATATGGTTATGAAGGAAGATGATATATTTTATTTAAATAATGATAATTATTCAATAAATATCATAAGTGGTTGATTAAACAATATAAACAAAAGAAACATTAAAATTTTATAGTTGATAGAAGGTTATGAAGGAATAGGATATTATTTATTTACATAATCAAAACAATTCCATAAATATCATATATATTCATTAACTAAATCATTATATCAATCAATGTAATTTGGTGATTAAAAATATTCACAGTACTATGGGGAGATCGATGGTCGTATTTACACATGAGTGATATGATTCCCATGATTCATTCTCCCGATCTCAATTCCAAGAACTCATTCTATTAATAATACCATTTAAACCAAATATATACTATATTTTATATATACCCCATAATTAAATGACACAAACATATTATATCATTATATACATCCACAAGAACTTTAATGTTTAGTGAATTAGATAATTTCGATAAACACAAGAAAACCCACTATTTTGTCATCTCAATGATTTTTTTTCAAACATTATAAGTAACTACTCAATCCATAAATTGTAATCACATTCTCCCATAAAATCTATAAACATGTTATAAAATTATTTGAAACATGTGTAATTTATTTCTTCATAACATATGGAAATGAAATCAAAATAAGTGGTGATTTAAGATGCTTAGTTAGTTAACTATATAAAAGAATCTATTAAAAATATAAACATGGTCGACATAATACGTAATAAATTAACAATACGAGTATTTATAAAACAAAATAGTACAGAAAGAAATATATATCCATTAAAATAAACGAAAACAGGAACATAAATATTTATTTATCTCATATTGATTGAATGTATAATACTGGACAAAAAATCATTATCTCAATTGCATTTTCTATAAAAGTATCCTTTTATGGTAAAATTTATATAACAAAACAGCACATTTTCTATCTCATTTAACTTATCAATGAATCTAAAGGCTCTATAATATGGGGACCTACTCATCTTCTAATTATCTTTTATCAATTCAACAATAATGGGGACAATATTTATCATACCATTCACGAAGGAACCACTTTTTAAAAAACAAGACTATCTATATTATGAAATTTAAATAATTCCTATAAACAATTAAAATATATAAGAAAACAATAATCATTAATAAAATAAATACTACCCCAATAAAAAAAGGGATAAAATTATCATAACATTCCAACAGAAAAAATTTGGATTGTCAAATAATAAATAGTCATATTCAAAATAATCATTTATATTTTAATAAAACATTGTATACCATAAATACTATTCTACATATCAATAAGTTAAAATTTAATATAGTTGAACATCCTCTAATCTAAATTTATAAAATTATTTTTCCCTCCATTTGTACTGTGGATATGGTGAAGTTGTAAAGTCCCATAAAATTCAAGAGAAATTTTTTTCTTAATTTTATTTGGGATTTTACAAGAATGCAGTTTCTGACAGCACCTGATTCTGAGGCCTGGTGTGCCCGGAATCAATTTCCGAAGTTTAGCTCAGGTACATCCAGTAAACAAATGAGCAGGTTTTCCTAACTTTTGAATCGGTGCTCAGAATCAAAATCTGAGGGCACTAATGGAACCGCAATGACGGTAATTTCTTAAGAACATCTTTTCCGGAGTTGCGTTTGCTCGGGTGAGGTTATTAATTTTTTGGGTTAACTATTGAATAAAAATAAAATTTTTTGCTACAAGTTTATTTTTATTCTAAGTAATGATAAATTAGGCATGGTGGTTGGAGTGGGACCCACTAATACCCTAACTCCTAGGTAGGATATTAGTGAGTTGGGGCCCACACGAGCCCCACTCCCCTTTTTTTCTTTTTACCTTCCACGAACCCCCAATAATATTGTAACTCACCCGCACCCTCCTTAAATGAAAAGTCAACTCTTGACTTAAATTGGATTATTAAATGACTTCAGTTATGTCCAATAATTAAATGCGATCTTTGAAATTCAAAAGGGATTGGCATGAGAAATAAAGTAAGGCAAAGCCTTATTTTATGAAGTTGTTTTCGTTGTGCGAGAAGGATTTGAAGAGGAGAGCACAAGCCTTGGAATCCTCATCTTCCTCCGTGAAGAATGCAAAGAACTCATCTTCGCCGACGAAGAATGCCGAATCCTCAGAGATCGATGACGCGGTGCCATGTAATGTGATGCTGATGATTATCTTCTCCCCGATGCCGACGACGCTTACGGAGCCTCCATCCATTACGCTTTCTTCCACGACGTTCTTTTTCCTGCGACGAACCTTCGTTCGACGACACCTTGAGGTATGGGTTTGGTTTAATTTAATTTATGTGGATCATATCCTCAGAATATTATTGAATTGTTGAAAGTCGTTTGAACTCTAACGCGGTGGGTGCGGACCAACGAACAAGTACGAACCCACCGATTCTCTGTTCTTGATGCGCGGAATGTTGGGCGACGATGAAATGGGATCGTTGAGCAATTGGAGGCCGTCGCAGTAATCTACGGGTCTCGAGAGGACCCCAGGCACAGATGGGAGCAAGAACGGACCACCGGACCGGCTCCGGTTGCCCGCGGACTTTACCGGCGGCGCGGGTCGCAGGTGCAACGGCGCCGGCGGCCGGAGGCGGCAGCGTGCCGGCGCCCTGCCATGAGGGACCGTCGCGGCTTCAGCCGCGACGGAAGGTAACCAGTCCAGCGGCCGCGCGGGACCTGGGGGAGACGCGGTACCCAGTACCGCGTCCGTTGGCAAGGGATCGGCCTCCACGTGGGGTCGTGGTTTCATTCTAGGGGGGCAGCACCCCCCCCCTTCCGCTCAGCTCGGCGCTGGCTGAGCCGGCCACGCGGGCCGCGCGCACGCCCCAGGCCAACCGGCCCACCCAGGCCGGGCTAGGTTGTGCGCACCCGGCCGGGCCACACCCTAATGGGCCAGACCCGGACCCGTGTCGGGTCGACTCAGGGTGTCTCGGGCCGGGTCGGGTCGGGCCCAAAACCCCATAAAACTAGACAGGTTCGTTCTATTACCCATATCATGGGCTATGGACCTCTGATCGATGCACCATTAGTTGTGTGGTGATCCATGGAACGAGACGCTCATTTCAGAATATTACACTCATGGTTTCAGAGAACTTTGGGTATGGTCGGGTTGGTTTGAACATGAAACCAACCGGGACCTCGGAGCGGAAACACTTATAACATGAGCTACAGACGTCCGATTGATGTGTCTTCAACTTTATTGGGTTCCTCTTAGTGAGAAGGACCTTTTGGCTTACTCCGATCAAGGTTTGGATGAGGTTGGAGTGTGGTCGGGTTGGTTTTGACTTAAAAAACCAACCGGACCCCTGGAACGAAAAAACCAACAACTCTTAGACAGGGTGTCTGATTGACGCGTCGTCTGTCACGTTGAGTTCCCCTTGTCTAGACGTAACTTTGAGATACATAAACTCCGGACTACGTGCCAGTTGATGTAATGACCCCCTTGGCTCGTGGAGAGGACCCTCCCGGAATCGAGCATGCTGTGAGAGGGAACCCTAGAGCTGGCTGCGATGATGAAGACTGCATTGAAATCCTATGTGGGTTCGGCAGCGATGAAGACCATACTGAAATTCTCTGTGGGTTCGACGGCGATGAATACTGCACTGAAATCCTATGTGTGTTTAGCAGCGATGAAGACCGTACAGAAATCCTCCGTGGGTTCGACGGCGATGAAGACTGCACTGAAATCCTATGTGGGTTCGGCAGCGATGAAGACCGTACTGAAATTCTCCATGGGTTCGACAGCGATGAAGAGCGCACTGAAATCCTCTGTGGTTTCGGCAGCGATGAAGACCGTACTGAAATCCTCCATGGGTTCGATAGCAATGACTACTGTTCTTGTATCCTACGTGGGTCTGGCAGTGTCTGACACTGTTCTTGATATCCTGCGTGGGTCTGGCAGAGTAGCTGGTCTATATCCTATGTGGGTCCGACAGCTTTGCTGGTTTAGTATCCTACGTGGGTCCCACCTGAGATGAATCAGTGTCTATATCTAATCATCTCTATCACCTTACGAAGAAGTATACCTGGGTGAGCTGAGTCTTGACTTTCAATCATTATCTTCGATATGATTGACTTGCTTTCCTATGTGGATTGTGTTCTGTTATCCTGTGTGGATTGGGTTGTACTATCCTATGTGGACGTGATCGAACTTGGGCTCAGATATTGGAGCCGAACTGGAGTTTGTGACTTAGGTATATGTATGGGCATATACCCAAGTAGTGTTGGTTGTTACTTTGTGATTGTATCTTTCCTTTTTGGATTATCCTTTGTGGATTCTGGGAGACCTTCGGGGGTCTCGGGGTCCCTACTGAGTAGCGTATACTCACCCCTACATTGGATATGCCCGCACTAAGTTGTGTTGGATGTAGATGACGGACAACACTGATCATGGTTGAGGCTAGTGGAGCAGTTGGTTCCTGGAGGTGGACCACTGGGTGGGACGTACACGGAGTGGAAGGCTGGACCCAAGGAGCTGGGGAGGCTATCTATACCCACCCTTCAGGTGGGACTTCCAGTAGACGGCTCGACATTTCTGCTTTACTTTCAGTTGATGTACTTTCTTTCCAGTTTTACTTCACTTTTAGTTTGGGTTTGTATTCTGGCCCACTTACTTTTCTGCACTATTATTGTACCCAGTTTTTACTTAGTGTTTACTTTTTCTTGCTTACTCTATGGTGTTTGTTTACTTTTTAAAGGCATTTACTTCCCATTTTGAATGGATTTATGCCTTTGGTGCTAGTCGCCATCCCCTGGCCTATGGGAGGCGGGCTTGGGGTAGTCACGACACGGGCCTCGAGAATGGGTCTTGACAAATTGGTATCAGAGGAGTTTGGTTCTACCGTAGAACACTGGACTCTGATATTTCTTCTATGTGAAGCGATAATGTTAGGGGTATTGAGTGTGGTTATCAGACTATGGAGTCCAGTGTTGGTGTGGAGGCTGACGTATCCGTACACCAGGACCCTGACTTCTGATTTCCGACTCAATGCACGAAAACATTGATTGCATGTGTGTTTCAAAAGTTTTCTTTGTGATTACTTTGTGTTAGCTCACCAGGTATACTGTTTTGACCATGGAACACTTGTTTCTTTTTATGATGTCCCCACGATTGCAGCCAGCTAGGGTTTTGAGCTTTGAGCGAGATGACAGCCCACCAAGCGATGAGGCCTCGGTGTAGGGCCCTTTGACAACGGTGGCACCAGCGGTACCTCTACCCGCTGAGCCACCGATGCTACCAGACCCAGCCGCTAATGGTGCACGTCTCCATAGTGCACTTCAGGGGTTTCAGTGACAGAGACCGCCCAGGTTCCACGGGGATATAGACCCTCAGGCATCCGAGGATTGGCTGGAGGCGGTTGTGCCATTTTTCAGGTTAGTGGGGACACCAGCTGACCTCATGGTGATCCTCGCAGCGAGCCTCCTGCACGCGGTAGCAGGAAGATGCTGGAGATTGATGCATTAGGTGCACGACGAGGCATCACTCCTCTGGAGGGACTTTGAGGGCCTCTTCCGCTCAGAGTTCGTCCTAGCCACCCTCCGTGTGGTGCGCATCCAGGAGCTTATACAGCTGCGGCAGGGCAGTATGACGGTCGCCCATTACTCGATGAGATTTACCGATCTCTCGCACTATTCAACGGACATTGTACGGGACCCATTCTTCCAGGCTTGGACCTTCGAGCAGGGAATGAGGCATGAAATCAGGGCATCGGTAATCTCCCTCAGCATTCCTACATAGGAAGGAGTACTGGAGAGAGCCCTTCTCATTGAGATTTATTTCTAAGCCTACACCAGCAGCGAGACCTACCGCCGGGCGACACGTAGCAGAGTCGTCTGTAGATGGCAGTCGACAGTTGTCATAGGGGTCCAGGAAGACCAGACCATCACGCAGATGACCTCAGGACACTAGCTCAGAGGTGCAGGTCACAGGGCATAGAGCCAGCCTTCTGAGGAGCAGGCAGTGCTATGCATGCAGCGGGCAGGGCCACATGGCTCGTGACTGCCTGACCCGTCGTGCAGAGGCAGAGGGTCGACCGTGGCAGTCCGCCGAGAGCAGGCAGACGAGGCAGGGGATCTGGCCGAGCAGCAGGTGGTGGGCGACACTTTGAGGCTTTACCACCACCACCACTAGGAGGTCCACCCCGACCACAGGGAGTTGGCGGGAAGAGACATGCTTAGCTTCAAGCAGTAGAGGCCTACGACCACAACAAGCCAGAGATGACTCGAGGTGCTATCTATGTCTACTCCACCCTTGTTGTAGTTCTTATAGACACAAGATCAAGTCATTCCTTTATTGTCGCTACACTTGTTCGGACCTCGGAGATTCCGACAGAGCTGTTGGCTCGATCCTTACGGCTAGGGACTCCTACGAGAGAAGACTTGACGATTACGCACTGGTACCGGCAGTGTGAGATTACTTTAGGAGGTGAGAGCATCGGCTGGGATCTTCTTTTAGTGGTGTCGAGGCCTTACGACGTCATCTTGGGCATGGATTGGTTATCTACAGTCCATGCTCAGATCGATTGTATTAGGCGCAAGGTGTGGTGTGTTCGCACCAATGGGAGCAGGTTCACCTTCACCGGTGAGAAGGGAGCCTTTGCAGCACAGGATGGACTCATGTAGAGGAGAGGACATCCCATCACTCATCAGTTGGATAGCCTCATCCAAGGATAACATGACGTGCGGAGTCCCAGTTTTCCTATAGCGGTGGATCATTATGCAGATGTTTTCCACAATGATGTTCCAGGACTACTTCCTCGCTGAGAGGTAGACTTTTATATTGACATGTACCCTAGGACAACACCAATATCCACTCCCGCATATCGGATGGATCCCGCTGAGCTTCCATAGATACGGGTACAGTTGTAGGACTTCCAGGGCATGGGATTCATCCGACCTAGTGTTTCACCCTGGGCTTCCCCGATATTTTTCGCCAAGAAGGCAGACGGGAGCTTGCGAATTTGTGTCGACTATCGTCGCCTAAACCAGGTGACCGTGAGAAACAAGTATCCACTACTGAGGATTAACGACATCTTCGATCAGATCAAGGGAGCATGGTGGTTCTCGAAGATAGACCTCAGGTTAGGCTATCATCAGCTTATAGTTCGAGATGAAGACGTGCAGAAGACGACTTTCAGATGTCGGTATGGACACTATGAGTTCTTGGTTATGCTTTTAGGCGTAACCAACGCTCCATATGTATTCATGAGTCTCATGAACAAGATCTTTCATCCATACCTCGATCGATTTGTCGTGGTCTTCATCGACAAAATTTTGAAATACTTGACCACTGAGGAGGAGCACACTTACCACTTGCTGATTGTGCTAGACACACTCCCAGAGCACCGGCTTTATGAAAATCTCTCGAAGTGTCAGTTCTGGTTACGTGAGGTCCACTTCATGGGACACTTCATCTCTGAGGCGGGAGTTGCGGTGGATCCTCTAAAGATCGATGCAGTGCTAGCTTGGGAGCCACCCAGGAGCGTGACAGAGGTGCGGAGTTTCTTGGGTCTAGCTGGGTACTACCGGAGGTTTGTGCCAGACATTTCCAGAGTTGTGGCACCACTCTCAACTTTGGAAAATAAGGGGAAACCCTTCGTGTGGTCAGACAGATGTCAACAGAGCTTCAAAGAGCTGATACAGAGATTGACCAGCGCTCCTATCTTGAGGATACCAGAGGAGGGTGTGGGGTACGCAGTCTACTGCGATGCATCAGGGACCAGACTCGGATGTGTCCTGATGCAGGAGAGGGTCGTGATCACCTATGGATCATGTCAGTTGAGGAAACATGAGCAGAACTACAATACCCATGACCTGGAGTTAGTAGTAGTGGTCTTCGCTCTGAATATGTGGTGACACTATCTGTTGGGTGAGCACTTTACAGTCTACTCTAACAACCAGAGTCTCAAGTACATGTTCTTGCAGTAAGACCCAAATCTGAGACAGCAGCGATGGCTCGAGTTCCTCCAAGACTATGACTTTGAGTTAGTCTATTCTCCTGGAAAGGGGAACTTAGTAGCTGATGCTCTAAGCAGGAGGACAGGCATCCAGCTACTCAAGGAGGTGACGAAGCAGCTGGTCATTTTGCAGATATCCTTCGTGGATAGAGATGGAGCAGCCTTTCATCAGTCACTCACTATCACTCCTCCACTACTACAGAGGGTCAGAGAGGCACAGCATGGAGATGCTGACAGTGAAATGCGGTGTGCGCAGATATCCTCAGGACATGCACCGGATTGATTCTCTATAGGAGGATAGAAAAACATCTTTTTCAGAGGACATACCATGGTACCTGTTTCTTTATAGGAGGAGGTGATGAGAGAGTTTCACACATCCCCTTTAGCGGTACATCCATAAGTGGCGAAGATGTACCAGGATCTCAGGCGACAGCATTGGTGGCTGGGTATTAAGAAGGATGTGGCAGTGTTCGTTTCTCGATGCCTCACCTGCCAGCAGGTGAAGGCAGAGCACCAGCTACCAGCAGGCTTGGTAAAGCCCTTGGAGGTTCCAGAGTGGAAGTGGGATGGGATATCTATGGATTTCGTGATTGGACTTCCACGTACTTATAGAGGTCATGACTCCATTTGGGTGATTGTCAACCGACTCACCAAGTCGGCTCACTTCTTACCCATCAGAGATCGGGGCTCAGTGGAGAGATTGGGATGCCTATATATTCAGGATATTGTACGGCTTCATGATGTGCCATCATCTATCATCTCCAATCGATATGCTCTCTTTACTTCCCGGCATCGGAATGGGTTACAGGAGGCATTTGGGACGCAGCTACGTTTGTGCACCGACTTTCACCCTCAGACGGATGGTCAGACGCATAGGACCATTCAGACTCTCGAGGACATGCTCCGCACATCTGTCCTCAACTTTGGTCGTAGCTGGGAGGACCAAATACCCTTGGTGGAGTTCTCGTACAACAACAACTACCACTCCACCATCGGGAGGACACCATATGAGGCATTGTACGGCCGACCATGCAGATCACCTCTGTGCTGGATAGACCCTGAGGAGTCAGCACTTGTGGGACCAGAGATGGTCCAAGACACGACAGAGAAGGTTCAGGTCATCCAGGAGTGGATGAGGACAGCTCAGAGCCGGCAGAAGTCTTATGCTGACAAGAGGTAGAGGACACTAGAGTTCGAGGATGGCGACCACATTTTCTTGCGGGTCTCACCTCGACGTGGATTACAGAGATTTGGACGAGGCGACAACTTATCTCCACGCTTCATCAGACCATTCCTAGTCCTCAGTAGGGTAGGTGAGGAGGCTTACCGGCTGGCTCTACCACCTCAGTTGCACCGGGTGCATGACATCTTCCACGTATCTCAGCTGAGGAGATACATGCACAACCCGACGCATATCATCGACCATGGGGAGCTAGACATTGACGATGGGGAGACTTTTGCTGAGGTCCCGGTAGAAATGGAGGATCGACAGGAGTGAGTCCTACGTGGATGGTCTATACCTCTAGCACGCATCAGGTGGCAGCACGGGACCCTCCAGGAGAGCACTTGGGAGCGGGAGGTTCAGATGCGTGCTCAGTACCCACATTTGTTCCCCAATATTCTGATGTATATTTACGGGGATGTAAAGCCCTATGGTGGGAGTAATTTAAAGACCCATAAAATTCAAGGGAAATTTTTTTCATAATTTTCTTTGGGATTTTACAAGAATGTAGTTTCTGACGGCACCTGATTCCAATGCCCGGTGTGCCCGAAATTAATTTCTGAAGTTTCGCTCTGGTACGTTCAGTAAACAAAAGAGCGGGTTTTCCTAACTTTTGAACCGGGGATCATAATCGAAATTCGAGGGCACCGATGGAACCGAAACGCCGGTAATTGATTAAGAACACCTTTTTCGGAGTTGCATTTGCTTGGGTGAGGTTATTAAGTTTTTGGGTTAACTAAAGAATAAAAATAAAATATTGAGCTACAATTTTATTTTTATTCTACGTAATGATAACCTAGGTATGGTGGTTGGAGTGGGACCCACTAATAACCTAAATCCTTGGTAGGATATTAGTGATGTGAAGCCCACACTTTCCCCACCCCCCTTTATTTCTTTTTTACCTTCCACGAACCCCCAATAATTTTATAACTCACCTGCACCCTCCTTAAATGAAAACTCAACTCTCGACTTAAATTGGATTATTAAACGCCTTCAGTTAAGTCCAATAATTAAATGTGATCTTTGAAATTCAAAAGGGATTGGCATGAGAAATAAAATAAGGAAAAGCCTTATTTTATGAAGTTGTTTTCGGTTTGCGAGAAGGATTTGAAGAGGAGAGCACAAGCCTTGGAATCCTTTTCTTCCTCCCTGAAGAACGTGAAGAACGTACCATCGCCGACGAAGAATGCTGAATCCTCATAGATCGACGACGCGACGCCATGTACCGCGATGCCAAAGATTCTATTCTCCATGACGCTGATGATGCTTACAGAGCCTCCATCAGTGAATCTTTCTTCTGCGATGTTCTTTCTCCCGCGACGAACCTTCGTTCACGATACCTTGAGTAAGGGGTTTGGTTAAATTTAATTTATGTGGATTATATCCTCGGCATATTAGTAAATTGTTGAAAGTCGTTTGAACCACTAATGCGGTGGGTGCGGAACAACGAACAAGTCCGAACTCACCAATTCTTTGTTATTAATGTGTGGAACGTTGGGCGATGATGAAACGGGATTGTCGTCGTAGTAATCTACGGGTCTCGAGATGACCCCAGGCGCAGACGAGAGCAAAAAACGACCACCGGACCGGCTCCAGTGGCCCACAGATTTCACCAGCGGTGCGGGTCGCCGGCGGCCGGCACCGACCGGCCGCCTGGAAGCGGCGGCGTCCCGGCGCGCCGCTAGTAGGGACCGCCAAGGCTTCAGCCGCGGCGCCAGGCGACCGGTCCCGCGGCCGCGCGGGACCCGGGGGAGATGCGGTGCCGAGCGCTGTGTCTGTTGGCAAGGGAGCGGACCCCACGTGGGGCTGCGTTTCATTCAAGGGGGGAAGCCTCCCCCCCCCCATTCTGCTCAGCTCGGCGCTGGCTGAGATAGCCACGCGGGCCGTCCGCGCGCGCTAGGCCCACCGGCCCGCCCAGGCCGGGCCACGCCGCCCAGGCCAGGCCACGCCAACTCGGCCGAACCAAGCCCAAATGGGCCGGACCCGGACCCGGGTCGGGTCAACCTGGTTCGCGCTGACCCAGTGGGTCTCGGGCCGAGTCGGTCCGAGCCCAAACCCCCCTAAAACCAGATAGGTTCGTTCTATTGCACATATCTTGGGCTACAGACCTCCGATCGACACACCGTAAGTTGCCTGGCGATCCTTGGAACAAGACAGTCGTTTCGTCATATTTCACTCAAGGTTTCATAGAACTTTGTGTTTGGCCAGGGTTGTTCGAACACAAAACCAACCGGGCCCTCGGAGCGGAAACGCTTATAACTTGAGCTCCAGACGTCCAATTGGTGTTTCGTCGACTTTGTTGGATTCCTCATAGTGAGATGTACCTTTTGGATTACTCCACTTGAGGTTCAGATGCATTTGGAGTGCAGTCGGGTTGTTTTTTACATAAAACCCAACCGGGCCCCTGGAATGAAAAGGCCAATAACTCTCAGACTGAGTGTCCGATTGACGCGTCGTCTGTAAGGTTGAGTTCCTCTTGTCAAGACGGAACTTTGAGATACAGCAAATCTGGACTACGTGACAGTTGATGTATCTACCCCCCTTGGCTCGTGGAGCGGACCCTCCCGGAATCAAGCATGCTGTGAGCGGGAACCCTATAGCTGGCTGCGATGATGAAGACTGCATTGAAATCCTATGTGGGTTCGGCAGCGATGAAGACCGTACTGAAATCCTCTGTGGGTTCGACGGTAATGAAGACTGCACTAAAATCCTATGTGGGTCCGGCAGCGATGAAGACTGTACAAAAATCCTCTATGGGTTCGATTGCGATGTAGAATGCACTGAAATATTATGTGTGTTCGGCATCGATGAAGGTCATACTGAAATCCTCCGTGGGTTTGACGACGATGAAGACTGCACTGAAATCCTCCGTGGGTTCGGCAGCGATGAAGACCGTACTGAAATCCTCCGTGGGTTTGACGGCGATGAAGACTGCACTGAAATCCTATGTGGGTTCGGCATCGATGATGACCGTACTGAAATCCTCCGTGGGTTCGACGGTGATGAAGACTGCACTGAAATCCTCCGTGGGTGACGACTGTACTGAAATCCTCCGTGGGTTCGACGACAATGACTACTATTCTTGTATCCTACATGGGTCTGGCAGTGTTTGACTCTGTTCTTGCTATCCTACGTGGGTCTGGAAGAGTATCTGGTCTGTATCCTATGTGGGTCCGACAGCTTAGATGGTTTAGTATCCTACGTGGGTCCCAGCTTAGATGAATCAGTGGATATATCTAATCATCTCTATCACCATACGAAGATGTATACCTGTGTGAGATGAGTCTGGACTTTCAATCATTATCTTCGATAAGATTGACTTGCATTCCTATGTGGATTGGGTTGTGTTATCCTGTGTGGATTGGGTTATACTATCCTATGTGGACGTGATCGAACATGGGCTCGGATTTTGGAGCCGAACTGGCGTTGGTGACTTAGGTATATGTATGGGCATATAACCAAGTAGTGTTGTTTGTTACTTCGTGATTGTATATTTCCTTTGTGGATTATCCTTTTAGGATTCTGGGAGACCTTTGGGGGTCTCGGGGTCCCTACTGAGTAGAGTATACTAACCCCTGCACGGGCTATGCCCCCACTACGTTGTGTTGGATACAGATGATGGACAGCGCTGATCATGGTTGAGGCTAGTGGAGCAGTCGGTCCCTGGAGGTGGACCACTGGGCGGGACGTACACGGAGCGGACGACTGGACCTGAGGAGCTGAGGAGGCTATCTATAACCACCCTTCATGTGTGACTTCCATTGGACGGCTCAACATTGCTACTTTAGTTTCAGTTGTTTTACTTTCTTTCCAGTTGTACATTTCTTTTAGTTTGGGTTTCTATTCTGGCCCACTTACTTTTCCTCACTATTATTGTACCCAGTTTTTACATAGTGTTTACTTCCGCTTGCTTACTCTGTGGTGTTTGTTTACTTTATAAAGGAAATTACTTCCCATTTTGATGTGATTAATGCCTTTGGTGCTAGTCGCCATCCCCTAGCCTATGGGAGGCGGGCTTGTGGTAGTGACGGCACGGGCCCCGAGAACGGGTCCTGACAAATTGGTATCAGAGGAGGTTGGTTCTACCGCAGAACTCTGGACACTGATCTTTCTTCTATGTGAAGCGATAATGTTAAGGGTATTGAGTGTGGTTATCAGTCCAGGGAGTCCAGTGTTGGTGCGGCGGCTGACGTATCCGTACACCAGGACCCTAACATCGAATTTCCAACTCAATACACGAAAACATTGATTGCATGTGTGTTTCAAAAGTTTGTATTTTGATTACTTTGTGTCAGCTCACGAGGTATATTGTTTTGACCGTGGTGAACCTATTTCTTTTCAGGATGGCCCCACGATGGCAACCATCTAGGATTCCGAGCTATGAGTGAGACGACATCCCACCGAGCGACGAGGCCTCGATGCAGGGCCCTTTGACAGCGAAGGCACCGGCGGTACCACTACCCGCTGAGCCACCGATGCTACCAGACCCAACCGCTGATGGTGCACATCACCTTTGTGCATTTCACGAGTTTCAGTGTCAGAGACCACCTAGGTTCCGTAGGGAGAAGGATCCTCAGGTATCCGAGGATTGGATGGAGGCGGTTGTGCGAGTATTCAGGTTAGTGGGGACACCAACTGACCTCATATTGATCCTCGCAGTGAGCCTCCTGCTCGCGGCAGCAGGCAGATGGTGGAGCTTGATGCTCCAGGTGCACAATGAGGAATCACTCCTCAGGATGAACTTTGAGAGCCTCTTCCTTTCGTAGTTCATCCCAGCCACCCTCCGTGTGGTGCACATCCAGGAGCTTCTACAGCTGCGGCAGGATGGCATGACGGTTGCCCAGTACTCGGTGAGATTTACCGATCTATCGCATTATTCGAAGGACATGGTATGGGACCCATTCCTCCGAGCTTGGACCATTGAGCAGGGACTGAGGCATGAGATCAGGGAATTTGTGATCTCCCTCATCATTCTGATGCAGGCAGGAGTACTGGAGTGAGCCCTTCTCATTGAGAGCATTCATGCTGAGCCTACACCAGCAGTGAGACCTTCCGCCGGGCAGCACATAGCAGAGTCGTCTGCAGCTGGAAGTTGAAAGATGTCACAGGCATCCAGGCGGACCTGACCATCAGGAAGATGACCTCAGGACACTGGCTCAGAGGTGCGGGGAACAGGGCGCAGAGCCAGCCTTCTGAGGTGCAGGCAGTGCTACGCATGCGGCGGTCAAGGCCACATGGCTCGTGACTACCCGACCCGCCATGTAGAGGACCAGCAGACGGTTGAGGGGCCACCCAGGCAGAGGCAGAGGGTCGACCATGGCGGTCCACCGAGAAAAGGCGGACGAGGCAGGGGAGCTGGCCGACCAGTAGGTGGTGGGAGACGCTTTGAGGCTTTACCACGACCACCAAGAGGTCCACCCCCGACCACACGGAGCTGGCGGGCCGAGACATGCTCAGCTTCAGGTAGTAGAGGCCTACGACCACAGCGTGCCAGAGATGATTCAAGGTATTATCTGTGTCTACTCCATACTTATTGCAGTTCTTATAGACATTGGAGCGAGTCATTCATTTATTACCACTTCCCTTATTTGAAGCTCCAAGATTCCGACAGAGTCTTTGGGTTGATCCTTACGGCTAGAGACTCCTATAGAGGCAGACTAGACGATTACGCACTGGTTCCAGCAGTGAGAGCTTACTCTAGGAGGTGAGATATTCGGCTGGGATCTTCTTGTAGCGGGGTCGAGGCCTTACGATGTCATCTTGGGCATGGATTGGTTATCTACAGTCCATGCTCAGATCGATTGTATTAGACACAAGGTGCAGTGTGTTCGCACCGATGTGAGTAGGTTCACCTTCACGGTGAGAAGGGATCCTTTGCAGCACATGATGGACTCACGCAGAGGAGTGGATAGCCCTTCACTCATTAGTTGGATAGCCTCATCCTAAGTGTAGTTGACGTGCGGAGTCCGAGTTTTCCTGTAGTGATGGATCAGTATGCAGACGTTTTCCATGATGACCTTCGAGGACTACCTCCTCATAAAGAGGTAGACTTTTATATTGAACTCTACCCCGGGACAGCCCTGATATCCACTCCAGCATATCGGATGTCTCCCGCTAAGCTTCAAGAGCTACGGGTACAGTTGGAGGACTTGCAGGGCAAGGGATGCATCTGAGCCAGTGTTTCACCCTGGGCTTCCCTGATATTGTTCACCAAGAAGGTGGATGGGAGCTTGCGACTTTGTGTCGACTATCATCGCCTAAACCAGGGGACCGTGAGAAACAAGTATCTGCTATCGAGGATTGACGAACACTTCGATCAGCTCAAGGGAGCATGGTGGTTCTCGAAGATAGACCTCAGGTCAGGCTATCATCAGCTTAGAGTTCGAGACGAAGAAGTGCAGAAGACGGACTTCAGATGTCGGTATGGCCACTGTGAGTTCTTGGTTATACCTTTTGGTGTAACCAACACTCTAGCTGTGTTCATGAGTCTCATGAACAGGATCTTTCAGCCATACCTAGATCGATTTGTCGTGGTCTTCATTGACAACATTTTGATATACTCGACCACTGAGGAGGAGCATGCCTACCTCCTGAGGGTTGTTTTAGACACACTTCAAGAGCACCAGCTTTATGGAGAGCTCTCGAAGTGTCAGTTATGGTTAGGTGAGGTCCACTTCTTGGGACACGTCATCTCTAAGGCGGGAGTTACGGTGGATCCTGTGATGATCGAGGCAGTGCTAGCTTGGGAGGCACCCAAGAGCGTGATGGAGGTGTAGAGTTTCTTGGGTCTAGCTGGCTACTACCAGAAGTTTGTGCCAGACTTCTCCAGAGTTGCGACACCACTCTCAGATTTTATGAAGAAGGGGAAACCCTTCGTGTGGTCAGACAGATGTCAATATAGCTTCCAAGATCTGAGACAGATATTGACCAGCGTGCCTATCTTGAGGCTACCGGAGGAGGGAGTGGGGTACGTAGTACTGCGATGCATTAGGGACCGGACTTGGATGTGTCTTAATGCAGGAGCGGGCCATGATCGCCTATAGATCACGTCAGTTGAAGCAGAATGAGCAGAACTACGATACCCATGACCTGGAGTTAGCAGCAGTGGTATTTTCTCTAAAGATGTGGCGACACTATCTGATGGGCGAGCGCTTTACAGTCTACTCTGACCACCAGAGTCTCAAGTACATCTTCTCGCAAAAATACCTAAATCTGAGATAGCTATGATGGATCGAGTTCCTCCAGGACTATGACTTTGAGATATTCTATACTCCTGGAAATGAGATCGTAGTAACCGATGCTCTCAGCATAAGGAAGGGCATCCAGCTACTCAGGGAGGCTACGGAGCAGCTAGCTGCTTTGCAGATATCCTTTATGGATAGAGATAGAGAAACCTATCTTCAATCACTCAAATTCACTCCTCCACTATTGTAGTGGGTCAGAGAGGCACATCGTTGGGATGCTGACTGTGAAATGCGATGTGCATAGATATCCTCAGGATAGGAACCTGATTGATTCTCTATATGAGTAGAGCACGACGTCCTTTTCATAGGACGTACCGTGGAACTAGTTTCTTTACAGGAGGAGGTGCTGAGAGAGTTTCACACTTCCCCTTTAGCGGTACATCTAGGAGTGGCAATGATGTACCAGGATCTCAGGCGACAGCACTGGTGGCTGGGTATTAAAAAGGCTGTGGTAGAGTTAGTTTCTCGATGCCTCACCTGCCAGTAGGTGAAGGCATAGCACCAGGTACCTACAGTCTTGGTACAACCCTTGGAGGTTTCGAAGTGAAAGTGGGATGGGAAATCTATGGATTTTGTGACTGGACTTCCACATACTTCTAGAGGTCACGACTCCATTTGGGTGATTGTCGACCGACTCACCAAGTTGGACCACTTCTTTCCCATCAAAGAGCAAGGCTCAGTGGAGAGCTTGGGACACCTCTACGTTCAGGATATCATACGGCTTCATGATGTGCCATCATCTATCATCTCCGATCTAGATGCTCGTTTTACTTCCCAGCTTTGGAAGGGGTTGCAGGAGGCATTCGGGACTCATCTACGTCTGAGCACCACCTTTCACCCTCAGAAGGATGGTCAAATAGAGACGACCATTCAGAATCTCGAGGACATGCACCGCACATGTGTCCTCGACAATGTTTGTAGCTAGGAGGACCATCTACCCTTGGTGGAGTTCGCGTACAACAACATCTACCACTCCACCATTGGGATGGAACCATATGATGCATTGTAAGACCGACCTTGCAGATCACCTCTGTGCTGGACAGACCCTGGGGAGTCAGCACTTGTGGGACCAGAGATGGTCCAGTCCATGACAGAGAAGGTCCAGGTCATCCAGGAGCGGATGAGGACAGTTCAGAGCCGGCAGAAGTCTTATGTTGATAGGAGGCGAAGGCCACTAGAGTTCGAGGATGGTGACCATGTTTTCTTTCGGGTCTCACCTCGACGTGGACTATGGAGAATTGGCCGAGGCAGCAAGTTATCTTCGCTCTTCATCAGACCATTCCTGGTTATCATCAGGGTAGGCGAGGTGGCTACCGCCTGGCTCTACCACCTCAATTGCACCGGGTGCATGACGTCTTCCACGTTTCTCAGCTGAGGAGATACGTGCACGAGCCGACGCATATCATCGACCATGGGGAGCTAGACATTGACGATGGGGCGACTTTTGTGGAGGTCTCGATGGAGATGGAGGATCGACAGAAGCGGGTCCTAAGTGGATGGTCGATACCTCTAGTTCACATCATATGGAAGCACGGGACCCTCTAGTGGAGCACTTGGGAGCGGGATGCTCAGATGAGTGCTCAGTACCCACATTTGTTCCCCTAGTTTCTGATGTATCTTTATGGGGATGTAAATTCCTAAGGTGGAAGTAATTTAAAGACCCGTAAAATTCAAAAAAAAAACTTAATTTTCTTTGGGATTTTACAAGAACGTAGTTTCTGACGGCACCTGATTCTGATACCCGGTGTGCCCGGAATCAATCTCCGAAGTTTAGCTCGGGTACGTTCAATAAAAAAAGAGTAGGTTTTCCTAACATTTGAACCGGTGCTCGGAATTGAAATCAGAGGGCACCAATGGAACCGCAGCGCTGGTAATTGCTTAAGAACACCTTTTCCGGAGTTGTGTTTGCTCGGGTGAGGTTATTAATTTTTTGGGTTAACTAAAGAATAAAAATAAAATATTGTGCAAAAATTTTATTTTTATTCTAAGTAATGATAACCTAGGCATGGTGGTTGGACTGGGACCCACTAATACCCTAACTCTTAGGTAATATATTATTGAGGTGGGGCCCATACGAGCTCCACCCCCCTTTATTTCCCTTTTACCTTCCACGAACCCCCATTAATTTTGTAACTCACCCGCACCATCCTTAAATGAAAATTCAACTCTCGACTTAAATTGGATTATTAAATTACTTTAGTTAAGTCCAATAATTAAATGTGTTCTTTGAAATTCAAAAGTAATTGGCATGAGAAATAAAATAAGGCAAATCCTTATTTTATGAAGTTGTTTTCGTTGTGCAAGAAGGATTTGAAGAGGAGAGAACAAGCCTTGGAATCCTCTTCCTCATCCTTGAAGAATGCGAAGAACGCACCATCACTGACAAAGAACGCAAAATCCTTAGAGATCAATGACGCGACGCCGTGTACCCTGACGCCGACGATTATCTTCTCCGCGATGCTGACGACGCTTACAGAGCCTCCATCCGCGGCGCTTTCTTCCACGACGTTCTTTTTCCCGTGAAGAATCTTTGTTCGACGACACCTTGAGGTAGGGGGTTTGGTTTAATTTAATTTATGTGGATTATATCCTCGGCATATGATTAAATTGTTGAAAGTCATTTGAACCACTAACACGGTGGGTGCGGACCAACAAACAAGTCTGAACCCACTAAATCTATGTTTTTGATGCGCGGAACATTGGGCAACGATGAAACGAGACCATTGATCGATTGGAGGCCATCGCAGTAATCTTCGGGTCTCGAGACGACCCCAGGCACAGACGTGAGCAAGAACGGACCACCGGAGTGGCTCTGGGGGCCCACTGACTTCACCAGCGGCACAGGTCGCTGGCGGCGTCCCGGCGCGCCGCCAGGAGGGACCGCCGCGGCTGAAGCCGCGGCCGCGCTGGACCCGGGGGAGACGTGGTGCCCGAAGCCATGTCCGTTGGCAAGGCAGCAGCCCCCATGTGGGGCTGCAGTTTCATTCAAGGGGGCAGTCGCCCCCCCCCCCCTTCGGCTCAGCTCGGCGCCGGCCGAGCTGGCCACGCGGGCCACGCCGGGCCGCCCAGGTCGCGCCGGGCCACGCCGACCGGGCCGAGCCATTCCCATCGGGACGGGCCGCTCCCCAATGGGCCAGAACCGGACCCGGTTCGGTTTGACCCGATTCGGACCGACCCAGGGGGTCTCGGGTCGGGTTGGTCCAGGCCCAAAACCCCCTAAAACCAGGAAGGTTCGTTCTTTTTCCCATATCATGGGCTACGGGCCTCTGATCGACGCACCGTCAGTTAATTGGAGATCCTTGGAACGAGAGGGTAGTTTCGGTATATTACACTCAAGGTTTATGAGAAATTTGGGTACGGCCGGGTTGGTTCGAACACGAAACAAACAGGGCCCTCGGAGCGGAAACGCTTATAAATTGAGCTCCGGATGTCCGATTGACGTGCCATTGAGTTTGTTGGATTCCTCTCAGTGAAAAATACCTTTTGGATTACTCCACTCGAGGTTTGGACATAGTAGGAGTGTGGTCGGGTTGGTTTTGACTTAAAAACCAACCGGTCCCCTGGAACGAAAAATCCAATAACTCTCAGACTGGGCGTCCGATTGACGCGTCGTCTGTCATGTTGAGTTCCTCTTATCAAGATAGAACCTTGAGATACATCAACTCCGGACTACGTTTCAGTTGATGCATCGACCCCCTTTGCTCATGCAGCGGACCATGCCGAAATCGAGCATGCTGTGAGTGGGAACCCTAGAGCTAGCTGCGATGATGAAGACTGTATTGAAATCCTATGTGGGTTTGGCAGCGATGAAGGCTGTACTGAAATCTGCCGTGGGTTCGACGGTGATCAACACTGCACTGAAATCCAATGTGGGTTCGGCAACGATGAAGACCGTACTAAAATCCTCCATGGGTTCGACGGTGATGAAGACTGCACTGAAATCCTATGTGGGTTCGGCAGCGATGAAGACCGTACTAAAATCTTCTGTGGGTTCAATGATGATGAAGACTGCACTGAAATCTTCAATGGGTTCGGCAGTGATGAAGACCGTACTGAAATCCTCTGTGGGTTCGATGACAATGACTAATGTTCTTGTATCCTACGTGGGTCTGGCAGTTTCTAACTCTGTTATTACTATCCTACGTGGTTATGGTAGAGTAGCTGGTCTGTATCCTTTGTTGGTCCAATAGCTTATCTGGTTTAGTATCCTACGTGGGTCTCAGCTTAGATGAATCAGTGGCTATATCTGATCATCTCTATCACCTTACAAAGAAGTATACCAGTGTGAGCTGAGTAGTGACTTTCAATCATTATCATCGATATGATTGACTTGCTTTCCTATGTGGATTGGGTTGTGTTATCTTGTGTGGATTGGGTTGTACTATCCTATGTGGACGTGATCGAACTTGGGCTCCAGTGTTGGAGCCGAACTAGAGTTGGTTACATAGGTATATGTATGGGAATATATCCAAGTAGTATTGGTTGTTACTTCATGATTGTTTCTTTTCTTTGTGGATTATCCTTTTTGGATTCTGGGAGACCTTCGGGGGTCTCGGGGTCCCTACTGAGTAGCGTATACTCACCCCTGCATGGGCTATGCCCGCACTACGTTGTGTTGGATGCAGACAACAGACAGCGCTGATCTTGGTTGAGGCTTTTGGAGCAGTCGGTGCCTGGAGGTGGACCACTGGGTGGGACATACACGGAGCAGACGGTTGGACCCGAGCAGCTGAGGAGGCTATTTGAACCCACCCATCAGGTGGGACTTCTAGTGGACGGCTCGACATTGCTGCTTTACTTTCAGTTGCTGTACTTTTTTTCCAGTTGTACTTTACTTTCAGATTGGGTTTGTATCCTGGACCACTTACTTTTCCTCACTATTATTGTACCCAGTTTTTACATAGTGTTTACTTCTACTTTCTTACTCTATGGTGTTTGTTTACTTTATAAAGGGAATTCCTTCCCCTTTTGACGGGATTTAACCCTTTGGTGCAAGTCACCAGCCCCTGGCCTATGGGAGGCGGGCTTGGGGTAGTCACGGTATGGGGCCTGAGAACGGGTTGTGACAGAAGTATTTATGGAATTCCATGATCATATTACATATAAAGAATCAGATTGGGTGTATAGACTAGAACATATCCCTAATGGAATAATCTAAACAATGGGGTGAGTTGACCTTAAAGGAGAGAACCCTAGAAAAACAATGAATCCAATATTACTACAAAAAGACCAGATTAAGAATATAATTATTTGATACCACATGATCAATCCTCCAAATGATATGGGGGGATATATAAAGAATCATCAAACCCATTAGGTAAAATCATGTATAAATTTATTGAAGGACTAATAGTGATAACATCAACGAAATTTTATAAAATGTTGTTATTATTCACATAAAATAAATATTTACATGTAACATTATATGGTGAAATTTAAAAATGTCACATAAAATCCATTAAAAAAATAATTTCAAAAAATATATCCAATAATATATCATTATAAATACATAATTGTTTTCTTCATGAAATAAGGGTAGGATGAAAAAACATGCGAATGTTAAAGAAAACAAAATTTATTATTTTTAAAATAACGTTGTGTAAATATTTAATCATATGAATAGTAAAAAATAATTCTTTTGAATAAAAAGATAATTCTTCAAAATAGTGTTATAAAGTACCATGAAGTGAAAACTATGGTGGTACAACTAAATCTTGTAATAGAAATGTGTATAATGATGCATTATATTTCATAGAAGGGGGAATTAATTAATCAATATTTCTTATTATCAGTACTCCACATGAAGTAAGAAATATTACAAGAAGGGGAATTATGATATATAAATATAAATTCGATTAAATAAAATAAAATAGAACATAATATACGAAATTGTAATAATGATAGAGACTTTTACGTCGATGGAATCAGAAATCAATTATAGAAACTTGAGTTACCAAAAATCCATACATGTAGGGATTCAAAATCCAATTGATTAAAAGGAACTAATATTTATTATTTTTCCCATTAAAAGTAATCATATTTTATAAAGATAACTTTACGGTTATTTACTACACCATTCCAAGGGAGACATTGTTTATATCTAGTAAATGACTTAAAGAATCATAATAGAGACAATATAACCCTTGTGACTCAAGTAATAGGTTAATCAAAACCCCATGAAATGGATGGATTGTAATTGACCTTATAATAAAATTATTTAATGATAATTCATGATTTTATATCTCATATATACATAATATATAATGAATTAATTAAATTACTTTTATTGTAACTGTCACGACTAAAAGTACATAATTATGTATTAAAAATTTTACAATGTCTAGATTCCATCTTCACATGAACCAAAAAACATAAATAACTGTATCAAGATAATTATATACATACACAATAACCATATTCATATTAATAAAATTTTAATCTCCAAATTTGTAATCATTATATTTAAATGTTATTTTAACTATTTTTAAAACATGTTGTAAGTAATCATCACCCTTGAAACTAGTTTCCTAAAAAAGTTATTGGTATATATTTTGTTTATAAATTATGTCATTATTAAAAAATAGTTATATAATTTAAACTAAATAACAGTTTACAATTCTGTTATTTCATTACATGTGAAATTATATTACAAATCATGATGATTTCATAGGTGGTCACCATGTTTCGATGATTCTTAATGAATAACATCTTATTTTAAAATTAAAGAGTTAAATTTTGATATAATATTACATAAACAAAAAATAGTATCTATATATTTTTTTAGTTTTATACCATTAAAAAGGTTCTTTTATTAATCCCTGATAAGAATTTATTTTATTGTTCCTGTATTTGGTTAAACAGACCCAAACATGGACGGACTATAAATAATGGATGATTATCGTGTTGATCAACTATAATATAATTATAATATGTAGAAAATGATATTATTTGGATATTACTAATGTTATATATCATAATTCAAGGTAATTATAATGATAATATATATATATATATATATCCACTATATAGAGTGAAGTGATCATTTTTACCTTAGTTCATTCAATATAAACGGTGGAATTACAATTGTTATTTTTTTGATCATATTATTGTAATATTTTATAGATCATAACCCAAATGATATCATAAAAATTATATTTATCCTTTAATATCACCCCAAGACAAAAAAATGTAAGATTTTGATTAAAATAAAAATAGATATGAATCATTCTCGGGATGCATTAGTCCACACATATGTATAGTTGGGGAATTAGTTCTTTATACAACAAGTAAAAGGAATAATATTTTTTAATTTATCAAAAACGTATAAATGATATTAATATAGTTATTATTTATTAAATTACAATTTTCTACCATCCTATATCGGTGGTGAAAGAAATGAACATGTTTCCTTGTGGAGGTGGTAATCTAGACAACTCCCATATACATGTTTCATTTTTCTACATAAAAATTTAAAACAATTAAAGATAGTTAATCAATTATCCTAATAAAATAATTTATATAAAAAATCAGAATATAATATATTGGGAATTTAAAATTATAATTTGAATGTAATAATAGAAAATAAAGAATAAATGTCTAAAATATTTCTCACATGGAGAGTAAGGAGATTTCCTTGGATGATCCCTTGGGAATGGATGACAAAGGCTAATATATTGTTACAAAAATCTCAATAGAGTGAAAGAGTGATGTTTGGGATGTAAAGAGTATAGGTTTTACGAGTAAAATGAAACTTTATTTATTTATTTAAGGAATTGTGATAGGCCCCTTATATAATTGGTGAGATTGAATTTTTTTAATATTACAAATTAATCAAAATGACCACTTTTTTGACATGTCAAATGGATCCATGGAGATTAGAAGAGATATGGTAGATTGGAAACATCCAAAAAATTATAGTTATATTTTTAGCATGTTTCAATCCATTTACCCATTGAATTGTTACTTTTATCCTCTATGCTTATACCACAGTTAATAACTTTTTACCTATGGTATGATCATCTTAACAGATAAAAATAAACGTTCCCTTATTAGATAATTTAGACACACTAAGTCAAAATATTAATTCCATTTATTTTGAATATATTTATAATATTTAAAAATATTAAATGAAAATTAATAATTAATTAGAATATTTTTTTATAAAATATTACAATTGTTATAAAATATAAAATATTTTTTATAATTTGAAACCAACATTCCAAAAAAAATTTATTTACTTATAAAAATAATATTTCATTAATTTTAAATTCATAATTATTTGGTAATAATTCCATAAAATTAATGTTATTTGTAAAATGATATTTTCAAAAATAAATTCATTATTGGTTGAAAAATAAAAAACAAATATCTTATCCATATATTATAAATATGAATAAAAAATATTGTTAATTCATTCAAGTAATATTATTAAACATTGAGACAAAACTTATTAAATCACAAATTATAATAGAAAATATATCATATTAGAAAATAACTTTTGAAGATTCTAACTATTAAATATTATTATTTCATTAAAAACATATTTAATTTATTGATAATAAATTATTCATAATATCAATAATTCTATTATTAAGTAACTAAAATATATATTGTTTATTGAAAAAAACACCGATTTTAGAAGAATAATTTTCTTTTTAATAATATAATGAATTTATTATATTATTTTTCTATACAAATTTAATTTTAATCATATTAAATGTATAATTTTATTAATTATAAAAATATTTAAATAAAATATGTTTACTCCTCATTATAAATAATTTAATGGCTAGATTTTAACGATCACACATAATATTTATTTTTTTATCATAATATAATGGGGTATAATTTATGCTTGGTCTTAAATTTATAACTTTCTATTGAACAAAATGACATGTTATAAGGTGATTATATATTAAAAAAAAATTGTAATATTCTCTTGCATTAAATAAATTTCATATTTATAGTTTTCCTCAATAGATCAATGTAATTTCTATAGGGAACTCAGAATTTGAAAAGACTTCTAGAGGATCTTATAATTATTTTAGATGTGGAATGATATATTTCTATATGAAAATTTATTATAAATATTATATAATGAGTGAAAACCCATTCATAATTTCACATAGAATTTAGCATTGGGAATAAGATCTATACCCACATTGAGTAACTTATATATGTCTAAGAAAATTATTTATATGATAATCATACCAATAAGAGTTTTAAATTTATAACACAATGTACTATAGTTGGTGAAAAATTATTTGAAATTGGAAAATATAGAATTTTCACGACACTGTCCATACAACCTCACCAGGGCTCGCAATGACAGAAAGGGAGATAGTGACCACCCGAAGCCCAACATTTATAATAGATGGGTGGGTGACAAGAACTATGGTCATGTCAAACATAAAAATAGATTTAATCATACTAAAAAATTAAAATGAAGAAAAGATATTGGATGAGTTCAATAATCAACTCCTTATTAGATATGTAAAAGAATGATTCCCCCGAACATACATGAAATTTCAAAAAAAGATATTATAATTCGAAATGAAGCAAAAAGTAACAAACGATAAACTCTTAAGAGACCATGAATCCCAAAAATCTCATCAAAATCTATAAGCTTTAAATATGAATCTTGATATTTAACCAAATATTTATCACATGAAAATTATATTATAAGAATAAATGGCGTGTGTAAAATTTATTCTTAAGAATATCCTCCCCATATCTCATAATTCAAAACAGAATGAATGCATTCTAATTGCAAGTGAATAACACATGAATCTAAATCATTACCTAAATATATTATACTATGTTCTCAGAATCCACATAGTTATCTGTCACAAAGTAATGCATACATAAAATCATAAAATATAATAACAAAATGGTTCCCCTCTACTACTTTGTTTCATGTTGGATGCTTTTCCCTAATGTCGTATGTGATAATATATCTATATCAATATAAGAATATCCAAAAATTACATTGATAATGTATTATAACAGACATAGTTTGAATCAAATCATCTCATTATCTCATGTCATATCTTCATATAGTAACTAACATGTTTTCAAGATCCACCGCAACCCAAATATAATGTATCGTATTTCGAGTATTATACATCTACATATCAAAGACCATACTTGATGTAATTTTGTACAATCCTTCATAGAACATAAATTCCATATCAACAAAAATCCACAAGGTAAAATATATTGATATTCAAGGGTGAAAACTAACCTAAATCCATTTCATAATTCTTTATACATATATAAGGTAAGATAACCACCATGTAAAATAGCACATAATACTACCAAGAGAACATAGTATGGATATGATGGGTATTAATCTATCTATCCATATTCAAGATTAGTATTAGTGAAATCCTTCTACCAGTGTCCCAAGTCTATGAGTCACCATGATAACATGGGTATGGTATCATATGATATAACATAAAAATAATTAATAATATTTCTTAAAATCAAGCTATAAGAATTATCGTAGTCTTAAACTCCACCGCACAAATATTATATTGGTCACCTGACTACTAATTCATGGAAATAGGTATTTCATAAAAACACATGAAATCAATAAGTTTCATTAAATTTTATCTCACATTTTTTAGAAATTAACCTCAGATTAATTAATTCATGAGGCATTAATTACTGCAAATTACATTACGCTATGCATGGGAGTAAAATCCATTCCCTCCATGCATAATAAAAATTATTCAATAGTTTCACAAGATTAAAATAATTAAAAATATAATAAGAACCAACCACGTGGTTTAATTTTTTTTTAAAATATTACCATTCCATATGGTCCACTAATTTAAAAAACTCATTGTCCTTCCATAAGGATGTCAATAATAAAGAATATACATTCACCACAATTAGTGGAGAATGTAATGAATATAAATAAGATAATCTCCCATCTAGACCATAAGATAAACATTAAAATGAAAACCTATTGAATTAATAATTTCAATGGGAAAGCCCAACTTCAACCCATTCCATCAATCCAGGTTCAAACATTGACACAATCATGCATATCAAGAAATATATCACACTCAAAGGAATCAAATTATGTGACAAATAATGGGACCCCCAACCTAAATACCATCATACAATATCTATAATTATCTCATATAATATATCATTGTAATGCTAGAATCTAGAGAATCATAGATGAAAAAAAGAAACAAACAAGGTCACCACAGAAACTAGGCCCTAAAAAGGAATTTAGAATTTATATAAAAATAAGAAAAATAAACCCTATAACCATGGCATTGGTTTCTTATAAAAAAATATACCTCCAATCAACCATTTCAAATTTTTTTAATGATAATATTTTATTCTATCAGGAATTGAAAAATCAATTTATTACTTATTATTAGTTTGGATAACCGATGGTATCATCTAAAAACTGCTGTTAAATTAATTAAAAATGCACTCTAGGATCAATTATAGTTTCTATAAACTATGTTAAAGACACGTTTCTAATTATCATCTCTCTTTATTATTTCCAGAAATATGAATTTGAGCTTCATCTTCGTTGTAAATTTACCTTAGTACATGGAAACACAGTTCAATTAAACATTAATTAAGTATCCGTTTATTTTTCTGAAATTAAATTAATCTTTTTTATTTCATAATCATGACACTTAAAATCATTATTCAACCATATATTATTGGATTTATATTCACTACCATTTTCATCAAATTAAAATTCATACTCATTCATAATGGTCATTATAAACAATGTATATGATTTATATAATCTCTCAGAGGTGGCGATCAGTGATGAACACTAGTTGATGGTCGAGGATGGATCCCCCCCATTCTTGGAGGTGGTAGGGGATAATATTTTTGTTAAAACCCCTCCATTTATCTGGGGAGTGTTTGTATGCTTATTTATGAATATCTTTCTCCCTGATTTCTCGTCTATACCTTTTTGCCCGAAAGTTCCAGATCTTCATTGTGGGGATCCTCAACTATAGATTTTATTGTTGGAATTTTTTGAGGCTTCGAGTCTCCTAGATTTGAACCTGGTGTATTACTTCAACCATCAAAGTCCTTAATTTGATGAATTATATGACTTCGTATTTATTAACTAGGATTTGAAAAATCGTTCAGTTGTGGGTTTGATCGATAAACATCATTTGATGATACGTTTTTCTGCAGAGAGTGATTCAATTTGCGCATTGTCCAGAGCTCCTCGTAGATGCAGTGGATGCATGTTATTTTTCTATGATGGTCATTTAATCATTGTATGAATCAAGACACTCCTCTCATCACAACCTGGGTTAGCCTCCCTCACCTTCCTTTTCCATTTAAAAATCTATAAAAAGTTCATTTTTTAGGGAATATTGTTAGTCTATTACTAAATTTCTGATGCTTACACATCTTATGTGAGTCAACCTGTTAATTTGTGCTTATGTTTTAAAGAGGATGATTCAAAGAAGCCGGTTGAATAGATATAGATTATGTTTGGTTAATAACTCTGATGGAGGCATGCTGTTTTCTTTGAGTTATGGGTTGATTACAGCCCAATTTGGCACTGTCTGGGTCATCTGGTTGATAATAGTCACTGTGGAGACAAGACTTCTGCTTCGGTGATGAGGATTGGAAAGGTCTTTTATAAGAGGAAGAAGTTTGTTCAGGTTGAAAATTCTGGCACTAGATTAGGTGGATAGGCCTTGGGAAAACAGGTTGGGTACCTTCTAATCTGACAGTTTCTATGGAGTTTGACAGGCTGAAGCAGGACCTTATATTGAGGGTTGGTGTGAATCATGCTACTTTGGATATAGCTAATATTGGAGGAAGTACTGGACTTTGAGGCAATACTGGAGTGGTATCTTTTGTTGGGGATTCACCGAACCATGGGGAAAGTGGAGCGAAGCAGTGTGTTGTTAGCAGGGATGATGTTTGATTGATAAAAATGATGATTTTCGGCCTAAGGAGGGCGAGATGCACGTGAATTCAGGCATTCGTGGGAAATCTGAGGATGAAAATCATCTTTGTCTGGCTATTAATGACCCTAATTTTCAGATGCAATCTGATGGTGGATTGAAAATTGACGTTTCTAATTGTTTCTAATTTCAAGAGATAGAGCATGATGAGATCTCTCATGTGGAGGAGCATTATCAAATGAATGATGTTAACAATATGAAGCTTGTTTTAGAAGGTGCAATGTGGAAAGAGTATGGGCTTCATTTTTTGGAGGATGGAACCAGAAAAGGAGTTCTGTAGTAGGGGACACTAGATTGTCATGAGCTTGTTGAAAAACAAAATTTTTTAGCGGTGATTGACAGTAATATTCAATTTCAGAGGGGATAAGTAGAGAAGGATGGAAATAATGAGGTTTTTATCCATGGAAGATGGGGATATATCATTGATAGTGACAACTAGAATGATGGTGTCATGATCAGGCCTTCCAATAATGACATTGTTCAAGGTGGGAGGACAAATATGATCATGAATTTGGAAGTAATGACTGATCCACCTTGAGTAAGGCCAGTGAAGGAATACTCTAATCCCCTAAAGGTGACGTTTATGAGGTCTTCTATTGGAAACACTGATTTCATATCCTTGGAGTTGAAGAATCTAAGAAGGATGTATGCTAATGTTATGAAGCATTATGAATCCTCTGAATTGGAATAAATTCTTTTAGTGGAATCTTTTTTCCATGGATGTGGTGATGCATACAATTATTATGATATGTAGTTGTATCTTTTGGCTGGTGGTACTTGTTTACTATTTTTTCCTCTTATTTTAATAAATGTTCAGGGGGCTATTCTCTGACTGAGCATTTCTACTATATCATTGATAACGTACTTTATAGTCAAAAATAATCCACAAGTTATTATTATTGGAAAAAACATGTGATCACTAATAATTAAACATTTTATTATTAATTTGGGAATAATTTATTATTGTTAATTCGACTAACTCCTAAGAATATGAAGCATTGTAAATTTTTTATTCAAATAAATAAATGGGGAAATAATGAATCCCCAACTTTAATCCATCAATGTAAATTTATGAGAATAGAATAACAAAATTAATTACAGATCATCACTCACATGAGGAATCTACGACTTCACAATTATGTCACACCACTAACGTTACAACATGAAAAAATGAATCTATATTAAAGTGATAGTTATAAAAAAACCTTGACATGGAATGATGGATGGGGAGGAAATAAAATGTGATGGCAAGGAAATTAAAAAATGAGGATAAAATAAACATAGATCTATGCAGATGAATCCCTAGAAATGGTTAATTTTTGTAATAAATTTAATCAAATTTATTTATAAAGATATCTTGGGTTCCTAGTTGTTCTGTTAAAAACATGGGAAAATGGGGGTTGATGGGGGTTTTAGGTGCTTATATAAATTCAGTAAAACATAACACTAGGGAACAACCCCTGGACCCCACCCTAGAATTGTATGAAAAATGAATGCAAATACTGCCACCCAATGGATCATGGCCTAACCTTCCTAGAAATACACACATTTGAATACCATGATGTAAATCATTTCAAAAGGAGAGAGACAATGGTGTACTCAAAACCTCTATATGGTCAAACCAATAAATCCAAGAATTAATATATGGAAAAACCTAGAACCGTATCATGGGGAGGGGGTACAAAATTTTATTGAACCACCCAAAATCATAACTCAAACCCCTATGATATAGCCTACCACTCCATGCCATATAGATTAACTGCCCCACACTATATATTACATCTATCATGTTTCATTTCCAAAAATTTATGTGGATTTTAAATCCTTCCTCTTGAGGCCATATGCCATAGAAAAGATCTCCATTCCATGGAGGCCATCCAAACATGGTATCAGATGGTTCCACATCATAGTAACCATAGTATAAATTTCATAGCCAAAATCCGCATCTCGACCCCAATCCTCTTCTCAAAAACTCCAACAACTCAAACACAAAATATAAAGGTATACTATGATATGGGACCTTATATGAGAAAACACTAGAAGAATTTTTACAATCAAATATTCAAATAAAACTTATATATAAATTATGTAAAAACTGGTTTTTTGAACATCCACCCCATCAGATACCTCTCAGTAATCTTACCAACATACAAGTTAGTATATATTTCAAATAAAAAATAAGTATTCAACTAGATAACACTAATAATAAGATTTTTAAAACACTATTGAGGAAGATAACACTCAAATAATAGAATGAAAAAATACTATAATTAGTGATGATGAAACCATCTCACAATCCAACAATGTTCAGTATACATAAAAATGATTATCTCTAAAAGAGAATAGATAATAAATATCACCTTGTGGTACTGAGCAGATATCTACGACTCATGTTAGCATGTTATCTCTTACATGCCACTATTCTACAAGACACATTTCAATAGAATAACAAAATCGCATATCACTATCCCATAGTGGTCCTGGATCACTATAGTCTGATCCTCAATGTATCATCTTTGTTAACATTTATCAAACCACAATGATTTTCATAGGAATCTTCACGAATGTAATGTTAGACTTGTGATATATATAAAACTCATGTATCTCTTTCAACATTGGTGGAGTTTGATCCATTATAAAACAACTACAACATAAATAAAATCTTAAAGATTGATAGTAAAATCGATAGAATTCATACCTACATTACAATATATTTTCTTCACTCGAAGAGGACTCACCATCAACTACACGTGATCCCCTTGATGAACTACATTAGTCTACTCATATGATAGACATATGAATTATGATGATATTATACCCAACATCATCTCACAAATCACATGAACCTTGCATATCTTGATTTTCACATTTTCTAAAATGAGATTTTCATACTCACCACTTCATTCCATCACAATACTGAATGGAAAGGATGGTCGATCAATGATTGAAATAGTTTCAAAATAATTTTTGAGGAAAAAGTATTATTGAAAGTGATCATGAATAAATAAAAGATCATTTCCATTAAAACTCCCAAATCTTAGGAACAAGAACACTAATTATATTTTAGATTCCAAGTAATTCACTATTTAAAACTATATATCAATAGATGAAAAGTATTACAAGGACATAACTGACTGCTAAAATCCTATTAGTAGACTTCTCCACACCCTAGAGGTAAAAGAAGGATCATGATCATAAATGTTCATCCATGGGACAATATTGAGTATCACCAAATAATCCACATACCTCCTCAAAAAACCATAACTAAGATAAAATCTATAACCCTTATAATGTGGTATAATTTTATCAAATGATACAATATCTCCGACATTGACAAAAAGACACCCCAGTCACAATGTAATACATAAGTGATGTTCATTGAGATGTCCACTGCATTCCATTCATGAACATCCAATGGCTAAAGAAAACAATTTGGAACATCATTCTCATACTTCACCTTATAGAAAACATAATAGAGAGACATATACACTACTACTTCTTTCCATAACAAAGCCCACAAAATGCAACCATATCGAATATTTCTATTTTTTTATTCAACGATATACATACAAGGTTGTGCTATAGAAATCATAGGGAAATATCATATGCATCACCAAAGTGATAAATAACCTCCCATATAACCACACATTCTTCTATTTATCCCCATTAAAACCAATAGGGTCATAAAAAACTCAATCTTTCCAGACATCCTAATCAAAATCCCTTGGTTTGGACTGCAATATAGATACACTAAATATGATATTGACATAGTCTATAAAAGAAAATATTTACCTCCATCCTCCACCTTATCATGATGCACAACTACGCTACTATCCATCACCCTCCGTGAATATCCATGTCCATGCACAACATCCCTATGAGACTTCATACATAATACATAAACATAAATATTTCCCATACTTAGTGCAAACAAAAAATTGATGATATAATCCTTCCAAAATTTCATCCATAGTCACTACCTAAAGATCATTTTGAACAAGGAGATGACATACCATATGCCATTATGACTGTAAACACCATAAGTCACTAAACAATTATGTAATGTTTCAAAAACATCAATGAAATAACAACAGTTTCCAAGATGAGATTATGTGTGGGATAATAGCACTCATGGTGACATTAATACAAGGAAACATGTGAAACCATGTCTCTTTTGTTCGTAAAAACGTATCACATCCCTTGATATAGAGAATCACAAAATACCTTTTATTAGATTACCAATGTCATAAAACTATGGTATAGATCACATACAATCTTCTCATTGTGGTACATGTAATTTTTTTGATATTATTTAGTCCAAAATAACACTTGATACTTTCTGGTCAATGCTATTTTTGGAATCATAGGCCTAGTGAATTCCCTGATTAACCTCCGAATAAATTTTTCATGGACATGGAAACTATAAAAAATTCAATACTCTTAGGGGATTCCCATGAAATGACTACCACCGTCATTGAAGAATCCATATAATTTTTTTGACATTAAATTGTCTTATAAATAACATCTTGATCCCTAAAATAACTCATTAGTTCCTTCCCAAATAGATTTAGACAATGTAGAACTACGAATTCATCCTATAGATTTATTTTTGTGGTTTTTTCAGATGTGGGTGCATTATTCATGAACCACTCTCCCATGGTATCAAATCGAGATATGTTAGTTAAAGTTTGTATATATTTACCACTTGAATACAACCATTAATAGGTCATGTATTGAAAATAAGTACTAACATTATATCAGACATATAAATTAGAGTAACTACCCTCTATAATCAGTATTGTGAGATAATATAAGTAATCCTATTGAATCCCTCTTAGATTGATAAAAAATGATCCCATTTACATTCAAGTATTATTATAAATAAAGTAATACTAAAGGAGTTGAAAATAAAATTACTAAAAAAGTCATCAATGTCCAAAATATAGTAATATCCATCCCATTTCCCAATAATTTTTTATTGACCTAAAAAATTATTGTAGGTATGTATATTGTTAATAATAGGTGTACATAGTTGGATCCTCCCAGTATCCTATCATGAAAATGAATTTGAATAAATGCTAATTCCCAATAAACAACAAGTGATGTTAACTCATCACCTAGAGAAGAATTATTACTTCCAATGTCCATTATGGTAATATCCCTCCAAGGAATTCATATAAGTGATAATTTAAAATATTAAAAAAGTATACCATACAAATAATTCCCCATTAGATTTAATATATTATAAAATTTCTTACATTATAACCCATCTCTATAATAAACATCCCGAATATAGACAGGAAAAAGTTTAATAAAAGGAACCTCATGTATAAAATCATATCATCATCCCACACTAAATCTATATGGAGTAATCATGTTTTTTATAATATCTATTATTAATCATATGTTACGTATCATACCATGGGTATTATACATCAGTGCATCCCATCCCATATATTGAGAAATGTACCTCAATGCATTAAATCATATACCTAGTATCTATAATACATTTTAGGACACTACAACTTGGGATAAATATGTTTGAAGTATGCCTAATCCATTACAACCCACTAGACACATATATGAGATATTATTAACTATATTTATACCATTATATAATATTAGTCGGATGATGGGGTGGGGCTATATGCGGTAGTCATCCATTAGTCACTCACAAAAATGTATATTGGGGAAAAAATCATACATCCCACTAGGTGTCAGTATCCAAACCAACATAGGTTGCGTATTGTATGAAATCATAATACAAATACAATATAATGTAGTGCACAAACACACTATGTCAATTATGATAATCATTGTATTAACCAAATTTATCATCTCTAAGACAATAAGTTTCTAACACTAAAAACAAGACATCATATAACCATAAAATAAATCAAGTAGTTTCATTAAATTACAACTTTCTTTTGTAGAAATTAACCACTTTTTAATTAAATAATCATCTATTAATTACTCTAAATTTCATATCAGTAACCATTATAGTGATATTCATTCTATCCTTGAATAATATAATAGAGTCTATGGTTTTTTGGATTAAAAAAATTTGTATTACATCTAGCACCAACACCTTGGGTTAAAAAATATGTTAACAATTTAAATACAATAATTCATTTCATCATATGTTACATTCATACCTACCCCAAGGAGGTGAAAAATTTTGAAATCCATATTCCTCAAGAAGTGAGGAATGGAATGAAGATAAACATGAAACCAACACCTCAGACCCTTATAAAGAAAATTAACAAACAAGTACTCAAATTTTCGTAAAATAAAGGAAAATCCAATATTCATCCCACTCCTTCAATCTTCGTGATATCCCTATCACCAGCTTGAATACCACTACGAATATCTCTTTCATGGGAATAAATTATTTCCAAACATGTTGGGCCCCACCACCCATTTCACATCATCAAATAGAAAACATTGGATAATTTAAAATTAGATATAATGTCTCCCATCTATAGACACACATAAGGAATCAATGAAAAACAAGTCCAAATGGTTTACTATGTCTTAAAAACAATACATTCAATATTCTCATGAAAATAGGCCCAAATGAAACTAATCATTAGGCTTCATGCCTTCACAATTAAATGGTATAACTCTATCCTAAAATATTTATCATGATCAATGAAATAGTTTTATCTAATATTATATTAATTACAAAATTTCTTATAGTTTATGATTAAGGGTTACCTAGAGCATCATATATAATACGATACTAATTTTTTTAGTCACTCTCCCTAACATAATTTCCAATTTAGAAACTATGAGTATAAAATGATTCCAATTATAATAAATCCATATTATTATCATGACAAAAAAAATTATATTTAGGATATTTATTTAATTAAATTATCACATGAAATAAAAAATTAATTAAATATTACTTAATCATCACTAGATTTTCATCAAATTATAACAATATAATGATTCATTATAAATGAAACTTATGTTCATTATTCATAGAGAAGTAACCATATTTATAATATTTATAATTTTCATAAAATTGACATTCTATCCAAATAAAAATAAATAAATAATTTATACCATTACTATCACACTATCAAGTAAAACATGTATCATGCCTTTCTCATATAGTAAAACACATGTGATCTCAAACTATAAAATAATATTTCAATTATTTGGTTCATCCATTTTTATGGTTAATTCTACCAACACAAAAAACCATTTTAAAATAATGATTGTAATATATAATATAGTTATTAATAATACCCTACCACATTTATTAAGAACACATTGAACTGAATGACAAAATAATCTAGATTTCAGATCACCACTTTTGATGAGAACCTATACCACCCTTATGAACAATAGACCATGATAGAAATGAAAATAAATAAATGAAACTCCATCTGAATGATGGAAATAATGAATAGTAAAATTACAATAGGTAATTAGAGGAAAAAATACCAAATGGATATGGATGAACATGAAGAGTTAGACCTCACCTCAGATCCCCACGGATTAATCATTAGAAGCTGAGGGTTCATCATGATTGAAAGTGACATCAATGGCCTCAAAAAGTAGCAATTGGTTACCAATAGATTGAGAGATAAACATGGAAAAATTTTGTTTATACGGGAGTCATGTATTTATATGAATTTTTAAAATCGTAACATAATTTCTTGACCCCATTTACCATGATTCAAAATTAACTATAAATGAATAGTCTACATCACAATGCTTGGGACCATGATATAGGCTTCGTGGTAATAAACATTTCCCAGAATCACATAGTTGATCCTATAGAATATGGAGATGGGATATGTCACATCCAAATCAATGAAAACACATAAACCTATAATTAGATAAGTATTTTTTGACCTATCCATGATCAATGAGACAGTGGTACGAAATTTATTAAAACCACACTGTCTAATTCCTCAAACCCATTTGTTGTAGCGTACCTATATTTTCTAAAACATTTAACAACCTTAAATAATATTCTACCTCTATAACTCAACTAAACAATATAATTTACATGTTTATTCAATAATTCCACCTATTCCATTATGCCACATTCAAGTTATTCATGTTGTAGTGCTCCATATTATATAACATCCTATGGATCTTCACCATAGAACCCACTAATGAAAAATCACAGCTTAACTCCTATGTTCCCCCCTTATCCTATTACTAGATCAATTGAAACCTAAAAAAATATATTAAATAGATATTTATATCCATTTCATTACATAAATTGGGAGTGGAAACTGATAATCAATATCATTAGTTGTATTTGTATAGGTTTTTCATTATTATCGTTATCATTGGAAACTATTTACCTCACTAGAACATGGATTGGGACATTGTTCATCTTAATTCCTAACATTATTACAGTTACCAAAATATATTTTAATATCATATCTATTTTATGTACCATTGTGAGTATGATGACATTTAAATATAGTCTACTAACATGAATCTGTCCCTTTAAAAAAATTACTCAATGCTTATTCCAACATTATAGATATGTAGGGAGTTTAATATTAATTACTTCATCATCATTTTCACTCATATTTCAATGAGATTAATTCCTTCTATTGTTTGATGAGTTTAGGTTTTCAACTATGTAAAAGTTGTTAATATGAATTCTTAATAGCACGGTTATCATAATTAAAATATTTCTCACTCTTTTAAATATCATTTTATTTTATATTCAGGAAGATCCATTATGAACATGCTTCACTCACGGTTCAATAATTACTGAAAAAAATTATTAACTTATAAATAAAAAATTAACATATTCCATGAACTACATCAATCAACAGCATAAAAAAGATCTGACCTTAAAATAATTTACCAATAGAATATAAATAGCTTGTAATAACATTCGTTCATCCATGATCAAAATTTTATATCCATATTTACTTTATGTTGGGTTATCAAATACTTCTCAATCTAGCCTCACGAAATATAGAATAAAAATTATAATGAACAATGTTTGAATATTTCAATCATTGAAATCATAGAAATACATGCTCTCAAAATAAAACATATCGATTTTCTAAGAAAACCAAAATAAATCAATATTTAACTTTGCATATGAATATCTTTGTTTTAAAGTATTTTATTAATGGAAACATTCTTATCGGGTTACTTATCTTTAAAATATTCAAATCTATAATAATTGTTAATAATGGGGATATGAATTAACCATAGAATATCCCACAGGTGTGTCAAACCATTATTGTAGTTACGAAATTTTTTTTACGATGAATGTTCCTTTAGTTAAATCCTAGTTAATTTTTTTGTGGTTATTCCACATAGGTACATATGTGAAATAGCCTTCATCTATTTTCAATATCCATACATGGATGTAATTTCTGGGAGTATCACACAACCACTACTCAACCAGAGAATTATGATAATATCCTAGTTATAGAATTCATTCAAAGACATATCCATTTGGTTCTCAATAAATATATTTATTATCCATAACCAAATATAATTTTAATTATTTCCTTACCAATAATTCACATACTATACAAAAAAGTTATATATACACATTAAATTATTATATACCATAACATATCAACCATTAAATTACCCTCAATAAAAAAATTAATCTCTAAAATTATCTTAACATGTCTATGATAACAATAGTGATATATCATACCCACCTTCCTATTCCTAGTTCTTAGAACTCATACATTAAAAATAATATTTTATACCAACTATAAATTTCTAGGAAAAAATATACAATAATTACATCAAAAAATAAAAATTTCCAAAATATATATTCATAATATATATTAAGTTTATATCATAAAAAATTAATGAAAAAATAAATTTGAAAAAACTATGTGTCTGTCAATTAATGGATATTTAATACCACTATATATGAATCCAATTAATGCATAATTATTCTTCGATCTGTTTAATAAATTCATTAAAAATGATATATAGTTAAATATATAAATCATAAGGTAATCCTTAATAATGTCAATAAATTGAAACACAAGAAGGGGTGGGATCAAAATCTTAGTAGGGAAAACATATGACAGAATCAATCAAAAACTGATGAACGAAATACATAATATAGAAGAAATAGACAATATGTATAATTCCATGATTAATTGAAACAAAGAGAATTATATATAGATTATATGGAATGTAAACATGGATATCAAAAATTAATATTCCAATAATGATGAAATACATAATATCAGAATTTAAAACATATTTTCAATACCTTTTCAATAAAATATACTATTATGGGAGCATGTATGCACTAAAACTCACCCTATTTTTTCTCATGTGAACTATTTATGAATCAATTATCTCTAATATTATAGGTCCCACATGTCACCTATTTCAGTTTGATTCATTCACCAAAACATTTAATGTGAATTTTTACTCCATTCCCTATAGAAAACTTTATAAAATAAAATAATTATTTATTTAATTAATGATACATAATATTATTATATAACAAACTTATTTTATTAGTGAATATTCCTCATGAACATAAATAATTTTCTTGATATGAAAAAGATATTAAATGATCATAATTCATGTGGAGAAAAAAACTGGATATACAATTAAATAATATTAAACATGGAAATAATAATTCAAATGGTATATTAAATATATAAAACATTAATACTTTTCTCCATAGAAAAAAATATATTTTGTAAAATCATCCAACCAAAAACTATAATTTCATATGTAAACACTATTCTTGATATTAAGTATAAAATAAAGCCATTAACTAAAAAAAAGATATTAAGATACATTGAAAAATAAGTTAGATAATTTGAAAAGGAAAAATACCTACTAAATGAATAACAAATTGGTTGGTGTGACATAAATGAAAAATACCATCTCAAAAATAATTCTTCAGAAAATTTCACAGAAAAAGGCATCATAAATTCAATATTTTGATACATCCTATTTAATCCAAGAAATAATATATATATATATAAGGGTAATAATTAAATAAAAAACATCTTACAAGAAAATATTTTTGAAAAATATATAGATAATTGAAGCAAGAACATAACGATTTTTTTAAAAACTATTTTTATATTGATGTAAAATAATAAATATCAAGTCTCTTTAAAAGGTAGATCCATAAAAGGTTAAATGAAATCCATGGAAAAATATTAAATAAAACAATATCTCCCAATAAGAATAATTTAAAATGAAAATCATTTTCAAACGTTGAAAATAAAATATTAAGATAAAATAATTAAAATTGAATGTAAACTACAATTTTTATTGTTTTTTTAAAAGAATTTTTTTAAAAGGAACATTCTAAGATGAATTATAAATCATTCATTTTAATTTATAGATGATTTTAGAAATGTGGAATGTAAAGGAATATATAATAAAAATAACTTTATGATAACTGAATCAGGGAATTGAGAAGTTCATCATGAAACATTATGACTCAATGTAGGGTGACTAGAGTAATGAATATTCCTTATAAATAATATAATCCATGAAGTAAGAAAAATTACAAGATGGTTAATTATGTGATGTAAATGTGCATACATAACTAATATATTTATAAAATTAAACATAATATAATCAATTTTTATAAATAAACCATATTTCATGTCTAAGAGGAAGATTATAAATCATTTAATGAAACTTTAGTAACTATAAAGCTGTAAAACTCATATACTAATGTATTCAAAATCCATTGGATGACAAGGAATAGATTTGAATTATAATTTTCCAAGAAAAATGAAAATATATGATAATGATACATTTATTTCTATTGAAATATTCCCTTAAATAAAAAATGAAGCATAACATCTAACAGGACACAATGAATTAGAATAAAAACCAAGAAAATGATTTCAAATTGAGTAAAAATATAATAAAAATCCATAAATGAGTGTTATTGTACATAAATAATAAATTCCTTGATTAAAATAAAATAAATGATATTTTTTCTTTTTTTAGTATTATATACACCACATTAGTGAAATTAAATTCATAATACACAATCCGACAAAAAGAGTGGAATTTTGGATGAAATTCTATACCTTGGTATTGATTTATTCTAAACATGCACCAATCATCCATAATTATAAAATTATATTTATAATAAACATTCCCAACATTATTATTCTTTACAACATCAATTTATAATATTAATTTTAAAATTTACCACAGATATATTTCTGTTAGTTTTTATGGATTTTCGATGTCGAGGGTTAATAATTGTTATCTCATTTAACTAGTCTTGTAATATTAGTGTTGTTATATATTATTTAAAAAATTTTCATCATTATTAAAAAATATAATGTACTAAAATTGAACATCCATTTTTTCATAACTTAATAATTTCATTCTAGGGTAGTTTTTCATAGAAAATTTGATGATGAGATCGATTGTGATCATGTTTTAGAGATTCTAAATAGACGAATGATGTTTTCTATAAAATGGGATGAATGTTGATATAACCTTACCAAAAATAATATAATATTTTTATGGTCATATTTATATCATTTCATTCCAATAAATATGTTCTCATATTTTTCCATGATAAAATACATAGTCTTTTTCATGTAGGTGGTTAAAAGAACATAAACATAATCATACCATGATTAATGGATGATTTTGTCATGTTTTATATTTAATATCATTTTAATTGTAGCATAATGATCTTTTTTGGTTCTTAATAATGTGACATGTCATAATTATAAATAATTATTTAAATACTTATGGTAGATGATTTATTTTTCTATAGAATAAAATAATAATCTAATAAAGTCTAATGATTTAGAAAAATTAAAATGGCATAAATATCATAATATTATACTAAATTCATCCTTTTTCATAATTTTATTTACTTTGTATAAATTTTAAGAAATTTCGTCGCAGAGGTAGTAGATTTCATAATAGAGTAATTAAAGTTTCATATTCAATTATAGAGGATGGGAATCGTTATTATTGAGTATCACCATAGTATAATAATATTATATATATATATATCCAACATTTTTGTAAATTCAAATACATTTAAATGTTATCATATTCGAAGGAAAAAATAAAATAAATAAGTAAATTAAAAATTATTTCTCTTGGTGAGCATTTGGAGATTTTCATAATACATCCCAAGGAAATGGATGTAATATGATATTCTCTTGTGAATATAATAACTATAAAAGGAATGATAATTATATGAGAAATAAAAGGTTGTAGGTTCAATGAAATAAACCAATTTTATTGGATTTCTTTGAAGTGGTGGTGATAAGACCCTATTAAAATTTGTGGGAATGGAATTTTTTGAAATATTTCAACATCATTTAAACTATGAACATCCTAAATATTTCATATGAAGATTAAAATAATTCATTCCAACCAATTAAATAGAAAATTTTAAATGGTACTAATTGATATTTATATTTTTATCATAATATATGTTTAGATTATTTTATTTTTATTGATTCTTATAGATCTAGTCGTCAAAAACATTTAACTATTTATAGGTAATGATATAATAAATTTTTACTATATTATATTCACCCTAAAATTAAATAAATTTTTTCTTTATATTGTGTATCATAATATTAGTACAATTTTACATGGAAGAAAAAATTAATCACACACCTTTAGATGGTCATGGTATTATATAAGATATGTAATGAGATTTATCTATATGGAAAAAATATTAAAAAGTTCATTATAATGTGTTATAACTGATTCCTAATTTTGAATAAAATTTTACAAGTGGAAAATGGGATATATCCATAAAGTTTATATTCCATCAATTATTCAAAATTACTCCCATTATAAAAATAAAAATTATTATTTTTATGTAATAACTAAATATCTGGCAGTTTTTGAAAACTATCATGACATATTATAGTATATAATCAAGAGTAAAACTTATTATCCGCCTTTTTTATATTATTATTAGTGTGTTTTGATTATTCTCATAGTTATTTTTAATTAATTTCCTTTTTTCCAATGGGTAGTGTCTTTGAGATTCATAATTTTTATCTCACTTGAAATTGGGGAAAATATTTTTCCTATATCTCTCTTTCATTAATGTTGTGTTTATAATGACAATTATCTCCACACATAATCAATTTTTCATACTCGGTTAAGCTAATCTACACCTTGTTTCATTAAAAAAATTAACATGTATGAAATTTGATATTATTTCAATCACCATATTTTCTACTTTAGACATTTTGAGATTACATCATTATATTCCTTTTTCTGTTATGGATTTCCTCTTTGTTAATGTTGTAGGTAAAAAATTTTATTTACATCATGAAATAATCAAAATATTTTAAACATGGGTCCTTATCCCATTATGTTTTTCTTTGGGATAGTTTTTCATTATCCAGGTAATCCTTTTTTAAATTGATCCCTTCAAGGATAAACCACATCAAAACCCAATATAGTTGTCTTGGGTGACAATAAATTAACAATATTGTAGAATTTTCATACAAAAAATCTTGAACATGATCCAACGACAAAACATTTTACCCTTTATATCATATTATCATATAATAACATTACATTATAATAAATAAGTATTAGGATTTCCTAGAATAAATTTTATAATTATATTATATACTTATCAACCTAATACAACATTATAATTACCTCAAATTACAATGAACATTTATAAAAATCGTAAACCAAAATATCAATGAAATTTATTATCACAATATCTATCTTATTTTAAGATACTGAATTTTTCTATACTTATCTCAGTGAACAATTACAGTACTTTTTCATGTTTTAAATTAAATTTAATTGGTTTTATGTCATGGGGTGTGTTTGGGAGGAGTTTCTAGAAAAAATTAATAAAAAGTGGTTGTGCACGGTTGGCTCACTGTTAGAGAAAACCATATGAAGATAACTAGGTAACTGTGAGACTCTGTATCACGAGGGTATGTGGTTGGTACATAGTTTACCTAATTATGCATCCTAACACATAAAATCATATACGTGGTTTACATTCACCTTAGCATTTGATTTAAAATCCCATGAACCCCATAGAAACCTCTTATCCCTCTATGGATCATGGATAAATGTATTTTGATGATTTTAGAGAATTATTAAGGTGTTTGAATTCTATATGGCCTCTGTTAATCAATATTAGATGTCTGAACTATTGATATTCCCATCCCAAATATGTGGATCCCATAATTACACCTACCGCATTCATTATTCTATATTTCCATGATTTTTTGGTGGAATTATATCCAATATTTTTATTTATTTCTAAACCAAATTCGTGGTATTGATATATATTATTATACATCAAGATCATTATTCATAAGATCATAATCTCCTTGAAATTAATTTAAGTACTTACATATAGAAATTAGATCCACATTCTTGGGTTACACGGATTTAGAGGGCTTCTATTGAAAAATAATTTGTCAACTAGTTTAGGTGGGTGGTCTATAATCTAATTCCTATTGTCATGGATTTGATGTGTTCTTGAAAATTATATAATTGATGGGATTATATATAAATCTAATCCCAATATTGGGATTATTTTTCCCGCCAATTGATGAATCAAATCATGGTTGAATTAAATGATTAATTGATGAATTAATTATGATATTAAAGGGAATTTATATTACAGAATTTATTTGTGGAAATATTTTATGATTCTTGTGTGTTGTAATGGATATTTTTATCAATAAATTATTTTTTAGATATTGAATTATCTAGATTGATGTAATTAATTGTGAATTAATTATGTTCCATACTATTGTAATGTAAATATATAATTGTATAATTAAATATGGATAGTTTTGATTTAGTATGAGATAACTAATTATGGAAAATTAATTTTAGGATAAGAATTGTGTTATTAATTAATTAATTGATGGATTAATTAACCGAATTAGATAACTTTTTTAATTGGGGAGTTAATTATAGATATTATGTATGTTAATAATCGTTTAATTAGTAATGGAATATATATGGATAATTAATTTTAAATTAATTATGTGTGAAGTAATGAGAATATGGTCATTCTAAATTGAGAATTAAAAATGGTGACATAGTCATTATACATATGAGTAAAGTAATGGGAACATGGTCATTCGAATGGGAATTATTAATTGTAACATGGTCATTGTACTAACGAGAAAAATAATGGGAACATAGTATTTCTTTTGAGAATTATTAATGGTATCATGGTAATATTACTTTGTAATTTCTTGTTGGTATCATTTTAAATTATTTTTGAATTTAATGTTTAGTAAAAAAGTCACTCTATGATATTTCCACACATGATAATGCTTCACACTCTTACATGAGTTGAATAAGGTACTGAGATATCTTATAACCATGGAATAAATTGAGAACCTTCCTATGTCAAAAAGGTATTATGATATGATATTACAAATAGAATAGTTTAGGATATGGCATGAGCTGAAGCTAGTTTAGAGGTTTGAGTAACCCTAAGAACCATGATGTTAATATGAATAAATTAAGAATAAATAATAATTTGATAAATAGTTATCTAGGGATTTTATTCATTTATTATTGGGTCTACATACACTATATTTTGACAGGACATGTTTAGACACCGTTTGTGGTGGCCAACATAGTTGTACTCACACATTATTTGGGCTTCAAAATCAGTACCAAAATATACATTACTATTATAGGATAGGTTAAAGGAATGGGGCCTATGTTAGATTGGTTTTTGGGGTTGGAGATTGGATGGGGGATCCAGACATGGATTAGGACCCACTTGAGAGTTGCAAGTGTATTTATTTTCAGTTGTGTTTAATACACATTGACACTTATATTTTCATAGCACATTTTCCCTTTAAGTTGAATATTGTTTTTCCAAATTTGGTTATCATATGATAGTGTTATTATTATATTTATACATGATTCTTCATATGATTATCTATTTACACTGGTGTATTACAATGATAAAAGAACTTATATCTTCACCATGACTGACATATCTAACCCTCATTGGAAGTCGGTAGCCTCTAGCATATAGGGAAGCATGCTTGAGGTCATGGGGGAAACTAGCTCGAAGCCCCATTTAATGGATCCTAAGTCGGGACATTATAAAGTGGCATCAAAAGAGGATTCATTTTTTATAATTTTTTCTAACTATTTATGGAGAGGTAGATAGGAGACTAGGAAGATTCTGGTCGTGGTAATGAGCTCATGCATTGGAGTTATAGACACATTTTATGAGGGAAAACATGGGTACTCAGGGTGGTGTTATTGATATTATATTTTGTTGTTAATGTTGAAAATAATTTCACCTTGGGTGATGAACTTATATTGTTATGTGATTATTGTTTATGAGAATTATTAGGAATTTATTTACGTTTTATAATTGCATGAGAGTTTAGTTTTCATGGATCGTTCAAGGATCTCAGGTTTTTTGGGAAATGAATCATTTTAGGAAGGAATTGAAAAATGGGATGTGGGTACATTATTGAACTTGAATTTTTTAACCACTTATTGATATTCAATTAAATGATGGATCAAAACATTAATTGAAATAGGTTGCAAAAATGATTCAAAATGAAAATAATTACATGTTTAAATGAGGATCTTTGTTGTGAAATATAGTTTAACCTAGATAACTGAAACCTAGAAGTGGAATGGTCAAGGTTACTGATAGAGACATGGTTTGATAGTGTGCTGAGTGGTTGGAAAAAGGGGATTGTCGTTATTTATTTTTATTTCTCCTCTTACGTATTTGATTTAAGGATTTTTTTTTGAGAACTATGATCTTTGTTTTGAATCATATAAAATATTCTTCTAAGACCCTTGTTGAAGGAAAAACTGAGGGGAATGTCATTGAATAGTCCTCCGGTCAGGGAATATGGGGAACTGATAATGCTAGTTGAAGATGAAGTGGAACAGTTATCAAATGAATTTGTTTACTAAAATTCATGGAACGAGACCCAGGGTGGGTTGTGAATAACGTGTATTATTTGACAATGGATTTTCAGTTTTGGCACCCTCTAACTTTTACTGGAGAGGGTGGACATGAGGGAGTTTAATTTTGGGTATATTGCATTTAGAAAATAAGTGACCATTTGAAGACATTGGATGAGGGGAGGTTCATTCTAGCTACGTTAATGATATAGGAATCTGTGAAAAACTGGTGAACCATTCAGGTATGAACTGGAAAAAACGATTGAATGTTATGGAAAAACATCTTGGAGAGGTTCTTGAGGAACTTCTATCCAAAGATGGAGAGACCATAGAATTCTACATTGTTAATTCATCTGACCCATGGGAGCATGTCATTGACGAATTATGTATGAGTATACATAGATCTACAATCTCTTTCTCCATCATTATCAAAAGATTAGGCAACTAGAGAGAATCATTTTTTTGGATGGAAATATGTGTGAGATTAAGTACGAAGGGAGTTGTAACCAATTAAAAATGTTTTCAGAAGTTCTGGATCAGTCTCTCATAGATGAAGGGATTCTGATAGAGTCATATAGTAATGGATAGGTGGTATATATTAGATAATTAAGTGGTGCGAATTTTGAGAGAAAGAAGCACCATTATGACAACATTTTCCCTGGAAGTGTGAAGCATAATACAAAAAAGCTGGGTCGGTTGGGAATGACCTTACTACGGTGATCATTCATTAGTGTGGTACGCTGAGACAATATCATCGAAACCGTCCCCATAAACAATTAGAGTATATCTATTGTTAAATTATTTTACACCTAAAAATTTTCAACAGGTCGTATCGACATACTGGTATTGGGGTAGATGATGGGCAGAGTCAGAGTATTGGAAGGGGATCTTTTAACACATCTCATTCTTGTAGCTGGAGTTCTACTGGACATGGTAATAGAAGTAGTTGATGTGGTGATATAGGGAAATATATCCCTTATCATTATAGTTTTTCACCTCCTGGGAGTCAGGAAACATCACAGGGAAGAGGTCAAAGATAGTCACAAGATATCCATCCAAAACTGATGGAGATCTAGGCTGGTACATCAACGGTGAGAACTAATATTCAAGTAGATTTTACTTCATCTAGTTCATGGTTTGATATAGGTTGCTCCCATTCATTTATATCTACAAAAAATGCTAATTGTTTGACAATGGTGGTGGTGTTTGGGAAAGGATTAATTACTATCGATACACCGTTGGGAACATGGTTTAGTGACATCTGCCTATTAATGGTATGTTCAAAAGAGATTAATGAATACAACTTTTTATGGAATCTCATTATTCATGATATTACAGGATTCATCTTGATTAGGGGGTGGACTAGTTTCTCATCTACCAAGATCATATCAAATTTTTACTCTAGGACATTTTCATTCGTGTCTCCAAAGGGTGACCCATACATTAACATAAATAGTGGGATACCCATGGTTTTAGTGTATAGTCCAATTATTCATCAATTACGAGGGCTCATATCCTATGTTGCTACTCTGTTGTTTTATGATTGGGGAGTTAGGAAATATGTCCCTCCACCAGGAGTAGAATTGTCTCAGGATGTCTTTCCTAGTGACTTCTACGGTTACCACATGAGAGATACATGGAATTATTTAATAATATATTAATTAAGGATGAGAAAGTTTCTATTCCACCATAAAAATTAAACAAACTATGATTCAAGATCTATAGACTCAGTTGGTTATGATAAGGAATTTTTTTCCTTGGACATCTCTTTATGAATCATGAGTATTGTTAACAAAGAAGATGACATGACATTATGTTTGTGTGTTCATTATTGTATGTCTTAAAAAATTACTTTGAAGAACTGATATACTCCACAAGACAAATATGATCTATTTAAACAATTTAATGTAGCTGAGTGTTCTCAAAAATAAACTTAAGATAGAGGTATCATCAATTGAAAGTGTTGACATCTAATGTACCAATTAATTCTTTCAGATGTAGGTATGCCTTTTATGAATATGTTGTAATGTCGTTTGAGTGGACTAATGCAGTATCAGTGTTTATGGAATTGATGAACATGATATTTCATCCTTATTTGGATTAGTTTGTGGTGGTGTTTATAAATGACAACATAGTGTAATCTAAGACTCTGAATGATCATTCCCATCATCATGAAATCTTCATAAGTAAACTGAGAGAGCATCAGCTATACGCCTAGAAATCTATGTGTTATTTTTTGATAGATTATTTAAACATATTAGGGAAAATAATCTAGGATAAATGTGTGTCAGTGGACCCTGATATGTTTCATTCTATGGTTTCATAATAGTATCCTGATATTTTCTTCTCAATATCATAAGCTTCTCGGGTTAAGATGGATAATATATCAGATTCATCCAACTGTTTTCCAATTTTGAAGTGTCTCTTCCATGTTTGATCAGGAAGGGGTTAATGTTTGAAATGATGGAAGCATCAGATAATGATTTTCATATGTTGAATTTCTTTTCAATGACACCATTTTTGAAACAACATATGATCAGTGAGGAGTACAACATTTATTGCAACACTTCTCAGAATTGACTTGGATCTTTGTCAATGCAAGTGGATCAAGCCGTAGAATATGAGTATTCGAAGTTGTTACCAAATGAAAAAAAACTACCATACACATTAACTAGAGTTGGATTCATTGGATTATGCACTTAATTATTGGTAATAGAACCTTTTGGGATAAAATTTTGCAGTATATTCAAATCACAAGAGTTTGATGTGTATATTTTCATAGCATTTTTTAATTATTTCGCATCAGATATGTGTATAGTATATGTATTCAATTGATTTAGATTAGGTATATATTACATGGAATGTAAATAGTTTGGATAATTCCTTGAGTAAGAAAACATAGAGTAATATGGATTGGGATTTGACTTCAAAGTGAAAGACGATGACTTTGCCGGATGAAATGCATGTGGTGGTTCTGATGATTCAATATCGGATGACTTCGGTTTTAGTTATAGTGGTGCCTATAATTTTTGGAATGATCAAGGATAGATTTATTGAGGATCCATATTTCTTATACATTATGTAATTCATTGAATGTGAGAGACATTTTCAGACTATTTATTAGATTACGATGATATTATATATATGAAAAGTCAAGTTGTTTTTCCTATAATAATATGAGATGAGATCATGTGAGAATTTCATTCCTCGATGTGGGAGGTTCATCCATGTAAGACCAAAATTTATCATGGCCTATAATGAATGTTTTGGTGTCCAAGAATGAGAAAAGGGATATTATGGTTTCTGATATGTGGCTTTACATATCAGCAGGTGAAGGAAGACCATCAATGACCTGATGTTTTATTACAGTCATTCCCTATTCTCGAATAGAAGTGGGATGATGTGAAAAATGAGTTTTTTTAGTCTTACAAATAATATTTGGATGAATGAATCGATTTGGGTAATTTTGGATTGACTGACAATGGTAGATAAATTATTTCTTATGAAGGAAACATTTACAGAAGAGCAATTGAGAGAACTATATGTTCAGGATATAGTTTGTCTACATTGGATTCCACAGACTATTGAATCAGATCATTATTCACGAATTACATCATGCTTCTATAATGGCATCTAGAAAGTTCATGGTGCATTGGTTTTATTGAATACATCTATCCACCCACACAGAGATGGAGAATCACAGTGTACTATATAGTTTCTTTAGGATATATTTTGGGCATATCTGTTAGACATGAGTGGTTTTTGGAGATATAGATGAATTCATTATATTTCTCATATAAATATGGTTATTAGAAACATATATAGATGAAACCATACAAGTCAATTTATGGTAGGAATTGTAGATCAAAGCTATGATGGATGGAACTAGGAGTGGCAGAGTCGTTGGGACCGAGTGTCGTGTAGGAGAAATTAGATCATGTGATGTTGATTCAAAAACATATGTCTATAGATCAGAGTAGGTATAAGTCATATGATGATAAATGAAGACAACCCCAAGTTTTTATAGACATTGATTTTATGTTCCTTTGGTTGTCACAAACGTTCAGTCACTATATAATATGGAGCCAGGGTATATTAGCACCCAATTTTGTTAGACTGTTTAAGGTAGTGGAGAGAATCTGGTTGTTGGCATTCCAATTGGCACATCTATAAAAATATAGCACTATTCATGATGACTTCCATGCATCAAAACTATAGTTGTATAAGCCCAAATTTACTCATGTGATATATATAAATGAGGTTTACCTTGAGATAGATGTGTCCTTTGTGGACCATCTGATACGTGTGTTGGATCACAATGAGAAAGTGATGTGGGAATAGACCATTCTGATTGTTCCTGTGTTATGGAAACATGGAAATGATCAAGTAGAAACATGGGAAAAGAATACAGACACAATGTATTAGTGGACCGATATTTTTGACTCAGAACCATAAAAAATCTTGAAAGATAGCTTGAGGAAGACCTGTTGAAAAGAGGGGATATTGTAAGAGTCTGACCATTTTAAGACTTCTCCAGGGTGACATTTTATGTACTTTTTTGTTTTTAGTAACCTTTGATTGGATTTATTATTGGTGGTGCATTATAGTGGTGTTTTCAGATACATTTTGGTAAAACGAGTTGTGCATAGTTGGAACATGATTAGAGAAAATAGTTTTTTCAATCACATGTGACTATGTGACACAAGACAATGAGGAATGCATGGTCGGTGCATGGATTGAATATCGTGCACCCCTGCCCATGAAACCATGTGCCCAATTTATTTTCACTAGAAAATTCGTTTTAAAATCCCTAAAACCCCCAAAACATATCCTTTTCATCCATGGCATGGGAATAAATATTTTTTTATTATTTAACAGATTTCTCAGGGTTTTCCAAGGTTATCGTACAACCGTTATTCATGATTAAAATCCCAAATTAATGATCCTATCATCTCTCGGTATGTGGGTCTCATCCCAATTCATATCTCATTCATTCTTTTCACATTACATGATCTTTTGGTGGAATATTATCTTCTATTTCAATAGATCAAAACCTAATTTGTGTGATCTTGATCTAGGATTATAGATCTATATCTAGATTTATATGATCTTGATATCCTTGATCATGATTAATGAATTTCGATCTCGAACTCAAATCTACATGTTTATTTTGCCCTGAATTTTTTTGAATTTACATTTAATGAACATACGTCACCAAATTGAATTTTTTGGTTTATTATCTAATTCCCATAGTCATGGAATTGATGTGTGTGTAAAAAATTTTAGAATTTATTGCATTATTTAGCAATTTTATCTCTATATTGGGTTAATTTAGTGGACCAGTTGATGTATCAAATCATTTTTGAACGAAATTATTAATTGAAGAATTGATCATGAGATTAAGTGGAATAATTTTATGAGAATTAATTTGAGATATTGATTATGAGAGTAAATTTTTGTAATCTAGACTATTAAGCACAATAATAATTTTGAGATATTGAATTGTATTTATTGAGATAATTAGTCCAAAATTATTTATTTGACATTATAATTTAATCTAGATAAATAATTGTGAAATTAAATTTTCTAGAGTTGTGATTTAGTATGATATAATTAATTCTAGAAAATTATTTATCAGATATGAATTGTGTTATTAATTAATTAATAGAAGAACTAGTTAATAAGATTTTCATACTTAATTTAATTTATAGTTAATTAATGATATTGATGTATTTGACTAATATTTGAATTAGTAATGTAATATATATTGAAAATTGACTCTGAATTATTTTTTTTATATAATGGGAACATGGTCATTATAAATTGAGACGTATAAAGGGTAACATGGTCATTGTATTTGTGATTAACTAGATAGAAACATGGTCTTTAAAGTGATATGTATAAATAGTAATGTGGCTATTTTACATATAATTAAAATAATGGTAACATGGTAATTCTATTAAGAAGTAAGAATGGAATCATTGTCATATTACTTGTGAATTTTTTATTGTTAACATAGGAAAATATGTGTGAATGTAATTTATTGTAAAAAATGAACCTTGAGATATGGATTCACATGATTATACATTTATATCCATCATGTGTTAAATCAGGTACTGATATGTTGTATCACCATAGAATAGTTATAGCACCAACACAAGTTAAGTAGAAATAATGATTTGATATTACCTATGGAACACTTGAAGTTCTGTCCTGAGATGAAGCTAGTATGAAGGTATGGGTATCCTCGAGAACCATGGAGTTAATATGAATAAATAATGAATAAATTATAATGTGTAACTATTCATTTATGCATTGGATTCATTTATTTATAGAACTACATTCACTTTCTTTAGACTATACATGATTTAGACCCCATTGGTGGTGGCCCACTAAGTTGTACTCAAACACTATTCAGGCTACCTAATAGGTACTAGAATATACTTTATTGATATATGGTAGGTTATGTGAATGATCCCCATGATATATTGTTGATAGGGTTTTGAATAGGAAGGTGGGAACTAGAAATGGTTTGGGAACCAAATTGGTGTAATTGGTGTCATTATTTTCAGTTTTGTTTTTAGGTACATTAACAGTTAAATTGGCATAACATGTTTTCCATTCAAAAGGAATTTTGTTTCTCTTCTTTTGGACAAATTATAACAATGGTATTTTTATTGTTATATATTATTACATATTTTTTTTATATTTACGTTGGTGTTTTACTATGATAAAGAGGGTATAGTATCTCTATTACTTACTTCCAAGTCCCTCGATGTTATTCATATTCCTCTAGCATATGAGGAGGTGTACTTGAGGTCATGTGGCCAACCAGCTTAGGTAATCATTATGTGGCTCCTGAGTCGAGAATATTCTCATAATATTTTTCTAGGAAATAACATATCGATTTTTTTATAACACATCATATTACTCATTGTGTTTTAATCTAGGATATCCATGGTAACATTAATGTTATGATATCTAGAAAATTAATATTATAGTCATTCATAATTGATCATAAAGATAATGTAAATTAACCAATTCATACCCCCTGATATTGTTAGACTAGATTTTCTAATATGACTCTATTTCATGAACCATGTATCCTCTATTTTTTATCTTATAACCACTAGGAATAAATTTAAAATATCTATCATCAACTTTTCGTGTGTAGAGAGTGATGTTATTATTTGGATAATAACAAAATATATACATTACCAAAACCTTTGGATTTTACCCAATAAATATAATTCCCTCTTACACTATTCCTTAGGTATTTCACTTGGGGTAACTTATCCATATACCAAAATTTATAAATACAATATTACCATAACATTAAATCATATATGATTCCAATATATGATATTTACATTGTTATTTAAAATAAATAAAAAATTATCACTGAATATATAATACTAAAAAATATCATAGTATCCAATTTTATAATAACCCTCCTCCAAGATCAATTGTGAGGTCTCGAACAATTTCTCCAAGAATCATTCCAAAAATACATACACTACATAATGTATTCGATAAAACTAACATATTAAAAGTCATAAATATGACATTATTAAATGAAATAAATAATAATTTTCATTACATATAATCCAATTACCATTTTGGTTTACAAAAATTGAGATTCCTGAGAAAACATAAACTACAAAAAACCTATTATTTTATAAAATATATGTTATTTTCCAGAAATAAAATATATTAATTAATCTATAAGGAGACTTTAATATCTCCCATAACATCACCAAACAATATATACAATTAGAAATATTATGTACGTTAATTTTAGTCATTACCAGTGAAAATAGTAAAATAAGAATGGGTGAGATAAAATTATTAGTTTAGAAAACATATAACTTAAGATGACAAAAAATAATCTTGGAATATATAATATTCTATGAATATTTATTGTGACAATTTCTGTAATCTTTTTATACTGATTGAATGATATAGATAGTTAAAAAAAGCATAGTGTTGATATCAATTAATAATAATATCATATTGATTTAATGAACAATATAAATCATCAAAACATGTTATCAGGGCCTTGTGGAATGATACTTATTAATTCTTGAATAGATATACCCCAAATCCCAACATGATTTTTCTCATGATACATGATGATGCATTGTGGGGATATATGATTCTCGGTCCTACCCATAAACTGATTAAATCCAATGCATGAAATATAAGAATTCAAAATAGTTTATATTATATTACATTTGGAACAGAAATATGAATAAAAACACCACTACCAATATAAAAAATGAGGTATAATTTCAATACATAACTGAACTTTGTTAGTAGTAAATAATAATCAAGAATATAAATATTTTCCCTATGTCAATAAAATGGATAAATTTAACATAAAACATATAAAGAAATATGGTGGATGATTAAACTATATATTCTAGAAATTAAAATAATAATTATTTTTGGCCTAAATACATGTTGAACTATAACACATTTCCACATGTAAAAAGAATGTTATTTTAGATGGACATTCTACAATCTATATTTGTAAAATGAGAAGTTTACTCTATAGAAAGTAATTAATATATTGTATTGTCATTGATGGAATAAAATAATCATAATATATATTTAGAAAGAATTTAGATGGTTATAAAAACCTTATCACCACTTCAATAAAATAAAAATATGAAGGTGTTGAAATTAATGATATAGACCCTCACAAAAAAGAATTCATCCAATGGTATTACAAAATAATGGATTGAGTATTGAATTTTTGGATTCTAAAAGTCAAATCCCCCCAAATTATAATATATTTATATATATTTATATATATATATTAGGGGATATGTCACAAATCATCAACCCAATTAAGGAAAATCCTATTGAAAAGGATTAAAAAATATTTCTGAAACATAAAATACTTTTTAAAATACATCTTAGAAAATGACATAAAATAAAAATATACCCTCTGATTTTAAATGTCACATTTTATAAGGTGACATTAAAGAAAATGGAAACATATATGTATAAAATTAATCTCCAAAAATATATCAATAAAAAACCATAAAATTATCTTTGAAAAATAATCGAATGACTGTAAAATATGTTAATGTGAAATGGAAACCCTTGATATTATTTAAACAAATTATTTAAAAATGGATTTTTAATAAGACTAATAAATCATTAATTTATATTGAAATTTTATTTTACCAACATAGATTATAAGATAACCTATAATGAAATATTATTGTTGGAGAACCAAAAAATGATAAGATAAGTTCATTATGAATCATTATAACTCATCTAAGTGAGACATGGTTTTCTAATATTCTTTATTAGCATCATACACCAACATGTAATAAATATTTAATAAAATTGAATTGATTAGTATTAATATAAATTCATATAAATAATATTCATTTCCATAAAAAATAACAATGTTTTACATATTTCAATACATTGTAGTCCCAACGGATGACCATATATCAATTACTCAAAATTGAGTTACCAAAAATCCATACTACATAAGAAATAACTTATTCAAAATATATTTGATCACTAAAATGAATTTGGAATATTATTTATCATGAAGAAAAAATAATTGAAAATTATTCTTCCATGGTAAGTGAATAATCAATTAAATGGAAAACATGGTTCATAATGTGGAACATGTATCAAAATACGAATTGAGACAGAGAAAACATGTCTGGATTGAGTGACACAATAATAAAAATCCAATGAATGTGAATTCTTTGAATTAATAGAAAAATAAAATTATTTAAATCAATATCATGATATTATATCTCATATAGTTAGTATATACACTACATAAATTAAATTTCATACATATTAAGAAAAATGTCTCTCGGAGAAGAATTTGAGATGGAAACCCTAATATCAGACCTGATTCATTATACTCATTCCCCAAACATCTTGAATAATTTAATCAATATAATTAAATAAATAACTTTGAAACTTATTCATACCTATATAAATTTATATAACTTGTTTATAATCATTCTATAGAAATATAAATATTTATTATAGTTTTTATCAATTCTAATCACCTATTATAAGTAATATTTTTCACGTCAAATCAGTGTCAGGAAACTAGATGGTGTTATCTATTATATTGGAAATTTATATCATATTTAGGATATATAAGGTAATTTAATAGTTCTACCATGAATTTTTATAAATCAATAAATTTAATCCTTATAGTTTTGGCTATAAAAAATGAAGGTTAAATTGGTGATGATTATCATTTGGTGATTATTAATGAAAGAAAGGGGATTTAAAAATTAAATAATAAAATATTAATTTAACCTAAAAAATATCAGATACATATTAATATATTATTATACAATTATAACTATCTCATATTCATTCACGATTTAAATTCACAATTTTTTATGTAGGTTGTCAAATCCACTCAATCATGAACTAACCATGATCAATGCATTTTATTTAAGAGATTGAAGTGTGAATTGCATACCCAACTCACACTCCCCAAAATTTTATTAAAGAAAAATGATAAATATTTACATGAGGTGCATTGAATTTTCTCCAAACAAAAATTAACTTTCATAAATACCAAGACCAATTCATGATTATAATGGAATTATATTGGTATATAATAATAACAAAATTATAATGGAAATATTGGGGAATTATTACTATAATATATAATAATTTTATGATAATATAATGATTATATAATTAATGTGAACCCATTCCATATAAAGATGTGATGATTTTCATCTTAGATGACTCACTTTATAAAATATAATTATCCATAATTAACTGTTGACCATCTTATTAAATTATTATAACATTTATCATAACATAAATTTAATTATTTTAAATAAATCATATTTCTCCTTTAATATTATTCTAATTAACTAAAATAAAAGTTGTTACTAAATTAAAAGATAAAATAAATCGTTTCATTGAGGTGGTAGTACACACGTACAAATTGTTGATGATTTAATTGTTCATAGAACAAGAGAAACAAGTAATATGGTTTAATGATAAAGCATTAAAAATGACATAAATATCATAATTTTCAATGAAATCACCCTTTTATACCATCTTGTTATGTTAGTGCTGGAAAAATGAAACACATTGTGTTGTCAAGGTAGTAGTACAAACAACTAACGAATAATGGTTTGATATATCATTATAGAAATAGGAAAATTGTTATTAATGATTAGTAACATATAATAATAAAATTAATTAAATAGAAATTCATTTCATAGGTATTATAAAATTATATTTTTAAAATAAAAATATACAAGAAATTTTTAATAAAAAAATTATTACTCATGTTGAGTACAATGAGATTTGTTTGGAAGATCCCATGAAAATAAATGGCATATGTTGAAATCATTGGACAATCAGCTCAATATCATTAATAATTTATCTAGGGGATGTAAATTCTATTTTTTATGTGGTAAAAAAATCGTTGTATTTTCTTCAAGGGGTGGCGAGAGGCTGATTTTATATGTGGGGAGTTTAAGATTTTTTAAAAATATTACATCTTATTATAAAGGGACCACATGTGATGCATATCATATATATCTAAAAGTGAGGAATAAATGAGTGTGGTAGAGATAATGTTGATGCTGACATAATCCACCCAATTCTCTATTTTCTTGATGATTAATTCTGTTTACCCCAGAAATTATTTGCTTAATCATAGTAGATTTTACAAGATAAGAGTTTTGATGGCGACGGTGAATCGTAGCTGCTTGCGGTGTTGGAGATGGAGGTTTAAAGTGATCGAACCCTAGAAGACGCTCGGAGATGATTTCCCTCCCCTTCCAGGAGGTGGAAGGGGGGAGGGGGAGCGGCCACAGCCTCCAATCCCTCGAAAATATTTCATTCCTTTCTCAAGCCCTAGATCTCTCCCTGATTTCCCGACGATTTCGTTATGCCCAAAAGTTCCTGATCTTCATCAGGGTGAACCGTAGTTGTCAATTTCACCTTCGGAGTTCTCTGAATCTTCAAGCCATTCGGACCTTACGCTAGTGGCTTGTTTCTATCAGCGATGACCCTTGGTTGATGATTTTGACCGTTTCATTTTTGGGAAGTGGGATTTGCAAGATTGTGCTATCGTTGGGCTTCTTGACTATCGCCATTTCATGATTCGGTTTTCCTCGGATGAGGATTTGATTTGAGCTTGGTCTGGTGCCCCTCATAGATGCAACGGATGTCGCTTCTTCCTCCTTCGCTGGTCCTTTGATCTATGTATGAACTGTGATCCTTCAACCATAGCGGTGTGGGTTAGTCTCCCTCAACTCCCTCTTCCTTTCCAAAATCCTACAATAATCCGTATGATTGGGAATATGGTGGGGCGATTTCTATACTCTGCTGTTCGGACGTCAACTGTTAGTCACCCGATAAATCCTTGTATCTGTGTGGAGGTGGACGTTGCAAGGCCCTCAGTCAGCTGGATTTGGCTCACTGTGGGAGAAGAGTTTCGATGGAGGCAGTCTGTGGTCTTTGAATCCTGGGTCAACTACTGTAACACATGCTTCCAATTGGGGAATACGACTTCAAAGTGTCATTCGGAGGTAGTTGGCAGAAGAAGTTCTAACCCGAGGGAGAGGGTAGTCAACCCCCACGAGCTGGGACCGATGCCTGTTGAAGGTGTGGTTTCTGGTATTGCTGGTAGTTTGGAGAACCGGGTCACAGTGCCCTTGAAGAAGTATGTTGAGGTACCTCCAAATCCAGTTGTGTCTGCAGTGTTCAGTAGGCTTCGACATGATCTGCAGTTCGGTGATGGGGTGTTACAACCTGGTGCAAAGCATGGGTCTGATGCTGGTATAATGGGTTGTCCGGCAGGTGTAATTGCAGCTGAGCAGGCATTACAGCATGGTTTTTGTGTGAATTTATCTAATGAAAAGGTGGAGAATTTGTGCAAGGGAGCAGTGAATATGAATGATGGTATTCTGGATGTTGTTGGCTATGAGAGTGGTTCTCTGGGGTTATTGGATGCTGCCAATAGAGCACAAGGGACGGCTGTGCATAAAGAGGGTGTGGGATTCACTGCTGCTAGTTCTCAGGTGTTGGATCAAGTGAATGTGGGGGAAGATCTCCCTTTGAATGAATTACAGAATGTGTCTTCTTCACAGGAGGGTGGCATTGGTTCTAATGTTGTGCAGTCGGGGTCTTTGATTATCTATGAGAAGATGGAACGGCCAAGGTGTCTTGCTGTTGACACCAATAACCATTTCCAGCAGAGAAATGGAGTGGAGGATAATTTCCAGAATGTGATCATCACTGGGAAATGGGGGGACTGCTATGAGAGTGAAAAGGAGAACTTTGGTGGTATGATCAAGCCCTCATTTAGTGATGTGGTCCAAGGCGGGAGGTCAAAGATGACTGAGACCCAAGAAGTTTTGACTGCCCCTCCGCGACGTAGGTCAAAGAAGGACTGCTCCTCTCTGCCAAAGTCGTTGGTCACTAGGACTTCTGGTGGTAATACTGAGCTCTTATACTTGGAACGGATGAATTTGCGAAGAAAATATGCTAAGGTTCTGAAGCATTATGACAGCTCGGAATGGGAATCGGCTACTGCGGAGGAAGCATGCTACCAGGGATGTGGAGATGGGTATGGTTCTTATGACACGTAACACTTTCTTTTGAATTTCGCTGCTTGTTGACAATCTTTTCATTTATTTTAATAAACGGTCAGGGGGTTATCCTCTAGCTGAGACTCTCTGGTAGTAGATTTTATAGTGGTAAATTGTTCATAGCTAAGTTGAATGAATATATATGCATAAATATGAATTTATCTTCATTAGGAAAATTTTCATAATTATTATAACTTTCGAATACTTCCCATTTGATTAAAATTTTTAAAATGAAAATAATAATTAATGGTGTGAAATTATATATTATGTTAAAAATATTTTTATGGAAAATATTATTTCTGTTCAAAATTATAAAATATTGGATTGATATTTAAATACAAATTTTTAAAATTATAGAATCAGAAATATTATAAATATTGGTTATTCTAATAAACTTTCACTATCATAAAATAAAAACATATAAAATAATATTTTAATTAAATTCATATAATTAGTAAATACGTTATTTTCAATAAAAAAATAATATTTTCTGAAAGAATCCCAAACATTTATCATTATAATTTATTTTCATGCTTAAGAAAAAATTATGTTCATTTTGAAAAATTAAATTTTTAACAAACTGGATATTTATAGAATTTCACAATCTCATGTTTTAGGGATTCCTGATTTTGATAATAATATTCATTAAAAATATCTTGAGTAATTTTGGAAATAAAAAAATGGATATTATTTTATTAATGTCATTGATTATGCAGTTTTATTTAAATGATTAATATCATAATTATAAAATTTTAATTTTAAAAAATGTATTCAATTTTTGAATAAATATATTCATAATATTATTAGGATTATACTTTGAAAACGTTCAAAAAATATTTATATTTCAATAAATAGATAAAAATATTGGGTTTTGTTGAAAATTGTAATTTTTTGTTATTATGTTTATGAATCCGAATAATATTTTATGTTTTTAAATTTAATTTTTTCCATCGGATTAAAAATAATAAAATTATGGTTTATGAAATAGATTTTATGAATTAATTTAGTGTCATAACATTTTATATTTAAAAAGTGCATTTTTCTGAAAAATTGTTTGTTATCACCTTTTCCCTATTTATGTTAAATTAAATTATTCCACTTATGAGTTATGAATCATGGTAAATTGATTATATCTTTATAATAAGTATTTAAATAGTTTTCCATATAATTCCATTTTATATTATTCTCAAAAAGTCAAATATCCTTTGATTTTTTTAATAGAGTAAATGGTAAATCATGTAATTAAAGGTTAAAAATAAAATCATAATGGCTATAAAATAACCATGAAACATGTTAAATTTTTTTGAAATGATTATATATCATCCATAATCAACCATAGGTCCAATATATATCCTTTTTGTCATTTTGAATGTGATTATTACAATTATAATATTTTATTTCAAGAAAAGTAAAAAAGAACACCCTCTTGTTTTTAATAAAAATAATATAATTCTTATTATTGTATCCCAAGGATATGTTTTGATATAAATATTATTTTGAAATACAATGGGTTTAAATTCATCATGATAATTTATTTATTATTTCCAGTAAATAAATGATTGACTTAAATAATGTGACAATAGTAATGTAGTGATTATTCAATTAATGTAAAATAAAATAATGGATATGAAAAAAAATTAAAGTAAAATAACTTGAGATATTTTCAATTGTCTAATAATTTAATATATGAAAATTAAATTATAAGGAAGTATTAAAATATTTTGTTAGAGATTTTAGTTAATTAATTGACATTATTAAAATCAATGAAATGAATTTTTCGAAAAATTAACATTAGTCGTATATTATAATAAATAACATTATAATAATTGATATAAAATTACTAAAAACTATTTAATACGAATAAGTATAGTAATATAGTTTATAATATCAAATATGATCTATCTACAAGATGATATACATTTTATTATATCTATACTAACCATTACTATAAAACCCCTTGTTGTAATCATAAGTTCAAAAAGGGATATTAAAAGGTTAATACCATCTTATAAGGATAAAAAAAGTAATAAATTGTAAAAAATTTATTTGATCAACTTATTTCCAATAACATTCGTCTATATAATTTTGAATATTAATTTAAATTAAATTATTATTCTGTAGAATTCTAAGAGTGTCCCTCCCCTATCTTATAAAAGGGAGAATATTATCCTCAATCATTCACACATTAAAACAAATTTTTATCAACTAATATCTATAAAAACTCATTCTAATAAAACCCCTCATTCTGGAGACCTTGGTTTTTCATTAAAATAGCCTTAGGGAAATTAAGGTGTAAATCTAAGATTGTTTTCCAATGAAAATTTATAGTTTTTATCAGGATTTTTTATATTTGTTAGGTTTTCTTCCAAATTATAATCCTCATAAACCATTCTAAAACAATAAAACTAGTAAGGTAGATATAGTTAGATTTCATTATGTTATTTTAATATAACTATTTCAAATTTCTGATGTATATGATAGATTATATATTTTTTATATTTATCAATATTCATGAATTATATATGAAATTTTAACTTAAAAGGGGAACTCGTTACAAATTATTAACATATAAAAAATAGAGAGTTATCCAAATCATGAATTTCACACCAGAAATAGTTTTTCCAAACTATAATATATTTTTGATATTATAATTTTAAGTAGAATATATCACCTAACTACTATACTAGAGAGTGGCAATAAAAAATTAATTTTTTCATGAATTTTTATAATTTTTTTAACAATCATGAATCAAATATTATTGTAATATGATAAGAAAAATTATATATTTTTGTTCAAAAACAATCTTTTTCTAAAAACAATATTTTCTGCATTTTAGTTGTGCGCCTTTTTTAAAACTAATTATTATACATTTATAGTTTTTATATTAAAATATAAACATCAATTTTTTAAGAGAAATATCAAAATTTTCACTATGTAATTTTATTTATTTTTAGGAGAACAGTCATCTTTTGCTTAATTGTGAATAATACTAAATTTTAGTTCTAACATTCACATTCATCCAATTATATTATACTGTTATATTATTTTATAATATTATTATAATATATAGTTAGAATAATTTGATATCATTAAAACAAATTTAGGTAATTAGAAACCATTATATATAAATTATAGATATAAAAACATAGTAAACGTTAGAACATTTATAATTTAAAATCCATATTTCCATCCCATATGTGGGACTGATTTATAATGAATTTCTAAAACATCAATTGTGGGGATTTGAAAAAATGGATTCTTTATTTGAAATCAAATAATTTATATTTTATAACTTGTTTAAATTTGTTTTTTACCAAAATGATTATTGATTGTAATTAATAATAATTATAGGGATTTAGGTACCAATGTGGTTACTATGTGATTAAACATTAATATTTAGAGTCTATGTAACCTAGAAACATTTACAAACCCATTTTATAGACATTATTCATCCATAAATAATCTTGGATTGAATTGGTATCATTATTGGAAGCATATGATGTGAGGGATACCTCTCAATAGTGCTTCCCTTATTATATTTACAAGAAAGGCACTCCCCATCCACAATAAAAAGGCATTCTCATTCCCAATTTCATCACACCTATAAATCTATTAGAATCTACTAAATAATACTATAAAAATCAACCATCAACCCTCTATTAAACATAGTTTCCAAACATTGGGATAAATCCATCCATTGAATCATTTTGGTGAAAAGGGGTTACCTAAAAAGAGGTAATATTATTCAATGTGAATCTATGTAATATTTATTTATCCACTTCCTTAGTTTTATTTTTATTACATTATTATAAAATAAAATATGTATCCTAAATATATTTATATTCCTTATTTTTATCATTTCTACCTATACACACACATAATACAATCAAAATGTGTAATAAAATTATCAGTCATGCATGGAGAACCACATAATTGAGAACCAACATCATTAATTTTTTTACCACCTATAAAAATGTGGAATTATGATTGAAACATTGTTTTTATATTAAATATATGATTTGTATGTTATATTAATACTTCATTATTTTTAATATAACACATACATTAAATCATTTCAATTTTATAAATATGATAACACCATTTGAAGATGTGTCGACTTACACATCCTCAATGTTATGTGATATATCAACTCATTACATAGAATTTTTTAAATATGGATATATTTATAAATATGTGAATAAATAAAATATATATTTTTTTGTGAAATGATTAAAATATTAAAATTAAATATATCATTTTATTTATTTTATGTTCACACACTGAAAAAGTGATAACTTTGTTCATCGACATGGGGACTTCTGCCTCCTCATAGTGATAAGCTTCCATTAATGTCAATATATATATATATATATAATTTTTTATGGTAATATTAGAATGTATAAATGATATAAATATCATTATAGATATATAAATTTTAATTACCTTCATTTCATAATGATTGACGAAAAATGGGAATGTTAATCATGTGGGCATATGACCTATCATCTCAATGATGGTAAGGTTGGATCATTTTTCATAACCGTCAATAATAAATGGAATTAAATATATAAGTGATGTTAAATTTAAATAATTATTAATTTTTTTAATCATGAAATATTTATATAATGTCCCATTTGACAATAGTTTACCTACCAATGACTTTTTTGACAGATAATACAATTATGGCCAAAACAGACAACGTAAAATCTATTTTTCATATAATAGATTACAACATTATAATAATTGAAAAAAATTAATAATAAACATTGAAAAGTTTATTATGAAATTAATAATTAATATAATATTAATTTTTAGGAAGATAAATACACACATTACACATTGGACTCAAGATAAGTTATTTTGTCGCAATATCTTTTAATTGATTCATATCTTGATGTTATAGAAATTAATTCCTTTATGTTGTGTATATAATGCCCCTATGAAATATCATATCATGAATATATTTATTATTGTATCATTTATTGTTTTTTAAATTCTATTCATTCATGGGTCTTCTATTCAAAATATTTCAAAGTGGTATAGGACACATTGATTTGAAAATCTCTTTTAGATGTTTTAAGATTTAGTATCAAAATATTCATCCTATGTCATTATTCACAAAATTAAATTATATTTTTATCCATAAAAATGTATTTTAATGTTTATGTCATTTTTATTTTTAACTCCCTCCAAATGTTTTGAAAAATGAATAATTTTTAAGAGTTTATACATAACATTTTGAAAAATAATAAAAGTAATATTCAATTTTTAGTGAAACCGAAAAAAATAAATTTTCTACTACCATGGACCTTAATTAAATTATTTTTTCCACTTAAATATTTCATGTTTTCTTAAATATATACATTTTTTATTTTTTGGGTATTCTGGTATTGGATTACATTTTCAAAAGAAAGGTGTATCATTTATTGAAAATGGATATTTTAAAAAAAATATTTTAAAAAAAATATATTATTTTTAGTTTATTTTAAAAGGGTTTTCAAATAATGAAATTTCATATTTTAGGTTGTGTTTTATGGAAATTATAAATGATTGGTTCACCTATATAGCATAAGGTGAGACTTTTTTATCTTAAACAATGTGTGCGTCGAGATACCACTCTATTTCATTGGGTAATGATTATGTTCTCTAGAGAATTATATTGGAAGATGTTTGTATGTTTATTTCAATATGTAAGGATTAATGTGTGTTTTTAAGGGTTCAATATGAAGAATTATTAAGGAACCTACCTGATTTTTCAATTTTTCTAATGGTTTTCAAAGTGGAATGTTTTTCTTCAGGTAAGATAAATGTTATTTATTAGAGAATGATATTTTCTCTTTTTGGGTAAAATATTGTGTTTTAAAGAATAATTTTTCATGTGTTTTAATGTTTACCAATGGAATATCAGTTTTCTTGTTTTTATATCCAATGCTATGATTTTATTACTCATCCAATATCTTTAAATGTTTTTCATAATATTTAATGATGATTAAGGGATTTTAAGAATTAATGTTAAATCTAATGAAGTGTTTACATAAAAGAGACCATACACTATTTTTAAGTGTTATGTATGATGAAAAGGTGGATACAGATTGGATTTTTCAAGTTTTTATTTTATGGTTTTTATATATGTGTTATCGATTGACTCTGTAAAACACGAAACTAGAAATGGTCCTCAATGTGAAGTAATGTAAATTATTGAAAGAAACATAATATTGTGTTATTTTGATGTATGTGAGCATATATTTGGAATCACATGTCAATTTAGATATATTTATATGTTTTGAAAATATTAATAAATATCCCTTGAAATGTTTTTTGTTAGGCTAATTTTAAATTTTCATTTTAACGTTTTCACATTACATCTTCTAAAATATACTAATTAAGAATAGTTTTCCATATAGAAAATATAGAAGTGGTAGTGTGAAGAAAACGATCAGAATATATCCTTCCAAATAAGGATATGAACATTGTAATAATTTTATAATAATATTTTATTTCCATGATACATTAGGTGAACAAGGTCGTAAATGGTGGTGGTATCTAGCATAGAGAAGAACCTGATCTACCACATATGAACATCTTTTTGGGAATACTTTAATAAGGACACATCGCTTATCATTTAGTTTATTATTGACCCAGTTGTAGATATTGGATGGATCAATGATCTGGAAATGATATTTAAGGTAATGGTATGTTGTAAATATCAATAGGTAACACTTATATATTATCATTTTTAAGGTAAAGATAATTTATGGTTACATTTGGTTATAAATTCAAGAGATAAATGTGATCATGATCCAATGTGATGGGAAATATTCTTAGAGAATTACCTTGATAAATATTTTAATAATGTTGTTAATCCAGTAATGGAAAAAAATTCTTATAATTGAGGGAAATAGGTGATGACTTCATAGAATCGTATGATGGAATCTTCACATGATTGGCCTAGTATGTGCCATAATTTATTATTAAATGTGATAATAAAATTAATTAGTTTTACTCTAGATTTAAACCAAGTATTCCAAATGAATTTTCCATATGATTATTTAACAATGATAATAATGTTTTTAAGTATTACAAAAATATTTATACAGAACTATCTGACTATTATTTTCCTCGTGATTATGAAACTATGAAGGTGATAGAATGGAAGGTGATGTGGGAAGATGAAAAAATAAATACGAAGGTAAGAAAATAATTTTCTAATCTTGAATTATGTGTCGTATAAATAACATTAGAGAATTTATTATGAAGCTTTAGATGTGTTATTTATGTGTAATGTTTTGAAAAATAGAACTTGAATGAAAGGAAAATGTTCTAGAGGAATCGAAAAATGTTTTAAATGATATCCATCTGATGGTAAGATGTCTTATCTACAATGAGATATGTCATTATGATAAATCTTGTCTGATGTTTTATAAATTGGATTGAAATCATCATGATCTGAAATCTAATGGTGTATCAAGTTCATTTTCAACTAAAATGGTTGATGTTGGGCCCTCAAATAAAGTGATTATATGTATATAACATGTGTATTTTATTTATTATAATACCCTATTTGACTATAGAAATTACCATTCATTATCTTTTATGAAATTTTTATGTAAATTGAGAATATCACCTAATGAAGGTAATATATAACTTTTTGTAAAAACATTTAGTGTAATTGTTAAAGCGACTTGAATGTATAGGATACATTATATTCTCATTAGTGGGATGTTACTTCCTAAAAATTTTGTTGAATTTTCCATAATATATTTCTTATCAATATCTTTGTGGATTGTATTTCAGTTTATCATGATAAGAAATATTTTACTACTAGAAACCTTGTGTTCATTAATTTCTTGAATTTGATAACATACCAAGAAGCTGAGAAATTTATCAAAGCTAAAAATGATTATTTTCAAGCTCATATTGTTTAAAATAATGAAACTATTCAAAATTGAGATGTTCATGTATTAAATTTATACATAGATGATTATCTAGATAATTTTATTGTTGATAGTCTGGATTGAGAGGTTGAGATTACAATTTAATTAGTACATGTTGCTATTATTATTTCTAAACCGCAGAATCCAATTTCTCAATGAAAAATTTTAGAGTAGAAAAAAATTTTATTAGAGTAATTAGATAACGGTCTCATTTGACATTAAACATCACCATGTTTTTATCTTATGTTGATTGTTAAAAAAATATGGATCAATTACTATTTTCATTAATTATAGAGCCTTGAATAATGTCACTATTAAAAAAATCTATCCTTTTTCTTATATTGATTGCTTTTTGGATTATCAACAGGGAGCATAGTATTTCAGAAATCTTGACCTAACCTCAGGATACCATCTGTTAAAATTGGTGGATGTTGAAATATTGAAGACAATTTTTCATACCAGATATGGCCTCTATGAATTTGTAGTTATTCTATTCGGGTTATCTAATTCACCTACTATATTAGAAGATATTATGAATATAATATTTCATGATTTCTTATATATGTATGTGGTTCTGTTTATTGATGAAATTTTAAAGTTTTTTAAAAGGAAAGACTAAAATTAAAGGAATCTAAGTGTTGTTTTGAAAACAATAATGGAAAAGAATCTATATTGGAAAATTATAATGTCTGAATTTTTAATAAAAAAAATTTATTCCTATTTCACATTGCTTCTAATGATGGAATATATATTAATGAAAATAAATTGAATGTTTCTACCGAATGTATGAAGCCCAAAAAGATCACCAATATGTGTAGATTTCTTAGTTTAGTAGGTTACCATCAACATTTTGTTAAAATAATATCCCATTTTCCTATCCCAATGACTATGTTAACTCAAAAATGAGTTAAGTTCATATATAGAAAATAGTTCAATGATTTTTTTTCGAAACTGAAAAAAAGATTGTTGAGTTCTATAATTTTGGCATTCACTTTGAGAAATGGTGAATTAATTAACCATAATAATGAGTCATTGAATGGACATGGTTTCATCATAAAGAAGTATGATCCTGTTATTTATTATGCATAAAGTCATTTGAAACCTCATGAGTTTCATTACCCTACACATGATTTGAAACTATCAGTTGATATTTTTATTTAGAAAATTATATAAAAAAATTTTCTCGATTACTTCTAAAACATATATCAGTCAGAAAATTTTTTTTAATATTTTAACTCAAAAATAATTGAACATGAGAAAAGTACATGGATAAGAATAATCATGAATTATTATTTCCCAATTCATTATAATCATTGAAATTTATACAAGGTTCTCTATTCCTTGAGCTGGAAGATTAAAAATACATTACCCATGTTACATTTTTAATGTGGCCATTTGGTAAATGATTTGATGAATTTTTTCATAGAATTTATTAATAAAATAATAACCAATATTTCATTATAGGTTTTAGTACTGTAAAATATTTCAAAAATAATTAACAGGCTCATAAGGTGGATCATACATTGAATGAAGAGGTAGAATCTAATAAAAATGGTATGTATCCTTATTATAATAATGAAGTTGATGGTGTTTTATGATTTTTAAATAGTATATGTGTTCATTGTTATTCATATTTGAGGAAATATTTTTTTCCTAAGTCATATAGTTCTAATATTTCCATTCATCTGGGATGAACTGAAATATATAGAGACCATCGACAATATTTCGGGCTGGATGGAATGAAAATAGAATTTGTTCAATACCATGAATTGATATAATATTCAGTAGTTAATAGTAGAATAAAAGTTAACAAGTTGTATGCTTCATCCGTTTACATTATAGGAGTGGATATGGTAAAATATATTAGAATGTTTCATGTAAGGATTTCCAATTAAAGTTCATTGTAATAATGCAATTTCAGTTATTTTTTGGTCAATTAATTAATCCACACATTTTATTCCCATTCAAGACATAATGTATTTATATAATATTTTACGAATATATATATAATATATTATCATATTCAATGTTGTTCCTCTATCATATCAGATTGGGTTCATAACCAATTTTTTGAAAGTTCTTTAAAATTCATTGGGTACTGATCAAAATTTTAGTATAGCTTGTCATCCTCAATATTATAGGAAACTACAAAAGTCGATTCAAACATTGAAGGATATGATGTGTTCTTACCCAATTGATTACTAGGGAAGTTGGGATTGGCATATTTAATCAAATAATTTTTCTTATAATAAAATTTTTCATTTCATTATAAATATTAAACCATTTGAGGAATTATATAAAAAGGGGTGATAGATTACAGCTTCTGGGATGATATAAGGGATGCATAGTTGATGGTGAAGAGTTGAAAGAGGAAATAGTATTGAAATTTTTGTTGACTCCATGACACATGAGGGAATCATATATCAGTACAAATGTTATGGAAATTACAAAAGGAAATGCCTTTTATTTAATGTTGTTGGACTTATCATTCTCAATTGTTATTTAAAGAAATGTATAATGCATTTTGGTAAGAAGTGGATACTGATTTAACAGTTCATTTGAACATATGATATTCTAGATAAAGGTGGATCCATTTTTTACTCATTCAATTACCCCAAAATTTATTCCAAACACACAATGTATTTCATGTTTTAATGTTCTGGAAATATGTATTGGATTTATCTAATGTTTGGAGACATTATGTAGTTTATATATGTGAGAATATTTCATACAAGGATCAACCAGTTTGGGTTATTGGTCATATAGGTAATGTGGTTTAGAATAATGTGATTCATAATATTGATTTTGGAAAAACAATATGGTTTACAAGGAATCATTGCATTTAGAAAATAGTTTGAGTGAAAAATATCACCTCTTATTTAATGAGGAAACAAATAGAAGGATGGAATTAAATATATTAGTGAATTTTATAACACCAAATGAATATGATGAAATATATATTTTCATATTAATTAATAATTATTAACTAGATATGATATTTAACCTAAAAAATTATTCTATATCTAATATCATACCAACACACCATAAAGAGTTCTTCATAATCATGTGTTTCAGGCATGACTGTGTTATACCAAACAATAATATTATAATAGTATTATTATTTTATGTGGGTTATATAACCTAAATATTATAATTTTAGGTTTGATTATAAATAACAATATTTTTTAAAAAATATGTATATTTTTTTGACATTTATTCTATAAATTTTATTACCACAAGATATGAATAATCCATGTTTTACATTTATATTTTTAAATTTTTCTAAAAATATGATTTATCAATTATTATTGTTGCACATATTTTAAATATAATTATATCTAGATTCATAATGGTTATATTGAAAAATAAAAATATTTTTTAAAATCTAAATATAAAAATTACTCGGGGGAAATTTTCGGTATTTTTAGAGAACATTTATATTTTGATAAATGCGGACTAATACTGAATTTTAGTTCAACACTACATTTTTGAAAATAAAATTTATATTGTTGAATTATGGTTTAATTTGGTTTTAGAGTATAATTAGATCAATTTTTTATCATTTAATATAATTTATATCATTGTAAACAATTTTACACTAAATTTAGTTATGAAAACCTTACAAATATTTGAATATTTTTACATTAAAAATCAGATATGTCATCATGTATATGGGATTATTTTTTAATTAAATTATACCAATTATATTATAATTTTTTAGAAAAAATGACTCCATATTTATAAAAATAATAATTTATAAGTTATAATAGTTTAATATTTGTTTTTATAAGAAAAATAGTCAATGTAATTATACTTAATTATTGCGATTGGTATAAATTATTTCTTACATAGTGTTTTATCATTAATATTAATGTTCTAAATGAAATCTAAATATGTAAAAGTCTATATTATGAACAATATTGGACCATATATCCTATTTTTTATAATTGGGATCATTATTGGAGGCGCGTTATATAAAGGAGACGTATCAAAAGTTATTACCATTGTATATTTAAAAGAATGTCCATCCCCTAGACTATAAAAATGAAATCATCCACCCCTTTTTTTAAAACATATAAACCAATTTAGATCATCCAAACACATCCTAAATATGATCACAAAATACATCCCTTCAACATTGGGGCACACTTTGGGAATAAAGTTTACCAAGGAAGAAATTTGGTACAAACAAAAAGTAGTTACCCAAAAAAGAGATAACATTTTTAAATGTTAAGGCTTTCAGGACACCTTTATGGTCTTCATCCCACCTCAAGGTCATCGGGCAACATGATCATTTCAGTGGCCCCGGACTGATTCTATAAAAAAAGAATCCCTAAAAGGTGATTTTGAGAAAGTTCAATCAGCAAAGAAGAACAAAATGGATTTTGAAGAATGAGAGGGTATGACTATGTAATCAGGACCAGTCTATGCTTTCACGGAAATCCTATACATACAGGCATGCCAAGGTAGAGAGCTATAATCATGATGCAGATGCTGGAGAGGGGTAGTTCTTTGTATTTATATTCTGGATTAATTCCCCAAGACCATCGGGTCATGTATCTCTTAAGCCTACAGGCTATGTGGTCTTTAAACCTACGGGCCATGAATGGGTTCTCCCGCATCCCTTGAAAGGGTGGTTATCAAAAATAAATAAAAAAATGAACGTCATTGGGCCATTCGAGCATATAAAGTGAACTACTGTATCGCCAAATGATGCCATTTGTTTATTTATTACCTATTCTCATGGATAGTAATTATTATAGAAATAATGATATCATTTAATGTAAATTATATTAATGTTTTATTGAGACTTATGGAATTGTAATATAACACATACCTCCATTATTTACTTGTTTATAAATATTATAACATCAGATGTGGACATGTGGACTACAACAACCTCAAAGCGACATGATATGTTCAAAAATTAAATAGATTTAATAAATTATGGGTTTAATAAAACATATGGTAAATACATAAACTCATATGATATTAACTATATAAATATTTTTCTAGAAAATTAACATATCATTTTCGGTAATACTATTTCACACATTAAAAATGATATAATGTTGATAATGGATGTATGCACTACCAAATATTTGAAGTGATGTGAGTCCTTTCACATCACAATAACTCTATATATATGTATATATGATTGAATTAAATTTTATATATTATATAATTATCATTCTTTAAATATAAATGATACATACCTTCTTTCCATAATAAATGATGAAAAATGGGAATGTCACCCAATTGTATGTAAGGCCTACCATCCCAATGATTGTAACATTAGTTTATTTTTCATAACCATCATTATTTATTTTTTAAAATATAATTGATTTATAAATATGATAATTATTAATGACTACTATTCATTATATATTTAAATAATTACACCTTTGACCATAGATGAACTGCCAGATTAGTGTTTGACACATGAAATGAATATGGTCAAAACACAAAATGTAAACTCATTTAATTTTTTAGTTGATTAATACATTTTAATATGTTAAATAAAAGTAACAATAATCATTACAATGTTATTAATAATTTAACTAATTAATCTTATATTATTATTCAAGAGTATAATGTCACACATGACAAGTCGGACTCAATGAAAAATATTTCCCACAATCTCCATTAATTGAGGTATATCTGGATGATATAAACATTTAATAATTTATGAGTTGTAAATATAGATCAATTGACATTTCCAGTCCTGAATTTATTGATTATCAATTTATTTAATTTTTTAAATTTTATTCTTTCATTGGTATTTTGATTCAAATATTTCATGTTTTATTGGACTCATGGATATAAAAATATCTTTTATATGTTTAATTATTTAATTTCTAATTCATTTCTAACATTATAACATTCCTTATATTTTATTATACTGTTATTCATATAATGATATTCAAAATGAATATTTATGTCTAGTTTGAATTTGATTCAACTATTTTCAAAAAGGAATCTATTTATGTGTTTATATGGGACATTTTGAAAAACAACAAAGAAATGATCTATTCATAAATAACATGGTGACAAAAATATTTACTTTTTGTGACCATGGTTTTCTTGGATTCAATTTTAAGATTTTAGGTTTTCATAAATGAAAAAACATTTTCCCTTTTTTTGGTGTTTTTTTATTGAAAATTTTATTTTAGATGAATAATTTATTTATTATTTAAATATTGATCTTAGAAAGGGAATTTTATTTGAATATATGAAAGTTAATTTCATGTGAGTTCAAAATATTCTACCTAATGTTGAAGTATTTTATTTCATGTTATTTTTCATTGAAATTATAAATGATGGGTGAAACAAGATACTTCCTAGTGGGACCGTGAAAACATAAACAATGGGTGAACCTATATATCACCTCAATTCATAATGTAATAATTATATTCCTCAGTGATTTATATTTGAAGTTGGATATATGGTTAATCCGATATGTAAGATTTTTTTTTATGTAAGGTTTCAATGTGATGTTTTCCAAATATACCTAGATGAAAGGTCAAGGTTTTTTAAAGATTTTCCATGGAAATGGTTTTTTAATATGTAATATAACTGATATTTATTATTGAATTATATTTTATTTTTTGTTAAAATGTTATTTTTTCAATAATGAGTGTCTCATGCATTGTATTTTTATCAAAGGAGTAACAGTTTCTTTTTTTATATCCCTTGTTGATCGTTTTATGCTTATCCAACATTTTTTATTTTTTATAGGATTTAATGATGGGAAATGGATTCAATGATTTAACGTTTAATTACTTGATGTGTATAAAAAAAATAGACACTTTAGTATCATTAATATTTTTATATGTTCGAAAAAATTGATACATATTTGATATTTACACTTTGTATTTTATGGTTTGTTAATGTATGGTTTATGGCCTAATTATCTAAAACTTTAATCCTATAATGATAATTAATGTGATAGAAAGAAAAGTACTTACTGAAACTTTTTATTAATTAATATTATTGTATTTAGCCTTATCATATTCATATACAACATGCATCAAAAGAAAAAGTGTTTCATTATTCATGTGTGTGGAGGATTACAACCTTATAAACCAAGGTAATTCTCTTTCAATAAGTCCCTCTAATGGTGGGTTATAATAATATAATTATTGTTTTTATATTATATTCATGAAATATATATATCAGTATAATAATTTAACAGATCATTTACTTTTTTACCATTAATTTTATGAAAAAAAAATTATAACAACATTCATGCATACGTTTGGACTACCACCTCCACGATGTGATGTGATTTGTTGTTCAGCAACACATCATATAGATGGTATATATAACCATATTTAAATATTTATTTTTATATTAATGATTTTATTATAATTATGGGAAGATAAAATAATACATACACTTATTCTATAATTATCATTTCAAAGTAGAAACATTACTCATGTGTAGGTATGGCCTTCCATCTCCATGACTACATCATAGTTTATTTTTTATAACCATAATTAATGGAGAGATTTAAAAGTTTAATAGATATGTAAATTTTACATGTATTTCATGATTATTATTTTGGATATGATGTAATAATTACCACATTAATCATTATCTACCTATCAAAGTCATTTCATACATATTTGGTGAATATTATTAGAAATGTCAGATGTGATCATAATTAATTACAAAATTGTTTATAAAATGGTAATAATTGATATAAAATAAATAATATAATTGTAAAAAAAATTAATGTTAATTATTAACCTATTTTTTATTCATGGACATAAATAACAAACATGATGAGTTGGACTCAGTGTATGTTACATTCTTTTAAAATTCAGCTGTGAAATTTCCCTTCTGAACTCTTTTTAATAAAGTCAAATGGAATCTTTTTTTACATATCAGACATTAATTTAATTTACCACTCTCATGGGGCCTTATTTTTTAAATATCCATTTATAATTTTCCATGTTCCATTTTAATAAAGGGTTTCTTTATTATGTGTGACTTTTTTTAATTTATAAATTTCTTTTTTAAATAAATTGGTTTTCTTAATATCCAAAAAATAATACTATATGAGTTTAAAAGTGTTATTCAAATGTTTTAAAATGATATTTTGTAACATAAAATGTTTTATTTATGGTATCATACATGATTATTATATATAATAAATCATATATCTGATAAAACTTATACGATGGGTCGATCCCCATTATTTCACATAAATCATAAATTTATCTCATAAATACTTTGTGTGAGCAGATAGAGTTGGGTGAGACTGATATAGATTACATGGTGGGTGAATTTAGATAAAATTATAACAAATTGGGTAAATATTACATAACATAACATTACAAAAGATTGTATTTAGTGTGATGATTTTTCTTATGTATTTAATGGGGCTCTAGTTATTTCAGATACGGTTGTTGAATGTAATGATCTATGTTTCCAAACATAGGTTTTATTTTCACATTATGAGTTTCAACATTATTATTTGACATAAAATTAACTGTTATTTTCAATTAAAAATATATTATATCTTTATCTCAAGTATCATTTTGATATTTTTTTCATTGGACTAATATTTTTTTACATCTAATGCCCCTTACTAGTCTTTATATTCTATATTTATTTGTTAAAAAAAATTCATACTTTGTATGGATGAGTATGTAAAAATATGAAATAAAAAAATTAAAAAAAAATATTACTTAATATAAATAAAATATTATTCTAAATTTATTTTTTGTGTAAAATGGATACATGGTCGAAATTGCACATGCAATGAATGTTTTTCCTATGTAAGATTCTATCTCTATTATATAGAAATATAAACACAAAAGTTATTTCAGAATGATAGAATGTTAAATATTTTATAAACACCCAATATAATTTTATAATTATGTCTATGTCCTTATAGTTGGTATCATATTTTGTTTTGGATAACATTATAGGTTAGAATAATGATAAGAGAGCAACCATGAATTATGTTATGAAATTGTTAAGATGATATAAAAATTGAAAATTTTCTAGTTTCCTAATTTTGATTTAGTTTGTTTGAATGGTTTATTGTATATATATGAGTGAGTTTGTATTATTAACGAACCAAGGTGGTGATAAACTCCTAAATCATCATTCTAGAATGTTTGGAATTTGAAAAGATCAATTTGTTGCAGTAATAGATCAGTTGACACAAGCTAAAATATTGTAATAGAATTTAGGATATAGAGAATCCAAATAAAAAAATAATATGAAGATAGTATATAATTTTATCATAATAAATACTAATACATTTACTAGTTCTTCTAACCTAATTAAATTTAAATAATGGATCAATGTAATTGGGAAGACATTTAAAATCAGGGGATGTCAGGATTGTCAAAAGGTATATCATTACATTGATCATTTTTAAAGTGAAACAGATCAATAGAACTATATAGATACGAATTATAGAGAGTTAGATGATCTTGATTATATGAAATGAAAGAAAATTTTAAATTTTTCAAAGATAAATATTTCCCTATGGGTTTTTAACTCATAATGGAGAAACAATTCCTATAACTGAGGCTGAGTGATGAAAATTTTGTGGCGTCGTATGAATTAAATATTAAAAAACCGTACGTTATTTTACATGATTGTTTTAGTATCTGAAATAAAAAATTTAATAGAGTATAATATGTTTGAATACATGAATATTAATTTTATTATATCAATGAAATTTATATGTAATAAGAATGTTTTTTATTATGACAAGAAGGATGAGATATTGTTTTCTGAAACATATGTTCCAAAATATGAAAAGAATATAAAGGGAACAAGGTGGTAGAAAACATAGAAAATACTAGTGATGAATTATTGAAGAAACATCCCAAAATGATATAAGTGTGGTAATTGAAATTTCATGGAATGCGTAACCAATTATGGAAAGAATTATCGGTGTGGTAATTTGGGTCATATATGTATGATCCTTGACATCATTGAGGTACATATTTTTGTAAATTTTTGTTTAAATATCTTAATTTTGGTTATTTAATTGGTTTATTATAGTATAATTAGGATTGGGGTGTTCAGTGTGTTCAAAACATGAAACGAAATGACATCAGACAATTATATTTATGGTGTACAGGTTGCACATACATAATGAAAAACGTGATATATGGGAAGATAAACCAAGAAATAATTCATATAAGATTATTGTATAATTGGATCAAGGGATTTCAAATAATTCAAGACGCCCCATATAGTTGTGTTTCTTAACCCTTATTTGATATTTTATAGACATCATTGGTGGTGGCCTTTTTATTTGTACTCAAACTCAAGATGGGTCGTCATTGGGTAACCGATGATATTTCATGGTTGGAGTTCCAAATAATGTCAAAGGAACTGTTCTAGTTAATTGAGTTGGGTAGGGAAAGTTCATATATGTAGCATTGAAATTGGAGTTAGGTAACGTTTTGGGAGTGAACTATTTGTCTCTGTTTTGGGTTTTCGATCACAATTTACACATTTAACATGACATTGAATGTGTACATATTTTATTCTGTTGTATCCTATAGGGATTTGGTTATAAAGACAAGATACATGTTTATTGGTTTTTATTCAATTGTTTTTTATATTATTTGATATTTATTTCTCTAGGAATACTATTATAGTGTCCCCACATGGTTTACTAGACCCTCGATACAAGCTAGAAACCTCTAGCATACGGGTTTCGACATTCGAGGTCTGTAAGAGACATGGCTTGGGGCATCGTATAGTGGCTTCTAGGTCAAGGGAATTCTAATGTGGTGTCATAGAATGTTATTTTTTTATATTATATTGCTTTTTGGAATGGTTGAAAGGATATTAGGATATGTCTATCCTTGTAAATGATATCATTCTAGGGAATATCTACCCCATGTACATGGGAAACCCCTTGTGTACATGGTGGATTTTTTTTGTTTTTGATATGTTTTGTAATAGTAGAATAATATTTCATCATTGGAGGATGCACATACTGTGTGATGTGATTATATATTGATATTTTCCTCAGGTCAATATTGCCATGAGGTTTTGAATTCAAGCATTATTTTAGGCTCCTAGGATATAGGTTACATGTATCATAATAGGCACACATGGGATATGTGTTTGGGACATGAATAGTGAAATTCATTTCGATTCCATGAAAATATGATGAACATGGTTTAAAATAAAAATTATGAAAATCGTTAAATAAAAACAATTTTAATGATTTTATCATAAATAAATAGTGTAAATGAGTTACAATTTTGGTCGTAAAATGTTATGTAACGGGGAATGTTTCTGTGGGGAAAATTGGTGTTGTATATTTTGGGAATGGTTTTAAAGTTTTTATCTAATGAATGTATTTTGACCATGTACATTTTTTTACCCCATGTTCACCGTCACTCATAGTAGGGATGGTTGAGGTTAGTGTGAAATGTGATGGAATCAAATAGTGTTGTCTATGTAAAATGTTACGTTCATGTCTAGTGATGAGAAACCTTTTGTATAAATGATTGAAGCATAATGTTATGTGTTCTATGACTTGTTCACAGAATTATATGGAAATTAGACTACGAATATGTGTGATGATTGGGTGAAAAGAATATATCATCATGAATTCTATCTTATAAGTGGAGCAAGGGACCCTAGTGGACCATGAAAATAAATTATATTCTCAGTTCCAAGAGAACATCTCTCGTTTAATGAAGAAAATGAAACATGACCCATGGTGGGGTGCAATGAGTATATTTCAGCTGACTCTAGATTTTACATTGCATCACTATCCATACATTTCCAAATATGCCAGGCCATATGTGGATGATTTCTAGATTGATTCAATCGTGGTTATTCATGATCACTTAAAGTGTCTACCTGATAAGAGACTCAAGATGGCATCCTAAAGATTGCGAGTCCTAGAAAAGTTTTTTCGGTACATCTTTTTTCAAACAGAGCTGGTATAGGGGATGATATGGAATGTTTTATGGGAAATGTGTCAGGATAATTTCTATTCAGGGACCCTGATACATGATAAATCTTTATATTTTATGAGTATGTCTTATAGAACAACTTTAGTGATCGATTGTGTAGGACATTTCATGAATATGCTTCATTTTTTCCTCATTGGTGGGTTAGAGGTATCTATTACAGGCAGTTTTCGTTATAAAATTCCACAGGAGATTAGGTATTAGGTTAATATCATTCTTCAATAGAGGATTTCAGATGTTATGAATCAATCTGTTATCTCATATGAAAAATATCATAGTGGCTTCAGGTAGTGGACATGTAGATTTCGTAGGGAGATCTGGTGGTGTGACATATGATGGTAAGAAATTCCATATTGACATCCTGAACCATTGAAGAACTGGAATAGGTAATTCAAAAATGGAACCATTGTCTCAGGGCAGTGACATATTCTTCTATTATCATTGTTTTATATCTATAAACGTGCAGAGTCAGTGTTCCTGGACACTAGTCAGGCGTCGAGTGTGTCAAAGGTTGGCCCACGTGTAGAGGTTCAATAGGAACCCTCAATAGCGAGGCATGAAGGTGGGATCAAGGATGATGATGAGTGGAATAAGGGGTTATTTACCCTTTAGCACTCATTTTGTTTGAGCATGAATGGTGATACTAGAATAGGTAGAAAAAAAAGGCTCTCATGGGTGAGATGGTTTATATCTGTAAGGTAGCACACCACCAAGATCTCATACCAAATCCAAGGTTATAATGTTTGTCCATCTTCACACATTTCAGTCTACCCCAAGAGGTATTGATGCTAGTCCATTGATTTATTGAGGTATGATTCTATCGGATTCTACACAAGCTTGAACATTATTCAATACTTCTTCCTCACATAAATTTAATTCTTATCATCATGTGGTCATGTTGGGATTAGTGGTAGACTGTATGTGTGGAGTTAAATCGATTGACACAATGTTTGGGTGCGAGAATTCAATATCAGATAATGTATATGATTTCCATTTAATATTGGTGGATAATGTTTCAAATGGGACTTTTTGTGATTGACATGTTGATCATTGATTTGATTTTGTACATGGATTGGATTTATTTATACCTAACCAATATTAATTGTAACCTTTATAGGATAATATTTAAATCACTCGGGAGAAACAATTATGGCTATTATGGTGATTGGGATGTTAGAGTATGACATGTAGGGATTATTTGTTAGTATATGGGTGAACTAACAACCCATTTCTCTTGTCTTATGCTAGAGGATTGTGGAGAAAATTATTTTTTCATTCCTTCGATGGTGGATCAGTTTTAGGATGTGGTTCAAGATAAACTCTAAGAGTTTAATCATGAGAGAAATACTATGTTAATGATAGACCTGACGGTGATATCATAACAATTTTCTTAATCCTCCAAATTGAATGGTATCGAAATAAAACCATGAGATTAATACATGGATAGAGGAGTTAGAGGTTAAAGGGTTCGTTAATCCTTGTATATCACCATGGGGATAACTAGACATTTTTTTCAATTAATATAACTTATTTTTTTATTATGTGTCATTTATAGGAAGGTGAATTGAATATTGGGCAAGAACAGGTAGCATTTTACTTGAATCGATGATATTTTTGACCTGGTCATGGGTTTTTTCGGTGTGTTCTATAAATGATATGAGTTCAGGGTATCATCAGTTATTGGTTAGACCATCTGAAATACCATGAACTACCTTCATGTCCAGGTATATGTTTTATGAGTTTCTGTTATACCATTTGGGCTGACGAATGAAATGGTAGTGCTCAAGGATATGATGATATAAATCCTTCACCCAAATCTAGATCAGTTTTTAGTTTTCTTATTTATGACATCCTTTTGTACTCTAGAACTCATGATGATCATTCAAAAATTCTTGACAACATCTTGAGTAAACTAAGACAGAATATGCTATACTTAAATCTATTGAATTTTAATATCTATATTGATAAATTTTCTTTCATGGGTTATTTAATATTAGGGGAAGGTGTATCAGTTGACCTAGAAAAAGTTTAAGTAGTAGTATCTTCAGAGAATACAAGGAAAGTTTCTATTGTTCGGTTATTTATATGAATATATGGTTATTAATGAAGTTTATTAGTGATATTTCTATTTATTATGGTCACATTATAGGTCTAATGAGAAGTTAATCATGTTCTATTGGTCTGGGTAATGTTATAATTCCATTCACGTGTTAAATAAGAAGTTGAAAACAATGCCAATCCTAACCTTATCTGAGATTGGTATGAATTATACCTTATATTATAATGAATTTCATTTTTTTTATAGAGTGTTATTGAACCAATATGAGAATTTAGTGTGTTATTTTTCATGAAAGATGATCATTTATGAAAAGATATACCCCACTCAAGGGATTTAGTTGTTTTTTGTAGTTCATGCACTGATTTTTTGGAAGTAATACTTTTTGGGAGAACGGTTTATGGTGTAGACCGATAATAAAATCCCAAAGTATATTTTCTCTCAGCGTGATTTAAATATTCTGTAGTAATGATGGGTTGAGTACATTTAGTATTTTGATTATAAATTAGTTTATATGATGGGAAATGTTAAAAATGTTTTATATTATTTGAGTCTGAGGTCTTGAAATCAAGAGGTTATGGAATCTAGTTCTGAGTGGACGATGATGGCGTTGTTCACTGAGGTGCATCCAGATTTGCAGGATGGGAATAGAAAAAGGACCCATGAATCAATGGAAGTTGAGTCTTTGATCTCAAGATAAATATAAGAGAAGTATCATCAAGTTCCAGAATATCTATATATAAAATAATGTTCTAATTTTTGGTGTTGGCCTTCTAGTTGGACCTTTAATAGGGGTGGGATTGACTTTTTATTAATGGAATTCTGGTTGTGAAAAAATAATTATGTGGTATGCTTTATACGAGATTCTCAGTCAATAATGTGGAAGATGCATCCTCATTTTACCAAACTATGTCGTGATATCCATTAGTAGTACTGGTGGCTAGGGATAAAGAAGGAAGTTTCTAGTTTTGTGGTGTGATTCCTTACCTATCAGTGGGTGAAGGCTAAGAATCCACAGCTATGTGGGTTTTTGTAGACATTAGAAATTATTGAGGGGAAATGGAATAATGTGAAGGTGGAATTCATCTTGGGACTTCCAAGGATTCCTTATAATAGTTATTCCATTGGGGATTTTTAGGATTGATTGGCTAAGTGGATCAATTCCTACTAATTAGATATACATTCATTGTAGATGTTTTGGAGGAGATGTATGTTAAGGATATAGTATGGCTACATATGTTACCACATACTATAATTTGTTATCATGATTATCATTTCAAATCACTCTTCTATAAGGTATTGATAATGTGAATTGGTACCCAGTTGTCTTTGATTATTTATTTCCACCCACAGAAAAAATGGTATAAAAAGTGTATAATTCAGTTAATAGAGGTAATTTTGAGAGATTATGTCCTAGATTTTGTAGTATCATGGGAGAAAAACATGTAATTGCTGAGTTTTACAACAAAAATAGTTCTCAGGATATAATTTAGATGTTACCGTTTGAGGTAGTCTATGGAATACATTTTAGATATATATTATTTTTTATTGAGGATAGGGAATTAGATTTAATGGTAACGAGTCTCTTTCATGAGATATTATAAAAAGTATAGTTTATTTATAAGTAAATGAAAATGGATCAATATGGGGATAATTTTTATTTAGATAAGTGTATTCAACCTATTGAGTTTATGATGGGTGATTGTGTGTTCCTTCTATTGTCACCAATGATGGATCACCATCAATTTTGGAAATAGGGAATGTATGCACATAGGTTTTTGGGGTTGATGGAGATTTTTGTGAGGATGGGCTGGTGGAATACTGATAGAAAATTCCACAATGGTATTGGGGAATAGATGTTCTTTATTATTGTTTAATATCTTCAACGGTATCACCTAAACCCATCTCATGTGGTCTATATTGTGGCTGTCGAACTGGATGATGATGCTCCCTTTGAGGAGAATCTGGTTCAGATTGTGTATAGTAGTGAGAAAATTCTATAAGGTAAGATGATGACTTTTGATTGAGTTCTATGAAAGCATGTAAAATTTATGGAATAATAATTGTAACAGTTGTTTGATATATATGAAAAATGTCTTGAACACTTTTTCAAAAGCTCACTGATGGAAAAAGGATTATCACGTGGTTGGGGTATATTTTTTCAAATTTTAAAATCCTCCACATGTTTTCATCGGGATTACCCCCTCTTGTTAATAGGTTGGCACACAGCTAGTGCACAGCTTGGAAAATCGTGTGACAAAATCAAGGGCCCCATTATAATGTGAAAAACACTAAACTATTCCCTCATGATTATAACTATATAACTCTATTTATTACTCATTTACCCTTATCTCAACCTTATTTATGAACCAAACCCTCCCAATAATAAAATTTATCAATCTAATTCGATTCTAGGACATTTGGAGCACCGTTGGTTGTAGTTCGATTCTCCAGGTGAATCCAATCAGCCTTTTTTCTCTTTTATGGATTATATTTTTTAGATTCATTATTATTCATATGAAGAGCTAAAACACACTAGTTTTTGTGGATTATAAGTTATGTATTCATGTGGTTCTTTAATCCTGATCAAAGAATAATATTAAGAGTGTATTTATTACCACAATCCAGGTAGGAAGACTACATGTTATATCCCATACATTTGTCATTGATTTGGGCATGTGTTGTTGTGGTATTTCATCCCTCATAATTTTTTTGGTCTTCTTATTTAATAATTGAATGATTTTTTATGTGAAAATTTAGACCCCTCATGATCCTGTGGTATGCATTTAGTTTTGTTAGAACAATTTATGGACTCCCATGGGGTGAAACAACATTCCCAAACATTAAAAATCCAAAACTTATTTCTATATTTTCATTGTGTGGAAATAGATCTGATGTTAACAATGTATACATTATTATTTTTCCTCTAAGGGGAAGTAATGGTAATGGTTTCTATCCATTGGACATAACTTAAGGGTTTATTTGGAAATATGTTTAAAGGGTTAAATGAAATAACATAAATGTGTTACATAATTTGTGCCTTGTGTTTGAGATGTGTAAATGGTATAATACTTGAGAATTTATGAGTTATATTTAATGAGTCAATGTTAATGAATTTATGATTTTGAGAAAATAATAGATGTATAAAAGGGATGATAAGATAAATGGAATGTTTTCAGTAAACAATAATTGTAATAATCGATTAAGGCATGTTGATGATTTTTTAATGAATTCTAAATTGAAAAAGTTATTTGTATTTTAATGTTCAATTACTGATATGGTATATATGGTGAATGGATTAATAATCATGTTCCCTTTGATTATTGGTGTGGGATGAAGGACTAATACTCCTTTAATGAGTTGAGTTAGATTGATTCTCTAATCTCACACATTGAATGCATGTGTTAGTGTGCTATACTAATTCCATAGGCCCTGATGGTTGCATTGGATAAAACTACATGGACTGATACTCCAAGTAATGTGTGATGTGAATGATTGTAAAATATTATTACAATTGAGATTGGTAACATGAACTTTTTTATTATACATGGTGATTGACAGTCTTGGTCTATTATATAAATAATGAAATTTCATAACCTGTGAAACTAATGATAAAATAAGATATTATAAATATTGTTTAATATAAACATACAATAACCTTTTTTTATATCTCAATTTATTTAGTATATACATGCATTGTCTCTTTAGAATATATATTTTTAAGCATCATTTCTGGAGAATGAATGAGCTTTACTCACACCCAGCTCGAGCCACCATTGGTTACCAGAGCAGATTTCATTGTTTTAGGTAAGGAAAACCGAAAGGGTCAAATTCTAGAGATTTTAATAGTGTAGGGGATGTGAATGGATGTGGATAAGGACGTTGAGACCTGAATCATTTTGGGGAGTCATCTATTTGTATCTATTTTTGGATTCCATTCACATTTGACATTGTTATCATAAGATGTGATGTTTACATAATTGGATGTGTTTCACCTTACTACGATTTGGTTATAAATGCATGTTCATTATTATTTGGTTATTGTTACCTTGATTTTTTATTTTATATTTTGAATTTCATTGTAAAATATGGTATAGTACCTCTACAAAGTTAACCATATCCTCTCTACTAGATAGAAACCTAGGAAATATGGGGCGGTGAGCATGAGATCATATGATAGACCAGATCGGGGCATAATATAATTGATTTTGGGTAGGGGAACTTACAATATGTCTCGTGCCAATAATTAAATGAGTTATAAATAATATATTAATGGTGAAATAAATTTATATCCAGTGGTTAGTTGTTTAAATATCAATGTGGTGACATGTATGTTCGTATGTTTATTCGAATTAATATAATACCATGTTTGAATGTGAATTTTTACATTCTATAATTTCTATGAAATATTCACATGGATTTGAAATATCACCTCAAAAATTTAAAATATAAATCCTGTGGAATCCCATGAAGTAAATATTAAAAAAATAATTATTTATGGGATTCTTCATACTATTTTTAGTGTTATGATTTTTCCTACATGTATTTTTTAACATCTGATCATACTGTCAGATATTATTTTGTGTGTGTGTTGGATACCAATTTATCATGGAAACGTTTATTATAGATATAATAATGTTTTGATCAATGATTTTATACCTTGAATAACCTACCATGATCATGAAAAATTCATTATAGATGAAATTGATATTTACTAGATAATGTTGATGCATATAAAGAAGTTATTCAAAATTGAAATGTGCCTATAGTTATTTCATATATGTATTTTTTCATAATGAATTTTCTGATCTTATTCCTTATAATGTGGTTGAGTTTATTTTTTACATGTTTCATAATTGTTTTCCAATATCCAAAACCCTTATCAAATAGAACTTCTAGAAATATTTGAATTGAAAAAGAAATATTTGGAGTTTCTAGAGAATGGTTTTATATTCCTAAGTACATTACCTTATAATGAACAACATTTATTTATTAAAAAATAATATATTTCAATGATTTCATTCATTAATTATATATATTTGAATAATAACAAAGTTATGAAGTAGTAACCATTTCATATATAGATCATAGGTTTGATCACCTCTAAGGATGAAATTATTTTTAAAATATTGACCTCAGGTCATGGAACAATTTGATAAATGTGATGGAGGAAGATGTTTTTTTGAATGAAATATAATCTATATATTTTAATTATGGGTTTTTAGTTATTCTCTTTGGAATTTCCAATTGACCAACTATCTTTATGGATCTAAGGAATAGTGATTACCATGGGTACATTGATATTTTTATTATTTTTTATGGTGATATATTTTTGCATTATATAAATCATGGGGAACATTAAAGGCATATATGTATTTTTTTAAATCCCTAAAATAGAATAAACACTAATGATGATTTTGAAAATGAGAATTTTGGTTGAAAAATTTTATTTCCATTGACATATTGTTTCTAAATTTTACATTAATATTGACCCAATATAAACACAAGTTGTTAAAGAATGTTAATGTCCACCCAATAAAAAAGATATTCGTTGATTTTATTTGGGGTTAGTTGGTTTCAAATAGTGGTTTGTAAAAAAAATTCTCAGTTTTATAACTAACTGACGATGTTAACATGAAAGGGAGTTAAAATAATATACAGAAAATAATTTTATTATTTTTAAAAGAAATATAATATAAAATTTTTGATCATTACTTTTTTTCCTTCCCTATAGTAATGGTGATATTTTCATATATAATGATGCTTCCATGATAGTACATTGTTGGGTATTGATAGATAATGATTAGGTATTTTTTTATTCAAGTTAAAAAATGTCACGTGAGAAAAATTATCTTACTCTTGATTTAAAATTATCATATGTGATTTTTCATTGAAATTTTCATGGAATATTTTATATGGAAAAATTTTTAAAGTATGTGCTGATCATAAATGTCTAATGTATATATTTTCATATAAAGAGTTGAATATGAGGCATTTAATATGGATGTATTTGATGATGTTTTATAAATTATTTATTTATTACCGTAATGGGAATGTAAAAAATTTAGATGAATCATTATTTTGAAAACATCAGGAATCCTTAATAATGATACATTTTGAATATGTCCCCATGGTAAATGAATTGATAAATTATTACCTATAATTTTTTCGTATGAGAACCTCATCTTTTATATTCCTATTTTCATTACAATTGTCTCTTTTGAAATGATTTTTGAATGTTTTTAAAGAGGATAATTATTTATAGAAAATGATATAGTTAGTGAAGAAAGGTAACATCCATGAATATAAAAGTTTCAATGAAGGATATTTGGGATAAAAAATAGATTTTTTGTGTATTTTGATTCTCACATAAATTGATTATTATAGTGTGAAACAAATATTAATCCATTTTCCATTAATCTCATCACTCTGATATACAGATACCTTCATGCGTATTAATAATGTTTAATAAATAAATTATGGAATTAAGAAATTACCATTAAATGATTGAATTTTCAATAAGATAATGAAAAAAAATATTATTTCTTAAGGGGTTTTTTAGTTTTTCCATGTAATATAATGGAAATTGGAAAATATATCCATTGATTTCATGGGAAGATTAAAAAAAACATCACCTATAAATAATTTGATTTGTGTTACTGATGAATGATTAACTAAATATGTGCATCTTCTTCCCATTATATATAATATATAAATATAAAAATATTCCCGAATTTATTTAATAGGGATATTATTTTTTTAGATGGAGTTCATATCTCTATTATATCTAATCTTGATCCGTTGTTAAATTTTAATTCTTAGAATGGATATCATAATTTATTTGTAATGAATAAAATTACAGTACAAATTTTCATCCTTAGTATACTGGAAATGGTAAATGTATAACTCAAACCATGGAAAACATTCTTTATTCTATTCAATTTAATTTCTAGGGATGTTTTGATTCGTCTTATTTGCTTGGTTGATTTTTCTTATAATAACCATTTTTATTTTATTATACAAGTGGAACCATTTGAGGAATAATATAGGATAATTTGTTGATCCTTAAATTTTTATGAAGTCACTGAATGGTTGTTGATGGGATTAGATATGGTAGTGAAAATGGATAAGATGGTTAATATGGTTTAAAAACATATGAAAACAACATAGATATGGGAGAAACATCATATGGATAATTATAAGAAGTATCATTCTTTCAAGGTAGGTGATCATGTATTTATTAATGTATATTAATGGAAAAGTGTATAATGATTTTTTAAAATTGTATATTTATTTCTATTTTTAATTGTACCCTATAAAATCTTGTAGGAAGTTGGACCAGTTTCATACCAAGTGTCCTATCCTTCATGTTTTTCCACGATATAAAACGTTTCTCTTTCTTTCGATAAGAATGAAAGATCTTTATTAATCTAATTTTATGATCACTTTGGTATTATAGATAGAATAAGAAAACTCATATAAATAAAAACTATTTGTATTCCATACAATAGAGAGCATGTATTTTGGAACATCGTAATTCCTTCAGGTTTTGTTTTTTGGGAGAAACTGTACGTTGAATATGTGACATGAGAATATGAAATTACAATGCGGGAAATGATTCCCTACTTGTTTAATAAGCGAATAAAAATTGTGAGGATATATTACAATAATTTGGTGGGGGATAATGTAAAAAACTATGTACTGATAGAAAAAATAATTTTCTATTTTTAGATTCCTTGAATATAATAGATATATTCATTATAAATATTTTTATTATATATAAAATCAAAAAGGAAAATAATATCATTTAAATGATTTTATAAAAGGTTTTATTTTAATAAATAATTTTACAATTATTAAATTTTATTTTTAATAAATGTATTTCATTTTTTAATTTATCTTGTCAAAATTATCTTAGGATACGTATTTGATACTTTTTAAAAAATATTATTTTTTCAAAAAATAATCAAAAGTATTTATTTTTCATTGAAAATTATACATTAAATTTAATAAATTTTTAATTAAAAATTATAATTTATTTTTGAATGTTTATTAACATATTTTGAATTTATAATAATCCAACTATTGATTTGTAAAAATTTTTTATACTTTAATTTATCCTAAAAAAGTTTATATTTTATATGTTCATTTTTTAGTAGAAATTTTTTTCCATAATGTTTTACGAATTCAAATTTCTATTAAATCCAAAATTATATGTGATTTAAAACAGTAAAAATTAATTTCATGTTTTTAATTAGTAGGACTATTTTTTTAAAATTTTCTTCTTATTTTTTTCTAAATAAATGATAAACATAGTAAATTATTTCTCCACCTTAAAGTGTAAATCATATAAGTAAGGGTTACCAATAATATGATATGGGTAGAAAACAATAATAACATTTTACTAAGAATAAGAGTATGAATATATCTCATTCATAATAATATAGACTACAAATATATGGAATTTATTAATTTTGAAGCTATTATGATCATTATAATATTTTATATCATCTAATGTAAAAAACGAAAGAATCGTATTTTTAATAACCACAATATTTTCAACATGAAGATAACCATTGGATATGTTTAGTTATAAATCGAATAATGAGATCTATATGATTTCTATTCATCATGATATTTTTTAGTTAATAAATAATTGCTTTGAATTAAAAAAACTAAAATAGTAATTATTTAATTGATGAAAAAATTGATATTAAAAATATTTAACATAATATAATTTCATAAAATTAATGTTATCCCTAAATATTTTATATTTAATTAACATATTTGGGATGTGTAAATTTTTTTTGTAGTTTATTTTTTTAGATGATAATAAAATCAATCTAATGAAATATTATAAAAATATACATTAATGATATATTATAGTAAATAAATATTTATTAAATGGTATGAAATTTCCAGATTATATTATATTTTATATGTGACTAATATATGTTTTATAATACCATTAATTGTCTATTTGTGGGATGTTTTTCAATTTTTAGTATCCATATATATCCCTAATGTATAAATTTTCTTATTGTTGGGTTGTGTTTATTAAGGGTTAAAGAGGGGATAAAACAAAAAAGATATGTATCAAAAAGAGTCCATACATATATAAATTTTATTTAATGTGTACATTTTGAACCTCTTGGCACTGCAAAATGCATTCAACTCATTCCATAGATTCGACCATGAGATCTGAGAAATGTGCCTCCCTAACAAGTCAAAAAAGTACCATAAAGTCGTCTCTAAAGGGCCCTACGCGAAGCAATCCATGTGGTGGGTGAATGTTCGCGCTTACGCCACCGTAATAGGCTATATGGAACCCCAAATTTTTGGGTATCTGATGGTGGTTAAGGCCCCTCCGTGGTGTTTGGCCCCTCTGTGCTACCATTCATGGCAGGAGAATCTAGGAATCTCCTCGTTTCATCAAGGCCCCCTCTATAAGGCCAATGTGGGTCGAAGGAATGACTCTTTTCCATAGCATTGAGCATCTCCATGACTTGTTTTGCGCCCCTCCGACTGAGGATTCTAAAAAATAGAAGGTTCACACCCTCTTCTAAACCATTTTCACTCTGACCATTCAACTTCCTGGCTCGTGTTTCTCATAGACCTTCGTGAAACCACTCAAATAGATTGTCAAAGGAACTCTTCCATTGCGATTCTTTCCCCTTTGTGTACTTTTCAGCATCCTCCTATGGTGGTGATTCTATTTGCAAAGGCCTATGGACTTCGTAAAGGAAGGGGCCCCTTCATGGTGCTCAAGGTTTCTCGAGGAATAGAGCCTTCATGAAATTATCACAAAATAAATAGGGATTCACTAAGGTGATGCCCTACTCCCTAAAGTGTGGCTCTTCAAGAAGTCATGGTTTTTCCCAAATACCCCCTTCCATGTGAAGCCTTGGCCTTTCACAAAGCCCCCCTCTTCATGAGCCCCCTTTCCTTCATGAACCCCATCATCTCTGGGAATACTTTTCCCTTCACGAGGTTTTTCCACTTTGTGAACCCCAACCTCTTTACAAACCCCATCCTCTTTGTGAAACGTATCATTGTAAGATTGAATTTTTTGCACACCCCTTTTCTGTAAGGCCCAATCAATTTGTACTAAAGATTTCAAGGTCACATGATTGGTGCTTCATGTTGTGGTGCATAGCCTCATGCTTCTTAACATAAGAATGCTAGTGTCAATTGCATCTTTGCATAGAAATGCTAATGTGATCCCATAAGTGGATCACTCTACAACACCCTGAAACCGCGTCTTGCTGATGCCTTCCCTTACCCAAGGGAAGACGGGTATCAGGTATGTAAGTCCTAGGGTTACGGAGTGAAACCAACTCGTCCGAGCTGAAGGATGTAAAACTTCCAAGCACCATCATCCTTAGAACATGACGTTAAACTGTGAACTATTCTCATTCAACACATGTGGTGCACCCCGTCTCAGATATTCTCCATACTCGCTAATCTCTACATGAGTGTGATCTTCCTCAAATGGAATGTGAAAATCTTTGATGGAGCAGTGTCTATCTTTGGGGAAGGGAATCCTTATTGGTGTAAGACCCAAAACATTATTTTGGGAGGTAGTATCCATGCTCCTACTCTCTTCATCTGTGCCAAATGTCAGAGGAGAGATTGTCATAAGGACCTTGTTACCCTATATGTATCCCTCCAAGCTTCATTGCCATCGGGCCTCCATCCTCGAGTAAGTCCCAATCTCCATATCCCTAGGATGCTAACCATGCATAATACCTTGTTTCAACTTTGTTCCACTAACCACATGTAATACCATGTTTCATCTTTGTTCTCTATCCACACATAATCCCATATTTCATCTTTGGGTTGCTAACCACTTGTAACCCCCCACAATACCTCTCGTGGATTCATCATTCACAATGTGAACATCAGGTCATTATTGTCTCTTGTTTCTCACACTGAGCATGACTCACATGGGCTTAGAGTAAGAATTTACCATGGAATCCTTCATAACCCTCCCTAGAGCGTAATCCCCAATCAACAATTTCAAACAATGTGGAATTTGATTCCTGACTCCTAGGTAAGGTACGTAAAAATCCTCTCTAAGGTTCAAGCACATCACCCATATGTCCTGACCACTTCACGTTGATTCACTTGTCCCGCATGATGTTAAATTATATCCCTCATCTTCTAAAATTCGTGGACTTTGATCCTTGTCTACTAGTAATGGTACATCAGAAGCCTCTCTATGGTTCAACCCAATCACCTACTTGTCCCTAACCATTTTCCTTGGTTCACTCGTCCCACATGAAGTTAAACTCTGTCCACCATGAAAATATTTGTGGATATTGATCCTTATCTACTAGGAATGGTATGTAGGAAGCCTCACTGAAGTTTAAGCCCAACACTTACATGTCTAGACCCATTCACATCTGTTCACCTTCCTCCCACATGAAGTTAAATTGTAAGCCCCCTTTTGACATGAAAAATTTTAAACTATACCCATTCAAACTATGTGTGCTTTGATCATTTTCTTCTAGATGAGGCATGTCAGAAGCCTCTCTAATGTCCAACCCCGATATACAGTAAGACGATGAGTTCCAAAGTCGATGGTAAGCCCTTGATTTCCCCAATCAACTGTTACACGTTATGTTCCCCAATATATGGTAAGATTATGTGCTACCCAATCGATGGTATGTCATGTATTTCCCCAATCGACTGTAAGTCATTGTGTTCCCTAATGGATGATAAGAAACTGGGTTCCCAAATTGATGGTAATCCGTTGAGTTCCCCAATTGATGGTAAGCTGTTTTATTTCCCAATCGATGGTATACCATTTTGTTCCCTAATCGATGGAAAGTCATTGTTTTCCCCAATCGACAGTAAGAAATTATACCCCATACAATAGTAAGCCATTATATCCCGACCAGCGGAACACTATTTTCAACCCCACATGACGGTAAGCCATTATAAGATGAACTATGTGGGTTTGATCCCTGTCTCCTAGACATGGTACGTATGAATCCTCTATGAGGTTCAACACATGACACAGGTAAACTTTTGTGTCCTACCTATTGAGAACTAAATATATGGTCCACCCCCCCCCCATATATTTGGACCATCTTTGGCTGGTAACCATGCATAGGCCATAGTATGTCATCGGGTTGATGTCATTTGCATATATCCTAATTCAATGCCCCATCCTGAACTACAGGGACTTTCATTTCCTTCCACAAGGATACGTAGGAAGACACATAATTATAAAATAATAATAAATATTTTAATTACATTTTAATGGTATTAAATGTTTATTTTTGATCTTATAGAACTATGTTGGTGGATTTTAATTTGGAACATCCATTCTAATCATTTGTGCACTTCATGGGTAATGTACACTGATTTAGGCCAAATTATTCATCTGATTTTAAGGAATGTAGTTATACATATTTTAATTTTATATTTTGGTAAATGGATATAAACTTCAATATGAACATTTTTCATTCATGGATGAATGATGGATTCATAAATTATGATGGGTATATTTGGTGATGAAAGGAAACAATTCTAGAGAACGTAGATTAGAAACCAGCCCACTGATTATAATATGGGGCCCACAATATAAACCCACTGATGACAAATTTTTTATACATGATAGAAAACATATAGATGATAATATAATTCTTCATGATCTCGTGCTAATTATGCATATATTGTGGTTATTTAGGTGGCCCATATTTGAGATAAAATTCTATCCCATATTCTGCAGCCCCACAAAATAGCCCACCAATTTAATCATATCTCAAAAATTATAAATTGATTTGATGAGAAATTTGAAAAAGATGCAGGATACATCGGTATCTCCACTTTTGGATTCAATTTCCCACTCTAATTATGAAATATATATGGCTATATAGGCGTGTCTGTTCGATTGATGCAAGGCGGCTGCCATTTCGAGTGAAGGATAATTAAGTCCACTCTCCCTTAACTTCTACCACCCTTGGCCTACCATAATCATGTGATATGCTTTGTACTATTGGATTATAGTCCCAAGTCTCCCAAAACTCATATTTAAGTTAATGGTGGTCGTGGATTTTATCATCTTTTCATCTTCCATTCATTGTAATGTTATTCTCCAATTTTGGTGTCTCAAGTTTGTCATTCACATGTAAGTTGTTCAATTCATTTTAGTTTCTTAATAAACGTTCTTCTTATCCCATTATTTTGTTTTTATTCATATCACTTTGATACCTTTGGTTCAAGCTGTGAACTTTTTCACATCATTCCTTGTGAGATTATCACACAATGGGTAAGTGATTGTTATTTCATCGTTTTTTTACTTATCCAATTCCTCCCTCATGAGTCTACTTCCCACTTTAATTGAAACCATAGGATCAATGGAAGGATAAACCACTTATGGGTTGATCTAATTAAGTAGAAAGGGGATATATTAGATGTTATTTATCACTCCATTAATGGATAATCAGTACTTTTAAATGATATTTTTATTTGATGATTTTAAAATCCCTTCATCATTATTTAATTTAAGGTCACGCACTTCAAGTGATAAAAAAACCTTTACCATGGCTTGCTCAAAAAATTCATCCTTAAAGTGTATAGGTAATTAGTATTAGGGTGTGTAAGAATTAAACCAGTCTGTGATGATTTATTTGGATCTCCTTAAATGAACCCATCTCAAATATATGAAATTGAAATATTTTAAAAAAAAAATGCATCCAATCCAGCCATTGTAATAACGTAGGATCAACCCTTCTCATAATTTGAATTCACTTAATACTTTTAGTGTTCACTTAAACCAATCTAAAATAACCCAAATGTTGTCCACTTAATAGACAAAAACATTCCATATAATTTACGTGTATATAGGTTACTTCTTAGGTCTCTGAGGAATCGACATCCCAAGCTAAACTACAGGTGACCGCTTAACCCTAAAATCTGGGGTAAATTTGGGTGGAAGTAAATTTTGGTGCTGTTTTCGGGGAACAAATTAAGTCATCTATACACCCATTGTATTCTCCCCAGTTTCTATTATTCTCATCCAAATTATCTCATCTTATCCCTTTCTTGTTTTTTTTCTTTTGATGCATGTTCGCCTACACTCGTGACCAATAAAACTGTCAAGTTAAGTTTGATAGTCCTGGGTTTGGGGAGTCATTTACCCCATGGTAACTCTTTACATTAGATCATAATCTTAATAATACCCCTGAGTCAAAAATTGAGACCATTTAAATGGAAGGAATTCCAAAAACCCAACTCATAAACCCATGAGTAAACCAGAATAGAAATCCAAATGAGGCAGCTCCAAACATGGGGAATGTTGTTTATCAAACCATGAATGACTACCTCACACCTTCCTGGACCAATTCCCCCCCATGAATCAAACACAATTCCAAAGGATATTCCAACAACATATTTATGCCCCATTTCCTAAACAACCTTCACACATTCCATGGAATGAAGTCTGAGATGCCCTACCTTCATGTCAAAGAGTTAAATGACATTATAGAAACCATGTGTCCCCCACATCAACTAGAATGAACTAAGATGAGGCTATTTCCTTTTTCCTTAACAGATCAATCTAAAAATTGGATAAAAAATTGGAGACCATCATCCATCAACTATTGGGACTAATTTAAAAGAGATTTCTACAAAAAAACATTCCCCACCACAAAATAATTTCACTTAAAAAGTGCATGCAAAACATTTTTGAAAAAGAGGGAGTGTCATTTTATGAAACATGGGAAAGGATCAAACACATACTCAACATGGTACCTAACCATGGATTTTCAATCCTAGAACAATTCATAATTTTCTATGAAGGGTTAGGTTCGGGGAACAAAAAATTCATTGACATGATGTGTAATGGAACATTTAAAAACAAATCCCTAAGTGAATCTTACGAGTATCTAGAAAGCCTTACAAAAAAAACCAGACATAGGGAACTTCACCATATTCTAAAAATCCAAAAAAACTACTAGAATTCATACACTTAGAGATGAGGAATGCCTTAGGGATACACTCACAACACTCTCTATGAAGGATGGAGAGATAGTTTTTAGGAATGTTCACGAAATCCAAACTTTAGATCCTATTTGCACAGTTTGTGAAAAACATTACCATAAGACAGACAACTACCCAACCATTCCATCCATCAAGGATGTTCTTTTAGGAGGACCCCTAGTGGATGTAAATGCTTTGTACATTCAAAATCCTCAATACCAAAATAAACATCAACCGAAGGTGTAATGACCACCCAATCTTCTTCTAGAAAGATAACCAACAACCTAGCCAACCACATGGAAAAAATACTTACCCCCATCAGAACTACCAATCCAATAACCACTTCTAAACCCAACCTATCAAATAACAATAGCCACCTGTCCATTTTCAACAGACCATCCCACCTCTAAAATATCCCCCTGAGATAAACTAATCTTCTCAAGCACAAACCCAAACTGTTCCACAAAGCCTACTAGAACAACTGTGCAAACAAATGGAAAAGAGGAACTCAGAAGTCTCTTCCATTAAACACGAACTTCAAAATATCAAAAAAAGAAAGGAACCCATTCCTAATCAGGAGGTACCATCCTAAAATTTAATGGGAGACTCTACTTGCACTCAAACAACTAATGAACAACTATAGGATGTGACTATTTTATGAAGTGGGAAATGAATTGAGAAACCCGAACAAAAAAGTCATAAATCATGTGAAGCTTCAAACTCTAATGAAAATTCAACTGAACAACAAGATCAAATTGAGGAAACTGATGTCAATGCGAATGAAACAACTCTTCAAAAAACAACCCCACAACTTTCACCATTTCCTCAACGCATGAGAGGGAAAACCTATCCTGAATTGAGTAAAACATTTAGGGAAATCTTCTCACAAGTCATGTTGAACATTCGACTTCTCAATGAAATCCAAACCATAGACACCTAATCAATGTACCTTAAGTACATGTGCACTTTTGAAAGAAAATTTTCACCTAAAAACCAAGTCCTTTTAGCTGCTAATGTGATTACCATCATTCAAGGGACCATTCCTCCTATGTTGAAGTACCCGAGTTGCCCTTACATCAATGGTGAACATGGAGAGATAAAAGTTGTCAGGGCCTTGTGTTATCTAGGTTCTAGTGTCAATATCATCACATATGTTGTGTACTATTAGTTAGGCCTAAAAGAGGTCCAACCCACACCTGTCACACTTCAACTTGATGATTGTAGCATTAGGGTTCCAAAGGGGATTTTAAAGGATGTTCTAGTAAAGGTTGAAAACATCATCTGCCCTGGTGACATCATTGTCCTTGAAAACCATCGAACCTTAGGAAATAAGGATCAAACCCCAATCATCCTTGGTCATCCTTTCCTTGCAACAATCAACTCTATTATCCGAGTTTGAAACTAGAACATGACCATCACTATTGAAAACATGAGTCTAGACTTGAAAATCATTAATGAAAGCTCACAAATAGGGGAAGAAGAGTACATTGATTAAGTAAACATGATAGGATTCCTTGAAAATAAATCCATATGTCATCATGGAATGTTTGATGAATGATTGATTCAGGATGTGATTGATTTCCTTTGTTCACATGAAGGAAGTTTATCTCCTTGGCTTGAATCATTTTCAAATTGAACTTATGATGAAGTATTAGGTCGAAAAATCTGTGAAACCTTTCCGGAAACCACTTTCCTAGAGACCACTCCATCTTCCATCCCTATATCTGATCAAGACAAACTAGTAGCTGAAACGTCTACATGTGTAGAATAAATCTTATCTAAAGATATAAGAAACAAAATTGATCTTGATCCAATGTACCAATATTTTTCTGAAATTTTGAACCAACTAGATATTTAATTGAAGGAAATTCCCATTGCACTCAAGTAAGCCTTCCTAGGGGACAATAAAACACATCATATTTTCATTTCTTCTTCTCTTGAAGCCAATCATGAGAGGACGGTTCTATATGTCATTAGGAAACATAAGAAAGCCATTAGTTGGACCTTGTATGATATTCCTGTGATTATCCCACTAATCATGACTCATTATATTATTCTAGAATCTGATTCAAAGCCAGGTCGTCAGCCTCAATGTAGATTCAATCCTAATCTCATTGAGGTGGTAAGGAAGGAACTTGTGAAATTGTTAAATGCTGGTATCATCTATCCCATAGATTAGAGTCAGTGGGTGAGCCCAGTACAAGTGGTTCAAAAAAAGGATGGAATTATAGTGATAACCAATAAGGATGGAGAAATTCTTCCAAGAAATGTGAGTAGTGGTTGCAGATTCTGCATCGACTATATGAAGCTAAAATCATTTACAATGGAGGACCATTTCCCCTTACCATTCATTGACCATGTCCTTGAGAGAGTGGCAGATCATGCCTTCTACTATTTCATAGAAGTTTACTCAGGGTACAATCAAATTGAGGCCTCCCTAGTTGATCAAGGGAAGACAACATTCACATGTTCTTTCAGCAGCTTTTCCATTAACCACATGTCATTCTGATTATACCACAACCCTAGAACCATCCAGCGGTGCATGATCGGAATCTTCTCATACATGGTAGGATATTTTCTTGGGGTCTTCATGGGTGAAATATCTATCTTGGGGGATACATTTCAGGGATGTATTATGAATGTGGAGAGAGTTTTGTTCAAATGTGAAGAAATGAATCTAGTCCTAAATAGGAAAAAATGCAATTTCAATTTTAAACAAGTATTAGTCCTTGGGCACATAGTCTCGAGTAGGGGGGTTGAAGTTGACAAACAAAGGATGACATCATTCATCACTTTCAATCAACCAAAACTGATAAGGTATTGAGGTCTTTCATAGGACATGATGGTTTCTATAGATGATTCATTTGGGACTTTGGTTCAATCTCTCGTCTCCTTTGTGCTCTCCTAGAAAAGGATGCTTCATTTTTATAGACTGAAAGTTGTGAGGGTTAATTCTAAACCCTCAAATATTCTCCCAACTCTCCTCCCATTATGAAATATATTTATATTAACCTTTCATTCAAACTTATGTGTGATTCTAGCGACTTTTTTGTAGCAGTTGTGCTATTACAATGTTCTAATAAAAATCTATATGTTATTTCTTATGAAAGAAAATCCTTAATTGATGCCCAAATCAATTACAGCACCACTGAAAAGGAGTTACATTCTATTGTATTTTCCTTAGATAAGTTTAGGTCCTTCCTCTTAGGATCCCCCATCACTATGTTCATGTACCATTCTTCACTAAAATACCTCTACAAAAAACAAGATGCCAACGCTAGACTGGTTAGGTGGGTCCTTCTCATAGAATAATTTGACCTCGCAATCAAGGATAAAAGGGTGTTGAAAATGTTATGGATGATCACCTCTCTATGAGGGAATTCAAAGACAACTCAAATAACCTTTCTATATCTGATTCATTACCTGATGAACACCTATACATAGTGAGTGACTTCCCTTGGTATGCCGTCATAGAAAACTTCATAGTTAATAGAGTCATACCAAAATTCTTAAGGACTAAAGATCAAAGGAAATTACTTTCTAATGTTAGGAACTATTATTATGATGATCCTTACATCTATAAGTTCTTCCCTAACCGGGTCCTTAGTATGTGTGTCCCTGAATCTGAACAAGAGACCATCCTTAAATTATGTCATAGTGAGGCATATGGAGGCCACTTTTCCTCTAAGAAAACTTCTTGCTAAGGTTATTTAGTGTGGTCTATCTAGGCCCACCCTCTCTAGGAACTCCTATAAATTTTTTCAATGATGTCTTAAGTGTCATCAAGTAGTGTCCTTCACCAAAAGGAATCAAATTCCACTCACTCCAATCTATATAATTGAAATATTTGATTGATGGGGAATATATTTCATGGATCCCTTCCCAAACTATAGGGGATCTCTATACATTCTTTTAGGTGTCTATTATGTCTCTAAATGGTTTGGGTTAATTCATAAAAAATCCAATGATCATAAAAATATGATTAGATTTATCAACGGATAACATCCTCTCTAGATTTGGAATTCCATGGGCTATCATCCTTGATCATGGAACTCATATTTGAAATCTTCCATTCTCAGCACTCATAAAAAAGTATTGAGTTTATCACAAAGTGTCCACTACATACCACCAATAGACCAAAGGTCAAGCCGAGTTAGCCAATCAAGATATCGAACAAATTCTTGATAAAACAATTAATGCATCTTGGAATGATTGGTTGAGAAAACTCTTATATGCTCTTTTGGACAATCGAATCGTTTATAAATCCATTTGACGAATGTCCCCATATAGGTTGGTTTATGGTAAGGCATTGATTTTTCCAGTAGAGATTGAACATAATGCTTTTTGGGAAATTAAGAAAAGGAATTATGACCTTTCATTGGCCAAAATAAAAAGAAATTAAATCTCAATAAACTTGAGGAACTTAGTATGGAGTATTATGAAAATTCAAGGATTAGTAAAGCTAGAGTACAAGAATACCAATCTCAAAATCTTAAAAACAAACACATTGTAATGAAAAAACATATTCTTTTGTATTTTTCTAAACTTAATTTACACCCGGGAAGGTTGATGTTTAGATGGTCAGGTCCATACATAGTGCATAAGGTGTACCTCTATGGGGCTGTAGAGATTTAAGATCCCACAAATGGTCAAACCATTAAAGTTAATGGTCATAGATTCAAACCATTCATTGAACAATTCCAAAAAATAAAGTTGTTAAAATATGTGTGAACCAACCATAGATGAGGAAAATTAATTAATATTTAAGTGTCTAAGTCAAGCTAACAACGATATATAAAGCACTGCATAAGAGGAAACCAATGGTTTTCATGTTTCCAATCATTTTGTTTTTTAATCAAATTTATATTTTAAATATGATTAATGAATCCTTTGGATATTTAAAAATAAAAAAATAGATGGTTGACCTATTCTTATATTATCAGTATGGATCAGTATTAAAGCGGAGATCAATATTCATCTATGTCACATGGTGTGATCCTTGAGTAATACCATACCTAGGAAATTTAAAAAAAGACAATGTATCATAAGTTTATTTTTTATTTTTTATGTGTTTGTAGGATGAAATACAAAATATAATAATAACAATCATTATAATAAAATCCCACATCGTAGATCATGGGGAGTACCTCGTCACAATCAGCGAAGCCACGGGGACTCGAACCCGGGACCGAAGGGAGACATGGGTGCGCACTAACCACTGACCTATGGATTATAGTGCGTCCTTATTCAATAATTTTTGTATATATACTTATATATATTTTTGTTGACATGGTGATCAAGGGATTAAATGGGAGAAGTAAGAGTTTTAACTTCAACTATCAGGTGCCTTTATTCTATGATCCTCTTTTTAAATTTCCTATTTGAACTCCAATTCTCTACCTCTAACCCCTTCAAAATTTTATTTTATTTAAACACTTGGGATAGTGTTATTTTAATTTGGGGGGGATATAAAATAAAAATAATATTTTTTTTGGGTACAAAATGAATGATTTGAAAAAAAGTGTCCTCAATGGAAGGAAAAATTTATTTGACCTTGTACATGATAATACACATTGTACACATTGAAAATGAATATCAAATAATTTAGATATCATTGATTATGATTTTAATCCATATATATTTCAAGAGTATAGATTTTGGAAAGTGTGTCTATCTAATGTGGTATTTCATTGTTTATACATTCATCCAAATAAAAAAAAGAATCACAAAGCAAGTCCTTTGGATAGTGGGTTGTTAGTATGAGTACATGGGATCCCCAAAATAAATACCATTGGTTTTGTGATCATTTTAGTTTTAATATTGTTATTAAAAAAAATAATTGTGTGTGTAGATCAATGAAATGACCTAATGTGTGTCTTTCTCCACTTAGGGATCATGAATACATAGTTTTTGGACCAGAGTTAGTAATTTTATAACTATTTATGGTAATTTGACTTTGTTTTTGACTAAGTTAAATCTAGATGATTCTCAATTATGTGGGCTTCATTTAGTGCCATATGGTCTTTGAGCCTGGGAGTCAGATATATAGTCTAGCTATAGGGGTTGACTCTTTGGAGTGCAATTTCAATTACCATGGAAATATTGAAAAAAAACAAAAACAATAAAAAAATGTATTACTCATATTAATATTGAAATTTGATTCCACCTACCACTTTCATCATTTCCCCTTTAAATAAAAATGAACCCCCGTGTCTAATGTGATGCATAACATGTCATCACACTTAATTGATATTGGATGAAATATGGAAATGAATTTGAACAGATGAATGGGATTGGGATTTGGATCTTCTTATGAAACAATATTGAATTAAAATATTTTTTTGGGTTTCATGATTGTTTGGTATAAGGATTCTTGGAGATCATTGTGTATTAAAATGTTTTTGGAAAAGGGAATTCAAATTTTATATTGTTGAAATACATTTTTCTAGGGACTATAAAATCTCAATTTAGGGGGTGTGATTATCGAGTAAAAATACTTATTTTAATTAAATTTTAATGATATTAATTGTTATTTTTGATCTTAGGGATCTGAGTTTGTGGATTTTAATTTGGAACATCCATTCTAATCATTTGTGTACTTCATGCCTAATGTACACCAATTACGGCCCAATGATTCAACCTATTTTAAGGAATTTAATTATCCATATTTTAATTTGATATTTTTTAAATGGATCTAATCTTCAATATGATGATTTTTCATTCAGGGATCAATGGAGGAATCAAAAAGGATGATGGGTATATTTGGCGATGAAGGAAAAAAATTCTGGAGAAGGCTAATTGGACACCAACCCATCGATGAGAATGTGGGGCCCATAATACAGACCCACTGAAGCCCAAATTTATTGAGATGATATAATTCATATAGGGGAACATATAATTCGGTATGATCCAGTGCTAATTCGGCCTCAATTTTGGTTATCCTGGTGGCCCATGTTAGAGATAAAATCTTGGACAAGATTCAGTGTCACAGAAAAACATCCCACAATTTTAATCATATCATAGAAAAAACAAATGTATTTTGGCTAAAGGTTTACATAGAGCTAGGATACCTTCGAAGCTTCGATTTTTTCTTCTATGTCCCACGATAATTCTGCCCTTTAGAAGTCCATCAGGGTCCGTCTGTTTGTTGGTTGCAAGACGGCTACCACTTCGAGTCAAGGGTAAAGAAGTCAACTCTCCCTTAATTTCCACCACCCTAGGCCTTCCATAATAAAGTGGTATGCATTTTACTGGTGGAGACTCCAACCAAGGATCCAAAAAGCCTATTTAAGGAAATTTTCTGAAGGAGTTTATGAACTTTTGATCTTCCTTTAATTTTTGTGTTATGGTGTGATTTTGTTGTCTCTAGTTTATCTTTCACATGTAAGTTGTTCAATTAACTTTAGTTTCATAATAAAAGTTCTTCTTCTCCTCTTATTATGTTTTTATTCATATAAATTTGATATTTTTGGTTCATGGTGGGAACTTTTTCACCTGAACCCTTGTGATATTATCACATAACGGTAGAGTGATTGTTATTTCATTGTTTTTTACTTCTCAAATTCCTCCCTCATGAGTCTACATCCAGCATACATTGAAACCTTAGGATAAATAGTGGGATAAACCACTTTTGGGTTGATCCATGGGAGTAGTATGAAGCTATATTGGATGTTATTTCTCACTCCATTAATGGGTAATCCATTATTTTAAATGATATTTTTATTATATAATTTTAAAACCACTTTATCCTTTTTCAATTTAAGGTCACACACTTAAATTGAAAATTTGAACCTTTACCTTGGAGTGCTCAAAACAATGATTATTCAAGTGTATAAATGATTAGTATTAGGGTGTGTAGGAATTAAACTAGAAAGTGATGATTTTTTTTATCTCCTTAAATGAACCAATATCAAATATTAGAAATTGAAATATTTAAAAAAGAATGCATCAAATCCACCCATTTTAATAACCTAGGATCAAACCTTCTCATAATTTGAATTCACATAAGACCATTAGTGTTCAAAAAAACCCATCTAAAATCTACCAAAATTTGGAAACTTAAAAGCCATAAATAGTCCATAGAATGTACATTTCTGTATGTTACTTCTTATATCTCTGAGGAATCGACAACCCAACCTAGACTACAAGCGACCACTTAACCCTAAAATATTGGATAAATTTAGGTGAGACCAACTCACTATTGATAAATCCCATAATTCATATCCCATCCTAATCTCTCCCTCTATCCTGTGTATTTCAGGAAGCAATTTCCCTAGCCTAGAGGTTCTACTTCTCCCAGATCCCATCCATGCATCCATTTTCACGGTCTGCCACCTCATTTATCCCATCACCCCACTGAACTACTTGGACATTTATTCCACACCATAGCGGTATGTAGGAAGTATCTTTGAGACTCAATACCAATAGTAGTGTAATCCTCACATCGGTCCCATCTCAATCTCCATCCACTCTAACCCATCCATATCTATCCTGATTCTCAATTGGGCCTCAAAATCTCGGTGTGACCATGTCACCAACTTTCTCACTTCTCATAGCATTAATCAGGTAATTAAAAATGTTTTACCCTATAACATGTGTTCCATTAAAGGTTTTTTCTCATCAGGTCCACTCCCTTCATTATTTTGATCAGTCCGATCAATCTCTTCTAGACGATAATCTCGCGTCATACCATGTGTTAAACATGGGAACATGAGGAAAACCTCAAATACATGCATGTGGAATAAAATTAACCACATTAGACATGTGACACCTTGGGCTTCCACACTCTTTAGAAGCCCTATCATAAGAGAAAGAAATCCATATTCATCATTGATCCATAGTACAGACATGCTAGTGATGTCAAACGTGACAACTCCCCCGACTGTAGGATTCTGCCCTAACTGGACCACTTGGAATGTCCGGAAAAAAGCAGAGTAATTAACCACCATCCACGAAGACAAGACACTTGGAAGAGTTTAACAAAAAACGTCTTAAATATATGTGGGAGACCAAAAAACTAAAACATGTTATGAGGATAAATACATTGAATGGGGAACCGACATCCCTTCATTTCATTTTGACCAGAGTGCAAACATTCATGAATAAGAGATGATTGTCTCTCGCCATTGGAATGTGGGAATGCAGGAAAATAATTTTGAGCCCTCCATAGATGGATGTGCGGCCCAACAAAAGCGTCAAAAATCCAAAATGGTTAAACAAATGTGAAGTGGTTCTTCCAAGTGTGTATATTACTAGCGCTCGAGACATCAGTGGATTAGCATGTCAGCAGATCGAGTATTCCGGTTCCAGGTCCCGGTCAGCAAATATTGGGCCTGGTTTGAATCTCACTAGATATGAGGGCAGTTGAATGATGGACATCTCGGTCTGGGACATTGTCAGAGTGGATCCATCTTACCAACCAGGGAGGATATAATGGTGTGGGGTCCCTGGAAATCACTTTCCTCCTTCCAGCACTGATGGTTAATTCTCCATTCTTTGTAGGACCGAAGCTATCATGATAAAAAACCAATCACTTCCCACATAATGACATCAGGGTAGGGGAAAATCCAAGCGGCAATCCTGCACAGCCTCATCACCCCCATGGAATCCTCCATGTCCATAGTTTCTAGGTGACCATGCCCTATCTCCCTAGATAAATTTATTCAGTGAAGGTTAATTAAATACCATGTTTGATGATACAAGGATGATGGTATTATCCTAACCTAGTATATGGCCCGAATATACATCGAGGCTTTTGGGCTTCGTCCACACCACATCCCCAAAAGGCCACACATGGATCCACTGCTCACCACTCTGACAAACACTTGTTTAGGGAGCCTCTCCCTGAAACACATAAATGACACCCTCCCCTACACCAATGATGTGAAGGATGTCCTAGCCATCTATCTATAATCCCATTATTGGGGCTCTCAAGTAGGGCTCCCACCAGACCATTCTAGCACCACCACCTGGCCCCATGGTATGAGGAGCTGGTGAGATATGTGCCTACACCACAATTCCCCATTCCAGTTAACCCGATGCAATAATTAGACGAAGGATGAGGAGGATGCTCATCAAGGGGCATTAGCATTAATGACTACTTTGTCTCATTCCACTACTAATTTATACCATTAATCTCGTGTTTATGCTGAGTGGGGGAAATCGTATGCCCTGCCTGGGTTGAGGCCCCAACCGCCCCATGGGAAGGCTGGGTCAACTCTCATAGTCACTGACATTATTAGAGTCCATCGTGGGCCGACCCGCAACAATGACATATATTAAGGAGGCCCTCCCCATACCATCACCAATGAGATTGTGGGGCATCCCCTCTCCCTAGATCGTCATGGATGCCATCCCCATACAACATTCAATCTGAATGAGGCTTCTCCCCACTAAATTGACACCCTGCATGTAAACCTCTTCCATAGCAATGAACTCTGGAATGGATTCATCCTTCCTATTACAGGACTCTGATGTGAAGACGCTTCCCATCCGATCAACCATCAACATGGGGGTCTTCTTCAGGTCCTTACATCAACAAATGAAGGTCCTCTTCTTCCTATAAATCAGAGAAGCGGGGATTTTCTTCACATCATGGGGACCCAACATGGTGGTACTACCTGTGTTCTACTTGACCAGTATGAGGACCCTCCTCGAAGAAATGTTACTAAAGAAATAAACATGGAGGCCCTATCGATGCTCCCAGTAGCTCTAGCAGAGTTCATACCCACTCCAGTAGTTCCCACGTAGATTCACACTATGCGCCAGTTAGTGGACCCAAGAGTCCTCCTTGTGTTCCCTTTGACATGTTTCCACGTGCTCTTCACACCCCAGCTCACCCATGAGGATTTCCCCTCATCCCCCGCATCAATTCGGCCAAAGGTCCACCTCGAGCCAAAAATCTACTCTATCCCGAAGATCCATCCCATGGAAAGATGGAAGGTCTCTGATGCCATAAAAATAGAAAATCTAATATTTAGAACACAATTGAGCATGTATGATTCTCATATTCTAAGGCGGAATATGATTCGTCAAGGGAACCCTCACCACAATCCTCATTGTCGAGGACCAGTGCATGAACGAGGGGCATTAGCCTCACCCTTAGGAAAAGAATTATTCACCAGATTCCAACCTCTCTCAGTAGATACATATAAGAGGATAATTATTTAGCCCATTCCTAGGTCTTGTCCATGTAATCATCTATATCATCAATAGGTTCATTGTCTACCTCAATCAGATATCACAGAGAGTTATTATGGGAACCAGTAAAGGATGAACAACAGAATGGGCCACCATCAGTGACCGCAGCCCCTCCACCAGAAGTTGTGGTTTCCAACCCATCTTACTGAGATATATTTTCTCAGTCATCACATTCATCGTAAGATATCCTGAGATGATGTTTCTTGTCATCTCATTCACTGTATTCTCCAATGGTCAGTCTACCGTTTCAGTGGCCTGATTTAGTGCCTCTACCAGTCTCGCAACCACCCCATGTTGATGAGTGGGGAAACCAAGAAATATATCATGAGTCTGAGACAATGAGATTTTGAGAAATTCTTACATCAGTTCATCTCACAGAGATCTTTTGGCCAATTGCGACCTCAAACTTCAGTGCGCCAGAATATCATACTCAGGAGGAAGTCGCATGATTTTTCCAAACCCTTTTGGTGATGCACATTCGTCTCTATTATAGTCCATTGTATTACCCCAAGATTCAAGAACTTATTAAATATATTGACCAACAATGTTGTATGGTTGACTATGATACACTCCCTGTGGCCCAACACCATGTGTTTCCTGGTCACCACCAGACACTCTATCAATTATGCATTCTGAGCATTAAAGTGCACAACAAAATTATCAAGGAGGCTTCCCCCCACATTTATTTCTATGGTTGGGTGCAGTATACTACCCTCTATTTCATTTCTATCTCGAACCAACCCAATTTTCCAAGCAATATTGATGATTTTCCTCCAGGTAGAGTCACAATTTATATGGTTGATAAATCAGAGAGGGAGAAGGGGCTAGAGCTCCTTGACGATAATTTACCCCTTGGTGGAGTTCCAAAACTATTGGATTTGATGGGATGGATTACACACTAGCAAAGAAATATAATGGGTCTCCCCATTCCCACTAAGGCATTAGTCCTTAGCCTGAATCTCAATAAGGGTAAGTGGAACCTATGGGCCGTCTAGGCCTCTTACCCATCTCTCTTAGTGAAGAAGACATAGGATGATCCCGAAAAATATACATTGTGTCCATAGCTCACAGATCATAAGAATATGGTTGATTACCTCCTTGTTTAATTTTTCATAGAGCGATGGTCTAAATACCGTGATCCTTGTTCAGGGCAGTAGGGGTGGATACAACTTTCCCCCAGTGAGTTTCCCCTGAGTCACCTTCACTATAATTCACTCATAGAAAGGATAGAGGCCAGGATTTATGAAAAGAGGGTGTGTTTTGTGTCACAAAATCCACTTGAGTGGTGTGATAATCCCCTGGATCCAACATAGGTTCCCCCGTTGTTCGGCAGGTCATCCCACCAGCCGCTCCACAAGCCATTGGGCCAGTATACCACGTTGAAGAACCTTCCAAATCAATAGTGTCCAGGTATCCTAGTAAAAATATGAATCCCTACATAGATGACCTAGTGACGGACCTCATTTCTCGCTTCTAAGAAATAGAATCTCGAAAGGTGGAATTGGCGCCAGATGAAAATCCATATCTGGTCTTTGTCGATAAAATGCTGCACCCCCTGATTTTGGAAACCCCACCTTTTCCCCTATTAATGGGACGTGTGACCTTCTACAGCAACAATCCCAATTAATCTCAAGGTTTCAACCCAGGATAATAACTCCAACACCACAGGTGGGTGACAAACTCTGGTGTTTCATATAGACATTGGAAGGGAATGCATTTGTCTAGTACAACCAGCTACCCATTGGGTTAGATGCTGATAGGGAAGATCTCTATTGACAGTTTCATTACCAGTTCACCACTATCACCAGAAATACAAGTACTGAAGACCTATTACATTGTAGGCTAGGGATTGAAGTGAGTGTCACCAAATTTTTCTCTTAGGGGAAAGGCCTCACCAACTTATTGAATATTCCACTGACACTAGAAAAAGTGCTGACAGTGTGTGGGGAATGTTAAAACTAAGCGGGTCCCCTCTGTCATTATTTATAATTACCCTGGGGGATTCCAAGACATCTCTGATATGGCTCAACATCTAGAGGATTCCTTGCAGTATTCCATGAAGGCACATCCGTTGCCACCTCCAAAACCTCTCAGGGGCCCTTCACCTTAGGTGTAGCCTTTGACCCAACAATTCCAACCAATGAATCATTAGGCACCCCAGTGTAACGTGCCACCACCACCTAGATGAGATAACCAGGTTCTACCTCCTCGATTGGCTCCTCCAACCCCTCGTAAGGGCCAGGCTCTCAGACCCCCTTCTAGGAAAGGATAAAACGAACCTACTCGTTCAATGAGGTAAATTTTCTAGGCTATTTTGGATGTTCCATGGAGAATGTAAATATAAGGTTTCCAAAATTTTGGATCCCAGAAGAGGCAGATCAAACTGATCACCCCAATTAATGGCCCTTATCATCAGATCCTAGGGACCACCCTCAAAAAGTGATATATGATTCAATACTATATTCATGATCAGGATGATAACAACATAGTCATGTTAGTCTTGGATCCTACTCAAGTGGCATGTTTTTTCGTGAATCTAGATAGTGGCAATGAGAGCAAAGGTGAGTTCCATTTGGTTCCTAAATATGGGACCGTGAAGTACGATGAATGGGTGGCTCATAAGACATTATCCCATGCCCATGGTTTTATCCATGCACTTATAATAAAACAGATCCTTTATAGGATGCTGCATCACCAGCATCCAGTAATTTTACATCAACATCTTAGCCTCCCTCTTCGTAGAAGAGTAAGCATCAGCGATGCAAGGGAAAATAAATTCCCCCACTGATATCGTGGTCATCCAGTACTATCAGAGATTTCATTACACCATATAAAGAGATTCCTTCTAGAAATTGTCCAGTTGTTTAGGATTCATCTTGTGATGATAAAGGTTATACTTTGGATAACAAAGTAGAACTCGTAAATCCTTTATAATTTATGGTGGAGAGGAGCACCAGACAGATCCTCCCAATGTCCCCCGCTATCGCCATCGTTGATGAGGCCATGGATATATGAGCAATCAGAGTGCATCGGTCAGTACTTCTAGTTAGGATGTGCATGAAAACATATTAAAACATCATGGTCAGAGGAGATCTCAGCTCACACAGCCTTCTCATCCGATGTCATCGGGTTCACCTTCACCACCGTTTCTATCACTTGATCAGGAAAGACTGCCTCGAACGCGCCGCGATTAGCCTCGCTTAATTCAAGACCAGCCTCAGTCATTTTACTCACATACTCTAATCATTCCATGATCTTTTACTAGAGGGAAACATTAAATTTACAACACCATTTTTTCACTGGTTCATCCGGAAGGGCCCGTCATACCCCCTACAGCATAATGACCTCCTTTTTGGAGAATTTATTGCTTGTCACAAATGTATGAAATCCTTAAGCATCGTGACATAGTTTTTTTGAGTATCCCTATCCTTGAGGCTTTTTTCATGTCAGTAGGTATTTTTGATGCCCTCACCAAAGCATTAAGAATCTCCCTCCAGTTAGAGACGAAGGTAGCAGTTGTAGAAGCCTTCCATGCTGAGGTAGTCCAACATATAAAACTCAGTCCATTATCACATTCTCAGGAGAAGATTAATGATCTACCATATAGGTTCAAATCATCCATCTATACATTAAATACCACATCAATGTGGTTTATTTTTGTCTCTATCGTGTCGACAAAATATCTGGGATCAACCGAATCCTAACCTACAAAAATCAAAATATGGGGTTGTTCGAGGACGATCTCAGTACCTCTAACCGGATAATTTGGGATTATGATAGAATGAAACAGGCCATTTTTTGGTATTGTATTCATCACCTAGTTTATGGTTTTCTCCTAGGACACTTCCTATAACACGTTGATCGGTAGGCCATGGATTCACCTTCATGTGCCGGTCCCTTCGTTGTATCACCAGTACCTTAAATAATCTTTTAATGGTTGAGTATGAATAATACATCTCCCTTTTCCTCTTTGGAATCCCTATACCTAGATTATGACTATTAAAATGTCAAGGACATGCAGATTCATGCTAACGACGTTGAACATGCTACAATTCCGATTGACCCGCGGACAAACATAGATGATGCATACATTTTTATGACCCATCGATTGAAGGATACGACCCCTGATATGGGGAAATGTATCATTGTTTCTAGAAAAAGGGGGAACCAAATTCCCAATTCTGAGCAATGCCGAAAGATAACCTTGTATTCCTAGACAAAGAATGCTTGGGTGATCTCAGAGCCCCCTAAACCCATAAGATATCGGGATGTTCTCCCCATGGAAACGATTATACATCATACTTGCTTTTTTCTTTAGCATGTGATAAACTGACATAGGCTAACATGCCACTATTACTTTGATATCATTATGTGTGGCCCTTTGGGTCGATGACACGATAAGATTGGATTGGAAGCTTTAATCGTTATGGTTTCAACAGTAGAGGAGTCCCCCAATCCAGTGTCTACCACCGCTCAGGCTAGCACCAACTTCTCATCAGTATCTGTTGAATTGGAGGAATCTCATCCTTTAAAGGATCCATCCTTCGTAATTGAAGAGGAATATTTGGAAAATGCACTACCTGAATTTGAAGATGTCATCTTTGACACAGTCGATGAACTGGTACAGGTGAACCGCAGTAGCCAGACGGATCTGAAACCCACATTGATAAGAACCACTATGCCTTTAATAGAGTAACAGATGTACCATGAATTTATGGATAAAAAAAGTGATGTATTTTGCTGGTGTAATTATTAAAATCTTGGACTATATCTTCAGGTATCCATACATTGCATCGGCCTTCCAAAAAATCCTCAAGGGTTCGATCAGCCTCCCAAGAAGATGAACCCTTCTCACGGTGCCATGGTCAAGGTCGAGATTGATAATCTTATCAGGGCCAATTACATCAAGGAGGTCTGATACCTTATATGTTTACCCAACATTGTGCCCATCCAGAAGATGAATGGATAGATCAAAATCTAAAATAAATTTCATAATATCAATGTTCATTGTCCCAAGGATTATTTTCCCCTTCCCATGACAAAACTATTGATCAACACCGCCTCTGGGTTCCAGGCCATCTCCTTTATGGATGGGTATTCTAGGTATAACTAAATCATAATGTATTCTAACGGATATTATTCATTACCATTCATGGAACCCCATGGTACATTATGCTTTCAGGTAATGTCCTTTGGTCTAATGAAAGTTGGTTCTACCTATCAGCATGTAATGCACTACATATTTAATTAGATCCTTGGAACATTGGTGGAATGATACATGGATAAACTAGTGGTCGAATCTCGCTAGGGTCAGGACTATTTGAAAAACCATGAGAAATTGTTTAGCTTCCTCCGCTCTCACCATCTAATGATGAACCCATCGATGTGAACCTTCAGGTTCACCTTCAGAAATACTCTCAGATTATTTTTTACATATAGAGGCATTGAAATCAATATCATTATGATAAATTCCATCATCTATATGTCTCCTCTGAGAAACATTCGAGTTCTTTCAGAGCTTTCAATTCCATTTGGCCTACATACAATTATTCATTTCAAATTTGGCTAGCAATTGTAAGCCCTTATCCCGGATGAATGGAATTTTCTATTAGTGGGATGAGGAATTTTAGACTGATTTCAAGGAAATCAAGAATTATATGTTGTATCCTTCATTCCGGATTCCACCATTTTCTGAAAAGTCATAGGTCCTTTATGTGGCCTCCCTAGAAAAATGCCTCGACACCCTTCCCAACCAGAAGAACAACAAGGGAATGGAGAATAATCTGTAATATCTCAATCGCATGCTCCTTGATGTGGAGACTAGAAACTCCTCTATCGAGAAAAGATTCCTTGCACTAGTATTCGTAGTGCTGAAATTACATGTAGTGCCATTAGATACAGCTAGTGTCCTGAGTGGATCCAATGGAGGACATCTTGAACCACCCCATGATTATAGGCCATCTATTTCATGGGTTAGAAATCCTCCAGCAGTTCGACATCATGTTCATCCCCCATAAGGCTATTAAGGGGAAAACATTGGAAGACTTCCTTACTGCCATTCTAGCTCCCACTTACTAGTATTTGGATCTTCATTTTCTCCATGATGTAAGCCTATAGAGTGACCCGGTAGTTATGTATTTCCAAATTCCCTTTGATGGTGCTTCCCGATGTATTATCACCTGAATACTCAATGACCCCAGACTCAACAGAGTTGGCATCGGAATCATCTTCATTATGCCAGTACAGGTCATTCTACCAAATTCATTCTTATTTTCAAAGGGTTTTACCAAAAATGATGTAGAGCATCAGGCACTCATCCCTGGCCTCAAGTTATTCCTTGAGATTTATATCCCCCACTTGCATGTGAACAAGCACTCCAAACTAGTCATTAAGAAAATCAACGGTGACTATGTCATCAAAAAGATGGAGCTCATACCACTGTTGGAACATACCCTCCCACTGAGGGCCCAGTTTCAATATCAAACAGTAGTCACACATGCCCCTTGATACCATGATGGTCGAGATAACGCCTTGTCCATCCTAGATACATCTCTTTTGGAGCCTGATCAATATGATTTGGTGATTTGCGTGGAATGCTGGAGGGTTATCTCCTCCATCACTCCGAACTACGATGATTGCCCATAGGTATGTCACCTTACCACTGATGCCTCTAATTAAAAACCCCCATGACCCCATGATGTAGTGCTAGATGTGACCCCTTACTTGAGTAACCTCTTTATCGAGTACCTTTACCATAGTAATATCTAGACAGATTGAACCAAGCATGAATAAATTTGGAGTCTCGCATTACAGTTTACCTTCTAGAGTGGTCATAGTCTTCATCAGAACCTCTACATACATAGGGTGGAAGGTGTTATCCTATGTTTCATTCAAATAGGTGATATTTCTCATGTGATGTTGAAGGTTCATGCTGATTCCTACAGGGCTCATCAGACCTGGCCAAATCTATCTCACCAGATCCTTATTCTAGGTATTTTTTATCCCTCCATGATCTATGAATACGTAGAATTTTCCAAGAGGTTTCATTTGTGGAAAATTCAAGGTAACATTGGGAATATTCCACTGGATCCTCTCCACACTGCCATGTACTGTTGGCCCTTTGCGGTCTGGAGACTCGATGTTGTGGGACTGTATCCACCAGTGACAACTCACCAGTATAGGTTCATCCTGACAACTATGGAATTGTTTTCCATGTGGGAAGAATAAGTTCCACTCAAGGAGATAAAATCTTATTCTATCGTTGAATATTTGAGCTCCAACATCATCTTCCAATTTGGAGTCCCTCGCACCATCCTCACCAATAACAACACTAACTTCCGGTTAGCTGAATTGAAGAAATTGTACGCCAAGTATAACATTCGTTATAATAATACCTCCCACTATCATGCAGAAAAAAATGGGAATTTAGAGATGTTCAAAAAAACCCTCCCTTACATCATGTTGAATATTGTTGGTCATAACAAGAGGAGTAGGATGGACATATCCCCAAACACCCACGGGCCCTTTCTGACAATGCCTAGCAATTCCATAGAGGTGGCCCCATATTCCCTGGTGTATGGAACATAGGTTGTCCACCCCAATAAGATTCAATTGACTTCATTACGCACTATTTTATATGAATATCAGAAACCAGATAAGGTAACTAATATCTTTCTGGCTGAATTTCAAATGCTCGAAGTGAACAGGATTCATGCCTGTAAAATCTGGAAAGGGATTATAATAAGATATCCAGTGATTTCAACCAAAGAGTTTGAATCCTCTATTCCTATTAAGGTGACCTGGTGTGGTCCTTGAGAACACTGATGATACATTTTAGGAAACAAACCATGATGGACCCTAAATGGGAGGGACATTTAATCATTCTCAAGGTTTACCCCCATGGTTTGTACTCCCTAGTTACCATGGATGGAAAGCATATAAATCCTCCCACCAATGAAAAATTCTTCAAGAAATACATTTAATTGGTATATTGGGTCCAACATAACCTTAAACGGTTATGTCCTGCATGACATAAAACTTCTTCTCCATCCCACATTATGATAAACTACAAGATGGTGTGAGATCAACGACATTTAACTATGATCTCCCCTTATACATTGTCCTGCAAGACGTTAAACTGCCCCTTTAAGAACTACGTATGGATTTATTTCCATCCTCATAGGATACGTAGGAATGCTCAGAATCCTTGTCTTAGAGTAAAGCTCCCATATTCTCCACTTTGACAATACCCCCTAGGTTTAGTTCTCTTATAAGATTCTATGTGGTGTAGTATAGACTTCTTTGGACCCATCATTTCGTGGCTATGATGATTGAACCATGTGCCTCTCCTCTTTCTTCTATACCCCCACGTCCTTACTACATGACATTAAACTACATGGACCTTTCAGAACTACGTATGGATTGATTTCCATCCTTAGGGGATATGTAGCAATGCTCGGGGATTTCAATCATAGTCCTAGCCCAAAAAATCAACATCTCCCCTTGGGTCAAAACACATGTTGTGGTACATAATTCATCCCTCATTCACGTCAAGTTCATCATAACCACACCATGTATCCATATCCATAGATATCTCTACCTATTTCATCATCAACCATGACATTAAATTGTACTTGCACATTAATGCTTCATAGACACTATTTTTTTTGTCTTCATCATCTATCACATCCAAAATGTCCCCCAAACATCATTGATGCTTGGCCTAAGGGGTCTCCCACCATTTCAGGATAACGTCCGTGACGATTTTGAGTGATAAATTGATACATGTCATGTGTTGTGAATATGGTCAACATTCAATGATCAATTGTTTTTCCCATCCATCATCTCATTTTGATCAAGGAATAAATTTCCCTTAATAAGAGACAGATATTGCCCTCCTTTGGAATGCAGGAATATAGGGCATCAGTTTCACTTCCTCCACATATGGATACGCACCCTGGAGAAAGAATCAAAAAATGAACTATAATCAAAATATATTTTAAATGTATTGTTTTTTTTTCATTTGGAATTCAATTTTCATTTATATTAAATTAATAATTTGATGAATTCCATGATTTTCACTCCCCTATATAATAAAATGTCATATTTTCCCTTAAATATATTTAATTAAAAATCTCATTTTTTTAGAAAATACAATCCTAGATACATTCTTCTAATCCAACACATTCTTCTAGAGGTATTTTATTTGAAGAAAACCGACCATAGAGGGACTAAGGTGTTAATCAAAGGATGATTTACCAAGAAGTGGTTGTGTTTTTAACCACATGTTTTTGTTTTATTTATTTTTCCACATCCCTCAAATATTTCTAATCCTAGCTCAAATAGTAACACCAATATCATAAAAATATTGGGATGTTATTATGTTATGTATATGATTTATATGCATCTATAACATCTATAAAATTGTAATGAGATCATTTGTTCGTGTTTATGGGGAACCACCACCACCCGAACCGAAGTAATTCATTTTTCGTCACCACCTTTGATAGATGGTTAAAATGATGTATTTATTTGATTATATATTATATTCATGACATATTTAAAAAAAATTAAGGACAATATAAAATTTTAATTCTCACCATTCCATCATCTCAAATGTGAAAATTCCATTCTTGTGTACGTGTGGACTACAACCTCCACAAAATGATGTCATTAATTATTCAACACCACATCAAATAGAGGAATTATATAGTTACATTTTAAAAATATAAATTATATTTATGGTATTATTATCAATATTAAAGAATAACATGATAATTATATTAATTCCATAATGACTGTCGAAAAATGGAAGTGTTACTCATTCATACGTACAACCTATCTTCTCTATTATCGTAACCTAGTTCATTTTTCATAAGCATATTAAATTTATTGTATTTTAATGTATATTTTTCATATAAAATAGTTTATTATGTAGTTATTATTATTTTAGATATGATGGAATAATGAACTATTAGACCATTTTCTACATAACAATGTAATTTTTTACATATAAGTTAAAAATCATCATAAATTGTTGATGTGAATTTAAAGAACAAGGTAATTGTATATAATATTGTAATATGTTATATAAAGTGACTAATAAACTTCAAAAATGTAATTATGAAACTTAATAAATATCCTATATTTATTATTTATGATGATAAATAATTAATATAATGATTTGTACTCATGAAAAGGGACTTTTATTTAAAAATAATCTTATAAGGTTCTCATTTCAAAACATATTACCAATATCAAAAGAATGTTTTTTACATATAATAAAACGAAAAAATTATCACAATAATTATGCCTTTGTCTTTTTAATTTCGTTATATGTGTTGTGTATATTTTTAATGAAATATTTTTGTTATTATTTAAGTAATTTTCTAATATCTATAATTTTTTTAATGAAAATGGAAATTGGATATCCAATTTATTTAATTTGGGGTGAAAATATCTTTTGAAATGATTTATGATGGAAATTTAAGTCATAAATTATCGTATTCGTGATATGTTTATTTATCACTATATATGATAAAAGTGTGTTTCCAATACAAATTATATGATGGGGGATCTCCATTAATGCTCATAGTTGATCCCATTATAATAAACATGTTGGTTGTGCCCAGATAGCACTAGGTGATCCCAATGTATGTTACTTGATTATAGTTCCGTGATTGCACTTTAATGAAATAGTTAATGATTCTTTTCTTAATAGATAAGAAAGTGATTGTTTCCTCGGAGGTTTCTCTTATGGATATATCTAGGAAAATATTTTTTACACTGTTGACTAATGTAATGCTCTATGATTTAGATATTTTCACATTCTATTTGTTTTAAAGTTTATCATTGACGAAAATATATTTGTGATATTCTTGTGGAAATTATTTTTTTATTCTAATCATTGATCATTGAGATAATGGTAACTATTTCATGGGTTTTCATTTTTTCCAAGACTAATGATTATAATAATTTTTTTCCCATAATGTTATTTTAGTAATCCTTCCATGTTTTATAATTCTTTTCCTTATTATTATTTATCAGTTGGAAAACTGATGAAGTGATGATGAAATTTTGATTATTTTTCATCAAAAGAAGTCATACTGTATTTTAATGATTTTATGGGTTATATTGGTACTTGGTAGAAGTATCCACATATAATGTATATGTGAATTGAGCACAGGTGTGCCCTAATTATCCAAAAATATATACCTATCAGATATTTGTTAATGATGGAATGTGAAATGTTGTTGAATGAAGAAAATATTATTTTATTTTTATGTTTGGATCATTACCAAATATCTTATATTTAATAAATAAATAACAAAAAAATAAAATATATATTTAAAAATATTTCGTATCTAAAAATACCATTTAATTTTTTTTTATATTACATATTTTTATTTGTTATTAATTTCTAACTAAATTATTCGAAATATATTTTTCATTTTTTTATTATTTTCTTTCAATATATTAATAATAAAATTATTTTATTGAAATTAATCATCATGTTTATTAAAGTATGATTCTAAGAAGAAACTAATATTCTTATTCAATTTACACATGCTAATTTAATATCATTAATATTTAAAGTATCATTTCTTTTTATTATCTAAAAATTTCACAAAGTGAAAAATCATATTCATTCCTTCTAATTCAATATTGTGGATTTAATGTTCATACCTAATATTTTTTTATTGAAATATTTTATTATTATGTTAATATATCTTGTTCATTGTAGAGATGGCTACCAAACATATTTACTTATTGAAGGTAATAATATCTTTATATATGTCTGTTTTGTGTTTGATGTTTTTGTTATCCATTGGATGGAAAATAGATGGAAAGGGTTTTTCTATTGACACAATATAATTTCATTACATTTATGTCACTTCTATTATTATTTCATCATGGTTAGGATACAATTGAAGGATGTATAAGAAGAAGAAAAAATAAGATCATTAATAATTATACCTCATATTTTTAATACTCATTTTCCTAACACCTTATTAATTTTCATGATGGTTTTACGGAATGACCAGAAGACCAAGGATGCAGGGAAGTAAGTGAAAATATTTTTTATATGGATTAGTCCAGAAATATTGTGTTTTTGTTTTTTGATAATATTATATACAATACATCATTTCTAAGTGATGTGAGTGAAAAAATGTAAACAATTGTTTTTTGAAATAAAATATGTATATGTTTTCTATTCTTTCTTATGTGGCATGCTTGCTGCTATTTTTCCCCCTACTAGGTTGTTGCATCTGTTACTGCAAATGCATTCTTTCAAAATGCTGGATACATTAATTTATTCATTATAGATGTGTGCTCCATTATTGTAATAGTAAAATGGGATTTATGTATCTCCTCTCCTATATCCCTCTGTCGAATTCATGACCATGTACGGGACTCCCTTAAATTATTGAGTCATTCATGAAACCTGTTCCTGGTGCCAACATTTTCTGAAAGTCGGTTAATTACACTTCTTCTATCAGGACATTCCAAAGTGTCATGTGAGGGAAATAACCATTGGTTAGAGGAAGTAGTCAAATTGGGCTTCACTGAGCATGTATAAATGCAAAAACATTGGAAAACCTGTATTCTTCTTCACTAGAGGGCTTCTTAGGGGAACCAAAAGCTGATGCTTCACCCATCAATCATGAAGTATCATAATCTAGACGCATGTCTCTAAGGTTTTCTTCACCCTGGAATGTTTAACATGGGGAATTTAGTGACATTAATGTCTAGAGGAGATGGATTAGACTAAACAGAACATTTGTGAAGGTGGATAAGATAGGAATATCCCATAGAGGGGGAACCTGGATGGTTTTCTAGATGATTGGATCAAAACATCCAATGATTAAAGACACGATGTGCTGCATCTCATGAAGAGAAGTTTTCACACAAGGATGGATGATCTAGAATCCAATGTGGGATGATAAGGGAGTTGAACACCAAATAGGGGAACACTAATGTTTACCACTGGAAGAGATTGAACCTTAGGTAATCTTCCTACGTACCTTGTTTACAATACAAATATCAAAACTCATGTAGTTTAAGAGGGAATGTTATGGTGATTATGTATGTATTGAGGCCCATCCCAAGAGTACCACTATTGGCTAAATGATTTTGAATTTTTTGTGGCTTATGAATGGATTGATTCCAGAGGGTCACAGAAAATTGAAATGGGATGAATAGGGATTATGTACTATAATGGACAATGGGGATGATGTAACCATACCAAGATAAGATTGAGGTGACAGAGTAGCTGGATGTGGCTTATTCATGGTTAGATGCCTGAATGAATGGTATGATGCCACAAGGAACATGTGGCCATGGTGAGAATCAGGATGGATTATGGAGGGTCAGGTAATGTGGATGGAATGAATGTTACAGAACTGATGTGAATATGATGATTTTGGAATTGATCAAATTTTTTTGTTACTTGTCCCTTATATATGTGCATAAAATTAGTTGTTGTTTGGATGGGGGAGTGGGGAATACACATAGTTTTCTTCTAAGTCAAGGTGGGATATGTATTTGGGGATTATGTATGGTTATCCTCCCAGGTGGACATGATGGATACGTGACCCCCAAGTAGGGCATGAACCTCCTATTATATAGTGAATTATTGGAAATACAATTATGGTAATTGATTAGGGTAGACACTGATATCCAATAGGGGCACCCCCAAGTGGATGGAAACATTGATTATCATTTTTCAAGAATGATCTTTTAGAAGGATTCCAACATACATTGTTTAGAAGACTTGTTTAGAAACCCACAAGGTTCAATAATGCATGGATTTGGGTATACTCTTGAATAGAGTCCAATAAGAAGGAAATTAGGGCTTACACTAGGATGGATGGGGGTAAGAATAGTGTTGTGGTCACTACTAACCTTTAAGAGCACCTGAGTCATGCTCAGTGAGTGAAATAAGAAGAAGTAATAGACCAGATAGCCGCATTGAGAAAGTTGTATCTAGGAGGAATGGTGTGTGGATAATACATTGAAAGAAGCATAGAGATATAAATATTTTCAATATGGGGAGAAATTGTTCAACCTCTTCAATTAAATTCTAGGGGCTTACAGTAGTATGGTTTCCCAACCCAACGGGTTGCTGACATTCCATACAGGGAGGACCTCTAACAGGGTGGGGAAGATCTCACTCTAGTAGAGTTTAGTGGGCGTGGATAATTACTGTGTTGGGTACCCCATGTGTATTCAATATGGTGAAGATAATCTTCAACATCATTTAATGAGTATAAGGATTCCAATTAGTTTAATGACTTGCGACTTGGATGAGTGGGAATTCACTTTTCACCCATTAGACTTACATAACTGGCTCCATTTATCCCTAGTTGAGGGGATGTGACAGGAAATTCCTAGAAACAATGGTGTAGAGGAGTGGTAAGTTTATGTTTCCACATTATCATAACTATGAAAAGATGAAATGGTTATTTGCGTAACTATATGAATAAGCACTATGTTTAAAAAAATTATATGAGACAATACACGGGGAACCAAGAAAACATTATACGCAAGCCTGCGAGGCCACATGAAGGAGGTGTGTGCAAGATAGGGGTGTTGTTCACTAGAGGGACTCAAGCATGGTGATTTTGGGTAATGAAACCCCATGGATCCTATAGTTAGGGTTGCACATGTGATTAGAGGCCTGAACTCAAAATTTAGGGGTCCGAGAGAAAGAGGTAATGAACAAGGGTTATGTATTGCAATCTATAAGAATATTTTGTGTGAAAATTCCTTATGTAAGATGGAAATTTGGGAGGGACACACCCTATTGTGTCCAATATAAGGTAAACACATGAGAAACCTTTTATAAAATATAATTTTCCATGTTTTCATGACTTCAACGTGGCCATATAATGGGTCGTCTTATATGCACAAGTGTGACACTTAGACATCTGAAGAGTTACCGTGAAAAAGGATGGGGGTCCCATTTATATACATGTGAAAATATTAGTTGGAGCATATTATAGGTCCAACAAGGAAGAGGATGGTTGAAATATCATTGGGCATGTAAGAGGCTTTTCATCTAGATGTTCTTCAAAAATCCAAACTTCTGTGAACTTCACATAGTTGTCATTGGGTGGATGGAGCAAAAGATTATAATTGACATCACATTGGGCATATAATAGCTTTGTGTTCTGATTTTTATCTTTTATAGAAGCATGAAATCTTATGTGTGACACCCTTGGGAGTCAATTTTTTTCTGATTTGAATTATGGTATTATCTTAATCAAATATGTGTATCTTTAGCCTCAACAGGAATTTATCACCAACAAATTCCCCACAAGTATCTGAGCAGAAGGGGAACGATAAATTCAGGTTCTAAGGATTACTCTAAATATAACAACATGTTTAATGTGGTGCACCCAAAATTTCATTTTGGTGTATAAGACTCCATCTAACCATGTGGAATACAAGGATTTTTCTTATAAGGGGTGAATTGAAATTCCATATAATAGGTGATCAATATCATGCATGTAAGTTGTTCATTATTGTTTGAAATACCCCATGTTTTTCTATTTCATTACATGCAACTTCAAAATCATAGGATGTTCAATCATAGTCTGATATTACACTGTCATCATATAATCATGCCTATAACATATTCTTTTGAAATAAAAGCCTTAATCTTTCACGTGAATCCCTTAATGTGTTCGCAACATGATAGACATTTCTAGTAAATAGACTATTTCATAGAGGGAGGTTACCTTTGATACATGGGGGGTGAAATGGTTATGATCTCTCATATACTTAATGCCAAAATGGTTCTATAAGATAATCAGATTCTCATAGGCATGATGACGTAGGCTCAAAAGGATTACTTGATGAGAAATATTTCCAGCCATTCATGTACACCCCGGTCAGCCATATGGTGGAAGGCCTTCGATTTCCACTGGATCATAAGTAATATCTATCTATTATCAAGCTTTGTGTACTAGAAAACCATATCAATGGAATCATATTTTTTGAACCCTACATGCAATCATGGTGTTCATGTTAGTTTGGGTACCTAAAATGAATGACAATGAAAGTGTATATAGTTGTCTGGTAGGAGAATCAACCTTATATCATTCACCAAATATGGATCATGTTTACAACTACTATCTAGGGGAAAACAATCATGCTTCCCCCCACATATGTCGATACAAGCCCAGTCACAATGTATATTGATGACTATGTGGTGGTATACCCAAAAGCAATAATGTGTGTTAACATTTGAAAAATCGAGGCAACAATTCTAGATTTTGGGCGACAAGATAGAAGGTGAGCTGTCAATGGGGAAGTGAGACCAAAATCATATGAGGTGGTTGGGGCCACATGAGATGGAACAATGGTAGAAGGAATATCACATGGTGCGGCCGCACCCCAGTCTCTTGACGAGAGGTTGTCATGAAGGTGGCCACATGGTCCTAATAGATAAGCTATGATGAAACAATCACTTCTTCAGTACATTTTAGATGAAATCATCCCCATGATTTGGGTATCTTGGAAAACACTATGATAATAGATATGTCCAGAATGCGGGTATTCAGGTTCCAAAGAGGGTGGATTGTCATCAATGAAATGAATATTTTATGTCCATGTATGTATATTCACTCCAACGAGGAAAATATAAAGATCTATATTTTTTTTTGTAAAATTTATGTTCATTCAACTGCATGATCTGGAAGAACGTCCATCAGAAGATGACCACAATGATGATGAAGAAGATCTAGAGGATGAAGATGAAATATAACTAGATGAATTTGAGGGAGAATAAGAAGAAGAATATAAGAGGGGGATAATGAATGGAATGGTGGTGTGGATACCCAATGTGGAAAATCGATCTATGGTATTCCATGAGAGAGTAGTGAAATCATAGTATCTAATGGGGAAGTCATCCAAAATCTCGAAGTAAGTCTCAAAATTTTTATATCTTGGTTCTTTCTATTTGTATAACTCCGATATACGAACAAAAATTTGTCCGGTCGAAGAACACTTTCCTGATGATCAAGGAGATCCCATTTTAGGGTGTGAGAATGTATTGATGTACATTGAGAGATGTGTCCTTGAGTCTACTTCCATGGTTGAGAAACTCAAAAACCCATTTTTGTCCGAAGGGGCTAGAGGATAGCCAGCTAAAAAGGTCAAAGTGATGACCTTATAATCCCAACCCATTCCCCAACTGGTGCCAATTGTCATTATAAAAATCATTGAGGGACCCCTTGTCATAGAAGATCCCATGGTGACTCGGGTTCTTGAATCCCATTCACTTTGATCATGTAATGATTTTTTCTACAAAACTACTCCTATTCTATTAGAATCTAGCCAACCAAATTGTTCCTTTCATGCAGTACTTATATCATTGTATACTCGAAGAAATGAATAATTTTTGAAATCTATGGGATCTCTTTGGATGTATATACCTATTAGTGAGAAGCGGGTCACACTAGTCGATCCAAACATGGAACTTATTGAATAAGAAAATGTAGATACCTGTGATGCCATTACCATGGTGTCACATGAAGTTAGATGAGGTGAAGGTTTATAAAATAAAATAAGCAAACGAGGTTTTCCACATCTCATAGAGACAATCCCCTTAGAAATGATTCAGGAAGAAGATCATTCCACTAAATTTATGTCCATCTTCCTTGAATATAAATCTAGAAGCCCTGAGGAATTAGAGGGTTCTGATCTAGACATAGCTGAAGAGAGTCATATTACATGCCACATGGGGTATAAGTGTATCAATTGTTTTGTTGATATACTATTGTTATAGAGTTTATGTTGTATGGGGTCACTCCACCCCAAGATACACAGTATAGGTGCTGGAATGATGGATTCCCACCATATTCATAAGATGGCATATGACTTTCATGCTGGGAAGATGGGGAAAGAAATAATCATTAATATTTTTCTTGGTGCCAAAATAAATATGAGAAATTCCAAATTTTACATGAGACTGAGAAGGAAGTAAAATGTCTTATTTCATAGAAGAACATGCATTCTATATTCATCACCAACCAGTCAGAGCTCCTCGAACGATGGAAGGCCTAGCTGACAGATGCCCATGATCACCTATAATAGGAAATCCATCTTGTGGATGATATCCAAGACGAATGGCATTGAATGTAGAACATGGTGAATGATTTTCTCTCTATAGTTTTCAATGAGTATAGGAGTATAGGGAAGCAACATGAGGCATTGGAATCCACACACCAAATTCTTGTGGCCTTGAAACCTTCCTTTGAAGAGGAAGATCCCTAAGAGCTATGTTTTTTCCAAACTCATGTAACACACATGTTTTCCTTCCATGGATGTTTCAAACTATTTTCTTGAAAATATTTCCTTTTATGTTCAATTACATCACCTTGATAATATTGTTTAGGATACTAACGATCAATTCTAAAGCTCACCTGGTTAATGCACGATATGAGAAATAAGGGACGACCACAAAATTGTTCACTATGTATGAGTGTTATAGATAATCAAAAAATACATGGGGTTTAATATTTTTGACATAACACCTTGTTTATTTGGGTTGAGAGTTACTTCTGATATAGAATTGCAATCTCATAGCAGCCAACATTCCATTCACCAATGCACATTAGCGTAAAAAAGAGATAATGTTAAGGGATTTGGAATCATTCTGATGAAAGGAGAATTGGAAAGTGTGAATCACAATTCAAATATTTCATAACATACTGAATAGAGAATTTCAGTATTAGATAACAATTTACTATAATCAAATTTAATTATATATAATGATATCATGAGATAGGAAAAAAAATGATGGAAAACTGCTGACTGTATTCGAAAGTTTGATAAAATATCTAAATGCCGGAAAAATTACTCTAGGGTTTGGACCGAAATGTTAGTTGAGAGAAAATGATATGGGACTAGAACAATTGGGGGTCCCTTCAAAAATGACACAGTATGATAATCCGACCAAGGGAATGCACTGCATGGAATTGGACTAATGGAATGTTCAAAATGATTTCAATACTATTGAAATGATTCCACCATGTATTGGAGCACATTGAGGTTGGTATATTGTTCTAAACTATGATAAAACCTATCACTTAGTGGATATTCTTGTTGGATGCCGAGTAACTATTAGAGATGTGACCAACATTGTAGATGAACAACATTGTGGGATAAAACCTCTCATAAGAGTCCCTAAGATGCATTGTAGTTTAACATCATGTAAGTGAGGATTAAACACAAGTAGTTTAATGTTGTATGGTAAGGATGATGCATGGAACAGTTTAATGTCATATGACCCAACCAATACCTATAGATTTGGGCCACACGTCATGGACCATGGATAGTTGTTTAATTTCATGTTACATGGACAACTAAGTCAATTATTATAATGTTTTTATGGCATAGAGGAGACAAACCCAACCAGAATGAGCTAAAGGAGGCATGTGCAGCATAAAAATACAAAGGACTATATGTAATTGTGGAATATGTTATGCGGAGAGAGGAAAAACTAGACATTAATGAATTCAATGGAGACCTACTGCTACACCACATATCCATTTGACGCTCATAATTGACGTTCATAGTTTTTTAGACTCTATTTCTATTTGTTGCGCCCTCTAGACAATGTGTTTGGGTTTCACTACATATATCATATGTTTGGTAATAAAGCCACACACTATTTTGAAATCCCATGTTGTTTAACATAAGTTGTTTAGGAAGAATATTAATTGACATGAAAATGTGAAATAATGTTGTAGTTGGACCCATGATTGATGATTTGGGTGTCAGTACACATGCTATACGAATGTGAATAAATCCACATGTAGTTATTGATCAGAGATATCACCATGCAAGACTAACCCATAACTAGTGATAATTGGAAGTAGATATTTTTGTTTTTTCATTTTACTTATTTTTTAGAAGATATAATTGGATTAAATGTATGGGTGTTTCTATAAGAATCAAGCCATGTTCAGGTCTTGACATGTGGTATGCTGGATGACAGATTCAATGGGTGATTCCCTCACATGTGAGAACACCACAATGCTATTCATTTTTTTCATGTATATAGGATGATGATTCCATAGTTTATGGTCATATGACAGGGGAAAACCATGTATTTTAACATCATTCGATAAGGATGCAATTGTTTAATTTCATGTGGGATGGGGTAGAATAATTTAACATTATGTGTCTAGGATGAGTGTGAACTTAGGTTAGGGCCATATATCTCAAACCATAAGGTTGACTGTGTCGATTTTCTATATTGGTATAACCCTACTAAGATCCATTATCTTACATAATACTTTCATTGTGTGGCAAGAATGATGTGATTATTTCCCCATGACATGGGAGTACACGATAATGGAAAGGATGTTCTAGGTGGGAAAATCCCAACCATGCAAAAATTCCCACTCAACATGTGTTAATGCATGGTTGGACAATACAAGGGGTATTAGAGATCCAAAAGAATAGAAGGAATTATGAAAATGAAAATCACAACATCCAATACTTGGGACACAAAAAGGGTGACATAATGATAGTGGATAACTACTGAATGTATCTGAAACACAACATATATATCTTTTACCCAGTGATGGGAACGAATAAATGAGGCCCCACTGATGACCGTGTTTGAAATGTGTTTCCTTTATCAAAATGTTTTCCACTTTATTCTATGTAATTATAATAGGATGGTAGCTATTCTATGTCGCTAGGACACATCCCATTAGGGTGTAATTCAACATGTGACAAATTATAAAGAGAAAAATAACGCAATTCATGAAGTGTAGAAGTGTAATTAGAAGGACGTTTTCTTCAAAATATATGTTTCTAGGTCACATACCACATCACATTCAAACATAATAGTGAGTAACATCATTAGGAGGTATATGATCCATTTTCATGTTTGGGAGATGTTGTAAATAGTTTAAAGGTCATGCTGCTTGGACTGTATGATCTCAATCAAAGGTTATAGAGTTTGGACCATTGGTTCCTAGTTTAATGTTTTCTATGTGGGATATACCCATTTAGGTTAACATCATGTGATGAGGATGATGATTTCTCATAGTTTATCATTATGTGACTAGGAAGTATGCATCACAAAGGAGAAGTTTGTGGTGCGGTAAACAATCTGATGTGAATGAGGAAAAATGGGATCCACACCACACTAAACATTTCTGAGGAGGGAACCCAGATGAATAAGACCCAAAAAGGATAATGCTTCATCATCTTCTCCAAAAGACATGATTTTTATGAATCACTATGCTTCCTATAATGATGTGAATCATTACACGTATAGTTCAGGAATGGTTTTATGGTTAGGTATTGCTGAAAAAAGGGAATTGACTTCCAAGATGAAGATTTCATAATTTTTTGTAGTTTATCATCATATAGACCACAATAATAATGTAAATTTTAACATTATATGATGATGATGAGGGATAAAATGTAGTTTATTTTCATGAAAGAATAATTTGGGTATCTTTGTTTACAGTCGTAGAGCTTGGAAAATAATACGAGGATTCCAAAGTGGATAGATGTAGTGCGGTGCCATGAGGTAACCCAGTGTGAATAGTGACTAAGGGATTACATACCACACCACACATTCTAGATAGAACATAGATACATTTTAATGTCATAAGGATTTGTTTTGGATTCCCTATTTGATTTCATGGTCTTTAGATGAAAGATCCTAGGTCAAGGTCATTGATTTTTGACCATAAGATAGTGTGACCCTACTTTGAGGGTAAAAACCCAACCATAGCCCCTAAAATCACTTGATCCATGGACATTGTTGGAAGCAAGGGGAAAATATGTTTCTTAAAACACATGGATACACACAAAATGGGAATGAAGAAGTCAGATTAAAGATGTACTAATGATACAGATCATCCAGCACAACATGGAATGGTGTATAGAGGTGTAACACTGCGTGTGTTTAAGTTTCTCATCGACCTGGGGATGTGAATCACAATTTAAATTATTCTATAAAGTAGAAGGGTGGTTTAAAGATGGAGGATAACAGATGGAATTTTTTATGAGATCTCATCCATATTGTGTAACCTGTATTGGGGATAAGAAAATATTGGTTTAAAGCTGACTATGTTTGAATCATGTGACCTATCTCAAAATGACATCCAAATTTTTATGAGGTGTTGGAACAGGGTGGTAGGTGATTCATGTGGAATTGAACCATTCCATTAGGGGTTCCCTTAAAACATTAATGATTATGGGGACACAAATAATGGAACACATGATGTCTGGAGATCGAATAAGAGAATATCCACGTAGAATCAAACACTCTTGTTCTTATGCCATAGCTTATCTATGAACATATATAAGGCATATCAGATTGAGGGATTGGAACCCCTTATTAAGTAAATACTACATGAGTGAGCTACATGATTGATATGTTGTGGTAATTTAATGATTCCAAATGGAGAGAATGATGAGAAAAAAGGGTTAAATTCATCCAAAGACAAAACGACTATGAATTCCTACGTATCTCATAAGTATGGGAATCAATGAATATGTAATTCATGAAAGTCATGCAGTTTAATTTCATGTGGTACGAAAAAATATGTAATAAAGTTTTTCACCATGCGACTATTTTGAAAGTGTTATTAGTTTATTTTCATAGAGTTCAGAGCATTGGATTCTCTTATAACAGATATATGTGGCATGGTGAGGTGAAGAACCCAATGTGAATGAGGACTAAGGAGGACCTGTTTTCAAAATAAATATTCTTTATAAAAAAATTTTTGAGAAAAGAATGTAAAGACATGAAGTCATATTATCTAGGAATTCCTATATATACAGTGGGTCCAAGAATCATGCAATACTTAGTTCGTAAACATCGTTCATTTTAACGTCATGTGGTCATGATTTTTGTTCAATAGGAATATTCTCGAGTGAGGTATGTGGCGCGGTTGTTATAACCCAATGTGAATGAAGAATAAAGTGATCACATCATTCCATGAACTCTCAAAATAGACCGATGTTGAGAATATGAAGGTCATTTTGTATTGTCCATGTACAAAACTTTTAGGCATTACTGTGTATCACATAATAATAGGGATGCAGACATACTTAGTTCATGAATTCTATGCAATTCATCATTATGAAGTAAGGATTATATAGATCATAGATTATGGTTGTATATCTTGGACCATTCCTAGTTTATCATCATGCAAGATAATGTTTTGTAGTATAATTTCATACAAGGTGAAAAGGTCACATTCCCTGAAAGTTCATATTCAAAGAACCGCAAATGTTGTGTTATATCAACATCTTGTAGGTATGATGCACATGTTTAATGTCATGTGGGATAAGAAATCAATGATTAAGATAATTTTTTTAGGAATAATGGGATCATAGACTAATTACATAGACCACAGACCATAAGGTGTAGCTATTGACATAGGTATGTGTAGTTTGGTACCATAAACCAACCCGGTGTGAATGAGGACCAAGGAGGTCACAGAACATTACCACACACTCCTGAGAAAAAAGATGGGCCAAGGGTCCGAAAAGATAAATTAATGACTATAAAAAATAAGGATTGTGTAGGTGTTTCGACATATCCCATAAGAATGGTAATCAATCCATACATTTTTCTTTAATTCCACCCATTTTAACATCACATGTTAAGGATGATAGAGATATTATTTTAATGTTGTAGAGCATAGATCATGTATAATCTAAAATCATGAATGAAGATGTTGTGAATTTTAAATTCATACTAGATGTAATGGTTCTTATTTTAGGTTTGTTGATCTCAGACATCCAGTAGTCTATCATTCTTCTGGGTGATAATGTGTAGTATAATGTCATACAATATGCAAAAGTATTTTAACATCATATATGATGCAACAACTATTTAACATCATAAATGGTCTAAAAAGAGTACAATGCCAGGTAGTATATGATATGTTATGTTTTTAACAATATAAAACAATGATGTAAGAGATAATATGAAAATTACTACTTGAGGGAATTTTCATTCGTGAGAGGTGTGAATTTCTCACCATCCACAGTGTCTAAACAGTTTGCACTATTAAGGTTAAAAATTGTGAATGATATAGGTTCCTTACCATTTGGGCTAAAACATTAGTGTAATATTACCTGTTATCATTGACATCTCCAAATGAAGAAAAACAAAACCATGATGGAAGGAGTGGATAAAATTTTTCATCTTGAAACCTCTAGTAATCTTATTCTGGTGCCTCTCTAGATAATGCAAATTCCAAATCGTATTCTCATTGAGGCATACCATCATATACAAATGGACCTCTAGTAATCTGGCATATATCTTATGATCGTAGTTAGACATACAAAGATATGTAAAATTAATCTCGATGGTAAGGGCTAACTTTGTTCCTTGAACCAGGGAATATGGGGTAACCCGGGTGGAATTATGAGCCTTTATCTGACATGTCTAGTGAGTATTGTGGTGTTTTTATATCAAAATATTTTCATTTTGACCGAAAATATTACGTAGAATATTGGAATGGGTCTTATATAATTCTTATGTATATCTATTTTCTTGGTCATGATAGAGGAGTGTGTGTTTGGACTAGATGGTGTACTTTGTGTAAAATTTCACCAGTTATGCTGCTCAGAAATTAGTGTCATAATTGGTGAAAATAGCTCATGGGACTCTAAATTGAAGCAGATATTAGATATTATGAACTAAATAATACAATGTCACATGAACACTATTGGAAGAATATAATGACCCATACTTTACATACATTGTTAATACTTCAAAATTTAAGCATACTTATTACAGCCTATAACAAAACCACAAAAGGACCGTATAGGTATAGTGTCTTTAGAAACTGGGAAACATAAACAACTGGTTCATAAAGCGTCTACATTGTCTCTCATTTATTTCATCATATCTATAGTCACTTTTGGCATATCTTACTTAATAACCTTCTTCCTAACCTGGGGAAAGAAAACATTCAAAAGGGTGAGCTCAAATTCTCAGTAAGGGTAAACAAAAGAAATATCAATCACATCAAAATAAAAACATAACATTTTTGAAATCTTACCCTGCAAAAGACATCATAATTTCATAACATGGGATAAATCATGGTAGTGAAATGTAATCCCAATAATCATAACATAAAACATGAAACATTGTGGCATACACACATAATCATAGAGAATCATTTCTTATTAGTCAAGACTCATTACCAAGACTATCTTAGTGGACAAAGTCCATTTCTGAACCGAGTTCACTCCTCGTTTCAGTCTTGTTTCACTAAACCAGTTTAACATGTCGTTCCATCCATGTCTATCTCATGAGATATAAAATCTTTACCCAATGCATTGGAGGGAGATATAGGTCCCACCCATCTCATAATGATACCATTCTTATGTGTTCCACAAAATCATAAATCATACATCATTGCATAACCCATGTAATAAAAATGGGATTCTTAAACAACATGACATAATAAAACAATTTATATAAGATAAAGGAATTCATAAAAATAATTCCATCACAACATAATAAAATTGATTAAATAATAGGTATATAAACTGAACCCTATATTATCTTAGATGGAAAATAATTTTGATAAAACACTTGAACTCCATTCTTGAGTAAAATATCATTTCTACTTCAAAAACATTTTCCTTTATTAACATGTCATAGAATTTTAAACTAAAAGAATTTGATTAAAAAAACATGAAAACTTGTAAAGGAAGATTCTTGGAAATATGGTTTTAAAAATCCATTCATGCCGTATAAGTTAAAAAAACATTCTTCTCGTACTTTTTTCGGAAAAGTCAAAAAGTACCTCGTACGAAAAACGACAAAAGATTCCTTTCATATATTTTACTAAAATCTCACCGAAGGGTAAAATTGGACTTAAAAACTTTTAGGTGGATGGAAATAATATTACATATTTAGGAAACATGGATGTGGATGAAAAAATACACCCCAATAAATGCCAAAGTATAAACAATCTCGGATAAAAATGAGATCGTGATATTTTCCCTTACCTTTGGTCCAATTTGCTTCGTAAGTTTATGAACCTCCTGTATAATGATTTAAATAATGTTATTGACTTATTATAGAATCATACTTATTTTCATGATATCATATATGGTCATATTCTTATCTTATAATTAGTAATATTTCATTGCTACTTGTTATTCGGGTGTTTATTACTTTTTGTTCTTATGCGTGTTTTGTCGAATAAATTCTTATTTTTATTTTTAGGTTATAGATACCTCATTTACAGAATGGTATTAGTGTAATATATATCATATTCATTCATTCAATTCATTTATATAATCATTATGCAATGAAGATCATGTAGAACGATTTTCATCACATCGTGGAGACGGTATTCCGTACGTACGCACGAGCGATGATATCGTTCTCATGATTGTAGAATTGTATTGGAGTGTATATATACTATTTCATAATCAATATCAATTTACAATAATCATAAATAGTTATTATTTACAACATTATAACCATCCAGGAAAAGTGGTGGTGGAAAATACATTACCGCACGGCGTGGAGACGGTATTCCGTACGTACGCACGTGCGGTGATTTCATTTTCCATAGGATGGATAGATGGTGAAATAGGGTTGTTTAATACTTATAATAATGTACCAGTATATGAGTGATACTGATGTTATTACTTCATAATGAAACAACTACAGAAGAAGAAGTGGATGAAGAAATAAAGATGAAAGAATCGGTAACGGACATTACCTCTTCTTTGAAGCACTTCTTTGAGACCTCCTTTTAGGGCACTAAAATTGGTTTTGAAGAAGACCAGGACCTCTAGGGTGTCTCTAGGGAAGTGTAGAGAAGAAATTGGCAGGGGTTGGCCGAGATTAAAGCCTCGAAGTGGTGTGAGGAAGAGAGGGAGGGGGTGCCCTTTTATAAGGGAGGAGAGGGGCACCTTTGGAATAACTAAAAATATTATTTTATTATAATGTCAAATTCGGTTTTTAATTTATCAAAATTGATATATTTCTATGATAAGGTGGTTATGGGTAGAAATCCTCTCATCCAATAGAATTTAGATAAGTTTAGGTATCAATTTTAACCTTATCATTTAGATTTAACTTTAAGTTAGATAATTTAACTTTTACCGTGTCTTCTTGTTTTCTTACACTATAAGGTTAATAAACATACTATTTCAAGCCAAACGAACCCCAAGTTGTTTATTTATAATATATATAACCTTATCTAAGTCATTTGGACTAACCTTAGATTTTTAGGAATAAAATAAAAATTAATAATATAATATTTTTTAAAAAAAACTATTTTATGTCAATATTGACACTATTTAGTAATTGATTTTTTTGAAAATCATAACAGAATTATTAGTTCTAAAAAAGTTAATTACATCAATACTAACATGTCATATTAACCTATAATATTAGTGGAATTCATAAAAAGTCTAAAATTACATTTATTTTGGTATTTATAACACCAATTATGTCAATATTTCATTAATAAGATAATTACTGCATCATCATTGTGTCATAAATAAATTAAAATATTTAATGTCTAAAAAGTGTAAATAAAATATAATTATGTTGGAAATATTTTTAGCTTTCTAATGAATATTTATAGTCTAATTTATCTTATGTAGAACCCCATATTAAAAATGATTTACTTATTAAACTTTGATTTTAACTATTTTAACCCTTATTTAAATAAATTAATAATAAATGTCCTAATCTAATCCAAGTGGGCCTAAATGGTCATATTTTATTCCTAAGGTTGTTTTTGGTCGAATTAGACTTATCCAATAGAATCAGGATATGTGTTAGGGTAATAATAATAACAATTTTACCCTTAATTACCCTATTTGCTTTTAACCGTGGTAAAAAAAGTTAAAAGTTACTATTCACCAAAAATTATTTTCATCTCATTGAACCAAATTTTAGTCCTTGATATTAACCGTGTATCTTGGATTTTCGAAATTCTACTCACAGAAGCGGTAAAATTATTTTTTATGAAAAATTCAGTTTTTTTAACTACCACTTAGTGGTTTCACTATTCATCAAAAATTGAAAGTTTTCAGAAAAATACCAAAATTTCACCCCAGAATAATTTCGATATTTTGAATCCAAAAATGAAGCCCATTTTGAAAAATAAAATTTATAAAATTTCAAAAAGTGGTTATTACTATTCATAACAGATAGTTCTAATAATATTTTAATAGCATATCGTTGTTTAGTGAAACTCGGTATTGCGTACGACGCATGCTATTGAGGAAGGCCGCGGTTGCGTGTAAAGTAAGTCAAACTAGTGTTGTGTGTAGTGAAAGATTACTTTGATAAAAACAAAATATTTCTCATAAAAGTCTCGGGTGTTACATTCTACCCCCCTTAAAATGAATTTATCCCTCGAAATTCATTACTTTGTAACAAAAAGATGAGGATACCTCTCCCTCATCATATCCTCAAGATCTCATGTAGCTTATTATAATTGGTGGTTCCTCCATAAAACTTTCACCAATCGAGTGGTCTTGTTTCGAATGACTTTTTTGCTACGATCCAGAATCTCTATCGGTTGTTCTTCATAAGAAATATCTTGCTCCAGTGGTACAACTTCTGAGCTGAGTACATGTGAAGGATCAGGTATGTACTTTCTCAGGAGAGATACATGGAACACATCGGGAACTTGAGAGAGATTCGGTGGAAGTGCCAATCGGTAAGCTACCTTTCCAACACGATCAAGTATTTCAAAAGGACCGATATATCTAGGGCTCATCTTCTATTTCTTTCCAAATCTCATGACCCTCTTCTAGGGAGATATTCGTAAGAACACTTTATCACCCACTTCAAACTCTAGGACTTTTCTTCGGTTGTTGGAATAAATTTTCTATCGACTCTGAGCTGGTCTTATGTGTTGTTGAATAGATAAGACCTTTTTCCATCTCATCAACAAGATCAGGTCCTAATATTGTTCTTTCCACAACTTCATCCCATCAAGTTGGAGTCCTACATTTCTTTCCATAGAGAGCTTCATAAGGAGGCATCTGAATACTGGAGTGAAAGCTATTATTATAAGAAAATTCCACCAAAGGTAGGTTTTAATCCCAACCACCTTTGAAATCCATAGAGCAAGATCTCAACATATCTTCTAGAGTTTGAATTGTTCTCTCAGACTGACAGTCTGTCTGAGGATGATAAGCAGTGCTGAAACTCAACTCTGTATCCAGAGTATGCTGAAGACTTTTCCAGAACTTTGAGGTAAATCTAGGATCCCAATCATATATAATAGAAAGTGGAACACCATGCAATCTTACCATTACCTTTACATATATACTGGCAAGCTGATCTAGAGAGAAATCCTCTCTAATAGCAATGAAGTGTGCGGACTTTGTAAGACGATCGACTATGACCCAGATAGCATTATTGCCTTTGGATGTTTTAGGAAGTCCTGTGACAAAGTCCATAGTGAAGTTTTCCCATTTCCATTCAGGTATGGGTAATGGTTGTAACAACCCCTTAGACTTTTGTCTCTCAGCATTAACTTGCTGACAAACCATGCATCAAGAGACATATTCAGCAACATCTCTTTTCATGCCATCCCACCAGAAGTACTCTTTCAGGTCCTTATACATCTTCGTGCTTCCTGGATGAATAGAGAATGAAGAACTGTGAGCCTCATCCAGCAGCTCATTTCCTTAATTCGGGGATGGGAGGAACACAAACCCGATTCTTGAACTTTATTATCCCATCACAATCAAGGTTGAATTCAGGAACATTTCTCACCTTCTTTGGTAACTCGACATCTTCTTTTTGTGCCTCTATAATCTTCACATGTATAGATGGTTGAACATTCATTTGAGAAAGATACGATTTCCCCATTCAATTATAATTCCAACATCCATCCTTTGTAAATCCATAAATATTGGATCTTTTATGATCCTCATCATGGATAAACTGGCATGGTCTTTTCGACTTAATGCATCTGCCACCTTGTTTGCTTTCCCAGGGTGGTAATGAATTGAGCAGTCGTAATCCTTAATCAACTCCAACCATCATTTTTGGCGCATATTCAGCTCCTTTTGTGTGAAAATATTCTTTAAACTTTTATGATCAGTATAAATATCACACCTTTCACCATAAAGTTAATGCCTCCAAATCTTTAATGCAAAGATTACCGCATCTAACTCCAAATCATGAGTTGGGTAATTTTGCTCATGGATTTTCAACTGTCGTGAGGCATAAGCTGTCACCATATCATTTTGCATAATAACACACCCCAATCCCTTCTTGGATGCATCACTGTAGATCACAAGCCTTTCTCCACTACAAGGTAGTGTGAGCACAGGTGCACTGGAAAACCTTCTTTTCAACTCCTTGAACTTCTCTTCACATTCCTCCGTCCAAACAAACTTAACTCCTTTTCGAGTAAACCTGGTTAGTGGATTAGATAATCATGAAAAATATTTCACAAAACGTCGATAATATCCAGCCAAAACAAGAAAACTTCGGATCTCAGTTACTGTTGTTGGTCTCGACCATCTTTCGATAACCTTTGTTTTTTCTGGATCCACAGATATCCCCTCTTTTGAGATTATGTGACACAAAAATGAAACTTTTTGAAGCCAAAATTCACACTTGGTAAATTTGGAATATAGCTTCTCCTTTCTCAGGGTCTTCAATATAATTCTCAAGTGATATTCATGTTCTTCCTTGCTCTTTGAATAGACAAGAATATCGTCTATAAAGACTACCAAAAATTGATAAAGATAGTCTCTAAATACTCTATTCATCATATCCATGAAGATATAAATGGCATTAGTAAGACCAAATGGCATCACTATAAATTCATAGTGTCCATACCTTGTACGGAAATCCGTCTTTGGTATATCCTCCCTTTTGAACCTTAATTGATGATACCCTGAATGAAGATCAATCTTGGAAAAGTATTGAGCTCCGTGTAGTTGGTCAAATAAGTCATCAATGCGTGGGAGAGGATATTTGTTCTTGATAGTGATATTGTTAAGTTCTCAATAATCAATGCAGAGTCTCATTGATCCATCTTTCTTTTTAACAAATAGAACAGGTGCTCCCCAAGGTGACGCACTAGGGCGTATGAATCCCTTATCAAGATTCTCTTGGAGTTGCTTCTTCAAATCCTGCAACTCAATTGGGGTCATTCTATAAGGTGTCTTTGAAATAGGCAAAGCACCCGGTACGAGTTCTATTGAAAACTCAACTTCACTATTTGGTGGAAGACCCGGCAATTCCTCCGGAAATAGATCATCAAACTCTCGTACAATGGGCATATTCTTAATCGTGAGTTTCTCACCAACCATTTGAGATAAATAACCTTCATTTAGTGGAATCAAGACCCATAAGATGGAGGAAATTTCCACTGGAAGGTTTTGTTCATCCTTGCATCAATAGACGATCATAGATTGATCTGGAAAATGAAATGTGACTTCCCTTCTTTGGAAATTGATATGAGCACCATATAAAGAAATCCAATCCATGCCAAGAATCACATCAAATTCCACTATAAGAAGGATCACAAGATTTTCAGGAAGCACATTCCCACAAACATCAATCGGAGAATAATTATAAAATTTTGATGCTACTGTTGTGCCATTAGGGGTTGTCACAGCTAACTCAACATCTAATTGTTGAGGTAATACGGTGATATCCTTAGAAAATTCTTCAGAAATAAAGGAGTGGGTGGATCCAGAATCAAATAAAACATTTCCTACTTTAGAGTGGATGGTAAGTGTACCTTTCACCACATCGTTATTGTACTCCACATCGCTGATAGAAATTGCATGTGACTTTCCTTTGTCTTTATCCTTAAGATTTTTTTGTTTTCGATCATCATCAACAACCCTTAGATTAGGGGATTTTTTGGCATAATTTCCCATCTCCTTGCACTTGAAACATTTAAGTGTAGTAGGTTAATTATGTGTTTCCCTTCCTTTGTTTGCATCATTAGACATCTTCTTCCCATCATTGCGGCATTCAAATGCCCGATGACCTTACTTTCCACATTTGAAACATTTACTTGTCCCTTTAAGACAACTCCCTCCATGTTTCTTTCCACACTTTGAGCATAAGGGAAAGATCATCTTCTTTTCAGTGTGCTCTTTAGATTTTCCTTTGAATTCCATTTTCCTCTTCTTATCAAACCCATATGACTGATGGATTACTCCAATCTCCATATCAACTTTGAGAGCACATCGAACGATTTCCTCATAGCTATTGAAGTCCCTTATGGCTAAGGCCCTTCGAAGACTTGGTTTTAAGCCACTAAAGAATCGATCGATCTTACTCTCAGGTTGGATAATAATAACAGAAGCGTACCTTGAAAGTCTTGTAAAATTTGCTTCATAGGTACCAACAGATTCATCATCCTTTTTCTTTAGTTCAATAAAATCTTTATCCATCTTTGTTCGGAGAATACGAGGGAAGTACCTATGGAAAAATAAGTTCTTGAACTCGTCCCATTCCATGGACTCAATTTCATCTCTTTGCCTCGTATTCTTGATAAGATTACACCATTGATCAGCATCACTTTCCAAACGATACACTGCTAAGATGACTTTATCATGTTCAGAACATTGAAGAACTGAAAATATCCTTTCAGTAGTACTAATCCATTCTTCATCAACTAATGGATCAGTAGACATGCTGAATGAAGGTGGACGCTGCCTCATGAAGGATTCAACAGAATGTTTCTCCTTCCTTTTCTCATTTGGAAGTTCTGGATGATTCATATCTTGAGAAAGTTGTGTGAGCATGGCTATAAGATTTTTCATTCTAGCTCCCATAACGTTTGGTTGCTCAGGGGGACAATCATTGCATTGCTCGTCGCATTCCACATTAACATGGTTCCTTCGGGTTCCAGCCATTGACTAAAACCAAGAAGAATAGTGTGAGCAACACTAATTATAATAGGAAAACCACATAACCAAGAATAAAATTTCACACTTAAGGTCTTATCATAGGTTGTTCATGGCCATTTCTAAAACACTAAGATTGTGTTATGTGCTTAGACTTATCCTTAGGATTCTTACTAAGGCTTTCACATCCTAGTTTCCAAAGGTTGACTATACCTTTCCTCTGATACCAACTATAACGACCCATACTTTACATTAATTGTTAATACTTCAAAATTGAAGAATACTTATTAGAACATATTACAAAACCATGAAAGGACCGTATAGGTATAGTGTCTTTAGAAACTGGGAAACATAAAAAACAGGTTCATAAAGCGTCTACATTGTCTCCCATTTATTTCATCATATCTATAGTTCCTTTTGGAATATCTTACTTAATAATCTTCTTCCTGTCCTGGGGAAAGAAAAAATTCAAAAGGGTGAGCTCAAATGCTTAGTAAGGGTAAACAAAATAAATATCAATCACATCAAAATAAAATCATAACATTTTGGAAATCTTACCCTGCAAAATAGATCACAATTTCATAACATGGGATAAATCATGGTAGTGAAATGTAATCCCAATAATCATGACATAAAACATGAAACATTGTGGAATACTCACATAATCATAGAAAATCATTTCTTATTAGTCAAGACTCATTTCCAAGACTGTCTTAGTGGACAAAGTCCATTTATAAACCGAGTTCACTCCACGTTTCAGTCCTATTTCACTGAACCGGTTTAACCTGCCGTTCCAGCCATGTCTATCTCATGAGATATAAAATATTTACCCAATTAATTGTAGGGAGATATAGGTCCCACCCATCCCATAATGATACCATTCTTATGTGTTCCACAAAAACATAAATCATACATCATTGCATTACCCATGTAATAAAAATGGGATTCTTAAACAACAGGACATCATAAAACAATTTATATAAGATAAAGTAATTCATAAAAATAATTCCATCACAACATAATCAAATCGATGAAATAATAAGGATAGAAACTGAACCCTATATTATCTTATATGGTAAATACTTTTGATAAAACACTTGAACTCCATTCTTGAGGAAAATATCCTTTCTATTACAAAAACATTTTCCTTTTGTAACATGTCATACAATTTTAAACTAAAATAAGTTGATTAAAAATAAACATGAAAACTATTAAAGGAATCTTCTTGGAAATAATGTTTTAAAAATCCATTCATGCCATATAAGTTAAAAAAACATTCTTCTCGTACTTTTGTCAGAAAAGTCAAAAAGTACCTCGTACCAAAAACAACAAAATATTCCATTCATATCATTTACTAAAATCTCACCGAAGGGTAAAATAAGACTTAAAAACATGTAGGTGGATCGAAATAATATTACATATTGAGGATACATGGATGTGGATGATAAAATACACCCCAGTAAATACCAAAGTATAAACAATCTCAGATAAAAATGAGATCGTGATATTTTCCCTTACCTTAGGTCCAATTTGTGTCATAAGTGTCTGAACCTCCTGTATAATGATTTAAATAATGTTATTGACTTATTCCAGAATCATATTTATATTTATGATATCATATATGGTCATATTCTTAGCTTATTATTAGTAATATTTCATTGCTTCTTGTTATTCGGGTGTTTATTACTTTTTGTTCTTATGCGTGTTTTGTCGAATAAATTCTTATTTTTATTTTTAGGTTATAGATACCTCATTTCTAGAGTGGTATTAGTGTAATATATATCATATTAATTCTTTCAATTCCTTTATATAATCATTATGCAATGAATATCATGTAGAACGAGTTGCATCACATCGTGGAGACGGTATTCCGTACGTACGCACGAGCGATGATATCATTCCCATGATTGTGGAATTGTATTGGAGTGTATATATACTATTTCAAAATCAATATCACTTTAAAATAATCATATATAGTCATTATTTACACCATTATACCCATCCAAGTAAAGTGGTGGTGGAAAATAGATTACACCACGGCGTGGACACGGTATTCCGTACGTACGCACGCGCGGTGAGTTCATTTTCCGTAGGATGGATAGATGGTGAAATAGGGTTGTTTAATAATTATAATAACATATCAGTATATGATTTATACTGATGTTATTACTTCATAATGAAACAACTACATAAGAAGAAGTGGAAGAAGAAATAAAGATGAAAGAATCGGTAACAGACATTACCTCTTCTTTGAAGCGCTTCTTTGAGACCTCCTTTTAGGGCACTAAAATTGGTCTTTAAAGAAGACCAGGACCTCTATGATGTCTCTAGGGAATTGTAGAGAAGAAATTGGCAGGTTTTGGCCAAGCTTGAAGGCTCCAAGTTGTGTGAGGAAGGGAGGGAGGAGGTTCCCTTTTATAAGGGAGGAGAGGGTCACCTTTGGAATAACAAAATATATTATTTTGTTATTAAGTCAAATTCTGTTTTTAATAGCTCCAAATTGATATTTTTAGAAGATAAGGTGGGTATGGGTCGAAATCCTCTCATAAAATATAACTTAGAAAAGTTTAGGTATCAATTTTAACCTTATCATTTAGATTTAACTTTAAGTTATATAATTTAACTTTTACCGTGTCTTCTTGTTTTCTTACACTATAAGGTTAATAAATTTACTATATCAAGCCAAAAGAACCCCAAGTAGTTTATTATTAATATAGATAACCTTATCTAAGTCATTTTGCCAATCCTTAGATTTTTAAGAATAAAATAACAATTAATAATATAATATTTGTTTTAAAAACTATTTTATGTCAATTTTGACACTATTTAGTAATTGATTTTTGTACAAATCATAACAGAATTATTAGTTCAAACAAAGTTAATTAAATAAATACTAACATGTCATATTAACCTATAAAATTAGTTTAATTCATAAAAATTCTCAAATTACATTTATTTGGGTATTTATAACACCAATTATGTCAATATTTCATTAATAAGATAATTACTCAATCATCATTGTGTCATAAATAAATTAAATTATTTAATGTCTAAAAATTATAAATAAAATACCATGAAGTTGGAAATCTTTTTCTCTTTATAATGAAAATGTATAGTCAAATTTATCGTATGTATAACACCATATTAAAAATGATTTACTTATTAAACTTTGATTTTAACTATTTTAACCCTTCTTTAAATAAATTAATAATAAATGTCCTAATCTAATCCAAGTGGGCCTAAATGGTCATATTTTATTCCTAAGGTTGTTTTTGGTCGAATTAAACTTATCCAATTGAATTAGGACATGTGTTAGGGTAATAATAATAACACATTTACCCTTAATTACCCTATTTACTTTTAATCGTGGTAAAAAAAAGTAAAAAGTTACTATTCATCAAAAATTATTTTCATCTCATTGAACCAAATTTTAGTCCTTGATATTAACCGTGTCTCTCATATTTTATAAATTCTACTTACATAAGCGGTAAAATTAAGTTTTATGAAAAAATCAGTTTTTTTTACTACAATTTAGTGGTTTCACTATTCATCAAAAATTGAAAGTTTTCAGAAAAATACCAAAATTTCTCCCTAGGCTAATTTAGATATTCTGAATCCAAAAATGAAGTCCATTTTGAAAAATAAAATTTATAAAATTTTAAAAAGTTGTTATTACTATTCATAATGGCTAGTTTTAATAATATTTTAATAGCATATCATTGTTTAGTGAAACTCGGTATTGCGTACGATGCAAGCTATTGAGGAAGGCCACAGTTGCATGTAAAGAAAGCCAAACTAGTGTTGTGTGTAGTGAAAGATTCCTTTGATAAAAACAAAATATTTCTCATAAAAGTCTCGGGCGTTACAAAGAATTTTCTTTTCCCACTTGGAAACTATATCTGTCGTTGTTAGAATACACCTTAACTAGTGAGATGTTTCTTGTTGAAATGGTCCAACAACATCGAGTACCTAGACTGAAAAGGTACAAGGATACAAGTTACAATATAGGGGATCAGGTGGTAGATGCACAAAATTGGCATGAATCTTACACGAGTTTCTCTTCTAGGAAATATCGATACAATAATGGACCATGGTGAGATAAAAGTTTACCAACCTTCGAATTTAGTGAGAGAGTTTCGAGCCAATATGATATATCCCACAGGAACCGTCATTACCTTATATATATCCTGAATTTTTTCATCACCCTATATAAAACGAAGTATAATTAAGTAAAACCCTTGTTTTATGAGGATATGTTCAGGGATGGGACCGATCTAGAAGATAAACATCACTATGCACCTACATATTCGCTCATGCACAGCTCTTTCGATCAATAGATTATCGGGGTTGAGGTACTAGATGAAAGGGGTTGATCCAATAGAGTATTATTTTACTTCTAAAGGTTGATCCATATGAGCTAATAGGGATGAATTAGCGGTAAACTATCTTACCTGATGGTTTTATTCATTTTCCTCATTGACATGGGTGATGATCCTATGAAGTGCCACATGAAGGAAGAGATCTTCCCGGTCAGGTTTCAGGAGAGAAGTTGCTAAACTAGAAAGGTAATAGGCTCAACCATTCTTCAACTAGGGAAAATATTTCACCTCTAGTTGATAATTTTATTGGACCATTAGATTTTGAGCATTCTTGAGCTGGGGTAAAAGAAATGACTTCCTAACAACATAGTCACAATGGACTACCTTGATGTCTAACTCTGAGTCCATATTCACATGTAGGTGTGCTTCATATATATATAGATCAATCTCAAGGCTAGTGAAGTGATCTTGATGCTTTAACTTGTTGTTTATGAATCCATATAACAACAAGAATGAATATGGTAGGTATCTTGTGTTATCATAGTGAATAATATTCAGATGCATACTCTATTGAGTCTTGGGTTATAGATCCTTCTACAAGTTATACATTGGGATACTCCATTGAAATAAATACACCAACACGACATAGCTTAATTAAATGAGTGGATGGACTCATATAAGATATATATATCTAGGGAATGCTCTTCGAGAGATGGTTGTGCGGCCTTATAGTCCTCCCACACATGGACTTTAATTTATTTCTATAGGATGAAACTAATTTCCAATAGATGAAGGATATCTGTCCACCAAGATATATGGAATTTAAACATATGGGGTTTCAGAATATAATTTACTGGATCCACATAGGACACCATCTATACCTCATGATGTTACAGATAATGTCACAACTTATGCAATACCAAAACTAATGTGAGGTAGCTATTCTCAATAGAATAATATCTATTCTATTGGTTTAGAGTATGTGACTGAGACAATACAAATTATTATATGTCTAAACATTATTCTTTTGGTCAATAAGGTTTTTTAGGGATCATTATAGGGTGGTCACTTAATGGAAAAATGAATTTTTGGAGATGGGTGACATCAGAACCAGAGGCTACAGAATATACCGCTCGATTTCCTCAAAATCATTCTGGCAATCTTTTTTTCAAATTAGTTAAGTAAACATTTCATAAAAATTCTTTAAAAATAAATTACACATTCCTAGAAAATTCACAATGAATCAGCCTATATAGAATTTTTCTTGAAATCCTTGAATCTTTCAAAGGTTTCACATAGGAGGCATATGACTGACAGACATGATCTTGTAAAGGTGGATCGCAATGCCACAAAATTTGATGATGAATCCATGAAACATCTCAGAGGAGACCTAGAATGAATCCTTTAAGGGATTCACATTTAGATGAAGGGATATGAGGAAGTTTAATAGTTTTTCAATACCAATTTGGTGGCCCTTATGCAGGAAGGATTTGACCATAAATTTTCCATGTAGACCACATCTATTTTTCTGAGGATTAGTTTTATTTTTTGGTCCATATCACGATAATAGGTAGCTCTAGTATTCTTCAACTCACTGGTAGCAAAAAGACCCATGTGGAAAACTGAAGGTGGTTGACTATTCATCTTAGGGGGAATCCTGATCTGATTATACCTATAATAAATTTCCATTAATGATATGTATTGGAATCCAATAGTGACATTGATCAACATCTCTATCACTGTAAAGAGAAACTCATCGTTCAGAAAGTCACAATGGAGATCTTGGAAGTCGATGAAGACTCTGATTTGTTCATTCTACTTCCTGATGGGAATGTTGTTGTATATCGAAATGGTGGACTTGAATTATTTGAAAATGTTTTCCATGATGAGTTTATCAATAGTGGCATCAACCATGGAACCCTGAGAGCGGTTCATCACCCTAACAGGATGTTTGTACCCGCAATGACTTACTGTTAGACCAAGGTAGTAGATGAGGACACGAGGATCTATTCCTATAATCTATTTATAAATTTATACAAATAAATAATTATTTTTCTTCATGGAAACCACATACTATTTTTGTTCATCCCCACACATTGTTTCATGGATACACATTCTTGGAATGTAGAAATTGTATCCATTATTTCTTCCTTCCTATCGATGATAGGTGTATCGATAGTAGTATGTAGTTAATATGATCCAATAGGTCCTAAGTGATCACATGTGACCTTTTTGGGAAAAGAGGAATATTCCCTTGGAGAATCCCCCAGATTTGAAACCATGGAAGGAAAATTTGTTTTAATAATTCCATATAGTCATCGAATGAGGTGTCTATACTTTATAATATCATTGTATTGGTTCTTCATAAGTCAATTTCGAATTATCTCAGACAGAAAAAAAACAATTTGGTATGGCATACTACTATAACCATAGAGCGTATATCTAGATATTGAATAGGGGTAAGGGTTTCTTGTATCATCTCTGTTTGTCCAGAATAAGAAAATGAGGTAATCATCCAGATTTCCATATATGATGGAACATTAATTCCCATAATATAAGAAACGATGAATCAATGTCCCAAATCATGTGTTATGGCCACAAAATGATGATTTATGAGGATGAAAAAATCATCCAAATCTATATAAGTGTCAAGAATACTAGTAGCATGCTAAACCTAATTAGATTGAACATTATTTTCCTTATTCTGGTAATAATATACATCTAAATCATGGGCTTCACAATAGGTGACAGGAGATGCATCACCTGAGATATCACCCACTAAACCATCAAAGGACTAATTGAGGATATGGTGATATGAGGGGGGAATTACTACATGAATATGGATCTAGGGCATACTCATAAATTCATTGAAGGTGGTGTCTTGTGAGAAGGCCATGAATATAGCGTTGGAAATATTGCTACAAAACTATATATATTTGTGAATATTATCACATGGGCTTTTCTCTGACCTTTCACTACCTTGAAATTTTAGGTCAGCATGCATTTGATCTACTTCGTTCGGTCCTAGAATGTGAAGCATCTAGGTCTGGAAGAGATTGTTCTCAGAACATGTGTCGATGAAGAAATTGTGGTCCTCCACACGATTGATCAATCATGTAACAAAAAATTAGAAAGTTTTCCCCAACATAAGAGAACATTCATCTTCTCATTAAAATGATATAAGGTGTCTCAATTCTACTAACTCGACTTCCTCATCATGGAAGGCCTCTATAGATTCAATCTCTATTTCAAAAATAAGGGGGCTTCTGAAAACCACTTCATGGAATTCATGAATCTCTTTATATAGGCATATGTCTTCTACGATTGAGATCTTCATAGTAATACTGGATGGGTTCATGAGAACATTGTTCTTCCACATAATGCAAACATATTTTCGAGGAGTGATATTTTCTATGTAGGGTGGTATATTGGGTGTCATTCGTCAAACCGAAAGATTTTTGCGAGTGCTGGGAATATCCCATTTCTCACTAGTTGACCCAAATAACACTATTACTGGATTACTATCAGATGATAGAGTTCAAACCACATATGGGTGTGGTTCATAAAGACATGGTCCTAGCGGTTCTTCTTGATCGGGTACTATAAATGGCTGTGGTAGTTAACCTGATGATATGGGATGACCATAAAACATATGATGTGCTTTGTGTTGAACCTATTTTATTCTCTTGGTAGTTTATATGACATGGTTAGAGGCATTGTCCTGATCATTCTAATGAAATACATGTCCATGGCCACATCCGCGATGTCATCGACTAGGAACATTGGGATGATCTACCCAAAAATCCTCATTGTCTGGAACCATTGTGGGGTCCACCAGTTAAATTTATTCACCGAGGAATACACCTAATAATAAAATAATGAATTATCTTGTACTTAAAGGATTCTGATGGAGATTCCCACTTATGGGGAAATAAAGTATCCATGGGTAAAATATATTTTTTCCATCTATGGGGGGATCTGATTCCCTATACATCATCAACGCCTACTCTAATGATAGGTAGAAGTTCAGTATGTGGATACAGAAGTGGCCACAGGTGGGGGGAAGAAAGATTTTGGATCCTCATGCTGATTCAAATGGGCCCAGATGACACCTTGGGCGTGATAAACTACTATTTGGGATAACCAATGATGATATTTATGAGAACCAAGATGGGATAATTATTTCTAGTCTCTTTTATTATCACTAATAGGATTCGTAGAAACACACACCACTTGTGTCAGTAATAGAAAAAATATGACTACTTTTGGTCAATCTACTCCTATAGCTATTCCATAAACGCATAGCACCACTTAATAGTATTTCCAAGGATCATTTGATAATATCAATAGTTGGGAAAATCTATGAGATCAGCCTCCTTGTTCTTTCTATATTCTTGAATCTATAGGATTCCCTAAACAAAGGAACATACAAAATAACTAGGGACATGAGATTCATCAAATGAGTTAGTATTGTTTCTATTATCTAGAAAAGAAACTATTGGAGACATTCCCTCAAGAGGGGATGAATCATAATTATGGGATAATGCGTAATTATCTCACATAGTTAGCAGTGCATGATGGGGTGGTGACATCAAATTCAGAGGCACGCAGTGTTGAAACATATGATGATATTGAGGAAATTATCTTTGGTATGGTTGTGGATGACGCTATATCAATAAAAAATCTAGTGGTATTGGGGGGGGGGGGTTCTCTAACGATATTATGACATTAGTATCATTTAAGGAGTCTCTTCTATTAGGTTCTTTAGGAAGAAATGGTAATTCCTACATATCTTTCTGTAAGGGATAATTGACAGATAGATCCTTATCAAAAAAATCATGGAATATAACATAGAATTCCTAAGTTATGAGGGTGGGGACCCCTTCAATATTTATATTCCCCACAAACATCACCATTCACTATTTGTGAGTCACCATCATATCGATTGATTACGCGAGGCCCTTCCATATGGGGAAAAATGATGACTCAGTCACCTGGATATTTCTTTCACTTGAAGATGTTAGAAATTCTAGTTTTGTGAGTGTTGGAGCGAAATTGATACAAAAACTACATGTGATGGTCTTCCCAAACAGTTATGGGCCTAATGATAAACTGGTTGTAACTGATGAACACATGTCTTTACAATGTTTGTATGAAACACCGAATCTTGGTGGATTCGTACTATGCTAGAGTCCCCATCACAGGTCCCCATCATGAAATAAAGTGGTTTAGACACTATAGTGGGTTTCCCATCACATTTTATGTGGTAATTTTATGGTTCCCAAAAATTTGGTGGTGCTAGCATATCATCCACCCATGCTAGATATGGCATTCCATCAGGTAGGATATCATCCTTTCATGTCTCATGGTTCTTGAGGTGGGAAATGAAATAATCCATCAGAATATCCTAATGTGGATTCCCTTTATGGTGAGGGTATTTGACTACCATTACATTACCAGGCACTTCAATATGATAGGCAGGCCCTACTGCCCATGGATTAGATCATGGAACCATTGTAGAATCATCCTAAGGTGTTGCTGGGGAATAACATATGTTTGGTCCTGAGGATGATTCTCTTACAATATTGGAAGATTCGACAATCCATAACACAACCACATTCTATAATCCCCAGCATTTACCTTTTTTGTTTATGTAGAATTTTCAAGATCAATTGGAGGAAACTCACCAAGAAGAAACATTGGATTCCCATGTTTCCCGAGTAGATGATAAATGAGATTGTACTGAGGATAATTATTTTCTTGACGCTATTACACAAGGCGCTCATAAATTAGATGGGTCACCATGTTTAAGGAAACCAATAATTATTTTACCCTTAATGGTGTTCCATCCAAAGGGAATTAATGTAGAAGGGTCTCCATGTTCAAGAAATTGCCTATACTAATGATTTTGTAGACCATCACGGTCCAACGAGTGTTGTGATACCCCATAGGGAAGATCAGATTCTTCAAAACACATGTTAATTCCTCCCTCACGGCATATCATGGGGATGACTGATTTTACTATGATAGTTTCTAGTGGAATATTCTCAATATTGTAGAGTTTTCCGGAGGTTACAGGATCCTATTGATGTCGAGAGAAGCGTATTTCCCATCTCCATAGATCATCATGTGTTGAGGTGCCTCATTGATAATTCTAAAAATCATGAGAGTGATCTAGATATATATCTATTGAAGAGGTTAGTGACAAATGGGTGATAAAGGGTGTTGATCGATGGAAAGCGCAACAAACTCAACTATGTGAAACTGCTAGCCAATGTCATGTAATTTCCTCATCTCTTTGGATATTTCAACATAATTTTCGAGAGGTGGCATTGAATCAATCATATGGTTTGGTAGAAACACATTACTTCTTCCATGGTAAGAGACTCCGAAATATCCAAATTGGTAGTTTCAATTGACAGGGCCCTACAGACTAGGTCATATATTTTATATAGTAATTAATGCTTCATCATATCCATATATGATGGGGTTTTAGCCGCCACTTCATGTGTGAGTACGCCAACCATTGGTGATGGATCAGGCTGGGTCTCATAATATATCCTTACCTATAACAACTCTATGTGATCTAATGTTGTGGAAGAGAATGAATTTGGTGATGGTAGAGAAGACTACATGGAAAGACCCTAGAAGGGATCCGTATATGCTTTCTCCTTGATGTACCTATGGATGTTATCAGAAATATGGTACATCTTTAATTCTAAAATGATGAAGCTCACATTCTAGGTTCATTCCCAAAACTCTACGGCAGAGGATTAGGATGAAGGTCCCATCGTTGGGTTTCATTCCACTTCAAAATATGAATGGTGGACTGGATTGATGGTGATCTAACACAGCTCATAATTATCCATTCCATAGAAATTATTCACCCTTCTACCCAAGGATGGTTCTTCAATTATGTTACATCATCGACATGGGGAGGACCTCTATGTAGTTAGGCACTAGAGCATATAGGACCCCCCACAAGACCTAGTTGTTATAAGTGGTAGACTTTTGTATCGATTGTTGTTGGAGTATGGATGGCCTCCTTTATGGTGAGATGAGGTGCTAGGAACACCAGTTCCTATGTCAAATTGAACATGTGGAGGACCAATGTAATGACCTGAATCCAGAGCCACATAATTGATGCCCTGTACTCGGTTCTCCACATGACCTCAAGCGTGTTTCCCCAAACGCCAGAGGATGCCGACTAGAAGAGAGGGCCTTGGTGAGTCAATGGGGAAACTATGCCCTCATTTGGTAAAGTATGTAGCGGAAGAATAAACATAATCAGTAGCGGAAGAAGTAAACAGCATACGACAATTGAACTAAAAGTAGAAACAATGTTTGATATGATAATGATGCAGTATGGTACATGTATCTATCGAAAGTAGTAAACAAATCAACGTGCTGAAATACAACTGAAACCAAAGTACTAAACATAAACAGCAACTCCAGCAGCATCGCAAGCCAAAGCCCGGTCCCATGCTCTCCAGCTCCAACCATCAATCATGTACCTAAGGTAGAAGGACCACAATCCCTATCTACACCTACAACCATATAATCTGTTTGGCCTAAAAAGCAAGACCCAAACAGGGTGTGAGACTAATCCTAGTAGGCAACCACCACAAGATTTGTTCCATATTGTTAGTGAGTAATATAGAAAAAGTAAAGGAAAATAAGTACAGTAATGGACTAAGAGTACACCAGTAAATAATCCTACCAATTACCATTCACATTCATTTAATTAAACAACTAGGGAAAACTAGCACAGCTTTCTATTCCAAGGTAAGCAAGTAAAATAGCATATATCTAAAAAGAATACCTAAACACAAGCAGTACAAAACCCAAGCTTGTTCATTGGCTTCATAGACTCGTCACAACCAACCATAAAAATTCACACTGACTCTATGGGTGGCTCAAACTAGAAGACCCCTATAGTCTAGTAATCAAACAAGGCACAAACACTATGGGATGCTCTCAGGTCAATTCCCATATGGTCTTGCAACAATAGCTATAGACTTTCTGAGGAAGCACTTACGTCTAATTCCTCATGTGGTCCCGATGCATGGGTAAACTAAGAACACTCTTGGGAAGCACAAAGTCTTACTCCTGTTGGTCATGCATACGAAACTAAATCCAACAGACCCTCTAGGGAAGTACTTAATCGTCTATTCCCTCTTTGATCTCCCACACCAGGTTCTAAAAGCCCTGAGCAGTCCAGTCATGTGTAATCGACTGTTAGCAGCCCTAGGTAATTTCAACAACTACTTGGCTAATAGATTCCATGCATAAAAAGCATTTAAATAGCAGGAAACACATGAAATCAGTGATAAAAAGTCAACTAACAACTGCAGTAGGGTTTGCCTCACATGAAAACAGTGCCAAACGGTGATAAACAACCAAACAGGGAGAAAACACCCCTGGGGTGATCCTCAAACATGAAACCTAGAATATATTAGCAACAATTAATCATAATATAATATGAAATCTAGGGAAAAAATAGTAGGATCGTAATCCTAAACCCAAGACACCCGATACAAGGGTATCTGGCACTTTCGCAACCAAAAATCAAAGAACTTCTACGTAGGGAAACAAAACACTTACCTCGATCCTCGAAGATCAATATACATAAACCTTGTCCCATGAATCTACCATGAACAGAGTATATCTGCAAAAAAAGTTTACAACAATCAACCTCAGATAACCCATATGAGAGAAAGAATTAGGAAATGAGGCTAAAGAAGAACCAAGAGCTCATAGCTGCGATTCTTCTGCAATTGACGGAGTTCGATTCAGACAACCGGTGATGGATCGGTGGCTCAGAGAAGAGTCGGCCTCCTTGAACACTCTGGACGGAAAAAGGCGGAGAAGAATACGTTTATGAGCATTAGTCGCAATGCCGGTCTAATTAATGATATAAAAAAGAAAGAACACAGTGTGTACTTTTAGAGTACACGGTGAGTACTAGGTCTTTCCATACTCTGCCAAAATCGGCCTCCACATCACCCATACACACCATGTGTGTGGCCCGGGCACGGCCAGCACATGGCTTCGAGCGAGAAAAGAGTACACGGCGTGTACTCAGAAAGTACACGGCGTGTACTCCAAAAATTTCCAGAAACTTTATTTTCCCCAAAAAAACTCCAGAAAGGGGAAAAACATACCTCAAACTAAGATCCAGGTTCTTACAAACACCCCCCCCCCCCCCTTAATGAAATTCATCCCCAAATTTCCCTAATGAGGCTTGGAAGAAGAAACCCCAAACAGCTCTGGCCACTGCGATCATACATCGGCCTCCCTTTCCCAGGTCTCGTCCTGCACTCGCCCGTGTGGCCATAGCACCCGTACTAGAAGAAAAGACCGTCCATGAAGAACTTCCGTATTGTGGTCAACAACCCTGATAGGATGATCCTTGAAAGATGCATCATGCTCTATATCAACCTGCACATGTTGAAAAACATGAGACAGGTCTGAGAAATACCGTCGAAGCTGAGAAACATGGAAGACATTGTGCATAGCCTGGTACCTCTGAGGTAACTGCAACCTGTAAGCAACCAGCCCGACTCTCTCCAGAACCTCAAACGGCCTAACATATCTCAGTGAAAGATTCCACTACCTCCTAATCCTCTTATGTCCCATCCTCGGGGTAACGTATTGGAAAACCTGATCTCCGACCTTGAACTCCAAAGGTCGTCTCTGCTGATCATTATAGGACTTCTTCCAAGACTGTGTTGTAGCCATCCTCTTCCGAATCAACTCTATTTGTTCTATAGTCTCCTGAACGAGACGAGGTCCCAACAAGGATACCTCTCCTACCTCTAGCCAGTATAAGGGTGATCGGCATGGCCTACCATATAAAGCCTCGTAAGGTGCCATCTAAATAGTATCCTGAAAACTGTTGTTGTAGGCGAACTCCACCAGAGGAATATGATTCTCCCAAGTACCGCCAAAGTCTAGAATCAAATCTCGGAGCATATCCTCAAGCACTTGAATTGTACGCTCAGACTGGCCATCAGTATGGGGATGGTATGCTGTACTCAAAAGTACCTGTGTACCCAGAGCCCTCTGTAACCCCTGCCAGAAGTGCGAAGTAAAATGTGTATCCCTGTCTAAAACAATGGAGTGTGGAATCCATGCAGATGTACAATCTCTTGGATGTACAACCGTCCCATATCATCAACAGTGAAGGTTTCCTTGATCTACACGAAGTTTGCAAACTTCGTGAGCCTATCCACTACAACCCAAACCGCATCATTTCCTCGAGGCGATCTCGGTAATCCTGTCACAAAGTCCATCGTGACATCATTCCATTTCCACTCAGGAATGGGTAACTTCTGTAAAAGCCCTGCTGGTCGCTGATTCTCTATCTTCCTCTGCTGACAGGTGGAACACTGCATAACAAAACAAGCCACATCTTTCTTCATACCTGGCCACCAATACTGACGGTGCAAGTCTCGGTACATCTTGGTGACACCAGGATGAACTGCCCAAGCTGAAGCATGAAAGTGCCGTATCAGCTCTTCATGTATGTCAGCTGAAACCAATATGAAACCATGAAAATGTAACACCTCATCATTTCCCACTATCCACCCCAAAGTAGGGTCTCCATATGACACACCCTCCCATAGGACTAGGCCTTCTGGGTCTGATAGCTGCCTCATTAGAACTCCATCTAAAAGAGTATATGTAGTAACTATAGAAGAAATAATTGTCTGCCCCTATCTGTCATGCACCTCCAAATGCATCTCAGAGAACATAGCCATAAGCTTCCACTCGCTGCTGGCCTCCTGAACTGCCTGCAACTGATTCCTCCTGCTCAGTGCGTCATCCACATCATTGCCTTTCCCAGGCGTATAAGAAATCTCTAAGTCGAAAGACTATAGGTACTCGACCCACCTCCACTATCTTAGATTCAAGTCACACTGCATGAAGATATACTTGAGGCTCTTGTAGTCATTATATACCACAAAATACTCTCCCATGAGATAGTTCCTCCAACAACGCAAATAATGAACAACAGAAGCCAACTCCAGGTCGTACGTAGGATTGTTCTTCTCATGGGGCCTCAACTACCGAGATCTGTATGCAACAACATGATCTTCCTACATAAGAACTGCTCCAAGCCCGATTCCAGATGCATAACAGAAAACTATATAACTCTTTCCCGGCTCTGGCAGAACTATAATCATTGCTAAATCCAATCTTCCCTTCAGCTTCTGGAAGGCTGAGTAGCAAGATTCTGACCAATTGTACTTCACACCCATCATAGTCAAGCCCGTCAATGGCACTGCTATGTATGAGAAGTCCTGTAAAATCCACCTATAGTAACCAGCCAGTCCCAAGAAACTACGTACTTTTAAGACATTCTTCAGCTACTCCTAGGCAACTACTGCTCTCACCTTCTCTAGGTCTACTAAAACGCCTGTCTCTGAGATGACAAGGCCCAGAAACTGAATCTCGTCCATCTAGAAGTGGCACTTTGAGATCTTATCATATAACTGATGCTCTCTCAATGTAATCAATATGATCTCAAGATGGGTAGCATGGTCGTGTCGAGTGTGAGGGTACACCATGATATCATCCACAAAGACAATGAAGAAAGAGTCCAAGTATGGATGGAAAACTCTGTTCATCAGCGCCATGAAAATTGTCGGCGCATTTGTGAGACCGAACGACATAACCAGATACTCGTACAAACCATACCTACTTTGGAAAGCTGTGATAGGTATATTAGATGGTCTGAACCGCAACTGATGATAGCCGGATCTCAAGTTGATATTCAAGAATACCCTGGCTCCTCAAATCTGATCAAAAAGATCATCAATACTCAACAATGGATATCAGTTCTTGACCATCAACTGGTTTAGATTCTGATAGTCCACACAAAGTTGTAAGGTACTATCTTCCTTCTTCGCAAACAACACAGAAGAACCCCAAGGGGAAGTACTGGGTTGGATAAAACCCATCACCTGCAACTCCTCCAACTTCTTCTTGAGTTCTTGCAACTCATGCGTAGCTATCCTATAAGGAGTTATGGATACCATTGCTTCTCCTGGAACAATCTCAATAGAGAAGTCTACCTCGCGCTCCGGATGCAACCCTGAAAAGTCTTCTAGGAAGACATCCAAAAAATGGTCAACTACCATAGGGAAGTCCATCTGAGAAGTCCCCTGATCATCCAGATATAAACTAGCAATCTGGGCTGTAACACTGCCCAACCCATGATGCTCTGGTCCAGCTCTGCTTGCCTGGACATCCCATTCGCCCTTGTGAAGAAAATACCCACCCTCTGGTGACGTGAAACTCACCCTACGATGATAAAAATCAACAAAGGCCTGAAAAGGAACTAGCCAGTCCATTCTGAGAATGACATCATAACCCATCATCTCAAGGACATAAAGATACCACAAGAAGTGACACCCACCAACCTCAAGGGGTTACTCTTTAGACTAACTCACACTAGTAGTTCTACGTCCCAAAGGAGTGTCTAGTGTTAAAGTATCCTCAAAAGTAAGGACAGCAAGTCTAAGGCTCTCCAATGTGTTCACAGAAATAAAGCTAGGAGAATCTCTAGTATCAAAAAGTGTAAAAGATAAAACTGAGGCTACTAAGATCGTACCTCGAACTGTGGAAGGTCCAGGATCCTGCTCCCGATGGATCTGGTCTACCGCAAATGTCTGGCCAGTACCGCGGCACTGTGTAGCAGCCTGATATCCCTAAGCTAATCCTCCCTGAGCCTGGCCACCACATCCACGACCTCTACCCTGGCCTGAACAACCCGAAGAACTCCAGCCCCCATTCTGCTGCGGAAATGGTAATCCTGCTTTTGTATGAGGAGTAGAAACCGATCCTCCTTCGCTGGTTGTTGGAAGAAGAACCTTGCAAAAACACTGGAGATGACCTATCTTGCCGCAATATCGGCACTCCACTGGATCTCTCGGGCACTGAGGAATATTATGCCCTATCTTTCCACATTGATAGAACACCACCTGGTTTCCATAAGGAAGATCCCATCTACCATAAGAAATACCTATCTCCCTCGAGTCACCTCGAGTAGACTCTCGGTGGCGCTTCCTGCTGTCATTATGAAATGAATCAGTCTTGGATGTTGAGCCGCCTTGGTCAACAGATCCAGTCTCCCTCAGATTTCATTTGGTGATTAGCACCTATTTGACTATCAGAGTAATTGAAGTCAACTGGAAGACGTTCACCTGTGATCTGATCTCTGGTTTGAGGCCTTTTTCAAACTTCCTTTCCAAAAACAGCTCATCATTTCCCGGAACAGGAGTGAAATGCTATAACTTAGAGAAACGGGAGGAATAATCCATAACCGAAAGAGTAACCTACTGCAGGTTCATGAAATCTCTGGCTATGTCGGCCCTCAGTGTTGGTGAATAGAAGTAGTCATAGAACGTACACGGGAATTAGTCCCAAGCCATAGTCTGTTGGTGCCCTGCCTATGAGACCACATCCCACCATCTCTTGACAGAATCTCGCAGCATGTAAGTCGCGAGATTCACCCTTCTATCTGGGGGTGTCTCTAGATGATCGAATAATGAAAGCATGTTTCTAGCCATGACTCTGCAGCTTGAGGTCCTCCATCCCCTGTGGAAGTGGGAGGATGCTTCTTCTGGAAGACTTGCGTCAGCTCTGCCATAGACGGGGAAGGATGTTGAGCTCCCTGGAAGGTCTGCATGAAGCTAATGAAACCTTCTCTAAACTGAGAATTGGCACCAGTGTCTAGAATCACTATAGGTGCCTTGTCCGTAACGATCGGCGGAACTATAGGTAGTCCCTGGTCTGTCGTATCATGCATACAGTCACTGCCTGGTTCCTGACATGCAATGGGAGGACGTCTTGGTATCATAGCCATAAAAGGTTAAAAGCACACATCAGATTTAGGATTAACAAGGACAGAAAACACAAGTGTACAAAACGGGAATAGGAGAGAGAAACACATAAGTTTTCAAAACAAGACTATATGGCATGTATTTAAACTACATGGCATGTTTTCTAAGCCTTCTACATGGGCATGTAACTCTGCCACCACTGGTTGTGTAACATCCCAGACTACATGCCGTGTTGTCCCAAAACACGGTGTGTACTTGAAATACACTCCCCTAACTGAGTCTCTTTACACGGCTATCCTACACGGTCCTCCTAATTCTAAACTACACGGTGTGTTCACTAAGGACACGACGTGTACTAGACAGGCTTCGGCGACCCGTGTAGCGGTTACACGGTCGGCTACATGGCTGACCCCTACACTACGTGTTATGAATAAAGACGGCGTGTATAAGGATAGATAACATCAACCCATGTTTTTTGTGACAAGGATGGGTACCCAGAAAAAAACTACATGGCATCTTCTTATAACACACGACGTGTACTGCACGAGTTTCCCCAACCCGTGTTGTTAGTGACACGGTCGGGTACACGGTTGACTACCACACGGTGTGTACTTATGGTACACGGCATGTCCCCAAAGACATTCCAGCACCCCGTGTCTCTGTTCACATAGTTAGTAACATGGTTTAAATACTACACGGCATGTATTTATAAAGTACACGCCATGTATTCTGGGTTTTTCCGGGCTGTAGCTCAGAAACTGCACCGAATTCTAGAAACACTGAAAAACAAACATCTATGTGCCAAATTCTGATCCATGGGAGCCCTTACTCCCCATGAATCAAATCTTGGCATCATAACAATGCATATATCCAGTAAAACAGCATAAAAAGTATGTCTGTCACAGCAACTATCACAACAACATGAATAATTTATCACGACATCTATCACAACAGCATGAAATTATAATGCACCCTAGATGGCATGGTAAAATGCATGACAAGTGATTTCTTACACAGTGAATATATGATGCATGAGATGGCACACCCTCATCTCATCGGGTTGCAAAAAAAAATAGCACCACACTCATAAAAAATGTAATATCACAAAACATGTGCATCACCCAACGGTGAAATATAATAAACCGTAACGCTTAAAAAACTAAAAATTGCAATTACGAGGTAATATAGCTTTTCCCTATACACGGGTTAATTACTCCCAGGCACAGTTAAGTACTAACTACCCATTTCTTCCTATCCCTATCTATTGTCACAAAACAGTAAGGAAATAGAAAAGAATACAACTCCTCTGATACCACTTTGTAACGACCTGAATCCGGAACCACATAACTGATGCCCCGTACCTAGTTCGCCACATGACCTCAAGCGCATTTCCCCAAATTCCAGAGGCTGCCAACTAGCAGCGAGGGCCTTGGTGAGTCAGTGGGGAAACTATGCCCTCATTTGGTAAAGTATGCAGTGGAAGAATAAACATAATCAATAGCGGAAGTAGTAAACAGCATACGACTACTGAACTAAAAGTAGAAACAATGTATGATATAATAATGATGCAGTATGGTACATATATCTATGGAAAGTAGTAAACAAATAAATGTGCTGACATACAATTGAAACCGAAGTACTAAATGTAAACAGAAACTCCAGCAGCATCGCCAACCAAAGCCTGGTCTCATGCTCTCCAACTCCAACCAGCAATCAATTATCTGAAGTAGAAGGACCACAATCCCTATGTACACCTGCAACCATATAATCTGTTAAGGCCAAAAAGCATGACCCAAACAAGGTTTGAGACTAATCCTAGTAGGAAACAACCACAAGATTTGTTCCCTACTATCAGAGAGTAATATAGAAAAAGTAAAGGGAAATAAGTACAGTAATGGACTAAGAGTACACTAGTAAATAATCCTACCAATTACCATTCACATTCATTTAATTAAACAACCAAAGAAAACTAGAAAAGATTTCTATTCCAAGGTAATCAAGTAACACAGTAGGTACCAAAAAAGACTACCTAAACACAAGCAGTACAAATCCCAAGCTTGTTCTTTGGCCTAGTGGACTCGTCACAACCAACCATCAAAATTCACACTGACTCTCTGGGTGGTTCAAACTAGAAGATCCCTATAGTACAGTAATCAAACAAGGCACATACACTCTGGGAAGCTCTCGCGTCAATTCCCCTATGGTCTTGCAACGATAGCTACAGACTCTCTAAGGAAGCACTTACGTTTAATTCCTCATGTGGTCTCGATGCGTGGGTAAACGAAGACCACACTTCAGAAGCACAAAGTCATATTCTCGTAGGTCCTGCGTACGAATCTAAAACCAACAGACCCTCAAGGGAAGAACTTAATTTTCTATTCCCTCTTTGATCTCCCGCACCAGGTTCTCACAGCCCTGAGCAGTCCAGTCATGCGTAATCCACTGTCAGCAACCCTAAGTATGTTCAAAAACTACTTGGATAGTAGCTACCATGCATCAAAAGAATTTAAATAGTAGGTAAAACATGAAATCAGTGATAACCAGTAAACTAACAATTGCACTGGGGTTTACTTCACAGGAAAATGGTTCCAAACAGGGATAAACATCGAAACAGGGAGAAAACACCCATGGGGTGATCCTCAAACATTCAACCTGGCATATGTTAGTAACAATTAATCATTAGATAACAAGTAATCTAGGGAAAACAAACAATAGGATCATAATCCTAAACCTGGGACACCTGATACATGGGTATCCAGCACTTTTGCAACTAAAACTCAATGAACTTCAATGTAGGGAAAGAAAAAAACTACCTTGATCCTCGAAGATCGATATACTTGAACCATGGCTTGTGAATCGGCTGTTGATTCAATAAGGTTTTCCATATGACTTTTCCATTACTTCTTGTTTTTAAAATCACAAACACCTTATACCTAAGAAAAACTATATTTTACTTCTATAAGGAAAATTTCCTTCCTTAAAAAAATTTACCCTAACCTAGATTTTTCATATACATAGCAAATTATTTCTTAAGTATAAAAAATCGAATTCATACCCAAAACCTCGGAATCATATAATACTAAGGTATGAAGAATTCTGTTTTAGGATCCAAATTCTGGATATGAACTCTGATAAAGTTCCACTCCGAATTCTGGATATGAACTCTAATAAAGTTCAACTCCGAATTCTGGACTCTGATCTGTTTTAGTTTGACTCCGAACTTTTATTAGTTCGACTCTGAACTTTTATTAGTTCGACTCCGAACAATTATTAGTTCGACTCCGAACTTTTATTAGTTTGACTCTGAACTTTTATTAGTTCGACTCGGAACTTTTAACTAGTTTGACTCTGAACTTTTAACTAGTTTGACTCCGATATTTTAACTAGTTCGACTCCGAACTACTACAAGTTCGACTCCGAACTTTGTAAGTTCAGATTCTGAACTCTGGTAAAACTAGACACTGAATTTCCATAGAAATTCAGACTCCGGATTTCTATAGTATTCAAGTTCTAAATTACTATAAAATTGAATCTGAACATTTTTTTATTATAGAGTCCGAATTCCATTTTGGTTAGAGTCCGAAATTTTATTTACATACATTCTGAATTCTAGTTTTACTTATACTTACACTTGTCTCATTGTAAAAGGATATCATTCCTTCAGTTACACATGTTTTGTTACAAAATTATGTCCTCCATTCTCTTTCTAAAAAAATATTGGTTTAGTGACATATGTACAGGTCCCTCCAAATTTTATGGAAAATATGACAATTGGAGGAGGGAGCCAACCATTTCAACCGAGCCTATAAATAGGATCTCATTTGAAAGAGCTCAACAGAAAGTTGATCACTCTAGAAACCACATGCTGTTAATGTGATTTATAGAGAGAGAGGACTTTCATGCTTTGTGTGTACTGAACCGCTCATTCAGATTGCTTAGTGTGACTCTGAATTTTGGTGACTACATTCAAGGGCTTCCGGGGATAGGAAGACAGAGGTGCTGACTACCTTGAAGTTTGAGGGCTTCTTTGCTGAGGAAGACAGATGTTCTAACTATCTTGAAGTTGATGGATTGCGGGGATAGCAAGATAGAGACTCTGATCTTCGTATCGAGGGCTTACCCTGTTGTGGGTAAGACAGAATTTCTTGAAAGTATAAATCAAGGGACCTTTATCCATTGTTGTTGTATACCCTTCTCTTAGGGTTAAAAGATTTATATCTTGATACTTGTTTACTGCATGTTTTTCTCCTGTATTTTTGTTATTGTAAGGAAAGTATAATCTTATTATATTTCCTTACACTTGTACTCTGATTCATTTAGATTTTATATGCTTTAAGGTATAATCTCATTTTTTAAACTTTGGTTAAATTTCAATTTTCGGATCCATATTTCTAGAACCTATTTTTCGGAATCACTTTCATGTTTCAAGCAAGTGTATAGAACTAGAAGATTGTAACTTCATAATTTTCCCCAATCATTTAATTGGTGTTAGAGGTGTGTTGAATTTTCTTAGTTTAACATTTTTAAACATAGATATTTCCTTAGTTAAGGAAATTTTAAAAGTGTACAATTCACCCCCCCCCCTCTTGTATATTCAGCGTCTACATCATTATTTTGATCCTACATGGGCCTAGAATGGAGTAGATCTGCAAAAACGTCTAAAAATTTCAACCTCAGATAACCCATATGAGAGAGAGAATCGGGAAACAAGGCCAAAGAAGAACCAAAATCTCACTTCTGCGATTCTTCTGCAATTGACGGAGTTTGATTCGGACAATCGGTGACGGATCTGTGGCTCGGAGAAGAATCTCCATCCTTGGATGCTCTGGATGGAAAAAGGCGGATAAGAATACGTTTATGAGCATTAGGAGAGACCCTGGTATGATTAATGAAATAAAAAGAAAGAATATGGAGTGTACTTTTAGACTACACGGCATGTACTAGGTCTTTCCGTACTCGGCCAAAATCGGCCTCCACATCACCCCTACACAATGTGTGTGTGGCCCGGGCACGGCCAACACACTTCTTCGAGCGGGAAAAGAGTACACGGTGTGTACTCAGCAAATACAGGGCGTGTACTTCAAAAATTTCCGGAAACATTATTTTCCCCAAAAACTCCAGAAAAAGATAAAACATACCTCAAACGAAGATCCTGGTTCTTACAACCAAAATGTTTATTGATGGATGTGTGAGGAGGACCTCCATGGTAGGGAGTACTAGAGTTGGGATGACATCTGATTGAGCTAGAGAGAACACATTGATGACATCCATGTCTTTCTTTGGTGGAATGAGGAAGAACATGGTGCTAATTAGCTATGGAATCATGGGGAGGGATTTTGTACTGATTGACCTAAGAATAGAGAGGACCACAATTCTGATTGTCAATGATATGGGGAGGACCTCTTCTTGGATTTTTTCTGGAGTAGAGCGGATCTCTACTTGAGCTAGTGAGGAAATAGAGAGGAGCTCTGTTATAATGAGTGATGGGGTGAAGAGAAACATAGATCCTTTCTATGCTAATGTTGTGGTGGGGTGGATCTATTTGATCTGGGAGTAACACATTGGGGACCTTCACATTTTTAATCTACGTCATGGGGATGAAATTTGTATCTTGAATCATAAACATGGAGATGAAATCCAAGATGGGTGTTAATAAGATGGGATGGCCTCTTCATGGAATGATGATGGTAAGATGTGGAGGAACATTATGATGAGTGTGAGAGAGGGAATTTCCTACACTCTAGTGGGTGACGAAATCATGATGACCTCTCCACTGAATATCTTCTTCATGGGTCGGCCCGCAACAGCTGATGATCATATTGGTGATCAAAATATTCAACCCAGCATACCCTTTGGGTGGTTGTGGACTCAATCCAAATAGGGAATTTATGTTCTACTTATATACTTTAGAAAGTAACCTGTAGTATGTGTCGGTGGTGGAATGGTCCATTATATCAATAGAAGATGACTCGCTCTGATGGGAATCTTCCAATGCTGGCGCTCGACATCGACATCGGGTAACCCAAAATCGGGCATGTGGAGAAACAGTGTAAACAATCAGTTCTTCATCTAGAGGAACTAATAATTTACAGCATTTACCTAGCCTAGTAGGATCCCTACTCAGCATATCTCTGGAGATAATAATTGATATAATGAATTGGAAATCCTTTAATTCAATAACATAGGAGAGGGAGTCATAAGAATGTTTCGGGATAGGCTCCATAAATGGGTGAATTTTTTAGTAAGGAGTATTGGCTCCCTATGTGGACCTTAAGGAAGGCATCGATGGAAATGAGTGTATGCCTCTCCATCCTAATAGGATAAATACCCTGTGGTAATGAACCCTACTACTAGTATCATCATAATAGAACATATTTCACCCTCCTCTAAAAAATATTGGATGGTGAGATGGGGCATGAGATCTAGGTAGAGGTGGTTGTGGATGATGTTGATATGGAAGAAGATCCATGATGTATTTTTACATTCTAATTTCTCTATCCCCTATATCTGCAGGACACGTGAAGTGGGTTTCCTATAGGTTGGTTCATGCAAACATGGAAGGTTCAGCAAACATTATATATTTTTGGAATGAAATTACCAATGCCCCAATGTTGTTCAATATTCTGTGATTGGAGAGAGAGATCCACACTAACAATACCATAGTCCAGAATTTCAGATGATTAACATCCCTAAATGTGACACCACATGCTTCCATGGTACGTTTCCATTTGAATAATAATATTGCTTTCATTGTACGCAACTTCAAGATTTTAACACACCACGTCCAATCAAACTACTAGTTATGAATAAAAATACAGTCTTTTTGAAATTTTATAATTTTTTTAAAATGGTCTTATTGTTTGTATTAGGAATATCGAAATTAGCGTTTGTTGAATTTTTTTTATTTTTATGAAAACTTTCACTTTTTGATGAATAGTGAAAAACACTACGTTATTGGTTAAAACCGAATTTTTTATTTAAATAAATATTTATTTTATTCAAATTTATTTCTGGTAAAATTAAATACATAATACCTATATTTGTTCAATGTAATTCATTTTAGTCATTTTATAATAATATTAGAAATATAAAAATTTTATTGATCATTTTACTGTCATTAAACCACCTCCTTGGAAAATTTGAAAATTTGCATAAAACATAATTTGACCACTTCTATGAGTTTACTTTTAAAAATCAAAGAGACGAGGTTAATATCAGTATGTAAAATGTGGTTTAATAAGATAAAAAATAATTTTTTGTGAATGGTAACTTTGGTCTTTTATTTACCACATCTAAATGTAAATAAGGTAATTAAGGGTAAAAATGATATCATAATTAGCCTAAGACATGTCCTATTATATTGGATAAGTTTAATTCGACCAAAAACAACCTTAGGAATAAAATATGATCCCCTTTGGTCCACTTGGATTAAATTAGCACATTTATTAATATTTTATTTAAAGAAGAGTTAATAAAGTTAAATTCAATGTTTAACACCTAAACCATTTTATATTGGGTTATAAATGAGATAAATTAGAATATAAATATTAATTTGAAAGATAAAAAGAACTCCTACATAATGATATTTTATTTAAAATTTTTATACAATAAATAATTTAATTTAATTATGATACAATGATGATGCATTAATTTCCTTATTAATGAAATATTGAAATAATTGATATTATAAGTATCCAAATAAATGTAATTTGAATCTTGTGGTGAATTACAGTAATTTTTTAGGATAATATGACATTTTAGTGTTGATTAAATAATTTTTTCAAAGTAATCATGCTGTTATCATTTTCACAAAAACCAAATAATAAATAGCATAAAAATTGACATAATTGTGTTTTTAAAACAAATACTATATTATTATTTTATATATTCTTTATAAAAATCTATGGTTCGTCCAAAGGACGTATATATGGTAATATATATTAATAAATAACAACTTGGGGTTCTCTTGTCATGTTATAGTGAGTTTATTAACCATATAATATGAAAATACAAAGAAGCATGGTAAATGACAAAATATTGTATTAAGGGTTAAATATAAAGGATAAGGATTATATGCTGACCTAAACATGTCTAAAACCTATTAGTATAGAGTTTTTCGACCCATACCCACCATATCCTTTAAATAAATTATTTTTTATCCATTATAACCCTAAAATGATTTTATTATAAAATAATATTTCAATCATTTTTTAAAGTGACCCTCACCTCTCTTATAAAATGTTACTTCACCTTCTCTTAATTTCACACCCACAAAGCCTTTTGGAACTATCAAACCCTATAAAAATAGCCTACCAACATTCCTCCCTTCATTCTAGATGCCTTATATTGGTCATAAATATAACCAATCGACCCCTTTTATCAAATAAAAAGGAAGAACCAGAAAACGAGGTAAATATTTCATCACCTCTTTCAAGTTATTTTCTTCTTCCACTTCCTATTTCTTTGTTGTTTCAACTCTAAAGTAAAAACTATAGTATCTTCTATATACTGTGACATTATTATAAATAAGTTACAACCATATTCATTATTCTATCCATCATATAAATGAAAAATTCACCATACATGCATACATACGGCTAACTGTCTCCACATCGTAGTGTAGTTTGTTATTCAAACAATTCATTATTTTGGATGGGTATAAAAATGAATATAAATGATGTAAATAATAAATATAACATGTTAAAGATTCATTATATATGATATAAAACCCAATTACATTTGATTTCACAATCAATATAAAGATATTGTCGCTCGTGCCTACGTACGGATTACCGTCTCCACGAACGTGACGAGATTCATTCCCCATCATTATCTTTCAAGAATTATTTTCATTTTATGATTAAAAATAATTTTTATGAACATAATATAATTATTTATATAAATCAAATACATTCTATCCATAAAAAACACGGCTTACGTAACCATGCATATAAAGGAAAACGAATCAGTTAACACCATAAACAATGATACTACTAAAATATAATTAACAATGCAATATTATAGGGTCATATATCATATAATATTAATGTATATAGTTCTTTTATAATTTAATAAAAATGATTTTACTATTATAAAGGAGTTTAAAATACCCATAGCCAAGGAAAAGCACAAGTTAAGGGATAATTTCACAATCTCTTTATTATCTGAGGATGTTTTTACGTAAGTATCTACTAGGACCTCTTTATCCTCCACATATGTGTTTCTTAAAAATATATTACTGAATATTTTTAAGTATTTAATAGATTATAGGTTAAGTAATTTTTACCCTTTTTTTCTTTTTATAAAATTTTTATCAAGGATTCTTTTTTCATTTTCCAAACAAGGTCTTTTATGAAATTTTCGACAAAATTTTGGAAAGAATGTTTTTTTAACTTATACGGAGGGTGCAGATATTTTCTTCCATTATAACACATTAGAAGATTACCTTACAAGATTATAAGAATATTTTCAAAATAAATTTTTTATTTTATAATTACATGACTTCTAAATAATTTCAATGTAGAAAGAGATATTTTTCCTAAATAGTTTTGATTTAATCTATGTCAATATACTTCGATGGATTTTAAACTTGCTTGAAGATGATTTATTATGATACAATTGAACCATATTGTATTAAAGGTTTTGTGATATGTTTGAATGTGGATGTGTTATTTTTACACCATTCATGGTTTATGGATAAAGTATTGAAATTTCATATGCTAGTTATAATATGGATGTTTTATGTTATGATTAAACTTTTTTATATGAGGATTTCATTGGACTTAGTAAGTGACGGGTGGAGCCTGCTATAACTCCTTGATACATCGGTAGGTCTCATGATAGAGACTAGTTTCTTGTCACTACGTCTTGAAAAAAATTTATTTGCTGTCTTGGAACAAGGACTTTTGACTATGTGGTTATGAAGTCTAGCATTATGCATTCCATCATTAGGAATGTGGTTATTGATATTGCATGTGATTATTCAACTAGTAGAATATCCATATGAATTAGTAAATGGAATTATTTGATTTTATCTTTTCTATATTATGCTTAATATTATGTTTAAAAGGCTTTTGTTTTAGTGGTAAACATTTCCTTAATTGTTTATGCTTATTGATGAATGTTTACACTATATTGTTTTCCATACTGGGCATCTAAGCTAACCCCTTTCTATGTTTTTTTTCCAAGATGAGAAGAAGTATTATATGGATGACCTATAGGTATAGGATAAGGATATTAGTGAGTTTAAAATGGGACAAAATTTCGTTGAAGTTTTTATTTCATGATGTAATGTAAATCATATAAATGTATCTAGTACTTCCAAGGATACTAAACTGATCGGCCCTTCAGTATTTGATCCCTTGTGATCATTCAAAAGTTATGTAGTAATGCACTGGCTTTGGGTAACTGGCGTCAGGGCGTTATAGTTGGTTTTAGAGGAATTTTAATTGAATCATTCAAAGATAGATTTAGAAAAACTCTGATTATAGAACACAACCCTAAGATAGATATTGAGGATTAATATAGAAGAAGTTCCAGGAATTTTGGTACTCAAGAGATTTTGGGAGTTTTCTGAGAAATTAATCCCTTTTTGGATATGATCAGGTAGAGGGGGCTTTGGCACATATGCACCTAGGGGTAAAATCCAAAAACACCACTTTGTGCTAGACTCGAACGGGAACTAGTGCACGAAAATGGGCCTTGATGCACTCTTAGTTACAATGCTCTCGGTGGATATTCATAGGATAATTATCATTATATTTACAAACCATTATGAAGGGATTATCAGTATACACTTCTTCAAATATTTTTTTTATGATTATGGATTATATCTATAAACTGTTCAATTTATGTTAAGTGTTTTACAAGTTTGGAATTTTTTATTGTGATTCAAAAACTAATCTACTGTATGTCATTGTTTAGAAATGGAGCCTAGTGGAAGCAATGGAAACTATATCAGTGCACGTAATCTATGTAGGAATTTGCCTCCTACTAAAGATAATTATTATTATGCTGGTGAAGCAAATGGTTCTGATCAGCTTATTACCATACAGGGAAAACTCACTCAGGTAATGAATAATAACCTTACCTATATGGAGCACCCTGATACACATTGTAGAGGATCAATGTTAGACCGTTTCATAAGGTAACAGCCACCAAAATTCAATAGGAGTACAAATCCATTAGTAGCTAATCAATGGATAAATATCATAGAGAAAATATGTCATGCTTTGGGGTGTAGAAAAAGGGAAAGAGATGTCTTGGTAGTTTATCACCTTAGGGGAGATACAGATCAATGGTAGTCATTAATCCAAAACACAAAAAAATATTAAGAAGTATCGAACATGGAACGGTGTGAATTTAATGATATTTTCATGAAAAAATACTTTCATCATGACTATCGAGCGGATATGGAAAGACAATTTCTGAGTTTGAGAAAAAAGGGGGATGAGAATGTCGCATTGTAAGAGGCCAAAATTACAAGGTTACCAAGGCATGAAGTAGATTAATTACATTACCCAATGAGTAAGTTTGATGAATTATTTAATGGGTTAAAACCATTTCTCCATTAATTATTAGTATCACAATTGTTATCATCGTACAGAGATGTTGTCTCATGCGTTATCAAGACAGAAAAGGAATTATCTATGTCTTATGACTTTAAAGAAAAGCAATTGAAAAAGAGATCTAATGAACACTCTAGAAATCTAAATAAGGGAGAGAAGTGAAAAGTTGTATATCCATATTGCAGTAAATGGGGTAAGAAACAGACCGGTAATTTCTTAAAGAGAATGGGAGTCTATTATAAGTGTGGTGAAAAAGGAAACCATGCTCATGATTGCAAGGGGAAGAAAGAGGTTGTCAAGGTTGAATGATACAATTGTATAGAAAAGTGGAATTATACAAATTAATGTCCTAAGTGCTAAGGGAACATACCTCAGAAAAGGCCAAGGGAGCAAGGCCCAGCTTATGCGATCACTACTACTGAGTTTGAAGCTCCAAAAGATATGGTGGTAGGTAATTTAGTGGTTTCCTCAAGTTTAACCAATGATTTTTTTGATTTTGAATCATCACATTGTTTCATATCTTCCTTGTTTTCTAGGAAAATTAAATATTTTCATTTTGACATAACAAGGGAGTTGTCAGTCAAAACACCTAATGGATGTATCATCGCAACAATGTTTTGTGAATAATTTACCATTATGGGATATAAATGTTCTTTATCTGATGATCTCATTGACATACCCATGATTGAATTTTATATAGTCATCATAATGGATTGGATTTCATACCATGATGCGAAAATTTATTGTAAGAAGAAGAATGTTTCAATTTTCGTGGATGATAAGGAGTACCTTATCTTTAGAGAAGAAACGTCATCACCTGATTCTAATCTAGATCACCCCTAGTAGCTAAACTAAATTAAATTATTGGGGTGGAAGAGAATGAAATAACTATGGGTGAGGAAAATATGTTAAAATTGAGTAAGTACCTATTGTGAAATAATATATTGAAGTTTTTTCATATGATTTTCTTGGACATCTTCTAGAATGAGAAACTAAGTTTTCCATTAATTTAATTCCCGGTTCCAGGCCCATATCAAAGCCCCCTTATAGAATTGGAATTGTGGAATTAGTGGAACTAAAGAAATATCCAGAGGAATTGAGTAACAAGGGATTTTTTCTCCCTATTGTTTCTCCATGGGGATCCCCAGTCCTTTTTTTAAGAAGAATGGAGGATCTATGAGGTTGTGCATTGACTATAGAGAGATCAATGGTATAACAATAAATAACAACTATCTCATACCTCAAGTTGGTGATTTATTCAACTAACACCATGGAGATCGATATTTTTCAAATATTTACCTTCGATATGGATATAATTATTTGTGTGTGAAAGAAATAATACATTCCAAAAACAGCATTTCGAACTAGGTACGGGAATTACGAGTTTACAGTAATGCCTTTTGGATTGAAAAATTCACCCTCTGTCGTCATGGATCTAGTGAATAGAGTTTTCCAAGAATATCTTGATGACTTTATAGTGGTATTTATTGATGATATCTTGGTATTCTCTAAAATATGTGAAGATCATGAAAATCACTTGTGCATTATTCTAAAGACTCTTCGAATAATTGAATTATATGGGATGTTTAAAAAGTGTGAATTCTATGTTTAGGGGATTTATTTTCTTGGCCATATTGTCCTTAAGGATGGAATAACTGTTGATCCTTCAAAGACCAAGGAAATCGAAGAATGGTTTGCATCAATGAGTATAACTAAGGTACGTGGTTTTATTGGTTTAGTAGGTTATTATCGACTTTTCATCCATAATGTTTCCCAATTGGCTAAACCTTTAACCAAAAACACATGTAAACGGGTTAAATTTGTATGGAAAAAGAGTGCGAAGAATGTTTTGAAGAACTGAAGACATTATTAGTCAATGATCCTATATTGAATCTACCGTTATAGAATGATGGGTTTTTTATTTATATTGATGATTCAAGGAAAGGACATGGTTGTGTCCTTATGCATAATGATAGAATTATTGCCTATGCATCACGATAGCTAAACATTTATGTGAAAAACTATCCTACTCATGATATTCAGTTAGAAGTTTTAATCATTGCTATGAAAATTCGGAGACACTATCTATATGGTGAAAAATGTGATATTTATACTGATCCCAAAGGTTTTAAGTATATTTTCTCAAAAAAAATAAATCATCATGAGTCAATGGTGATGGCTTGATCTTCTCGAGGATTATGATTTCACAATACACAACCACCATATAAAGGCAAACAATGTGGTAGATGCTTTGAGTAGAAAGGATCATGGAGTTTTGAACAAGATTAGAGTTGAAAGGGATCCTATTTTCATGGATCTAGTAATGATTGATATGAGAATACCAATGGAATATGAAACATCAAAAGTTTTTCTAATGGTTTCCAAAACATCTTTTCTATAATGTATAATGAATTATCTGAATGATTATTAGTCATTTCATAAGAAGATTAATGATCTAAATGATGGGAGATTGAGTTACTTCATATATAAAGATGGAATTTTTAAATTTGGGAAGAGACGTTGTGTACCCGATATACCTGATCTAAAAATAGAATTGTTGGATTATTATCATAACTCCAATTTCTCTATACACACTGAGAGCACCAAGATTTCTAGAGATTTAAATAAAATTTTTTGTTGGGACAACATGAAGAGGTAGATTACGGATTTTGTGTCAATATGTATGGGTTTTTAGCATTTGAAAGATGGAAGTCAATAGCCTAGAGGACTCCTGCAACCTATTCCGATACATGAGTGAAAATAGGATAATATTACAATGGAATTTTTCATGGGGATACCAAATACTCCTAGAAGGAATGATTCAATATGGGCCATTGTTGATCATCATACCAAGTCAGCACATTTTCATGCTATAATAGAAGATTTAACAATTGAACGTACAGAAAGACTACATATTAATGAAGTTTTAAGTCTTCATTGAGTACCCCTAACAATTTTTTCTGATCTTGATCCATGTTTTACATCAATATTTTGGAAAAGTATTCAGAAGGCCCTAGATACTGATCATTATTTGAGAAATTCCTACCACCCTCAAATTGATGGACAATCATAACGGACTATTAAAACCATAGAATACTTGTTGAGATCTTTCTCACTTGACTTTCAAGGTATGCGGGATTAATACTTACCTTAGGTAGAATTTTCCAATGACAATAGCTTTCATTCAAGTATTCAGATGGCACAATATGAAGCATTATATGGCTAGAGATGTCACACACCAACTTGTTGGGATGCTGTTGGTGAAAGAAAACTCATAATCCTAGAACTTGTTGAGAAAAAATGGAAATGGTTAAGGATTTACAAAACCACATCAATGCATCCCAATGTACTCAAAAGTTCTATGCTGATAATTAAAGGAAGGATTTTAAATTTCAAGTAGAAGACCATGTTTTCATGATGGTATCTCCATGGAAGGGTGTTATAAGATTCTGTAAGAAGGGAAAATTTAGTCCTAGGTACATCGTACCTTTCGAAATTCTAGAATGAATTGGAGATGTTGCTTATCATTTGGAAGTGCCTCCAAGTATTTCCCAAGTTCATGATGTATTCCACGTATCACTATTGAGAAAATACATGCCAGACCCAATACATGTACTCACTTATGGAGAAATTGAACTAGAACCTGATCTATATTATTATGAAGATCCTGTAAAAATTCTTTATACCAGAAAAAAACTGTTGAGAAACTGAACGACTCGTCTGATAAAAGTTCTATGGAGAAATCATAAGATTGAAGAGTCAACTTGGAAACCTAAGGAACTTATGATGAAGAACCACCTAACTATTTTTATGTAGTAATATTATAGAAATCTTGAGGATGAATGTATTTTAATAAGGGGAGAATGTAACACCCCATGCTTCCACATTACGTTTCCCTTTGAATAATGCAATATCTAGAACTACACACAACATCGAGATTCTAACACACCGCAACCAATCAAACTAGACGTTATTAATATTAATACCCACTTTTTGAAAGATAATAAATTTTATATTTCAAAATGGACTTCATTTTTGAATTCAAAATATCGAAATTAGATTAGGGGTAATTTTTTTTATTTTTCTGAAACATTCAAATTTTGATTAATAGTGAAAAACACTACGTTATTAGTTAAAAAGAATTTTTTATTTATATAATTTTTTATTTTATTTATATTTACATTAGGCCAAAATAGATACATAATACCTATATATATTCATTTTAATTCATTGGTGTAATTTTATAATAAGTTTAGATATATAAATATTTAATTGAATTTTTAACGTCTTTTACCCATCTCCTAGGAGCATTTGAAAATTTGCATAAAACATGTTTTTACAACCTCTGTGAGTTGAATTTCAAAAATTCTAGAAACATGGTTGATATCAGTATGTAAAATGTGGTTCAATAATATGTAAATAATTTTTGGTGAATACTAAATTTTGACTTTTATTTACCACAGTTAAAAGTAAATAGGTTAATTAACAGTAAAAATGATATCATAAATACCCTATCATGTAACGCCCCGACCCCAGTTACCCAGAGTCGGTGCATTATTACATAACATTGGCATGATCACAATAAATATGAAGTCTCGAAAGACCGATTAGTTTAGTAGCCTTGGAATAACTAGATACTTTCATAAAGATTATATTACATCATAAAATGAAAACTAAAACAATATAGTATCCATAGTCCACACTCTTATCCCCTCATACTATCCATGCATGTCAATCCTAAAATACTTCTTCACATCCTGGGAAAAATAAAACATAGAAATGGTTGAGCTCAAATGCCCATTAAGGATAACAATATAGCAAAAACTTTCATAAATAAGCATAAACATTTAAGGCAATGTGTAACTAAGACAAAAGCCTTTTAAAACTAGAACTTCAGCATAATATGGTAGAAATAAAATGAAATAATACCATATACTTATTGATATGGATATTCTACTAGTCGAATAATCACATGCAATATCAATAACCACTATCATAATGATGGAATTCATAATGCCAGACTATCATATCCACATAGCCAAGGCCTCGTGCCAAGACTAAAAATAAGATTTTGTCAAGGCCTTATTCCAAGACACTAGTGTGTCTCATAAGACCTACTGATGCATCGAGGAGATATAGCGGGCTCCACCTATCACTTATTAAGTCCAATGCATTCCTCATATGAACAGGATTAAACATAACATAAACATTAATATTAAAATGAGCTTATGAATTGTCAACACTTTTTCCATAAACTATGAATGGTATAAATATAACAGATCCACAGTCAAACATATCACAAAACCTTCAATACAATATTGATGTTTGGTATCATAATAAATAAACTTCAAATAAGATTAAAATTCATCAAAGGATGTTGACATAAATGAAATCAAAACTATTTGAGAGAAATATCTCTTTTTTTAAATCATTTAAAAGTAACATAATTATAAAATAAAACTTTTACATTGAAAATATTCTTAGAAGCTTGAAAGGGAAGCTTCTAAGATTTTATAACGGCGGAAAATAGCCACACCCGTCGTATAAGTTAAAAAAAGACATTCTTACCTTAATTCTGTCGAAAAGGTTAAAAATGACCTTGTTTGGAATAAGACGGAAATATTCCTTTATAAACCTCTTATAAAAATTCAAAAAAGGGTATAAATGACTTTAATACATATTATTTAAAATAGAAATAATGTTTTGAAATACAATTTTAAGAATCATGGATGTGGATGATAAAGGGGTCCCAGTAGATAATTATGTATAAACAACCTCGGATAATGAAGAGATTGTGAAATAACCCTTACCTTGTACTTTTCCTCAGTTGATGGTATGTTAACCTCCTATATAATAGTTAAATAATTGTTATTAAGTTATACATGAACCATATACATAATTATGATATCATATATGATTTTTTAACATTGATTTGTTAATAATATCTTAGTATTATCATGGTTTCGGGTGTTAACTTACTCATTTTCTTTTATATGTTTGGTTACATAAGTCCTATTTTTCATGGATAGGTTGTATATTATTCATATCTATAATGATATAAAGTCCTTAAAAATTATTTTTAATCATTAAATGAGAATTAGTCTTGAATGGATACGATGGGGAATGAATCTCATCGCATTCGTGGAGACGGTAGTTCGTACGTACGCACGAGTGACAATATCATTCTTTTGATTTAAACATAATATATAATTGGATGGTATATCATATATAAAGAATAATTATCATGTTATATTTATTATTTACATGAATTACACATTATTATTAAACCCATCCAAATAATAATATGTTGAATAACAATTACACCACGACGTGGAGACGGTAAGCCGTATGTACGCATGTATGGTGACATGTCATTCAAAGGATGGATAGAATACTGAATATGGATGTACCATATTTATAATAACATCATAGTATATATAAGATACTAGAGTTATTATTTTATAATGGGAATAACAAAGAAAAAAGAAGTTGAAAAAGAAAGGAACTTGAAAAAGGGTGGTGAAAACATTACCTCTTCTTCGGGTTCTTCCTATTGATTTGATCAAAAGGGATCCATAGTTTGGCTTTCTGATCAAACTAATGCCTCTAGGTTGTAGTGAAAAACGTTTATAGAGTATTTGGGCCGCAGTTGGCTGAACCAAAAGGCTTTGAAAGTGTGAATTAGTGAGAAGGGGGAGTTCCCTTTTATAAGAGGGGTGAGGGGCACCTTTGGAAAAGCTAGATATATTATTTTATAATAAATTAATATTCAGTTCATAATGGCTCCAAAGTGGATTATTTAAAGTTTAAGGTGGGTATGGGTCGAAAACCACTCGACCAATAGAATTTAGACAGGTTTGGGTCATTATATTAACCTTATGTTTTAGTTTTAACTCTGAGTTAATTAGTTTGGCACTTACCGTGTCACTTTGTATTTTTATATTATATAGTTAATAAACATACTATATACTTCCAAGAGATCCCCAAGTGGTACTTTAATTATACACCTATCATGATATAAGTCTCTTGTCCGAAACATAGATTTTTAGGAATTTAATATCAATTAATAATATAATATTTGTTTTAAAAACTCTTTTATGTCAGTTTTGACACTATTCAATAATTACTTTTTTTAAAGTCTTAAAAACATTATTAATTCAAAAAAATTCATTTAATCAATATTATAATGTCATATAATGCAATAAAATTTATTTATTTCATAAAAACATTCAAATTATATTAATTTTAACATTTATAATACTAATTATTTGATTCTTTCATTAATAAGGAAAATACTGCATCATTATTGTGTCATAAATAATATTAATTATTAAATGTCTAAAAATAATAAATAAAATACCATTATGTAGGAAATATTTTTAGCTTTATAATGAATATTTATAGTCCAAAATACAACATATATAACCCTATGTAAAAAATGGTTTTCTAAAATATATATGCTTATGTCATTTTTGTATTTATTTTAACTTAATTAATATAAAGTGTCACTATCACTTACAAGTGGCTCAATGGGGTCCCCAAATCGTCCCAAATATGTCAATGGTCGGACATGTATCAACCAATAAGGTTATGATGCTTTCTAGGGTAATTTAGTATTATTATAATATTATTTTTTACCCTTATTTACCGGATTTACCCTTTAACCATGGTAAATAAAAATTTTACCGAAATAATTATTCAAAATGTCTAAAAATAAAAGTTACCTATTTACACAATTTGTACAAACTGATTCCAAATATGGAATCCATTTTTCCAAATTCAAAACAAAGAAGTGGCAGAAATTAATTTAAAAATTAATTCCCGTTGTTAAAACAAAAAGTGTGTTTTTAAGATATAATAACTATCAAAAGATTGACACTTGTTCATGTCCAGTTTAATTGTAAAATTATATTCAATGACCAAAATTGTATTAAATGGTAACAATATATTCTAAATATACTTTAAAACCACTCAAATTAATAATTTATCACTATTAATTATTTCGATTAAAATTTTTTTTTTAACTAAAATTTAGTAATTTTCACTATTCATCAAAATATAAATGTTATCCGAAAAGTTCCAAAATTTTACCCTAGTCTAATTTCAATATTCCGAATCCAAAAATGAAGTCAATTTTTATAGAAAATATATATAAAATTTTAAAAAGTGGGTATTACTATTCATAATGGCTAGTTTGATTGGTTGTGGTGTGTGTATTAAAACTCGAAGTTGCGTACAACACACGCTACTGTATTATTCAAAGGGAAGAGTACCATGGAAGCTTGGGGTGTTACATTCTCTCCTCCTTCAAATAATTTCGTCCTTGAAATTTCTATAATATTACTGCATAAAAAGACTTGGATGGTTCTTCATCACAAGTTCCTCGAGTTCCCATGTTTCCTCTTCCATTTTATGGTTTCTCCATAGAACATTTACCAGACGAGTCATCTGGTTTCTCAGAAATTGTTCTCTCGTATCAAGAATCCTGATGTGCTCTTCGCAATAAGACAGATCGGGTTCCAGTTCTAATTCCTCATAGGTGAGTACATGCGTTGGGCCAGGCATGTATTTTCTCAACAATGATACGTGGAACACATCGTGAACTTTGGAGAGACTTGGCAGCATTGCAAAATGGTAAGCTACAGCCCCAATTTGTTCTAGAATTTCGAAAGGTCTGATGTACCTGGGACTCAATTTACCCTTCTTTCCGAAACGTATAATTCCATTACATGGAGATACCTTCAAGAAAACATTATCTCCTACTTGAAATTCCAAATCCTTCCTTCGGTTATCGGCATAGATCTCCTGCCTACTTTGAGCTGCTTTGATTTGATTTTGGATTACCTTCACCTTTTCCATCATTTCCTCCACCAGTTCTGGACCTACAAGTTTTATTTCACCAATTTCATCTCAACAGGTCAGTGTGCAACATCTCTCTCTGTATAACGCTTCATTTGGTTCCATCTGAATACTCGAATAGAAGATATTGTTATAGGAAAATTCTACCATAGGTAAATATAGATCCCACATACCCTGAAAGTGAAGTAAGCATGATCTCATCTTGTATTCTAAGGTTTCAATAGTTTGTTTTGATTGTCCATTTGTTTGAGGGTGGTAGGTAGTGCTTAATTGAAGTTCAATATCCAAGGATTTCTGAAGACTCTTCCAAAATCTTTATGTAAAACGGGGATCACGATCAGAAACAATCAATAGGGGTACTCCATGATGTCTCACCACTTCATTAAAATATAGTATTGCTGGACTTTCTAGTGGTAGATCTTCTCTTGTAGTAAGAAAATGTGCTGACTTGGTAAGAAGATCAACAATAACCCATATTTCATCATTCCTTCTAGGAGTCTTTGGTAGCCCCATGACAAAGTCCATCGTAATATCGTCCCATTTCCACTCAGGTATGGGAAGAGGTTGCATGACTCCTCAAAGCTATTGCCTTCCAGCTTTCACTTGTTGAAAAACCATACATCTTGACACAAAATCAGCAATCTCCCTCTTCATGTTGTCCCACCAAAAATGTTCCTTCAAGTCACTATATATTTTGGTGCTCCCAGGGTGTATAGAGAAATTGGAACTATGAGCATCGTCCAACAATTCCCTTTTTAGATCAGGTATATTGGGAACACAAAGTCTCTTCCCAAATTTTAATGTTCTTTCTTCATACACAAAGTCTCTCAATATCCCCTCATTCACAGCTTTAATCTTCTTCTGAAACTCTTCATCATCGATCTGAGAACTCTTTATCCTTTCTAGTAAAGATGGATTAGCAACCATCTGAAAAAGCATTGATTATTCACCTTCTATGGTGATTCCCATATCCATCTTCACTAGATCCATGAAAATTGGATCCCTTTCAATTATCATATTGTTCAAAACTCAATGATCTTTTCTATTCAAAGCATCTACCACATTATTTCCCTTCCCTAGGTGGTAGTGTATCGTACAATCATAATCCTCGATTAATTCAATCCATCTTCTTTTCCTCATGTTGAGTTATTTTTTTGAGAAAATATACATCAAGCTCTTGTGATCAGTATAGATCTCACATTTTTCATCATAGATGTAGTGCCTCTATATCTTCAAAGAAAAGATCACAGCTTGTCACCCGAGATTATGAGTAAGATATTTTTGCTCATGAATTTTCAACTGTCGTGATGAATAGGCAATAACCCTATCATTCTGCATAAGAACACAACCAAGTCCTTTCTTCGATGCATCAATATAAATAACAAACCCATAATTCCCCGATGGTAGAGTCAATAAAAGAGAATTGACTAATCTTCTCTTCATTTCTTTGAAACATTCTTCACACTCTTTTGTCCAAACAAATTTAACCCCCTTACGTATGAGCTTTGTTAATGGGTTAGCCAATTGGGAAAAATTCTGGATGAAAGGTCGATAATAACCTGCTAAACCAATAAAACTGCAAACCTCAGTTATACTCGTCGATGATGGCCATTCTTGGATTGCCATGTTCTTAGAAGGATCAACAGCGATTCCATCTTTAGAGAAAATATGGCCAAGAAAAGAAATCTCCTAAATCCAGAATTCACACTTTCTAAACTTACCATATAATTCATGTCTTCTCAGAGTCTTCAGGATAATGCTCTAGTGATTTTCATGATCTTCATAAATTTTGGAGAATACCAATATATCATCAATAAATACCACCACAAAATCATCGAGATATTACTTGAAAACTCTATTCATTAGATCCATGAATACAGAGGGTGCATTAGTCAGCCCAAAAGGCATTACTATAAACTTGTAATGCCCGTACCTTTTTCAAAATGATGTCTTCAGAATTACTTCCTTCTCCATACACAACTGATGCTATCCAGATAGAAGGTCAATATTTGAAAAGTATTGAGCTCCATACAGTTGGTCAAATAAATCATCAATGCGAGGTAGAGGATACTTTTTCTTTATTGTTATAGCATTGATATCCCTGTAGTTGATACATAACCTCATAGATCCATATTTCTTTTTAACAAAAAGAACAGGGTCTCCCCATTGAGAAACACTAGGGAGAATAAATCCCTTATTACTCAATTCCTCTAGTTGTTTCTTTAGTTCAACTAATTCAACACTGGCCATTCTATAAGGGGTCTTCGATATAGGATTTGATCCAAGAATTAAATCAATGGAAAACTCAACTTCTCGTTCTGGAGGATGTCTAGGTAATTCTTCCGAAAACACATCTACATATTCTTTCACAATAGGTACATACTCTATTTGAACATTCCTTTCCTTAGCCACAGTCATTTCATTCTCTTCTTCCCCAATAATTGAATTTAGTTGAGCTACTGGGGGTGGATCTGGATATGAATTAGGTGGTGACGATTCTTCTCTAAAGATAAGGTGTTCCTTATCATCATCATCAAAAATCGTAATCTCTTTCTTGTTAAAATATATCTTCTCATCATGGCCTTAAATCCAATCCATAACGAGGATTATATCAAACACAATCATAGGTATGACGATGAGATCAGTGGATAAAGAACATTTATGTGCTCTAATGAGGACTGATTCACAAAACTTTGTGGCAATGATACTTCCCTTAGGAGTTTTAACTGACAACTCCCTTGTTAAATCAAACTGGAAATATCTAATTTTCTTAGGAAACTGGGAAGATATGAAACAATGCGATCATCCAGAATCAAATAATGCATTTTCAAAACTTGAGGAAACCATTAAATTACCTGGCACCACGTCTTTCGGAGCTTCTACCTCAGCAGTAGTGATAGCATAAGCTCGGCATTGATCCCTTGGCCTTTTTAGAGGTAAGTTACCATGATTCTTAGGAAATTTGTTTTCATAATGTCCCATCTCCCAGTTATTGTAGCATTGGACATCAGTAGCTTCCTTCTTCCCCTTGCAATCAGGAGCTTGGTGGCCTTTTTCACCACACTTATAACAGACTCTCATTCCTTTTAAGCAAGTACTGGGGTGTTTCTTCTCACATTTACTACAGGTTAGATATTCAACTTTTCCCTTCTTCCCCTTATTTCCATTCCCAGATTGATCAGCAGATATCTTCTTCTCTTTCTTTTCTTTAAAGTCATAAGACTTAGATAATTCCTTTTCTGTCTTGATAGAACATTAGACGATGTCTTCGTACGATGAGAAGGATTGGGAGACTAATGCTCAGCGGAAAATGGTTTTAAACCATCAAAGAAACGATAAATCATACTTCATGGATTACATATATAATATTCATCATACCTTGGTAACCTCGTAATGTTAGCCACATACTTTGCAACATTCTAATCCTCCTTTTGTCTCAGACTCAGAAATTGCCTTTCCATATCTGCTCGATGCTCACGAGGAAATTATTTTTCTAAAAATAGATCTTTGAACTCCCTCCATTCCATATTTGATAATTCATCATCTTACTTCATGTTTTGAATCAATGACCACTATTGATCAGCATCTCAAGTGAGGCAATAAACTGCCATGACAACTTTTTCCCTTTCAATACTCCCCAAAGCCTGAAATATTTTCTCTAGGGAAATTATCCATTTCCCAGCTACTAAGGAATTATTACTCCCATGGAATGTTGGTGGTTGCTACCTCATGAAGCGATCTAACATTGATCCTCCACACTGTGGATCAGGGTGCTCCATACGGGTAAGGTTATTATTCATAACCTGAGTGAGTTGTCTCAGTATTGTGATTAGTTGATCAGCACCAATTGCATCACCATCTCAACTATAATTATCTTGAGCATGAGGAAAATCCCTATATGGAGTATGTGCATTGATACGGTTTCCATTTCATCCACTAGGTTCCATTTCTAAACAATGGCATAAACTAGATCATTTTCTGAATCAAAATACATAATTCCATACTTATAAAACACTTAACATAAATTGAACTATTTATGGATATAATCCATAATCATAAAAAAAATTCATTGAGAACGTATATACTCATAAACCCTTCATAATTATTTTTAATGAAAATGAGAGTTATCCTAAGCATATCCCCCAGGAGTGTCGTAACCAAGAGTGCAGCAAGGCCCATTGTCGTGCACCAGTTCCCGTTCAAGTCTAGCTCAAAGCGGTGTATTCGGTTTTTACCCCTAGGTACATATGTTCCAGAGCCGCGTCTACCTTATCGTATCCAGACAGGTATGTATTTCTTGGAAAAATCACAAAATCTCTACAGTACCAAAATTCTAGGAAGTTCTTCTATACTAATCCTCAAAGTCCATCTTAAATCTATGTCCTCTAATTAAATTTTATCTAAATTTAGCTTCCAAGGTTCGTACTAAACTTCCTTTGATACCAACTATAATGCCCCGACCCCAGTTACCTAGAGTCGGTGCATTATTACATAACATTGGAATGATCACAAGAAAGATCATGTCTTGAAAGACTGATTAGTTTAGTAGCCTTGGAATAACTATATACTTTCATAAAGATTACATTATATCATAAAATGAAAACTACAACAATATAGTCTCCATATTCCTCACTCTTATCCCCTCATAATATCCTTGCAGGTCATTCATAAAATACTTCTTCACATCCTGGGAAAAATAAAACATAGAAAGGGGTGAGCTCAAATTCCCAGTAAGGATAACAATATAGCGGGAACTTTCATACATAAGCATAAAAATTTAAGGCAATGTTTAACAAAAAAATCCTTTTAGAACTTAAACATCATCATAATATGGCAGAAATAAATGGAAATAATGCCATATAATTATTCACATGGATATTCTACTAGTCGAATAATCACATGCAATATCATTAACCACTTTCATAATGATGGAATGCATAATGCCATACTATCATAACCACATAGCCAAGGCCTCGTGCCAAGACTACAAATAAGATTTTGTCAAGTCCTTGTTCCAAGACACTAGTTTGTCTCATGAGATCGACCGATGCATCGAGGAGCTATAGCAGGCTCCACTCGTCACTTATTAAGTCCAATGCATTCCTCATATGAACATGTTTAAACATAACATAAACATTCGTATTAAAACTAGCATATGAAATGTAAAAACTTTTTTCCATAAACCATGAATGGTATAAAAATAACACATCCACAGTAAAACATATCACAAAACCTTCAATACAATATAGAAGTTTTGTATCATAATAAATAAACTTCAAATAAGCTTAAAATCCATTAAAGGATGTAGACATAGATGAAATCAAAACTATTTGAGAGAAATATCTCTTTTTTTTAAATCATTTAAAAGTCACATAATTGAAAAATAAAACTATTACTTTGAAAATATTCTTTGAATCTTATTAGGGAAGCTTCTAAGATTTTATAACAGCAGAAAATAGACACACCCACCATATAAGTTAAAAAATACATTCTTACCTTAATTCTGTCGAAAATGTTAAAAAGGACCTTGTTTGGAAAACGACGGAAAGATTCCATTATAAAACTCTTATAAAAAGTCAAACAAGGGTATAAATGAAGTTATCCCATATGATTTAAAATAGCAAGAATGTTTTGAAATACATTTTTATGAAACATAGATGTGGACGATAAAGGGGTGCCAGTAGATAATTACGTATAAACAACCTCGGATAATGAAGAGATTATGATATAAACCTTACCATGTACTTTTCATTAGTCGATGGTATGTTAACCTCCTATATAATATTTAGAAAATTGTTATTAAATTATAAACTAACCATATACATAATTATGATATCATATATGATCTTTTAACATTGATTTGTTAATAATATCTTAGTATTATCGTTGTTTCGGGTGTTAACTTACTCGTTTTATTTTATATGTTTTGTTACATATGTCAAGTTTGTCATGGATATGATTTATATTATTCATATCCAGAATAATATCAAGTCCTTAAACATTATTTTTAATTATTAAATAAGAATTAGTCTTGAATGGATACGATGGGGAATGAATCTCATCGCGTTTGTGGACACGGTAGTCCGTACGTACGCACGAGAGACAATATCATTCGTTTGATATTAAAATAATATATAATTGGATGTTATATCATATATACAGAATAATTATCATGTTATATTTATTATTTACATGAATTACATGTCATTATTATACCCATCCATATAATAATATATTGAATGACAATTACACCATGACGTGGAGATGGTAAGCCGTACGTACGCATGTATGGTGACATGTCATTCAAAGGATGGATAGAATACTGAATATGGTTATACCATATTTATAATAACATCACATTATATATAATAAAATGGAGTTATTATTTTAGAATGGGAATAACAAAGAAAGAAGAAGTTGAAGAAGAAAGGAACATGAAAAAGGGTGGTGAAAACATTACCTCTTCTTCGGGTTCTTCCTTTTGATTTGATCAAATAGGATCCTTAACTTGGCTTTCTGATCAAACTAAGTCCTCTAGGTTGTAGTGAGGTAAGTTGGGAGAGTATTTGGGTAGGGGTTGGCCGAACCAAAAGGCTTTTATAGTGTGAATTAGTGATAAGGGGGAGTGACCTTTTATAAGACGGGTGAGGGGAACCTTTGGAAAAGCTAGAAATATTATTTCATAATAAATTAATATTCGGTTTATAATGGCTTCAAAGTGGATTATTTAAAGGTTAATGTGGTTATGGGTCTAAACCCACTCAAACAATATAATTTAGACAGGTTTGGCTCATTATATTAACCTTATGTTTTAGTTTTAACTCTTAGTTAATTAGTTTGACACTTACCATGTCACTTTGTATTTTTATATTATACAGTTAATAAATGTACTATATACCTCCAAGAGAACCCCAAGTGGTCCATTAATGATACACTTATCATGATATAAGTCTCCTGGCCGAACCTTATATTTTTCAAAATTTAATATCAATTAATAATATAATATTTATTTTAAAAACTCTTTTATATCACTTTTGACACTATTCAATAATTGATTTTTGTTAAAGTCTTACCAACTTTATTAATTCGAACCAACTTCATTTAAGAAGTACTATAATTTCATATTAATCAATAAAATTCATTTATGTCATCAAAACTTTCATATTATATTCATTTTAACATTTATAGTACCAATTCTTTGATTCTTTCATTAATAAGGAAAATACTTCATCATTATTGTGTCATAAATAATATTAAATATTAAATGTCTAAAAATTATAAATAAAATACCATTATTTAGGAAATAATTTTAGATTACTAATTAATATTTATAGTCCAAAATCCAACATATATAACCCTATGTAAAAATTGTTTTGCTAAAAGTTATATGCTTATGTCATTTTTGTATTTATTTTAACTTAATTAATATAAAGTGTCATTATCACTTACAAGTGGCTCCATGGGGTCCCAAAATCGACCAAAATATTCCCATGGTCAGAAATGTATCAACAAATAAGGTTAGGACACGTTTTAGGGTAATTAATTATTATTATAATATTATTTTTACCCTTATTTACCGGATTTACCCTTTAACCATGGTAAATAATGTTTTTACCGAAGTAATTATTCAAAAGGTATAAAAATAAAACATACCTATTTACAAAATTTATACATCCTGATTCCAAATATGGAATCCATTTTTCCAAATTCAAAACACATAATTGGAAAAAATTAATTTAAAAATTAATTCCCATTGTTAAAACAAAAAGTGTGTTTTTAAGAGATAATAACTATCAAAAGATTTACACTTGTTCATGTCCTGTTTAATTGTGAAATAATTTCCAATGACCAAAATTGTATTAATTGGTAAAAATATATTCTAAATATACATTAAAACCACTCAAATTCATAATTTATCACTATTAATTATTTCGATTAAAAAAGTTGTTTTTAATTAAAATTTAGTAATTTTCACTATTCATTAAAATATAAAAGTTATCTGAAAAGTTCCAAAATTTTACCCTAGGATAATTTAAATATTCTGAATCCACAAAAGAAGTAAATTTTGAGAGATAAAATTTATAAAATTTCAAAAAAATGGGTATTACTATTCATAACGGCTAATTTGATTGGTTGTGGTCTGTGTGTTAGAACTCAAAGTTGCGTACAACACACGCTACTGTATTATTCAATGGGAAGCGTACCGTGGAAGCTTGAAGTGTTACATATCACATGTCCTAATTTTATTGTATAAGTGTAATTAGATAAAAAACAACCTTATAAAAAAGTATAATCCCCTTTGGTCCACTTAGATTAGATTGGGACATTTATTATTATTTTATTTAAAGAATAGTTTAAAGAGTTATATTTAAATTTTAATAACTGATCCATTTTTAAAATAAGTTTATACATAAGATAAACATGACTATTAATATTCATTAGGAGTATAAAACTATTTCCTATATAATGGTATTTTATTTATATTTTTTAGATGTTAAATAATTTAATTTATTTAGGACACAATGATGATGGAATAATTACTTTATTAATGAATGATTAAAATAATTGATATTATAAATATCCCAATAATTTGAATTTATAATTTTGTTGAATTAAACTAATTTTCTAGGTTAATATTACATGTTAGGTTTGATTAAATAAATTTTTTCCAAGTAATCATGTTGTTATGATTTTCACAAAAAACAAATACGAAATAGTTTCAAAATTTACATAATTGAGTTTTTAAAACAAATACTATATTATTAATTAATATAATATTAATAAAAATTGAAGGATTGTAAAAAAGAATTATATAGGGTTATATATATTAATAATGAACCACTTTGGATTATCTTGGCTTGTTATAGTATTTTTATTAACCATATAATATAAAAATAAAAAGAAACATGGTAAATGGAAATCTATTTAACTAAGAGTTAAATATAAAAGATAAGGTTTATATGGTGAACTAAAACTATATAAAACCTATTGGTTTAGTGTTTTTATATCCCTACCCATATTTTCCTATAAATTAATAATTTTGTATCCATTGTAAGCAGAAAATTATTTTTTTATAAAATAATATTTCATGCTTTTGCTAAAGTGACCCTCACCTCTTGTATAAAATGGTACTTTCCCTTATCTTAATTTCACGCCTCCAAACCAATTTGGCTCATCCTACCCAAACTCAAATATCCTCCCATCATTCCTTCCTTTATATTACAGGCCTTACACTGGCCATAAAGGCAACCAATGAAGCACTTTGGATCAAATCAAATAGAAGAACCTGAGGAAGAGGTAAATATTTCATCACATCATTGATGTTATTTTCTTCTTACACATACTCTTTATTTGTTGTTTCCATTCTAAATTAATAACTCAAGTATATCCTATATACTATGATTTTCTTATAAATATGGTACAACCATATTATTTATTCTATCCATCCTATAAATGTCAAAGTCACCATATGTACGTACGTACGTCTTACCGTCTCCACGTCGTGGTGTAGTTTGTTATTCAAACTCTTCAATTTTTTTGGATGGGTGTTGTAATGAATATAACTGATGTAGATAATAAATATAACATGTTAATTATTCTTTATATATTATATACCATTCAACTACATACGATTTCACAATCAATATAATGACATGGTCACTCGTGCGTACATACGGATTACCATCTCCACGAACGCGATGAGGTTCATTCCACATCATAATTATTCTTGAATAATTTTCATTTTATGATTAAAAATATTTTTTATGAACCTAATATAAATCTGTATATAAATGAAATAAATCTGATCCATAACAAATATGTCTTACATATCCAATTATTTAAAGGAAAACGAATTAGTAAACACTTGAAACGGTGATACTACTGAAATATTATTAACAGAGTCATATCATAGAGTCATATATGACATATTATTTATGTATATTGTTATTTTATTATTTAATAACAATGATTTTACTATTATACTAGAGTTTAACATACTTTTGATCAAGTAAAAGTACAAGGTATGGGTTAATTTTGCAATCTCATTATTATATGAGGGTGTTTTTAGGTATGTATCTACTGGGACTTATTTATCTTCCACATATGTGATTCAAAAAAATATATTTCAAAACATTTTTTACTATTTCCTAGTATATATGTTAAAGTCATTTATACCCTTGTTTGAATTTTTATAGTTTTTTTATAAAGGAATCTTTTTTTTTGTTTTACAAACAATGTCATTTACAACCTTTTAGAAAAATTTAAGGAAAGAATGTTTTTTATCTTATACGGCAGGTGCATCTATTTTCAGCTTTTATAAGACTTTCTATGCTTCCCTTACACGATTATAAAAATATTTTCAAAATAAATTTTTTCTTTTATAATTACATGACTTCTAAATGATTTTAAAATAGAAAGAGTTATTTTTTTCCCAAAAGTTTTGATTTCATATTTGTCAACATCCTTTGATGGATTTTAAACATGTTTGAAGTTGATTTATTATGATACAAATCATCCATATAGTATTAAAGGTTTTGTGATATGGTTGACTATGGATGTGTTATTTTTACACCATTCATGGTTTATGGACAAAGTATTTACATTTCGTATGCTAGTTTTAATAAAAATGTTTATGTTGTGTTTAAAACTCTACATATGAGGAATGAATTGGACTTAGTAACTGATAGGTAGGGCATGCTATTGATCTTTGATGCATCAGTAGGTCTAATGAGACAAACTAGCGTCTTGGCAGAAGGCCTTCACAAAATCTTATTTGTATTCTTGGTATAAGGCCTTGACTAAGTGGTTATGAAATCTGGCATTATGAATTCTATCATTGTGAAAATGGATATTGATAATGCATGTGTTTATTCTACTAGTAGAATATCCCTGTGAATAAATAAATTGGTTTATTTGATTTTCTCTTTTCTAGTTTATGTTGAAGTGTATGTTTAAGAAGGCTTTTGTTTTAGACTAATACATTGCATTAAATATTTATGCTTATTTAAGAAATATTCCACTATATTAATATCCTTACTGAGCTTTTGAGCTCACAATTTTCCATGTTTTCTTTTTCCAAGGATGTAATGAAGTATTTGATGGTTTACCTGTAGTGATAGGATAAGGATATATGTGTGTTCAAAAGTGTAAAAAATGATGTTGACTTTTTCGTTTCATGATGTACTGGAATACTTATGAATATATCTAGTTCTTCCAAAGGTACTAAACTTATCGTTCTATTGGGATGTGATCCCTTGTGATCATTCCAATGTTATGTGATAATGCATCGAATCTAGGTAACTGGGGTCAGGGCATTATACTGAATTCTACTGAGTATCACAAAATTCCAACTATTTTCTTGGTAGGACTTGGCACCGGATAGTGACATCTGGAGACATGCTCATCTTTTGGTATATCAATCTCTTCTAAACCCCATGGTTGAAGTAAAACAAGTTTACATCAGGTTCCCCATTTCTATTTTTGACGCTTTCTATCAGGACATGTCCACCACACCCTATTCAGAACATGCTGGGGAGTCTCATATTTTTCCTTTCATTCATGAATTCTAAATGAGGTTGGTATTCATAACTTCTTTAGAGGATAATTCTCTTTAATAAAATGACCAGATGATGTTTCATTATCACATTCAATGGATTCCTCCTGTAAGTTTGTCACCTGGTCCTAAACTACCTTATAGAATTTGGTCATTGTTCATGAAACCCATTTCTAGTGCAACCATTTTGGTTACGCCAATTAATTATGCATCTTCTTTTAGGATAGTAAAAAAGGATCATTTCAAGATAGAAACCCTCATATAAATAATTAGTAACATTGGGCATAACTATGCAGCTATAGATGATGAAAAATTGGACAACATATATTATTCTTCATTAGAGGGATTCTAATGGGCACTAGAATATGAGGCTTCCCACATCAGTCTTAGAGTATCATATGCTATAGTAGTGTCAATGAGGATATTTTTATCGTCCTTTGGTTAACATGTGGTATTCTATTAGTTTATAGTCTAGTAGAATTGGATCAAACAGACAATACCACTTGTGAATTTGGAAAAATTGTAATATCCCTAGGAGGGATCACACAAAAGATTTACTGGATGAGTGGATCATAACATAAAAAAATGGTGTAATTGATGTTGTTAGTCTTGTGAGGATACTTTCTCACACCATGAAGGCTGATATGGGCACCACTGAGGGTGGATCAAGGAGGTGAACCCCAACGAGGGGAACCCCATGGTTTTCCATTGCCTTGGATTGAAAATAATGAAGGGATCCAACAAACCCTGTCTAGAAGAATGGGATAAAATCCCACATTGTTCAATAGGGAATGGTTTGGGAAATACACAATGATAACGACCCATTGCAATATGATAAATCTTCATTGAATGAGTTTGTATTCAGTGAGGCCTACTCATGTTTAGATTTTTAGGTTCTGCATGGAATAGAGATTGGATGAATGAAACATTCACACTAGGAGGACCCATGGGGATAATTTAACCCTACCGTGATAAGGGTGATGTGATATAGTATATGTATGTGTATTAAAAATGGATAGATTAATGAATGAATTGTGTTTTACCACAAGGATGTGGTAGAATGGTTAAGAATCAGTATAGATTTTAAATGGTTAGGTGATGTGGATTGAATGAATAAGAAGAAATCTATGTGAAGATGATATTTTTGGTCATGATTCTTTGGGAGGTTTCCAATGTATCTTAGCTGGTTAGGAATCAATGTATACATAGTCTAAACGGTGGAGTGGGTCTAACAAAATTTTACCTACTGAGTCATGATGGGACTTGTAGTTGGGGCATACACATGGTTACTGCATATGTGTACACGAAGGAGATGTGACCCCAGGGTAAGGAATGATCATCCTGAGATAAAGTGTCTTGAGGTAAATACTATTACGAGAATCGATGCGGGTGGAAACTAAGATATAAAGGGTTCACCCCTAGGTGGAGGGAACAATAAGTTTAAATTGTTTGGGATCTAACCTTGACAAATCTTCCTACTCAACCTTTTTAGAAGACATATATCATAACCCACATTGTTTGAGAAAGAATGGTTTGGGATTACACATGGATAATTTCCCATGATGATGGAAAATATGGCTTCCTCAAGGATGGATGCTTGTAATAAGTGTTCCCCAATGACCACTATCAACTAATCACAAATGAGTCATTCTCATTGTGTGAAACTTGAGGATAAAATATACTATAGATTCCCATCATAAAAGATGTGTTAGTGAGGAATGGAGTGGGGCTTACACATTTCTATTAGCCTAGAGAAAACGATATTGTGAATAAGAGGATAATGGGTGGAAATTAATGAAATAAAGTCTATGGGATTACATGAGGATGGTTTACCTTATTTGTGGACAGATTTCATTCTATAAAAGGAGTACCACATTTAGTTTGGGGAATATCTCACTCTTATAGAGACGAGTGGCAGAAGAAAATTCCTAAGTTCAGTCACCCCATGTGCATTGAATTGGGTGAGGCTATATTTTAATGTAATTTTATAATGATGATGATTCATATTATTTTATCATCATGTATCTCAGACAAGGGTGGATTCACTTCTCACCCCTTGGACATACATAACTGGAACCCTTAACCCTTGGAGAATGGATGGCACTAGAAATGCTAGGAAATATTGGGTTGGATGAGTGGTTTTAAAGGGGTTAACATTCGCATAGTTTTGAAAATAAGAATATCTATTATCTTACCTATGTGGGGAACCTTTAGGTACAAAAAGGCAACATGAGACACCACACGATGAACCGGAAAATCATCACTCATAAGCCTAGAGGCCCGCACGAAGGGGGTGTGAGTAAGATGTGGGTGTTTTATGAAAGAGGGGATTGAGCCTAGTGATTTTTGGTAAATTAAACATTTGTGTTGTATATTACTATGTTTACATAATATTAGATGCTTTTGCGTAAAGTGAATGGTTTAGATAATGATTTTTACTAAAAAAGTGGTATGTCTTGCATTCAAGATGAATATTTTGGGCATAGATTCCTTACGTAAGAATGAAATGAGAGAGATGGAAGACCCTTAGGGACCACCCAAATGTGGTCCCTTGGGGGACCTATCATGCAAGATCATGTACCTTCAATTCATGACTTCTTTGTGGTAATAAAATTGGTAATATTAAATGCATGGGAGCAATGGTTCCATATCCATAGTGTTACCCCAAAAAAGAAAGGGATACCTTATATGTGTAGGATAAAATTTATTTGATAGCATTCACCAAGTCTAGTGTAGAAGAGGCTGGTTTACACCACATTGGGCATGTAATATCCTTCCACACAGGTAGACTATTTGCGCCCTATACGCTAAACATCCTCACAATTCCCTTGGATGTTTTGGAAGGTCGGATCAAAAGATCACATTTGACGTCACATTAGGGTGTGTAAGATATTTGCATGCTGATTTAATTCTTAAAAATATGCATCTAATATTCTAGGTGTACGCCATGGGATTATTGATATTTTTTGCAAAGTCAAATAATTAGTTTATGTTATTGAATTATGCCTCATTGCATTCTTAAGCGGCAGTCGAAACCAACAATCATTAACTTAATTAAAATGGATCCAAATGACTTATTTTATAATATATTGACTATTTGTTTGAAATATACTCAACTATCCACATTTAGAAAAATTTTATTCCATTTTAATCCTTAAATTTTGGTTCAACCCACTCAATATTAATTTTTATCAATAATCATTGTAATATATTTTTTCACTCTACAAGGGTCCTGAATGTGATTTTAAAAATGACATGTGGAGCCTATATGAAAAATATTTTTAAATAATAAAAATATTTTATTTATACATGTTTCCTTGACAGAACATTTAAATTAATGATGAAAATCATTATTTAATAAATTATTTTATATAAGAAAAAAATCACATGAATATATTTCATAATATTTTTATTACATATCATACCTTTCAACCCAACATCTAGGCTATAATAGGTATTTTTAAAAATTAGTTTGCATTTTGTTTATTCTTGGTGTTATGTGTTCAATATGATATAAAACATTATGTACTTTTAAAAGAATACATAAAATGAAATATTAGTGTATTAAATTCTCCCCTACTTATAGAAGTTTCTTCCTTCAATTTTTATTATACATTTACAAAATTCATATATTATAATGTATTAACGTGATTAGATTAATATTTTATCTAGAATATAAATTTTATAGTTATGACCCCGAAACTAATTAAGTGTGATTAAATATAAGAATCATGAATGTACAAGCATTTTTTAAATTGTAAATGTTTATTTTTGTGTCACATAAAACATATGAATCGATAGAATTATCTACAGTTTTAATGTGTATGAGAATGTTCATTATAATTGGGATTGAAAAATATTATAAAATTTAAATATTTGATTTATTTATATTCTATAATCATGATATTATCCATTAATGTGAAAAATCATGATCATGTGGAAATTTTCATTCATAAATCACAAAAAAATTAATTAACTATCAGATACAAAAAATAATGAAAATTTATTCATCTTTTATACAATCAGAATTTCCATAAAAATCAAAATGACAACCTATATGATTATACAACATAAAACCGATCTAAAAATATTAATAGTAGATAATATTAATTTAACACTACTCAAATATGCTTGATTAAATATAACCCAAAAAATAAATTGGATTGATCACAATTTCAATAAGATATCAGCCTACCCTTGATGTAAAATATCATATAATTTTAGTATAATAACATTTTTCAATATTAATAAATATTTATAAAGTGGTATAGGGGATTTTGGAAGCATTCAGTATTGTTTTAAGGCCTAATGTTTAGGATTTCATAGTGGTAGGGTGAGTATCATGGTTAGTGCATGTTTTAAACAAACGGTTCCACTCAACTGCGTGACTAGATTGAAGACCACCATTATTGAAATTGTTCTACGTGGGTTAAAAATCCATGAAACCAATATTATTTTTTATATCTCACCCCCACATTATTTATGTAGGGTTTCTTATCATTCACATAAAAATGTGAGGTTTGTTACACCTATACTGTAGGCACACAATGTTTTTATATGATTTGTCTATATATGGGTAGGAATACAGTGAGTTGTTGGCACATAGATAATATGTGAACATTGTTTGTGTAATATTTGGACGACTGTGGGGCCAAATTTTTAAAACAATTTATGTTATAGAAATTTATATTTTCATTATTTCAAATAATTCCAACCATCTATACAATCCTCAATAATTCCCATTGTAATATCATATGATATCTCCCTTAATTGTATAATAGTATTTTCTTATCTCTCTCATTTTAACATTGATTTATTCTTCATTGGTCATTTTTCAACATTTCCATTAAATAATTTACTCATTAATATTTTTATAAGTTTTTATTACTATATAGGTATTTACTACATGAGGGATAATATAACATATTCCCAAGGAACTTTTATTGTTTCAATTTATTCTCATTCTATAACAAATTTGAGGATAATACCAGTTTTATAGGATTCAATGAGTGTTAGGTAGGTGTTATAATATTTTCCCCAAATGTATTGATATTTATCATTTGTTTGGTTATACTAGACACATTATTCTCTATGATTATCTATTAAAAATTTTAACTCCATAGATTAGTCATCAATAACATGAACTATATGTTATATTACACTTTATGACTCTATAGGCGGTTTACAACCTCATCTTGAACCACCCATATGGGTGTGTCTTTTAAAATTCCCTTCACTGTAGTTATGTTCCTTTATGAAAAATTTCCATCAGGTGTGCCTGGGTTGAAAATTGGGAAAGAAATTACCAAATGAAAAAATTGAATTATTAAATGTAATGGATTCTTCTCGTAGACCTTTTATCATTTATATTATTCTTGACTATTATTATCTACCTTAATGAAATATTATAGGTCTATCCTCCCATGGGAGATCCTTTGATTTCAAACTATGAATGCCTTTGGAAAACTCATAGAATAACAACTGATTCTAGGATATGAATGCCTAGTTATAGAATAAACTTTTATTTGGTAAATTTTTAGGATCTGTAAACATATCAGCTTCACACCACCAATTAACATGCAATATCTAAAAAAATTGAATGACTGAGATGATCTTTAAGGACACTTCATGATTTCCTTAAACCCGAAAAACTATCTAATTTCACACTGGATTCCAATAATATATTTTCCTAGATAACCTTATAATTTTTCATTAGTCTATGTTATAAACTTTTTGAAGTGGAATAGAATGTGATCACCCCATATATTACACTCAACACAAATAGCCAAGAATCAGGGGTGGTCTCTGTGAGTTGACTCTTCTTACAAAAGAATAAATTGATTGTTTTTGTGATGGATTAAATATGGATCTTATATATATAATCCTTAGAAACATATATCAGGGAATAATATGTTTTTTTTATTTTGGGATACATCTACCTTGGCTGAATATTATAGCATCATCAAATTATAATTGTATGGGATGAGCTTGGCACAATTTATATTTATTTTCATCCTTTATTTTTTTCAACGTAAAATATTATGTGTGATATTCACTGACTGGGATTTAATTAAACAAGTTTGGGGGTGTCCTACAATGTTCAAATCATTCCTAGTTTAGAGCATGATTTTGTATCAGTGAGTATAACATCGATGCAGGTAAGGATAAGGGTAAATGTTATGTTATAGATTCTTGATTTCATTTTTCATTTCATCTTTGAAGAAAATGACTGAGCTTGTGATTTGGATTCTCTTGGAAATATTTATATATGTATGTTTTTTAACCATATTATTTATTTGGGTATTTTTGATATTTTATAACATGATTATATATTTTATCTATTAATCCTTGTTACATAATCATTATATAATCATTGTTAGTTCCTATTCAGGAATATATATTTATTTGGATTTTTTATTTTCACAAAATCATTATTTTTTCCAGTTATGAATTATTACTATAAGATTTTATGATAAAATATTATTAAAAGGGTACAATCACCCCGTTTTACCTCCAAAAAAACTTCAATACTAGTCAGTAGAATGCGACATACATGGGATTATTCTTGAGGCCATGAGACCCTCGAGTTCATTTATTTATGATTGAACCGTTACCAAGACATCAAAAAGTTGAATCATATGATTTTTATTATCTTTTATATTACTATTTGGGGTTTTTAGATAGAATTCTATGACATAATGGGTCATGTTAAAAAATAATTCTTTGGAGTAACTGGCCCTAGCATATTAGAACTACTAATTTACCTAGGATGAAACTTGTTGATCTAGATTTTTCCTTTTATAGTTCTATTATTATTTGGCTATTGTATCTCTGATTAAACATCTATGATACTATCATTGTTCCCAAATTGTAATTATTTATACTTTTTATCTTGTTCTTTCACATTTTCATGGGAATATATTTATATATTCTTCCACAATGTCCTCATGTCAAGAGCATAAAGGGTGGCATTGACTATGATCATGAGGTCATGGGACCAGACAGAACATTGCTATCACATGTATTGGAATCTATTCCACCTCCAATTGTACCCCTAGTTATGATTAGACTATGAACTAGGTATAAATTTAGATAGAGTATCATATGACTATTAAACTCTACCAATGATGTTTCAATACCCACACTGAATATTTCAGAGTTATCAATGGTGTAACAATAGTAAAACCCACCTAATTTTTTGAGGGAATGTTTCCCAGAAGGTGTTGATTTGTGGCTAGAGGCTATGATATTATTCTTTGAGAATCCTAAGAAATCTACAAAAAATTTTGTGATGCACACATTATATATAATTTTTGGATCTATCAAGTAATGGTGGAATCTTCTTATTTATGTATATCAAAAGCAAGGAATTTTCGGAAGGAATTTATTGATTAGTTTTATAACTACATTCTAATGATCACATCGAGAGACAATTAATATATGTGACTAATGTAGTTGAAGTATGTTACTATATTTTCATGGATTAGTCACCTCGCTACCTAGTGAACTAGATATCTAAACCCACACTTCTTGGTTATGATATTAAAATAACCAGATGGTTTATGGATGGTATTAGTTATGCCACCTGATCTTAGATGACTTTATTCCAATTTTATGACTTCATAAATATTTTTAACAAAAGCGTTATATCTTGTAGTAATATAATAGAAGTCCAAGGTACATGGAATTGTGGTTTAGAACTATGATTTGGTAGAGAAAAATCAATTGGCAGTATTTACCCCCTACATAGTTCATATGATAGTAGTTATAGATATCCTCCCTTTCCATACGTCAAAATTACATCACTTTTAAGGAATAGTTTATACCTTATAAAAATAAACGCCAAAATTTAGTATTGTTTATGTGCCATTGGAAACATGGAAATTTAAAAACTACAACATGATCACGCTATATTATCACCTACTATGTTCTCCAATACTAAAACCATCTTCAAACATATCATTATAGAAGTGTATCTTTATAACCCAGGGAAGGAAAGATAAAAAGTGGTGAACACAGATGATCAGTAAGAGTAAACGTGGGATACATGTAAGAATAAACATGAGCATAGTGGTATGAGACCATGATCATCGACATAGAATGTCATACACTCAATATCCAAGATCATTTAAAAGAATCACTGAATTAATCTAGATTGTTCATAAGACATGAATCATAAAGAAATAATTTACATAATCTATTAATTATTTTCATTGACATAAAACATGGAATTGTGGTACACAAATAATCATAAATAATGATTTATATAGTAGTTAAGGAATCAATCCCATGGAAATTTTAGTATTACATTACATTAATGATTTTGGTACACACCTAGTTCTTTCTTGGTATTACTGAACTGAGTTCACTCCAAGTACCATACATTTAATACTAAACTATATTCATTTCCCATTCATGTCATGTAAAACTAAACCGAGTTCATTTTCCATTACATCACCATAATATTGAACACAGTTAATTTCACATTCCATCAATATATATATGCTGAGATATAAATCATTACCCAATACATTGGATGTAAATATAGGGCCCACCCATTACATTGGAAAATCATTCATTCATGTGCCACAAGATAATAAATCTATCATCCTTTGTGGACCCCTAAAAATAGATGGCCTCTATAAACCTCAAATCATAATCCATGAAATGAGTTGGGTTTCATTAAAATTTAATCACATAATAACTTACGGACATGTGATAAGTTTCATAATCATTTCATCAAAGTATTACCCCTTAAATTTGGAGGGCTTAAAAAGCATATATAATTTGGAAGAGAAATGGGTGGAATAAGATTCATTCCATCAGAATACAAACCTGTCAATAATGAATATGAATTGAAACCTTTTATAATTTCATATATTGATGTGATTATCATCAAAAGTTGTCATTATAGATTGGAGATAACATGTAATGATATTTTGAAAACATTTCATGAGGAAAATATCATTTCACCATGAATTGTTTTGAAACATAAAACATATTTATACCATTTCTATGAAAAAAATAAAAATGAATCCTGAAATTGTTTTAAAATTTAATTCATTGAAAATAAATTAAAAAATTATAAATAATCCATGAAAACATTTGGAAGACCATCTACATAAAAACATATAAAAGATTCTCGAAATGATTTTGAAAACTATTTTAATTGAAAATAAATTAAAAATTTCTAAAGAATGTTTCAAAATGTGTTGAAATTATTTTACTTGAAAACGTATGAAATAATCTTGAATTTTTTTTTGAAAAATATATTCATTGAAATTAATTTGAAAAATTTTATAGAAATATTTAATAAGTTTAGAAATTTTATTGAAATATTAAAACAATTAAATATATTTTTCCTTAAAATATCATTGAAACCATGTAAATGATGCATTGATGACCATAATATTTTTGGAAGAACATATTTCATTGAAAATAAATTTAAAAACAATTTCTAAAATATTAGTATAATATTTTCATTTATAAATAAATATGATTTTACTATTTTAAAGGTATATTTAGGGGAGTGTCAATCGTGACAATGGGTAAATCTCTAAATGTCATGAAAAGAAAGAAGAACAATCCCTTTTCGCATGATAAAAGGATAAAAAATACATTGTTCAAATAAATAAGTTTGTTTTTAAAACATTTTTAAATGAAAAAAAGATAAAACAATTCTTTTAATAATTCTTTTAATGTAGTATTATGTGCATGGAAACCCTTTTTAGAAAACATGGTTCTGAATGAACTCTTATTTCTATCCAACGAAATTATAATCTCTGTATTTTTTAAAGACACATTCATAACTATCGTATATTTCAATGAGTATATAAATGGTACTAATAACCAAGAATATTATGAATAACCATTTAATAAGATAATTCATTAATTTCCTTGAAATAATTATTATAATATGTCATCAATGGTATCATAATAATAAACAATCTCATAATGTAATTGGACTATTTCATTAAATTGTTGCCACTTAGTAACATTGAATCATACTACCCATGTAAGAAAAATGATATTAAATATAGATAAAAACATCCTTACATAAATTAGATTCATGATATAAATTTTTTATGGTTGTATATACACCTCATTAAAAAATATTTCTTCATAACATGGCATGTGTCTCAAAGAAGGAAAATTGAGACAAAATTACATTACTGATTTGGTAATGTTTGAATCATAAACCCCAAGAAATAAATATCATAGAATGGATATATATGAACCTTAATATAATTATAATAATAATTTAATATATCAACGGTTAGTATAATCACAACAAAAAATGAATATGTGGGGAATAAAGAATTTATGTCACAAAAATAAACAGTGAGATTGAATTCACATACCTTGTGTATTTACACTCATCTTACTCATTTAAACCATCTATATAGTAAACATAAAATTATTATACATATATAAAAGAACCATATTAATATTTATATTTCCATATGTGTTTTGATAAATACTTTATATTTCCCACTTAACAACATGTCCATGTTTTGCTTTCACTTTGGGTAATATCCATTTTTTTCGTTCATGTTTCATAATTTGTTATATATTTGAATCTTATTATTATATAATGGAATCAAAGAATGTAAAACATTATATAAATTTAATATATATTCATCATATATTTATTATAATAATCTATAAAATATAGGGGTGTGAAATATAATACACTATTCATGGAGATGGTAAGCTGTATGTACACTAAAAACTTGTTTCTATTTCATTTTCATATTGAAAGAAACAACATAAATGAAATATATGAATATATATATACATATAGTTATTATATTAGAATTATTACAACATATATATTATATCATTTTACTAAAAACATCCATAATACATTCCATGAAGTTTATGAATGAATCGCATTGCTTTGATGGGGCAGCAGTCCACACTTCCTCAAACGAAATTATAATGTTTACACAAAATGGAATGTAGTAAGATATATAATATTAAAGTATTAAAAAATATTAAAAAAAAATTAATATATATATATATACATTTTCCATCATAATTTCAACCATGATAGGCGGTAATGGAAAAATGAACAGTCATCATTTAGTGAGGTGGTAGATCATTGTACACATAAACAGTATATATGTTACCCATTATATGGATGTGTGTGATAATTTAGGTTGAACCCTTGAAAAAAACATATTATTATATTTATTATATTATTTTAGAGGAATCGAGTAAGTTTAATTGAGGTGGTGGAGAAATAAAATAAAAGAAAGGAGCATAAGGGAGGGTGTTACATCTTAATCAGGTAATTGATTTTGGTTTTCATCAAAGGGCTTACATTGATTTAATTCTACCAAAAGGTGTTTTATATGATTAGGGGAGTGATTTTTAAGAGATATTTGGGACGATATGGTTCTAGGAAATTTTTCTTGAGGGGTTTGGAGAAGTGGGAGGAGAGGAGGCTTTTTTATTATGGAGGAGGAGTGACAATCTTGTAATATTTAAAATAAATAAATTCCATACACATTTTCACATGTCATGTAGATCAAATAATGGAAAACATAAAAAAAAGATATCTTATGGACGAAATATTTCTAGAAAATGGATCTTGGAAAAGATTCAATGTCATTTTGGGTCTTAACCCTAAAGATTAGTCCTCAATGATGTTTTACTTTACCTTAATGGATGTAATTAATTTTAATTAAATTATATAATATTTTTTGTTCAAGTTTTTTTTCTATATTATAAAATATAAAGTATGTTAACTCAAAAAATAATAAATCCATTTTCCCAGTTTCAACCACTTAAGAGGAAGACATTAATTTAATGATTTATCCCACTGAACGGATAACACTGCGGTTTTTTTATGTAAAAAAGATCAACATTTATCTATGTTTTTATATCAAATTCCAATGTGAAAATTTTATCAATGACCAAAATTCAATTAATTGGTAAAAATATTATATTATTATTCTTTTAAAGTAATTTAAAATATAACATCTTTTTAATTATTAATTATATGAAAAAATAATTTTTGCATTTAAATTCTAAAATTTTAATAATTTGTTAAACATTTAAATAATTATAGAAATTAACCAAAAAAGTAAACTGAATTAATTTTTATGTTTCCCATTCTAATTTTATATTTATTGTTATATATTAAATCTACAATAGAGACAAAAGTTTTATATGAAATGGGATCTCTAACAAAATTCTGTAAAACTAAAAATATATCTTTTTAAACATAAAATTGTTTTTGTTCTTATCTTATGCATATAAAATGTATTTAATGAATATAAAAATATTTTATTGAATATATTATATATAATTTACATTATTTTCACCAATAAATATAATTTAACATAAATTTTAATGGTAAAACAACTTTCTGAATATAAAATAAATAATATTTCCTTTTATATTCAGTCGATTTTCATAATAATTTATAATAAATTTCTAACCGATGAATTGATATTATATTTTTTAAAATCATATCATTTCATTAATTAGTTAATAATAACCCTAACCATTAATTTAACCTATAGGTTATATCTTATTACACTAAATAATAATATTTTAATAATTTATTAATGTTTGGTAATAGTTGGTCTTATTTGTTAATAAATCCATTGAGGAAATAACTATTTTTCATAATGAAAGCTAAAGTTGGTGTTTGATGAATATAAAGATTAATTATTTTTCCTTTTTAGTTTATTATTAACTTGTAGTTGTGTATAATGTAACTTAGAAATAACACTTTAATATAAATCAAACCATTTTCAATGTTGTGTGAAATGAAAAATATGCAAATCTTAAATTAATATGAAAAAATATTTCACAACATCTCAATGTGAGAAATTCTACCCCCCCCCCCTTAAATTTAATTTCACCCTCAAAATTTATCTAGTTTAAAAAAAATTAATATATGGTAGTTCATTTAATTGAATCCAACTTCATAACAATTAATAATAAAAAACCTTTAAAAAATGAAATGATTGAACAATAACTGTTACACAAGGTAACATATAATTATAATTCCATGTAAGAGAATGGGGGAAAAGAATAAATATATATATGGAGTGATTGAGTTAATCTATCAATAACAATTTAATGATCAATGAAATTTTGACGGCCTGAAAATAATAAATTTGTGAAGATTTAAATGGCCTTAGGTTTAACAAAATTAAGGTATTAGGACAACACATTTTATTTTTTGATCATTATCATATCATTGAGTAAATCATTTATTGATGAACAGTATAAGGAAATACAGAGACATGATATAATTCAATTAAAAAATACATTATTAGGTTGTGATATTATCTATTTCTAATTCGTCCATTACATCAAGAGATAGAAGTCCATAAATTATCACTGATTCTTGAAACACTAAAATAAAATTTTAGCAGATCTTAAGGGCCAAAAAAGAATAAAGAGTATAACCAATTCTCTCTAACATTTCATCAAGATCAATATAGTTAATAAATTTTTCATTAATCATAAAGAGTAACACTATTGTATCATCATATATATTTATTCATGAAGAATAATTATACAATAATCGAACATCATGTATGAAACTAGTATGCGTGAAGCCCTTACTGTCTATCATGCATGGGTTAATGGCCCATAGTTTTTTTGTAATCAATGGGTTTCCACTTGATATATGTAATGTCCTATTCTAAATCCACTATAATATTATCTACAAAATAAATATGATAGACACAATTGAAAAATGTTTAATAACTAAATATCATTTTTACCATGGTTTTCAATGTAATATCAATACCTAACTATTTCATCCAAAGTTTAACATAACCATTACATAATTGCTTAACATTATAAACCTTAAAAAAGATTAAAATATAACACATTAGAATGAAAATCATGAAATCATCATCGGAATTTTCTCCCATATATCACAAAGTATCCCTTCGTTGTAAAATTCCAAAAATGTAAATACCTCATCATATATTCTTTACAAACATGGTAATAACCTAAATAACCAAAAATTCTCCAATAAAACAAGAATGATTCCTTAGACTATATATTACTAAATATATTTCATAAATCCAAAAAGATGTACACATCATCAATGATAGCATAAACTATTTGACAAAATTTCTTAATTAGTTCCAAAGTAATCAACACCATCCAATTGATTTATATCCAACATATCATTCATTATCAAAACTACATTATCAGAACAAAAATATCATATTAAGGATTATATTTCACTTAATTATTTTTTCCAAGGAAATAACATTTACCGTAAATAGAATTTCTATTCTATTAGATCTAATAACCATATTCTTTCAAATCATTAGAAAAAAACAGAGGTCGTACACTCGTAATATATTTAACATTTCACAATTATTGAATTCAAATATATAGAAGCATTGTTTACATCATTTTTAATCTATTAACAAGGCTAAATTTCATATTACATAATACCTCTTTCTTCTCACATTTTATCATTAGATTCTTTATCATCATGAATGTGAATATTACTCACTCTTTCTTACTTATTATCATCATGTGAATTCATCACGGGACATTAATTTCAATGGTGAACATTTAATCCACACCTAAAACACTTATCCTTCAATTAAGTGGTTGAGAATCCAATATTCTCATCCATTTCATTAATATATCTCTTAATTTATCCATACATTCAATTTCGTTTTATCAACATTTTCAATATAAGAAAATCATATATTTCATCTAATAAATTTATATAGTTTATTCATTCCACATTATTTACACAAATGAAAAAATAATCATCTTTAATACATGGTTTCCATTACCCATTAACTCAGAAAACTACATATTTATCTTCATTATTGAGTCTGAGAGTTGGTTTAGGTACATGTTGTTAACCATGTTCTGTGAAATCTTATCAGGTACGATGGAAAAATATTTCACTTAAGTGATCACAACAGTTGACTACTCATAAAAAATATTATCAATAACATACAATGTTAATATAGCTACTTCTTGTTCTATCCATTTACTAAAACCTGATGCATAGTTTCAGCATAAGTTATCATAGAAAAAAACATTTTTTCAAGAGAATAATCACTTATATGTTTTCTTAGTCATGAAAAATTCTATAATATACAAAACCATTTGTTTATCTTGTTTTATTCATGAAAATATCTATTTAAATCCATTATTCTGGTTTATGAAATGTTTTTCAATTCCCAAAAAATATAATCTAGTATTGTAAATATAGTTGTGCAACATGTCCTATTTTTTCTTACTAGATTACCCCGAGTTTGTCCTGGAAAATCATCCCAGAGTTGTTACCCCTATGTACATCTACACCAAAGCTACATCCAATTTTGATATCTAGACATGGATATATTTATAAGAAACCACTCACTTTATCCTTTACCAAAATTGTAGGATATTTTTCTAAATGTTAACACAACCTTATTATTATACTTATATACATACTTTTACACATTCATAAATATATACATAGTGATATTTCTAATTTTTTCTCATCACAGTTTCCAACAGTTAACTAAACATTTTCACTAATACCATCTATAGAAACCCTTTCTTTTTGTACATTAACATTTCATCACTTTAGTGGAGAACATAATTCATTTCACAAATAAAATCCCAAAGGCCATATTAATTTATTGTCATTAAAACAATGGAAATGTAACACTTCTATATGATGTATCTATATTATATATCCCATGGTTTTGATAAACTAGCACCCCAATAATACATATCATATGAGAAATATATATTTATATCCTAGGGAAATAAACATGAAGACATGTGAGGTAATAAGCTTCATATAGTTTATAAATATATATAGGTATATATCTATAGAATCATAACAATATGATAAAAATATCGTGGAAATATTATATCATACACAACATATCCAAGACGTTATACATAATAAATATAATAATTCATGCCAATTATTAAAACATGAATCATAAGGAAATAAATAAAATAATCTTTGAATGCATATAATATAAATAAAATTAGGAATCATATAAAAAACATAAAAATATATTATTATTTCCATTATACTTAAGGAATATCTTCTAAGTTCATATTTGCGGACAAAGTCCATTAATGAACCAGGTACTCACCACATTATAGCCCAATATTACTTACTCGAGTTTACTCCTCATTCTAGCTTCATAATACAGACCTGAGTTCATTCCTCTTTCCTCTAATATAATACTAAATTATGTTCATTTCTCATTCCACCAGTGTAATGCTAAACTGAGTTTATTTCATGTTCCATGAATGTTTTTATGTAGATATAAATATTGGATAGAGATATAACTCCCAAAAATCTCATCATAAAATCATTTAAGAATGTTCCCCAATATAATAATTCATTCATCATATCTTGACCCATAAAAAATATGGGCTCTATAAATGCCAATTCATAATCTTGGAAATGAAATGGGTATCATTAGCATTAATTCCCATCACAACATATTGGAAAGAGATATGTTTCATAATAATTTCATCAATGCATATCTCATGAAATGAAGCAAGATCCAAAAGCATATAACCCATAGAAGAGAAATGAGTGTCATAAAAATCACTCAATTAGAACACAAACCATTCATGAATTTACATTAATGTTACATTTTTATAATTTTTTATTAAGGTAAGAGTAACATTAATATATGTAATATTATATTTAAAATATCCTGGAAATATATTTTCAATATATTTGTTGAGTAAAATATCATTTATTCATGAAAAAAATATCTTTAAAAAATATAAATCCTTTTTTTTTAAAAAAATTCTTTGAATAGTTATAAAATTTTATTGAAATTAAATTAAACAATATTTCATCGAATAAAATTTCAAAACCTATAAATAATACTAGAAAAATGTTTTGAAAACCTTTTACATGAAAACATATGAAAGCAGTAAGAAACAAATTTTCACATCCTATTCATTGAAAATACATTAAAAACATATATTAAAAGCCTAAATATATTTTGAATTTTTTTTTGTGAAATCATATAACAGATACATGAAAAAAAAATTGTAATTTTGTTTCTTGAAATTACATTGAACGATTACAAATAAATATTTAATATTTTAAAAACATTTTAATATATAAATAATTTTTTAAATCTATTTATTTAAAAATAGCCTTGAATTTTTTTAAAGGAATCATTGATAATTATAAAACATTTCTAAACTACAGTTTTCATTGAATTCACTTAAAAATAATCAATATTGTGGATATTAGAAAGAATTCATTTAAAGAATAAAATAGTTTTAATCTATTAAATGGAGCTTAATTGGAGTGTTGGTCATAACAGCGGGTAAATCTATACATGTCAAATAAGGAAAGATGAAAATTACTTTTTAGAATGGTAAAATAATATCAAATTTACTTTTTTCATAAATATAAATGAAGTTTAATTTTGAAAAATTGGTAAAATACCAAAAGGGAATCATTTATTTCAGTTAATATAGGATAATAATAAAATATTCTTGGAACTAATTTTTAGAAAACGTGGTTTTGAAAGAATATATATTTTTGACTGAAGATATGGTAATGTCAGTATTTCTTAAAGATAGTTTCATAATTATATTATGTACCAAATAGTATAATAATTGTAAAAATACCTTAATATATTATGAATAAAAATATGATAAATATAGACATTAGATTTTCTTGAGAGGAGGATCATAATATTTCATCAGAGGAAAAAACATAAAAATCTAAAAATTAAATGATAATTTTTCAACAAACTCTTACCATATGGTAATATTAAACCATATACCCCATGTAAGAAAAATAAAATTACATGAAGAATAAAATAACATGAATGTAACTCCATGTTACCTTGATCGCGTGTGTTTTTTCCTCTATTTATGTTCTGTTTTGGATTAATTACTTTATTGGTGGTTTTTGGATGTTATATAGGTTGCAGATCAGGTACATGTTGTGTACCTATGATACATGACATGTACTATTTTCATGTTACGTGTTGTTAATGGATAGATGGCTACATGAACTAGTACACATCGTGAATAGAGAGTACACATCCTGTATGGTTTAAATATAAGATTTTTTACCTGAGACGATGGATTCTTTGGTGTACATATCCAATGTGGAATTCACAACATGATCGGGGGTAACACATTGTGAATCAGACCGTGCCTTGGTTAATGTCTTGTGTTTGGTAGTTCTTCTCGGTTTTTCCTTCCCAGACTTCTTAGATGTCAAACTAGAACTCTTCCTATAAAATTTTCAAACGGTTATATACATCTGAATCGATTAGACCGATATTGGATATCTATTGAATCTGCAGTTAGTCTCTCTGATTATGTGTTCTTTTAATTATATCCTCGTGATTATTCATGGTAGCAACCTATCTTTTCATTGTCAGATTTTTTATCCATGTTGGATGTTACGTCTCTATTTCATCTAGATATGATGTGAGATCTGATTCCGTGGGCCTTCTCCTTCATTAATTGTGTATTATAATGCTTTCAACCTTGATGTGTTTTTGGTTACTATCTTCCTCCAACCTCTTATGTTTATATTTGTATCAATATTTATGTGTAATAAATTCAAGGTCATTTGTTTTTGTTATTGTATTTTTTTGTTGGTGGATTCTATCACAGGCGTGTTTAACATAAGCATTGATTTAGGTTGTTCCGTGTCTAGCCTACTTTTATGAAACTCATTATTTTTCATTATAAAATATTTTCTATATTGAAATTGGAATGATTTGTTTTTGTTGGTAATTGGTTTTAATGAAGAAAAGGGTTTCCCCTAGTTATTCATAAATCGAATGAAAATTTGTATTTTTATGTCATAGTAATTGATTAGGAAATTGTTCTGAAATCGATTAATGAAAATGATCACATGTGTTACCTTTGGGACTTAGGTGGAAGTTTTAAACTGATTCTATCATCCATTTTTTTATTATTATGGGGGTTTCCTTAGAGATTTCCTCTGTGTCCTAGGCCCATTTTTCTAGGGGAATGAAAATGTTATTTTTTGTAGAGGATTACTCATTGGGTATTCCTATGTTTCCTAGGCCCATGTTTTAGGATCTATTTTGTGCAATTGATTATTGTTGTATGGGTAGTCTATAGCCTAGACCTATAGTATTGATTGATGTTATGATATTTGTGCTTTTTTTATTTTTTTGGCAATCTGATTTAATAATGATATGCATGTTTAGGATTTTGAAAAATGATAAGGAAAATGTATTTTGAAATTGATATACATGATTTCGTTTAGAACTGTTAAAAAGGTTAATGTTTAACAGGTTTTCAATGAAAATTATTTAATACAAATAATAACTTGTTTTTAATTAAAATGATAATACATGACTTGTTAAACAGTGACTAGTTATGAAACTCTTAGGTGGGATCCAACTGAGCCTGCTGGCTCACACCCTGTGAACCTTTTCCCTATTGAGTAGACTTTTATTTGACTTCTGGTGCAAAGAAAGGAAAGGCACCATAGTGACATAGTGTGGTTCAGGTCATCTGGTTGGCTAGATAGTAGTGAGATGGTGAGAGTTCTTCCCTGACATAATTTGGAATTTCATTTTGTTTTTTAGTCCATTTTTATTGTACATAACATGGACTTATTTATACTTTTTCAATTATCTGTTTATGATGTTTTTATTACATTTCTAGAATATATATCTTCATCATCTTCCATTGTTCCTTTTTAAGTACATATATTCCCTGTTTTTTATCAGGTTGGGTGAAATCATTCCCTCTGTTATCTTATTTTTTTTCTCTGTTGATTGTCCCAAGCACGTAGGTATCGGGAACGCCATTTGGGTATGTGATAGTTTAGTTCGGTGCTGGGTTAGATAGAAACCCATGTCAGTTCATTTCAGTTTTTTATCAGAGGAGGGTGATCCTCAATAATATTTTTCATGGGATTTCTATTATACTAGTGATAGAATTGTAGATATTTGAAAGGAATATTTCTATAATTTTTTATACATCTCTTGTCATCACAAGAGTCAAGATTCCATGGGATGTCGGTATATGTGTCTCCAGTGTTGGGTTTTTGTTTATAAATATCAGTTTTTTCTTATGGGTTTTCAAGTTTGAACTAATATTTTTCCTACTATCTAATCATTCTAAAGATTCTAATTAAGGTTCAAACATAGTCAAAATTACGTGAATCAACAAGTGAGTATGGGTTTCTATTTTCCAAGTAGACCGACATGTGGGCTTGGATTGGTAGGGTTCAAAACCTTATTCTTTCACCAGTTTTTTCTATAGTCACTGATGTTACTGAAGTCTCTTGAGTTCCTATATTTATATCATAATGGTAGTTCAGTGAGGGCATTCACCAAATTTTTTGATGATCTTGTCTGTTTTTCAACATACATGGTAAATATTGGCTATCTAAAGTAGGAGAAGTACCGGCACGGTCTACGACCGTATATCTGATCACATGTGTTTATGATGAAACATTCTACCTGGATGAATATATTTGATAGAGATATGATGGTAGAAAAAAATATAGCAGGAAATTTTCCATATACCACATCTTCTATTCCATCTAGTGACAACTTCAATGGTGCACACTAGAAGAATAGGAAGTGGTAGGACCATTAAAGAAATGGTGGGGGTGTTTTTCTGCAATGATCTCCCTCAGCACCATTTGTTTCAGCTAGTAGTTTGCCTCTGACATGAAAATATTGCTGAGAAAGTGGGAACACCAGATGTTCTTGTCCAATTCCGGTGAAGACGTGAAATAGATGTGGATGTGTTAGTCATCTACCACCTTTCTATTAGTATAAGAATATACATCATTTTTTAATGTATTGTCAGCTCTAATGGATACTGTAGTTCAGTAAGAAGCCTAAAAACTATAGGGATATAACCACATGCCTCAAGATTGAATCATTTACAAATAGAAGATCAGAATACGATGGATGTTTACGTATATCCATCAATAGTGAGTGTCACTCTTCATATATCATCTTCATTTGCAATTTTGTTTATTCATATTGGGGCCCCAAACTCATTTATATATACAAATTTTGATGATATTCTCAAACATATAATAGAACATATTCCATTTTCAATGGAATTATAGATACCACTTGGCAAGAGGAAAGAGCATGGGTTTCATTTTCCTTCTTGTTTATTAAGGATAGTTGATAACGAGTCGGTCTAGAATTTTTTTCATGATCGTGATTTGTTTGATGTCATCAACGATATGGATTGTATTTTTTCTCATCAACATGAGGATGATTTTTATCTCCAATTTGTTCCATTTCTTGCTGCTGATGGGATCTCTTCTGTGTTTTAGGGATTGTGGGACCCGATGTATTCTCATAAATTACCTTTCCTCCCATACATAAGATTGTTTTGTTATAGTTTCATTTGATAACTAAGAATATTCTTCTATTAATGATCATCCTATTATTGTACTAGATTTCCATGATATTTTCCCAGATTATTTCTCTGGTCATCCTCTAGGGAGAGATGTAGTTTTTACTTCTGACCTAGTTCTAGGTACACAACCGATATTTATACCTTCTTATCACTTGGCACTAGCAGAGTAGAAAGCGATCAACATTTAGTTTGAAAACCTATTGGAAAGGGTATTTTTTCACCCTAGCGTTTCTCTTTATGAATCCCACATTCTATTACCAATGAAATTATATGGTTCAATTCAAATTTTTGTGAAATATAAGAAGTTAAATTGACTTACATTTAAGAGGAAATATATATTTCCTCGTGTGGATGATTTGTTTGATCTGTTGAATAGGGAATAGTGTTTCATGATGATTGATCATCATCCATGTTATCATAATCTCAATGTTTGAGAGTCTGATATACCGTTGGAATCATTCAATAATATGTATGTTGATTATGAATATATTGTTATGTCTTTTGGATTACCAAATGCTCTTATATTTTTCATGGCATTGATGAATCCAATATTCTATCAATATCTTCTCGCTTTTGCAGTAGTGTTTGTGTATGATATTCTGGTTTATTGGATATTCGACCCAGAGAAAGAGCACCACATGAGTTAGGTTCTTGAAATTAAGTGGTGTCACCATTTGTATAGAAGACTATCAAAATATAGATTCTAGATTCATTATGTGAAGTTCATGGGGAATGGAATTTTTAAGAATAGATTATCAGTTGATCCAGAAAAATTAATGGATATTTCTTCAAGGAAGGAACCATAGAATATATATGATATATGAAAATTATTTCCCATTGTAGATAATATTGATGAATCATCAATGAAGTTTATATGTTTTCATCACCTTTAACTACTCTTACCAAGAAAGGGGTGAAAGTATTAGGGGATGTGAAGTCTCACTCTTCTTTTGAGGAGCTAAAGTAACATCTGACATCTATTCTGGTTCTGATCATACATGATATAGGTAAGGGTTTTTTGGTGTTTTCTTATACATATGGTGCTAGTTTGGTATGTGTTATTAGGAAGGATTACCATTTCATATCTTACACCACTTTTTATCTTTTACCGCATGAAATGAATAAACACACTCAAGTTTTAAATCTTGTGGCAGTCATGCTTGTGCATAAATATTGGTGACACTATCTATTTTGGTAGAAGATGAACATATTCATTTATCTTAAAAGTATGAGATATATATTTTCCCAGAAAAACATGAATCTAAGTAAGATGAAATGGGGTGAATACATTTAGATGTTTAATGTCAATATCACCTACACCCTGAAGAAATGTAATGATGTTGCAGAGTCTCTAAGTATAAGCGTACCATAACATGTTTTTATAGAATCAAAGTAAGAGTGTAATATAATGGGTATTTTCACTCAATTTCAATTGAAAACCCATTAATATGTTTTAGTTATGGTTATAAACAGTTCTCAGCTATCATCATCTCTCTTGGAGTCGATTTTGAAAATTGATCAACATTATTGTGAGTTTGAGAAGGCTCAATAAATCCTTTTTGTTGGGGAGGCCATTTATTTTTAGTATCCTTCTGTATATGGCATACTTCACATATGAATGTGTGTTTTTATATGATCACCTTTCTAATTAATAGTCTTGTTTGATTATCATAGCACTTCATGGGATATTCCCAGATGCACTATGAAGATGTATTATGATATATGAAGAAGATTATGGTGGCTGGGTATGAGGTGTGATGTCGCAGAGTGTGTGTCCCACTCTTACACCTTCCAACAGATAAAGGAAGAGCACATGAAACCCTCTTCTTTTCATTAGCAACATCTAGAGGTGGTTTTGAAATTGGATGATGGGACTATGGATATTTGTTTTGGTAACCACAGACTCACTAAGGGATAAATTTTATATAGGTTGTTGTTAATCAGTTGATGAAGTCAGGTATATTTATTCTGATCAAATCCACCACTATGGTTGATGATCTAGGTAAGATGTATATTTGTGAGAATGTGATGTTACATGGGAGTCTATCTACCATTGTTTCATATAATGATACTAGGTTTACCTCGAGGTTCTAGAAGATGTCTTCAAGAGGTAATAGGAATTTAGATGAAATTGAGAACATATTACCATCCAAAAATAGATTGTCAGATTGGGAGTATAATTCAAATCTAAGAGGATATGCATCATTTAAATGCCTTGGATTTCAGTGGATCATGGGATATCCCTTTGGTACTGGTTGAGTTTGTTTACAACAAGATTTACCAGTCATCGATGAGAATGCCTCACTTTAAAGCGTTGCATGGTAGGCCATGCTGATCAACTATTTTTGGGGAGAGGTGGAAATATTGTCCATGATAGGAAAAATTTGGTTTCCAGAGACTCCATTGAAGATTAATGATTTTTTAAGACATATGGTCACCACCCAGAGTTCTATGAAATCATATGTTTATTGGAGGCGTTTTCCATTAGTGTGTACCATCGGTACTGAGTTTTCGATATTATTTATCCATATTTGGGTCTTCATTATTTGGTAAAACAATGAATGTTGGATCCAAGATATGTTGGACCATTTGAGATCACTCAACTTCTTGGTAATGTTGCTTATCAGTTAGCATTGAAAGCTCGGTTGATGAGTGTTTCATGACTTCATCTCTATTTCTCAGATTATGAAATATCACCATTATCTCGCAATCATTTTATGTTGCAAAGAAACTAATTTAGAGTAAGATGATTCAATTCGTTAGTAAGTAGTTGAGATCATTTACTCTCTATTAAATTACATGTATTGGAATAAAATTCTATTACACATAGTTCTATATAATCTTGGATCAGATACTCATGAGACATGTCAATGTGATTTGTTAATGAGGGAGCAATTTCCTCATCTATTTCCATGGGTTACATCCTCCACATGACATCCAAAGGATAGAAGAGCATTAAGGTGGGGATTTTGTAACATATTGTTACCTTTATAAGGTATGTTTTTTCATCTCACTATGTTCCATTTTGGTTTAAAAATCATAGAGGTGGTTGTGTGGATTTTCTATAGGCTATAGAGGAGGTACATGTTGGGTATTCATGATACACTCTATGTACTAATTGTTAGATGCGTGTGATGAATGGGAAGATCATTTTGTGATCTTGTACACGTCATGAATGGTGAGTACATGTCGTGTATGGATTAAATATGTGATTTTTAACTCATGGCGATGGGTTTTTTGGTTCACTTATCTAGAAAGTACTTTAACATGTAACATGGGGTTACCCGCCCTACCTCGGCCCACACCCATGTTTAAGTCATGTGTTTGTTAGTTTTTATCAGTCATTTCCTCCCAGAACTCATGGATCACAAACTAATAGTCTTCCTAGAAGACTTTTAGAGGCCCTAATCCTTCATGAATGATATTATCGTCTTTGGATCTTCATTGAGTCTATGGTGATTCTCTATGGGTAAGTTTTCCTTCTAGTCTTTCATCAATGTTGATCACCGTAGCTCCCTATCTTTGCGTTATCGGATATATTTATCTATGTTAGATTTTTCTTATTGTTTTATTCAAGATCCATTTTGAGATATCTTTTCTAAAGCCTTTTCCATTTGTAAGAACCTAGATCTTATTTTCAGGTATGTTTTTTCTTTTCTGGTTGTTTTTGAAAAAAAGAGGGAATTCTAGAAACTTTTTAAGTACACACTGTGTAGTTTATGATTACACATAGTGTACTCGATTACCATAGGAAGTCGGGTGTTGTTCATGTAGTGGACATGCACACGGCCTTGTGGGGGTAACTTGGAGGCTGCCAAAATCGGAGTCTTAAAATGGTGCGTATACGTTGTGTACTTCAAATATACATGACGTGTACTTCATTTTTTTCATTAAATGCAACGGGGTCGCGTCTAATTTCCAGAACCATCTTCTTCTAGGTTTTTATCATCCAAGAGAACCTGTATGACCGTGATACTTCTCTGATCCTCAAGCCTTCATCTGATCTCCAATTCTACCATCGTCGATTGTGTTGGGATCGCCTCGGTAAGCTCTCTTTTTTGATTGATCTTTGTTTCATGATTTATCTTCTTCCTCAAGTTATCCTTCATTGAATTTTTTAGACGCTTTAGTAGATCTGTGTCGTTCTAAGTTGATTAAAGCCTCGAGGTTCACATATAGTGATATCCCAACAACGAGGTTGGTGGTTTGTGCCTTTCCGTTGAAAGACTTTGAGTATTATGTGCAATTTTGACCAATACCCTGGAACGGGGTATTGTGTGTTTATCATTTTACCCCTGTTGAATCCATACCATTATTGTATGCTTGTGTAGAGATTTATTGGTTATGAATAGGGTTTATTGCTATGATTTGGATGTTTTACCCACACATAATCTGTTTACGCCCGTTTGGTCCTGCATAGCCATTTCTCTACCTTGCCTATTTTCCATTCCTGTTGTTGTAGGGTGGAGAGTTTGTATTCTGAAATGGTTGATATGTTTTAGAATGGTTAGCCAAGAAGATCAGTAGGTTTAATTTGGCCATATTCCATAGCTATGCTTGTTGACCTGCATAGGGTCGTGGGAACCTTGGGTAGTGGACTATAAGGGGAATTGACCAAGTGAGTTTCCACAGAGAGACATTGGGCACCTTTGGCTATAAGGGGATTAATCGAGTGAGCTTCCTCGGAGATCCTAGGACCACTTGGGGATATAAGGGTAATTTACCACGTGATCTTTCATAGAGATTCCTTGACAACTTTAGATTATTAGGGTAAATGACCATGTGAGCTTCCTCATAAAGTCTTTGAATTACTTATACAACTTTGCGCTTTAAGGGGAATTGACCAAGTGAGCTTCCTCATAGAGTCCTTGACTGCTTTAGACTATAAGGGGAATTGACCGTGTGATCTTTCTCAGATATTATTTGAATTACTTGAATGACTTTGGGATACAAGGGGAATTGACCAAGTGAGATTCCTCAAAGAGTCCTTGACCTTGGGGCTATAAGGGGAATTGACCGTGTGACATTCCTCCGAGCGTCCTTTACTAAATTAGACTATTAGGGGAATTGACTATGTGAGCATCCTCAAAGAGTCTTTTTTTACATATGACTATATGGGGAATTGACTGTGACTGCTTCTTTAGAGAGTCTATTTATATATATTCTTATGATAGAACCAGAGGGGTTAGATTTATTGTACTACCCATAGGGTTTCTTATACTCGTTAGGTAGGACTAGAGGGGATGGGATGTGAGTACTTCTATAGGGTTACCTATTTTTTAGGTGTTAATTGATATTGAAACTGTGGATTGTTTACTACTGAGTAATTTCATGTTTACTACTTTTTGTACTTTTACCGGCCGTATATTCACTAACTGTTTGACATAGATCTTCAGGTGGTTTCCAGATGGGATTTAGTCTCACACCATGTTTGGGCCATGCTTTTGGGACCAAACATATTATATTGCTACAGTTATAGGTAAGGGAAAGCACCCTTCTACTTCAGGTACATGACTTGCTGTGGAGCTGGAGAGCATGGGACCAAAACTAGGCTTGTGATGATGAGGAGCTGGTTATCTTTTTATTTTTTTTAATTAGGTTTCATACTATTTGTATTCAGCATTTTGAGTTGTTTTTCTGTTTTCCTATACATATGTGTCATGTATCATTTTATATATATGTTCTTTAGTTGTAAATTATTTCAGTCTTCTGCTATTTACTATTGTTGGATATTTACTGCTTCCACTATTGTATATTTGTTTCTCTTCCACTATGTTACTTTTCCAATGAGGGAATAGTTTCCCATCTATCTCACCCAAGGCCCTCACTGCTAGTCTATAGCCTCTGGCATTTGGGGAAATGCGCTTCAGGCCATGTGTCCAACTGTGTCTGGAGCGCCACTGGGTGGCTTCTGAAACCAAGATGTTACAAAGTGTTATCAAAGTAATTATTTTCTTCTTGACTTATTGTATGGATCCTATAGTCAGAGATAGGATATAATATGTACGTGGTAATAATTTGTGCCTTGGAGTAGCTATCCTGTGTACAGGAAATAGCCAATCTACCTCATTTATTGCAAATTATTTTTTTCTGGTTTTCATTTTTATAGTTGATTTGATTCCATTGTTTCATGTTTCAATTGTTTTGTGTTGTTACTTTTATTGTTATTGAGATTCTATTTCTGTCGCAACACGATGAGATGATGGTATTCCATCTCATGAATCATATAGGAACTTTCTATAAATCACATGTCATGCATTCTTGTCATGCGATCTAGGATGCATTAGTGATTACATGTTGTTGTGATAGATGTTGAGTAGAATATGCATGATGTTTTGATAGATTCCGTGATAAAAATACCTACTTTTTTATAGGTCACTGTTTGCGTAAGATTTTTTAGGCATGAATGCTAAACTTTGGTTCTTTAGGTGTTATGGGACCTCATGGACATGATTTTGGTGGATCATTGCCATTTTTTCCTTTTTATAACTTGTATAAGATGCCTAACATTTATTCTCAGGGAGTATGGGCCCTCACAAATTAGAATTTGGCACTTTTAATGTTTTTTTAGTGTTTTTATGGGTTTTATAGTAGTTTCTGATGCTTATTGTCTAGAAAACCACTAAATACATTCCGTGTAATATTAAGTACACGCCAAGTGTTCTTCTATTCGAGAAGAAATTGTTTTTCACCATGTCATATGCCATGTGGGTAGAGACATGGAATGGGGAATGTCTGGTGGGAACACAATGTGTACTAGTTGAACATGTCGTCTAGTGTTGACCTTATTCCCACCTGTGTAACTAACAACATGGATGGATAAACCTCATGCTATACACGCCATGTCAGGATTGAACACGTCATGTAGTTTGACCCAGTTACCCAGCTGTGTCACTAATAACACGGGTCGATGTTCCCTTTTCTTGTACAGATAGTGTCCCCCTTGAACATGCCGTGTAGTGTGAGCCATGTGGCAGGCCATGTCACTAACAACACGGGCCATATGAAGCTTTTCCAGTATATTCCATGTCTACCGTGAACACACTGTGTAGTCTTTTCTTAAGAGAGTCATGTGGCTTAACCGTGTAGAAGGAATCAGGTAGGGAAAGAGGAATCAAGTACACACCATGTGTTAATACAACATGCAGTGTGTTGGGGGTGTTACACGACCAGCTTAGGAAGGAGTACACGCCCAGGTAAATGACTTAAGGGAACATGCTGTGTAGGAATTGTACACGTTGTGTAGTTGTTTTTTGTAAAACTTGATTGCTTTCTCTCTCTGGTTCCCATATTACACTTCTAGTTTTCAGTCCTTGACAATCTTGTTTTAAGGTATAAGCTTGACCTTGCAGATTTATCCCACCGAGATGTCCTCCGGTTCTACTCCAGTTACCAGGCGGTGATCAGACACCGAACATGGATGATCAGGGACTACCTACAGATCCTCATGTCATTCCATTTTTGGCACCATCCATTATACACGACATAGGTGTTGATGCACAGTTCAGAGAGGAATTTTTTAGGATGATGTCGTCCTTTCAGGGAGCGCTGCCTCCTGCCCCTTCAATTGCAGAATTGATGAGGTTCTTTCAGTAGTAGCATCCTCCCACTTTTTCAGGGGATAGAGGACCCCATGCTATGTAGTCATGGCTTGAAGCCATGCTAATTATTTTCGAGAATCTGGAGATACTTCCAAGGAATAGGGTGAATCTCGTTACCTACATCCTTCGAGACTCCGCTCAGAGGTGGTAGGATGTGATCTTATAGAAGGGACGCCAATATAATATCTCTTGGGATGAGTTTTGGCACATCTGCTAATATTACTTCTATACGGAGACCTTGAGGGATGATCGAGCCTGAGAAATCATGAGTCTGGAGAAGGTTACTCTTACCGTTATTGAGTATACCTCTCTCTCCATAGAGCTGCAGCGTTTCATGCCTATTCTAGGAGGTGATGAGTTATTCCTTGCATGAAAGTCTGAGGATTTTCTGAGGCATGACATCCAATCTCAGGTGAACATCATCAGGTTGACTTTGATATCCTCTATTGTCAACCTGACGCTGATTACATCATGTAACTTGAGGGATTCATGAGCTGTGCGCTAGGGAAGTTCGACATCCAAAGTCAGTATTACTCCTACTAATAGAGGGATGTTTCGCAGAGAGACTACACTAGGAGAACAGAGTAGGCGGGATGCATCTTCTCATAGCCAGGTGGTTTGTTACCAGTGCGAGAAGACCGGGCATACGAGGACACATTTCCCAAGATACCTAGTGAAGTGCGGATCTTGCAGCAAGATGGGACACCTTCAACGCTTCTGTTAGATCTTCTCAACAGTATCTATTGACAGGGGTTCTTCTATGACTCTGCGTTCAGTAGAAGCGCCAACAGTTTCTCACTAGTCAGGGAGCTGGAGTTCTTCCAGTCATTCAGGCCAAGGTGGAGGTCATGGCCATGGTGTTCAGTCCCCGGGAATTCAATGAAAATAATGTGTATTTGATTAGAATCCCCAGGCTGGGTCACAGGGATGTGGTAAAATCCAGACATTTGCAGTGGAGAAGACCCAATGGGAGAAGGATCCCAGATCCTCTATAGTTTGAGGTATGATCTTAGTTTCCTTAGTTTTAGCTTCTACACTTTTTGATATAGGGGCTTCCCATAGATTTATATATTTTTCTGTTGTGGAGGGCCTCAGGATCTGTATATTTTCTTCTACTGATACATTGACACTAGACACTCCTTTTGGGATAAGAATGACTAGTGTATGTTAGTGCATAGAGTTCCCTCTACAGGTTAGTGGGTGACATTTCTTATGGGACCTCTATGTCTTAGAGATGACATTATATGATTTCATTCTTGGGATGGATTGGTTAGTTCGATTCTAGGAATTCTTCGACTAGTATCACCACAGGGTGAGGTTCATGTCACCAGAAGATGAATATTTTCTTCATAAGGGAAAATAGGATGTCAAGGCGAGTAGAGCGGAACCCGAGCATCATGTGTTGGGATGAGTTATAGCACAGATTTCTAGCCTATATCTGGATGTCCAGGGGACTTCATAGTTATACTTTCCTCCAGTGGTGGATATTGTCAGAGCTATCTTTCGAGAATAATTTTCAGGTTTACCTCCGGATCGTGAAATAGGATTTTCTATTGAGCATGTTCCAGGAGCAGCATTGGTGTCCATTCCTCCTTATAGGATGGCTACACCAAAGTTTCAGGAGCTCAAGAAGCAGTTGGAGGAGTTATAGGAAAAGTGTTTCATCTAACCCAGTAATTCTCCATGGGGTTCTCATGTCCAATTTTCGAAGAAGGAAGATGGCACCCTCAGGCTGTGGATGGACTATCGGAATTTGAACCAGTTGAAAGTCAGGAACCGATATCCCTTTCCTAGGTTTGATGATATCTTGGACCATCTTTGAGGAGCCCATGTGTTCTTGAATATTGACATGATGTTGTGTTACCATCAATAGCATGTTAGACCATTAGATATACCTCTTACAACATTCCGAAGTTGGTATGGTCTATATGATTATATGGTTATGCTATTTGGTCTCACGAACATGCCGTCAGTTTTTATTGCACTGATGAACCGGGAGTTCCATACATACTTGGATTATTTCATGGACGATATCTTGGTGTAATCTCACACTCTACCTGACCATTGTTCCCATATTGAGATTGTTTTGAGTACACTGAGAGAGAATTATTTATAATCTAATATCTCAAAATACCACTTTTGGATAGATTAGATTCACTTCATGGATCATGTTATCTGAGAGACAAGAGTATCAGTAGACCCAGAGAAAGTGAGACCAGTAGTTTCCTAGGAGCATCCAAAGAACTTCTTTGAGGTGCAGGGTTTTCGAGGGATGGATGGATACTACAAGGGTTTCATACAAGACTTTTCGCACATAGCATCACCGGTGAAGGGTTTGACTATGGAGGTTCTAATGTTTCTGGGGTCATATTCTTGTGAGTCATCCTTTTAAGAGCTAAAATGGGGGATAAATTTCGCACAGATAGTAGTATTTCTAGAGCTAGGCAAGAGAAATACTGTTTACTGTGATGCATCAGGTATCAGGCAGGGAAATGTGCTTATTCAGGGAGATGTAGTAGTTTTGAAAAGGTCATGGTAGTTGATGCCACATGAGAGGAATTACCCAATGCATGATCTCGAGTTGGTGACAGCTTTTCATGCCTTACACTATTGGAGACATTATCTTCTAGGAGAGAATTTTGTGGTTTTTACCAACCACAAAAGTATCAAGTACATTTTCTCATAGTGTGATCTAAATTTGAGACAGTGAAGGTGGGTTGATTACTTTCAATCCTTTGACTTTGAGCTTGCCTATACACTTGGGAAAGGAAACGCAGTGGCTGATGTGTTGAGCAGGAGGACTCAAATACAGGCAGTTCAGGAGGCTAGTAGTGAGTGGCAGCTTATGGATCTATTCACTGAGATGTATTTGGAGGTGCACAATAGACAGGGGAAGTCATTTCTCTCTTCTGTAGTTGTTACCTCTACACTTCTTGATAGAGTGAGAATGAGGAAGCTATCAGATTCAGATGGCCCAGTCCTACGGGAGAGTGTGTTGGGAGATGACCCAATTCCAAGATAGAGCATAGGAAGGGATGAGATCTTGTGTTTCCAGGGGTGTGTATGGGTTCCAGTATATATAAGCGAGTACCTGATGTAGTATTTCCATTCCTCAATTTGGAATGTTCAACCTGGTGTCACCAAGATGTATCGTGATATACACCACCAGTATTGGTATCCAGGTATGAATAGGGATGTTGCTGGTTTTGTCATGAGGTGTTCCAACTGTTAGTAGGTAAAGGCAGAGCATCAGCGGCTAGAGAGGCTTTTACAGCAGTTACCCATTCCCATGTAGAAGTGGAATGACACCTCGAATGAATTCGTAACAGGGTTGTTGAGGTCATCTCGAGGGAATGATGCAGTTTGTGTTTTTAGTGAAAGGCTTACGAAGGATGGTCACTTCTTGCTGATCAAGGAAAACATCATTTTTTATGAGTTTGGATGGTTGTACATCTGAGATATTGTATGTCTGCAAGGAGTTCCACACTCCATTGTTTCAAACAAAGATGCATGTTTTACAGCTCGGGTCTGGAAGGGGCTTCTAAGGCTTTGGATACACAGGTACTTTTGAGTACATCTTACCACACCCAGATGGATGTCCAGTTCAAGCGTACGATTCGGGTGCTGGAGGGCATGATCCGAGCATGCAACCTAGATTTTGGATGTTTCTGGGAGAAGCATATAACTCTTGTGGAGTTTTCCTACAATAATAGTTTTCAAGAAACTATTCAAATGGAACCTTATGAGGATTTGTATGGTAGTCCATTCTGATCACCCTTATGTTGGCTGGAGGTAGGACAGGAAGATTTTTCAAGACCTTGTCTTGTTCAGAAAACAACAGAGATGGTAAAGCTGATTCCAAATTGGATGGCTATTGTGCAGTCTCAATATAATTCGTATGTTGATCAGTGGAGACGACCTCTGGAGTTTGAGGTCGGGGATCATCGTTTATTGTGTGTCACACCTAGGTTGGGACACAAGACAATTAGGATATAGGGTAAGATTTCTTTGAGGTACGTCGGGCAATTTTAGGTGTTATAAAGAGTTGAGCTAGTTGCCTCTCGGTTGTAGTTACATCAGAGGTATCAGTCCATGCATGAAGTTTATCACATTTCTCTTCTTCGATGTTACTTCTCAGACCATATCACGTCTTCCCATCAAAGGAGGTTGAGTTGGAAGTGGTTGTATCTATTGAGGAGCATCCTATCTAGATTTTGGATCGATGTACGAAGGTTCTCCATGGCTGGTCTGTTCCTCTGGTATGGGTGTTGTGTCAGCACAAGCGATTATAGGACGAGACTTGGGAGAGGGAGGCAGACATACAATCGTAGTGGTCGGAGCTGTTCGGGGGGTTTTCATCTATGCCACCTCACTTGGGATATTTGGGGACTAATTTATTTAATGGGGGAAGTTTGTAAGAAACCAAATTTTCTTTTCATGTATGTTTTTCCTTTTATGGTCCTTTTCTAGAGAAAATTGAAAATTCTGGAAATTTTCAAAGTACACGCAATGTACATTATGAGTACATGTCATGTACTTTATGATTACACGCCGTGTACGCAGTTACCACAGGTATCCAGGTGCTGGGCGTGTAGCATCCATGCACAAGACAGTGTGGGGTGACTTGGAGGCCACCTAAAGTGGAGTTCTGAAATTGTGAGTACACACCATGTATATAAAAATTACACTCTCTGTATTTTTATTTTTTTCATTAAATTCACTGGGGTCGCGTCTAATCACCAGAACCGTTTTCTTCAAGGTTTTCTTCATCTGAGAGAACCCATACAGCCATGATCCTTCTCTAAGCCCTAAGCCTCCATCTGATCTCTGATTCGACCGTCGTCGATTGAATTTAGATCACCTTTGTATGCTCTCTCTTGTCCTTGAGATTCGTTTCATGATTCCTCTTATTCTTCATGTTATCCTCTATTTAATGTTTTAGACGTTTTTGAATATCATCAGAGTTATATGGTGATTCAAGCCTTGAGGTTCACATATAGTGATCTCCCAACACTGAGGTAGGTGGTTTGTGCCTTTCTGTTGAATGTCTTTGAGTATTATATGGAATTTTGACCAATAACTTTGAACGAGGTATTGCATGTTTTCCATTTTACCCCTATTTATTTCCTTCCATGCTTGTATGTTTGTGTATTGATTAATTTCTCATGAATAGGTTTGATTTATATGCTTTTTATTTTTTACCCATGCATGATCTGTTTACGACCGTTTGGTCCTTCTTAGCCTTTTTTCCACCTTGTTAGTTTTCCATGACGGTTTTTGTAGGGTATAGAGTTTGTATTCTGAAATGCTTGATAAGTTTTTGACTAGTTATCCAAGTCGTTCGTTAGGTTTATTGTGGCCATATTGCATTTCTTTGCTCATTGACCTACATAGGGCTGTGAGAACCTGGTGTAGTAGACTATAAGGGGAATTGACTGAGTGAGCTTCCTCAGAGAGTCTTTGAGAACTTTAGGCTATAAGGGGATTGACTGAGTGATCTTCCATAGAGATCCTAGGACCACTTGGTCCTATAAGGTGAATTGACTGAGTGAGATACATCAGATATTCCTTGACTGCTTTAGACTATAAGGGGGATTGACAGTGTGAGTTTCCTTAGAGAGTCTTTGAATTACTTAAAAGAAATTGGTCTATAATGGGAATTGGCTGAGGGAGTTTTCTCATAGAGTTTATGACCATGGGGATATAAAGATAATTTACTGAGTGAGATTACTCAGATATTCCTTGACTACTCCAGTCAATAAGGGGATTTGACCGTATGAGATTTTTCCTAGAGTCTTTGAGTAACTTGAACGAGTTTGGGATATAAGTGGAATTGACCAAGTGAGCTTCCTCAGAGAGTCCTTGTCCTTGGGGATATAAGGGGAATTGAACAAGTGATCTTCCTCAATGAATCCTTGACTACCGTAGACTATAAGAGGAATTGACTGTGTGATCTTCTTTAGAGAGTCTTGTTTTAATTGTGACTATATGTGGAATTTATTGTGAGGGAATTCTCAAAGATTCTATTTGTATATATTCTTGTGACATAACCATAGGGGTTAGACTGGGTGTACATCCCAGAGGGTTGCTTGTACTTGTTAGGTAGGACCAGAGGGGATGTGTTGTGAGTACTTCCTAAGGTTTATGTATTTTGTGTTTAGCTGCTAGTTTTGATGTTGCTTGATATTGAAGTTGTGGATTGTTTACTACTGAGTACTTTCATGTTTAATACTTTCTGTACTTTTAGCTGCCATATATTCATTGACTGTTATGAAAAGATATTAGAGTGGTTTCCTACTGGGATTTAGTCTCACACCCTATTTGGGCCATGCTTTTGGTCCCCAACAGATTATATTACTAGATCTATAAATAAGGGAAAACACCCTTCTACTTCAGGTACATGACTTACTGTGGAGCTGGAAAGAATGGGACCAAGATTAGGTTTGTGATGTTGTTGAGTAGTTTATTTGTTTCTTTTGTACTTTGGTATAGTAATTTTTTTATTCAGCATTGTGACTTGTTTGGATTTTTTCATATACATATATATCATGCATCATTTTATATATTTCTTATCTAGTTGTTAATTATTTCAGTCTTCCGTTGTTTACTATTTTTTGATATTTACTACTTCCATAATAGTATATTTGTTTCTCTTCCATTGTGTTACTCTGCCAATGAGGTCATAGATTCCACATTATCACACCTGAGTCCCTCGCTTCTAGTCGGCAGCCTCTTGCATTTAGATAAATGTGCTTGAAGGCATGTGACCAACTAGGTACGAGGCACCACTAAGTGGCTTCCGAAACCGGGACATTACACCTTTGTTGCTCATGGTGTGGTGGGAATTCACCCTCGAGGTATGTGGCTTTCCTCTATTGTGATAACATATTGTGTATATATTTGTATCAATCCAGATGTGGGATCAATTAATGGGACATCATTATCATTGTTGGATTTTGTTGCTTGTGGAGACCATTATTGGTGTGTGGGACCCATGATTTAAGGTATGTTGTTCCATCTAAAGTCTACGTTGATAAACAAGATTATTTTTCATTATAAACTATTTTTTATATTGAAATTGGTGTGATTGTTTTGTGTGTGTGGAAAATGGTTTTCAATGAAAAAATGAGATTTCCTTAGATTTTTATAAATTTAATTAAATAGGTTATTTTTAAGGCACTAAAATGGAATTATAAATGGTTTTGAAATGGATTTATGAAAATGAGTAAATGGGTTACCTTGGGTACATAGGTGGATGGTCTATCTTTTTTAATGATTTCCTCTAAATCCCAATCCTATTGTTCCAGGGGACTGATGTTTAAATTTTTTGGGCGGTTTGTGCATTGGGTATTCCACTAATTCGTAGGGACATGTTCTAGGGTTAGTTTTTTCACTGGATTATTATGGAATGAGTAGTATCCGGCCTTGATATGTACTATTACTTGGTGTTGTGATTCATTTTTTTTGTATTTCATAGCATTCTGTTTTAGCCCCAAATTTTATGTTTATTCTTGTAAAAATGATATGGAAATTGTGCTTTTAAATTGAAATACTTGATTTCGTTTAGAATTGTGAGAAATGGAAATGTTTACAATGATTTCTAAAAAATGAATTTACATATTATCATGAAATTTTTTATTTAAAATGACAATACAAGAATTTTTACACAAAGAACAATTTTGAAACCCTTGCGTGGGATCATACTGAGCCTATTAGCTCACACCCATCACACCCCTTCAGTACTACATAGTCATTTATTTTTCTTCCAGTGCATGGAAAGGAAATGTTCTATAGTGAGGTAGTTAGGATAGTGTCATCTATTTGTGTATATGGAGATAATATGGTTGGAGTTTATCCATTCCATTGTTTTGAGTATCTGTTTGGGTTTTAGACCTTTTTTATTTAACTTTTCTAGGATTTTTAGCTACATTTTCAGTTGTATATTTCAACTATGTTTCATAAAGGTCTGGTATATATATTCTATTCTTTTTAAATTGTTCATTTTATTTAGTATGCATATTACATGCGATTTATCCATTTTTTAGAAATCATTCCTTCTGTTTTCTTGTTCGATTCTCAAGTGTCTATTGCTAGCCCGTATTGGTCAGGTTCAACCTTTGGGCATGTGAAATATTTGGTCAGGTGCCACATTTGAGGGAAACATATGTGGGGTTTTTAGAATAAAAATAAATAGATTCATTATATAAAATTTTAAAGAAATTATATGAACATTAAGGAAAAATATAGGTGCATAACATGGAATGATTCTCAAAGATGAAAAATTGAGAAAATATTATATTACCAATTTGATAACATTTCAAACATAATCCCCATGAAATAAATATAATAAAATGTTTTTGAATATAACCATAAATTTATGTGTAATAAATTTTGAATATATTGATGGTTATTATACACACCACACAAAAAGAATGGGTGGTAGACAATGCCTTCATCTCAAAGAAATAAAAAGTGAGATGAAATTACCTTAACTTATGTATTGACTATCATCATACCCATTAAACCCTTCTATATAATAATTATAAATTTATTATAAATTTATCATAAACTAATATTTTTTATCAAATACCATATATGGTTTGATTATGACTATATACTACTGCCTTGATAATAATACCATGTCAAAGATTCACTTTGGGTAATATATGCTTTGTTCTTTTCATGTGTCTTAATTTGTAATATCTATGGTACTTCTACATATATAATGATCTATAGAATATAAAAAATGATATATATTTCGTTTATATTCATTATATGTGTATTATAATACTCTATAGAATATAAATGACTGTAATTTAATACATTTTTTCACGAATATGGTAAGCTTATCTATTCATGAATGTTTTTTAAATTTAATTATCATATTTAAGGAAATAACATAAATTAAATTTATGTGTATATATGTATATATATAATTTTTTCACTATAATTATTATATAATATATATAATATATTTTCACTAAACCCATTATTAATATATTCGATGTAGTGTGTGAACGATTCACAACAATTAGAGGGTGTGGTAGTCTATGCATCCTCAAATGAGATTATCGTGGTAACAAAATTAAAATTATAAATATATTTATTATTAAAGTAAAAAATATGATTAAATACATGATAAGTATAATATATTACATATATAAATAAATTTACAATCATAATTTTACCATGAGAGTTGGTAAAGGATAAATGAACAATCATTTTTTAGCGATGTTGTGGTTTTCTTTACAAATCCACAGTGAGTTCATTACCCTTTAAATAGATTTCTGTATAAGTGTAGGATGAAAAAATAATTTAAATAAATTTAGATATATTTTTGATAATGGTGTTCTTCTATATTCACGGATTAATATTAATTGCAGTGGTGGAGAAAAGAAATAAATGAAAGGGTCTTTAGGGAGGGTGTTACCTCTTAATTGTTGAAGTCTTTGTGGTTTGATGAAAAGGGAATAATTGGATTATCGTTTTTAAAAGGATAATATTATTGGATGTATTTTGGTATTTTTAGGAGCTATTTGGTAAGATATTGTCCAATCCTACATGTCTTTATAGATGCGTGGAATTGGGGGAGAAGTGACCTTTTTATAGTGGAGGAGGAGTATAACTCTTGTAATATTTTGAAAAATGAATTATATACACATTATTCACAAATCATATGTATCCAATAGTAGATAAAATTAGATAAAATGGATTATAGGATCTTAATAAATCTAGAAAATGGTTATTGAACAAATATCTAGGTCTTTTTGGTTCTTAAATTTATGTTTAATTCCTTAGATAAGTTTAATTTTTCTTTAATCGATGTAGTTAATTTTAATAACCTCCACTAATATTTTGGTTAATAAACTAAGTTGAACTTATAAGATGTTATGAAAATTTTCTAATTCTAAATATGGAATTCATTTTTTATATATTCCAAACATATAAGTTGTTCAAATTAATTTAAATGTAAAATGATAATGGGGAAACACTCTCGGTTTTAAAAGTAAAAATAATCCACTCTTCACAAATATTTTTTGTATCCAATTTCAATGTGATATTTTTTGCCATTAAATAGATAGGATTAATTCAAAAAAATAATATCTTTCAAAAAAATTAATCCAATTTATAATATAAATTAACCGTTTATATATCTTATATAAAAAATTAGTTCTAAATTCATATTAATTATTTTTAAATATTTACATTGAAGATGAAACCCTCCCAAAAAAATAAAAAACAAATTATCCTAACAAAATTTTTAAGCTCCACCTTAAATGATGATGTTCATATGGAAATATGAAATATATAAATTTTAAAAAAAATCGATTTAAATTTTTTTCTCCATCAAAAGGTGGTGAAAAAAATATAGGTCTTTAAACATTAATTTGGGTTTTCTCTTATCTTCAATCTATGAATTCTATTGAATGAATATATAAAATATTTTTTTGAATATATAAAATATATATTATAAAAATACCAATAACTAATTGTATTTAATTATATTTTTTAGGGTAACACAACATTTTAAACATAAAAATAATAATATTTCAATTTATAGTCAATCAGTTTTCATTTTCATTTCAAATTATATAGAAACCTATGAATTCATAATATTTTTAAATCATATATTTTCATAAATTAGTTAATACCATTCATAAAATTAACTTTACCATCTATTTTATGTCACCTTATTTTAAATATTAATATTTTAATAATATGTTATTGTTCGGTCAAACATAGTATTATGTTTATTGAAACCCATTGAGGAAAGTAATTGTTGTGTGTAACCCAAGAAAACCTCACTTTTTCAAGTAGATAAAGATAAAAACATATTTTACCTATAGTACGAATTTAAATTTAACTTTTTTATATAACATTTCAACCATCAAATATTAATATAATATAAACAATTTTAGTGTTGGGTGAAATGAAAAATATCGTAACATTAAATTAATTTAATGAAAGAATATTTCTAAAAAATATCAGGGTGATACAAAAATGGTTTTTAATGTGTTGAGACATGAAACTATTTGGTATACCATCAGCAAGGAATGCATGGGGACACGAATACCTGGTAATGTGATGACCAAGTAGGGTATAGTGCCTATTTTATTATTTTCTATCCACATATAATTTATTAGACTATTCCATTTGTTCCCAATGTTAAAGGAACTATACTATCCCATTGTTATAACGTATGACTTATAGAACCATCCCATAATGGGAGATGGAGTACCACCTTCCATACAGAATGGGGGTAGGTAAAGGTCATGGAATCCAAATATATGATGTACCCCACAAGCATAATGTTCCAACTCATGGAAGTCAAGTGTTATATCAAGATTGAGGATTGAGACATTTTCATGATGTATAGTATACACCTGCATAACAGAGTATTGGGCCATATATTGTAAATGTTATGATCATAGTATACTAGAAACTATTAAATTATTATTTTTACACAAATTATTCACACTCATTAATATATTTATATTTATTATGTGTTACTGTACTTTATAAGGATCAAATTTTGGAGTTATTTTTATTAACACAACACTGGGAATACAATAAAAAATTCTTCACTGATGAAAATAGTATCCTCTCTGGATATAGGACTACAATTTGTATGGAATATTTTCATCCATGAGAAAATATAATTCCACTCAATTATCATGATATAATTGTTAGAAACTTTTCAAGGCCATATTGATTCTTATCACCTGAGGATTTCATTGTCATAAATATTGGGTGGTATATATATTCCAAAGGGATAATAAAATTTCAATAAATGGTCATTTGTATTAAACAAACATTGGTTTGTTTGAGTGTATACTAAAATTTCCAGCCATTTTTAATATTATTGATGAGTATGATAGAGTGACATTCCTCTAACATGGGAACACTTAAGAGATATTCTACCAACCAAAATTTCTGGGAAACCTTCAAATATAAGGGATTATTTCATAATCTATAATATTATTTGAGTAAAACTAGTTTCCATTCACTAATACAAGATGAAACCTTCTAATATATAAGAAATGAAAATTTTATTGGATGACATGGAACCCAAAGGGTTTATAAGACCCATTACTCTCATTTAGGGTTCGCATGTTGTGTTCACTAAGAAGGAGGAAGACACCAAAATTCATTGTTTGGAATTATGGTAGTTGAATGGTTTTATAGATAAAAATTTGTACCCACATCCTCTTATAGATGAGCACATTTATGATCATTGTGGAGTCGTTGACATTTTCAATTTTGATTTATGATATGTAAATAACCACGAATGGATTGGGCCCATAGATATACCACATATATCTTAACAATTTTTGTATTACCTCTTTGAATTTCATGTTTTTCGATTTGGTCTAATGTATTTCATATCTCTATTTATGTCATTAATGAATCATGTTTCTCTCCCATGATGGGATTCAAATGTTTTATTTATGTGGGTGATATATTTGTTTACACTTATATTATACATGATCTTGTAGAACACCATGAAATTGTACTGATAACTCTAAGGGAGTATATATTCTATGAAAATATCATAGAGTTCAAAATTATGTTTGATTTATTTCACTTCATTGATCTCATTATATTTTTAAAAGGAGAATATTTGGACTTGGATAATATGAGATCCATTATTTCCTAGGATGAGGTCAAAATGTTTTTCATATAAGAATATTCTTTATTCTACCTGGTTACTACATGTGATTTATCAATAAATTTTATTTATTTATAGATACACTTAAGATATTGAATATTATAGAATTTATATACACATGGTTATAAGATTATGTGAAGGACTTTCAAGTGTTGTGGGGAAAGTTGAATTCAGAACTAATCTTGAACATGTTAGATCCTAGAAGAAGATAAACAATTAATTGTGAGGTACCATGTGTTTTTCAAGGATAAATTTTTTTGTTTAGGTAATTAGTTATAACATATGGGTCTCATCAATTTAGGCCTCACAAATTTAATTACCTAAAATTGTTCATTGAGTTAGTAGCTGAAACTCATCACCTACTATTATAGAGACTATATGTGTTGGGGAAATGGTTTGTGGAGCACAAAAACTATTAGAGTATCAAATACATATTCCATCCAAATAAATTGAATAAAAAATAGTGAATATTTGTTAAATATCATTATTTTTTTCATTATGATCATTATTACTTTACTGGAAGATTCAATACATTTATTGGTTGTCTAATCCAAATGAATTTTACTCAAGATGTTCTGGATGATAATAGTGACTGATAGTTTATGTAAATTACTTCTTTAAAGATAATTTACATTTAGGAGTGTGAGGAAAATAAATTTCTCATGGAATTATTATTTGTATCATTACCTTAAGATCGAATTATAAGGAGACCCATTTTTGAACACATCAAACTAGTCTTGAGGAAATCTATTTCTGCAGGGGTCCCATTGCATGTGTGGGTAATCAATGAGTTTGAGTTTCTACTATTAATTGGAGTATATTGGAACCATAAAAAATTGAATGGATTTTATGTGAGAATATATTTCCTCTCAATTGGATGTACATCATCAATTAAAAAAGTCTTACCCTGACTTATGCCACCAGTATTGGTGGCCTTGGATGAAAATAAAAATCACCAGCTTTGTTACATAGTTTTCCAAATTTCAACAGGTGACTGTAAAACATCAATGCTCTTTTATCCTTTTACAGCCTCTATGATTCCACAATTATAAATAGGATGAATAAATATTTAATATCATTATGGTATTATATAGTAATTAGTTATTAATCAACATGATATTAGTTATAGTGGACAAGACGATGATGCTCACTGATTTCATTACTATCTATGACACCACTTTAATAGATTAGAATGTGATACATTTTTTATAAGAAATAATATTCATTCAGGTAATTAGATAAATAATTTTTTCAGGGATGGATACTTGGTATTATTTTTTGGAGTTAGAAGTGTTTTCAAAAGGCTCTTTGTTCATAGATAATATTTAGTAAAACATACCACACTATGATAAATGATAGATTTGAGTGCACTATAAATGTATATGAAGACATGATCCATGTGTGTGACCTAAATATTGTTGAATATTTTGGAAATCACTTTCCTCTTATTGAGTATGCTTATAATAATAGTTTATATGAGAATATATATATGGGTCCTTACTAAACCATGTACAATTCGATATGTTTTTTTTCTCTATGTAGGATAGAGGTAGGGGAACAATGAAAATTGGACCACATCTCATTCTATAGACATAGAAACACATACAATAGATATAGATATGTATGTTAATAGATTAGTATATGTTTTATTTGTAATCAAATTTTTATCTTCCTCTTATCTAGTTTGAGGTAGGAGGTCCTCTTTTATTGAAAAACACACCAATAATAATTAATAGTTAGATTATGGGTAAAGGTAAGAGAGAACCATGATTTGTCAATCCTTTAGAGATCATCGATATGGTCGTGAGTGTAGAAAATCAGGGTTGACTTCCTCAGTGATTCATCGATATACATGATGAATTTATTTTTCTCAAATGAACCATTATTACTCTGACCCCACTCTAGTTTTTGATATAGAGGGTGTTGAGTTATAGGATGAATCTACTTTTGATGAGTATCTAGTTTTTAATGCTGATCATAGAATAAAGACTCTCAATGGTAGGGAATATGTAATAGTTTAGATGTTTCTGACACATGACCATGTACTAAATGATACATGGGAAGGATAGTTTAATATACATTCTCATTTATCTGATTTATTATCAAATATTTCTCAACAACCTTGAAAGGTGAAAACCAAGGTTGTTTCTTCCTATGATGGTGGGGTTTTATGATCCTAGATTTTCATTGATTTATTAGTTATTTTTATTTTTGTATAAACCTTTTTTTTAGCCTAATGATAGTTTCTATATAGTTAGTGGTTTTTTGGGAGTATTTAGAGCTAATTCGGAGTCCAAGTATTCTTTTTTTGGAATGATAGTGTGATTAAAACTATTATAAATAGAAAATAAAAAATTATTAAGATGATAAAAACTAATTTAACTAATAGTGGAAGATGATATCATCTATAAAAAATGCAACCAACAACATCCCCCAAATTATAAATTAAAATTTAATGTAATAATTAAATACCAGAAATATAGTAAATATATAATTATTAGTAATGAATCTTTCAAAAATATAAGGTTTAATATAGTTTTTTAAACTTAAAAAAGGAATGAACATAAATATTAAATTATCATTCAACCATGGTTTCGAATAATTTTTTAAATAAAACTAAATTTTATCATAAATTTATTGTGAACTTTACATTAAAATGTACAAAATATGTCCCCAAGGGTTACCTTATTGAAAAATATTTCTAAATCCACATTTATATCAAACTGAATGGATATTTATTACTATATTTAGTTTTTTAATGGGTTAGTATTTTTATTAATTATATATAATTTATAAATAAAACAAAATTTCATAGAGTGAACATATTGTATTCACGCACCATTCAATATAATTTTTATATTATTATTTATGTTTTTGATAAAAAGGAACAAATGAATGGTGTTAAATTTTTATTTAGAAAAATATATATTATATACACATAGTCTAAATTATTATAGGGAATTTTTTTTCAATTTATATATTCAATCTTCATTCCATCCTACTACATACAAAATTAGTTTTTTTATAGAATTTTAATTAAATAATGAAACCTTTTTTATTTAAAAAAGTGTCCCTATGAGTGGTGGGAAAAAATCAGGGTGTCACTGAATTATACATTCATATCTATTTTTTCATCTCCATTATATAAATTTTAACCATGTTAAAAGGTATAGTTTTTCAAAAAAAAAATATTCATAATAATCATTATGAAAATTTAATATTAAATTATGGGACAACAATATTTTATTGGTCATACAAATGGGAGAATCCATGTAGAACACACAAAAGATGTGATACCTTTAAATGTTTGTAATAATCATTATGTAACACCACAAGATTTGAGGATTTTTTTTCAAATATGTTTAATATTTTGATTATTTAATGTTATACACAATGTTTAATTTTATCTTGTCTTACATGAAACACTACAATTATTTTCTAATACACACAATACATAGTTTACATTTTATTACAAGAAATAATGACTTTAAAAAAATGTGCTTACTATTAAAATATTTTTTATTCAATTAAATAGTTATCAAATATCATATATAAGGGCGGGTAAGAATTAGATTAGATAAAATATGATAATATATATTCACACACATGAATATATATTTAATTATTCGATGACTAATTCTTTATGAATTAATATAAATAAATTTGAAATAAAATAAAAAAATTCCTGAGAAATTATTTTTATGAACATAAATACCATTTAACTAAATAAATTAAACAAAATCAATTTTGTGGTATGATTTTATTGAAATTAATATTTTTATTTTCAATAAAATGTTTTTCATTTATACTATTTTGTTTCTTGAAAAGATAAAATACAAAACCCAATATTACACTTAAAAATCTATTTTCAAAAATGAAATTATATCACCTTGGCTATAAAAATTTAAAATTAATTTTAACTATATTAAAATATTTAGTTGAAATAATAAGAAATGTTTTTTTGAAATTATAATTTAAAAACTAACTAAGGGTGTGTTTTGGGACATTTTTAAATGTTTTATTTCTTGATGAAGATTAAAAAACATAATTTTAATTGAAAAACTAACATTTTGATTAAATTAAAAAAATGTAAATTCTATTTTAAAACACATGAATAAAAAATTGGTAAAATTAAATAAATATTAATCCAATTTAAGACTCTGTAATCAATTTAATATTAATTTTTTACATATAAATATTGTTAATATTTGAATATTTTCTCTTATGAAATGTTATTTCTCATCGTATATGGATGATAAATTTAAAAAAAATGTATCCAAAGCGTTGAATAATATTTTTGAATTGTGGATTCCAAGTTATGAATTTGTAAAGTTTATATTATATAATAACATCAAATTAATATTTTTTCCATAATTTTTACAGATAATATGTAAACCAAATTTTCGTGATTTAGATACAAACTGATTTATATACGATCAAACTAATAAGATAATGGTTACAATGACCAACTAAATTTTATTACAAAAATGTTTGAGAGATATTTTGACCTTATAAAATTATAATATATGTTTATGAATTTTTGGGAAAATATTCCATAAATGAGAACTATATAAAATGTTAATTGTAAAAATAGAAAAAATGGAATCTTCTTTACATAATATATCAATATATACTTGGGATTTGAAAAAACCATATTTTTGGTGTTAAATAATATTTTTAAATATAAATTACTTTCATGATTATTGATAACATATATATATATATATATTACATGAATTAATATCTTTAAATACATATATAATTACTGTGAAATAATAATTTAGTAAATAAATAAATAAAATAAATGAAACTCAAAATATATTAAGCTATGTAAATTGAATGATTTAATCTCTTCAATAAGTTTTCTAGATGAACACATAATTTTAAACAGGTATGATACTAACATATTATATTTCCATATTTTTTTGGATATTTTATAAGCACAACTTATATAAATAATATCAAAATTTACATTAATGTAATTTGATAATAATTGTTATTATATTAATGATTTAAAATTAATCACAATACTATATTATTAAAATTTATTTTTTAATATTTTAAATATAAATTGTGTTCCATTAATGGACCATATACTCTATTATAATTATAATATTTTTAGTTAAATTATAAAAACATGGTTAGTGTGATTAAGGATAAAACATTTTTTCTCACATTACATGCTCTTTTATTAATATTATCATTCTAAATGAATATTATTTTTCTTTGATTTTAAATATTTAATAAATTTTTCCAAATTAAATTAAAATTATAATTTTATAATAATATTAAATGATTAAATATATCAATTTAAATTTATAATTATTATAGTGAAAAAATAAAAAATGATAAAATATGAAAATATAGATGTCCGGGGGAAAATTTTAAATCATTTGTTTTTATTTTATGGTGGAGGTGTGGCTTGACAAAATGATCCAAACACAAATTAATTTATCAATTTTTTTTAAATTAAGAATGAGTGACCTCCCAATATGATATATAATTGTTTATTTAAAAAAAACTCTTCATCATCTACTGCTTCGAATTCATTCCCCCTCAATTAATCACATATATGAATAAATTTTTCTGAAACAAAGCCAATGAAAATTAATCCCCAAAATCTATCCTCACATCCTACAAAATTAATTTTTGGTATAAATATAGAAATGAAATTTATTTCAACAAAATAATGGAACATACCCTAATATGTTGTAACCTTCATTAATGAGGATTTTATTCCTTAATCTTCATCATTAAATTATTATCATACCATTATGATATAGTAACACAATTTTACTCCATATATTTATAAAATATTTTTCAATGGTAATTAATTGTATCAATCCCCACAAATATCTAATGGGTCACAAGAATCATCACTTAGTAGTAAGACAGATTACCACCTCAAAAAATGATGCCTTCCATTTTTTCATTATCATCCCTAAAAATTGGATATAATATTATATTTATTGCCTATTTTAGATAATTATGATATTATTTTGATTTGAGAATTATTATAAACCACATAACTTCATTATTTCTAATTTTATAGGAAATTATAATGTTGCTTGTGTGTATGGTAGACTACTGCCTCGCGAAGCAAAGTGATTCATTCATGATTTTTATATAAGGTAACAATGATGAGTTGGATTTATAAATTTGATATATATAGTATATTTTTTGGATGATAATATAAAATTTAAATTTATTTCATTCATTTTAACAAGAAAATGAAAATAACATTAAATAATATATACGTTCTACTATCCTCAAGAACATTGCATTCATTTTTTTATCTCTAAATATTTGGGGTCACTCTAAATAAGTATATAATTAATATATATGATATTTATATCAATTTTCAAAATTCTTGATATTATAAATCCCTGATATATGTAATATAACCCTAAATTTAGAGTCAAAAAATGCATTAAAAAAGCATTTACTGTTGAAACAAGACTTTAACAGGGAATTTTTAATAAATGGGTAATAAAAGGAAATAATAAAAACATATAAGGTGTGAATTTTTTTTTATATTGTATTATGATATATATTTTATAAAATTTTATTTCTTATATTTTTTTTAATTATCTAAGGAAGAAAATAATTAATGTAATGGATTTCTAGTCTATTTTATTATGGGGAGACATTTGAAAATTCACTACTGGTTTCATTTTTTTGGTGTGTATAATAATATTATAACATGTAATTTAATTAATCCAATTATTTTTATGATATTTTATCTTTCTTCTGATTTTATTCCATGTTGGTTCATACAAATCAATAGATCACTAACTCGGCTAGGGATTTTTCTATTACTTTTTTACATTTGTAAGTCTCTTTCCATATTCACATCCTATGTATTATATGTGGTGTATATATATCAAATTAAATTATTATATAGAGATAATACTTGATAAAATTAGTATTTACATCTTCATATTATGATATATATTTCTTTGGGTTTTGGTATCAATAGGTTACAAATCAATAAGGGATTATTGTTTTCATTTTCATACTTTGGGACATACATAAGGTTATGCACTTGTCTTCTTAAATGAGTATTATATAATGACCCTTTAACATGTTATATAATGAATATCATTATTTTTTTTGATTTTTTAGGATTTATTTAATTTAAAATTTAATGGGTATTATGGTCTAATGTTACTAAATTTGAAAGGCTATTATGTCAAACCCTCATTGTTTATGAGATTTTTTATGATTATACATTCAAATTAAGAAATCATATTATATATATGATGAGAAACTCTTGGTTTTCCTTATACTCAAGTTTTTTAATAGGAATTCATGTTTCCATTCATTTTCCTCTTTTTATATACTCAATAATTCATAACAATATTTTATGGAAACCTATCTTTTCGGTTGAAATCATTTTTTCCTCCATAAAATGGTTTTATCAGAAAATTGAAAATTAGTTTAACATTTTTTTCATTTAAGTGGGTATGATATTTTCCTCAAAATAAAATTTAATGGGTTTTAAAGATTTTTTTTTATAAATTAATGATAATTTTCATTGAAATATATTTTCAAAAAGTTTATATATATATATAATTATTTTAAATAAAAAGTTATTTTCATCAATAAATGATTTAATTGATCATTAATGAACATTAACCATATATGACTACAACCATAAATGTTTCATATTCATTACATGGGATATGAATCAAGAATACCATTATTATCCTTTCTTGGAATGGATTTTAAGACATGATGTTTATGAAATAAGATTCCCTTCCGTTTCATATATTCTGATAGGATTCTTATAAAACCATGTTAAATTTCATGGGAAATACATTGATTAAATAATGAAATTATTATGAAACCAATTTATTCATAATGGGTAATGATAAAATGATATTTTCATTAAACACGTATCATTTAATGGATTATTATAAAATAAATATATTATGGTATTGTGGAACACATATGTATGGTTTTCATTACTGGATGGGCATAGAATATTTATACTTCTAATTAATATGGTAATGATAAATTTTATATGATATCAATGGATAAAAATGAGGTTTCCCCAATCTTAAAGGGGGGGTTTACACATGTGGTTAACTGAATCACAAAAATGAAGGTACATAGGTTGTTATCCCAATTATGGAAGTGGTCACAAGAGAGGTCATCCCATTCTCAGAGGAGGTACAAGGGGGGTTCATGCAAGAAATACAAGATATAAATTTATTGGTTGGAATAATTAGAATATAAATTTCAATTATTTAGTTTATACCATAAATCTGGGTCTTATATGAATTTTATTGTCTAATGGATAATGTTCTTTGATTTTATTATCATTCATTTCTTATAAAAATACAATTATTGTTCATTGAATCTAGATTATGATCATTGATATGAAAGGTATGGTTTTCCTATAATATACTATTGTTATAATAACCATATTTCCATGAAAATCTTATGTATCTCCCTTGATCAAACATAATAATCATCTATTCTCTCTATTTATTATGTTTCTATTTCCAGTGTTATTAATAATGGTTTTAAGTAGGGTATATTTGCTAAGAATAATATAGTAGGGTATATTTGTAAGATATATTAAATATATTTCACTAAATTAAAATAATATGAACATAGTTTCAAAGACACTAAAAAATTAAAGTATTTTAGGATGAGTTTCTGTAAGAGGTGGAATAATCATATAAATATATGTAATGTTTATTTATGAATAGTTTGGGTCTCTATGGTAATTCATAAAGAAAAATATTATATAACCTTTTTAAATAAAATATTATAATACTTTAGAGAGATTCCTATCTATATTTTTAGGTATATTTCTTTGGATGTATCGTAGGATAAATATAAGGATTAATCGATGTTATGAATATGCTTTGAAATTTTGGTAAAGGATAAAGGAAGTTGATTCTAAGTAAATTATATCACTATATATATTATACAAGTGGATGTATCACATGGAAAAATGTACCTATTAGTTATAAATTAGAGAATTATGTATTGATGTTGCCTTGGTTGCCACCGGGTTCACAAAAATGGGCATTACTACACACCTAGTCTTACACTGCTTGGGAATATCCATTGGAAATTACAAAAATAATTATAAACTACCATGATGTATTTAAATAGATGTTGACAATGAATATACTAGGATAAAATTAAGGTTAAATATATTAATGATGATGTCATGATTTACACATCCTATGAGTTATTCTATGTGATTATGCAGTATTCCAAAATGATTAATAATTCTCCAATAATGATTTTTGGTTTTACTCAATGGTGGTAACAATAAAACGATGTGATAACATTAAATTAGATATACAATTTTCTAATGATAACTCAAATGGGATATTGAGAATTGGAAAAAAGATTATGATTATTCCAAATGAGTTGTCATGGATCCTGATTAAAAATGTGAACCTTAACCAAATATAATACATTCAAATGAATAGAAGGATATAGATCCCACAGAGTTAAGGTAGTAGAGAACATTGAGAAACAATGATTCATCTCCATATAGTTCTATAATGTAAAAAGGATCACTAAATGGAAAATCATAAAGTTTGGACCATATATTTTGGGTGTGCAAATTAAGAGAAAAAGTAACTATAAAGGAAAAAACTGATGATTTGGTTTAATTAAATGATTGGGAATAATGGCCTTCAAAAGGTATCATCAACTATGTAATGGTTTAAATATATAATGTATGGGAATTATGAAAATCAATGTTCTAGGGTAAATGATCATAAAGTGAATCATCAAGGTGGTATGAGTAATTATTATATTAATAATTAAGGTGATACTAAAAATAACATATAAAAGGAGAAGTTATTATGGATTATGATAATGATGATTAGTTAATGTGTTAAGGATGAGGTTGAATAATTGATGTGTTTTTGTAACTTAATTAATGATTTTTGAAATATATATGGATTTTTCTATATATTTTTATCGTTAAGGATTTCTATCAATATAATTAATTTTTTGGATTTGATAGAAATGTGATTTAATAGAAATGTTATATATTATTAAAAAAACGTGATTATTTGAAGGTAACAATTAATTTGTTCACAATTTTTATAAAATTTATTTTAGTTTGGTTAAATTTATAATTTATTTTAACAATGTAAATTAGATTGTATCGAAGACAAAGTAATTGAAAATGTATTTTCATAAACTGTTGCATATGTTATCATTTGTTTATTGATATCATTTTTGGATCAGTAGTGTAAACTCAATAGTCAATGGATTTATTCAATGGCTAATGAAGTTTTCATGTATTTTGTAAGGCTATATAAAGGCTTTAGTTATTCCCATATTTCAACAGAATACATGAGGAAGGTATGAATATGTTCTTTATATTACAATCATGTTACACTTTGATCCATATGGTGTATTATTGTTAAGTTTATTTTTATAAATTTAGTTCCATTCAATATACATTATTAATTTCAAAATTTTTAAACAATTATCCATTTATGTAGATGTTTATATTTTACTCTGGATGTGGTTTTATATGTTAACATATTTATTCCCCATAAATGGATTCAGTACTATTTTATAAACAATGATACCTTTTTTAACTACATATAGAAGGAATGGATTATTATTTTGTTATAGATCTTATATAGTACTTTATAAATGAAAATGTTCATAACCTATAGTAATGGACGAAGTGAAAATTAGTCAATTCATAGCCAAATGATAAAATTATTCTTATTAAGTTAAAATTAATCATGTAAGTACATTTTATTATTTTCTTATTCCATATAAAAAATTAATTCCACAACATTACAAAATTATTCCTTAATTTAACCGATTTATTGTTATTATTATTTTGATTATTTAAATGAACATTTTAATACCTCTTTGGTTTATGTATTTTTGGTTGTTTTAATACTCCTAACTATGTTCTCTTTCACCCTGTGTTAGTATTTGTGTGACTGTTTTCTCATCCATTTATATGTTTTTACTTCACACCATTGATATATTATTAGGGAACATAGTATTTGTTATTCCAGTTGACTATCAAAAATACCTTTCTCTATTTCATGTGGTTTTTTTATTAATCGTTTTTATTATTTTGGATTATATGAACGAATTTGAAATGTTAAACATGTAACAACACTAGATTTTTTGAAATAGTTTTCTTTATAATTAATTTAATATTTTTGTTATTTCTCAATTCAACTCACAATAATAATTGATCATTATATATTTGGTAACCATTACATTAATTGGTAATATAAAAAATCAAGCTAATATTCTTGTAAAATCGTCTTAAATTTTAGATTTATTTAAATATACCATCATGGTTATCATACATTAAATAAAAGACTGAATTATCTTGATGTCTTACGTAACACGCAAGAATGATTGTTACTGAAAACCAATTCACTATAAAGATATTATTTTTTAATAAGATATAACATAGAAACTAAATTTTATATTATAGTATTATCTAAGAAATTAATATTTATAATTGAATTCATTGGATACCTAATATTTATATAATTACATAGACAAAAAATGAATATAAATGGACTAATTTTATAAATGTCTTGTTTTATTTGAAAATAGTTAAATTATATTAATAAGTTAAATTAACTACATAAAATTTATGATATTAATAAAATTTATATTATATATATTAAAACAATTATCCTAATAATCATCTAATAAAATTGATAGATATAAAATAAGAATAAAAAAAATATTCTTAAGACCGATATATTTTTGTAAAAGAAGTTTTAACGAATTTTTAATGTTAAAAAAATGTTAGATACATTTTAATGAATATTGTTAGAGTTAATAAGAAATAATTATTATTATATTTGAATGAATAAGATAAATTTATGTCAAGAATATTTTTTGGTAATTTTCTATACGGATTCATTTTGTAATCAATAGTTAATAATATGGAATGTTAATTCAAACCTACTTTTTCAAAAAATTATTTTATATGGATATATTATATATTTAATTGGTTATAAATATTAATGTGAAAATTATTTTATAAATTAAAACATCACATGTCATTAAAATCAATTTCAATTTAATAACTGGTATAAAAATACTAAAATGTTTTTACTTTTTTACATTAAAACCCCACAGTTTCATCCCATTAGCTGGATTTTAAAAAAAATTATGCCACTTATGTTACTAGAATATAAAAATGAACCAATATTTTGAATCAGAATAATTCATAATTTTTAATATTGTTAAATTGTTTTTTTATGAAAAAAATTACTGAAATTGATTAAAATTAATTAGTACGATCAAGATAAAAATAGTTTAACAATGTAATGAACCATAAATTTAAGACACAAAACAACTTAGAAAAAAGTAAAAAACATATTTGATTTCCATTAATCAGACAATAACCTTATATTATTTATTTTTCATGGTTTTTTATTACTATTTGTAGGTATAAATGTGATTACATATAAACTATTTTAAGAAATGTCAAGCATGTTGTTTTCCTTCACTATAAAAGGAAACCACCTACCCCTCTTCCTCACAACACTAACTTTATATTGGTTCTGCAAATATTTTCCCAATAAAAATTTAAAAATTTGTCCCATATTCCTAGAAGAATACCCTTTGGTAGATAGAAATCCAACGATGCCTTTTGGAACAAACCAAAAGGAGTTACCTGATTAAGAGGTAAGGACTTCCATCAAGCTCCATTCTTTTATTATCTTTATCAACCACATACATTTACTTTATTCCATGATTGTCTAAAAGAAATTATATTAAATATAATATGATGTCTTTTTGTTAATTTATTTACATAACGTTACAAACACATCCATATCATGGGTAATAGACCAAGAGTTTATGTTTACGGTGATTTATCGCCTCATAAGACGTTGATTGTTCATTTCGCATTTCCTCCTATCATGATGTAAATGATGGTGTAAAATATATTTAAATATGTTAGATATTATATTTATTTTATCAAATATTCTTTTTTAATCTTTTTATAACACATATCATTATACATTCAATTTGATGTAAATACTCTAATTTCATTTGAGGATGTGTGGACTGCCACCCCCTCAAGGTAATGTCATTTGTTCACACACTACATGGAATATATCATGTATGCGTTTGGTTAAATTATGTTATATATAATAGGTATTCATGATATTGTAATAATGATTTATATTTGTGGGTGTTAGTGTTTTTGACTATCATTATTTTAATACGATAGTAAAAACAGAAACAACATTCACACGAACATATGACTTAACGTCTCCCTAAACTGCGTATTCCAAATAAAAATTACATATTATATATATTATTATTATAATAAAATAATTTATATTCAATAAATTTATATAATTATGTAAATGATTGAAATATTGATAAAAGTATAAGGACCAAAGATACAAAAATTAAGGCAGTTGTGAAAAAGGAGATAATATTATATGAATTTAAACATTAACATATAAATGGTAATAAGTGGGTAATATAAAGTCATAATCAAAAAATATATTGTATAAAATATAAGAATAATTTTATTTTATATATTTATAATAAAGATATATTTTTGTATACATGATGTTTGAATGAAAACGAAGTGAGTTAAGACACAATGTAATTGGATTTCGTCTTACTTTTTATTATCATGAGATACACGCCTTAATCAAAACTCAATTAAATTTGGTATTATTTATAATTCCCATAGATATATTTACATATTACTATACTAAAATATATTAGTATTTTCATATCTAGTTGATTGTAATTTCACTATGGTTTTTATGTTTCATTAGTTACCCAATAAGTAATGTAATTTTGTCTCAATTTTCATTCATTATGACACATGTCATGTTAGTCACTTATTTTTTCAGTGATATGTATATAAATCCTTTTACATGTTATAAAATGAATAAACTCATTATATTTATATTTTAATCTTTATTGAATGTTATTATTTACATTCTACTATGATTCAATGTTTCCAAATTGGTAATGGTTTATAGTAATAATCCCACTAATTAATGAGATGTGTTATGATTATCCCTCCATTGATGAATATTATGATACATATATAGATAAATCTCATGTGTTTTATTAAACTATTTTCATTCATGTTATATACAGGTAATGGTTCCATTCATTGACTTTTTCGTACAAAATATGATCAATAATGTGTTTTTTATAAAGAATGACCTTCCATATCCCTTTACTCGAAAAATCAGTGTTCCTACAAAACAACATTTTAAAAAGGGGATTAAAAACTATTATACAATTATATAGTCATTAAAATTATTTTTTTTACCTTTTTCGTATTTTAACATTCCTTTTAAAGGAATATTATTATCAAATTCCATAATAAGGAAATTTTCTAACATTTTTACCATGGAAAAATAATGGCCTTTTTTCCTCATAAGACATAAACAGATTTATCCACCATCATTTCTAAAGCATCAATAGCATGTTTTAAAAGTTAATATTTATGAAAATGTTTTTATAATTAAATTTCAAATAATTCGGTTTCAAAAAATATTCAAAATTATTTTTTTAAGGAAAATGGATTCCAAAACAATTTCAAGACATATTTATAGGTATTTAATTTATTTTGAAAAAATTTGGATTCAAAACATTTTCAAACATATTTTATTGATTTTCAAGGAATATTGTTTTTGAAAAAATTCAGGATTCTATTATATTTTTTCAGTTTATTTTTATGAAAAAATATTTAAATCCTTTATTCAATGTTTTCAAGGAAGTTCGAATGAATGTTGTTATTTAAAATTTTTATGTTTAAAATATATTTTTTATTACATAATGGATATTTTCATCGATAAATGATTTATAAATAGATTCCAATTTTATTTTACCTCTAATATGATATTGTTGGATGTAACAAATTGCCTTATAAAAAAATATTCCAAGCCTCCATTCATATCTTTTCATGGATGGTTTCTGTTTTGATGGAATGAAGTAATGAAACACATTTCTATTCTAAAGGTTATATTATTTTAAAACCTACTTCTATTATTGTTTATTAATTTATTCAATTATAATGAATCATATCTCTTTCCTATAGGTTTTGATGTGATGAAATGTTAATGATATCCATTTCATTTCATGTTTAATGATATGATATTTATAAAACCAACCGCTTTTATATATCATGATATGATGAAGGATTTAATTATCATGTAAAACATGTATGAATGATGTTATTATGAGATGGTTGGAACTTATATATCCCTAAAATGCATTGGGAGATGAATTATGACTCCTGTGTATAAATGTTATGCATGATCATAATTAAAAATTAACAATTTTATGCATGGACCTATTTTCAGGTCCATATGTTTATGTGTGAACCTTATTACTTGTTCAAAAGATATAATTGAATATTATTAGGTGTTTTTAAAATTTCGAATGAACCTGATTATATTTACACAATGTTATTCATGGACCTAGTTTCATTTCCATATGTTTATGTGGGAACCCGATTACATGTTCACAATGTTATGCTTCAACATGATTTCGTTTTCACAACATTATTCATGGATCTGGTTGTATGTCTATAATTCTATGAGAGGTCATGATTTCATGTCCTTAATATTATGTGTGAACTTGTTTCAACTTATACATGTTCACGATTTCATACATTATTGTGCATGACACAATTCCATATCTTATTAATATGTTACACTTCTGTGGATTATGATCTTGATTTCCTTGTGATTCATGTCTCATGAACTAAAAATATTTATGCCATGTCTCTTGATTATGATCCATGATATTCTTGGTGTTATCTTCAACTGTTATACTCATGATCTCATGCCCGTATGCTCCTGTTATGCATAAGAATTTTCAATATTTAGTCTTACTAAGAATTTGATCTCACCATATTCATTGGATTTTTTTACCCAATTTATGAAGGAATGCTTCATGTAGAAGTAATTGTTTCGAATATATTTACTAGAGGCATTGACGATCTTTCACAAGTTTATAATATTTTTTTCCAAGTTTCCATGGAAACTAAACTATTACAGTCCTCAAGCATGTACATTTGTAATAAAATGAATATTCATCAAAAGTTATGTAATATACTTTAATGTTAAACCTAGGCGCCCATAGGTGGTATCAATGTAATGGATTAGTCAATATTTGGAAGTAAGGATGATAAAACCATAGTGATAATCCTTATTACATGTATAAGGATAATTCTAAGGATAAGGGAAATATAGGATAATGTAATATAATTTTTCTAGAGTATAGAGTTAGTGGTTTCCTATAAATATATCCCAGTATGGATAATAGAAGTGCTTGTGAATCTAGAATAGATTTACCTAGGAGTAACAACATTAAGATGATGTTTCTGGCCTGACATAGGATAATCAGATACATGAAAACATTCCTTATTGCACACCTGGTTTGACACTCTTGGATAATATTCTTTGGTAATTCATGAACTCTTAATGGACAATAATAAATGACTTAAATAGAGGTTATATATGAATATACATGGATTAACCTAATGTGTCTTATATTACAGAATGTGTCATTATTTATTCATCATATTGGAAAAAAAATTTCATGACTGTGTGGTTTTCTTCTATAATATGTAATGATTCTTTTATGGTTCAGGTTTTTGTCAATGGAGATAACAGTATGGAATTGCAGTAATGGTGATTGTGATGAGTATTCTAGTGGGATGAAAACTTGAGTGAAATATTGTTTTCATCATAACTAACGTATTTTCATTGAACCTGATTAACAAAATTTACCTTAACCAACTCTTAAACACACAATTTTATGAATGGAAGGTGTTCACAGAGATTTTGGGTATTGGAGATCAAGGGGGAATGATGATTAATAATCCATTGTGTCATGAATGTGGACTGAATCACCTATGTGAATGTCATTGAAGAATATGTAGATGTTTTAACTTGGAAAATTAATGGTAGGAATCAAGTGATTGCAAAGGTTAAAATGAAGAGTTTGGTTATGAAATGGATGAGAATATTGTCCTAATTAAGGCATAATCAAAGGTCAAGTGTTTTTTGTTATGAATAAACATCCATTATGAAACTCAATATCCCAAGATGATAGATAATGATGAGAATCAGAAATGTGGTGTAAGTAATGGTTATATAACTTCTGATGATGAGACTACAGATAAAATGTGAAAAATAATAATTAGTAAGTAATAGGATGAGGTGTTATTCTTAAGGATTATGGATGAAGTGGAATAATCAATGTTTTTATATATTATGTATTTATGAATTATGTTATATGAATGGTGAAATAAATAAGGATTTTCCTTTTTATGTTTTTCTCTATGGATTTATAAGATTATGTTGAATGTTCCTGATGGACTGGAAAAGTGATTTAATGAGAATATGATGTCCTTGGAAAACACATGATTAGGGGAAAGATAACCCTTAAAATTTTTATTATGTTATGATAATATTTTTTTAATAATGATAGTTTGGATATATGTAAATTAGATAGTACAAATTATCCATGATCAAATTAAGGACCTGATAAAAGGTAGTTTATGCTATTATGGATATAGTTTACATCTTCATGTATTTTAGGAATTTATCTAGTAATCTATCGAATAAGGAAGAACACATGTTTCCAAATTGTAATTATTTTCTTTCTGGTTTGGACCACAGTTCAAGATAGTATATTATAAGGGTATTCACATGTTTGGAATATGACGTCCAAGAGTTACATGTGATATAAGTTGGTTCAATGTTATGTTTATTTCATTTTTTCATTCCAAATATTGTAATTTTCATCTTTTTAGTGGGTTATATGGATAATATTAAAGGAATGTTTAAGTTATACATTAGATGAAGTGAGTAATATTAATGTGTTATCTCTCCATATGATGATTTGTGCATATTGGATATCCTATTCAAACTACTTTGTGTTGATTCTAAATGAAAAAAAAATTAGAAGAAATATAATGTTTCTCATGATTTTTTAGTACATTAGGATTGAAAATGTAACCTTTATTTTTATGGAATGATGTGACGTCGATCAATGATAAAAAAAGGGTTATATTTTCCTAAAATAACGGAAGTATATCATTTCATGAAAATTATTCAAATTTAGAAAAATAGATATTGAAACCAAAAATGTTCTCTAAGTATATTCATTTGTGATAAATCAGAAGATACCATAGGATATTACTAATTTATGGGTTTTTTTAATATTAAAATCTCTTGAAAAAAATCTCTATCATACCCCATCAGAACATGATGGTAATATTTATCTTCTATGCCCATATTCTCACTTCTCATATATTTTTCCCTATGTGGGAATCTTGTAATGATTTACATTTGATAAACATTTTAGCAGTTCAAGAAACATAATTATCATAATATATAAATTTCAAAAATTCTTTTTCATCTCATAAAAAATGATTTACAACCATCATCTCTATCCTAAAAAAATTATATCATCCTCATAAAAAATTACAATAAGAACTCCAGAGTCAAAATCTCTCACATATATATTGATGTTTGCTTTTATTTTAGAAAAAATCAAAATTATTAACCAATTTTCAAGTTTATAATACCATTCATGTGCATCATGTTTCATCCAATTCAATGATTTCTTCAATTTAAAAACTATTTATTTTTTCGTCCTCATCAAGTAGAAGAACACAAGTATTTTTAATTTTAACTTCTTCATCATTCTCACAATTTAAGAAATATCAAATAAAATTCATCTGATATAATTTTTCATTTCGATGTGTAGATAATGATAAAAACATTCTAATAGTTTTTAATTATCCAAATAAGGAAATGGTTTTTTCAAAATATACACCTTCCACATTTTCATATTCATTACAATGATGTCTAGCATTGTTTATTGAAACTTATCCGTATTCATTTAACAATTTTCTATAAACCGACTTGGTTCTAATAACATTTTTATTAGTTTTCCATGAAATATATTCCCATATTTCATTTTCTAAAACCTAATCCAACTCTTCAATCATGGAATCCTCCCTTTATTTGTGTTTAATAGCTTCAAAAATCGATTCCTTTTCATCATTTAATATAATTGAAGTCTTATTATTTAATTGAAACTTTATTCTGGTCATAAATAGATCCTTATGATTCCCAATAATGTTTTCATATTAAAAATATTTTTAGAAGGTGTGAAATTTCAATGTTTCATTCAATGCTGAAATATCACTATTAAACGATTCATCGGAAACTGGATTTTGAAGGTTTGGAATTACTTTCACTGTAGTTCGAATTCCCATGTTTAACCTCCTTAACATTCTCAAAATATTTTGGCAATGGACATTTATTTTCAATTACAACCACATCATATAAGTCCTCTATAATTTTGAAATTTTTGTTCGAACATTTTTATCATATTCAATTTATTGAATAAACCATAAATGTTCCCTCATCAGCATTGTCGTGAAAATTTCCCAAATCTAGATTTTTTATTTTATGATAACATATACATTCCAAAAAATTGATGAATTTAAATGTGGATTTTTATTATAAAATATTTCATAAGGAGTCATGTTAGTTTACAATCTCAAGAGGAATCCTTTTTGAAGATGTAAAACAATCTTAATAGATTCTCTCTAATATAATTTTGAATGTTTGTATTCAAGTAACATACTTCCTCTAATTTCAACCATCATTCTATTATTATTTTTTGTATTCAATTTTTTTGTGGAGTGTAGGGAAAACTAAACAAATTTTTATACCATGGTTTCTCAGATATTTTTCATATTTATTTTTTTGTGATTTTTGTACCATTATATGTTATCAACTTCATTACAGAACACCATTTGTTTTTCAACATGCTTCCTGATGAATTTGAATATTTAAATATACTCTAACTTGTGCTTCATAAACATGATATTTTTTATCTGATAGAAATAATCAATAAAAGTGATAAAGAATATTTCCCTTTTGTGGGATTATTTCTCATCAAACCACAGAAATTAGAATGAATAAGCTAATGTGGTCTTGAATATTGAATCACATCTCTTTTAAGAATTTTTTTATCCATATTCCATTTTTGACACCTTATATTAAAAATGAATTAATATCCATGTATATTAATATTGGGTCTCTTTTATTTGTATAAAATGAATAGTTTAGTCCCCCTATGGATGCTAGGATGAGAAACTTTAGTGGGACCCGCAATGACATGTTTAGGAAAATGTATATGGATAAATAAAAATTATAGAAAAATGTCTTGGAATTTTTGTAAATGATATAATATGTTGTTTACTAGAAATAAATCCATGTCTGGATACTACAAGTGCGTGTGGATGTGGTATATATGTACCTAGGATTAAAAACTCCACCAAGATGTTCTAGTGAGGAATCTGGGTAGTCTAGTACACAACAATGGTCCTTTCTGCACACCTAGTTTGACACTCCTAGGGGATATGATTTGGGAATTCCCAATCACTTCATGAAACATCATCAGTGATTTAAAAAAGAAGTTTTATATGAATTACAAAGGCTAAACATAATGTTTCATATATTAATGAAGTTTTCATAATTTATACAACCTATAAATAATTAATTTCATGACTATGTTGTTTTCTGCTATGATAGGTAATGCTCACATTATGATTCTACTTTTAATAAACGGTGTGAACATGAAGGAACTTGAGTAATGTTTAATGTGATGAAAATTAAAGTGGAATGAAAACTATAGTGAATGACGTGGTGATAAAGACTAATAAGTTTTCATGGAACATGATGAAAAACATGTTCCATAACCAACTCTTGGACTAACTAAGGAAAATATATTATGAGTTCATTGATTATTTGTGTAATTGAGAGCATGGAAAAAAGATGATTCAGATTCTTATGGTTCACAGATTTGGAGTGAATCCCCTTTGATAATTTATTAGAGGAAAAAATAATATATTTTGAATTCAGAATAGAAGGAAACCAAGAAAGTGACTTCACAATGAAAAATGAAGAGTTCAGATAATGAAATTAATGAAAATATTGACCACTCTAGGTAAACATTGATAATTGTGTATTTTCAGTGTGGAATAAATCGTCATTATTCTACTCAATGTTCCAAGATGAAATATCCATAATAGAATACTGATGGGGGATCGATTAATGTTTATATTTATGATGATGGTGAGACTACAGATAAAATGTGAAAGGAAGAAAGTATTTAGTAATAGGAAGAGGGTGTATTCTTAATTCATATTCAGAAAGTGGAATAATGAAAGTTTTTATGTATTTATATTTTTTAACTATGTTATATGAATGGTGAAAGAAAAAGGATTATCCATTATATATTTTTTATTACAGAACTAAAAGATTATATTGAATGTTTCTGATGGAATAGAAAAGATATGTAATGGATAAGTGATTTACATTGAAAAAACTATATTCGGGGAATGATATACAATAATATGTTCTGTATGTTATGAGAATGTTTTTTGGATATTGATTTGTTGGATATAAGTGAATTGGACGACATTGATTACCTTTGATCTAATTATGTACTTGTTTACAAGTAATTTATGATATCTTGAATGAAGTTTAGATTTTGTTTTATTTATGGTATATATAATGTAATCTATGGAATAAGGAAGAATACATGTTTTCAAAAAAAAATCATGGTAATTCAGGTTATTAATATGTTTCAAGAGAGTATATTATGAGGGTACTCACATGTTTGGAATGTGGTGATATAGATCTGCTTTGGGAAATATGGTGGATCAATGTTATATTGATTTTATGATGTTCATTCCAAAGCATTTAAATTTCATCTTTCAGAAGGGTTATAATGATAACTATTTACTAGAATTATATATTAATCTTTAAATGATGTCAGTAAGATTAATGTGCTATCTCACTATATGAGGATATATTTATATAGGATATCATGATCAAATAACATTATGTTGATGATAAATGATGACAAATGGGATATAATATGATGGATCTCATGATCTGTTTATACTTTAAGAATGAAAAAATAACCATAAATTTTAAATAAATAAGTGATGTGTATTAATGAAAAACAATGGGTGATGTTTTCCTTAAACCATACAATTATATCATTTCATGAGAACTCATCAACATTAGGAAATAGGATTATTATACAAAATATGTTTTCATAGTACCTTTGTTTCTGATGAATCATAATGAACCTTAGGACATCATATATTTTTAGATTTTTGATTTGTATCATTATTATTAAATTAATATCTATCACTCTCCATATTAATATGATTATAAAATTTATCTTCAATGTCCATGTTTTCACTTCTGTCCAATGATCAGCTATCTGGGAATCTCATTTTGAGTTAGATTTGGAAACCGTTATAGATCCAACATTCCCTTTGTAAGGGATATTTTAATATTCATTTTTATTATTTGGGTGTCAATGAATAAATCAATAGTGTATTAAAACATTTATAACCTTGATGAATTTATATTGATAAATTCATTTTAATAGGATTATAATATAATATCCAGAGATTTTATGAAATATTTTTTTTCAAATTTGATAAAACTATTTGATATTTTTCATTTTATACCCCAATAAAAATAGATTATTTTATAATAAATATCTATGTATGTCTTCAATTATAAAAAAAATAAATATAATAATCCACTACATGAAAAATAATGTTTAGACTTCATTACATTGAAAACTGATGGATATCGTACCTTACAAACAAGACTCACTTTCCTCGATGTCTTGTGAAACATAGAAGGCCGAGTGTTGCCATAAAATAAATCATTATGAAAATATTATTATTTATTAGTTCAAATTTTGGATATTTAACTAGTGAATATAGGATTAAATAACTTATAAATATATATATTTTTTAATTCATTTATTTAATAATAATTAAAAAATAATATAGAATCAAAATGAATAGAAAGGGGAAAATTTTATAAAAGCCTATTTTAAAGTTAAATAGATGATTTGTATTGATAAGGTAAGTAACATACTAATTGTGAATGAAAATAATTTTGTATAAATGTTATATATTAAAAATATATATATTGGATAATCATATAATATATTTGATAGATATAATATAATAACAAACTCAAAATTATTGTTACAAACTTATATTTTTAAAAAGCTTATTTTACAGCTTTTTAATGGAGAACACATTTTGAATCTGTTTTTTTTAAATTTTATACATTATATATTTTAATATAGACATTATATGTGATTGAAAAACAAAAAAAAATTATGTTAGGAAAATTTTAAGGTATTTTTCTATAAGGATTCATTTTTTAATAAATATATTAATATACTGTTTTTTTATTCCAAACCACTTTTTCATCTAAAAAATTATATAGATAAGTTATATTTCATAATATTTCAATATATTAATTAGATAATATATTTATGAATTAAAATAATTATTTTAATTTTAATAAATTACTATATGAATTTGGTCATAAAAACTTAGCAATGTTTTTGGCGTTCTTAATTAAAACCCCATATTGACGTCCGGTCGGTGGGATTATTTTAAACAAATTTATGTCAATTAAATTTTTAGAATTTGAAAAAATGGTTTCGATATTTTGAATCATAATAATTTATAATTTTAAATATGGTATAATATGTCTTTGACCAAATATATTTTTTAATGTAATAAAAATTAATTATAACGATTAATGGATAAATTTAGTTAATAAACTAATAGACCATGTATTTAAGACGCAAAACTGCCTAAAAACTATCTCAAATGTCATTGTATGGACTTTCATAAACCATGAAGCTTCCATATTAGAGTTTTTTTTGGTTCATTAGGATTTATTTTTGCTAGAACATGGGTACTACAAACTATTTTTCAAAAAATGCCATGTGTGCCTTCTTCTTTACTTATAAAGGACACCACCTCTCCCTCTAATTCAAAACTATAAATCCACTTAGGTGTGGACAAGATATATAAACTAAAATTACCAACATACCATCATTAGTCATAAAATACTCCCCTTAGGATGAAATAAATCTAATGAATCCTTTTTGCACAAACCGAAATTAGGTAATTGATTAAGACTTTACGAATTCTCTCAAGATCCATTATTTTTTTCTCCACCACTTCCACTCTATTTATTATATGATTTTTTTTAAAAACTAGTATATTAACTTTATTGGTTCTCTTTTATGCTATTATTTCAATTGAAACAAACACACGCCTCCATCTAATGGGTAATAAAGATACTTTTTTTATACGAAGAACTTCCACCTCACAAAACGATGATTATTCATTTTTACATACTGTATATCATGCTAGATATTATGATGGAAACTCTATTTATGTATGATATATATAAAATTTATTATGTATTTATACTTATTTAATATATTTATAAATCAAAACATTTTACTTTCAAGTTGTTGTAAATATGATAATTTCATTTGAGGAAGTTTTCAGTACCACCCCCTCAAAGAGATGTGATTTGTTGACACACTACATGGTGTGTATTAAAGACGGTTTCAAGGAAATATTGATATATATACGATAAAGTAATTCTACTTGAATAATTATAGTTTTATATATATATATGTCATTTACATTCTTTCTTTCATTATTACAATAAAAACTAAATCAACGTTATTGTGTACGTATTACTTATTGTCTCCATGAACAGTGCATTAAATTTCATTATTCAATATTCTATAGATTATTATAACACATATTTAATAAATATACATGATATTAATATAATTGTATAAATTACGCAAACCATTATATAATTTTAATATGAAATTATAAATCAAATTAAGTCACATGAAAAAATCAATGTGAATATTTCCCGTAGAGAAACCTTATCATTGAAATGTTTATAAGAGTGTAATATAATGTCACAATAAAAAATGTATATTATATGATATAATAATATTTTGAGGAAATATATTTATACTAAATATATATTTTTAATATAGGTGGTTTCAATGAGTATAAAGATATTCAAGACCCATGTTAAGGGAATTTCATATCACTTTTTATTTTCATGAGAGACATTCCTTAACAATCACTCATTTAATTTTGGGGCCTGTATATCTACCAAGAATGAATTATATTATAATTATACATAAATTTATGTTTATTTTAATATAAAATTTATTATACTTCTTTAATTGGGTTTATGTTTCAAAATTTTCCAAATCGATAAGTAATTATGTCTCAATTTCTTTTCTTTGAGAGACAATGAATGTTATGATACAATATTTTTCATGTGGTGTATATACTACCTTCAATATGTTATATCATGAATATCCATATTTTCTTGATATTTTAATATTAATATAAATTTATTGTTCTTATTTTATCATGTTTTAATTTTACAAAATTGGTAATGGTTTATTGCTACAATCCCACTATTTATTGAGATTGTTTTTCATTATTCTATCATTCATCAAATATTATCCATATATTGAGAATTATCATAGTATTTTTAACCTATGGTCATTCATGTTATATCAATGTAATGGTACATTTTTTCACTTTTTCTACATAATATAATTTAGAAATTGTTTTTATGAAAATGTAACATTAGATCTCTCTTTAGTCGTAAATATTTGTTCCTTAAAAACTACATTTAAATGTCTGGTTTCCAAGAATATTCTGTTATTCTATAATTATTAAAAAAAATTATAACATTTTTACCAATGTTTTAAAAGGAATTTACTTGGCACTTTCCAAATAAGTAATTATTCTATCTTTTTTACAATGGAAAAAAGTTTACTTTTTATGTTGTATGGCATATATTGATTAACCTGTCGTTATTTTAGTGAGGCATCCATTTCATGAATAAAAGTATAATTTTTAAGAACATTATTTCAAAAGTGTTTTTCAATTAAATGAATTTACAAATAATTCAATGATTATTTTATATTTCTTCAAATTAAATGTTTTCTGAATATTTTCAGTCATCGCTTATATGTTTTCAAGGAAAAAGGTTTTCAAACCATTTTCATGCCCTCTTTATAAGTTATCAACTTATATAAAAAATGTTTTTCAAAACATTTTCAAGATTATATTAAATTTTTTCAACAATCAAGGTTGTAAAAATGTTTTCATGATTATTTTATTAGTTCTCAAGGGAATAAGTTTACAAAATTAGTTAAATCTTTCACTGTATGTTTTAAATATAATTTCATGGAAAATGTTTTTAAAAAGGATTAATGTTTAAAAATAATTTTAAAATAATAATGGATATTTTTTACCCATAATTTTTTCAAAATATATTCCCATGTCATATTCCATTGAAGATGACACCAGTTGATGCAATGAATGAACTGCATGTAAATGATCCAAATATTCCAATAATATCCTTTCATGAATGGCTTATGTTTTAATGGAATTATTCTTATGACACCCATTTTTATTCCACAGCTGTATTTTTTTGAAACATGCTTCTTTTTATGGGTTTTAATTTGATGAAGTGATTATGAAAACTATACCTCCATCCAATGCATTGGGTTATGATGGATAACTCATGAGTAAAAATGTTATGCATGAAACTGAATATATGTTCACAATGTTATGCATGGACCTAGTTTTATATAGATTAGTTTATGAATTAACCTGATTACATGTTGAAAGTGTTATGATTGAACCTAATTATGTGTTCATAATATTGTGCATAAACTTGATTATATATTCACAAAGTTGTGAGCAGACAAGGATTCTTGTCCATATGATTATGCTACAAACTAATAACATGTACGCATTGTTCTTTGTGGACCTGATTCTATGTTCACAACATTATGTGTAGACCTAGTTTCACGTCTATAATTCTAATAGGGCCTCATTTCATGTCATTATCTGATTTTTAGTACCTGTTTCTTTATAAACATATTTTTTAATGTTATATGTTGTTGTTTATTCCCCAATTCCATGACATATTTCATGATTTAATAATGATTCATGTTTTATGAACATCCAATATTTATTTAATTAATCATGATTATGATATTTGATTTGCTGGGTATGATCTTCAAATGTTATAATCACATTCTCATAACATTATTTCTAGGTAATTATTACACATTTACCTTATTTAACCATATTGAGTATTCGATGTCACCCCTTTCTTAATATTTCATTCCCCAATTTATGAAAAACAAATTAATGGTAGAAATACTAGAGGGGAAGATATTTAATGGACACATTTCAAATCATTCACTAAGTTAGAGGATTATTTTCACAGTTTCATAAGATTCTAAAATATAATGGTCCAATTCTTTGTCATTTCATAATAAGAAGAATATTTATAAAAATTATGTAAAATAAAAATATTTGAATAATGTACCAGTATAAAACTGTTTATTATTGAGACAAATTTTGAGGTAAAAATTCGTTTTAAGGGGTGTATAATTAAACAGTATGAGATTTTATGAAATATATTTTTTCAAACATATATGTTAATTCTGTTATTTTATAATTTTGGTATTTATTTTTATTTTCTGAATTAAAAGATACATTTAATTTTTTATTTGTTACACAAATTACTTGGTTTATTGTGCATTGCATGCAACAGTGGGATTAAACACAGTATGCATACTATTAAAATATTAATATTTAATATTATATTTACTATCTTTATATATTAATGATTTCTATGAATATGATTATAAAAACTACAAAATTATTGGTTTAAAAACTTATTTATAATGAATTAATTGGTTTTATGAATATTTAGAAATGAAAAAAAACTATTTAATATAAAAGAAAATTATTTTCTGAGAAATAATTTGCATGCACATAATAAAAGTTTTCATCAATTTCTTAAAAACGTAAATTTCATCAAAGAATTTTTAAGAAAATTAAATTTTATATATTAAATCAAATTTTTATAATTAATAAAATATAATTTCTATAAATAACATAAAAATTCAAATTTAGACATGGAACTGTATTTTCTAAAAAGTTGTTATTTCACGTTTGGTGTAGTAATATTAAAAATCATTTTTATAACTATAGAAAAAAATTATTGGAAAATAAAATTCATTTTTATATAATAATTCCAAAACTCTCTTAAGGGTGATTTTTGGGACTATTTTGAATGATTTTGTTTTTTTAATAGTAAAAATACGGTTTTTGAATAGAAAATTACTTTTTCCATTAAATTATTTATAATAATAATTTATATTTTATATTATTTGTATTGAAAATTTTATTAAACTATATATAATGTAATTATGTTTAAATAATATTTATATATATCATTCTGATTTCTGATATAATAAATTTGAAACTATTTTAACATATTATATTTCAAAACCCACACGTTCATCATGTTTACAGTATTAATAAAAAATTACATTTTCCCATATATGTGAATAGAATATGGAAATAAGAATTCTATATTTTGAATTAGTGTAATATATAATATCTAATATTCAAGAATATTTATTTACCATAGTGATTAGTGGAAATGTTGAAATTAATTATCATGATAAAAGTATGAATGAATTTACTAGGGGTTAATCGAATATGACAAGATTTATAATCAACCAATAACATTTGAAAACCCATTTTCGTTCCATATTTTGACCTGTATCACCATAGGAATTATATATAAGTGTTTATTAGAATCTTTTCTATGACTGTGAATAACATTGTAAGTTTGGTAAAGAAAAAATGAAAAAATAAACATTCATTGCATTAAATATCTTTATTGCATTGGTATATAGAAAACATATATTGTACTACAAATATTTTTTTGAAAGAAAATGACTAGATTTATCATGATAATTTATTTTAATTTTTTAAGGTGATATGATTACATTAAATAATTACATATCAACCAATCATTAATTATTTTGTTAATAATTAATAAAATGATAATACAAAAATTGAATATGAAATATATTGTATTGATTATTTTTCTATACTATTATTTTATACTAATATATCAGGTAAAAATTATTTGGGAATAATATGTTCCAATTCCATTGTTTTGTTGATATTTTTTAAATTCAAATTATATTAATATTGTTTAAATTGATATCAATGTTATTTTATAATAAATAATAATTTAATAAAATATTAAAAATTACAAAAATAATTTTATATTCTTCCAAGTGATGTTTAAATATTATGAAATGTAATCTATGTTATACTACTGAAGAAATTGAAATTTTTTATTATTTATATATTGTCTTCTAAATAGTGAAAACATCGTTAGTACAGTTAAAGTTAAACTAGTGTTTTTATTGTTTAATTTAGTTGTGTTAAAATTAATTCTCTATAGGACATTAATTTTTAATATATATTATATTTAGAATCTGTGGAAATAAAGTATTTATAAGTACTAATTTTTTTTATTTTTAAAAGATAAATTTCATTGGTTAAAAATACATTTTATCATTATGTAAAAACATAAATAGTATAAATAAGGAAACATAGATGTTAAGGAACAACATATTTGAAATGTGTTTTTTTTGTGGTTTCAATTGACCATATCATCACTAGTGATCAATATATACCAATTTTGGAGCAACATGAGTTAAGGGTTACCTCCCAATAGTGATTACTATTGGGTATTTGAAAAAGTGCCCCTCCTCTTCAACTATAAAAGGGAATTCACTCCCCAAACTTCATCACCTATCTCAAGCCATTTGGATCAACAAAACCCTAAAAAATTGACATCCAAAATTCCCTAATTTCATTCTTAAATCTTAGTTCTGGAATAATTCTACATAATGAATTCTTTGGTTAAAACCTAATGAGGATACCTAAATAATTGCTAATGATCATAATCTAGCCTTTTTGTTTTATTTATTCCTATGAATCCTTAATTTATTAATGTACAGTGAAGAGATAATAAAAATAGAATAATACATATAATGATATGTTTTTAATGCAATGTAATGACATAAAACCATATCAACATCCATCAATTGTGTTATGAAACCATTATTCGTGTTTATGGTGGAGTAAGACCTCATGAACCGATTTCATTTGTTTTTCTATTACCACTTCTCAACATAGGACATGATGATAATATTTTTTTATATAATTAGTTATGATATTATTATGGTCATTTTATTATTATATCTTACAAAAAATTATATTTTATATATTTTTGGAATATGAAAATGTCTCTAGTCTGTATACCAGAATAGTTCCTTGTAATGTGATGGGATTCGTTCACAATTTATGTAGAAGTTAAACATATGGTATGAATAGTAATACTTGATATATAATAAATATAAATTATTCTGAAAAAAATACAATTCAACTTTATTTTGTTCAATCAAATAAAAAATAGATACTGTATTCATGCGTACATACAACCTAACATCTCCATGATTAGTTCGTGTTAATTTTTTTTATCAAAATATTAATGATTACTATAATAACATACTAAATTAATATTTATTATATTTATTTAATATAAAAATAATTTATAATATTAATATATTATTGATAAGAGGTCCATAAATAACAAGTTAAAACTTACATGAAAAACAAAATAATATGGGCTGAAACATGACTTTGAGTTGGAATTGTTATAAAATGGGTAATAACAGGTAATAAGTAAACCTTATATGGTATGATTTATATGAAAATTTTTGGGAATATAATTATAATATACATAAATATAGTATAAATGATTTTTTAGTTTATAGGAATAAATTGATGATTTATGGTATGGGATTTTTAGCCTCTCTTTTATTTCTAGAAGACATATGCAATGTCAGCACCCATTTATTTTGAAAGGTGTATACAATTACCATTTGAATTATTATATCATTAGTCTGATTATTTTCTTGTAATATAATATTTATTTTTGTTTTATTATTTATTTGGGAATAAGATTCACAATATTACTAATTTCATAAGGGATTTCAATCTAACTTTTTTTAATTAGGTGAGACATATATGATATTCAAAACCGTTGTATTTTATACAGTATATATAATTACCAAGTGTGAATTTTATGATGATTTTGATTTAAATTATTGGGATATATAAATCAACATAATTTTCTCTCTTTCATGGGGTCTAGTGTACAAAATTTAGTTAATCAATATGGTGTTTTATCTCAATTTTCATTCATTAAGACATAAGTTATGTTATAAACCTATCATATTCTTTGATTTATATATACTAACCCTATGAAATTATATATAATGAATATCATTATTTTCAAAATATTTTAATTTTAACTTAATTTTATTATTCCATGGTGATATTGATTCAATGATAACAAAATGGTAATATTTTAATGTTTCAATATCATCTTTTATCATTATTGAATATGATTATTAATTCAAATGATGAAAACATATAAAAATTCTCCAAAAAACTTATTTTTTTATTATTCAATGGTAAAGTTTAGAGATTACTTGTTCTACCTTCATTTTCCTCTTCTTATGTACTCATGAATTTAGAACCACTTCTTTACAAAACAAATCTTCTTTTTTATGTTGAAAACATAGTTTCTCCAAACACCATTTTTTCTGAAATATATTAATAAATGTCTTAGAAATTGGTTATCAAAATAAAAATGATTATTTACTCAATATTTTTTTAAATTGAATTGTAATGATCACTTTATAATCATTATAGGTTATTTTTTGATGAAATGGATTTTCGAAAAAAAAGTTGTTTTATGAAAAATATTTTCAAATAAAAGAAATTTTTCTCGAGACATGTTTTTATTGATCATTGAAAAAATATTTCCATATTTGATGAAATCCATTGATGTAAATTATTTATTACAAGGTATATAAACCAAAGATAACATTCTTACTCATTATCTAAATTCATTACTATGACAGTATGTTTTCGTTACTTGTTTCACCACCATGGTTATACCATGATATGATTTTTATAAAACCAAACCATTTTTTATGGTTTATCATATGATTAAATGATAAAATGATTTTAAAAAAATATCTTGTCCACATGTTTTGTTATACTGGAATATTTATGAATTCCATTTTATTTCTTGTGTTATGATGTGGTTAAGGTTTTATAATATTGTGGCAAAAATGTTTATGATTATCTATAGGTGACTAGTGGGAATAATAACTCCCCCCAATGAATTTTGTACTGAAAAATGTTAAAATTACTTAGAGGGTTCATGATTGGTAATGTAAATCCCATGATGGATTTACACTGGTGGATAGACCAGGATAAAAAATTTGGGTACACGAATGGTTAGTGAAAGCTTAAAAATATACATTGATGGTCATCCAATGCCTTAAGAAAGTACATAGGTGGTTATCCAAAGATTAAAATGTTATGAACTTCATTGTAGGTATCATTGATATATCATTTTCTATTATGTGTGCGCCTTTCCAATTTTTACAAAGTTTTATTTATTTATCCACTAACCTTTATAATCTCCCCAGAACCCAAAAGAGAAAAAATATATCTCAATTAATTAAAACATGTGACATGAAGGGAATCACATGATAGTATATGAAACTCTAGAGTCACCCCTTAAATTTTATAAATATATGCCTATACACATTTTTCCATCAAATAAGGTACTCAAAACAATTAAGTCTTTTGGATAAAATTTTTTCAAAAGGAAGAAACATACAACTATAATCTAAATGTACATTATAGGGAATTAAAGGCTCTATAATACATCCATAGTATCAAAACTATGGTGTGGATACACATTAAACTATGTTGCACCTTCGATAATCATACACTCATGATATTACCCTTTAATGTGTCTAGTTTTAACAAACTAATGGAACATAATGACAAAAAACTAATTACCATTTTTTCCTTATAATTATTCATTGACCCCTATAATTACATAACTTCCACTTAGATTTCACCCCATTATAATGATCTCTAAGACCGTGCGATTGAAGATCCTTATACAATAAGGCATACTAAATATCAACTAGATTATATAATTCTATATTATATATATTATTTAATCTTTCAAATAAATTTTAAAACCTAAATTGAAATCAACCAAATATATCTCATTATTCACCACAAATATTCATATTTACAATGGATAAATAAATGATAATTTTAATAAATTCATTCAAAATTGTATTGTATAAAGGATACATAGATAATTTTAATATTTAAATGGAATTTATTCTAATAAAACATATTAAGACGCACATCATTCATGTGAAATAGTGTTAATGTGAACATGACCACATTTCTAGAGGAAAATTGAGCAACATTATTCATGACATTATAATTTATGGATAATAACAATAGGTTGTGAGAATATTTTATAAAAAAATATTATAAATATAATCTACCGATGTGGTAGTCAATCCATTAGTGGAAATTTTTTTAATTTACTAAGAATTTGGATTATTTAAATTAATAAAATATTTGATAACTTGTGTTACATGAAACATTGAACACATTTAGCACTGATCTAAAATGAATCCTTGTTTATTAGATGATTTTTTTAAAAATAAAATCTACAAGAGAATAGGATTTTTATCAAAACAAAATATTTATGTTTAAAAGATAAATATTTTTTATAAAGAAGATTATTTATTTTTTGTATAATAGTGTCGTATGTATTGTTTCATTTATAAAAAAATTAAAATTATAAATTTTAAAATATTTCTAAAACAATAAATTATTTTTAAATATTAAAACTAAATTTTTAATATTATTTAAATTATATATTTGTAAAAAATAATTTGAAAAAAGATAATATTATAAAAACATATTTTCCAATAAATGTATTTTTCTAATATATATTTTATTTTCATAAAAATAATAAATTTATTAATTTGTAATTTTAATTTCTAAATCTAAGCATTGTTTTTGAATTCATAATATTAAATTTAACAATGATTAAATGTTTATATATTTAAAAAATAATAGACTCTGACATACTGAAGAATACAATTTTAACCATATTTATGATTTTTTTTAAAAAAATTAATATATATAAGAAACAATTATATTATAATTTTCTTATTTTATTGAATAAACATTTCTTTATATATTACTAGTACTCCGCCAGTGCAAATTCATGGGACTATCAATTTTTTTTCAAATCATCTGGTTCTAGATCATTCAACAAAATAGTCAATATGATGCTTAAAATAAAATAATGATGATCAAGTGAGTGGACTTAATGTGACAAATGGAAATGGAGTGAATACTAATGCTTGAAGAGATGTAAGATGATGTAATGGGAGAGGCGGGTATCAAAGACAGAGATGAAACTAAAGATGAAGGTGGAGGCTTAGATGGAGGAAAGAGGTGAGATTGAGATAAATTATGGAATGCAAGATAGAGATATTTTCATGGTTTATGGATTTTAATTGGATTTTATGGGCTTGAAACGATGCATATATTTGGATTGGTAGGAAAAATTAGTGCATTTCATGTCATGTCATTGAAATATAATTAGTATATAAAGAGAAAAATGGATCGGACAATTCATCAATATGGAATTTATTTTTACATACCCCTGAAAAGAATTGAGGTATTGATCACCAAAATCATGTTGATGGGAATAAAGGATCCCACAATTCTACATTACTCATATTAAAATACCATAAATCTCTGTGAATGAAGCTACCTTGGAACTGCATCGTTATTTGTTAATTCAAACCATATATATATCCAACTTTTTCCAATGTCATGTACATGACCCCACTAAGGTAGTTACATAAGAGATTTAAAGTTTACATATGAAAATAATTGACAAGAAACGTAATATAGAACCAGAGAACAATAAAGGGCATGTCGAGCCTTCAACCACTTAAGAATACCTGATAACATGTAATTAAATATAAAAAAACGATGATGACAGATTCAATCTTGATATAACATGATAATAAATATCATTATTCTATATAAATTCCAATATTTATAATTAATATGTGTATATATAAATATTGTATTATATAGTGAAATAAAAATTAATAGAAAACTAAGTTAGAAGTATCCTATTTTGTAATACAACTTAAATAATTGCTTGGACATCATAAATTTAGTAGAAAACAATTAAGATAAAAGGAATAAATTTTTTTTCAGCATGAAGAATTCAAATACATGAATGAAATCATCGTTTAAAAGGATAATTCTTATTCTGATCATTATGGTAGTTAATGATGGATTTCAGGATATACAACCCTAAAATGAATCAGTAAATAAAAACATATAGAATAAATGATTCTATTAAAACACATTTTATATTAAAGTAAACACATAACCCAAATCACTCAAAGAACATATTGAGAATATAATAAGGGATACAATTTAAGAAAAATTAAATACGAGTCAACTCACATTTAATAAAAGTGTATGAAACTAATAATAAAAAAGAAATAAAAATATCCACAACTTCAAAATACACTGCTACTCCCCTATTCCATGATTTTTTTTTTACAAATAGTAGTGTGACCTCACCTTGTCACCATTTAAGCAGGATCAAGACCATTTATCCCAAAACAGGCTGTGTTTATTGAATTCATGCATTTTACTTTAACTATAGTATAATTATTTTCAGCAGCATTTAAAATAATTGAACATAAAAAAAGGAAACTTCAATAAAATAGTTCTTTTTGTACATAGATTTATATTTTTTACTATAATTTTAGGAAAATTATGCATGAAATTTTATAATGTTAGGGGAATTATGTATCACATTCATTCTAGTAGTTCATGGTAGAGATGAAATTTACTATCTAACGTAACGAGGGGGGTTAATATGATCACTTTGCGTTATTAAATTTACTATTACATAGTGTTATTTAATTCATCTATAAAATATGTTAAATTTATATTTATATCTATTATATTTTTAAAAAACAATGAAATTATTTTTAACCATGCCACATGTTAAAATAATCATCAAAATTAAAATCATGTGATGTTTCCACAGATTATGGTTGTCCTCCATGTATGTTTATCGAATACATGCATCCCATAATCCCATGAAAATCGATCAATACTAAATATTGTCTATGCAGCGATGAGATAAATTGAAGTATGTCCAATATCTATTTAGATATCACCCACTATCTACACTTTTTCATCTTTTTGACAGCTCCATTGACTTTTCCCCTAAGATCAATGTCCCATAATGTTGAAAAATCCAACTGAATCCCAAAATAATATTCTAAAAATACCACCTTGACAAGGCTTGGAAAATGTGTTCAACAACACAGTAGTTAGTAAATTTCTACACTAAAAAACTAAAATTAAATTCACATAATGTGTTGGTCACATTTAAAAAACAAAACATCACATGAAAATTCAAATGATGATAGAAAAAAATGTATAGATCACACTTCAGAACATAATTTATCATCAAATTATAAATGAGGAATCAAAAGGAAATTAATTGTGAAGAAAACTATTATAGGGGGAAGAAACTATGTAACAAAACTGCATGAAAATGAACACGCCCACCCAACCAACATAATCCACAGTAAAAATATAAGTACTAACAATTTTATTAAAGGATCAAATGATATCAACAAAAAATTAACCTTTTCTTGCTACACAAATTCTCTCAACCTACACACCTGCATTCATGGTTGTTGGGCACGTTGAATTTAATGTGAATGAAATTATAATAAGCTTTCAATGTTTGGTATGGAATGAAATGTTTAAATTTTATTTAATGTTACATTAATGATAAGAATATATTCACTTTTTTCTAAGGAAATTCCATGTTTCAAAAATATCATTCAATATGAAAGATAAATTAAATTTGTTACTACATATATTATAGCACATAACCAATTGAAAATTATAGCTTGATTGGAAATAAATGAGAAATATGAAAGTGAGGCAGAGAGAAAAAACTACAAACCAAATATAAGGAATGTGTTTTCCACATTTCATTCCATTTATTCTAATGATTTTTATTTAACAAAAATATAATCATGGGAAGAAAATGTATACCATTACATCTAATTACATGAGGAAAATATATGTAGAGATGGTTGAGAATGGAAATGTACTTGGGACTCCTAGATTGAAATATCAACGCAATTAATCATCAAGTACTATTTCATAGGTTGAACCTATGAATTTTTTTCTCATATAAGTAATTCGTGATGCCATTACGACTCTATATAGCTTCAAGCACCTGAAAACAATCTATCGTTAACCAGCCAAAATGGTGAATTCCTTTAACTTAAATAGTTGTTGGGGTAATATGGTTCAGTGTAAACCATGAATGCATTCCACCATCTGTTTTATTGACAATGATGACATGGATGACTATTTATTTAGTTCTAAGAGATGAGTTCACATCAGAAGCCACCAGAACTGAAGAATCTAGAATGTTATGAATAAATGGGACCAAGTGGTAGTGGTAGTTGTTATAGAGAAATGACAAAAACTATGAACATCCCAAATATTTGTGTGAATTTTAATTGGAGTAATATTCCCCCATAAATAGTAGAGAGTGATTGTAGGTACCTCTAGGAATGGAACTTGCTTCAATGTTCTTGTTTTCCAAGTCAGCCAATTTGGATTCCTTGAATTCCTTTTTATACTTCTATATTTGTACTAAAAAATCAAATATATTCTCATGGAAGGTTGGAATAAATACATGCATGCATGAAAACATACATATGTATGTATGTAAGTATATATATTATATGTAGAGATAGTGGGGGTGGGAAAAAGTTGTTTTTCAGATAAAGATATTCTAATTTCCCGTTAATAAAGAAAGGAAGGCATCCTACAGTTCACTTCAATAACTATTTTTTAATTAAAAAGTGACTTCAATACATTAAAATCCATGAAGGCTTAAAGGTGATTCTAATATACCGTAAGACTCTAATGGATCCAGTAGGATAAATACAGTGAATCGTGAAGTTATCTTCAACCAATAATGAAAAGAATACAACAAAAGGATAAGATTCCTGATCATGAATTCAAGAAGCTAAGAAGAGATCCATCCAAATTTTCCAAAAATGAACAACATGATTAAGTCCATAAACTTGAGAGATGAAAATCTAAAACAGATAATCACTATAGAAAATTGAATAAGCTTACATATGATGCATTATAGGATTTTCTGGTACCAACTTCAACTGAACCATCAGTTTTTTCATGCAAAAACTTGTTCTTTGATGCAAACCCGTATCCTAGAATCAAAATAATTCAAACATAAAAACCCATTGAATGGAAAAAACACCATTAATCCATCATTATATAATAAACAAATAAAAAATATAGGATTCATTTACACATAAAAGTAGTAATAAAGTGAAGAAAATTATGATAGTACCATCACAATCGGTTACCAACTTCATCAGGATTGACACCCTACCAAGAAAAAACCTATTATTTAATGGGAAACCATCTCCAGAAATTAATAGAAGCAACACAGTGCAAACCATACAATGAAAAAAAAACTAAATGTTTACATAAGAGAAAAAATATTTTTATGTTCACTCCCTTGAATAGACCTTTTAGACCACTCAAACTCCTCTCATTCAGATGTTTGATCATCATAATGAAATAAAATTATTGTAAAGATTTATGAGAACTACATGAAATGTGACTTCAATCATATATAAAATATGTGTAGAAGAAAATTTAAAAAATGAAATTGGTAATAGCACTGGCCTTTTTAACTATTGCATCAACATTATGATCATATGTCAAAGCCTGATTTTCTACATAAAAATCTTGAACTCCTAAGTCTTTATCCAAAATAAATATATAATCATATGGAGTAACGATATAAGGATGTAGAAACATCTTGTAATTCCACCTAATAGGGTTAAAAAATTAATATAAAACACCCACAATATGGAACAAATGATTATATATTATTGTTTGAAATAGTCAAATATTAAAAGTTGCTTACTGAGACGTCTTTGAGAGACGTGGAAGGATGTGGAGGTTACACATAATCTTGGAGAAGCCAAGATTAGTATATATAATTGTATAATACATATAAATAGGGTAAATAAGATAAATAACTCAAATTAGAAAAGAGACACAATAAATTGTCAAAGGATTGCTTGTCTTAAATGAAATAAAATAAAATCAGTCTTACCCCCTAGGTAAAACAAAAAAAGTAGAGTCCAGATCATACCTATTATGATCCCAAATGTCCACTTGAGCACCAATAGTAGAAAATTGGTATCTTTCCCAGTGATACCAGCACTGACACATAAAGAAGTTGAATAGATGAAATAAGATATATAACTCAAATGAGATAAGATACAATATCAATTGACAAAGGAATGCTTGTCTTTAAAGCATTGAAATGAAATCATAGTCTTACCATAATGCATTATTACACACATAAACTGTATGTGCCTGATAGCAATGAAAAAATATATTCCACAAGGGGAAGATAAGTAACAAAATGTTTCACTGCAGATATGCCTACACTGAGAAAGAGTTTACCTTGAAAGGATTTTCATATGCATTTTCATTGCCTACAACATGATTATAATATGAGACATTTGATCCAATGATGTCCGGTTGAGGAAACATATGTATTTTAATGACATAATAATATTGATTAGGAACCAAACTATGATGTATAATACATAAATATGTTTCTATATTCAGCAATCTGTAAAACCAATACAATTGATGGATGGATTTCACGCATTGATATAGTTAATACAAGAGAAACATTGGAAGAAAATAATGAAAAAAATATATATTAATATTTCCACTACTCAATAACATTCAAAGTTATTAATGTACCTGCAACTCAAACCTTCAATCCAGATATTAGGGGTAAAACCATAGTTTTTGGAAAAGTTATCATAGTAGAAACCATTACAGTTGTTAATATACAGACAAATTGCAGTGATTTGATCGAATCAGTTTTTTCATTGTTAAGCACTAAGCACTAAACTATGATGTAGAGACGTAAATATTATTTTATTTTCATCAATATATAAAACCAATGCATATAGATGGATGGTTTTTGAGAATTGACTTTGTTAATACATGATCTAAAATGAAATTCATGTATCTGAACTTATATACTGAAAAATATATGTATTTTGCATGTACATAATAGGTATTGAACTTATACACTACAAAATACATATTTAATAGTTCAAAAAAATTAATTTTATTAGTTGAAAAATAGTTTAAAACATATAAAACACATAAATTGAATTTTTTTAAGAGAAATCAAGCATTCATTTAAAGGCTCACCTTAACATTTCTCCTACAAAACACTTTAGTCTCTGGTTGAGCTCTATATATATTATTTATCATTTCTATCATCTATTTATTTGATCCATTTTCAGCTGAAAAGTCTTTAGCAGGCCAGGAAGGCATATCCCCACCTCATTCATTATTTTTTTTTCAAAACAAAAAAAGGTGGGATAGGATCATGGGATGAGAAATGAAGGAAAAACAAAAGAAATCGATTTATATTAATATTTCCTCTGGTCAATAACTTGAACAATTATTAACGTGCCTACAAATCAAGCCTTAAATTCAGAGAATACTGTTATAACCACTGTTTTTGGAAAGGTTATCATAGTAGAAACCATTATAGTAGTTACTCTAAAATCACATAAATGAATAAACATATAGAAATGGGATAATAGGAATCACATTATTCATCGAAATCAAAATCATTGGAACACTTACAATCAGATTGGGGGCTTTATCTTTATTGAATATGACCCATAAGACTCTAGTTTTCAGACGCACAACCGTCTATGCTACTCAGTTGGTGTAAGCATGGGTAGAAGGACCAATTTCTGAGTCTATTGGTCCGTATTCATTTTGTAACTATTACTGTTTATAGAAGGACATAGTTCATATTTTGTGACATACTTCTTTTAATGTTGTTGATAAAATATACAAAAGAAAAAATCACAAGAATCGACTCATATTATTACTGATATACTAAAATAGAATGTGTATTAAATAAAAGTACATGTCATAGGAAAAAAGAAATCATGAAACACATCATATGAAAACAAAACATGGTTAAATATTCATTAGGTTAGAAGAACTAAAGTGAAAGTGAAGGAAAGTGGTTATTTTTCTGTAGATAATAACAAACAGGGATGAACTAATGGGTTACCAAAGGGAAAATGAAGGACAGTGGTTGTAGAATGCGTCGACGGACTAAGTCATGTCTCCAATGAAGTTGTCGCACATAGATTTGAGAATAAAATGATGTATAACTGTGAGATTTTCTATAAAAATTAGAGAACATACTTTTTGCAGAGATGTAGATGTGTAAAAATTTGGAATATGTTGTTGGTGATGGTAAAAGGGGTTAGAGAAGAGGTTGTTGTGGGTCATCTTCAGCGGTTGACAGTGGTGAAAGTTTTGGATCAAATTAGGTTCTAAGCAGTAAATTGAAGGTACTAGTAGACTGTCACAACCCGTCCCCCGGGGCTCGTGTCGTAACTACCCCAAGTATGCCTTCCATAGGCCAGGGGCTGGCGACTAGCACCAAAGGCGTAAATCCCTATAACTGGGAAGGCATTTCCTTTATGAAACGTAAACACACGCACAACCAGAGAACAAGAGGAATAGAACACTAAGTAAAGAAATATAACAAGTGTGCTGAAAGTACAAAGGGGGCCGGAAATACAAGCCCAATAGTAAAGTACAAGAAAAAGACAAAACAGCAGGAAGGTGTCAAGCTGCTCCTGGATCGTCCTCCGGAGTCCCTACCTAAAGGGTAGGTACAGATGCCCACCTCATCTCTCCACATCCGTCTATCACCTCCAGGTCCCGTCTCGTCATGAAGTCCACCTCTGGGTACCGTCTCATCGTCAAGTCCACCTCCAGGTACCGTCTTGTCGTGAAGTCCACCTTCGGGTATCGTCTCAACGTTAGGTCCACCTCCGGGACCGTCTCGTCGTAATGTCCACCTCCGGGTACCGTCTCATCATGAAGTCCACCTCCGGGTACCTTCTAGCTCTAAAAGCCTAAACCATGATTAGTGTTCTCTACCGTCTGCATCCAACACAATGAGGTGTAGGCATATCTCGTGCAGTGGTCAGTATAACGATACTCAGTAGGGACCCCGAGACCCTCAAGGTATCACTAAAACTAACAAGGATAAACCACAAGGATATATTTCAACAGATAACTGTTACTTAGGTATATACCCATACATATACCTAAGTTATCAAGTAACCCATATCAATCATGAGGTAAACACAAAGGTCATTGACTTAGATCAAACCAATATTTTCATTAATGAAACCACAACTATTGGAGAACTCCTCCTCTATTGAGTACAGTAGCCCTCTCACAAATCTGAGGCACTACTCACTAACCTTAAAATGCTGAAGTACTCCTCCTGTCGAGTACCGCGGGTCTGCTGCCAAATATCAGGCGCTCCGTCCGCTGTGGGTCTACCGCCAAATACCAGGTGCTCCCCCTAATAGACGTCAGAGGTACTCCTCATGTCGAGTACCGTGGGTCTGCTGCCAACTACCAGGTGCTCCATCCGTAGTGGGTCTGCCGCCAAATACCAGGAGCTCCATCCACTGGGCTAATCAAATCACTCCGACTCGAATCCGTCAAGCAGTTATCAGGTCTACAGCTACTAGGTCTCTGCACTCCGTATGATCTTCTCTAGGAGGGTCCGCTCCATGAGACACTGGTCGATACTCTAGGTATCACAAATTCCCACGAAGATGTATCACAAAGGACAGACTCTTCACAGTGGTCTCAACGCAACAGATGGCGCGTCAATCGGACGCCCGTTCTGTGAGTTATTAGCCTTTTCATCTCAGGGGCCCGGTTGGTTTCGTGTATGAGACAACCCGACCATATCTCAACTGTACCCTGAACTCTCATAGGGTATACTCAAAGGGGCCATTTCTTAATGATATTACCAAAGCTGTCGGCCGTTCTTCAAACGGACGTCTGATCTGAAAGTTATTAGCTCTTCCGTTCTAGGGGCCCGGTTGGTTTCTAAGATAAAACCAACCCGACTATACTCCAACTGCATCCAAACCTCAGGTGAAGTATTCCAAAAGATCCATCTCAACAAAAGGATTCCAACAAAGTCGACATCACGTCAATCGGACGTCCGGAGCTCAAGTTTTAAGTGTTTCCGCTCCGAGGGCTCAGTTGGTTTCAGGTTTGAACCAACCCGGTCATACACAAACTTCGCTGAAACCTTGAGTGCAATATACTGAAATGACTTTCTCAATCCGAGGAATCCTACGCCACTGACAGTGCATCGATTGGAGGTCCGCAACTCATGATATGGGCATTTAACTGAAGAAGGTCCAAACATAGGGGGTATGGGCCCGGTTCGACCTGGCCCCACACCCCTGGGTTGGCCCGAACCGGGTCAACCCGACTCGGGTCCGGCTCTGGCCCGGCCCAGTGCTGGAGGACAGTCCCGGTGGCCAGTTTCGGCTTGGCCAATTGGCCGAGTGCATTGCGTAGAGCGGAGGAGGTGCGACCTCCCCACTGATTGACGCCGGCGGTGCCACCTGGCGCTGCCCCCCGGTCGTCCTGAATCCCGCGCAGATGTGGGTTCCATCGCACCGCTGCCATGACTGTTGTCGTGGAATGTTTCCTCCGGAAATGCACTGGGGCGCCGCTGCCTCTAGGCGGTGGGACAGCTCCGGCCGCCGCCTCCAGTCGTCGGCACCGCCACGCCGGCGAGGTGCGCCGGCAACATCTTCTGCGGTCCACCGGACGCGCTCCGGTGGTCCGATTTGCCCGTCGTCTGCACCTGTGGATCTCCAGGGATCCGTTCTTCACTACGAAGGATTCCATTTTCCGTTTTGGTCTCGGTTCATCATCTCCCATCAAAACGCTCACAAGAAAACAAACAATCTGCGGATGGTCCGGGCTTGTTTGTTAGCACGTGCCCTCCGCGTTAAAGGCCCAAACAATATTTAAGAATTCAAACTCAAATCCAATACTGAAAATAACCTTGCTTCCAACCCGCATGAATGAGTGATTCGCGGATCAACTGGGCAGAGTTTGGTCCGCGCTCGTCGTTCTTTCCTCAAAAAGGAAAAGAGAAATTCAATCAAAACCTCTACCTCTTGATCATCGCTCGTTGGTGGAGTCGCGGAAGGAAGACGATGAAGACCGCCATTCGCCGCGTCCGCCACACGTTCCCAATTCCAAGCTACGTCGGTTTGTTGACAATGTTATGGAGGATAGGTGTATGGGGAAGGAATGTCGAAGAAGAATCGTGTGGAAGATCATCGTTGATGTTCTTCACGTTCTTCGTTGGAGAGTATAAGATTTCCCCAAGTGTTGGGCGTCGTGATACTTTACCAGCACATCGTTGCTTGGTGAAGTCGTCCAAAAACCTTCTCCCAAGCTCCCTATATATAGGAGAGAGGGATTGGTATGTAACCATTATGGAATTTATGATGGTTCATTTATTTTGAACCATCCTATATTCCAATGATGAGGTTACTTAATTTAAAACCGGTGTCCGGTGAATTAAATTCTGTTGGCGCAATTTAAGAGGTTTGTTGGCACAACTTAAGAGGGGGGGCGCCAAGAAGTTTCCCACACATAGCCTGCATCAAAACATATGACACGAATTAATTTTATGTTGACACATAAAATTAATTGATAGCAATTAATTTCAATTTGATAGATAAAATTAACTGACAGCAATTAATTTTATGTCAACTCATAAAATTAACTGACAGAAATTAATTTTATGTCAACTCATAAAATTAATTGAGACCAATTAATTTTACGTCGACACATAAAATTAATTGATGGGGGGTTGAGAGGTTTCCTCTCCCTCCACATTAATTGGGAGATTATGGTGTGGCGGTTCCACCACCAACTCCCAAGTAGAGCTTATAACCACTTTATCTGCACGACATGTGTTTAACAAACTGAAATAAATTATTCACTTATTTTATTTTATTAACTCACGTAAAACCCCAAAAACTATCTTTCATAATCGATCATCCGCTATCGAGGTGAAAGTCTTCTTAAATGAAAACCCATGCTGCGAATTCAATAGTGCCCTCGGATTTCAATTCCAATCACCGGTTCAAATGATATAAAAACCCACTCGTATGTTTACTGAACGTACCCGAAAAAAAGTTTGGAAAAATATTATCAGTCACCCTTGACCCACTGTAGTCAAGGTTAGTCTCTACCTAGGAGAAACACGCCCCAAAAAACTCAATGGTGCTCTCGGATTTTCAATTCAATTTATCGTTTAGGAGTTATGAATTTTACAATAAAATAATTTTCACTTAATTATTTTATTTACATCCAAAAACTAACTTTCTCAGGTGGCCCGCGCCAGTCAAAGTTATTATCTTCTTAAAGAAAGCATACCCTCATGAGGTCAGCAGTGGTCTCATATTTGTAATCCGAGTTACCGTTTGTGAGTTATATGCATTTGAAAAACAAAATAACTTTATTTAATTATTTTATTTACGGTTATTCCATTTTCAGGTTTTCTCACTTGAGGCATGCGCCGACTAAACTTAAGTAACGTCTAGGGTAAACCTGCCATCCTAAGCACAACGGTGCCCTCATATTTCTGATCTGAGTAACCGTTTAAGAGTTATTCCAGTTTTTTAGGAAAACTACTTACGTGCATTAATTTATGCTTAACAAAACTTCAAAAATTTATTCCAGGTGCACCGGGCCTCAGAATCAGGTGACGTCAAAATCTGAATACTCGTAAAATTCCAAATAATTTGAGAAAAAAATTCCTTGAAATTTACGGGTCTTTACATTACTCCCACCTCAGGGCTTGACGTCCTCGTAAAGCTACAACACAAACTAGGGAAACTAAAGGAGGCACCGAGCACGAATCTGAGCCTCCCGCTCCCAAGTACACTTCTGGAGGTTCTCGTGCTTCCAGTGAATGCACACCATGGGAATCAATCATCCACACAGGACCCACTTCTTTCGATCCTCAATCTCCCCTAGAACCTCCGTGAAAGTCACCTCATCATCAATATCCAGCTCCTTGTGGTCGATGATGTGTGACAGCTTGTGGACGCATACCCTCTCCTGATATACATGGAAGACGCCGTGAACCCGGTGCAGCTAAGGTGGAAAGGCTTGGTGGTAAGCCACCACGCCTACATTCTACAAGAGCTGCTAAGATTTCTCCTTGGCCAAAAAGGGAAATCTGGTCTCATCCCCTGGATGAACCATGTTCTTTGCCTAATACAGTCAATCCTGACATAAACAGTACAACCCATGTCATGGATGACATCATAAGGCATTGATGCTACTACCAAGAGATCCAACCATTACTCTCGCCTCCAAGGGTTGAGTCACTCTGTCGGCATTAGTGTGTGGTTACTGGGTCTCCTCCAGTAGGAATATCACAAGTGAGGGTCAAGTCAACAGTCTTAACCGGAACCTCTTAGTATCAACCATACAAAAATACAGGATAATAAACATCACAAAGAAAAGTGTATTTTACTATTGTAGATCAATGTACAAAGACACATGACAACCACAAACAACAAAAACACGAAAACTAGAAGCACCAAGAACAACGGCCTCCATTCCTGGAACTAGTCCCGCTCTTATCCACCTACTTCCGGAGCTACATAGTCGTATGCTTCAGCTACCTGAAGCTGTGATATCCCATGTTCACCTCCTCCCTACAGTCGGGGTGGTCCTCCTGGTGGCGGTGGTGGCAACAACTCGAAGCGTCGTCCACCACCAGCTGCATAGCCAGCTTCTCTATCACGGTCTCCTTCTCCTTAAGGTCTGCCTCGATCGAACCTCTGCCTCTACCTGGGAGGTTCTTCATCTATCTGTTAATCATTTGTATGGTGGGTCGTACAGTCACGTGCCATGTAACCAATCCCACTACAGGAGTAACACTGTCTTCTCTTGGCACGAATGACTCTGACTCCACTCTAGTTTCCCCACACCACTGAACCTGAGTCATGCCGTCAACCACCGGTGGGTCTGGTCCTCTTGGACCCCTGTGCCATCAATCTACTTCCAGCTGCAGAAGACTCCGCTGCATGTTGACTAGTGGTGGGTTCTGCTGCTGGAGACTACTCAGCAAGGAAACTATCCACTATGAGGGCTCGCTCCAACACCCCTACCTGCATCGGGATGCTATATGAAATGAATGAAACTCTAATCTCTCGCCTGAGCCCCTTCTCAAAGGTTCGGGCCCTGAAGAACGGGTCACATACCATGTCTGTAGAGTAGCGCGAGAGATCTGTGAACCTTGCCAAGTTCTGAGCTACACTCATGTTGCCCTGCTACAGATGAAGTAGCTCCTGTATACGTACCGCTCGAAGGGTGGCTGGTACAAACTCCACCCGGAATAGGATTTCAAAGACTGCCCATATGAGTGACGCCTCATCATGCGTCTGGAGAATTACGCTCCACCATCTCCCTACTGCTTCCAGAAGGAGGCTGGCAGTAAGGATCACCATGAAGTCTTCTGGTCTTCCTACTATCCTGAAGACTCTCACCACAACCTCCATCCAATCCTCAGCCGCCTATGGATCCGTCTCTCCCCGGAACCACGGTGGCCTCTGATATTAGAACTCGTGTAGCATGCTCAAGCAGCAAGAATCGCTTGCTGCTGGGGCTGGTGGTATCGGTGGCCCAACGAGTGGTAGTACCGCTCGTGCTTCCGTTGTTGCCTCAAATGAAAGAGGGCCATGTATTGAGGCATCATCGCTCGGCAGGCTGTCAGTATATACAACTTTCATGGCTCTAGCTGGTTGTCTGCGAGGAGGCATCCTGAAAGAAAAAGATGTGACACGGTCAAAAGACTATACCTGGTGAGCTGACATGGTTTGCGCTGACTTAAATAAAACTTTTGGAAACACACACGCAATTAGTGTTTTCGTGCACTGAGCCGGAAATCAGAAATCAGGGTCCTGGTGTATGGATATGTCGGCCACCACACCAAAACTGGACTCCCTGAACTAAAAACCACCCTCATTATACTTAAAACTATTGTTCACATAAAAGAAAATATCAGAGTCCTAAGTTCTGTGGTACAACCGACTCCTCTGATACCAATTTGTCACGACCCGTCCCTTGCGGCCCGTGTCGTAACTACCCCAATCCCACCTTCCATAGGCCAGGGGCTGGAGACTAGCACCAAAGGCATAAATCCCTATAACTGGGAAGTCATTTCCTTTATGAAACATAAATACACACACAACTAGAGTACAAGCGGAAGCAAACACTAAGTAAAGAAATATAACAAGTGTGCTGAGAGTACAAAGGGGGCCAGAAATACAAGCCCAATAGTAAAGTACAAGAAAAAGACAAAACAACATGAAGGTTTCAAGCTACTCCTGGATCGTCCTCCAGAGTCCTTACCTAAAGGGTAGGTACAAATGGCCACCTCATCTCTCCACGTCCGTCTGTCACCTCTGGGTACCGTCTCATTGGGAAGTCCACCTCCGGGTACCGTCTCATCATCAAGTACACCTCCAGGTACCGTCTCATCATGAAGTCCACCTCCGGGTACCGTCTCGTCGTCAGGTCCACCTCCGGGTACCGTCTCATCATAACGTCCACCTCCAGGTATCGTCTCGTCGTGAAGTCCACCTCCGGGTACCGTCTAGCTCTACAAGCCTCAGCCATGATTAGTGTGTTTTGTCGTCTGCATCCAACACAACGAGGTGTGGGAATAGCCCATGCGGGGGTGAGTATAACGATATTCAGTAGGGACCCCAAGACCCTCAATGTCTCACTAAAACCAACAAGGAGAAACCACAAGGAAAGATCTCAACAGATAAACTTTACTTAGGTATATACCCATACATATACCTAAGGTATCCAGTAACCCATATCAATCATGAGGTAAACACAAAGGTCATTGACTATGCTCAATCCTAGATTTTCATTAACGAAACCACAACTGCTAGAAAACTCCTCCTCATTCGAGTATAGTATCCCTGTCACGACTCTGAGGCGCTACTCACTAACCTTAGTATGCTGAAGTACTCCTCCTGTCGAGTACCGCGGGTCTGCTGCCAAATATTGGGCGCTCTGTCTGCTGTCAGTCTGCCGCCAAATATCGGGTGCTCCCCCTAATAGCCTTCAGAGGTACTCCCCCTATCGAGTACTGTGGGTCTGCTGCCAACTACCAAGCGCTCCGTCCACCATGGGTCTGCCGCCAAATAACGGGCGCTTCGTCCACTGGTCTAATCGAATCAGTCAGACTCGAATCCGTCATGCAGTCATCAGGTCTACAGCTACAAGGTCCCCGCACTCCGTATGCTCTTCTCTGGGAGGGTCCGCTCCACGAGCCACTGGTTGATACTCCAAGTATCACAAAGTCCCACGAACATGTATCAAAAAGGACCGCCTCATCATAGGGGTCTCAACGCAATATACGGTGCGTCAATTAGACGTCTGGTCTGTGACTTATTTGCCTTTTCATCCCGAGGGCCCGGTTGGTTTCGTGTACGAACCAACCCGACCGTATCTCAACTATACCCCAAACTCTCATAGGGTATACTCAAAATGACCATTTCTTAAGGAGATTACCAAATTCGCTGACGGTTCGTCAAACGGGCGTCCGGTCTGAAAGTTATTAGCTTTTTCGTTCCAGGTGCCCGTCAATCGGACGTCCGGAGCTAATGTTATATGAGTCTCCGCTCCGAGGGCCCAGTTGGTTTCAGGTTCGAACCAACCCAACCATACCCAAACTTCGCCGAACCCTTTAGTGTAATATACTGAAATGGCCTTCTTCATCTGAGGAATCTTACGCCACTAACAGTGCGTCGATCGGAGGTCCACAACTCAACATATGGGAGTTTAACTGAAGAAGGTCCGAAAATAGGGGGTCTGGGTCCGGTCCAACCCGGACCAACACCCCCTGGGTCGGCCCGAACCGGGTCAACCCGACTCGGGTCAGGGTCCGGCCTAGTTGGGAGCAGCCCAGCTTGGCCGGTGCGGCCCGGCCTGGTGCTGGCGGACCGGCCCAGTGGTTGGTTACGGCTCGGCTGGTTGGATGAGCGCGTTACGCCGAGCGGGGGAGGTGCGGCCTCCCCGCTGATTGACATCGGCGGCGCCAGCTGGCACCACCCCCCGGGCTTCTCTGATCCCGCACGGCTGCGGGATCTGTCGCACTACCATCGCGGCTATTTCCACGGCGGGTTTCCTCCAATAGTGTGTCGGGGCGCCGCCGCCTCCAGTCGTCGGCGCCGCCCCGCCGACGAGGTGCGCTGGCAACGTCTTCAACGGACCACCAGACAAGCTCCGGTGGTCCGATTTGCCCACCGTTTGTGCCTACGGCTCTCCCGGGACCCGTTCTTCACTACGACGGCTTCCATATGCCGTTGCGGTCTCGTTTCATCGTCGCCCGTCAAAACATGCACAAACAATCAAACAATCTGCGGAGGGTTCGGGCTTATTTGTTAGCTCGTGCCCTCCACGTTAGAAGCTCAAACAAGATTTAAGAATTCAAACTCAAATCCAGTACTGAAAATAACCATGCTTCCAACCCACATGAAAGAGCGATCCGCAGATCAACTGGGCATAGGTTGGTCCTTTCTCGTCGTTCTTTCCTCAAAAAGGAAAAGAGAAATTCAAACAAAATCCTTATCTCTTGCTCGTCGCTCGTTGGCGGAGTCGCGGAAGGAAGACGATGAAGATCATCGTTCACCGCTTCCGCCACACCTCCCCAATTCCTAGCTGCGTCAGTTGGTTGATGATGTTATGGAGGATAGGTGTCTGGGGATAGAAGGTCGAAGAAGAATCGTGTGGAATATCGTCATTGGCATTCTTCGCATTCTTCGTTGGAGAGGATAAGATTTCCCCAATTGTTTGGTGTCGCGATACTTTACCAGCACTTCGTCGCTTGGTGAAGCCATCCCAAAACCTTCTCCAATGCTCCCTGTATATAGGAGAGAGGGAGAGGTATGTAACCATTGTGGAATTTATGGTGGTTCATTTATTTGGATCCTTCCTAAATTCCAATGATGCGGTTGCTTAATTTAAAAAGTGGTCGGACAAATTAAATTGAGTTAGCGCAATTTAAGAGGTGTGTTGGCATAACTTAAGAGGGGTGGACGCCAAGAAGTTTCCCCCACATAGCCTGCATCAAAACATATGACACAAAATAATTTTATGTTGACACATAAAATTAATTGACAGCAATTAATTTCACGTCGACACATAAAATTAACTGACAGCAATTAATTTTATGTCAAATCATAAAATTAACTGAGAGAAATTAATTTTATATCAACTCATAAAATTAATTGAGTGAAATTAATTTTACATCGACACATAAAATTAACTGACAGAAATTTATTTTACGTAGGCCCATAAAATTAATTGAGTGCAATTAATTTTAGGTTGACACATAAAATTAATTGAGTGCAATTAATTTTACGTCGACACATAAAATTAATTGATTGGGGGGTTGAGAGGTTTCCACTCCCTCCCCATTAAATGGGAGGTTAGGGTGTGGTGGTTCCACCACCAACTCCCAAGTGGAGCTTCTAATCACTTTATCTGAATGACATGGGTTCAACAAAATAAAATAAATTATTCACTTATTTTATTTTATTAACCCAAGTAAAACCCCAAAAACTAACTTTCATACCCAATCATCTGCCGTCGAGGTGAAAGTCTTCTTAAATAAAAACTCATGATGTGAGTTCAACGGTGCCCTCATATTTCAATTCCAAGCACCGTTTCAAATGATAGAAAAACCCACTCGTATGTTTTCTGAACGTACATGAAAAAAAGTTCAGAAAAATATTACCAGTCACCCTTGACACACTGCAGTCAAGGTTAGGCTCTGTCTAGGAGAAAAACTCCCCAACGAACTCAACGACGCTCTCGGATTTTCAATTCGATTACCATTTAGGAGTTATGAATTTTACAATAAAATAATTGTAACTTAATTATTTTATTTACGGCCAAAAACTAACTTTATCAGGTGGCACATGTCGGCCAAAGTTAGTATCTTCTTAAAGAAAGCATACCATAACGAGTTCAGCAGTGGTCTCAGATTTTTAATCCGAGTTATCGTTTGTGAGTTATAAGCATTTGAAAAATAAAATAACTTTATTTAATTATTTTATTTACGGTTATTCCATTTTTGGGTTTTCTCACAGGAGGTCTGTGCTGACTAAACTTAAGTCACGCCTAGGGTAAACCCACCATCCGAAGCACAATGGTGCCCTCAAATTTCTGATCCGAGATACCTTTTAAGAGTTATTACACTTTTTCTGGAAAACTGCTTACGTGGGTTAATTTAAACTTAACAAAACTTCAGAAAATTATTTCGGGCACATCGGGCCTCAGAATCAGGTGCTGTCAGAAACTGCGTACTCGTAAAATTCCAAATAATTTAAGAAAAAAATTACTTGAAGTTTATGGGTATTTACATAGACAAAGGAGTTGAAGGTGAACAGAGATAGGGAGCCGATGTGACGTGAAGGAATTCCGAAGATGAGGTGAAGGATTTCAATAAACGGGGACGGAGATGAAGAGACGAGGTGTGATGGATACGGGAAGCAGCCGGAGACAGAGATGAGGATCCATGAGTTCTGAAGATGGGGAGATGAATGGAGGTGTACGTATACGGAGTTCTGGAGGTGGGAGTGGAGATGAGTAATGGAGGTATCCGGATGCAAGGATGTCAGAAACCCTAGCTCGGCAAGAATGAAAATTGAGGGAGGTAGGTTTAGTGAATGGAGAAAAGAAATCGGGATAAATACATTAGAGCAACGTGGAGGAATGTGGTGGTGACACGTCAGCAAAAGAAAAGCCTGTTTTAGTATATATATATATATCATTATATTTTTAAATATCACCATGAACAAGAAAAATACTATTTTTAAATTTTTAGAACAAAAGTAACATTTAATTTTAATTTTTTGTCATTTCGTTTAATTAAACTGTTTAATAGTAATATATTGTTTTTATTGATTATAAAGAATCCAAAATAATGTTTATTAAGTAAAAAAATTTAAACTTAGAAAATTCGATAACAATGATAAATTTCACTACACAAACATTGTAATTTTAATACACATTATCTTTTAAAAAATGGTTTTTTTGGATCAGGTTCCCTAATAGTAAAAATAAATGTTTGATCCTTAATTTTATTTGATAAAATGATTTTCTTATTTGATATAAACGTTTAAATATGAAATAATTTGTTTAATATAATTATAATTCATAATATTTTGATTACTAATAATAATGTTTATGCCCATGGTAATGGTCATTGTCTTATTTTCGAATGAATTGATTTCTTATTTTTTTTGTAAATTTTATCTAATAAATTAAATTCATGGATTTTAGATAATAAATTTGATGTTAGATTTAAACATATATACTAATATATTATAATTAAATGAATTAATATTTAAAAATAAGGGTGATTAAGAACAATTAATTGTTAAATAATCTTTTTTATGAAAAATAGTTTTTCTATATATTAAAATTTTTCATTAAAGGTTAATTTTCATGCATATAAGAATTTATTTAGACCACATATACCCAATTTCATCGTCCTAAAAAAGAAGAATTTTAATATGTTGTTTCCTATAATTTTTAGAAAATATATACTACTACTGTAAAATCTAGTTACCAAGATATAAATGAAATGAAAAAATTTTAAAAGATAAGATTTAAAAAGCATTAATCATTACTAAAAATGGTTTAAAATGGGTTTTGGAGACTATATTGACTTCATCTCTCCCCAAGAATATTATTTTGAACATTTTGAGTGTTTAACCCTAAAATAGTGTAATGATAAGAATGAAAGTAGTGGGACTTCAAAAATGTGACCTTTTCATCACTTTTAAAAGGGTCCACAAACAACACATCTTACCACACCCTTTCGGTTGAATTTTTTAATGAATGTATTCCATTTTATCCTCAATGAATATTTTATGATGTTTAATATAAATTATTTCTCATTATTTGAGAACTCAGACAAAAAATTCATCTTATAATTTATTACTTGGTTATTTCATTTCCCTTTTCGTATTCTTCTATAACTATCATTAGTAATACATATACTTCCATAAATAAAATTGGATTGTATGATATCACAGAAATATAGATTCTATATAATCTAACCATCATTATTTTACTTCTATCCTATTAAAATTTATCTCTTGTTAGTTCATTATTATCAAAATAAAATTATACTATGTATTAATCATTCCATTGGTTCCCCTTATTCAAGAAGACATTCTAACATCTAATGATATTACATTTTCCTTTTTTAAAAGTTATTATTTATAGTTTTTATTACTATATCTTAAATTGAAACATGTGTGGGTATTAACATCAGTCATTTCCCTTTCAATGTAATTTTTTGGAGATTGGATATTATTTTAAAAAAAATCACGTGTGAGGAATATTTCATTTTTGTTGACTACAGTACCTCTTCCATATCATATCCATATATAACAGAAGGATTTTTATTCTTAATATTACCCATAAATTAATCTACCACCTTATTATATTCCATGGGTAATGTGTATTGTAACCTAATTATCAGGTATCCCTCATTTATTGTCCAATTTATTCTTCCCATGATAGAATTTTCTATCATTCTCATGGTACTATCTTCTCCAAAATTTATTATTTACATAAAAACATCTAAAACCTATTCATCCATAATCACACAAATTATCATAACTAGTGAATTAAATTATTCATGGAGTATCTTTTTCCATTAGGTATCCCAATATGACAATTGTTCTAGAAAATGATACATATTATAGAGATAAAACACACACTCTTCTTATAAAATCATTTGTGAAGAAAACATATTATAGTGAACATATGTGATAATAAATTTATGTTTCACCCTAAATATATATATACTTATTAATTACCTTTTTTGTGTTTAATTAAATTAATAGAAAAGACACCATAAACAACATCCAAATAATACAGACTATAAATATTATGTATGATACAAGAATTGGTTGAAATGTGAATTTCAAAATAAGGAAATTCAACCACTACTCTATAATGTAACAATTATAATAATTCAAGAAATTGAGATTTATAAATATTATATAATAAACAAAATCTTATCCTGTTTAATTATTGTTATGATGATATTTCTTTCTTTCACCACCTTTCCTCACATATATATTTCTTTTAAATCATACAAAACTATCCAAAATAGTATTAAAAAATCATGCCATCTACTAGACCTACTATTATAAGGTTCTATTATAATCATGGATGGTTTATACCCATCACATCACTAAAAAAAGTTCTTTATAGTTTAAATAAATTAATAAACCATCCACACAATAAAAATATCTCTATCATCTACATAAATTTTTATAACAATTTGTTTAAATATGTAATTTTCCATACAACCTTTATTTAATTTCAAGAGTAAATTAGACTTTTTTTTTAATAAAACATAAATCAATTGTAATAAAAACATAAAAATAAGTTGTTTCCATCATTATATGAGGTGATTATTGATGAATATCTAGTGGAAACATCAAAAATATACCATTGATCTCTGTATTAATTCAATACATGCCCCATTTTGCATAAATTCTAGAATATTCGTTTTAGGAATTGTTGAGTCACCTTAACTTCTTTCCTCCTACAATTTTTCATTCATTTGGAATTTATATATTGTTGATGACCACTTATAATATTTATCAAGTGTTTTTCAAAAATAATTTTTTTTCTTTAATTAACATTAGTCATATTGAGATCCTAACAATTATAAAACATGATGTTTGTTTTACCATTTGTATTTAAAATAGTGCTATTCAATGAATCCCATAAACATGGTATTGAAGAATTAATTAGGAAATCCTAACTTGTTTATCTACACACCACAATGAGTCAAAATAGATTTTTGATTCTTTGTTTCAAGCCACCATAATATAAAAATAATCAACTCTGTTCTGGCCATGTTATCCCCATTATATACATTCTATCACTTATATCATGACTCTCATTGAACTTTGATTTATAAATATCTATAAAATATAGTCTCCAATATATATCCTCTAGAATCATAAATCCTAAAAATAAAAAATTCATATAAAATCATTGATTTTATCAAAATAATAATATTAAAATAATAATTTCCACCAAATGATATTGCTTAAATAGCTGTTTAATTTCTAGTAGAATATTTCCACCAAGAAAATATAAAGAAACATATATCAAAAACATTAGATTACGAGATCTCGGCTCTGAGTTTTGATGAATTAGTAGTTCTAGGAAAATAATATCGGAGAAAAACAAATTGTCAAACCATATTATATTAATATCCCCATCAAAATAATTTAAAATACTAATGATGGTTAGGAATTTTAAAATAGAATTAGAAAAAAAATAGTATAATGATTGAAGGGTTGGGATCATATTTATCATATTCCATTTCCAATATAGTTAATTTTATAACCTAGTAAATTCTATGGGTGAATATCAACATAGAAGAATAACAAAAACTATATACTCAATGAAAACACATGATATCTAGGTGGTTCATATTTAAACTTAACCCACAAGAGAAATTTTTTTATTATTATTTAAAAGAGAATAAAAAATTAATTTATTTGATTTTATATGAACTAAAAATAAAAACACTACTTAATATAAATATATGGGAAAACTTATATGAATGTGTCATTCATTTTCTTCGAACAACCCATTTATTAATGAACATATCTAGGAGGAGTAACATGTTCCCATAAAACCGAATTTATGTGATTTACTATCATGATGATCATGATAACAAAAAATAAACATTGATAATCTATGAATAAAACTCTCTCTATTGAACAACACCTTATATGAAAATAACATTTTTCAATTATCACTCACCCCTATTCAAAACCACTAATATTATACTATATCAAAAATGTCGATCTCGGGATTCAAATTACAACTCTATAGTTTGAAAATTTATATAAGTAATAGATTTTATGTTTAAAACGTGGCAAGATTCATTTCAATTTTTCATACATTCAATTATTTTTTGATTATTTCTTAGATGGCTATATTTTAAAAATAATATATCTTGGACCATAAAGTATTCTTTTTTATGTAAGCTATTTTTGTTTTTTTAATGATTTTGTGTTCATTCTATAGATACCTCATGTAAATATATTTCTAGAGTAATATATTATTGAGGGAATTTATTAATTAATATCATCTGTCATTATTATTTAGTAATCACTGCATAATTATTTCAATCTGTTAGAGATAATAGGGTTGTAATTATTACTATGTAACTTTCTTACATGACTTAATTGATGTTGATGGGAGAAATGTCTGGAAATGATAGTATAAAATTATATCGTTCTCACTCAAATACGGGGTAGATAAATATATTGGTTGTATTATTAGACATTTTATATTTTAAATAATAATATATAATATATTTATATTTAATAATGTGTTATTGGTATAATTTTTTTGACCAACTTGTTAGTTAATGAGTTGTATCATATCTTTAAAATTATTGTATTTTATAAATGTCTCAAGAGAAAATGATCTCTTAATGAGTTATTTAGGAAAAAATTAATGGAAAATACAGAATTCACGAGTGGTTTTGAGAAATAATTTTCATTCCACTATGAAATTGATATCAAAGTTTTTTATATTAATGTGGTAGATTAGAAATACATATTTAAAATTGTTTTTATCATTACTATTTTTTATACCATATTCATTATTAAAAATTTATAATATTTTTATCTCATGATCCTTTATTATTAAGCCAATTAATAAAATAATAGAGTTTATAGTTGACATTTAATTTCTAGAAAATATAATATATATATAGTTTTATATCTTTGAGATGGTCATATACCAATATTTGATGTCATGAGATATTATTTTTTAATTATTATTGTATAATATTTTATCTTAGGATACATAATTTAAATCGATGATAGGTAGAAATTGACTATATATTTACTAATAATATGACATTGGATATGTATATATATTTATATTTCATAAAATTGAAATATTATTAGTAGATTACTTCAGGGGAGTCATTATAGCAGCAAATAAGGGTGGATAATTCATTAGAAATTCAAACATATAACACTCTAATTTTATATAGGATTTGGGGTCTGAAGCGTTGAAAAATGAGACGAAAATAATAACATATAATTAAAACTTTTGAAACACTAAAATAGATACAAGTTCATTTAGGGATTAATACATGTAATATTTTATTTTATATGAGTTTTGGTTATTTCTAGGACATGATAGATTTCTTGAAGGGTAAATCTATGAATGATTTTATAAGAAATACAATAAATAAATCTATCCTTACAAATTCCATGTATAAATTCTTAAAATGTGCCTCAAATTTTGGTAGTGAGATGTGAAACTAATGAATATTTATCTATTTATAACATGGGACTGGTTTTTACTACATGTTTCTTCTAGGGAATCACTAAAGAGTAGAATTATTCAGATGAGATTAAAACCTAATATAATATTTTCAGTGGGTATTTTTTTCATTTAGAGGAATATGGAGTGAATGAAAAATGTTATTTTTACACAGAATGACATTATAGGGATTACATTAGCAAGAAACATCTTCACCCAACATTGTAGGGAGTATAGGATTGATTAAATATCAGTAAATTTGAGGGATGATTATTTAGAGAGTATGACACCATTGCTTGGTTGATATGACTCGATGACTTCATCATTAGTTTATAAAGAACTATATGACTTATATAATTAGTGTGGATTATATAGAATTTTTCAAAGAATTATTTAGAGTAAATTATAATTTCTTATATGTTTGAAATGAAAAACAACAAAAAGTGGTATTTATATATTGAATATATTTCATCTATACATGATGGTATCAACTAGACCCATGTATCATAAAACCATGGGGATATGCAAGAATTGAATGGTTCATGGTATACGATTCACATTATGATAATTAATTTTATTAAAATTGGTTTATTATCATAGAAATATTTGATAAAAAAGATTATCCTTTTAAAAAGAACCCCAATCGTATATATTTACAGCTATAGAATATCCATTAAATGAAGTGCTTTATTTATTGGTATAGTGTTGAATGATTATATAATAATTACTATATTATTATATTATGATGATGCATATTCACTTATTTCAGAAAATATAATAGATCAATTAGTCTTGGTAGTCGGTATGAAATCTCACATTATAGAAATCACAATACATATAGGAACTATAAGTGATAGAAATTAATAATTATATCAAACATTATTATGAAATGTAGTGAAAAATTAAAATAGTACTCCATAATAAATAAAAATTTCAAGTTTAATATCATAATTAGAAGTAAATTAATTATTTTATATAGAAATAAAATGAACATTTAAAGTTATATGTTTACATTATTCATACGAGGTCATGAAATTTATACATTAAGGGGTGAGTGGGATACTAAGGAGGGTATAAATAGAATATTAAAGAAGGGGTTAAGATAATATAATTCCTTTTAATAGTTTAGTTATTTTGTAAAAACTATTGTGGGTGGACATATTAAGATTCCACTAGGACATAACAATTATCTTCATGAAAATCATAATGGTTTAATAAGACTTCCACATGTTATTTTGGAAATTTTTTATATTTGGGATTTTATAGATTGTTATTGTATGTATCTCTCCATATTTCCTAACCTATTTAATTTGTAATTGTATAAAAAAATCATTATATTTAGGAGAAAAGACTCATCTGATGGAGAATTTTTCTATTGATCAATCTTAATATATCTGATAAAAATGTTAATATTACATTTCATCACTATGTTGAATACATGAATATAAATCATGTTTCAATAATGAATACATATATATTTTAATAATTCATTATAATTTTTACCAGTTAAAGCTTTCTATACTTTTTTGTGACATGAAAGTTGAAATGTTATAATTAACTAAAATTAAATAAAAAGGATATTCCAAATATATAATTATTAATTATATATGGATACATTAATAATTTGGTAATTTGATATAGTCCCACTAATATATAATTAATTTTCATTTAATAAATTTATAAGAAATTTAAATCAATATCTCAATTACATGGTGTTGTATATGCTGATGATATATTCATAATCCTATATCTATCAGGGGGTATATATAAAGACTGTGTTATATACAATAGTAAATCATTATTTCAATGAATAATTATAAAAGTCAAATTTTTGGATTAGAATATGAAATTTATTTAAATAGTGATTTGATAAGAGAAAATATTAGACAACCATGAAAATATTAATGTTACTTTGTAACAAAAATAATTTAGGAATTCTTTTTGAAGTAAATAAATATTTGAATAAAAATTATTATTCATATTTTTTTCATGAATTCTAGTGATTTTATTACTAATGAATATAATATCTGAAAGGAGAAAATCTTTACTATGGACACTTTATTACATAAAATAAATCATGGAGTAAAAATATATATTGATATAAAAACATATCCTCTAATTTCCAAAATTGAGTTATTGATATTTTATTGATTGTGATTAATTAGGAAAAAGGCTTAAATATTTAATTATACAGGGGGAAAATGTAAGTTTATATATCTCAATATAGATTATTATTCATTAATGTAATTATCTAATAAAAAATCATAATCAGGTAGTGGTGTTTCATTCCTTGAAAATATGGTACAATTGAAAAAAAAAATTAGATTTTCATAGTGTTTTACATCAATAATTGATTAATGAATATTGTATCATAATTATATATTATTTAAAAACTATTTTATTAAAATATAGATATGGAATTCACATTAATTCAATTAAAATTTATTTATATTTTAATGAACCTAGCTATATTATGAAAGTAAAATACATAGATAATTTTACACAGCACATAACTATTAAGGATAAAAATATACTCCTACTCAAAATAGGTTTTCATGTATCACTTGAATTTATTTTAATATTATTTTGTCAAGAACACAAAACCAATATAGTAAAAATTATTCAATTATATATAATAGGGAAATAATAATTTTCTAATAGTTTCCATTTTTTGGAATATAAAAATATTTACTTGGTTAAAAATAGTTACCATGGTAAAACTAAAAATGGTAAATATGAAACATCTAAACGTAAGGTATATCAAAATTCAATGAAAACATTGGTGAAAATAGGGTTTTTAAGTATTTTTGAACACATCATATCCCCCATCAATTATTATCCATGTTGCAGTGTTCATGATACGTTAAGGATTTTCCATATTTATATTAGGTTACAATTCTTACAAAAATGTCATTCTCACAACATATAAAAGGGTCCTTGCTCAAAACATTCAAACCACTACCAAAATTTACATTCATATATAAATAATTTTATTATTCCTTATACTAAATTAATTATTATTTTTTTTCTATGCTCATAATTAATTTTTAAAAAACCTATCTCTTCAAATGAGTCGGCATAAGGGAAGCTTTGGTTATCAATTTGAGTAATTATTTATCCTATCATTCTTTTTTTTCATTCTTACATTCCCATATAAAATTATCTAATATATATATATATATATATTAATAAGTGTTTTTTCTATAAGTAACATAATTATTTAAGTGTAATAGCTATTATCCACATTATCTTTTGTTCATTTAAGATAAATGAAATTGTCATTCGTTATCTTTGTGGAGAACTACATCCACAACGGGATAAAATATTTTGTCAACAATGAATATATTAACATTTCATAAGGGTGAAATTAATGTATAGATGTAATATTTGTATTATTATAATTTTTAAAATCTTAAATATTATAGTCCACATTATTTTCCACTCATTTATTGAATATCGAAAATGTTAAACATGTTGTTTGTGAACTACAACCTCTAGGAAGTAACATATCAAGTATTTTATATAGATTCTATTTTTTTATAACACCTTAAATAAAAAATCAATACTTTAATTTTATCTATATAATATAATTATTCTTCTATATAAATTATATTATTCTCATTATAAACATCGATCATACACATAATTAACCATTAATTTTGGTATTTTCATGTTTGGGTTGGTCTAACAACTAATTTGAAAATTTATATAATATAACTAAACAGATAACAATAAGAAAATTATAATTTATAATTTATTAAATAAATATGACATTAAATATTTTAATATTTTTCTATAATGCTAAAATAAATTTTAAAACATTTAATTATTATACAAATTTTTATTCATGAAAAATCACTTATGGATTTTCATCGTCAATTTAATCTTAAATGATTCCAATAAAAACAACCAATGATGAAATTATCACACTATAATTAATTATATAAAATCAATCACGATATGATGAATGATATAGGAATGATGAAATTTTATAGAATATTGTATAATAACACAATTATTTAACAACTAGTTAAAAAAATATTACTCAAACTCGGTACAAAAATGGGCAATATTTATATGCATATAATATTAATTATAAATGTTTTTAACTATGTGATATAGATATTAATATAGTTAAAAAATATGTAATTAATATATTTATGTCTGTTATAGTGGATATTCAAGTTCATTAGTGGATCTAAGTTTAATGTGTGTGTTTTTTCTCTCAATATTCAAGATGTGGGAAATATTTCTTATTACACATTATATTTTTTAGTATTTTTTATCTAATTAAACCATAAATAATTTTTAAAATTTTACACTTAATACCCATATAATTTAATTATTTATTTGAAAAAATATCATTCAAGGTTTATTTAGCCAAAAAGATATAATCTTAATAGGGTTCTTTGTATCCAATTTGAATTCATTTAGACATGTTACTATTATTAAAAATGTTCTACATTAAATGATATACATACTATATCTTAGATATTTTATATTATGATTCAGTCATAGTTAATGGTTTTTAAAATTTCATTTTGAATTTCCAAATTTAAAATATTCGATTTAATTGTTCCAAAATCCACATGTGTTATTTTTCTGAATTTTAAATTCGTTGAGATATGTTTGAATTCTCACACCATAAATCTATTATATGGGGTATTCCCAATCCTATTTTCATCGAGTGTGATGAATATTTCAATTTAATTATATTTAAATATCATTATATCCATATCATGTTCATTTAATACTTATCTTTCTATTTTTTAAGGGTGATTTCATCTCAACAACACTTCCTTGATATCTGATTATTTTTCACCTCTTATTCACATTTTATAGTTAATATATTATCTATGTATTACATTCAACATATTCTTAAATTATTTTCCTTTATTTTATTTAACTCATAGAAATCTATCACTTCTATTATAATTCCAAATTATCAATTGTAAATTCCATAATTTTTAATCCATTTCATTTTCTATGTGAATACTATATTTTTAAAAACATTGTTTTAGGTTAGTTTTCCTATATAGAAAAACCCCCATTTATTTAAGAAAAATTATTTACTAAAATTTATACCACAACACTATTTGTGATTTTATTTAAGATGCTTTCATATAATTATACTCCACTTTTTTATTAGGGAACCATAATAAATAATATATATATATATATATTTATTTATTATAATATGGATTTATGTTGACTATGGATGGATATTAAATATGTAATGGACAACTAACCAACGAAATTATCTTGATATAACATGTTCATTTATTAACTGGAAACATAATAACATCACTCACATTTGTACCTCAATAGAGATTTTTTTTACTACTATGGAAATTTGTTCATTCATTGAATTTAAACATGTATAATAAACTGGGTGACTACATTAGACCTAAATAACTAATTGGTGGAGATATGTTTCAAATATCCCATTTATGAATTAGTTAGTTTCATAAGATAAATGGTGTGAGAATTTTTTTTATTCTTAACCATTGCAATAACGATTTTTTGTATATGAATTTTATCAAAATAATGATATCATAGGTGTGACATGAATGGAAAGAATGGTCTTTTAGCTAAGGACTTTATGGTAAAATATATCTTGAATAATTAATTCCATCACCAAGAATTTGTTTATTTATATCCATCTGATTATTTATAATTTTATGTCATCCATGATTTTTTCGAGACTCGTGTGTTCAGTTGAACGGGATTATTTTACTTTCATTTATTCATAATATTTCATTCATAAAATAGTAGCTTCTAATATACATTCCCCCAACTAATCACTTTATCTAAACATTTTTATATTTATATTTCCAAAATAATTTAAGAAAACTATTCAATAAGACATTTCATGAAGAGATTCATATAAAGATTGTTATTAAGGGATTTTGATGAATTATTATGATCTATGTTGTGTTATTACTGTGTAAAAATATTCCATTGTAAAGAAATATAAAAAATTTGAGAAATAAAGTTTCTTTAACACTCTATAAAACAATAAACCAAAAGGTTTCATTGAATGTTTAATAATGAAATATTTCTTTATTACAAGTAACTATGATTATCAGACTTTTGGGGAATCATATTTGGGATAAAAAGATTTTGTAGAACACATTAGAGGATAAGATGTTAGTTTCTGTTCATTCTTCAGATGACATGTTGAAGAATATCATAATTTTAATCAAACAGATTACCCTTAATGATATTAGAGTTAATATGTAATAATTTAAGGATTATGGTGAAAATTTTTATTGAATCCTATAGATACATATTATCATTATCTATGAAATTTCATCTATATTTTTATATTGGATAGTGGATAATGTTTTGGAATAGAAGAACCTATGGGAAATCAACAAAAATGGGTTATTGACTATCATATAATTCTTCACTCAATTTCATGAAGTGTTGGACTATGATAACACCCCCATCTATACACTCTATGGGTATATTCGTTGGTTAATAAAATTCACATTTCAATCCATTATGATGGATTTAGTATGAAATGGAATTATGATATGGAATAAAAGACATCCAAACAAAATGAAACATAAATTAAACCAAAAGTGATTTAGGATTCCCTAATTTCTAGTGTAATTTTTTTTAATATTAAGTCGTTTTTATGGTAAATTATTCATGTAATAATATTAAAATAATTAAACTTTTGTTTTCATCCATTGTGTTATGTCTAGTTTTTTTAATAATGGCTCAATCCAAAAGCATATTGTAAATTATGGTTGAAAAAATTTGTGGGAATATTTTTCCAATGAATAACTTAATTTTATAAGAGGTGGAGTGGTAAATGTTTTGGTTATTTCTATAGATATATTACTAATTATGGTTTACAATTTCATACAATATTATTTTCAAATAATTTCAAATATATTATTAATATATTCACAAGGATGTCTAGGGTTTTAAATGATAGTTATAATTAATATATAACATTTTATTTCCATCATATAATATCTTTTTAAATAATCTCCAAGGAGATTGTCTCAAGGAACTAAAATATTATTCATGTGTGGAAGAGGAAATCACAGAGGACCAATAATTAAGGGAATGATAAATATATCTATTTAATGATGGTGGGAAATGTTGTCTATCATATGGTAAAAAAAAATATTATATGGTAGACACCTCATTTGATGTTATATCCTATGTTATGACACTCTCTTATATAAAAATAAAAAAATAATTTTTCGATGATAATTACAAATTTTATGATTCAAATAATTTTGGTGGAATTCAACACAATGAGAATTTAAATTGAATTTTCCATTCAATCAAAACATGTTTTCTTTCTTTCTTCACACAAAAAAACTAACAAACCATCATTTTTCTATTATGAGGACTAATTCCTCCATGTGTCAGTGAATTCTATTTTTTTATTAACACCTTTTTCATTATTTATTTGGATGAAATTAATGAATAAATGTTACATGTATAATATAATTATTATTAATAATATTTTAATTATAATCCATCTTCTTTCCCTCTCATTCTTATTGAGATGAAATTGTTCTTTATGTGATGTGTCGACTACCACCTCCATGAAGTAACCAATCACATTTTTCAGATTTTTTTTAATTTAATAAAACATATTAAAAATGAAGAAACAACATAATATTATTTATATAATATCATCACACTTTTATAATAGTTATATTATTCAAAAATTAAACAACTTTCATATATATAATCATCCATTATTTATGTTATATCCATTTTAGGTCAGTCTAACCACTTAATTTATCAATGATATAAAATAACATCACAGATCACTTTGATAACATAAATAAGAATAATACATGATAATATATATAAATAATTAATTAATTTTATTCGATAATGGTAATAATATAGTTAAAAAAAATAGTTATGATACAAAAGGCTATTTTGTTAAAATCACTAAATCTTTATTTTCATTGATTCTATATAAAATTTACATGAAAAAATAAAAATATAAATAAATTATAACCACATAAATAATTATAAATCACAATTTATGATAACATGACTTATAATTTAATAAATAAATTTTGGATAATATTTAATAACATCATCATTATTTTGAAAATATTTCAAAATTATCAGGATTACTGAAACCTGATATAAAAAATAGATAATTATACATGTAGAAAATAACTACCAAGGAATTCTAAAAGTATCTAAATATATTACCAAGGTTATGAAATAGGTTACAATGATATTTTTTTATACAAGTGATTCAATTACATTAGTGTAATTCAGGAACTAAGGAATGTGTTTCTTGTCTCTATTTTCACCCCATGAGAAATTTTTGTTATGATAAATCATGATTTATTTTTAAAGGTTTATATACTTACACTTTTTTTAATATTACTCATAATAATATCAATATTTCTTATAGAAAATATTTTATTCTAAATTATATAAATTAAGGGGTTTTTATTTGAAATCATCTAATGTCATAAGGGATCATTGTCAAAAATTTCAATTCCTTGAGTCATAGTTGTATTGCTCAATATTTTTTACATTTTATGGTGTTATTATTTAAAATTTTATATTTCATATCATATTTTTCCTTATATTAATTATATTTAATGTTCTATTTTAAAATATAAAAATTCTAGGTTATTGATTCAAGGGATTTGAAAGTATTATGTGTCATTTTATACTATTATAATTTCAATGATATATATTTCATATTTTACTCCATTATTTATTTAATAATGTGTATAAAATGACATATTCCATAAAGAACACTTAAATTTCATTCATTTTATTATATATTATTTGAATTTTATCCCTCTCGTGATCTTTTGAATCAATAACATTAGAATAATAATTCATACTTTTCAATTTTTCATCGTCAATACATGATTCAAGCACACAACTTGTTTTCATTTTTAGTGTACATATTTTATATGTATTAATTTATAAATCCACTTTTATAATTTTATATTTGAGGTGAAATATGTGGAAATTAATCAAAACCATTTTCATTATAAATCATCATATTCTATAAGAATTTTTTCCTTCTAATTTCGTTCCACTATGATTTACCTATTATAATTACATTGTTTTAGGGGAATTAACCGCGATGGAAATACAATGACTAATTTCTAAAATCAATAACATAATTATATACCAATACTCTATATAGTATTAGTTATTGGATTTTATAATATAATAGTATTTCATTTCCTGATTTTTGAAATATTAAAAATTCATATATTTTTAATTGTGATATGGATTTTTATTGACTAGTTAATAATAATTATTATGTATTTAAAAACAATTTAAAATAACATAATTTATATCCAATATTAGTTTGTTGACTAAAAAGATTTAAATTGTTTATTATTATATCATAATAATGTTGTTTATTGACCAAAAAGGAAAATTTATTTTGAATTGAATTGATATTCATATCATTTTCATTGAGAATTCATTTGATATAAAAAAGAGAACAGTGGAGACATCTATTAAATGACACATTGATGCATAACTTCGTTTCATTTTATATATAGTTTTCATATTTGGTATATGAATACCCATAATATGAATTAATTCTTGGGTCGAACATTGATGCCATGAATAATGTCATTGGTAATGAATTTGATGGAAAAAATGTTGTTAAGGCAAAGGGCTTAATGGAAAAATTTCATCAGCATTGTCAATTACATCAATGTAAATTCATATTTTAACCATGTTATTATTTATATTATTATGTAATCTATGGAGATATTTTATTCTATTATGTTCAATTATATGTAATTTTTTCTTCTTATTAATTTCTACAATATTTTTCATTTTATGAATTCATCTGATATACAATTTCCCTTACTGAGCATTTCTGGTCACACTTATAATTTTTCTATTTCACTAGGTTATGATAAAATTTATTAAATAGAATATATTTATATGGGAATCATATGTACCATGTTCTGTAAGAGATTTTAAATAATTAATAATGATGAAGTAGTTCCTTCTATATTGATATGATGTATATTTGACGTGAATGACCTAAGCTATATTAATTAAATATTATTCCATAAAATATAAAAAAATAATTCATGGAGATACATTAATGTAGTATAATGGAATATATTTTTTATGTCATTTTTTCACTATTGACTCATCTGTGGGGTCTCATAATTTTGGAGGATGATTTGATGGACCTATTAATGAAACATGAATTAATATTTCATGTTAATTAAGGTTCTAGAGGATTTGGGAAAACATTGGGTATTTATATATGGTAATTTTAATATTTAATTTGAGGGTTATACATAAATGGAAAATGAATTATTCCCTAATGTACTTTTTTTTAACAGAACTACTTGATTCAATTAATAATATAACCCAAATTAGCCAGCCAAAATAGCCAAAGTTCTTTCCCGAATGCCCCGAAAAACATGAAAACATCAGGGTAACATATGAAAAACTATGGGAAAATTTTTAGCCTCTAAAAGAGATATGATATTTTCATAGTATATTGTATATTAGAACAACAAACCAATAAGGTAAAACTTTATAACATAATAACCAGGCCTAAACTAATGATTGAAGGAACACAAACAAGAAACATAATGTAACCCCTGGGTTTTTTATTACTAGACCCTATTTCACCATTTATTTTGATGTAATTGACAATGATGACAAAATTTATAGCCACATGAATCTATTAATTTTCAATATATTCCTTATTATTTGGGAAACTAAATATTATATAACAATATAAATGTTGTATTAAAAAAATTAAATATGTTTGAGTAAATAATATTCAAATCCAAATCATGTTATAATATAAACATATAAACTTACAATAAATTTAATGTATTTATAATTCGCTAAAGGAAATCCATGACAATAGGGTGTATTCATGCATGGTGAAACTAAGAAAGGAGGTGGATTAGGTGAATCGAAATGACCATGAACCTAATATCCACCAAAATTATCATCCCTATCAATGATAAAATAATGGGAACCATCCATATTGACAAATACCATCGCAAGGGCTCCCAGGTTTCTAGTTAAACCACATACCCCATTATCGCAAAATGTGATATTACATTAACATTGTCTTCGTGGGAAGTAATCATATTTATCAGAATTTTTACAAGGAAATAACATTTTAAACTGGCTTCATACATTTTAAAAATACATATTTTTATATTTATACAACTCCAATTCCATATTTGAATATCAATATTTTATTCAATGATAAATTTGAGGGGTTTTTACAAACACATCACATGTACATAATCAACTTTCAATGTAAACCCCATATAAATAGTCTTTGAATTTCCAACAAAGATATAACCACATGTTAACAACAATGTTCATGATAAAAAAATTTAAAAAAAATATTTAAGTCATTCCATGGTATATGAAATAGAATAGATATGTGAAAACCTTATTTTCTTCTAAACTATTGATGATATTGGAGGTGATCTAATAATTGAGATCATTGATCTTATAGAGACAACATCATTTTTCGGAATATGTGATATATCACGAAATAGATTCACGTAAGGGATAAAAACACTTACTAAATATATGAAATTAAATTGGAAATGACTAAAATGACCATATTATAATTAACAGAGATCTAAGATTTCAATTTCCATGAATCTATCCCAATGAGAAATAGGATATATAAAACATTTTCATCGATGATCCTCACAAATAATGAATAGATTATTAGGGACTAGAATATCATATATTTATAGAATCTAGAAAATTAATCTTCATGGCCTATATTGTAGGGATATACCACAATGAATCCCAAAATAGAAAAGAATATAGAATAAGTGAGTTAGTCATATTTTAGTGGTTCCTTGTCAAAATCTCATCCACAATCCATTATTTGGTCAAACAAGAAATTCTATATACAATATAATTTCACTAAACCAAAATGTCCAATACTAAATCCTAGGCCCCATTGCCTTAAATAGAATCTTTTCATCATCCACCACTCCATGATGTATTGACCTTGATATTGGAAGAACCACATACACTAGACCTTTAGGAATATATGACATAGATACTTCTCTATACTGTATCCTTGCCAAAATAAGATAACCAAAAAATTCATATACTTATTCATGGTGTCTGTGAAAAACCATAAATATATCCTCTATGGTGAAAAAATAACCCCATGATTTAGATTCCAAATTCAAAAACATTATTTAATGCTATAAAACTATGAACAACCATTAAATCATAAGTAATAAAATTTGGGATTTTTTTTAGGATCCCATATGTATGGTAGAGACAATTATTCCCTCTATAAATTCCTTCTACTCTTAGAATAACTCATGCTCATGAACCAAAAAATAGATATGTCAGTAGCTTCATCATTAGGTTCTAGTGCTATCATGTCTAATAGAAATCCGAACAACAAATCTATCTCACTCATAGTAATTGAATAATATTTCTTTTAGTACTTCATATTATTAGTCCACCATCAAAATGGAGCTATAAATTACATAAGGTTATAGTTTAATTGAAAAATAGTTTTACTATATCATATGGGATGGATTATTTTGTTTCTTCATCAACCAAAAATGTGAATCACATTATGAATAAAAGTTGATTTATCATGAACATCAAAATAATAAGCCACATTTTCTATTCCCTAAAAATAAAAAACATAATAAAGTAAAACGATTATAACATATCATTCCCCCTTAATAATATATATCTCATGTGAGGTGGAATTGTTGGATATTAACAATCACCTACCTCATAATCCAATATACCAACCTTATTTGAAAAATAAGGTATCCCTAATTGGCCCGATATAATTCATGTAGTGTGTTCACATTAACAATAGGATGTAAAAAAAGAAATGTTATATCATAAAATATTGTTTTGTAATTATTTCACCCTATAAAAACATTGGATATTATATAAATAAAGGGATTTGTAAATGTATAACTATAACAAATAATATTTTTAAACAACCAAACAATAAAATATAACAAAAAAATAGAATGACAAGTTAAAAAAATTTATTCTATAAATATGGAAATGAAATATTCAAATTGTTCCATCTCATGAGAACCATATGTTACAACCATCCCAACCCAATGGAATGGTTGAAAAATAATTAAGACTAATCCTTTACATGAATCTATTGCCTTTTTTGTATTATTGAAAAAAGGTTACAAACATTCAACAGAAAAATTCAAGTGTGAGAACTAGTTATTAGTAGGATAAGTAAACTTTATTCAATATTTTTCTAAATAAATCTATTTGTTATATTATAAAAAATATTTCCATCATATTCAAAATAAATCATTTTTCATATAAATTAATCATTTGATTTTTTTCTGAGAAATATTTTATCATCTAAAAGAAAAAAATATGAAATAACGATATCCATGAATCGTGAGAAGATGAAAAAAATGATTACATATTCAATATCCATATAATGATTGAGTGATAAAACAGAAATATCAAATAACAATGAATGAAATGTTTTTGAAAACCACCAATTCTAATTCATGACATATGATCATACAAAACTAATACATACATGAGAAACTATCTTATATAAGTCAATACTAATATTTAGGAACCTCATTACCTCCGATAAGAAACCCAGTAGAATCCATTGAATCATTAAAACCGCCATTAGGGATATATAACATCACTAGGGCTTTCAATTTTTTATTTTTCCCTCGTACCATTATTTTCCCAATGTGATATTATGATTACCTTACATTTTGGGAAAATATATTGTCTCATAGACATTTTCTAAAGAAAAATCACCTGAAATCCTTGAATAAAATATCATAAAACATATTTATTGTGATAAAATTCCATATCCATAATTGAAAAAAAAAATATTCAAAACAATATTATAGACCTTTCATCAAGCTCATCATGTGAAAAAAATCTAGTGTTAAATGAAAAATATTTTTGATAATATTCTGCAAAGCAACTAGGGATCAAATTCCACATCAAAATAAAAGTTCATAATTTAAAACCAAATGAAATAAAATGAAAATAATGTCCTTAAATGGATATCTAAATTGATGGACACACCTACCTCAATAAAAATTAAAATATCATTGATTCATAGATTGGGGGAGGGTGAAGAATAAATTAGATTCCTAAGAATATAAATCTAAATGGATCAATGTTAATTTCTCTCACACACACATGATCATGTGAAGTATTATTATAAGGAATAAATAATATGGGTAATAAAAGAAAAAATATTATTATGGATTTAACTCGTAATATTAAAATAGATTTAGATCATAACATTAAATCCAAAAGAAGATCTATTTAGGTGAAGAGGGATAGAGATGGGAATTTCAATCAATAATGTGACTCTAAATCAAATAAAACTGTATTACAGAGAAGATGGAAGAATATTGATAGAGATTTTAGAAAAATGTATTTATGGTTTAACACAAAGTTCTACTCAATAATTCATCCCCAAATGATAAAGGTTATGAGGCATGGGAGTCATCTATACAACAATGGTGTCTGGTCAAATGTGAATTCATAATCCAAAAACCTATCAATGGAAAGATCCTATAAACAATGTAAAAATTAATATTCTAAAATTTACATCATCAAAATAAATCCTCTAATCCATTATATAGACAATATTCCACAAACACCTTTACAATATATAGTAACACCAATATTTTAATAACATCCTCGACTTTACATTCCATCGTCCACACCATAGTCATTCATCTCCTTTGTAACTATCAAAAAATTGGTAGAACTACCATAACCATACGTTACATAATTGTATCCCAACCCCACCCAAACCATATCATTTATAATTAGAACCGATAATTTTTACATAGATTTCAGTTTCATAGCAAGAATTCACATATCTTGACCTATGAATAAAAATCAAAATAATAAACAAATTCTTTGTACCTAATTACATATATTGTAGTCTAAGAGAATATGATATTTTATGGGGAGGGGTCTCATAAAATATACATGTTTTAGATCATGATAAATTGGAAAATTCATATTGATCATGAATGCTAAAAATTCATTTTTGAAAGGAATACATTGTAGGTAAATAGGTTTAGATAACAAGACATTTGGGACACAAATTCACATAAAATGCCTCAAAACCTAATTTTTTTTTCTCTAATTCTATTTATTCTCATTTTTTTCATCCCCCATGGACTAATAATTATATTAAAGCCTTAAAGGTGGTTTTGGTTGAATTTACACGTTAGATGAAAATTTGGAATTACTAGTGTGCTAGATCATTATTGTCCCATTCGTCATATGTTTTTCCTTCTATATTTAATTTCACACATTATGTAATTGTAAACATTTATTTTTTTTAATAAAAGAAAAATTTAGGATGAAAATTATTTGGAATTTGGATTGGTTTTTTAAGTAATACGTGGATATGGTGGCCGGTCTATGCTGCCAACATCATAACAATAGGTCTCTAGAGTGAATTATAGTTGTTGAGGTGCTATGACAAAGTTTATTTTCATTCTAGATCTTCTTCATGATGATAATTCATTGGAAATGTGTTTTGAATAGTGGTGGCAGCTAAAATATGATGTTTATTGGACCTTAATGATAAAATTGGTGACTACTAATGATAATTATTATTGACTATACATCGAATGACATCGATGACTCATAGATCATGATTCTCTCAGGTTTTCTGTTCTAATGTGTTTTTTAAATATTATTTTTTGATATCTGAATAAATTTATTTTTTATAACTCCTGATGTGTTTGTTAGCACTCAACCAAGAATAGGATACATTCAAAAAAAATAAAAAAATTAATTTTCAGTTACTTCAGTCATGGAGAAATTCTATATAAAATGTTTTAGTGTAATTAATATATGTTTCCTTATTGACAATGACTGATTAGCAAATAATATATTTAGTTTAAAATAATATAATATTATATGTATCTTTTTGAAATAATTTATTTCATTTTTATAAAATTATTATAGTGTCACCATTTTCATTTACATTGGCACATGTGTCTCTCACGAAGAGCTTATAACAAGACATTAAAGTCTGGAAGACTGTTTCTATACAAAAATATGTTTGAGGATGGAATAGTATCTTATTTTATGTTCACGAAAGATGTCATGTTAATTATTAAAGGTAGTCTTTTTTGAATCAATGTATTAATAAATATTATTTATTCATAAAGAAATTGGAGCAGCCAACAGATAAATCAAGGGAAAAGAAGTTTTTAAATGTCAATATATTCCTGAACATGAATTGTAAATTCATATTGGATAATAATATAATTCAAAGGCTATATATTCCAATGGATAATGTAGAGGTACCCATCTAAAAATTAAATGTTAGGTTTGTATAATTATAAAGAATAATTCTTTATATCACTTGGTTAAATTATAATTGGATGAATCACTTTCTACCATTTGGGGGAATGATAACACCATTGAACAACATACATTCATCAAAATAAATGTATAACCTCTTTATCATCAAGATGAAAATATATACCATTAATAAAAATATAAAATACATAATAGATTTTTTCTTGGATTTTAACCATGGGAATAATTCATTGGTATTCCTATAATAGAATATAGACACTGATAGTAGAAGGGGGGTTAATTTTAGGGCATGTTTTAGGATCCTGATAAAGTATAAAGATGAGTAAAGAATATGAAAATATTTATGTAAAATATTTAATGTTATTTTTAGGAAACAGTGTAAATTCGAATACAGTAAATAAGTAAGATGAACGAGGAGAATGTATAGCCTTGAGCATTGCATGGTCCTGAAAAATGAATATTATGAAGGATAAGTTGTACAGAGTGGTTTTATGAAGAGATATGATGTATTATAAGCATAAAGGGACCAGCAATTCCATATTCATTTTCAGGGTTCCTAGTTACAATATTACCTTTATATAATCTATTATTCCTTCAACATTCATCAATAAAACTTTTATAAATGGATAGAATCTCCAAAATTGGAACATCAACAAGGTTTATAAGCTTAACTTTTTCATTTTTACAATTTCATCATTTGAACAATTCAATGGAATGAATTTACGTTTGGAACTACATGAAAACCTTATGTATGATTAGTGGTTATAAAAATTATAGTGAAAATATTGTCCAATTAATAACAACAGCTTAGATTGGAATTCAAGGGACAAGGGGAAACAAAAATATAATAATGTTTAAAGAAAAATATTTTTTGGAGTTGTATTTTTTTCATTACCACTCCCCTCATTATTAATTAGAATGTAATCTCTTATGTGTAGGTAAATTGGTGAGTACTATTTATGACATTATTGGTATGATCCTAGGGATTTCGTCTCAGGGAACGTTTCCCTTAAAGATTGTTTTGGATTAGTATAAGTGTGATGGGTGGCATTGTGATTGGAAAACAATATTTGGGCTGGTTATTACTACAGTGTGTTTGGTTCTATGGGAGGTAGGAAAAAACACTAGTGAATGTAGGAGTTTCTCTAATTTACATATTCAATTTCATTTGAAATCATTTTTATCATAACTTATGATCTAATCCTAGATGTATGGTTATTAACTTTATTTTAGGATATTCTCTCATGGATTTCAGAGGATTCCAATGGTGGAGGCATGCCTATCCTTGGGTGATAGTTTATATGGAAGCTACTCAATATTGGACTAAAAATACATGTCAATTTATTATCTATGATTTACTTGATATAAGTGTGGGTACGGTTTGGAATGATAGGGGATCAAACATAATTGTCATTACTGCATAATATGGTTGTTGAAACAAAATTGGGACATAAATAAGGGAAATTTTTTCTTGAGTCATGTAGTGAAGGATTTATAACATAGAGATATAAATGGTGGATTCTAACTCTAATATTCTTGTTTGATTTAATCTAGTATAGTATAACAAACCCATGTTATCTTGAATACTATATAAGGATATACTGGATGATCATTGTTAAACACCTTGAGGATAGTCACTATTGTGACCTGACCCCAGAAATCCTAAAGTTGATGTCTACAACCATGACATTTGAATGATTAAAAGAAAATAAAATGGTTAGTTTTGAAAAAAAATTATTAAACAGATGATACCCATTTTACATTGGGAAATAGAAAATATAACATGATACATAATAAGATAAATAGACATCATCCTTGATAACTTATTCAATGATTTCTTCTAAAATACATGTGAAATAAAAAAATATTGGTCTGCTCAAATGATTAGTAAAGGTAGGTAGAAGGGAATCAATATTAAATCAATGAATATAATAATATTGGAATGGTAAATGAATGATCACACATGCAATAAAAATATATCAATTCAGAATAATTAATTTTGCACAGTTGATAATTGAATCACATGCCATTTTATCAGTAAAATAAGAATAAACATTTATCTATAGATTTTTAAAAAAACTGATGGTTAATATTAATATAATTATCAATAGATACAATGCTTAATTATTATAATTCATGTTTCCTATCAACATGATAACATGCTATCAGGAATTATTATCCGGATTGTATAAACTAATATGATTTGGCCAAAAGGATTCGTCTCATGATACTAGGATATCCTTGATGGGATTTCATTAAATGGTCCACAAGAATTACAATTAATTTCCTTATAATTACTCATATACCCAATTATTTATTTAATTAATTAACAAAAAACTTATGAAATATTTGTTTTTAATGAAAGATAAGGATTTGTCAATAATTCCCCAGTAAATAAAATAACTATCAAAGTAAAAATTTTATGAAATTTTCATATGGTTTAGGGAATAAAAATATCAATTTCATTTCAATATGGTTATTTATGAAAAATTTAATTTACAATAAAAATTTTACAATAAAGATTTTATTTTATCAGGATAATGTTAACTATAATAAAAAAATGTGACATTGCAAAGAAAACTTCTACAACGTTGTAATTTTTTAAAACTCCCATGAATAATATAGTTGAAACAAAATTATGAAATTCCATGAAGTTTTACTAAATAATTATATTTAATTATGAAGGGGAATTATATCTACTAAATTAAAGTGATTAGTCCTATTATAAAATATAAGTCTCAATGGAATGAAAATTGAGATGAAATCCCGAACCTTGAGTCAGAATGTTTTATGTGTCATTATATTACAGAATAATAATAATATTTAATTATTTACATTATTTAGAAAAAAAATAAGTTTATTAAACCTTCTAATTTACTTATTATGATGTTTTATACAACGGTATAAACAATTAAATTAATGCCATGTGTTTTGACCAAATTCGATTCATTTATCTAAAATTCATTTGGTTATTCAAATATGGCAAAGGGGTCATTATATTAACTTCTTGTGAACAATAATCATGAAATAATTCTCATATTTATAAATTATATATAAATTTAATGAAAATTGAGAAATAATTTTATGAACAATGAAGAAATTTTACAATCATGGAGACGGTAGGATGTACATACTCATGGGTAATGTTTCCATTTTTCAATTGTCGTTACGGATAGAAGGGTTGTAAAATTTTTTACATTCATGAATACTCATTATATAAAAAATACCAATTTATTTAACCATATATACATATATATATAAATCTTCTTATGTAAAATTAATCAATTCACGTCGAGGATTTTGGTTTTCCACATGTCCATGAACGACGTTATCAATTTTTTAGTGTGTGAAATGCGTAATAATGAAAATGAAATTTTATATTTTAAAAAATATTATTTCTATTATTAAATCATATATATATATATATATATTATGTCATGAATTTTTTATTAATATTATCCTTAACACATTCCATGTAATGTGTGAACTTATATCATCGATTTAAGAAGGTGTTAGTCCACACATCTTCAAATGATGTTATCCTACTTAAAAAAAAATGGATTGGGTAACATAACAATTAATGGAAAATTAATAAAAAATAAATATCGAATATATCATTTAAAAAAATATATCATCATTCCCAACTATGAGGGTTTCTAAAGGAAAAATGAATGACATCGTTTCGTGAGACGGTAGTCTTCTATAAGAATGAATGATAAATTTGATACACATTTATTAGAAGTGTGTGTAATTGCCGGTATAATCCTTTACATAAAATCATAATAGAATAATTCAGATAAATATTTTATAATATGAGATTTATATAGAAATTAATTATGTGGAGTAGAGGTAAATGAAACTAAATGTGTTCATTGAAGAAGGTTACATCTACTTTGGGTAACTCATTTTGGTTCATAATAAATAGATTCCATGATATTATTTTCTCTCAAATTGATTCTTAATGGATTAGGTTTGTGATGTTGGGGGTGTATTTGGGATGATTTTTGTTGAGCCAATTTTCATGATATGTGTGAATAACTGGGAGGGTTGATTTCAATTTTATAGTTTAGTTGGTGTGACATCCTTGTAAATTTTTTATAATGGAATTCCTTCCATGTTTCATCAATGTAACTTTCCTCCAATAATGAAACAAAATTTATAAAATTGATTATTTGGTTGAAATTTGGACATATTCTTGATTTTGGACATGTTTTTAGATCATTTTGACACTTTTGAATAATATTTATTACCCTGTTATGCTATTTTTTATCCTAATCACTATAAATAATTTTATTTATTTTAACTAATATTTTAGGTAAAAAATATTTTTACAATATTATAAACTAGAAATTATTATTATTCAAATTCTAGAATCCATTTTTTAAAACTTATCTCACATAAGTAAAAGAAATGAATTTAAATTTTATCATGCAGACAAGATGATAAAATGTGGATTTTAAAGTAAAATTGTTCAAATGTATGAAATGTTTTTATATTAAATTTCATACTGAAATTAAATATAATGAGCAGAATTGGATTAAATTATTTATAGTTGATTTAATGTTACATCAAAACTGAATTAAAATATTATTTATCATTAAATATATATTATATGAAGAAGCATTTTTTAATTATAATTTAGTATATTTTTCAATCCATAAAAAAATCAAACTTCACAGAAAACAACCAAATATTTACTGTAAACTAATAATGAAATTAAAATTTAAAAAATAATTTTTATTTTTACTTATGAAATTACTAATAGTTCACACATATATATTGATAAATGGTTCTATATTAAAATTGAGAATTCGACACTTAAAAATTGTTTTTAGGAGTAATAGTTGGTTTGTTCTAACTTATGTAAATCAAATATAATGGATTAATATAAAAAATATATGATTGAATAATTAAAATATAAATTTCATTAAAATAATCTAGTAATACAATTTAATTTAATTTTATAAAGATAAAACTCCTTCTGAACATAAAAAAATATTTATTTTAATAAAATATATTATATCAAATTGGTTCCAATATTCATTTATAAATGATTGTTAATAAATGAATCCAACCATATATTATTATATGTTAGTTATTCCTATTCATAACTACCATATTAAATACTAGGATATATCTTACTATATTAAATTTTAAAATTTTAATAATATATTGTTCGATAAAACTTGGTCTTCTGTATAACGTAATCCAGTGAAAAAATTCATTTTTCCATGTATCATAATCTAAACATGGTGTTCCATGTAGATAATGATAATCCTCATTTTGTGTGTAAATTTTCAATATTTCATGTCGCATAATATTTAATTGGTGTTATGTATAATTCATGCTATTTAAAAAAGGAAATTTATTCTAAAAGGAAAATATTGTAAGGTATTGTTGTGTTACATTCTCCCCATGTTAATGAAATTTCATCCTAATAATTTAAAATTGACCTCAGTAATAATAGGAACCACATTTAAAAGTATACTATTATTGAAAAACCCACAACATACTGAAAGATAATAACACATATTCTTAATAATATCGAAAATGAAATGTGAATGTTACCACAAAACTAGGTATTCTAATAGAAGAATATTAGTGGAAACATGGATATGGAAGTGAAATATAACTATATTGTTATGATATAGACTGATAGAAAAAATGTTCATAAGAATTTGTTTTACCATAAAAGCATATACCTAAGGAGTGAATAATGAAAATTGATATCATAAAATTGATGATAATAGGGAAAAATATTTTCTTCATTGCCCTTTTCAAAGAGTTTATGGATTCTATCATTTGATAATAATGCAATATAATATAATTACATGATATGTCTATATTTTCACAATATTATCTTCTGGTCATGCCATAAACAGTTAATACTTCTCAACATAGCATAGGTTCCACTATATGGTAATGTACTACAATAATCTATAAAACCTCATCCAATGATCAACATAAAAAATTTCATAAATGGTAAAAAATTTAAACCATCAAAGTATTATACCCCAAAACATTCGAATCTTTTCAAAGGTACTTATTATTATCCAATTAACTCTATACATATAAATAATCTCTTTATACAGACATCATTATCTCAGCACTAGGAAATTATTATGGGATATTATACCCTCAACAATAAGTTTTCTGAAAAGGTTTAACTAGGTACTAAATCAGTTTTTGGTACCATTGAACATATTCTCCAAAATCCTTAAATAAATACTAATTTAGTACAATCCCTATATACTTAATAGTTCCCTTAATTAAGATATCTTCGATAACAGTCCTTTAATTCAATATTCAATGATATAAATATAATATAAAGTTAATCATTCCACTTAATCTATATCAATATCATAAGATTAGTTGTCCCCCCTTTGCCTCTTCCATGGTAGATTCTCCTAACTCTTGGGGAATTTATTGGCCTGGTTGTCTATCTCCTTACAGATGTAACACTGAATACCACATTCTTCTTTCTTTCCTTTACATTATTTTTATTGGTGACTATTTTATCTACACTTATAACAAACTCCAAATACTTTAATGGATTTATCACAAGTTTTTTAACAGTTATCACATTTGGAAAAATAATTCTTCTTCTTCTTCCCTTTATTTGTTATTTTCTCTTCACTTACATTCTTCTACCACATCCCTATGAAATCTATAAGAATTGGAGTACTATTTTCCAATCATTATTATAGAAAAACTATTTCATCATATGATGATATGATAAGAGACACCACCACCCTTCATTAAATTGGCATAATTCCATCAATGAAGGGATAAATCATTCACTCTATGTTGTTTATGAAATCATTAGCATACCTTAATAACAATGTAAATGTAACTTCATACTCAATAACACATTCTTCCATATTTTTATTTCATCTATGTAACATTATCTTCAACTGATTTAATTTCTCAATAGGGAAATATTTTTCAAATAACATATCCATAAAAACATTCAATTTGAGGAGTTATATTTTCCCTTCTTTTATATTATTCTACAACAACCACCACCACTAAAAAACATATACATAGAGAAAATTGTAATGGTTCATGATTTATTTATCTATTTCATTTTTGTTATAGATTTTCTTGAGGTGTTAATGTGAGGTTTTGTGTGTTTTCGTATTAAGTATGGAGAGGTATTGTACACAAAATTTGTATTTTGGGAGATTTTAGGACGTGCAAACATTTTACATAGCATGAAATAGGGTTTCATTACATTATTTTTTTAACATAATCTGAATTATTTTTTCACAATTTTTAATCTAATGGGGTTTGAAAATAAATAATCAATTGAAGGGTCCATGTTTTTTTATTTTCAAATAGACACTCATAAATTACACGATAGGAAATGGTATTACACACCATGTAATACAAGGATATAATAAAAATATAATTTTATTTTCTAGTGAATTCTAAATAATTTGTCATTTATCCATCTTCCACTTACATTGGGATAACCCTAAGTACCTGAAGGTGTTATTTAGAACCATTTAATCCATTATTGATATGATGATTCTAGTGATTGTTTTTTGGTAATATATATTCGATCAGTGGTGAGTTATCCTCTCATTTTCCTCGTTTTTCTTCAGTTGTTCTCACAAGGATCTGGTACAGTGGTATGTCTTTGGATTGTGGTATATACATGTTATATATTTTACCACACTTTTTGATGTATATATTAATCTCTTGTTATCATAGTGCATGTGGATCACCAATGTTCTTCTTCTCCATGTTGGGCCCAGAGAGTTAGACATCGTTATTGAGGTACAGTTTCACTCATTTATAGATAATTTTGAATATTGTGGGAGTGGATTGATTTTTTTATTTATTAATTATGTTATTTCCTTCTTAATAAAAGATAAATAATTGGTAAATCTAATTGATATATGAAATAAGGATTGATTTGAATGTCTTTACAGTTTTTATATTATTTGTGAAATTGTGATTGTTTGGGGTCGATGCCCCAATAAAAATTGGGGCTATTGGGGCCTTTTCTTATGATAGATATTTTTGGTGTGATTTTTTTTTGGTTGGGATTATTGTGATATCACCATAAATGTAAATTTTTTAATTAAATATATTTTTAAAATGTAATTGGAACCCTAGGATTTTTGTTTGTGTGATATCACATGTAAAATAATGTGGAATGTGATAAAATGCCCTTAATATATCTATAAATTTCACTATATGTGTTGTGATGTTTGATAGCTCTTAGGGGACAATGATTCGTGGATGGGGTGGTGTGGTGATAGAATTTTGATATATTTGTGTAATTTGGTTTATTTGTTCTAAATGAACGATTAGTGATGAAATTAATATATAGTTGTTCAATAATGTTTGAAATGTCATGGTTTGGTTTGGCTAATGAGATGAAAATTGATAATAATTAATTTTCATGATGGGTTTTGCGGTTAAAAGTGGTTTATTATAAAAATAAAATGAATGGGATGATTAAATGATATTGGTGGAAATTTGAAGTTGTTATAGATTATAAGGACTCTTTAATTTCATAATTTTATTTAAGAAATACTAGTAAATGATTTTAGAGGTTGCATAAAAGGTGACAATGTTGTGAGTTGGTTACTTTTTTGCAAACCCATAGGGTTTTCTTGAGGGTTTTATACTATATATATAATTTTAAATTCTTGTAATTTCTATATTCCCCCCATTCATGTTGAACATTCTGTTCTATAGACACAAATAGTGACACAATGGGTGTCTTTCAAAATATCATTGTGGGCAGATGGATGGTTGACCACCCACTCTTTCATGACCCCTCTTCCAGAAAAGGTAGGTATTACCCACACAATGGTGTCCAGAGTTCATTTAGTTCATTAGATGGTGGTTGTGGTATCCCATGTGTCTTAGGGATGAGTTGTGATGTGGTTTTATAGAAATATTTGAGATGAGTTGTGATGTGGTGTCCTTGGTGTCCTCATGATGAGTTGTTATGTGATTTCATAAGTGTATTAGGGATGAGTTTTGATGTGATGTGATTTGTTGTGAGGCCCAAGTATATTTAGTCGGGATAGTTTGTGAGTCCTAGGTGTGTGCGGGCAGGATACGTTGTGAGTCACAGGTGTGTGCGGGTGGGATGTGGTGTAGAACATTCAAAATATGTTTGAGCACTTGGACACTATTCTGTTGGGGTGTGAGAGGGGTTAATTAGTTTGAAGGTGGTGGTTGTACCCAAAAAAATCGATTATCACTCCTTAATATTATTTTACCTATCTAACATTATTTGGTGAGTTTCACTGGTATAATAGGTATGGTTAGTATTAATATTTATGTGATGTTTGATTCTATATATTTATAACATATTCATTAGTATGATTCATTCATTGGTGAATGAGATACATGAGTTTTTTTTACTGATTATACATGTATGATCATCTTATGTATATAATTTTTATTGGTTACTAGGAGGATTTTTTGGACCATGATAGACCTTACTAGATTATATATTTGATTGTTGAAGTGTCACTGATTTATATTAACTTATATTTATTTAATTTGAATACATTTATTTGAATTAGTTCTATTCATACTTTCATGATAGATGGTTTTTGTTTATAGTATATATATAATTCTTTGGATTTTTTTGGAGATGATTTATTCTATCTTCCAATAATATTTATATTATAACAGGTATTTTCTCCTATGTTGTGATATTTTTATACCCCTGGTGCTATTCGCTGACCCAAGGCCTACTTGAGGCATGTCTCGGTGTTCACTATCACTCTCCCCTCAATGTAGTATATTTGGTGGGAGGGGTTCATGACTGAGATGTATCGGAGTGATGGTTAAGAGGTGTGATAGAGTTTTGAGTTAGGCATAGTAAGGATTTAATTTATTGATATGGAAACAATTCTAGTTGACCATGGTAAGTGAAATATTCCATGGAGACCATCTAGAACATTAGATTATAGGTCCCCACTGTGATCTAGTGTACTGACTATAATCTTATTTAATGTCCAAGTGAGATAGAATATCTTATAGGGTAGAGACATATGAAAGGTACATGCAACATAATGACTTGTGTTGTTGATGGAATATGTTTTATTTGGGAAATTCAAAATAGGTAAAATTAAATATATGCATTAAAATATAGAAAAAATTAATCACAGTGAAAATTCAATACAACACATGATTAGAACATCCTTTTCCCCCTTTCAAATATGGTTCCTAGTCAGCATCCACATGTGGGTATGGTAGTTGAGTTTTGTTAGGAAGATCCAGTTGATGGATGTGGGGTTCAACTGGTTGAGTAGGATGAATAGCGGTAGGTGGTATTGTGTGCTTTCTTGTGGAAGACTTTGGGGATGTATGCAAGAATTGTTTCAGATGTTCAGATAGGAATATATATGGAGTTTCTTGATATTTCTTTCAATTTTATCGGGTACCAGTCTGAGTACCTTCTCCCTTTGGTAGTGAGTTTGATTTGAGAAGTTGTGCTTCAGTGGAGGAAGTAGAATTTTGGAGAGCAGATGTAGTCAAGCATTTAATGGTTTGACTTATACATTTAGTTCTTGGTAGTGTTCCTTTCCTATACCATTATGTAAGAAAAGGGGTTGATGTTTCTTTCTCTTTAGTAGGGGATCAGGTCAGTGTCGGATATGGTAATCACGTTCAAGAAAGATCTTCATTTCCCCAGATACCTTTTCAGATGAGGAGTCTCATCCAATATGTCATTGAGGGGGACTCCATCCTTCTATACAGATTAAAATAACTACTTTTATTGTTTCATTGTGTCTAGATGATAGGATTAATTAATAGGTGATCATAAAAAAGAACTTGGCTGGTGGCTTACCCTAGGAAGGGAACCAAAAATCGTCCTCGAATGGCAGAATTTTCAGTGGGTTGTCTTGGGTGTCAAGACCTTCCATATTTCAACCTGTAGAGGTTCCACCTCAATATATTCCTTCCTAACATTATTCTTATAGTATAATCCATTTTTTCATTGGGTATTTGTTCTATTTTGTTTTGTTGACGCATTTCGTGGCCATCACCAGAGCTAGATTCCAGTGGTTCCTTGAGCTAAATTTGATGGAGGTGGATAGGCTCAGCATCATCCTCAATAGTAATTTCTTGTGAGGTCATTTGCATAGTAGTGGAGGTACGTTTTTCTCCATATAGGGGAGATGGAGATGGTAGGGGTCAAAATTCGGATGTGCTCAGTGTGGTTAGTTTCATGTATTTGATGGAGTAGTTCCATAAGGTCCATAGATCATCAGAGGTCTGATACCATTTTGAGTAATCTTTTTTTTGGATTCTATGATTTAGGAGCTTATCAATCCTTTGTTTCACGTTCTTTAGTACATTCTCTAGAACTAGACATAGAGAGTCTTCCAATGCCCCTCGTGTTGAGTAAGATAGTTCGAATCCAAACCAACATGTTTGATGTGTGTCAGGGGTCTATACTGATGATGGGGTAACATCACCCTCGTGGAGGTCTTTTATTTCTATATATTAAGACATATAATGTCATCCTTGGATCCTAGTGATTTTATTCTGTACATGTTGTCATAGATTACTTATGGAGGAGATTTATGTTTTCTGATCTGAATAGTCAGCATTTTTTTTCTACGGTGAGAGAAGTTTTCGGTTGGGAAGTTGGTGTGTAGATCCCCTTTATTCCTTTTTGGATAAGATGATTATGGAATTAGATGTTGCTGGGAGGGTAGAGGTTCCTAGTTTTATTGGGGAGTTCTTGTTCATTTTCCCTAAGTAGATGGTGATGCGACCCCTAGGACATGACGTTGTATTAGGGATAGGCATACAACATAACGGTTCTTTTATTTCAATGGATCTGTATCTAATGGAACCTTATGAGTTATGGGCATTGATGATATAGATAGATGGTTTAATAAATAATGGTTTTATCTTGACCACTGTGTCATTCTGGGGTGCTATATGGTTTTTCTCTAAAAATGCATATGATTGTCTAAGGATGTGCGGAGACTACCAGAGGATGAATATGATGACGTTAAAAATCCATTAACATCTCACAAGGTTAGAAGATATTTTTTAATTGCTAATTGGGGAAATTATGTTTACTATTATCGATATACAGTAATGATATCACACGTGGAGGGTATTATAAAGTGATATCCCAAATACTAACTTCAGGTGAAGGTATGGGAACTTCATGTTTTGATTCATGCCATTTGGTGATATGAAAGTAATATCTGTGTTCATTGGGATTATGAACTATGTGTTATATGAGTTCTAAGACTTGTTCACTGTCATGTTCATCGATGATATTTTGATCTACTCGATGTCTGATGAGGACAATACTAGGCTTCTAAAAGTTATCTAGCATGATCTTCGATGTCCCTAGATGTATGGGAAGTTTTGTAAGTGTATTTTATAGAAATGAACTTTGCATTTCTTTGGGAATGGGGTGTCTCATTGGTGTGTGAATTTAGATCCATGAAAGGATAAATTATTATTTTCTTGGTTGGAACCCAATCACGGTATAGTTTCATAGTTTCTAGATCTCATATTCTATTATCATAGGGTTTTACCTGATTTATCTAAAGTTGTATCCCCATTGAGTGATATTACTAGGATAGAAAAATATTTTGTGTAGAGTGATCAGTTCCTTGTAGTTTTTGGTTGATGAAGGGGATGTTAGTTAGTGCTCCAATGCTTCTGCTGATAGATGAGGGTGGATTTTTTGAGGTTTTTTTAGACGCTTCTAGTTTGGGATTTTATTGCATGCATATTCAGAAATGGTTAGTGATATATTACTTTTCTAGGAAGATAAGCCCCAACAGCATAACTATTCCACCCATGATCTAGATCTATCGGTGTTTTTCTTTGCAATAATGTTGTGGCGACACTACATCTTTAGGGAGTGATTTTTTGTCATTAATGATCACAAGATCTTGAGGTATGTCTTATCCCTGTGTTATTTTAACTTTCTGCATCATGTGTTGATGGTATTTCTATAGTATTATTATTTTGAGATATCTTACACCTCTAGAAAGGGGAATTCTGTGGATGACACATTGTTAATGTTGTTAGGGAATAGTGTTTTTTAGGAGTCTTGGAATGCTTATAGACCAATGGAACAGTTGGTAGCATTTCACATAAATGAAATGGGGGGTGGTGGAAGAGTATTTTTATTTAATATTATGGTGAAGTCCTCTACGATGCAACAAGTGGAGGAGTCTTAGTGGTAAGAATCATTGGAAGAAGTGATGTGTGATTGAGTAGGCCATGGTGATGCTTTGAATGGATGGAGAGAGGATTGTAAAAACCTGGTGATGTTTTTTGAAATGATTTTTATTCAAATATGATTGTGAGAGGGAGTTATTTAGGAGTTCTATATCTCACCCATGTAAGTACACCGGGATATTTCAAAGACATGCCATGGATTGAGATTTTAGTTTCGGTATCCCAAAATGAAATAGGAAGTGGGGGAGTTCAAGGAGAAGTGCATTGTTTTTCAATAGGTAATGTCAAAACATCATGTTCATTGTGTTTTTTCCAACCCTTGAATGTTATGTAATGGAAATGTTAGTAAATATCAATGGATTTCATCATAAGTTTTTGAATATCTCAGGGTGGCTGGGATTTTATCTAGAAAAAAAGTGGATTGGTTGATGAAATCATACCACTTCTTAGCGATAAAGTAGTCGGGAGAAGTTGATTCCTTGTCTAAGAGGTATTTCAATGAGGAGGTGTAGTTTCACTAATTTCAAAATTTCATTGTCTTGGATAAGGATGAATTTTTACCTCATGATCCTATAGGGGATTGTATCATGATTTTTAAATTAATTTACACTTCAACACTTCTTTCCATCCTTAGACAGATACAAAAATGGAACAGACTATCCAAATGTTGGAGGATATGTTGTTGGTGTGTTTCAGGGACATTGGTAGATCTTGGGTATGAATCATACCCTTGTTATATTTTTTCCTCGGATAATTTCTTTCACTCTTCTATTATCACGACCCCAATTGAGGATTCATATAGATGGACATTTCGTTGTATGTTGTTCCAGACAAATGATGGGGAGACAACCACTCTTGTTCCCGATGGGATGCATTACATGAAAGATAATGTTTAGGTAGTTCATGAGAGGATAAAAGTAGTACATGATTGGAATAAGTCTTATTCTGAACATAATAGTTAGCCCTTGGAGTTAGATTTTTGGGACCACATGTTCTTGAATGTTTCTCCTTGATGTGGTTACCAGAGGATTGGATGAGGGAGTAAGAATAATCCTATATTTTTTTTGACTATTTTGGTGTTTGGGAGAGTTGGTGATCTAGAATATCTTTTCACATTATACCATGGTTGGAGTGGATCCAAAATTTCTTTTGCGTCCATCAGATTCATTTGTATTTTCACAATGACTCCCATGTCCTTGACTGGGTAGTGTTAGATATCAAGGATGATGTGACATTTTGGAGTGGCCAGTAGGGATCACAAATCATCAAGAGAAGTAATTTCATGGATGAACTATTTATTTGGTTCATGTGTTTTGTATCTATGGGGACTAGGAGGAGATTATGTGACAGAAAAAATAAATGTGTGCCCGAAACTAGGCTTTTTTTAGGTTCTCGTTTTCTTTGTTTTTATTTGTAATGTAATTTTTGAACGCTGTTTAATGAAATGTGATATATTCCTTAGTTTTTGATGTCTTTTGTGTGATATTTTATAATTTCCTAACATATGAAAGGTGGAGTAATTGATTCTTAATCGATAGATAATAACTATGATGTGATTAAGCCTGTTTGGGTGAGTTAGTGCCAACCAGAGTGGATTGAATTTTCACAAGGGGGGAATTATTTGATTTTTGTATTTGGGATTGTTTTGTTTGTTGGTTTGGTAGTTTATTTTTGATAGAATTTGGTTTGTAGTTTTTTTCATGAAGATGAGGTTGTGCGAGATGTTTTTTTTGTTTTGGTTGGTTGTAACATTTGAGATATGACAAGATCTTTAAGAGGAATATCATGGTGTTTTTTTTCATACCACTGTCGTTATGGGATTGGTTTGGTATTCTAGAGGGAAATAATAATTTTATAGGTATATAATGTAATGTTTTAAACATTATTGGTTTATTACATTTCCAATTTTTAGTGTTTGAGGTGTTCATGATTGGTTATTGATATTTTTAGAGAAAATGTAAAGAATTTTGGTTTCTAAAGGATAAACATAGAGATATTTCATTATGTGAAAGAATTTTACAATACGTGAATGTGGTTTAAAAAATTTTCAAAATGTTTACATGATATCAAATAACATTTCCCAATGTTTAATATATTGGGGTTTAAAAATTAATATTAAAATGAAGAGGTGATTGTAATTTTAGTGGAAACAAAACCACGAGTATTAAAGGACATGAAATAGAATTACACATCATGTAATACCATGATATATTGAAAATTTAAAGTTAATTTTAGATGAATTCTCATTCATTCATTTGTAGAACCTGTTTCCTCAATTTTTTGGTTACCCCCTAGCTTCCCCAAGGAGTTTATCCATCTCTTTTCCACCTTCTTTGATTATATGATCCTGGTGGTTTCTAATTTGTGATCCATTATAAATTCATGTTGATTTTCCCTCTCATTATCCTCTAATTTATTTTTTAATTCTCTTGGGGATCCTCTATAGTGGTGTTTCTATGGTTTGGGATGAATTTTGGTTTCATTTTTAACCACCCTTTATTATAGTATAGGTTGATCTATTTTATTTGTTTACTGGTTGTGTTTGTGGGTGTTCTTCTATTTCATGTGGTGCACAATGAGTTAGAAATCTCTATTGAGGTAGGTATTACCACTTTTCTCTTTATATTATTATCATGTGGGAGAAGATTTCATTTTTTATCTATTAATTAAGGTTTTTACGGGTTAAAAAATGTAAATAATATGTAAATTGAATTAAAAAGGGTAATGGAGTTTTATTCACATGATTTTATAGTTTTGATGTGATTTGTGATACAGTGATTGTATGGATGTGATGCCCTGCAAAAAATGTTGGTCAATGGGGGCTTTGTTTGAGCTAGATATATCTGATGTGACATCTTACTTGGTTATTATTGTTTCAATATCACCAAAAATGAAAAATATTTAATTATATATATTTGGAAGATGAAATGGTTTCCCCATGATTTTGGTTTGTGTGATAATTCCAATAAAATAATGTGGAATTTGATAAAGACCACTTTATAATTTTGTAAATGAATATTCATATGTTATGATTTATAGTTGTGGTTGTGGGAAGATGATATGTGGTGGGGTAATGTGGGGATGATAGTTTGTCGATTATTATTTTTAGGTGTTGAGGTGATAGGTTATTGGACATAATTTTTGGGATTCAAGTTTATATTATGTGGTCCTTGCATTAATGGTGGTGAGATGGTAGAATGATGAGATATTTGGGGAATGTGGTTGTTTTTTTCAATATTTTTGGGTATATATGGAATGAATAAAAAATTTATTAATTTTTGGAATTTCATGGTTTAGTTTGGCTAAATGGATAAAATCGAAAAAAACGTAATTGAAATGGTGTTTTGTGTAGTTAAATGTGGTTGGTTATAAATTGTGAAATTAATGGGGGTGTTAAATGAAATTTTAGGAAATTTGAATCCATTTTAGATTATCATGACTCATTACATTTTGAAATGACTGTAGAAAATACTAATAAATACATTTAGAGGTGGTAGGAAAGGTGAATGGGTTTTTAAGTTGTTTGTTTGAGAATCCATAGGTTTGGATTGAGTGTTTGATACTATACATATATACTTTTACATTCATTTTTTCACTTTAGGAACCCACACACATTGAGAACTATGTTCCAAACACCCCCAATCATGCATGGAGTATCTTTATAAAAATCTTAGTGTGGGGTGGATGGCTGGACACCCACTCTTCCCTTCTCCCTCTTCTAGGTTAGGTAGGTATTTCAAATTCTATGATTTCTATAGGTTTGTTAGTGCCTTATATGGTTTTTATGGTCCCATGTGTCCTTGTGATGAGTTGTGATGTGGTATCCCATGTGTCATTAGAATGATTTGTGATGTAGTGTCCCAATTTTCTTCGAGATGAGTTGTGATGTACTTTCCCAGGTGTATTCGGGATGAGATGTGATGTGATGAGATATGTTGTGTGGCCTATATGTTTGTGGGAGGAATGTGTTGTGAGTCCCAAGTGTGTGTTGTCGGGATATGTTGTGATCCCCAGGTGTGGGTAGGTGGGATTTGATGTGATATATTCAGAAGAGGTTAGAGAATAGTACTAGCTTTCGTTGATGTGTGATAGTGTCTAATTAGTGGTAAATTTGTTTAGGTAAACCAATAATCGATGTTCATTAATTTATATTATTCTTCTGCAATTGCGTTATTTTTGGAGAATTCCATGGTGAGGTAGGTATGGTTAGTAAGACCATGTAGGTGCTGTATGGTTCTGTTGTTTTCTCATAGGTTCCATAGTGTTCTTCTTTCCCTTGTACATGAGATACTTGAGTTTTTTTATTACTAAGTATACATTTATGCTAACCCTGTGTATATGAAATTGTATTCAAGTTTCTAGGATGATTTCATATACATTGTGAGACCTAACTTTCACAGATCCTTGATAGTTGTTGTTTCATTGCTTCAGCATTACATTGTGGAATTCACATTGGATAAATTTACTTTTATCTGTTCTATTTATATATGAATGTAAGATTATTTTTTGTTCACTTTTATATATTATTTCTTATAGTTTTATTGGATGATTCAATCTATATCTCGATCCAATTTATATTGTAAAGTTTAATTCCTACCATATTGTGACATTTGTACACCCTTGGTTCTAGTCACCAACCTAGGGCCTACTGAAGGTGGGACTTGGGTGTCATTATCTCTCTCACTTCAGTTGGGTATCTTTGGAGGGAGGGGTTTGGGACAATAATACACAATATGCGTAACAATTTCCATTTCACCACATTTTAATTACATGAAAATTTTATCCAAATACATAATCTACTTCTCATCCACCATTTTTTTAGTAGTCCCACTAAATGTTGGGGGATTTTTTCACCTAATGTGATCCAGCAATGTAGAATATCAAAGTGGAATAGGTTTACCCATCTATGATATTTTATGGGTCATAACCTAATTAAGATACATTAATATATCCATAACATTCAGAGTTATAATATATTCTTTATTGGATTTCGTAGTAGGGATACAACTAAATTGTATTTGAGTATTAATATAATATTTCCTTCATCGGTTATTTAAAAAATAATATACCCAATTATATGATATAATTCTTCATCATTAGATATAATCGAAAATATAATAAAATATATAACATAAATTGACCAATTTATATGTATAAAATCTCATAAACACAAATATGGTTTATTTTGGGATATATTTACTTACAAACCCTTCATAATGGTTTATAATAAAATGGGGATTATCATAATTTAATCCCTCAAGAGTGTAAAAGATGGTTTATCATAATGATGATTTTTATATACCATGATATGCTAGTGTTCGTACCGAAAAACATTTTCTCAGTTATTAACCCTATGTACATCTTTTCCAAAACCAAGCCCACTTGTAGTATCCATATAGGAATGTATTTCTATAAAGACCCACATTATTTCTAACTTACGAAAATTATAGGAAGTTCTTATCAACTTACCCAAAATTTAAATCTAAGGTTTATAATCTCTTATATATGTTTTTTAAATGTATATAAATGATTGCTACTAAATATCCTCTGATACTAACTATGGTTACCTTACCCGTGAATTCCAAGAGCTCGTGTCTACTACCACTAAATTGGATATATTAAAAATAAATAAAATCAAGAAGTATAAAAATATTAGTTGTTTTTATAACCCTATTGAATACAAAATACCAATTTTATATTGGGAAACATAAAATATAACATGATAAATTATAATATGAAATGAACCACATCCATGAAAGAATATTAAAATATTTCATCTTCATGAAATAGGAAATGGAAACAAAAATGTGGGAAAGCTAAAATTCTCATTAAGTATAGGTACAAGTGAAGAAATATTAAATTAATGTGCATAATCATCATGGAATGGAAAATAACATATCACAGAAGCTATAAAATTATCTCAAAGAGGCTTAATCAATATTATGCAGTAGATAACTAAAACACATGTCATTTAATCAATAAAATGACAATAAGAATTAATCCATAGGTATGTTAATGAAAAAATTTCAAGGATAATAATTATAAAAATATAATTATCATTAAAGAAAATTATTAATTATTTTAATTATTGTTTTCCAGCAACATGATATATTTTTCATCAAGATTTATTATAAGGACAATTAAAACTACACTGATTTGGCCAACTAATTCATCTCATCAGACTACAGATACGTCGAGGGGTTTGTATTAACTTGTCACCAACCCATATGTGTCATTTTTATTGAGTTCACCATATATTGAATAACCTATTTAATTAATTAAAAACATTCCATATCAAATATCTATTTTCAATATATGATATTCAATTATTAATAATTCCTTAGTTCATATAAACTATCAATGTGAACACCATCTATACTAATTATATATAGTTTAGTAAATAATAATATATATTAAATGAGAATGAGGATATTAATGATAAATTTAATTTATGATATAAACATTATCATAAAGAAGTTATTGTTTTAGTATAATATTATGAATTATAAAATGATGTGATCTTGCAAAGATAAATTTTTATACATGGTAATTTTCAAGAAACCCCTTAAATAAGAAATTTGAAAGTGAAAATTAATATATGATGAATTATATGTGAATAATTAAATTCAATTAAAGAGGTGAATTTTATAAACCACATTTATGTTAATTGGTGTATAATAAAAAATAATTATCAATTGATTGTAAATTGAAAGTAAATCCCTTAACATGAGTCAAAATTCTCCCATGGCTGTTTTTGTTTTTGAATAATAATATATTATTATTATTTAGTTAATTTGGAAAACTTTTTAAGTTTATTATCAATTTTATTTAACTTATTAAAATTTTGTATACAACAACATAAATAATAATGTTCATGTCATGTGTTTTCACCAAATTCAAATTATGTTTCCAAAATGGAATTTGTGGTTCAATTGTGGTCAAAGGGGTCATTACACGAACATATCAAGAATAATATTGTAATGAACTTACCCGGATTACAACTAATATAGATGTTTGATTGGTGGGTCACATGTCCTCAATCATGCCTCTCCATATTCATGAGGGTGCCGACAAGCAACAACAGTGTAAAGTTGGTTCAATTTGGAGATCATACCCACTTATCCAAGTCGTACATTGGTATAACAGAAATAAAAACAAATAATTGACAATGATTAAATATAATATTAATAATAATTTAATAAATATAGAAAAAACAAGTTTATACAAATCATTCATTCATTTCCATATGACTATACATAATCTAAAATAAAATATGTGCCACATGGAGGGGAAAATACAACACAAGAATGAATAAAAGATATAGAAGAGAAGATAATTGGTGAACTCCAGCATCCCATGATCCATCTTGTTCATGTGTCCTTAACTCCTAGGTACTATCAAAGAGTAGATGTAATAAACTTGTGTTCTATAAACAAAAGGTTTACTTGAGGACCAATGGTAGCTGAGCATGGCGTGAGATTCAAATCTTTGTAGGTTGAAACCTATGGTGTCTATCCCAATCCATATAGTGCATTAACAATTGAACGTTACTGAAACACAAATAAAATTGAAGCAATCAAATAATTAAATAATAACAACTTGGTTCGGGTTTCCAAATTTTCACCCATCCCATATTACCTACGTCGGAAAAAGTAGTTAGTTTGAATGAAGTACCTGTATGAGTGATAATATTTATAAAATGAAAATATAGATTAACCCAATGGGGTAGAAGAACAAAAAGATGACCCCAAGAATTTGTTATAGCTTCTAGGTCTCTATTCCAAGCCTTTATAGAAGTATGATATAATGAAGAAAACGTCACATGTGAAAAGGCAACTCATAGAAATAATAATTTATGAATCTCACATCTAAAAAATAAATCAATAAAACCATAAAATCTATTGGTTGAGTACAATTATATCCCTGTTGGTCTAAGAATAATCCATAGTAACACTATGATACATCCATTTCACCCAATACTATAGATTCCAAACATGGTGATCCTTTTGGAATCCAAAGGATCACTCAAGGTGTGGTGAATTGGAGTCCATACCATATATCTCACTAGAGAACTGTGTGTCATACAAGGATTTGATTAGACCTCTTTACAAAGGTTCTATCTGTGGTTACTCACCTATGGAACTATTTTCAATCAAAGGTATATTAATCCTCCCTAGAATCCCTCACCTGTAATGCCAATGCAATTCCCTTCACATCATGTTATTTTTATGAATCACAGGTGTCTATCCATGAGTTCTTAATATGGAACTCATGATGTCACATGACCCTTATCATGCGAACCAAAGTATCCCAAACACATTTCAAGGAAAATATCAACATATATATCCCATAAAAATAATATACATAAATCATTCTATCAATCAAGAACCATAAGACACAATCTATTCCAGATATCATATAAAACACTCCAATCTCTCAACATGGAAAAATGAATTTAGCACAAAAGTAACCCAAGCCTCTAAGAAAGCTCACAAGGTAATAATTAATAAACATAAGAAAGGTTCAAGAATGATTTTTAGAAAGAAGTAGTATGCTCGAACAATGAAACGAAACAAGAGTCGCAAGGGATTATCATACTTTTAACTATATGTCATGAATTACATCTCTAGGTCTCATGCTATGATGATTTACACTATTGTTTATATAGAAATGAAAAAACATCACAAAAACAAAAAAATAATACAAATTAATATACATAGGTCATAAGGCCCATTTGAATTTAATGTATTCCCATGAAATTGGGATATATGTGAGCTACATTATGTGGAAAGAAGAAAATATATACAACAAACATGAATAAAATTTTTTATAAAATGGATAAGTATTCCAATGTGAAGAATCCATCAATTATAATGTATTCACATGAGTTTAAAAGTGAAGTGTAATCTCAATGGTCACCCTCTTATCAAACCATTGTCTTTAATTAGTAAGTATCAATGGACACTCTCTAAGATAACCATTATCCTTTATTCTTTTAATAACATAAGTCATTTAATCAAAAGGACCTCTCAGATGGTGAGTAATCATTTAAGGAATGGTAATTTAGTGTTATTTAGCACTGCACAACCAAAGGGGTTTCCATGAGGCAAGCCTAACACCCCAAATGGGGTTCTACCAAAGAGAAAGAAATAACAGACAAGATAGAACAATTCAAAAAATTAAATAAGTGATTAAAAAGAATAACCATAATGTTTTAGCATGTGGTAGTATGGCATGACATGAATTAAGCAGCAATTTAAAGGGTAATAGGATATACACCATACACTGATAATTCTAATTATAATTCGGGTCACACTCATAGGTGGTGCCTTCTCTTATCTATTAGTTTTCAAAGGAAGAATAGTAATTTATAAATTACCAAGAATGGACATGTAAAACTAATTCCATAAATCGAGACCAAACATATAGAATAGGAGATAAAATTAATCAACAACGCCTTGAATGATAAAAACAAATAAACTATAAATGTGAGTTTTTGAAGACAGTGAACCTCCATTGGAGGGGTTTTAGTTCTAAAACATGATTTAATGTATGAAACAAAACATTTACCTTAACAAAACACATATTATAAAAAACAATAAACATATATAAATATCCAAAGGTGGTGTATGAAATGATTAATTTAATTCATTCTCAAATTAAAAAAAAAAGATAGGGATCCTACCAAAAAATACAACCATGATGACACTAGAAACTTGACCGATTAATTAGAGACCATTCGGAACAACCACAATCCCACATACACACTCACACACACACATGTATATATCCTTAACCCAATTCACATATTCCACATTCCATGAGGGGATACATACATGGAATATATATATATATAAATATACATACCTATTTATGTGATATAAAACCATCAATGTTGATAAAAAGTAATAAAAACAATTATAGAGAATCAATACCACCAAAGGACTATAAATTAAATTGGAAACAAATTTGGGTTTAAAACATTCCCCAAAACAATGATGGAAGACTATATCGACTAAAACTACCTCACCATTGGTAGTGTACATAGAAAAAAATTATGCAAGCCCAAGACAGTCACTCTAATCCATAGAAACAAGAGAAACCTAAAATTTTGGCTCACCTGAAACCCTAGGGTTTCGTTGGTTCATACCAAGTGAAGTGGAGAGGTAAAAATGGCCAAACATAGGGAAGAGGAGTATCCCACTGACCGTACAATAATTATTAGAACAAGAAAACCGAAGAAAATAAAATGGGAGAGCACCATGTGGAGTGATCGGATTTGGGGGCTCACACATTGCAGGGGTCTTCATGGAGGTGATGCTGGGAAGAAGGAGGACCCATTTGGGGTTCACTCCAAAAAAACATAAATTTAAAAAATGATAATAATAATAATAATAAACATAATAATAATAAAATCATAATAATAAATATATTATTACATTATTAAAATATTTCAATAATTTTTAATTTACATTAAATTTATAATGTTATAATTTAAATTTCAATGAAGAAACATGTCCCAGTGTCCTAAATCACAGAAGAATGTTTAGATTCTTGGCCATAAAAATGGAAAATCTATTTAATGGAAAAAATTAATTTTCTTTCGAATTATTTCTAGTTCAAAGCATGGGACATTACAACATCACAAACATAAAAATATTTTTCCCTAAGAAGCCATCAGGAACAAAAAAACATCACCCAACCTACAATGGTTGTGATGTCTAATTTAGATTGTCACATTGTGTTTTGAAATTTTCTACACACCATAAACCAATAACTTGATAAAATGACACTCAAGAAATTATAAATTAATAAATCATTAATTTTCCAACTAATGCATTGAAATGACACTTACCCGAGCCCATTTCTCTAGAGACATGATTATTTCATAATGTCTTTAAAATTCAAGTCTAATGTACTCCCTGCATTGGGTATTTATCATTATAAGGATACAATTACAATATATGATAACTCCAAAATAATAATCTCCTTATAAAACATGCCTCCATGTATTTTATCAATGCACATAGCATTATATTATTTAAAAGTAATAGTCTAGTCATGATCAACGTAACAGAAACCAGTCGTATACAGTTTCCTTTAATGATATATCAAACAAATAAATATTACTCTTCTTAACCTAGTGACGTTCTTGAAAACCATTTTTGACCAAATGAATTCACTAAACAACATAAATCATGAGTCTTACAACATCTTGTTGACCATTCCTAGGATGATCAGATTAGATGACCAATGTATTTCAACAAAAATTGAAATGAATTATTCTAATAAATTCTAAATTTTTAAAAAAACACATTAAACAATTTCCATTAATGATGTCTGGTGACATTCCTAGGTCAGAACATCATCTGAAAAATTTAAAACTATAATGCCTTATCACCAACTTCGGTGTAAATCAGAGCATCCCACCAAAATTGTTTCCCCAAAAAGCATTAACACCGACCCCAACTACATGTTTAATATAACCATAGAATTTTATACAATTGTGTCCATGAAACTAACCAACATATTCCCAATAAGACCACAAGATTTTATAGTACATTATGTCTTTAATTTAATTGCTTATACTTCACGCAACACTGAGTTCTCCTGAGTTATTTATAAGATTGAGTTTCTGCAAAACAACACATTAGTATTATAATTCATTAAATAATAAATTTATAGAAAAATTAAATATTTTAATAGGAGTTTGAATAAAATTTGTAAATTTTATCTATATTTTTTGATAAAAATAAAACATATTTATAATGAGATGTATAAGTTTTGTTAAAATAGCTAGATATTTAGGAAAACTATTTACATCATTTTGTGAACAATAATAAAAATAATTTTAGACACTCATAGAAATAGAATTTGATAAAATATAATTCATTTTCCAATTCCTAATCTCAAAATTAGTTTAGGGTGAATTTTTTGTATTTTTCAGAAAACATTTAATTTTTTATTAATAGTGAAAAATACTTCATAGTACATAAAAACTGACATATTCATATTAATAGTTATTTTTAATAAAAATTTATCATAAATTAAAAATTGATACATAATACATATATTATATCAATGTATGTCATTTGATTCATTTTATAATATGAGTATATATATAATTCTACTGAAATTTTTAACGTCTTTTACCCACCTTCTCAGAAAATTTGCAAATTTCCTTAAAAACTAATTTTACCACTTCTGTGAATTAAATTTAAAAATCTGATAAACACGATTGTCATGCATTAGTAAAATGTTTTTCAATAGGATGAAAATAATTTTTTTGCGGAATAGTAACTTTGAATTTTATTTTCCACTGTTAAATGTAAATAGGGTAATTAAAGGTAAAATTAATATTATAATAATATAAAATTACCCCAACACAAGTCTTAATTGTATTAGAAAAGTTTAATTCTACCAAAATAAATCATATGAAAAAATATGATCATTTTCTGATCTACATGAATTAGATTATAAAATTTATTAGATTTTATTTAAATAAGTGTTAAAAGTGTTAAATTAAACATTTGTTAACTAAACCATTTCTAATATAGATTTATACATAAGATGACTTTGGCTATATAAATTCATTAGAAAGATAAAAATATTTCATACATTATAGTATTTTATTTATTATTTTTAGACATTAAATAGTTAAATTTATTTATGAAACGATGATGATGCAGTAATTTCCTTATTTATGAAAGATTAAAATAATTGATATTATAAATATTAAAAAGAATGTAAATCGAAACATTTGATGTCATACAGTAATTTTCTAAAGTGAATATGATATTTTTGGGTTGATTCAATTTTTTTTTTTTAATTAATATTTTTTTGATGACTTTCACAAAAAAATACTAAATAGTCTAAAAATTGACATAAATAAGTTTTTTTTAAAAAAATAATATTTTATTAAATAATATAATAGTTCTAAAAATTGAGGGTTTAATAAAATGACTTATATAATGTTATATATTCTATTTATTAACCAATTTAGGATCTCTTGGAATTTTATTGTAACTATATTAACATTGTAGTATAAAAATACTAGAAGACATGGTAAAAGGTAAACTATTTGACGAAGAGTTAAATCTAAATGACAAGGTTAATACGTTGTCCTAATGTTGTCTAAAACCTATTGGTTGAGAGGATTTCAACCGATTCACACCTTATCCTCTAAATAAATCCATTTGAAGTAATTATAAACTAAAACTAAGTTTATAATTAATGGATATATCAATCATTTCTTAATGTGGCCCTCACCTCTCTTATAACAGGGTACTTCCCCTTCTCTTAAATTCATACCTCCAAAGCCATTTGGCTCAGCCAACCTCTATTCAAATCTCCACCAAACTACTCTCACTTAATCATAGAGTCCATAATTTTATTAGAAAGATAACCTACTATAACGCCCCAAGATTCCATAGTATACTTCTCTTTGAATAATACAATAGTGTGTGTTGTAGGCTACTTTGAGTTCTAACACACCACAACCAATCAAACTAGCCGTTATGAAGAGTAATACCCACTTTTTGAAATCTTATAAATTTTATCTTTCAAAATGGACTTCATTTTTGGATTCGGAGTATCGAAATTACCTTATGGTGAATTATTTATATTTTTCTGAAAACTTTTAATTTTTGATGAATAGTGAAAATCACTGAGTTATAGTTTAAATCCAAATTATTATTTAAATAATTATTTATTTTGTTTCAATTTATTTTATGTCAAAATATATACATAATACGTATATAAGTTCAATTTAATTCATTGGAGTTAGTTTATAATAATTTTAGATATATAAAAATTTTATTGAACTTCTTACCGTCTTTTACCCACCTCCTAGGAGAATTTGCAAATTTACATAAAACGTAATTTTACAGATTTTGTGAGTTGAATTTCAAAAATCCGAGAGACATAGTTTATATCAGTAAGTAAAATTTGGTTCTTTAAGTTGAAAATAATTTCTAGTGAATAGTAATTTTTTACTTTTATTTACCCTTGTTAAAAGTAAATAGGGTAATTAAGGGTAAAAATGATATTATTATTTACCTAACAAATGTCATAACTCTATTGGATAAGTGTAATTCGAAAAAAAACAACCTTATGAATAAAATATGATCCTTTAGGTCCCCATGAGTTAGATTAGGACATTTATTATTATTTAATTCAAAGAAGAGTTAAAAGTGTTAAATTCAATGTTTAATAACTAAACCATTTTTAATATAGGGATATCCATAAGATAAGTACTACTATAAATATTAATTATAAATATAAAAATATTTCCTACCTAATTGTATTTAATTTATATTATTTATACATTAAAAATTTTAATTTATTTATGACACGATGATGATGCAGTAACGACCTAATTAATGAAATATTAAAATATTAGATATTATAAATATAAAAATAAATGTAATTTGAGACTTTTTATAAATTCCAATAATTTTATTGGTTAATATTACATTTTACGGTTGGTTAGATAAATTTTGTTTGAAGTAGTAATGTTGTTATGAATTTAGCAAAATCAAAATACCAAATAGTGTCAAAATTGACATAAAAGAGTTTTTAAAACAAATATTATATTATTAATGGATATTATTTTCTTAAAAATAAATGGTTCCTCCAAAGGTCTTAAATAATATTATATATGTCATTAATGAACCACTTTAGGTTCTCTTGGATGTTTATAGTAGGTTTCGTAACCATATAATATAAAAATACAAAGAGACATTATAAATGTCAAACGATTTAACTAAGAATTAAATGTAAAAGAAAAAGTTAATATAGTGTCTCAAACATGTATAAAACCTATTGGTTGAGTGGTTTTCGACCCATCCCCACATTATCCTTTAAATAATTAATTTTGGAGCCATTAGAAACCGAAAATGAATTTATTATAAATTATTTTTTCAATCACTTTCAAAGGTTCCCCTCACCCCTATTATAAAAGGAAACTCCCCGTTCTCTGTAATTTACACCTTCAAAGCCATTTGGATACACCAAATCCGGCCCAAATACCCTATAAACTATCCTCCCTTCATCTTAGAGGCCTTCCTTTAGTCGGAAAGCCAACCTAAGGATCCCTTTTGATGAAATCAAAAGGAAGAACGTGAAGAAGTGGGAAATATTTCATCGCCTCTTTCAAGTTCCATTCTTCTTCCACTGCCTTTTTCTTTGTTGTTTCTATTATAAAGTAATAACTCCAGTATCTTCTATATAATGTGATGTTATTATAAATATGGTACAACAAAATTCATTATTATATCTATCCTTTGAATTACCTGTCACCATACATGTGTACGTACATCTTACCGTCTCCATGTCGTGGTGTAATTGTTATTCAATACATTATTATTTGGATGGGTATAATAATGATGGGTAATTGATATAAATAATAATTATAACATGATAATTATTATGTATATATGATATACCATACAATTATATATTATTTTAATATCAAAGGAATGATATTGTCTCTTGTGCATACGTACGGATTACTGTCTCCACGAACGCGATGAGATTCATTCCTCATCATATCCATTAAAGACTAATTTTCATTTGATGATTAAAAATATTTTTTTAAGACATAATATCCTTATAAATATGAGTATGATACATTCTACCCATAACAAATGTTACTTATGTAACAAATCATATAAAATAAAACAAATCAATTAACACCTGAAACGACGATAATACTAAAATATTATTAACAAAGCAATATTAAAAGATTATATAAGATATTATATTAATGTATATGATTCTTGTATAATTTAATAACAATTATTTCGCCATTATATAGGAGGCTAACCTACCCTCGACCAAGGAAATATAAAAGGTAAGGGTAAATTTCACAATCTCTTCATTTTCCGAGGTTGTTTATACGTAATTATATACTGGGACCTATTTATCATCCATATCAATGCTTCTTAAAAATGTATTTCAAAATTTTTTTAATATTTACAAGACAATGGTTTAAAGTCATTTATATCCTTATTTTACCCTAAATGTTTTGAAAGAAATATTTCTTTCATTTTCCAAACAAGGTACTTTTTTACCTTTTCAACAAATTTATGGTAAGAATGTTTTTTTAACTTATACGGTGAGTGCGTCTATTTTCCTCCGTTAATACATCATTGAAGCTTCCCTTACAGGCTTATAATAATATTTTCAAAATAATTTTTTTCTTAAATGATTTCAATATATAAAGAGATATTTCTCTAAAAAATAGGTTTTTATTTCACCTATGTCAACATCATTTGATGGATTTTAGACTTATTTGAAGTTGATTTATTATGATACAAAACATCCATATTGTATTGAAGGTTTTGTGATATATTTGATTGTGGATGTGTTATTTTTACACCATTCATTTTTTATGGATAAAGTATTGACATTTCTTATTCTAGTTTTAATACAAATTCTTATTTTATGTGTAAACATTTTCATATGAGGAATGCATTGGACTTAGAAAGTGATGGGTGGAGCCCGCTATATCTCCTCGATGAATCATTAGGTCTCTTGAGAAAAACTACTGTCTTGGCACAAGGTTTTGACAAAATCTTATTTGTAGTCTTGGAACAAGGCCTTGACTATGTGATTATGATTTCTGGAATTATGAATTCCATCATTATGAAAGTAGATATTGATATTACATGTGATTATTAGACAAGTATAATATCCATGTGAGTAATTAAATGTAATTATTTTGATTTATATTGTCCATATTATGATTAAGTTTATGTTGAAAAGGATTTTGTTTTAGTTTTATACATTTCCTTAAATAGTTATGCTTATTTATGAAAGTTTTTACTATATTTTTATCCTTACTGAGCATCTGAGCTCACCCCTTTATATGTTTTATTTTTCCCAAGATGCGAGAAAGTGTATTATGACTGACCTATAGGGATAGTATATGGGATATCAGTGTTGTCTATGGAAATAATGTTGTTGTAGTTTTCCATTTTATGATGTAATGTAAACCTTATGAATGCATCCTGTACATCCAAGGCTACTAAACTAATCGGTCTTTTGAGACATGATCTTTTATGATCATGATAATGTTATTTAATAATTCAACAACTCTGGGTAACTAGGGTTGGGGCATTACAGTTGGTATCAGGGGGAGGTTTAGTACAAACACTTGGAAACTAGATTTAGATAAATGCTGATTAGAGCACATTACCCAAAGATAGACTATGATGATTAGTATAGATGAACTTACTAGAATTTTGGTATTGTAGTGTTTCTGTTATTTTTACAAGAAATACATCCCTTTCTAGATAGGAGCTAGTAGAGGCGCCTGAGGAACAGATGTACCTAGGGGTAAAACTCGAAAACAGCTCTTTGAGCTAGACTCGAACAAGAACTGGCGCACAACAACAGGACTTTCTGCACTCTTGGTTATGACACTCCTGGGGGATATGCTTAGGATAATTCTCATTTTATTTAAAAACAATTATGAATGTTTTATGAGTATATAATTCCCAAATAAATCAGTTTTTATGATTATGTATTATATCCATAAACTGTTCAATTTATGTTAACTGTTTTACACGTTTGGAATTATGTATTTCGATTCATAAACTAATCTAGTTTATACAATTTTTTAGAAATGGAACCTAGTATAAGGAATGGAAACTGTATCAATGCATGTACTCCATGTAGGGATTTCCCTCTTACTCATGATAATTATAGTGGAGCTGGTAAAGCAACTGGTGCTGATCAGCTTATCACCATACTGGGACAACTCACTCAGGTTATGAATAATAACCTTACACGTATACAACACCCTGATCCACATCATGGAGGATCAATGTTATATCACTTCATGAGTCAAAAACCACTAACATCAATGGGGGTACAAATCAACTAGTAGTTGAGAAATGGATAAATTCCTTAGATAAAATATTTCTCACCATGGGGAGTAGCGAAAGGGAAAAAATTTTCATGGCAGTTTTCCGTCTCACTGGATATGCTGATCAATGGTGGTCATTAATTCAAAACACAATGGAAGATGATAAATTATAAAATATGGAATGGAGGGTGTTTAAAGTGCTTTTCTTAGAAAATAATTTCCTCGTGACCATCGATCATATATGGAAAGGCAATTTCTATGTCTGAAGCAAAAGGAGGATGATAATGTCGCAAAGTATGAGGCTAACTTTACAAGGTTAGCGAGGCATGCTGCAGATTATATATGTAACCCATTAAGTAAGACTAATCGATTCTTTGATGGGTTCAAACCATTTCTCTGTCAAGAATTAATCTCCCAATCCTTATAGACATATGAAGATATTGTCTCATGTGCTATCAAGAAAGGAAAATAATTCTCTAAGTCTTACAACATTAAAGAAAATAAAGAGAAGAAGAGATCTTTCGAACACTCTGGAAATGGAAATAAGGGGAAGAATGGAAAAGTTAAATATTCATCCTTCAGTAAATGTAGGTAGAAACAACCCAGTTCTTTCCTGAAAAGAATGGGAGTTTGTTACAAGTGTGGTGAAAATGGCCATCATGCTCATGATTGCAAAGGGAAGAAATAGGTTGTCACTATTGAATGCTACAATTGTAGAGAATAGAGGGATTATGCAAATGAATTTACTAAGAACCAAGGGAACTTAACTCATAAAAGGCCAAGGGATCAAGGCCATGCTTATTTTATCACTACTGCTGAGGTCGAAGCTCCGAAATATGTCGTGGCATGTATTTTAATGGTTTCCTCAAGTTTAATAAATGATTTATTTGATTCTGTATCATCGCATTGTTTCATATATTCCTAGTTTTTTAATGAAATTAGATATTTCCAATTTTATTTAACAAGGGTGTTGTCAGTCAAAAATCATAAGGGAAGTATCATTGTAATAATGTTTTTTAAATCAGTCCCCATTAGGGCATATAAATTTTATTTATCTACTGATATCATTGTCATATCCCTGATTGAATTTGATATAATCCTCGGTATAAATTTTCTTTTGGACCATGATGTGAAAATTTATTGTAAGAAGATGGAGGTTACAATTTTTTATGATGATAAGGAGTACCTTATCTTTAGAGAAGAAACATCACCACCTAATTTTTATCTAGATCCACCCCTAGTAGCTCAACTAAATTCAATTATTAAAGAGGAAGACAATGAAATAATTGTGGTAGAGGAAAGGAATGTTAAAATTGAAGACGTATCAATTATGAGGAATATGTTGATGTGTTTTTATAAGATTTACCTGGACATCCTCTAGAACAAGAAAATGAGTTTTCCATTGATTTAATTTCTGGTTCAAGGCCCATATCTAAGACCCCTTATAGAATGTCCACTATGGAATTAGTGGATCTAAAGAAACAACTATAGGAATTGTGTAATACGGGATTTATTCTCCCTAGTGTTTCTCCATGGGGATCCCCTATCCTTTTTGTTAAGAATAATGATGGATCTTTGAGGTTTTGCATTGACTATAGTGAGATAAATACTATAATAATAAAGAAAAACTATCCCCTACCTCAAATTGATGATTTATTTTACCAACTTCATAGAGTTCAATACTTTTCAAAGATTGACCTTCGATCTGGATATCATCAATTGTGTGTGAAGGAGGAAGACATTACGAAAACAACATTTTTAATGAGTTACAGGCATTACGAGTTTACAGTAATGCCTTTTGGATTGACTAATGCACAATCTGTTTCATGGATCTAATGAACAAAATTTTCAAAGAATAATTTGATGACTTTGTAGTCGAATTTATTGATGATATCTTGGTATATTCCAAAATCTATGAAGATCATGAAAATAAATTTCGCATTATCCTTAAGACTCTTAGAAGACATGAATTATAAGAGAATTTTAGCAAGTGTGAATTCTAGCTTCAAGAGATTTATTTTCTTGGACATATCGTCTCTATGGATTGAATCTTTATTGATCCTTATAAGATAAGAGCAATCCAAGAATGGCCAGCATCGATGAGTATAACTAAGGTACGCATTTTTATTGGTTTATTAGATTTTTATCATATTTTCATCTATAATTTTTTCCCATTGGATAACCCATTAACCAAGCTCATGCATAATGGCGTGAAATTTGTTTAGACAAAAGAATGTGAAGAATGTTTTGAATAATTTAAGAGAAGATTTGTCAATTCTCTTATTTTGACTCTACCAATGGGGAATGATGTGTTTTTTGTTTATAGTGATGCATCAAAGAAAGAACTTGGTTGTGTCCTTATGTAGAATGATAGGTTTGTTGCCTATGCATCACGATAGCTAAAAAATAATGAGAAAAAATATCATACTCATGATCTTGAGTTAGCAGCAATAATCTTTGATTTGATGATTTGGAGAAATTATCTCCATGGTGAAAAATGTGAGATATATACCGACCACAAGGGTTTGAAGTATATTTTCTCCTAGAAAGAACTCAACATAAGGCAAAGACGATAGCTTGAACTACTCAAGGATTATGATTACACTATACACTACCACCCGAGGATGGAAAATAAGGTGGAAGATGCCTTGAGTATAAAATATCATGGAGTTTTGAACATGTTGAGAGATGAATGAGATCATATTTTCATGGATCTAGTAACGATGGATATGGTAATAACCATTAATGGTTTAACATCAATACTTTTTCAAATGGTTACCAAAATAGCTTTACTGGAAAGGGTAAAAAGTTCTCAGGTTGATGATGAGGAGTTTCAAAAAAAGAATAAAGCTGTGAATGATGGTAGATTGAGTGAATTTATATATGAAGATGGAATTTTGAAATTTGGTAAGAGACTTTGTTTCTTTATATACATGATCTAAAAAATTATTTTTTGGATGATGCTCATAGCTCTAATTTCTCTATACGCCCTGGGAGCACAAAAATGTATAGAGATTAGAAGGAAAATTTTTGGTGGGACAACATGAAGAGGGAGATTGCTGATTTTGTGTCCAAATTTATGGTTTTTCAACAAGTGAATGTTGGAAGACAACAGCCTGGAAGAGTCATGCAACTTCTTCCCATACCTGAGTAGAAATGGGATAATATTACGATGGACATTGTCATGGGACATCCAAAGACTCCTAGAAGGAACGATGCAATATGGGTCATTGTTGATCACCTTACCAGGTCAAAACATTTTCTTACTATAATATAAGATTTACCACTTGAATTTTTAGCAAGACTATATATTAATAAAGTTTTAATACATCATGGAGTACCACTATCGATTGTTTCTGATCGTGATCCCTGTTTTATATCAAGATTCTGGAAAAGTCTTCAGAAAGACCTGGATACTGAACTTCGTTTGAGCACTGCCTACCACCCCCAAACTGATGGACAATCAGAATATACTATTCAAACCTTAGAAGACATGTTGGGATCATGCTCACTTGACTTTCAAGGTATTTGGGATCAATATTTACCTCTCGTAGAATTTTCCTATAACAATATCTTCAATTCATGTATTCAGATGGCACCATATAAAGCGTTATATGGAAAGAGATGTCACACACCAACTTGTTAGGATGATGTTGGTGAAAGAAAACATGTAGGACCAAAACATGTGGAAGAAATGATTGAAAAGGTGAAGGTACTCTAAAACCACATCAAAGTAGCTCAAAGTAGATAGAAGAGTTATGCTTATAACCAAAGGAGGGATTTTGAATTTCATGAAGAAGATTAGGTTTTCTTGAAGGTATCTCTATGGAAGGGTGTTATACATTTCAGTAAGAGGGGAAAATTAAGTCCCAGGTACATCGGACCTTTTGAAATTCTAGAATGAATTGGGATTGTAGCTTACCATTTGGAAATGATTCCAAGTATCTCTAAAGTTCATGATGTATTCCATGTATCACTATTGATAAAATACATGCCTGACCCAATACATGTTCTCACCTTTGAGGAATTATAACTAGAACCTGATCTGACTTTTTGAAAAGATCCATTCAAGGTTCTTGATGCCAGAGAACAAGTGCTGAGAAACTGGATGACTTGTCGGGTAAAAGTTCTACAGAGAAACCATAATATAGAAGAGGCAATGTGGGAACCCGAGGAACTTATGATGAAGAACCACCCGAGTCTTTTTATGCAGGAATATTCTAGAAATTTCGAGGATGAAATTATTTTAAGGAGGGGAGAATGTAACACCCCAAGCTTCCATGGTATGCTTCTCTTTGAATAATACAATAGCGTGTGTTGTACACAACTTCAAGTTCTAACACACCACAACCAATCAAACTAGCTGTTATGAATAGTAATAACAACTTTTTGAAATTTTATAAATTTTATTGTTCAAAATGGAATTCATTTTTGGATTCAGATTATCGAAATTAGCTTAGGGGGATTTTTGGTGTTTTTATGAAAACTTTCAGTTTTTGATGAATAGTGAAAACAATGAGTTATAGTTTAAAACTGAATTTTTATTTATATAATTATTAATTTTATTTAAATTTATTTTAGGTCAAAATAGATACCTAATACCAATATATGTTCAATGTAATTCATTGGAGTCACTTTATAATAATTTTATATATATATAAATTTTTTTGAACATTTTACTATCTTTTACCCACCCCCTTGGAGCATTTTCCAATTTACATAAAACATAATTTTACCACTTTTGTGGGTTGAATGTTAAAAATCCAAGAGACAATGTTGACATCAGTATGTAATATGTGGTTCAATAAGATGAAAATAAATTTTGGTGAATAGTAACTTTTTCCTTTTATTAACCACGGTTAAAAGTAATTAGGGTAATTAAGGGTAAAATGATAATATTATTAGGACATTTATTATTATTTAATTCAATGAAGAGTTAAAAGTGTTAAATTTAATGTTTAATAACTAAACTATTTTTAATATTGGGTTATACATAACATAAATTTGACTATAAATATTCATTAGAAAGATAAAAATATTTCCTACATAATGGTAGTTTATTTATATTTTTTAGAAAATAAATAATTTAATTTATTTATGACACAATGATGATGTTGTAATTACCAAATTAATGAAATATTATAATAATTAATATTATAAATATCCAAATAAATCTAATTTGAGACTTTTTATGAATTTCACTAATTTTATAGGTTAATATGACATGTTAGGTTTGGTTTAATGAATTTTTTTCGAAGTAATAATGTTGTTCTTAATTTAGAAAAAACAAAATAACAAATAGTGTCAAATTTGACATAAAAGAGTTTTTAAAACAAATATTATATTATTACTTGATATTATATTCCTAAAAATCTATGTATAGTCTAAATGTATTAAATAATATTATATATTTCATTAATGAACTACTTGAGGTTCTCTTGGAAGTTTATAGTATGTTTATTAACAATATAATACAAAAATACATTGAGACATGGTAAATGTCAAACTTTTTAACTAAGAGTTAAATCTAAAAGATAATGTTAATATAGTGACCCAAAACTGTCTAAAATAATTAATTTTGGATCCATTAGAAACTGAAAATTATTTTATTATAAAATTATATTTCAATCATTTCCTATAGTGCCCATCACCCCTCTTATAAAAGGGAACACCCCCTTCTCTCTAATTCACACTTTCAAAGCCATTTGGCTTGGCCAAACACTGCCAAAATACCCTCTCAACTATCCTCCCTTCATCCTAGAGCCCTTACTTTAGTCATAAATCCAACCTAAGGATCCCTTTTGATTAAATAAAAAGGAAGAACCTGAAGAAGTGGTAAATATTTCATCACCTCCTTCAACTTCCTTTCTTCTTCCACTTCCTCTTTCTTTGTTTTTTCCATTATAAAATAATAACTTCAGTATCTTATATATACTGTGATGTTATTATAAATATGGTACAACCAAAATAATTATTATATCCATCCTTTGAATGAAATATCACCATACGTGCGTACGTACGGCTTACCATATCCACGTCGTGGTGTAATTGTTATTCAATACATTATTATTTTGATGGGTATAATAATGATGTGTAATTGATGTAAATAATAAATATAACATGATAATGATTCTGTATATATGATATACCATCCAATTATATATTATTTTCATATCAAAAGAATGACATTGTCGCTCGTGAGTACGTACGGATTACCGTCTCCACGAACACGATGAGATTCATTCCCCATCGTATCCCTTCAAGACTAATTTTTATTTAATGATAAAAAATAATGTTTGAAGACCTAATATAATTATGAATATGAATAAGATACATCATATCCATATAAAACATTACTTACGTAACAAAGCATATAAAGGAAAACGAATCAGTTAACACCCAAACGAAGATAATACTAAATATTATTAACAAAGCAATATTAAAAGATAATATATGATATCATATTAATGTATATTATTCTTGTGTAATTTAATAACAATTATTTCACCATTATACAATAGTTTAACCTACCCTCGACCAAGGAAAAGTACAAGGTAAGAGTTAATTTCACAATCTCTTCATTATCTAAGGTTGTTTAATCATAATTATCTACTAGGACCTCTTTATTATTGACATCCATGCTTCTTAAAAATGTATTTCAAAACATTTTTACTATTTAATAGAAAATGGGTTAATGTAATTTATACCCTTATTTGACTATATATGTTTTTAAAGGAATCTTCCCATCGTTTTCCAAACAAGGTACTTTTTGACCTTTACAAAAAAAAATCAAGGTAAGAATGTTTTTTTAACTTATACAACAGGTGAGGCTATTTTCTGAAAATATAAAATCATCAAAGCTTCCCTTAAAATCATATAAGAATATTTTCAAAATAATTTTTTCGTTAAATTATTTAACAATAGAAAGATATATTTCTCTAATAAAGGATTTGATTTCATCTATGTCAACATCCTTTGATGGATTTTAAGTTTATTTGAAGTTGATTTATTATGATACAAAACATCCATATTTTATTGAAGGTTATGTGATATATTTTACTATTTATGTATTATTTTTACACCATTCATGGTTTATAGATAATGTATTGACATTTCTTATGCTAGTTTTAATAAGAATGTTTATGTTATGTTTAAATATTTCCATATGTGGAAGGCATTTGACTTAGTAAGTGACGAGTGGAGCCCACTATAGCCCCTCGATGCATCGGTAGGTCTAATGAGACAAAGTAGTGTCTCAACACATGTCTTTTCCAAAATCATATTAGTATCCTTGGCACTAGGCCTTGACTATGTGGTTATGATGTCTGGAATTTTTCATTCCATCATTATGAAAGTGGCTATTTATATTTCATGTGATTATTCGACTAGTAGAATATCCAAGTGAGTAAGTAAATGGAATTATTTTGATTTATATTTTCCATATTATGATGAATATTATGTTGAAAAGGATTTTATTTTAGTTTTATACATTGCCTTAAATGTTTATGAGAATTTATAAAAGTTTCTGCTATATTTTTATCCTTACTGAGCATCTAATCTCGCCCCTTTCTATGTTTTATTTTTTCCAGGATGCAAAAAAGTATATTATGACTGACCTGTAGGGATAGTCTGTGGGATCTCAGTTTTGTCTATAGAAACAATGTTGATTTTTTTCATATTATGATGTAATATAAACCTTATGAATTTATCTAGTACTTCCAAGGCTACTAAACTTATCGGTATTTCAAGACAAGATATTTTTTGATCATGCCAATGTTATGTAATAATGCACTGACTCTGGGTAAATAGGTTTGGGGAATTACACCTATAGAGCCCATTTGTTCAAATCAAAAGGAATCAACCGAAGAAGAAGTTATTATTTTATCACCTCTTTCAAAAAAAATTCTTTTTCTTCTTTCTTCCTCTTTCATTGATGTTTCCATACTCAAATAATAACTCCAGTACCTTATATAAACATATATGTTAATATAAATATGGTACAATCATATTCATTATTCTAACCATCTTTTGAATAAATAAGTCCCCATACGTGTGTAGGAACATCTTACTGTATCTATGTCATGGTGTAGTTTTTTAATCAACACATAATTATTTAGATGGGTATAATATTGAGTATAATTGATTTAAATAATATATATAACTTCGTAATTGTTCATTATGTAATGAACTACTAATTTTCATTGGTTTGAGAGCTCAACGAGTCATCACTTGGCCTTAAGCGACATCCCCATAGCGCCAAAGGATGGAAATAAATACCGAAGGGTTTCAAACAAGTGGGGGGCAGTTTACCCTTTTTGAACATCCATAGAAGCAACAACAATAACCAAACCAAAAACTCAATGATGCATGATAAAAGCTACGACAACTAAACCATTTATTTTATCATAAACCGAACAAGAGTACCACAGCGGAAACCAACACTAAAACATCAGAGTAAACAGCGGAAAGACAAACTCAAAGTCTACAAGACAACAACCAAACTCCATGATCCACAAGCTCCAAGCTCCAACATCACAAACCAGCCCAAGTATCATGAAGTAGTGCTCTAAACATGTGACACATTACCTTTTCCAACGTCCCGGTATATGACATCTGCAAAATCACCAACGTGCCAAAGCAAGGGGTGAGTAATTAAAATCAGTAGGTTTTCCCCGATGACTTCTCAACCCATGCCTCTAGGATAAAACATGTTAGCACATTTATATAAAACAATTTATATAAAATAATTCCAAAAACATTTCACATTATAACAAGTTCCCAATAAAAACCATTTTCCATCAAAACCCATCTTTCCTAAAAAAATAAATTAAGCAAAGTTCCCAAATCCATTCACATTTCCATTTGGCACATTTCTTCCATTTCACCAGTCCACACAACCAACCATGCATGCAACCTATACCTCCCTATACTCGCGAGTATTGATTTATCCTTCCACTAAGTTGTCACTTAGTGAACTACATTGACAGGGGTACTTTACGACCTTATCCATCCCAACCTATTGATGGGGGGACTTCTCGCCCTTATCCATCCCAACCTATTGATGGGGGGACTTCTCGCCCTTATCCATCCCAATGCATATGAACACATACCACAACCATGAAATCCATGCCAAAAACCAAGTGTGTTCAAAACCTTTCAATAAAGCATCACCCTTTTATTGAAAACCATTTCTTTCAAGCACTAAAACCATATCCAATTTAAAATCACCATTTTAAATTTACTTCAACAACAACTTTCCAAAAACACACAATTTTCATCACCTGTTACTAAAAAGGTGTTTCAATCATTCTTTCATAATAGATAGAAAAACAATTTCAATCAAGGAAAACAATTTTAAACTAAGCCTCCACATTCTAAGAAATAGGAATCAAGAGTGAAGCCTCCTACCTCAACAAATTGGGCGAAACCAAGCCACGGACGAAGAACACTCAAGAACATCGGGTCAAAACTCCAAAAACTCTCCTTAGATCTCTTCTCCTAACACAACCAAGACCAAATATTGTCATATTTGGAATCCACACCCTTAGATCTACCCATAACAAATGTAGATCTAAGAAAATGAGAGAAGAGGAGAAGTATATCTAATTAGATCTAAGAAAATGATCAATAATGATCACATACCTTAAGAATCCGGCTTTGATTCGCCAATAGAAGCCTTCGGATCACCTCCGGAACTCTTGGGAGAAGTCTTCCAACCTTCAAGGGAGAGTAATCCCTAGTTAGGGTCGCTTAGGAGGTTTAAACAAGGAAATTAAAGTCAAAACTTGTTAGATCCACAATTTTAGGATGTAACTTTAAGTGACTGCACCATTAGTCCACACGGTTTGACAAATCGTGCACTAACCGTGTGTTAGCTTCTGCCTCGGCCATCCTTCAAGCACGGCCTCATTGCATGGTTTCCCTTAACTATGCACTGACTGTGCGGAAGCCACTGCCTCCTTAGCCAGACACGCATGGTTTGGGCGCACGGTTTGACAAACTGTGTGCCGACCGTGCGCCTTCCACTTTGCTTCAGACTTCACTCCAGGATCTCCTGGTTCTCCCATATGTCACCCATAACTTTTGAATTCAAGAAAAGCATCAATCAAGGGTTACATACCAGAAACTGGGGGTACTACATTCCCCCCACCATTGGCCTTTCCGTCCCTAGAAAGTAGAAAACTATCTCTTGCCTGAAAGAGTTCTGGCCACTACTCTTTCATTTCTTTCTCAAATTCCCAAGTCTCTTCCTGAATATGACCATGCTGCCATAAAACCCGCACTAGACTGATGATTTTTCCAAGAAAGAATTTCTCTTACCTATCCACTATCTATACCAGGATATGTATCAATGAATCATTTGGATCTTGGTCAATGTGATCCCATCTGATCACATGGTCAGGATTGGGTTGATACTTCTTTAACTTAGATACATGGAACACATTATGCACTGCACTGAATCGTGGTGGTAATGCCAACCGATACACCACCTCACCAACGCGTTCCAGTATCTCAAAAGGGCCTATATATCGATGGTATAATTTTCCCTGATTCCCAAAATGACGTTGTCCAAGCCTTTGAGATATTCTTAAAAAGACATGATCACTCACCGCAAACGACAACAATCTTCGGCGATGATCTACATAAGATTTATAACGACTCTGAGCTATCTCCATCCTCTTTCTAATCAACTGGATCTTCTCTATTGTTTCTTGGACAAGGCTTGGCCCAACTAGTGAAGTCTCACCAATTTCCACCCAACAAAGTAGAGAACGACAAGGACGCCCATACAATGCTTCAAACGGAGCCATGCGTAGCGAGGCCTGATAAATATTATTGTATGAGAACTCCACTAAGGATATATGATCCTACCATTAGCCACCAAAGCCCATTACACAAGCCCACAATATATCTTCTAATGTCTGTATCGTCCTCTCGGATTTCCCATCCGCCTGAGGATGATACGCCGTGCTCATAGTCAACTAAGTCCCAAAGGTTTGTTGTAAGGATCTCCAAAAATGAGATGTGAACCTCGGATCTCTATCGGAGATGATAGACACTGGTACCCCATGCCTCTTTACCACTTTTTCGATATAGATTTTTGAAATATCTTCCACCGTATGAGTTTCACGAATTGGGATGAAATGGGCTGACTTGGTTAGACGATCCACTATCACCCAAATGGCATCGTGTTTATGGACCGTTCTTAGAAGACCTGTAACAAAATCCATTGCTATCTGCTCCCATTTCCACACTGGGATAGTTAAAGACTGTAACATACCAGCTGGTCTCTAATGTTCTCCTTTAACCCGCTGACAATTTAAGCATCGCAAGACAAACTCGGCCACCTTCATTTTCATGCTGCTCCACCAAAATTGCGCCTTCAACACCTTATACATCTTCTGTGTACCCGGATGTATAGCCTATCTTGAATGGTGGTAAGCATTAAGGAGTTGTTCCTGACAACCCATAGGTACAACCATCCGATCTCTGAAACACAAAACTGAACTCCCATCCAGCTTCCATCCCTCAATGGTCTCCCCACCATTGAGTTTTGAACTCATTGCAACACATTCTACATCGGATACATGTGCGTCCATTACTATCTCCACCAAATCAGGAACAAGAGAAACTGGAAAGAAAACTGAAACATCGGTTCGGTCTTCACATTCCATACGCATGTCATCTAGGACCGACATCAACTGCCACTCATCTGAAGCTTCCTTTGCCAACTGAGTATACGACTTCCTACTTAATGCATCAGCCACCGAATTTCCCTTACCCGGTGTATACATTAAGTCAAAGTCGAACATTTGAAGATACTCCATCCATCACCTCTTCCTTAGATTCAAATCTTGATGTGATTAAATGTGTTTCAAGATTTTTTGATACGTAAACACAGTAAATTTCTCACCAAAGAGATATTGTCTCCATGTTTTCAAAGCATGGATGACTACAGCTAACTCCAAATCATGTGTTGGGTAATTTTTCTCATGCACTCTCAACTTCCTTGGGCCATATGCAACCACATGGTCTCCTTGCATGAGAACAGAACCCAAAACTATTCCTGAAGCATCAAAATACACCACATACCCCTGTCCTGATTCCAGAAAAATCAAGATGGCTTCTAATGTAAAGTGAACTTTCAACTCTTGAAAAGATCTCTAACATTATTTATTCCATTGAAATTCACTGTTCTTCTTTTTCAATGTTGTCATATGTGAAGCTATTCGTGATAAGTCACGGAAAAAGCATCAGTAATAACCAGCTAGACCATGAAAACTTCGTATTTCAAAGACATTCTTCAGAGGTTGCCAAAAATAATAGCTTCTATCTTTTTTGTATCCACTAAAACACCTTTCTCAAAAACAACATGGCCCATAAAACGTACTTGTTGTATCCAAAAATCACACTTTGATAATGTGGCATACAACTGATGGTCTCTCAAGATTTTCAACACTATCGTCAAGTGTTGCTCATGTTTAGTCCTTATTTTTGACTACACCAATATATCATCCACAAAAACCACAACAAAATAATCCAGATATCGCTGAAATATCTGATTCATCAATACCATAAAGATTGTTGGTGCATTCATAAGACCAAAAGGCATGAATACATATTTTTAGTGTCCATATCTTCTTCTGAAGGATGTCTTCGGAATATCCTCCTTCTGAACTCGCAACTGGTGATATTTTGACTGCAAGTCAATCTTGGAGAACCACTGATCTCCACTTAATTTATCAAACATGTCATCAATGCATGGAATTGGATATTTATTCTTTATCGTAACTTGGTTATGTTTATGATAATCCACACATAGCCTCAAAGTTCCATCTTCTTTCTTTACAAAAAAAACGGGTGCTGCCCACGGAGACACGCTTGGCCGAATGAAACCCTTGCTTTCCAGCTCCTCTAACTGCACTTTAAATTCCTTTAACTCTATTTGTGCCATCCTATAAGATAGACGTGAGATAGAAATGGTCCCCGGAAAGAGATCAATCGTAAACTCTACTTCTCTTACAGGTGGTAATCCTGAGAAGTTTTTAGGAAAACATGAGGAAAAAGATCCATCACAGCTAGAAAACTATTTTCCGCAATCTCTTCCAATGATGCCAAAGTCAATACTACCAATTGGTAAGGAATTATTCCCACCATTGGTTCCAACATTCTCTTTGTGCCTTTCATTACTATCATCTATCCTTTGAAGAGATGCTCCATGTCGTCTTCAGTCGTGAAACTAATCGTTCTCCTATAACAGTCAATGTGAGTCTTAAACCTTGTCAACCAATCCATACCTAGGATTACATCATAGAAATCCATATCCAACATAGAGAAGTCCCATTCTAGCTCAACTCCAACAACATTTATAGTATATTCTTGACACACTAAGACTTGACATTCTCTTTCAACAAGAGGAGTTTTCAGTTTCAACACAGAAGGTATCATTTCCATTTTTAAGTACAGTGAATCAGTAATACGAGAAGTAAGAAAGGAATGCGATGCACCAGTATCGAACAACACTTGCATGATGGTATAATTCAAAAGAATCATACCACTCACCATAGATGGTCCAGCCTGATCATCTACAATCATCTGCTCTGCTCCATATAATTGCTTCATCACTGCGTAGTTCTCCTTGTTGCCTTGGTGAGTTTTCCTTAGTTGAGGGGTCATGGTATTCCTAGAATCCCCATAACTAGCTATGTTCTACTGGAGAGACTAATTTTTCTTCCCTCGCCCTGTCGAAGCATAAGATGTTTGCGACACTTGAGAAGTGTCGTGAACACCTGACCGTGGAGAACTGTGACAATATCGCTGAAGATTACCCATCTTCTTGCAATTGTGGAATGCTCTCAGTGGTGTTGTACATTATCATTTGATGTGATCAGTCCAACCACATTGAAAGCAACCTGCTTTGCTCTGGGGTCGTGGAGGAAGGTTGACTGATCCTGCTGTCTGGTTCTAATTCGCACTCCCACCTTGGAAGTAGGTGTCCCTCTTCCACTTGTTTCCGGCATTAAAGTTCCCACCCGTTCTTGTGGGTATCATCATGCCTCCTCCTATCAATCCTGAGATATCACGTTCAGAAACTATTACTCTGTTCACCATCTCTATATAATTTGTAATACAGAGTATCGCAATCTTCGATCGAATCTCCTGCCTTATCCCCGATTCAAAGATGTGTGCTTTCAGAAAAGTACTTGCCGCAACCTCTGGTGCAAAAAGGACTAAATTCATGAACTTGGACGCATACCCTGTGACAGATAGGATCTCATGTTTCAAGATGAAGAAGTCCATCATCATCTGGATATTGAACATGTGAGGATATAATTGTTTGTTAAACAATTCTTCAAAATCCTCCCATGTAAGTCCTTCATCCAATTTAGCCTGCATCGCTAAATCCCACCACTGACGTGCAAGATCCTCGAGTATATATGTCACCAGCTTTAATTTCAGCTCTACCGGTGTGCTGATGAAATCGAATATACGATTCATCCTGCTTAGCCACACCTCTGCCTTCTCGGGTTCTGCATCACCCAGAAAGATGGGTGGATTCTGCTTCTGGAACTGGACGGAATGGTCTACATGTCTTGACTCATCCCTCTGATTCCCTCTGTCCACTATAATGGCTTGGGTTTTTGGGGTCCATTACTTTGTGAAAATCTCATGTTGGGGTTTCTAGTCTGGGAATCTTGGTGAAGTTGGCCTAAAGGTGGGCCTACCGTTAGCCTTAGCCTACAGGTAGTAGGCCAACCGGTAGCTCGGTCTACCAGTAGCCACAGCCTATCGGTAGCTCTGTCTACCAGTAGCTCAGTCTACTGGTAGTTTCAGCTACCGGTATCTCTTTCTATAGGTATCTCTGTCTACCGGTAGCTCTCGGCTACCAGTAGCTGTCACCCACCGGTAGCTCTGAGCTACCGGTGGCTCTGGCCTACCCCCACGGGTTCTTTCCAGTAGCCCTCCTTTTTGCACAAATTGGGTTTTAAAACCTATTTTGACCCCATTAAGCTTGTTTTAAATCCTAGTAATGCCCTAAACCATACAATTAAATATTTAATGAATTAACATGGTGTGTGTGTCGGATTAAACTGCCCGACCCTTTAATGACGTGTGGGGCCGCGTGGTCAACCCACAACCTCGCGCCTTACGCGGTTTCACGTTCTTATCTCAACCATCCCCGCCCTTATAAACAAAAGTTTTTGACGTAGGGTTCTTTTCTCATTCACCCTGAGCTAGAGTACCCTTCATTCAGACGAACCACTTTTTGTTCAGGCGAGCCGCATCGCTATACGTAAAGTTCTGCACCCGGCCTTAGCATCGATCGTCGATCAACATATATGGAATTTCTCATTTGTCTCTCCTTTTTTTTGTATCATGCAGGGTGGGCATGCTTTTGATTCTGTAGAATTGGATAAACCATACCTAAATAAAGATAATGAACAGATGGTATAAAGAAAGAAGGGGGGTTGTGATCGGCTTACGCCTACTGAAAATCGTGCCTGTTGGTGGTCTTTCTATGCGCACTAATGAACCCATGGTGATGTTTTAAATGACTTATTTTGTAATTGTGAACTCTTGCTGTGAAAAAGGAAATTGGATAATCACGTACACTCGTCTAAATAAATTGAAAGTACCAGGATCAACCCTTCTGTGATAACCCCTGGTTAAAGCACACTGAAATTGAAATCATGGAGTGTGTTAAATATTATAAATCTGAAAATACTGGCATGGCCCTGCTTTTATTGGTGGTAGTGGTTTGGTTGTTTTGTTTTATGGGATGATTATTGGAGATGTGGGAGGGGATGGGATCCCTTGTTTTTATTCTCTCGGTGGTTATGAAATTGGAGATGGGATCCCCTGTTGTTATGGATTCGGTGGTTGTGAGTTTTAAGACCGGGTGGTTACCTTGTTTTTATCATGAATTGGGGTGGGATCCTCTGTTGATGAGAAACCTTTTTTGGGGGGGGACACGGGGAAGTGTCTTGGGGTTGTCTTTGGTTCTATTACTAAGAGAGATCTCACATATCCCTTTGTTGTTGTGACTTTACAAGAGAACCGGGTGTGAACACTTAAATTGGCTTTTGGCTGGATATTTTCCTTGGTTTGTACTTATGATATTAGTTACCCACCTGTGCATAAAATTATTTAAAAATTATTACTGAACATGAAAGAAAGAAAGGGACAAATGGGTTTTGTAGGCGAGAGTCGTGACTCGGACTTGAGTGTTGTTTGTGTCCTTTAGGCTGGCTGAAGAAAACCCTAACTTTGGGTGAGTGCTTGTTACCTATATATATACTTATAGTTTTGTTTTTATTATTCACACCCCACCCAAGCTGAGCACTTAGTTCTAAACACCCCCATTTCATGGGGGAGGGTTTTTTTTCCAACACTATTATTAGTGGATGGTTATTAGCTCTTTTTCTGCTCCCTTTCCCGGATATCCCATGTATCTTCGGGCAGGCTGTGATGGCCTGAGGTCCATTATTATCCCAAGAACCTTTGGGCAGGGTGGTGTGGTGGTTATGGCCCAGGTGTGTGTGGGAAGGTAGTTTCCCAAGTATCTTCGGGATGAGGCCCAGGTGTCTTCAGGCGTGGCAGTGGATCTTCTAGCCCAGGTGTCTTCGGGCATGGTGGGGGTTGTTCTGGCCTAGGTGTTTGTAGGCGTGGTTACATGTGATAGTTGTCGCCCAGGTGTTTGCAGGTGAGATTCGGTAGTGGGACTGCATGTGGTTGTGGCCCAGGTGTGTGTCGGCGTGTGTGGCAGTGGGACTGCGGTGAGAATGATAGGATTGGTTCGATGCATAGGATGTCCCAATAACCATTGTAAAAGTGGTGTGGGGTACCCAAACATCGATGTATTCTTATTATATATATTACTTGACTTTCGTTATTTGGGGAGTGTGCCTTGGTGAGGCTTGGGTGGATAGTTTACCTTGTTGGGTGTTTAATTTACTCTTGTTTCTCACGAGACATTAGTACGTTCCCCCACTTGTGCACGAGAATCTTTGGTTTTCCCTACTGAGTGTACCTGTATGCTCACCCTATGTATATAAAACTGATTTCAGGATTCTAGGAGGACTTCGGGGATCGCGGACGACCTTACTAGCTCGGGCCTTTGGGGTAGTTGCAGTTGCTGTTTTTCCTTCTTCGGTACCTACCCTTGTAGTCACTTTTTTACTTTGTGGATTTTACTTTTGGAACATGCATGTGGGAATGGTTTACTTTTGTCTTTACTTTTCTTTTAATTTTGGTGTTGTTGGGTTTCATCATCTTATCTCCTGATCCTATAAAATAGAAAAATGGTAATGCCTTCCATTTAGTGTGTGATTCTATACGCTTGGTGCTAGTCGCCGCTCCAGGACCTATTGAAGGCAGGTTTCGGGGGTCATTATCTCTCCTTCAACTTAAAGACGGAAGGGCCTAGAAATCTATTGAAACTTCCCTCCTTTTGGTGAAGGTGGGTCGTGACAGAATGGTATCAGAGGTGATGGTTGAGAGATAGGATGGAGTCTAGAGTTAAGAACAGTTAGGATTTCATGGGATGGTAGGGGAACACTGGTGGGTGACCTTGGTGTGTGAATTATGCCTGGGAAGACCAGCTAGGACACGGGATTTTAGGGCCCCCCGTGATCCGATGCAAGGACTCTAGACCTATCGAATGACCAAGTGAGGCTATGCTGATTGCAGGGTAGAGACCCTAGGAATGGTACATGAATCATAATGACTTGTGTTCTCGTGTTACTGGGATCTCTTGGGAATTAAGAATAAATGAAAAGTTTAAGAAGTTTTAAAGAACAATATTTTTCACTACTTGGTCTTAGGCATTCCTCGTTTACCTTGCAGCTATGGAACCTGGAAGGCGACCACGTGTGGTACAGGAGATCGAGGCCCTAGAAACTACTTTGGACGATCGGCAGAGATCTGATCGAGAGGAGGAGGACGACCAGTGGAAGAAGACTCTTTGGGCCTTCCAGCGACAGACCCTCGAGAGGTATGAGGGCAGCGACTCTGACATGAAGGCGGAAGGCTGGCTAGAGGAGCTCATGATAAATTTTGGCCTGATTCGGGCCCCGACCGAGTACTGGGTTCTTCTGGATGTTAGCCAGATGTTGTGATCGGTGCGTCAGTGGTGGACTCTTTACCTGGGGGAGAGGAGAGAGGCTGGGGTGGCATGAGCTGATTTTGAGAGGGAGTTCCGGGCGGAATTCCTCTCCTCGACGATGAAGGTGGAAAAGAGACAGGAGTTTCTCTCCCTCCAATAGGAGAGTATGTCAGTGAGGGAGCTAGGAATCAATTTCAAGGACCTCCTACATTTTTCCCCGGACCACTTTCCTGACGAGGAGTCTCGGTCAAGACGTTTATAGGAGGCTCTCTAACCCTCCCTCCAGTATGTTGTTACCCCCTTTACCATGCCGATGTACTTGGAGGTCCAGAAGAAGGCCGAAGTGGTGGAGAGGATTAACGCTCTAGGAGGTGTGTCACAAGAGGGGATCCAGCTAGGACCATCGAATCGAAAGGTCGTTAGTACCAGGCCTCTAGTGTCAGCACCCTCCAGGTCCCAACCAGCAGGGAGTAGGCCACAACAATTTCAGTTTCGATCCCCTGGTCCTCGCCCATTTCCTTCGGGCCTAGGATAGTGGTGCTTCATCTGTGGGAGCCTTGGACATCTCCGGAGTCAGTGCCCGGACCGGGTATAGTATGGTGGTGGCGGACAGCCCCAGCACCCACCCCAGCAGAAGCTTCCAGCCAAGCCTTTCCAGCAGCAGCAGCAGCAGGGACAACGAGCTCCCGATCCTCCGAGGGAAGACATAGGAGGAGGAGGCCGACCTCAGGGCACTCCTTAGGGACCTCGACCGGGGCATGGTCAGGGAGGTGGCCGATAGCTGAGGGGCATAGGAGCTGGGCATGGACAGCTACACGCTTCGGAGGCAGCAGTTCCAGTAGGGCCAGAGGTTGTTTGAGGTACGATCAGTTTGTTTAGTACCCTTGCTTTTTCCTTGTTCGATACTGGAGCTTCGCAATCCTTTTTTGCACCCATTCTAGCCTGTGCCTTTGGTCTAGACGTCGAGAGACTTCCAGTGCCCCTGGTGCTGAGCACACCAGTCAGAGGTTAGACCAACATGTTGTTTGTTTTTTGGGGATGCAGACTGATTATAGGGCCACATCAATCGGTTAGGGATCTTCTTCTGCTACAGATACAGCCATATGATGTCATCCTAGGCATCGACTGGATATTCTCTGTGTGTTCCACCATCGACTGTTACCGAGGAAGGGTTTTGTTCTCAGACATGGGAGTCCTGCATGTTACCTTCACCGGTGAGCGGAGCAGTCAGAAGGGCTGTAGGCGAGAGGAACCCCTCCTCTCCTTGTTAGATGAGTTTTCATTAGAGTTAGTAGATGCTGAAATAGTGGAGGTGCCAGAGATCATCCGTGAGTTTAGGGACATCTTCCCTGAGTAGGTGATGACTCTACCCCCTCAACGTGATATCGAATTCAGGATAGACCTGATGCTCGTTGCTCACCCAATTTCGATGGCTCCTTACCGGATGGAACCTTCAGAGCTACGGGAGTTGCGGATCCAAATTGACAATCTGATGAAGAGGGGTTATGTTCGGCCGAGTGCATCACCGTGTGGTGCTCCATTCTTGTTCGAAAATAAGGCTGATGGTGGTCTCAGGTTGTGCATAGACCACAGGAGGCTGAATCAGGTGACGATCAAGAATCTCTACCCTCTTCTGAGGATAGAAGATCTTTTCGACCAGCTGAAAGGGGCAGGATGGTTCTCAAAGATCGACCTGTAGTCTGGGTATCACCAGCTGAGAGTGAAGGAAAGTGACATCCCGAAGACAGGGTTCATGCGAAGATATGGACACTTCGAGTTCGTGGTCAGGCCCTTCGGTGTTACGAATTCCCCGGCTGTGTTCATGGGGCTTATGAACTCCATCTTCCGGGAGTACTTGGATCGGTTCTTGGTTGTATTCATCGATGATATCCTGATCTATTCAAGGTCAGAAGAGGACCACATGGAGCACATGAGGATTGTTTTGGATGTCCTCTGAAAACATCGGATCTATGGCAAGTTGTCAAAATGCAAGTTCTGGACATGATAAGTGAACTTCCTCGGGCACGTGGTGTCCGATCAGGGGGTAGTGTTGGACCCATCAAAGGTTGAGGCAGTTGTTTCTTGGGAAGCACCCAAGAATGTGGCAGAGGTCCGTAGTTTCCTCGGGCTGGAAGGTTACTATCGTAGGTTCGTACCCAAATTCTCTTGAGTTGCAGCCCCTTTGACAACCCTGACCAGGAAAGACCAGGTTTTCGTGTGGAGTGAGCGGTGCGAGTCAGCCTTCAGCAATCTGAAGGAGAAGTTGGTCAGTGCCCCAGTGCTGAGATTTCCAGAAGAAGGGGAGGCGTATGAGGTGTTCTGTGATGCTTCAGTACAAGGCCTAGGATATGTGTTGATGCAACGACAAGGGGTGATCTCTTATTGGTCCAGGCAGCTATTCCCTCATGAGCGTAATTACGCCACCCACTACCTAGAGCTTGTAGCTATCATTTTTGCACTAATGTTATGGCGGCACTACCTCATCGGATAACGCTTTGTGGTCTTCACAGATCACAAAATATTGAGGTATATCTTCTCCCAGCGAGACCTAAACTTGCGACAGTGGAGATGGGTGGAGTTCCTCCAGGATTACGACTTCGATATATCTTATACTAAGGGCTAAGGAAATATAGTATCCGATGCCTTGAGCAGAAGGACGCGGAAGGATGCGGTCCGATAGTCGGAGGATGCCTAGAAGGCGATGGAGGAGTTGGCTGCCTTACACCAGGATGCGAGGATGGATAGCGGTAGAGGCTACCTGTATCACATGGAAGTGTAGTCGCCTCTATTGCAGCAAGTGGAGAAGTATTAGTGGGGAGACCCAGAGTGCGAAGTGATGCGTGACCGAGTAGACCAGGGAAATGCTCCGAAAGGATGGTTCGAGGATGGTCAGAACTAGATGCTTTTCCAGGGAAGTTTTTTTGTTCCAGAAGTGATGCGCAACAAGGTTCTCAGTGAGTTCTAAAGCTCACCCCTAGAAGTACACCTCGGAGTGTACAAGATGAACTAGGGAATGAAGAAACAGTTTTGGTGGCCCGGAGTGAAGCAAGTAGTGGCAGAGTTTGTGGCCAAGTGCTTAGTGTGTCAGCAAGTGAAGGCGGAACACCGAGTTCCAGGCAGCCTACTGCAGTCACTAGATGTCCCCAAGTGGAAGTGGGATGACATCTCGATGGATTTCGTCACGGGGCTACCCATGGTCCCAGGGGGATACGACACCATCTGGGTAGTAGTGGACCAGTTGATGAAATCGGCTCACTTTCTGGCAATAAAGGATTCGAGTATTGTGGATGCTTTGGCACGAAAGTACGTGGATGAGGTGGTGCGGTTTCATGGAGTTCCTAGGTCTATAGTCTCGGATAGGGATGCACGGTTAACCTCGTGTGTCTGGAGAAGATTACATCATGATTTTGGCACCCATCTTCACTTTAGCACTGGTTTCCATCCCCAGACAGATGGACAAACAGAGCGCACCATCCAGACCTTGGAGGATATGTTGCGGGCATGTGTTCTGGACTCAAGAGGATCATGGGTACGATACTTTCCCCTGGTAGAGTTTGCCTACAATAATAACTACCACCCTACCATTGGTATGGCCCCATTTGAATCCTTTTATGGGAGGCCCTACCGTTCACCTGTGTGTTGGACCAAAGTAGGAGAGGCAGGCATCCTTAGCCCGGAGGTGGTGCAGAGTATGACAGAGAAGTTTTAGCTCATACGGGAAAGGATGATGGTGGACCAGGACTGACAGAAGTTGTATACTGATACCAGGAGGAGGCCCTTGGAGTTTGATGTTGGAGACCACGTGTTCTTGAAGGTCTCCCCTCGGCATGGACAACAGAGGTTCGGTAAGGGGATTAATCTTTCTCCCTGGTTCATCGGACCCTTCGAAGTGTTGCATCGGGTCGGCAAAGTGGCTTATCAGCTAGCGTTACCACCGCCTCTACTGAGGTTACATGATGTCTTCCATGTTTCCCAGCTCCGTCAGTATCTACACGACGATTCACATGTCCTTGATTGGGGTGAGCTGGACATCGAGGACGACGTGACTTTTGTGGAGAGACCAGTGATGATCGAGGATCACAAGGAGAAGGTTCTTTGTGGGTGAACCAATACCTTGGTTCATGTGTTGTGGAGACATGGTGGGATTGGGGAGAGTACGTGGGAGAGGGAAGCACAGATGCGTACCCAGTACCTAGATTTGTTTTAAGTTTTGTTCATTGTCGTACCTATTGTGGTAGAACGTTTTGTCTTTTTAGCTATGAAATGTACTGGTTTTCTTTCCACTTAATGTGTGTGAAAAGCCCTGGCTATGGGGAGGAGAGAACCCGACCCCTAATCAAGACACATTAAGGTGGATGCGATTAAACCCATGCGGGCGAGTCGGTGCCACCCAAATCGGATTATATCTTGACATGGGGGAGGAGACTCCCCAACCCACATGCCTGGGCAGTTTGACATGGTATGTTGCTTGGTTCTTGACAGAAGGGTGTTTTCAGTTAACATGGGGTTCACTCCTAAGAGGTATCTTTCGGGGTGGTTGTTTGGACCCTCTCTTTCCTTCTGTCTTGTTTGATTATTGAGGACGATAATCGTTTAAGAGGTATATGATGTAATGGACCAGGTTTTTGGGGTCCATTACTTTGTGAAAATCTCATGTTGGGTTTTCTGGTCTGGGAATCTCGGTGAAGTTGGCCTAACGGTGGGCCTACCAGTAGCCTTAGCCTACCGGTAGTAGGCCTACCATTAGCTCGGTCTACCGGTAGCCGCAACCTACTGGTTGCTCTATCTACTGGTAGCTCTGTCTACCGGTAGCTCGGTATACCAGTAGCTATAGCCTACTGATAGCTTGGCTACCGGTGGCTGTCGGCTACCGGTAGCTCTCACCTACCGATGGCTGTCACCCACCGGTATCTCTCAGCTACTGGTGGCTCTGGCCTACCCCCACGGGTTCTTTCCAGTAGCGCTCCTTTTTGTGTAAATTGGGTTTTAAACCATATTTTGACCCTATTAAGCTTTTTTTAAAGCCCAGTAACACCCTAAACGTTTCAAATAAATATTTAATTAATTAACCTGGTGTGTGTGTCAGATTAAACTGCCCGACCCTTTAATGACGTGTGGGGTCGCGTGGTCAACCAGCGACCCCACGCCTTACGTGGTTTCACGTTCTTATCTCAACCGTCCCCGCCCTTATAAACAAAAGGGTTCACCGTAGGGTTCTTTTATCATTCAACCTGCGCTAGAGTACCCTTCGTTCAGACGAGCCACTTTTCATTCAGGCAAGCCGCATCACTATACATAAAGATCCGCCCCCGGCCTTAGCATCGATCATCGATCAATAAGTAGGAAATTTCTCCTTCATCTCTCCCTTTTTGTGTATCGTGAGGGGTGGGCGTGCTTTTGATTCTGTAGAATCGGATAAACTAGACCTAAATAAAGATAATGTATGGATGCTACAAAGACAGAAGGGGGGGATGTGATCGGCTTAAGCCTACTAAAAATCATGGTCATTGGTGGTCTTTCTCTGTGCACTAATTAACCCCTGGTGATGTTTTAAATGACTTGTTTTGTAATTTTGAACTGCTGCTATGAAAAAGGAAATTGGTTAATCACATACACCCGGCTAAATAAACTGAAAGCACCAGGATCAACCCTTTTGTGATAACCCCCGGTTAAATCACACGGAAATTGAAATCATGGAGTGTGTTAAATCTTATAAATCTGAAAATATTGGCATGGCCCTTCTTGTGTTGGCGGTAGTGGTTTGGTTGTTTTCTTTTATGGGCCAATTGCTGGAAATGTGTTAGGGGATGGGATCCCCTGTATTTATACTCTCGGTGGTTATGAAATTGGGGATGGGATCCCCTGTTGTTATGGAATCAGTGGTTGTGAGTTTTAAGACCGAGTGGTTACCTTGTTTTTGTCACGAATTGGGGTGGGATCCTCTATTGATGAGAAACCTTTTGGGGGGACACGGGGTAGTGTCTCGGGGTTGTCTTTGGTTCCAGTACTTCGAGGGATCTCAGTTATCCCTTTGTTTTTGTGACTTTACAAGAGAACCGGGTGTGAACACTTAAATTGGCTTTTGGCTAGATCTTTTCCTTGGTTTGTTCTTATGGTATTAGTTTTTCAGTAGTGCATAAACTTATTTAAACATTATTACTAAACATGAAAACAAGAAAGGGAAAAATGGGTTTTGATGGTGAGAGTCGTGACTCGAACTTGAGTGTTGTTTGTGTCCTTTAGGCTGGCTGAAGAAAAACCTAACTTTTGGTGAGTGCTTATTACATATATATATACTTGTAGTTTTGTTTTTCTTATTCGCGCCCCACCCAAGTTGAGCACTTAGTGCCGAACACCCCCATTTCATGGGGGAGGGTGTTTTTTCCAACACTATTATTAGTGGCTGGTTATTATCCCCTTTTCTGCTCCCTTTCCCGGATAGCCCAAGTATCTTTGGACAAGCTGTGATGGCCTGAGGTCTATTATTAGTCGAAGAACCTTCGGGCAGGGTGGTTTGGTGGTTATGTCCCAGGTGTGTGCGGGCAGGTAGTGTCCCGAGTATCTTCGGGATGAGGCACAGGTGTCTTCGGGCGTGGCAGTGGATCTTCTAGCCTAGGCGTCTTCGGGTATGGGGGTGGTTGTTTTGGCCTAGGTGTTTGCAGGCATGGTTACGTGTGATTGTTGTGGCTCAGGTGTTTGTGGGTAGGATTTGGCAGTGGGACTGCATGTGGTTGTGGCCCAGGTATGTGCGGGCGGGTGTGGCAGTGGGACTGTGGTGAGAATGGAGGGATTGGTTCGATGTGTAGGATATCTCAATAACCATTGGGAAAGTGGAATGGGGTACCAAAACATCGATGTGCTCTTATTATATATATTACTTGACTTGCGTTATTTGGGGAGTGTTCCTTGGTGAGGCTTGGGTGGATAGTTTACCTTGTTAGGTGTTTGGTTTACCACTTTTTCTCACGGGACTTTAGTACACTCCCCCACTTGTGCACGAGAGTCTTTGGTTTTCCCTACTGAGTATACCTGTATGCTCACCCTACGTATATAAAACTGCATTCAGGATTCCAGGAGGACTTCGGGGATCATACAGGACCTTACTAGCTCGGACCTTTGGGGTAGTTGTAGTTGTTTTTTTTTCTTCTTCGGTACTTACCCTTGTATTCACTTTTGTACTTTGTGGATTTTACTTTTGGAACAGGCATGTGGGAATGGTTTACTTTTGACTTTAATTTTCTTTTACTTTTGGTGTTGTTGGGTTTCATCATCTTATCTCCCGATCCTATAAAATAGAAAAAGGGTAATGCCTTCCATTTAGTGTGTGATTTTATACCCTTGGTGCTAGTCACCACTCTGGGACCTATTGAAGGCGGGTTTCGGGGGTCATTATCTCTACTTCAACTTAAAGAAGGAAGGTTCTGGCAATCTGTTGACCCTTCCCTTCTTTTGGTGAAGGTGGTTCATGACATCCACAGCCTGGAACGCTTGTACGATAATCTAAATCAGCTCTTGGTTCACACGTGGTTCAGGTGCAACCACATTCTTCGCAGCTTCTTTGGGTTGGTTTCTACGACGCCTAACGGGTGCCATTTTCTATACAAACAATGCACGTCATTAGTCCCACTTCCTAGCAACTGAAGGCTTAGAATTTCAATTTCTATCACATCAACCCTCACATCATTGTTTTCCATCCATCAAGGTTTTCTACATGTTCAACCATTTTTGGAAACATCCCACATTCTTCTTGAAAATCCACCCATTTTCAAAAAATACTAAATATCCACTTTTCAAAATCTTTCATTCGAAAGTCAATTTCTGCATTTTTCAAAAATTTGCACCTTGCCCAAAATCATAAATCATTATTCACAACGAGATCTGTCATCCAAGTGGGAAGTCATTCCTCTACAATGCATGTCATGCTCATCTCATTGGCTAAACCCATGACAATGAGATTTCCAACATTCTAGAAGTGTATCCAAAACACTTATGTACCCCACACCCGGGTAACACGAAGTTTAGCATAAATAGGTTAGTTGCATCCTTTTATTCTATACATTTCATGTTCCGAAAATCCTACTCCTATCTAAGATTCCAACCCAAGGAATAGACTAAAATAAATTTCAACTCCAAAACCAAGATCATCGATGACCACTTGTTAGGCAAGGACCGAAAAAGCTGATACCATTTGTAATGACCTGCCAATTCTCATTGGCTTGAGAGCTCAACGAGTCATTACTTGGCCTTATGCAACATCCCCAAGGCACCAAAGGCTGGAAATAAATACCAAAGGGTTTCAAACAATTGGGGGACGATTTACCCTTTTTGAACATCCATAGAACCAAAAAACATAACCAAACCAACAACTCAAGGATGCATGATAAAAGATATGACAACTCAACCATTTATTTTATCATAAACTGACCAAGAGTACCACAGTAGAAACCAACACCAAAACATCAGAGTAAACAGCATAAAGACAAACTCAAAGACTACAAGACAACAACCCAACTCCATGCTTCACAAGCTCCAAGTTCCAACATCACGAACCATCCCAAGTATCAAGAAGCAGTTCTCTAAACATGTGACACTTTACCTTTACCAACTTCCTGGTAAATGACATCTGCAAAAGCACCAACGTGCCAAAGCAGGGGTTGAGTAATTAAACTCAATACGTTTTCCCCGATGACTTCCCAACCCATGCCTCTAGGATAAAACATGTTAGCACATTTATATAAAACAATTTATATAAAACAATTCCAAAAATAGTTCACACTATAAAAAGTTACCATTCAAAACCATTTTCCAATAAAACCCATCTTTCTCAATAAAAACAATTAAGAAAAGTTCCAAATTCCATTCACATTTCCATTTGGAACATTTGTTCCATTTCACCAATCCACACAACCAACAATGCATGCAACCTAGGCCTCCTTATACTCACGAGTGGTGAGTTATCCTTCCACTAAGTCATCACATAGTGAACTACCTTGATGGAGGTACTTCACGACCTTATTCGTCCCAACCTATTGATGGGGGTCTTCTCGCCCTTATCCATCCTAACCTATTGATGGGGGGACTTCTCGCCCTTATCCATCCCAATGCATATGAACTCACACCACAACCATGAAATCCATGCCCAAAACTAAGTGTGTTCAAAATCTTTCAATAAAACATCACCCTTTTATTGAAAACCATTTCATTCAAGTAGTAAAACCATTTCCAATTTAAAATCACCATTTTAAATTTACTTCAACAACCACTTTCCAAAAACACACAATTTTCATCACCCGTTATTAAAAGGGGTTTCAACCATTCTTTCATAACAGATAACTAAACCATTTCAATCAATGAAAACAATTTTAAACTAAGCCTTCATGTTCTAAGAAATAGGAATCGAGAGTGAAGCCACCTACCTTAAAAAATTGGGCGAAACCAAGCCACAGATGAAGAACGCTCAAGAACACCGGGTCAAAACACCAAAAACTCTCCTTAGATCTCTTCTCCTAACACAACCAAGACCAAATCTTGTCATATTTGTCATCCACACCCTTAGATCTACCCATAACGGGCATATATATAATAAAGCGATAGAATAGGAGAAGTAGATCTAAGTAGATCTAAGAAAACGATCAAAAATGATCACATACCTTAAGAATATGGCTTCAATTGGCTAAGAGAAGCCTTCAAATCACCTCTGGAATGCTTGGGAGAAGTCTTCCAAACTTCATGGGAGAGTAATACCGAGTTAGCATCGCTTAAGAGGTTTATAAAATTCAATTAAAGTCAAAATTACTTAGATCCACAATTTTAGGATCTAACTTTAAGTGACCACACGGTTAGTCCGCACAGTTTGACAAACCATGCGCTAACCGTGTGTTAGCTTCTACCTCATACATCCTTCACACACTACCTCATCACATGGTTTCCCTTAACCTTGTGCCGACCGTGCGGAAGCCACTGCCTCCTCAGCTAGACACGCATGGTTTGGCCGCACGGTTTGACAAACCGTGCACCGACCGTGCGCCTTCCTCTTTGCTTCAAACTTCACTCCGGGATCTCCCGATTCTCCCATACATCACTCATAACATTTGAAAACATGAAAAGCATAAATTAAGGGTTACATACCAGAAACCAGGGGTACTAAATATTATATATAATATACTATCCAATTATACACTTTTTCTCCATCAAAAGAATGATATTTTCGCTCATGCATACATATGGATTACCGTCTCCATGACGCGATGAGATTCATCTTCAAAGATCACCATTCATGTATTTTTTTAATATATATTTATTCATTATGAGAAATATGAAATAATATTTACACATGAATAATATTTATTTATTTAGATAAATATATGTTGTTTACTTACTTCCATGATATAGGATAAGAAAACGGAAACAATGTTCATGTGAACGTATAGACTACCATTTCCTTGAACGGTGTTTCTATTTCATATATCTATCTATTTTACATAATTAAATTATGAATATATATTATTTATAAATCATGTTTTATATTCTATATGTATTTAAATCATTATATGTGTTATACGATCAAGAATAAAATGTTAAAACATGTACGATAAAGAAAGAAATTATGAATCAAAATGTTACTTTAACATGGAAATTAATATTAAAAGGGTATTATAATGTCATACATAGATCATATATGAGATAATAAGTATGAATATGGTTATGGTGTTATTTAATAACACACTATTGTCATTATACATGAGGTTAAACGTACCCTCGACTAAAATAATGTAAAAGGTAAGGGTTAATTCCTCAATATAATTATTATCCTAGATTATTTATGTGTATGTATTTTCTGGAAAATATTTATCATCCATTTCCATGTTTCATAAAAATGTTTTCAAAATTAATCTTTCATTTTTTTATGCAAGGTACACTTTAACTAGATCATTATTTCAAATGTTTTAAAGATTTATTATTCTAAATATCTTTAATTAATGTCCATGTTTTCGAAATGATTTTAAGTAATTATTTATATAGACATGACTGTTTTAAAATGTTATATCCTTTCAAAATATTCAAAGTGGTATGGATCACATTGATTCAAAAATCTATTTTTTATTCCAATATTTTATTAATTTGGTGACTTTTAAATGATTTCATGAAAAATGGATATTTCCCTAAAAGAGTTTTACAGATTATTTTCATCTTTTAAAACATTCTTTATTGGATATTAATATTTACTGAGGTTGATTTATTATAATACTATCATCCATATTGAATTGAATGAGTTATGAAATTTTTGATGGTGAATGTTGTATTTTTTGATAATTCATGGGTTTTTGATTTGTGTATTAACATTTCATATTCTAGTTTTAATACGAATGTTTATATTATGTTTCGCTGCTTTTCCTATGAGGAATGAATTAGACTTTGTAAGTGACGGGAGTGGCCTGCTATAGCCCCTCGATGAATTGGTAGGTCTCATGAGACAAACATGTGTCTTGGATGAAGACTTTGATTGAATAATTGTGAATGATCTTAGCACAAGGCCTTGACATAATTTTTATTATGTCTGTCATTATGCATTCCCTTGTAATGAAATTAGTTATTACATTTGAGTATTAATCTAGTAAAATATCCATGTGCATGTTTATATGGTAATGCTTGACTTTTTTTTACAATATTATGTTCATATTTTACGCTTAAAAGGATTCAATTTTTATTATACATCTCTCTTTAATATTTTATAACTTCTGTTGAATTATTTACCCTTACTCAGCATCTGAGCTCACCCATTTCTTATTTTTTATTTTCCCAGGATGCCTGGATGTGTATTATCCTTGATCATCAAGGTTAAGCTAGCGGAATAATGTAATTATCAAAGTATTATTTATGTTATGTTTGAATTTAGAAAGTGTATTGTTACATTCCTGAATGTAATCTATTATCCAAGAATGTTAAACTGATTGGTCCATTGGGACTCTATTGACTCTAGTCAATCCAATGTATTGAAATAATGCACCAGCTCTGGGATTCTGGGGTCAGGGTGTTACAGTTAGTAACAGAAAAAGTTTATAAACAACATTGGAAATAGATATAGAAAATGTAGATTATGGATCATAAACCTACTATAGACATTGAGGATATGAATAGAAGAACCCCCGAGAATTTTTTAACAATTATGGATAAACTAAGATTCATATTAAGATGTTATAGATTGCAAATAACTTACCTTGATTATGTGGTTTTCTTCAATGAGATTTTTTTCTCACCTTGGGATTTCTGGTCTTAGATAATGGAGGAAACTAGAAGGAATTGGATTCACATTGATTTCGATGGAAAATATGGTGATTTTGTGCATCAAATTCATATAATGACTGGATAGAATGTTATTGTGATTATGCCGAATTAGATATCATGATATATGATTAACAATATGATATTTTATGACATTTCTAACACATTGCATAAGAGGAAGATGAATGTTTATAAATGTTCAAATTTTAAGAATCATAGATGAAAGAAGATTTGGTTTCCTACATGATAAGATCAAGGGAAGAAGAAATGTGAGGAATACCTAAAATGGAGGAAAAGATGTTATATTTGCGGGAAAAAGGGTCAGTGAGTGACCAATTCTCATAGAGTTCAATGTTTCGTCTATCTAAATCATGGGAATTGCCAAACTTAATGACTAGACATAAGAATATACCTCTAAAATAATGAAGTAAATGTTCCATTCCAACCATTAAATTGGATGGATTGAAGTTTTTATGTATTTGGATCCATGAATTATGAATAAGTGAATTAAATAAGGGTTATTTGGTTTATAATATTCTTTATGGATTTTCAAGAATATGTTGAATTGTTATAATAGAGAAGAAAATTGATTTAAGGGCATCATTATATTAGGAAAACTTATGATTAAGGTAAATATAACCATTAATATGTTTCTTACATTAACATAATAATTTTAATGTAAAATAAGTAAATTTGATGATGCATGTTTCTTGAGAACTGGTTTTGTATTTGTCGACAAGAGGGTTATGTTATCCTAGATGAAGTGTAAAACTTTTTGGGATGTAAGGAATAATCCACTATGATTTGTAACAAGGAATAAATAATTTTTTACATAAGTATATATCATAATTCAGTTTATTACAGTGACTTAAGAGAATACATGATGAAGGTGTTCACAAGTTTGGAATTAGACAACCTAGATCTTACCTATGTGATATGGGAGATAAATGCTATGTCGGGTTGGTACACCTATTTCTAAACATGAAAATCTTATTTGAAGGATTTTAAGGTTGTCCATTATTGGATGGTGTAAGATATATTCTCGTTGATGTTTGTTAGATTTATGTATTATCTTTATATAGGTGTATTTATGAATATGTGATAACCTGTTTTATCACTTTTGGTGAGAAAAATGGAATGACCTATCATTCAATTTATGGATCACATGATCTTCCAACATTTTAGGAATTAAAAATTCAACATCATTTCCAAGTGTAATGTTTGAAGTAATAATATATTGAAGCACAAAAAAAATTATGACATTATGATTATGATTGGTAATGAAATCAAAAATGTATTCTTGAGTTCTTTTCCTGATAGTAAATTAATCCCTCCCCTTAAAAAAGAATCTGAAAAAAAATTGTTATCCTAATACCTTATATTTTGTTGAACCATTTATATTTTAAATCATCATTTATTTATTTCTTTGAGGCCCTAAATTTTCCATTTATTGTTCATTTGATTATGATTGAGGACCTCAATCACTCCCTATAAATATTTACGTTTTTCCTCCATTTATGTGTGTCTAATTTCCACCAATGTTCTTCAATTTTAAATCCTAATTTGGTGTTGGCTATTTCATTTCCCTTTCACTCTTATTAAGTCTAAATTTCATTAACCCTATTTCCGATGTGGATTTTACACAAAGGTATTTTCTATTTTTAACCTTTTATTTTCGAAAAACAATTTCTAATTGTGTGGATGCAATTTATTGAAGGATAGGATAATGTAACACCCCAATATTTCTTGTATGTTATCACTTTAAAGTAATTTAATTGCTTATATTGAATACAACACAAATATGTTTTGCGTTATAGATAAAATTCAGTTTCTACAAAACAACACATTAATATTATAATTATTTAAACAATATATTTATTTATCAATTAGATATAGAAATATGAAAAATTACAAATAATTTTAAATGTTATCTAAATATTTTTATAAATAAAAAATATTTATTATGAAATGTGTATGTTTTTTTTTGAAATAGTTATATATTTATAAATACTATTTACGTTCATTTGTGATCAATAATAAAATTAATTTTATACACTCATACAAATTAAATTTGGTAAAATATAAACTATTTTTTATTTTAGAATATCAAAATTAGCTAAGGTTTAATTTGTTGTATTTTATTGAAAACATTCATTTTTTAAGGAATAGTGAAAATACTCCATAGTACCTAAAAATTAACATTTTCATTCAATTAATTATTTTTAATTAAAACTTATCCTAAAGTCAAAATAGATACATAATGAATGTATTATTTCAATTTAAGTAATTTGAGTCATTTTATACTACGATTATATATATATATATACAATTTCATTGAAATTTTTAACATCTTTAACCCATCTTCTAGGAACATTCTCCAATTTATATAAAATGTAATTTTACCACTTCTATGAATTCAATTTCAAAAAACTGATAGACATAGTTTTCATGAGTAAGTAATATTTTTTTCAGTTGTATGAAAATATTTTTTGGTGAATAGAAACATTGATTTCTATTTACCACAATTAAAAGTAGATAAGGTAAATAATGGTAACAAAAATATTATAATAATATAAAATAACCCCAAAACATTTTATAATTCTATTGGAAAATTTTATTTCGATCGATATCAACCTTAGGTCAATAATATGATCATTTTTGATCCACATGGATTAGATTAAGGAATTTATTAAATTTTATTTAAAGAAGTGTTAAAACTGTTAAATTCAAATTTTATTAACTGGAACATTTTAATATATAGTTACACATAAGATAAATTAGGCTATAAATATTCATTAGAATGATGAAAATATTTACTACATCATAGTATTTTATTTATAATTTTTAGGAATTTAATAATTTAATTTATTTATGACCCAATGATGATGTAGTAATTCCCTTATTATTGAAAGTTTAAAATAAATGATATAAAAAATATTAAAATAAATAAAAATTGAAACTTTTTAATCCATACACAAATATACATGGTTAATATGACATTTTAGGGTTGATTTAATGTTTTTTTATGTAATCAAGTTGTGATGACTTTCACAAAAACCAAATACTAAATACTGACAAAATTGACATAAATGAGTTTTTAAAAAAAATACCATTTTATTAAATTATATAATAGTAATAAAAATATAAGGATTAAACAAATGACTTAGATAATGTTATATATTCAAATAATATACCACAAGAGGTTCTCTTGTCATTTTATTGTATCTATATTATCCAAGTATTATGAAAATACAAGAAGACATGGTAAAAGTTAATCCATTTGACGAAGAGTTAAATCTAAAAGATAAGATTCATATGGTGGCCTAAACATTTATAAACCTATTGGTTGTTAGTATTTAGACCCATCCTCCCTTATCATAGAAATAAATCCATTTCTAGCAATTATATACCGAAAATAATTTATAATAACTTAATATATCAAGCATTTCCTAAATTGTACCTCACATCTCTTATAAAAAGGTATTCCCTTCTCTTAAATTCACACATCCAAAATCATTTGGCTTGGAAAAAACCTACTCAAATATCCTAAAAACTAAGAAAAATTAACGAAAATGCCTTATTTTTATCATAAATTTATCCTAATGAGTCTTTTTGTTCAAATCAAAAGGAAGCAACCGTAGAAGATGTTATTATTTTATCACTTATTTCAAAGTTCTTTTCTTTTTAAACATATTATTTATTTTTTGTGTACATAATAAAGTAATAAATAAAGTAAATTCTACATAAATAGATTTTATTATAAATATGGAACAACCATATTAATTATTCTATACATCCTATGAATGAAAAAAGTACCCATACATGCGTATGTACGACTTATCGTCTCCACGTCATGGTGTAGTTTGTTAATCAACGCTTTAATATTTGGATGTGTATAATAATTAGTATAATTGATTTAAATTATATATATAACATGAAAATTTTATTTATATATATTATATCATCTAATTAAACCCTTTTTCACCATCAAGAGAATGGTATTGTCTCTCGTGCGTACGTACGGATTATCGTATCCACGACGCGATTAGATTCATCTTCAACGATCACCATTCCTGAATTTTTATAAAAATATATATATTGATTAAGTATGAGATATATTAAATAATATTTAAACTGGAATAATATATATTTATGTAGATAAATATATTTTGTTTACTTACTTCCATAATATAGGATTTGAAATAGAAATAACGTTCATTCGTACGTACGGACTACCATCTCCATGAACGGTGTTTCCATTTCACATATCTATCTATTGTAAATATTTATATTATGAATATAGAAGATATATCAACCATTTATTATATTCTGGAAATATATAAATCATTATCTATCAAATATGATCAAGAATAACAAGTTAAAACACGTACAATAATGAAAATGATTATTACATAAAATGTTACTTTAACATGTAAATTCTTATTAAATATGTATTATAATGTCATAAATGAATCATATATGATATAATAAATATGAATATGGTTCCTATGTAATTTAATAACATACAATGGTTATTATACAATAGGATAAATGAACCCTCTACTGAAGGAATGAACAAGGTAAGGGTTAATTCCTCAATCTCATTATTATCCAAGATTGTATATCTGTAAGTATTTTTGAAACATTTTTATCACCCATGTCCATGTTTAATAAAAAGGTTTTCAAAATAAATATTTTATGTTTTATGGAAGTTACTCCTTAACTATATTATCATTTTAAATGTTTTAATGATATATTTTTCTAAATCTCTTTAATTAATGTCCATTTTTTCAAAAATGATTTTAAAGTTTTATTTATATGAACATGATATTTTTAAAATGTTAATTACATTAAAAAGTATCAATTTTGAATGGAAAACCTTTATTCCAAAATATCATTTAAATTAAATAATTTATAAATGTTGTGACATTTAAATGATATAATGATAAAGGGATATTTCCCTCAAAGAGTTTTACTGATTATTTTCATCCATGTCAACATCTATTATTGGATATTATTATTGGTTGAGGTTTATTAATTTTTATTCAATGTTCTATATTGTGTTGAATGAGTTATGACATGTTTGACTATGGATGAGAAATTTTTATATCATTCATGGTTTATGATTAATGTATTAACATTTCTTATGGTAGTTTTTATATGAATGATTATGTTTTGTTTCATCCCCTTACACATGAGGAAAGAATTAGACTTAGTAAGTGACATGTGGGGACCGTTATATCCCGTAGATGCATCGGTATGTCGCATTAGTCAAACTAGTGTCGTATCACACAGCCTTGACTGAATATTTATCAATGTTCTTAGAACATGTCCTTGATGTAGTGGCTATTATGTCTAGAATTATGCATTCCATTGTAATGAATTTTTTTATTAAATATGATTAATGGACTAGAAAAATATCCCAGTGCATGTTAATATGGTAATTTTTGACATATTTTTACCATATTAGGTTCATGATTTATGTTTAAAAGGATTCTATTTTTATTATACATCTTTCCTTAAAATTTTATATCTTCTACTGAATTATTTACCCTTACTGAGCATTTGACTCAACCCTTTCATATGTTGTATTTTACCAATATGAGAAGAAGTGTATTATGTTTGATATAAAGGGTGAAGAGAGGGGAATAATGAAATTATCAAATGATTATTTATATTGTGTTTTTTGTTTGAATGTTTAATTAAAAATTCATGTATGTAATATATTTTCCATGACTGTTAATCTGATTAGTCCTTCGATACATGATTTGTTCTAATCATGCCATTGTATTAAAATGATGCACCATATCTTGGATTATACAGTTAGGGTGTTATAGTCCCTACTCCATAAAAACAAGTGAGATGTTGGTACAATGCATAAAAATCCACATAATAACATTGTTTGACCACATAATGACGTCTGTATGGAATTCAAGTCAAGGTAAATGGCTACTATCCAAGAGTCCATCTTGTTTATTCCTTAATGGGAAGCAATGTGTCACTTAGAATGTTTCATTACTATAAAGAACCACCCTTGTATTATACAATACAGATAAAAATAACCCAACAATATCGACATATTTTTTAAACATTAGCATGGGGTAAGACCGACACTCCCTTAAAGCATCAAGGATGATTTCAATATAGGTTACATGATCGTCACTACATAGAATACACATATAGGGTTTATATGTCATTCCTAAAATCATGGCTAATTTTTTTAATTATGTAAAGTAAAACCACAATTGTTCGACTTTAGAAGTCATACTCGGCTTCACCTTCCAATGTGTCATTACGGCTGATCACAATCCAAATTTCCACCCAAGTCATTTTTTTATTTCTCATACTTTACCACTGAACTCCACCAAGACCCAATATGTTTTTGAGTGGATGCATTCATAGCCAACAAAAACAAAATTGTGTTCCTGATAAAGCACCGACTTTGAAAAAACTAACTGTCCACAAATTCAATTAAGCAAGGCCGACCATTTCTAAATATTTCTCTATAGTTGTGATCCTTTTACATGGAAGGAAACATTTATCAAACTCGACACAACACTCTCATCCTAGGTGTTCACTTTCCATCGAATGTAGAGAGGGAGATATAACAACCTCTCAAAAACATGCTATGATCAATTGAATTTTGAAGCACAAGTGATGCTCCTCCATGACTCACTCATGTTTTTCTGAGAAACTATTATAAAACCAAAACCAAATAACTCTGTGTGTAAAATACCTGAGTCTCAAAGAAGGAATCCCATACATTGAGTGAACTTTACTGACTTTAACACCCATGGAACTCTACTATATGGATGAAATTTGTACATACTTATGATCACAAGGCTCAATGATTTCTCAAACTCAACCGGTTATTTACAACATCATTCACTTGACGGGCACCACATACATGTACATATACTACCCCATGGATTTAGAAACAAGACAACACACCCTAGATACTATCAATAGGAAATCCTCCCAATCCATTAATGTATTAGGTGGTCTATAAAAATGATGTAACTCAATGTTATATTTCCACATACGACTAATATTCAGGAAGACGCCATTCCAAGTCACCCTTCCCTAAATGAAAATAAAGTTTCACAAGTCCTACGATGTAGCTGAACATGCCATATGCATGTCTAACCTGCTAAAACGGTGCATTTATCGATGATCAAACCTATAAAAATATCAAAGATAACATGATCTCTTATCCAAATAAGGGTTCATTGAGAATCTAAAAGTCCTACTAGGGACAACAACACCCGAATTGAAACATAAATCCGAAAACTCTATAGATTTATTAATGAATTTAATCTATTGGGGTGATTCCATCCATAGACTTTCCCAATAAAAAAGAAAAAATCATCGAACTTTGATGGTTCCCAACCTAAGAATGTCACTAGCCTCAAGAACTGATCATTAAGGCCATTACCAAAGATAAGAAATCATAAACAAGATAGCTATGGGTCTGTTCCAAAGAAAATCAAGGAGAAACTCAAACTACTCTTTCATGCAGAATTTAAAAGGGAAACACCAGTAAGGATTCAATTTTCAATCCCTTTATATTTAATCACATCCATTAATTAATCACATAAAATATTTAAACAAGGAAATAATAATAATAATAATAATGTCTCATAAAAATTCATTTTAAAACATTTTACATTAATTGGCATCCAATCATCATTAGGAAATTCGGAAATAAAATTCATGAGAATTTATTATGAATAAAAAGATATATAATGGTCTCACTAAGCTATTATGGGTTCATCAGAAATCAACCAAATAGTAGTGGTTTAACTATTGGAGTTTCAATCACCCATATGGGGTTATCAGATAAGAACCATGCCCTAACTGATGTACATGGGTCCAATTGTGAATTTTAGAATTTAACCAACTTCTATTAAAATTAATACTAGAAATTTTTTAAATTTATAAAAATTTCATTCAAAACATTTTCATTAAATTTTAAATGGTTTTCCATTTTAAATCCAAGGAGTCCAATACACTCCCTAAGTGGATAATTAGATACCATTTACGGAAACCAAGTAAATTTTACCATGCCATCCTTTAAATATTTTGAATATATTTATGAATTTCTATTAACACCTAAGTATTTTATGTAAGAATTCATTCTAAAGAAAATTAAAACATGGTATATCCTTCAAGGAACACAATCAAATTAATTAAGAATCCTATATATTCAAATACATGCTATCGAATATGCATTGAATTTGAATATCTATGTTCCTAAAATGATGCATATAATTCCTCATCATTGCATTACAAAATTAAGTGTAAAATAATATGGTCTCATAAATTGATTAAAATTTGAAATTACACCATTCATTCAAGGTGAAATCATATAAACTATAATAAAAACAGAATTGACATCAATTCCCATCATTGGACACTTGGTCATTTCTCGTACGTGGGGTGATAAGTCCTAAGAATGACTATAATCTAAGAAAAAACTCTTTCCCAGTCACCTATCTACCTACAAAAAATATTATTAAAAAGAAATATAATCTAATATACCCCCATTGTAATATCCCGACACCACATACCACTATTACTATAGTCAGACAGGTGTGTCACATGGAATCACTCACGCCTCCCCATATGTTTGAGGCAACTGACTAGCAGTGAGGGGGTAATGCTGGTTTAGTTGGGAGGTTATACCCCTATATCAGTGTTTCACAGTGGTATAACAGAATAAATAATATTCTACAATTGAAAAAAATTAAATAATTTAAAAATAATCTGAAGTCAAATAATAAAAATTTAATTAATGAGTCCAATGCATTTTTATACAAAACATGCAAGAAATTATATATGAATATACATAATACGAAAAAAAAGATTTAAACATATAGAAATACAATAAAACACATGAAAGATAAAAATAAATAGTTGTCGATATCAATGGGATACTCCAGTATCCCGAGCTCCATATCAGTCATGTTCCCATAACTTCTAGTTACTATAAAACAACATAAGATGTCCACATATGTCTAGAAAATATACAGTCTACTCTGGTACCAATGGTACCTGAGGAGTGTGTGTGTTAAATATCCCAAAAGGCTAAAACCAATGGTGTATATCCCAATCCGGATTGTATAATAATAATTTATAGTGATACAAACATAAATAAAATTTCACTAATAATCAAATTATATAATAACAACTTGGTCTGGGTTTCCAAACAGTCACCCATCATATATCTCCGACTTTTACTAAATCTGGATATCTGATATAAGTACATGTGAGAGGAATAATATGTATAGAAGAAAAATATATATGAATCAATCATGGTGAAAGATGATGATGTCCCCAAGGCTATTCATTATCTTAGAGGTCTCATTGCCAAGTCATTATACATTTTTTTTAAGGATGAAAAAAGAAACATCACATGTAAATAGGCCATCCATACTAATAATAAAGGACACATCTCACATTTAAACAGTAAATCAATCAAATCATCAAATCAATAGGTGGAGTCATGGCCCATCCCTATCAATCTAAGATGATACCTAGGTATCTCTATGATACATCTTATATAATTTAATACCAATGAGCCCATCCATGTAGATCCTTTATTAATCCCCACAATAATTCGAGGCATGGTGATCTGATTCCATCTCAAGAATCTCACAAGAGGACCGAGTATAACCTAAATAATGTCGAAACCATCTTTCCAATGGGTCCATCCATGGTTTCTCCCTTAAATAACCAATATCACTCAAGAGTATATTAGACGCTCTGGATTCCCTCACCTAGAGAGGCAATGAAACTCCCTTGGTGAAACTTGGTATAACCACCTAAGCTTGGGAGTCCATCCTTGAGTCCTTAGTATATAACCCATGTTCTCACTTTTCTCATATCAAGTGAACCATTATAGCCAAGGCACAATTAAATAAAATTATCATTACATATATCACATAGAAATCATATACATAAATAATTATATCAAACACACACAATGAGACATATGTTATTCATGCTATCATGTACAACAATCCAAGACACCCATACAGCATAAGGCATTTATCGTAAAACTAACACATGTATATAAGAAGGATCACTATGCAATATTAAATTCACACAACCAATGTACAAACAATAGTATTAAGAAAGTATTAAGCTATAACAATGATATGATACTATGGTCACTTGGAATTATCATTTCTTTAACAATATGTCATGAATGTAATCTCGAGGTCCCATCAAATTATGCTATATCTTGTAGTTTATACAACCATGAAAAACCACTTTTTAAAAATAAAAATAATCATACACAAGAAATATGCACTTCAAACAAGGGCCAATAGAATTTAACATAATCCCATGACATTGGAAACGATGTGAGAATTATTTTTTGGAATGAACAAAACGTATTCAAATAATTTTAATAGGAATTTATATCAAAGGCATAATGAATCCAATGTGAAAATTCCATAATGTATAAGGACTTCACATGATATTATAAGTGAGGTGTAAGGATCAATGGTCACTCTCAAAACTAAACATTGTCCTTAATTAGTAAGGCTTACTGATCACTCTCATAGATAACTATTATCCTTAATAAAATTAATAACGTAAGTCGTTTCAACAAAATAACCTCTCAAGTTGTGATTTATCACTTAATGCATGCCCATTTCAGGCCATTTAGGATACCATTCCAAAAGGGGAAGCCAATAGTCATGCCAAACACCCCAAAAAATTTTATCTATAAGTGAATTCTATGACAGAAAATATATAACAATCCCAAAATTTTAATAAGAAATAACAAGGCATCACTAGAAGGTTTCAGCAAGAGTCACAATCTCATGAAACGAAATAAGAGAAAATGTAATGGGGTGTAGGGATGATTCCCTAATCTATAAATTCTATATAAAATTTTTGAAAAATAGTAAAGATGTTCCTCTTATCATCTATCTTTTTTCAAAAGAAGTCACATTGAATAGAAATAACAAGATGTGTGATGTACGTGCAGGGCACAAATCTAATCAAGGAATTAAGGAATAAGGTAAAACATAAGAAACAATGACTAAAAAGATAAATAAAAATAAACTATTACTATGAGTTTCCACAGATATGGCACCTATATTGGAGGGGTTTTATTATAAAACCATGAATTTATTTATCAAAAAAATTTAAATTTACTGAAGGATTTTTCATAAAATCATGAAAAAATAATTATTATTCAAAGTATGTATGGAAAATGAGTAATTTATTTCATTATAAAATTAATGGATAATGATATGGATATTACCACAAAAATTTACTAAGATGGCATTCATCACTTGGTAGATTAATTGGTGACCACTAAAAATGGCCTTGCACTCTCACGGACATACATTCCTATATATATATATATATATATATATATTCCTTAACCCAATGGATGTAGTTCATGAGACATGAGGGAATACATACATAGAAGATATATATATATAAATACTTATGTATATGATCACAATCATTCAATTTTGATCAAAACCCACAACAAACAATTCTGGTGACTCAAGGCCTCTGAAAGAATCTGAATTTAAAAAAGAAAAAAAATAATAGATTTAAAACAAAACCCAAATTTACAATGACAGAACTAATTGTCCCAAACCACCACACTTTTGGAGGCGAACACCGAAACATAATGATTCCAATATGAGAGATACATGATACACCATAGAAAAATAGGAACCCAAAAAATAGGCTCACCTAAAACCCTAGGGTTTGGACGATTCATATTGAGCGAAGGGGAGAGGTAAAAAAAGGGAAAAACAAGGAATAGGAGAGTTCCATTGACATTACATAGATGATTTGGAAAAGAAAAACGAATAAAATGGGTGTGATCTATGGGAGGAGGGAGTCCAGAGGGTGGATCGAGTTCTACAGGGTTCTCTAGGGGGTACTTGATGCTAGGAAGGAGGAACCCTTTGGGGGTTCTCTCAAAACATAACCTAAAATTAAAATAATGATAATATTAATAATAAGTATTATTTTAAAAATAATCCTAATCATAATAATAAAAACAAACATAATAAAAATAAAATCCTAATATTAAAAATAAAAAAAAAATTATTATTAAAACGTTTAATTCATTTTTAATTTCCATTTCATTATTAATTATATATATTTAATTTATTTTCAAAAAACATACCACAGTGTTCCAACTCATGGAAATACATTCTGACTCATTTAATTTAAAACAACTCATCCAATAAATGAAAAAAAAAATTAAATTCTTTTCGATTTTTGTCCTGTTCAAAACAAGGGATATTACAAATAATAATCAAATAAATATCATTATTCTATATAAATTATTCATTAAAATATATTTTTTAATTATGGTCATGAAAAATGAACCAACATTACAATCATGGAGATGGTAATATGTGTGTATGAATGAATAATGTTCCCATTTTATAATGGTTGTTATGGAAAGAAGTCAGCAACATTTAATATTTCTATAATAAAAATTATATTATAAATACCATGTTATTTAATAATATAAATTTACATATAGATTTATTTTAATTTAAATGGAATCACCCCAGGATGAAGAGGTGGTAGTCCACTTATCTAGGAATGACATTATCACCTTTATTGGGTGGGAAAGGATAATAATGATAATGAAATTTTATATATACAAAATCATAATTCTTTCATGAATATGATATTTATTTTTTATGAAACATTTGTTTAATCGAACCCATCCAAAATAAATTACTTTTCATGTGTTAACGTATAATATTGAATTAAGGAGGCGGTGTTCCTCACTTCCACACAAAATGTTATCGTATTTACATAAAATGGAAAAAACGAAGGTATGTGTAATATAAAAATTAAATAATTATTAATAAAAAAAATATCTTTAAAAAATTATTTTTCCATCATAATTCCCATTAATTATAGGTCTTGAAGGAAAAATGAATGACATCATTCTAGAGGTGGTAGTTTGTCGTATACCCAGACTAAAAATTAATTATCTTTTTTATGGAAGTGAGTGAGGTGTAATTAAAATACTTAACATAAAAATTATAATTATATTTTATATACCAATATTATAATATAATATGTATATAAAAATTATTAATGTGGTGGAGTGGTAAATGAATCAAAATGTGATTACGGAAGACGTTTACCTTTTATTTGGGTAGATCATTTTGTTTTATACATAATGACATTATTGGTTTTCTGTCTATAATAGTTAGGCTTATTGGAAGTGATGATGGATGATAATTTCTTATTTGTCTCAAAGTTTTGTAGAGAAAAATATTTTGATAGGTGTGAATAAGTAAAATCGGTGAGTTCTTTTTCATAGTTGGGGAGGACTGTAATACATGTAAATTTTTAAAAATTGAATTCCACCCATGTTTTTTCATGTAAATTGGACCCAATAATGAAAATAATTAGATGAAAAGGTTTATAGGGTCTAAATATTTCAATAATGTGGACATTGGACAATATTGGAGGTCACTTTGTTCCTTAATTCAAGGGTTTTGTCCTTTATTAAGCTAAATTTTCTCATAATAACTATAATTAATTTTAAATAATTTCACTATTATTTTGGATAAAAAACTAATTATTTCCTATATGAAATTATAAATTATTTTTATTCAAAAATATAAAAAAAAATTATTAAATTTTAATAAAGGATCTTAAGGAAATTAATTTACATGTAATCTCACAAACGAGATGACAAAGTGGGGTTTTAGAGTAAAAATGTTCAAATCTATGAGTTGTATTTATTTAAAAGATAAAGATGAAATTGATTAAAATGAATTCAATTGTATTAATTTACATGTAACTTATTTAATTTCTCTTTAAAATAATTTATAATATAACTTTTTTTGGTAAATAAATTAGGCGATGAAGTAGTTTTTAATTAAAATTTAGTATTTTTCACAACGTGTCAAAAAATGAAATGTCAGATATGATTAATAAAATTTAACCCTAATCTAAATTAGAAATTCTGATTTCTAAAATTAATTATTTGTTGACATATAAAATTTATTATTTTTCAAAAAAAAATATTTAATATACATTCTCAACTAAAGGGAGGAATAACTGCCTTAATAAAATTATATTTTTTATTTTTAATATTGCTTTTTTCATATATTATATCTATAAAATATATTGGATGATTGTGAAAAATATTTTATATAATATATAATATATAATTCTTATTGAAATTATCCTCCCATATTAATTAATTTAAATTTATTTTGCTAAAATTAATTTTTCACATACAAATGTATTTGAAAACCATTTCCCTTATAATCAATTAGGATTTATATTAATTTATAATTTATTGATAAAAAATTTATTCTATAATTTATTTTTATAAGTTATCTAGTAAAAATCATTACTGCCAAACTGAATTACAAGGTTATATCTTATGATATAAAATAATTATATTTTATTAAAATATATTTTTTATGTAAATATCAGTATTTTGTGTAACACAAACCATTGATGAAATTAATTATTCTATGTAATGTAATCTAACTATAGTGTTCCATGTAAAGAAATCAATAATTCAGGTTTCTCGGAGATGATAAATTTTCCATGTAGTGTAATATTAATCTTTTCTACATAAAATTCATCCTACCAACAAAATTAAAAATATTCAAAAAGGAAAATATTGTAAATTCATGTGGTGTACAGTCACATGATGAAGGAGTGGAATCTTATGAATGCATATTTTTATGATAATGGACCATGAAAAAAATATTATTTATTCAAATGTATTGGTTGTCTATATCATGATTATAACATCATCTAAATTCGTGATTCCCTTGGACTCATCCACTACCCTTGAGTAATAGTGTTTTTAAATATTAAATGCGTGGTATTTGGGTTTGTATGTGATTTTGGTAAAATTAAAGTAAAAAATAGTGGATATAAAAATGTAATAGTATTTGAATTGATTTTTTTGGTTACATTTATATATATATTATTACTATTATATATGGGATGGTCATGATTTGTGATTTTTCATACGTAATAATTCATTACTTATTGGGGTAATATTTTTGTATTGAAAATGAAGATATAATTTTAGGTTTTTGTGGGTGGTTTTCTGTTTGACCATGATTATTGAAATGATTTTAAAGATAGTCTACTTACCTGTATGTATAACATGTTGGTTTTTACTCATGTTTTATGTTCTCCCTTAGTATTTTGTTGATCAAAAAATGATTTTTAGCATAGAGGTTTTGAGTTTGTGTAATTCATTTGTGGATAGATATGGTTTATGAAATTAATTAACATTATTTAATAGGGATATAATTTCAATTATTTTTAATAGTCATTAGATTGGTCCAAACATTATAAAATGTTTCCATTTATTTGTTAGATTTTCAAATCCATCTAGAGTGTATGAAGTCTTGGAGGTATCATATTGGGGTACGTACACACCCCCTACATTCCAACATTTCTTAACTTGTAATAATTTTCCATTATCATAAGAATAAATAAAAGATGTACTTGTTCAATAGTTATAGACTATATATGTATGTGTGGATATACAAAATATTAGGATATAACAAGTGGTTGGATTGATATTGGATATATTATACATATATTGATGTGGTTTTTTATGATATTTTCTCTATATATCAATGAGATATTTATAAGTAATTAGATTCCATACATTCCCAATATTATTCTTTTATCATATTTTAGTTTTTATAAAAATGTTTTATTTCTTTTATTTCGTAGATTTTCTATTTTAAATATATATAAAAAATTAATATTTTGTGTATAATATTTACACGTGTTGGGGGTGTTGTCTAATTTTAAATTATACAACAATGAAATTTCATATTCCCCCTCCACATAATAAAAGTCATTACTAATTAGACTAATGCACTAATGTATAAGTAACATCACATGTTGAATCTGGTTACATTCAAAGGTGATTATTTGGGAATATATACTATGAAAAACAACTCTTTTGGACTTTTTATAAATAAATTTTTGATATAGTTTATTTTCAACTACCTCATTAAATAATGAATAATAAATAGGTTTTAAAATTTTTATCTTAGAGCATAATTATTTTTAAAATAATAAAATTTATTAATTTTTCATGTTATTGAAATTAAAATTATTTTTGAACCTTCTAATCAATATAATATTTTTTCAATGCATTTTTTTAAAAAATTATATTAGATATCTTAAAAATCCAAAAAACATGAATCGTAACATCATGGAGAATTTTATGAAATATTCATTTAAATATAGTAAAGTGAGTTATATAGTCACAATTATGGGGGGAAATACATTAAAGTTATATAGAAGATGCAAAACCATCCATTTTTAAAATATATTTTGTTTTTTTAATTAAAAGTTGTTACTATCTTGTATGGTGGAGGAAAAAATTATCATTTTCTTGAAATATTTTTTTTTGTGTTGTATTTTAAATATTTAAATTATTTCTTCCCATGATTTGTATTTTAATTTCTTGTCAAAGATGGATTGAAAATTTTAAATGTTAATAATAATTATTTCATAATATTTTAAATATAAAATTTCATAAGAATTCGATATCTAGAGAAATAATGTTATATAATGTGATATTATCCATGAGCTATAATATTTTAAAAAATAAAAAAAATTATTTTGATAGAAATTTATTGGTTATCTATTGTAAATTTTGGTTGCTAGGGTTCCTCTAAATGGAGATTTAACATTTGGTGGAATAGTTATTCCTGATGAACTCACTAGAGGTGATTGGAGTGAGATCATTTAGCATCATGATATCTTCAGAATGTTCTTTGTATTTGTAACTAAATCACATGGAGAAATTAAGGTGGATGATAATACACAATTTTTATTTGTGACATGTGTTTCTTTGAAAAATATTTCATGAAATAGAAGATCACATGTTTTGTTTAAAAAGGATATTATCATGAAAGGAAATGAGGCATTCAAACTCTGGATTATTTTATAGTTTATCATTTTGAAGGTTGATACGAATTTAGAATTCGATGATTTTTCAAAGAGAATATTGATGGTGTGCATTTTATGTAACTAAAAATGACATTGATAGGGAAAATATTCTTCCATATAATATCTAAATTTTAATATTTGAAGATGATAGTATGATGGTGTGGATTATTTATACAAAAATAAAGAAAGTTTCTCATTCATGAATGTTATCCATAGTTTAACCACTCTAAATTAGGAAACTCATTTAATCTAGTTTCTGTGAAAATTTCAAATCATATTTACTTTTACTAGAATCAAATAATTCTATGATACAATGCTTCATCCTTTTGAATAGAAATAATGATTTATAGGAATACATTTAGATCTAATTTCAGACCCTATGGAAGAATTTTAATGCTATTTTATTTTCTAAAAATACTTTCTCATCAGTTTTTTATCTACTATGGAAGAAATCATTAACTTGAAGTTGGAGTATAACAAAAATACCTCTAGATTATATTTATATTAAATTTATTTGAATTATATTAAAATTTTCCAAAATAATATATATATTGTGTGTTCATTTTTTATATTTTGTTACGTGAGGATCTTGTTTTTGTAAAGAGTACATGGATTCAATGGAAGGAATGAAATAAAGTCTTTAATAAAGAAAATGGGAAACAGTTGATCTTAAATGATAAAAGGAATGACGAGAGATTTAGTTGTGCCTCATCCAATGTTATGACACTACATTTGTAGTCCTCACTATAATTTTAAGATCAAAATGTGAAAATGAACACCATGGGTCACGTTTCTAGAATATAAATTTCACACCTGGGATTTTAGTTTTCATTTTGTTCTAGTTCGTTTTCTTTTCCTTGAGATATGGGCTTGACATGATTGAGACTATTGTATTTAATTTCAATTTTCCCATGGCCTATCTTTCAATCCCTCAACTTCCCCTAAATCCCCCCGATGTTCCCATCTAATTCCCCATTGGTCTCGCATTGATTTTTGTGAAAAATGACGAGATTTTGAGTGGACAGAACATGTCGCATGGTTTGGCAGAATGGTTTACTAAACCATGAGGCCAAACAGTGTAGGTTGTCCATGTCATTAAAAATATTTTTGTAATTCTAATTTTTCCATTATTTAAATAATCCTAAAACAACCCTTTCATCCTCCATTCAACCCTAACATCCATGGGAGGCCTCTATTCTCCCTCAATCTCCCATGGAACCTATTATTGATGGGTTCTTTATGTGGGAAAACATCAAAGTTCTTTAAGGTAAGTGATTACTTCCTTGTTTTATTCATTTTATTTAATATTTCTTCCCTATTTATTGAATCTACAAACTTCTAAAGACTATTGTTTCATACCTTGGGTTTATTTTTTAATTTCTTAGCTCAATCGTGTGGATTTAGGTTCGTTTTAACATCATTATGGTGCATTGGTGGTGTGATTGATGTTTTTCACAAGGATTTGGAATTTTTACATATATGGTAGGTTATCCCTTGTGTAATTATTCATGGATGATATAAATTTTCATGATTTATATATTTGGTATGTTCCACTTCCATTTTATTTTGTTTGAAAACTATTATTAGTATCAATTGTTATGTAATTGAATTTAAAATACCATTTTTTGTTGGTAATTGGTTTTCATTAATTTTCATTTCATAGTTTACCATTTGGGGATATTTTATAATTCATGTAATGGTTTTATAAAATTGTTTTTGTGCTTCCAATTTGATTTTGGTGTGATATCAGTATTAATTTGGCTTTAAAAGATGGGTTTTAAATGGATTTTATGTGTGAGATTTTTTTATACATTGTGAAACAATTTTATGGAAATTTAAAATTCTTTATTTAGTTACTCAAATGGTGAAAATTATTTTTATCTACTATTTTAAATGTCTATGACTGGAATTGAATTTTTTTTATGTGCATATGGTATTTGATAGCATGTGAGTCATTTTTGAGCACAAAGAGGGAAACCCGGGTATGTAGGTGGCAGGATGCGTACTAGTATACTAGTGATCAGGAGTGGTTTCATCCATGTTTCCCATATCATGTTTGATTATTATGACACTAACTAAAATATTATGATGATTTTAGGGACCACTAGGTCGTGGGAATGTTTCTTACCAGGGGCTCGTGCATGGGAACATATATTTGTTTTGGTTACATTTCACTGAGATACAAGGTAAATGGTTCCCACAGCTTGCTAGTGCCTATAGTTATTTCCCTTAACAAGTGTTCATTGGATATTTTATACTTACTATAATAATATATTGTGTTTTCCATGATAATTCATTAGCATTCTCATTTTATTTATATGTAGTCTTTCTATAATGTAATGTTCTTGAGCACTATTTTCATTCTGAAGTTTCATCTCCATGAAATTGATAGTAAAAGTATTTTTTATAAAAACATGATATATTTTTGTATAAAAATAATTATAACATGGAATCCTTTTGGTTGGAACCTTACTACGATTATGATCACACCCTACATATACATTGGGGTGTAAATAGAATTGGTAATGTTTATTTTAGTTTTGGGTAATGCTCTAAGAACTCATGGTATGGGTTTCCAGTGCTCCTTCATGATGCAGTGTTGTGGAGATGGATCGAGAAAATTACCATTTACCATGACCTAGTTCTTGGGCTGTTATTTTTTGCTTTAATCCCTTTTATTAGTCTTTGGGCCATGTATAAACCAATTTATTTCAATTATTTGTTTTTTCTAAGCCTTTTTTTCTAATTTAAGATTCTGTTTATTCATCCATGTACGTTGTTTTATGTTTCTAAACATTGGAAAATCATTCCCAAACAAATGTTTATGAACCCCATCCACATGGGCCAGACCATGAGAATTGGGAAATCCCTTCAGGTTTTCCATGGACTAGGTCAGGTGCTGGTTTTGTAGGTGACTAGATCTGGTTTCTGATAAAATGGTAAAAGATTAGGTTCACACTTATTGGGTCATTCCCTTTGTGGAAGGATTTTGAGATGATAAAAAATAGGATTTTCAGGAATATATACTCTAATTATGTGTAGTGTTCCTTGATATTACAACTCGTGATGAAATTCATGTCACTAGGGGAAGTTTGGTTTTAACAGAGTTCTTTTTTTCTCACCATTACTCAATTATTGAGGAAATAAAAAGATAGTGGTTCAATTGTATCACGAAGATACTAGGACCTAGAATGTCTTGTTTAGATAGGGATATTGTCCTAGAAAACTATATATGATGGTGATGTGATTGACGTATCACCGCCAATAATATTACAATGCCACATACCATGGTTAATTTCTTGTTAAATTATCTTCTGTATTTTAGTTTTGAAATCACAAATAATTTGATTTAATATAACAGTGACATGGTTTTAAGAAATGTGAAATTTTTTGAAATAATTATATAGGAATGAAGATATGCATTGATTTTTTAATTGGTTGGAATGTGTTTTTAGAATTATTTTGAAATGATAAATGTGGGTTTTACACCTCTTTTGAATGTATGAATTATGTTAATGTGGGTTTTGAAAATCAATTTCAAATATATTTTTTTGAACATTGGAAATGTGTTTTTAAAGGAATAATGTGTTATGAAATTTATTTTTGGGGTTTGAATTCGAATTTTGAGTTGGTAAGTGTTGTTCTTTTGGAATGATTCTTGAATTTAAGTGAATTTTTTTAATGATAAAAATGTCTTTTTTTATAGAATGGGTGTATATGAAATGGAATTTTTTATCAATATGATAGTGTTTTGAAATGGGTTGAGATGATATTAAATTAATGTGTATGACTTGGGAGTGAGTTTTTTTTAATGTTTGGTGTTTTTAAAAAAAATTATAAAATATTAATTGAGTTATTTAAATTTTTACTAGTAGTTTTGAGAAAAAGGAAGTTTTGGTTGAATGTATTGTTTTGGATATTTGGAATGAATTTTTTTTTCTAAAACATTGTATTTCCATAATATTTAACATGTATGGGATTAAATGTGATTATGGATGGTTAATGGAATAGAAGTATGAGTTATGGAATTTATATGAGGAGGGCGCTCGGTGTGGCACACAAACATGAATTTTTGAGGCATGATGAATTTTCTAACCACCGACCCCATTTACATTCATGAAATGATTTCTTTTAATAGAAATAATCATTGATATTTTTATAACTAGTATTTGAGTTTAACGTCTTATGAGTTTTTTGAATATTTTGTGGCAAATTTTTAGTTTGAGATCCCCTCTGGTTTGAAAGTTATTTTGGGTTCTTTTCTCCATATGTTGGGTTAATGTGTTGGTTGGTGGTATTTTTTTTGAGAAATGATTTAGGAATCCATTGTGATGGTTCCCATCATGTGTTTGGATTTTTTTGTCGTAATTTATGACTAATGTACCGTAATTGTTGGTCCTTGTGTTTTCTAGTTGGATTGGTTACACCCCCATAATGAAATAATGATCGATTCAAGTGCGGAAACATGCAATTCACCATTGGAATCCCCTCCAACTGTTCAACATAAAGACATTATTTGTGAGATTTGGAGATTGAGTCTTTCCCTAATAAGATTAAGTTATGTGGATCCTTGCATAGTAGGAGAGTGGTTCTTAAAGGTTGAAATATACCCAGGTTCCCTATATTGCCTATGTTTTTCAAATCAACAAAGCTGAAGTTTGACATCATTGTGTCTTTACATTTCATTTGGAAGATGTGAATGTGGATTATAGTTATGAAGTAAAAGCGGTATAGGGTTTTTTTGAATGATTCAATCTAAGAGGAACTCGAGGAATTTTTTAATTCTCTTCAATGAAAGGGATCATAAGAGGCCACCAGTGTAGAAAATTTGGTCATGCGTGGCTATTATGGTTGCTTGTGGTAATCTCATGTTGCTAGGAACTCCATTTGAGACTCCACTCCTAGTAATGTTTCTATCACTTTAAAAGGTCATGTTTGGGGTGTCTTATCATGTTGTGTTCTATTTATGTGGTTGTACAATGGTGTAGCTATTTGTGCCACCAAACGAAGAAGTTTTGTTTGGGGTTTTTATTACCTAATTACGAGGAATGAGATGCTTCAATCATCTAAGCTCTATTCGTAGTTCCTAGAGTAAAAATGGCATGTATTCAAGAAATCTAAGAGGTGAAATGGATATTGGATTAACCTTTGTCTCTAATGTTGGATGTTGGTAAAGTTTATGTTTTTATGTGGTTGTTTCATTCCTAGTGGTCAATTGTGGAGGAAAGGGATGTGCGGAGTGGTTTTGTTTTCTAAACCCAGTGCTTGAACCCATATGGGTGCAACTCTATGTATTTTTGTTCATGTTTGAATAACCTGGTAGGCTATTTTTATCATGGTCCTGGTTAGGCTCATTTAAGGTTGATAATACCCTTGGGAGTGATGAAACACATAGTATCTTTACAAGTTGGGAGTTTCTTTGATCAAACAGCCATACAATAGGGATTAAGTCATATGGGTTCTTTTTCATGGCAGCTTCTACTAGTTGGTTAAGGTGGTTGGTTCTTATGTTGGGGTGTATGGTAGGGCCTCCCCTATTTGTTTCCATGTTCTATTTTTAGAAATTTATTTTTTATTTTATGTTGGGGGGTCCATCTAGACCACCTCATGCCGGTGTTCTCGATTTGTCTCAAGTGTTGATCTAGATTTCTCCCCTCTTGTTTCCTTGGAGTTTTAAGAGAAAAAATGTATGTTTTTTGGGAGGGAAGGCCCCTACACACAGTTTACCAATGGTTAGTGGTAAATATAAGACTAACTAGGGAACTCTTCGGTAGGATATATAACCCACCACACGACTTCTGCATGGCCTTCCTCCTCATTCCAGGAAACCGTGTGAGTGTTTTGCCTCATACAGAATGCTCCACATGATTACTGCATTGTTTCTCAAATCGTGCGGACTAACCGTGTGAATTTTCCATCACATTAAAATGGTTTTTCATGGTGTTGTATTTGAGATGGGTAGTTTTTAATGAGCTATTTAACCACAAACTTATTTCATGGGTAATCATTGGTATGTCAACATGCCCAAGAGTTTTGTTGATGTAAGTTTGTTGGGACCCCGTTCGAATGCATTATTCCTTTCAGGTAATTTTATTAAACTTTGTCTGGTAGGGTTTCAGTGTTTTCTCTTAGGATATAGTTTGATTATTTCTTCCCATTTCTTGAAATAGGTGTAAATATTGGTAGTATTTAGTACACTTTCCATTGTTTAATCAACTAGAGGTGTGTTGACCTTTGAGGGAAGGTGAACATTTCTAGAATAGTCTCTCTTGGACTCTCAAGTTATCTAATATCCCTCTTTTCCTACTAGTAGTGTCCTTATTATCCTTTCATTGGGTTTTGTTTTTTATTTTTTAATTTATGATGCTTTCTGGGGGTGGAAGGACTTATGGTGGGTAGAATTGTCACACCCGGCCATTTTGATCTCATTTATTTCTGGTTCTTGTTATATTCCTTGAGAGATAGGTGTGAAATGTTTCAGAATTTGGGTAATAATTTCCCCATTCTCATGTACTATAATTCAATCCACATACTTCCCTTTAATCCCTCCTATGTTCCCCTTTTTTCACCCTTGGTTACCCCATTGAATTTTAGAAAATTTGAATGTTTTTTGGTGGACAGAACAGGTTGCATGGGTTGGTCGTATGGTTTACTAAACCATGAATCCAAGTTGTGCAATGTGTCCATCTCACTAAAATCATATTTAAATTCCAATTTTCCCTTACAGAAATAAACCTAATTCTCCTTATTCATCCCTATCAACTATGGAAGGCATTCACACTCCCTCAATCTACCCAGAAACCCATTTTTTATGGGGTTTTGGTTGGAAATTGTTAATGTTATTCAAATAATGTGATTCCATATTTGTTTTAATCCTTTTAATTATAGTTTCATCCATCATTATTGAAGCTATAAATTCCTATAAACAAGGGTTTTGTACCTATTATTTATTTTTGTGTTTCTTGGATCAAGAATGTGGATATAGGTTTGTTTTCAATTCCTTGTGGGGAGGCAGTGGTGCAGTTGAAATTTCACACAAGGGTTTTAGGTTTGTGACATATATGGTAGGTGATTCTACATGTGATCATTCTTGGATGAGTTATATTTGAATGATTTCTTTTTTTATCTTTTATATATTCATTGTATTTAGTGAAAAAACTATTTTTAGTAGCATTTTTTGGGTACTTTATTTTAAAGTGTTATTTTTGTGTGAAAATTGGTGTTTTTCATGTTCATTCCAACCTGTACAATTTGTGTATATTTTATAATTCATGTAATGGTTTTTTAAAATGGATTTAGTGCTTATAATACATGTTTGGTGTGATATTGGTATGCATTTGGATCTTAAAGTGGGTTTCTAAGTGAATTTTCGATGGAATGTATTATTATACATTGTGGAATTGTTTTTTGGAAATTCAAAATGTGTTATATTGTTACACTAATGTTGAAATTCATGTTTAGATACAATTTAAAGTTTTCATGATTAGAACTAATTTCTTTATGTTTATATTTTATTTCATAGCATGTGTAATCTGTTTGAGCATAATGAGGGAAACTCAGGTATCTAGGTGGGAAGACTTGTACTAGTATGCTAGTGATCTGAAGTGGTTTCATCCATATTTAACCTATAATGTATGACAATAAAAACATTAAACATACTATTAGGATGATGTTGTGGGACACTAGGTTATTGACATGTTCCCTACAAGTGGATCATTAATGAGATCAAATATTTTTTAGGGTTACATTTCAACAAGATACGAGGTACCTGGGTCCCACAACTAGATTGTGACTATGATTATTTTCCCTGATCAGTTCTCATTGGATATTTTATACTTACTATTGGCATACTATGTGTTTTTCTGAAAATTCAATAGAATGTTAATTTTATTTAAAAGTTTTATTTCTTAAAGTGACTATAATAAAAACTATTTTCATTTTGATGTTTCATCTCCATGAATTTTTTATAAACATTAATATCTATAAAAACATTTATTCTATTCATCTATTAATGGTTATCACGTGGAATAATTTTGGTTGGAATCATATTGGGCTTAGTCTCACACCCTAATTAATTCTTTGGGTGTATGTTGACATCGTAATGTTTGTTAATGCTTTGGTTAAAGATCATAGAACAGATGGACTAGTTTTTTATCTCTCGATCATGTTATAGTGTCATAGATATGGTTTGAGGGAATTTCACCTATCCATGTGGTAGTTTTTGTTCAATTAGTTTTTGTTTTCTTACATTCTATTAGACATAATGTCTTGTATAAACCACTGTATGTCAATTCTAAATTGTTGTGATGACTTTTTTGGTGTAAATTCTCATATTCGGTTTTTTTCATCCTTTTTTGTTGTTTGAAGTTTCTAAACTCTGAAAACTAATTCTCAAACCATTTTTTATGGTACATGGGTACTTGTTCCACCTTATGGATATTGTGAACAACATTTAGTTTTTTCCACAGACAGGGTCGGGTACTTGTTTTCTAGGTAACCGGATCTTGTTTGTTACAATAAAATACATGGACACCTATGGAGTATGAGAAAACAGAAAATCCTGCCCTAGGGTAGGGGAATAGACTATTGCATAAGTTTTATGTTCTCTATTTTTTTGTTAAGAAAATGTTTGTGATGAGAAAAAAATAGGATTTCTATTTCGATAACGTAGATTTTGATTTTGGTAGTGTTGATGAATTAGAAAACTAAAATCAATTTTATTTTTATTTGAAGGAGGAGATATATTACCTCTCTAGTTACACTAATAGTAGAAATCAAATTCCAACCATAGGAGTATCTTAATCTTATCAATTGATGAAATATAAAACACACATGTATTATTCCAATATCAAAAACCTGATAGTCACAAGATTTTCTAATACTACAAAATGACTGATTCTAAATATATGTATAGATAAGATTATATAGAAAAAACGATATTTTTTCTATATGATTATGAATCTATGGATTTCAGCCAATGGTTTTATAATCTAGACTGTTCCTATTTTAAAAAATAATAACATGCCTTAATAATTTTCTATACTAATCACTAAAAAATGGGATATATATTCTCCAAAATTTATGAAAATCTACATCTAGAATTCAATACTCTTATATGGATATTTTAATTAATCAAGTTTCTAGGTTTACTTTTGAAAATCACCTATTAATATGATTTTTTTATCACTAGATTTCTTCCTATCATCATTAGCATTGTGATGGAACTTTGGGATATTTGGGGTCACGTGGAAAATAAAATGTTGGAATTTTTAAAGATTTTCATAAAGTGTTTTTCAACACATGGGATTTAAATTGAAGGTGGATTTGATGGAATTCATGTTGCATGAAAGAGTTTTTCACTACTATCCATTGGAATTGTCCTCTACATCTTGAAGAAAAAGTATTTGAAGTGATTCTTAGTTTCATATATTATTTTATTTTCCCAAGGAATATATGTATGAATTTTTATGTTTAATAATAATTTATTTTGTTTTTTGAATTTTGAACATCTTATAAGAGGATGCTTTAGTCACTGGCTTTAGATGATTGTTATACTTCATATTGTGTTGTGATATCAAAATCTATATGTCCTATTTTGGGACTAATGTAAGTGAGATGGTTTCTTAAGTATAATAATTATTTTCTAGATGATAAAAGGATTGTTTCATGAAGGGATGGTGAAAATAAGTGATTTTATCTTTTTTGTGGATGGATTCTCATAAGAAGGTGGCATGTGTGTAGTTTTCTATTAGTATGGGAATATTTGGTCTACTTTTGTTTTATTCTAAGGTACTCAATACCAATATAATCCCAAAACATAGAGTATTATATTTTTTTCTAATAAATTTTTCCTTGTACCATGATTTAGTCCTCTAAATCCATGGATCTTGTAGTTTTTTCTGTTAGTTAAATATTAATGGGGAACATATGTTAATAATTTTATACAGAAATATTATTTTTGGAGGCCATTAATGTTGGAGCACCAACTCAATAATGTTTTAAAAGATTAATACAAAAAATCCCCCATATAATATTACAAAAATTAAGACCATAATTAGAGGATTAGAATAGTGAAAATATGACAACAAAACATTTAGAAAAATTGAAAAAAAAATTAAATAGTGGTTTAATGTGATTTTTCACATATTTGACCAATGTGTAAAGGATCTGAATCGGTCACAACATCATTATTATAAAAAAACAAAAAATATGGAATTTTAAAAATATAATTTGAGAACATAAATAATCATGATATTATCCAAGGATTCTGATCATAAGACACTAGGTCATGTAGTGCCCTGACCCCAGTTACCCAGATTCGGTGCATTATTACATAATATTGGCATGATCACAAAAGATCAAGTCTCTAAAGACCGATTGGTTTAGTAGCCTTGTAAACACTAGATATATTCATAAGTCATACATTAAATCATAAAGTTAAAAAAAACTACAACAATATCTTGTCTTCATATCCCCTCATACTATTACTATAGTTAATTCATAAAATACTTCTTCACATCTTGGGAAAAATTAAAACATTGAAATGGGTGAGCTCAGATGCTCCGTAAGGATAACAATATAGCGGAAACTTTTATAAATAAACATAAACATTTAAGGCAATCTATAACTAAAACAAAATCCTTTTAAACTTGAACTCCAGTATAATATGGCAAAGATAAAATGAAATAATTCCATTTATTTATTCACATGGATATTCTACTAGTCAAATAATCACATAAAATATCAATAACCACTTTCATAATGATGGAATGCATAATGCCAGACTATCATAACCACATAGTCAAGGCCTTGTGCCAAGACTACAAATAAGATTTTGTCAAGGCCTTATGCCAAAACACTAGTTTTTCCCATGAGACCTACCGATGCATCGAGGAGATTTAGTTGGGTCCACCCCTCACTTAATAAGTCCAATTCATTCCTTATATGAAAAGGTTTAAACATATCATAAACAATGCCCAAGAACCATAACATAATCGTGTCACATAAAACATGCATAAAAGAAACATAAAATTTCCACATTTTAATCACAATATATCAATACAACGCGTTGATATAATAAAAACATTATCAAAACCATTTTCAATACCAAAATAAAAGAAAAGTAAAACATGGTATTTATTTTTCATTTAAAAAAAATTTATGGCTTGTTGAGGAAGTCGAAACTCAAATAATGGTCACGGCGGCGGAGAAGTCATTGCCACTGCATAGGTAAGACAAAACATTCCCTTTGTCGTTTAGTAAAACGCTTCATATAAAATGATTCCTTTTTAATAAAATTAAAAGTCAAATGGGTTTGTACACTGTATAAAAGAAAGTTGTGTATAAAACAAAATATTCCTCAATGAAAGGAGATTGAGACGAAGTCCCTTACCTCATGTCCGTCTTAACTCGATCATTCTTTAATCTCCTAAATAATAAAATATAGTTAATTTCTATTTACTTAAGAACCTATTTCAAGTAAATTATCACTTATTACCATGTTATGAATATTATGTAATCAATTAATTTAATAACGGTCATTTTGTCGATCCTTGGTACTTGAGTCAAAAATAAACTTCTATTAATTACATGTTGTTTATGTGGTAAAATATCCATTATCTCCAGAATTATATTCATGATGTAGATATCATATATATCATATATATCCAGTATATACATGCATTTATAATATCACATAACATTTAGAGTTAAGAAATGAAATGCACCGTTCATGGAGACGGTAAGCCATACGTACGCATGAACGCTACTTTCATTTCCATTTCATATTTAATGGAATTAAATAATAATGATATAAAGGTATATTATAGTTCTAGTATAATATCATATATAATATCATTAACTCCATCCTTTATACGTCCCATGTATCGGATAAACGATTCAAATCACTTTGAGGGGGCGGTAGTCCGCACTTCTTAAAATGAAATTATCACTTTAAACCATAATGGAAATAATAAAGGTATTCCATAAATGAAAAATAAAAAATCATAAGGAAAACATAATAATAATATATATCATATATAAATATAGTGACATCTTAATGGCCACCATGAGAGGTGTAAAAAAAGATTGAACAATCATCATTTCATGAGGCAGTAATTCGCCACCCATAGAAAAAGTATGTTCTATAACCATTAGATGGAGGTGCATGTAAGTTTAGTTAGAATACTTCTCATAAATACATACAAGTATATTTAATATACTGGTGTTGTTACAAAAGAAAAAAATAAAAAGAGTTTAGGTGTTGTAGAATTAAAATAAAAGAAAATAAGTTAAGAGAAATCATTACCTTTAGTTTTGGTAACTCCCTTTGGTTTGAACCAAAAGGACTCTTGAAGTGCCTTCTACCTAAGGTAAGGCTTCTAGGATAAAGGGAGGAAATTTGAGAGGTTTTTTGGGCCGATATTGGCCGAGCCAAATGGATTTGAAGGTGTGAATAAGGTGGTAGAGGTGGGGCCTTTTATAAGAGGAGAGGAGGGGCTCTTTTGGAAAGATTGAAATGTTACTTCATTATGAAATGATTTTCAGATTTTAAAGGTACCACAATGATATATTTCGAGGATAAGGTCATAAGGGTTCGAAATTAACCCAACCAATAGGCTTTATACAAGAGTAAGTCTTATATTTTAGCTTATCTTTGCAATTTATTTAAATCGTTCATTAATGAGGTAATCACTACATCATCATTGTGTCATAAATAAATTTATTTATTTAATGTCTAAAAATTATAAAAAAATACCATGATGTAGGAAATATTTTTAGACTTCCAATGACTATTTATAGTCTAATAGATAATTTATGTAGACAAAATTAAAATTTTTTTACTTAGGTGTTACATACTTTTGTTATATTTTCCTTTCTTTAAAAAAATAAAATGATAAAATGTCACTATCACACAAAAGTGATTCCATGGGGTCCCTATGTTGTAACAAGGCATCCCATGGTCGGCCACGACACAAAAAATAGCATTAGGACACATTTTGGGTTCATTTCATATTATTATGATATTATTTCATTACCCTTAACTACCTGATTACAAATTAATCATGATAATTAAATATAATTATCGTCATTACTATTCATAATGTCCAAAAACAAAAGAGTATTAATGACATAATTTGGACCTTCTGATTCCAAATATGGAATCCATTTTACCAAATTCTAAACATAGAAATTGCAGTAATTAATTTAAAAATTATTCTCGCTGTCAAAACAAATAGCGTGTTTTCAAGAAAAAATATCTATCAAAAGATTGACAATTGTTTATGTCCAATTTCAAAGTGAAATTAATTCTAATGACCAACATTGGAATAAATGGTAAAAATATATTCTAATTATATATTAAAACTACATAATAGTATAATTTATCACTATAAATTATTTTTATTAAAAACGTTATTTTTAAGTATTTTTTTACTATTCAACGAAAATTGGAAGTTCTCAAAAAAATACCAAAAAATTCAACATAGGCTAATTTTGATTTTCTGAATCCAAAAATGAAGTCCATTTTAAAATATAACATTTATATAATTTCAAAAAGTGGGTATTAGTATTCATAACGGCTACTTTGATTGGTTGCGGTGTGTTAGAACTTGAGGTTGCGTACAACACACACTACTGTATTATTCAAAGAGAAGCGCACCATGGAAGCTTGGGGTGTTACATTCTCCCCTCCTTCAAATAATTTTGTCCTAGAAATTTCTAGATTATTACTACATAAAAAGACTCGTGTGGTTCTTCATCATAATTTCCTCAGGTTCCCACATTGCATCTTCCATTATATGGTTCCTCCATAGAACTTTTACCACACGAGTCGTCAGGTTTCTCAGCACTTGTTCTCTCGTATCCAGAATCCTTACAGGCTCTTCGCAATAAGATAGATCGGGTTCCAGTTCTAATTCCTCATAGGTGAGTACATGTGTTGGTTCAGGCATTTATTTTCTCAATAATGATACATGGAACACATCGTGAACTTTAGAGAGACTTGGAGGCATTGCCAAATGGTAAGCTACAGCCCCAATTCGTTCTTGAATTTCGAATGGTCTGATGTACCTGGGACTTAATTTTCCCTTCTTACCGAATCGTATAACTCCCTTCCATAGAGATACCTTCCAGAAAACATGATCTCCTACCTTAAATTCCAAATCCTTCATTCGGTTATCGGCATAGCTCTTCTGGCTACTTTGAGCTGCTTTGATGTGGTTTTGGATTACCTTAACCTTTTCCATCGTTTCTTCAACAAGTTCTGGGCCTACGAGTTTAATTTCACTAACATCATCCCAAAAGGTTGGTGTGCGAAATCTCTTTCCATAAAACACTTCATATGGTGCCATCTGAATACTTGAATGGAAGCTATTGTTATAGGAAAATTATACCAGAGGTAAATATTGATCCCACATACCCTGAAAGTCAAGTGATCATGATCTCAACATGTCTTCTATGGTTTGAATAGTCCGTTCTGATTGTCCATCTGTTTGAGGGTGGTAAGAAGTGCTCAAACAAAGTTTAGTATCCATGGATTTCTGAATACTTTTATATAATCTTGATGTAAAACGGGGATCATGATCCAAAACAATTGATAGGGGTACTCAATTAAGTCTTACAAATTCGTTAATATACAGTCTTGTTAAACGTTCAAGTGGTAAATCTTCTCTTATAGAAAGAAAATGTGTTGACTTGGTAAGACGATCAACAATGATACATATTGCATCATTCCTTCTAGGATTCTTTGGTAGTCATCATAATATTATCCCACTTCCACTCAGGTATGGGAAGAGGTTGCATAACACCTCCAAGAAGCTGCCTCCCAGCTTTCACTTGGTGACAAACCATGCAACTTGACACAAAATTAGTAATCTCCCTCTTCATGTGGTCCCACAAAAAATGTTCCTTCAAATATCTATACATCTTAGTGCTATCAGGGTGTATATAGAAATTGGAACTATGAGCATCATCCAATAATTCCCTTTTTAGACCAGCTATATCAGGAACACAACGCCTCTTCCCAAATTTCAAAATTCCATCTTCATACACAAAGTCACTCAATCTCCCATCATTCATAGCTTTAATATTCTTTTGAAACTCTTCATCATTGTTCTGAGAACTCTTAATCCTTTCTAGTAAATATGGTTTGTCAACCATTTGAAAAAGCATTAATGTTTCACCTTCCATAGTTATTCCCATGTCCATCTTCACTAGATCCATGAAATTAGGATGCCTTTCAACTCTCATATTGTTCAAAACTCTATGATATTTTCTTATCAAAGCATATTCCACCTTATTTTCCTTCCTCAGGTGGTAGTGTATCATGAAATCATAATCCTTGAGTAATTCAATCCATCTCCATTACCCCATGTTGAGTTATTTTTGTGAGAAAATATACTTCAAACTCTTGTGATCAGTATAAATCTCACATTTTTCACCATAGAGGTAGTGTCTCCATATCTTCAAATCAAAGATGATATCTGCTAACTCAAGATCATTAGTAGGATATTTTTTCTCATGAATTTTCAACTATCGTGATGCATAGGCAGTAACCCTATCAATCTACATAAGGACACAACCAAGTCCTTTCTTCGATGCATCACTATAAATAACGAACCCATCATTCCCCGAGGGTAGAGTCAATATAGGAGCATTGACTAATCTTCTCTTTAGTTCTTCAAAAAATTATTCACACTCTTTTGTCCAAACAAATTTAACCCATTTACGTGTCAGCTTCGTTAATGGGTTAGCCAATCAGGCAAAATTCTGGAAAAAAATGTCGATAATAACCAGATAAACCAATAAACATGTGTGCTTCAGTTATACTCATCGGTTCTAGCCATTATTGGATCGCTCTTGTCTTATAATGATCAACAGATATTCCATCCATAGAGACAATATGGCCAAGAAAAAAATCTCATGAAGCCAGAATTCGCACTTGCTAAACTTCCCATATAATTTGTGTCTTCTAAGAGTCTTTAGAATAATGCGCAAGTGATTTTCACGATATTCATAGATTTTGTAGTATACCAAGATATCATCAATAAATAACACTATGAATTCATCAAGATATTTCTTGAAAACTCTATTCATTAAATCCATGAAGACAGAGGGTGCATTGGTCAATCCAAAAGGAATTACTGTAAACTTGTAATTCCCGTACCTGGTTCGAAATGCAATCTTCAGAATGTCTTCCTTCTTCACACACAACTGATGATATCCAGATCGAAGGTCAATCTTTGAAAAGTATTGAACTCCATGCATTTGGTCGAATAAATCATCAATGCGAGGTTGGGGATACTTGTTTTTTATTGTTATAGCATTGATTTACCTGTAGTCAATGCACAACCTCATAGATTCTTCTTTCTTCTTAACAAAAAGAAAAGGAGCTCCCCATGGAAAAACAGTAGGGATAATAAATCCCTTATAACTCAATTTATCTAGTTGTTTATTTAGTTCCATTAATTACACAGTGGCCATTCTATATGGGGTCTTCGATATGGGCCTTGAACTAGGAATTAGGTTAATAGAATACTCAACTTCTCATTCTGCAGGATGCTGAGGTAAATCTTCTGGAAACACATCAACATATTCTTTCACAATAGGTACATACTCTATTTGAACATTCCCTTCCTCACCCATAGTTATTTCATTCTCTTCCTCCCAAATAAGTGAATTTAGTTGAGCTACCAGGGGTGGATCTAAATAAGAATTAGGTGGTGATGATTCTTCTCTAAAGATAATGTGTTCCTTATCATCATCATGAAAAATCGTAACCTCTTTCTTCTTATAATAAATCTTCGCATCATGGTTCAAAAGCCAATCCATACCGAGGATTATATCAAATTCAATCATGGGTATGACGATGAAATTAGAAGATAAAAAATATTTATATGGTCTAATGGGAACTGATTCACAAAACATTGTTGCAATGATACTTCCCTTAGGATATTTGACTGACAACTCCCATGTTAAATCAAATTGGAAATATATAATTTTCTTAGCAAACTGGGAAGATATGAAACAATGCGATGATCCAGAATCAAATAATCCATTTTCTAAACTTGAGGAAACCATTAAATTACCTGTCACCACGTCTTTTGGAGCTTCTACCTCAGCTGTAGTGATAGCATAAGCTTGTCCTTGATACCTTGGCCTTTTTTGAGGTAAGTTTCTCTGATGCTTAGGACATTCATTTTCATAATGTCCCAGCTTCTGGAAATTGTATCATTGAACACCGGTAGCTTCTTTCTTCCCCTTGCAATCACGAGCTTGGCGGTCTTTTTTACCACAATTGTAACAGACTCTCATTCCTTTCAAGAAAGTACCGGGGTGTTTCTTCCCACATTTACTACATGATGTATAATAAAATTTTACCTTCTTCCCCTTATTTCCATTTCTAGAGTGATTAGCAGATCTCTTATTCTCTTTCTTTTCTTTAATGTCGTAAGACTTAGATAATTCCTTTTCCGTCTTAATAGCACATTAGACAATGTCTTCGTATGACGAGAGGGATTGTGAGACCAATGCTCGATGGAGAAATGGTTTTAACCCATCAAAGAAATGATCAATCTTACTTCTTGGGTTACATATATAATCTACAGCATACCTCGCTAACCTTGTAAAGTTAGCCTCATACTTTGTGACATTCTCATCCTCCTTTTGTCTCAAACTCAGAAATTGTCTTTCCATATCTGCTCGATGGTCACGAGGAAAGTATTTTTCTAGGAAAAGATCTTTGAACTCCCTTCATTCCATATTTGATAATTCATCATCTTCCTTTATTTTTTTGAATCAATGACCACCATTGATCAGCATATCCAATGAGGCGGTAAGATGCCATGATAACCTTTTCCCTTTCACTACTCCCCAAGGCATGGAATATTTTCTCTAAGGAATTTATCCATTTCTCAGCTACTAAGAGATTTGTACTCCCATTGAATTTTGGTGATTGTTTCCTCCTAAAGCGATCAAACATTGATCCTCCATGTTGTGGATCAGGGTGCTCCATACGAGTAAGGTTATTATTCATAACCTAAGTGAGTTGTCCCAGTATGGTGATGAGCTGATCAGCACCAGTTGTATCACCAGCTCCACTATAATTATCTTGAGTAGGAGGGCAATCCCTACATGGAGTGTGTTCATTGATATGGTTTCCATTCCTTCCACTAAGCTCCATTTATAAACAATGGCATAAACTAGATCAATTCATGAATAAAAATACATAATATCATACTTGTAAAACACTTAACATAAATTGAACTATTTATGGATATAATCCATAATCATAAAAAGAAATGTTTTCTTTGAGGAAGTATATACTCGTAAACCTTTCATAATGGTTTGTAAAGAAATTTAGAATTATCCTAAGCATATCCCCTGGATGTGTCGTAACCAAAAGTGCAGCAAGGCCCGTTGTTGTGCACTAGTTCTCATTCGAGTCTAGCTAAAAGCGGTGTTTTCGGATTTTACCCCTAGGTACATCTGTGCCAGAGTCGCCTCTACCTGCTCGTATCTAGACAGGGATGTATTTCTTGGAAAACTCACAAAATCTCTATGATACCAAAATTCTAAGAAGTTATTCTATACTAATCCTCAAATTCTATCTTAGGGGTATGTGCTCTAATCAGAGTTTATCTAAGTCTAGCTTCCAAGGTTAGTACTAAACTTCATCTGATACCAGCTGTAACACCAAGACCCCAGTAACCTAGAGTCAGTTCATTATTACATAATATTGGCATGATCACAAAAGATCAAGTCTCAAAAGACCGATTAGTTTAGTAGCCTTGGAAACACTAGATATATTCATAAGTCTTACATTACATCATAAAGTGAAAATTAAACTACAATAACATCTTGTATTCATATCCCCTCATACTATCCCTGCAGGTCATTCATAAAATACTTCTTCACATCCTGGAAAAAATTAAAACATTGAAAGAGTGAGCTCAGATGCTCAATAAGGATAACAATATAGAAGAAACATTAATTAATAAACATAAACATTTAAGTCAATGTATAACTAAAACAAAATCCTTTTAAACTGTAACTCCATCATAATATGGAAAAGATAAAATGAAATAATTCCATTTATTTATTCACATGTATATTCTACTAGTCGAATAATCACATGAAATATCGATAACCACTTTCATATTGATGGAATTCATAATGCCAGACTATCATAACCACATAGTCAAGGCCTTGTGCCAAGACTACAAATAAGATTTTGTAAAGGCCTTGTGCCAAGACACTAGTTTGTCTCAGGAGACCTACTGATGCATCGAGGATCTATAGAGGGCTCCACCCGTCACATACTATGTCTAATGTATTCCTTATTCTAAAAGGTTTAAACATATCATAAACAATGCCCAAGAACCATAACATAATTGTATCACATAAAACATGCATAAAGGAAACTTAACATTTCCACATTTCAATCACAAGATATCAATACAACACATTAATATATTCAAAAAAATATCAAGACTATTTTCAATTCCAAAATAAAAGAAAAGTAAAACATGGTATTTATTTTTCATTTCAAAAAAGTTATGTCTGGTAGAGGAAGCCGAAACTCATATAATGGTCACGGCGGTGGAGAAGTCATTGTCGCCGCATATATAAGACAAAACATTCCTTTTTCATTTACTAAAATGCTTCGTATAAAAATATTCCTTTTGAATAATAGTAAAAGTCAAAGGGGTTTGTACACCGTATAAAATAAAGTTGTGTATAAAACAAAATATGCCTCAATGAAAGGAGATTGAGACGAAGTCCCTTACCTCGTGTCCGACTTGACTCGATCGTTCTTTAATCTCCTGAATAAAAAACTATAGTTAATTTATATTTTCTTAAGAACCTTTTTCAAGTTCATTATAACTTATTACCATGTTATGAACATTATGTAATCATTTAATTTAAAAACGGTCGTTTTGTCGATCCTTGGTACTTAAGTCAAAAATAAACTTATTATAATTACAAGTTGTTTATGTGGTAAAATATCCATTATCTCTATAATTATATTCATGATGTAGATATCATATATATCATATATATCCAGTATATACATGAATTTATAATATCACATAACATTTAGAGGTAATAAATGAAATGCATCGTTCATGGAGACGGTAAGCTGTACGTACGCATGAACGCTACTTTAATTTATATTTCATATTTAATGGAATGAACTCATAATGATATAAAGGTATATTATAATTATAGTATAATATTATATATAATATCATTAACTCCATCATTTATACATCCCACATATGGCATTAATGATTCAAATCACTTTGAGGGGCGGTAGTCCGCACTTCCTAAAATGAAATTATCGCGTTTACCCATAGTGGAAATCATAAAGGTATGCCATAAATGAGAAATACAAGAGCATAAGGAAAACAGAAACATAATATATATCATATATAAATATTGTGACATCTTAATGGCCACCATGAGAGGTGTTAAAAGAATATTGAACAATCATCGTTTTATGAGGCAGTAATTCGCCACCCACAGAAACAGTATGTTCTTTAACAATTAGATGGAGGTGTGTGTAAGTGTAGTTTGAATACTTATCATAAAAAAATCCAAGTATATTGAGGATTCTGGTTTTGTTACAAAATAAAATAATAAAAAGAGTTTAGGGGTTTTAGAAGTAAAATAAAAGAAAAGAAGTTAAGAGAAATCGTTACCTTTAGTTTGGGTAACTCCCTTTTGTTTGAACCAAAAGGACTCTTGAAGTGCCTTCTGCCTAAGGTAAGGCTTCTAGGATTAAAGTAGGAACGTTGAGAGGGTATTTGGGTACAGGTTGTCTGATCCAAATGGCTTTGAAGGTGTGAATAATGTGGGAGAGCTGGGGGGGCCTTTTATAAGAGGAGAGGAGGGGCTCTTTTGGAAAGATTGAAATATTACTTTATTATGAAAGGATTTTAGGATTTTTAAGGTCCCACAATGATATATTTCGAGGATAAGGTGATAAGAGTTCGAAATAAACCCATAAAATAGGCTTTAGAAAAGTTTATGTCCTATATTTTACCTTATCTTTTCATTTTATTTAAATCATTCATTAATGAGGTAATCACTGTATCATCAAGGTGTCAGAAATAAATTTATTTATTTAATGTCTATAAATTATAAAACAAATACCGTGATGTAGGAAATATTTTTAGCTTTAAAATGACTTTTTATAGTCTAAGAGATAATTTATGTAGTGAAAATTAAAATTTTTTTACTTAGGTGTTACATACTTTGGTTATATTTTCCTTTCTTTAAAAAAATAAAATGATAAATTATCACTATCACACAAAAGTGATTCCATGGGGTCCCTAAGTTGGCATAGGGAATCCCATGGTCAGCCATAACACAACCAATAGAATTAGGACACATGTTGGGTCATTTTATATTATTATTATATTATTTCATTACCCTTAACTACCCGATTACTAATTAATCATGATAATTAAAGATAATTGTCGTCGTTACTATTCATAATGTCCAAAAACAAAAGAGTCTTAATTACATAATTTGGACCTTCAGATTCCAAATATGGAATCCATTTTACCAAATTCTAAACACAGAAATTGCATTAATTAATTTAAAAATTATTCCCGCTGTCAAAACAAATAGCGTGTTTTCAATAAACAATATCTATCAAAAGATTGCAAATTGTTTATGTCCAATTTCAAAGTGAAATTAATTATAATGACCACCATTGGAATAAATGGTAAAAATATATTCTAATTATACTTTAAAACTACTCAACAGAATAATTTATGACTATAAATTTTTTGATTAAAAAAGTTCTTTTTAAGTATTTTTTTACTATTCATCGAAAATTGGATGTTCTCAGAAAAATACCAAAAAATTCGACATAGGCTAATTTCGATATTCCTAATCCAAAAATGAATTCCATTTGGAAATATAAAATTTATATAATTTCAAAAAGTGGGTATTACTATTTATAACGGCTACTTTGATTGGTCGCGGTGTGTTAGAACTCGAGGTTGCGTGCAACACATGCTACTGTATTATTCAAAGAGAAGCGTACCATGGAAGCTTAGGGTGTTATAGGTCAAGTGAAATACATTATCAAAGAATTTTTTCTATAAAAGAGTCCAATAAAAATATAGAAATAAATCTCGAAAAATAAGGAAGAATATGGTAACAAAAATATTTCTAAGAGTTAGAAAAATAAACTTGAAAACTCAAACCCTATATAGTGAATATAATAATTCAATTTATAATGGATGATCTAGATAATCAACAGTCCTCATCTAATCTCACAATGATCATACAAACTACAAAAATAGATTAAGTTTGATAGTGTTGTTGTGCTACAAGTTAGGTTCTCATCCACCTCTTTAATACTCTATATTTCTTCATAAATGTCCCCAAGTTCTAGTGGCATGGTTGCCCATAATTTCATGTATTTTAGGGAATTTGATTGCATGTAATTTTACAAATAATTGAAATTAAGTAAACCAATTTGAACATGGAAATTGAAAATGGGTAGTGATTGGTGAGTCAATGATTAAACATAATAATATTCCATTCCTTTTATTTTTGAAATCACAAACACTTTCTTAAACAATTTATTACCAACATTTTCTTATCAATTTTTTATGATTATTTTGGAAAATTTAATCTATTACCATACAATGTATTAGTTCTAAAATATTCATGTATATAAACTAATAAAATTCATTATAATTATTCTAATGAGTATGGATCTGATAAACCTAAGATTCAATTTTATCACATCAGATATAAGACATTCTATCTTTTCTTTCATACTAAATTAATCTTTATAATTGAAATAATGATCAAACTGATAAAGATCATGCTTGCACTCATAAATATTACCATAATGGAAGTTTTTATGAAATTCCATAGAGATGAATACGATTAAATTCTGAATACATAAAACAGAATTCTAATGTAGGGAAAAATCAAAAACCTAATGGTTTAAATAAATTCTTCATCAAATATTTAGTTATGAAATATCCTTTGATGTTTCAGGTGTCCAAAATGTTATGAGAAACTCAGATAAATATGATCATTTGGACGGAAATATGATCATTGGGGATTTTACTATAAATTTATGGTCATAAAATTCATTGATGGGGTTTTTAAAGTGCTAATCAATTTCATTTATATGAGAGAATTGATAATTACAATGCATGGACTTCATGTTCTTCAATTGGAGTAATTTTTTAAGGTTTTTTCTTCAAAAGGAACCTTTTCAGGTTGTCCTATTTATCATTTCATTCTTCCGCAATCATGCTTCCAAACTATTATTATGATCATGGGTGTCTAGGGATAGAGAGATATAGAATCTGATATTTTGATCAAGGACATGTGATGATAACAATACATAGATGATTCATTTCATTGAGGACCATTGATGCTCGGTAGATAGGGAATCTGATTTTTGTATCAAGGGCTCTCCTTATCGAGGAAAGATAGACATTGTTGTAATTATTAATGAATGGAATAATTTAGCCAAGTTTTGTGTCCAAATTAATACAAGGATTAAAATATATCTATTAATTTAAATAATTTTAAATAATTATTACTTCATTATAGATATTTCATTAAATTTTTTATACAATTATATTATTCTGTTCTTCTTGTTTTTTATATTTTATTTTAATTTATCAAAATATAAAAAATATTAATATGTTAAATGGATCTTATGAGAATAAAAAGAGTATTCATTGATATTACTGGATCTTATGTGATTGTTATTATTACACTCTAATATATAATTATCTTTTTCATTATGATACATTGATAATCAGACTAAGGAAATAGTTGGAATCCGATATTTTTAAATAAATATATTTCTAAATTATTAAAGTTTAATCAAATTTAAACTATTGTTTTTAAACCAAAATTAACCCCTCTTTTATTTAGGCCATCAAGAACACATTATTTTGATCTTAATATCAATATAACTCCGTTTTATATCTAAACATTTGTATCATAGGAGGTTTCTGCTGCTCATATACTTTGTGTTCATTTTTTTCATTACAATTTCAATATTAATTAATTAGTTTAAAAACACTATGTGAAAAAATATTTTTTCTCCAAAGTATTTGTGAAAAAAAATGCTTTTATATTAAGAGGGAAGTTTTTAATATTGGGTCCATAGATAATAACAATCAATATATACATCATATTTTTTATGGGGCTTACTATGAATATTTTAGAGTTAGAATGAATAGTTTTTTATCAACACATGTGGTGATAAATTTTTTATTCTCACTATATATTTCCAAAATACTAATAACTATTTTACATCTTTAACATATCAAGAAAGAAAATAATATTAGACGAATTATAGATATATAAAAACATTTTTATATTCCATGAAAATAATCAAATATTGTAAAACATTATCATGTCATGCCAAAAATTGTATCTGGAAAAATCATGAGGATACAGATTTTGGTAAATATAATGTTTTTTAAACTAAGAAATCAATGGAAATAGTTGAATATCTAGAATTTTATTTCCAACCAAGTGAATTTGTTATGAAGATTCATCTAATATTCAGGATGATTACTAGTAGTACACAATTTATTGGTGAGAAAGGATAATATTAGGAAATCTTTGTTGAGAAGATCATAGATATAATTCCAAATGATTGGGCATCAAAGAGAATTATTTTAAAATAAATAAGAAAGGTTAATAATATTACCCTAATGGATCTTATCAAAACCTTAATACATAATGAGAGTACAAAAAATTGAGATGAATATAAAAATAAAAATTGGTGAATAACATTTCGTAAAACTAATATACCTACAAAAAAAATACTCAAGAAATCGTTTTTTGATTTTAAAGAATAAAATTTGTTTTTATTCAATCATATTTGAAAATGAGTAAGCTAATTTCATATCTAGGATGAACAAGATTTTTGGAAAAAATTATTTCCAATAGTGATATAAGAAATGTAATAAGGAAATAAATGAAAAAAAAATGATGAAATCAATTATTATGAATGTAAGAAAATTGTGCATATCATGCCATATTGTCCTATTCTAAAAATAGTAGGTAGAAAAGATAGAAGTTGAGAGTAGATTTCATTGATATTATATAAATCTAAGGAAAATAGACTTATTGAAGCTAATGAATCTTTTAGTATAAGTGGGTGATTTTGCTTAGACAAACCTTTTGATAATAATAATTTTGATTATAGGAATATTTTTTTTATTACTCGGGTACATAAATAAGTTATTTATTCAATGGATGCGCAATGAATTTGTGATAATATTAAAAAATATATCTTAATTCAATGTATCTATATGACAATGGATTAATATCTTCTAAGTAAGAATCATCCTCATGAAAATATAATCCGCTTCTATCTTATGATGATGTATCTCATTTTTTATACTACTTGAAAATGAGAATTAAGAAGATGATAAAAAAATCAGAAATATTCAAGGATATCTACATTAATAAAATAAGTTTCAGACCACTATAAATAACCTAATTATAAATTATTTCAAAAATAATCTATTTCAAATGATTTTGAAAATTTAATTTATTAAATGTATAGTTTAAAAAGTATTTTTGACAACCTCGATTCTGAAAATATCAAAAAAACGGTTTATATTTTAGTTGTAAATCTAATGTATGAAAATCTTCTTTAATAAACCATTATCTAACATTACTATTGGAAAAAACATTGATATGATGTATAAAGAAATTTTTTCCAAAGGAAAATCTTCCTGAATGGGATATACTTATAAAAAACTAATTTTTAGTGATAATTAAGTTCTCCATAGAAAATAACCATTTTCATTAAGTGTTATTGTGGTGTTCATTAGAAAAATAATTTATCTCTTAAATAATTTCAATCACTCGGTTTACACATATATTATTTTTCAAAACAAATATGGATTCCTAATATTTTTCTAACACTACTTATCCAAAGCCTATTTGGGTACCAGAAATATATTTATTTTGTTTGTAGGGAAAAAAAGAAAGAACCAACAATAATAATACTTGGTACATGGATAATGATCATTCCAGGAATATAACTGGAAAAAAAATCTTTGAAAATTTTATCAAGATTAATTTTTTAAAAGTTACGTTCAGAGAGAATTCTCAAGGAGAGATTATCGGTATAGGTATCAAAATTATTCTTGACCTAGATTCCCATCTCATTACAGTTGTAAAAATGAAGTGTAGAGTTTTCTTTCATTCCATTACATTATTTTTCCTAGGGACTATTTTCTCTATACATATAATAAACTCCCAATCCCATCAATCATTTACAATGGTGGGTTTTTTGGTAGTTATCACATGTAAAAGAATCCTTCTTCTTCCATATTCCCTTTATATGTTATTTTCTCTTCATTATCTTCATATCCAGCCTCCCTTTCAATACATAAGTTAAATAAAATTATTTCCATCTCTCAATTTTAAATAAAAATATTTCATCATAGGAAAAATAGGTTTGAGAGACCACCACCCTATAGAGACTCTGTCAAATCTTTTAAAATAAGTGATAAATCATTCACTCATTGTTCTATATGAAATATATAGTATATCTAGATAACAATGTAATGGTAGCTTCATACTACGCTATACTTTCGACCTCTTTTTTATTGAAACTATGTAATATTGTCTTTATCTATCTTTGTTTACATAGAGAAAAATATTTTTCAACTAATGTATCCTTAAATACCTGACATTCCATCAGTTATATTTCCACATCCTTTCTAGTATTCTGCATCAACAACCACCATTGATAAACATATCCATTGAGATAATTATAATGGTCAATTCTTTCATGGTAATCTACAATTCTGGTTTGGATTATTTATGGTGTTCAGGGAGGTTCCATGATTTTTTGGAGGATGTATGGAGACGTTCGGTAGATAAAAAGAGTAATGAGGGAGAGTTCAGGATGTTTATATATTTTAGATGATTTAAAAGTGGATTTGAAGATGAGTAAAAATTTCCATGATGTGAAATAGTTTTTTCAATGTGTAATATATTGGGGTTTATAAATAAATAATAAAATGAATATGATACGTTATTTGGTGGAAACCGTCTCTTGGTTATTACATGAAATGAATAGTTATTACACATCATGTAATACCATGAAATAAAAAAAATGAGGTTTTTTTCCCAAAGTCCCATTCATTTGGATGTGGCTCTTTCTTTTACTCATTTTCGGTGAAATATAGTTTCCCTTAGGTGTTAATAAATACCATTTACTCCATATTTGATCTATTAATTATGGTTTTTATTTCTTTTTGATCTATCTTCAATCCATGGTGAGTAATCTACTCAGTATCCTTGGTTTTATTCCATTAATCTTCTCGAGATTTGTTACAGTAATGTTTCATTGGTTTTCTATATGAATGGGTATATTTTTTACCTCCCTTTGGTGTGGTATAGTTTAATCTTTCATCCTCATAGTGTGGTCATGGTTCACAGGTGTTATTCTCCTCCATGTGGTGTACAGAGTTTTTGAAAGATTATTTGAGGTAGGGATTCTCAACTTTTTCATTATTTCTCTATCATGTGGAAGGGGTTTGATTGTGTTAATTTAGGGATTATGGTTTTTCTAGTATAATCAAATATAAATAATTGTTTAATTTAATTTAAAGGTAAAATTGGGTTTGATTTGCATGTTTTTACAGCTTTGATATTATTTGTGATATTATGATTGTTTAGTCTTGATGCATAACTAAAAGTGGTGGGTATTGGGTGATTTTTTAAGTTTGATATATCTGTTGTGATAGCTTTTTTAGTTGTTAATTAAGTGAGGTCACCCTAAATGGAAAATTTCTAATTGCATATATTTTTAAAATGAAATGGTTACCCTATGATTTTGGTTTTTGTGATAACTCCCCTAAAATAAAATGGATTTTGATTAATGCAGCATTATAAATTTGTAAATGGATCATTATGTGTTTTGATGTGGGGATGTTCTTATAGGATAGAGATTTATTTTTCATGGGTGTATAGTTGACAGTTTTGGGCCATGATTTTGTGGGGTAGGGTTGGGGTTGAGGGGGTCATAGTTTTTGGGACATGCATTTTGGGTAGTGAGGGGATAGTTTGTGGGCCATTCTTTTAGGTTTGTGAGGTGATAGACTATTGATCTATTTTTGTAATGTGGTCATTATGTTCTATATGACCTTGTAGTGATTGAATTAATAAATATTTTTTTAATAATGCTTGAAAAGTCGTGGGTTTGTTTGTCTAATATGATGACAATTTCAAATAATTAAGTTAAATGGTGGATTGTGTGGTTATATGTGGTTAATGATAAATAATGAATCTAATTGGGTGACTAAATAAAATATATGGAAATTTAATGCCATGTTACATAACTAGGACACTTCAATTTTTGAAATGACTATTGAAATTTAGATAAATGCATTTAGTGGGGCCGAAAAGGTGAATGTGTTTTGAGTATGTTGTTTGTTAGAGAACCTATATGTTATGATTGAGTGCTTGATAATATATATCTATATATATTTTAACATTCTATTGATTTCTATATTCACCAAAAAAATTGATTAGTATAAACCAAACACCCATATAGTCAAACAGGGGTGTCATTAACAATATCTTAGAAGAAGGATTGATGGCTGACCACCCACTCTTCCCTGCTCTATATTCCAAATGTGGAAGGTATTATATAATCTATGATGGATGGAGGAATATTAGTGCATTATATGGTGTTTATGGTGTCCCATTTGTCTTCGAGAAGAGATGTGAGGTGGTATCCCAGGTGTATTCAGGATGAGTTGTGATTTGGCATCCCAGGTGTCTTCATGATGGGTTGTGATGTACATTCATAGGTGTCTTTGGGATGAGACGTTTTGTTATGTGTTGTGTTGTGTGGAATAGGTGTGTTCTGAATGGATAACATGTGGGGGAATAGGAGTGTGCTGGTAGGATACGTTTTGAGGAATACTTTTCCATGGGTGAGATGTGTTTTGGTATATTTGGAATATTTGGGAGGGATAGGACTCCATATGTTGGGGTGTGATAGTGGATAATGAGTGTTAAAGTGGTGTGGTTTACCCTATAATTTATTTTATTTACTTTATATTAAATTACCTAGATTATGTTATTTGGTTAGCATGCTTTGGTGAGGATGGGATGGTTAGTATGAATATTTACTCACTATTTTTTTATAGCTTTCTCCCATGTAAATTAGTAAGATTTATTAACATGTTCATGAGAGACATGAGTTTTTTCCAATATAGTACAATCATATGCTAATATTACATATATAATATTGTTTTTAGGACTCTATGAGGATTTTTTGAACGATGTTCGACCATACTAGCTCAAATACTCGACATTTTTGTGTCACTGCATTATCTATACATATTGGTATTCAATTTGGATACTTTTTTGTTTGAATCGGCTCTATTAATACATAAATGTAGGATGGGTTTGGTTTATATTTTATATATTATTATTGGAGTTGTTTTTGGATGATTCACTCTATCTCGTGATCTTATCTATATAATAAAGGATATTACCTCCCAAATTGTGAGATTTATACACCCTCTGTTTTAGTCATCAACCGAGGGCCAACTAGAGAAGGGACTTGCAGGTCATTATATCTATCCCTCTATTGTGATATTTTTGGAGGTAGGGGCCATGATTGAGTGGTATCAGAGGGATGGTGGATATATTTTTTGGAGTTAGTAGTTAGAATCATTGAGGATTAAATGGGTTGATATGAAAAATTTTCCAGTTGACCTTGGTACATGAAATAGGCCATGTAGACTATCTAGGACACAATATTTTAGGGCCCACTATGATGCACTGCATGGAAACTAATCTTATTGAATGACCAAGTGGGATAGACCTACTAGAAAGGTAGATACATAGGTAAGGTAATGCATCATAATGACTTTTTTTGTAGATTTAATTGGTTTTTTTGGGAAGTAAAAATATTTCAAATGAATTTAATTATTAAAAGTTATTCAAAAACTATCATAATAAAAATTTCACTAAAAATAGTATAGTAAATATAGGTTTTCTATTTATTTATAGATTATAGTTGTTGTCTTCAGGTGGCTCTGACATTTTAGGTTCAGTAGGCTAATCTGGTTAATCATACTAGGGTTGATCTAGATGAGTAGTTTGATTAGTGGCAGAGGATGTTTCTTCCTTTCTTGTGTATGTCTTTGGTAATGTATGTGGTAATTGTTTTAGATGTTTAGATTTATAGATGGTTAGGGGAGATCAATATTTCATTCCATTTGATCTAGGCCCCAACTGAAGACTGGATCTCTTTGGTAGTCAGTGTGATGTGAGGATCTTCACCTTAGTGGTGGACACTGTCATTGGGAGAGTATAAATAGTAAAAAAATTGGTTTGACATAGAAATAGAGTTCTAGGTAGAGTTCCATTCATCGAACATGAAGTTATTAAAGAGGAAGGATTATTTTTCTCTTCAAAAGTGGTGTATGTTAGTGTGGATGCTAGGAATCAAGTTCAATTAACTTTTTCATTTATACCCAGTTCATTTTTGAGACAAGGTGTATCATGAGATATTTCATGAGGAGGAATTTCATCCTTCTATCCATAATAAAATAACTCATTTTCCATTGGCGATATATCTGGAGGTTTGGAATAAGGCATATGGGATCAACCAAATTCACCCATGGAAGGATTTCTATGGGAAGAGAACTGTGGGTGTTTCTTTAGAAGAATATTTTTCAGTGGAATTTATTTTTCAATAAGTTCATTGAGGTATCGACCGGTAGGGATTCAACCTCAGTATTTTCCTTTGAGGCCTTCTTGTTCTAGTGATGTATGTTCATTTCCTAGGATCTTTCGGGTAGTGTGATTTGGTTGTGGGGATCATGGACATCACCAGAGCCAGATCCCACTAGTTCTTCAAGAATAGTTCAATGTAGTACGAAAGGCTTAGTATCAACCTCAACAATAGTTTATAGTGAGTCCATTTCAGTATAAGGGTTAGTTGTTTTTTCACTTCTAAGGGTAGATGAATCATTTAGGGGTTGACCTCAGGATGTTCGTCATGTTTAGTGTCCTCACCCCAACTGTGTTTATGGATGTAGTCATCAGTAGGGAGGTATAGGAACTCTGTGTGTTCAGTTAAACATAGTGAATAAATATGTTTGAGAGGGTACATAAATCATCATTGGTATGATCAGTTATTTAGTAATCCTGTTTATGGCTTGTTTGATTCAAGAGATTCAAAATCCTTTGTTTCACCTGTATTAGCCTATGTTCTGAGAGTAGATGTGGAGAGGTTTCCCATTCCAATGGTGTTGAGTCTGCTAGTCAGAGGCTAGACCAAATTTTTCGATGAGTGTTTGGGTGTGGACTGAGGATGGGGTGGCATCAGTCACGTATGGTTCATTTCATTCTATAGATTCATCCATTAGATTTCATAATCCTACTCAACTGGTTGTATTTTTTATGTGATGTTATCAACGAATTAGGGAGTGGGTCCAGTTTTTATATGTGGGTGGTCTTTGTGTTTTTATCTTTGTTGATGAGAGTTCATAGGGGGGGAATTAGGTGTCTGGAGTCCCTTTAATTTTTTTTATGATTTTTCAATCGAATCAGTGAACTCTGGGGTGGTAGATGTACCCAGGGTTGTTGGTGTGTAACTGGATGTTTTTTCCTAGTTGGTTTTGATGCTAACCCCTCAACACAGCATTGAGTTTTTTATAGACATGAAGGCCAACGGTTCATTGATTTCAAAATGATCTTTTTCTAATGAATCCTTATTAGTTGTGGGAGTTGTGGATCGAGATAGATGATTTTATAAATATGGGTTTTATCTAGCCCAATGTGTTTTCATGGGGTGCTTCATTGGTTTCCCCTAAAAATGCATATGGTAGTCTATGTTTGCGTATAGAGTACAAGAGGATCAATCACATAATGTTCAATAAATGTTACTCTATCATAATGACATAAAATATTTTTTAAAATCTAAGAGGGGATGTATAGTTTTTTAGGATCGATCTGCATTCTAGATATCACCAATTGAGGATAAAGTGGAGAGACATCCCGAAGACTACATTCAGGTGATTGTATGGGCCCTTCATGTATTTATTCATGATATTTGGTGTTATGAACTCACTATATGTGTACATTTGGATTATAAAATCTATGTCATTTGAGTTCCTAGGCCAGTAATTCATCATGTTCATTTATGAAATATTGATTTATTTGAAGTTAGGGGAGGAACATAATAGGCTTCTCAAATTTGTCTAGCATTTTCTTCCGCACCAAAAACTTATGGAAAGTATTCTATGTCTACGTTCTGGACATGAGAGGTGCATTAACTCAGGCATGTGGTGTCTCGGTAGGGTGTGGCAGTAGACCCGTTGATATTTGAATCCATTGTTTAATGTGAGGCAACCAAACATAGTAGTGGTTTATAGATTTATTGGTTTCATATGCTATTATCAATTTTTTCCAATTTCTCTCATGTTTCAACACCATTCATATCTTTTAAAAGGATAGACCATTATTTTTTGTGGAATGATTAGTGAAATGAAACATTCAGTTACCTAAGGGGAAACATAGTCAGTGCTCAAGTGATTTATCTTCCAGTGGAGGGTGTGTTGTTTGATGTGTTTTGTGACTCTTCCTATATAGGATTGGGAAGCATATAGACACCATAGTAGGTAGTGATATTTTAATGGTCCAGTATTTTATTTCCTGACAACCGTAACTATGTCACCAACGATCTGGAGCTTGTAGTGGTTGGGTTTTCAATGAAGTTGCGATAATTTCAATCTATTGGGGATGAATTTTTGGTCTTTATAGGCCACAAGATCTTTAGGAATGTCTTCTCCCAATGTAATTTGATCATGCGACATCATAGGTTGATGAATTTTTTTCAGGATTATTAATTTGAGATATCATACATCTCAGGAAAATGAAATGTTGTCGTAGATTCATTGAGAAGTATGTCATGTAAGTGTGTTTTCAGGAGTCTAGGAATGATTGGATTGAAAAGGAGGAGTTTCAGCCTCGCACATAAATTCATGGGTGGATGGTTGTAGAGGTTATTATTTTAGATTATGGTGAAGTACTATCTGATGTAGTAGGTGGAGGAGTCTCAGTGGGGTGTCTCAAATTCATAGGTGATGCCCGATCAAGTTGTTCAGGGTGATGATTCTGAGGGATGAACAGGGGTTGGTCAGAACTATATGTTTCTTCCTTAAATGAGTTTTTGTTCTGATGGAAATACGCATAAGTGTTCTTTGTGAATTTTAGTCTCACCATTGTATGTACCCTAGGAAATTTCAAAGATGTATCGTGGATTGAGAGTGGTGTTTTAGTGGACCGAGATGAAATGGGAAGGGGTAGTGTTCATGGAGAAGTGCTTGTTTTTCTAGTAATAAAAGGTCATTCATTATATTCCCGGTGGTTTTTTTCTACGATTTGATGTTCTCAAATGGAAATTGGATGAAATACCAATTGATTTCATCGTAGGGTTAGCCAGATGTTTGGGTGGTTGAGATGTTATACAGGTGATAGTGGACCATTTGACAAAATCAGAACACATAATAATGATCCTGGAGTGGGGTGCAGTGGATGCATTGGATGAGAGGTATGTGGATGAGGTGTTTTGGTTTCATTGAGATCTGAGGTCCATTGTCTTGTATTGGATTGGATGTTTTACCTCATGACACTAGAGGTGATTTAATCATGCTATTAGAACATAGTTACACCTCAACAACACTTTTCATCCTTATACATTACAGAAAACAAAATGGACAACATAGAAGTTGGTGGATATATTGTGGGAATGTGTCTTGGACATTGATGGATATTGGGTAAGAATACATCAATTGGTATAGTTTAATAATAATATATATATATCACTCATAAATTATCATAGACCAATTTGAGGATTTGCTGGGAAGACCATTCTATTCTTTGTTGTACTAGACATAGGTTGGGGAGACATCCATTATTAGTTCAGATGTAGTGAAGAGAATGATAGATAATTTGTAGCTTGTTTGGGAGAGGAAGATTGTAGTGTAGGGTTGGAAGAAGTCTTCTGAAAAATTTATGATATAGCCATTGGAGTTTGAGTACGGGGACCATGTTTTCTATAAACATTCCTCTCAATGTAGGATGTGGAGTTGTAGAAGAGGTAATAAGCTATCTCATAGGATTATTGGGATTTGTGCGTTGTTGGGGTAGTTTTTCAGGTGGTGCATCGGTTGGTTTTTCCACTATCATTGGAGTAGATCCATGATATCTTCCACATCCCTTAGTTTAGAAAGTATATTCATAATTAATCCCACTTCCTTGACTTCGGAGTGAGAGATATTGAGGATGACGTGACATTTTTATAGTGGAAGGTAAATATCCTGGATAATCAATAGAGGGTACTATAGGGATGAACAATTTCTTTTCTTCATGTGTTGTGTGGGCATGGTGGGCAGGAGGATAGTATATGGGAGCAAGAATCACCGATGAGTGCATGATACCCATCTTGTTTTTGTTTTTTCATGGAATTTTTTTCATTGTTATGTGAATTTGAACCTTTTTTTATGAAATGTTCTATTTTCCATGGTTTTTGATGTATGTCTTGTGATATTTGTTAATATCCAAGCAAATGGAAAAGGGAGGACCACATTCTAAATCAAGAAAGATTTTCTGTGAGGTGATTAAACCAATTTGGGAGAGTTAGTTCTACCTTAGCAGATAATATCTTGACAGGGTTGACAGAATTCCTTGATTTTTGTGTTTGGGGTGATGTGGTCTGTTAGTTTTCTAGAGGTATTAAGATAGGAGATGTTCTGCATATTCTGTTTCATTAATTTGAGGTTGTAAGAGATTTTTTTTATTAGTTTTGGATTGTTTTTCTTTTGGTATCATTTATGGTATGATAATATCATTTAGAGATATATCATTGGGTGGTTGTTCTTGCCTCATTCCATATGGGTTTGGATTTGAATTCTTGGAGGAAAGAATCATTTGATAGGTATCTTATGCAATGGTATGTGACTTCTCGGTATTTTAAAATCTTGGTTTTGAGTGTTTCAGGTGTTCGAGGGAGGTTTCATGTGTTTTCCGAGAAAATATAGAGATGTTTGGTTTCTAAATGTTGTAAGTATGGATATTTCATGATGTGTAAACAATTTACAGGACATGAAAGAGGTTTTCACAAGGTGTAACCATTTTACATGATGTGAAAGAGGGTTTCACGATGTGTAATATAATAAGGTTTAAAAATAAAAAAATAAAATGAAGTGGTGACACATTTTTTGGTAGCAACAGATCCTTGGGGATTAAATGATGTTAAATGGGATTATATATTGTGTAATACCATGATAGAGTAAAAATTTAATGTCTTTTTGGATTAATTATCATTCATCTGGCCATGGATCCTTCTTTCCCTTTATTTTGGGAAAACCCTAGTTTCCCTAAGGTGTTCTTCATGCCATTGTCCTCCTTCTATGATTCATTGATCCCAATGATTGTTAATTGGAGAACCGAATTTATTCCATGGTGTGTTATCATCTTTTATCCTCTATTTTAATTCTTTCTTCAGTCATTAATCCACTATGGTGGTGTTACATTGGATTGGGGTGTATGTGGGTTGTGTTTTTTTTACTACCCTTTGGTCTGGTATACGCTAGTCTCTAATCCTCTTGGGGCATTTGTGATTTTGGGAGATCTTTATCTCCCTGAAGTGTATATTGAGTTCAAAATCATCATTAAGATATAGATTCCATCATTTAACATTATTTTTGTATCATCTGTGAGGGTTTTTATTTTATTTATCTATGTATTGTGGTTTTTATGGTTTAATCAATGATAAATAATTAGATAATTAAATTGAAAGCAGAAATGGGTTTTGATTCACATGTTTCTACAACTTTTATTTTATTTGGGGTACTGTGATTCTTTGGGCATGATGCCCTTTTTAAAATAAGGGTCATTGGGGGTACTTATTGCATTGGATATATTTCTCGTGATTTATTCTTTGTTTCTGACAGTTTTGATATCACCCTAAATTGAAATTAATTAATTAATTATATTTGGGAAATGAAATGGTTTCCCAAGGATTTTGGTTTGTGTGATAATACCCATAAAATAAAGTGGAATATCATAAAATTATCTTTATAAATCTATAAATGGAACTTGATGTGTTTTGATATGCGGTCTTGTTTGTGGGATGGAGATTTTTGGTTGAGGCTTATGGGGCTAATTTTTTGTGGTATGTGCATTTGGGGTGGTGAGGTGATAGCTAGCGGTAGGGATTTTGGGGATGTGAGGTGATAGTTAATGGGCCATTCTATTAGGGCAGTGAGGTGATAGAATGCTGATGTGTTTTTGGAATGTGGTTGTTTGGTGTTATTTCCCTGAGTAGTGATGGAATAAATAAATTAGTTTTTAATAAAGTTTGGAAACACATGGGTTAGTTTGGATAATGGGGGGGAAATTGCTAATAATTATTTTAAAAGGTGGGTTGTGCGTTTAAATGTGGTTTCTACTATATAGTGAAATTAATGTGGTGATTAAATGAAATTAGAGAAAATTTGATGTTGTAAAAGATTATCATGACTCTTCACATTTTGAAATGATTGATTCAAATACTCAAAAATTCATTTAAAGGTTGCAGAAAAGTTGACTATGTTCTATGTTGGTTGTTTTCCAAGAACCCATTTTTTTATTATTGAGTGTTTCATAATATATATACGTTTACATTATTTTTATTTCTATATGCACACCACGCACATTTAGAACTTTGTGCTGAACAAGCACATAATCATGCATGGGGTGCCCTTACCAACTTTCCAATGGGACAATGGATGTATAACAACCAACACAACCCTTCTCCCTCTACCAGGATTAGTAGGTATTTCATATTCTGTTAGTATATAAGATTGTTAGTGAATTTTATAATGGTTGTGGTACCCCATGTGTCCTCATAATGTGTTGTGATGTGGTAACCCATGTTTCTTTGGTATGAGTTATGATGAAGTGAACTAGTTTACACTGAGATGTGTTGTGATGTTATTTCCTAAGTGTCATAAAAATGAGATTTGATTTTATGTGCTTTGTTGTGAGCACTAGCTATGTGGGAGGGATGTGTTGTGTGGAACAAGTTTTTGCAGGTAGGAAATATTATTATTCTCAGGTGTGTCATGTCTGGATGTGATGGTATATATTCCTATGATAAGGGGGAACCAATATGATAGTCATTGGTGCATGAGAGTGGAGAATAAATAGTATATTGGTGTATGGAACCCTATAATCGATTTTCATTGCTTTATATTATGTAACATGTCTTACGTTTTTTTGTGAGTGTTCCCTGGTGAGGATGGAATGTTTAGTATGTCTATATAGGGGGTTTTTGTATTTTTTGTTTTGTCACAGGCTCCTTAGAATGATTTATTCAATTGGGAAGGAGTGAGTTGTGTTTTTTCAAACTGAGTATACTTGTATGACAACCCAGTGAATGTGAAGTAGTTTATAGGTTTCGAGGAGGTTTTTCCAAACTGTGTTATACCTAAAATTCTTAGATTTTTTACATTTTATGTGTCCATTCATTATATTTTTTTTTGTTATTTTACATTGGATATATTTATTTTTATCATTTCTATATATATATATGCATGAAGGATGGCTATGGTTTCAATTTTATATATTATTTCCTATTGTTGTTTTAGGATGATTCATTCTACCTACCGATCCTATATTTATTATAAAGGGTAATTTCTCCCATATTATGAGATTTTTACACCCTTGGTTCTAGTCTCTATCTTGGGGCCTACTAGAGGAGAGGCTAGGTATCATTATCTCTCTCCATCTATCTTCATTGAGGTATCTTTAAAGGTAGGGGGTTCAGAAAATAATACAATAAAAGTGTAACCTTTTCCATTTCTCCACATCCAAATGCCATGAATGTTTTACCTAAAGACACCATCCACTATTAATCCTCCATTTGGATAGTAGTCCCACTAAATTATGGGGGAAATTTCACATAAAATGATCTGTTATCGGATAATCCCATTGATGGATTTTATTATCTATATAGGAAAGGTTGTGTTTCATAATATAAAAATGTTTCACTAATATATCAATTACATTCTAAGTTCTAATAAAAGCTAAATTGGAATTCTCAATACAGAAACATCTATATTTTTCATTACTATTTAGATAATTTTTCCTTCTGTGTTTCATTTCTAAGCAATGTTATATACAGGATTTGATCATAACATTATGTAACATTATTTATAATCCCAAAACTAGAAAAATACAGAACATAAATTTACATTTTTTTGTGAATCTAATCTTATAATCATAAACATGGTTTATTTGGAGATATATTTTCATTCAAACCCTTCATAATGGTTTATAATGAAATCTTATTATCATACGTGTATCCCCCAAGAGTGTAAAATCAATTCCATAGTAAGGTCGGTTTTCATGTACCACGTTACACACATGTTCAGGCCGAAAACCCTTTTTAGAGTTGTTACGCCTAGGTAGATTTATACTAGAACCCCATCTACTTCTAGTATCTAGAGAGTGATGTATTCCTAGGAAGACCCACATAATCTATACCATACAAAAAAATTATTGGATGTTCTTATCTATATATCCCCAATGTCTATATTAGGGTTATTTTCCCTAATATATGTTTTCTAAATATATATTTATAGTTTCCTACTAAACTTCTTCTAACACCAACTACAGTATCCCCAATACAGAATGCCTCTATTCGGTATCTAATACCACTAAATTGGAATTATTAAAAGTAAATAATGTCATAAAAGATATAATGATTAGTTCTCTTGGAAAAAAGAATAAAAAATATGTTACTCGTTTAACAATTGAAAAATATAAAATATAAAATTATTAATAATAATATGAAATGGTTCACATCATTAGAATATTATTCATAGATTTATTCTTCAAGACATGTGAAAAGGAAACAAAAATATTGGTGGGATCAAATACTTTGTTATAGTTGGTACAAGTATTGAAATATTAAATAAATGAGAATAATTGTCCTGAAAAGGTAAATAGATGATCACACATTCAATAAAATTATCTTGATGTAGCATAATCAATATCATATAGTTGATAACTCAATCACAAGACATTGAATCATTAAAATGTGAATCAAAATTTATCCATATGTATTTCAAATCAAAAAAATCATGTATAATCATAATAATAGAATCTTAAATTGAAAATATGATTAATTATTGGGATTCTTATTTCTGATGAACGTGAGCCCTTTACCGTCATGATTTATTCACATGATAATTTAAACTACTCTGATTTGGCCAACTAATTAATCTCATGATAATAATGATGCATCATGGGGTTTTAATTAACTCATACCCTATCTGTATAGTGAATTTCAATAGATTTCATCATGTATCAAATAGTATATTTAATTAATTAACAACAAGACTTATCATATATTTATTTTGAATAAAATATATGAATTTATAATTAATTAAATAGTTAATAAAATAACAATCCATGTGATAAACATACATAAAAACACTATAAAAATGATTATTTCAAGAGAATGTTATCAATCATAAATGATTGTGATATTTCAACAATAAATTTTACCACATTGTAATTTTTGAAAAAAAAACCCTTCAATGAGATATTTCAAAGTTAATCTAAAAAAATGAAATCTTAATGAATAATGATATTAAATTAAAATAGGTAATTATATCAAACATGTTAGAATGAATTGTTTTATAATAAAAAATAATCATCAATGAAATGTAAATTTAGAATAAGTCCTTAAAATTGAGTCTGAATTGCCTCATGTGTGTTTAACTTTATAAATAAAAATGTTATTTTAATTATTTAGTTTATTTAAAAATATTTCCATGTTAATAATAACTTTTATCTCACTTGTTAGAATGATTTATAAATCTACATAAAAATTGAGTTTATGATGGGTGTTTTGACCAAATTTGATTCTTCTATCAGAAAAAACTTTGGACGTTCGAATATGGTCAAATGAGTAATTATTTGAACATATAAGGAATGATATAGTAACATTATAACCCGTATTATTAATAAAATTTTAGTATAACCGATCAATCGTATAGACTCATGTGCCCCCCCCCCCCCCCATACGCTAGAGGCTGCAGACTATTAGTGAGAGTGTAAAGTTTGTTTAGTTGTGAGAATATACCCTTATATCAATGTTGCGCATTGGTATAATAGAATAAATAAATTTCATTATCAGAAACAAAAATAAATAATTGAAAAAGTATTTGAAGAAAAATAATAAAAATTTAATAATTGGGTCAAGCACTGGTTTACCAAAAGCATGAAATAATGTCATGATGATTATATTTAATCTAAAAAAATGGCATGCAATAGGGAGGGATACACTTCAAAACATGAAATAAGAAAATAAATAGAATAAAATATATAAGGAGAACTCTTGTATCCTGATCTCTAACCTTGTCATGTGCCTTAACACCATGGTACCGGAAAACATCACATGCAATCAACATCGGTCTTGTAGACATAAGGTCCACATGGGTACCATTAGTACCCGAGCATGTTGCGACATAAAAAAATTCAGTAGGCCAACACCCATGATTTCTATACCAATCCATACAATTCAATAAACAATAAATTTTATCAAAACATATATAAAAGTATTACAATAAACAAGTGAAATAATAACAAATTGGTATGGGTTTCCCAATGGTCACCTATCACATATCACCTTCTTTGATCAAATCCGGAAGACTAAAAGCAATACATGTGGGAGTAATTATAGGTAAACAAGGAAAATATAGATGATCCAAACAAGGTGATAATAGAAGATGACCCCATGATTTTTCATTATCTTGGAGGTCTCATTGTCATGTCATTATACAAGTATGCAATAGAACAAAAAATAAACATCACATTTTCATAGGCATATCATAGAAATAAAAAAGGATGCATCTCATATATAAACCAACAATCAATCAAACCATTAAATCTAGAGGTGGAGTATGAGCCCATACCATGATATCTATGTAGAATACAAGGTATCGCTATGATACACCCAATATTATCCAATACCACCGAGTCTATCCATAATGATATTTTTAGAATCCCACGTGTCACTGAAGGCATCACTACTGGAAAAATGACCTATACCCACAGTTCAAAACCATGGGTATTGCCTATACCCACAGTTTTGGAAACCATGGGCAACCGAGGCATTGGGATAGGTCCCCATCCTATACCCAAAGTTTTAAAAAGGTGGGTAAATATTTATTTCCACCGTGTCAAAGCCACATTTTTTCCCACCACCTATCAAAGCCTTATACCCACTGTTTTAAAACCATGGGTATAAATTGTACAAAAAAATGCAGCCATAGGAAAAGAACCCATGACCTGAATTTTATATTCGAGGGTCCACACAAATCATGTTACGCTGCTTATATGTATATATATCTATATTTTGCTAAAAATATTAATTCACTCCTGTATTAGAAAAAAAAACTCGCGGGTTTTGATCCCACAACCTTGACTTCATAGTTTGAATGATAAACCAACCCAGCAAACTCGCTTATATAATTTTTTATCTACATTTATTATACTATATTAATATCTCTCTTGTTATTGGATAAAAAGTGGTCACCAGGATTTGATCATGTGACCATGCAGAACATTAAATGGTGCTTCACCAACTCATTTATGAAACTTTTATTGGTTTTTATTTGTATTTATCTTTTTATATTAATTTGAACCGTGGGTATAGGTGGAAAACTGGGGTAATAGGTTTTCTCGAAATTTTTTTGTGTGTCCTGTGGAATTTGTTTCCCACCATAATGCGGGAAAGTTATACCCAGGGTTTTACAAAACTGTGGGTATTGGTCTTCGAGAAAACAAAATCATATACCTACGGTTTTTTCATAAATATGGGTATAGGCCTTGAAAAAAATACATATGCCCACGGTTTTGACCAAAACAGTGGTTATAACTATTTTTCCCCACGGTTTTGGAAAACCGTGGGAATAGGACTTAAAAATATTCTACACACAGTTTTCCCCAAAACTGTGGGTATAGGTGACATATACCCACGGTATTGGAAAATCGTGGGTATATGTTCCCATACTACCCCTATACCAATGTTTTTAAAAAACCGTGTTTATAAGGCTATTTTCCAGTAGTACATGGGTATCTGAGTCCATCCTTGGTATCTCTCAAGAGGTCATAGTATCACCCAAGTAATGTATTTTCCATCATTCTAATGGTTTCATCCATGTTTACTCCACTATAGAACCCCTATCACTAATGAGTATATTAAACCACCCTAGATTCTCTCCCCTATAATTCCAAAGCATCAAACTTGGCACATCGTGGTTTAACCCCCTAGGAATGAGGGTACATTAATGATTTATTAATATATAACCTATGTTTTCACCTACCCCATATAAAGTTAACTATAGTATCCAAGAAAAATTTCATGTAAAAAATCCATAAATATATCTCATTGTAAGTATATATATAAATAATATAATAAAATAGGCTCTGTGAGCCACAAGTTATTCATGCTATCATGTAAAACAAAACAAGCCATCAACATGGGATAACAAATTTATAAAAAAAGTAACCCAAGGCTCTAAGAAAGATCACAAGGTAATAATAAATAAACATACTCAAGGCCTATGGATGAGACTTAGAGGAAAAAAAATATGTCTAACAATAAAATGCAACTAATGTAACGTGGAATTATATTTCCTTTTACTATATGTAATAAATGGCATCTCATCGCCTCATACTATCATTTTTTCCAATATTTTATACAACCAAGCCAAACCACTTTGGGACAAACAAAAAAATTCATACACAGGCATATACACTGGAAAAAATGCCAAATTGATTTTAATATAATACCATGACATTGGAGAAGTGGTTAGAAACATTATAAGAAATTATGATAATGTATATAACCCACTGGAATAGTTATAAAAGGAATGTGGGATACAATTTGAAGCATCCATTTTGTATTAGGAAGTCACCTTATTTTAGAAGTGTTGCATAAGAATCAATGGCCACTCCCCTACCTAAACATTATCCTTATTTTTTGAGGCCTAATGGTCACTCTCCTTACTAAAAAGTATCCATAATTAAATTAATAACACATGGTATTTAATAAAAATATCCTATAATGTATTGATTTATCATTTAAGGAATGGGAATATAGTGAAATTTAGGCTAACATACCCAAAAGGTGTTTCCAAGAGTTAATTTGAACACCCTGAATAGGTTTCTCCATAAGTGAAGTCCATAATAGACATGATAGAAAAAACCAAACAATTTAAATAGTGATAACAAGGCATCACCAGAAGTTTTTGGTGAGTGGAACAATTACATGACCAGAAATATGAGACAATGTGAAGGGGAAGATGGTAGACACCCTACAATGGAAATTCTAATTAAATGGTTGGGAACATGCTTAGTAGATTATTTAGGTCATCTACCATTATTAAAAGGAAGAAACATTGTTTATAAAGAACCCAGAAGGTCCATGTAAAAGCATGTCCTAAATCTAGAAAAGGCATTAATAAATAAGGAAACACATAAGAAACAATGAAAATAAATCAAAATAAAAATAAAAAATAATTATGAGTTTTTGTAGATGGCCCTGCAATCAAATTCACATACATTAATATATATAAATCCTTATCCCAATACACATATTCCCCTCACCATGAGGGAATACATATATGGAAGATATATATATATATATATATACATTTATAATTTTGTGAGTGGAAAAGATCAACGTTGATCAAAACCCACAACAATTAATTTTGGAGACACAATACCACCTAAAGACTCTAAATTACATAGAGAAAAAAGATATAGTGGGAATAAAACTAAATTTTAATCAACAACAATAGACCAAATCAACCCGAACCAACTTTTCTTCTGAAGAATACACTAAAACACAATGATGCCAACAAAAGATACTCATTTCAAACCATAGAAACAAGAGAAACCTCAAATATCATCTCACCTGATACCCTAGGGTTTTGCTGATTCATACATAGCAAATGTAAGAGATAAAAATGGAAAAAAAGAAGCAAGTGGAGGGTTCCACAAACCTGAAATCAATGATTAATACATGAAAACTGCATAAAATCGAAAAAATAGAGCTGAATGAAGAGGTGGTCGAAAGGGGGGCCCGCACGGTTTAGCGGTCTCTAAGGGGTGCATGATGTTTAAAACAATGGGGAACCCTTTGGCTATTAACTCAAAACATTACCAGAAATAAAATTTATGATGATAAGAACATGAGCCTTATCCCGGTTGGTAAGGACTTCGTTAGTGCGTCCATGCGACCAGGGATCAAAACCAGGCAGAGGCAAATTTTTTGGGGGACTGTAGTAGTACTATAGCAGTACTGTAGTAGGTACTGTAGTAGGACTGTAGCAGGTACTATAGAGGAACTGTGTAGTACTGTAGTAGGTACTGTAGCGGGAACTGTAGCAGGCACTGTTTGGCACTGTAGCAGCCGGGAATATTCCCTTGATTGGGCCTTCGGCCCACCGATTTGGTCCCTGAGTCTTGTAAGGCCTTCGGACCACCTAGGCCTTCAGGTCAATAAGGCCTTTGGGCCACCTCAAGGCCTTTGGGCCACCTTAAGTGCAGATGCAAACTAGAGAATCTACGAGGAACAAGCTCTACAAGGAGGATGAGTAAGGAGCTTTCACCGCAGCAAAAGCTAAACGGATTGCAAGAATGAGAGCGTATGGAACCTGCCATCGGGACAAGCCTGTGCATGAACTAGAATTCCTAGTTGAACAACCATGAGAAGGTGGAGAGCTTATTTCACGATGAAGATGTTGGGGAGGAGCATTTCCAAGTAGTTAGTTTGGGTTGTATGTAAGGTTTGAAGCCAACGGGCAATGAATTCCTCTAAGGCATACGGGCCATGTAATACTGACACCTACGAGCCTTGTAAGGGTTCCACCTCACCCCTTGAGAGGTGGATTATCAAAATCAATAAAACAATGATAGCCTTCAGGCCATTGGAGGAGGATAATGATTAAAAAAATGATGATAATAATAAAAATATTCATAATAATAATATTCGTATAATAATAATAATCATAATCATAAACATTATAATACTAATATCGTTATAATGAAATGAATAATAATAATATTATTATTATTATTAAAATATTTCATTCATTTTTAATTTCAATTTTATTATTAATTTAATTAATTTAATATATTTTTTAAAACTACATCATTTTATTCCCAATCACAAAAATATGTACCAATGCTCGATCTTAAAAATGTCCAATCAACTAAATGAAAACAAATCAAATTCCCTTTGAATTTTTTCTGGTTAAAAACATGGAATTGTAGAAATAATCATGATATAATTATAAAATTATTACAAAAAATATACTTTTACAAAAAATTAATATATGGTTTTGAAAAATTAACCAACATTACAATCACGGAAAAGGTAGGTCGTACGTACACATGAGTAATGTTCCCATTTTTCAATGGTCATTATAGAAAAATATAAGTAACATTTTATCTTCCAAGAATGATTATTATATTTTCAATACCGTGTTATTTAATCATATAAATATTTATATGTAATTATACTTATTAAATAGGAATGACATCCTGTCGTGGAGTGCGTTAGTCCACACATCCATGAACAACATTATCACCTTTTTTAATGTGTGAAAAGGGTAATAAAAAATGATATATTATATTTATAGAAATAAAATAATTTTTTTAATATCATATAGTCATTATTATGTGACATGTGTTTAACTAAAATTATTCTCAATAAATTCCATGTAATGTGTTAATGTATCACATCAGTTTATGTAGGCGGTAGTCCACCAATCATAAAATGTTGTTATCATAATTACACAAAATAAAAAGAATAATGATTTGGGTTTTATAAAAATTAAACAAGTATTAATAAAAAAAATATCATAAATTTCATATAAAAATTGATTGTCTAGCACAACTCCAAATAATTATTAGTTTTATGAGAAAATTTAATGGCATCATTTGGAAAGGAATTCGTCCCCTGTACGAATGAAAAAAAATTCAATATCCATTTTATGGAAATGTTTGAGGTTTATGTAGAAAAAACAACATAAAAACATATCATTATATTTATTACACATATATTATAATATAATCTTGATATAAAAAAATTTAATGGGTGAATATGTAAATGAAACGAAAAGTGATCATTGAAAAGGATACCTCTTATTCAGGTAGCTCCTTTTGGTTTATACCAAAATGATTCCTTGGTTTTTCTCTAACAAACTATGGATTATTGGATGAGGGGATGGATTTTAGTTGGTTGTTTTTTCAGATTTTGGCCAAACCAAATTGTTTGAGATGTATAATGCCCCAATCCCAGTTACCTAGAGTCAGTGCATTATTACATTACATTGGCATGATCACGAGTGATCAAATCCCTAAAGACCGATCATTTTTATAGCTTTGAAAGTACTAGATACATAAATAAGTATTAGATTGCATTATAAGCTGAAAAACAACAACAAAATTGTCTCTATTGACAATATTCATATCCCATATAATATCTCAGCAGGTCAGTCATAATATATTTCATCCCATCCTAGGAAAAATAAAACATAGAAAGAGGTGAGCTTAGATGCTTAGTAAGGATAACAATATAGCAGAGACTTTCATAAATAAGCATAATAATTTAAGGAAATTTATAAGACTAAAACACAATCCTTTCAAACATAAACTTCATCATAATATGGAAAATATAAATCATATAATTCCATTTACTTATTCTCATGAATATTCTACTAGTCGAATACTTACATATAATATCAATAGCCAATTTCATAATGATGGAATGCAAAAACATCATCATAATATGAAAAATATAAATCCTATAATTACATTTACTTATTCACATGGATATTCTACTAGTCAAATATTCACATGTAATATCAATAGCCAATTTCATAATGATAGAATGCATAATGTCAGATTCAGTAACCACATAGTCAAGGCCTCATGCCATGACTACAAATAAGATTTTGTAAAGGCCTTGTTCCAAGACACTAGTTATTCTCATGAGATCTATTGATGCATCGAGGAGCTATAGCAGGCTCCACTCATCACTTACTAAGTCCAATGCATTCCTCATATGAAATTTTTAAAGATAACATAAACATTCATATTAAAACTAGAATAAAAAATGTCAATAATTTATCCATTAACTATGAATAGTATAAAAAAACACATCCACAGTCAAAAATATAACAAAACCTTCAATTTAATATGGTTTATTTGTATCATAATAAATCAACTTCAAACAAGTTTAAAATCCATCATTGGATGTTGACAGAGATGAAATGAAAACTATTTGAAAGAAATACATATTTCTATTTTGAAACCCTTTAAAAGTCACATTATTATAAAAGAAAACATTTATTTTGGATATATTCTTATAATATTTTAAGGAAATATTAGAAGGTGTTATAATGGAGGAAAGTAGCCTTTCCCGCCGTATAAGTTAAAAAAACATTCTTTCCTTGATTTTGTCGAAAAGGTCGTAAAGGACCTTGTTTGGAAAACGATGGAATGATTCCTTTATAAACATCTTATAAAAATTCCTAAGAGGGTATAAATTTATTTAACCCATAGTCTATGAAATTGTAAAAATATTTTGAAATACATTTTTAAGAAACACGGATGTGGATGATAAAGTGGTCCCAGTAGATACTCACGTATAAACAATCTCGGATAATGACGATATTGTAGAATTAAACCTTACCTAGTACTTTTCCTTGGTCAAGGGTGAATTCACCTCTTGTATAATAGTAAAATAATTTTTATTAAATTATAAATTAACTAAATACATAAATATGATATCATATATGATCATCTAATATTGCATTGTTAATGATATTTCAATAATATCATCATTTCAAGGTGTTAACTTTTTTTTCATTATATGCTTGGTTGTGTAAGACATGTTTGTTATGGATAGTATGTATTTGATTAATATCTATAATTATATTAATTTTTTAACATTATTTTTAATCATAAAATGAAAATTATTTTTGAATGATTATGATGTGGAATGAATCTTATCGCATTCATGTAGACGATAATTCGTACATATGCATGAGCGACAATATCATTATATTGATCGTGAAATTTTATGTAATTGGATGGTATATCATATATATAGAATCATTATCATGTTATATTTATTATTTTCATCAGTTATATTCATTATTATACCCATCAAAATAATGAAGTGTTAGAATAACAAACTACACCACGACATGGAGATGGTAAGTCGTACGTACTCACGTGTAGTGACATGTCATTCATAGGATGGATAGAATAATTAATATGGTTGTACCATATTTATAATAACATCACAATATTTATAAATTACTAGAGTAATTATTTTTTTATGAAATCAACAAAGAATTGGGAAGTGGAAGAAAAAAAGATCTTTGAAAATTGGTGGTGAAATTATTAACTCTTCTACAGGTGTTTCCTTTGGAGTTGATAAAAAGGGCTCCATAGGTTAGATTTTTGAACAAATTAAGGCCTATATATCAAAGTGAGGGTATTTGGGATGATATTTTTGCTGTGTTTGGAAGAGCCAAATGGATTCAGAGGTTTTATTTTAAGAGAAGGGGAAATACCCTTTTATAAAATAGGTGAGGGACACTTTTGGAAAAAGCTTGAAATATTATTTTATTATAAAATAATATTCAGTTTATAATGGCTACATAATCATTTATTTATAGGATAAGGTGTTAATGGGTCAAAAAACACTAAACCAATAAGTTTTATACAGGTTTTGGTCAATATAATATCATTATATTTTAGATTTAACTATTAGTTAAATAGTTTAACTTTTACCATGTATTCTTGTATTATTATAATAAATGGTTAATAAACATACTATAAATAGCCAACTGAATGAGTGGTTCATCATTAATATAAATAACATTATCTAAGTCGTTATTCTAAATCATAGATTTTTAGGAATATTATATCATTTAATAATATTGTATTTCTTTTAAAAACTCATTTATGAAAATTGTAACACTATTTGGTATTTTGTTTTTTTGAAAGTCATAACAACATTATAACATTGAAAAAAAATTAATAAACCATAACATGTCATATTATCCTATAAAATTTTTGTAATTAATCAAAAGTCTAAATTTACATTTATTAGCATATTTATAATATTAATTATTTTATTCTTTCATGAATAAGGTAATTATAGCATCATCATTGTGTCATAAATAAATTTAATTATTTAATGTCTAAAATTTATAAATAAAATATGATTATGTAGGAAATATTTTAATATTTCTAATGAATATTTATAGTTGAATTTATATTATGTATAACTCTATATTAAAAATAGATTACTTATTAAACATTGAATTTAACACTTTTAACTCTTCTTTATATAAAATATAATAAATGTCCTAATCGAATCCAAGTGGACCTAAAGGATCATATTTTATTCCCATGGTTGGTTTTGGTCGAAATAAATTTATCATATAGAATTAGGACATGTGTTAGTGTAATTATAATTTCATTTTTACATTTAATTACCCTATTTACTTTAAACCATGGTAAAAAAGTCAAAAGATAATATTCCCCAAAAATTATTTTCCTCATATTGATCCACATTGTACTTACTAATGTCAACTGTGTCTCATTGATTTTTGAAATTCAACTCACAAAAGCAATAAAATTATGTTTTTTGGAAAATTTGAAAATTCTCTTAGTAGGTGGGTAAAAGAGAGTAAAGAGTTCAATAAAATTTTTATATATCTAAACTTATAACAAAATAACTTTATTTAATAAAATTGAACTTATATTGGTATTATGTATCTATTTTTACATAATATATAATAAAATAAAATAACTAATTATTTAAATAATATGTCGGTTTTAAAAAATAACGTAGTGTTTTTCTCTATTCATAAAAAATTGTATGTTTTCAAAAAAAATTAAAAGATTAACCCTAAGATAAGTTTAATATTCCGAATTCAAAAATGAAGTCCTTTTTGAAAAATAAAAATGTATAAATTTTAAAAAATTGGGAATTATTATTCATAACAGCAAGTTTGATTGGTCGTTATGTGTTAAAACTCTATGTTGCATACAACGCAAGCTATTTCATTATTGAATGGGATGCATAACATAGAACCTTGGGGTGTTACATTATCCACTCATTAAAATAATTTCTTCCACAAAATTTCTAGAATATTACTTCATAAAAAGAATTGGGTGGATCTTCATCATAAGTTCCTCTGGTTCCCAGGTTTCCACTTCCATCTTATGATATCTCCATAGAAATTTTTCCAGATGAGTAATCCAGATTCTCAACACTTGTTCTCTTGTGTCAAGAACCTTGAAAGGATCATCACAATAAGAAAAATCAGGTTCTAGTTCAATTTCCTAATAAGTGAGTACATGCATTGGGTCAGGCATGTATTTTTTGAATAGTGATACGTGGAACACCTCATGAACATTAGAAAGACTTGGCGGGATTTCCAAATGATAAAATACAACTCCAATTCGTTCTAGAATTTTGAAAGCCCTGATTTACCTGGGACACAATTTACCCTTCTTCACGAAATGTATAACACCCTTCCATAGAGATACCATCAAGAAAACATGATCTCCTACATGAATTTCCAAATCCTTCCTTCAATTATTGGTATATCTCTCTTTCCTACTATGAGCTGCTTTGATGTGGGGTTGGATAATATTCCCCTTTTTTAATTTTTTCCTCAACAAGTTCTGGGCCAATGAGTTTTCTATCACCGACATCATATGAAAAATTTTTTATGTGACATCACTTTCCATATAACTCTTCATATAATTCCATCTGAATAATTGAATGAAAGCTATTGTTATAGGAAAATTCTACCATATGTAAATATTATTCCCTCGTACCATGAATGTCAAGTGAGCAAGATCTCAACATTTCTTCTATGGTTTGAGAAGTCCATTCTGAATTTCCCTTAGTATGATGGTGGTAGGCAGTGCTCAAACGAAGTTTAGTATCCAAGGCCTTCTGAAGAATTTTCATGAATATTGATGTAAAATAGGGATAATGCTCAGAAAAAATCGATAGGGTTACTCCATGAAGTCTTATAACTTCATTAATATATAGTCTTTGTAGATGTTCAAGTGGTAAATATTCTCTTATAGCAAGAAAATGTGATGACTTGGTAAGATGATCAAAAATGAACCATATTGAATCATTCCTTCAAGCATTATTTGGTAGTTCCATGACGATGTTCATCATAATATCATCCCATTTCCACTCATGTAAGGGAAGAGATTTCCTGAATCCTCTAGGATGTTGTCTTCCATCATTAACTTTTTGACGAACCATACATATTGACACACAATCAGAAATATCTCCCTTTATGTTTTCCCATGACAAATGTTCATTCACATATCTATACTACTTATTGATTCCAAGGTGTGTAGAGAAATTGGAGCTACAAACATCATCCAACAATTCCCTTTTTTTATAGGGTATGTTAGGAACACAATGCCTTTTCCCAAATTTCAAAATCCCATCTTCATATATGATGTCGATCTATCTACCATTGTTCACAGCTTTAATTTTCTTTTGAAACTACTCATCATCAGTCTGATAACTTTTTATCCTTTTTAGTAATTATGGTTTGGAAACCATATGAAAATGTATCGATGTTTCACCTTCCATGATTATTCCCATATCCATATTTACTAGATCCATGAACATAGGATCCCTTTACACTCTCATCTTATTCAAAACATCATGATCCTTTCTGCTCAAAGCATATGCCACCATATTTTCCTTCCACAGGTGGTAGTTTATAGTGAAATCATAATAGTTGAGTAGTTTAGGCTATCATATTTGTCTCGTGTGGAGTACTTTTTGTGAGAAAATATACTTCAAACTCTTGTGATCAGTATATATCTCACATTTTTTACCATAGATATAGAGTATCCATATCATCTAAGAAAATATTACAGCTTCTAACTCAAGATCATGTGTGGGACAGTATTTCTCATGAATTTTTAGTGGTCATGATGCATACTCAAAAACCCTATCATTATGCATAAGGACACAACAAAGTATTTTCATTGATGCATCACTATAAATAAAAACCCATAATTTCCCAATGGTAGTGTCACGATAGTTGCATTGACTAATCTCTCTTTAGTTATTAAAAACATTATTCACACTCTTTTTTCCAAATAAATTTAACCCCTTTCTGTGTGAGCTTGGTTAATGGGTTTTCCAATAGTGCTAAATTGTGAACGAAACACTGATAATACACTAATAATCCAATAAAACTATGATCCACATTTATACTCATTAGTGTTGTCCACTATTGTATTGACTTGGTCTTTGAAGGATCGATAGAGACTTTATCCATAGAGACAATATGGTCAAGAAAATAATTATATTGAAGCCAGAATTTACTTTTTCTAAACTTCCTTTATAATTAATTTCTTATGATGGTTTTCAGAATAGTGCACATGCGATTTTCATGATCTTAGAAACGTTTTTGAGTATACCAATATATAATAAATAAATCCCACTACAAATTCATAATGATATTCCTTGAAAACTCTATTCATTATATCCATGAAAACAGAGGGTTCACTTTTCAGTCCAAAAGGCATTATTGTAATCTCTTAATGCTCGTACCTGGTTCAAAATGATGTTTTTGGAATGTCTTCCTTCTTCACTCACAACTGATGATATCCAGATTGAAGGTCAATATTTGGGAAATATTGATCTCCCTAAAGTTGGTCGAATAAATAATCAATGTGAGGTAGGGGATACTTGTTCTTTATTATTATATCATTGATCTCTCGGTAGTCAATACACAACCTCATAGATCCATCTTTCTTATTATAAAAATGAATAGGGTCTCCCCATGGTGAAACACTAGTGTGAATAAATCCATTATTACTCAATTCTTATAGTTGTTTCTTTATTTCAACTAATTCCATAGTGGACATTCTATAAGGGGTCTTCAATATGATCCTTGAAACCAGAATTAAATCAATGGAAATCTCAATTTCTTGTTCAGGAGGATGACCAAGTAAATCCTCTGGAAAAACATCAAACATGTTCATGTACAATAGGTACACACCCTATTTGAAAATTTGTTTCATCACCCATTGTTATTTCATTCTCTTCCTCCCAAATAATTTAATTTAGTAGAGCTAATGGAGGTAGATCTAGATATGAATCAGGTGGTGGCGTTTATTCTCTAAAGATAAGGGACTCTATTTATCATAAAAAATTTAACCTCCTTCTTCAAACAACAAATTTTTGCATCATGGTCGGAATTCCAGTCCATTCTGAGGATTATATCAAATTCAATCATGGGTATGACAATGAGATAAGTAGATAAAGATAATTTATATTCCTAAATGGGAACTGATTCACCAATCATGGATGCAATGATACATCCCCTAGAAGTTTTGAAAAACAACTCCCTTGTTAAATCAAAATGAAAATATCTTATTTTCTTAGAAAACTAGGAAGATATGAAACACTGATATGATCTAGAATCAAATAAAGCAATGGATAAACATGAGGAATTCATTAAATTACTTTTCACCGCATATTTTGGAGCTTCAACCTAAACTATAGTGATCGCATAATCATGTCCTTGCTCCCTTGGCATTTTCTAAGGTATGTTTCCTTGGTGCTTAGGACATTCATTGGCATAATTCCTAACCTATCTACAATTGTAGCATTCAACATTGATAGCCTCATTCTTTCCATTGCAGTCATGAGATTGTTTTTTTTCAACACTATTGTAATAGACTACCATTCCCTCCAGGCAAGTAGCAGGTGGTTTCTTCCAACATTTACCGTAGGATCGATATTCAACTTTTCCCTTATTTCCCTCATTTACATTTCTAGTGTGTTCAATTTATCTCATATTCTCTTTCTTTTAATTAATGTCATAGGACATGTGGAATTCAATTTCTATCTTGATAGCACATAAAACCATATCATTGTATGTTGAATAGGATTGTGAGACTAATTCACGATGGAGAAACGGTCTTAACCAATCAAATAATTGTTCAACATTACTCCTTGTGTTGCATATATAATATCTTTCATGCCTTGCAAACATTGTCAAGTTAGCTTTATACTTTGTGACATTCCCACTCCCCTTTTTCCTCGGACTCAGAAGTTATCATTCCATATCCGCTCGAGGGTCCCAATGAAAGTATTTTTCTATGAAAATCCCTTTAAAATCCATCCATTCCGTATTTGATACTTATTCATCCTCCTTTTCCTTTTGAATTAATGACCACCATTAATCTGCATCTCCCATGAGGTGATAATCTACCATGATAACTTTTTCCCTTTTGTTACTCCCCATAGAAAAATATATTTTCTCTAAGGAACATATCGATTGATCAGCTACAAATGGATTTGTAGACCCATTGAATTTATGTGGTTGTTTCCTCATTAAGAGGTCTAACATTGATCCTCCACATTGTAGATTAGGGTTCTCCATACGGTTAAGGTTATTATTTAAAACCTAAGTGAGTTTACCCAGTATAGTGCTAAGATGATATGCACTAGTTGCATCACCAGCTCCACTATAATTACCTTAAGTAGGTGGGAAATCCTTACATGGATTAAATTAATTGATATGGTTTCCATTCATTCAACTAGGTGCCATTTCTATACATTGTCATACACTAGATTAGTTTATGAATCGAAATACATAATTCCAAACTTGTAAAGCAGTCAACATAAATTGTATACTTTATATATATAATACATTATCATAAAAATTTCTTCTTTGAGAAGGTATATACTCATAAATACATAATAATGGTTTTTGAAGAAAATGTTAATTATCTTAAGAATATTCCTCAGGAGTGTCGTTACCAAGAGTGCAGTAAGGCCCGTTGTCTTGTACCGGGATACCTCAGGTCAAGCCCAAAACTCCTTGTCATAGTTTTCACTCCATGGTATATTTGTGCTAGAGCTACCTCTACCTGATCATATATAGACATGGTTTAATTTAGTTAAAAATAAAGAAAATCCTTACATTACCAAAATTCTATGAAGTTATTATATTCTAATCCTCAAAGACTATCTTAGGGTAATGTTCTCTAATCATAGTTTTTCTAAATCTTGCTTCTAAGATTTGTACTAAACTTCCTTTGATACCAATTGTAACACCCCGACACTATTTACCTAGTGTCAGTTCATTATTACATAACATTGGCATGATCACTAGGGATCAAATCCCGAAATTCAGATCAGTTTAGTATTCTTGAAAGAACGAGAAAAATAAATAAGTTTTACATTACATTTTAATATGAAAAACAACAACATCATTATCTCCATTAACCACATTTAAATCAATTAGATGATCCCGATAGGTTAGTCATAATATTCATCTTCGCATCCTGATAAAATGAAGCATATAAAGGGATGAGCTCAGATGCTCAGAAAGGAAAACAATATGGCAGAAAATTTCACAACAAAGCATAAATATTTAAGGAAATGTATATGACTAAAATAGAAGCTTTTTAAACATAAAATTTAGAATAATATGGAAAAGATAAATCAAATAAATTGATTTACTTATTGACATGGATTTTCTACTAGTAAAATAATCACATGAAATATCAATATCCAATTTTAAAATGATGGAATGCATAATTCCAGACTTCTTAACCACATAGTCATGGCATCGTGCCAAGAATATTAATAAGATTTTGTCACAGCCTTATGCCAAGACCCAAGTTTTCCTCATGATACCTACTGATGAATTACTGAGCTATAACTGGATCCACCTGTCAAATACTAAGTCCAATACATTCCTCATTTGAAATGGTTTAAACATAACATAAACATTCGTATTAAAACCCACATACTAAATGTCAATAAAATATCCATAAACCAATGAATTTTATAAAAAAACATCTACATTCAAACATATCATGAAACCATCAATACAATATGGATGATTTGTATCATAATAAATCAAATTCAAACTAGTTTAAAATCCATCAAAGGATGTAGACACTGGTGAAATGAAAACAATTTGAAAGAAATACCTATATATATTTTTAAACCATTTAAAATTAATATAATTATAAAAGAAAACATTTATTTTGGAAATAATATTATAATATTGTATGGAATGTTTTAAGGTGCTATAAAAGTAGATAATAGCCGTAACTGCCATATATGTAAAAAAACATTCTTTCATAAATTTTGTCGAAAAGGTTTTAAATGTCCTTGTTTGGAAAATGACGCAATGATTCCTTTGTAAACATCTTATATAAATTCAATATTGGGTATAAATGACATTAAAAAATAGTCTTTGAAATAGGAAAAAAAAATTGAAATACATTTTTTAGAAACACTGATGTGGATGATAAAGAGGTCCTGGTAGTTACTCACATATAAACAACCTCGAATAATGAGGTGATTTTAGAATTAACCATTACCTTGTAATTTTATTTGGTTGAGGGTATTTTAACCTCAGGTATAATAGTTAAATAATTGTTATTAATTTATATAAGAACCATATAAGTAAATATAATATCATATAAGATCTTCTCATATTTCGTTGTTAATGATATTTCAGTAGTATCATCCTTTTGGGTGTTAAATAATTAGTTTTCCATTATATGTTTGGTTATTTAAGCCATGTTTTTTATGGATAGGATTTATTTAATTCATATAAAAAATGATATTAAGTTCTAAAAAATAAATTATATTCATAAAATGAAAATTATTTTTGACTGATTGCGATGGGGAATGAATCTTATCGCGTTCGCGGAGAGGGTAATCCGTACGTACGCATGAGTGACAATATCCTTATATTGATGATGAAATCATATGTAATTGGATGGTATTTCATATATAAAGATTCATAAACAAGTTATAATTATTATTTTCATCAGTTATACTCATTATTATACCCATCCAAATAATGAAGTGTTTGAATAACAAACAACACAACGACGTGGAGACGGTAAGCCGTACGTATGCACATATAGTGACATTTCATTCATAGGATGGATAGAATAATGAATATGGTTGTACCATATTTATAATAACATCACCGTATGTGTAAGGTACTGGATTTATTATTTAGTTATGTAAACCACAAATATTGAGGAAGTGGAGGAAGAAAAGAACATTAAAAATGGTTGGTGAAATTATTACCTCTTCTTTGGGTGTTTCTTTTTGAGTTAATAAAAAGGGCTCCATAGGATGGGATTATGATCAAATTAATGCCTCTACATCTAATCAAGGGTTTTTGGGAGGATATTTGGGTAGGGTTTGTCCAAGACAAATTGCATTGGAGGTGTGATTTTGTGAGAAGGGTATGTACCCTTTTATAAGAGATGTGAGGGTAACTTTAGGAAAAGCTTGAAATATTATTTTATTATAAAATCATATTGAGTTTATAATGTCTCAAAAATTATTAAATTCAAGGATAATGTAGGTATGGGTCAAAAAACTCTCAACCAATAGGTTTTATACTAGTTTAGGTTACTATATTAAATGTATCATTTATATTTAGCTCTTAGTTAAATAGATTAACTTTTACCATATATTCTTTTATTATTTTCATAAATGAATAATAAACATACTATAAAAAGACATGGAAACCCAAAGTGGTTCCTTATTAATATATCTAACTTTATCTAAGTTTTTTTTCTAAACCTTATAATTTTAGTAATATTATATTATTTAAAAATATATCATTTTTTTTTAAAACTCATTTATGTCAATTTTGACACTATTTGGTATTTTGTTTTTTTGAATGTCATAACAACATTATCACTTCAAAAAAATTATTTAATAAACCCTAACATGTTGTATTAACCTATAAAATAATTGGAATTCACCATAAGTCTCAATTTAAACTGATTTGGATATTAATAGTATCAATTATTTTAATCATTCATGAATAAGGTAATTACTACATCATCATTGTGTCATAAATAAATTTAATTATTTAATGTCTAAAAATTATAAATAAAATACCATTATGTAGGAAATCTTTTTTAATCCTAATTAATATTTTTAGTTGAATTTATATTATGTATAACCCCATATTAAAAATGGTTTAGTTATTAAACATATAATTTAAAACTTTTAACACTTCTTTAAATAAAATATAATAAATGTACTAATATAATCCAAGTGGACTTAAAGGATCATATTTCATTTACTAAGGTTTTTTTTGGTCGAAATAAACTTATCCCATAAAATCAAGACATTTGTTAGGGTATTTATAATATCATTTTTACCATTAATTTTCCTGTTTACTTTTAAACATGGTAAATAAAAGTCACAAGTTACTATTCCCCAAAACTTATTTCAACTTATTAAACCACATTTCACATACTTATGTCAACCATTTCTCCGGTATTTTTGAAATTCAACTCACAGAAGTGGTAAAATTAAATTTTCTACATATTTTTAAATGCTCCTAGATAGTGGGTAAAAGGCGGTAAAAAGTTCGATAAAATTTCATATGTCTAATATTAATATAAAATTAGTCCAATGAATTACATTGAACATATATAGGTATTATTCATTAATTTTTACATAATATAAATTTAAATAAAAGAAATAATTTTTTTTTTAAAATGAGCATCAAATAATAACTTAGTGTGTTTCACTATTCTTCAGAAATTCAATGTTTTTAGAAAAATACCAAAAATTTAACATAATCTAATTTTGATATTCAGAATCCAAAAATTAAGTCCATTTTGTAAAATAATATTTATAAAATTTAAAATTGGGTATTTCTATTCATAACGACTAGTTTGATTGGTCATGGTGTGTTAAAACTCCAAGTTGTGTACAATGCAAGATATTTTATTATTCAAATTGAAATATACCATAAAAGATTAGGGTGTAACAAGATGTGTGATTAAGTGAGATGGGTGAGTTCTTATTTTTAGTTTGGGAGGAGTAGAATTCTTGTTAATTAATCAAAATAGAATTCCACCCAGGTTTGTCCCATGTCAATTGGATCCAACAATGAACCAAAGTAAATCTAATGGAAAATAGGTTCTAAATAAGGCAATGAAGTGGATTTTTCACAAGAATCTACATTATTTTGTTCATTAATATTATGTTTTTATCCCTTGATAAGATATTTTTTTTCTTAATTTCTTTAATTGATTTTAATTAATTTCACTAAACTTTTTGATCAAAAAATAACATTTAATTTTTAGGTTTTGTGAAATATAAATATTTAAAATATATAATAATTTTAATAAATTTCAAAAAAATAATTTATCTAAATTAAATTAAATTTAATCCAGAAAATGAGGCAGAAAATTAAGTTTTTAGAGTAAAAATATTCAGTGGTTTCAAATGTTTGTATATAAAATATACTGGTGATATTGATTAAATTGACATTAATTGAACTAACTAGTTTTTAAAGTGACATAATTTCTATTTAAAAAAATTAAAATATAATAAACCATTATAAATAAATTATCTGAAGATGAAGATTCCAATTAGAATTCAGTATTTTTTGCTACACAACATAAAATGAAACATCTTATAAATATACCAAAAATAAACCATAATATAATATTGACATTATAATTTCAAAAATTAATAATATTTAACATATAAAATTTATAAAACATAAACAAATTATTTAATATAGGTTCTCCATTAAAGGGATCCAAAACCACCTTCATAAAATTTTAGTTCTTTTATGTAATATTAGATTTGTTCTTGTATTATGTCTAACAAATATATTGGATGAATGTAAAAAATATTTTTTCAAATATATAATTTATAAATTTCATTAAAATAATTCAATCATTGTAATTAATTTTAATTTATTATGTTTAAAATCCTTCTGAACATAAACATATTTTTTAAAAAACATTTCCATTTTATTTAGTTGAGTTCTAAATTCATTTATAACTAATTGGTAAGAAATTAAATCATCCAAATATTTTTATAAGTTAGAAAATACTATTTATAACTTCAAAATTAATTACTATGTTATATCTTATTATATTAAATAATAATATATTAATAATATATTTTTATATCGAAAATCATGGACTTGCGTATAACACAACTAATTGAAGAAATTAATTGTTTTTCATATAAATATGGTGTTCCCTTTAGATAAAGATAAAAATTAGGTTTAAAATAGATTATAATTGTTTATTGTAGCATAAGATTAACTTTTTTCAGCATTTAATTCATGATAAGAACAAAATAAAATTTATTGAAAAATAACAATACTTTAAATTCATTGGGTTTATAGTTACACTTTGATTGATTGAATTCTTATGGATGTAATGTTTTCTAGAAAATCAACATTGAGAAAAAATCAAATTTATTGGTTCATTAATGCTTGATTTTATCATCATATAAATTGTTGATTCCCTTGGCCTCTAGTACTCCACACAAGTAATGTGGCTTGAAAAAAAAATTGACTGAGTGTTATTTTTGTGTGATGGTGTTATTTTATAGAAACGTTATGTAAAACACATTATGGATTTAAAACTAGAATAATACTTGAATTGATTCATTTGTTTACATTGATAATGATATCGGTACTTTTATTTATTAGATCATCATGATTAGATATTTTACATCAGTAAAAATACTTGATATTTGTGGTTTCATGTTTGGTTTGAAAATGATTATATAATTCCATGTTTTTTGTGGGTTCCTTGGGGGATTGACAACCCTAGATTGAAAATATTCTTAATATAGTCTACTCAGTAGAATATAGAACATTTTTGTTTTTATGAATGGTTTAAGTGTTCCATTGGTTCTTGGTTGATCAAAAATGAGTAGCAGGTTTCTGTCTTTGAATTTGTTGAATTTATTTGTTGTTTTATATGATTTATTAAATTATTTAACATTATCAAGTTGGGATATAATTTTATTTTTTAAAAACCATCATTGGATTTTTACAAACATTATAAAATGTTTCCAATTATTGTTAGATTTTCACATCCATTAAGAGTATATGATATCATTGAGATATCATATTTAGTGAAAGTACACACCCCATACATTCTAACATGTATTAAATCATAAAAAATAAACATGGTAAAAAGAAAAAATGGAAGATGTACTTGTTATAAATTTATATACTATATCCATAGGGGTGGATCTACAAAGGGGGAGGATAAAACTACTTGTTGTTTGGATCTAGGATATATTATGGATATATCGATGTGGTTTTTATGATATTTGATGTATCTATAGATGTAGTATTTATAACTAATTGGGTTATATATTTTACCAATGGTTTTCTTTTGTCATATTTTAGTTTCTATAGTTAATTTCTATTTAATTTTTTTAATATATTTAGTATATTAAATATTTATATACCTTATTATAATTTTTTTCATATTATATAAACACAATATGGTGTTTTCTCTTTATTTCATATTATATATCAATGTTATTTTATAATTTGTATACATTTAAAAAAGACATTAGTGATTAGATTGATGAAGCTAAGTCTAAGTAACATCACATTTTGACTATAGTTATATTCAGAGGTTATGATTTGGGGATAGATATTATGAAAAACTATACTTACAGACATTTTTTATCATTCAATATTAGAAATAGTATATTTATAATAGTCTCATTAATGAATCAATAGTTCATCTCTTTTAATATTTTTTTAAAATAACATAGATCTTTTCAAAATAATAATAATTATTAAATTTGTCATTTTATAGTGATTACAATTATGTTTATCCCTCTAACCACCATAATCTTTTTTAATGGGTTTTTATAAAAATAATATTAGATATATTAAAACCCCAAAAAAATTAATCTCAACAACATAGTACTTTTTTGGGAAATATTCCTCAAAAAATGGTCTGTAGAATTATATAATCAAACACATGGCAGGAATAATCGATTGAAAAGCTACAAAAGTTGTACCACCTTCCATTTTCTAATATAATTAGTTTTTTAATAATGAGTTGTTAGTATTTTTTAAGGTGGGGTAAAATTATTATTTTTTATATATTTTGTTTTGTATTTTAATTAAACAATGTATTACATCCCATGATTTTAATTTATATTTATTTTCTAAGGTGGATTCTAAAAATATAATTATTAAAAATAATTATTTCATAATATCATAAATATATATTTCAATTATTGTTGGATATCAAGGGATATAATGAGAAAATTTCCTTTATTTACTTTGTTTTACAGTGTTACACTTGGTAATTTTAATTTTGTTATATATTTATCGGTTATATATAGAAAAGGAGGGTTTCAAGGGTTACTCTTGGTGGGAATTTCACTTGTGAATGAATAGTTAAATCTCAGGAGCTCACTATTGGTGAGTTGAGTTAGAACATTGAGCATCATGGTATGTGCATCATGTGCTCTATAATTGTAAATAAATAACATGGATATGACAATGTGATTGATGATAGATCATTTTCATTAGTGACATATATTTCTAAAAAAAATATTTGATGAAAGGGAATATCACACATATTATTTGTAAACCATGATGTTATCGTGCATTGAATTGAATCATTCAAACACTAAATTATTAAATGGTTCGTGACATTAAAGGATCATAAGAATTTGAAATTCGATGATTTATCAAATAATATGTTGATTTTATGGTGTTTCTATATATAGAAGATTACATTTATAGGGAATAACTTCTTACATATAATTATTCCATTAGAATATTTGAAGATGATACCACGGTGTTTTGAATTAGTTCTATTAAAACAAGGTAATCTAATAACTTATGAATGGTATCCATTGTTTAACCATTATGAATCATGATAATTATTTAATTAGGTTTCTATTAAATTTTCAAAACATAGTTACGTTAACTAAAATCAAGTAATTCTATGAGACAATTCTTTAACTATTGGAATACCAATAAAAATGGCCAAGATGACTCGTAGATCTAGTTTCAGACATTATGGGACAATTTTAATTCCATTTGATTTGTCATATATAATTTTTCATAATTGTTTTTATATACTATCAATTAACACATTAACATGATATTTGAGTATAATGAAATACATTCCAGTTGATATTTTCTATTTTTTCTGGAATTCTATTGACATTTTTAAAAATATTACATATAGTACATGTTCTTTTTTCATATTTGGTTACATGAGGAAGGAGGTTATAGAAAGTGAATATGATTTCAAAGGAATAAATGTTAGATGCTTCTTAAAAATTAAATTGGAAAACAATTAATCTTTGATGATAAAAGGAATGATTGTAGATTTAAGGTTGTCCCATCCAATATCACGAATCTACAGTTATAAACCTCCCTAGAATTTTAAGATCAACCTAAGAAAATTGCATTCATGTTTTTTATTTCTAAACTATAAAATACACATACACCTATGGAGTTTCAGAAAAATGAAAATCACTCCCTGGATGAGGACAATACACTAAAGGATAAGTTTTAGGGTCTTTATGATATTGGATTAGAATATATTACTAATGAAAAAAATTCGGATGTGTAATGGGATCACACAAATGTACCTTTTGGTAGTATTGATGTGTCAGAAAAAGAAAGTTTATTTTATTATAAGGATAAAGGGGGTCAATATTACCTTTCTAGTTTCACCGAGGGTAGAAATAAATCTCATGATGTGGGAGTATCATACACTTTTTAATTGAATAAATATAAACCATAAAAGGATTATTCAGATATATATATATATATATGTATGATGTGATAGTCACATTATCCTTTAGTTCAAGTGAATGAATTCTTCCAAACATATATATAGAGTAGATAGTTTAGAAAATGAAGGGTTATTTTTTTCTATAGGTTTATATACATAAGGATAATATTCATTTGTTTAATGAGAAATATTCTTCTTATTTTAAAAAACTTGTATCTTAAAAAATTTTGATTATTATTATCAAACATTAGAATATTTGGTCTATAAAATTAATGAATATCCACATATAGAATTCAATATGATTTTTTGGGAATTCAAATCTTTTAATTTCTAGGTTTTCTTTAGACAATCCACTATTAATTTGGATTTATTGACTACTAAATTTTTTCCAAGCATCATAAACATTGTGATCCACCTTTTGGATTTTGTGGGAGACATGTAAAAGTAAATCGTACAATTTATGTACATTATCATAATGTAATTTTCCCCACATGGGATCTCTGTTGAGGGTTTATATGATTGAATTAATGTTACACAAATGTTTTTTCACTACTGGCTAGTGGTATTCTCTTTGGAATCTTGAAGACATGGTACATGAAGTGGTCCTTAGTTCTCGATATTATTGAATTTTCCCATGAAATATGTGTAAGTATTTTTATATTTAATGATAATGTATTGTGACTATTTAATTCTGAACATCTTAGAAGAGGAATATTTAGTCACTACTTATTCATGTTTTTTATAATTCATATTTGATTGTGATATAATCTACATCACATCTTATTTGGGGACTGATTCAAGTAGAATGGTTTCTAGATTAGTATAATTATTTTTTGGATGATAAAAGTATGGTGGTTGGGAGGAATGGTGAATTTTTTTTCCAATTTTTTTGTTGATATATTATTATAAGAAGTTGGAGGGTATGTTGTTTTCAATTATTAGGGGAATATCAAGACTAATTTGGTCTTAATTTTAGCTACTCTATAACATTGTAATACACGATCGAATAATTTTCTATTTCTTATTTTAGTAAATTTCTCCCATACATGGATTTGATCTTACAAATCCATGGATAATGTTTTTTAGTCGATTGGTAATATATGAGTTTGGAATAGATGTTAATATTATTATATATAATTAATAATTTTTTAGGGAAAGAATGATGGAGTATCAACTCAAAAATGGTGTAAAAGATTAATATTAAAAATTCAACATAAAAAGTAAAAAAATGAAAACTAATATTAAAAGATAATAATATTAAATATATAATAATAAAATGCATGAAAAGATAAAAATGAATAAATTAAATATTTTCTCATTGTGACATGACTCACTTTAGACCAATATGCATAGAAGGAGAATGAATCACATAATAATTATTATGAAAAACATAAAATATGGAATATTATAAATCAAATTTGATATAATAAAGATGAATTATATTATCTAAGGATCTAGATATTAGGACTCAAGGACATGTGATGAACATAATATTGTATCGTTTCGTAAACAATATTTAGAGACATACAATGAAATAAATCACAAATAATAATGAAGAACATTGTTAAAAATATTTTGTGAATGATAGAAAAATAAGCTTGAAAACCAAAATCCTACGTGGTGAATATGGTAATTCTCTTTATATAGGATCTTCACGATAGTGAATATTCCTTTTATGAGCTCACAATGATTATACACACCACCAAAATATATTAAGTGGAATCATTTTGTTATGTTCTATGTGAGATTCTCATCCTCATCTCCGATAATCAATATTTCTATATCAATTTTCCCAAATTCTATAGAGACAGAGTACTCAATAATTCAATTTATTATAATTAATTTAAATCCATGTAATGATAAATGCCATGAAAATTATGTAATCTTATTTGAACAATGAAGTGGCCAATGGTTAGTGATTAATGAGTCAATTTTTATTCATATGAATTCCATATTCTTATTATTTTTTAAATGACAAACTCTTTATTAAACAATTTAATACTAACTTTTTACTAACCCAATTTATTTTATATTTATTATTTTAGAATAAATAATATTTTACCATACATTTAATTAGATATAAATTATTCATTAATATAAACTGACATACTTCATTACAATTATTATATGAGTATGGATCTGATAAAATATAGATTCAACATTATGAGGTAATATATAAGTCTTTCTATCATGTCATTAGTACTTACATATTCAATAAATTGGACATATGATGGTAAAAATAAATATCAGGATGACACTAATAAATATTATCATAATGGAATTTGTAATAATGTCCATCAGACTGAAATATATAAAATTCTATATTTAGAATATTGATTTATAATGTAAGTAAAAACATTCCACTGTAATGGTATAAATAAATAGGATATTGGACATAAGTTACAAAAGATACATTGAAGTTATTTTTTTACAAGACATTATGAAAAACACAGAGAAATATGACCAACGAGAAGGTAATATGACCACTAGAAATTTGACTATAATTTCTCAGTTATTCAATGTGTTTGATGTGGTTTATATAGTTCTAATAGATTTTATTTTGGTGAGAGCTCTGAACATTACAATGAATTAAAAACTTGTTCTTATTATTATTTATTTCATTTATATTTTTTCCCATCTTAGAAACCTTGTCATGCGGTCCCATTAATAATTTTATTACATTGTAATAGTGCATCAGATTTATGTTTATGATCTGGGGATTATGGGGATAGCAAGTAAGGGGATCCGAACTTCTGATCAATGAAATTTAGTGACAATAATATAGAGATGATCCATTTGATTGAGGGATATTGAGGCTATGTTGACATGGAATATGATATTCATATCAAGTGATTCCAGTACTAAGGAAAGACAAATATTCATTTATTTATAAAATAATGGATACATCTAGCCATGGTCTGTTGCTGCCTTACTCTGATGTGTAAAATATTTATATTCATTTTAATTTTTTTTAATCCATTATTATTTTGTTATAACAGTTTCATTACATTTTTCTTATATGTATTTTATTATATTGTGCTTGATTGTAATTGTTTTATATTATTTTATCTAAATATGATTAATATTAAATTGTTAAAAATATCTTTTGATATTCCTACATGCTTACCCAGATATAACTATATATTAAGTGATAATGATTATTATACACCAATTTCTCAAAATCAATTTGGTTATGATAATTTTATTATCAAACTGATGGACTTGTACTAATCCAATATTTTTACATAAACATATTTATTAATATCATTAGTTTAAACTCATTCAAACTAATATTTTTAGATCAAAAATTCACCCTCTCATGTATTTAGGCCATGAAGAACCTTATGATTATAATATCAATATAACTCAATATTAAATCCAAAAATTGGTATCAGATGAATATTGTCCTACTCATATAATTGTTGAACGTTTTTTTCATTACTATTTAATGCCTCTAATGTATTGATATAAAATTTATGTTAAAATTTTTTTTACACTAATGTGTTTATGGATAAGAACATTTTTCTATTAAGAGTGTTTGTTTTAATGATGGGTCCATATAAAATATCAATTCAAATATACCTCCTATTTTTTATGGGGTTGACTACGAATATTGGAGAGATAGAATTAAAACTTTTCTTTTAAACACATGAGTTGATAACTTTTTTATGCTTACTGGATATTTAAAAATTTCAGATTCAAATGTTACCACTTTCACAAATCAAGAAAAATAGGAATATCAGTTGAATGATAGATGTAGGAACACATTGTTATGTTCTATTACATGATTCATATATAGTAAAATATCATCATGTCATGCTGTAAATAGTGTCTATAAAAAATTGGTTACAGATTTTGGAACATATAATGTTATTGAAACTACAAGAACAATGATAATAGTTAAATATGAGGAATTAAATTTCATACCTGGTGAACCAGTTGTGAAGATGAAGTAGAGATTCCAGATGATTATTAATTGTCTATAAGGTATTGGTGATAAAGTATTAGATTATGAAATCCTTTTTGTGAAAATCGTAGTTATCATTACAAATGATTGGGAATCAAAAATAATTTTTTTTTTTGATGAAACAGGGATGATTAGTAATATTACCTTGATAGTCTTATTAGAACCTTAAAACAGTATAAGAGTAGACTAAAAAGATATACAGAAAAATAGAAAATATTGAATGGTGGAGTTTCTTTTACTATAACTACATTACCCACTAAAGTTCAATCATTAGAAAGAGTTTTTATATTTACAATAAAGAATAATATTATTATTCCATCCAATTCAAGTAATTTTTTTCATTCGAAAAATTATTTCTCTAATCATATTAATCGAATGAAAAATATTCTTGATAAGAATGGTTTTAAATACTTTTATAAGAAAGGTAATAAGGAAGGAAGTGATAATGATGTTGAATTCACTCGTCACGAATGTAGGAAAACTGTGCATATCAGACCTCATTATCCAATTTTCGAATGAATTGGTAGAAAATAATGAAATTTACATAGGAATTAAAAGATATTCTATTAATATAGGTGGAAGAAATTTATTAATGATAATGATTCTTGGAGTTTAGGTGGGGGAGATTACACAGATAACTCTTTTGAAGAAAATAATTCTAGATAAAGGAATATTGGTCTTATTACTATGGTACCTTTTTTTAATGGATACGGTATGAACTAGTGAAAACATTAAATATATTTATCATAATCTCAATTATCCTGATGAAAAGGACTCAATATCTTCTGATGAATATTCTACCTCACCAGAATATATTACTCTTCATTCTTATGATGATGTCTAATTTTTTTAGAATTCATGAAAATGAGAATTGAAATTTTATAAAAAAAAATTGGTATGGAAATTAAAATGATAATTTTTTTTAACAAAATGAGTATCAGATCTCTCTAAATATACTGATAAGAAAACTTTTAAAAAAATAATATATTTCAAATGATTTTAAAAATATATATATTTTATGAAATCGGTAGGCTACTTTCTCGTTTTAATAAACTCAATTTTAGAAATATCACAAAAGAGGATTATAATTTAGTCGTAAAACTAATGTATAAAATTTATTCTTTTAGGAAACTCTTATAAAAAATTACTATTTTTAATAAAAACATTGATAAGATGTATAAAAAAATTCTCATTAAAAAGGTCTAGAAATTCATCAATGCGTAAAAATAGTTTATAGTAGCAATTACATTGTCGCTTAAAATAAACCCTTTTTCACTAAGTGTCAATGCAGAGGTCATTAGAAAACGAATTTTTCTATTTAATTAGATCAATCCATAGGTTTCTAGAAATAAAATTTATCCAAAGAAATGTGGATTCCTAATTTTTTTTGTAAGACTACTGAACATAAGCATGTTTGGGATCCAAAAATAATAATGTTCTTGTTTATAGAAATGAATGAATATAAAATCACTATAATTCATGGAACATGAATAGTAGTTATTCTAGGCATATGGCTGGTAAAAAAAATTATTTTAAATTATTATCATGATGAAATTTGGAAGGGATACATTTGGAGATAATTCTCAAGGAGATATTATCAGTATAGGTGACAAACCCCTTATTGATAAATAATTAATTTCAAATATATTATTTTTATTAGGTCATATGAAAATACATATATGAGTATTTCATTCATGTGATGATGGTTACCTTGTGAATTATTTAAATTATATTTTTTAGAAAAAAATTCAACAGATGAATATATTCTTTCTATCAATATGTCTAATAATAATTATACACATATAATAGAATACCATAAGAGCCAATACTAAACATGCGTTTGTGAAATAAAAGATAAATATAGGTTATAGAATATATTTTCAGGATAAAGTATCATTATAAATTTATGTAACTTCAATAAAATAATAATGGTTATAGATATACTAGATATTAGGGTTGATTATTCAAAATTCTGTGACCAATGCCAATACACTAAGCAATATAAGTCTTTTTTCAATCTATAAGTGATGTATCATTGACTACTTCTTTATATTTAGTGATCATTTCATTTTTTGTTCATACAAAAATCGGTAGTATTGAAGACAAATAATATTTATATGTATTGGATGATGACTAGACTTCATACACCTAATATTATTATATCAAAAATAAATAAGAAGGTTTATTTTTTTCAAAAAAAATTAATGAAAAAGTTAAAAAATGAATAACATACATTTATTACTTTTCATAATGAAAATTGTATATAATTTGTAAATTATGAAAATATGAATTTTCATATTTATAAATGTATAGAACATAACTTCTCATCACCTAGTACTCCATAGACAAATGGTGTTGGTGATATATGAAATTATATTCGTCGTGCAATAAAAAAACCATGTCGAGTTAATAATTAAATGATAAGCATTTTTTTATTAAGTGGTCGGTACTAGCTATTATACACTAAATTGATTTTTAATTTCACCATTTAAAAATAAAACAAGTTACGAATTATGTACTAGTAAAAAACAAGTATTTGTTACATTAGTGTTTTTGGATTAAAAGTATTCATACATAATCTGAAAGATAAATTAAAAAATTTGTAACCAATTCATGTAAAGTAATATTTTTTTATTTCAATACTTATAATAATTATAAAGATTTTAATAAAATTTCATTTACATTTTTTTAAACTGTACATGTTATGTTTGATGAATCATACAATTTTGTTTTCAAAAAATCCAAACATGCTTCCTCCTCAGATGTTATTTAAAAAAATTAACCATTTTATGAAAACTATTATTATAAGTAATATATTCAAGAAATAATTTATAAATTATTTATACAGATATTTTATACCTTATGTTAATAAACCACTTTTTCAAAACAAAAGAAGTTAGTTGTTTCTTAAGAATCTTCTTTTTGACAGTATCATTGGGGATGTTAATCATCCAGTTAGGAATAAATGTTTTTTAAGGGAAAAAATACATATATCAATACATTCCCAATTTGAACCCAGTAACATTGATGATGCTTTAAGTGATGAGGATTTGATTAAGGCTATTCAAAATGAGATAAATGAATTCATGAAAAACATATTTGGACTATTGTTTAAAAACCTAAAGAAACTTTTGTAATTGTAGTGAAATTGGTTTTCGGAAACAAATGTGATGAAGATAGAATTATTATTATAAATAAAGTGTGACTTGTTGAAAATGTTATAAACAAAAAGAATTCATAGACTAAGAGGAAAATAATGATTAGTTTAAAAGGATAAAATCCATTCATAATTTATCATCATTTACAACATTCATTAATTTAAAACTTTTTTGAATGGATGTGAAGTGTGATTTTATTAATATATATGTTTAAGAGGATCTTTATGTTATTAAACACCTAGTTTTATAAATAAAAAAAATACTGAATAAGTTTATAAATGTACTTATTGTTTAAATGGATGTAAACAATCCCATATTTCTTAGTATGATAGTTTAACCATATTTTTCATACAAAACAATTTTGTTACCAGAGCAGTAGATTAAAAACTTTTATAAAATATGTTAACACGAAAAAAAATATTTTTAAATTATATATTCATAAAATTATAATCTAATCAGCTCAATAATCATTAACAAATACCTAGTCAGATATAATGAAATTCTAATTTGATATTAATATGATGATTTAGTTTACTTTTTTTGGGTTCACAATTTTCTAAAAAACCTAAAGGAATATATATATCTCAAAATAATTATTCAATTTATCTTCTTAAAATGATTGTATTTGATAAAAATAGATGTATTTTTACTCCCATGGGAACCTTAAATAAACATTATCTTAATGAGGCTCAGATAAAAATTGATTAAATTATTTTTATAGGAATGATAGAAAGTCTACTTTACATTACCACTAGTCATCCGGAATTAATGTTTTCTTTATACTAATTTTCTATAAAATATGAAAATAAAATGTAATATAATAAAGAATCTAAATAAATTATTTTTTGTTATCTAAATGGAAATAAGAGTTTAGGACGTTTTCTTTATTTTGGAATTTTTTTTGAATTAATTTTTTTTTCCAAATGATGTCTTTGGTGATTGTAGAATTGATAGAAAAAAATACATCTGAAACATCTCATTTCTTATGAAATTCAATAGATTCTTGGTCTTCTAAGAAACTAAACATGATAGAACATTCCCTTAATGAAGCTAAATATCGAGTAGATGGAGGATATTATGCCCATGTATTATGGATGCAATGCACACTCATTGAATATGGAATGAGTTAAACAAAAACTCTTATACTATGTGATAATAACAGTTACATTTTTTTAATTGAGAAAATTGAACATCACTCTCATGAAAAACATATATATAATAGGCATCATATTCATTGGGATCACCTGAAAATTATCATTTTTATTTCTTGATGAGACATACAACAAAGAAGCATACATCAAGGAGGATATAAGAAGTGATGGCCCATAGCATCATTAATAACAAACTTGATGCCATCAGGAGGGAAGGATCATAAACTAAGAAAGAGGGAAATATTATTGATTGGGGAAGCCTAGGATTCCAAGAAGTCTGCAACTTTATTCCCCCCACGCCAAATGTGGGAGATCCTCGAATGGGTGCCCAAGATCTTCTTGCAATTACAAGTAAGATAAGCTATGCTCCAAGGGATACTTTCTCTTCCAGATAAAGGATTATACAGAATCAAAGAATCAGCCTCCACCATCTTCAAAGCTATATTCCATTGTGAATATACCTTCAAACCCATGACCATTTCCATAGCCTTGGCCAGTAGGGCGTCACCTCATCCATAAAAGGCTGAAAAATTCATTACAACGGACCCCCTCTTGTCTCTAATAACACTTCCACCTCTCATCTCTCCCCCTAAAATGATCTGTCAATGTGGATTTTGAGCCAATAACATAGGGGATACCAAAGTACCCAATGACCTTGACCCAACCTCCCCTCCTGAGAGGCTACTCCTGGGATAAGAAATCTATTCAAAGGGGTGATATGGAAATCTGCACATAAGCTGACTAAGTCCAACATCTTATTCTAAATTTTGATGTTGATGATCACACAAGTTCCTGAGGAGTTCTTGTGATGTTCATCATTATGCTCATTCCAAATAATCCAGTACCCTGCCACCAGAATGATGGCCTTAGATTTCCTATCTAGACCATGCTCACCTGCACCAGAAAACCACCAGCTCAAGGCCTCTTCCATCCCCCCACTTGTACTTTTTCCCCCTAAGACATTACTGAGTGCCTACCAGCTCCACCAATCCCAATCGTTGTTGATGAAGATATTCTCCACTATTTCTTGTTGTGGAATTAAGTAACACCAGTATCTTGACGCCAAGTTTACACCCAAATGTTCAATATTATTTTGACTGGGCATTGCATTATTTTGGGCTCTCCACAGCAGAAAATTGAATTTGGGAGGAATTCCCTTACACCACAACATATCCCCATAGGTAATCTGAGTTGGGTTCCCTCCTCAGACATCCATAGGCCATGAGAGAAAAACCACCTGACATATAACCTTGGAAGATGAGACTGTAACACCCCGACCCCAGTTATCCAGAGTCGGTGCATTATTTTGTAACATTGGTATGATCACAAAAGATCAAGTCTCGAAAGACGGATTAGTTTAGTATCCTTGGAAACACTAGATACATTCATAAATGTTACATTACATCATAAAGTGAAAAAATACAATAATATGGTCTCCATAGTCCACACTCATATCCCCTTCAAACTATCCCTACAGGTCTGTCATAAAATATTTCTTCACATCCTAGAAAAATTAAAACATAGAAAGGGGTGAGCTCAGATGCTCAGTAAGGATAACAATACAACGGAAACTTTCATAAATAAACATAAACATTTAAGGCAATGTATAACTAAACAAAAGCCTTTTGAACTTCAGCATAATATGGAAAAATTAGAATGAAATAATTCCATTTACTTATTCACATGGATATTCTACTATTCAAATAATCACATGCCATATCAATAACCACTTTCATAATGATGGAATGCATATTTCCAGACTATCATAACCACGTAGCCAAGGCCTCGTTCCATGACTAAAAATAATATTTTGTCAAGGCCTCATGCCAAGACACTAGTTTGTCTCATGAGACCTGCCGATGAATTGAGGAGTCATAGCGGGCTCCACCCGTCACTTACTAAGTCTAATTCGTTCCTTATATGAAAAGGTTTAAACATATCATAAACCATAACATAATTGTATCACATAAAACATACATAAAGGAAACATAACATTTCCACATTTCAATCACAATATATCAATAAAACACATTGATATAATAAAACCATTTTCAATACCAAAATAACATAAAAGTAAAACTTGGTATTTATTTATCATTTAAAAAGATTTATGGCTTGTAGAGGAAGTTGAAACTCAAATAATGGTCACGACTGCAGAGAAGTCGTTGTTGCTGCATACGTAAGAAAAAAACATTTCCTTTTTTTGTTTAGTAAAACGCTTCGTATAAAAAATATTCTCTTTGAATAAAAGTAAAATTCAATGGGGTTTATACACCATATAAAATAAAGTTGTGTATAAAACAAAATATGCCTCAATGAATGGATATTGAGACGAAGTCCCTTACAAAGATCATTTTTTAAATAAAATAGATCTATTATGTGTATTCACTATAAGTACACATAAATAATGTACAAATACAAGATAGTACATAACAATATCATGACATAACTTGAAAGTAGGATATTAAACCAAAGAGCGGAAATTGGGTTAAGAAGTTCCCTTACCTCGTGTCTGACTTGACTCGATCATTATTTAACCTCCTGAATAATAAACTACAGTTAATTTTATACTTTCTTAAGAAACTTTTTCAAGGTCATTATTCCTTTTATATCACTTATTACCATGTTATGAACATTATGTAATTATTTAAGTTAATAACAGTCGTTTTGTCGATCTTTGGTACTTGATTCAAAAATAAACTTCTTATAATTACAAGTTATTCATGTGGTGAAATATCCATTATATCCAGAATTATATTCAAGATATAGATATCATATATATCATATATATCTAGTATATATATGCATTTATAATATTACATAACATTTAGAGGTAAGAAATGAAATGCACCGTTCATGGAGACGGTAAGTCGTACGTACGCATGAACGCTACTTTCATTTCTATTTCATATTTAATGGAATGAAATCATAATGATATAAAGTTGTATTATAATTCAAGTATAATATCATATATAATATCATTTAATTCATCCTTTACACAACCCACATATGGCATTAATGATTCAAATCACTTTGAGGGGGTGGTAGTCCACACTTCCTAAAATGAAATTATCGCGTTTACCCAAAATGGAAATCATAAAGGCATGCCAAAAATGAAAAATACAGAAGCATAAGAAAAACATAAACATAATATATATCATAAATAAATATAGTGACATCTTAAAGGCCACCATTAAATGTGTTAAAATAATATTGAACAATCATCGTTTCGTGAGGCAGTAAGTCACCACCCACACAAACAGTATGTTCTTTAACCATTAGACGAAGGTTTTTGTAAGTGTAAATCAAATACATCTCAAAAAAAACATCCTAATATATTGAAGATACTGTTGTTGTTACAAAATAAAGGAATTAAAAGAGTTTAAGGGGTTGGAGAATCAAAATAAAACAAAAGAACGTAAGAAAAGACATTACCTTAAAATCGTGTAACACTTTTTTGATTTGAGCCAAAGGCTTACTTGGGAAGACTTCTACCAAAAGTGAGGCTTCTAGGAGTAAGAGAGGGAATTTGAGAGGTCATTTGGGCAGATTTTGTCCGACAAAAATGGATTTGGAGGTGTGAATAAGGTGGTAGAGGTGGGGGCATTTTATAAGAGGAGAGGGGGGCACTCTTGGAAAGTCATGAAATGTTACATTATTATGAAGTGCTTTTCAGATCTCAAAGGAACCACAATTATATATTTCGAGTATAAGGTGATAAGGGTTTGAAATCCACCCATCCAATAGGTTTTTGACAAGTTTAAGTCTTAGATTTTACATTATCTTTTAATTTTATTTAAATCGTTAATTAATGAGGTAATCGATGCATCATCGTGGTGTCATAAAAAATTTAATTTATTTAATGTCTAAAAATTATAAAAAATATATAATGATGTATGAAATCTTTTTATCTTTACAATGAATATTTATTGTTGAAAGGTTAACTTATATAACCCCATGTAATAATTGTTTTAGTAAAACAACACATGTTTGTGACATTTTTATTTTTACTTTAAATAAAAGGTATTAATGTCATTATCTCACACAAGTTTCCCCATGGGGTCCCCAAAATCGTCCCATAGTTTGTCTTGGTCAGCCATGACTCATCTAATAATATTAGGATATGTGTCAATATATTTTTATATTCTTATAATATCATTTTTCCTTAAATTACCCTAATTACCTCTAATCGCGGTTAATAAAACTCAAAAGTTACTATTCACCAAAATTTATTTTCATCTCATTGAACCACATTTTACTTACTAATGACAAACCTGTATGTTGGATTTTTGAAATTCAATTTGTAAAAGCGGTAAAGTTTCATTTAAACAAGAAATCAGTTTTTTAACTATCACTTAGTGGTTTCACTATTCACCAAAAATTGAGGTTTTTCAGAACATTACCAAAAATTCACCCGAAGCTATAATTGATATTCCGAATTCAAAAATGATGTTTATTTTACCAAATTTTAAACATATAAGTTGGATTAATTAATTTTATAATTAATTCTCATTGTCAAAACAAATAGCGTGTTTTTAAAAAACAATATCAGTCGAAAGATTGACAATTATTTGTGTCCAATTTCAAAGTGAAATTAATTATAATGACCACCATTGGATAAAATGGTAAAGATATATTATAATTATACTTTAAAACCACTCAATAGTATAATTTATCACTATAAATTATTTTGATTAAAAAAGTTGTTTTTAAGTATTTTTTTACTATTCATTGAAAATTGGAAGTTCTCAGAAAATTACAAAAAATTCAACATAGGATAATTTCAATATTCCGAATACAAAAATGATATCCATTTTTAATTATAAAATTAATATAATTTCAAAATGTGGTTATTATTATTCATAATGGCCACTTTGATTGGTCGCGGTGTGTTAGAATCCCGAACTTGCGTACAATGCAAGTTATTGCATTATTGAAAGAGAAGCGCACCGTGGAAGCTTGGGGTGTTACATTCTCCCCTCCTTCAATAAATTGTGTCCTCGCAATTTGCAAATGTTCTTTGAAAATAAAAGGTTGAAAATAGAAAGTACCTTTGTGGAAAACCCACATCGGAAATAAGGTTAATAAAATTTAGCCTTAATAAGTGGGAGAGGGAAATGAAAAAGTCACCACCAAATTATGATCTCGATTAGGAGAACATTGGTGGAAATTAAAGACATATAATTGGAGGAAAAACGTAAATATTTTTAGGGAGTGATTGAGGTCATCAATCACAAACAAGTGTAAAATTGTGGGTCTCAAAGCCTTCAATCTATTTTGATTTAAAATATCATCAGTTCAACAAAACATAAGGTATTAGGATAACGCATTTTTTTGTTTTAATATCCCTTTCCTAATGTTTAAGATTTAATTTATTCATAGAATAAGAGATAGGTATATATATGCTTGACAAGTAGAGATTCAACCTTCAACTAATTTCTACCACAAACTCATCTTTTACTCAAAAGTTAACATAACTCAAAAATATTATATTTATCCTAATCGTACAAGGTTCAAAATATTAACACATACCATTTAGATTATGAAAAATATTTTTTAATAACCAGGGACTTCCTGTAGGCTAGCGGTAGGTAATAAAGGACTGTCGCACTATGGTTGTGGGTTCGATTCCTGCAGCTTTGTCCGACGCGATGGGTTATCCCCCAACCTGCAGGTTTTCCTTTTTCCTAAAACTATAGTATTATAATATTCCAAAAATAATCTTCAGAAATTTTTTAACCTTAAACAAAACTATCCAAGGTTCAACTTAATCCATTCCAACCTTTATAGTTAACCAAAATACCTCTGTCCAAACTTTCTCTAAAATGCCTCTAAATTCCAAAATCAACTGTAACATCAGATTCCCCAAACAAAGTAAAGATTCTCTTATTGTCACATACTAAAAATATGATTACATTCATCATATAAAAACCTTAATGAAAACAACAAGTACTGCAGTATAATACTTATATATATCACAATATTATTATAACCAGAATATAATCCTTGAGTCCAAAAGCACCAATACATTAATTATTCCACTTCAACTCTAGTAACAGCATAATACTGGCCTTGATCCCTTGGCCTTTTCTGTGGTAAATTTCCATGATTCTTAGGATATTAGTTTTCATAATGCCTCATTTCCCAACAATTGTAGCATTCAACATTGATAGCCTCTTTCTTTCCCTTACAATCACGAGCCTGGTGACCTTTTTCACCACATTTAAAACAAACTCTCATTCCTTTTAGGCAAGTACCGGGGTGATTCTTCCCAAAATTATCAGATAATGTAAAATCCTTCATTCCCTTTTTCCCTTTATCTATCTCTTGTTCCACCATTCTCTTCTTCTCTTGCTTTACTTTGTTGTTATAAGATTTAGAGAATTCTTTTTCTATCTTGATAGAACATGAGACTATATCTTCGTACGTTGAGAACGATTGTGATACTAAATCTCGATGGAGAAATGGTTTTAACCCATCAAATAAATGATCAATCTTACTTCTTGGGTTACGTATATAATCTGTAGCATGCCTCGCTAACCTTGTAAAGTTAGCCTCATACTTTGCAACATTCTCATCCCCCTTCTTCCTCAAACTCAGAAATTTCCTTTCCATATCTGCTTGATGGTAATGTGGAAAGTATTTTTCTAAGAAAACTTCTTTAAACTCCCTCCATTCCATACTTGATACTTCTTCATCTTCCTTCGTGTTTTGAATCAGCGACCACCATTGATCGGCATCTCTAGTGAGGCGGTAAACTGCCATGACAACTTTCTCCCTTTCGCTACTCCCCAAGGCATAGAATATTTTCTCTAAGGAGTTTATCCATTTATCACCTAATAATAGATTTGTAACCCCATTAAATTTTGGCGGTTTTTTCCTCATTAAACGATCTAACATTGATCCTCCACGTTGCGGATCAGGGTGCTCCATACGAGTATATTATTATTCATAACCTGAGTGAGTTTTCCTAGTATGGTAATAAGCTGATCAGCACCAGTTGTATCACCAGCTCCACTATAAATATCTTGAGCAAGAGGGAAATCCCTACATGTAGTACGTTCATTGATAGAGTTTTCATTCCTTCCACTAGGCTTCATTTCTAAACAATGTCATAAACTAGATTAGTTTATGAATCGAAATACATAATAACAAACGTGAAAATCACTTAACATAAATTGAACTATTTGTGGATATAATCCATAATCACAAAAATGTTTTCTTTAAGGAAGTATATAATCATAAACCCTTCATAATGGTTTGTAAAGAAAACGAGAATTATCCTAAGAATATCCCTCAGGAGTTTCATAACCAAGAGTGCAGAAAGTCCCGTTGTCGTGCACCAGTTCCTGTTTGAGTCTAGCTCAAAGCGGTGTTTTTGGGTTTTACCCCTAGGTACATCTGTGCCAGAGCCGCCTCTACCTGCTCGTATCCAGACAGGGATGTATTTCTCAGAAAACTCACAAAATCTCTAATACCAAAATTCTAGGAAGTTCTTCTATACTAATCCTAAAAGTCTATCATATGGCTATGTGATCTAATCAGAGTTTTTCTAAATCTAGATTCCAAGGTTAGTAACTTCCTCTGATACCAACTGTAACGCCCCAACCCCAATTACCCAGAGTCGGTGCATTATTTAGTAACATTGGCATGATCATAAAAGATCAAGTCTCGAAAGACCGATTAGTTTAGTAGCCTTGGAAACACTAGATACATTCATAAATATTACATTACATCATAAATTGAAAAACTATAATAACATGGTCTCCATAGTCCAAACTCATATCCCCTTCAGACTATCCCTACAGGTCAGTCATAAAATATTTCTTCACATTCTGGAAAAATTAAAACATAGAAAGGGGTTAGCTCAGATGCTCAGTAAGGATAACAATACAGCAAAAACTTTCATAAATAAACATAAATATTTAAGGCAATGTATAACAAAACAAAAGCCTTTTGAACTTCAGCATAATATGGAAAAAGTAGAATGAAATAATTCCATTTACTTTTTCACATGGATATTCCACTGGTCGAATAATCACATGCAATATCAATAACCACTTTCATAATGATGGAATACATGATGTCATACTATCATAACCATGTAGCCAAGGTCTCGTGCCAAGACTACAAATAAGATTTTATCAAGGCCTCGTGGCAAGACACTGGTTTGTCTCATGAGACCTTCTGATGCATCGAGGAGCTATAGCGGGCTCCACCCGTCACGTATTAAGTCCAACGCATTCCTTATATGAAAAGGTTTAAACATATCATAAACCATAACATAATCGTATCAAATAAAACATGTATAAAAGAAACATAAAATTTCCACATTTCAATCACAAGATATCAATAAAACACATTGATATAATAAAACCATTTTCAATACCAAAATAAAGAAAAGTAAAACTTGGTATTTATTTATCATTTAAAAAAATTATGGCTTATAGAGGAAGTCGAAACTCAAAAAATAGTCACGGCGGCGGAGAATTCGTTTTCGCCGCATACGTAAGACAAAAACATTCCCTTTTTTCATTTAGTAAAACGCTTCATATAAAAAAATATTCCTTTTGAATAAAAGTAAAAGTCAAAGGGGTTTATACACCGTATAAAATAAAGTTGTGTATAAAACAAAATATGCATCAATGAAAGGAGATTGAGACGAAGTCCCTTACAAAGAAATTTTTTTAAATAAAATAGATCTATTATGTGTATTAAATATAATTACACATAAATAAAGTACAAATACAAGATAGGACATAATAATATCATGACATAATTTGAATGTAGGAGATTAACCCAAAGAATGGAAATTGGGTTAAGAAGTTCCCTTACCTCGTGTCCGACTTGACGTGATCGTTCTTTAACCTCCTGAATAATAAACTAGAGTTAATTTTCTACTTTATTAAGAACCTTTTTCAAGTTCATTATTCCATTTATATCACTTATTACCATTTTATGAACATTATGTAATTATTTAAGTTAATAACGGTCATTTTGTCGATCTTTGGTACTTGAGTCAAAAATAAACTTCTTATAATTACAAGTTGTTCATGTGGTAAAATATCCATTATATCCAGAATTATATTCAGAATGTAGATATCAAGTATATCATATATATCTAGTATATATATGCATTTTTAATATTACATAACATTTAGAGGTAAGAAATGAAATGCACTGTTCATGGAAACGGTAAACCGTACGTACGCATGAACGCTACATTCATTTGTATTTCATATTTAATGGAATGAAATCATAATGATATAAAGGTGTATTAAAATTATAGTATAATATCATATATAATATCATTTACTCCATCCTTTACACATCCCACATATGGAATTAACGATTCAAATCACTTTGAGGGGGCGGTAGTCCGCACTTCCTAAAATGAAATTATCACATTAACCCATAATGGAAATCATAATGGCATGCCATAAATGAAAAATACATAAGCATAAGGAAAACATAAATATAATATATATCATAAATAAATATAGTTACATCTTAATGGCCACCATGAAAGGTGTTAAAAGAAGATTGAATAATCATCGTTTCGTGAGGCAGTAATTCACCACCCACAGAAACAGTATGTTCCTTAACCATTAGACGAAGGTTTGCGTAAGTGTAAATAAAATAATTCTCATAAAAACATCCTAGTATATTTTATATACTAGTTTTGTTAGAAAAGAAATGAATTAAAATAGTTTAAGGGGTTGGAGAATCAAAATAAAACAAAAGAATATAAGAAAAGACATTATCTTAAAATCGTGTAACTCTTTTTTGATTTGAGCCAAAGGCTTCCTTGGGAAGGCTTATGCCCAAAGTGAGGTTTCTAGAAGTAAAATAGGGAATTTGAGAGAGTATTTGGGCAGAGGCTGGCCGAGAAAAATGGATTTGGAGGTGTGAATAAGGTGGTAGAGGTGGGGGCCTTTTATAAGAGGAGAGGAGGGGCACTCTCGGAATGTCATGAAATGTTACATTATTATGAAGTGATTTTCGGATTTCAAAGGACCCACAATTACATATTTCTAGGCTAAGGTGATAAGGGTTCTAAATCCACCCATACAATAGGTTTTTTACAAGTATAAGTCTTAGACTTTACATTATATTTTCATTTTATTTAAATCGTTAATTAATGAGGTAATCGCTGCATCATCATGGTGTCACAAAACAATTAATTTATATAATGTCTAAAAATTATAAAAAAAATATCATGATGTAGGAAATATTTTTATCTTTCCAATGAATATTTATAGTTGAAAAGTTAACTTATATATCCCATTTAATAATTGATTTAGTAAAACAACACATGCTTGTGACATTTTTATTTTTACTTTAAATAAAAGGTATTAATGTCATTATCTCACACAAGTGGCTCCATGGGGTCCCCAAAATCGTCCCGTGGTTTTTCTTGGTCGGTCATGACTCGTACAATAAGAGTAGGACATGTGTAAACCTATTTTTATATTCTTATAATATCATTTTTACCTTAAATTACCCTAATTACCTCTAATCGCGGTTAATAAAACTCAAAAGTTACTATTCACCAAAATTTATTTTCATCCCATTTAACCACATTTTTCTTACTAATGACAACCATTTATGTAGGATTTTTGAAATTCCATTTTTAGAAGTGGTAAAGTTTCATTTAAACAATAAATCCATTTTTTTAACTACCACTTAGTGGTTTCACTATTCATCAAAAATTGAAGTTTTTCAGAACAATACCAAAAAATCACCCTAAGCTATAATTGATATTCCAAATTCAAAAATGATGTCTATTTTACCAAATTACAAACATATAAGTTGGACTAATTAATTTTATAATTAATTCCCGTTGTCAAAACAAATAGCATATTTTTAAGAAACAATATCAGTCGAAACATTGACAATTGTTTGTGTCCAATTTCAAAGTGAAATTAATTCTAATGACCACCATTGGAAAAAAAGATAAAGATATATTCTAATTATACTCTAAAACCACTCAATAGTATAATTTATCACTATAAATTAATTTGATTAAAAAAGTTGTTTTTAAGTATTTTTCTACTATTCATAGAAAATTGGAAGTTCTCAGAAAATTACAAAAAATTCAACATAGGATAATTTCGATATTCCGAATACAAAAATGAAGTCCATTTTGAATTATAAAATTAATATAATTTCAAAACATGGTTATTACTATTCATAACGGATACTTTGATTGGTCGCGGTGTATTAGAATCTCGAACTTACGTACAATGCAAGCTATTTCATTATTAAAAGAGAAGTGTACCATGGAAGCTTGGGGTGTTACAGAGATGGTCATGGTACTCATTTACAATAATCTCATTGAACATGTTGCATTGATCATCATCGAGAATAGCTTGGATAAAACCAGGGTACTGACTTGCTTATTTGAAAGAAGTTTCTGGTATTGGAAATCCCAAGAAACATAGCATACCTTCACCCCAATCTTGTCGCAATAAATTCACATCACCTCTACCAACCAGCCCATGCGCATGAGGAAGAAATCCCTCCATGAATGGCAGAATTAACTTCAACATTTTTGACTGCCAAAACCTCTATATTTCCAAATCCATCTTGAACTTATCATTCATGACCTATCCCCACATATTTCTCCCCTCCATCGCTTCCCGTGCCTGCTTGGCTTTCATTCCTTGCATGGTCACCACTGCACTCCTTAAATTTATACCTCCTTCAGCTACAATTCTTTCTAGTTGCTTCCCCGAGGCCTAGTGGGGCCTCATGTCGAGCCGACTTTCCCAAATAAAAGACACTGTTATCCTCTCCATGTTGGCAATCACACTTTTAAGAACCCTCATAGTGGACATAAGGTTCATGGGGATAGAAACAAGAACACTATTAACCAAAGTAATACGCCCTCCAAATGATAGGAACCAGTTTTTCCAAGTGAGGATGCACACCAAAATCGTCCCCACTATCTTGTCAAATTGGTGAACACGAAGGGAGTATGGACTCACTGGGGTGCCAAGATACTCTATGGAAAATGTGCCTCTCTTCAAATTCAAAATATGTTCCAAAGACCCAACCCTTCTTCCAGAAATGTTCTTAGCAGAAAAAAACCATCAATTTATCCCAATTCACCACTTCTTTACTCCATTTGCAATATTACCCTATCAGGCCATTCATCCCATTCACTGATTTCCTACATACATTAATAAAAAGGAAAGTATCATCTACAAACATCACATGAGATATACCCTTCTGAACATGTCTATCCCAGTAGGGAAGGACTCTCCCTAAACTTAGGTCGCTCTTTATAAAATGTCTTAGAACATTTTGAGATAAAATGAACGGAGTGGGAGAAAGGGGGTCCCCTCCCATAAGCCTTTGCATGTCTTCAAAAAATTGAATCTTTTACCAATGAATGAAGTGGAAATCCATGTCGATCTAAAGTAGTGGAAGAGGAGATCTCGGGTCTTGTTAGAGAAGCCCATGCAGGTCAGTGCCTTTTTAATAAAACCTCATTCCATTCTATCATAGACCTTACTCTTGTCAAGCTTGATAGCCAGGTTTTTTTCAAGGGTCTTATTGTTGATCTCACTTACCATTTCATGCACCACTCTGAAATCACCTTGAATTGAACTTCTATTGACAAAATCATGTTGCTCTCCTTCTATCCATCCATTAAAGTGTGACGCTAGCTTTTGGTTCAGGATACACACCAGAACCTTATATGTGATGTTGCACATGCTGATCGACCTGTACTAATCTATGATACAGTGGTTACTCACTCTCGGTACCAAAACCATCTTGGTTGCACTGACAATGTGCGGATGATGTCCACCCTGAAAATCGTCATGGTCCACTCACACTAAATCCCCTTTAATTGTATCCCATGAAGCCCTGTAAAAAGTCATGGGGATCCTGTCAGGCCCTGGAGTGTTGTCAGGGTTCCAGGTCCACATCACCTCCCTGACTTCTTCCTAGACCAGCAGCCTCCTCAACAACTCGTCAATCTCCCCAGGCACCGTGCTAGAAATGTCCTAAAAAAGAACTGTAGACACACTTGGGAAACCGCCTGCCATGATAGGGTTTGGACTTGCCAGTAAATCTTTGATGGTTTCATTGGCCATTTTCCCCACTACTTCTCAGTCACAGGTATAAGAACCAGCATCTCTAAGAATATTGAGCGTGTGAATATGTTCCCTTTCATTAATGCATGCATGGAAAAAACTAGTATTTCGATCCACCTCATGAAGCCACTTAGCCTTTTCTCCCTCTCTCTCCAGCCTCTCCTGCCTTAGAAGAAGATCAGTAATGTGCCCCTTTTTAGCCCTGAGATTGCTAAACAAGGCATCATCCCATCCTTCTTCCAGACGTGTCTCCATGGACTCCACATCATGACTTATCATGAGCATGTCCTAGTCATGTGCATGAACGTTCTTCCTAAACCTTTGTAACAAATTTTTGAACCTCCTTATCTTGTTGTGGAAAGATATCCACGAATTCCTTAAATGCGTCCAATCCAATTCATACCTGACCACTTCATTGAAGCCTGGATCATCCATCCACGAACTAGAGAACTGGGTGCAGCCGTTTCTTTGGGTACAGGAATTGAGAGAGAGCCGCAACGAAGAGAGGTCAGATAAGTAATGAACCAGATGAGAAACATTAGTGTCCGGAAAGAGAGAAAGGGTTGCCTCGTTCAAAAAATGCCGATCAAGCTGACATCAATTTCATCTACCCCTCGGTGGTTATTGCACCAGGGGTAGCGGTCCCCTTCGAAGCCGACATCCATCAGTCCAGATCTATAGACGAAAGAGCCAAAAGCATGGCCAACACTCCTTGGAAAGCCCCCCCCCCCCCCCCCCGTTTGTCCTTTGGAAATGCTAATATGTTGAAATCACCCCTGACCATCCAGGGAGTGTTTTCGGCGAGAATTCCACCAAGGTCACTCCAAAGAACCTCTCTCTCCTGGACATTACACTTCACATAAACAAATGAGAAACAGAAACGTTGAGAGCCAACCAATATTTCTGTAGACAGGAATTGGTCTGTCGCATGAAGCAATTCCACCGAGATATTATCCTTCAAAAACATCCATATATCGAAGTTGCGAGGGTTCCCATGCAGAAAACCACAAACTCTGAGCCTCTTCACCCATTCAGCTATTCTGTCTGATGCTTGCTTAGGTTCTAGGACAGCCACAATGGAGACTGAGTGGTTAACAAGTTCATTAACAAGGATGTAGGATTTCACGTTTGACCTAGCCTTCGGGCATTCCATAAAATAACACTAAACCTTCAAACGTGGGTGTCTAAATTTGGACCTAGACTCCTGGCCTTTGGCTTGCAAAAACAACTACAGGGAACTTGAAGCAGCCGATTTAGGGGTGCACATGCTGTTCATCCTGACCTTGTTGAAGGCAGGAGTACTATCTCTACTTTTCCAAGCACTGTTGGTATCTTTTGAAGAAACAAGGATATTAACTTCCACCATACTCTTAGCAAGAGACAAAGAGGGAAGCCATATAGGGTTAGAAACCCCTTCGACACAGGCCCCGAGGAAGGGGTAGTCACAAGTGGCGCCAAGGGGGCGGAGGAACCGAGATTCTCATAGGGGTCAGAGAAGACGAGGGAGAAACCATATATGCAGAATCTTGCGTTTGAGGAGGTGAAGAGGCCATCTGAAATGAAGACGGAGGAAGAACGAGGAACTCACTGGCCAAGTGCAATAGAGGGATTTCAGATTCCTCATACCCCAAATCAGACGGGAGGATCTCCGTGATGCTGATGCCGGAAGTGACTCGCGGTTTCCTCAGACAAAACCCGAAAAAGCTGCTGCGGCGCTTCCCATCCTGGTGTGTGCCCTCCTCCCTGTCGACCCCTCCCATGAATAAATAGGCTTGATCCCTGCAGGAGGAAACCGAATTGGTGACCCAGGTGTGGAGGACGAATCCATGGAACCTTGAGCAGGGCGATCGAAGGACACCACTTTACCCTGACCAAAAGTTCTTCACCGACGTCGAAGTAGGTATTCTGCCGGAAGGCCGCGAAAACTCATTACCCTTCCCCGGGCCTTTTGGCACACATGTAGAGAGTGGACAGATAAGAAACAGAAAGAGAAGAATTGATGAAATGTGGGGTATATCTAGAACTAGCGAAGGTCCTTCAACCCTTCGGTCATGAGCACGATCTGGTCCTGGAACGAGAGAGAAATTCCCATTTCTATATAGATCCGAGCAATCGACGATTCCTCCAGACGAGTCGTACGGACATCCACACACAGGTATGACCCTAAAGAATCCCCAATCGCCTTCAGGATCAATTCATGCATTAGAGGAAGGGGGAGCCCAGGGATGCAGACCCAGACAGCCGCGAGAGGGCTCTCTCTCCCTGAGTGGGCATCCATCCACCACTAGGAGAGGGAGAAATGCCAACGCCCCGCCCAACGGGGTCTCCTACTCCAAGCAATGACAAAGTTAGTCGGGGAGTCCATAACGATGTAGAAATCCTTCTGATCAAAGAATGAGACTCTGGCTGGGATGTCGAGTCCCCACCGCTTGACGCAGTCCTAGAACATCGAGAAAAGATGTTTGTCAGCGCCAAATCTCGCAACCAGGGTCCATTGGAGATGTTTCGCTGCCTCTTCCAAGGACTCCGCCGAAACTACAAGGACGTGGCATCCATTTTCCGAAGAAGAAGAAACCCCTAAGGGCACCGATGAAACACCTTTCTGGCAAGGAAACCGGGATTTGGGGAAACGCAAGAGCGCATCCATGAACGAGATTTGAGAAGAATGATACGCACCACCTCCGGGCCCCGAAGGATCAAGATCAATCGGATCAATCCTAACAAAAACCGGAGAAACAGTGGATAACAGAGAAATAGGCGGGAGCGGAGTGTTTGAATCCATTTCTCATAGGGATCACACGTTTAAAAGATATATCATTCTACAATTAATTGGAACATAATAACAAATTTATATTAATTTTTTAAAACCATTAACTTCTAATAGATTTTAACACATTAATCAGAAGCTATGAATGATCAATATAAGTTGATCTTTCATATCATCTTTTTTTTTTGTACCTATCTTTGTACATTACAAAGATCCATTTCATATGGGTGTAACACATGTTTTCTGTTTTTGAAAATATTAGTCTTCTTCAAAACATTATTCTAATGGGTTTTCTGGAATAATCAATACTTATATTTTCAGAGTCAAATTTCCAGAAAGGTTCATCAAAGTCAGAAATTGTTACAAAATTTTGGTATATGAATTCTTTTTTATATTCTAATAGTTTTTTAACAAGTTTTTAAAACTACTTTTATTATAATAATGATATATATTATAAAAACTATCACAATATATGTAATTTTTAAAAAATTTAATATCATTGTTAATATAGTTGAAAATATACAACACTTAATGGAATTAATTTTTTTTTTCAATTTTTTCTCTATATTATTATTCTTTTTCTTCATTTTTTTGTTATTATTCACTTAATTTTTAATTTAAAATTTGATTTTTTCTTCAATTTTTTTCATTATAATCGGTGTCAATGTAATATATTTTTATAAATCGTGTTGATTAGAAAATTTCATACTGAATTCATTGATGTTTTCAAATAGTTAGATCAGATTAAGAAAAATCATTTCAGATGGATTAAATGTGGAATACTAACCATGACCTTTAATCATCTATATAAAGGGGAGACTTCATGTCCCATATGAGATATCACAAACTTCATGTGATGAATTGCTTCACTCATGAAATTTCTCCTATTCGAACAATAACCTTATGTCATAATCTCTAGTTTCATCTCTAAATACAATATAATATGGTAAATAATAGAATTAATTGTACATATTCATAAAAATTTTCATTGAAAAAATCATTTATTATATGTATGATTAAACACTAATGAAAATTATGCATTTCCAAGGATGAGAATCTTGCATCTAGGTAAGTTTGATGCGGATCATGATTTTCTGTATCTTGTATTTTTTTCCGGAACTCTATAGTTCAATCGATTTTTTCAAAGAAGAAGGGGGAAAATGCATTCTCAATTTACTTAAAGGGATATCAAATGTCAAATTGGAACGCCATAGATTTTGTTGGCGTACTATCAGATGGAGAAGCCTATTTCTCCTCTCAAAACCTACCAGATGATCTTGTTTCATTTGATAAAAATAGGAATAAGGTTTCTTATTTGATCATTATGAATAGTTTAGGAATGTTTCACACCAGTCATTGGATAATATAATTATTTATTTATGTTTTATATGTTTTTTTATTCTGATAATATGTTGTCATTTATCATTAAAAATTAATATAGTTTTTTATTTTCTTACAAATTTGAGAAAGATAGATCTTATTAGGCACATAATTCATACTATCAGAAAAATTATGTATTGTGAAATTAAGTCTCATATTATTATGTTTTTTGGATTTAATTACTATGATGATTCTTGAATGCATTATGTTTTTTTATCATTTCAATCAAATGAAATTGGGAGAGGATAATATTTCTTATTATTGATGATAGTATGAAAAGGATATGATTTAGTTTTGAGGATAAATCAATTTTTTTTTGTCTAAGAAACTTAATGTTCAAAAAAGACAGTGTAGGGTGATCAACAAAATAAAAATAACCCTGAACAGGGATACCAGTAAAAGAAAAGAAAATAAGAAGCCTCCTCACCAATGAATGTAAATAAGATAAAGAAAGTCCCTAATGAGATTCGAGATGAGTGGATAATGAAGATGGTTGAATAAAAATAAGGGGATATATTTTTGGACATGAACTAGATGAATCACTTTCCCTAAGAATTAGTGGTGGTGATTTTGTAAATGTAGAATTATATAAGTAGAAGGAGAAGAATAAAATTCAATGTGTACGGATTATAGAAACATAGATGAATTGTGTTGAGGTTGCATCATAAAATGTTGTTTTACCTTAATCCAAGATTGATCCACCGAATTCAGATGTCTTGTAGTCCTTTCAAGAAACAAAAGTTGTCCATATTGATATTCCATTGGAAATCAATGAATGAACATAAAAATTAATTTATGAATCAATTCCACTATATGTTGACGAAAAAATTCAATATTAATACCAAATAGCATATGAGAATCAAGAATATAATCAAATTTTAATGAAAAATTCATTAATGTAATAGATGATGGTGTTACATGATTTAATATTTTAGCTAAAAATGTTAAAGAATAAGAATTAATTGTATAAGAGTACGTGTTTTTTGAAGAATTAATATAACAAGATGAATTAGAACATGATGAAAATAAGGAAGATTATGGATACAAATATGAGGAATATAAAAAATATAGGGAAGTGGAATAATGTAAAAATGATCATAAAGAACAAACTTATCCAAAAAAATTTCATCAGCACATTCATGGATATTATTAAATTCATTAATAGAAGATAATTCATTAATAATTTTAATGAAATAGTTTCAATAAAATATAATTGGAATGTAAATGTGACTGAAGTGAGATCATGTAATGCCCAATATCCTAAAATTGAAATGGAAGAATCATATTTAGTTAATTTGTTTACACCATAGGGAGTTGATTATATCATATAAGATTTATAGAGTATCGAAGAAACGATTTCATACATTCCATCTCTTGAGGCCATGGTGGAATTGATCTGTGAATATAAATGACAAAAATTGGAATCAAGTAATTTTTTAACGAACAAACTGATTTAGATAGAGGTTGATTTTAAATTTTTTTCATGAATGTTCCCAAGATAACAAAAAATCATGTAATAAAATTTTTATGTGGTCTCACCATATTTATAACAATATCAAGAGGTTTGAGGATAATTTTAATGATATGAAGACTTTGGTAAATGAATCCACTATATTATGAAATCAATTTAAAAAACGTGTGGTATAGATAAAAATGTATTTTGGATATTTTCAATGGTACTCAATTTGAAAATACCAGGAGATAAATAGTCTAAAAATATGTTTTTCTATTTACAGTTGGAGTTGTGCAGACTTAACTCTCAGGCTGAAGTAGCTAATGTTTTGAAGAAGAAAAAATATTTTTCTAAAATGTTTTGAATTCGTGAATAATATTATCATCCATAACAATAGAATATTAAAATTTAATATGAAAATTTAAAGATTCTTTAGCTGGGACATAAAAGAACTTAATAAGATCAAATATTTTTTAAACCCCTCAAGAAGAAAAGATGTTTTTTATTTTGAAGCTCTTATTGTAATATTTTTTTGAAATATTTTCTCTATGAAATAAATAATTGTTTTATTCAAATACAATTGGATGAATATTTTCCCAATTCCAAATTTTTTAGTATTTGTTCAAATTTTATTAGGGTGATTAATTAGATCATTATATAGTATTTTGGTTATTTGTTATGTCATTTTTCATGAAACTCTCGATTTTACAAATTCTTTTTTTAAATTCAAAAATGGGGAGAATTTTATAGATAGGGGAAGAAGATCTCACCTAGGTAGAGAATATGATATTTTGTGGATGTTTTTATCCTTCAAGTTATTCAATCATATTCATCATCAAATTTTAATGAGTCATAATCTCAGGTTGAGATAATGATTAATATATTATTATGAAAACAAAGTACATAAAAGTAAATGGATAGTTATTTTTCAATTTTATATTTTGAATTATGTTTTGAATTTTTGATTTTTAAAAGAAGATGATTGTTGGGTAAGAATTTATATTATGAAAATTCAATTCATTTTATATTGAATATTACAAACACTAAAACACTTTATCAATAAAATTATTCTATACAATGTTTTTTTATAATGTTTTTCTTGAAAAAATAATTTGATACCATACTTTTAAATAATTTATGCATGAAAATAATATTATATACATTATAACTATTATTTTAATGAGTCTAGATCTGATAGTCTTTTTATTCATATTCAGCGGATCATATAAAAGAATTTTTTTCTTATCGTTTGTACTGTCAGAGTAATTATCATTAGATATATGTTAGAACTTATATACATCAGGTTCACAATCATAAATATAATCATAATTACATTTCAATGAAATTCTATAGTACTAACTATGAATAATAATTGAATATTTAAAATCGATTTCCAATGTAAGGAAATCATTTTTCACTTTGATTGGTTAAATCAATACGATGTCAACATTACGTTACAAAGGAATCATTCAAGTGATAGGTGTCCAAGTCGTTGTGAAAAAAATTAATGAAATATGACCATTATGAATGAAATTTTACCATTGTAGATTTTCCTATTAATACCTAGTAATTAATATAGTTTGGTTTAGTTTCAACAACACTGATTGATTTCATTTTTTTGAGAGCTCATATGATTAAAAATCATGAATAGCTTTTTTGTATTCTTTTGTAATTGATTTAGTGTTCTACTTTCTTATGGGATCCTTATTAGGTTGTCCCCATAATAATTAATTTTCATTTTAATCATGATTGTGATTTTTTATTAATATTGAGGTCTTATGGGGAGATAAAGATATATAATTAGATCATAAAATCTACGGATTATTGTTATAAAAAGACAGTGCATATCCATCAGTTCAAGGTATACTAAGGCTAGGTAGATAGAGAATCCAATATTTATAGCAAGTTATTCCCATTATCAAGAATGATATGATTTATTATAAGTATAAAACAAGGGATTACTTTATCCAAGGTTTTTTCATGTGATAATCTTAATGATAAATATAACTATTTATTTTAATAGGTGTAATTCATTATTAAATTTTTTATCTATTTCATTACCCATTTCTTAGAATTATTCTATTCCACTGTGCTAGTTTGTAAATATTTTATCATAATATATCTGAATATGATATATATTAAAATACTAAATTAATCCTTTAAGAATCTGGTCTCTTTATTTTAATTTAATTGAATATTTACTGATTATGATTATTATAAAATGATATATCAAAATAATTTTGATTAATATAATTCAGTAATCGGAATGAGGGCCAAGAATTTATATGAATTCTATTACTTAAAGAGACTTGTAATTTGGTTTTGTTTAAACTCATTTAAACTATTGTATTTAAAAAAAATTCACCCCCTCTTTTATTTATTTTATAAGGAAAATTTTTATTACATGTTATGAAATTTACAACTCATATTTATATCCAATTAATATTTTAGGAGGAGAGGGGACACATCTATGCATAATTTATTATGGAAGGATTATAATAAAGTTACAATGTAATAAAATTAAATTCATAATAAAATTGTGGAATGTTTATATTGGAGACCACCGCATTTAAATGAATCACCAAAAAATAAAATATAGAAGAGGGAAAATCAAAGAAACAAAAAAAACCATCTCCATTAATATTAGATCCTAATATTAAATAACATATTATTTTCCACAACACATATCAGTAGATGAAGGACTAATGATACATATCTTATAAGAAATTAGATGAGATAGCCCTAAAAGGATCTAAAGATAAAGGGACATACAAAACCCATATATAATTACTTAGAAAGGATCATTAAAAAGTAGAATGACAGAAAATTAAAATATATATTATAAAAATAATGTAATATTGAAAATATAAATTAAAGTTAAATCATTAGAGAAAATGTGAAAAAAGTATTACAAAAACAATTAAAACTATAAAAATTATATTTTACCAAAAAAATATACATTCAAAATTCAATACATATTAACCTTAAAATTTGATTATAAAAAAATATGGTTATATTACAAAAATTTTAATCTAACATATATACAATTTTATAAATTATTGAATATAATAGAAAACCCTATGTGTGATATTACATTTATCTATTTGATCAAACCATTGTCATGTGTTATGTTGAGACATGTCAACTTTTAAAAAACCATCAGAATAATACCTCCAAATAGATGAATGAATTGTGAATCTTATTTATAAAATCATCATGTAACCAAATAATATCACCCATATATCAATATATATAAAATAGTCAAGTCATATTTGATTTTCTAAGAAACAATTCAATGAATCATCCAAACCAATCCAATTTAAATAGAAATCACACAAATCATATAAAGAAATAAAATTTTAATTTATAAATAACAAAAAAATCACACATATTAGAAACCAAAATTTTTGAAATAGTATAATAAATATATATTAAGAATAAGAATATATTTAATGGCTGATAAGATAATATTATTTACCTATACATAAAAATTCAATGAAACATATATCAAAAGGAATCCTTCAATCCAATAACCCCGTAAAATTCTAATTTAGGTCGAGTACTATTATTTTGATATGATGAAGACATATAGATACACCCCAACTCTATAATAAGGTGACAAACTGTTTCAATAAATTATCCACAATCTAAATACACATTCACTCACTACATTAAACCAAGTTAACCATTGATAAACATACATATAGATAATAAATCTAAATGGTACTAGTAATACAACACTCAAATCACCTATAATCATTAAAAAAATATAATTTTAAATTTCCCTTATATTTTTTCAGTAGACCACTAATAATTTTTTTTCTCTAAAAACTCCCCCCATTAGAATCAACCCTCAAACGTCATGTCTAAGGATCTAGAGATAATTAAGCATTCAATTAATTATATAGACTAATTGAATACCTACCATATAATATTGCATCTATTAAATATCTATTAAAATAAATTAATGATGTGAACTATAAATAACATATTTTTTCCCAAAATTCATATATATAAAAAAAATTAATAAATATTTTATTAAATTCGTCAATATAGTCCCATACAATTGGTACATGTATCATTTTAAAAATAATAATATACATATTTTCATATAGAATAGATAAAATAAATTGACTATTGTGAAATTATTATTGTTTAAACCAAACTACATTGGAAAATAAATCATGTGTTACTTTATAGAAGAAATTATTATTTATTGTTAATAAAACAATGGAGGGAGATTTTTTAAAACAACCAAGGTCAATATAAACCAATAATGTAGTAGTCAATCCATATGTGGGAATTTTTTTAACAACCCAATATTTTGGATCATTTAAATTAATAAAATATTTGATACGTTTTGTTGCACACAACACAAAATGCATACAACAAAAATCTAAAATGAGCCGCAACATATTAATTTTTTCAATAATAAAAAATTACAAAATAAATTAGTATTAAAAAAATTTAAATGATTATATTTATAAGAAAAATAATAAATTTTTTTTTTCAATAATCATTTTTAAATGTATTTTATAATTCATAGTAACAATTAAATTCAACCATTTTAAATGATTATAAAAATAATATAATATATTATAATATATAAATATATATATATATTAAAATTAATTAAATTATATATTCCAATGAAATAATATTAAAATCCAATAATGTTGTGAGTTTGAATTTTTTAATAAAGTTATTTTAAAAATATATATTGTATTTTCATCAAAAAACTATATTTATAAATTTTAATTTTTTATTTATAAAATTAACCTGATTTTAAATTCATCAAATCAATATTAGATTTTGGTTATTTTTTAAGATTTCTAATATATAATTATTATTTTATAAAAATTTTAAACAATATAGCTTTCCTAAAGAAATAAAATTTATGGCTTTGTCAATATATATGCCCGAATAAGAAGTTTATAAAACCATTAAATTGAATAAATATTTATCTATGGTTTAAATTTTTTTATTTTAAAATATATCTTTGAACATTGGAATCAATTGTTCGATATTTTTGAAAATATTTTACATGTCATTAAAAAATTTTGTCATTCATTTTAAATTAAATTTTGTATGGTAATATATAGTTTTTCAATTCATTAGATGAAAAATAAATGTTATTTTTTTATAATAAATGAATTTATATCTCGAAATTTAATAAAAATATTAATGTTTACATCACATAAATTTTAATATTAAAAAAAATTGAATGAAATAAAATTTTTCATGAATTATTGATGCTAATAATACAATTTGAATTTTTAAAATAATGAAATTTTATTTTTTAAAACAATTTTCATAATTCAAATCAAACATTTACTTTTTTGTAAGATGTTTTATATACTTTTTTGAATAAATTATGAAAAATTTGATAAATTTTAATTACCATGACAATTGTCAAAGGGTTATTCTTAATGGATTGGTTTATTAATTTGTGAATGTTTTTTTCTGATAATTTTAATTGTTCTATTTTATCTATTGAAATATTTTTATATTAACATGTATTAAAAAACATATTATCAGTAATTCAATTTATTATAAACACCTAATAACATTAATAGGAATTTAATATTAATAATACATTTTCCATAAAAATAGATTTCCAGTATATTAAATTTATTAATTTTACTTTAACTTTTCACTTATGTAATAATTGATGTAGACTATACAGACCCTAAATGTTGGTTTAGAAAACCAAACATTTAGTTTTAATGATTACAATATATTTTAAAAAAATAAAAACTATTATTTTAATAAAATATTATGATGAAAATTATAAATCATATGATTTAAACATGTTGTGTTAAAAGGATTTAAATATGTTTAAAACATGTTGTAAAATGGAAGGTGGAAACATTATCGACCATATCTCACCCCATATAAAATTATTTAAAATATTACGATTCATTGACACATTGATTGGGTAATTATGACATTTAAATGTATAGTGTATTTATAGAATTGAGAACTTCTGCCCATATAATAGGGGGCACATCCACCCCTTTGTTTCACACCCTATACATAGAATTCCAACATATTGTGATACTATTTGTATCCTCAGTGAAACATATTACATGATTAATATAGTTTATTTTTCTTTAGATAACCATTACATACAAAATTTAATCTTATAGTTTATTTCCCTAGATTTGGTATCCATTAATAATTCCAATTTATCATTCTTTAATGATACTCAAGGAATATAACAATGATCCATAACCCACCCGGTTCTATATGGTATAAAGAAAACATTGGTACTCCATAAACAATCTGGACCCAAAGGAATTACATCCATATATTATTTGGAATGGGGTAGTTTTGTGTCCTCGATATCATCTTCTACTGTTACCAAATATTTCAGTAGGATCCCCTCAATGAAGTGGATATTCAGGAATCAAATCTTCATTTTTCAATCGTTTTCTAAAATTAATTATTTATATAAAATTTTTACTCATACTGAAATGTAAAACACATAGTTCTGATTATCTATATATTCCTTTTTATTTTAATTGATATAAATATTTTAGATACTTCAATAACATTAAATTTTGAGACATTTTTCAATTTCTGGGCTTGGTTCTCGTCTTGATGATATGTCCCTAATAGATCAAAATGTATTATATTCAAAATAAAATGCATAAAACACTGATAGAATTATAGATATTTGCGATGACCTATTTGGGACGGAATACCGTCGCAAATAGGCTTTAGCGACGGGACCCGTCGTAAATTACCCGTTGTAGAAAACGGCGTCGCAAATACATTTTTTTGCAACGAGAAACTTTTCCTTCACAAATAAGCCTCCGATTATATACAATATATATCAATCAACCTTCTGTGATGGACCCATTACAAATACTATTTGCGACGAGAAACTTACCCATCACAAATAATCATCTGATTATATACATTATATATATAAAAACATTTTGCGACGGGTCTGTCGGAAATAGTATTTGCGATGGCCCCACCATCCCGTCGCAAATACTAATAATAAAAAATTATATTTAGATTATTTGCGATGGGATCCCGTCGCAAAATGTCTCGTCGCAATTACTAAATATAATAAAAATAAATTTAATAAAATTATGATTAATGAAATAATTTATATTATTATTATTAAAATAATAAAAAATTATTATTAGTAAAATAGACAAACATTAAAAAATTTAATACTAAAAAAATATATTTAATAAAATTTTGATTAATTAAATATTAAAATTATTATAATTAAAATAATAAATAAATAAAATATTATTAAAATTCATAATATTTACAAAAAAATATAAAATATCATAAAATATTATTATTATTAGTTAAATAAGAAAATATCAAAAAATATAATACTAATAATAAATAATAAACTATTAAAAATTAAAAAAAATTTAATTATGCAATATTTGCACCAATATAAAAGACAAAACTGTAAATAATTCATATTACTAAAATTTTTGAATTCAAATGTTTTTAACATAAATAAAAAATCGATGGGGGTCGTCTTTTGGTGGAGGTGGAGGAGGTGGAGGAGATGGTGGAGGAAACTCCATCCCTAAACTACGAGTCAGACGACGCATGTACTCCATCTGCTCCTGATGTTACTGTGCCACTACTGCTCCCATGGACGCATCTCCTCTTCGTGTTGTTGTTGCTGCTGCTACTACTGCCGCCGACACATCTCTTCATGATACTTCTTGGAAACTCTTTATAAGCTCAGCCTGAGTTCACAACAGATCCAGATACTGTGAGTTAGAAGATGATTCTACTCCACGAGCTCCTCTTGAGCTCGATGCTGACATCGCAGCGGTACCAGAATAAGTACTAGGAGTCAAATAAGAGTTGATACCAACTACTTGGCCCTTCTCAAATCCATACTGAGTTGCCTGCATCCATGCTGCCTCATCGAGATGGTGGGCACTGGTCTGCTCAGTCATCTCGTCCAGACTCTCAGCCTGTGTCTGAGAGATTTCAATCTCATATGACTCCTTCAATTCCAATTTGGAATTAAAATAATGAAAATATTATATGTTGTTAATTTTCAACTAAAAAAATAATACTAAAAAATATCTGACGTTGGCGATCACCTCCAATCTCTCCTGTGGCTGGATCACTGTACATCCTCCAATAATTGTCGAACTCAGTAATATTGTGACGCTCGAATGCCTACAGAAATATAAAATAAATTGTTTATATTTAATGTTTTATAAAATATTTTAAAAATATGCCTACCATATTCTCTCTATGCGTACTAAATGTACGACAACCAACTCAATGTGTCACCTAATGTCTCCCCCGATTCTGCCATCCCATGAAAGATCTCCTCTAAAATCCACCACCTAATCAGTGTAAAAATAATTCATCCCAAAACATGAGATGAAATGTATTCTGGTCGGTGGGCTCTACACGACTCATCAAATTCTGTCACTCCTGCTTTCTTAAAGGCTGGTCTTCTCAAATTGTACAAAAACTGACAAAAACGGTCATGCATAGACACCTGCCATACCGTGTGGATAGAGTCACGCATGCTATCATTGATGGGATACCATAAACCTTACAAATAATTTATAATATCAAGTTAATAATAAAATAAATTTCAAAATAAATATTCTTTATTTACGTAATAGCCAATGATTGAAGATATCACGCCGCACATCAACGGGAAATAGTTCCCATGTGATCCATGGATGAGAAATATAATTACTCAAGATAGCGCTCCCCTGTCGAATAGATACATGCACAAAACTATGAAAAAGCAATAAATAATCAAAAAATTAGTATATATATAACTAAATTAATGAAAGCTAACTAAAATATTCAGGTAACCAAACCTCTGTGTGCATGGATCAATACCAAGATGTGAACGTCGCTCGGGGATAGGGTCTGGTATCATCAGTCACGCAAGACCGTGCCCCCTCCGCATACCCCATGAACCGCTAGTAGGCTGAGGGTAAGATAATCCAAAATCCCCCTCATCCAAAGGTAGATCTACCTCCTGCAACTCACAAAATATATCAGGATCCATCTGAATCACATAACTAATGTTGTTATAAGAAAGATGAAAACAAAAATTATATGTATATATATATTAGTTATGATTATAACCATCATTTAACTATTTTAATGTGCATATTCATCCTCATCTTCATAGTTGTCCATGTCAATGTCTTCAACTACCTCCTCAGCATCATCAATATCCATATGAGTTTTAGTTTAATCATCTCTTGTCATTTCAAATTAATTTGTAACATCATTAATAACTTTGTGATCATCGATCCTTAATTGTGGGGTTTCATCATCGATATTCACATCTCATTGTGAAAAAGATGGATTTTGAGTAGTCTTTTGAAAAAATTTCAATTTCATCCACTTCAGCGGAACCACTTTCAGTTTGAGTAAACTAATTTTCCAGAGATTTAATTTTTATTATGCTCCACCAATCACTCAAGTCTCTTGATGTAGGACCATAAATTGTGTAATAAATTTTATGTTCCTGTTGAGCCAGTAAAAATGGTTCATTTAATGCATGAAGACTTTTATATTTAATCTCAATGATTCCATGAGTTGGATGAACACGAAATCCTCTCTCAATATCCAACCACCGACCTTTAAATATCGTTATATAATTCTGTCCGAGATACCACAACTCAATAATTTCATCTTGAATTCCATAAAAGTCAACTTCAGTTTCTCTGTGATGTGATCCTCTCATGAAAACTCCACCATTCATTGATTTTTTTATCCCTCATATGAACATGTATGAAATCGAAAACCATTCACCAAATATGCATTATATTATTTAACCATTTTGGATGGTGATCTACTCAATATACACAGTCGCTTATCAATTTTATCAGCACGATGAGACAATTAAATTTTTTTAAAAAAATTATCAATATGATAAATAATAAACGGATTTGATATCAATCCATCAATAATTTATGTTACCAGTTTTTGAAACCATTGAGATTTTTTTGTCCACGTTATAAAATAGCAACTACTGTAGTTTGTGTATGTTTTTTCATGATATGATTATCATATAACCTACAAATAAAATAATTTTACATACTACCACATAAATTATAGAATAATTGATAGAATCACTCACAACACAATTGATTTCATTTCTTCACAGTTGAGGAGAACATATGTATGAGCTCTTTGATGTTCATCATCTGAAAGCCACCATTCATGAACTCCATCGAAACCAAGAAATGGATAATTAAAAACTGATAATTGATTGTCCATTTTTTCATTAACATTCCCCTCATTTATTCCCATTAGATTTTGTTTTGAGTGTTATTGAGATTCAAAATAATGAGAGCAGAAAAAAGCAATTTCCTCTTGCAAATAAGCTTCAACAATTGAGCATTGAATTGATGCTTTGTTACATAGTATTTTCTTCAATTTCTGCATGCATCTCTAAAATGGGTACATCAATCAAAACTGTACAGTAACTTCACATTTAGCTTCATGTGGCAAATGTAGTATCAGATGTTCAATTGATTCAAAGAAAGTCGGCGGAAATATTTTTTCCAGTTTACATGTAATTATAGAAACATCTTCTTCCTGTTTTCTTAGGGCATAATAGTTTGTTGTCGCTGCACAAATGTCTCGAAAAAAATATGATATGTCTGTTATCAAATCAAAAATCATAGAATTCATCATACTTTTGAATCCAATCTGCATGTCTTTTTATTATAACATGACAATCATGACTTTTTGATCTGGCAATATAACCATTCTTAACACATCTGCACAAATTGGAGCAGAACCATCTAGAAGTATCAAATCTACAATACACTGAAAAAATAATAAGCGAATCTCTTTGGATAATGTATCAGGTGCTTTTGGATTCATTAACCACTATGATCTAAAATTTTCAAATAGTACAAGTTCTGGTCACCTCAAAATTTGGGAAAGATCTAATCGTCACTTTACAGTATCTTTGGTCATACATGGTGTTTCCAAAACTGTATGAAATAAATTATCAAAACAATTCTTCACAATATGCATGACATCCAACAAGTGACAGACCAACAAATCGGTCAAATATGGAAGATCCCAAAAAATGCTTCGTTTTATCCAATTATGGTCTTTCCCAAAGCCATCAATTTTCTATTGGTTTACTATTGGCCCAAATGTGATGGTACATAATGAAAATACAACTAATTTTAACTCTGTACCTGAGATAATCTGTGGATGTTCATCCCTTTCTATTGTACCTTTTTTAAAATGAGTTTTGTTCCTCTGAAAAGGATGATTTCTTGATTGAAATCTATGGTGACAATCAAAATAGAAAGTTTTTCTTCCATTGACGAGCAAAAAGGCTTTGTTGTCTTTCATACAGTAAGGATATGATTTCAGACCATGTGTACTCCAGCCAGATAACACTCTATATAATGGAAAGTCACTAATTGTTCCCATCAATGCATCTTTTAATATGAAATTTTGTTTTGCATCAAATTTATATGTACTAACACCATCACTCCACAATGCATTTAACTCATCATTCAATTGCTTCCAATAGACATCCATATTCCTTTTTGTATGTCTTGGGATTAATACTGTCAAAAAGATATAGGGATCCTACATCAACATCCATGGAGGAAAATTGTATGGAGTTATAAATACAGGCCAACATGAATACTAACAACCATAATAATCAAACTGGAAAAAACCATCAGTAGAAATATCCAATCGCACGTTTTGGTCTTCTAAAGAAAAAGACGGATGCAGATGGTCAAAATATTTCCATGATTCACCTTCAGATGAATGATTCAAGATTTTATCAGTTGAAATCTTAGTTTTGTCCCATGACATCATTGACGTGGGTTCTAAGACATAAATAAATACTACAACCTGTGTGTAAGGGAAAAATATCTCAACTGTTTTTCTCGAATCGATCCGGACTTCCCTGGTTGAGCTTCTTTATTCCTTGGTTGTCCACATGTGGGACAACTATCCAATTACTCATTTTCACCAGAATATAAGATGAAATCATTTGGACATGCATTAATCTTCAGATAACTAAGGCCCAGATTACGAACCAGCCTCTTTCTCTCATAGTAAATTGGAAGCACACTTTTCTTTCATGTACCAGTGTTTTAACCAAAAAAATATCTTATTAGAACAGTTGTTTGACATTGCATTATCTTAATTCATAGCCATAAAATTTTCAACCACTTATAATTTTCTTATCATGCAACCAGGATATAATGAATCCTCAGAAGACCTCAACAACTCATAAAATTATGATGGTGCCAACTCAAAAGTTCAATAACTATCATCTTGAGTTTTAGTTTGTTGAATAGATGGACCTACAACATCATTTACTAAATTTCAAAACTATGATAGATCCTAAATCATGTTATTAGTATCATTTATGGAACTACATTCATCGTGTTGATACCAAAAAACATAATCTTGTGGAAAACCAAACCACAAGAGATGCCCCCAACCTTGTCAAACGTGTCAAACGTTCTCAGAGAACCTTTTTTACAAGGAAACTTAATTATGACTTCTGAAAAATATTCCGGTTTTTATGATGGAAATGATATGAACGTTTCAAAACCATCAATGTATACAGTATTTAAACTAGAACCATTTGGATTTCTATGCTGGTTTATCCATGGGAAATCATCTAATAATGACTGATTTTGATTTCCTTGTTCCATAGTTTTCTACAAAATATAAATCATCATAGTTTTTGAATAATTTGAAATTATAAAAACACTATCTGAAAAAAGAAGATAAATAATTAAGACTACTTCTTAATAATTACCATTAAATTTAGGGGACACAATTTCTAATGGATTGACGGCTACTATTTTGTCCGATGACTCATTTACTTGAATCTTTCTCACACAAAAATCACAATAAAGAATCTGCTCGGTGGTATACTAATTCATTACCTTGCATACGAGAATGTATAAGCGTACATCCGACCAGTTTCTTCATTATGATTTCAGTGTGACAAAGATTCAAGTAAATGAGTCGTCGGACAAAAGAGCCCCTTTTCGTCGATGAATCATCTTTTGGCAAATATCAACGCCTGAAAACATTATAAAAAATGGGGTCCTATGAATGCATATTCAATCTAGTGCATACGAGATTGGATATGCATACGTAGAAGCATACTTATCATAATGTTTTGAGTCGGTGAAAGTTGAATGTAGAAGAGTCATCGAGCAAAAGGAGTGTCATCAATCCACTGGAAATTGTGCCAAGTTATTACAAGTTATTACCAGTTATTCTTATTTATTCCTATTTATTCATATTTATTCCTATTTATTCCTCTTTATTCCAAATTACTCCTGTTAATTTTTAATTACTCATGTTAATTCCTAATAACTTCTCTTAATTACTAATTACTCCTATTAACTCCTAATTACTCCGGTTAACTTTTAATTAGTCATGTTAAATCCTAATTAGTCTTTTTAACTCATAAATACTCCTGTTTAATCCTAATTAGTCGTGTTAACTCATAATTACTCCTGTTAACTCTTAATTACTCATGTTAACTCCTAATTACTCTTGTTAACTCCTAATTACTCCTGTTAACTCTTAATTACTCATGTAAACTCCAAATTACTCTTTTTAACTTCCAATTACTCCTGGTAACTCCTAATTACTCATGTTAACTCATAATTACTTCTGTTAACTCCTAATTACTCCTGTTAACTGCTAATTACTCTTGTTTACTCTTAATTAATCTTGTTTTTTCCTAATTATTCCTAATTACTCCAAATTATTCTTAATTATTACTATTTATTATTATTTATTATTAATTATTCATATTAAATATTAATTATTTCTATTTATTACTATTTATTCCTATTTATTACTAATTATTCATTTTTATCACTATTTATTGCTAATTATTAGTATTTATTATTAATTATTCAAATTTATTAATAATTATTACTAATTATTACTATTTATTACCATTTATTTCTAATTATTCCAATTTATTACTAATTACTCATATTTATTACTAGTTATTTTTATTTATTACTATTTATTACTATTTATTTCTTATTCTTCCTATTTATTACAAAATATTCCTATTTATTACTACTTATTAATATTTATTACTATTTATTTCTAATTATTCCTATTTATTACTAATTATTTATATTTATTACAATCTATTTATAATTATTACAATTTATTTCTAATTATTCCTATTTATTGATAATTATCAATATTTATTCTTAATTATTTTTAATTATTCCTAATTATTGTTAATTATTACTAATTATATCTAATTATTACTAATTATTTCTAATTATTCCTAATTATTACTATTTATTCCTATTTATTACTAATTATTCTTATTTATTCTTAATTATTCCTATTTATAACTAATTATTTCTATTTATTACTAATTATTCCTTTTTATTATTAATTATTTCTATTTATTACTAATTATTTTTATTTATTATCAATTATTCCTATTTATTACTAATTACTACTATTTATTAGTATTTATTATTATTTATTACTATTTATTATTAATTATTCGTATTTATTATTAAATATTCTTATTTATTACTAATTTGTCGCTATTTATTACTATTTATTCCTATTTATTACTATTTATTCCTATTTATTACTATTTATTTCTAATTATTAGTACTTATTACTATTCATTAGTATTTTTTACTATTTATTACTACTTAGCCCTAATTAGTACTAATTAGTACTAATTACTACTAATTACTAATAATTACTACTAATTTCTACTAATTACTACTAATTACTACTAATTACTACTAATTAGTACTAATTATTAATAATTATTAATAATTATTACTAATTATTACAAATATTTACTACTTATTCATAATTATTCTTAATTATTACTAATTATTCCTAGTCATTCCTAGTTATTACTATTTATTACTATTTATTACTAATTAATATTAGTTATTCCTATTTATTACAAATTAATATTAATTATTCCTATTTATTACTAATTATTACTAATTATTCTTAATTATTCCTAATTCTTCCTATTTATTACTAATTATTCTTATATATTCCTATATATTCTTATTTATTACTAATTATTCCTATTTATTATTCAAACTAATTAATAACTATTTTTTATTTATTACTACTTATTCATATTTATTACTAATAATTCCTATTTATAAGTATTTATTAGTATTTATTCCTATTTATTATTAATTATTACTATTTATTATTAATTATTTCTATTTCTTATTAATTATTCCTATTTATTACTGATTATATATATTTATTACTATTTATTCATATTTATTCCTATTTATTTTTATTTATTACTATTTATTGCTGATTATTCGTAATTATTCCTAATTATTAATATTTATTTCTAATTATTTGTAATTATTACTAATTATTACAAATTATTCCTATTTATTGCTAATTAAACATATTTATTTCTAATTATTCATATTTATTGCCAATTATAAATATTTGTTCCTAATTATTTCTAATTATTATTAATAATTACTAATTATTCCTATTTATTACTAATTATTCTTATTTTTTACTAATTTTTCCTATTTATTACAAATTATTATTATTTATTACTTATTATTCATATTTATTACTAATTATTCTTATTTATTAAAAATTAGTACTAATAATATCAATTTAATATTACAAATAAATACTCTTAACAAAAAATTTAAATCTTATTAAATTAATACTAATCAGAACTAGATAAAATTAAAATAAAAAAAGAAATAAATATTAAATTAAATTAAATGTAAATATCATTAAACATGATCTTTTGTTGATATAGGCGGCTTCAATAACTCAAACTAATTTTAACTCTGAAAATATGGTTGAGAGAGAGAGGGAAAGTGAGAATTAAGAGGAGGATTTGAAAAACAGATGTGGGGTATATATAGGTTAGATTAGTTGCGACAGGGCCCATCGCAAATACCTTTTCCTGCATTAATTACCGTCGACGGTAAAAAGGGTATTTGCGACCAGCCCCGTCGCCAAAGGTGCTTGCCGACACACATTTTGCGATGTGGCAACATCTCATCGTAAAAACCCATTTACACCGCCGGGTATTTGCGATGGGTCCCATCACAAATACCCTATGAGTGACGAACTATTTGCGATGGGGGAATTCCCCCGTCGAAAATAACATTGTCATCCCAATAACCCATTTAGCGCCGCCAGGTATTTGCGACGGGAATATTCCTCTCGTCGTAAATAAACTTCATGCACTTTGGTTCGCAAACTGCGCCAGACCACGCATTACTTTTTGCGATGGGCCACCAAAACAGGCCGCAAATAACAAGTTATTTACGACAGGACGACACCCCCCCCCCCATCGCCAATAATCTCGGGACAAGACTATTTACGACAGGAAATAATCCCTCCACAAATAGTCGGTCGCAAAAGTTTGTTTTTCCTGTACTGAAATTAGCTACATATATAATTTTAACCAAGTGTAATCTTTTATTTAACCTCATAGTCACTAATATATCATTTACTGTCTCAGTCAATCTATCCATGATATCAATTTATGATTGTTTTGCATGTTAAATATTCTCATACTATATGTCATTCCATCAATAGAACCTCCCAAAAAAAATTTCCTGCCTAATCACATTCAACAAACGAATGAGTTTCATTTTGTTTATTATCCTTTCCCATAATGTATTGTCATTTGAAAAATTATCTAAAATTATAAAATGTATTCATGAGAAATAAAACACAATCGTTTCATGTTAAATCATGAAAAAAACAATCCTTTTTCGAAAACATGAAAGTAAATGATCTAGTTAAGACCCCAAAGAATGAATTTATTTTTCCTTGAACTCAATTATTATTTATCTTTCAATTCATTAATAATGAATCCTACCACTACTTTAATGTAATAAAAACCTTTTTTTATTTCATAAAATATAGGATTTTTTTATTATAAATTTATTAGAACTAAATTTCATTCCATATATTCAATGTTATTGATAGTATCAATACACATAATTTCTTTTTCTATGAGATGCTAAACTAGTATGAATTTTTCCTTATTAACTATCATACATTTTATGTTTTTCCCACTTACACCATTAACCACCACAATATATCATTCTGTATTCTTAGTCACACAATCTGGAAGATTAATATAATTAATAATGTATTCCAATTAACCTACCAAAAAAATGTTCTTTTGTAATTATAGAATGTTTTAAATACCATAAAACACTAGATACTAATTTTCATGGTTTTTATAAAAATATTAACGTGTAAAAAAACAAAGATATTTTTATTATCAACATAGAAAAAACTAACAAGCAATAAAAGTACATAATATTCCATGAATCATTTCTCAAAAATTGGGTAAAATTAATCCAATGGGTCAGTAATCAATTATTCACTAGAAAGGAAGAAAAATATGTGGTTTTATTACATGGTTGTTCTATTTTGGGATTAACATCTATGATTAAAATATTCATGAATTACCCCTCTAGTAATAATAATACTTATTCACATTCTTCATTTTAAAAATAAATCTTGCATATGTGTCTAGGCTTATTTGAATGATGATAAATCTTTTCCCTCAAATATATTACATTGATTTGAAATATATACATAGTGGAACAACTAATTCACTATTTATTCAATGTATTTTTAATATAATTATTGATAAAGTTTTACTAAATTTAATCATCTAGTATATGATCATGAATGTTATAAATCACTATGTTAGTTTTACTACTTATGATTCTCACAGTGGTTGCCATCACATCACAAAAATACTGTATGAATGAATGATGTAAAAACTACAATGGCTATATAAAATCAACCAAATTTAAATGTATTTTGAATCACGTTATCCTTAATAAAATATTATTCATTAGAAATTACATCCCCATATCTATGATAATATGTATTCATACCTAAAACACTTTTTCCATTATTACTAATATATTGTAAATGATTTCAAATAAAAGATACATGAGTTACATTTGAGATCCCATATTTTAATGTCTATGTTTCAAGCCCCCTATATATGAAAAAAATATATTTTATTCATATAGGGTAATCTCTAATGTACATTTCGAAAACTTATATTGTGACTCTAATCAACACCAGATCATGATATTTTTAGAAGAGAGAGTATACAATGTGTGTCATCTAGAATCAAATATATGAACCATAAAACCAATCAATATAGAATTAAAATTTTAATAACAAAAATCTATAACCTATATATGTAAATACTAACTCTCATTTTATGAAATTGGATAAGTGGGTATTAATTTTATAAAATAATTCTACAACTACTACAATCATTGAAAAAAAATGTACATGTGATATTTGATTACTAAGCTAGGGAGCTGGGTGTATAGAAAAAACCACTTCCTAGAAAAAAAAATCCTAAATTACAAATTTTTTGTTTAAAATCATTTTATTAAGTACCCATATCCCTTTCTAAAATGATAGAATAAGAACATGGTTGAGATGTCATGTATAGAACCAACAATCATTTTCAATATCATGATAAGGAACTAGATTCAAATGAATCAATTTGAATGCCCAAAAAAATTCCCCACCATGGAAAATTCCTTATGAGAATTAGAACTAAATATATTAAGAACACTAAAAAACAAATAGTGGAAAAACAAAAAATTTATACAGTTAATGACTTACACAACTCTATGGGGGGAAAACTATAATCCATATTATGAATAAAATAAGAAGTGAAAAATATCTACATTATGAACCACGCAAAGTATAAAATTATTGAATGTAAATAAAATTTAAACCATATATAAATTGAAAATTTATTTTGTTGACCCATTAATATATTTTTATACATATATATATACTTTGTAGGTGTTATTCATAAAAAATCATATTTTCATTGATTCTAATAATATTTATAATAGAAACATAAAAAAACCAATAATAATTCATGTTAATCACTCCATTTGGAGAAAATTTGACAATGTCTGAATCAAACCCCTCCATATTTGGGAATCTTTCATTAATAACCAAAGAGGGACATATAAATCGACAACTTCATTACGAAGATTCACTAAAAATGATAATGATAAAATTTAATTCAAAATGTGATTTTCAACACAAAACATGTTGGTATTTATTTTTTCATATTCATTCTTTTTATATTTTTTTATTTTTATAATAGTATTTGATGTTATAAAATTAGTTATCTTGAATCATATTATGATACTTATTATATTTTTTGAATAAATTTTTACTGGTATTTTGCATTATATGAATACCTCAAATTAAATGTTTTGTAAAATATTATCATTGGGTGGGTAATTTTTATCGAAACCCATTAATAAAATGACATATATAATAACTCAATATTTATTTCTACCCTTTGGTGATTGTGGGGTCATAAATATGACCATAAAACATTATATCATAAATCATGTGAGTTTGAGTAGGGATTGGGGATTCCAACATATTATTAAATTGTATAATTTTTTCATATAAAATATTGGTATAGAGATATGTTATGTTGGGATAACATATATATAATTAATTTTTAATATCTATAATAGTTATGGATTACAATGTGTTAGTAGGAAGTTTCATTAGAGTAAACTGTAATTTAACCACTTATTTCATATTTTCTATCATGAACCGACCCATGATGGGGCTCGAGCCAAAACTACCTCAAGCCTTCCTCTATAGTCCACGGGGTTGTGATAAGCACTGAAGGAATAACCAACTATGGAATGGATTTTCATAAGAACCAGTATCCACAGAAAAAGTCATCCCAATGAAAATGTGTTGAGGTAAAAAGTAACATATGAATCAAAACTATAATGTAAAACAATTCTCAAACCAATATAAAGTACAAAATTATAGTAGTGGAAACTGCAAAGTAGTGGGGAACAATACAAACCAAACCAGAAATATGTCCCAACCTCACATAACTGTATAGTTGAACTACTATGAGAGACTAACTATAGAATCCTAAGCTAAGACCACCATATGTGGCCCAATGTACCAAGTATCCATAGATCCTCTGAGGTCACTACTAACATGTCCATTGTCTGCATAAGACTCGATACTTGCGTGATAATCTAATACAGGGTTGATATTAAACATACCATGTAGGACACGTCCAATGATTATGGGGATGAATTAAGAGATACAATAGTAATAAAAAGAAATTTGAAGCATGAAACAGTCAAATAGAAGACATAAACACAACCCAGGATTGAATTTAACCTCATAAATGCACAAGGGGCTTGACACAATGAGTAGGTGAAATTCAAATCAAGTATATTCCACCTATAGTAGGTGGGTAGACTCATCATACAATGAGAATCTAAAAAATAGAAATCACAATAAAGACACATATATCATTGCCTCTCATATAACTGGTGTAACCAATAAAATTTATGGATACAGAAGGATATATATATGTGAAGTCAAAATAATTCCAATGGACAGTGTAAGTGGATTTTATCTCCACGATAATATCATGATGAAGAGTAACCAATAAATTCAAAATTATGTTAATGATGCCCAACATCAAATGTGTTTAGTCAGACATAATCATACAAGTCAATCCACACATTTTCAATGTGCTGCACATTCAAGGGTTAAGAAATACTGATGTGGCCTTATTTTTACATATTTTGCCACATCCTTTTTATTAATTTTTAATGATTTATTTAATTATTTTTACACTTCTTGTCTAATATTTTCACTTTTGAATTTTTATAATTAAATTTGTCAAATATTCACTTTTTATAACATTTTATGTAATTTTGGACCTTAAAATAATTGATTTATTCTTTATGTGTTTTTAATATAACTATTTTTCAATTTGTTTAATTAAATCCTTATTTAGTTATTTTAGTTATTTTATTTTTTTTCATTTTTTAATAACTAGTGAGTTTTTTAATTAATTTACTTTTAATTTTTAAAGTTTATACAACTTAGTCCGGTAGCTTAGGCTACCGATAGCAGGCTATCGGTTACCTGGCTCTATCGGTAACCTTGCTCTATCGGTAACCTTACTTCTATTGGTGACCCTTGTCACTGTTACTTTTTCCTATCGGTATCTCTTTTCTAAAACTACCGATAGCTTTTATTTATCGGTAGCGTTAACCCTTTTATTTTAATTTAATAAAGATGAGTAATTAGTTTAAATTAGTTCTGTTTGGTTTCTGTATAATAGGTTTTGTTTTTATTTAAGAAGTTATTTAATTGAGATTATTCTATTTAATTTGCTTAGTCTTTATTTTAATTATTAATCTTTTATTTTTGTTATATTAGGTTAGGTTAATTATATTAATTAATTCGTTTAGACGTCCTGCTCATCATTTAAGTAAGTTAAGTGTGTTTTTAAATTAATTAAATTTGTTTGCCCTTAATTATTTAAGTTAAAATAGTTAATTAATTAATTAATTAATAGTTTTTAATCATTAATTATATGATTTTATGTATGCAGATTATTTATTAAGTCACCAAATTCTGATTTAAGTCTACCGGTGAGGTAGACTATTGATAACTGTGACTTATTTGGGTCACTGATGCTAACTTTATCATTTGTCACTACCTTGAAATTACTTAATTTATATAGTTATTTTAATTAAACTCTTTTATTATTTTAGCTTATCAATTATCAAGTGTATTAATTTAATTGTTATCAACTAATACTTTTTATTACAATTCCAACGTTTTTAAGTTTAATAAAAATCTTGTTTTAAATTAATGGTGTTTATTTTTCTCTCTAATTAATTATTTTCAATCTTTTATTTAGTTTATTTTGAGTTTTAATTTGGTTGTCTTCTTCCCTCCTCCCCAAATCGGCCCACAACAGGGAGGAGGTTTTATTCCTCCATGGAACCAGCGACTCTGGTCTGAGCTCCCCCTCCCGTGGCAGCTTAAGCAGAGCGACTCCACTCCAGCAGCGGCTCCAGGTCTTCTTCTTCAGTTCCCAGTGCAGCGCGACAACGACTCCAGGTTTACGACTCAACGACAGCTCTCTAGATCCAGCGTGGCATCTCTCCTACTCACGGAGGCACCAGCAACTTGCAATGGAAGCTTCTTCAGGCTCCGATTTGAAGCAGTAGAGCGGTTCTCCTCGGCTCGGCAGCGGCTCCAGCTCGTTGGAATTGCAAGACGGCGCACCATCTCCCTCAAGGCGCAGTCTCGATCATTGGTGAACAGCCACACCGTTTTCAACTTCTCTGATCCGGCGCAACACAATGGCATTGGTAAAATAGTGTGTGTGGTTTTGATGGTATAATGGTAGGTTAACAGAGAAGATGCGTTTGTTGAATATGGGTGAGGTTGAAGAAAAGGTGAAGGAGAGAGAGTGGTCTGAACGGTGAGGTAGAGAGAGACAAAAAAAGGCATGCACAGGATAACGGTGAGAAGGAAAAGAATTGAAACAGGGGTGTAACGGTGAGGTACAGGGAGGAAGTCGAACGGTGAGGTTGGAGATAGCCTAACGGTGAGGTAAGTAGAAGTGTATCGATGAGGAAAATGGAAGTGGGTAACGGTGAGGTATAACTCACCGATAGAGTGCAAGGTAACGTTGATGTTCTGTAGGGAAAGGTCTACCGGTATAAATAAAATATAAGTCATCGATACTCAAAAGCAGAAGGTCACCGTTAGTGAATAAAAAGAAGCCTACCGTTACGCAATAAAAATAAAATATCACCGGTGATGTAAAGGGGGTCACCGTTACAAAAAAAAAATAAAAGGGGGTCACCGTTACAAATAAAATAAAAGGGGGTCACTGTTACAACAAAATTATATAACTAACGGTGACCTTTTAAAAATTATTTTGTACTAAAAATTAAAACTTAAACAATATAAATATGAAGAATGAAAACAATTAATTAAAGATTAGTATCATAAATTTATAATAGGATTTTTATTAATCCTTAAAATATTAAAACCACACCTAAGATTATTAACTGACAACACTTAAGCTAAGAATTGAATAATTAATAAACTAAAATAATAAAAGAATTAAATTGAAATTTCTATATAAATTAATTAAAGAGTACCAGCAGATGAAAATAAAAAGCATCGGTAACCTGATAAGTCACCGCAAGCTCTTATCTACCTCACCAGTAGACTAAATTCAAAATTTGGTGTCTTAATAATTAATCTGCATACATAAAATAATATAATTAATGCTTAATAACTCTTAATTAATTAATTAATTAACTAATTTTACATAAATAATTAATGGTGAACCATTTAATTGAATTAAAAATCACACATAACTTACTTAGATGACGAGTAGGAAGACAAAACACATAAAAAAAATAAAATTAACCTGTTCTAATGTAACTTAATTAAAAGATTACTTAATAAAATAAAGTCTAAGTTAATTAATTATAATTATTTTGATTAAATAATTGTTTAAATAGATATTAACTATTATAAAGTTAAGCATATTTATAATAAACCAAAATAAAAACTCACCGCTTAAAGGCTCACTGGTAGAATTTAAAGGCTACCGTTAGGACAAAAAGGGTAATGGTGACAAAGGTCACCGTTAGCATCAAAGTTCACCGATATAATTGTATCAATGAGGTGAAAAGGTCATCGTTAAGGTAATTGGGTAATGGTGACAAAGGTCACCATTAGCAATATAGCGGTAACCTGACTAACGGTAACCTGGTTACTGGTAGCGAACAATTTTAAATTAAAAGGAAAATTATTTAACAAATTAATTAATTAATAAAAATGAAAAATTTATATTAAATGAACAGATTAAAATTAATTATAATAATTGATACTTACTTATATTAAAAATAAAGAAAGAATAAATTTAGTATTTTAAAGACTAAAATTACACAAATTATTATAAAAAAATGTATAATTAACAAATTTAATTATATAAATACAAAAGTGCATTTATTTATTAAAAATTGTTAAAATAATTAAATAAATTGAAGTGAGTCACTAGGAAGAGTCATATATGAAGCAGGAAACCTTCATTTATGGATTATTCATGGTTTATTTGATTTTCCTTTGAGTAGTTATTCTAGGCGAGACATTATTTGAGGCTATGTTTTCAATAGCCTAAGCACACTTTTTGAGTCGTCTGTTGAAACTTCTCTGAACAGAGATGATTTGTATAATTCACACCTTTTCAAAGATGATAAAACATGGGATTGTTTGAGGACAAACAATGATTAAGTGTGGGGGAATTTGATGTGGCCTTATTTTTACATAGTTTGCCACATCCTTTTTATTAATTTTAAATGATTTATTTAATTATTTTTACACATTTTGTCTAATATTTTCACTGTTGAATTTTTATAATTAAATTTGTCAAATATTCACTTTTTATAACATTTTATGTAATTTTGGACCTTAAAATAATCGATTTATTCTTTATGTGTTTTTAATATAACTATTTTTCAATTTGTTTAATTAAATCCTTATTTAGTTTTTTTAGTTTTTTTATTTTTTTCATTTTTTAATAACTAGTGAGTTTTCTAATTAATTTACTTTAAATTTTTAAAGTTTATACAACTTAGTCCGGTAGCTTAGGCTACCGATAGCAGGCTATCGGTAACCTTGCTCTATCGGTAACCTTGCTCTATCGGTAACCTTACTTCTATTGGTGACCCTTGTCACCGTTAATTTTTCCTATCGGTAACTCTTTTCTAAAACTACCGGTAGCTCTTATTTATCGGTAGCGGTAACCCTTTTATTTTAATTTAATAAAGGTGAGTAATTAGTTAAATTAGTTCTATTTGGTTTCTGTATAATAGGTTTTGTTTTTATTTAAGTAGTTATTTAATTGAGATTATTCTATTTAATTAGCTTAGTCTTTATTTTAATTATTAATCTTTTATTTTTGTTTTATTAGATTAGGTTAATTATATTAATTAATTCGTTTAGACGTCCTGCTCATCATTTAAGTAAGTTAAGTGTGTTTTTAAATTAATTAAATTGGTTCTCCCTTAATTATTTAAGTTCAAATAGTTAATTAATTAATTAATTAATAGTTTTTAATCATTAATTATATGATTTTATGTATGCAGATTATTTATTAAGTCACCAAATTCTGATTTAAGTCTACCGGTGAGGTAGACTATTCCTAGCGGTGACTTATTTGGGTCACTGATGCTAACTTTATCATTCGCCACTACATTGAAATTACTTAATTTATATAGTTATTTTAATTAAACTCTTTTATTATTTTAGCTTATCAATTATCAAGTTTATTAATTTAATTGTTATCAACTAATACTTTTTATTATAATTCCAACATTTTTAAGTTTAATAAAAATCTTGTTTTAAATTAATGGTGTTTATTTTTCTCTTTAATTAATTATTTTCAATCTTTTATTTATTTTATTTTGAGTTTTAATTTTATGTTTAATCCATGCGTTTTAAAATTTTGAAGGTCACGATGAGTTCTTTAATCTCATTCATACCAATAACCCTCATTTTAATATACCGGTGACTATCTATTTTATTCTATCGTTGACACGCGTGCCTGCTCCTCTTTATTTCACCGTAGCAGTAACCTTTTATTTTATTTGTAATGGTGACTCTTTGCAGTACCAGTGAGATTTTATTTTTATTGCATAACGGTAGGCTTCTATTTATTTGTAACGGTGACCTTATGCCTTTAATATACCAGTGACTATTTTTTTTTCGTACGGTGACCTTTCGCCGCATTACCTCACCGTTACCCAGTTTTCATTACCTCACCGTTACCCCTCTTCATACCTCACCGTTAGAAAATTTTATAATTTTTCCTCACCGTTACTGCCCCATTTCTAAACCTCACTGTTACCCTCTTTTTCTCACTGTTAAACCTTATTTTCTCTACCTCACCATTAGCTTCTTCGCCCGCACCTCCCCTATTTCAACTCATTCACACACACACACACAGTGTTTTATTTCTTCTCTAAACCCTTCTCTGTCCTTGTTTCACCTTCATCTTTTCACTTTTCCACCACAAATACATCCTGCCACCATTTTTCCTCATACCAATATAAAACAACCTCAATTTTGAATTGAGATTTAGTGACAAAATTTCAACAATCGAGGGATGCAGATTGCAATCTTATAAGAACTAAAATTCATGTTAGGTTTGTAGTGAGAATAAGCCACTGCTGTTTGATTTCAAGACGCTGCCGCACTGAGGAGGAGCTGATCAGGTGTGCTGCGCCGCACTGCTCGCCGAAGCCGTTGCTGGAGTGAAGGAGGTTCGCCGTGCTGGAGTTGAGGCCGGGCTGCCGCACGGAGGAGCTGCTGCACCATTTTCCAGGGAGTCCTCCGGTGCAGCCTTTGTTTGGGAAAGATGAACAGTAACCTCCTCCCTATTATGCGCCGATTTGGGGAGGAGGGAAGAAGAAAACTAAATAAAAACTTAAAATTAAATAATAAAAGTAAAGTCAAAAGAGAAAAAAAAAGAAAAATCTAAAGTAAAAATAAAATTAAAATAAAGTTAACTTTTCTTAAATTTAACTTTACTAAGTCAAATTAACATAATTTAATTTATAAAAGTTAAGTTTTAAAACAATTAAAATTTTTATAGATAAATTATAAATTAAAATGTTAAACTAAATTAATAATAAATGAAAATAATAAATTAATAAACTATTAATATTATAAATTTAGAATTAATAATAATTATAAATAAACTATAAAAAATACTTTTTAGTTTAAATATATTTAAAACTTAAGTAATAATTTTAATTACTCAATTAAAATTAACTAAATAATTAATTAATCTAACAATTTAATTTCTTTAATAGTAATATTTAAATTAATAAAACAATATTAAAATATTAATTAATTAATTTATTTATTTATGTTCTTACTATTTAATAACTTAGTTTAAAAAATGGATAAAATTAATAACTTAGTAATTATTTTATTAACTTAATTAAATCAACGACTTTTTAATAATTTATGTAATACCATAGTAATATTAAATGGGTAGTTTTATAAATAATATAAAAGTAGATAATATTTATTCATTTAAGATATTTATTATTTAACTTTAAATAAGTATTATAATAGTAATCATAAAATAATAACTATAACTTTTTAATTGCTTTTGTTAAGTTTTAATTATTTCATTTTGTATTTATCGTGTGCAGGTTCATTAAAAAGTCGAAATCACGTCCAGGTTCATCCAACTAACTCATCCGATATAAGGCCCCAGCCTTAGACCTTACTTAATCTTGAGTTATTACAAGATTACACATTGAGGATCTTTTCAGGTTTAGAGCTTTAGAGAATTAGATCATAAAGCTTGCATTACATTCCACATTTAAACAAAGTGGTTACATAAAAGATAGTATTCATTTTTCCCATCAATGGAAACATATTTAAAATAAAACATGGATTCTTTCTTAACACTTTCTTGACACTATCATCATATCATGTACCATTCCCTTGACCTGTGAAAAACATTTCAAAAACTTGGGATGAGCATAAAAAGCTCAGTAAGGGATATAAAAATATGGAAAGGAAACATGAGTACATGTGTACATAAGAATGAAATCATACTTTATCCATAAAACATAAGCACTTTAACATACCTCATAAAATCATGAATAAATCATAGAAATCATAAGACATAAAAGGTAACTTGAGGCATTCATAACATTCTTACGTAGGGAGTAACCCTCTTGGTTACGTTTGGAATACCCACCACAGTATATTCCCTAAATCTCTTCGGAGAAACCTTAACGTTTCACTCCTTCGCATTACCCAATGCATTGGAGAGCTATATCGGGCTCACCCGCCCTTAGTTTATCACGGAACCACCCGTCTTCATAATAATGCCCAAGAACCTCAACATAATTGTATCACATAAAACACGCATAAAGGAAACATAACATTTCCACCTTTCAATCACAAGATATCAATACAACACATTGATATAAAAACATTATGAAAACCATTTTCAATACCAAAATAAAAGAAAAGTAAAACATGGTATTTATTTTTCTTTAAAAAAAGGTATGACTTGTAGAGGAAGCCGAAACTCAAATAATGGTCACGGCGGTGGAGAAGTCGTTGTCACCGCATACGTACGACAAAAATATTCCCATTTTTCTTTTAGTAAATGCTTCGTATAAAAAAGATTCATTTTGAATAAATGTAAAAGTCAAAGGGGTTTATACACCGTATAAAATAAGGTTATGAATAAAACAAAATATGCCTCAATGAAAGGAGACTGAGACGAAGTCCCTTACAAAGACGATATCATTGGTTTAAGGATAAATCAATTACATAATTATGTGTGACAAACGAATACACCAAATATAAGTGGATATTAAGTGTAAAACAATCAGATGTTATTCACACATATTCATAGAACGACATATTCAATGAGTACAAGTTTATCCCAAAGAATCAAATTTGGGTTAAGATGTTCGCTTGCAAAAATTTGACAGCCTAACGGCATCACTACAAAATTCAAAAAATTGAGTTGATGAGAGATAAAAAGGGTATCTCATCACATGGACATAAAATTTAAATCAATAAGGATATAGAAGAACATATCCCAACATAATAGTATGTGAATTAAAATACATAACAAAATAAGTCTTTTAAAAAGAGGAGGGTGAAAGGTTCCCTTACCGACATGGGTATCTTTCGAGACATGCACCCCGTGAAAGAAGGACAATAAAACATTGATGTAAATACTCATAAATGAAATTATATTACACAATGAGTAAAATAATGGGCATTACATACACCACTCAAAGGAAATTGTGGCAAATGTAGCATAAATCTCACGGGAATAAAAGTGAGATGAACAATCCCTTACGAAAACTCGGCAGCCTAACGGCGCCACTTAAAACTTACAAAAATGGATTGATGAGATAAAATAGGGTATCTCATCATATTAACATAAAGTTTACAGAAAGAGGAATATTAAATAACATCCCACAACATAACAAAGAGGAGCTTAAAATAAGTGACATAAAGGAGAGTACTTAAAAAGAAAGAGAGAGGTTGGATCTCTTACGAAAATTCGGCAGCCTAACGGCACCACTCAAAACTTCCAAAATGGATTGATGAGAGAGAATAGGGTCTCTCATCATATGAACATAAAAATTACAGTAAGATTAATATAAAATAATATCCCAATAACAAGAAAGATGAGCTTTAAAAGGAATTACATAAAAGAGTGTACTTTAAAAGAAAGAGAGGAGTCAGATCCCTTACCTCAAGTCCAACTTGTCTTGTTCGTTTCTTTATATTCCTGAATAATAAACTTTGGTAAATTTATAATTGCTTAAGGACCTAATATAAAGAGTACTATTAAGTTCATATCACATATTTTAATGTTATAATAATTGGTTAATAATATTAGTTCATATCAGATGTTTTTATCGATGTTTGGTACATGAGTCAAAAATTTAACTTGTTGGAAAATAATTTTCCATGTAGTTATAGGTACATCGTATCCAGAATAGTATTGATATTTTAAATATCATATATATCCAGTATATATTCATTTTATAATATTCCATATCATTTGGAGATAAAAATTAAAAGCACCGTTCATGGAGACGGTAGGCCGTACGTACGCATGAACACTAATTTCATTTTTTGTCATATTAATGGAATTAAAACAAAATGAGAGATATATATATGTTATAATTCCAGAATGATATCCATAATTTAGATTTAATATATTACATATATATCCATTATATATATGTACTTATAATAGTACATAACATTTTGAGATAAGAAATGAAATGTACTGTTCATGGAGATGGTAAGCTGTTCGTACGCATGAACGCTACTTCCATTTCTATTTCATATTTAATGGAATTAAAACATAATGATACATAATAGTATTTTAATTTCAGTATGGTATCATATATAATATCATTAAATATATCCTTTATACGTACCAAATATGGTATTAACAAATCAAATCATTTTGAGGGGGCGGTAGTCCGCGCTTCCTAAAATGAAGATATTGCGTTTACTCATAATGGCAACCATAAAGGATATGCCATAAATGGAAAATACAGAAGATTAAGTAAAACATAAACATATTATATATAATATATAAATATAGTGAAATCTTAATGGCCACCTTTGAAGGTGTTAGAAGAATGTTGAGCAATCATCGTTTCGTGAGGCAGAAATTCTCAATCCACAGAAACAATATGTTCTTTAACCATTAGATGTAGGTGTGTGTAAGTGTAGCTCTAATACTTCTTTAAAAACATCCTAGTATATTTAAGATACTGGATTTTTTACAAAATAAATTAATAAAAAGAGTTTAGTGGTTGGAGAAGCCAAATAATACAAAAGGACACAAGTGAAGACATTACCTTAAAATCGGGTAACTCCCTTTGGTTTGAGCTCAAAGGATTCCTTGGGAATACTTATGCCTAAAGTGATGCTTCAAGGAGTTAGAGAGGGATGTGGAGAGACAAAATGGGCAGGGTTTGGCCGATAAAAAGGCTTTGGAAGTGTGGGTAAGGAGGTAGAGGTGGGGGCCTTTTATAAGAGGAGAGGAGGGGCACTTTTGGAAAGTAAAGAAATGTTACTTTATTTTAGAATGAGTTTCGGATTTTAATGGTCCTAAATTGATGTGTTTCTAGGATAAGGTGATAAGGGTTCTAAATCCACCCATCCAATAGTTTTTGGACATGTTTAGGTCTTATATTTTACATTATCTTTCCATTTTATTTAAATTGTTAAATAATGAGGTCATCGCTGCATCATCATGATGTCATAAATAATTTAATTTATTTAATGTCTAAAAATTATAAAAAAAATACTATGTTGTGGGAAATATTTTTATATTTCCATTGATTTTTTATAATAAAAAATATGACTTGTATAACCCCATGTAAAAATTGTTTTGCTAAAACATCTCATGTTTGTGTCATTTTTACTTTAACATTAAATAAAAAGGTATTTATGTCATTTTCCAACCAAAGTGGCTCCATGGGGTCCCCAAGTTTAACCATGGATTTTCTTTTTCGGCCATGACACATACAATGAGGGCAGGACATGTTTCTAGGTCATTTCATTTTATTAAAACATTATTCTTACCTTAAACTACACTAATTACCTCTAATCACGATTAAAAACATAATAAGTTACTATTCAAAAAAAAATTAATTTAATCCCATTGAACCAAATTTTACTTCTTAATGACAACCATGTATGTCGGATTTTTGAAATTCAAAACACAAAGGTGGAAAAATTTCATTTAAACGGAAAAATTAGTTTTTATAAGTACCACTTAGTGGTTTCACTATTCATCAAAAATTGCAGTTTTTCAGAAAATTACCAAAAATTCACCCTAAGCTATATTTGATATTCTGAATTCAAAAATAATTTATATTTTAAAAAATTAAAAACATATAAGTTTCATTAATTAATTTAATAATTAATTCCCGCTGTCAAAACAAATAGCGTGTTTTTATGAAACAAAATGTATCAAAAGATTGGCACTAGTTTAAGTCCGATTTTAAAGTGAAATTAATTCCAACCAACACCATTGGATTAAATAGTAAAAATATATTCTAATTTCACTTTAAAACCAATTAAAAAGATAATATAAATAAATTAGATTAAAAAGAGGTTTTGAATTAAAATAAAACATTTTTCACTATTCATTAAAAATTGAACTTTTTCGGAAAAATACCAAAAATTTACACAAAGTAAATTTTGATGTCCCGATTCTAAAGAAGAATTTTATTTTGTCAAATATAACACAAAAAATTGTCAAAAAGTGCATTTAAAAGAGGTTCTCCATCAAAAGGCGGTTAATCGACCTTTTAAAGAATATTGGAATGTTTACGCTTTAAAATTGGATTCATTCGCATTTTTAATCCTATAACATTTATTGTAAAGAGTAAAAATATTTGGAAAACATATATAATCATTTTTTAGTTAGTTTTGTTCATTCCTGCCATTAAAATGGCTAGGCGTTAACTACCATTTAAAATAATATTATTTTATCATTAGAGTGCAACGCAAGATTCCCAAGAAACTCATTGTTGCGTATTGGGTACGCCATCATGCATAGTGTCCCCTTTAAAGTAATATTAATAATCTATTAAAAAATATGGATAAATATGAAAATGTCATATTCTTTATTTACCTAGGGTGTTACATCCGGAGTTAGTTACGAGGGAAAAATTTGCGCGACGTGCCTGTCGTGGGTTAAACGCACGTGTGCGGTGTGTGGGAGAAGAACTCTTAAAGTCGGTGGAAATGAAGCAGTGGCATGAAATGTACGACAATAGGGTACTTAAGCAGAGATAGCATCATTCTTTGATGAAGGGGATTCAGACATTGGATTCATACGGAGGCATTCATACATTTACCCGGGGAGGCGACCGAGAGCCAATGTTGAGCAGTGCAATCCAGGAACTCAGGAGCAGAGCATCCATAGGGAGTTCCTTCTCCCTAACATTTTAAACTTTTGTACTCTATTTCTGTAATGTTTCCCATTACTGCTGTGATAATGAATAGTATGGTTAGCTAAGTCTTCTAGTTTGGGGAGAGTTCTAGCTCTACTGGTATCTTTTTCATCCTTTTCACTTATCATTTTAATGTGATTAGAATTGATCGGCGAGATCAGTTCAAATTATATATTCTAGCTTCGAACCACAATCACTGCATTTTCAAAACTCTATAATCATTCGGACTGTTTGGTTATGGAGTTATCTTTTTAGTAAACAAATCATAATGAAACTTCAATACTTACCACGAGTCCATGTTGTTGTTATTTTTAATTCATTCTTCTGAAGTTGTAATTCATGGAGTGGCGAACTCTAAGTTGTATAATTTCTATGATTTAACTCCTAGAGAGGGAGCTAATTTACCTTTATTCAGTGGTAGGAAGCAGTACTTTACATAAAAAGGAAAATCAATTCAAACCAGTAGACTAGGATGAACCCCGAGCATTCTTTACTGTTGTCTTTTATCATCATTTTATCTCCATTGTTTCACTTTGCTTCCAGCTGTACTCTATTTTAGTATTGGTCAAACAATTTTACAATAGTAGTGTAGTTTTACAGTATATAAAATCATAAATAAATTTAGAGATATAAAAATTTAAAAAGTGAATAATTGAAAAACCACTCCGCTGCTGAAAATAGTGGAGTTTTCCAGTTTTTTTTAGTTTAGTAGTGGCCAAATTTACCTTCCCTGTGGGTTCGAACCTGCTTTCCACATATACAGTAGTCAGTAGGAACATAAATTTTAAACTTTGACCGACTTCAACGACATTTTAGGTCATGTTTTTGAAACATGTAACCCATGTCACCTCAGAAGAAGTTCCTAAACCAAATTTCCATGAAATCACTAAGTTAAATCACTCAGAAATCATCCAAACTCATTAATTTCATACTCAAAGCAACTCTCAACTACCTGTAAGAAACTTTTCATAAGGCAAGACCCAGTTGAGTACAATGAAAAACCTAAAATTATGCAAGAATTTTGAAAACTTTTATCCAATTTTTACAAGAAACTTGAATTTGTAGTGGGAATTGATGGGCTTCATTAAAGAACAGTTGAGCACAATCAATAATTGACCCCCTCCCCCACACTTAAAACCCAACTTTTTCCCCAAAGTTGACTTCTAAATATGGAAGAAAACAATTAACCAATTTAAGTTCAAAACATATTTTCAATTTAGTAGATTGATGACATGTATAAAGGGTCTCAATGAAGTTCAAAGATAGTGTTGTTTGCCACAAATGTTAAATTAACAGCAGGTTCATTGACAAGTACACCCGTAAACATTTATGTCCGGTAATAAAAATTTTCAATGTAGTACAAACAATTTCATGTAACTCTTGTGGGTGAACAATGAAAAGGGTGTAGAAAGTTAACAGATTGGGTTCGAATGGGATTTGAATAAAGCAGAATGATGCATGCTACGAAACTAAATTTACACTCTTCATGTACCCCCCCCCCCACACTTAAATTCAAACAGTGGAAAAATTTATCAATGAGATAAAAATTCTAAAAATGAGGTACAAGCAGATTTTTTTCTCCCTCTAATACAGTGACATGCAGTAGAATTTTTTAAAAACAAACAGAATTTATTAAATCACACAGAAGCAGAAAATAAAATGCAGTGTGAAAACTTCCATGAAATTAAGTGTCTTCATAAAACCTCCAACATGGGAATCCCACTCTTTAGATGACAACAAAAACATCCTAAAGACACAGAGTATGTAGACCAGGAACAAGTATCCAACAAAAACAGAGCATATATGAGAATGCAAAGAAGCACTTTAATCAAAGTAAAATAAGAACAGAATAAAAGTAAACACAAAGAAAGAGAATGGGTTGAATCCCATGAAGAACTGAATTTTAAGTTCTCAGTTATCCTTTATCTAATTAAATTTTTTTATTTATTAACAAAACAAAAACCATGGGTTGCCTCCCATGCAACGCTAGGTTTAAAGTCCCCAGCCAGACTCACCTAGCAACTAACCATAATCACTATGTGGATGTGGTTTCCTTAATAGGAACCACCACATGTGTTTGGCCCAATTATTTTTAACGGAAAGGTGAATTATGTGGGCAACAAAACACAAGGAAACTAATACCAATTTCTCATAACCTGAAATAACCCCTATGTAGCACCCTTTAAAAGTTGTAAGCATAATGCTATCCACTTCCATAATTGTTTCAGATTTATCAAGAGTTGAGTTCACATGAAGGGACAACATAGATCTAGGTGCTTCAAAGGGTTTGGCATTATTTTCATGGATATCTCTATTAACCTCAACATTAACAGACTCACATTCAAGGGTGAAAATGGGTGAATTAGGAATAGTAGGTTCAAAAGGGGATTCAATAAAGTTCTAAATAGAATCATGTACAATGGAACTCAAGCATACATCCACTTCTAGACTACTATCAGGATCACAAGAAGGCTCAGCACCCTTCATAGGTGAGGATGAAAGTGACAAACAAGGAAGAGAATGTCACGACCCGCCCTCGGGGTCCGTGCCGTGACTACCCCAAGCCCTCCTTCCATAGGCCAGGGGCTGGCGACTAGCACCAAGGCATAAATCCCGGTAAAATGGAAGGAATTGCCTTTGTAAAGTAAACAAGCACCATAGAGTAAGAAAGCGGAAAAGTAAACACTAAGTAAAAAACAGAGTACAACTGAAAGTGCGGAAAAGTAAATGGACCAGTATACAAACCCAAACTGAAAGTAAAGTACAACTCGAAAGGGAAAACAGCAACTGTAAAGTAAAAGCCGCTACACCGAGTTGTCCACTGGAAATCCCACCTGAAGGGTGGGTACAGATAGCTCCACTGCTCCTCGGGTCCCGCCGTCCGCTCCGAGCACGTCCCGCCCAGTGGTCCACCTCTAGGTACCATCCTGCTCTGCAAGCCTCAACCACGATCAACGTTGTCCATCGTCTGCAACCAACACAACGTAGTGCAGGCATAGCCCGTGTAGGGGTGAGTATAAGCTACTCAGTAGGGACCCCGAGACCCCCGAAGGTCTCCCAAAATCCACAAAGGATAAACCACAGAGGATAGATACAAACACGAAGTAACAACGGACACTACTTAGGTATATGCCCATACATATACCTAAGTCATCAATTCCAATACGCTCAAACCTCCGAGCCCAAGTACAACTCAGTCCACACAGGAAAGTATACGTATTCCACACAGAAAAGCAAAACAAAATCCACACAGGATAGCACAACACAATCCACACAGGAAAGCAACAGGATTCAGCTCACACATGTATACTTTTTCGAAAGACGATAGAGATGATCACTGATCCATCTAAGTCATCGGACCCACGAAGGATCAAAAGGTACTAACCCCCGCAAAGACCCACACAGGATCGGACCCACACAGGATCTGTAGGCACTGGTTCACACAGGACCGCTGAGCGCAGACCCACACAGGATCAGACCCACACAGGATCGGTAGCACTGATCCACAAAGGATCGCTGAGTGCTGTAGTCGTCGTCGTCGAATCCACTAAGGATCTCTGTACTTTCGTCGTCGCAGTCATAGTAGAAGTCGCAGTATCAGTCGCAGCCAGCTCTAGGGTTCCCGCACATAGCAAGCTCGTTCGGGAGGGTCCGTTCCACGAGCCGAGAGTCTGATACATCAACTGTCACAAAGTCCAGAGTTGATGTATCCAAAAGTTTCGTATCATCAACAGGAACTCAACGCAACAGACGGCGCGTCAATCAGACGCCCGATCTGAGAGTTATTGGCTTTTTCGTCCGAGGGGCCCGGTTGGTTTTTAAGGAAAAACCAACCCGACCGTACTCCACCTACGTCCAAACCTCAGGCGGAGTATGGAAAAGATCCGTCTCACTAAGAGGAACTCAACAAAGCTGACGACACGTCAAACAGACGTCCGTAGCTCAAGATATGAGCGTTTCCGCTCTGAGGGCCCGGTTGGTTTCGTGTATGAACCAACCCGGCCGAACTCAAATTATTCTGAAACCTTGAGTGCAATATACCAAAACGACCATCTCGATCCAAGGATCGCATCGCCGCTGACGGAGCATCGTTTGGAAGTCCGAAGCCCGAGTTATGGGCATTTGAATCCAAACCTCTCGGTAACGGGGGTTTCGGGCCTGCGCCGTCCCGGCCCGAGACCCCCCGGTTGGCCCGAACCGGGTCGACCCGGACTGGTGCGGCCCGGCCCGGTGCGGCGCGGCGCGGCCTGGCCTGGAGGACCGGCCATGCACCGGTCCGGTGCAGTGCGCCGCGCGCTGCCAGCTCGGCCGAAGGCCGAGCTGCTGGAAAACGGGGGGCCGCCTGCCCCCCTTTGTGAAACTGGACCCAACTCATTATGGGGGCTGTTTCTTTGCTGGCTGGGGGAATTGATTCCCCCCGGTTTTCCTCCCTTCTGGCCGGCCCGACCTGGCCGGCCGGTTCTTCCTCAACGGGACCGGCAAAGCCGGTCCCCCTTCCGGCTTCCGACACCGGCGGCCCGGCTGGCCGCCGGTCTTCTCATTCTTCCGCGGCCCAGAACCGGCTGCGGCCTTCATCATCCGGCGTGGTGCAACGACACCGCGCCCCTCCGCCGCGGCCCCGCTCCGGTCGCGGCGCCTTCTGTTTCCTTCGACGCGGCGTGACAGCGTCACGTCCATGAAATTCTTTCCACGGCACGGCGCGACGGCGCCGCGCAATAATTGCCGTGTGATTCCCGCGTGGTGCGACGACACCACGCCATCTCGTTCTATCCAAAAGAAACAATCAAGAACAAAGGAGGGGGGTTTGGCCATGTTTGTGCGGTCCGGCCCCCCTCTCGTTAAACGATAACACTTAATCGTTTATCCTAAAAGTTCTTCATGCTAGAACCAAGAATGGGAATAATTAAATAAAACAAAAACAAACCCCTACCTCGGTTTCAAGTGCAGAGCACGTCAACAAGCCGCAGATGACAAGCATCGCAGAGGTCGGGCGTCGCGGAAACCGAACGTCGTTTCCGTTGACGTCGAGGTGCGTCCGGAGAGGTACGTCGTTGGAGAAGCTTCGTAAGATGACAGAGATAATCCGAGGAGGAAACGACGTCTCCTTTCGTTGACATGGAAGAAGATCGAAGATGCGGCATCGTCGATCTTCGAGAACACACCGGCTATGAAGAAGAGAAGCGGCGTTTTCGTCGGAGCTTAAGTGTTCTTCGTGTTCTTCGTCAAAGTTGAAGAAGGAGAAGAAAGCTCCCAAATTCTCTCAAGGTGGTAGGAGAATTCTAACCAAAATAAAATAAGCTAAAGCCTTATTTTATTTACACAAGTAAACCACTTTGAATTTCAAAGGTTTGAAATTCAAACAACTCAACACAATTAATTAAACAAGTTGTCAAGATTAATTAAAGAGGAGTTATAGGGAGTTTAAAAAGGGGAGATGAAGTGTTAGGGTTCATGTGGCCCCCACCACACTTAATCCTCACAAGGGAGGTTAAGTGAATGTGGGTCCCACCCCTAACTCCCTTTGGGAGGTTATAACCAACTTGAATAAAAATAAAATGTGTTTCCACATTTTATTTAACTTCAATTTAAAATCCCAAAAACTAACTTTCAACCCGCAATAAACGCAACCTCGGAAAAGGTCTCCTTAAGAGAATATCGGCGCTGCGAGTTTATCGGTGCCCTCAGAATTCGATTCTGGGCACCGGTTCAAAAGTTATAAATTCCCGCTCGTTCGTTCACTAAACGTACCCGAGCCAAACTTTGGAAATTGATTCTGGGCACTCCGGGACTCGGAATCAGGTGCCGTCAGAAACCGCGTTCTTGTAAAATTCCAAATAAAATTAAGAAAAAATTTCCCTTGAATTTTACGGGTCTTTAAATTACTCCCACCTCAGGGATTTACGTCCCCATAAAGATACATCAAAACTAGGGAAACAAATGAGGGTACTGAGCACGCATCTGAGCCTCCCGCTCCCAAGTGCTCTCCTGGAGATTCTCGTGCTGCAATCTGATGCGCACAAGAGGAATCGTCCGTCCACGTAGGACCCGCTCCTGTCGATCCTCGATCTCCACCCTAACCTCCGTAAAAGTCTCCTCATCGTCAACGTCAAGATCCCCATGGTCAATGATGTGCGTCGGGTCGTGCACGTATCTCCTAAGCTGAGACACGTGGAAGATGTCGTGCACCCGGTGTAACTGAGGTGGTAGAGCCAGGCGATAAGCCACCTCGCCTATCCTGATGAGGACCTGGAAGGGTCCGATGAAGCGCGGAGATAACTTTCCGCCTCGGCCAAATCTCCATATACCACGTCGAGATGAGACCCGCAAGAAGACGTGGTCTCCATCCTCGAACTCTAGTGGCCTCCGCCTCCTGTCAGCATATGACTTCTGCTGGCTCTGAGCTGTCCTCATCCACTCCTGGATGACCTGGACCTTCTCTGTTGTGGCCTGGACCATCTCCGGTCCCACAAGTGCTGACTCCCCAGGGTCTGTCCAGCACAAAGGAGATCTACAAGGTCGGACGTACAACGCCTCGTACGGTTCCATCCCGATGGTGGAGTGATAGCTGTTGTTGTACGCAAACTCCACCAAGGGTAGGTGGTCCTCCCAGCTACGACCAAAGTCGAGGACACATGCGCGGAGCATGTCCTCGAGAGTCTGAATGGTCCTCTCCGTCTGACCATCCGTCTGAGGGTGAAAGGCTGTGCTCAGACATAGCTGCGTCCCAAAGGCCTCCTGCAACCCCTTCCAAAGCCGGGAAGTAAAGTGAGCATCTCAATTGGAGACGATAGTTGATGGCACACCGTGAAGCCGTACAATCTCCTGAACGTAGAGACGTCCCAAGCTCTCCACTGAGCCCTGATCTCTGATAGGTAAGAAGTGAGCCGACTTGGTGAGTCGGTTGACAATCACCCAGATGGAGTTGTGACCTCTGGAAGTGCGTGGAAGTCCAGTCACGAAGTCCATAGATATCTCGTCCCACTTCCACTCCGGAACCTCCAAGGGCTGTACCAAGCCTGCTGGTACCTGATGCTCTGCCTTCACCTACGGGCAGGTGAGGCATCGAGAAACGAACTCTGCCACAGCCTTCTTCATGCCCGGCCACCAGTGCTGTCGTCTGAGGTCCCGGTACATCTTCGCCACTCCAGGATGTACCGCCAAAGGAGAAGTGTGAAACTCTCTCAGCAACTCCTCTCGAAAAGCGACTGGTACCATGGTACGTCCTCTGAAAAGGATGTCGTGCTCTACTCCAAGGGAGAAACCATCAGGTGCCTGTCCCGAGGATATCTGTGCACGCCGTGTCTCACAGTCAGCGTCCTCACGTTGTGCCTCTCTGACCCGCTGCAGAAGTGGAGGAGAGATTGTGAGAGACTGAAGGAAGGCTGCTCCGTCCCTATCCACGAAGGATATCTGCAAAGAGGCTAGCTGCTCTGTCGCCTCATCAAGTAGCTGTATTCCTGTCCTCCTGCTGAGAGCATCGGATACCACGTTCCCCTTCCCAGGAGTATAGACTATCTAAAAGTCATAGTCCTGGAGGAAATCGAGCCATCGCCGCTGTCTCAGGTTCAGGTCCTTCTGTGAGAAGATATACCTGAGACTCTGATGATCAGAAAAGACTGTAAAGCGCTCGCCCATCAGGTAGTGTCGCCATGTCTTCAGAGCGAAGACCACTGCTGCTAACTCCAGGTCATGGGTAGCGTAGTTATGCTCATGCAGCCTCAACTGTCGTGATCCATAGGCGATCACTGCCCGCTCCTGCATCAGAACACATCCGAGTCCGGTCCCTGATGCATCGTAGTAGACTACGTACCCTACTCCCTCCTCAGGAAACCTCAAGATAGGTGCGCGGGTCAATCTCTGTCTCAGCTCCTGGAAGCTCTGCTGACATCTGTCTGACCATACGAAGGGTTTCCCATTCTTCTTCAAAGCTGAGAGTGGTGCCGCAACTCTAGAGAAGTCTGGCATGAATCTCCGATAGTATCTAGCTAGTCCCAAGAAACTCCGTACCTCCGTCACGCTCCTGGGTGGCTCCCAAGCTAACACTGCCTCGATCTTCGCAGGATCCACTGCAACTCCCGCCTCAGAGATGATGTGTCCCAAGAAGTGGACCTCACGTATCCAGAACTGGCACTTCGAGATCTTACCATAAAGCTAGTGCTCTCGGAGTGTGTCTAGTACAACCCGTAAGTGGTAGGCGTGCTCCTCCTCAGTCGTCGAGTAAATCAGAATGTCGTCAATGAAGACCACGACAAACCGATCAAGGTATGGCTGGAAGATCCTGTTCATGAGGGCCATGAACATTTCTGGAGAATTGGTCACGCCGAAGGGCATAACCAAGAACTCATAGTGGCCATACCGACATCTGAAGGCCGTCTTCTGTACGTCCTCGTCTCTAACTCTGAGCTGATGATATCCTGACCCGAGGTCTATCTTCGAGAACTATCATGCTCCCTTGAGATGATCAAAGAGGTCATCAATCCTCGGTAGCAGATACTTGTTCCTCACTGTCACCTGGTTCAGGAGACGATAGTCAACACAAAGTCACAAGCTCCCGTCCGCCTTCTTGGCAAACAATATCGGGGAAGACCAGGGTGAAACACTGGGTCGAATGAACCCCTTGCCCTGCAAGTCCTCCAATTGTACCCATAGCTCTCGAAGCTCGGAGGGGGCCATCCGATATGATGGAGTCGATATCGGAGCTGTCCCGGGGTACAGGTCAATATAAAAGTCTACCTCTCTGCGAGGAGGTAGCCCTGGAACGTCGTCGGGAAAAACGTCCGCAAACTGATCCACCACTACAAGAAAACCAGGACTCCGCACGTCAACTTCTCCTTGGATGAGGCTAGCCAACTGATGAGTGATGGGTTGTCCTCTCCTCTGCGGAAGTCCATCCTGTGCTGCAAAGGCTCCCTTCTCGCCGGTGAAGGTGAACCTGATCCCGTCGGTGCGTACACATCGCACCTTGTGCCTAAAACAGTCAATCTGTGCATGGACCATTGATAACCAATCCATGCCCAAGATGACGTCGTAAGGCCTCAACGCTGCTACAAGAAGATCCCAGCTGAAGATATCACCTCCTAGAGTAATCTCACACTGCCGGCACCAGTGCATAATCGTCGAGTCTGCTCCCGTAGGAGTATCTAGCCATAAGGATCGAGCCAAAGGCTCTGTCGGAATCTCCGAGCTCCGAACAAGGGCAGCGACTATGAAAGAGTGACTCGCTCCTGTGTCTATAAGTACTGAAACAAGGGTGGAATAGTCACAGATAGTACCTCGAATCATCTCTGGCGCGCCTTGGTTGTAGGCCTCTGCTGCCTGGAGCTGTTCCTGTCTCTGCCCGTCAGCTCCCTGTGGTCGAGGTGGACCTCCTGGTGGTGGTGGTGGCAGAGCCTCAAAGCATCGCCCACCACCTACTGCTCGGCCAGCTCCTCTGCCTCGTCCGCCTCCTCCCTGCGGACCGCCACGATCGACCCTCTGCCTCTGCCTCGGTGGTCCCTCAACCGTCTGCTGCTCCTCGGCACGACGGGTCGGGCAGTCATGAGCCATGTGGCCCTGCCCGCCGCACGAGTAGCACTGTCTGCCTCTCGAAAGACTGGCTCCGCGCTGTGTGCCCCGCACTGCTGAGCCAGTGTCCTGAGGTCGTCTGCCTGAAGGTCTGGTCTGCCTGGACCCCAGAGTCATCCGTCGACTACCTGCTGCAGAAGACTCTGCTACGTGCCGCCCTGTGGTGGGTCTCGGCGCTGGTGTAGACTCAGCAAGGAAGCTCTCGATCAAAAGGGTCCTCTCCAGTACTCCCGTCTGAGTCGGAATGCTAAGGGAGATCAGAGATTCCCTGATCTCGTGTCTCAATCCCTGCTCGAAGGTTCGGGCCCGGAAGAATGGGTCCCGTACCATGTCAGTCGAGTAGCGCGATAGATCGGTAAATCTCGCCGAGTACTGAGCGACCGTCATGCTGCCCTGCCGCAGCTGAAGAAGCTCCTGGATACGCACCGCATGAAGGGTGGCTGGGACGAACTCCGAGCGGAAGATGCTCTCAAAGTCCTTCCAAAGTAGAGATGCCTCATCGTGCTCCTGGAGCATCAAGCTCCACCGTCGTCCTGCTGCTGCGTGCAGTAGGCTCACAGCGAGGATCACCATGAGGTCTGCAGGTGTCCACACTAGCCTAAAAACTCGTACCACTGCCTCCAGCCAGTCCTCTGCTGCCTGGGGGTCCGTATCCCCACGAAACCTGGGTGGTCGCTGGCGCTGAAACTCATGCAGTGCGCTGAGGCGACGTGCAACGTCAACGGCTGGTGCTGGAAGTATCGGTGGCTCTACGGGTAGTGCTACCGCCAGTGCCACTGCTGACAAAGGGCCATGCACCGAGGCCTCATCGCTCGGTGGGCTGTCATCACACTCAACTCTCGGAACCCTAGCTGGCTGCCGTCGTGGGGCCATCCTGAAAAGGAAACAGGTGCGCCACGGTCAGAATAGTATACCTGGTGAGCTGATATAAGGTAATCACAAAGAAAACTTGAAACACACACGAAATCAATGTTTTCGTGCATTAAGTCGGAAATCAGAAGTTAGGGTCCTGGTGTACGGATACATCGGCCGCCGCACCAACACTGGACTCCCTGGACGGATAACCACACCCAATATGCTAAACATTATTGCTTCACATAGAAAAGATCAGAGTTTGCGGTAGAACCGAACTCCTCTGATACCAATTTGTCACGACCCGCCCTCGGGGTCTGTGCCGTGACTACCCCAAGCCCGCCTTCCATAGGCCAGGGGCTGGCGACTAGAACCAAGGCGTAAATCCCGGTAAAAGGGAAGGAATTTCCTTTATAAAGTAAACAAGCACCACAGAGTAAGAAAGTGTAAAAGTAAACACTAAGTAAAAACAGAGTACAACTGAAAGTGCGGAAAAGTAAATGGACCAGTATACAAACCCAAATTGAAAGTAAAGTAAACTCGAAAGGGAAAACAACATCTTTAAAGTAAAAGCCGATAAACCGAGCTGTCCACTGGAAATCCCACTTGAAGGGTGGGTACAGATAGCTCCACTGCTCCTTGGGTCCCGCCGTCCGCTCCGAGCACGTCCCGCCCAGTGGTCCACCTCCAGGTACCGTCCTGCTCTGCAAGCCTCAACCACGATCAACACTGTCCGTCGTCTACAACCAACACAACGTAGTGCGGGCATAGCCCGCACAGGGGTGAGTATAAGCTACTCAGTAGGGACCACGAGACCCCCAAAGGTCTCCCAAAATCCACAAAGGATAAACCACAAAGGATAGATACAAACACGAAGTAACAACCGACACTGCTTAGGTATATGCCCATACATATACCTAAGTCATCAATTACAATACCCTCAAACCTCCGAGCCCAAGTACAACTCAGTCCACACAGGAAAGTATACGTATTCCACACAGGAAAGCAAAACGAAATCCACATAGGATAGCACAACACAATCCACACAGGAAAGCAACAGGATTCAGCTCACACAGGTATACTTCTTTGAAAGATGATAGAGATGATCACTGATCCATCTAAGTCGTCAGACCCACGAAGGATCAAAAGGTACTAACCCCCGCAAAGACCCACACAGGATCAGACCCACACAGGATCTGTAGGCACTGGTTAACACAGGACCGCTGAGCGCAGACCCACACAGGATCAGACCCACACAGGATCGGTAGCACTGATCCACACAGGATCGCTGAGTGTTGTAGTCGTCATCGTTGAATCCACTAAGGATCTCTGTACTGTCGTCGTCGCAGTCACAGTAGCAGTCGCAGTATCAGTCGCAGCCAGCTCTAGGGTTCCCGCACACAACAAGCTCGTTCGGGAGGGTCCGCTCCACGAGCCGAGAGGCTGATACATCAACTGTCACAATGTCCAGAGTTGATGTATCCAAAAGTTCCATATCGTCAACAGGAACTCAACACAACAGACGGCGCGTCAATCGGATGCCCGGTCTGAGAGTTATTGGCTTTTTCGTCCCAGGGGCCCGGTTGGTTTTTAAGGCAAAACCAACCCGACCGTACTCCACCTGCGTCCAAACCTCGGGCGGAGTATGCCAAAATATCCGTCTCACTAAGAGGAACTCAACAAAGCTGACGGCACGTCAAACGGACGTCCGTAGCTCAAGATATGAGCGTTTCTGCTCCGAGGGCCCGGTTGGTTTCGTGTACGAACCAACACGGACTAACTCACAGTATTCCGAAACCTTGAGTGCGATATACCGAAACGACCGTCTCGATCCAAGGATCGCATCGCCACTGACGACGCGTCCTTTGAAAGTCGGAAGCCCGAGTTATGGGCATTTGAATCCAAACCGCTCGGTAATGGGGGTTTCGGGCCCGGGCCGTCCCGGCCCGAGACCCCCCGGATGGCCAGAACTGGGTCGACCCGCCCCGGACAGGGTCGACCCAGCCCGGCCCGGCCTGGCCTGGCGGACCGTCCAGGTGCCGGTCCGGTGCAGCGCGCCGCGCGCTGCCAGCTCGGCCGAAGGCCGAGCTGCTGGAAAACGGGGGGCCGCCTGCCCCCCTTTGTGAAACCGGCCCCCCTCATTATGGGGGCCATTTCTTTGCTGGCCGGGGGAATTGATTTCCCCCAGTTTTCCTCCCTTTCGGCCGGCCCGACCTGGCCGGCCGGTTCTTCCTCAACGGGACCGGCAAAGCCAGTCCCCCTTCCGGCTTCCGACACCGGCGGACCGGCTGGCCGCCGGTCTTCTCATTCCACCGCGGCCTGGAACCGGCCGCAGCCTTCGTCGTCTAGCATGGTGCGACGGCACCGCGCCCCTCTTCCGCGGCCCTGCTCCGGCCGTGGCGCCTTCGGTTTCCTTCAATGCGACGTGACAGCGTCACGTCCATGAAATTATTTCCACGGCACCGCGCGACGGTGCCGCGCAATAATTGCCGTGTGATTCCCGCGTGGTGCAACAGCACCACGCCATCTCGTTCCATCTGCAAGAAACAATCAAGAACAAAGGAGGGGGGTTCGGCCGTGTTTGTGCGGTCCGACCCCCCTCTCGTTAAACGATAACACTTAATCGTTTATCCTCAAAGTTCGTCATGCTATAACCAGGAACGGGAATAATTAAATAAAACAACAACAAACCCCTACCTCGGTTTCAAGTGCGGAGCACGTCAACAAGCCGCGGAAGACAAGCGTCACAGAGGTCGGGCGTCGTGGAAACCGAACGTCGTTTCCGTTGACGTCGAGGTGCGTCCGAAGAGGTACGTCGTTGGAGAAGCTTCATAAGATGACGAAGATAATCCGAGGAGGAAACATCATCTCCTTTCGTTGAGACGGAAGAAGATCGAAGATGCGACGTCGTCGATCTTCGGGAACACACCGACTACGAAGAAGAGAAGCGGCGTTCTTCGTCGGAGCTTAAGTGTTTTTCGTGTTCTTCGTCAAAGTTGAAGAAGGAGAAGAAACCTCCCAAATTCTCTCAAGGTGGTTGGAGAATTCTAACCAAAATAAAATAAGCTAAAGCCTTATTTTATTTACACAAGTAAACCACTTTGAATTTCAAAGGTTTGAAATTAAAACAACTCAACACAATTAATTAACCATGTTGTCAAGATTAATTAAAGAGGAGTTATAGGGAGTTTAAAAAGGGGAGATGAAGTGTTAGGGTTTGTGTGGGCCCCACCACACTTAATCCTTTCAAGGGAGGTTAAGTGAATGTGGGTCCCACCCCTAACTCCCTTTGAGAGGTTATAACCAACTTGAATAAAAATAAAATGTGTTTCCACATTTTATTTAACTTCAATTTAAAATCCCAAAAACTAACTCTCAACCCGCAATAAACGCAACCTCGGAAAAGGTCTCCTTAAGCGAATATCGGCGCTGCGAGTTCATCGGTGCCCTCAGAATTCGATTCCGGGCACCGGTTCAAAAGTTAGAAATTCCCGCTCGTTCGTTCACTGAACGTACCCGACCCAAACTTCGGAAATTGATTCCGGGCACTCCGTGCCTTGGAATCAGGTGCCGTCAGAAACCGCGTTCTTGTAAAATTTCAAAGAAAATTAAGAAAAAAATTCCCTTGAATTTTACGGGTCTTTACAGAGAATTTAATTGAACAGTAGCAGATCCAGGTTTAACCATGTTGTAAATTTATTCCAAAAGATCATCATATGTTAGATAACACTAAACATCTACTGCTTCTATAAAATTGGTTCTTTCATGATCAAGGGTGTGTTCAACCTCTATTTCAAGTTCAAGTTCAAAAGACTCACTTTCTAAAACCATGTCTATAGTGAGTTCCAGGAAATTCAAATCAGGGGGTGTAATGTTTAATTCAGCTTCAATAAAGTCATGTTCAAGATTGATCAAATGTAAACATTCACTCCCTTGTATATCAACACTATTTTCTAGTTCAATACACAATGATTCAGAAAAGTGATTACAATGATAATAGGGAAATGAAAACTCATCAGTAAGTTTTTCTTCAAATAACATTCCTGCTTCCACATCATCCAACAATATTTCAAAGATTTTTGGGTTTGGAGTTTCAAAACATGGAAGAGTTTTTATTAGCTTAGGTTCAAATATTTGAATTTCAGTGATTTCTAGCTTAAGGTTCTCTTCCAAAGTGTACCCAATATCAAGTTTAGGCTCACTGTTTAGAATTGCAGAAATTTTGGGTGAAGAATTATTAACAATCCAATTTTCAGTTTCAAGTATATCTTCAACCCGAGTGACTTCATTCTCAAAACTTCTAAAATAGTGATTTTTCTCAACAGTAGGAATTATAAAGAGAACTGGACATTCATTTTCAATATGTTTCAATTCATCTTCAAAATTATCCATCTCAACAACATTTAAGTTATTTGTAGGATTTTCAATGTTGCTTTCTTGAAATTTTGAGTCAGTTATTTCGAAATTTGGTTCAACAGTATCAGATTCTTCAGAAATAAAGAGTTGTTGTCCAGTCTCACACTCACTCTCTTCTTTCACTTGATTTTAAAATCTTTTAAAGACATTTTCTTTTTTATTTTATTAAAATTATTTTTGTTCTTTAGCCCTTTGTTGTAATTCCAAGAGCATGGTTTCTAATCTTTTTAGTCGTTGATCTCGCTCTTGAAAATCTCTAAGTTGAATTTCATGGGTTTTATTTAACCAATTGTTAATTTGTTCCACCCTAGCATCCAATTTGGACTAAATTAATTCTATTTTAGCTAGGGTGTTAGGACTAAACTCATATTGTTCATTTTCATCAGTGTAAGAAGTCTGTTGTGGCTGGTTATAGACACACTGCCAAGCAGTATGTCCATAATCACCACAACAAAAACAGTGAGGTCCCGGTTGATTCCAAATCTGATTAACACCCATTTTTATTTCAAAATTAAATGAGCTTAAACACACAACAGCTCTCTGTGAAGAAAATTTTTCTCCTCAAAACAACAAAAGCGGCAGATATAGTTCAAAGCAGTTTTTTTTCAGTTTTTTTAAATGATTTTTTATGTTTTTTTTATGTTTTTTTTATTTTTTTAAAACCCTATACTCTCGGTGCGTGCCTTCCCAGAAAAGGCGCCAAATACATGACCTAAACTATCGTTGAAGTTGGTAAAAGTTTAAAATTTATTTTCCTACTAACTACTGTATATGTGGCAAGTAGGGTCGAACCCACAGGGAAGGTAAATTTGGCCACTACTAAACTAAAAAAAACTGGAAAACTCCACTGTTGTCAGCAGCGGAGTGGTTTTTCTATTATTCACTTTTTAAATTTTTATATCTTTTAATTTTTTTATGATTTTATGTATTGTGAAACTACACTACTATTGTAAAATTGTTTGACCAATACTAAAACAGAGTACAACTGGAAGAAAAGTGCAACAACGGAGATAAAATTCTGATAAAAGACAACAGTAAAGAATGCTCGGGGTTCATCCTAGTCTACTGGTTTGAATTGATTTTCCTTTTTATGTAAAGTATTTCTTCGTACCACTGAATAAAGGTGAATTAGCTCCCTCGCCATGAGTTAAATCGTGGAAATTATACAACTTAGAGTTCGCCACTCCAAGAATTACAACTTCAGAAGAATGAATTAAAAAGAACAACAATACGAACTTGCCGTAAGTACTGAAGTTTCATTATGATTTGTTTACTAAAAATATAACTCCAAAACCAAACTGGACGAATGATTATAGAGTTTTGAAAATGCAGTGATTGTGGTCCGAAGCAAGAATATATAATTAGGACTGATCTCGCCGATCAATTCTAATCACATTAAAATGATAAGTGAAAAGGATGAAAAAGATACCAGTAGATCTAGAACTCTCCCCAAACTAGAAGACTTAGCTAACTATACTATTCATTATCACAACAGTAATGGGAAACATTACAGAAACAAAGTACAAAAGTTTAAAATGTGAGGGAGAAGGAACTCCCTAAGGATGATCTGCTCCTGAGTTCCTGGACTGCACTGCTCAGCAATGGCTCTCGGTCACCTCCCCGGGTAAGTGTATGAACGCCTCCGTATGAATCCAATGTCTGAATCCCCTTCATCAAAGAATGCTGCTTGATTTTCTTAAGTACCCTACTGTCATACATTGCATGTCACTACCCTATTTCCACCGACTTTAAGAGTTCTTCTCCCATGCACCGCACACCTGTGTTTAACCCGCGAAAGGCACGTCGCGCGAATTTTTCCCTCGTAACTAACTCCGGATGAGTTAGTTGGATGAACCTGGATGTGTTTTCGACTTTGTAATGAACCTCCACATGATAAATACAAAATGAAATAATTAAAACTTAACAAAATCAATTAAAAAGTTATAGTTATTATTTTATGTTTACTATTATAATACTTATTTAAAGATAAATAATAAATATCTTAAATGAATAAATATTATCTACTTTTATATTATTTATAAAACTACCCATTTAATATTACTATGGTATTACATAAATTATTAAAAGTTATTGATTTAATTAAGTTAATAAAATAATTACTAAGTTATTAATTTAATCCATTTTTTAAACTAAGTTATTAAATAGTAAGAACATAAATAAATAAATAAATAATTTAATATTTTAAAATTGTTTTATTAATTTAATTATTACTATTAAAGAAATTAAATTGTTAGATTAATTAATTATTATGTTAATTTTAATTGAGTAATTAAAATTATTACTTAAGTTTTAAATATATTTCAACTAAAAAGAATGTTTTATAGTTTATTTATAATTATTATTAATTATAAATTTATACTATTAATAATTTATTAATTTATTATTTTGATTTATTATTAATTTAGTTTAACATTTTAATTTATAATTTATCTATAAAATTTTTAATTGTTTTAAAACTTAACTTTTATAAATTAAATTATGTTAATTTGACTTAGCAAAGTTAACTTTAAGAAACGTTAACTTTATTTTAATTTGATTTTTACTTTAGATTTTGCATTCTTTTTTTTCTCTTTTGACTTTAATTTTATTATTTTATTTTAAGTTTTTATTTAGTTGTCTTCTTTCCTCCCCCCCAAATCGGCGCACAACAGGGAGGAGGTTACTGTTCATCTTCCCCAAACAAAGGCTGCACCGGAGGACTCCCTGGAAAATGGCACATCAGCTCCTCGGTGCGGCAGCCCGGCCTCAGCTCCAGCGCGGTGGACCTCTTTCACTCCAGTAGTGGCTTCCGCGAGTAGTCCGGCGCGACACACCTGCTCAGCTCCTCCTCAGAGTGGCAGCATTCTGAAATCAAACAGCAGTGGATTATTCTCACTGCATAACTAACATGAATTTTAGTTCTTATAAGATTGCAATATTCATCCCTCGATTGTTGAAATTTTGTCACTAAATCTCAATTCAAAATTGAGGTTGGTTTATGTTGGTATGAAGAACAATGGTGGAAGGACGGATTTGTGGTGGAAAAGTGAAAAGATGAAGCTGAAACAAGGACAGAGAAGGGTTTAGAGAAGAAAGAAAACACAGTGTGTGTGTGAATGAGTTGAAACAGGGGAGGTGCGGGAGAAGAAGCTAATGGTGAGGTAGAGAAAATAAGGTTTAACAGTGAGAAAAAGAGGGTAACAGTGAGGTTTAGAAATGGGGCGGTAACGGTGAGGAAAAATTATAAAATTTTCTAATGGTGAGGTATGAAGAGGGGTAATGGTGAGGTAATGAAAACTGCGTAACAGTGAGGTAATGCGGCGCAGGGTCACCGATCGAAAAAAATAAATAGTCACCGGTATATTAAAGGCATAAGGTCACCGTTACAAATAAATAGAAGCCTACCGTTATGCGATAAAAATAAAAGTTCACCGGTACTGCAAAGAGTCACCGTTACAAATAATAGAAAAGGTTACCGCTATGGTGAAATAAAGAGGAGCATGCGTGCGGGTCAACGATAAAATAAAATAGATAGTCACCGGTATATTAAAATGAGGGTTACCAGTATTAATGAGATTAAAGAACTCACGGTGACCTTAAAAAATTTAAAATGCATAGATTAAACTTAAAATTAAAACTCAAAATAAACTAAATAAAAGATTGAAAATAATTAATTAAAGAGAAAAATAAACACCACTAATTTAAAAAAATATTTTTATTAAACTTAAAAACGTTGGAATTATAATAAAAAGTATTAGTTGATAACAATTAAATTAATAAACTTGATAATTGATAAGCTAAAATAATAAAAGAGTTTAATTAAAATAACTATATAAATTAAGTAATTTCAAGGTAGTGGCGAATGATAAAGTTAGCATCGGTGACCCAAATAAGTCACCGCTAGCAATAGTCTACCTCACCGGTAGACTTAAATCAGAATTTGGTGACTTAATAAATAATCTGCATACATAAAATCATATAATTCATGGTTAAAAACTATTAATTAATTAATTAATTAACTATTTGAACTTAAATAATTAAGGGCAAACCAATTTAATTAATTTAAAAAAACACTTAACTTACTAAAATGATGAGAAGGACGTCTAAACAAATTAATTAATATAATTAACCTAATCTAATATAATAATAATAAAATATAAATAATTAAAATAAAGACTAATCTAATTAAATAGAATAATCTCAATTAAATAACTGCTTAAATAAAAACAAAACCTATTATACAGAAACCAAACAGAACTAATTTGAACTAATTACTCACCTTTATTAAATTGAAATAAAATGGTTACAACTACTGATAAATAAGAGCTACCAGTAGTTTTAGAAAAGTGCTACCGATAGGAAAAAGTAACGGTGACAAGGGTCACCAATAGAAGTAAGGTTACCGACAGAGCAAGGTTACCGATAGAGCAAGTTTACCGATAGCCTGCTATCGGTAGCCTAAGCTACCAAACTAAGTTGTATAAACTTTAAAAATTAAAAGTAAATTAATTAGAAAACTCACTAGTTATTAAAAAATGAAAAAAAATAAAAATAAAATAAAATAACTAAATAAGGATTTAATTAAACAAATTGAAAAATAGTTATATTAAAAACACATAAAGAATAAATCAATTATTTTAAGGTCCAAAATTACATAAAATGTTATAAAAAGTGAATATTTGAAAAATTTAATTATAAAAATTCAAAAGTGAAAATATTAGAAAAAAAGTGTAAAAAAAATTAAATAAATCATTAAAAATTAATAAAAAGGATGTGAAATACTATGTAAAAATAAGGCCACAAAGAAGGCAGATTAGAACTATAAGGTTTTATTCAAAAGTAACTCCACTATAGTCAGCAGTGAAGTGAGTGTGCATTTTTAGTTGTTTTTTACTTTACAATTTTTTTGTAATATTCTTTAAGCAAGAGACAAAATCGATTAAAAATATACTGATGAACTAAGAACTACAGTAAAACTAACATAAAAGAATAAAATACTAAAATAAAACAACAAGGTTGAAGGAGCATATCAAAAGTAATACTCGAGAATCCAAACCTACTAGTTTAATGGATACCTTCCCCACTACACTTTATTGAGTCACACCTCAAGAAATAAAAGTGAAATGTCTCCCTCACCAGGAAACTGAACACACAGAAGACTGACTTTAGGAGTTCGCCACTCCAAAATCAGTCAAACTGTTCGACAATTAGAAAAGGATAATAGTGGGAAATAAACTCGCCGTAAATTTCCACAGTTTAAGACATAAACGCTTCGATAAATGTATTCAAGAACTACCTCGCCAGCAGTTCTTGATGTTTGAATTTTAAAACATTTAATGTGTGAAACAACTGAACAAAGAGTCATTAATCAACCTCACCGATTGATCGTGACTCTGAAAAAAATGTAAAGCGAATGAAGAAGTCTAAAATATTTACCAGCAAAGTTGAATTCTCGAGCTAAGAAAATTTATATTTTGATCATCTTGATTTAAGCAACGGAATACAATCGATTACAGAGTATTGTAAAAATTAAGTACAAGAAGGGAAAATAACTCCCTCAGTGATGCTCTGCTCTCGGGCTCCTTCACATCCATATGTGCTCTCATGCTACTCCCCAGGAGTCTTCGCTCTCGCCTATTGTGTCTGTGGAATGGAGAAAATGAGAGTCCCCCCCCCCGGTCCAAAGAACGCTCCTTGCTCTTCTTAAATACTCTACTGTCATACATTGCATGTCACTGCTCCATTTCCACCGACTTGGAATGTCACACTCCGACCGGAGACGCTCTTATTTTTTTTTCTTCTTTCTTGGTCCAGGTTTAAATTTTTCAATGTGTATTTGTGTTGGCGGTTTCGCGCCAGTGCTTGGTCACCGCATCGTTAGCGGTGACCGTGCGTTCAGCCCGGGTGACCGTGTGTTCACCCGGCATTTTAAATATTAAAATTTTTATGTTGACATTCTATTATTATTACCATTTAAATTGTATTATCATTTTTGTAGTTTTTTTATATATGTTTATATATGTGTATATTAATGTATTTATATATATATATGTCTATATATGTATATATATATATATGTTTATTTTATTTACGTTTATATGTTTATAGGTAGATATATATATATATACATATATGTATATATATATGTGTGTGTGTTATTTTTAAATGGTCTTAATATTTTAAATATTTTGATCATGATAATTATTATTATAATTAACTAATTTTTATTTATTATCATTATTTTATTGTTATTATTATTATTATTATTATTATTATAACGTTTTATTTTTATTATTAAGATTGATTTTCTTTATCTACCTATTCTATCATACTATTATTATTATTACTATTATTTATTTTATTTTATTTTATTTTTTTATTTATATCTTTCCTTCTAACCCTAATCCCTTCCCCCTTCTTTTTGCGCCGCGGCCCGCACCCCCTCCCCTTCCCTTCTCCTGTGCGCAGCGCCGCCCGCGCGGCCTTCTCCCTCCCTGCTGCGTCGCCGACCCGGCCTCCCCACTCCGCCGCTTCCCGCCTACCCGCACCGCCTCCGGCCTCCTCCGCTATCCCGACTCTGGCGCCCGACCTCCGCCGCATCCCCCGTTTCCGGCCGCCCCTCCTGCGCACTCCCCTCGACCGGCCTTCCGGCCTCCGCACAGGCGCGCCTGTCGCCACGCACTGCCGCCGTCCCGATGGTTCCGGATTTCCGTCGCTGCCACCCCCGCCCCGTCCGGCTCCCGTTCCGGCCACCTCCGGCCGCCGGCCCATCTTGCCCCTGCCTCCTGCATCCGGCACCGCACCACCGGCCTCCGCCCCGCCTCCCTCATCCGGCCACATCCGCCGCAGCCCTCGGCCCCCTTCCGATGCCCCTCCTAACCCTTCTGGCGAGCCCCGCTCGGGCCAGCGCCCTCTGCCGTCGTTCCGGCATCCCGACGCACCCTCCGGCTCTCCTTCCGGCGACCCTCTTTTGCTGTCCGGTGTCGTTCCGGCGCCCTTGCCCTGTTCCGGAGACCCCGCCGGTGTCCCCCATCTCCGCCGGCACCCTTGCTTCGCTCCGACATCGCCTGCCGGCGTTCCCCGGTCCTTTCCGGCACTCCGACCGGCTCCGCCACACCGTTGGGAGGTCGCACACCGTCTTTCAATGGCTCGGCCAGCCGCCACCGTCTTGTGCCGGGCAGCGGCGCGCCCGATAATCAGCGCGCGACCTCTAACGGTCTCCCTGCCGGTGCGCGCCACCCCTTTAACTGTCGCGCGACCCCGTGGGTCGAGCGCCTCTCTGCGCCGAGCGCGTTAGTGGATTAATTCCGCAACGCAGAGGTTTTCGGCTTGCGAGTACGTACGCGCCGCGCGAGGTGTGTTGCGTCATCGGGCTTGGTTTTTGAATCGAGGTGAGGATTGCTTTGTTTCTTACTTAAATTATTTTATATCAATGTTTATATGTATATGTATATATATATGTATATATATAAATATATGTTGTCTTTTGAGTTCTCATTCTTTTGAACTATTTTGAATCGATGGTTACGTGTGTTAGTCATTCTACTTTTGTTGCAGCGTGTCGCGAGGTATTTTCGCGTTATTGAAATTTTCCGCTTGCGTTTTCTAGTGCGTAAGTGTGTGATGTGTCGCGTTATCTCAAACAAGCTGCAATTCAGGTAGGTCTCCCATTGCACTCGCCTTTAAATTTAGAATTTATTTATTCCTTGACTTTTATTAAGTTTCAGTAAATTTAAAAGTATTATTAAGTTGTTATTTATAGTGTGGTGATCTGCTAATGATAAAAGCTGTTTTTAATTCTAGCGTTTCATTGAAAGTGTTTTCTTGGATTTAATTGTGTGCTTCCATGGTAGTATTACTAAATGATTCTTCCTGAATAATGAAAGTCATGTTGAATTGTGTTTTGAAATGTTTTTGGCGTGTGTAAATTAGTAGATTTATTGTTAATGGAAAAGGTGTTTCTTAGAACCTGGATTAGATAAAATGACCGTATGAACTTTAAACTTGATTTTGGAAACTTAAAATGTGGTTCTTGGTTGATGAATTTTTTTTCCTTTGTCGCGTGAACAAATTTTTTGATTTCATTTGAGAAATGGTGTTCCTTCAAAAAGTGATTAAAGGCCCGTTTGTCTCTTGATAAAAGTGGGGTGCATTTGGATATTGGAAAATGATTCTACTTGTGGAACCCGAGTGTTTCAGGTTTAATATGCTAATTTGAGTTTCTTAAATAATGTTCTACATATGCTTCTGGTTTTCAATGAAATTGTGTGTGTGTCATATCCCTTTAGAAATGCTTTAGTATTAAATGGTCAAAATGTAAATGATATGATGGCCCGGTTGGCACTTTATTAAATGTGAAGTGATTATATATATATATATATATAATTATATGTACTTATGGGGAATCTCTACAGGGGGACTTCCCTTCAAGGGTTTTCGTGTAGCGATGTCCATGTAAGGGGTTGGAAAGTGCAGTGAGATGAGTCACGCGTGCGAGGGCCTCCCACTTACACAGTGTTATTAAAACCACCGTGGGTTCCTGGGTGTCCTTTAGATAATCGAGTGACGGTTGCTGGCTAACCCCGATTAGACGGGTTTGTCCCCCCTTGGTAGGTAAGGCCATGTGGGGCGTGCCACTGGTTGGCTGTTAGGGCAGCCAGTTGGTTATTGACTATGGAGTACCATGCCGGCAGGTAGTCTGAACCCGAGTACGTCCAGGGGTTTTCTAGGGATGTTTAGGATCGCCCATGGTTATTGCTGATAACTTCTGGTTTATTTTTTTTACTTGCACTTGGTTTTCCTTGCTTGTTTACCTTTACTTGCACTTGTTTTCCCTGCTTGTTTACTTTCAGTCATCCTTCACAGCCTATATTGTTAGACTTTGGGAAAATCGTTTTCAAATGAAAATACTTTATTCTCTTTATGTAAGATTTGAAAATGTAACACTTCCTTGTTTTTCTTTTAGAATGAGTTTAAAACTAATGAAAGTGAACCAACTTTTGAAAAAGAATAAGGGAAATGTCTCGTGTTTCGATTTTCAAGTAAAGCATCATGAAAGCTTACTTTTATACATTGTAGTTCAAACCTGGATTATGTAGATTCTCTATTTACTAGCAGTGCTTTGGGATTTGTTTTGGGGATCACCTACTGAGTACTTTGTGCTCACGCCTATCTTTTACCATTTTAGTTGCAGGCTCCTTGTGTTCAGGTTTTCCTGGCATGAGTCAGTCAGTGAGGGAGCGACATTGGTTGTAGTTGGGTGGTGACCCGTAAGGTCACATGGAGGTATGTCATGGAGTAGTTTTGTTTATATCTTTAGTGTTTGTCTGTTTTTTTAGTTTATATTCGTACTTTTGATCCTATTTTTAGTTTGGGCTGAAATCGTTCCCAACGATTGAAATTTTTAATGCCAGGCACTTTTTGCCATCCCGGGGGGATCGGGAACGCCCCTTGGGACTTGCCACGGACCGGCTCGGGTGACCGGTTCAGGGTCGACCCGGGCTGGTTCGTGAAAAAATGGTATCAGAGGAGGTTCTTGTTATTTGGGTTGTCTGGTAGGTAGATATTAGGACTGTCGGGACTCGAGAGGTAGGTATGGGAAGGACGTCATGAACCCTCACCCGTCCCACACCTCGTGTCGCCAGGGGTAGTCCAGGAATTGTGTCTTTGTCTCTTTCTGGTTTGTCTTGGATTGAGAGATGACAACAGAGGCAAGCCGACGTTACATCGTGATTTTACATGGAGTAGTGACCCATGTGGAGTCTGAGTACACGGTTTGAATTCCTCCCAGTGGTCGACGCTGACTTGGGACATGGCCCACTACCATGTCGCCAGGTTGAGCGTGACTACTAGTCCCTCACTCCAGTGGTTGATGAAAATTTGGATGCTTCTTTTGTTTTGGTCTGTGTAAGTACGTTGTTGGAAATGAAAAAGGTTTTTTTTCTTTTTTTTTGAAAAAATGGACTGGTTTCTTTTAAAAGACTTTAAATGTATTAAATGAGTTTTAAAACTGAAATCTCTTGAATTTTTAATTCCTTATTGCTTGGAGTTGGTCGAGAATGGTTTGGGGTGAAACCTCAAGTCCCCTTTATGAACGTTTGCACATGTGTGAGAATGCATGGAAAAAAATGTGTGTTGGTGTGAGTATTCTTAGACAGTGGATGAAGACATGTGCAACGGTTCATGGGATTACCTAGGTGTGTATTTGAAATTAAAGGCTTGACCTTGTTTTCTAAATTGGTTTTAAAGGGGAAACAGTTTTGGAAAGTTTTTGGTTTGAAAGTGGATTGGTTTTTGGAAAGTGGTCTTGACAAAGGGTGGTTTTAAAGTCTAAAATAAAAAAGGGAATTTAAAAAAAGAGATTTTATTTGGGGTTGTGTTTGTGTTTGTTTGGTCTTTGTGCTGACTGTTTTGATGAAGGCGCTTTTATTGATGTTGCTTCGGTTTGATATTGGTTTTGGCTTTTTGTTTTATATGTCGCTCAGGAAATGCCACCCAGAAAGGTCTCTAAGGATTCTGATAGGTCATACCCAATTTTTGGTCCTCCTCAGACTTTGCGTATTCTCCATGGTGATCAGGGTCTGTTAGAGGCAGTGAAATGGCTCGAGGAAGTGGAGCGTGTCATTAGAATGTTGGGAACTCTCGATAATGTTAAGGTTCATGCAATTATGGAGTTGTTTGAGGGTCCAGATCTGGACCAGTGGAAGAGGGTTACCCCATCATCAACTCAAGTTGAACTGACATGGGATGTCTTTAAAATCGTTTTCATCCAATGGTTTGTACCTGAGGAAGTGAAGCTGGAGAAAAAGAGGGAGCTTGTGCATATTCAACAAGGCCAACGGACGGTGAAGGCATATGTTGACCATTTTAAGGAACTGATTTCCTTTTCTCCAGAGGTGGCGTCACATGAACTCATGAAGGCCTCTCTTTTCACCGGGGGTCCTCGTCCAGAGATCAAGGAGCGAGTCCTCCCTTATAAAGACCATGGTTTCGAGAAGATGGTAGAGGAAGCATTCTTGGATGAGCTGGTTTCCGGTGTGCGGGTGGTTAATACTACAACATCCCCTGTTGTTCGTAAGAGTTCCCCCTCTGGTGAGGAAAAGGTGCCAGAGATACCTATTCCTAAGGAGTTATCCCCTTTGGTCCCAGCTTCCAGTTCATCAGAGTGTTCAGTGGTGTGCTATCAGTGTGGTCATTTCGGGCATTTAAAGCCGTCTTGTCGCAACCCTCCGAAGACGTGTCATCGCTGCAGCTGTCTGGGTCATCTGGAGAAGTTTTGAAGGAAGAGTCGCTTGAAGAGGATTCTGTGATTAGAGAGTGTCAGTACCTGACTGTGAGGAAGGTGATGCTTCAGCCATCAGAGCCCCATCCACAGGTCTCGGGGTGAAGCTCGCGCACAGTCAGGAGCTCCCAGGGTTGTGAAGCCTTGGTCCAGGTTCTGTCTTCCGTATTGACGGTGGAGCAATAAAAAACCTTTTCATATTTGTTTTCCTGATATTAAATGTTTCAACAGTATTGTGAATGCGTTGTTTTTCCATAAAGTGATGATAGACTTGTTCTATAATAATCCAAGCAGACTTGTCGTGTGAATGTAATATTCTGAATTGTGTGTCCTTCCTAAAATAGTGTTTGACCCTCGTGTGGATTGACCTCGTTTTAGTTATGTTGTCGATGTGGTTATGTTTTGTGGACTTTAATGGATCATGTCTCCAATTTGATGCTGGTTAAGTTTTTTCTGTGGGTTCTCCCGGGTGTTGAAGTTGTTGACTCTAGTCGTGGGTTCAATGTTTCGACGGAGGTGTTAATTTGATCGTGTTATAGGAGTCGGTTTGGATCGGTTATGAGTTCCCATACTGGACCCGCCTCCTTGTGGTAGTATGTTTGGAGTGTTAAAATTTTCAAACTAGTTAAGTTCTTGTGGTGGGGATAACCCTTTCGTGTTCTCCCCTCAACCTTGGACATCAGTTTTCTCTTGAATCGGTCGGGTGTGACCTGTGTAGAGTAAGGTCATACCAAGATTCTTAGTTCTTTTAGGTTCTTTTAGTCTTGTTTGGGCATGGACCTGAATCTTGACCAACTTTTGTCTTGGTGAATTTATGGGGGCAGAAAGTGTCTTTGGTGGGGAGAATTGTCACACCCCAACCGGAGACGGTCTTATTTTTTTTCTTCTTTCTTGGTCCATGTTTAAATTTTTCAATGTGTATTTGTGTTGGTGGTTTCGCGCCGGTGCTCGGTCACCGCATCGTTAGCGGTGATCGTGCGTTCATCCCGGGTGACCGTGTGTTCACCCGACTTTTTAAATATTAAAATTTTTATGTTTACATTTTATTATTATTACCATTTAAATTGTATTATCATTGTTGTAGTTTTTTGTCACACACGGTTTTTTTTTCTGTCTTTGTATTGATCCGGCCCATTCACAGTTTTAAAAACTGAATTGTTTCTTTTATAACTCTTTTGTTTTTCATCGTTTTTCACCCAATCAACTTCCCACTTTTCCTATACTGATATATTAAAATTTATTTATCCTTTTGGACCCATTAGAAATTCATAAGTCGGGTGAATTTGGGTCACTTATTTAGGTATTGGGCCAGCCCATGGGCCCATTTCCTGTTTTAAAAAAAATAATTTGTTTCATTTATATCTTTTTCATTTTTTAATCTTTTTCGGTGATTCCACATCCCACCCGAATCCAATATCCCTATACTCACCCCCAATATCGTTTTTGCCTCTTTGGAGCTCATATGAGTCGCGTAAGAGGGCGAAACTTCTCAGGATACCTCAAATATTCCAGATTTGACAAGGTAAATTGTATCATTCATAAATTAATCAATTAGTACTCTTTTGGCCACCAATTTTCTTTCCCTGGTTCTTCCCGATCTTAGGAGTATCTCCATGAATTTTCAAGCCATTCAATTCTCTATAGGGTTTCATATCTAATGGAAGACAAAGAGTTTTCTAGGGTGAAAGGTGAGATTCCTTCTCCTTTCTCCTTCCTCTTCCCCCTCCTTTCATTATTTCTTTGATTTATATTGTACCCTAGTCTTTATCAACCTAGAGTTTTGTTATAAAATGTTTTTTAGGGGTTTTATGTTTGTTTAGGTCTGGTATTTATAGTTTTAGGGTTTATAAACCCGCGATGGGTGATTTCGGGTGTGCATTTCAATTACGCCAAAGATTTGAGGTAGGATACCCCTTGCACATGACTTTATTATTTAAGTTTCATCATTTTATTATATTTAACACCAGATATATATGTTTATTATTGTTTTTCATCCTTTGGAAAATTTTATTGGTGTTCAAAGTGGTTGTTTAATCATTGGTTTGTGAACGGTAGTGTTGTTTTGTCATGAAAGTTCTCAACAAGTGTTTGTTTAAATGTTCCGTTATCTTTTGAAAATATTTTGTGAGGTTTATAATCTGGTATATGGTATTTTTAACATGTTACAGTATCTTGAATGAAAATATGGCTTTCAATTGGCGTTTTATTCCTTTTAATGTACTTAAAATAAATTGTTTTGTTTAAAAAGGGCATGTCATGTGTTCGGTAAATTGCCCGGTTGGATTTTATGCGTGATGTGTGATTTAAAAGTTATTTTTTTGGATTTATAAAGGAATTGGAATAATGATAAATGGTATTTTTGGGTACTTATATGTATTTCCTATTTGTATTTGTTTTTACAATCAAGTGGGTTTTGATTTACAACAAATTTTGGCCCGAGTTGCCCAAAAATGGACTGTTTCACATCTTTATGAAAATGGTTGTGTTTTGAATATGTAACCTGAGTATTATAAGAGATTTATGAATGTGGTTTTATTCTGTAAATTGTGTTTATACAGATCCTTAATATAATTAAAATTCATACCTTCGTCAAAGGATAGTTTTGAGAAAATAATTAAAGGCCCGTTTGGCATTTCCTAGAAATGAAGGAGTGTTTTACTTGTATTTAACAATTTGTGAAATTGGGATTGTTTTATGGTCCATTAAATTATTTTATTAAATGTTTATTGGGCTGACAAATATTATTTGGTTTTCTTATGATGTGTGTTTATAATTTAAAGTGTGTTTTTGAAAGAGTTTTATGTGCAAAACCTCAATACACATCATGAAATTGTTTTAACGAAATATTTGGCGGTTTGTTGATTAGTGTAAGAAATGTGAAGAATGATTATGGGATGTCTGTGTTTTTATGGTTTTGGAATGTAATGGGGATGTGAAATGTTTATTTGATAATATGTGTAACTTTATTGAGCACTAAAGGGAATCCCGGGTATCTAGGTGGGCGGACGTGTACTAGTATGCTAGTGATTCTATGGGGGTTGGCCCCTGTTTCACGTAGCAAGATTGACAATGACAACACTAACTAACCTATGATGATGATGATGATTGGTGACCACTAGGTTATGGGTATGTTCCCTACTAGTGGCTCGTGCACGAGAATAGATATTTATTATGGTTACTTTCACCGAGATACGAGGTACCTGGGGCTCACTACTAACTAGTGCCTAGGGGTATTCCTGTGACTAGTGCTCATTGGCTATTTTGTACTCACCGTCGGCATACAGTGTGTTTGGTTGGTAAATTCAGTAGTATGTGTTATTTATTTAAATGTTAAAATTCTTTAAAGCATCCCTCTTGAAAACTATTTTCATTTTGAAGTTTCACCTCTTTGAAAATAATTGTTACTTGCATTTTTGTTTATTAAACATGCATGTTTTTGTCTAATAATTATTATAGCATGGAACCTCATTTGAAAACCATACTTCCAAATCTTGAATTTAAAACTATAAATTGATGTTTCTTTTATTTTAAAGTAATGTGCATTGGGAAGAGAATATCGGGCTAACCTACTGAGTTTTAATACTCACGCCTATAGTCTTCTTCTTTTTTTAGCCCTTGTGCAGGTTTCATCTTTAGTTCGATCACCTTGGGTGACTTTTGATCATTGTGTTGGAGAGTGACCAGAAGTTTCACATGGAGTTAGTTGGTCATTGGGATTGTTCATTTGAGTTTTTGTTTTTGTTCTACCTTTAGTTTCTTGTATAAAAAATATTTTGTTCAATTTTTATATAAATTCATTTTGGGCTGTCCATTTATTTCCGCTGTTTGTTTGATTGTCTATATATGGGCGAAATTGTTCCCTTGTGTACTCTATTGATGCCCTTGGTGCTTGTCACCATCCCAGGAGGATCGAGAATGCCTCTCGGGACTTGTTGCGGGCTGGCCTAGGTGACCGGTTCAGGGTCGACTCAGGCTGGTTCGTGACAAAATGGTATCAGAGGAGGTTGGCTCTGAGCGGACCTTTCTTTTTAGAGTGACCTTGTTATTTTGGGGATGTCAAGGTATATGGAGTAGGATTGTTGGGACTTGAGGGGTAAGTGCATGAAGAGCGTCGCGAACTCTTTCTTGTTCTAATCCTCAGCTTTCCAAGGGAGTCCAGTTTTATTAGTGTCCTTTTTTCTGGTTGATTTTTTTTTTGGTGTTGGGATATGACAAGGGGAGTCTGACTAATGGCCTTCGTGAGCTCACAGGGCCTGGAAAGCCATGTGGAGCTGGGGAATGGTCCTAATAAGTCTCTCTGTGTTGGTGTTGTGTTTGGCATATGGCCGCCAACCATATGGTCAAGTCACCCACTGATACTAGTTCCCTTTTTTGGGTCTCTTGAACCTTTCTTGAATTCTGAATTTTTGTTTTTTAAAATCCTTGTGTGAGAATTGTGGAAATGGGTTTTAATGTAAGGATTAGATTTTGAAAAGTGAAAAAAGGGGGTTTCAATAATTAAATATAATAATGGTTTTGGAAGGTTGTGTTTTTGTGAAAAAAATTGGGGGAAGCAGAAATGATTTAAAGGGATTGGATTATCCATAATCTAAAATTGTGGTTTGTTGAAATAAAATGTTTTGAAATTGTGAATAATTTTAAAGTGATTCTGAATATTTTTTTAAATGGGGTATTTTAGGATGTTAAAAAGTTTTTGAATTGGACATATTAGTTTTGGAAATTGGTTTTGATCGGTTGGTGTTTTACTACAAACAGTATTGGTCTCAATGGACCTCAGATTATAAAAATATACATTGCTATTTTTTTTAAAAAAAATGGGAAGGGGTTGTTTGGAGTGGCTTGGTTATTTAAAAAGTTTTTTTTAAAATGAAAAGGGGTAGGTTTTTAAGAAAATGGTTCTTAATGAATTGTGGTTTTTTTTTGCGAAATATGAAAATGGTTTTTCACTTGGTGGTTGGTGTTCCTTTTGAAGGTACATTATTTTTGGAATGATTTTGTTTTGTTTTAGCCTTTGATGTTTTCATGAGTGCTCACATGCATGGTTTTATTTATATCTGGAAGGATGAAATATATGGTATGGTGGTTGGGTGCCTGGGGTGGCATGGAAATGTGCATGTGAGTGAGAATTAATGAAACACCATTGGTGAATGTTGAAACCCACCAAGTTAGTTTGTTTTTCAAAAGTGTTTTGAGTTAAAAAATGTAGTCCTTTTTTTATAAACCAATGGTTATGTGGCCCGTTTTTTTTTCTATGTTGTAGAAGAGTTGTTTATTCAGTAAGCTTCCTTGTGATCTACAATTCATACTCTTGTTGTATCTTGAGATGATATCTTGTTGGTGTCTTGGTTTTGGAGAAATTTTCATTGGGTTTTTAAAGATGTGTTTGATGTTGTGATGTGGCCAGGGATAGTTCTCCGTTGGAAATCATTCCTACTGATCAACCTAAGGATTCATTTCAAATGTTAAATCCACCTCTTTTGATGATGCCTCAACCAGTTTGTTGGAATAGAGAGTAGTTTGGGATCTATTAAAAGTGCTTCTAGGTCGTGATAATTCTTTTGGACAGAGCAGTTGTTTTCGGTGATGTTGATGTGTTTCGTCTAATTCCTCATCTATTATGCCCCTCATTTGGAGTGATAAGGAATTTTGATATGTATCTATGAGTTCCTATTTAGATGAAGGGTTTTTTTGGTGATCAAGTGTGGTTTTTTTGAGTGGTGTGACCCTTATCACCTGACTACGGTGCAACAAATGCTTTAAGAGTTAGGGCTCCAGCCAGAGGCCTCAGAGTGAAGCTTTTCACACAGCCAGGAAATCAACAGAGGTGTGGAGTGCTAGATTAAGATACTTACTCCTCTGTTTTGGTAAGTTAGTTACTATGTCAATGTTTTTGTTCCTCATTTCTATGAATTTCCCTTTGTCGCAACAAGCGTGGTGGACTTAACCCCTCACAAAGTGTCTATGGTTATTCCTTCATGGATGTGGGTTTTCAATCAATGTCCCTGTGTGGACCGCCTGTAAAAATAAGGTGTAGTATTGGTGTTACCTATTCATAGGTGGAGAGTTTTGGGTAGTTTATTTGTTTCTTTTGTGGTTTCAGTGGCCAAATTATTGGGTCCCCTTCCTTCCCATCCCCAAGTGACGGGGGTCCAGAATTGTGTTGAATGTGTCGACCAAGTTATTGTCCCATCCATTTGGGAGTGGGTGGTTTATATGTTCATGTTGTAACTCTATTAACTTGGTATATTAGGTTTTTGTTGGAGGGTTTTTTTGGGCTTGTGTGAGTGAGTCCCAACTCTTGCTCATGTTTAATTCTTGTCTATTCATTGCTAGTTGGTTTCTAATGGTGGGGAGACCCACCATGGGTCTCTTGGATTTTCATCCTAAGAACATTTCTAGGGATAGTTGATTCTTAATGGTGGGGAGTACATTATGGAATCCTTATGTGTTGTTTTTTTTTCAGCTGGAAAGTGTTATGGCTTTCCGGGGGCGTAAAGCTTTAATGGTGGGGAGAATTGTCACACACGGTTTTTTTTTTCTGTCTTTGTATTGATCCGGCCCATTCCCAGTTTTAAAAACTGAATTTGTTTCTTTTATAACTCTGTTGTTTTTCATCCTTTTTCACCCAATCAACTTCCCACTTTTCCTATACTGATATATTAAAATTTATTTATCCTTTTGGACCCATTAGAAATTCATAAGTCGGGTGAATTTGGGTCACTTATTTAGGTATTGGGCCAGCCCATGAGCCCATTTCCTGTTTTTTAAAAAATAATTTGTTTCATTTATATCTTTTTCATTTTTTAATTTTTTTCGGTTATTCCACTTCCCACCCGAATCCAATATCCTTATCCTCACCCACAATATCGTTTTTGCCTCTTTGGAGCTCGTATGGGTCGCGTAAGAGAACGAAACCTCTCAGGATACCTCAAATCGTCCAGATCTGACAAGGTAAATTGTATCATTTATAAATTAATCAATTAATACTCTTCTGGCCACCAATTTTCTTTCCCTGGTTCGTCCAGATCTTAGGAGTATCTCCATGAATTTTCAAGTCATTCCCTTCCCTCTAGGGTTGCAGATCTAATGGAAGACGAAGAGTTTTCTAGGGTAAAAGGTGAGATTCCTTCTCCTTTCTCCTTCCTCTTCCCCCTCCTTTCATTATTTCTTTGATTTATATTGTACCCTAGTCTTGATCGACCTAGGGTTTTGTTATAAAATGTTTTTTAGGGGTTTTATGTTTGTTTAGGTCTGGTATTTATAGTTTTAGGGTTTATAAACCCGCGACGGGTGATTTCGGGTGTGCGTTTCAATTATGCCAAAGATTTTAGGTAGGATACCCCTTGCACATGACTTTATTATTTAAGTTTCATCATTTTATTATATTTAACACCAGATATATATGTTTATTATTGTTTTTCATCCTTTGGAAAATTTTATTGGTGTTCAAAGTGGTTGTTTAATCACTGGTTTGTGAACGGTAGCGTTGTTTTGTCATGAAAGTTCTCAACAAGTGTTTGTTTAAATGTTCCGTTATCTTTTGCAAATATTTTGTGAGGTTTATAATCTGGTATATGGTATTTTTAACATGTTACAGTATCTTGAATGAAAATATGGCTTTCAATTGGTGTTTTATTCCTTTTTATGTACTTAAAATAAATTGTTTTGTTTAAAAAGGGCATGTCTTGTGTTCGGTAAATTGCCCGGTTGGCTTTTATGTGTGATGTGTGATTTAAAAGTTATTTGTATGGATTTATAAAGGAATTGGAATAATGATAAATGGTATTTTTGGGTACTTATATGGATTTCCTATTTGTATTTGTTTTTACAATCAAGTGGGTTTTGATTTACAACATATTTTGGCCTGAGTTGCCCAAAAATGGACTGTTTCACATCTTTATGAAAATGGTTGTGTTTTGAATATGTAACCTGAGTATTATAAGAGATTTATGAATGTGGTTTTATTCTGTAAATTGTGTTTATACAGATCCTTAATAGAATTAAAATTCATACCTTCATCAAAGGATAGTTTTGAGAAAATAATTAAAGGCCTGTTTGGCATTTCCTAGAAATGAAGGAGTGTTTTACTTGTATATAACAATTTGTGCAATTGGGATTGTTTTATGGTACATTAAATGATTTTATTAAATGTTTATTGGGCTGACAAATATGATTTTGTTTGGTTATGATGTGTGTTTATAATTTAAAGAGTGTTTTTGAAAGTGTTTTATGTGCAAAACCTCAATACACTTCATGAAATTGTTTTAACGAAATATTTGGCGGTTTGTTGATTAGTGTAAGAAATGTGAAGAATGATTATGGGATGTTTTTGTTTTTATGGTTTTGGAATGGAATGGGGATGTGAAATGTGTATTTGATAATATGTGTAACTTGATTGAGCACTAAAGGGATTCCTGGGTATCTAGGTGGGCGGACGTGTACTAGTTTGCTAGTGATTCTGTGGGGGTTGGCCCTTGTTTCACGTAGCAAGATTGACGATGACAACACTAACTAAACTATGATGATGATGATGATTGGTGACCACTAGGTTATGGGTATGTTCCCTACTAGTGGCTCGTTCACGAGAACAGATATTTATTATGGTTACTTTCACCGAGATACGAGGTACCTAGGGCTCACAACTAACTAGTGCCTAGGGGTATTCCTGTGACTAGTGCTCATTGGCTATTTTGTACTCACCATCGGCATACGGTGTGTTTGGTTGGTAAATTCAGTAGTATGTGTTATTTATTTGAATGTTAAAATTCTTTAAAGTAGCCCTCTTGAAAACTATTTTCATTTTGAAATTTCACCTCTTTGAAAATAATTGTTACTTTCATTTTTGTTTATTAAACATGCATGTTTTTGTCTAATAATTATTATAGCATGGAACCTCATTTGAAAACCATACTTCCAAATATTGAATTTAAAACTATAAATTGATGTTTCTTTTATTTTAAAGTAATGTGCATTGGGAATAGAATATCGGGCTAACCTACTGAGTTTTAATACTCACGCCTATAGTCTTTTTTTTAGCCCTTGTGCAGGTTTCATCTTTAGTTCGATCACCTTGGGCGACTTTTGATCATTGTGTTGGAGAGTGACCAGAAGTGTCACATGGAGTTAGTTGCTCATTGGGATTGTTCATTTGAGTTTTTGTTTTTGTTCTACCTTTAGTTTCTTGTATAAAAAATATTTTGTTCAATTTTTATATAAATTCATTTTGGGCTGTCCATTTATTTCCGCTGTTTGTTTGATTGTCTATATATGGGAGAAATCGTTCCCTTGTGTACTCTATTGATTCCCTTGGTGCTTGTCACCATCCCGGGAGGATCGGGAACGCCTCTCGGGACTTGTCGCGGGCTGGCCTAGGTGACCGGTTCAGGGTCGACTCAGGCTGGTTCGTGACATTTTTTTTATATATGTTTATATATGTGTATATTAATGTATGTATATATATATATGTCTATATATGTATATATGTATATATGTTTATTTTATTTACGTTTATATATTTATAGGTATATATATATATACACATATGTATATATATATATGTGTGTGTGTTATTTTTAAATGGTCTTAATATTTTAAATATTTTGATCATGATAATTATTATTATAATTAACTAATTTTTATTTATTATAATTATTTTATTGTTATTATTATTATTATTATTATTATTATTATTATCATAACGTTTTATTGTTATTATTAAGATTGATTTTATTTATCTACCTATTCTATCATACTATTATTATTATTACTATTAATTTTTTTATTTTATTTTTATTTTTATTTATTTTTATTTTTTTCTTTCCTTCTAACCCTAATCTATTCCCCCTTCTTTTTGCGCCACAACCCGCACCCCCCTCCCCTTCCCTTCTCCTGCACGCAGCGCTGCCCACGCGACCTTCTCCCTCCCTGCTGCATTGTCGTCCCGGCCTCCCCGCTTCGCCGCTTCCCGCATACCCACACCACCTCCGGCCTCCTCCGCTAGCCTGACTCCGGCGCCCGGACTCCCCCGCATCCCCCATTTCCTGCCGCCACTCCTGCGCGCCCCCCTCGACCGGTCTTCCGGCCTCCGCGCAGGCGCGCTTGTCGCCGCGCCCTGCCGCCGTCCCGGCGGTTCCGGCTTTCCGTCGCCGCCACCCCACCCCGTCTGGCTCCCGTTCCGGCCACCTCTGGCCGCCGGACCATCTTGCCCCTGCATCCTGCATCCGGCACCACACCACCGGCCTCTGCCCCGCCTCCCTCGTCCGGCCACATCCGCCGCAGCCCTCGGACCCCTTCCGACGCCCCTACTAACCCTTCCGGGGAGCCCCGCTTGGGCCAGCGCCCTCCGCCGTCGTTCTGGCATGCCGACTCACCCTCCGACTCTCCTTCCGGCGACCCGCTTTTGCTGTCCAGCGTCGTTCCGGCGCCCCTACCCTGTTCCGGCGACCCCGCCGGTGTCCCCCATCTCCACCGACACCCTTGCTTCGCTCCGGCATTTCCTGCCGGCATTCCCCGGTCCTTTCCAGTGCTACCACCGGCTCCTCCACACCGTTGGGAGGTTGCGCACCGCCTTTCCGTGGCCCAGCCAACCGCCACCGTCTTGTGTCGGGCAGCGGTGCGCCCGATAATCAGCGCGCGACCTCTAACGGTCTCCCTGCCGGTGCGCGCCGCCCCTTTAACTGTCGCGCGTCCCTATGGGTCGAGCACGTCTCTGCGCCGAGCGCATTAGAGGATTAATTCCGCAACGCAGAGGTTTTCGGCTTGCGAGCACGTACGCACCGCACGAGGTGTGTTGCGTCATCAGGCTTGGTTTGTGAATCGAGGTGAGGATTGCTTTGTTTCTTACTTAAATTATTTTATATCAACGTTTCTATGTATATGTATATATATATGTATATATATATACGTTGTATTTTGCGTTCTCATTCTTTTGAACTATTTTGAATCGATGGTTACGTGTTTTAGTCATTCTACTTTTGTTGCAGCATGTCGCGAGGTATTTTCATGTTATCAAAATTTTCCGCTTGCATTTTCTAGTGCGCAAGTGTGTGACGTGTCGCGTTATCGAAAACAAGATGCAATTCAGGTAGGTCTCCCATTGCACTCGCCTTTAAATTTAGAATTTATTTATTCCTTGACTTTTATTAAGTTTCAGTAAATTTAAAAGTATTATTAAGTAGTTATTTATAGTGTGGTGATCTGCTGATGATAAAAGCTGTTTTTAAGTCTAGCGTTTCATTGAAAGTTTTTTCTAAGATTTAATTGTGTGCTTCCATGGTAGTATTGCTAAATGATTCTTCTGGAATAATGAAAGTCATGTTGAATTTTGTTTTGAAATGTTTTTGGCGTGTGTATATTAATAGATGTATTGTTAATGGAAAAGGTGTTTCTTAGAACCTAGATTAGAGAAAATGACTGTATGACCTTTAAACTTGATTTTGGAAACTTAAAATGTGGTTCTTGGTTGATGAAAAAATGTTTTCCTTTGTCGCGTGAACAAAAGTTTGGATTTCATTTGAGAAATGGCGTTCCTTCAAAAAGTGATTAAAGGCCCGTTTGGATCTTGATAAAAGTGGTGTGCGTTTGGATATTGGAAAATGATTCTACTTGTGGAACCAGAGTGTTTCAGGTTTAATATGCTAATTTGAGTTTCTTAAATAATGTTCTAAGTGTGTTTCTGGCTTTCAATGAAATGGTGTGTGTGTCATACCCCTTTAGAAATGCTTTAGTATTAAATGGTCAAAATGTAAATGATATGACGGCCCGGTTGGCACTTTATTAAATGTGAAGTGATTATATATATATATATATATGTACTTATGGGGCATCTCTACAGGGGGAATTCCTTTCGAGGGTTGTCATGTAGCGATGTCCACGTAAGGGGTTGGCAAGTGTGGTGAGACGAGTCACGCGTGGGAGGGCCTCCCACTTACACAGTGTTATTAAAACCACTGTGGGTTCCTGGGCGTCCTTTAGAGAATCAAGTGACGGTTGTTGGCTAACCCCGATTAGACGGGTTGGCCCCCCCTTGGTAGGTAAGGCCATGTGGGGCGTGCCACTGGTTGGCTGTTAGGGCGGACAGTTGGTTATTGACTATGGAGTACCATTCCGACAGGTAGTCTGAACCTGAGTACGTCCAGGGGTTTTCTAGGGATGTTTAGGATCGCCCATGGTTATTGCTGATAACTTCTGGTTTATTTTTTTTACTTGCACTTGGTTTTCCTTGCTTGTTTACCTTTACTTGCACTTGTTTTCCCTGCTTGTTTACTTTCAATCATCCTTCACAGCCTATACTATTAGACTTTGGGAAAATGGTTTTCAAATGAAAATACTTTATTCTATTTATGTAAGATTTGAAAATGTAACACTTCCTTGTTTTTCTTTTAGAATGAGTTTCAAACTAATGAAAGTGAACCAACTTTCGAAAAAGAATAAGGGAAATGTCTCGTGTTTCGATTTTCAAGTAAAGCATCATGAAAGCTTACTTTTATACATTGTAGTTCAAACCTGGATTATGTAGATTCTTTATTTACTGGAAGTGCTTTGGGATTTGTTGTGGGGCTCACCTACTGAGTACTTTGTGCCCACTCCTATCTTTTACCATTTCAGTTGTAGGCTCCTTGTGTTCAGGTTTTCCTGGCTTGAGTCGCTCAGTGAGGGAGCGACGTTGGTTGTAGTTGGGTGGTGACCCGCGAGGTCACGCGGAGGTATGTCGTGGAGTATTTTTGTTTATGTCTTTAGTGTTTTTCTGTTTGTTTAGTTTATATTCGTTCTTTTGATCCTGTTTTTAGTTTGGGCTGAAATCATTCCCAACGATTGAAATTTTTAATGCCCGACACTTGTTGCCATCCCGGGGGGAACGGGAACGCCCCTCGGGACTTGCCGTGGACCGGCTCGGGTGACCGGTTCAGGGTCGACCCGGGCTGGTTCGTGACATGGAATGTCCTTTATGAGTGCACCGAACACGTGAACTATTACCCGCGATAGGCACGTTGCACGAGTTTTCCTCACGTAACTAACTCTGGATGAATTAGTTGCGTGCACATAGACGTGTTTCCGACTTTGGAATGAACCTGCACATAATATAAACAAAATAAAATAGTTAAAACTCAAAGATAAAAGTTAACTAAAGTTAACTAATAAATATTTAAGTTAATAATTATTATTTACTTTTATATAATAATATTATAAATTTATCGAATGCTATTGATTTAATTATATTAATAAATATAAATACTAAATACTAATTTTTTTAGTTTAACAAATTTTACTAAATCATTAAAATTTCACAACATACATAAATAAATAATTAAAAATTTAATAATATAAAAAGTATTAATAATTTTATTATTACTAGTTAAGAAATTATGTTGCTAGACTAATTCATTAATTAGTTTATCTTAATTTAGAAATTAGAATTAAAACTTAATCTTTAAATATTTTTAAATTAACACATAAATTTTTAGTTTACTTATAATTGTTATTAATTATTTATTTATACTATTAATAATTTAATAATTTATTATTAATTTAGTTAATATTTGAATTTATAATTTATTTATTTATTAATATTATAATTGTTTAATTTTATTACTTTTATAAATTATTTTATTTTATATCTATTTGACTTAGTAAAGATAGCTTTTATGTAAAGTTAACTTTACATTCGTTTTAACTTTTACTTTTCTTTTTTACTTTTCTCTTTTTACTTTACTTTTATTATTTTATTTTAATTTTTTATTTGGTTGTCTTCTTCCCTCCTCCCCAAATCGGCGCCCAACAGGGAGGAGGTTTTATTCCTCCATGGAACCAGCGGTTCTGGTCTGATCTCCCCCTCCCGCGGTAGCTTAAGCAGAGCGACTCCACTCCAGCAGCGACTCTAGGTCTTCTTCTTCGGTTCCCAGTGCGGCGCGGCAGCGGCTCCAGGTTTGCGACTCAACGACAGCTCTCTAGATCTAGTGTGGCATCTCTCCTACTCACGACGGCACCATCAACATGCAATGGCAGCTTCTTCAGGCTCCGATTTGAAGCAGCAGAGAGGTTCTCCTCAGCTCTATAGTGGCTCCAGATCAATGGAATTGCAAGACAACACACCATCTCCCTCAAGGCGCAGTCTCGATCATTGGTGAACATCCCCACCATTTTCAACTTCTTTGATCTGGTGCAACACAATGGCATTGGTAAAACAGTGTGTGTGGTTTTGATGGTATAATGGTAGCTAAACAGAGAAGATGCGTTTGTTGAAGATGGGTGAGGTTGAAGAAAAGGTGAAGCAGAGAGAGTGGTCTGAACGATGAGGTAGAGAGAGAAAAAAAAGAGCATGCGCATGATAACGGTGAGAAAGAAAATAATTGAAATAGGGGTGTAACTGTGAGGTATAGGGAGGAAGTCGAACAATGAGGTTGGAGATAGCCTAACAGTGAGGTAATTAGAAGTGTATCGGTGAGGAAAAGGGAAGTGGGTAACGGTGAGGTATAACTCACCGATAGAGTGCAAGGTAACAGTGAGGTTCTGTGGGGAAAGGTCTACCGGTATAAATAAAATATAATTCACCGATACTCAAAAGCAGAAGTTCACCGTTAGTGAATAAAAATAATCCTACCGTTACGTAATAAAAATAAAATCTCACCGGTGCTGCAAAGGGGGTCACCGTTACAAAAAAAATAAAAGGGGGTCATCGTTACAAATAAAATAAAAGGGGGTCACCATTACAAAAAAATTATATAACTAACGGTGACCTTTTAAAAATTATTTTGTACTAAAAATTAAAACTTAAACAATATAAATATGAAGAATGAAAACAATTAATAAAATATTAGTATCATAAATTTATAACAGGATTTTTATTAATCCATAAAATATTAAAACCACACCTAAGATTATTAACTGACAACACTTATGCTAAGAAGTGAATAATTAATAAAATAAAATAATAAAATAATTAAATTGAAATTTCTATATAAATTAATTAAAGAGTACCAGAAGATGAAAATAAAAAGCATCGGTAACCCGATAAGTCACCGCAAGCTCTTATCTACCTCACCGGTAGACTAAATTCAAAATTCAGTGTCTTAATAATTAATCTGCATATATAAAATAATATAATTAATGCTTAATAACTCTTAATTAATTAATTAATTAACTAATTTCACATAAATAATTAAGGGTGAACCATTTAATTGAATTAAAAAGCACACATAACTTACTTAGATGACGAGCAGGAAGACAAAACACATACAAAAATAAAATTAACCTATTATAATGTAACTTAATTAAAAGATTACTTAATAAAATAAAGTCTAAGTTAAATAATTATAATTATGTTGATTAAATAATTGTTTAAATAGATATTAACTATTATAAAGTTATGCATATTTATAATAAACCAAAATAAAAACTCACCGCTTAAAGGCTCACCAGTAGAATTTAAAGGCTACCATTAGGGAAAAAAGGGTAACAGTGACAAAGGACACCGTTAGCATCAAAGGTCACCGATAGAATTGTATCAATGAGGTGCAAAGGTAATCGTTAAGGTAATTGGGTAACAGTGACAAAGGTCACCGTTAGCAATATAGCGGTAACCTGACTAACGGTAACCTGGTTACCAGTAGCGAACAATTTTAAATTAAAAATTAAATTATTTAACAAATTAATTAATTAATAAAAATGAAAAATTTATATTAAATGAACAGATTAAAATTAATTATAATAATTGATACTTACTTATATTAAAAATAAAGAAAGAATAAATTTATTATTTTAAAGACTAAAATTACACAAATTATTATAAAAAAAATGTATAATTAACAAATTTAATTATAAAAATACAAAATTGCATTTATTTATCAAAAAGTGTTAAAATAATTAAATAAATTGTATAAAAATTAATAAAAATATGCGTCAAACTGAGTAAAAATAAGGCCACATCAAATTCCCCCACACTTGAACATTTTTTGTCCTCAAACAATCCCATTTTTTATTTTCTATGAAAGCAGCAATGTGTATTTATGATTTTATTCAAAATGTAACATGTCCAGCACTCAAAACAGAGGACACTACATAGCAGTAGGATTTAAAAAAATGAGTTACTCAGATGAATCCTGCCTAGAACAAATTCTCACTAGTAGTCTTGAAAACTATGAATCATCAAGTAATGAAGATGTCATGCCTCATATGTGACACAACTTAGTAACTCATTTCAATCCAAACTCGGATTCTAATTCCAAGAGTGACATGAGGTAAAACATTAATGGAATTAAGAATACAACCAAGGAACTTAGAACTTTGAATTTTTCACCTAGGTTCCAAAAATAATTAATTTAATTTTTTTTGTGAATCACATCAATGATACAATCTAAATGATTTTCTTATAAACCAACTTATCACTTCTTCATCTGGTGTTCATCCTTCCCCTCACCTTAATGAGCTCATTTTTGACCCTATAAACTTCATTTATTTTTTTCCCAAGCCATGTATCATTGTGCTAAACACTGTGCAATGCACTTATTCAGAGTGTAGAAAGGGCTTATAGTAAACAAAAACACACCCAGCAACTAGGGTCTCAGAGACGCACCGTGGGATCCCAGATGCCCAAATTACTATAGTTTCAAAAGATTCATATAAAAAAATTTACATTGGCTCATTTAAGAAATTACTTTTAATAAATAAAAGATGAAGAAAGAGGTGTCGAGAATCAAAATCAAATTTCTAGTTCCAAGGATATGACCATAATTCCACAAACATGTAACCCATGTCACCTCAGAAGAAGTTCCTAAACCAAATTTCCTTGAAATCACTAAGTTAATCACTTAGAAATCATCCAAACTCATTAATTTCATACTCAAAGCAAATCTCAACTACCTGTAAGAAACTTTTCATAAGGCAAGACCCAATTGAGTACAATGAAAAACCTAAAATTATGCAAGAATTTTGAAAAAAATTATCCATTTTTTACAATAAATTTGAATTTGTAGTGGGAATTGATGGGCTTCATTAAAACACAGTTGATCATAGTCAATAATTGATCCCCTCCCCCACACTTAAAACCCAACTTTGTCCCCAAAGTTGACTTCTAAATATGGAAGAAAACAATTAACCAATTTAAGTTCAAAACATATTTTCAATTTAGTAGATTGATGACATGTATAAAGAGTCTCAATGAAGTTCAACGATAGTGTTGTTTGCCACAAAGGTTAAATTAATAGCAGGTTCATTGAAAAGTACACCCATAAACATTTATGTCTAGTAATAAAAATTTTCAATGTAGTACAAACAATTTCATGTAACTCTTGTGGGTGAACAATGACAAGGGTGTAGCAAGTTAACAGATTGGGTTCAAATGGGTTTTAAATAAAGCAGAATGATGCATGCTACGAAACTAAATTTACACTCTTCATGTACCCCCCACACTTAAATTCAAACAGTGGAAAAATTTATCAATGAGCTACAGATTCTAAAAATGAGGTACAAGAAGATTTTTTTCTCCCTCTAATACAGTGACATGCAGCAGAATTTTTTAAAAACAAACATAATTTATTAATTCACACAGAAGCAGAAAATAAAATGCAGAGTGAAAACTTCCCTGAAATGAAGTGTCTTCATAAAACCTCTAGTATGGGAATTCCACTCTTTAGATGACAAAAGCAGCATCCTAAAGACACAGAGTATGTAGACCAGGAACAAGTATCCAACAAAAACAGAGCATATATGATCATGCAAAGCATCACTTTATACAAAGTAAAATATGAATAGAATAAAAGTAAATACAAAGAAAGAGCATGGGTTGACTCCAATGAAGCACTGAATTTTAAGTCCTCAGTTAGCCTTTATCTAATTACAATTTTTTATTTATTAACAAAACAAAAACCATGGGTTGCCTCCCATGCAACGTTAGGTTTAAATTCCCCAGCCAGACTTACCTAGCAACTAACCGTAATCACTAGGTGGATGTGGTTTCCTTAATAGGAACCACCACATGTGTTTGGCCCAATTATTTTTAACAGAAAGGTGAATTATGTGGGCAACAAAACATAAGCAGACTAATACCAATTTCTCATAACCTGAAATAACCCCTATGTAGCACCCTTTAACAGTTGTAAGCATAATGCTGTCCACTTCCATAATTGTTTCAGATTTATCAAGAGTTGAGTTCACATGAAAGGACAACATAGATCTAGGTGCTTCAAAGGGTTTGGAATTATTTCATGGATATCTCTATTAACCTCAACATTAACAAACTCACATTCAAGGGTGAAAATGGGTGAATTATGAATAGTAGGTTCAAAAGGGGATTCAATAAAGTTCTGAATAGAATCATGTACAATGGAAATCAAGAATACATCTACTTCTAGACTACTATCAGCATCACAAGAATGATCAACACCCTTCACAGGTGAGGGTGAAAGTGACAAACAAGGAAGAGAATTTAATTGAACAGTAGCAGATTCATGTTTAACCATGTTGTAAATTTCTTCCAAAATATCCTCATCTGTTAAATCACACTGAACATCTACTGCTTCTATCAAATTAGTTTTGCCATGATCAAGGGTGTGTTCAACCTCTCTTTCAAGTTCAAGTTCAAAAGACTCACTTTCTAAAACCATGTCTATAGTGCGTTCCAGGAAATTAAAATTTGGGGGTGTAATGTTTAATTCAGCTTCAATAAAGTCATGTTCAATATTGATCAAATGTAAACATTCACCCCCTTGTATATAACCACTATTTTCTAGTTCAACACACAATGATTCAGAAAAGTTATTACAATGATAATAGGGAAATGAAAACTCATCAGTAAGTTTTTCTTCAAATATCATTCCTGCTTCCACATAATCCAACAATATTTCAAAGATTTTTGGGTTTGTAGTTTCAAAACATGGAAGAGTGTTTATTATCTTAGGTTAAAAGATTTTAATTTTAGTGATTTCCAGCTTAAGGTTCTCTTCCAAAGTGTACCCAATATCAAGTTTAGGCTCACTGTTTAGAATTGAAGAAATTTTGGGTGAAGAATTATTAACAATCCAATTTTCAGTTTCAAGTATATCTTCAACCCGAGTGACTTCATTCTCAAAACTTCTAAAACAGTGATTTTTCTCAATAGTAGGAATTATAACGAGAACTGGACATTCATTTTCAATCTGTTTCAATTCATCTCTAAAATTATCCAACTCAACAACATTTAAGTTCTTTGTAGGATTTTCAATGTTTCTTTCTTGAAATTTTGAGTCAGTTGTTTCCAAATTTGGTTCAATAGTATCAGATTCTTCAGAAATAAAGAGTTGTTGTCCAGTCTCACAGTCACTCTCTTCTTCCACTTGATTTTCAAATCTTTTAAAGAAATTTTCTTTTTCATTTTCGTCAAATTATTTTTGTTCTTTATCCCTTTATTGTAATTCCAAGAGCATGGTTTCTAATCTTTTTAGTCGTTGATCTCACTCTTGAGAATCTCTAAGTTTTATTTCATGGGTTTTATTTAACCAATTGTTAATTTGTTCCACCCTAGCATCCAATTTGGACTCAATTAATTCTATTTTAGCTAGGGTGTTAGGACTAAACTCATATTGTTCATTTTCATCAGTGTAAGAAGTCTGTTGTGGCTGGTTATAGACACACTGCAAAGCAGTATGTCCATAATCACCACAACAAACAGAGTGAGGTCCCGGTTGATTCCAATTATGATTAACATCCATTTTTAATTCAAAATTAAATGAGCTTAAACACACAACAACTCTCTGTGAAGCAGATTTTTCTTCTCAAAACAACAAAAGCGACAGATACAGTTCAAAGCAGTTTTTTATAAGTTTTTTTAAATGATTTTTTTTTTGTGTTTTTTATATTTTTTTAAAACCCTAGACTCTCGGTGCGTGCCTTCACCGGAAACGACGCCAAATTTTGATGAGGCCAGAGGTCGTCACGGCCCTCAAAATTACATTTATTAACCTACACTAGCACAATGGTGTAGGGTCGAACCACAGAGAAGGCAGATGGGAACTATAAGGTTTTATTCAAAAGTAACTCCACTATTGTCAGTAGTGAAGCGAGTGTGCATTTTTAGTTGTTTTTACTTTACAATTTTTTTGTAATTTTCTTTAATCAAGAGACAAAATCGATTAAAAATATACTGATGAACTAAGAACTACAGTAAAACTAACATAAAAGAATAAAATAATAAAATAAAGCAGCCAGGTTGAAGGAGCAGATCAAAAGTACTACTCGAGAATCCAAACCTACTAGTTTAATGGATACCTTCCCCACTACACTTTATTGAGTCACACCTCAAGAAATAAAAGTGAAAATTCTCCCTCACCTGGAAACTCAACACACAGAAGACTGACTTTAGGAGTTCACCACTCCAAAATCTGTCAACCTATTCGACAATTAGAAAAGGATAATAGTGGGAAATAAACTCGCCGTAAATTTCCACAGTTTAAGACATAAACGTTTCGATAAATGTATTCAAGAACTATCTCGCCAACAGTTCTTGAAGTTTGAATTTTAAAACATTTAAGGTGTGGAACAACTTAACATAGAGTCATTAATCAACCTCGCCGATTGATCGTGACTCTAAAAAAAATGTAAAGCGAATGAAGAAGTCTAAAAGATTTACCAGCAAAGTTGAATTCTAGAGCTAAGAAAATTTATACTTTGATCATATTGATTTAAGCAACGGAATACAATCTATTATAGAGTATTGTAAAAATTAAGTACAAGAAGGGAAAATAACTCCCTCAATGATGCTCTGCTCTCGTGATCCTTCACATCCATATCTGATCTCTTGCTACTCCCCGGGAGTCTTCTCTCTTGTCTATTGTGTCTGTGGAATGGAGAAAATGAGAGTCCCCCCTGGTACAAAGAACGCTTCTTTCTCTACTTAAATACTCTGCTGTCATACATTGCATGTCACTGCTCCACTTCCACTGACTTGGAATGTCCTTCATGAGTGCACCGCACACGTTCACTATTACCCCCGACAGGCACGTCGTACGAGTTTTCCTCACGTAACTAACTTTGGATGAATTAGTTGCATGCACATAGATGTGTTTTCGACTTTGGAATGAACTTGCACATAATATAAACAAAATAAAATAGTTAAAACTCAAAGATAAAAGTTAACTAAACTTAACTAATAAATATTTAAGTTAATAATCATTTTTTACATTTATATAATAATATTATAAATTTATCGAACGCTGTTGATTTAATTAGATTAATGAATATAAATACTAAATACTAATTTTTTTTAGTTTAACAAATTTTACTAAATCATTAAAATTTCACAACATACATAAATAAATAATTAAAAATTTAATAATATAAAAATTATTACTAATTTTATTATTACTAGTTAAGAAATTATGTTGCTAGACTAATTCATTAATTAGTTTATCTTAATTTAGAAATTAGAATGAAAACTTAATCTTTAAATATTTTTAAATTAACACATAAATTTTTAGTTTACTTATAATTGTTATTAATTATTTATTTATACTATTAATAATTTAATAATTTATTATTAATTTAGTTAATATTTTAATTTATAATTTATTTATTTATTAATATTATAATTGTTTAATTTTATTACTTTTATAAATTATTTTATTTTATATCTATTTGACTTAGAAAAGATAGATTTTATGTAAAGTTAACTTTACTTTAGTTTTAACTTTTGCTTTGCTTTTTTACTTTTCTCTTTTTACTTTACTTTTATTATTTTATTTTAAGTTTTTATTTGGTTGTCTTCTTCCCTCCTCCCCAAATCGGCGCACAACATGGAGGACGTTTTATTCATCCATGGAACCAGCGGCTCTAGTCTGAGCTCCCCCTCCTGTAGTAGCTTAAGCAGAGCGACTCCACTCCAGCAGCGGCTCCAGGTCTTCTTCTTCGGTTCCCAGTGCGGCGCGGTAGCGGCTCCAGGTTTGTGACTCAACGAAAGCTCTCTAGATCCAGCGTGGCATCTCTCCTACTCACGGAGTCACCAACAACTTGCAATGGTAGATTCTACAAGCTCCAATTTGAAGCAGAAGTGCGGTTCTCCTTGGCTCGGCAGCGGCTCCAGCTCGATGGAATTGCAAGACGGCACACCATCTCCCTCAAGGCGCAGTCTTGATCATTGGTGAACAGCCCCACCGTTTTCAACTTCTCTGATCCGGCGCAACACAATGGAATTGGTAAACCAGTGTGTGTGGTTTTGATGGTATAATGGTAGCTGAACAGAGAAGATGCATTTGTTGAAGATGGGTGAGGTTGAAGAAAAGGTGAAGCAGAGAGAGTGGTCTGAACGGTGAGCTAGAGAGAGACAAAAAAGAGCATGCACAGGATAACGGTGAGAAGGAAAAGAATTGAAACAGGGGTGTAACTGTGAGGTATAGGGAGGAAGTCGAATGGTGAGGTTGGAGACAGCCTAACGGTGAGGTAAGTAGAAGTGTATCGGTGAGGAAAAGGGAAGTGGGTAACGGTGAGGTATAACACACCAATAGAGTGCAAGGTAACGGTGAGGTTCTGTGGGGAAAGGTCTATAGGTATAAATAAAATATAAGTCACTGATACTCAAAAGCAGAAGGTCACCGTTAGTGAATAAAAAGAAGCCCACCGTTACACAATAAAAATAAAAGCTCACCGGTGCTGCAAAGGGGGTCACCGTTACAAAAAAAATAAAAGGGGGTCACCGTTACAAATAAAATAAAAGGGGGTCACCGTTACAACAAAATTATATAACTAACGGTGACCTTTTAAAAATTATTTTATTCTAAAAATTAAAACTTAAACAATATAAATATGAAGAATGAAAACAATTAATTAAAGATTGGTATCATAAATTTATAACAGGATTTTTATTAATCCTTAAAATATTAAAACCACACCTAAGATTATTAACTGACAACACTTAAGCTAAGAACTGAATAATTAATAAAACAAAATAATAAAAGAATTAAATTGAAATTTCTATATAAATTAATTAAAGAGTACCAGAAGATGAAAATAAAAATCATCGGTAACCTGATAAGTCACCGCAAGCTCTTATCTACCTCACCGGTAGACTAAATTCAAAATTCGGTGTCTTTATAATTAATCTGTATACATAAAATAATATAATTAATGTTTAATAACTCTTAATTAATTAATTAATTAACTAATTTCAAATAAATAAATTAAGGGAGAACCATTTAATTGAATTAAAAATCACACATAACTTAATTAGATGACGAGCAGGAAGACAAAACACATAAAAAAATAAAATTAACCTATTCTAATGTAACTTAATTAAAAGATTACATAATAAAATAAAGTCTAAGTTAATTAATTATAATTATGTTGACTAAATAATTTTTTAAATAGATATTAACTATTATAAAGTTAAGCATATTTATAATAAACCAAAATAAAAACTCACCGCTTAAAGGCTCACCGGTAGAATTTAAAGGCTACCGTTAGGATAAAAAGGGTAACGGTGACAAAGGTCACCATTAGCATCAAAGTTTACTGATAGAATTGTATCAATGAGCTGCAAAGGTCATCATTAAGGTAATTGGGTAACGGTGACAAAGGTCACCATTAGCAATATAGTGGTAACCTGACTAACGGTAACCTGGTTACCGGTAGCGAACAATTTTAAATTAAAAAGTAAATTATTTAACAAATTAATTAATTAATAAAAATGAAAAATTTATATTAAATGAACAAATTAAAATTAATTATAATAATTGATACTTACTTATATTAAAAATAAAGAAAGAATAAATTTATTATTTTAAAGACTAAAATTACACAAATTATTATAAAAAAATGTATAATTAACAAATTTAATTATAAAAATACAAAAGTGCATTTATTTATTAAAAAGTGTTAAAATAATTAAATAAATTTTATAAAAATTAATAAAAAGATGTGGAAAACTGATTAAAAATAAGGCCACATCAAATACCAGTTGAGCAAATGCACCCTTGTATGATCGGGGGTTCCACTATGATAGTATATGTAGAACCCCCCCATACTTAATATATGTTCCAATCTTGTGGTCGTAAGGACCCATATCCTATGTGATACGAGGTTCCACTCGGAAGGTATATGATCCACTCCCATGACTATGGGTGGGTCCAATTTATAGGTTATTGATCTACGACATGATACAATTGAGGGTTCCACCCTCATCATCGGAGACCAACACCCTACCTGATAGTGGGGTTCCACTCAGATGTCAAGGATCCATTTACTTTTATTACATGGGGGTTCTACTTTGGTCATCTTTGACCCACACCCTTCCCAATAGGGGGTTTCACTATGAAGATGATTTAGTAGAACTATGCCCTTTTTTGATGTGGGGATCCACTATAGTGGTCATGTACTCTATTTCCTAGATCTACTAGATGGTATAACATTGTAGTATCTTGTTAGTCTGCCTAATCACGATCGAGGTCAGGCTTTCCAATAGTAATATCCATGCACCAAAACATTCAAATAATATATTTAAATTGAAACCTAATGGAATATTTTTGTTCTACATGGAAAATCACATAGACGAGGCCACACAAATTAAAAAATATTAGTTAAAATGAAGGAGACATTAGTGAATGATGCTTCTTCAATAGTGGTCAAGGGGTAATTTACATTTGAGGAGAAAGTCATGGTTTGTGGTCCGACTCAACTACCTGGACATGTCCATAGCCAGAACACATCTCTTGACCATGAAAGAGTTCATTCTATGTCGGTGGACTATACAACATGTCCACTCTACCCTAGATTGGGTCGTTTCCTCATGGTCTTGTCCATGTACAAGAGTACATGACCATGATCCTGCACATGTACTTCCACATGGGTTCCCACCAATGTGATCCTCCACATTGGATGTCCAATGAAGAAATTGGTACACACTATATATGAGGGCTATGCATCGTGTCATCCCTATGTAATCCATAACTCTAGTCACCACTGATATGGGGCTATAAGATGTTTGTTCATCCCTGTACATGGAATGTAGAAAGTTTTTTTCTAGATTTTTTTGTCATATGATTCACTATTGGTTCCTCAAAACAAGAATCCATATTCTTGATTAGGGGAAATATTCATCTGAAACATGAGGGTATAGATGTAGATCATGGTTTTCGTCCTTCATTTAGCCAAAAAATGATTTGGTTCTTGTTTTTTGTGAACACGTATGTTGTAGCACGTCTTGAATCCTATGACTTCAATTAGTCAGTAACTGGTCATCCAAAAGACCATTATCACCTCACAAAAATACTATATCTATCCATACAACATCGATCCATTATTTTATTATTTATACATCCTGGTTTCGGGGGTCTGATCAAGCTTGGTACTCCTCAAAAATGTCAAACCAGAACTATGGGTTCCAAATGACTAGAATTAGAAGAATAAATTAGAGAAAAGAACCATAAAAATGTTAAAATTGATTTATCCATGTGTTCATTGAAAACATCATGAATGGTGATACTAGGAATGAATCATTGAATAAATCAATTTAAAATCTCCAACATAGGTGCATGCTAAATCCAAAATAGGGGCAGACCTAAGAATAAGGATTAATCTACTCAAAACATTTAATAAAATGGAATAAATCACCAATTTATTATTCTTACCTAGATTTTGGATCATTCATTGATGAATAGTTTGAAGGAAAATGAAGAATATATATCCTTGTATTCAATTCATCCTAATTTACTCTGATTTGTAATTTCATCCACGTTTGATGTGATTCTCCAATAGAAAAGAAAGTGTTCGGAAATTATCCCAGTGTATATTTGGGTATTCATGAGGAATTTAACCTTCCAAAAATCTTATAAATAATTATTCTGTATTGAAATCAATTAATTAATAAATGGATAATTACTTAACTCACGAAACATACCTCCAAAGATAGAGGTATTTGAACACCCCATGAATACTAATTTTTTTAATTACTAGTGTAAAAATTACAAAGTAGACTTAACCATGATCTTAGTTGTTTGATCTCAGATTTGGTTAAATAGTTTAACTATTTTATTTAATATGATGAACATGCACAATATAAAATATATTCATTATTTTTATAGGATTAATTTATAGAACATGGTGCCTTGGTATTACACGTTGTCTCAATGGATAGATATGGAAATATATATTTAAATATATCATACCATTATAATTCCAAAACTAAGTCTCAAAATCATTCCCTCTATCTTGTTTTTAATCCCTAAAAAGAAAAAAAACTAAACAAAAACCTCAATATACAGATCCCGCACATGGATCTTCTGCTCCTATGAACTCTCTACACAATATCATTCTTCCAAAAAATTCAGACTATGGGGATGGTACTTCTAGTTAGTTTTCTCTCCTGTAGATCCTAAATCTCCATTGGAAATTCTGTAATGGTGTATCCAACCTCAATGTATTGCTTATACAATTAAATAATGTGCATGAGAAAAGGCATGAATCTCCTCAGTTGTGACATGTGGAAAACGTCGTGAACTCACTATTTATTTTGGGATAAGAAGAGCTTTTATGCATACTATATAACCCTCTACATGATCTCGAACATCCCTCTGAACATTTGTTATAACATTTATCCCTAATTGAACCTCATAAATCCTCATCATGTGGAGACTCTCATGAAAACATGGTCTCCCATCTCAAAATCCAAGGTGAAAATACGGTGATCTGTGTGACATTTATGTCTACTCTACACTGTCTTCCACTACTCACAATTGACCTGTACTTTTTATATGAATACCTGGAACATCTATTTTCCCCTAAATGGTCATTCATTGATCTCTATCCCACAAAATGGTTACCATTAAGGTCTCCCATACTGGGACTCAAATGGTGTAATGTTGATGGTAGTGTGGTTGTGGTTATTTTATGTAAACTCTACCACTAATAGGTGATCCTCCCAACTCTTTATGATGTGTAACATGAAATTACTGAATATATATTCCAACACCATGATAGTGTGATCAGTTTACCCATTGATATGGGGGTGAATTTTTTTTATCATTCTCATTTGTTTCCTAAAAGCCTCATTCATGGTTATCCAGAATAATAATGTAAATATTATGTTATGAGAAGATAAAATCATAGATATAACCCCATTAAGGAGAATCATATCTCATACATACAATTGGCATAAACACTCCATCAGACTCTACTCCCTAATGTCTATGAGGTGTTAAGAAATTGTTGGTCGGTCAACAATCACCCTGATTGAATCATGGGCCTTCACTGTGTACGAAATCCCTATGATAAAGTCTAGGGATAATCCATCCCAATTATACATCGGGGTCTTAAGGGGTCTAAAAAAGATTCCTGAACAAGGTAATCATCCTGCACTTTCAAATAGCAGTGTCACCTAGAGACAAAGTTATCTATGCACCCTCCCATTCCGAACCAGTAAAACTACATCAGAAGGTCTTTGTATATCATACCCATAGTATGATGTAAAAATGGTGGAGAATTTTGGGACTATCTCATCACCTCTTCCCATCGAATGACTGGGATGAGAGCCCAACTATGGAAATAGATAAATTCATTCCATCATAAATAATATTCATGTGGTGAGCTGCCTATGAATATATGATCATTATTTACATAACAATCGATTTCTCCTAGATGGGACTCTCTCAGATGCTCGATAAACAAAGGAGTCAACATAATCGAATAAAGAAAAGTTGTACCCTCCTACTCCACCAGGTTCAGCTACATGGATGCCAACTGCCTCAAATCCTCTGATAGTAAGTGATTTTGGGATTTCATGATAAGGTAATCCTATATAATGTCACAATTCCCTAAATTATATATTATCTTAATTTCCCAGTATTACAGGAACTTCAACCATCTTCGTCGTATCCAGTTCAGGTCTCTCCTCATGTTGACATACCTAAGACTCCAATGGTTAAAGTAAACAACAAAGTGATATCCAAGAGTTTAGTGCCTCTACAACATTAGGTAAAATAAAATATAAAATATATATAGGTTATGTGTTTTGTATTTCTTCTCATGGGGTCTCAACCACATCATCACATATATGATAACTGACAAAAACTGCATCAACACATAGCTGATCCCATCTCCTTTGAAATTATAATAATCTAAGAACTCCACACCTTCCTCTAGAAGTCTGGACATTGGAGAAAACATCAACATTAAACTCATCTCTGCAATGGACCTCTCTAATTGATTAGAAAAGATAAATATTTGTTGTTTTCATGTTGGGGTGGACAAATGTGCTGTGATTCGGGAGAATTGTTCCACAAACAACATGTAGTACCCTTCCATGCAAGGAAATATTTTCAACACTAATATTTTCTTGGGTGGTTCCCTAGCATGAACTGCATCACTATTTGATGGGTTCAGGGCTAAAAAATTATCATAAATGACCCACCCCAGAAGGTGAACCTCATGTGTCCAGAGCTAGCACTTTTTTAGAGCTTCCTGTAAAGATACCACTTTTGATTAAAATCTAGGACCATCCTCATGTGCTCTGTAAGATCCACCTCAGACACAAAGTTTAAGAGTATGTCATTGACAAGTACATCCAATAACTAGTGAAATTAGGGTTGGAAAACCTGGTTCATCAAACCCATAATCCCATCATGGTCATTGATCAGTCCAAAGGGAATCATCTTGAAATCATAGTGTCTGTAGAGACATCAAAATTCAATAATTGGAATATCAACCTTGTGAACCCTCAATAGGTGGTAGATGAACCTAATATTATTCATTGAGAATAATCTCTAACCTCAAAACTAGTCAAATAGGTTATCATTACTTGGATATAGATATTATTTCTTTATACTAACTAGGATCAGGAGATGAAAATCCACAAAAATCCACATGCTCTGATTTGACATTTTCATGAACAACACTTGTGATACCCTAGAGAACACACTAGGTCTTCTAAAACCATTATCATGATGGTCCTCCAACACAATATATAATCATGGAGCTTGGTAGTGTCCTTATAATATTCCATAGAATATATTAGAGTGGTGTCGAGATGCATGACTTTGGAAAATCCATCTCCCAACATGGAGGTAGTCCCAAAATGTCATCTAGAAAGTCATCCATATAATCCTAAAAAAATTAACAGAATCCAAATTCTTGAAGTTCATATATTACAGTGGGATATACTCAGCAACATATGGTTTATGGGATACAAACACCAGCTCAAAGAACCCACATACCCTTTCATGAGACCTCTCTCCAGAAAAAGAGAATCTCATCCCATCAGTGTGTTATCATCTGACATTATTACAGTGATAGAACCTCTAGTATTAGACCATGGAAATCAAATATCTACACATGATTGTTTCATAGGGTTACATCATGATTAAAAAAGGTCCCATATGATCCTCTCCCCACCTCAAAATATCATGCACTGTGGGCATATAAAACATACTAAACAAGTTTTCCCGGATGGAACCTCAATACATACCTACTAGGAAAGTACCACATCTATGAGATCTATATCTCGCAATGAGAGTATAGAGATAATGTAATGTATAAAAATTATTTATACTTTTATTTATTAATAAATATATAACAGAAAAATCATACCTATTATCATCTTGTACACTATAGGATCGTAAACCTCCAAAGCATGCAGTTTCCCATGGCTATGGATGCCAGCTCCCTGATCCTGACGTTGGCTGCCAATGGGTGGTAGTGGAATATTCTCATTGTATCATCAACCACCAATAAATCCTCCTTATAAAATTTCATCCCCTACTCCTTGGGGACCACCCTACCCATGGAAAATTGTTCTATGAACATGGTGCAGCCTCTACCTTGGGGGTCCATTAGCTATCTTCATGAGTTTCTCAACACATCTAGTTATAAAATTTCACTCCATGTGATCCATCCCATAAAATTAAATGAACCATCCATCTTCATTATTTCTTGTGTAATTTCACTACTTATTCCAACGTTATAGAGTATATTCATGGTAAGGACACCCACATCAAAATTGTGGATCCTGGAGTCTACTAGCTGCTTCCGAAGACATAGATATATGGAACCCACCACTAGCGCCAACTATCTAGAATACCTCTGAATGAAATATATCAATCACCAATACCTCCAACAACAACCCAACATATGTGTAGATGCACATTGGAACAATCATATATTGGACCTTTCAACACTTTCCCTGGTCAAACAGCTATGCTCAGAAGTAGTTGTCTTAGATAATGTTAGTAGATTACGGTGTAAGGTCTATAACCTTGCTTGGTACTCATACATCATCATACCTCCCTGATTCAGCTAAAACATATTCTATATCTAGACATAGTTCAATCATGAGGGGTAGTACTTCATAGAGAACAACTTCTGGAAGTCAGTCAGTGAGAGTGTCAACTCATCATGCATCTGTATAATGAGACTCCATATGATGCCCTCAGTTCCATTGAAAATTCTAGATTCTAATGAAACAACCTGATTGTTTTGTTTTCGGATGAGACTTAAGACAATGACCATCGAATCTAGAAAATCCTCAATTTCATGCTGATATTTCTCACTATGAAACCTTAATGGCCTCTATCCCGGACACTCATGGATTGCGCAACAACAATATGCATCCTCATCCTGCTATTTTGGAACGTTTCGATACTCGATTTGTGGACGCACTACTACATACAAACCTAGAGGTAGGGGATCACGATATGGACCAATAACCAAGGCATCATCGCTCATTGGATCACAATCATGATCTAGAATTGGTATCATGGTCGACTGTTGACATGGATGAATCTTGAGAACTACCATGATGTTCCATGATTAGTTGAATATATATATATATAACAATAAATTTGGGAAGTAGACTTATTAAGGAATTTCAAAGACCCAATCCAATATAATGCTTGTTCCATTAATCCAGAAAAACATGTCTCATTTTGAAAATTAGACAAGTATATAGTCATAGTCCTTGTGAAGGGATATATCGGCTGACCACACAATCACACGACTCCCTGACCTAAGAGATATACTCGAGACACATTGACCCATTTTCCCTAAACCCAATAATATCCTTTTAAGGGGTATATTCTGAAAAACATCCCAATGAATGAAAATTATATGATACAAAGTTATATGACCTGACCAATGTCAGGGCTCGAGCCACAACTGCCCCAAGCCATCTTCTATGGACTAGGTGTGACAATTTCCACAACGATAACCAACCGTGGGATGATTGTTCCACATTACATGTATGCATACACACAACTAACGCAATGAAAAGGTTCAAGGGAAAGAGTAAAACATGTTACATAGATATAATGTAAACCTAACATTCATGAACATCATGAAAATAGAATAGTACGGTAATGGACACTTAAAATTAACATGGAAAAATTATATGCCCAAAAAAAATGTCCTAACCAAACAAAATAAGAAAATTAAACTTTTGAGAGAATGCAACTAATAAATCCAAAGCTATGATAATTGTATGTGGTCCAAAACAACTAGTATCTCTAATAACCTCTGATGCTAATGTTGACCTGCCCATAATTTTCATAAGACATGACATGTCTAAGAAAAGCCCATGCATGGCAGAGTATATACATACCCAATTGGAAACCTCCAAATATGAAGGGGTATTAAGAGATATAATTGTGATAATATAATAATAGCTAAAAGATACATTAAATGGGAATAGATAAACACAACCCTATTGTGAAATTAACCTATTCCTAGAACAAGGGGCTTGACATTGTGAGCATATTAACTACACATAGAGTCTTTTACACATATAAGAGAAGATTTTACTCTTGCACCCATGAGAATCTATTCAACAAAAGAATTTTTCATACACAGTATGTGTTGGCCTATTCTAGAATGAGAGTAATTAATCCAAGGTGGGGATATATATATATATATATATATTCTCAATCAATAGAAGGACAAATTATAGAGTATGGTGATTTACATCTGATAGATCATCCCAATATGAAGTGTATCCAACTATTATAAAATTAAATTAATAATTCCAAACATGTCAAGTGTCTTGTCATAAGTAACCATCGATGTCAATTCATTCATCATAAATGTCATACACATTCGAGGGGCCATAAACTAGAACAAGAGGACCTTCACCATTATATGTCAAGGGGTTCCACACTAGTTGCATCTGTAGATGACCCATTCCCAACCTGATGGGGGGTTCTCTTTTTTTTTTCATGGGGATCATTGACCTATATAATATGGGGTACCACTAAAAAGGTAGAGGGCCCACTCCTATGACAATGGGGGGTCAACTAGGAAGTCGAGGACCCACAACCCTGTACAATATATGATTTATTTCTGGTCATAGAGGACCCACACCTGACCCTATTGGGGTTCCCACTTGTATATATTTATAGATGAATTGTCTGTCTGCTAATTTGGGTGCCACTTTAGTAATTATTGACTCCACTACATAGCTCTACGAGAGGGTACTACTCAGTTGTCATTGGTGATTCTTTCTGATCATTACCGACATTAGGAATAACCTTATTATGCCCAAGGTATAGAAATTTATACAGATTAGCACTAAATCCACACACAATATAATAATCATTTTCTAAATGAAAAAACACTTAGTTTAGGCAACCCGCATTCCAAAATAAAATTTCAAATTAATGAGATTCAGATGATTGAACTTTTTAAGGATATTTTAAAGAGTACATGATGTGTGATGGATCCCAAACTATGTGTGGTCATACTCCACTACCTATACAATTCCCTAGATAGATCATGGATCCTGACAATGTATGAGTACACACCATTCACGTGGACTACCACACGTGTCCAGGATACCCGGTATCAGGTTGTGTCCTTCTAGATGTGTCAGTGTACACAAGTGCAGGACAATGTACCAAGAAATCAATTTCCACACGAGTTCCCACCCATTTGATCATTATAATGGATTTTCTAACTAGGAATGTGGTACCCATCTGGTTGGAGGGCTATATTCCATGTCATCTTTAGTAATTCCAAAACCCTAGGTACAACAGTTGAGAGACTATATGTCATGTCATCATCCTTGTAAATGACATGAAATTATGTTATTTTCATATTTTATAGATCATAAAATACACTTATGGTGCCTAAAAACAAGACTCAATGATTCATATCTAATGATATCTCAATCAGAAACAAGTTGATTAGGTCGAAGATCGAGTTATTTGGACATCATTCGTCAAAAAACAGATTCTATCCATGTTCATGTGAACTCTTATTCCACCGTACATCCCGAAGCCTCTTTATATAATTAATCATAAATAGAGAACTAAAATGATCATCCTCACCTCACAAAAATCCCATATACTTCCATACATAATAAATATATGCTTTACTTATCAATTTGTTGTAGTTTCGGGGGTCTAATCGGGCTTAGTTCTACCCAGTAATGTCACACCTGGACTGAGGGGTCCAATTGATGATGAACGAGAAGATGATTTTAGAGAAAATAACCTTAAAATTTTTAAAAATCATTTTAAAAAATTTCTTGGAAAACTATCAAGAAGCGTGATAAGAACTCTAAAAAAATTGAATAAATCAATTTAATAACTGGTATATATCAGCATGGTCAATCCACAATAAGTAAAGACCCATGAATAATGATGGATATACTCAATAAATTTTATCAAAGGGTGAAATCAACAAATGGATATTCCTTCATGGATTTTGAATTTTTTGTTAATTAATATTACACTAAAGAAATTTGGAATATGGATCGTTGTGTATTATGTGACCAGGTGTACTCTGATCTGGTATTTTGTCATCGTTATATGTGATTCAAAAATGGAAATGAAAGTAATAAAATTGGAATTATCCCATGGTTTATGTATCTAAACCTAGAGAATTTACCCTCATAGTAATCTTATAAATCATTTCACTCAATCGAATTGGATGAACGAATTAGCTCACATAACATACTTTCAAAGAAAGAGGGATCTGAATGCCCCATGCCGACCAATTTTACGTCGCGTATTTGGTAAATTCCACATTTAGAACTCAATAAAAATCAATTATTTTTATCTGATCATCCATTTAATAGTTATACCATTTTTATTTATAAAATTCATGAATTAAAAATAAAATATAATTTATATTTTTATTAAATTAATTCCTATAAAACTTGGACTCTGAATCACATGATGTCTCAACTCTTAGTTTTTAAAATGTATATAGAAATATTTCACTAAGTTATAATGAAAAATAGGTCTCTATATTATTAGAATAATTTTTTCTCATAAAATGTATAGTTATAAAAGGAATTATTTATTCTTTAAATAGTAATTTGGATATAAGAAATTCAAAAATACTTGATTTACACAATGAAACATATTTAATGGTTTTCTATATTAATATGGTAGAGATTAAAAGTGGATTTCATATTATAATTGTGATAAATATTAATATATTATAATTATTATTGGAAATTGAAAACTTTTTTTTTCTATATAACCCTTATTAGAGACTACATTGATAATATTTTTAGGTGGATATCTGAATGAAAATTCATGTAAAATTAATGTAATGTATTTTTGTTGAATTTTATAAGGATAAATATAGTTGTTTAATGGATCCACATAAATGTTTTTACATTATTATTATATGTCCTAACAGACTATGAGATATATTATGAATTATAATAAGGAAGACCTTGAAATTATATTTCCAAATAATCTACCTTTTTTTGAAGCTATATTAAGGAATTTTACATGTACAATTTAAAATACTTCTGTTGAATCAATACCTTAATACACATGTTTGGATAGATCATTTGTCATTAAAAGGTATCACACTTTAATTTTCAATTGTATTTGGAATAAAATGTATTTAATCAAATGTAAAAAGTGACAAAAGTATCTAAAAGATTATCAAAACTCTAGATAATGTGATTGTAAACCTATTTGAAAACATTTAATATGGGAAATCAAGGAATTTTTATTTTTTTATTAGGAATAATTAGTTTCATGAAGTGAAATATTAGAAATGATTTTAAAATTTATTGACTAAATAGTTCTACCCTCACACATTTTATATATCAAAATCAAATAAGTTCATCATTATATAAATTAATGAATTATTCTTTTTAGGTTATAAAATTGGATTATTTTATACAAAAGTTTATACTGGTTAATCATTGATGAGTTGTAGAAATTTATATTGGTCTAGAACCTAATATAATGTCATTTTTGTCACGTTTTTAATTTTAATGGATATTCAAATAATAAATGTTGGATTTATAGCTTTGTAGGCCATTATAGGGAATAATGTTGTTGGTAACATCGAATACAATTTTTTTGGGGGTAGTGGCTCAAATTGAGATACAAAATTTGGAATGATTATTATTTATATAGGATGGGACCATCATTTGGTTGGGATGAGTTAATGTGTTTATTATTAGTTTAGAGGGATATATAATATGTATATATAAAGTGTTCATTATTTGGAAATATGAATTAAAATTATGTTAAACAATTTCAAACATGGTTTTGTTTTTGAATCCCTAGACACATACATGGATAATACTACACTAATTACACTTCATATATAGTGAATGGTTTCCTTTAAAAAAATTATTATCATCAACCAATATGAGTATTGAAGAATTAAATGGTTTATGATAGAAGAATGTTTCTAAATAAGTATTTTTAATATAATGTGTTCAATATAATACATATTTTCTTAACAATTTAACTGACTCACATTAGTGAAACCCAAGATTCAACATTTAATGTTATGCATGATCCAACATGGACAGTGGGGGAAATTAATTAATTATAGTTATTGTAATACCCTAAGATTTTGTAAAATAATTTTTTTCAAATAAAATTAACCTTTTGATATTTTTTTTATTTACGAAACATCGATATTCTCTTGGGTTACACACAAATATGATAGTATTTATGAAAGCCGTCACCACCCATAAAAAATCCATGAAATAATATTATATTAAACATGTCCATTATATACAGTTAATTAAATAGAAAATGTATATAGTAAAAACTAATTTAAGAAATATAATAATAAATTTCCTAATCAATATTAAATTTTTATAAATACTTAATAAATAATCAATCCATTTTTAGTAAAGTAATAATATTATTCAAAAATATGTTTTATTTAAAAATTATTGTTATTTTTTTCATGATAAAATATTATAATTAATTTATTGATCTTTTGGAAAATTTATTAGATAAAATGAGATTCATTTTTGAAATATTCGTTTCCAAATTAACTTATAGTGAAGTTTTTGTATTTTTTAAAAAATGTGTATTTTTATATGAATTGTGAAAAATACACAATTTTGAAAAACTGTCACTTCTTTCCAAATAAAAAATATAATTTACACAACACATTTTATCATAAAGTAAAAAATGGATTCTTTATTTTTATATAATACACTTGATTGATTTTTAATAAAAATTATATTGGATTTTAATAGAAGTTTATTTTTTGGGTTTTTTCTTGAAAACATTTATAAAGTGCATAATGTTTCTCCGTTTTATTTAATTAAAATAACACATGTGGTAAATTTTTAAAATAAAAACTATTCATCATATATTCATAAATTTTATGTTATATTAATACATTGATTATTATTTTTCAAATTATATTATATACCATCTTATTCTTGAAAGAATACACTTATTTAAGCATGTATTTTTCATCGCAGCTGTGGTTTTAGTTATAATTTTAATTTTTTCCAATTTTTGGAAATTTATTTGAAAAAATAATTATTATTTTTTATTCATAATTTTATATTTATATTATTGTTACTTTGAAATATTGTTTTTATAATATTTATCTTATGATTAATATCAAAAAATAATTAATTTTAATTGAAAACATACTATTTATTTAATTTATTTATAATGTTTATTTAAATTTTAAATTGGATCCCAAGTAAAATTAGATAAATTATAAATTCATTAATCTAATTAAAATCATTTTACTAAATTTTTAATTAAAATTTAAAATAAATATGTTGTAATATTTTGATTATTTTCTTTCAAAAACCCTCAGTCTCATCGTATCTGTTGAAATAATTTTAATGTGATTTTTTCAATTATCTAGATTAAATTATTAAAAAATGGTTTAATGTGTGGAATCTAAATATTTTATATTATATAATAAGTTGAAATTAATTTTTTATTATAATTAATAGTGACTACTAAAAAATAATAATTATTATGTTAAGGTATAAATGGATTTAATTGTTTTTAAAGAAAAAAGATGAGGGTAAAAATAAGATATTCCCTTTTATCAAAAAGTTTGGATGGAAATATTTAGGCTTTGAATACTGCATGGTATGATAATGGATAACGTTTATCCCTATTGAAATATAAAAAACACGGGAGGGATCAATTTTTTCCAAAATTACGAGGTGTGCCCTCTCCTGACCATATAAAAGGCCACCCCATGAATTTTATTCATCAAATATTCAAAACATATTATTAGATAAGACCTTCAAAAATCACATCAAAATTTACATAACCATAACATTCAATAATTTTTTATAACATAAAACCACCATTATATGTCTTTTAGTGAAAAATGGTGGAGGATCCCTGATGGATAGGTAATGTTTATCAACGAGTGTTTTTGTATTATTTCTTCCAGAAACCCTTTCAACTATTATAATAACATTATTATATAATAACATTAATATAATAAATATAATTATGTGTTTTTATTTAATTTTCATGGACAAAAACCATCTATACTTCCATAAAATGTTTTATAAAATTCTCGTTGAGGTTTATAGAGGCATATCGCCTCACGAGCTGATGTTGTTCAGTCCTGTGTTCCACCTATCATGAATGGACATAATGATGTATTTATTATTTATATATGATATTTATGATATTTATATGTAACTAGTTTTTAATATATAATACAACTATTCATGATTTCTATTTTTTATATGATAACGCCATTATTGTGTACGACAGACTCCTTCCTCAAAAAGTGATGTGATTCGTTCAGGCTGTACATAGAAGGTATTAAAGATTGGTTTAATGAAAAATGTGATATATATGAAAATAAAATCACTCTATAAAATATATATAATTTACTTTTATTTATTTAATTACATCATGAAATTGGATATATCTTTCGTTCGTATGTATAACACACTGTTTCCATGAATGGGGTATTTAATTTTCTATCAATGTAGTTTGTGGTTTATAATAAATACTTATGTCATTAATATATATGAAATTTAACAAATTTTTAAATTTTATATATTATTGAAACATGATCAATATAAAATTAAACAAGTAAAAAAATGAAGACTTATAAAAAAACAAAGTAGTTATTGCATGAAATGTGACATTAACATGGGATTATAAATAAACAATTAATAAAACTTCATAATTAAATAATAATTTTTTTTATATATGGATTTGGTTATTTTATATATTTATAATAACATTTTAGTTATTATATAGGTGTTTTTAACGAGTATTATGTTTGTAATGACTTAAGGTAAGGGATGTCTATCTCACTCGTACATTTTGTGTGAAAAATTCAATATTCACAACATATTTTTTTTATGGGGTGAATATAACACAAAAAATATTTTAATTATTATTATTATTATAATTATTATATTTCGTATATAGATTTTATTATTTCACATTCATGTGGTTTATTGTTCGATGTTTCTTAATTGGTAATTTATTTTGATCTCAGTTTTTCTACTTTGAAAAATTTGTTATGTTATCTACATATATTCTATTATGTGGTATATATACCACCACATTGACATGTAATATCATAATTTTATTTATAATCATGATTTTTTTTATTAATTTTACATTATCCATTCTTGGGGCTTAGGAATCATTATTACCAAAGTGGTAACATGTTTATGGTAAAATTTAAACTTTTTTTCTAGATTATTAATGAATATGTTTCCAATTATTACATCTGATTACACTTTTATATAGAGTATGATTATAATTCATACATTATATTTATATCATTGGGATAAATGTATTTCCTTTATTTTCATCAATTTTTATTTACAAGAGTTTAAAAAAATTATGAGAAATAAACCGTTTTTCCAAAACCCATATTTCTTCCAAAACAACGTTTAAAAGAATTCATTCACCATTTTATTTAATTTTTTTACAAAATAACCAATTAAAAAACTTTTTTCCCTTGTTTTACATTTTATTTTTTTAATGAATATTCATGTAATTTTTTTTATAAATTCATGATTGTATTTTATAAAAATATTACATAAATCATCCTATTAACATCTAAGGAATAAATAGAATTTTCCAACATCATGGCCATTATTTTCATTGAATATTCCTGTAACTGATATCAAGGTTATTTTCAATAAAACAAATTTTAAATAAAAACAATTTTTCACAAAAAGGATATTTTCCTCACGAAATGTTTTATATGATTTTTAAATCTTCAAATATAAGTTTTCAATGTTATTTTCATTCAGAATGATCTTTATTTTCTTTAATGTGATTTATATTACAATTTTATTTTTCATAATATATATTGGATGTTATCCTACAGATTCCATCTCCATAAATTATTACATACATTGATAGAATTTATAGTTTGATTTGGATATGAATTAATGATACCATTCATATTTTTTCTCTAAATGGTATATGTTTGATGTTTGGATGTTTATGAAAACTGTTTCTCTTCCATGATTTATTCCAGGTTATACATCTTTTGAAACCCACTACTTTTTATGGGTTATTATATTGTGACATAATTAAATTATTTTTAAACCTAAATATTTTTCCAAATTTTATGTTAGGATGAATTTTTAATGAATCCCTTTTCATTTCATAGGTTAGGATATGATGAATGTTTTAAGATATTTTGTAACACACATGTATGGATTTTATTATATCATGGTTGTAACATTATAACCACAAATAGTGGTTAAATCATAGAAAATGATAGTTGTTATGTTATAACCAAAGAAGGATAGGACCTATATAATATTCTAATGCATTGGGTAAAGATATTTATCTCATTTGATAGATAGGATTGTAATGTATAGTGAACTCAATTCAGTAAGGGGCATTGTTTTCTTTTATTGAATTGTTAGCGATCCTTGAATACAATAATGGTTTATGGAGTGTACCAAATCCATTATTATGACTTTTCTACACCGAGGATGGCCAAAGTTTTCACCCAAGATGTGTATCCATCCATTGAGTGCACATATGTTTTTTAAAATGATCCATGGCTATTATGGAAATGATTTCATATTCTAATATGTATGTCACAATTCTTTATCATAGAAATATTTTATGCTATCATGGATAATTTTCATTGATTATCTAAATATTCAAGTCTTATGAACTTCTAATAATTATTACATGACATATTATTATTATCTTTGAAATGTTCTATGGTTTAAAAATAGTATTGTCATGTTCCCATGCTCTTATATTCTTGTTAGGATTATGTTTCTTCTTTTCTTACCCACACTAAAAATCTGAGATCTCCCTTTATTTTGTTTATTTTTCACCATGTTATGATGAAATGAATTTATCCATGGGTACTAAAGGGGATGATCTTCATGGGAGACATTTAATAACATTAATTAATTAATAATATTATGTTCTATGATATAAATTCAATAAACTATTACGGTCCCACAACATATGTTTATGTGATATAGTGAATACTAATCTAAAATGATGTAATATACATGTATTATTATCCTCAATCATAATAGTTGGTATAATAATAATGTATTAGTTATACGTTATAATCATGAATTATAAAGAATTAGTGAGGTACCTAAGAAAATGATTATGGATAATTTTATGGATGAGTTAACATTTAGGATGGATTTAATGAGAAGATGATTGTGAATGGCCTATGATAAACTTCAAGTGTGAATACCAATAAATAATACTTCATGATTTATAAATCCTACAAGTTAGTTCCTGATATTTTTTTACATTATTATTATCTTTTCTCACACTATTTTTTTGTTTAAATCAATATAGGTAGATATAAATAATATGGTTAACATTGAATGTGATGGATAATTTTTTTGTTAAGAAGTCAAATGTGGTGTTGACTGGAGTAGATGAAATTATGATTATACCCAATAATATTTTTCTAATCAGTATTAATAATATTTACATTAACCAACAATCAGACTCACTAATGAACATATTAAAGGATTTTAAGAAAAATTTATGTACTGTATACCTAATAAGAAATAATATTCTTATTGAAATGCACAAGTGGATGTCTTAGTGTAATGGGATATTGTTTTGACTGTGGGAAAGTAGTATACAATAAAATTAACTACAAAGGGAAAATGAAATATGGATTATTATAAGGGTCACCATAAGATATCATCAACTGTTTAATTAATTAAATGATGAAAATATTTCAATTATTCAAATAAATTCCATAATGAGAATATTCTCTAAGAAAACCATCATTGTTGTTTGAGTACATGTTTTATTTATAATGATGAAGATACTAAAAATTAAATATGAAAGGATATATTTATTAAGGAATGAGATGATTGATATTTGTTAATGATTTGAGAAAGAAGTTGGGTGATGGTTGTAGTTTTATTGAAATTCATTGATTCTTTATAAGAATCAAGAAATATATAAGTATATTTCAATACAAATTTTCATTATTAAATTTAAAGAATACATCTAATGATGTTGATAAATTATAATATTGATTCAATGGTAAAGTTATATTTTTATGATTAGAAGGTATACCTTAAAATGTTCTTGATTTTTATATAATGGTGAGTTGTTTGGATAAAGAGACAAATTATTTGGATAATGTAAATTGGATGTTATTGATGAAAATATAACTAATAAAACCATAATTGTTTTTTTTAAAAAACTTCATGTATGTTACAATTGAGGGAGTTTACAAAAAAATTGGATCCATGGAATATATTAAATACTTTATGGTTTTATTAAAGTAATATGAAATCAAATTTATTTTCTTCGAACATATGTGGTTGTTCTTATTTTGAGAGAATACATGATAATGGTATTCACATGATTGGTATGCGATAAATAAGAATAATTTTGTGTTGGCTTTCATATAAATGATAAGTTCCTTTTGAAAATTTAGTAAACTAGTTTATAAATATTTGGATTCTAATCACCCTGAATGTTCATAGGATCAACTAATTATAAAATGGTTTATGTTTAAATTAAAATGAGTTTTAGAGATTAATTTATTATTTCCCCATATGATGATTTATTAATACATGATAAAATGTGCTGACCATTTTGCTGCGAAGATAACAAAATATAGACATAATGAATAGTATTTCTATATATGGTACGTTTTTCTAGTTAGTTCATCATAATTTATAAATTCAAATGCATTAATTGTACAATGTTTTGAAGTGTAAATTGATAAATTAAATACCAATATGTAAGTGTGTGTTTATGAAAATGAAAAAAACATTGTAATATTATATTCCCATGAAAATTCATCAAAATATGGAATATGATATTAAAAGAAACTGGTGTCTTTTTATCACAGTTTTTTATGATATAAATTTCCTTTTTCATTCAACTTTGGTTTATGGTTTTGTTGCCACTAAAATTCAATGGATCACTCACACTCTTGTAGTCAATGACCTCTTTCACTCTCAATAAATATTTACACTTTTCATTCATTCCCATATCATCATTTCCCACCCATGTCCTCCTATGTGGAAACCTATCTATGAGTTTCTATAGTTAACCTTTATACTAACAGATCACACTTTGAAGGATTTTTTTATTATTCATTTTGATGAAGTGGGTTTCTATGAATGAATTTTCATATCTTAAACCATTGATGGTGAAGATGAGTTTTGAGGTAGAAATTATCTATAAGGGGGTATGATATTACACTGTGATATTTTTTGAAATATTTTTTTAAAATTAAATTTATTAATTTTTATACATTCCATTTTATGCAACACTGAGTTTTGTTTATTTCATATGAAAAAACAAACAGCATGTACGTCATGACAAATTTACCATCATTGAATAATGAAATACAATTATTTTTACTATATAAATACTAAACTATCCATCATATAGATGGTAATGGATAATATAAACTAATTCATGAAAATTACATATAAATATAACACTCAATATAAATTTATTTATAAATTATTATTAAATCATCCTTCATTTTTAGTAATATAAATATATTCTTTAAAAATAAGGTTTCATCAAAAAAATTATTTCATTTTATAATGTTATATATTAACTAATTTATAGATAGTTTAGAAGACTTATTTAAAAATATTAACCAAATTTTGGAAATAATCATATAAAATTTAACATATTGTTAAATTTGAGTATTTTATGGAAAATGTTGATCTATTACTAAAAAGTGAAAAATAAAAAATTTCTAAACACTATCATTTATTGAAAATTAAATATGTAATTTTAATAACCAATTATGTTTTAAATTGACATAATTATTATTTAGTTATATTTTATCCAATTAATTTCTTTTGAATTAACTTTCTATTGAATTTGACTATATTTTTAGGTTTTTTTTCCTGAGAATAATTTTAAAGTGCATAATTAGTCTCCATTTTAATTAATTATAAAAATAAATAATGATAAATTTATATAATAAAATTTAGTGATATTATAACAATGAAATCTAATTTAAATTAATAAAATAATAATTACATGATATATGGTTAATATAAATCATTTTTTGCTTAAAAAAAATAATTTTCAGTTTTTAAATATACATATAAAAATTGTTTTCATGGAATTTTAGAAAATATTTCAAAAAACATTAATTTATGATGAATATAGACAAATACGGAATCTAAAATGAATACTGCCTTGTCATTTAATCTATTTATAATAATAAATAATATTTTAAATTGGGTTTCACAAAAAATATATCAAATATAAAAAAATTAATCCAATTTAGTTCCATCTAATAAATTTTATATTGATATTTAATATACAAACATTATAAACATTTGAATATTTTATATTCTAAACATGATTTATCATCACATCTATGATATTGATTTTATATTAAAATTTCCCACATTTTTGGACTAACTTTATAATAATGTATAAAATATTTTTAATTATAATAATCTATACAATGTAATAATTTATTATATTTTCTTTACCAAATTTAATTGAGAATATAGTAAAAATTAGTTACAACAGTTTATGTATAAATTGGTTTAGACGATGATTAAAATAAAGTGATAATGGTCAAAAAGACTTATTAACATCTATAAAAAATATTTTATATCATTATTTAGACCATTAAATCATTATGAATTCATAATTTCAGAAATGATACCCTTGTGAAATATGAAAAATATCGGAGCACTAAAATCCATTAAAAAATTCCAACTATGTCCTCTCCCCCAATTATAAAATGTGACCCCACTCATCTCTTCATTACAGCATAATTTTTTTTGGTTTACCAATTTTTTAGAAAAAAAATTCTGAAAGACCCCCCACCATATTATAACCATTATTTTTGTTATAAATCCACCATAAGAAGAAACTTAGTAGAAAATTTTGAAGTATTATTGAAGAAGAGATAATGTTAATCAATAATAAATTTTTTATTTCTCCATCGACCACCTAATGTTATTATTAAATCATGATTATTTAATAAAATTATAAAATTATATATAATTAAGATCTTTTACATTAATTTATTTACCTTATACCATATACACTTCTATCAAATATGTTATAAAATCATAATTTCTTTGTACGACAAACTACCACATCACCAACCAATGTCATTCATTTTTCCATTACCACCTCCCACAGATTTATATTATGATGTATTTATTATTTATATATTATATTTATGATACTATTACACTTCTCTCATTATTATATCACACATACCTTCATTCATTCAATTTTATGATGATATGATAACATCGCTCTTTTGTACAGTGGACAATTAACTTGTGAAGTGATGTGATTCATTCATTATTTACATGGAAGACATTGATGATCTTTTTAATAAATAATTTCATTATATAAGAAAATTAAATTAATTTATAATAATAATAATATATTATTTAAATTTCTTTATTTCAATCCAAGAAGAAAATGGAAATAGACATCATACGTATGTACGAACAACAGTCTCCATTACTAGTGTATTTCATTTAATATCCAAAATATTATGGATTATAATAAATTAATGTATAATTAATATATAATATATGTATAACATGGATAAATTATGTATATTATGTAAAAATGATAAAAATATGATGACAAAAAACAAGTCAAGGAATATTCAAAAAACAATGTAGTTGCTTCCAAAAACATGATTTTGATAGGTAATTGTCAATAAACAGATCACAAAAGGCCATAAGAAAAAATATATGGTATTATATATATTAATATTATTCTGTAATGTAATTATAATAAATTTATATTCAATATAACAGAATTGTCAAAGAGTAAGATAGGATTCAATACCTATGCTTAGGGATTTTTGTCTCACTAGAACTTTCTGTGAGGGAAATGTAATATTATACACATTTTTCTTTTATGTGTTTTATATAAATCTTAAGATAGTATTTTATTAATATTATATAATATTATTTTTATTTAAATTTCCATTTCATGTGTTTTACATATCAAAATATAATAAAACGGTAAGGGGTTGTTTTACCAATTACATTCTTTAAGACATACGTTATGTTATGATCCTATATTATTTTATCAGACATAAATCCCACCCCTTTGAATTTTTTTATCTTGATATTATATACCATAGTGATATTTTATGATCCATTTTTTTATTTCTTAATAGTACTTCTGATTCAGAGTTACAAAAGTGGTAATTATTGTATATTAAATTCTCATTGTTTACTAGGATTGTTTTTGACTGTGTTTCCAATGATAGCATCTTATGATCCATATATAAAGAATCACATGACCTTTCCCATAATATGGTTAGGTCATGAGAATAATTTTTTTCATCATTTCATCCCTTTATTTCCTCAAGTGTTCCAAAAGATTGTTTTTATGAAAAAGAGTATTATAGGTTGAAAAAGAATATCCTTTACAACCAATGTATCAAAAAAATGATTTTTTTTTCATTTAAAAAAAATTGTTATTTTAAAAAATTACAAAAAAATACATTTTAAAAATGTTTTGAATGTAATATTAATATTGTTTTCCAAAAAATAAACTTTTTTCTTTTACTAAAAACGTTTAATTAATCATTTTTATCATGTTTTGCATGAATGGAATTTTTTGGCTTCATCAAAATTATTTTCATTAAGTATTATTTTTTATGATTTAATGTTTATTCTGAATAATATTTTGTTTTCATATTTTTTGAATTGTGATATTCAAAGTGGAAGGGATAATTTACTCAAGAAATTTTCGAAGTTATTTTTAAAGAATCTGGAATACGTTTTTAAGGTTATTTTTATTTAAAATTATTTGGAGATATACTATGTTTTAAAAAGTGATTTTAAAATTAAGGTTACCTTCCTCATGAAATGTTCAATGTGATATCTAAAAATTGATCTCCCTCTATCTGGAAATCCCTTGAAATAATTGATATGTTTCTGGGGATATGAACCATGGATAATATTTTTATCCATTATCTATGTGGTTTAATTTTCTGATGAAAATATATTGATGAATCTCGTATCTATTCCATAGTTTATTCCATGATATAAATATTATGAAACGTATTTAATTTCATGATATCTTAAATTAAGAAATTATTATGAAACCAATTTATTTTACATATATTATGTTATGATAAAAATTTTATAAATCCATTTTCATTTCATTATTTAGGATATGATTACATTTTTATGTTACTGTGGAACACACATGAATGATTTTAATTATTTGACAGAGGTATCATTATAAACATGTATGGTTGATACATTATAACCAAGTATGGGATTTATTTTATAAGAAAATATATGCGGGACTTATATCTCACTATGATGAATCAAATAAGGAATTATATTATATGATATAGATATGAATAGAATGGGAAGTGAACTCAATTTAGTAAGAATCTTATTACTCTATGATGTTCTTGGGAGTGAACCTTGACTCCTATGATAGTTTAGGTAGACAAACCATTACATATTATTAAATGTATTCTATAATGTATTTTAGTGTATCCCACCTAGGAGGTTTATCCACGCGAATAGTTACCTTAAATGTTTTGACAACGAGCCTTAACTACTATGAAAATGATATGATATGCTTATGTGTATGTAAAAATTATATGTCATTTGAATATTTAATGCTCTCATGTCTTATATTCTTTGATTATCTTTGGATTTGTTTCTTATTAATTACCAATCATTATTCCATATCCTCAAAATATGAATTTTAATATCCATGGTATGGTTTTTAAATGTTATTCTCATGTTATAATAACGTTATGTTATTGTTATGTTTACTTATTTCCTTTATTTACACATACAGAGTTTGAGATCTCAACCTTTATTATTTTTCCTTTCTGTATGTTATAATGAATAGTTTTTATACACGGTTACAAAAGTGGAAGATATTTATATGATACATTTATGTTCATTCATTAATTAATATGATTATGTTCCATGTTTTCAAATACTCTAAACTATTTCGAACCTATGGAGTGTGTTTCTGTAATGTAGTGAATATTCTTCTAAAGTGATGTTATAACCGTATATTAGAATATACGTTAACTATAGGTATCATATATTCTAATTAAACTATCATTTTGAAATTTTTTTTCAATAAAACTCATTCTTTTATTTCTTTCATCATTATTGAATTGTTGCAATTGTGGGTGGGTTAGACATCACATGTTATACATATAATGACACCGAAGGGTACTTGTATTTTTAGATATTTATATTTAAACAATTAACTAATTTTTTGGTTATAAATAATTCCCATGGTATTTTATAATCTTTTAATATTTAATTTATAATATAATAAATACAATGTATATACTTATTTTATATACTAGTCAGATCATCTGTTAGAGTTATATGTTAACATTATTAACACCAGATGGTGGAATCTATAAATTCAAGTGTCATTGTGATATTACATATTATAGATATGTATTTATGAAGAATTTATCCAATAGAATATCATTCCAATTATCATTTCTGATATTTGGGTAAACTAATCTGAATAAACATGTATGGATTCCACTCTTAATAAACTGCAATATTAATGACTTCCATAATGATTTCATTAAACTAAAATTGTTTTTTAGATTTTATTTTTTATTGAATTAATATTATAGATGATAATGCTACACTCCCTTATTATATGTCTATGAAATCAAACATACCAGGCTAAATGGTTTCATATTATAATTTAGATTTAATGAATCATCAAAAGGATCACCATTTATTGGGTCAATCTGAAGATCTCAATTAAGAATTGTAATAGAACATTACACCAATCTAATAATTATTTTAGGATAAATAAAGTCTTCCAAAATAAAATATATAAATTTTTTATATTTATAGATATATTAAATTAATTTTATGTTTCTATAATGTTTTTTGAGACCAACACGTCTATGAGATAACATTAACTAAAATTAACGACATAAGATATTCCAAAAAAATCATTCAAGAATATGTATGCCCACTATGATTATTTAATTATTTTTTTGTTCTATTGAGGTAACTTCCACATTAATAATAATATATTACAATTAATATCTATATTCATTTACTATGGTATTTTTTAATGATACAAAATAAGGTTCCAATCGTAAGGGATATATAATGATTATGTTAGGAACTATGCATAATAATCATCTATGTGAATAATTCAAAAACTGTATGTTTGGATTCAATAAGTGTTATTATTTTGGAATGTGATTTTATAAAATTAAATATCAGTATATAAAAATATGATTTATGTTATTATATTATATATAGAACATATGTATTGTTTATTTTGGTATTTATATTTATGGTAATGTAATCACTATCGTTTAATTCTTTATAATATATCAAGCTTTAACATACTAAGGCAAGATTTATCTAAAATAAAAAAAATCACTAAATAATAATTAAAATTATTCATGGAGTTGAATTAAATATACACATAATAACATTTACATATCTTTTTCAAGTTGACAAATGGAAATTAGGTTGATTATGATGACTCAGGAGCAACCCTTTTATTTGTTCTACTACTAGGGAAAATTTTCATTCATATATCTCATAGTAATTTACTATACCTAAAATTAATTATCTAAAAAATAATATTGATATTACTATGGTCCCGCATACATAGAAAATAGGGTAACCTTAAATAATGAATTTTACTTAAATATTCTATTACTGTTTGAAGAGATTAATGTATATCTTATAGTTATTTTAGTTTATTACATTGATGGAATTAAAGATATTGCACTGTAAATAAATTTTCATTGAGAAATAATATAAACCTATATATGATATTTTAGTGATTTATTCATTGATTCATAAATAACATAGGGATATTTTTTTATGAATTTAACTCTTAGTAGCAACTCATGGACTTATTATTATAAATGTAATTTCATCTAGTTTTCTGTGGTAACAAAATGGTTTTAATTAGTATTTTAATAGTATAACCCTAGAATACATGATTTATTTGTTCAATTTTTTTACTGATAACACAAAAAGTAAATAGAGTTTAAAATTTTAATTCCCAAAGGAATCCCCATCGCCCGAATCGCCCGAATGCCTTCTTTTTATTGTTTCTATAACCCCATTTCTAGGGATGAGGGGGAACCATTAAAATTCATATAGGATTAGATATTAAATGACTCATAGGTCTAGAGGAAATATCTATACAATTGATATAGGGTACTAATCCTCCCCAACATCTGCATTGTGATATTAGCTCTCCACCATCGCATGGATGTTCGGCTTGAATTCCAATGCATGCACATGCTGGCCCCGATGGGAATTACATACCTTATATTTCTTTCATATCTGTTACCTTCGACTCTAGTGAATATTCCTGCTCTAAATCCATTATTTGGATTATGTGTTATATAGAGTGTAATTTGTCCATTAAACGCAATTTTCTGGTGGCCCGAAATCGTTGAGGTGGCCCGAAGGCCTTGATGTGGCCCGAAGGCCTTGTGGTGGCTCGAAATCCTGACTGTCCCATAGGACTTGGGTGGCCTCAAGTCCATGAAGGACTCAGGGACCATACTAGTGTCCCAAACACCCAAACATATGAATATTTCTAGCTTCTATAGTACCAAAACGTACATGCTACATTGTCTACTACAAAACTGCTACAATGACTGCAACAGTAAACAGAAAATATGTCTCTGCCATGTTTTGAACTCGACTATCTTCAATGCACCTACTGATTCCTCACCAATTGGGCTGAGGCTCTTATGCCAAAAGGATCCCCATAGATAATTTACATAAAATCCCATGGAAGAGTCCCAAAAATATCATAAATAATACTACTATTAAAATAATTTCATTTACTGTAGGGGGAATAAACTCAAAATTTAACTTCCCTCCAAATTTGTTTCACCCTAAAAACTCATCCAATGGTAATCTTGAACTACCTAATGATACAGATCTGATCCCATGGTATACTCCAACTATCCCTCATAGCCCCAAAAAATTCAAGGAGTCATATTCCACAGCTGATAAGAATATATTATAACTCCTTAAAAAATGATACTTGAGCTTAGAGCTCTTATTTAGACCATGGTAGATATTCTTGTGCCAGAGAATATAAAATTATGTTTTATATGTTTGTTGATTCCAATTTTCATCCCATGAGAGAAATCTCAAATAGTTTTAATAATCTAATTTGATGCTTGGATGTCTATTATTTTGGAATTATATGAATACATGGTCATTATTCCCATAAAGTTGAAATAAGTGTAATAATAGTATTTTATCATTAATATATCATTTCGTATAGGAACAAAGATAATATATAAGGGAAAAAAATATGGATTATGGGTTTAGCTTTTAAAATATAAAATTATTTTGTTATGGAATAATTTGTCACTTATTCTTTTAGTAATACTATGATATCAAGGAATAATATGAATATTACATTAATTGACAATATTGTCATGAATTTTAATAAAAATATCTATTTAACTCACTATATCATTTACAATGATATTGGGTAATCCACATTATATATTTTTTATGAGGAAATAGACAGTAAAAATAAAATCAATTTGAACTATGTTGATAGATGAATTTGGAGATTTATTAATAATTTATCAATTTTTGCAATCTAGTTAGTCAACAAAGAGTTCCTACATACACTTATTAATACATAGATATTCCAATTTTATTTAGGTTTTCCAATTCATTATAAAATTTATGGTTTTAGAGCTGATGATTATCAATTCCAACCACACTCAAATATTATAGAAGGTCTAGTATTCAACATAAAAAAATGAGTAATATTTAGAATATCTATAATGGATTTTTGATTCTCTTGGGAGGATCCTCTTGAATTGTTAGTTCTTTTAAAAAATTAAAATTATTAAATAGGTGTTAAAATTACTCCATGTTATGGTCTTTATTAAAGGTCACGTCATACTACACATTAATTTGTCGTAGCATGTGAAGACTCTATATTTTAGAGAGAAATTGGTTATCTCAACAATTCTCCATTCACTGGGTGTGTGGTTCAGTATATGGAACAATAGATGAATGTGTTTATTTATTGACATGGGGCTTTAGTTAAAATATTCAATGGCCTAAAAGAAATTAAATAAATTCATAAATATTGAGAAAACACATGATATTAATAATAATAATACAACATTATTTATGGTGTTCTATCATTCACAAAATGCAATTATAAATAAAATTTTGCAACAAAAAATAATAGCATCGTTATTCTAATTTGTTCCAAATAGTTAAATAATTATTCATTAACTTGCAAATAATTATTTTACTAACAAACTAGACTTTGTCCTCTGGAACTACAGTCTATTTATTGAACACTGGAATAAATAAATAAATTATTTATTCTCTAAAATATTTTTTTTACAAACTAGTAAATAAATTATTATTAAATTCTCAATAAAATAAATAAATATATTTTACCCATAATCTGGTGAATAAATATTTATTCAATTTATGAAATACTTATAACATGAATAAAACTATTCCACTATCTTGAGAATAATATTTATTAATTAAATTCAAATAGAATTTAACTGAGACCACCAGAAACACATAGCGTGTGACCTTCTATGATTCATTCTCATTGGCATTAGGAAGTATTTCCAGATATCAAATAATTATGTCTAGCAATGGGTTAAGTAACCCAAGAGAATAAACTTAATGTCACAACAATGACATACACATACAAATGATCACTGTGTGATATAATCCATTTGTCCCAATATTTTATTAAGAATATTTCATGATATTGTCATCAAATATTATTCTTGATATTCTATTCTTATCAAATCGTTGAGATATCAAAATCCATATATGGAAGGGACCAATATTTCATCAATTTATCCATTAATAACATGCCACTTGTGACTCACCCAATATACCAGACATCCCGCAAATTGTCAGCGTGACAATTTTCATTAGTAAATCAAAGTGTGCGAGTCGTGACTCATATAATTGATAATCATAAAATCTAAGGATCATTACACATGCTTGAAAATATAAATATATGATCACAAAAAAAAATTAGAATTTCTATATGTGTATGTGTTATCATAATCTCAGGTCTTGAAGATTGAAAAGTGAAAAAATCATGAGAGGAAGTTTCATATGCTAACAAGTACTCAAACCAAACGGTATTCATGCCATGTGTCCCATAATATTATGTCATCTAACCATATAACTATATTTATGAATAATATTATATCATTTCAAGGTTATCACCATAGAGGGGAAATGCCATGAACTTATTGATGCAACAAATACTCTAAGACATTATAACATCATTGTCTTGAAGAACAATGAAAACTGTGTAATAAGATGTTTATTATTTAAATACATTAGATGTACATGTAATCAATGTAAAACCAGTTAGTTCTAAGACACCAAATCTTACAAACTCCCACTTTGACAAGATGCTTGTTTTTACAACTATAAGTCCACTAGACCTCACATGGTGATCATGTTTTTGCTGAGTCATTTAATTAGTCAAGGGGTCCAGCATGTTTTCTTATATGGAAATATGTTTCACTTTAAATTCACCTCTCTATGAAAAATCCTTCAATTGATAATTCTTATTATGTATGTTCTTTGTCCACTAATGTGACCATGGCTCTTTAGAGAGAGACACCATAGTAGTATTATCACAGTATGATGTGATGGGATATATTTTTCTATGTATCAAATATAGATCCTCAAAGATGATTTTCATCCATACTGCTTCTTTAGCTACATCATAAGTTTCTATATACATGAACTCTGTAGTAGAATCAGCGACCACACTCTACTTCGAGGTCTTTTAGCTCATTGTACCACTATTCCATGTGCAGTTGTATCCCATTTGTGAATTCATGCCACTTTGATCAATCTGGAATCTAGCATTTCCATATCCTCTGATGACTAGTCCCTTATCTCCTCAATAAACTAGTAACATATCCTTAGTATACCTCATATACTTTATGATAGTCTTGACAACCATCTAATGGCAGTCACATAGGTCAGAATGATATATGCCTACCACACTCAACGCGTATGCTATATCCTTCCAAGTACATAGCATGGAATATATTATTAACCCAATATCTGATGTGTATAGGGTCCTTTCCATTATAATTATTTCCTCATGTGTCTGAGGACACATTTTCATAGAATTACTAATGCCATGGGTAACTGGAAACTATCCCTTCATGGATTGTTCCATACTGAATCTCTTTAGTATATTATCAATGAATGTACTTTGACTTAGGCCCTGCAATCTCTTAGATTTATAATGATCGATCTTGGTCCCAATAATATATGTTTCCTCACCCAATTCCTTCATGGAGAATTATTTATCCAACCTTTCCTTAATTGAGTAAAAGGCAGGTTTCTCGTTTTCAATAAGTAACAGGTCATCAACATATACTATTAGGAAAACGACTGTAGTCCCAATAAAACGTTTGTAGATATTAGGCTCACATTCATTTTTAACAAAACCAAATTTCCTTATGGATTCGTCAAAACAAATGTTCCATGACTTGGATTCTTTATTTAATCCATAAATGGATTTCTGTAACTTTCATACCTTATTGGCATCCATTGGAGTGATAAACCCTTCAGGTTGCGTCAAGTAGGCATCTAGATAAATCCTACCATTAAGGAAGGTTATTTTAAAATCTATTATCTAAATCTCACAGTCCTGGTAAATTTCAATGTCCAGTATAATTATAATGGATTTCAGCATTGCAATTGGTGAAAAGGTTTTATCGTTGTCAATTCATTGATTTTGATTGATCCCTTTTGCAACCAATCATTCCTTATAGGTATAGACTGGTGCTTATATGTCCAATTTCATCATAATTACACATTTTTGACCAATAGGATTTACATAAATTGGAGGAACTACCAAAATCTAGACATGGTTTTGGTAGATGGATCCATTTTAGAATTCATGGATTCATGCCACATGCCAACAACTGTGCCAATTACTACTTCCTTGTAGGTTATAAGATCATTATTATCAACTAATAATGAGTCACCATCCTCAGTAACTATAAAACCATATCATTATGGTACTATATCCTCTCTTGTAATCCTATAGTGTTTGTGTGTCTCTAGAAAAGTTCTTTCATCCATGGGGATTTTTGTAATTTGCTTACGTACCATCTCTTGTGTACCATGAGCCTCAATATCATCAAATTCTATCTCACTCGCACTATCTCTTTTTCATATGTTCCACCACTCAAAGAATATGACTTTTTTTTATATTGTAACCTTTTTTTATGCGGGGTTTTATTTGTAATATCCCCTTGTTTTATTGGGGTATCCTATAATGGTACACATTGTTCCTTGGGGTGAATGTTTTTTACCTAAATAGGATTTAACAAACTCATCACTTCCCCATACATGTAAATTCGATAACATGGCATTTGTTCCACTCCAGAACTCGTATGGAATATCATTTATTAATTTAGTTGGTACATGGTTTAATATGTGAGCCACTTTTTGTAACACATATCCCCAACCATATAATGAATGAATCACATGACTCATCATTCGTCTCACCATATCAAACAGGGTGCAGTTCCTCTATTATCTCACACCATTCTACTGAGGTGTATAAGGATGAGTGAGTTGGGATAGGATCCAAAAACCCCATATATAATCAATGAATTCTTGATTAAGATATTCTCCACCTTAGTCTGAGTAGAGTTTTATAATATTCTTACTATTATGGTCCTCAACAACATTCTTGTATTCTTTGAACTTATCAAAAGAATCTAATGTCAACCTCATTATGTAGATATATACATATCTACAAAAATTATCTGTAAAGGTTATGTTGTATGAGTACCCTCCCCTTGAATCCACTGGAAATGGTCCACACACATCGGTATGAACCTAATCACAAAGTTCTTTATCCCTTTCACCTTCCCACTAAATGGGGTTTTTGTTATTTTTATTAGTAAAAATTCATAACATATGAAAGTGGTTTTAGTTCAAATGAATCTAATTATCCATATTGATTTAACATTTTCAATCATTTCTCATTGACATGACCGAGCTGGTGATGCCAATGTCAGGATTGGTATGAGTCATGTGAGGTATCTTTGTTATCTATTTTCATTACTTGGTTTTTCTACTCCAACACGTAATGACCATTTTATAAATGTGTCCTACCAAAAAAATACTCTCTTTGTAAAAGAAGAATTATTCACTTAGAAAAATTAACAGAAATCCATCTATTTCTAATCTGGATATAGAAATAAAATTTTTAGAAATAGGAAGCACATAATAACAAACATTTAACACCAAGATCATCCTAGTTCGAAACGTGAGGTTGTATTCCCTGACAACTACAACAGGAAGTCTGGCTCCCCTGGCTGCTCATAGATCTACCTCACCTAGGTCTATTTTCATAAATCAACTAAGTTCCTGTCATTGGATACATATGTAAGCATGAAAATATTTATGTGAAACCAAATTTGTAGAAAAATATAGATTGCATTCAATAAAAAACACACCTGATGCATCCCCTTTCTTCATAGGATGGGTGAAGTTCTTCTTCAAGCGTCCTTTCTTGCCACATATGAAACAAACAACCTCATATTCCCATTCCTCCCCTATGATCATACTTTTCTGGATGGATGTGAAGAATATTTGGTCTTAAATCTCATCACCTTCCCTTTTCTTTTATTCTCTATATGAAAAGAATGCTTTTGGATATTCATATCTTTGTCCACATTTTGAATGAGGATAATAAGATTAGATAGAGACATCTCAATGTTGTTACTGTTGAAATTGAAATCAAACATGGGGAATCTCTGACAGAGTTATGTGATAATGAGATTGGTTCCAAGTTCATTGTGAAGTTCAAACCATAGAACCTCTAGGTGATCAATGTAGGCAATGAGTTTGACAACATATGGCCCATTTGGGGAACCTTCCCTAAGATTTCTCTGAAATAGTGCCTTAGAGATCTCAAACCTTTGATATCTTACTCTCTCCAAGTAATGATCACATTGGGTCCATAGCATGCTATAAGAATCCATGTGTTCTTGTGTCTTCATGGACTCAGTAGACATTAATGATAACAACAAATATTGGACATTGACCACGTCATTCATATGTTTCTCATAGATCAGTAAATCCATGTCACTCACCACTTTGGTAGGCGGACCAGGTAATGCTGACTCTAATCCAAAAGACTTCCGTTCATGATGTAGGATAATGTGGAGGTGTCAAAACCATTACTGGAAGTCAATGTTAGTGAGGATTTTGTCTTTATCCAGAATTGATCGTAGGGATAGTGTCTTGATGTAATTTTCATTTTTATTCTATAATTAAAATAATAGATCATTATTACTTTATTTATTTTTATGATAAATAATAAATTAATTTTATTAATTCTCTCAATATTTTATCAAGTCATAATGACCCTCAACATTAAACCGATAATATCTATTTTTCAGAACATTCTTTTGGAAAGGATCCATATTTCCCTTTACATGACCCCCAAAATGTTTTGTCAATCTATTTGAAGGTATTTTGGTAGGAATTACTTTTCCAACATCATCCATTGGATCTCCTTGGTCTATTGAGGTGACTCCCCAATCCTATTATATTGACTTTGAATTTCCGTATCTCTTCCCTCTAATAATACTCCATGTCTAACAATCGATACTTCTCTTGGTGTAATATTGTTAAGTCAACCCAAAACCTTTCACAAGGGATAGATATATAAAATAAAGTGTCCCAACATGGGTTTCACAAACACATTTTTTAATTGAGGATTTCCCTTATTCAAATTACAAAAGGCTTTTTTTGACTTTGGAGGGAAATTTATCTCTTATGCGTGAATGGAGTATTATCATTATCACATGATTATTAATATTATGTGGAACATACTTAAGTGATTAACCATGTATTGATAACATTTACCTATAAGACTAATTTATTTTAGTTCCATATTTCATTCATGTTTAATTCATTAAATATGTGATCGCGACAACACATCCATAATGATAAATAATGAAGATAATAGAAATAAAATAAAGAAAAGGGTATGATCATGTGATTTTCTAATGGTATGATTGTCTAGAAGTTGATTAAATAACCATGACCTATGAAAGAAACACCTTGAACCTATTTGGGTATGTGTTTACATCTTTACACATTTCCACTTATGTATCTCCTAGGATTGGTTTCGTCTCGACTCCAGCTTGATCTCTCTCCACTAGCTTGGGAGTTACGTCTATTAAATATCCTTCTGAAGTCGCACGTAGGTGAGGGGTAAAAAGTGGGGTTTAAATAAAATATTCCATGGGCACGAAGGCCCTACATATTAATTAGAATATTTTGATCCCATATCAAAAATTAATTTAATAAATAAATTTAAAGAATAAAAATCTTATACAAAGGTCTTGGTCTAGATCATGATAACCCACATATATTCAAAGAGTTACGCATTTAATAAAACTAGTTTTAAATTCTATAATGGTTCTTATTTTGATAAATTGTTCTCAAATTTATTAATTTTTTTATTTATTTAATCAATAATTTTATCTTAATAATTTTTCTTAATTTCATTGAGATTCTAATCCATCAATTTTTTTAAAAAAACTCATCTAAATTAATTTCTGTACTTAACATATACCTCAGATGAAAACTGTTGATTTCCCATTCATAACTACCTAATGAGTAGAAATTAAAATTACATAGATATTAAATTAAAAACATATACATAAAACTTCTATCACTTGTTTTTTCATAGATTTATTCATGAACCATTGTATACGTCTCATGGTTTTGTATAATATAATAATAAATTTTAATAAATCTGCGTAATTTTGATGAGTGCACTACATGTAGTTTTAACTACACAATGTGTACTATCATTCAACATCCATATGATTGTATAGGACCTTGGATACGGTGTGTAAATGTACATTACAAATGTTTGGAATAAAATTCATGTCCAATAGACCACATGCCGTGTAGTATCTAAGTTACACGGTCACTAACAAGGCATACCATGTTCAAGGTACGTGGTCCAACCCTAACCTGAAGGGACTACATGTCGTTTTCCGTTGCCCACATGGTGCGTAATCTTGAAACTATGTGCCACCTGTTCCAGGTCAATACATGGAGTCATTAAGTCTTAGAAAAAATCCAATTACATGGCATGGTTTCGCAGACTAGTCCTGATGCATTGAACCATGATACATGGCGTGTGAATCCAAATACACATCATGTATTCTAGTGTTTTACATCTAGGAACATTTGGAATCTCTAGATGATTTCCTAGGTTTTATTTTAATAAAAAATGAATGAAAAAATCATTTTTTTATGGTGAATGAGAAATGAAAAGAGAGATAAGAGATCTCAAAATACAGAATTCGAGAACAATTAACCATGAATTGAAAAACTAAATTATTGAACTCTAAATAATCAACTAATTTATTAAATAATTTTAATCTATGATATAACCGCTTTGATACCACTTATAGGTTCAAGGCATCGTGGAAGAATAGTTGGGTCGACAACCAACTTTATTTTTTACTGTGATCAATGATTATTCAGGAAACAATAAGATGATGAATGATAATATATATAGAATATAATCAATTATTTACATAGATTAGGAAGCGTCCTGAAACCCTTAGAGAGGATCTTTCACATCATGTTTATAATTAATTTAATTAATTTAATAAAGAAAATAGTACTTGGATCTTCTGTATTTTCTTCATTGATGATGTTGATCATCAAGAATGACCCTTCTGGATTATATTTTTGTTCTTGTATGTATTTAAACTAGAATCCCTGTTGTGGTGATCCACAAGTGCACTAATGGACTTCGATTGACTCAACTCATTCGGCAATTGCTAGGGCGGCGAAGCGAGGGTCTTATGTCAGTCTTTCTTGATCGCTTGTTCTTCATCCTTTAAAAATGTATCTTATTCAGAGAGGGAATGGAATAAGATTCAAGATTGAAAAAAATTATCTCAATAATTATTAATTCACCAGGTGTGCAGTTCGGTACATGGTACAATAGACCTATAAGTCTATTTATTTAAATGGGGCTTCAGTTACAATAATTAATCATGTAACATCAATTAAATACATTCATACTATTATAGAAAACCCATGCTATTAATAATAATACTACGTCATTATTTAATGTTCTCCAAATTGTGTAAAACTGAATTATAAATAAAATGTTGTGTCACAAAATAACAACATCATTAATTTAATTTGTTCAAACTAGATAAATAATTATTTATCATCTGGAAAATTAATATTTTACATGTAAACCATCCTTGGTTTTCTCGAACTCCACTTCCATTTATTGAACACCTAAATAAATGAAAAAATAATTATTCATTTAAATAAAAAATTTATTTAAAGACACATAAATAATTATTTAATATAAGTTCAATAAAATAAATAAATATATTTTACCCACAATACAGTGATTGTTTTTAATTTATGAAATAATTTTAAAATTAATATGATTATTCAACTTTTTTTAGAATAATAATTATTAATTAAATTCGAATTTAATTAAATTGAGATAACAAGAATCATATATTGTGTGACCGTTAAGGAATCGTTCTCATAGAAATTTGGCATGATTTTCTAATGTCCAAGAGTAATGTATTGAAATGGGACAACACACCCAAAAAATATAACTGTAATTTGGTTCAATGACATCCACATACAAATTCTCACTCTGTAATATAATATTTTTTTACAATAACCAATCAAGAAGGTTTCAAGATAGGCTCAACAACTTTTATTCTTGATTCGTTGTTATTTGACTACCAGAAATAATATCATCGTTACACCACGGATATTGGAATTTTGCATGATTGTTCTATTTTGATCAAAGGGATGATATATCAATTTTAATAAATGGATGGGAAAAATCTTTCCTCAACTTATCCATTAATAACATGCCACTCGTGAAACACCCAACATACCCTACCTCTCACCAACTGTTTACGTGACACATTTCATCAGTAAATCAATGTGTGAGAGTCATGACACATATTAATGATAATATTATTGTTTAACGATCATTACACATGCTTACAGAAAAAAATTTCCAATGACATGAAAATATACAGAATTCCTACTGGTGGGCTTGTTCTCATAATATATGGTCTTGGAGATTACCATGTGTGAATATCATGAGAGGAAGTATCATCTGCTTAAGAGTGTTCATACCTGACGGTATGAATGCTATGTGTCCTATCATAGTATGTCATCCAACTATAGAACTATATTTATGAATATTGTTATAGCATTTCAATTTTTTCATCATAGCAGGGAACATCCATGACATTATCAATACGACAAATACTCTAGGTCATTATTACATAATAGTCAGGTAGAACAATATGTAAAAAGTTTTTTAATATTTAAATTCATTAAATCTACATGTAATCAATTTATAACCAGTTAGTTATAGGACACCAAATCTTACACTAATTTCTAATGGCCCAATCAGTTTTCATTTACATGAAAATTACTATTTTTATTTATGAAGTTGGGATACATGTGTCTTGACAGGCAGTAAATGTTTTCTTCAAGATATATTTGATCATTTAAAGTAATTTTATATGAAAAGGGTGATAGATACAAATTATAATTGAATCCCATTTATAGTGTTATGAATATTTTATTCCAATTTATTATTTATGGACGTATGTTTCAAATGAAATAGATATTATGATTTTACATTCAGTTGAGATAATTTAGTATAGAATAATTTTTCATTATTCTATCTTCATTAGGTAGCCTTTTATGGGTGTTGAATTATATTTTTATATTTACATTAGAAATACGATATGGAGAATGATGATTCAAAAAATTAGGATTCAATGATGTTCCGACAATGGAATGAATATTACACCAATAATGAAAAATAATAACTCCCATTATATGATATGTGTAGTGGTGTAGCACCCTAATATATTAATTTAAAATTTTCAGGGAATCCTTTTGTCTTGTTATCTAGTTTCACACCCAACATAAAAAAATTAAACCAAAAAATATTTATATAAACATTATAATGTCATCATAAAGTCGATTAGTAAAACTGAATATATAATTTTTGAAATATATATATATATATATATATATAGAAATTAATGTAAAGTTCGTTATTAATACTAATTCTCTAATAAAATACTTAAATTATAGCTTTAAAAATAATAATATATAATATGATATAAAATATAACACTTATAACATTCAAAATTATATGCATTATATTAGGATAATAAATATATTATGGATAAAAAATATTTTTAGACTCATTAATAAATTAACAACAAAAAATGGTAGTATAAAGACATTTGGAAAAATGATATTTTATACTAATAAAAATATATTTTTCAAGTGAAAAAGTATTTACTTTTATTTTTTTATTATTTTTAGAAATTAAATTATATAATATTAGTGATTTAATTTGGTAATATATAGTTCATTTTTTTAATTTATAATCTAAATATTATATTTATATAATTTTTTGAATTTTCTAAAATATTGATTTTAATATGAGTAGTGAATAAATATTATTTTCAAACAAATGTTCATTAAATTGATATATCAATATATAAAAAATATACTGATGATTATAAATTTTTTAACATATCCAACATTCATTTATTCCATAAAACAAAACATTTATATATACCATTCAAAATTTATAAAAACAATGTATAAAATTATATTAACATTAGTAATAATTTCCAATAAAATAAATTGATTTCAACATTCTCAGTTAAAACACAATTTTTTTTAAAAAAATTAATTTATTATTGATCAAAAGTACATATTAAATATATTTTATATATAAAAAAATATATTATAATTATTAATTACATTGATAATTTTACCATTCCCATTCACGTTTTCAAATAACTGAGTTTTACAATATTCATACTCTAATGTTAAAATTTAATTTCCATACACATATAAAAATTATTGAATAAAATTTATTTCATATTTTGAATCATTAACACCATGTTTAATAATAATTTCCATTTTATTTTCTTGTATGTAAATTTCGTTTCTTATGAATCAAAAAGTAAACATTGTAAAATGAAATATTATAAAAATTAAATTATGAAATTATTGGACATTAATTTGATAGAATATACTCAATAATTATATATATATATATATGTATCAATATTTTATAATATAGATTTTTCCAATTTTTCTAATTCAGTTTATTTATAGTTTAATAATGATAAATTTAGTAATTGAAAAAAACATTAAATTTTATGAATTTATCACCATATAATAAGGAACTAAAATATTACAATAAAATTTAATTAATGAATTATTTTTTTTAAAAAAAATATTCATTTTAAAATATAATATTTAATTTATAAAAACTATTATTAAAATTTTATCTCGTTATATTGGGTTGAAATATTAAAAAAATCACTCTCTTAAATAATAAAAGTGTACTATCACTACCCCTTCCTGACCACTCTAAAAATTTGGATCCCCATAGAATATATTCTCCTATTACATCAAATATAATAATATACATTTTTCAATCAGTCACTTTTTACTAGGGGTTTTCCTATGTACATCATTTCCAAGGAGTCTTATGAGGGGTAGCCCATGTTCCAAATGAAAGTACATTATTCAAACTACTTATGATTTAATTATTATTTTCCCATATAAAATTTAATTATTTATATAATTTTAAATATTTATTTTAATTATTCTAATTTTATAAATATTTACAAATGTTTCCCTTATTCCATAATAAAAAATGAATCCTCTATTCGTGCATACTGTAGACTACCAACTCTATGAAGTGATGACTTATTTTTTTCCACCAATTACTCTATTCACTAGCTAAAAGTGAGAAATTATATATAAGTTGTGAAATTTATAATATAATTTTTGTGATTAAATAGAAATTATAACCGACATTATTCACACCAATTCATTTATAAATGAAAATATTAACCATGCATTATGAAGTGTACATCCTCCCTAAAGTAAAATGTATTTTTTAAAATATATTATCCTTATTATTTAACTGATTTTATAACGTATATTTATCAAAATAATATATGTATTCATATGTAATTTTATTATTATTCAAAAAGTAAACCATATTCACCATCATATTCATCCATTCATTATTTTATATTCTTTTTTGGTTCTTTTGTCAAAATACATGAAAATTGATATATAATAATTCCATGGATGACTATTAGATTGAAATAATTAATAATTTATGATAAAAATATGAAAATAAATATTTTAATTAGGTTTTAGAATGGTAACATTAAATTTAAATCCATAAAAATATATATTAACTATGGTTCATACAAAATAGATGGTACATGCTCATCCATGATTTCAACATTGAAGATCATAACCAAAAACTATAATTTAATTGAATTATAACATTAAAATTAATTTTATAACATATATTAATGTATCTTTTAGAATCTTTGAATGTATAAATTTGGGAGAATAATGAATAAAAACTATTATTACCAAACTGTTTCAAAATAGTCAATATACTCACAACTGATACTAAACATAGATAATAACTAACTAAAATACTGGTAGAGAATAATTATAAAGGATGATTGTAAATTTTTTTAGATTTTTATATGATTATTAAATAATTTTTAAGAAAGATATTTTTTGTATTTGTTTTTCAATCTCATTAGTGGGAGTCTGTAAAAATGTAAGGGTTTTTGGAAAAAAATTTCACCTTATGAGTCTGATAGAGAAAATTGTTTAAATAAATTTACATTGAAATAAATTTTATAAATCCCACCGAAATATTAATCAAAGATAAATTTCAATATTTTTTGATAATGGTGGTATTTTGAGCTTAATATTAAAAATTTACCATTTATTATTTTTATTAGATTAAAATTATTTTTGTATTTTGGACATAAAATTTTCATTATTAATCCAAATAGTGTAACTATTTTTTTAGGATTCAACACATATGGGGATTCATTTCATCCTTCTTTACCAAAATTTAAATTGACTATATGGAATATAAAAATAAGTAAACAAAATTGACCATTAAAATTGATTAAAGATCAATCTATTTATGGTTTTTGGTTCCTATTTCATTTATGGTGGGCCCATGTTCTGTGAAATAAGGTGGGTGGAAGCGCATGAAGCTTTGGAACATCATTCACGAAGTATTGGACACATTAATTGGCTGTTTTAATGATAATTAAAGCATTATAATCTGGTGGTTTTCAATTTTGAGAGTCTAAATGGACATAATAAATTATCAGTGTAAAATGTGCATGTATATGGGAATACTGGTCCAAATACGCTAAACATTTGAGGACATACGACCATGATATTTATGATAAAAATTCAAGAAGGGTGAATCATGTGAAGAGGTCATTTATTAGGGATAAAACTCCTCATATTTTGGGGGAAAAGTATACCTATAAATGTATGGGATCTCCTCCCCCTCAAAGAATCTCATTCCAACACATTCCATAAGGGGTACCAAGGAAGGGAAATGTTTATCTTTCTCTATTTTATTTATTTCCTTTTACATTTATTTGAAATTTTTTCTTCTTCCTCATTCATTTTGATTAACCCTACCAAAGTGGGGTAAATATTTTGACTGATTGGGGAAGAGTTGGTTTTAAATTATTAAATTCTTTTGGTTATGGACATAATTAAATGAAATTTACTTATTAATATATGTTTTTTTCAATTTAATATCTAGAATTTTATAATCAAGTGTGGTCATTATTGAATTATAATTCAATTATTGATTTTTTAATTGGTAAATTATATTTACCACCCTCTATGGATTTCTGGTTTATATATGATGGAATAATATATGTATTAGTGGAGAAGTACTTGAAGATTATCAGTACTTTTAAAAATGAGAGTGGATGTTCCTGATTGTTTGGGATAAAAAAGACCCAACTGGTTATTTCCCAAGTAAATTTAGGATATTCATTATATCTTTTTTCTTTTGGAAGGAGAGTAGAGAAAATGGAGATCATGGTAAGGTTTTCTCTCACCATTAAAATTTAACAATGGAAGTGAGAGGACATGATTGTGGAATATCACTACAATCAACTTAAAATAATTGGTTTAAAATAAATTTTTTAAGGATAGAATTAAAAATGGGAAACCATCCATGACTTTGTCACTATTATAATAAAATAGTTTTAAAAAATATGAATTTAAATTTTCTTTTTAGTCATTTTCATATTGAAACACTACATTTTTACACTTGTTTAAAAGTGAATAATTGTTTTCTATGCACTCCTCTTGGATACTTCCTAGGGTTAATCACTAGATTACACTTAGGGAATTTAAAAAATATTTTACCACTCCCCATAATAGGTGTACGTCAAAGACATATTTTTTTTATATAAAATGTTTTATTTTATATTTACTATATATAGAGACTTTTTATATATTATATCATAATACTCTCATCATTCATGGTATTTAATATTTATTCGGAAATTATATCCATCATGATATATTAGTTCGAATTATTTTATTGGCAGGTTGGTTCTTTGCCTCAAATTTTAATTCCTAGAGACCTATTTATGTTACACCTCATTTATCATGTTTCATAATGTTTATATTTACACCTATAAAAAAATTATAAAATTAGTCTTGGTATGTAATTTTTCATCTGAAATTTTATCCTTCAATGATTTTATATTCGAATGTTTCTACATTATTGTGTTTTATTTATCTCTATTTTGATTTCTATGAGATACATTTGTCATTAATAACCATCATTTAATTTAACGTTTTTATTAAAAATCTTCTTGGTTTTATTAAAAAATGTATATTTATTTAATTATATATTAATATCATATTATGAATCTCACATTCTTTTGATAATTATGTGATAATTACTATAAGGGTGTTTGAATCATAATTTTTCTTGATTATTCTCTAATTTGAAATCAACATTTTTTCCTTTTTTTGGTTTATAAATGTTCCACATATTATGTAATGGCCCAAACTTCTCTAGTCCATTAATTTGTAATAATTTATTCATTTAAGTGTTATGGGAGGCCATAATGACTTATATAATCACCTTAAAAAGTTATTATTTTTCTGGTTCATCGATGGTCAGTTGTTGATGGTAAGTTATGATGGTTTCTCAAAACGGTGAGTCAGAATTGTGAGTTAGAATGGTGAGTCGTTGAAATAGATCGTAATAGGGAGTTAGAATAGTGAGTCAAACTGGTGAATTACTCTGGTATCTCTTTGATAGTGTGTCAGAAAAGTGAGTCCCATTGGTATATTTCTATAGTGAGTTGGAATGTGGAGTCAGAATGGTGAGTCACACCTGTATCAAGAACTAGTGACTCGCACTCGATGCTCAACGAATGAAGACTTGCACTGGGGACTCACAGCTCTGAGTCACCTAAAGGCGAGTCATTTCCAAAAGTTTTTCAAATTTCCATATTTCCTCTAGTTTTCTAGTTTCTCCTCATTAACGTTTTGTTTGAGATAAAATGAATGTAATACCAAATCTCAGTTGTTAAATATCCATTTCGAGGACTATGATTCATATTATTAATTTTATAATATTTTGAAAGCCTTATAAATGTTCGAACTGTGTGGTTTTGTTGTGATAAAAAATTAATGGAAATTCAAAACTATTTAATATTTTATGACTCTTCGATCTAATTGTTCTATGTCGGGGGGCCTTCACTTAATTCATTTCTCATAATTTCACTTGATACCAGTCATCCACAGAATCTTTTTACCAATAGGATTCATGTTTTTTATTGTAGATTTGGATCTAGTTCTCCCTAGGGGAATTTCATGCTACATGTGTTCCCCCTACGTTGGTGCATTAAAAAAGGGATGATCGTCCCTTCTTACAAGTAAGATTTCCATCATCTCTATAAATTTTGTGCCATTTGGGTGGGTGTAAAAATGTCTCATTATGAATATAGTTGAATCCAAATTCAAAAAATATTGTATAATTGGTTTAAGATAAATGTGAATGGGTTGGGGAAATGTGATGTGTGATTTACTTGTTATTTTGTTTTGGTTGTTTTTTTGAAATGGAATGGCTAAATTCCTCATAAAAAATCATGGTTATTGGTGGCATTTTCTTGAGCATTGGATAATATATGGAACGAATTTTTAGTTTTTTTAATAATTTTATGTGATATTTCTGACCACATATACCCGTCTTATAGATGGATTCCACATGATAATACCATATTTGATAAACCCAAAAGAGATAATGTTCAATTAATAAATGAATAACTTGAAAAATCTAAATATTTATAGTTTGGTATGTGTGATAGTATGGTTTTTAGCATGGTTATGTAATGTGGGATGGTTCTGAAGGACAATTAGAATATCCGGTTTATAAATTGATTGATTCTTCAATGTAAGGGAAATATTCTGTTGAGGGACTATAATTATGTTTTTCTATGTTTGTGTTGCTGGAAATGAAGGGTGTGGTGTGGTTATGCACCAGGGCATCCATGAATGGTTTGGATGAGATGTTTTGTTGGGTGAGGAAGTGAGTTGGGGGTTTTGATTTGTTGGATGATGGATTGTTTAGAGTGACCTTATTAGAGTAATGGTTGTCATGGTAGGTATGGGTAATTCTACAAGAGTTTTCCCAGGTTTTATTAGGCTGGGTTTTTTGTTTTTTATTTTAAGTAGTAGTTTCCTAGGTAGAGTGGGAACAAATAAATGAAATTTTTAATAAATAATTATATTTTATTAATGGAATTGTTTAGGGTTATTAGTTGAGTCTTTGGATTATTTTATTATTATGAATTTATAGGCTTCATTGATGTTGGCAGTAGTGTGATATGTTAATTTGTTTGAGAACCCATGTATTAGGAAGAATTTTTTGGTTTTATATCTATATATACATATATTTACTTTTTTATTTCTATATGAACTCGAACCTAGTTTGTAAATATGTGTCGATCACCCCCATCATCTTGGGAGAGAGTGTCTTTCACAAACATCCTGATGGGAGGATGCATGGTTGGCCACCTAATCTTCCCTACTCCCTCTTCCAGATGGTGGTTTCCCATGATTCATTGGGCATGTTTTTGTTAGTGATGGCCATGTTTGTGTGGGTGAGTTGTTCTTTCCCAGATCTGTTCAAGATGGAATGAGTTCTGAATTTTCCAAGGTTTATTCAGTATGAGATGTGTTGTTCTTTCCAAGTAGTTTTCAGGATGTGATGTGGTTTTTGGATTTGGTGTCTTTAGGAAAGATGAAACATTATTTGTTTCCCAATGTGCGCAGGTGTATTGTGATGTGCTTCATTTTACCAGGTGATAGGAATAGCTGTAAGGTCCAGGTGTGTGTGGGTAGGTTATGACGTGGTACTTTTGGAAGAGGTGGGAGCGCAAGGACATTTTTAGTTTGGGGTGAGAGTGGATAATCAGTGGGAAGGTGGTGGGGGTACCCAATTAATCAATGTTCTTACTATATTACATTACAAAACTTTTATAACATGGTGATCATGATTTGGTGAGGTTGGTATGGATAGTATACCTTGATAGGTGTAGTTGGGTTCTACTGTTTTCTCACAAGAGCCATAGTATACTTGCCTCACTTGTATATGATATAGCTTGTATTTTTCAACTGAATATACCTATATAATAACATAATATACATAAGAACTATTTCTCATTTTCTTGGAGTATTTTGGTTACCATTCTGGACCATACTAGCTTATACTTTTGGATAGATGGTGTGTCACTACATAAAATTATTTTAATATAAATTTTGGAGTTATCCTTATATTTTTAACAATTTTGTTTTAAAAATTCATTAGTTATGGTTTTTATTTTTTTATATAGGTCTTGGGGTTGTTTTTACATTGATATATCTTATCTCTAAATCACATTTTCTAAATTAAAAGTCAAATGCATCCCTTTTTCAGAGTGTATATATATCATTTTTGCTAATCCCCACCCCTAGGCCTACTGGTGTTGCAACTCAGGGGGTCATTTTCTCCCTTTCATAATTTCCATCTTATGATGTGTTTTTTAGAGGAAGAGCGTGATGATATAATGGTATCAGAGGTCGGTGTTTGAGAGAAAGGATGAAATTTGGTGTTACGAATAGTGAATATTGCCTGGTTTGGTGGGGTAATAGTGTCAAGTAATATTGGTGCATGACATAGGACATGTAAGACTACCTGGGATATAGGATTTAAGGGCCCCATTTGATATGATGCATGAACTATGGGTCCACTGAATGTCCAAATGAGGCTAAACCCTTTACAGGGTAGATAACATAGGAAAGGATCATGCATCATAATGACTTTTGTTCATGCCTGAATTGGGTTGTGTATAGAATTTTGAAATGGATAATGAAATGACTTAAATGATTTACAATGAATCTTAATTAAAATTCAATCCAACTAAATCTATGTAATTACCTATTTACCATTTCAATCTATGGTACTAGGTCATCACCCATTTGAGGCACGAGAAGTTCTGGATCAATAGTCTAATCCAATTAATTAGTGGAGGGTTGATCTGATGAGGGTGGAAGAAAAGATGAAAATTATTTTATATTCTTTCCAGTGTCAGGCCATTAGGATTTATGAAGTTAGTGCCTCATACATGGATATGTTGATCTAGCTCAAGGATACTAATATCACCTTATGTTTTATCCGGGCACATACAGAATACTGGGTTCCTCTGGTATTCTAAATCCCAAAATGAATGATTCTCTAGGATGGAATGAGATGATTAATTTTTATATTCTTGTTTTTGTGAAAAACATTTACACAATATGTTTTAGGCACCGAATCCTGGATTCTAGTTTTGGGGTTGTCACATACTTGCTCAGCTATATCAAGTTATAAATAATAACGTGAATCTTGTAGAATAACCACCTTCTCCATGGAAAGATCATATTTCTATTAAATCATTCAGGATGAAAAGGCCCACCATGTTTTTTGGATCTTCAAATTCCATCCTCACAGACCAGTGGATTAACACCATTTAAAAGATATTCTATGTCCTCAAGTGATCAGAAGAAGGAAAAGTTGTACTAGCGGTCTATAATTTTGATGGGAAAACTGATCAGCGGTGGACACAAATCAAAAATTAAAATCCATATGATGGAATTGATTCCATTGATTAGGACTAATTTAAGGGAATTTATTTCAATTATTATTTTCACTGAACACTCCTTCTCAAAGTTGAATGAGAGTTTTAAGGACTCTGGCATATGAATGATGATTCAATCGGGGCATATGAAGCAAACATTACAAGGATTTCAAGGCACCACTCTGGATTTTTCATGAACACTGAAATCTAGGTGTATCACTTAATTAGTGGATTAAAGTTGAGTCTATGATAAGTGTTAGTGATTCATGACTTTGACAACAATGATGATATTTTATGTTCTTCCCTTAAGGTTGCAATGTAGATTAGAGACTATCAGTGGTATCGTGGACCCAGTGACAAAAAGGGGAATATGGAATATTATGTGGGTGGTTCCCCAAATAAATTCCATGATGGAATGAAGATAGATCATACATATGTAAAAATTATTTGATGAAGTATATCAGTATCTATTTAAAGGGAACTAGGAATCCTCTGAACTACATTCTCAGTAGTCCATTACTGACAGGACGCCTATCCCGATTGGAGTCATCCTGCAATAGTTTGACATCCAGTTTGTGCCTCATAAAGATATCAAGGGCCAAGAATTGGCATATATTCTTGAAGATAATCCCTCAACCCAGACTACCTCATCATATGTTTAACTTCTTGAAAAAGACATCTTCTCTATAGAAAAGGATCCCCGAACATAGGAAATGTACATTGACGGCACATCCAGATGCCTGACTGGTAAAATAATGGAAGAACCCACATTTAACTTCGTAGGGATGGGTGTCATACTTATATTCCCAGAGCATGTAGTTTTTCAAAATGCCTTCCTCATGTGAGGAGGATGCTCAAATAATGAGGCTGAATACCAGGCCCTCATTGCAGGTCTAGAGCTCACACTCGAAGTGAAAGTGTATCACCTCCAAGGAAAAGGTGGCTCAGAAATGGTCATCAAGAAAGTCAATGGTTTCCACACCATTATGAATGAGGGGATTTTAAAAACCCCAGTTTTGAGCCTATGATACATTGAAATTTTCTTGATGTTATTCCACAGCAGGGTGTTTAGATGACGTGCGATTCTGAGCCCTGGTGTAGCCGGAATTAAATTTTAAGTGAGTTCACACTGGACACTCCAAATAAACAGAATAACTCCTAAAAGGTAGCTTGTATTGAAAAAATGAGTGCACCGTTGAGTCTGGAACGTGCCTTTTACCATAGGAGGGGTATGAATTTTGCGAGTGCATGCATCCTGTGAAAAATGGCACCAGGGGCATTTTCGTAATTTAGCGGCATCAGATTTGGACTTTACAAAATTTGAACAGAGGCTCGGATTAAAATTCTGAGACCACCGTTGCACTCAAAACATGAATTTTACCCTAGGGGTGGCTTAATCTCGACCCCATCGGGAGTCCGAGTACGGGCCTACTGGTGGATGTTTTAAAAATTAATTAAAAATTAATTAATTTTTTCTATTTAAACATAACCACCTCCAAGATTTCTTTCCCTTGTTGTTCCCTGGAGCAAGCCCTCAAAACAAAAGAGGATCTCCCATCCTCTCCTCCACCTCTCCAAGGTGGCATGGCTCTACAATGGACCCTTCGTGAAGCCACAAGATAAGCCCAAAGAGGTAGGTGGTTGCGTTTTCAATTTTTATTTCCTGCATCTTCTTCAAATTAAATTTCTTGCATTGAATTTCTATAAAACTCTCAAGAGAAGCCCATATATGAATAGGAATAATTTTATGATTTCCAACTCATGTTTTTGTTTGAATATCCGAGTCCCAAGGCAACCATAGTGATCCGACGAAGTCCGGGGTGTTTTTGGTGTTTTTTACGGTGAATTTGGGTTCTCTGGCGGGTTCGAGCGGTGGTCGGCGGCGGAACGACATTCTTAGGAGGCGGTGGCACAAGCTCACGAGGAGACATAGACTCAGGTGGTAGCGTGGGCTCAGGCAGAGGCGGCGTTCACCCATGCGGAGAAGCGGGCTGAAGCCGCTGGTGCGGGGCGCTACCGGCGGTCACGGCGCGCGACCCCGAGCGGGACAAAGACCCGCCCTCGGTGGGTCTTCACATGGATAGATGACCGGCCATGAAGGCCAGTCCGTGGGGGGACTGCGGGTCAGATCTAGGAAACGCGGATGAACCGTGGTCCGGTGCTGCGATCCGGGCATGCCGGTTCGGGTCGGCCCACACAGGGTGGACCGACCGGCCCAGGCGGGTCCAGTCCTAGGGGTTTGCCCCCTCCGACTTCGAACACCTGTAATTTTTTCTACGGGTGTCCGTTTTGCATGCCGTCTACGGAAGTGAATTCCTGGATTTGAGAAGAAGCTTTTGAGATGGTCTATAGGATTTTTAATTCTCGAGACGGGGGGCTCGGTGGTGCGACACGCCCATTAAGCGGATTGGCGTTTTTCCAGGGGTTCTTGTTTTGGATGGCGCGGACAAATCCAATGTCTGATTTGAGTACCGTCAGTGGCGTTGAGACCATAGAGTCGAGGTGGATATTTTAAGTATGGTTTTGGGTGTTTGAGTCAGAGTTGAGATGTGGGCCCTGTGGGCCATCATTTAAGCGATGTGCTGCGTTTTGCGACGTTTTTGTCGGGCGCCCATTCGGGGCAGATGAATAGTTGATTTGACATTTTTTTCTGTGTCCATCGCAATGGTGTAGTCTTAACGACCTCTTTTGGGACTGATATTGGTCCCCCCGAGATACCGTATGGTCCTAAAGCAGTGGAAAACAACTTTTCCGCTGGGGGTCTGTTCCAGGGAAATGAGTATTCTCTCTTGCATGGTTTTCCATGAGGATTGTAGTGGTGTAATCTGTTGGGGGGTGTGGAGCCTCATTCGAGATCTCATTAAATGTGGAAACATGAAAGGAAGTTGGTTGGAGGTTCCTTTTATGCACTCAAACCCAATGCACGATCGCGATGTTAGCGACACCTAGTGATAACACAGGCAGTGCAGAGCTATCAGACCAGTTCCGGGTTTACCCTCCTATTGGGTTGGGTAGTGGGTTACTCGATAAATTTTAGGGTTTACCCTCTAGTGGGGATGGGCGGTGGGTTACCCGTCGAACTATTAGGGATTACCCTCCAGCGGGGCAGGGAAGTGGGTTACCCATTCACTTACTAGGGTTTACCCTCCAGCGGGGCAGGGCAGTGGGTTACCCATTCACTTACTAGGGTTTACCCTCCAGCGGGGCTGGGCAGTGGGTTACCCGAAGACTTTTAGGGTTTACCCTCCAATGGGGCTAGGCAGTGGGTTACCCGTTGGCCTACCAGGTTTACCCTCCAACGGGGCTGGGCAGTGGGTTACTCGATAACCTCCAGGGGTTTACCCTCCAGTTGGTATGGGCAATGGGTTACCCGACGACTTATTTTAGACTCAGACCTCTCAATGGGATGGTCAATGACTTTTTCTCAATGACTACCAGAGTAGGATCCTTGGTTATTATGTTTGTAGATGTGACAACATTGACGTGACCTTATAAAATACGAGGATGAGGGGTGCTTTTCCCACCGAGATACATCCTTGTGACACAACCTAAAAGTTGTGCGGGTGAGTCAGTGCCGCCCAAAGAAGATAGTATCAAGGTGTAGTGATTGATCCCCTTTGACTTATACCTCCTAGTTTAATACGAGGGATGTTTGGGGTTCAGTGTTGGATATCCTTAAAACTTTTGGCGACTCTTCCTGGTCTGATCTTGGAGATGGAGATCCCCTTACGCACGCGTTTGGGCTTCTTGTTGAGCATATATATATATATATACACCCTACCCCTCTTCCCAACCCTTGGATTTAGTTAATCTCCTTCTATCAGGGGCAAAGAAAGGCGGTGTATGAAATGTGCTTTCCATGTCTAGCTTATCTTGCTTGGACGAGTCTACTTCATTTTTATGATTGGTTGAGCTGCACTCTATTTTAATATACTCTTCCACTATTCTTTGTCATGTTAACTGCTAACTGTTTTGGTACCCCCCATTTTTTTCTCTCCCTCGAGCATTCAGGACATCCTACTAAGTATCTTTATACTCACCCTTGGTTGGGCCTTTCCCGCACTTGGTGTACCATTGCAGACGATGGACTGGTCTATTGTGACTACTGAAGAGCATAGTGGTCACGGGAGATCGGACAGTGTGTCATGGTCATGCCAGTGTTTTCAGGCGGGGATCTACCCAGTTGTTTCCTTTTGTTACCTGTTTCTGGGTTGTGTCAGCTTTAGGGTTGGGAACATGTTTTTCACTTTTTACTATTCAGTTTACTTGTTAGTACTTTGATCACTTTACTTGATCTTTTTAGTGGCTGATGCATTTATTTGGTTGGGTTATAGCTGTTTGTCCTGTGGTTTTCTTTTTTACTCCGCACTTCTGCATCAAGTGGGTAATGTGTGAGTGTGTACAGGTACTTAAGAGAAGGCCACCCTGAGATTTTTATGCCTTCTACGCTGATCTCCAGCCTCTGGCCTATAGAGGTGGGATTGAGGTAGTTTCGGCTCAGGACCGATAGGGTCGGGTCGTGAAAAAGTGGATTCCGAGGTGGTTCATTCCTTGGGGTGTTGTTCAGACATCCCAAAAAAGGAATTGGTTTGGATTTAGGGTGATAGAATTGACGTGTCTTGAGAGCGGCTCTCTGGCCAGGGAGTCCACTGATGGTATGGGCGGCCGACGTATCCATTCACTAAAACCCTGATAACCCGCTTGTTGACTCGACATGCTAAGACACTTGTTGCAGGGAACACTGAAACATGCATCTTGTAGGACTGAGTCTTTGACTGTCTTTGTTTGAGTCATCTCCCCTTTGTTATAACTATTATATATTTATATACTGATCTGATCATTGTATCCCTTTATAATTATCAGGATGCCTCCACGACAGCAGCCAGCCAGGTTACCCTCTTCAGTTCGTGAGGATGACTTGGCGAGCAGCGAGGCGTCAGTTCAGGGACCCTCACATGATCCCATTCCGCCCAGTGCATCAGCTGTAGCCCCTCCACCTGAAGAACGATCATTTTTATCGACAACTCAGGCCGAGGTTGTGTGCAGACTGATCATGCTATGAAACTTCCAGTGTTAGAGGCCGTCGAGGTTCCACGGGGACCTAGATCCCCAAGTGGCGAAGGACTGGCTTGAGTTAGTGGCATGACTCTTTAGGCTGGTACATACCCTAGAAGACCAGATGGTGGCCCTAGCTGCCAGTCTTTTCCTCGGGACAGCCGGTCGATGGTGGGATATAGTGACGTAGACTCATGACGAGTCGTCCCTCACATGGGATGGCTTCTAACAGCTTTTATGGGAGGAGTAATCCCCCTCAAATTTATGATTTGTTTGAATACAAGATCATCTGAACCTGAAGTAGGGGGGATGTTTGTGTCCCAATACTCAACCCGATTCACTGATCATACACGCTACTCGCAGGACATGATCCGCGACAGCTACTTCCGAACGCAAAATTTCGAGCAGGGTCTTCGCATGGGAGATCAATCCTAGCGTGGTACCATTGGGAATACCCACTTACGACGGGGTGCTAGAGAGGATTCTAATGACCGAGATATTGTTGGCCGATGGGCGCTAGATGGGAGGACCAAACAGTGCCCACTTTAAAGAAGAGTCTTTAGCAGGCAGACGACAGAGAGATGGGCCTCAGCTGAGGAGGCCCTTCCGTTAGCAGACCCAGGGCTTGGGTCGTACACCTCAGTGGTGTCATAGGGTGCACCACAGAGGGAGAGGCATCTCCGTGACCAGGGGTCACCTAGGCGGGGACCAGGCGGTCCTCAGGTAGGTGGAGCGGGCAGAGAAGCAAGATCAGGAGGTGGAGGATGACGTTTTGAGATCCCTCCACCGCCACCACCAGGTGGCCCACGCCAGGCTTAGGGAGCTGGCGGTTGGGGCCGCGGGCATCTTCAGGCCTTGGGTGTTTGAGACCCTCCAGTGCACGAGATGGTCTGAGGTATGCTTTGTGTTTAGTCCACACTTACATTAGTACTTTTAGACACAGGCGCCAACCATTACTTTATATCACCGCTTCTAGTACAGGAGTTGGAGCTTCTAGTTGAGATGCTGACACCTGCACATAGCCTTGAGGTTCCTAAGGGAAGCGCCTCATTAGTGACCTTTATCTATAGACAGTGAGAACTATCGTTCGGAGGAGGGAGTTTCACGTGGGAGCTGCTCGTCATCACGATGGAACCTTAAGATGTCATCCTAAGCATGGATTGGCTTTCTATGGTTCATGCTCAGATCGATTGACGTCATAGATGAGTCAGAGGTGTATTTTTTGACGGTATGAGATTCACCATACTTGGTGAACAAGACCTCATGGAAGAGCAGATGGGTACTCTGAGCAGGAGACCCCGACCTTTTTCACACTAGCTAGTGAGCATGGCTCTTGGAGCAGGAGACGCTAGAGGCACCTGGATCCTTACCGTTGTAGAGGATTACATGGATGTCTTTCCCGAGAATGTTCTAGGACTACCTCTGAGGCGAGAGAGGGAGTTATGCATTGTCCTGCAGCCAGGGAATACTCCAATATCTTGTTCAGCATATCAGATGGCACCCACAGAGCATTGGGAGCTACAACTTCAACTGGACAACCTTCATGAGAAGGGATTCATCAGGCTTAGTGTATCCCCCTAGGCAGCTCAAGTTTTGTTTGTGAAAAATGTAGATGGGAGTTTGCGGATTTGTGTGGATTATCGTCACCTAAATCAGGACACGATAATGAAAAAGTACCCTTTGCTGAGGATTGAAGACCTGTTCGACCAGTTTCAAGGTGTGAAGTGGTTCTCGAAGATTGATCATTCATCTGTGTACCACCAGTTGCAGGTTTGTGAGGATGATATTTCGAAGTTGTCTTTTTGTTGTCGTTATGAGCATTACGAGTTTCTGGTGATGCACTTTGGTGTGAAAAATTCCCCCTCCGTTTTCATGGATTTGATGTACTAGATCTTCCAGCCGTACTTGGACTGGTTTGTGGTTGTCTTTAATGACGAAAAACTCATTTACTCGACGACAAAGGAGGAGCATACAGAGCATTTGAGGATGATCCTAGACTTACTTCGAGATCACCAGCTGCACAGGAAGCTCTCGAAGTGCCAGTTCTGGATTTATGAGGTTCACTTTTTGGGGCATGTCATTACGGAACATGGATCAGCTGTGGATCCTGCAAAGATAGAGGCAGTACTTTATTGGGAGCCACCCAAGAATGCGTCTGAGGTGCGGAGTATCCTTGGTTTGGCAGGGTACTACCAGAGTTTCTTGGAGGACTTCTCTAGGATTGATGCCCCTTTGACCGCAATGATGCGGAAGGGATGACCGTTTACCTAGACTGATCAGTTTTAGAAGGCCTTTGAGGAATTAAGGCAGAGGCTTATTTTTTCTCCGATGTTGAGGCTGCCAAAGGTGGGCATTGAGTTCGTTGAATATTGTGATACTTCAAGAGATGGGCTTGGTTACGTGCTGATTCAGAAATAAACAGTGAATGTGTATGGGTCGAGGCAGTTGAGGCCCCATGAGCAGAATTACACAACTCATGATTTGGAGCTGGCAGCAGTGGTCTTCACCTTGAAGTTGTGGAGAAATTACCTTTTAGGTGAGTGTTTTGTGGTCTACTCAGACCACCAGAGCCTCAAGTATATCTTCACTCAGATGGATTTGAATCTGATGTAGAGGCGATGGCTGGAGTTTCTACAGGACTATGATTTCGAGATAGTCTACACTCCAGGGAAGGGAAACATAGTAGCAGATGCTCTTAGTAGGAAGTACTAGGCTTGGTTAGTGCAGGAAGCTTCAGAGAAGTTAGCTTCCCTAAGACTGACCTTGGTGGAGCAGGAGGATATGATGTTTCTACAGTCGATGGTGTTGACCCCTTCAATCCTTGAGCATGTGAGAGAGTCACAACTGCGTGATGTCGACAGCGGGGTACTGCATGATTAGATATCCACGGGTGACGCACCCGATGGGTATTCTGAAGGAGGGAATCACAAGATCTTGTTTCAAGGGAGAGCTGTAGTACCAGTGGAAATGCATGATGAGGTGATATAGGAGTTCCACACTTCTCCCTTGGTTGTACATCCTAGTGTAGGAAAGATGTATAAAGACTATCAGTGGCAGTTTTGGTGGTTTGGCATGAAGCAGAGCGTAGCTAAGTTTGTTTCTCGATGACTTACCTATCAGCAAGTGAAGGCGGATCACCAGGTTCCGAAAGGGTTGTTGCAGACCCTTTATATCCCGAAGTGGAAGTGAGATGGCATATCTATGGACTTAGTCACAGGGATCCTGTGCACAGCGAAGGTCCACAACTCCATTTGGGTGATAGTGGACCGACTCATGAAGTCGGAACACTCTCTTTCTATCAAGGAGTAGAGCTCAGTGGAGAGTCTGGGGAAGTTATATGTTCGGGAGATCATCCGACTTCATAGAGTACCCTCAACGATCGTCTCCAACTATGACACACAAATTACGTCCTGATTATGGCAAGGCCTGTAGAAGGCATTCAAGAATCAATTTGGGATGAGTACAACTTGTCACCCCCATACTAACAGGAAGTCAGAGCACACTATCCAGGTGTTGGAGGATATGCATAGGGCGTGCGTGTTAGACTTTGGCCAGAGCTGGGAGGATCACCTTTCCTTGGTGGAGTTTGCGTATAACGACAGTTACCACTCAACTATTGACATGTCACCTTTGGAGGCCCTCTATGGGATACCCTGTAGGTCATCATTATGTTGTATGGAGGTGGGGGAGACCTCCCTCATGGGCCAAGAGTTGGTGCAGGTGACGACAGAGAAGGTGCATGTCATTCATGTACGGATGAGGACAAATCAGAGTAGATAAAAGTCCTATGCAGACCGACGTCGTAGGACTTTGGAGTTTTACTAGGGAGACCATGTATTTTTGAGAGTCTCCCCGTGGCATGGAACACGAAGGATCGGATGTGGAGGCATATTGTCCCCTCTGTTCCTCAGGCCCTTTGAGATCATGCACAGGGTTGGTGAGGTCACCTACTGTCTTGCTCTACCGCCACAGCTGGAGAGAGTGCACGACGTCTTCCATGTGTCGTAGCTGAGGAAATACATGCACGACCCCTCACACGTTATTGACTGGGGAGAGATGGACATTGAGGATGGAGCCACCTTTACAGAGAACCTGGTGGAGATTGAGAACCAACGGGAGCAAACTCTGCGTGGATGGGCCATTCCTCTAGTTTGTGTGCTGTGGCAGCATGGGAGGGTGCCGGAGAGCACCTGGGAGTGGGAGAACCAGATGTGGGATCAGTAACCTGAGTTGTTTTTGTAGATTTGTTTTTCGGGGATGAAAAACATGAAGGGTGGAATGATGTAAGAACCCCAGTTTTGAGCCTATGAGACATTGAAATTTTCTTGATTTTATTCCAAAGTAGGCCATTTTGACAACGTGCGATTCCGAGCCCCGATGTGGTTGGAATTAAATTTTAATTGCGTTCACATAGGACACCCCAAATAAACATAATAACTCATAAACTGTTGAACAGATGGGAAACCCGAGTGAACCGTTGAGTCCGGAACGTGTAATTTTCCCTAAGAGGGGTATGACTTTTACAGGTGCGGGCTTTCTGTGAAAAACGCCACCAGGGCCATTTTCGTAATTTAGAGGCATCAGACGTGGACTTTAAAACTTTTCAACAGAGGCTCGGATTAAAATTCTGAGACCACCATTGTGCTCAGAACGTGGATTTTTCCCTAGGGGTGGCTTAATCTCGACCCCGTTGGGAGTCTGGGTACGAGCCTACTAGTGGATGTTTTAAAAATTAATTAAAAATTAATTAATTTTTACTATTTAAACATAACCACCTTGAAGCTTCCCCTCCCTTGTTCTTTCTGGGTGAAAGTCCTCCCAAAAAAGGAGGAGATCCTCTCCTCTCCCCCACCTCTCCAAGGCGGTACGATGCTCCTGCGGACCCATCGTGAAGTCATGTGCTACGCCCGAAGAGGTAGGTGGTTGTGTTTACAATTTTTATTTCCCGCATCTTCTTGAAATTAAATTTCTTGCATATAATTGCTGTCAGATTCTCAATAGAATTCCATATACAATTAGGGTTCGTTCTAAACTTTCCAAGACATGTTTCAGTTTGAATATCTGAGTCCCGAGGCGATCGAAGTGATCCGACGAAGTCCGGGGTGTTTTTGTTGTTTTTCCGGAAGATTTGGGTTCTTCGGTGGGTTTGATCGGTAGTTGGCGGTGGCGTGGAATTATCCGGAGGTGGAGGCATAGGATCAGGAAGCGGAACGGGCTAAAGAGGAGGTAGTGGCCACCCAGGCGATGCAGCGGGCTGAAGCTGCCGGTGCGGGGTGCGACCGACGACCGCGACGCCTGACCCCGAACGAGACAAAGATCCATCCTCGGTGGGTGTTGACGTGGAAAGATGACCGACCATGAGGTCCGGTTTGTGGGGGGACTACGGGTCAGCTCCGGGCCATGCAGCTAAACCGTGGACTGGAACTGCGAGCCGGGACGACTAGCGCGGGCCGCCCCAGATAGGGTGGACCGGCCGGCCCAGGCCGGTCCAGCCCAAGGGGTTCGCCCCCTCCGCCTTCGGACACCCGTAATTTTTATTATGGGTGTCTGTTTTGCATTCCGTTTACGGAAGTGCATTCCTGGAGTGGAGATAAAGCTTTTGAGATGGTCTCTGGGATTTTTGATTCTCAATACAGGGGCCTTGGTGGTGCGACATTCCCATTAGGTGGATTGGCGTTTTTCTGAGGGTTCTTATTTTGGATGGTGTAGACATATATGATGTTCGATTTGAGTTCTATCAGTGGAATTGAGACCCTTGTGTCGAGGTGTATATTTAAAATATGATTTCGAGTGTTGGATTCGGAGTTGAGATGTGGGCCCTGCGGGCCGTCATTTAAGCGACGTGTAGCATTTTGCGACGTTTTCGTCAGGCATCAGTTCAGGGTGGATGAATAGTCGATTTTACATTTTTTTCTAAGGCATTCACAATAGAGTAGTCTTCACGACCTCTTTAGGGACCGAGAGTGGGCCCCACGAGACACCGTGCGGGCCTAAAGCAGTGGAAAACAACTTTTCCGTCAGGGGTCCGTTCCAGGCGAATGACTAGTCTATCTCACGTGGTTTTCCGCGAGGATTGCATTGGTGTGATCTGTTGGGGCGTGCAGAGCCACATTAGAGATCTCATTAAATGTGTAATCATGAAAGGACGTTGGTTGGAGGTTCCTTTGACGCACTCCGACCCAATGCGCGGTCGCGATGTTAGCGACACCTAGTGATAACACAGGCAATGCAGAGCTATTAGACCGGTTCCGGGTTTACCCTCCCACTGGGCTGGGTAGTGGGTTACCTAACAACTTTTAAGGTTTACCCTCCAGTGGGGGCTAGGAAGAAGGTTACCCATCGAACTATCAAGGTTTACCATCCAGTTGGGCTGGGCAGTGGGTTACCCGTTCACTTACTTGGGTTTACCCTCCAGCGGGGCTGGGTAGTGGGTTACCCGAAGACTTTTAGGGTTTACCCTCCAGAGGAGCTGGGAAGTGGGTTACTTAATGACCTCTAGGGGTTTACGCTCCAGCTGGGCTGAGCAGTGGGTTACCCAGTGACTTCTTTTAGACTCAGACTTCTCTATGGGGTTGGTCAGTGACTTTTTCTCCATGACTATGGAGCGAGATCCTTGGTTATTCAGTTTGGCGACGTGATAGATTTGACATGAACTTAGGACATACGAGGATGAGGGTCGCTTTTCCCACTGAGATGCGTCCCTACGACTTGACCTAAAATCCATGCTGGCGAGTCAGTGCCGCCCAAAGTAGCTAGTATCAAGGTGTGGTGATTGATTCCCTTTGACTTATACCTCCTAGGTTAACGTGCGAGATGTTTTGGGTTTAGTTTTGGATATCCCTAGAACTGTTAGCGGCTCTTCATGGGCTGAGCTTAGAGATGGAGATCCCCTTACGCACACGTTCGAGCTTCTTGTTGAGCATATATATATATATATATATATATATATATATATATATATATATATACCATACTCTTGTGTCCCACCCCTTGAGTTCAGTTACTCTACTTCAAGGAGGGGTAAAGACATGCGCGGTATGCCACGTGATTTCTGTGTCTATCTCCCCTTGGTTGGATGAGTCTACATCCTTTCTATGTTGGGTTGAGCTGCACTCTATTTTATTATACTCTTCCACTACTCATTGTCCTGTTTACTGCTCACTTTTTTGGTACCCCCCATTTTTGTCGCTCCCTCAAGCTTTCGGGGAAACCTACTCAGTATATTTATACTCACCCCTTCTTGGGCCTTTCCCGCACTTGGTGTTCCCTTGAAGATGACAGACAGGTCAATCGTGACTATGGAGTAGCATAGAGGTCACAGGAGCTCAGACAGCGTGTCGTGGTCATGCCAGAGTTTTCATGTGGGGATCTACCCCGTTGTTTACTTTTGTTACCTGTTGCCGGGTTGTGGAACCATAGTGGTTGGGCACATGTTTTTCCCTTTTTACTGTTCGGTTTACTTGTCAGTACCCTTATCACTTTACCTGCTATTTTCAGTGGTTGATGCATGACTGTGGTTGGGTTATAGCTGTTTGTCCTGTGGTTTTCTTTTTTACTCTGCACTTCTGCATCGAGTGGGTCATGTGTGTGTGTGTACATATACTTAGGCAAAGGCCTCCCTGAGATTGTTACTCCTTCGGAGCTGGTCTCCAACCTATGGTCTATGGAGGCGGGCTTGAGGTAGTTGGGGCTCAGGAACGGTTGGGTTGGGTCATGACAGGATGATCCCCCTGTTCAACCGCATATGAGTGTTAAGGGTAGAGTTCCCCTCATATCATACATTGACCTATCTTCCCCGAACTCAGAATTCCCAAGACGATGCATCATCCAATGCAGCCACAACCCTTACTGACCTAGACCCGGATGAAATAGTTATCAAAATTTCTCACCGTCGAAAGGTCTTGTCATATGTTCAAACTAAAATAGAGGAAATCAATGAATTCTTCCCTGTACCTAAGCCATATGCTCCTACTACCATTCGAATGACCCCCATTATGAACTTCCTTAAAATGGGAGAACATCTATCAGACAGGGCTGGAAGAGAGAAGATACATAGAAGGGATGTTAATTTTGTCTTATATGGTTATAGAAGACAGCAAAAGGTCTTCTATAAGCGATTCCATGATAGATTCCTTCTCAGATGCATTGTTGTAGAAGAAACAACTTCCATCATTAATTAAGTGCATGCCAGAGTGTGTGGAGAACATCAATCGGGACCCAAGGTTCCTAATAATATTCTAAGGCTTGGATACTATTGGCCCACCGAAACATGGGATTGCACAAACTTTACAGAAAAATGCCACTCCTGCCAAATTCACTCCAACATCTCTCATCAACCCCTAGAGGTACTTCACCAAGAAAATTACTCCAAGCCATTTTACATATGTGGAATGGATGTGGTGGGACAATATCCTACCTCCATGGACAAACAATTCAAATATACTATCACGATGACCGATTTCTTTTACATGTGGGAAAAGATGCACCCCATAAAGAAGCTGGGGCCAGACGCATCATCAGATTTTTGAAAGGAAATATCATCACTAGATTTAGTGTTCCAAATAAAATACTGACGGACAACGACACCGAATTCTGCTCCACAAAATTGGATAAGATATACCAAAAATATGGTTTCAAGACTACCCATTAATCCTACTACCATTCAATGGCCAATAGATAGATAGAGGCCTTCAACAAGACCCTATCTAAAATACTGTAGAAAATGGTGAAAATGAATAGAAATCATTTCTAGAAAAACTCTCCCAAACCAATCTGTACTCATTAGTATACATAATAGAAGCAATCTTACCCATTGAGATCCAATTGACGTCACTCCACATTTCCATTTGTGATCAACTGTCCGACGATGAGCAAGCAAGAAAAAAGAATTGATGAATTGGAGCAACTAGATTAGAAGAAGTTGCACACATTACAACACCTGAATGTATATCTAAACATAATTGCGCGAGCCTTCAACAAAAAGTTCTTATATGGTCTTTCCTCGAAGAAAAACTGGTATTGATCCTCCAGACCCCAGTGATACCTGGAAAGAAGACACTGATACTTGATCCAAAGTGGGAGGGATGATTTATCATATTCAAGGTCTACTCTAATAGAAAATATTCCATTACCTCCATGGATGGGCAGCTCACCCCCTTTCCTAAAAATGTGTGATTTCTGAAGAAATATTTCTTGTAACCATAAATTCATTTCTTGTCTATTCTACAAAATGTTAAACTGCCAATCCCATAATATCCTTATTGCATGACAATAAACAGCATAGAGTGTTGTCATTAAAACATGACAATAAACTGAATAGTAAAGTGTTCATACCACATGATGTTAAACTGCATGGTACGTCATCCCTGTTACATGACAACAAAATATGCCTCGCTGGTCTGAACTCTATGACCCAAAAACTATTAGCCAATTATCCTAGTACTGTGACCTCAAACTGTCCAGGATTTCTACCCGAAGGTGCATGAATGAAGCTCCCAAACTCATTTATGTTGGTTTTGTAACCAAATCATAGCATGCACCCTTGATTGTATTTGATTGTTGTAGTTCTAAGCTCTATGACCCCCAAACAAAGAGAAAGATGTCCTAGATGCATGACTTTAAACTCCATAACAAGATAATGTATTTTACCCTAAAATACATTGGCCTCCAAAAATTTGTTTTTTATTGTTCCATTCTTAAAGAACAACATACGGCTTGATTCCTTCCCTCATAGGATATGTAGAGATGCCAGGGCTTTGGAAAACTGGCCCAACCGCCATGAAAATTTCCACCCACCTATATATAAATCAGAAGTGTGTAGGAAGAACCTTTGAATTTCAAGGGCCTTGTGATCTATTTACGGCTTCATTCCTGCCCATACAGGATATGCAGTGACACTGGGTTTTCTGTATCTTGGCCCAGACACCCCCCAAAAAATAGAGCATGTTCTTACCACATGATGCTGAACTCTACGACAATCGTCCTTATCACATGGTGCTAAGCTGCACGACAATCATCATGACCGTACAACTATAAAATGCATGGCACAAGTAATAATCTCCTCTAGATACATGGTAAAACATGTCTAGATCACTCCCATCACGTTTGGATTCATCCTTCCCATGCATCGGATTCCATGAACCGGGGGATTATAGATCTTCATAATCACCCATGGCCATCCAATGATTAAGGTCATTGACCTGTGGGAAACTTTTCATGACTATGCATACCATGCCCTCATCAGCTCTACCTATTGATTGCTTCCGGACTGTCTACCACAAGTAGGTCATCCATAGGCATCACTCTTCATAGCTCTATACTCTTACCGACCCCATAGACCCCATATCACATTTCCGGAACAAAAAATTTCTGGAGTAATGGTTTACATATTTTTCACCTTCACATCCAGATGTAGCAAGGGTGCTCTAACTTGGTTAGCTTGTGTATCCACCCATAGTTCTTTTTTCGGTCTGTATCCATGGCATAATGCCATAGTTGCGACACTTTAACCAAAAATACTATTGTGATCTGGTTGTTTCTCAAATGCTTGAACACATCTCTCACCATCTTCCAAACATCATGTCTCGGGTGATCTCAGATCTTTATAATCATTCAAGGAGATTTCATGTGGAAGGTCATCGACCTGTGGAAACCTTTGCAAGACTATGCATACCATGCCCCCAATAGCTCTTCATATTGATCTCCCCTTGAACATCTAACAAAGGCATGTCTTACACAGGTTATACTCCTCTTATCTCCTTAATCTTACCATCCTCAGAGACCCAAAACCACATATCATGATTCGAGAGACCCCAAGAATATATTTTAAACTGATATCACTCATTTATAATCAGACCATGCTAGAGCATCCTAATTTGATTATCTCATAGGTAATTGTGGCATCATCCAATGCTGGTATGAACTCTATGACTATTAAACTATGTGAAAATTTTCCTTAATGCATGACGTTAAACATCACAGAATGAATGTGCACCCCACGTGCATGACAAATGTCTACAGGGAACTTCCTGAGCTCCTAAGACAACTGTGGCCTAATTTCTCCAACATGACCAGACATACCCTTTATATATATCTAAGTATATGACCCAAATAATCATGGATCCTCATATAACTCCATGTCTATAGGACATGGAAGGTCATCAACCATTTGACACCTTTGTACGACTATGCATACCATGCTCTCAGCGGCTCTGCATATTTATCACCCCAGGCCCTTCTACAAAAGGAAAGTCTTCTGCACACGACACTATTCCTACCCCATATTCTCAATGGAACCAGACCCTTATATCAATTCTCTAGTTCCAAGAGGCCCTGGAATCACAGATTACACTATCTACATCCTTCCCACGTTTTGGATATGTGAGGGTATTTAGACATGGTTACGTTTTTAGCAAGAGTGACACTTATAGAAACATATTTACCACATAATGTTAAACTGCATGGTGGTCATCCATATTGCATGATGTTAAACAATAATGTCTAGAAAGAACTAATAATGGGTTCAGTTTGGAAAGGAGGCCTCCCACTCTTCCACATCGCACCAGTTAGACCTGCACGGATCATCATCTCAAACCATTTTGAGAGAGACGAGTCCACCCATTCACGAGATATCATAGCCAAAATGCTCCTCCCATGTCTTGACACCCCCTCCACTTGAATCACACTCTATAGCTAGAATGAACCAAACTACCATAATCCACCCATGGTGGTCTTGAATCCCCACTTCCCTGAGGTTACCCGGCTATCAGGAGAATAGAACCATTGACTTATGGACACATGTTTATGACTGATAATACCATTAATTCAGCATCCCTGCTTATTGATCACCCCTAGCTCGTCTACACAGTCTATTCATCCTTTGGGAAAGTATCTTTCAGAACGTGTCCAGGTATCTAAGCCCTTAAGTCCATCTCGAGATTTAGAAACTCTCTGATCTACAGTTTAAAAACCATTCCACAATCATGTCTTAGTATGGTGGGACATTTCTGGTTAAATTTACGAGAACAGGGGAAATCCATTCCATTTTGAAAGAATGTACCAACTGCAAGAAATTAAACAGTGTCAATCTCTAACCCAACTTCGCCATTACCAAGTTTGTGTGGGAGTGATATTAAATGCATTTCCATGATCGATATGGATGTCCCCAATACCTTCAAACAACATGTACCTTTTAATCCACCCTTGGTGGTCTTCACAATCCACACATCCATGAAGTTACTCAGCCATCTAAAACGGACAATCATTGATTCAAGGACACCTTTGTACGACTATGTATACCATTCCCTTAGTGGCCCGACATATTGACCTCCCCTGACCCATCTGCAAATGTCATGTTTTACTTAGGAAACACCTTTCCTACCTATGTATGCCTATATGGATCTTATTCTCTATATCATGCCCCAAATTCTATTCAAACATGAGTGAAAAATTCCCCCCACATACATCTGAAAGGTATTAAGGCTTCCACAATCAGTAAAAACCTAATCGGGGCGCTCTCCCCACCACAAATGTTCAAAGGTGTTCGACCTAAAACAATAGTAATTATAGTCTTGTTTGTGGGACATTAAACCGCTCACAAAAATATGTATGAAATTCTCCAAGATGAAAACATGAAACGCGAATCTTGGAAAAAATCTGAGTATCTGCTCTCTAAGCCTACACCTTGTATGGACCCGAAAAAACATTGAGCAATAAAAACTAAAGAGGAACCAAGCCATTAGGTTGAACAACTACAAAGGGAAGCCTATGAAAAAGCTGCGCTACACTTTCTATGTCCACACTAAATGGGCCTAGGAAAAAATTAGGTTATTATAAGGAGATATACAAAGTTTTTAGGTTTTATCTATGAGACCCTAGAAAAATTCTAGTTATGTTATCTGAGGACCTTGTCATCGGTAAATATTAGAGATCAATTCAGTGGTCTCATCTTACTGAAATTAGGTCATGGTTAAAAATTAACATATACATGATGTAATGTTAATGGGAAGGCATAGAGAAGAGTTTTTTAAAAGACAAAATTTGATCCATTATGTATATAAATACTAGAGTAACATCAAAAATTTGGAGTCTATCTGGATTAAATGGTGGGGAGTAAATGTTATAGTTTGGGACAATGCTATAGTAGTTCCCGGTTTTTCCATTCAAAAAAATGGAAAGTGATTGCTGTGGGCCATTGATAGCCTGTTCAGAGGAAGTCCTATCCTCATTTTCGGCTTTAGCAATTGGATGCACCCACACTTAGACAGTTTAAAGGTCCCACCCTTTTCATTGAACATCTTCATAAGTCACACGCAAGGAGGCTAGTTGTCCCCTAAACTTAGTTGTGAAGGCTTCACACTCCCACAACTCTTCCTCCTGAACTACATCCAAATCACGAGCCTTCACTTCCTTTTCCATCATATGAGTGAGGGTTCCCAAAACATCCCAGAAATTTGCCACCTGGTAGTGGGAAAAATCGAACATGGTCAGCATTTCTTCGCTCGAGGCAAGGTATCCTTAGGCAATGACAATTTGGTAAATAAGGGAGTGAATGTGATTGTAATCAAATTCTTCAGAACCCATCATAGTAAATAATCACTAAAAATTGTCATCCTTGTCAGTGAGATTGACCAGGTGTGTCTCCACGGTGAGAGAACACAAAAGGCTCCATGCCTCATTACACAATTCCTGGTGTCTAGAAACAATATTAACACTTTGATCCTCCTCTACTGCTACATATTTATATGGAGGAAACTTCACTATAGTGGTGTAAATGGACCTAAATCCATTCAACCCAGGTGGGAGACTACATTTTATCTCTGATGGCCTATCTAATGGTGTCAGAGGTGGAGGACTAACCATGGCCTTCAGGATGATCGTTGATACTTGGATAGTACTAGTCCCATGAAGATCATGGGTGATACACATAAGAGGGAAGCCTTCTTAATCACTCCCCAATGAAATGGGTTGTGCCAATGAGATACCTCCTAGACTCTTTTGATGAATAATCGTGTGCCTTCTCATCATGAAGTCTAGAGTAGTAGTTATATCTATCTGGGTTGCTAGAGGAATGGAAGGTGAAGGCATGACCGTCACACCTCTCATGAAAAAGGTAATGAGTGGTGTTGCTATCGGGGCATGAACAGGATAACCAATGGTCAAGGGTTTCTATACCCATCGAACTGGATCTCTCAGCATCTCAGAAGGGTAACAATCAACCCAAATTTGGGTATCCTCCAGTGATTGGAAGGTGTTCCTTTTAATGGTTGGAATAATGATCTCCCTGGCAGCACCGTCATGCATCTTTATAATCCACAACTGACTTAGAACCACAGGATGAAAGTCTCCCATTAGTTGAATGACTGGAAGCAACACATTCTATTGAAGGCATCCAAACTGCTTTGCAAACCAGTAGGGGAGAAACAGTTCATAGATAACTACTATATCTACAAGGGTGGTGAGCATCCCATCCCAACGATTGATGAGGTAGGAACACTTCTCCCAAGAGGCGTCTTTGTCACCTCTGAAGGATATATCAAGTGTTGGATGTGTGGTGAATGAGAAGTAATAAGTTTCATTCAACAACCCAACCACATCCGAAACAATAAGAGTATGGAGATAAACATAGGAAATGATGAGGAGAGAGGGTTCAAAGTTATATTGGGTAAACCATGTGGTATTCTGGTACTCATAACATCAGAAGTGTTCTGCCATCCACCCGTACAAGAATTTGAATGGTCTACTGAGACGATGCGAAGACCTACCTTCCTGAATCTTCCCAAAAAATTCATAAAGTCATGTGAGGGTAGGAAGGAAAAAATTAATTGATCGACCCTATGATGACATTTCTCAATCATAAATGTGTCGGCCTGAACTCCATTGTATGCATCACGGTATGGTAAGATCCATACTCTTGAGAACATGTCAAAGAAACCTGTTAGCCTTAGCTCTGGTGAATGTATGGGCCGAGGATCATACCCCCATGAGGCATACCACCCTTCTTCAAGTGTGGAACAACATGACCCCTAAGTTTTATGGGATTGATAGGATGGGTGAGTTCAACTGCAGCATGCCTTTTTCTTAGGCCTATTCATCTGTATGAATAACCTTGTCCACACTTTGAACGGGATGAGAGAACATGCCTCAAGAGGAAGACCTATTAATATCTCCATCATAACCTGTAAATTCCTCATGAAAGGACACATGTGATTGGTATCATTCCACATGGAAGCTTCTGGGAGAAAATCATCGTACATTTTTTCAAGGATAGGAAGACCTCCAAACTAGTAGATATCTCACAAACCAATCCCCACATCTCTATGGAGTAGGTGTAAGGTGTTGGAATTTGAACACTAGAGACTCTACAATTCTAAAAGGATTTCACCCGAAGAAAATATTCTCAATTGAGACACCCAGGCTACCTAGTGCAATCTCCCTACCACCAGCTTGCCAGGGCACTGCAAATAGGTTTGATGTTTCTAGAAAATCTAGGCCCACTCATCCGAGAAGAATCCTCTGGCCAACAAATCCCACATATAACTCCATATACCGGTAGTATTTTCATGTGATATGCTAATGATTGATGGGTATTCTCATACATCTTGCCTCATAACATTAGCATGATGCTCACAGTTTACCTGAGTCCACTTTGAGCCACACAGGATAATTATGTTCTCCTAAATTGGAGGGGCGATGATTTCTCCTACTAGGGAAATGCTGACTTAGTAATGACCTTGAGGATCCTTTAAATGGATGAATGGGAGGTTGGGGTCCAGCAGCGGAGAGGTATGTTATCAGGAAGACCCAAACCATAAAGTGGTAACTGTACAGATAATGGGTAATCTAAGAGCTCTAGCATCAGGAAAGCCACCAGAAAACTATCACTAGTAATTATGTGGGCTTGAAGATCATCATCAACATTCCTTTACATGGTGGTACTCGCCTTCATCAATCCTATAGCAGCTCGTAGAGGAACCATGTTTACTTCCTACATTGGGAAACCAAGTCAAGTTTTAGTCCAAAGAATAATATTTAGGCAAAGTCCAAATGTTTGGAAAAGGCTTCACAAAGGGAATTCCCCACTTACCGACCATGGAGGTGGTTCGCGATACCCATATTCCATGAACTAGTGGTACGACGAAGAGGGTCACATCATCCGGGCCCATGGAGCAATGGCCCATAGACCACATACCAGTCCCCTATGAGGGTTCTCATAATTCGGGACATAAATAATGTTCGAAATAAAAATTTCAATGTATGGAGGATAATTCCTATACACAAACCACTGAATGGTGTAGAGTTTTCCCTAAATGGCCCCCATGACATACTTTTTAAATTTTTTAATTATTTGTTTGTGGGAGGGATGTTAATTCCTGGATGAGGGTGAGCATGGATGACGATTAGTTTGCAGATGCCAAAACTAGTTCGCCAGAGAAGAGGTTCACAAAGGAGGATGTACACTAAGGTAGTGTTTGGAATAAGGGAGTGAGATAACTCTTAACTGATGAATATTATAAAGGAAAAGTTACGTTGACCCATTTATATTGGTGTGTTCTCCCACCGAGTCCATATCTATAGCGCAAACCACTCTAGTTTCAGGACCACCCTGCATCGAAATAGCCTCCACTTCGTTCCGATCAGACCCCATTCTGATGGGGGGGGAGGCATTTGTAAGGTCATGAAAAAACCAGTCGAAGGGATGGATGATAACCCCTTAAGATCAGTGGAAGAATCTACACAATATTTATCAAAAATCAAGGTAAATTATGAAAAATGTTCTAGGACCTAATTAGTTCGTGTACCATATCATCATTAAAGGTATGTGGCTGGTTCGACGAACCATTCCACCTGCAGACGCTGTCGTTCGTGAAACAGAGGACGAGATCCTACTCAGATGCATAACAAACTGCCAATGAAGTGAGACCAGACCGATAAGAAGTTGTGAACCGTGACTACCAGGAACCAGGCATACGACCCCCCTATCGTACACTATGTGATTTGCTAAATGGAGGTGGTGCCTAGTGTGGCCTCGAAGCACCCCCTTGATCGAGTTTGCTTACAGGCGAGGTGAATTAAATATACCCTGCAAACCTCAGGTCGACTAAGTAATCCATAGGATGGTTTTCTGTCATGGTCCTCCACAAAAGGAGTTCCATTACCATAAATAAACCTCTATCCCCCCTCTATTAAAGGATGTCATAGGGGAGAAGGAATGGATTAGCTGATTGAGGGGGAATTTCTCAAGGATGGTATTACAGTGAAGGAAGAGGCTTATGAAAGCTTAGGATTTCGTGGACCACAATGTTTCAACACATGAACCAGCAACAGATATAAAATGGGGGATGAATTGTTATCAAATGAATAATTCATAACTAATTTGGTAAATAGTGAACCTAAAATTGAGAAACCAAGAACCATGGCCCATATCCAGATGCACTTTCCGCGAAATAGGGAGCCTATGCCTCTTATTCAATCTAGAGTGCCTCCTAGGTCCTTCTTATGCGGTTGAATCCCTGACCGACGCTAATCCCAGCCACCGCTGCTCGAGTGGATTGCAGCACTGTGTACCAATTTTGTACGTGGACCAGAACTGAAGACATGTACCACTATAGTATAATAGATTCCCCTCAGTCCACATAACACGCTGGTATGCGGATGACCTCTCCAATCGCATAGAACCTACCTATGCGAAGGGATCCACTCCTCATATGGACATGTGGTCTGCCAAATACTTCAGTGTTTCTATCCCCAGAGTCACATAACGTCGTCCAATTCAGCCTAATATTTCCATGTCACCCTCACTAGCCTATCCATTGGCATGAAGCCAAGACCTACCCCAAAGACACCTGACATGCATGCTGAAACCTTTGCGTGCATTAGCGTGTCCTCCTAGGTTCACATACCAATGGTAGTGCATATTCTGAGCTTGGGATCCCCTTTCTGCCTCTCTACTACTCATGATTGGGAGACCCCGATCAATTTTCTATTCTAGGAGAACCAACAGTGAACACTTTTTCCCTCCCATGGAAAGGGAGACATGGGATACTTCTTGGAGTAAGCCCCACAACATCCTCTCCAGATGGTAAATGCCTTTCTCCATTCATTAGAAAAGGTTCATTCCTCCAATGGCCTGAAGGCCTTCATATTTTATTGATTTTTGATAATCCACCTTTCAAGGGGTGAGGTGGAACCCTTTTCGGGAAGGTTCATTTTTCTGCGACCTCTCCCATGGTCACCCCAACCTCTTCCATCGCGGGCTCTCCCTCCCCCATCAATAGAGGATGAGGAGTGTGTGTTGTCTAATAATTCACATCCTCTTGTTTCTCAAAATGATCATGAATCACATGGGCAATGGGGTTTTTAGGGATTAAAAGATAACCATCTTCCTATCTAAAATACATGGACTTTGATCTTTGTCATGGAAGGTTATGTGGGGTGCCTCCCTGAGGTTAAATCCCAACTTCCTATCCAAACTACATGGACTTTGATCCTGGACAAGGCAGGGTACCTAGGAATCCTCCCTGAGGTTGAATACCAACTTCTTATCCAAACTATGTGGACTTTGATCATTGCTAATGAAGGGTACATAGGATGCCTCCTTGAGGTTCTATCCCAACTTCCTATACGAACTATGTGGACTTTGATCCATTCCAAGGCAGGGTATGTAGGATGCCTCCATGTGGTTCAAGCCCAACATCTGTTGGTTCCAAACCCCATCACGTTAGTCCACACCTAACCAAAATATGTGGATTATTATTCCTCTTGCAAGGATATGTTGGAAGCTCATGTTACGGGTTCAATCCAGATACACAAGTCACTCTCTGTCCTTCCTGGATGACAATAAACAGAATAACGCCTAATTATAAGTCTTGAGACCAGTTTTGTCTCAAAAAACTAAAACTTCCCTAGAATCTATAATCCAATGAAGGATGGAAATCCTCAAATTCAGATGATTTTGGGACCCTATGTATACATGTGACTTGCAACTAAGGGGTAATATGTGGATAATATTATTGGGGATAAACCAATGATTCACAAACATATGAACATGTCTTAAATCTATAAGAGAGTTTTGAAACAAGCAATAATGTCCCCACAAAATGGTTTGATGAGCCCGACATCCCATCCTCTCGACCAATGTGAGTTCATAAGTGTCGTGTTCCATATCACCCAATGAGTGATTGCCTTTGGAATGTTGGTCCATGGATAATTGGATACAAGGACCATTGGGTGTTTTTGGATTTGTGAATAATCTGGTTGGATACCAAGAGAAGCCATGGTGATAGGGTACCCAATAAGAATGATTAAATAGCCACGAATCCCTTTAATCAAACACGAGAACCGATCAACTTCCCCATTTCCTCAAAACAAACCCTTAGGTTATAACTGATTTATTGGGTATGCTTATTTTGGTGGAAACAATATTCATGAAAAGTTATGGTTGGTGTTACAAGATAGTGCTATAATTCATTGGGTAGAGTTTAGTCTGATTAGAGATTATGTGTGACGATATTGGCGGTTAACCTTGGCCTATGCAACCATGTTCGATGGTCTTGGCGGTTTTCCTTAGCTTGGAATACCATGTCAAAAAGGATTGTTGGTTAGACCTGAATCATGATAAATTCATGTTATATGTTTCTTTAACATTACTATTATTATATTATTATATGATTCAATGTTTATATGATTCCATGTTTATATGTAATTGCTTCATATGCTATATGCCTTTTTATGTCATCATGTTAAGTCTTCTATCCCATATGCTAATGCTTTGTTCTTATGGTTATTCTATTATTGTTCTATTCAGATCTTCCCACTATAAATGTGTTTTCTAGGGTACCCATTTTCATTGTTTGATCCAAACAAGATTTAGGAGCTCAATACGATGATTAAATAATGAAATTTATTACATAGTTCCATGTTTTCTGTTTTATGTACCTAGTCTTCCAAGACACTAGACATTAGAATCACTAGCTTTTAATCTGACCAATAATTATGCCTAAAATTATGTAATGTTAATTATAATATTCTAGGGTTGATATAATATCCATTCCACATGTACTTCCATAAATATAATCAAGTGAACTGATCAAGAACTTTTAGAAACTAACACCCCAGAACGACATAATTCAATCTTATAACTTATCAAAAGGCCATAAATTTACTTAATAATATAATAAATAATTATATAAATGTTTAATAGGTTGTAAATTAAATTATTAATGGGATTAATTTTATATTCCAGGACCTTATAGTCTTCTGAATAACACATTCAGACCTAAGGTATGGTTTTTCTCATCACAATTCCATTTTTTGCGAGATATTCTTAATTCACCATTATTTATTATGTAAGGTTAATGTATAATGGACATTGATGTATCATATAATGAATATATTAATTTTCATGGAATTAAATATATCATTTGAGTTTTATTAATTTTGGTTTATATGATTAGATTGATTATAAAGGGGTAAGGGGTTTTACACAAATCATCATTTTTCCTTCGAATTATTCCATCATTATCCTTACAGAAATATAATACTTTTTTCTTTTGATTTTACATATTTTATGTTATATTTGTATATTACCTAATAATATATCTAGATCATCTCTTCATTCTTATATGTGGATTTTATGTTTTAAAATAGGTCCCTTATTAATTCTTCTGGATAAACTAAACCAATTCAAGGAAACTTCTCAAATTCTTACCCATTTTCAAGGGAACTATGTATTCTACATAAATTCATCATTATTTTTGTAAAATAATAAATTTTACCATGAAAAAATATTTTGGTTCAATTATGGTTTCATTAAAACAAACATACCACTTTTCATTAAATTCTAATTAATATTTTCCATACACCGCACTAAATATTTTTTATAAATCATCATTAAAAACAATTTTTACCTTATTTCACTTTAGTGGGAAAACAATTGTGCCTAAAATATAATTTAAATTCTATTTCATCTATTTCTATAAGTTAAAAATGTTTATTATCTGATTTTATGACCAATAAAAATTGTTTTCCAAAATAACTCTAATTACAAAAAATAAATGGGATTTTCTCATCTCACTTTTAATTCTACTAGATTTATGACTTGTTCAATACATATTAATTGAATATGGTGTATACAATTACAATTTATATATAATATCACGAGTCATATTATTCTTTTAACATTATATGGAATTATAAAACATATGTTTCAAAGTGGTATGTGACACTTTTTAATGTTTAATGATCATTTTTGTCAAGTGTTTATCAACGATTTAATTAGAGTATTTTCATCGAATTACAATGAATCAAATATATCATTGATGTATGGGACATGTTGATGTACATATATATTTTATTAGACATATTAGGACTATATTGGTCATAAAATGTGATGGGTGGGGCCCACTATAGCCACTTGATGCATCGATAGGTCTCCTGAGACAAAGGAGAATTGGGTTTTGGATGAGTCCTTACCCAATATTTTCTGAAGTCTTTCATGAAGCATCAATAATAGGATTATGATTTATGGAAAATGAATTTTATCCTTATGATATTATTAATAGATATATCATGTGATTATTTGACTAATAGAATTTTCATAGTGATGTTTAATGTGATTATTTATATGGAATAATTCATCCAGTTAATATTCTAGCTATATTATGCTCAAAATTATTTTTTATTAGAAAGTGATATCAAATTGGAATATTGTTTTTAATTACATATGATTTATCACATACTATTACCGAGAATCTGAGGTAACCCATTTCTTATGGTTCCATTCCTCAGGTTATGAAGAAGAAAACATTGAATAAGAATTCAGGGATATAGTTTATTTTACACTGTATCAAGTTTTATTTCCTTTTTCCAATGTATTATGGGTATCATGACTATAATCTATTCTTACAAGACTAGTAAACTGATTGGTCCTTCATGATTTAATTCCATGTTAGTATTCTAATGTATTATAATAATGAACCTACTTTGGGATACTTGGTTTAGGGCATTATAGTGACTTTACACTCTTTCAAAATCCAATGTTTCATCTTCAAACCCATGTTTAGCCTACAAAACCATTAAATATTTTTCAAAACTCAATTATTGGATTTTTATCAAATAGTATAATTTCAATATATCATAAAATGTTTCATTACAATATTTTATAAAAATAATTTTTAAATGAAACCTGTAACTCCTTCAACCAGACATTCATTATAAGAAATAATAATTGAATCATATTTTTAAATATTTTTCACAATAGAAGACAACCATAATTTTGAATCATCATTCCAATTATTCAGGGTTTTAAAATGGAAATTATTTTTTTATTATTATATGTATTTTATCTAGAAGGGGTTTCATGGTAAAAGCGTTATTTACACAAAAAAATTAAAAGTAATATTATAATATTATTCAAAAAATATTTATCATCAATCAATTTATTCAATAAATGTATTTTCTCAATGGTGAAATGCTAAATATATATTAGTGGAATGATCTATCTACCTTTCCCTTTAGAAATTATTGTCACAGTATAACTATAATTATTCTTCTATAGTATTTCCTATGTGAATGAACTATTTTGGAATCCATTGATTAAAGAGTGATTATCATGATTTCCATATATCGATTGATTTTACTAAAAATATTGAGTAAAATATATACCTCTTATCTATATGGTCAAAACACCAAATTATATTTTTTCATTATTGAATGAAATTTACCAATAATTTGAACTTAATATCTTCTCATACATTTTATTTTCTATTTTGAAATCAACTTATAATTATTGATGGTATTATAAAAATTTTCCTTGTGTGATTTCATTCGAAAATGATATGAAATCCATTTTCATTTAATGGATTCATAAATATGTGATTATTATTTATTTTATATGGAATACATATGTAATGAAGGATCACATTTTTTAATATAATTCTCTCTGTTATATTTTTTATATTTACTTCTAATTAGTTTTTTGGAAATGGATATAATGATTTTCTTCAGAAAGGCATATGAATAATGAGTTTTAAAAAACTTTATTTATCCAAGTAATGAGTTTATTTAAATAGTTGTGTCAATAATGTATTTTCCTTATTATTATTGTTATTTAATATAGTTCAGAAATTATTAAAATAAATATGTTATTATACAAAGGGAATTTCTTATTGACTTCCACAATATCTTGATTGATTTATTTGTTTTATCATGCAATATGATTCCATTCATGTTCTATGATATTGTTATTATTGGGAGTGATTATCTAATATATAATGATAATTAATAGAGGATTATCTTAATCCCACATATTATCATTGATTTTTATCTATTATATTTACCCATACTGAAATTATTTTCAAAAAAATTTCTGATGTTCTCATTTCCCCATACTTTGAAGAGGAGTTTTTCCATTGAAAAGTGAAGAATATTTTAATGTAAAGTTCTATTATAGAAAATGTGTAAATGTTTGGTAAATTATGATTAAATTTTAATTATTCCTCAAATGAAATAAAAATGTGTTTATCTATGGTATGTTATATTTTTATGTTATGTAATACTAACGTCAAAATTGTGAATGTTTATCCAAGATCACCTTGCTCTGTTTTAATGTTATAATGTAAATGTATGGGTTTTTTGTTCTTTACTTGAAAGGGGGGGACAACAAAGTTATAATTGGAAGAATATGAGTGTTTGGTTTTTTTGGAGATTATTTTATCTATTAATGAAAATGTCAGTAGATTTTTTTTAAATGATATGGGATAAATGTTAATAATATGTATATATATAAGATAACATCATGAATTTTTGAAAATGTATATATTTTATATTTCTCATTTTAATGACCCCATGTCTAGATACTAAAATATTTTTGATGATCTAGTACATTTTTTTCTATGGTTAATAACATAAAATAATATATATTCGGTTTTAACGAAGTATCACTTATTACATGACATTGTGGCCTAGTAGCACACCTAGTGTGAAAACCACATGGGATATGAAATTGTAAATACATATTACCTCTTATGAACTAGTATGTATAATTTTTCTATGCTGTAATCAACTTGGGTTGTAGAACATTATCATAAAATGATGCTGGAAATCTGATTGTCAGCACATCATCATGTGAAAATTCACATACAAGGTGTAGGTTAACCTCATCAAGATAAGATTTATCAATTTATCCCATTTTTTTGTGTAAGAGAAACATTATTTTATCCAGGGACAATCCATTCAGGTAGTAATAGAAATAGCGCATGAGATGAAAGTAGATATCAATAAGAAGGATTGTGTGTTCCATATTATTATCAGTTTTGATATAAACCTGTACTATGAAAGGAAATAATGAGGGGTTATAATTTGGTCTATTATGTGAATGTGATTTTATGAATAGGTAGTAGATATAGATTTTTATGCTACATCTCTCATCGGTTTAATGTGTATTTTATCAGGATGCAATGCAGATTCTTGAAACTGCATAGGGGCACCTAAAAGGTGACCTCATTTCTCCCAACATCATTATCATCTTCCAAGATGTCCTAAGTAAGTATTTTACTTCATTTATTTAACACATTCATGTCCTCTAATATCATTATGTATCCAATGTTTTGAGGGTCGGTCATATCCTCTTTTTCGGATTAACTTGTCTTATTCATCAACATAAATTGTGAATCTATTATAGGGTTCAATTGAATGAAGGATGAGTATAAATATTAGAGATGTATTTTATTTAATAGTGAAAATATAGGGGTTTACATTCCCTATTCATTATCAAATAGTCATAGGCATACAATTTAATCAATCCTAGAAATCTAAAGAAATTATATTGTTATGGTCTTCCTTGGATCCCCCATCTCCCCTAAATGAATTCATGTCAGAAACTTTTAATGTTCGATTAGTAATATAAAAAATCCTATAAAAAATAGAATAAATTATTCTTTTCATTTTCTTGATGAATAACTGTGGTTAATTGTTTCATATCCTTTACCAAAATGGGTATTCTATCCACCCAAAGGTTCACTAAGGTTATAATTAGAAAATTTGTAACATTAGGACTGGGGTTTAATAAGATTCCAAATGGGTTGAAAATTTCACGAGGGCTTCTTGGATTTAAATATCTAGGTTGGTGGATCATGGAGGTACTACGATAAGGTATGTGGGGAAGGCTGGGTATCGCTTACATGGTGATCCTTAATGGGTGGTTAAAAATAAGAACTCCTTGTGGACCTAGTTTATTAGGAGAAAATATGGTTTTATATAATGTGAGAATGGAAGATCACACTTATTCCAATGGAACACCCTTCAGGTTCATATTCATGGGATAATGGACCAGTCCTATTAGATTTTGGGCTATAGAGATATCAATTGATTTGTGTGTCATTGGGGGGTGGTCTGTTGGATTTTCCAAGATTCCCAACTCCCAACACATCATTAAAGGAAGCATCCCACTACTACTCAGGTGATTATCATCCCTACATAGAAGGACTGGATTGATAGAATATGGTTGGATGGATGCCTAAACCAAGGTTTTTTAAATGGATTCTCAAATTTAATGTTTTCAGCTAAGTCTTATAAGATGTAATTGTTTTTACATCCATTGAGTGACCTATGGGAGAGGCCCCTCTGTTATAAAGCAATCACTATTAAATTCATCTCCATACTATGGAATATCTACTACCATTCCATCCCTTTAGAAATGGGAATCAATGGAAAAGGATTTGATCTTTCTTTTATGTGCATCTGTTTATCATATCACTCTGAGGAAATAATGTTGTGTTTATTTTTTGAAAACACATGTGCTAGATTGATTTAGGGACATCATGTTGAGTTCTCACCACCTGCTACTTCGGTGGACTCTCATGAGAGTTTCATCATGAATTTTTCATTTGGATATCACAACAATAAGAAAGAGGATATCGATCAGGTGATTCTTTTGGTGGTAGGCAATTGGGGAATCTGGCAAGTACACAACCTGGAATGATATGCCCCCCGTTGCTCGGATGTTTCTCTTGTTGATAGGGCCAGATGTCTCGCTGTGGAAATGGCTGGTCTCATGAATCAGTAGGATGTGGTGACCTCCCTTTGGGGATTGTTCTCTAGAATCCCCTTCTCAGATCGTTCCAGCCCCAAGTAGTGGGTCCATTGGGTTTTATTTTCTCCACCTTCCTCGTGCCTTAATCTCAATGTTCATGGTTCTTGTGGTCTTGGATTTAGGTGTGGAAGTTGTGTGCTTCGTGATTCTTTTTTCATGAATATCATTGTGATTAGTTACTTATATGAGTTAGGTAACTCTCTTATAAAAGAGGAATTGGATTTTCTTAGTTCCCTATCTCTATATAAATCTATGAACATCATCATATCCATTGTGGAATTAGATTTTATAATTTTGTGGTGATATATCATCGACAACTCAGACTCTCCATAAAAATTCATATATTTAATCTACAAATGAAAGAACCTCATTTCCTACAGAATGGAGATTCTTCATATGTGGCATGAATGTATTCATGTTGCTGACTTCTTAACTTTATTTGATACCCAAAAACACCCCCTCATAGAGTTTTGTAACCCAGACTGCCTTCACCTATATGGTGGGCCTCATGTTATCAGTTATGCACGTGGTCTTCATTTCATAATAACTACATGACATGTGTTTCCATTGTTTCCCCAAATAAAACAAATAATTATTTTGTATATATCATCATATCATTTTTTATTTTAGTATTATGTTGAAACAAGATGATCAGGACAAATGCGTGTTCACTACTTAAAGATTAGGAGTGTTTTCAATGAAAGAGTTCCATAGGGTCTTCACAGCCTCGGTCCTGATTGATGTGTGGGGAGGAACCCTCTGGTGAAAAGAAATCTCAGAATAATAAAATTTCCTTGTTTGGAGGATTTAGAATCATGTAATTTCCACTGATGATAATGCAAAGAGAATGTGCATTTAGTTGGATTCATGCTGCTACTGTTGTATAGAGAACATAGATGAAACCATGGATCATATTTTCTTCATGGGTGGCTGGGCCACTACCATTTGGTCAGACTTTGGTGAGTTTATGGGTTATGATACTAGGGATCAGATGTAGGCCCCCTTCCTTGATCATTGCTTTCGTGGTGTGGATGGCCAGAGCTCTAAGTGGAAGTTTCATGTGTTGGTGTTAGCAGCAGGTTGCTGGTGCATCTGGACAATGTGGAACAAGGCTGTTTTTGAGGGGGCTACCAGTTCTCAAAGGGAGGTGGTGGAAAGGGTGAGATTCCTGCTAGTGGACCTACTTCAGCTGAGTAAAGATTGGTAAAATTCTCCCACCACGAGGCTGGTTATAGGATACAATCACTCTTTATTCTCCACTGGCATTGGCAGGCAGGGGCATTGGGTTCGATGGTTCCCTGATCACTCAGGCCACAAGCTGAACACTGACGGCTCGTGCATGATGGGATTAATGAGGGGGGGGGGGGGGGTGGGGGTGGGGGTGGTGTGAACTGTGACACAATGTGTGTGGTTATGGATGCTTTCACAGCCATCTTTGGAATGGTTGATTCTTTACAGTATGAAGCCCTTGCGATTCTGTCTTGATTTCATTTTCTCAGAAGGAGGAACATATCCCTCAGTGTACTGGAAACTGACTTAATCATTATTTACAACTCCCTGTCTGGTAAGAGCTCCACCCCATGGTCCATTGATTACATTGTGAAGAAATTCCTAATACTTATGGATCCCAACACATACATTCTCTATAAATGGCACAAAGGTAATAAGGTTGCAAACTTTCTTGCTTCCTTGTCAACCCATGGTAAGAGTATCATTTGCTCTCCAGATATTATCTTGATGTATTCCGAGGGAGAACATCTAGTTAGAGAGGATGCTCTTAGGATGCACTAATTCAGACCCCCTTAGATTCTTGTTTCCTAGATCCTTGGAAATTTGGCTCCTTGGAATTTTCTAGTTGTTTCATTTTTGTACCTTTTATTTAAATTATGAAATGATTATGATGATGAACTCATATTTTATTGCATTTAAATTAGTTATATATTCAATAATTTTTGTCACTCAAAATACTAAACAAAAATGACCCTTAATGTATTATGTGGTAATAAAGAAAATAAAACCACTAGAAAATTAAAATATATTAATCAATTTAAAATTCATATATTTATAAGAAAAATAGTTGATATTAAAATTGGATTTTTTTTATATTTATAATTTTTAAAATGTTGTGTATTTTACACTTAAAAATTTAATTCACCACTAATAAATGATAATTTAAATAATATATTATAATTTATTATATTAAATGCTATATTAACAATGTTCAATTTTTAGATTTCTATGTAAAAATATTAAAAAAGACTTAATGTTCAAAAAAGAAATTTTAAAATTAAATATGTTTTTATTTATTTATCTTATTTTCAAATAAATTTTATATTTATAAATTATGAAATTTTATTATCATAAAATTTATATTTCTTTTAAATTATATTTTTTAAAATTTTAGGGTAATATTTTTGATATTTTTAGAAAACAATTGATTATTAAGTAAATAGTGAAAATATAGTATTGACAAAAATTATTATTTATTTGACACTATCATTATATGAGAAATATATAGAAGTTTATAAAAAAATTTATCTTTCTAAATAATAAAATTAAAGTTTAAAATATATAGTTTAAAAAATAGCTTTGAACTTATAAATGATTTGTTCATCATTTTTACACATAAAAATCATTTCCTTATATTTTTCAATATTTTCATTTAATTAAATATTATAATGAAATATAAAAGTATAGATTTTTCTAATCCAAATATCTTCTTTTATTCAAAATAAATAAATTATACTATAAATTCAATTAATTTGACATTTTTTACAATAAATATATTTTATGATTAAAAACACACTTTTTGTAAAAATAGTTTTTACGTATTATTTGTTATAATAATAGAATTTAAAATTTAATAAATATTAATTTCGTTTTCTAATCTTATTTTATTATTTCAAATCAAATTCTCATATTATGTATTGTGTTAAATATAATATTTATTCATAAAACTATGATCTCAAAGATTATAGATAATGGCATTGATAATGGTTAAAAATATATTTTAAATTAACTTGATTAGTACTGTTATGTAAATTTAATCTAATAACATAAATTATAATTTTTGTTATAATAACATTGATATAATTTATAAAAATATATAAAAATATATTATCAATCCGTCATTTTAGAATGAATAATATATTATTATAAGAACACTTAACGATAAGATATCATTTTTTGAAAAAATAGTTATACTATATTGTAATCATTATAGATTAGAATGATGTTATATCATATATAAATGTTGAATGAAACTATATGGAACCTATTTGATGGTTTATATAATAAAAAATCTCTTTAATTATAACATTATATTTTTTATAAAATATAATCAATATGGGTAAGAACTATTTTCCGTGATAAAACCAAAATGTTAAAATTGTAAAATTATTTTTATAAAGGATGGAAGCATTTTTAAAACATGTGTTAAAATGGATAATTGGTGAACTATCAAACTCATCCCATATAAATCACAATCATTTATAAATTTTGGATTTTTTATCTTATTTAATGTAATGATATCATTTAATAATAAATGGAATTAAAAAAAGAAAAATTTATTTCGCATTTAAAAAAGGAGACTTCCGTACATTAATTCACAATATTTTCCTCAAAATATATACATTAAAATATTATATTTTTCTTAATATTGAAATATATATCATATTCGTTGGTTTATGGTATCAATTAGTGTTTGTAATTTTTCCATTTCAAAGGAGTTGTTCCAGAGATTGTTACTAATACAAATAGGAGTATTAGTTACTATAAAACAAATATGTTAACATTTTTCTTCTAAAACCACTATAACTATAATAATATAATTGGATCAGTTTCATTAGTATATTGAACAGTTATTGTATTAACTGAACAACCATTATGTATTCATTTATTCATACATATAAGACAAAATAATGATAAGCAATCATTTTGCAGACCACTGAATCCATGAAGTTACATTTTCTTTTTAAACATGATTTTAATTATTTATCCAAAAATTATGTAATATGATTCCATATAAAATAGTGTAAAGAAATTAAATAATTATTCTTTATAATTATATTATTAAAATCCATAACCATACTCACCCATCGAGTTTTGTAGTGTACAGTATTGGGGTTAGTTTAAAATCCAACATAAACAATGCAATAAAAATATATCATAGATGACTATGTGAAAATTAATAAAAATGTTATTTTTTAATAATAAAACAATGGTTTATTTTTCTATATAATTGTTTTATTTATTATTTAACTAATCGTTTTTTAGTAAAATTTTAAATATAAATTCTTGACTGATTGAATTTTCATGAAAACATAATCATTAAACTATATATTAAATAAATATTATATAATAAAAAATTATCTATATGTAATGTAATATTGATGAAGGATGTTACTAAAAAGGTATCTATGTAGCCAAATTTTAATATTTAGTAGGTTTGTGACATGCACAGAATGAATCAATAACATGGTTTGGTTTTCTTTACTCATTTTTCTCCCATTGATATATATTTCATAGAATACACCAAATTTTCATTAGAATAGTTGATCTAATGTCATTTTTATTTTTTAATAATGATTATATTATATTAAATTATATTCAATGTTCAGTTACAAATTATTTCACTCACGAGGGTCTAATAAAAAATTAAAAAGGCTATAACGGTTTGTTTTGTTAAATTCTATTCATTGAGACGTATTTAAATTATTAAAATAATATAGTTTATATAGTTTATATTCTAGATATATGATATGTTAATCCATAAAATATATCTTTTTCCAGTATATTTAGATTTCAATATCATTCTCACCATTATTTAATGGGTTTCTATTTAAATTTTACTTGAGTTATATCATTTTATGGATTCAAATTCATTCTCATTTTATTTTAAATTATCTAAATAATTATGATAATATAAGAACCATTTATCCATCCCATACATTTTTTCTATAAAATTTTTACTTGCACAATATGGATATTATTTCTTATCATATATATCATTTTCCTTGATTAAATATCTTCTAATATAATATATTTATTTTAGAGAAAATATATCCAAATATTCCAAATGAATCATTTCCTCCATATAAAAATTTCCATCCCTACTAATGTTTTCAAATGCTTTTAGGATGTATTTTACAAATTAATTTGTTACATCCTTATAATAATTTAAATTATTTTCCAATGGAAAACAAAAATCATCTTCTAAAATTGTAGTTTTCAGCAAATGTATTTCATAAAATTAAAAAAAATGTTTCTATACTGTCAAAATAAAATGATTTATCTTCCACTACATGTTTTCTATATATTACTTTTTTTATTTGGAGACTCTATTATTGGATATTTATTAGAAATTATTATTTATATATATCTCAAAAATTTAATTTCAAAACGTTTGGGAAATGATTTTTCTATGGATATTTTAGAATTTTTAATTTTATAATATATATATAAATAATAAAATAAATGTCTTTCACAAACCTGTCCAAAAGAAAAAATAAACGATTATTCTGAGTAATCAATCCCAATATACGTGGTTTTATAATATAAGTTAATTTCATATTATTCTATATGTTTTTTAAATATATTTCAAGGAAAAATGTTCATTCTGAACATTCTTTTCAATGTAAAATCAACTATAATTCTCTAGGAATTCATAATTTATATAATCATACATTAAATATATTTCTAGGATCCATAAATTTTAAATATCAATAAATTAATTTATTCAACACTTAAATTTTTTTTCCAAATAATTTTTATCATGTAACGATACTTCTTGTTAAAATAATATTAATCTATTGATACCTTATTTTATATATGTTTTGACTTAGGGTGTTCACTCGGATTCCATCCATTAATTTATTTGAGTAAATTACGGATTTATCGCATATCTTATATAAATATATTTTAAATAATAGAGTATCCATTAACATAATTGAATGGAATTTTAATAAAATATTACTAAATATATATCATTAAATATTTATATAATATACGTATATTATATAAGCATTAGATATTGAATTCTAAATTATTAATTAGGTGATTAAATTTCACATGGTTATGAATCCCATATTCATTCAAGGGGTTATCTATGATATTATAATTTTATATTTTATATGGTACTCATGTGTATGGATGATGATGGTTGAGGTATTACATAACCCTCTACTAAATTGTTTATATTTTATTTATCATTATTTTTTCAATTGTGGGAATAATCATTTTTGTCATAATAGAATAATCATAATTAGTTTTTTCATAATTTTATAGAAGGGAATAACAGGATTTTCACCTAGGGATGGGAATAATTAGTATACTCATATGATTTTAATATTAAAATGTTTATTTTAGTGTTTTATGTTTGTTATAACAATTATATTATTCATTCATGGACCATCTTTGTTTACTCATATTTTTATACCCCTAGATTTTAATCTTATGAAATTTCATATCATATACCATGAATAATTTCAAACAGTTAAATAATTTTTTTGAAATATGTAATTTTTTATTTTTATTATACCCATATGTTCATATTTTTCAAACTTATGATCATTCATATTAATCAAATTTTTCCCTTACTGTACATTTGACCTCACCACATTCGCAAGTTTACATTTTTATTTGGATATAATGAAGGATGTAATGTACTAGACATATTGATAGGTAATTAATATTAATTTATGTTGTAGAAATGTTCACATGTGTTATAAACTATGTTACCAATGTAACTAGTCATAAAAAACACTAAAATTGTTTATCCATGTTTTTGAGATTTTTATGAGGTAGTATAACGTGAATGTTTTGCAAGATAACATTCAATATCAATCTTTTTATATAATTTTGTTTTTAAATTTATGGGTTTAGTAGAAAACAAAGGATTTTAGGTTTAGGGAATTATAATTTTAGTGGTCGGTTTCATAAATGTATTTAACACACAAGTGATTCCAATATTGAAATGAAGTCTATAAATTTTAACTTCCTAGAAACTAAAATGATTTTTATAGAAAAAATCACGACTTCATGACTTGGGAATGATTTTTTTATGTGATATTTGATGACATTTAAAATTTTTTGTTTGAAAAATCTATCAACTATAGGGTATCCACTGAATATAAGAAAATTTGTTTTATATTATTAATTATATTATATATAAGAAAAAAATGGAAAAATAAATATTAAATTAGAGAATTCTAGAATGTTGAAATGAAAATTATACGATGTATCCTATTAATATAGAGTACCTGGATTAATATACATGTATATTAAGAAATTTTTTATGAATATTTAGTAAATTAATAAAATAATTTCATGAGGACCATAATAATTTAGTGTATTAGAAAAAATTGAAAAAAATCATCCATCTTGGTGAATGATTGTCAATATCCCCCATGATGATCTCCACATTTATTAATTATACCTTATACCTTTATTCATAACATGGTCAAAGGAAACATAAAAAATAAGTTAGCTAAGATGCTCAGTGAGGTTAAATAAAGGAATTTTGTTTTCATAAAATTTAAAAAAGTGTATAAGAATTTGATCAAGATCATACCTAGCATATCAAAGATCATAATAATGGAATATGAGATAAAGAAAGGAATTTTATAATAAATATATCATAAATAAATAAAAAACCAATACAATAAAGTGTCACTATGTAATAAGACATAGTATTTGTGGCATACAACTAATAATAGATACTTTATGTCAAGGCTAACGACCAAGACATATATAACATGTTAGGCTTGGTCTAAAACTCATTTAAATGATTTATAATTGGGATAATAACCCATGCACTCTCTTAATTTTAGTCTTGGGTTACAACCCATGTACCTTGTTATTTTCCAGAACGGGATACAACTCGTGTACTCTATTACATTCAGTCTTGGGCTACAATCCATGTACCTTCTTGTTTTCAGGCTAGGTCTACAACCAATGTACCCTCATATCTAATATATACAACATTTAATTTCCAAATTCAGAAGTGGGATATATAGGTCCCACCCATCTCAGAATAAAATATTTCATAAATGTTCCACAAGTTAATAAAACATTCATCATATCTCGACCCAAAAAAATAGATAGGTTTTATAAAAATCTGATCATAACACATGAAATGATATGGGTATCAGAAATATTTCATCACATCATAATATATGAAAAGTGATATGATTCATAATCACTTAGTGATAGTATAAACTATTTAAAGAAGTGGGATTAAAAATCATAAAACCACTGGAATTGAAACAGGTGTCATACACATCAATCAATTATAACTTAAACCATTAAAAGATATGAATGGAACCTTTGGATTGATTTGTAGATAGGAATGAATAACATCATAGGATTCCATATTAGAAGAAAAATAATATGGGATGATATTTTGTAAACCTTTATTGATGTAAATAAAATTTATTCTTTGAAAAAAGTTGTGTAAACCATAAAACCTTTTGAAAACTATTTCCATTTAAAATACTTTGAAAACATTGGACAAAGGCATGACAATGCCTTGAAAACCTTCTTACATGAAAAATTGTCAAAGATGATTAAAGAATTTTAAATACTATTTTCCTAGAATATTAAATTTAAATAAATTTTACTTAAAATATTACTTTAAAACATGAAATGGAATCTCCAAATCACTGATGGTGGGTAAATCAACATAGGTTTTACGTAGTATAATGAATATTTATTTCATACGATATAAAAGTAAGAAAATTTATTTTTATAATGAATAAAAATGATTCATTTTTAATTTAGGTAGATGAAAACATAGTAAAAATGACATTTAATTATTATAGGATAATATTAGAATATTATTGTAAACCCTTTTTAGAAAACATGGTTTTTAAGGAATATAGATTTTTGACTAAAGAGAGGTTAAATTCGTGCTTTCATAAAAAGATATTCTTAAGTATATTGTGTATCAAATATTTCAAAAATGATACCAATACATGAATAAAATGGTTAAATATAATATAATATAATTAATGAGTTCTCTTTATAAATTGAAAATACAATTTCATTAAAAGAAGCATAATGATTAACAATCTTAAAAAATGATGAGACGATTTAAATAAAATCACACTACATGGTTACATGAGCTCATACTCTTCATAATAGAAAATGAAATTAAATGATATAGAAAATATAATGAAAATAAATAGAATTTTTATATAAAATTTTAATTGGAATCAAATACACCTCATTAATGATCAATGGTTAATAACAAAACATGAGTCTCAAAGAAGAAAAATTATGACAAAACTATTTTACCAATTTTATAGATTTTGAAACTATAGTCCATGAATTAATGATCATAAAATGTATATTAAATCACCAATAAATTTATTTATAATAATAAAAAAAAAATCTATGGTAATTGTACACACCACAAAAAAGGAATCCCTGGTGAATAAAGCAAGTATGTAATGGAAAAAAAGTGAGATGAAATTCTCTTACCTTTTTCCTTGACACTCACTGTACTCATTCAAACATCATGTAAAATAAATATAATTATATTATTAATATTAAATATGACAATATTATTACTTGTAATACAATATATTGTATGATTATGGCTTTATATTACCCATTTGTTAACAATTATATGTTAAGGTTTTACTTTAGGTAATATCCGCTCTGTTTTTCTAATGGGTTTTATTTTTTTGTCATTTCCCCTTATAAATATATCTTTATTGCTAAAATGTAATTTTTTTTTTCAAAATAATTTATAGTTAGTACATACATATTATAATAATCCATAAAAATATATATATGAAATGGAATACTCCGTTCATGGAGACAATAGGCCCTACATACCCATGAACTCTATTTCCATTTAATTTTCATGTTGAAGGAAAGAATGTAAAATAAATATATGTATATATGTATATATATCATTATTAAAATATGATTATTATATAATATAGTTTATATAAATATATGTATTCCCTAAACCCATCCTTAATACATTCCACGAAGTGTATCAATGAATCAAATCACATTGAGTGGTTAGTAGTCTACACTTCCTCAAATGAAATTATCCTATTTATAGCAAATGGAATATAAAGAAGATTTGTGTTGTAAAAGAAATAATCAAATTTTAATACACTATAAGAATAATATATGACATATATAAACATATTTTCTATCATAATTTCCGCCATCTGTGGTAGTAATGGAATATGAAAAATCATCTTTCAGTGAGATGGTACTTTATCGTTCATATAAATAGTATGCTTGTTACCCATTAAATCGATGTGTGTTTGAGTTTATGTCAAAACAATACCATAAAAAATCCTATTATCATTATGATATAATTGTTTTCATACAATCATATAATAAAGAGTGTCTAGAGGGTAGATTATAAACTGAAAAGAAATGGTCATTAGATAGGATGTTACATCTAAATCAGGTAATAATTCTTTGGTTCGTGAAAAAAGGATTACTTTTATTTCATTCTTCCAAATGAGAGGATTATCTGAGGAATTAAGGTAATTTTATAATTGTATTGAGATGATATTGATCAAATCTATGTGGTTTTAAATGTGTGAAGGCATGGGAGACATTGTGGCCTTCTATAGGGAAGGAAAAGGACTGACTTTGTAATGCCTTGACCCCAGTTACCCAGAGTCGGTGAATTATTACAAAACATTGTAATGATATATGGAATCATGTTCCGAAAGATTTATTAGTTTAGTATCTTTTTAAGTACTAAATACATTCATATGTTTAACATTAAAACATGAAATAAAAACATTATCAAAATTTTGTCCCCTTTTGAAAACACTTATACTCTAAGACTATCCTTCCAGGTCAACCATAATATACTCTTTCACATCCTGGGAGACATAAAAAATTGAAATGGGTGAGCTCAGATGCTTAGTAAGGATAACAAATATATCAGAAACATTAATAAATAAGTATAATCATTAATTCAATGTATATGACTAAAACAAAATCCTTTTAAACATAAAAATAAGCATATTATAAGAAATATAAAATCAAATAATACCATTTATATATTCACATTGATATTTTACTAGTCAAATAATAACATTTAATATCAATATCCACTTTCATAATGATTGAATTCATAATGTCAGACTTCATAACCACTTAGTCAAGGCCTTATTCCAAGAATGCAAATAAGATTTTGTCAAGGCCTTGTGGTAGGACACAAGTTTGTTTCAAAAGACCCACCGATTCATCGGGGAGCTGGAGAGGGCCCCACCCATCACCTAATAAGTCCAATGTCATCCTCATATAAAAAGGTCTAAAGATAACATAAACATTCAAATTAAAACAAGCGTACGAAATGTCAATTCTTTATCTATAAACCATGAATGGTGTAAAAATAACACAACCACTGTCAACTATATGAAAAAACCTTCAATACAATATGGAGGATTTGTATCATAATAAATCAACTTCAAAGAAGTTTAAAATTCATCAAAAGACGTTGACATAAATGAAATCAAACTATTTGGAATAAATATCTCTTTATATTTATAAATCATTTAAAATCCATATATTTATAAAAGAAAAATTTTATTTTGAAATTATTTTTATAAGATTGTATGGGAAGAATCGATGATGATATAAGGACCGAAAATAGCAATAGCCGCCGTATAAGTCAAAAAATACATTCTTACCTTAATTTTGTCCAAAAGGTCATAATGTACCTTGTTTGGAAAACAATGGAATGATTCATTTGAAGACATTTTATAAAAATTAAAACAAGGGTATAAATGACATTAGCCCATATTCTAGTAAATAATATTTTTTTGAAATATATTTTTATGAAACATGGATGTGGATGATAAAGAAGTCCCAGTAGATACTTACATATTAACAACCTCAGATATGTAAAGAGATTGTAGAATTAACCCTTACCTTGTACTTTTCCTTGGTCGAGGGTATGTTAACCTCTTTTATAGTAGTTAAAAAATAGTTATTAAATTATATAAGAACTATATACATAAATATGATATCATATATGACACTATAATAATGATTTGTTATTAATATTTCAGTAGTATCATCGTTTCAGGTGTTAATTAATTGGTTTTATTTTATATGCTTGGTTACGTAAGACATATTTTTTATGAATAGGATGTATTTTATTTATATATAGAATGACATTATGTTCTTAAATATTATTTCTAATCATAAAATGAAAATTATTCTTTAATGATTACGATGGGGAATTAATCTCATCGCATTCCTAGAGACGGTAATCTATACGTACGCTTGAGCGACAATATCATTATATTGATGGTGAAATCATTTGTAATTGGATGTTATATCATATATATATAATCATTAACATGTTTTATGTATTATATAAATCATTTATACTCATTATTATACCCATCCAAATAATAAAGTGTTTAAATAACAAATGACACAACGACGTGGAGACGGTAAGCCGTACGTACAAACGTATGGTGACTTTGTCATTTATAGGATAGATAGATTAACAAATATTTTTGTAACATATTTATAATAACATCATAGTATATAGAATATTCTGGATTAAATATTTTTAGAATAGAAAGAACAGATAAAGACGAAGTGGTAGAAGAAAAGAACTTGAAAGAGGTGATGAAATCTTTACCACTTCATTGGGTTAATTTTTTTTTGATTTGATCAAAATGGATCAATAGGTTGGATTTTTGACCAATGTAAGGCCTCTATAATGAAAGGGAAATAAGTTAATAGGATATTTCGTTAGCGGTTGGATGAGACAAATGGATTTGGTATTGTGAAATTAAGATAAGGGGAAGTACCCTTTTATAGGAGAGGTGGGGGTCAATTTAGGAAATGTTTGAAATATTATTGTATAATAAGATCATTTTTGGTTTCTAATGGATAAAAAATGATATATTTTGAGACTAGTGTGAGGATTGGTCAATAAACGTTAAACCAATAGGTTTTAGACAGGTTTAGGTCACCATATTAACCTTATCATTTAGATTCAATTCTTAGTTAAATAGTTAGACATTTACCATGTCTCTTTGTATTTTTATATTATATGGTTAACAAACATACTATAAAAATCCAAGAGAACCCCAAGTGGATAATTATTAATATATATAACTTTATCTAAGTCCTTTGGATAAACTATATATTTTTATGAATATTATATCAATTAATAATATAATATTTGTTTTTAAAACTCAATTATAGAAATTTTGACACTATTTAGTATTTGGTTTTTAGGAAAATCATAATAGAAATATTAATTCGAAAAAAATTATTTAATCAACACTAAAATGTCATTATAACTTATAAAACCAGTGTAATTAATTAATAGTCTCAAATTTATTTTATTTAGATATTTATAATATCAATTATTTTAATCATTCATTAATTAGGTAATTACTAAATCATCATTGTGGAATAAATAAATTTAATTATTTAATGTCTAAAAATTATAAATAAAATACCATTATGTAGTAAATATTTGTATCCTTCTAAGTAATATTTATATTAAAATTAATCCTATGTGTTACCCTATATTAAAAATTATTTATTTATTAAACATTGAATTTAACTCTTTTAACACTTCTTTAAATAAAATAATAACAAATGTCATAATCTAATCCAAGTGGACCAAATGAGATCATATTTTATTACTAAGGTAGTTTTTGGTGGAATTAAACTTATCCAATTAAATTAGTACATCTATTATGAAAATTATAATATCATTTTTACCCATAATTACTCTATTTATATTTAACTGTGGTAAACAGAATTGAAAAGTTACTATTCACCAAAAATTATTTTCATCTTATTTAACCAAATTTTACATACTGATATCAACCATGTATCTTGGTTTTTTAAATTAAACTCATAGAATTTGTAAAATTATGTTTTATGCACATTTGTAAATGCTCCTAGAAGGTGGGTAAAAGATGGAAAAAAGATCAAAAAAAATTATGTATCTAATATTATTATAAAATGACTCCAATAAATTAAATTGAAATTATATAGTTATTATATATATATTTTGACCTAAAATAAATATAAATTAAATAAATAATAGTTTAAATAATAAAAATTCGGTTTAAACACATAATGAAGTGTTTTTTACTAAACATAAAAAATTTAATGTTTTTAGAAATATACCAAAAATTCACCCGAAGCTAATTTCGATATATTGAATTCTAAAATCGAGTCCATTTTAAAAATTTAAATTTATAAAATTTCAAGAAGTGGGTATTACTATTTATAATGGCCAGTTTCATTGGTCTTGGTTTGTTAAAACTTGAAGTAGGGTCCAACGCAAGCTACTGCATTATTCAAACAGAAACGTACCATGGAATTTTGGGGTGTTACATTCTACCCTCCTTAAAATAATTTCATCCTCCAAATTTCTAAAAATGTTATTTCATAAAAATATTCAGGTGGTTCTTCATCATAATTTCCTTGGGTTCTCACGTTTCCTATTTCATATTATAGTATCACCATTGAACTTTTACATGACGAGTCGTATGGTTTCTCACCTATAGTTCCCTAGTAGCATGAATATTCACAGGCCCTTTACAATATAAAAAATCAGGTTCCAGTTTAATTTCTTCACAGGTGAGTACATGCGTTGGGTCATGCATGTATTTTATCAATAGTGATATGTGTAACACATCAGGAATGTTGGAGAGACTTGGAGTCATTGCCAATCAATAATCTATAATTCCAATTCGTTCTAGAATTTCAAAAGTTCGGATTTACCTGGGACTCAAATTACCCTTCTTTTCGAAATGTATAACACCTTTCCATGGAGATACCTTCAAGAAAACATTTTCTCCTACTTGATATTCAAAATCCTTCCTTTGGTTATCGACATATCAATATTTCCTACTTTGGGCTGCTTTGATGTGGGTTTGAATAATATTCACTTTTTCTATTGTTCCACAAAACGTTCTGGTCCTAGGAGTTTTTTTCACCCACATCAACCCAAGAAGTTGGTGTGCGACATCTCTTTCCATATAACACTTTATATGGTGCCATATGAATACTTGAATGGAAGCTATTATTATAAGAAAATTCGACCAGTGGTAAATGTTGATCCCACATACCATGAATGTCAAGTGAGAAAGATCTCAACATGTCTTCTAACATTTTAATTGTTTGTTCGGATGGTCCATCGGTTTGAGGGTGGAAAATAGTGCTCAAAAGAAGTTCAATATCCTAGGAATTCTGAAGACTTTTCCAGAATCATGATGTAAAATGTGGATCAAGATCATAAACAATTTATAGGGGAACACCATGGAGTATTACAAATTCATTAATATATAGTCGTGTTAAACATTCAAGTGGTAAATCCTATTCTATAACAAGAAAATGTTTTGACTAGGTAAGATGGTCAACAATGACCCATATTTCATCATTTCTTCTAAGAGTTTTTTTTGTTCCATGACAAATTCCATCATAATATCATCCCATTTCCACTCTGGTATGGGAAGAGGTTGCATGAATCCTCTAGGATGTTGTACTCTAGCTTTCCCTTGTTAAAAAACCATACATCTCGACACAAAATCAGAAATCTCTCTTTTCATGTTATCCCAAAAAAAATTTCCTTCAAATCTCTATACATCTTTGGGATCCTTGGGTGTATTGAGAAATTAGGGCTATGTGAATCATCCTACAATTACCTTTTTAGATCAGGTATTTTAGAAACACAAAGTCTCTTCCTGAATTTCAAAATTCAATCTTCATATATGAAGTCACTCAATCTCCCATCGGTCACAACTTTAATTTTATTTTGAAATTCCTAATCATCAGTCTGAGAAATCTTTCTCCTTTATAGTAATGATGGTTTGGCATCCATTTGAAAAATTATTGATGTTTCATCTTCCATGGTTATTCTCATATCCATATTTACTAGATCCATCAAAATATGATCCCATTCAACTCTCATCATGTTCAAAACTTTGTGATCCCTTATACTAAAAGCATCTTCCACCTTATTTTCCTTCCTCGTGTGGTAGTTTATAGTGGAATCATAATCTTTGAGTAGTTCTAGCCATCACTTTTACCTCATGTTTTTTTATCTTTTTGTGAGAAAATATATTTCAAACTATTGTGATCAATATGAATCTCACATTTTTCACCATAGAGATAGTGTCTCCATATTTTTTGAGCAAATATTACAGTTACTAACTCAAGATCATGAATGGGAATGTTTTTTGCATAAATTTTTAGCTTCCATGATGCATAGGAAATAACACTATCATTATGAATAAGGACACAACCAAGTCATTTTTTGAAGAATACCTATAAATAAGAATCCCATCATTCCCCAATGGTAGAGTCCAGATTGGATAATTAACCAATCTTCTCTTCAATTATTCAAAAAATTATTCACAATATTTTGTTGAAACAAATTTAACCCCTTTACGAGAGTGCTTGGATAATGTATTAGCCAAGTGGGAAAAATTATGGAAAAATTGCTGATAATAACCTACTAAAACCATAAAACTGTGTACCTCAGTTATACATGTAAGTGCATGCCATTCTTGGATTTCCTTGGTCTTTAAAGGATTGACAGAGATTTCATTGTTAGAGACAATACTATAAAGAAAAGAAATCTTTTGAAGCCAGAATTCACACTTGCTAAACTTCCCATATAATTCATTTCCTCTTAGAGTCTTTAGAATAATTCTCAAGTGATTTTCACGATCTTTGTGGCTTTTGAATTATAACATGATATCATCAATAAATTCAAATACAATGTCATCAATACATTCCTTGAAAACATTGTTCATTAAGATCCAAGAAAATAGAGGGTGCAATAGTCATCCCAAAAGGAATTACTATAAAGTCATAATGCTTGTACCTATTTCGACATGCTATTTTTGAAATGTCTTCCTTCTTCACACACAACTGATGATATCAAGATCATAGGGCAACATTTGAAATATATTGATCTCTATGAATTTGGTTGAATAAATCATCAATTCAAGGTAGAGGATACTTGTTATTTATTGTTATATCATTGATATCCCAGTAGTCAATGCACAACCTCATAGATCCACCTTTCATCTTAACAAAAAGGAAATGGGCTCCCCATATAGAATCACTTGTGCGAATAAATCCCTTAATACTCAATTCGTCTAGTTTTTGTAGTTACACTAATTCCATAGTGGCCGTTCTATAAGGTGTATTCGATATAGGCCTCAAACCAGGAATTAAATCAATGGAAAACTCAATTTCTCATTCTAGAGGATGTCCAGGTAAATCCTATGGAAACACATCAACATATTATTGTATAAGAGGTATGTACTCTATTCCAACATTATTTTCCTCATACATTGTTATTTCATTCTCTTCTTCCCCAATAATTGAATTTAGTAGAGCTACTGGGAGCAGATATAGATAAGAATCAGGTGGTGACGTCTCTACTCTAAAGATAAGGTACTCATTATCTTAATATAAAATTATAACCTCCTTTTTATAACTGATTTTCTCATCATGGTCCGAAATCCAATCCATTATAAAAATTATATCAAATTAAATCAATGGTATGGAAATGAGATAAGTAGATAAAGAACATTTATATACCCTAATGGGAAATGATTCACAAATTATTGTTTTGATGATACTTCCCTTATGTGTTTTGACTGACAACACCCTTGTTAAGTCAAATTGAAAATATCTAATTTTCTTAGAAAACATGGAAGATATGAAACAATGTGATGATCTAGAATCAAATAAATCATCGACTAAACACGAGGAAAGCATTAAATTACATGCCATCACGTCTTTCGGAGCTTCAACCTCAGTAGTTGTGATCGTATAAGCTAATCCTTGATCCACAATCCTTTTCTGAGGTATGTTACCTTAGTGTATAGGAAATTCTTTTGAATAATTCTCATTTTCTCTACAAATGAAGCATTAAACTTTGAAAACCTCTTTTTTCCCCTTCCAATCACAAGTATGGTGTCTTTATCAACACACTTGTAATAGACACCCATTATTTTCAGGCAAGTACCATGGAGTTTCATCCCTTATTTACCACAGGATTGATATTCAACTTTTCCCTTATTCCCTTTCTTTCCATTTATAGAGTGTTAAACAGATCTCTTTTTCTATTTCATTGATTTAAAGTCATAAGACTTAGAGAATTTATTTTATGTCTTTATAGAACATGAGACTATATCTTTGTTCGATGAGAAGGATTGTGATACAAATTCTCGAGGGAAAAATGGTTTTAACCCATCAAAGAATCGATCAATCTTACTTATTGGGTTATGTATATAATCAGATTCATGCCTTTCTAACCTTGTAGTGTTAGCCACATACTTTGCTACATTCTCATCCGTTTTTTTCCATAGAATCATAAGTTGTCTTTCCATATCCGCTCGATGGTCATGAGGGAAGTATTTTTCTAAGAAAATATCATTAAACTCCCTTCATTCCATGTTCAAAATATCTTCAGCTTCCATTGTGTTTTGGATTAATGACCACCACTAATCTGCCTCTCAAGTGAGTGATAAACTGCCATGACAACTTTTTACCTTATTCTGCATCCAAAAGAATGAAAAAATTTCTCTAAGAAACTTATCTATTGCTGAGATATAAATGGATTTTTACTCCCATTTAATGTTGGTGGTTGTTTCCTCATGATGTGGTCTAACATTGATCCTCCATGTTGGGGATCAGGGTACACCATACAGGTAATGTAATTTTTCATAACCTGAGTGAGTTGTCCTGGTATGATGATAGGATGATCAGCAGCTATTGCATCACTAGCTCCACTATAATTATCTGGAGTAGGAGGGAAATCCCTACATGGATTACCTGGGTTTATATGATTTCCATTCATTCCACTAGGTTTCATTTCCAAAAATTAGCATACAATATATTAGTTTATGAATTTCAATACATAATTCCATTTTTGTAAACCACTTAACATAAATTCAATAGTTTCTAGATATAATCCATAATCATATAAATTTCTTCTTTGAGAAATTATAAAATCCTAAACCCTTCATAATGGTTTTTAAATAAAATGATAATTATCCCAATCATATATCCCGGGATTGTCATAACCAAGAGTGCGCAAGCCTCGTTGTCGTGCACCAGTTCTCATTCAAGTATAGCTCAAAGCGGTGTTTTCATAGATTACACCTAGGTACATCTATGCCAGATCCATCTCTACCAACTCGTATCTAGACAGGGATGTATTTCTTGGAAATATCACAAAATCTCAAAGGTAAAAAAATTATATAATGTTCTTCTATACTAATCCTCAAAGTCTATCATAGTGTAGTGTTTTCAAATCAGGGTTTTTCTAAATCTAATTTCCAAGGTCTTTACTATACTTACACTGATACCAACTATAACAGCCCGACCCCAGTTAACCAGAGTCTGTGTATTATTACATAACATTGGCATGATACAAGGAATCATTTCCCGACAGACCGATCAGTTTAGTATCCTTGTAATTACTAGATACATACATATGTTTTACATTTATCAAGAAATAAAACCATCAAAAACATTTTTTCACCTTTTGAACACAATTATATCCTTAGACTATCCTTTCATGTCAACCATAAAATACTTCTTCACATCCTGGGGAAAATAAAACATATAAATGGGTGAGCTCAGATGCTCAGTAAGGATAACAAAAATACTAGAAACTATCATAAATAAGCATAAACATTTATGGAAATGTATAAGACTAAAACAAAATCCTTTTAAACATTAACATCAACATAATATAGAAAAAATAAAATCAAATAATTCTCTTTACTTATTCACATGGACATTATACTATTCAATTAATCATATGCAATATCAATAGCTTCTTTCGTAATGATGGAATGCATAATGCCAAACTTGATAACCACATAGTCATGGCCTTGTGCGAAGACTAAAAATAAGATTTTGTCAAGGACCTATGCCAAGAAAGTAGTTCTTCCAATGAGACCTACCAATTCATTGAGGAAATATAGTAGGCTCCACCCGTCACTTACTATGTCAAATGCATTACTTATATGATAACATTTAATCATAACATAAAAATTCATATTAAAAAAATCATACGAAATGTAAATACATTATGCATAAACCATGAATGGTGTAAAAATTACACATCTATAGTAAAACATATCACAAAACCTTCAATACAATATGGAAGATTTGTATCATAATAAATAAACTTCAAATAAGTTTAAATTTATACAATGGATGTTGACATAGATGAATTGAAAAATATTTGAAATAAATACCTCTTTGTATTTTGAAATCATTTAAAAGTCACATAATGATAAAATAAAACATTTATTTTGAATATATTTTTATAATATTGAATGGGAAGAGTCGACGATGATATAATGGAAGAAAATATCCCCACCCACCGTATAAGTTAAAAAAGACATTCTTACCTTAATTTTGTCGAAAAGGTCCTAATGTACCTTGTTTGGAAAATGATAGAAAGATTCCTTTCAAATCAATTTATAAAAATTCAATAAAATTTATAAATGAAATTAAAACATTTTATAATAAAATTGTAAAAATGTTCTTAAATATATTTTTAAGAAACATGGATGTGGATGATAAAGAGGTCATAGTAGAAACTTACATACTAACAACCCCAGATAGGTAAAGAAATTGTAGAATTAACCATTACCTTGAACTTTTCCTTTATCGATGGTATGTTAACCTCTTTTATAAATTTTAAATAATTTTTATTAAATTATACAAGAACTATATACATAAATATGATACCATATATGACCCTATAATATTTCTTTGTTAATAATATTTCAGCAGTACCATCGTTTCGGGTGTTAACTGATTTTTTTCCTTTATATGTATGGTTACATAAGCCATGTTTTTTTTGTATAGGATGTATTTTGTTAAAATACATAATAATATTATTTTATTAAATATTATTTTTAATCATAAAATGATAATTATTTTTGAATGATTACGATGGGGAATGAATCTCATCGCGTTCGGGGAGACGGTAATCCGTACGTACTCACGAGCGACAATATCATTATATTGGTGGTGAAAGTGTATGTAGTTGGATGGTATATCAATGATAAAGAAACATTAAAATGTTATATTTATTATTTTAATCAGTTATACTCATTATTATACCCATCCAAATAATGATGTTTTTGAATAACAAACTACACCACGACGTGGAGACGGTAAGCCGTACGTACGAACATACAATGAATTTCTCATTTATATGATGGATAGAATAACGAATATGGTGGTACCATATTTATAATAACATCACATTATATATAAGTTACTGGAGTTATTATTTTATAATGGAAACAACAAATAAAGGGGAAGTGGAAGAAGAAAGGAACTGGAAAGAGGTGATGAAATATTTACCTATTCTTCAGGTTCTTCCTTTTGATTTGATCAGAATGGATCCATAGGTTGGCTTTATGACCAAAAAAAGACCTCTAAGATGAAGGGGAGAATGTTGGGAGGATATTTGGGTATGGTTTGGTTGAGCCAAATCGCTTTGGATATGTGAAATTAATAGAAAGGGAAGTACCCATTTATAAGAGAGGTGAGGGCCACCTTAGTAAAAACATGATATATTATTTTATAATAAAATCATTTTGGGTTAAAATATCTACAAAATGATTTATTTGAAATATAAGGTGGGTATGGGTGCAAAAACTCTCATCCAATAGGTTTTATACAGGTTTAGGACACCATATTAACCTTATATTTTAGATTTAACTCTTAGTTAAATAGTTTTACATTTACCATGTCTGTTTGTATTTTTTCATTATATGGTTAATAAACATACAATAACAAGAAATGAGAACCCCAAGTGGTTCATTATTTATATATATTACTTTATATAATTTTTTTGGATGAACCATAGATTTTTAAGAATATTATATCAATTAATAATGTAGTAATTTTTTAAAAACTCAATTATATCAATTTTGACACTATTTAATATTTGGTTTTTTTGAAAATCATAACTGCATGATTTCTTTGAAAAAATTATTTAATCAAACCTAACATTTAAAATTGTCCTAGAAAAATAGTTTAATTCATCAAAAGTCTAAAATTACATTTATTTGGATATTTATAATCTCTATTATTTTAATCTTTCATTAATAAGTTAATTAACACATCATTTTTGTGTCATAAATAAATTAAATTATTTACTATCTAAAAATTATAAATAAAATACCATTATTTATGAATTATTTTTATCATTCTAATTAATATTTATAGTCTAATTTATCTTATATATATCCTTATATTAAAAATGGTTTAGTTATTAAACATTGAATATATCTCTTTTAAAACTTCTTTAAATAAAATAATAATAAATGTCCTTATATATCCAAATGAACCAAAGGGGATGGTATTTTATTATTAAGGATGTTTCTAGTCGAATTACACTTATCAAATAGAATTAGGACATTTTCTAGGGTAATTATAATATAATTTTTCCTTAATTACCATATTTAATTTTAACCGCGTTAAAAAAAGTCAACAATTACTATTCACCAAATATTATTTTCATCTTATTGAACCACATTTTACTTACTAATATAAACCATGTCAGTAATATTTTTTAAATTCAACACATAGAAGTGGTAAAATCATTTTTTATGGAAATTTGTAAATGCCCCTCGAAGTTGGGTAAAAGACGGTAAAAAGTTCAATAAAATTATTATACATCTAAACTTATCATAAAATGACTGAAATGAATTAAATTGAACTTATATAGGTATTATGTATCTATTTTGACATAAATTAAATTTATATAAATTAAATAATTATTTAAATAAATAAAATTTTCTTTTAACAAAAAATGCAGTGTTTTACACTATTCATCAAAAATTGAATGTTTTCATAAAAATACCCAAAATTCACCATAAGCTAATTTTTATATTCCAAATTCAAAAATGAACACCATTTAAAATATTAAAATTTTTAAAATTAAAAAAGTTGGTATTACAATTCAAAACTACTAGTTTTATTAGTCGCGGTGTGTTAAAACTTTATGTTGCGTACAATGAAATCTACTACATTATTCAAAGGGATACCTACCATTGAATATTGGGGGTGTTACAGATTTGGAATATTTGAAAAAAAGTTAGTTTTACACATGTTCTTACCTAAAAAATTTAGTAACAAATCAAAAAATATTAATTTAAGGTTTATAGACAAAATATGTCCATAAAATTGGTTTTGGACAAGTGGACAGGTTATTTTGGACTACTATCAATGTTTAGTCCATAATTACGCTTAATTAGACCTTTATCATTGTGAATACTTTTAATCACTTTCACACATCAGTTTTTTAAAGAAATAAAATATATTAATATTAATAAAAATATTATAATTATTTTAATGGTTAATGGCCTTTTTTAAAAATTAAATTTTCAAAACATGATGAGATTAAGAATAATTATAATGACATAGACATGATGAAATAATAGATTTTTAATGTAAAAAATGTTAAATTGGTTGTGATGTTTTTATATTAAATTTTAAAGTGAAATTAATTACAAAAACTGAAATTATATTAATAGATATATTATTTATCTAATGTAACCTAAAAAAACATTAAAATTATAATTTATCATTAATAATTATTTAAAATAAAAGGTATTTATTAACCAAAATGCGGTATTTTTAGTATTCATTAAAAATTGAAATTTATAAAAAAGTTATCAAAAATTTTCCCTATAATAATTTTGACATTCTAAATTAAAAAATGTAATCTTCTTATAAAATTCAATTTATATATAGGTATAAAATTAATTTATTGTTCTTCACATAAGGATATTAAAAAAAATTCATTAAAAAAATAGTTGTTTTAAACATATAAATTCTTAAAAAAAATATAAATATCATTATAAATATTTTTTTATTTTAATATGAAAATTATAAAAAAAATTGAAATGTTTGTATAAAAATCTATATTACTAATTGTTAATAAAAATTTTATAAATAACTCGTTTAAATAATTATAATAATTAAATGATGTTTTATATAAACTCATTATTGGTTGTAGTGTATTCCATTTTGGTGTCGCGTGCAACACATTCCCTGTATCTGTTGAGTGTTGTGAAAGCCAAGTTAGTATTGCATGTAGTGAAATTCAATTTGGTGTTCATTGAAAGGAATTTGTGACTCTATGTTTTAATATAATATATATATATATATATATATATATATATATATATATATCACTATTTCCATTGGCTCATGGAATGTGAAATGTTTAAATTAATTCAAAAAATTATTTCACAAAATCTACGAGGATTAAATTTTACCCCCTTGAAATGAATTTCACTTTAGAAATCAATCTTATTTATAAATGGTTAATTACATGAATGTTCATTTCATAGAAACCCACATCCAAAAAATGAATACTAATGAATCCATTAAAAAATAATATTTGCAACATAGTGGTCATCCAAAGTAATATATAACTAGTTCTCCAAATAAAATAATATATCTGGGAAGTTGAAAAATAGACATGGAAGAAAAATATAACAATCATGTTCTGATGGATATTGATAGAGAACACTGATCAATAGAAGAGGGTAATACCAAAACCATAAATCTTCGATTATCTAAGGAACTATTTGATTTTTCATAAATAATGTTTCAAGGATAATTCATTTTCAATTATGTTTTCATATATTTGAGGAATTTTTTACTGTCTACATACATTTGGAAACAAAATTTATTGGTTTTTTTTCATTTTAATATGTAGAATCTCACCCTTTGGGTTTTTACTTGATAAATTCCCACTTCATAACTTTTTCTATGGAATTATGGTGAATTAATTATTCATAAAGAACCATCATATCAAGAGATCCAAAAATATAATTATATTTAATTCTATGTTTCTTAACATAACATCTCCTTGAAATGGTTATCACATGTTATCCAACATGAATAAATTCTTATATTGTGATATATCACCTTAATCTCACAAACTTAATTAAAATATTAACTTCATATTTCCATAAATGGTAAAACTTACAAACCTTCCAAAAGCTGAAATTCCAAGACACTAAGAAAGGGGTTTCTAAATTATCATTACATTGATCCCCCATAAAACACAAAGTAACTATTGGTTGTCACATTCTAAACATGTGAATTCCCTCATCATATATTCAATTGATATATGGTAATAACCAGAATGACAATAAATCCTATTGAAAAACATAACTGATTCTTTATTTAATAGATTAATGGATATATTCATTAAATCCACCATGTTCAAAACTCTATCCATGATAACATTGAAAACTTCTTCAAAAAATCAATAATCATATCGAGGTTAATAAGTACATTTCAATTCATTAACTTATACACAACATGTTTAAGATCCAAAAATCATTATCATAACAATAGGATCTCATTAAGGGTTACCATTCCATTAATCCTATGTTTCTTATGGATATCCCATATATTTAAATCCAAGTTCATGTCCATTATAACCAATCAACATATTCATGAAAATGATTTTTCAAAAACATAAACTGAATAATCCTTATATAATTCCCCATTCATTATTATGAACCCAAATATATAAATGCATTAATCCTTCCACATTAATGACTTTCATGGAATGGGTCATTCCCTAGATTAGAAGTAAATTATTATTTATGGTCATTGATTTGGGTAATGATAAGATTCAATACATATGGTACATTAAGCACCATGATAATTCATCACTTTGTGACCATTTTTCTTACAATGATAACATCTTTATCTCTATATGAGGTATTCCTCATGGTTGGATTTCCCTTCTAATTTACTAGAAAGAATAAAAATCTTCATTCCACTATGATCCTTATAATTTTAACACTTATAAAAATCCATCTTCCACTAATGTGATGTGTTAGGCTTATAAAAAACAATCACATTGATAATCATATATCTCATTAGTTGATTTGGAATAATTACAATATATTTATCTTCAATAATTATCCAGATTAATTGATCACAACAACTAATTTTTATTAAGATTCAATGATAACCTAGTTTATTCTAGTTTCTACCATTTACCAAAACCATAGATGATGTGGTAAAAAATGCATATCATTAAATAAAACCACATAATTATGAAAAATTACTTATAGGATGTCTAAATAGCGATACCTACGTTTTAATCAACGAAACCTTTGGGTTATCATAGTTTATTTATAGCCCAAATCTTTCTAAATCCTTCATCATTGTTGGGGAAGTGTTTTGGAATTGTCAAAGAAATCCCCTAGTAGTGCAAAACCAGGTGTGTAATAGGGATCATTTTTTTTCCATCAAATTACCTTGAGTCAAGACAAAAAAAATATTGTCATAGTTTTTATTAATATGCACATCTATGATTGATCCATACACAATTGTAGTATCCAGACACACATTTATTTGTTGGAAATCACTCACTCGATCCTTTACCAAAATTCTAGGACATTTTCCCATATGTAAAATCACCCATATACTAATCCTTAGAGAGATCCCTATACATATACTTATAAATATACCTAATCATATCCTTAAATTTTAATCATTCTAATTTTCAATGGTTGACTAAACTATTCCATTGATACAAACTATAATATCCTATGATTAAAAAACATGTATATTCCACCATTTTAGATAAATATTCTACACAATATAGAAAGACATTCCAATGGACCATAATTGTTTAGTGTCTTTGGAAATATGGAAACAAAATATTCATTCCTGGTGAATGAAGATAAACATATCTGATAAATATCTCCATAATTAGTACATATACATTATTCATTTCTTTATAAAAAATGGAAAGTAAACATCAGAAAGGGGTGAGATTATATGCTTAGGATGGGTAAATATTGGAATTGTGAATACATATCATAACCCTAGGTTTATAAGAACATGATCAAGATAAATACAATATCATACCCTTTATATCAAAGATCCTAAACATGGATTATGTGATTAATCCTTAAAATTAATATAATAGGAATCATCAGGATATAAACATCCTGAACCACTAAATCATAACTGTGTAATAAGACATACAATTTTGGGCATACATATAAGAATATAAAACATTATTTCAAGGTAACCTACCAAGACCAATATAACATGTTAGGCTTCAATTACAACCTCTGTACCTACTTCGTGCTTGGGAAAATATCATATGAAACCTCTTACTTTTAAGATTGCACTACATGCCATGTACCATCCAATTTTTAGGAATGGGATACAACCCATGTACCCTCATAAATCTAGGATTGGGGTACAACCCTAGATTTTTTTTATTTTTGGGCTTGGGATATCACTCATGTACCCTCATTGTTCATATAAAACATATCATCAACCATTACATTTGAGGGATATATAAGTTCCACCCATCTCATAATAAAATCATTAATACATGTTCCAAATGTTAATATAAGAATGATTATAAAATGACCCATAATAATAGATATTTTTATAAATATGAAATCATAACCCATGAAATGAAATAGGTATCATTAAAATATCAACACCTCATAATCTATGAAATGTTATAGGATTTATAATAACTTCATGAAAGAATAACTCATGAAAATAAGTAGGATTTAAAAGTATAAAACCCATGAATGTGAAATGGGTGTCATAATCATAATTCCATAAAAACATATACCACTCACGAAATAATATAAAAGGATCCATTAGAATATTTCCTGTAATGGAATGATTAATATAAAAAGAAGTTATCTTATATATAAAATAACATGGAAGGATATTTTGAAAACATTTCATGATTAAAATATGATTTTTTTCATTGATAATTTATCTTTAAAACATAAAATTATTCTAAAACCATTTCCCTTTGAAAATATAGAAATAAGGATTGAAAATGGTTTGAAAACCGTTTTACTTGAAAACATATGAAAGAAGAATATTTTTTTGAAAATACATTTCCTTTAAAATTAATTTTATAATCATATTCATAAAAATTTAAATTTTAATCTTAGAATGGATTATTAAAAAAAATGTTGGTCAGTAAATCATTAAAATTCGTATGAGGTAAAACGTATATTTCATTTGTATAATATATAGGTTAAAAAATAATTCTTATAAATGATTCAAGAATATTAATTTTAAAACTTTTATAATAGAAAAAATAGTAAATATTTTGTATTTATTATAGGGTAACACTATAATATTCTTGTAAACACTTTTTAGAAAACACGATTTTTTATGAAACTCATATTTTTGACAAAAGAGAGGGTAAACTTGGGATTTAATAAGAATGAATTCTTTAATATATTATGTATCATCGAATTGAAAAATGGTACCAATAAATAAGTATATCATTATTATATTTAATTTAATATAAATCCTGAGGTTTCTTGAGAGACTGATCAAAGTATTTCATCAAAAGAAGCATAATCACTAAAAAACTCAATAAAGATAAGATCGGTTCAATAAATAGTTACCACTTGGTAAATTGATATCATACTCTTCATACAAGAAAATTAAATAATATAAAGCACAAAATATAATAAAAAGAATTAAATAAATGATATAACATATCAAATGGAATTATATACCTCTTATTAATGAATATAGGTGCATAACAAAACATGACCTTCAAAGAACAAAAATTGAGATGTATCTATTTTACCGATTTGGTATATTTTGAAACCTCAAACCCGTGAATGAAAGATCGTATAATAGATATGTAAATTCCTATAAATTTATATATAATAATAATATAATATATCCATGGAAATTTTTGTAATGATCCACTATTTCTCATTGGCTTGAGAGTAAAAGGAGTCACTGTACGTCCTTAAGCGACGTCCCAAAGGCGCCAAAGGTAGGTAATAAATTATGAAGGGTTTCAATGTAAGTGGGGGAAAATTTACCCTTTATGAAATAAACCAATAAAGAAATAAACAATAACCAATCCTTTCACTAAATGATGCATGAATAAATGAAATACCACTCAACAACTTCATGTATTTCAAAACCACATCAAAGTGTACAACTGTGGAAGACCAAAAAGATGTCAAATTAAATAGAGGATAAACATATAATGCACATATAATGACCACAAGACTCAATTACCTACAAGATACAATATCCACAACAAATGAAAATCCCATGTATCAAGAATTAGTTCTAAAAATGTGTGAAACATAACCTTTACCCATGACCTGAACGATAGTATCTACAAAAGCACCAAAGTGGCAAAGTAGGGGTGAGTATAAAACTCTATAGGTTTTCCCCAATTATTTCACTACTCACACAATTATGTAAGAATATTAAGAACATTATATAAAATAGTTCATATAAAACAATACAACAAATCAGTTTATAACCAAATATAAACACATTGGAAAACAAATTATAACCAACTGCAATCAAAAGTAAATGAATGAAATTTCATGTATGTTCTTTTCCAAAAATAAAAAATCAATGATGGTAAAAAAATTATTATTATTATATTTGAATTAACATCCATGGTCCATAATACAACCATACATTCATGCTTCATTCGACAGTTCCATACTCATGAGCGGTCTCTTGTCCATTACCTTTTTGTCCCACTAACACCCACCCCTGATCTAGGTCACATACCTTGTACCCACATGTAATTAGACCCTTATTTGGGGCCCATTAAGCATGAACTCACACCAACACATTTTATGACATATATTTCTGTTACCAAGATAAACCACTTCAATAAAACTGAAAATTTATTGAAAAGCAAAGCCAAATCAATTTCAAATAAACATTTCATTTTAATAAAAAATCCCATATTTATTGAAAACATCTACTCAAATCCATGTGCCAATATTTGAGTGAATCCCCTTTTGAAAATCCACATTTTAAGACCAAGATGAAAATCACAATATTCAAAACACCCAATTTTCCAGATTTCTACAATTTACCAAACCGTCATAAAATAGGGCTTCCAACAATTTATAACCAGAAAATTCATGATAAATTAACCAAAAAGAAACAAATTTAAAAGCATGACCATAAGTTATATCTAGAGGATTCAAGAGTGAAGACACCTACCTTGAAGGTTTTGACGAAACCCAACAATAGATGAAGAACACTAACAAAAATATGGTGGATTCTTTAATGAAATGGTCTTAGATTCCTTCTCCTATCAACAACAAAGAAAACTATAAAATATATTGATAAAAAACCTATATTTAACCATAAAAAGAATAGATATTTGAACATAATGGATAGTAGAAGTATATCTAATAGAATACATACTTGGAGAGACATACTACAGATGCAATAATGATCTAATGTCGATCAGATCAATCCAGAAGAATGAGTTCCTTGAAAAACCACCTATGGAGAGTTTAGGGTGGAGGGAAAAATGGTTTGGGATGAATAGACTAAGTTTAACTACAAACCATGTTACATTAATTTGGACGCATGCCGACTCATGATGTGTACCCCCTGGTCACTACATGAATGCAACGTTGGATAAGTACGCCGAAAAAATCATCACCTCAGGTTTAAAAACATTAAACATTACACGATGTGTACCTCATGTACACATCATGTACCAGCTCATGGTCTGACCCCCACTTCACAACATGAATCCGTCCCTAAGTACACGGTGTGTACATCAGGAACACAGTGTGGACTTTTTGTACACGACATGTAATTGAAATAGACGACATGTACTTCTGGTACATGGATTGTACTTCATTTACATGACCTAAAACCTACATCAATCCAATAAATCTTCTTTTAAGGACTACTAATAAAAAGTGTACTTAAAAGGGTGTAAAAAATACTTGATCAAGGAAACATGATGTCACAACCTAGAAATGGGGGGGGGGGGGTACTACATTCTCCCCACCACTGCTATTTTAATCCTTTGAAAGTATGAAATCCTCACTTCCTTGAAATAGTTTCAACCATTTCTCTTTCATTTCATTCTCACATTAGGAAATCTCTTCTTGAATCTGACAATGATGCCACAATACCCACATGAGACCAATGTTTTTCTACACAATAATTTCAATTTCCTATCAAAAATATTCAATGAGATATATATAAATGGAGAATCAAACTCTAGGTCTACATGATCCAATCTGATCACATGGTTAGTATCGGGATGATACTTTTTCAATTTTGATATGTGGAACTCATTATGCACCAAATTGAAAAATGGTGATAATTCCTACCAATATTCCACCTATCCAACCCATTCCAATACCTCAATTGGGCCAACTTATCTCTGAGATAACTTTCACTACTCCCTAAAATGATGATGCCCAAGTATTTGAGAGATCATCTTGAATGAATGATCACCCAAAGAGAATGTCATTGGTCTTTGATGGTGATCAACATATGATTTATTCAAACACTGAGTCATATCTATCCTATTTATAATCAACTAGATCTTCTCCATTGTTTCATGGACAAGGATTAGTATAACTAGTAATTTTTCACGTATTTCCATCGATAATAGTGGAGAAAAACATGGAAACCCATACAATTATTCAAACAGAACCATATTTTATTAGGCCTGATAGCTGTTATTTTATAATAACTCCACCAAGGGTATATGATATTCCCTTGAGCAACCAAAATCCATTACCAGAGCCCACTAAATGTCATCTATTGTCTGTATAGTCCTCTCAGATGTGCCGTCTGTCTGAGGATGATACACCATGCTCATATTCAACTATGTCCCAAGGTACTTTTTTATGTATATCCAAAAATTAGATGTGATCCTTGGATCTCTATCCGAAATTATTGAAACTGTTACTCCATTCCTCTTAAAAACTGCACTTATATAAATATTTGACATATTCTTCAATGTATGATTTTCAAGAATTGGGATGAAATGGGCCAGCATGGTAAACCAATCCACTATAACCCACATGGACTCATGTTTACAGATCATTCATGGAAGACCTGTAACAAAATCCATTGTTATCTACTCTGATTTACAAACTGCGATAGGTAAATACTGCAATGTAATCACTAGTATCTAATACTCTACTTTAACCTGCTGACAAGTTAAGAACCACAAGATGAACTCATCCACATTCCTTTTCATTTCTCTCCACCGAAACTACACCTTCAATTACTTATACATATTTTTTCCACCTAGATGTATAACCCATATCTAATATTTGTATGAATGATGTGGTTTTTACTAATAATACAAGGGTGTAACTATCCGATCTCTAATACAAAAAACTAATCTCCCATAATTTTTTTATCCATCAAATATCTTCCCAAAATTGAGTTTGGAAATAATAAACAGAAATTCCGTATCAGATTCTTGTTTCTCATTGATTATATTTACCAAATCATGAACAAGCATTGCTAAAATGGAAACTATCACATCACCTCAGTCTTCACATTCTACATGCATGTTAGCTAGGACTGACATAAACTGACATTCACCTGATGATTATTTATCCAACTGAGAATTTTACTATCAACTTAATGCATCCACCACTAAATTCCTTATTCCTAGTGTTTACATCATGTTAAAATCAAACATATTGAGATACTCCTCCATCACCTTTTCCGTAGATTCAAATATCACAGTGAGGAAGTATGTTTCAATCTTTTATGATCGGAATACATAATGAATTTATCACCTAAGAGATAATTTCCCCATGTTTTCAAAGCATGGATGACTGCAGCTAACTCCAAATAATGTGTTTGGTAATTCTTATCATGCACCCTCAACTACTCGAAACCATACTCAACAACATGGTCCCCATTCAAGAGAACACAACCCAACCCAGATCCCAAAGCATCATTGTAATCCACATACCCCTATCTCGATTCTAGAAAAATCATGATAGGTTCCAATGTTAGAGGTATATTATATTCTAGGAAAGACTAATTTCATTCCTCTTTCCATTAGAATGGATAATTCTTCATTGTTAGAGCTTTAATTAGTGACACTAGTCATGAGAATTCACAAACAAACCTTTGGTAATAGCTAGATATACAAAGAAAACTTCATATATCAAAGAAATTCATCAGTTGTAGCAATTAGATAACAACTTCTATATTTTTTGGATCAGTAGGAACTCCTTTTTCCGAATAGCAAGTCAAATAAAGATTACCTCTTGTATCAAAAGATTACACTTTCATAGTTTGGCATAGAAACGGTGAAATCGAAATATTCACAACACTGTTGAGAAGTTTTGCTCATGGTCATCCATTTTATATCAAGACACAAAGATGTATTCCACAAGAACAACAACAAAAGAGTCTAGATATCACTGGAATATCTGATTTTTCAATGCCATGAAGAGTGCTGGTGTAATCGTCAGACCAAAATGCATGACTACATATTCGTAGTGTCCATATGTTCTTCTAAAATTACTATTTAGAATATCATCATTCTGAAAAAGCGATTGGTGATATCTCAATCATATGTTAATAATGGATAACTACAGATCTCCCCACAACTGATCGAAAATATCATCAATGCATGGAAGTGGGTACATGTTATTTATCATAACCTAGTTAATATTATGATAATAGACACACTTATGATAAGTTCCACCGGATTTCATCATGAACCAGACCATTGAAGCCCACCGAGATGTACATGGCCGATTGAAACCCTTGATTTTCAACTCCTACCACTACACTTTCAATTTCCTTAACTTTGTTGGATCCATCCTATAAGATGTAAAGAAAATATGAACGGTACCAGTTATGAGATCAATCATAAACTCCAGTTCCCATAGAGGTTGTAACCTTGATAAGCACTTAAGAATGCTATCTGGGAATTGAACCAAAACTACTGGAAATATATCTTCCTTGATCTCTTCAATTGATTCAAAAGTCAATGCTAAAAACTGATAAGAGATCATTCCGAGTATCGGTGCCAACAAGATATTTTCACCTTTCATTTACATCCTATAAACTCTGATGAGATGATCGATGCCTTCTGGAATAATGAAACTAACCATTCTACTATAAATGTCGATTTGATCCTTGAACATTGTCAACAAATCTATTCCAAAAATTACATCACAAAACTACATGTACAACACCAAGAATCCCCATCTTATCATAACTTCATCAATAGTAATATCACATTTTCTACACCAAAATTCTTAACAATCTATTTACACAAGAGGAGTTTTCTATTTCATAATAGAAGGCATCATTTCCATCTTTAAACCTAAAAAATCTACAGCACGGAAAGCTGTGAAATAATGCGATGCACCAGAATCAAATAACACTTTCACAATGGTTGAATTAAAAAGAATTTTTCATCTTATCATAGATGGTGAAACCAGATCATCGATAATCATCTTCTCAGCTCTACAAAATTTATCCATCATTAAAATTTTCTCCTTATTACCATGTTGAGATTTCCCTGATTGTGGAGTCAAGGTATATTTAGAATCACCATGGCTAGCTCTACTCTGTTGGTGAGACTTATTCTTATATCCTCTCCCTATCAAATCATATAATTCCTACGACCCCTGAAAAGTGTCTCAAGCACCTGACCATGGAGAACTGTGAAAATAGCACTGAAGATGACCCATGAACTTGTAGTTATGGAATTATATAGGTTGTTTTGTACACTCTCACATTATGTGGTCAAATGAACCACATTAAAAACAACCTACTTTTATCCTAGGTCATAGAGGAAGGTTCACTGATTGAGCCATCTGAATATGATTTCTAATTACACGATGAAATTAGGTTCCCATTTTCCAATTCTTCATAGTGTTTGAGTTCCTACAATTACCTATAGGTAAAATTAATACCTCCTCCCATATATTCTGAGATATCACATTTATTAATTATCTCTATATTCACCATATCTGTATAATAAGTAATATAGAGCACCAACATCATTGGTTGAATCTCCATCCATATCCGTGATTCAACGATTTGTGCCTTAATTGATGCACATTACACATCTTCTGGTGTAAAAAACAAAAAATTAATGAATTTAGCCTCATATTTCGTGATAGAGAGATTATATTTCTTCATGAAAAAGAAGTCCATCATTTTATGGATCTTGAACTTTTTAGGATAGAATTATTTATTGAACAATTCCTAAAAATCATCCCCTATATGGCTTTCATCCAATTTATCCCACACCATTAAATCCTCCCAGTGGTGTGCAAGATCCTTGAGCATATACGTCGACAACATGAAATTGAGCTCTGATGGTTTGCTGATGAAATCGAAGGTACACTTCATCCTATTCAGCCACACCTATGCTTCTTTGGGTTCAGAGTTCCCCCGAATGTTAGTTAGATTTTACTTCATGAACTAGATTGTATGATCCACATGACTTGGATCATTCCTCCGGTTCTCCATATCCACAAAATAAAAAACAAGGAAAATACTCTGAACCAGCTCATGATTCACTCATAGTTAAGGTGTAACCACATTCTCCATTTATTCTTTAGGTTGGCTTCGACGATGCCTTCCAAGTGTTAGTTTCAAATGAAAATACAACGTCTATAAGTATCACTCTCTAGTAACTAGTGTCATAGCATTTCAAATAATATCACATTAACTATCACAACATAGTTTTCCAAATACAACCTTTTTCCTTGTTCTTACATATTTTAAAACAATCCACTTGTTTTTTGAATATTAAACCATTTTCAAAATAGCATAAGAATTTTCTTTTTCAAAATCATTCATTTGATTTTTTTTTTCTAATTTATCAAAAATAATCACTTTTTCACAACATAAATCATTACTCGATATGATGTATTCAATCCTAGTGGGCATACATTCCTCTATAATGCATGTCATGATCATCTCATTGTCTAAAATCATGTCAGTGAGGTTTCAATATCTGAAAAATGTCTCCAAACACTAATGTACGCAACTCTCTAACAACTTGATGTTCAGCATATATTTGATAGCTACGTCTTTTTATGATATAAATTTCAAGTTCCAACAATCCTACTCCTTCCTAAGATTCCTACCCAAGGAATATAAAAGGAGTAATTTCAACTCCCTGACCAAGAAAACTGAGGACTACTTGTTATGAATGGACTGAACAAGATAATACCATTTGAAGGACCCACTAATTCTCATTGGATTGAGAGTAAAATGAATTATTAGTTGGAATTAAGTGATTTCCCCAAGGTGAAAAATGCTGTATATAAATTATGAAGGGTTTAAAAGTAAATGGGGGATGATTTACCCTTTAATAAATAAACCTATAAATCATTGAACCATAAAAAAATAGTTGACTAAATGATGCATGAACAAAATAAATACCACAAAAAATCTCCATGCTTCTCAAAACCACATAAAATTGTGCAACAATGGAAGACCAATCATGTATCAAAGTAAAAAATGGATGAATAAGTGAAATATCTATAGAGACCAAAAGAATCCATTCTCCACAACCTCCAAGATCCAAAATCATCGAAAAACTCATGTATCATGAAGTAGTGCAAAAAACATGTAAAAAGTAACCTTTTCCCCTCTCTCGGAAGATAGTTTATCTGAAAGGACCAAAGTTCCAAAGAAGGGGTGATTATAAAACTCAATAGGTTTTCAACCATGACTTCCCTACTAATGAAACTCTGATAGAACAGTTAGCACATTATATAAAAAAAATTAAAATAATAAAATTCACTAAAATAGTTTATAACAAAATGTAAACTCTTTGGAAGACCAATTACAACCATGTAAAATTATTTTGGCATACCCATTCTATGTCTCTCACCACAACCACATATGTATTATTCCTTCAATAGTTCCCTAATCATAAGCGAGCTCTTATCCAATCAATTTGTGTCCCAAAAACACCCGCCACCGATCCAGGGTCACGTACCTTGTACCCCAATGTTAATCATCCCTTATTGTGACACCCTGACCCTAGTTACCTAGAGTTGGTGCATTATTACATAACATTGGCATGATACGAGGAATCATGTCCTGAAATACCGATCAATTTAACATCCTTGAAAGTACTAGATACATTTATAAGTTTTATATTACATCATGAAATAAAATAACCAACAACATTTTGTACCCTTTTGAACACACTTATATCCTTATCATATCCCTACAGGTCAACCATAAAATACTTCTTTCACATATAAGTAAAAAGAAATCATTGAAAGGGGTGATCTTAGATGCTCAGTAAGGATAAAAATATAGCAGAAACATTTATAAATAAGCATAAACATTTAAGGTAATGTGTAACAATAAATATAAATCATTTTAAACATAAAATTCTTCATAATATTGTAAAGATAAATTCAAATAATTCCATTAAATTATTAAATGGATATTCTAATAGTCGAATAATCTTATGTAATATCAATATCCACTTCCATAATGTTGGAATGCATATTTCCAGACTTCATAACCACACAGTGAAGGCCTTGTTAAAAGACTACAAATAAGATTTTGTCAAGGCCTTGTGCCAAGACAATAGTTTTTCTCATGATACCTACCAAATCATCGAGATGCTATAGCAGGCTCCACATGTCACATACTAAGTCCAATGCATTTTTCATATGAAAAGGATTAAACATAACATAAAAATTCGTATTAAATATAGAATACTAAATGTTAATACATTATCCTAAAACCATTAATGGTGTAAAAATAACACATCCATAGTTAATCATATCACAAAAACATCGATACAATACAGAAGTTTTGTATTATAATAAATCAACTTCAAACAAGCTTAAAATCAATCAATGGATAATTACATAGATGAAATCAAAATATTTTTAGAGAAATATCTCTTTCTATTTTGAGATTATTTAAAATTCATATAATTATAAGAATTTTTTTTATTGAATATATTCTTATAATATCTTATATGAATCGTCGAAATTGTTATAACGGTGGAAATTAGCTGCACCCGCCATAAGTTAAAAAAAGATATTCTTATCTTAATTTGGTCGAAAAGGTCTTAAAGTACCTTGTTTGGAAAATGACAGAAAGACTCCTTTCAAAAAATATAAGGTCAAATGAGGGTATAAATGAGTTTAAATCCTTGTATATTAAATTGTAAAACTGTTTTGAAATAATTTTTTTATTAAAACACGGATGTGGATGATAAGGAGGTCCCAGTAGATACTTACATCAAAACAACCTCGGATAATAAAGAGATTGTAGAATTAACCCTTACATTGTACTTTTCCTTGGTTGATGGTATGTTAACCTCAGGTATAATATTTAAAACATTATTATAAAAGATCTATATACATAAATATGATATCATATATGATATTATAATATTTCTTTGTTTACAATATTTTTGTTGTTTAATCATTTTTGATGTTAAGTGATTCATTTTCCTTTATATGATTGGTTACGTAATCCATGTTTGTTATGGATAGGATGTATTTGATTCATATACATAATGATATTATGTTCATAAAAATTATTTTTAATCATAAAATTAAAATTATTCTTGAATGATTACGATGGGGAATGAATCTAATCACGTTCGTGGGCTCGGTAATCCGTACATACGCATGAGCGAAAATATCATTATATTGATTGTTAAATCATATGTAATTGGATGGTATATCATATATAAAAAATCATTAACTTGGTATCTTAATTATTCATATCATTTATACTCATTATTATACCAATCCAAATAATGATGTTTTTGAATAACAAACTACACCATGACGTCAAGACGGTAATCCGTACGCACCCATGTATGGTGACTTGTTCATTTATATGATGGATAGAATAATGAATATAGTTGTACCATTTTTATAACAACATCACAGTATATAAAATAAACTAGGGTTATTATTTTAGAATTAAAACAACAAAGAAAGAGGAAGTGGAAGAAGAAAATAACATGAAAGAGGTGATGAAATATTTACCTCTTCTTCGGGTTCTTCCTTTTGATATGATGAAAAGGGCTCCATAGTTCGGATTTCTGACCAAATAATGACTCTTGGATAAAGGGGGAATGTTGGGAGGATATTTGGTATGGGTTTGGCTGAGCCTAATGGCTTTGGATGTGTAAAATTAAGAGAAGGGGAAGTGATATTTTATAATAGTGGTGAGAGTAACTTTATGAAAAGCTTGAAATATTATTTTATAATAAACTAATTTTAGTTTAACAATGCCTCCAAAATAAATTATTTAATGTATAAGGTGGGGATGGGTCGAAAACCACTCAACCAATAGGTTTTAGACAGGTTTAGGTCATCATATTAACCTTATTTTTTAGATTTAACTCAGTTAAATAGTTAGACATTTACCATGTCTCTTTGTATTTTTATATTATATGGTTAATAAACATACTATAACAAGACAGGAAAACCCCATTTGTTTTATTAATAATATATATAACCTTATCTAATTCCTTTGGCCGATCCTTATATTTTAAGAATATTATATTATTTAATAATATAATATTTGTTTTAAAAACATAATTATGTCAATTTTGTAACTATTTAGTATTTTTTTAAATACATAAAAACATTATCACATAGAATAAAATTTATTTATCCAACCCTAATATGTAATATTAACCTATAAAATTTGTGTAATTCATCATAATTCTCAATTTACATTTATTTAGATATTTATAATATCATTTATTTTAATATTTCATTAATAAGGTAATTACTGCATAATCATTGTGTCATAAATAAATTAAACTATTTAATGTATAAAAATTATAAATAAAATAACTTTATGTTGGAAATATTTTTTTCTTTCTAATGAATATATATAGTTTAATTTATATTGTGTGTAACCCTATATTAAAAATGGTTTAGTTATTAAACTTTGAATTTTACTTTTTTAACTCTTCTTTAAATAAAATAATAAGAAATTTCCTAATCTAATACAAGTGGACAAAATAGGATCATATTGTATTTCTAATGTTGTTTTTGGTTGAATTGTACTTATCCATTAGAATTAGGACACGTTTTAGGGTGATTATGGTATCATTTTTACCCTTAATTATCCTATTTACTTTTAACCGTGGTAAATAAAAGTCAAAAGATAGTATTCACCAAAAATTAATTTCATCTTATTGAACCATATTTTACTTACTGATATTAACCATGTCCTTCGTATTTTTTACATTCATCTCATAGAAGTGGTAACATTATGTTTTATACAAATTTCCAAATGCTCTTAGAAGGTGGGTGAAAGATGGTAAATTGTTTGGTAAAATTTTATATATCTAAAATGATAATAAAATGACACCAATGAATTACATTGAACATATATATGTATTATGTATCAATTTTGACCTAAAATAAATTAACATAAAATAACTAATTATTTAAATAAAAATTCAATTGTAACCAATAACGGAGTGTTTTTCAACTATTCATAAAAAATTGAATGTTTTCAAGAAAAATACGAAAAATTCACCATCAGAAAATTTCGATATTCCGAATCCAAAAATGTAGTCCATATTGAAAGATAAGATTTATCAAATTTCAAAAAGAGGGTATTAATATTCATAATAGATAGTTTGATTGATCGCAGTGTTTTAGAATCTCGAAGCTGAGTACAATGCAAGCTATTACATTATTCAATAGGAAAAGAACCATCAATGATTGGGGTGTTACATTATTCCCTACTTTAAATAATTTCATACTCAAAATTTATATAATACATCCACACAAAAATACTTGGGCAGTTCATCCTTATATGTTCCACTAGTTCCCACGTTGCCTCTTACATCTTATGGTTTCTCTGTATAACTTTTAACAGACAAGCCATCCGGTTTCTCATCACTTGTTTTCTTGTATCGAAAGTTTTGACAGGATCTTCACAATAAGACATATCAGGTTCTAGTTCAATTTCCTCATAGGTGAGTACATTCATTGAGTTTGGCATGTATTTTCTCAACAGTGATACGTGGAACACAACATTAACTTTGGGGAGACTTGGAGGTATTTCCAAACGATAAACTATAACCCCAATTCATCGTAGATTTTCAAAAGTTACAAAGTACATGGGACTCAATCTACCCTTCTTAACAAAACGTATAACACCCTTCCATGTAGATAGAATAAAAAAAATGATCTCCAACATAAAATTCCAAATCCATCCTTTAGTTATTGACATAGCTCTTTTTCATACTTTGGGCTGCTTTAATGTGGGTTTTGGATAACCTTAACCTTTTCCATTGTTTCCTCAATAAGTTTTGGGCCAATGAGTTTTCTTTCACCAACATCATCCCAACAAGTTTTTGTGCGACATCTCTTTCCATATAATGCTTTATATGGTGCCATCGGAATACTTGAATGGAAGCCTTTGTTATAGGAAAATTCTACCTGAGGTAAATATTGTTCCCACATACCATGAAAGTCTAGTGAACAAGATATCAACATGTATTCTATGGTTTGAATAGTCTGTTCCATTTTTCCATCAGTTTGAGGGTTGTAGGTAGTGCTCAAACAATGTTTAGTATCCAGGGCCTTCTGAATACTTTTCCAGAATGTTGATATAAAATGGGGATCATGATCAGAAATAATCGATAGGGGTACTCCATGATGTCTTACAACGTAATTAATATATATTGTTGCTATATGTTCAAGTGGTAAATCATATCTTATAGCAAGAAAATGTGCTGACTTGGTAAGACAATCAATAATGACCCATATTGCATCATTTCTTCTAGGAGTATTTGGTAGCCCTATGACAAAGTCCATCGCAATATTATGAATTTTTCTCTCAGGTATGGGAAGAGGTTGCATGACTCCTCCGGGTTGTTGCCTTCGAGCATTCACTTGTTGACAAACCATATATCTCGACAAAAAATCAGCAATATCTATCATGATGTTGTCCCACCAAAATTTTTATTTTAAATCTCTTTACATCTTAGTGTTACACGGATGTCTAGAGAAATTAGAGTTATTAACATCATCCAACTATTCCGTTTCTAGATCAGGTGTATCGGGAACACAAAGTCTCTTCCCAAATATTAAAATTCCATCTTTATTTACGAAGTCGATCAGTCTCCCATCATTTACAGCTTTAATTTTATTTTGAAATTCCTCATCATCAGTCTAAGATCATTTTATCCTTTCTATTAAAGATGGTTTTGAAACCATTTAAAAAAGCATTGATGTTTCACCTTCTATGGTAATTCCCATATCCATCTCTATAGATCGATGTATATAGGATCCTTCTCAACTTCCATCTTGTTCAATACTCCATGATCCTTTTTATTCAAATCATCGGCCACATTTTTTCCTTCCCCAGGTGGTAGTGTATAGTACAATCATAATCCTTGAGTAGTTCAATCCATCGTCTTTTCCCCATGTTGAGTTTCTTCTATGAGAAAATATACTTTAAACTCTTGTGATCGGTATATATCTCATATTTATCACCATAGTGATAGTGACTCCATATCTTCAAATCAAATTTTATAGCTCCTAACTCAAGATCATGAGTGGGAAAGTTTTTTTCATGAATTTTTAGCACTCATGTTACATAGGAAAGAACTCTTCCATTCTGCATAATGACACAACCAAGTACTTTCTTTGAAGAATCACTATAAATAACAAACCCATCATTCCCTGATGGAAGATTCTAGATTGGAGAATTAACTAATATTCACTTCAGTTATTAAAAACATTCTTCTCACTCTTTTTTCCCAAAAAATTTAACCCATTTACGTGTTATCTTGGTTAATGGGTCAGCCAATCAGCAAAAAATCTGGACAAAACGCCGATAATAACCTGATAACCCAATAAAACATCGCACCTCAGTTCTACTCGTTGTTGCTAGAGATTATTGGATTTCCTTTTTCATAGATGGATCAATAAATATTCCATCCTTAGTGATAATATGTCTATGAAAAGAAATCCCCTAAACCCAGAATTGACACATGCTAAACTTCCCATATAATTCATTAATTATAATAGACTTTAGGATAACGGGAAAGTGATTTTCGCGATCTTCAAAGATTTTTCAGTATACCAAGATATCATCAATAAATTCCACTATAAAGTCATCATTATTTTCCTTGAAAACTCGCTTCATTAGATCCATGAAAATAGAGGGTGAATTAGTCAGCCCAAAAGGCATTATTGTAAACTCGTAATGCTCGTACCTGGTTCGAAATACTATTTTCAGAATGTCTTCCTTCTTCACACACAAATGATGATATCCATATCAAAGGTCAATCTTTGAAAAATATTGAACTCTATGAAGTTTTTTGAATAAATCATCAATACGAGGTTAGGGATACATGTTCTTCATTTTTGTTCCATTGATCTCCCTGTAGTCAATGCACAACCTCATAGATCAAACTTTCTTCTATGAAAAAAAAACATGGGATCCCCATGGAGAAACACTAGGGAGAATAAATCCTTTATTACTCAATTCATCTATTTGTTTCATTATTTACAATAGTTCAATAGTGGACATTCTATAAGGGGTATTGGATATGAGCCTTGAACCAGGAATTCAGTCAATGGAAAACACAATTTCTCGTTCTAGAGGATGTCCAGGTAAATAATCTTGAAACATATAATCATATTCTTGCATAATAGGTACATCCCCTATTAGAACATCCTTTTCCTCACCCATACTTATTTCATTCACTTCTTCACCATAATTTGAATTTAGTTGAGATACTTGGGGTGGATCAAGATAAGAATCAGGTTGTGACATTTCTGCTCTAAAGATAAGGTACTCCTTATCATCATTGAAAATTGTAACCTCCTTTTTCTTACAATAAATTTTCGCATCATGGTCTGAACGCCAATCCATACCAACGATTCTATCAAATTCAATCATGGGTATGGCAAAGAGATAACTAGATAAATAATATTTGTATTCCCTAATGGGAACTGATTCACAAAATGATGTTGCGATTATACATCCCTTGTGTGTTTTGACTGATAGCTCCCTTGTTATGTAAAATTGATAATATCTAATTTTCATAGCAAAATGGGTAGATATGAAACAATGCAATGATCCAGATTCAAATAAAGTATTGGCTAAACTTGAGGAAACCATTAAATTACCTTCCACCACAACTTTCGGAGCTTCAAACTCAGTATAAGTGATTGAATAATCTTGGTATTTCACCCTTGTCCATTTCTATGGTATGTTCTCTTGGCTCTTAGGATATTCATTTTCATAATTTCCCTTTTACATGCAATTTTATCATTTTACATTGACAAACTCTTTCATCCCATTGCAATCATGAACATTGTTTCCTTTTTCACCACACTTGTAAAAAACTCCCATTCCCTTCAGTCTAGTACAAGGGTGTTCCTTTCAATGTTTACTACAGGGAGAATATTCAACTATTACATTCTTACCCTTATTTCTATTTCTGGAGTGTTCATCAGATCTTTTCTTCTCTTCATTTTCATCAAAGTTGTATGAAATAGAAAATTCTTTTTTCTATCTTGATAGAAAATAAGACAATATCATCATACGATAAGAAGGATTGAGGGACTAATGAATGCTATAGAAATGGGTTCAAACCATCAACGAATCAATCAATATTACTCCTTGGGTATCATATATAATCTGTAGCATGCCTTGCAAACCTTGTAATGTTAGCCTCATATATTGTGACATTGTCATCCTCCTTTTGTGTTAGACTAAAAAATTTCCATTCTATGTCTTCTGTATGGTCATGAGGAATGTATTTTTTTAAGAAAATTTCTATAAACTCATTCAATTTCATATTTTATGTTTTATCATCTTTTTTTGTGTTCTGAATCAATGAACACCACTGATCTCCATCTCCTGTGAGGTGATAAAATGCCATGACAACTTTTTCACTTTTTCTACTCCCCAAAGCGTAAAATATATTCTATAATAAATTGATCCATTGCTCAGCTACTAATGAATTTGTACTACCATTGAATTTTAGTTGTTTTTGACTCATGAAGTGGTCTATCATTGATCCTCGGCGATGTGGATCAGGGATCTCCATATGGGTATGGTTATTATTCATAACCTGAGTGAGTTTTCCTAGTATGGTGATAAGTTGATCAGCACCAGTTGCTTCACCAACTCCAATATAATTATCTTGAGTAGGATGAGAATCCCTACATGGATTAAATTTATTGATATAGTTTCCATTCCTTCCACTAGGTTCCATTTCCAAACAATGTCATACACGAGATTAGTTTATGAATCACAATACCTAATTCCAAACTTTTAAAATTGTCAACATAAATTAAACTATTTATGGATGTTATCCATAATCATAAAAATGTTTTCTGTGAGTATGTATGTACTCATAAAACCTTTATTATGGGATGTAATGAAAATGACAATTATCTTATGTATATCCCCCAGGAGTGTCATAGCCAAGAGTGCAGTAAGGCCCATTGTCGTGCACCAGTTCCCATTCGAGTCTTGCTCAAAGAGGTGTTTTTGGATTTTAACCCTAAGCACTTCTATGCCAGAGCTTCCTCTACCTACTCATATCATGATATGTATGTATTTATTTGAAAACTCACATAATATCTATAGTACAAAAATTCTATGAAGTTCTTTTATATTAATCCTCAAAGTTTTTGTTAGGGTAATTTTCTCAAATTAGAATTTTTCTAAATCATGCTTCCAAGGTTTGTACTAAATATCCTTTGATATCGATTGTAACACCCTGACCCCATTTATATAGAGTCAGTGCATTATTATATAACATTTTCATGATACAAGGTATCATTTTCGGAATGATCGATCAGTTTAGTAGCGCTGGAAGTACTAGATATATTCATAAGTTTTATACTGCATCATGAAATAAAAACATCAAAAACATTTTCACCCATTTTAAACACACACATATCATTATCCTATTCTTACAGGTCAACTATAAAATACTTCTTCTCATCCAGGGAAAAACTATACAATGAAATGAGTGGGCTTAGAGGCTCAGTACGGATAACAATATAGAAAAAACTTTAAAAAATATGCATAAAACTTTAAGGCAATGTATAAGACAAAAAAAACCTTTTAAACATAAACTTTTGCATAATATGGAAATGATAAAATCAAATAATTCCATTTAATTATTCAGATGTATATTCTACTAGTTGAATAATCACATGCAATATCAATAGCCACTTTTATAATGATGGAATGCATAATGCCAGAATTCATAACAACTTAGTTAGGGCCTTGTTCCAATACTACAAATAAGATTTCGTCAAGCCTTGTTCGAAGAAATTAGTTTTTCTCATGAGACCTACTGTTGCATTAAAGAGCTATAATGAACTCCACGTTCCACATACTATGTCCAATTCCTTCTTCATATGAAAAGGTTTAAACATAACTTAAAAAATATATTAAAACTAGCATACAAAATGTCAATACTTAAATCATAAACCATGAATGGTGTTAAAATAACAGATCAATAGTCAAACATATCACAGAAACATGAATAAAATATAGAAGTATTGTATCATAATAAATCAACTTCAAACAAGCTTAAAATCCATCAAAGGATGTTGTAATAGATGAATTCAAAACCTTTTTTTAGTGAAATATATCTTTCAATTTTGAAATCATTTAAAAGTAATATAATTATAAAAGAAAACTTTTATTTTGAAAATATGTTTGAAATCATGTATGGGAAGCTTAGAAGAAGTTATTAGAGCATAAAATAGACACAACCTCCGTATTAATTAAAAAAATACATTCTTACCTTAATTTTTTCGAAAAGGTCATAAAGTAACTTGTTTGGAAAATAATAGAAATATTCATTACAAAACATATATGGTCAAATAAGGGTATAAATGAGATTAACCCATTGTCTAGTAAATAGTGAAAATGATTTGAAATACATTTTTAAGAAAACATTGATGTGGATGATAAACAGGTCCGAGTAGATACCTATATAAAAACAACCTTTGATAATTTATAGATTACAGAATTAACCCTTACCTTGTACTTTTCCTTAGTGGATGTTATGTTAAACTACTATATCATAGGTAACACATTGTTATTAAATTATAAATGATCTATATACATAAATAAGAAATCATATGTGATTTTATAATTTTCATTGTTAATAATATTTTTTTAGTATCATTATTTTGGGTTTTAACTGATTCGTTTTCCTTTACATGATTGGTTACATAAGCCATGTTTATTATAGATAGAAGGTATTTTATTCATATACCGAATTATATTATGTTCATAAACACTATTCTTAATCATAAAATGAAAATTATTCTAAAATTATTATGATGGGGAATGAATCTCATCGTGTTCATGGAGACTGTAATCAGTATGTACGCTCGAGCGACAATATCATTATATTGATGGAAAAAACATATGTAATTGGATGGTATAAATTATATAAATAATCATTAACATGTTATTTTTATTATTTCCATTAGTTATACTAATTATTAAACCCATCCAAAAATTGAAGTGTTTGAATAACAAACTACACCAAGACATGGAGACGGTAATCCGTACGTACACATGTATAGTGAATTTGTCATTTATAGGATAGATAGAATAATGAATATGGTTTTACCATTTTTATAATAACATCAAAGTATATAGAATATATTGTTGTTATTATTTTATAATGGATTCAACAAAGAAATAGGAAGTGGTAGAAGAATAGAACATGAAAGAGGTGATGAAATATTTACCTCTTCTTTGGGTTCTTCCTTTTGATTCGAACAAAAGGGCCCTATATGTTGGATTTATGACCAATGAAAGTTCTAAAGGATGAAGGGAGAAATGATTGGGGGATATTTGGGTAGGTTTTGTCTGAGACAAAAGGCTATGGATGTTTGAAATTAAGGGAAGGTGAAGTTCCCTTTTATAAAAGAGGTGGGGGTCATTTTAGGAAAATATTGAAATATTATTTTATAATAAAATTATTTTCAGTTTATAACGCACCAAAATTAATTCATTACTGTCTAAGATGGGTATGGGTAAAAATCATCTCAACCAATAAGTTTTAGATTGGTTTAGGTCATCTTATTAACCTTATCTTTTAGATTTAACTCTTAGTTATATAGTTTGAAATTCACCATGTGTCTTTGTATTTTTATATTATATGGTTAATAAAAAAACTATAACAAATCAAGCAAACCCCATGTGGTTCATTATTAATATATATAACATTATAAAATTAATTTGGACTATTATTATTTTTTTAGTAATATTATATCAATTAATATTATAATATTATTTTTAAAAACTCAATTATGTTAATTTTGAAACAATTTAGCATTTTTTTGAAAGCCATAAAAACTTTATCACTTTGAATAAAATTTATTTTACTAACCATAACATGTAATTTTAACCTAGAAATTTAGTATAATTCATCGTAATTCTAAATTTACAATTGTTTGTATATTTATAGTATCGATTATTTTAATATGTCATTAATAAGTTAATTACTGCATCATCCTTGTATAATAAATAAATTAAATTATTTAATGACTGGAAATTATAATTAAAAAACCATTATATAGGAAATAATTTATATTTCAATGAATATTTATAGTTTAATTAATATTGTGTGTAACATTATATAAAAAATGGTTTAGTTATTAAACATTAAATTTAACTCTTTTAACTATTCTTTATATAAAATATTAATAAATGTCCTAATCTATTACAAGTGGACCAAAGGCGATAATATTTTATTACTATGGTAGTTTTTGGTCGAATTATACTTATCCAATTGAATTAGGACATGTGTTATGGTAATTATGATATCATTTTCCCCTTAATAACCCTATTTATATTTAACCGTGTTAAATAAATGTCAAAAATTATTATTCACTAAAAATTATTTTCATCTTATTGAACAACATTTTACTTATTGATATTAACTGTGTCTCTCTGATTTTTGATATTCAACTCACAGAAGAAGTAAAATTATATTTTATAAAAATTTGCAAATGCTCCTATGAGATGGGTAAAAGAGGGTAAAAAGTTCGATAAAATTTTATATATCTAAACATATTATAAAATTACTCCAATTAAATACATTGAACATATATTAGTATTATGTATCTATTTTGACTTAAAATAAATTAAAATAAAATAACTAATTATATAAATAAAATGTTCGTTTTAACCAACAACACAATGTTTTTTCACTATTCATAAAAAAATTGAATGTTTTCTGAAAAATACCAAAAATTCACCATAATATAATATTGTTATTTTGAATCTAAAAATAAATTCATTTTATGAAGATAAAATTTATAAAATTTTCAAAAAGAGGGTATTACTATTTTTAACAGCTAGTTTGATTGGTCGCGATGTGTTGGAATCTCGAAGTTGCGTACAATGTAAGCTGTTGAATTATTCAAAGGGAATTATATCATGGAAGCTTGTGGTGTTAATATTATTTAGTGATAGTTATGAATGAACTCACACCGAAACAATTTATGACAAATATTTCCATTTCCAAAATAAAGCACTTCAATAAAACTAAACTCTTATTCAAAACCAATTAACATCCAATTTCAAATCAATATTTCATTTCATTACAACATTCCATTTTTATTGAAAACATATACTCAAATTCAGGTTCTACAATTCCAAAAAATCTATAATTTAAAATTCATATTTTAAAATAATGAAAAAAATCACTTTATTCAAAACACCAAATATTCCAAATATCAGTAATTTACCTAACCATTAAAATAAAGGTATCCAACTATTCGTAACAAGAAAATTCACCATCAATTCAACAAATAGTAATCAACTTTTATTAATCCCACCAGTGTTATCATTTGGGGGAGGGATTGAAGAGACCAACTTCTATGGTTTTGACCAAACCCAACAAAGGATGAAGAACTCTCACAAAAACTGGGTTGGTTCGTCGATGAAATATCCTTAGATCCCTTCTCCTATAAAAAATTACAAATATCAACCTAATTTTAAAAAAAACCTAGATCTACTCATAAATGTAATAGATTATATAACCAAGAAGTAAGGAGATGTAGATCTAATAGAACACTTACTCAGAGAGATGTACCACAGACGCAATGAAGATCCAATACTGATCAGATCAATCGAGAATAATGAGGGCCTCTGAATGTCACATAGGTAGAGTATAGGGTCGTGATCAAGGATGTATGGAATGAATACAACCAACGGAAATTCCAAATGAATGACTTTAAGATGGGAATGGGATGGTTCATGACTTGTTAACACTAGTCACGACACGAATGCCACGTTGGATAAGTACGCCGAAAACCCCGTCACCTTAGGTAAAAAAACAAAATTTAAACATTACATGACTTGTATCTCATGTAAATGATGTATAATATCTCATGGAATGGCCCCATATTCATGAATTGAATCTGTCCCCATGTACACAACATGTACATCAGGTATAGGAAGTGTACTTTATGAATACAGTGTATACTCCAGGTAGACGACCTGAAATGTAAAATAAACCCCAGAAAACTACTTTTAAGGATTCTTAGTCAAAAGGGTACATAGAAAAGGTGGAAAAATACTTGATCAAGGTAAAAAGATTTCAAAACCCAGAAACCATTGGCACAACAATTATACAAACCTCACAAATTGAATTTGTAGTGATTGAAACTTATATCTCATGGAAATAAAAAGACATAAGACCTTACCTTACCCTATGTTTTCACTCTAGTTGTAATAATTATATCACCATTCATAATAAATTTAAATTTATTTTAAATATTTCACGTAACCATATTCTTACATATAATACCATATATGGTTTTATCCTATATTTATATTACCCACTAGTTGGCAACTACATTTTTGGGTTTCACTTCGTGTATTATCTTATATGTTTTTCGTAATGTGTCTTAATTTTTGTATCATAGGTTCCTATACTTATATCACTATTTCCATAATATATACCATCATTTAAATATAATTTATATTATGTAAATTTATATTATAATAATATATAAGATATAGAATTTTGAAATGGGATACACCATTAATGAAGATGGTATAACGTACGTACACATGAATGTCATTTCCGTTTAAATGTTGTGTTGAAAGAAAAGAAGTAAAATGATCATATGTTAATATATATGTATATATATATAATTATTAAAAAAATATTTATTATATCATATATATTATATATATTCTCTATTCCTTCCCTAATACAAACCACACACTGTATTAATGAATCACATCGCCTTGAGGGTTTAGTGGTCCACACATTCTCAAATGAAATTATCTTATTTAAAACCAAATAGAATGTAAGAACATATTTGATGTAAAATAAATACATAATATTAAATAAATAATATTTATAATAAATTACATGTATAAAAATAATTTTCATCATAATTTTCAGAATGAGATGTTGTAAAGGAATAATGATCAATGATCATATAGTCTTGTGGTAGTTCACCATACACATAAATTGTATGTTCGTTAGCAGTTAGATGGATTTTTGTTTCAGTGTATGTAGAAAATTTTTCATAAAAGTATCCTATTATATTTAATATATACTATTTTAATACATGAATTTAATAATGATATTTCATTGGGTAGAGATTCAAAATAAATGAATAGATCTTGGGAGAAGATCTAACCACTTAATCAGGTAAATCCTTTTAGTTAGTTCCAAATGACATCCATGTTTTTCATTTTGAAAAAGGAGAGGCTTCTAAGAGGAAGGTAGAGATTTTTACAAGTGTATTGGGAATATATTTGATTAAATTATGTTTTTTGATAGGATTAAGGATGTGAGAGATGTGGTTTTCTTTTATAAGGAAAGAAAATGACTGACGTATAATTTTTTAAAACAAGTTATGTGTAACAATGTTCAGACCTAAAAGTGTTTATAAAAATAAACAAAAAAATGGAAGATTTAAGAATATTTACATAAAATAAATCGATGGTGGAATGTGGATAGGCAATTTGTGCCCCTATGAGTATGGTTTAATCCATAATTTAGCTTAATTTGACATTTATTGTTGTGATTAATTTTAATCAACTTTACTAATCATTTAGCTCAAAAAAATTACATGACCAAATTATAAAATAAATATTATATATATTAAAATTTTATATTTCAATTTTACGACTCCAAATTCATATATTTTCCCACATTATATTAATTACAATCCCATTGACGGGACAAAATAAAATATTTTTAATGTTGAAAAATTATTAATATATCCTTATGTTTTTATATTCAATATCAAAGTGAAATTTATAATAATGTCTTAAATGGTAATTTATATACTGTGGAAATAAACAAAATTTAATGTATCATTTAACAATAATTATTAAAATTAAAAGGTAGTTATGAACTAAAATGATAAATTTTTCACTATTCACAAAATTGATATTTCTATAAAATATCCCAAAAAATTTAACCTAAGATAATTTGAAATTATAAATTCTAAAATGTAGTCTATTTTTTAGAATTTAAATTATATATTTGTTTAAAATTTATTTATTTTATTCATATAAAGACATGAAATTATGTTAATTTCATAAAAGTGTCTTTTTAAATATATAGACTTTACAAAAATATATATTTTTCATTATCAATATATTTTATTTATATAAAACCATTATAAAAATATTTTAAAAAAATTTATTACTATTAATATTTATCTATTTTGTAAAATAGGTTATAAATTACTGGTTTAGACAATTATGATAATAAAATGATGTTTTGTAGAAACTCAGTATTGCATATTCAATATGCCAAGTCGGTATTTCCTATAGCGCATGTCAAGTCAGAGATGTGTGTAGCACAAGCCATGTCAATGTTGAGTGTACCACAATACAAGTTTGTTCCATGTGAAAGGAATGATGGAATTAGTATTTTAATATATATATATATATATAACTATATCTAGTGTCATGTGAAAAATCGAAATGATAAATCAATTTGAATAAAATGTATCAAAAAATATTAGGGTGTTGCATTTAATGCCCGACTCAAGTTGATAGTAATCCAAGAAAGGAACCCCATCCTAAAAAAACTATTTAGTTTATTTACTACCACTATATAGATATACATAAAAATATTTATTGTAATATCCAATGACAACTTGAGACATGTATAAATATCCTACAAATGAAATATATAAGAATAATTCAAATATTGTAATATATAATCAATATAACTGACTAAAACAAATTTATGTGGTATAATGTATAATTACATAAAAACAATGTAAAATATACAAAGAATGTTACATCTAAAAATTCAGTAATATCAACAGAAACAATAATTAATTGGCCCATCCTCACTTTTAGTAATCGTATTCTATCTCCAAAAAAAAGTCATTACCACAACTAATGGACACAAAATTCATAGTTCATCACCATGTCGAAACACATAAACTCTAAAAATATTATGCCAAACCACATCATTTAGGAATATCATCGAATATTTGTTTTTTCTTCCAAGGAAAACTACATATTTTCATAAGGCCCACGATGTGGTGAGTATAAATATTCCTAGAAGGATCCCCTAAAAACATATATGGAAGAATAACCAAACCAATATGTGCAAATACAATATTATTTAGAATACATATATGAAAATACATCAATATAATTAAATTATTATCATTAGTATAGATCTTTATAATAAAGAGAAGTCTTTATCAACATGATTGAAACTGATGATGCTATGAATCTCACATGAAAATATGGACAATCAAAGAACAAAAAAGAACCCATATAATTTTAATTCGATTCCCCATCTCAACATTACTTCTCAAAATAAAATTTGGGGTGTCTAGGGAATCACATTTCTCAAATTACCTCTCTACCTAACCATTATTATAACATCCACTAGATATTATCAATCATATATCCACTCAATTCTGAATCATATCCATCAAACAAGGAAAAATTCTACATATTATTATAAAATATCATATTATAGTTTGTTAATACCATATTAAATTAACACATAACCATTTTTAAATAATTATTAGTAATGGAATAACTCCATATATGAAAAATTGTTGAGGGCATGAGAAAAACCATTCCACCATACATGAGTATTTTGGTGGGGGATCCTGCCTCATGACAAGTGAAAGCATAACATTTTTTGACAAAAAATTATCATAGTGGACAGAATTTTATTATAGTTTAACAAATTAGATAGGGAATGGATCTAACATCATAGATATTATTCTTACACCTTGAACAGTATAAAACAGGTGGAAAATAGATTATTAAACACAATTATAACATATCTAAATCCTATAACTCACCGAATTATACACAAAATATGTACTGGATTTACCAAACCTAATGGAAACACTAATAATCACACCTAATAACCCCTTGGATCCCACACATCAAAATTCAATATCTTTATATCATACAATTAAAAATGACATAAATGACTTAATGGGACATGAAATAGTAGTCCACACTGAAAATACAAAACATTGGATATTTAAAAACCCCCAAAATTATAGCAACCTAGAATTTACTTATATTTATTTATATTATTATCGTATCTGAAAATTTTAATCTTAAAATAATGTCAAACATCTAGGTTAAATTTTTTAAATAATGTGACGTATGACTAGTTATATAGGGAATATATTTTATAATAAATCTGTGTATTTATGTATAATAAATAGTTTATGCCCCCTTTCTAGAATAATCATAATTTATATATATCATTATATAACTGGAATGGAAAATAGAATAGTGTAGTGAGACCATTCACTAAGAATGGAAAAACATATCAACATATAATAAATATTTAGAACATTAGAATATTGTGAAACATGTATAGAATGGATATTATTATTAAAAAGAATAGAAGAATATTTTTTTAACCAAAAACATAAATGAAGGAAATTTAATAAAAAAACATATTTTACTATGTCATAAGAGCGTGATATAATCATGAAAACATTGAATAATTAAATGATATCATATTTCATTAAATCATAAATATATTTAAATAATATAAAACATGACATTACAAGCATAAGGAAACAATAACCACCAATACAATCATATTTGAAAATGTGCCATGGAATATTGTCTTACTTACCTATTTCAATAAAACTAGTTTATAGATTCACAATGTTGATTGGATTTATTCCCCATTCCCATAAAAAAAGTTTACATAGTCCATTGGTGGATTGGGATCATTCTCCATTCCAATTTTCAATGTTAAATGATATATTTATTAGATTAAGTTCACTCTCTATTTCTTATTATATTATATACTAAGTTACAGAGTATTACCCAATATATTCAATTTTTATATTATACTAGTCCCACCCATTATATAATATATTGTTCATAGAAAAATTCCCATCCACAATATGTGGTATCTCATTATATAAAAGCATTAGCCCCTGAATTATAGAGAAATATTATTATAGTCCCACCAAATAAAATTATGAGAATAATAATATAGTCATATATATGTGTCAACCCCAATAAGAAAAGAATCCATGGATAAATTAGAAGCATAATAAAAAAATTAGAAATAAATGGGATTAAAAATATTACCTCGAAAAATAATTTATGGTTATATCATAATGATTTATGATATAAGAAGGAATTAAATCATTTTGAATATTAATATTTATATAATGAATAATTATCATGAATATATAGTTTAAATATAAAAAAATTCATGATAATAATCAATGAGAAGTAAAAAAATGAAATTCACAACATATGTGCTGGTTTTTGAAATAATAAAAATAAACTTTGTAGGATGAAATATTTTTTTCCTCGAAAAAAATTCAACCAAAATATTTTTCTATAAAATATTATGTTATATAAGAATCTATTTATTTTTAGAAAAATTTATGGAGGTGGAATGAAACTTGAAATAACAAATCAGAAAGTACACATATTTTGGGTTTACCTAGACAATGTAATTTTGAAGGGAATATAAATATTTTTCCCTAAAAAAATAAAGATGAAATTCATGAGAAGTAAATTGATTGAATAAATAAAATGAAAGTGAGTATTTAATTCAAAAGTAGTGATGTTATTTTTGAAAATCAATTTTATGCTTCAAATAATTTTCTTTTGATATCCTACATTATAGATTTAGGTTATTAATAATATATTTAAAAAGGGAGAATGAATATATATAGGTAAAATTAAAAAATAAATAATTATATTTAAAAATATTAAAGAAAATATTTATGAAAATGGAAAATATCTAAAACTATAAAAAATCATTATTCAATATAATTGTTATTATTTTTAATAATTTCATTGTTTGATGAAGATGAAGATCATCGGGGGGGGGGGTGGAATTTTTTTAATAGAGTTAATTTTGTAATAGGGTATGTCAGTGTTTAATATGAAATATTATATTGAAAGGAACTATTTATAAAAGTATTATTTTCAATATGGGACCTTGTAACCTAATGGATGGGTTTTTTAGCTAATAAACACAATTATATCGTCATAATATTTAATATTTTCAAGATATAGATTTGTAACACACATTTACATCATGATATTATGATAAATTAATTTCCATATACAATAGATAAACTATAAAAACAAAATTTATTTAACAGTAATCATATATGAGTTAATCAAAATTTATATCATAAACCCCTTTAATTTATGAAGAGATTTGTTTTATGTCGACACCTAATGTCCTCTCCATTATGATGTTATCCCTTTTGTAAAAATATAGGGGTTCACATAGGGGTATTATGTGATGCAAATGGTTTTCAGGAATGTAGAGAACTGTTCAGGGGAGACATTTATAGAGATTTAGTGTAGCTAATTATTTAGAATGAGTAATGAAATTTATTGGAAGTTATTTCCTTTTATAAGTGGTGGAAAATGGAATTTATGTAAATACAAATTAAACAATATTGTAACACTGTTACAATATAATATTTGAAAAAATTGTAAAATATATTTTTTTGGGAGGATCACTGGTTTAGCCTATCCCATCCAAATATTTTAGGCTGTGATTTTATTTCATTAAACTTTGAAAATTACATTTTCCTTTTATGTTTTTAGTGATGTAATTTTTTTGCAAAATTAATTTATTTTCATTCATTGAAATAAAATAAAATATATTACATAATTTGGAATAAATTAATGCAAATATAAAATATATTTTATTTTAAGTAATTTAAAATACTGCTAAATTTTTAAAAACTATTTTTTACTATGCTTTGAAAACCATTTTTTAATATTCATTTTTACAAATCTAAATAATATTAGAATAAATTGATTTTAATTTTTAATTTGTAGGAAATTAATTTTACTAGTCTTAAATATGGTTGTTTTATGGTGAATTAGAATCAATGAAATGATAAATAGCATTTTATAATACTTAGTTATATGAAAACACTAAAATCTATTTTAATAAAAATAAATTATTACTTTAAATTTAGAATGAAAAAAACTTTTATACACATATAAAATTATTTTTGAATGGATTAAAATAATTAATAAATATAATTTTATTTATGAAAAATATAAAAACATTTCTTCTATTAGACTATTATAATAATTTTATAAAATGAACAGTTTTATAAAAATATTTATATTTCACTCACCGTATAATTATTTTTAAATATCCTAAATATAATTATAATATTAACCTAAATATGGTAAATCCATGAATGAAAATAATTTTAAAATTTTTATTATTTATTATGGGAATTTTATATTTCAAAAGAAATATAAAATATAATAAAGATTCTTTTTAATAGGAATTGTTCCTTCTTATATATTAAATATTTTTATTTTTATTTTTTAATAATTAATAAATTAATTAGCTTCATTATAGTATCCAAATTTATTTTTATTTGACATATATTTAGTTTTATATAATAAAGATAACAATTAGTTTAAAAATTACATCAATTTTTACGGAATATGTTATCAATGGATTAATAAATATACATTATTTTTCATTAATAGTCATCATTGTTTATGTATAAAATAAATTCCATAAAAAATACTAAACTAATATTTAATATGTTATATATTTGTAAATAATTATTTAAAATGCACCAATATCATCACATAATATCTTAGAAAAAGTTTTGTTCTGGTGGTAGTCACAAGTTAGGATTCTTTTAGTAGGTATGTCATGGAAATTTCCAAAGGTTTAAAATTCAATCATATAAATGTTTTTCATACCATTATTGTGGGATTTTCTCTTTTATTTGGTCTAGGGAAAACAATAGTGAAAACACTTCCACTCTAAGCCTAGAAAAATAAATTTTAATAGATATTTATACTACTCAATCATATTTATACTATTTTCTTCATAGATTTTCTAAAATGGTTACATAATTTAAAACCAAAAAAATTACGGCTATATTTTAAAAATAAATTTGAATAACATTACTATAATGTTTTTATATTTCATGTAGGTATTATAATATTTATGAAAAACATAATTATCTCACTGGGATTTGATAGAAAAAATTAATAAAATGAAAGGGTGTTATAAAAAAACAGGTAGCGTAAAAGATATGATGTTAAACACTTTGGGATAAACCCATCCAACATGGAGGCCACTGATCCAGGCACTAAATTAGCACATTAGGCCAGTCATGGGAAATTAATTGCATACATTTCTATTATTTTTTTAGGCAGACACAACTTAGTAGAATGAACTACTGGACCAATTGATTGGGCCACTCTATAAAAAAGATAGTATTCTAGGAATCATAGATTCTCATGGGAAGGGTGTTACATTCAAACCAACCTGTACCTCTAGTTGACCATAAATTTTCAAACTAGTAGTTTTTCCCTTTTTTCAATCCTAAACCACTTATCCCAATAAGGGAAAAGGTATAATATTTCATCATTGGTGGTAGGGTGGAACAATAGTTCTACAATAGTCAAATTTTCATAAGGATAGCATCTACCCACCAAAAAAACACATAAAATGTGTTGAGGAATGGGAGACTCTCTCCCCTAATCCACAAAAATTCTAACCCCACACCCTATCACTGAAATATCACTGAAATTGTAGATGATCATGATTACCATAAAAAATGACCATACATCCTACTTCTATACCACAAAAAGATTATCCCACCACCGAACCCCAACCATAAATTTTTACACTACTAATTGTTCTCACAGTGATACACATAATAGACTAATTATACAAGAACACCTATACTAAAAATATTATATTGTTGATTATAGATTACATACTTCCTTAGCTAGTTCAACACAATCACTTCCTGATACATCTTTGTTACCTATTATCCTCACGTCATGATATTAACCTTACTACAATTTTCCAACAGTGTGGACAACCACCCTTCACCTTACATGGGATAAATAACATTAGAAGTGGAGAAGGAGGGTCTCAAAATTACTTAGATATAAAAATATATATCTCTTTTTTTACTAAAATTGAAGAAAATAGATATCAAGAGTCCTCCAGAAACAGAATGGTCATAATAAATTAATCCAGAAAAAAGAAAAAAAATTAGAATCATAAATATAGTGTAAATGAATACAAAATTTAATACTTAGTTTAAGTCACTTAAAAATGATGAATGTGTATATTTATAAAGTCCTTTTTGATCTTCTATAATGAAAAAATTTTATGGACTATCTACCTCACCTTAAAATTTCATCCCCTTTGTCCCCATGTCCCTTAGGCTGGGTTTCTTTTGTGACTAACCATCATTATAAAAGGATGGTATAGGATATAAAATGAAATTTTTTGTTTTACCTATAATTAATATATCAAAATTAATTAAATTATTTATGATTATACAATTATTAATTTTCCATCAATGTTAAATAATCTTGAAATTTGAAATAAAAAATAAACTTCTAATTCCCTTATGGTAAATTACGTATTTTGGAAAAAACACGATTTTATATGCCATAAAACCATCTATTAATATATATATCAAATTTAAATAAAAAAACAAACACAATTTTTTTACTCAATATTCATTTATCAATGCACTATCATTCATGTAATTATTTACTAACTCAACCTATCGGTAAACATCACAATAAAAAAATCAACAAGACCATCATATAATATTTATTAAGTTATCTGAATTTGTGAACTTAATATTATACATGTGGGGATATCTCCTAACTCTGAAACTCAAAATTGAGATATTTTTTATTTAGGTAAAAAGTGAGTCACTTCTACAAACCCAAAATAAGAAAACTTCATCCTTTAAATAGTAATAATTTATTTGTGTAATAAAACACATGAAATAATCTCATGTGGAAAATAACCAAAAATTTAAGGTACTAATAGAGTATTTTGGGATCTGATCTATTAAAAAACTGAACATATAACCACTAAATAATGTAAAATTCTACTTTACCAATATCATTTCCATATTTAACTCACCACATATAATGATCATAAAAGAACCCTATAATTTTTTTCCAAATATATAAAAAATCAGCTAGACAAATAAAAATCATGATTTGACGATTGTACCACTATATATAAGGATGTGAATTCATAAAACCTCAATACCAAGAAAACAAAATCCATAAAAAGTATATACATAGTGATAGTTCACATCCCACCATTTTAAAGGAAAATTAGTTTTTCTCTTTGTAAGGTATAAAATCATATATACTATACTCCCCTACTAAGAACATCAAAATATTCCACAAGAACACTAGATGAGATACATCAAAATTGATTTTCCCATGTCTAATTTCATTATATATATCAACATATTCCCAAAATGAAACTACACATATGTCAGTAGCTATCATAATTATATTAAAATAGAAATTTCTGAACCTTAATATATATCAAAATCCAAATTTTTCATCTTGATAGACAACATGCATTTCTTTCACTGTCAATGATATCAATCATTTTTTCTTCAACCATTCATGGTATCTACTAGTTTTCCCATTAGAATAAAATAATCCTTATAAAACTAGTCAAATGGTCACCACCCCCTATTGGGTGGTGGGAATCCACCACAATCCAAAGAAAACTATCATTTCTATTTTGTTTCCCCAACTATATTAGATCAAAACTCCAAGATAACTCCTACCTGAGTAACCAAAATCAATAGAATCTAAAATGACCCCTTGTCTCTATCAAATATAATTAATTTTCATGTGGCGGGTACACAAAAAAAAAATTACAAGACAAAACATAATTACAAAATTTTTTTACAATGAAAGTTTCATGTCATCATATTTATCCTGATACATAACAAAAAAATACTATTATCTTCCAGGGATGCCAAAGAATAGATTTCCACATTAGGAAATAAAATCAGGTATATCGTTGAAGATGTATGGTAACATTGGATATCTAAGACGATATCACTATCACAAGCCTATCTCAATTAAGAAAAAAGTGTTGTCTCCAAAAATAAATAAAACATGTTCATTGTTTGCCTTTCAAATCTACAATTATATATTCATTAGAAATATAATCATGAACCCCCTATATTTTAGAAACCATTTCATTTAAGATAATAACCAACCGTAATGAAACTACTAGACAACTAGGATTCAATCAACTATTACCAATTAAACTCCACATAGAAAAATTCTACCATATATATCTCAATGCCTTACTATGATAGTTTACTACAGAACTTGATGTATCCTGGTATGAAAATGAATAATTTCTTATATTCTGAATAGGATCATTATAGATGGATATGTGGAGGTCTTTGATTAACATGATCCTTCAATTATTCAATTGTATTACATGAACCACTCATGACAATTTGAAATGAAATATGAAGAATATTTATTTATGATTATATTAGTATTAGGAAAATTTAAAATTACACGACTCTCTTATGATGTACCTATGAATTCCTCTATATCACTATAATTACATTCCATAGTCACACACATATCACATATAGACACTCATACAATCATATTGATTGTGAAACAATGTACATGAGGGATCCAATCCACTCTATAGACCCACATGTAGTGAATCATCTATACAGACATTGGAAACTAAAATTATTCATTGAGCATAGTATACACAATGATATGATAATATTTTATATTAAAAACATTTCTAACAAATGGCTCACTAACACCATCACCATTTTCAAGGATATCACATCAGTATTTGTTTTGAAAGAAATAAATTCACTATAGTCAAAAAAATATCATCATAATAGAAGTCATGCTAGTGATTCCATTAAAATATCTACTTCCAAATCATCTGGTTTCAAAGGAGTAAAATTACTCTATTGCACTAATTATAAGGGTCCCCAATGTGGGAATATAATCCATTATAATTTTTTCATTTTTTCCATTGAAAATGAATTCATCAATCATTTGAATAAACATATACATCTAACAATGGTGATGGTATCATGATACAGTTAATGGACCACCAATCACATATTTTCCTTACATCCCCAACACATCAACCATAAATATTTTTATTGAAAAAATTTCTTATAATAAAGATGTATCTAATAATAATGTTACATATATAATGGATGTTCTTCCACATAAATAATTTGAGTTTCATCTACAAAAAATTATCCTTCTCAAAATACCACGGTTCACTACAACCAAGAGTTCTATATCTATAAAGTCTACGTCTAAAAAATCTACCATAGTTGGTATAGGATGGAAACCCCATAACCACTTTAAAATTATTCCTTTGAATACTTAATATAATCCATTGAATGAGAAAAATTAATCTACAAAATTGGACTATAGATCAACACCCCTGGTATATGGTCATTAAAACATTGTAAAATATGGATTTTCCTCCCTATGGTGGTTCAAGAAGCAATATATGATAATGAATCATAGCGAAGAGCTCAAAATTTTACCATGGAAGTGAAGTGTTGTCATGAATCTAAGAAAATTTCATACCCTACTCTATCAAAATTACATATTTGATTCTCATAATGTGAATCGAACTGTATGTATAAACAATATAATATATAAGGTTATATAATAATTCTAATATATTCAATAATTAATCGCTTATGTTCCAAAATATCCAAATAAAATAATACGGACTCCTATGTCAAAACAAAAAAATAATAACCAACATATGTGAAGTCCTATCAATCATAGTATAACCTATAATATACTCTAATAGATATATAAAACCAATAATATTTTGAGGAACCAATTCATATTTTAGGGAAATAATTACATTCATATTTGTATCAGAAAACGATCCTCCTTACCCCGATAGATTAATAATAAAGAACATGGGATTTGTTGAATAAAAAATAGTAGATTAGGCTGTCGAAAAATAATATAGAATACCACATAGAAGAAAAAATATATTCATTATGAAATTACACAATATATATAAGTATTTAGTAGTTAGGGGCCAAAAATAAATCAAGGTGTATTGTGGAAAAAATATCATAGTTGGTTAGAGCACACAATAGATGAAAATACACATCAATAAATAAAATATAACAAATAAATTTGAGATGTATTATATCTTATATGTGTAGCCTCATGAAATATTTAGTCATTAAAAATGTTCTTAATGAAAGGAATACATATGAAGATACCTTGTGTCAAAATTTTGTATTGGGGACTTCATGGAAGAATCCTTTATTTATAAGAATAATCATTGTTAAAATATGATATTTTTTAATTAATCAACAAAGAAATTGATATTTGTGTCGAATTAAACATTTATGAATGTATTTTTATTGACTCCTACTACCATTAAAAACATTTAATGTGTAGATTTGAAGGTTATTAGAGTCTTGGTGAATTGATACGTTGTCAACTACACTATCTCTAAGATCCATAGTTGAAAAATAGAATATAAGATTTCTTACTATCATATCCTAAATTACAACACATACATATATTATACATATATATAGACTTCTTAATTATAAAAATATCTATTTGATACCATTCTTTCTGGTCCCATCCACCAAATTCCCCACCTGTTCTAGTATTAAGTAGATAGTTCCACCCAAATACCACCTCCAATAGGTCAATGGATGGTAACTAACCCATATATTGAAAATTTAAAAATATGAGAGAGCTTAGGCTATTAAAACTATATATATATATATGTGTGATTAACAAAATATATAGAGAAACAACTATGTTATAAATACAAAATTAAATTAACTTAATATATTATATACATGAGAATCCATATTGAAATACATCACTAAAAAAGGTAAAATTAATGAATATATAAATTATAAAAGCCTAAGAATCCCAAAAAACACTTGTCACATGAAGTATCCACCTCATTGTGTGTACCCAAGGACAAACCAATAGCCCTAATGTTTATTATCACAATTCAGAATATTTGAGATCAATCCTTTATCACCATGTGTAACCATTCAACAACTTCAAATAGTTAATTCAAGATCCATATGAAATAAACCATCCCCAAACCAGTCTATTGTCTCTATTCACACAACATGTGTGGAAAAAATGATATATATTTTTCATTATAAACATTCCAAATATGATTTCTTGGAATAATAAACAATAATAATTCCACTCAGTGAACCCAATATATGTGAGAATAAGTAGAAATTAAATAATAATGATAATCATGATATTCTCTATAAATTGAATTCTCTTGACTCTTGGGAAGTCCCAGTCGTCATTATTTTAACATAAAATGGTATTATTATCCAGATAATATTGGGGTTTTTGTGTATTTAAAGAATAACAATAGTCTATTTCCAATAGACTAGATGTGGATCACCACATTAAGTAATCATTTTTTTATAAAGAATCAATATACTTATATTATATGATCTGCGTAGTCTTTCTCCCATATTACAAGTACAATGATATTTTTAGAAATATATATCGAACTAAATTATGCACATCAGTTGATGAAGTAAACCACACACTATTCTGAAATATGATTTAATCATTACTGAAAAGCATCCATAATACACAGATGAATAAAACTAGATTTTGGACATTGATGTACTAACACAAACTATCAAAATCTCATAGGTTATGATTGATCCATTGATAAAATATATATTCTCATTATGTGGAACCTCTGTCATACAATGGTAAAAGGTATACTTCATGAGATATAATTGTATTTGATGCAAGACTGATGCCTTGAGTATCACCTAATAGATGTTGGAATGATCAAGATCCATGGATAAGAAACCAGAATATAGTGTAATGGGGAACTGGTGGGATGATGAGAATCTTACTCCATTATAAATATAGGGAAATTGTGCATCCATAAATATAATAAAAATACATGGGGGGAACAATTTACCCCATGAAAACTATGATAATATTATGGGATCTCAATCATGGGTCACATAGATCTTAGATGAATATTTTCTCATAATCTACTTGAAATTGCCTCAGATAGCTGAGTCATTGAATCTACAATGATTTATGAAGAATGGAACTACAGATAGGTTATGAAATTTCCTCAAAAGGATACATATATTTAATTTTATAAAATAATACCCTATGTGGTATCCCAAGGCTACGTAATGGCCTATTTTACATGACTTGATTTTGCATTTGAGTCACCTCATGAAATATTTTTGTGGGCCCAACTTATGTGTGGTTTGGAGGACCCAAACTTGTATACTAATCTACTCGATTGTCATTATGGAAGACCTATGAGGGAGATATAAATTCTGGTTGGAACACATCTCATAGTCTAGGTTTTTCTGGTTTCCTAAAATACAATGATACATGGAAATAGTTTGGATCACTTCTTGTTTGGTTAGCTAATCCTGTTTTCTCATCTTTCACAGACTACCTGGGTGTTGATTATACAATAACCTCATAACGAGTGAGGTAATCATAAAATCATGTGTTTCACCACAATATATAATTTGGGGGGTCGGCGAAATAGATTTATATAATCATATTGTTAGGGGAGTGATAAAAAACCCATGCAACCACCCCATATTCATCACTCCCTAATGATTTAGTTTCCCATATTGGTTCATCCCTATTGAAATTTTGTCAAATCCTACAATATGAATTATTTTTATTACTCCATATAATCTTTACCAATATATAACTAGTAACCCATCATCCACACATAGATCCCAATCACAAAATCCATAGAAATTATCAACTACAAGAATGATAATGTATTACCAACTCATGAACTATATTTTCCCAATATTCCTCTAGACATTGTGGTCATGGAATTATCATCACCACCAAAAATAAAATCGAGGTATATCACCCCTTTACACTCTGAATTATTTCTAATAAATTAATGAGTAATTATAGTATTTTAAATAAGGATAAATAATATAAATTTTCTCTATGTGATTAAATAAACTCGAAGGAAAAAGAGTAATAGAATCCTCAAGAAATTGATGTTCAAAATAAATTAATATGCCCCAAAATAAGACATATAACATGTGGAATAAAGATTAAATGAATATAAATTACATTCATTAGGTTTAGGTACGTTGTTGTTTTTAGGATGTGTTGATTAATGTTTTAGTTTTTGATCATCTATAATGGTAGAATTTTGGGGGTTATCATGAATAGCCTATAAATGTACTCCCCTTCAACTATCTACCCATCTAGTTAGGGTAATTATTATAAAAGATCTCATGAGAGAATATTAATATATGATTTATAAGGGGAAATTTTGGTTTCTACAAATTAATATGAAATTAATTAGATTAATCAAATAATGTTATCCAATCATTTATTTTCCACCATTGACAGCCATACTAAAAAAATAAAATTCAAAATAAAATTTTAAACCCCCTATTATTGAAACCTCTTTATGTTCTAAAATGTGATTTTTAGTTTCCTATATAGAACCTATTTATTATATATATGTTATTATCTCAAATTCATCTATGTAGAGTAAATAAAACTTTTTAATTAATATATTTCAATTAAATATCCACAGTTCTACAATTTCTATTGGAAATTATTCTAAATTTGAATAAAATACCGTAGAATAAAAATGATAGTCTTATTATTTGTAAAATTCAGTGGGAGATAAATATACCATTTTATCTTTTAGGGGTTCCAAATATAATGAATCTCAAAATTGAACTAAGTCTCATTCTAGTAAAACTAGGGTCTATACAAAATACTCTTATAATGAAAATAAATGTAGTAATGAATGAAATTATGAATTTTTTTGACACTTATAGTAATAATATTGATGATAATATTACCACCAACATTTTCAATCTTACATAAAACCAAAAAAAACAAAAATAAAGAATTACGATAAAAAAAATATAATATTCAATGATCACGTTGTTATATCTGTTGGTCTTGGGATAAACTAATCATATGGATATTACATATAAAATAATATTATATTGAATCTCAAACACACCCTAGGGAACAATATAGAACAATATTATGATATAGAATATTAATTAAAGAATAATAATCTTCCAGAAAATATATTCACTAAGAACCCAATAATTATCTTCAGAAAGATTAATAAGAATTAACAATATCTTAGTTATTATATGGAATCAATATATCTAATATATCTACCAATATAATAGTGGTGAAAATTAAATGTTAATTTCCTGGTGATTTCATCTTCCATATATCCCCAACTTTTTCTCTCTCTCATTATTCTATGAAATGATTGATAATATTTGAAATCTAAAATTAAAAGGAGCCTCATAAATTCTAAATGGAATTAAAATTATATAATTATCAGAGAAGTGATGTAATATAGTTGGATTAGAAATATATTGTTGAATATGGATATATGGATAAATGATGATGTCAATAATTATCAAGAAGTTCATCCATTATAAAAAATTTCATTTGCATGAACTAATTCATGCAATGTTATGATATCATTCAACTACACTGACATGAATCACTCAGAAATTAGAGAATGGAGATTAATAAAAAAACATTATGTTATAAAAAAATCCATTTTATTTTTCTAATAAACATTATATATTCACCTATATACCATGCTAGTGGTTTCTACAAAAAGTAATGGGATAATAGTGGTGAAAAAAATGGAAAACCTAGTTATAAGTTCAAAATAATATTATTCCAACTCAAAATATCCCACAATATTAGATCCACTTAAAAAATATCTGACTAATGATATAAACATATATATTTTTAATAAAATATAAATAATTTGTTTTTTTGGAAAAACAATTATAATATAAAACTTTATTGTAAATGGTAATAGAAACATTATAAGTACTTCCAATGCATTGTTATTTGAGTTAATGATTATGATACCCCATGCCAATATTTGTGATAATATTCTAGAAGGAATTGAAATTTTTTCACTAAAAGATTTGTTTAATGAACATGAAAAAATTCTGAGTTTCTAAATGTTTGAAAGTTGATATATTATAGGTTAAAACACGGTATATATTTTATCAAATATCTCAGAGGATCTTTCAAGCACCATTGGTGGAATTTGTGACTTTCACTAAAGAAAAAAGTTGTAGGGGAATTTTCACATCATGAATAATGATTCAAAACATGACTAGGGGTAATGATATGTGTATAAAAGGATTTAGGTTGTTGAAAAAATTTAGTTTGAAGTAATTATGGAAAATTACGAATGCGATAAATCTCATATGGTTTAGAGTGGACCCCCCTATGTTTTTTTTGAATTTAAAAATAGAATCTACCCCCAAATTGTATTCCATCATATAAAAAATAACACATGGGAGTACATAGGGAATCACCTCTATCCCATATATCCACTCTATGCATTTATATCATTTTTTTAATAAATTACATAAAGATTTAGGTTCTTAAATCTTTTCTTATTCAAATTAATCTCCCACTCATTATCAATGATATTTAGAATCATTTTTTTAGTTTAATATGTATATTTCAACTGAGAATGGGGAATTCAAACATTTTCATCATTATTTAGTCTAGATAGAGGGGGAACCTAAGATGATTTCCACTAGATCTCATACATCATTCCATTGGGTTACGTGTACATTTTTTTATTATTTAACGGTTTCTACACAAATTTTTTAATTTAGTATTATAATTATAAATATTTTTATGTAATTTTCAGAATCCTAGTTCCAGGGGTGTGTTGTGAGTTGATTTCACATCATCTCTCATGGTTAAAGAGTGATTAGGTTTTACTAAATATTTTTATGCATTTATGAATATTTTAATTAAATAGTATAAATTTTTATATCATATGATTATAAATTTTTATTCACATTATTGATTTAGGGATTCAAAAGAACGAATTAAAGATTGATAAGAACAGATAAAATATGGTGGGTTCTTCCATTTATATATAAAAGGGGTTTCACATCAGAATGATGTTTGTGGTCATTATGAATCTCCCTTTTGTATATTTATTATTTTAATATGCATGTGGTATGAGTTGGATATCCTCTTTAGGAGGTAGATATAATTAATTTTTATTTGATATTTTATTAAAATTTATTGCCTATGATTAAATTTCACATTGTGCCAAGGGCCCGATGGAACATCATGTGTGATATCGATATCAACATCATCAGTGTTTGATAATATTAATTGAAATTTGATCCATGTGATATAAGGGCCCCATGAGGGGTTTAAATTTTCTATGTTGTAAATTATTAAGGTGTAGTGCCATTCTGGTATGTGACCTAGGGAAACTAGATGGAGATGAATGTTGAATTGAGATGTCTGGCCGTGTTGGTGGAATTGAGAGAATCAAAAGGGTTTGTGGGATATTCGATGTAATGAGTGAGTAGTTTCCACCCCTAAAAAATGTTATTACATGGTTGGTTGTACCATATAAATCTGGGAAATGGGTAGAGTATTTGGTATTACCTTGGATGCATAGGAAATGTGATGGGATTAGTGTCATATCTTTGTTATGAATTTTAAATGGTTATTGAGATACATATATAGAACATAAGGGGGATTTTGTAGGATTCCATATGACATCTATCCCTAGTAAAAATTTTCATCATTGAATGGGGTTTGATTATACCAGGTGTTACCCTATAACCTCTACTGATGATGTTATCCCATGTGGTTGTATAAGGAGTTGAGTCTTTGGGAATTAAGACAACCCTACATATTTAAATTTAAATTCATATATATTATTTTTATGCAACCAAGAACACCAAAAAATGATTTTTAGGATCTGAATATGGTTCTGATGAGACATGACAGGAAATTTGGAGATGTATAGGTGTGTTTCATGGGATTCAACCATTTATAATTTTTTTTATACTTTTGTGATATGGAATTGATGAAATGATATCTTCATGGATACAATGTTTCTGTCTATGTATCCATCTATTGATCCATGTGTATAATTCAAGATATTTCTTGATTTGACTTTATATCTATATAGGATTTCATGATTCCATGGTTCTTATGGATTCCTACTGTATCTAGGATACTTTCTTATATGATTTGGTATTGTAGTAAATTTTATGATAAAGAGGTTCTAAGTTCATCCATATTATCCATACAATAGTTCCCTATGATACTACCTTTTAACAATATGTATGAATAGGATGACTAAGTTCTAGCCAGTTATCATGGTTTCATGAAGAATTTAATTAGGGACATGACTATCTAAGATGCCAGGTTTTTGATATAAGGCAATAATAATATAAGAGTTTGGATGAATTATAAGTATGATTGGGATCTATATATTGAGATATTTTATGAAGAGTTTAATGGACATTTGATCATGAATTTCAAACATGTATATGTTACACCCTAGAATCCAATTTTCAAAATGAGGGAAGGATATCATTAGGTGGTTAGTGATACCCAAACACTATATAAAGAATATGTGTTATATCATCAACCTAAACCTAAGAATCATATCCAGTATCTTGTAGTATGATAGTAATTATTACTCTTGTCTTTATAAGGTTATCATGGTCATTATGATTCACTAACAACCAAACCAACACTGGACAAATTATATAATATAATGGTCATTTATCATTCATAGATTATTTTTATATTCTATATAACCATCATATACACATAATCCACCTGTACTACTCATGTGTTAGGCTAGATTGTTGGTTCCATATTGATGTACGTATTAAAACCCAGTTAAGAGTTTATAGATCATTGGAACCTAAACCAAACTCTCACTTGGCACATGTACATGTAGGGAAATATCCTGATATGATTTTACTGATCGAGTTGAGTAGGTTATGAAAGATTCAAGACTATGTTTAAGGAGAGACTCATGGATAATTGTGACCATTGCATAATTTTATTTTATTTTATTTGTCTCTTTATTTTATACGAGATCAACCCTAAAGTATGTTTTAATTTTATGACCACACTAAGTCAACAATATAAAATAAATTTTTTGAATGTTTTATTTATCATGTGCACTCTAATTTTTTTATATATAGTACTTGTTTTTATATATTACTATTTACTATGATCAAGAGGTACAATATCTCAATGTTACTACCGATATCCCATGTTGTTAGTCTAAAGCCTCTGACCTACATGGTGGTTCACATAAGGTATTGTGGAGAACAATGTTGGGGAACGATTTGAGTTGAGGCCTGTCCAAATTCCTAGATTATGATCCAACATTCCAAAGAAATTTGGTCATTTTTTCATTACTAGAGACACATGGGAATGAATTTTGGTTTAGATGATGGGGGGGGGGGTTGGTATAATTTACTTCATTTTATAGAGAATATATTATAATATATGATTCTATTTTATATTTAATTCATGTTCCTAAATCATTCCCTAATAAACATTATAAACATTGGGGAAAATTTTAATAATATGATTATGACCATTTTTTTGTTAACCAATACATGTATTAATTATTTAATAATATTAATTGTCAATATATTTATTTTTAGTTTATAGTAATTTCATACAAATCCTCATTTTTAGGAACACATGACTGTATTTCCATATAAAAAATTTATGATTGTACGAAAATATATATTAGGTCTATGAAATGTGCTTCATACATATACATGTAAAAGAATTATGAAATAACATAGTTTGAGTATCATTGTTTATGGTCATACTATTATGCAATACCATTTAATTTTACTTCTCACGATATGGATGTTGTGATATAGTTTTATTCCATGTAACAATGATAATTTGGTTGAAAATTTTGTTAAAATAAGATTTTGATTGTGTATTATATATCTTATTCTCTTGAATGAGTTTTCCTATAGATGAAATCGACAATAATAACCATATAGGTTCTTATTCATAAAAGGGTTCCAATGATATATGTGAATTTTTTTCATCAGCATGAAGAGGGTAGTGTTTGAATGGACTCAAGAAGAATATGGTTCCATATGAATGAAATTTTTATTTATAAGAATTGGAATCATGTTGAATTTGTGTATTCATATCAATTATTTCAATTAAAGGATTACATGTCTCAATGACTATGGCCCTTTAGGAGGATATCATCAAGGATAAGGCCTTATAAATATGAGACAGTGGCAAGGAATTTGTGGCCAATATGTAGCTCACAATTATACCATAAATATGAGATCATTAATAGGGGAATTATTGAATGAAAATTATAGAATAAGATCCATCATATGCAGTTTTTTAGGATTCCATGGCATAAAGAGGAAACCTAATAAAAAATGAATGGATTTGAAGGATGTCTATTTTATATCATTTTGAGTGATTCCAAAAAATAGTGGATATTATTTAAATCCATGTAAAATATACATTTTTAATAGACACCATGTGAGGGAGGAAGTATTCTTAAATGAATGTCTTTTCAAAAAAGGGGAGTTCACACACTGGTCCTTTTTTTTGTTTCTTTATAGGGTGTACTTCAAAAAAATATCCCTCTTGGATTGCTTTTATGAGGTACCTTCATGTGATATAACTCATTAGGTAGCCTCATAGGGTGTCCATTATGAATTAAAATAATAGGATATTATTATAGATATTACAATGAGTTTCCTCATTCATGATTTTCCCACTTGAGCTCATATTCAATATGTACAATCGCATACTCACATTTTCTGTAGAGACCTGAAGCTTAACGTACATGGACAATACATTACATTTGCGGAATACTTAGTACATAACAAAAAAACACACACACAAGGATCGTAATAGTTTAGTGTCTTTGGAAACTCGGAATATAATCTTCTAATCCTGGTGAAGGATCTTCAAAATCTCCCATAAAGATCTTCCTTTTTTTTACCTAAAACCTTTCTTTATATCCTGGGGAAAAGAAAAAAATAAAAGGGTGAGCTCAAATGCTCAGTAAGGGTAAAAAAAAGAAATATCAATCACATCATATACATAAGAACATAACTTTTGGAAATCTTAACCTGCAAAAGAGATCATAATTTCATAACATGGGGTAAATCATGGCAGTGAAATGTAATCACAATAATCATAACTTAAAACATGAAACTTTGTGGCATTCACACATAATCATAGAGAATCATTTATTGTTAGTCAAGACTCATTGCCAAGACTATCTTAGTCGACAAAGTCCCTTTCTGAATCGAGTAACCCTCGTTTCAGTCCTGTTTCACTGAACTGGTATAACCTACCGTTCCAGCCCTGTCTATCTCATGAGATATAAAATCTTTACCCAATGCATTGGAGGGAGATATAGTTCCCACCCATCTCATAATGATACCATTCTTATGTGTGCCACAAAATCATAAATCATACATCATTGCATAACCCATGTAATAAAAATGGGATTCTTGAAACATCATGACATCATAAAACAAATCATATAAGGTAAATGACTTCATAAAAATAATTTACTCAAAACATAATCAAATAAATGTAATAATAGGGATAAAAACAGAACCCTATATTATCTTATATGGAAAATAATTTTGATAAAACATTTGAACTCCATTCTTGAGGAAAATATCCTTTCTACTTCAAAAACACTTTTCTTTTCTTAACATGTCATACAACTATAAACTAAAAGAAGTTGTTTAAAAATAAACTTGAAAACTTATAAAGGAAGATTGTTGGAAATAATGTTTTAAAAATCCATTCTTTCCGTATAAGTTAAAAAAAACATTCTTCGTACTTTTTTCGGAAAAGTCAAAAAGTACCTCGTACGAAAAACGACAAAATATTCCTTTCATACATATTACTAAAAACTCACAGAAGGGTAAAAATGGATTTAAACAATTTTAGGTGGATGGAAATAATATTACATATTGATGAAACATGGATGTGGATGATAAAATACACCCCAGTAAATACCAAAGTAAAAACAATCTCGGATAAAAGTGAGATTGTGATATTTCCCTTACCTTAGGTCTGATTTACTTTGTACGTGTCTGAAGCTCCTATATAATGGTTTAAATAATGTCATTGACTTATTACAGAATCATATTCATTGTTATGATATCATATATGGTTCACTTATGACATTATATTACCCGTTCTTTTGTAAATTCCATGTTAAAGAAGCGTTTTGGGTAAAATCGTTTCTTTTATCGTAGGTGTTTTGACTTGTTGTTCTTGACATTATTATTACTTATATCATGATTTACTTACTTCCAAAATATAAAATATGATTTATATATCATATATATTCAGTATATATATATATATAATAGATAGATAAATGAAATGAAAAGCACCGTTCATGGAGACGGTAGTCCGTACGTACGCATGAACGCTGTTTTCCGTTCCTTATTGTCTTGAATGGAAGTAAGTAGATGACATACATATATATATATACATAAATCCAGTTGCTTTATAATTTCATATATTTCATTATTATTTCTTATATATACTTTATAATCATTCTTAAATGGTTAACATGGAGAATGAATCTCATCGCGTCGTGGAGACGGTAGTCCGTACGTACGCACGAGCGATGATATCATTTCCATAAATATTGAATTGAATTGGAGTGGATTACACAATATATCAGAATCAATATGATGTTGTAATAACTTTGTATAGTTATTCTTTACACCATTATACCCATCCATGTAAGGTGGTGGTGGAAAATAGATTACACCACGGCGTGAAGACGGTATTCCGTACGTACGCACGCGCGGTGATTTCTTTTTCCGTAGGATGGATAGATGGTGAAATAGGGTTGTTTCATACTTATAATAACATATCAGTATATGGGTGATACTGATGTTATTACTTCATAATTAAAAAACCTAAGAATAAGAAGTGGAAGAAGAAATAAAGATGAAAGAATTGGTAACGGTAATTACCTCTTCTTTGAAGCGCCTTTTGGAGACCTCCTCTTAGGGAACTAAAATTGGTTTTTGAGGAAGAACAGAACCTCTAGGATGTTTCTAGGGAAGTGGAGAAGAGATTTTGGCAGGGGTTGGCCGAGATTGAGTGCTCAAATTGGTGTGAGGAGGAGGGGGAGGAGGTGTCCTTTTATAAGGGAGGAGAGGGGCACCTTAGGAATACCTCAAAATATTATTTTATATTAATGTCAAAATCGGTTTATAATGGTTCAAAAGGGTATTATTTCGAAGCTAAAGTGGGTATGGGTCAAAATAATATCATCCAATTGGATTTAGACATGTTTAGGGTATTATGTTAACCTTATCAATTAGATTTAACTCTAAGTTAAATAATTTAACTTTTACCGTGTCTTTTTGTTTTCTTACACTATATGGTTAATATACTTACTATAACATGCCAAAAGAACCCCAAATTATTTATTAATAATATATATATCCTTATCTAATTCATTTGTCCGAACCTTAGATTTTTAGGAATAAAATAAAAATTAATAATATAAAATTTTATTTAAAAACTATTTTGTGTCAATTTTGACACTATTTGATTTATGATTTTTGTAAAAGTCATAACAGAATTATATGTTCGAACCAAGTTGATTAAATAAACACTAATATATCATAGTAACCCTGAAAATTAGTTGAATTCATAAAAAGTCTCAAATTACATTAATTTGAGCATTTATAACATCAATTATGTTAATATTTCCTTAAAAGGGTAATTACTGCATCATCGTTGTGTCATAAATAAATTAATTTATTTAAAGTCTAAAAATTATAAATAAAATATAATTATGTAGGAAATTTTTTTATCTTTCTAATTAATATTTATAGTCGAATTTATCTTATGTATAACCCCATATTAAAAATGATTTACTTATTAAACTTTGATTTTAACTATTTTAACCCTTCTTTAAATAAATTAATAATAAATGTCCCAATCTAACCCAAGTGGGCGTAAATGGTCATATTTTATTCCTAAGTTTGTTTTTGCTCGAATTAAACTTATCCAATAGAATTAGGACATGTGTTAGGGTAATAGTAATATCATTTTTACCCTTAGTTACCCTATTTACTATTAACCGCGGTAAAAAAAAGTAAAAAGTTACTATTCACCAAAAAATTATTTTTATCTTATTAAACCACATTTTACTTACTGATATCAACCATGTCTGTCGGATTTTTGAAATTCCATTCACAGAAGCGGTAAAATTAAGTTTTATGCAAAATTCAGTTTTTAACCTACCACTTAGTGGTTTCACTATTTATAAAAAATTGAAAGTTTTCAGAAAAATACCAAAATTTCACCCTAGGCTATTTTCGGTATTCCGAATCCAAAAATGAAGTCCATTTTGGAAAATAAAATTTATAAAATTTCAAAAAGTGGTTATTATTATTCATAACGGCTAGTTTTAATAATATTTTAATAGCATATCGTTGTTTAGTGAAACTCGGTATTGCGTACGACGCAAGCTATCGAGGAAGGTCGCGATTGCGTGTAATGCAAGGCAAGTCAAGGATGCGTGTTGTGAAAGCTCCTTTTGGTGGAGCGTACAACACAAGACATTAGTGAAATAAAAAAGAATATTTTTCATAAAATCTCGGGCTGTTACATTCTACCCCCCTTAAAATGAATTTCGTCCTCGAAATTCGTCAGGGTTATAAATGGTTTACTATTCGAAAGTTTCTTTAATAGAAACCCACATCGTAAAAAGGAATACCAAAACTTGTCTTTAAAAACTAAAGTATGAAATGTAACGATTACCCAAATAAACTAATCATTGGGTTTCCACATAGGTGAAAATATGGATATGGAAGAGAAATCTAACCATCATGTTCTGATGGAGAGTGGTAGAGAACATGGCTATGGAAAATCCAGTAATCACAAATCCATAAATTTGTGACGATCTAAGGTACCATCTGATTCATCAGGTATAAGATCACTAGGACAAAATTTTTGGTTTTCAAGATCATTTCCCTAAAGTTGAAAATTTGAATTAAATAAATACTTACTTTATTTTGGTACAATCTCACTGTTGTTCATGCCTTTAACAATATCCACTTCATATCTTAAATAAATGAAGTTGAATTTGTTATTCGTGAAGTGTTAGCAGATCATGTGATAGAATGACGGGTCATTCCATCTATCTCAAACAATAGGTTAGAAAAAAATTATATACATAAGTCAATCTATAGTGAGATTAATCATATATGGTTCCTAAAATGGACTTATACATCATATGTCATACAGATTAATATAATAAAACTAGTTTCTACTAAACAGGGACTTCCTGTAGGCCAGTGGTAGGCGATAAAGGCCAGTCGCACTTCAGTTATGGGTTCGATTCCCACAGCCTTGTCCGAAGCGATGGGCTGTCGCTCGTCCTGCAGGTTGTCCTTTTTCTAAAACTACACTACTATAACATCCCATCAATAATATCGAATAAAAAAAAACTTCTATCCTTAAAAAATACTCACTTATGTCCAACATAATCCATTTCAATCTTTAGGCTTATCCATAATACTGCAGCCCACTCTCATAACATAGTGAAAACGATTAACAGAGATTTAATACCATCGTTGATCCCCATATATCATAAGATATGTTTTGTTGGTCACATTCCAAACATTCAAAGTCCTTAATCATGTATTCTCTTGAATACCTTAGTGAAAACATGAATGAAGTTTAAAGTTAACACTTTCCACATACCAAAATCCTCAAAATTCTATATACTCAAACCATGATATCACTTAGTCCTTATATCAATCGTGAGCTCATGAATAAAATCAAACACCTCATTATCTTATTATTCCTTCATTATGCGCATATCATCTAAATTCTAAAAATATCTGAATAACCTTTCATGGATAGTGGTACCATTAATCATACACTTTCATAACTCAAGGAAAGACAACAGTGTAACAATCCTTAGATGTCTCTTTATTCCATAGTACCATGAGATTTCTTATACAACATTACACATGATAAACATGTAATAATTCCACTACATTCTTAAACCATTGACCGAGCTTCAAAAATTCATTCATCTCACATATCATTTGTAGTCTCTTCATCATCATCCAAATAAATACTACCCATATGACCATACTGATTCTCTTCATGAGTCTTTCCCTTAGGGAATTTGTTTGTATAATGCCCATACATTCCACATTTAAAACACTTAACCATTTTTGATGTCGTAGCAATACCATTATCCTCATCCATGGTGTTAACCGACCATTTTCCTTTGCACTTACTTGCTTTGTGTCCTTCTTTTCCACACCCAAAGCATCTTCCAGTTCCCTTGAAACATTCTCCTTGATTCCTCTTCCCACATGATTTACATAGGGGAAATTGAACTTTCTTTCCTCTATGATCATCAAGGAACTCCATCTTTCTCTTATTAGTCGAGTCAGGAAACTTACCAAATTTTAATTTATTGATCATATTATGAGATTTCTGATTCGGCATAATAATGATGTTTGGACATCCAAATCCCATTTCATTTGGTTTCTCATGAATAATATCATTCCATTGTCCATCATATCCTCCACTATTGTGAATCATCTTGTTTCCAGCCATTTTCTAAAACCCAAACAGAATAGTGTGAGAGACAAAATAATGCTAGGGAAAACAACATAGTAAAGGGGGGGGGGGGGTACCCTTAATATCTAACATCTTAGGTTAAATTATAAGATTGTTAGCGTAGTTCTAGTACTATAACCTATACGTATACTTAACCTTAGGGACATCCCTAGACATACCATAGAAATATCTCTAGGGATCTCACTAACGTTTTCGCATCCTAGTTTCCAAAGGTTGACTAAACCTTTCCTCTGATACCAACTGTAGAGACCCGAAGCTTAACGTACATGGACATTACATTACATTTGCGGAATACTTAGTACATAACAAAAAAACACACACACAAGGATCATAATAGTTTAGTGTCTTTGGAAACTCGGAATATAATCTTCTAATCATGGTGAAAGATCTTCAAAATCTCCCATAAAGATCTTCCTTTTTTTTACCTAAAACCTTTCTTTATATCCTGGGGAAAAGAAAACATAAAAGGGTGAGCTCAAATGCTCAGTAAGGGTAAACAAAAGAAATATCAATCACATCATATACATAAGCACATAAATTTTGGAAATCTTAACCTGCAAAAGAGATCATAATTTCATAACATGGGGTAAATCATGGCACTGAAATGTAATCACAATAATCATAACATAAAACATGAAACTTTGTGGCATTCACACATAATCATAGAGAATCATTTCTTGTTAGTCAAGACTCATTGCCAAGACTATCTTAGTGGACAAAGTCCCTTTCTGAATCGAGTAACCCTCGTTTCAGTCCTGTTTCACTGAACCGGTATAACCTACCGTTCCAGCCCTGTCTATCTCATGAGATATAAAATCTTTACCCAATGATTTGGAGGGAGATATAGGTCCCACCCATCTCATAGTGATACCATTCTTATCTGTGCCACAAAATCATAAATCATACATCATTGCATAACCCATGTAATAAAAATGGGATTCTTGAAACATCATGACATCATAAAACAAATCATATAAGGTAAATGACTTCATAAAAATAATTTCCTCAAAACATAATCAAATAAATGTAATAATAGGGATAAAAATAGAACCCTATATTATCTTATATGGAAAATAATTTTGATAAAACATTTGAACTCCATTCTTGAGGAAAATATCCTTTCTACTTCAAAAACACTTTTCTTTTCTTAACATGTCATACAATTATAAACTAAAAGAATTTTTTTAAAAATAAACTTGAAAAATTATAAAGGAAGATTCTTGGAAATAATTTTTTAAAAATCCATTCTTGCCGTATAAGTTAAAAAAAACATTCTTCGTACTTTTGTCGGAAAAGTCAAAAAGTACCTCGTACGAAAAACGACAAAAGATTCCTTTCATACATATTACTAAAAACTCACAGAAGGGTAAAAATGGATTTAAACAATTGTAGGTGGATGGAAATAATATTACATGTTGATGAAACATGGATGTGGATGATAAAATACACCCCAGTAAATACCAAAGTAAATACAATCTCGGATAAAAGTGAGATTGTGATATTTCCCTTACCTTAGGTCTGATTTGCTTTGTACATGTCTGAAGATCCTGTATAATGGTTTAAATAATGTCATTGACTTATTACAGAATCATATTCATTGTTATGATATCATATATGGTTCACTTATGACATTATATTACCCGTTCTTTTGTAAATTCCATGTTAAAGAAGCGTTTTGGGTAAAATCGTTTCTTTTATCGTAGGTGTTTTGACTTATTGTTCTTGACATTATTATTACTTATATCATGATTTACTTACTTCCAGAATATAAAATATGATTTATATATCATATATATTCAGTATATATATATATAATAGATAGATAAATGAAATGAAAAGCACCGTTCATGGAGACGGTAGTCCGTACGTACGCATGAATGCTGTTTTCCTTTCCTTATTGTCTTGAATGGAAGTAAGTAGATGACATACATATATATATATACATAAATCCAGTAGCTTTATAATTTCATATATTTCATTATTATTTCTTATATATACTTTATAATCATTCATAAATGGTTAACATGGAGAATGAATCTCATCGCGTCGTGGAGACGGTAGTCCGTACGTATGCACGAGCGATGATATCATTTCCATAAATATTGAATTGAATTGGAGTGGATTAAAAAATATATCAGAATCAATATGATGTTGTAATAACTATGTATAGTTATTATTTAGACCATTATACTCATCTATGTAAGGTGGTGGTGGAAAATAGATTACACCACGGCGTGGAGACGGTATTCCGTACGTACGCACGCGCGGTGATTTATTTTTCCATAGGATGGATAGATGGTGAAATAGGGTTGTTTCATACTTATAATAACATATCAGTATATTAGTGATACTGATGTTATTACTTCATAATGAAACAACCTAAGAAGAAGAAATGGAAGAAGAAATAAAGATGAAAGAATTGGTAACAGTAATTACCTCTTCTTTGAAGCACCTTTTGGAGACCTCCTCTTAGGGAACTAAAATTGGTCTTTGAGGAAGACCAGAACCTCTAGGATGTTGCTACGGAAGTGGAGAAGAGATTTTGGCAGGGGTTGGCCGAGCTTGAGTGCTCAAATTGGTGTGAGGAGGAGGGGGAGGAGGTGTCCTTTTATAAGGGAGGAGAGGGGCACCTTAGGAATACCTCAAAATATTATTTTATATTAATGTCAAAATCGGTTTATAATGGTTCCAAAGGGTCTTATTTCGAAGCTAAAGTGGGGATGGGTCGAAATCCTATCATCCAATTGGATTTAGACAAGTTTAGGGTATTATTGTAACCTTATCAATTAGATTTAACTATAAGTTAAATAATTTAACTTTTACCGTGTCTTTTTGTTTTCTTACACTATATGGTTAATATACTTACTATAACATGCCAAAATAACCCCAAATTATTTATTATTAATATATATATATCCTTATCTAAGTCATTTGGCCGAACCGTAGATTTTTAGGAATAAAATAACAATTAATAATATAAAATTTGATTTAAAAACTATTTTGTGTCAATTTTGACACTATTTGATTTATGATTTTTGTAAAAGTCATAACAGAATTATATGTTCGAACAAAGTTGATTAAATCAACACTAATATATCATAGTAACCCTGAAAATTAGTGGAATTCATAAAAAGTCTCAAATTACATTCATTTGAGCATTTATAACATCAATTATGTTAATATTTCCTTAAAAGGTTAATTACTGCATCATTGTTGTGTCATAAATAAATTAATTTATTTAAAGTCTAAAAATTATAAATAAAATATAATTATGTAGGAAATTTTTTTAGCTTTCTAATGAATATTTATAGTCGAATTTATCTTATTTATAACCCCATATTAAAAATGATTTACTTATTAAACTTTGATTTTAACTATTTTAACCCTTCTTTAAATAAATTAATAATAAATGTCCTAATCTAACCCAAGTGGGCCTAAATGGTCATATTTTATTCCTAAGTTTGTTTTTGCTCGAATTAAACTTATCCAATAGAATTAGGACATGTGTTAGGGTAATTGTAAAATCATTTTTACCCTTAGTTACCCTATTTACTATTAACCGCGGTAAAAAAAAGTAAAAAGTTACTATTCACCAAAAAATTATTTTTATCTTATTGAACCACATTTTACTTACTGATATCAACCATGTCTGTCGGATTTTCAAAATTCCATTTACAGAAGCGGTAAAATTAAGTTTTATGCAAAATTCAGTTTTTAACCTACCACTTTGTGGTTTCACTATTCATCAAAAATTGAAAGTTTTCAGAAAAATACCAAAATTTCACCCTAGGCTAATTTCGGTATTCCGAATCCAAAAATGAAGTCCATTTTGAAAAATAAAATTTATAAAATTTCAAAAAGTTGTTATTATTATTCATAACGGCTAGTTTTAATAATATTTTAATAGCATATCGTTGTTTAGTGAAACTCGGTATTGCGTACGATGCAAGCTATCGAGGAAGGTCGCGATTGCGTGTAATGCAAGGCAAGTCAAGGATGCGTGTTGTGAAATCTCCTTTTGGTGTAGCTTACAACACAAGACATTAGTGAAATAAAAAAGAATATTTTTCATAAAATCTCGGGCTGTTACATTTTCTATGTTCCATTTTAAATTATGATTACCGAGTTGACCATGTAGTATCAAGATTACATGGTTTCTCTATAGTATCATGTCTACAATCATTCCACATAGTATTGGATTCGATGAGGTATATTCTTTATTTAATTGACTTCTGAGATGGACTTTTTATATTTATAATAATTCCTTTCTCATTGTGATATATTCCTTTTGGTCCCTTTTCTCTTCATAAGATAATTATTAAAAAAGTATTTGTACATGTTTCTTTCTATTTATTTTTTTTGGATTAACATTCCTAAAAAGATTTATTTTTATTTATATTAAATGTATGGTTACATGGTTCCCAAAATATTTGGACACAGTTAGATGACACATGGCTATAGTGGGAGGGTACCAATAAAAGATACCAAAATTACCACAAAGACATTGCGAGGAAACCCCACATGGTTTATTTCTCAATTAGGTGATCCCATGATTGTTTTATATATAGTAGTATAACTATGAAGTTGGAAAAATAATTCCATAATAATTTTCCCCAATTTAATGAGTGAGATATTCCTTAAGGGTCAATTATTCTGGAGGTATGGTATTTTTCAGTGTAAATTGATTCATGATGACAGTCATATGATGGTTATTCCATTCAAATTTTTAATGAGATTGAATAACTCGTGGTAAAACACATATTCTTTCAATTATTATTATTTTTATTGTAAAAAAAAATTCAATGAGTTTCCCATCATGGTATCTATATTAATATTTTTATTATATTTCATGATCTTAAAAATTCCACATTTTGAAAAAATTGGGTCAATTCATAATAATAATTGTATAATTATGATGCATTAAGACATATAATTTTATTGTGACTGAGGATTCTAATACATGGATGTTACATCATTTTAGATGAATATTAATTCCTTTACAACACATATATATTAATTCCATATTAGTATAGTGGATTTTCAAACATGAAAAATAATTTTATTAATTCATGAATTATATTTATTGTCCCACAAAAAGATCATATTCATTAGTATCTATTCAGAAAAAACATTGAAAAAAACAATAAGAAAATAAACACAGGAAATTGTGAGTTCATATGCTTAATAAAGGTAATCAATGTAGATTTGTAGTAATAACATGAAAATAATGGTATAATAATTTGAGTATAAAAGTTGAACACAATAACATTTATATTGAAGATAACAATATAAAGCCAGGGATTAAATTTTGGAATATCATAAGACATGAATCAAAAGATAAAAAAATAACATGATCCATGAGAGCATAAAATTATCAAATTGAATATAATTTTTACAAACACATAAGCATTGAAAATCATTTCCTTAGTAGTCAAGGATCATTACCAAAACATATAGGTGTTGTATTTTGGGGGAAAAACAACTTGTGAGGGACTCAAAACCATCCCAAGTGGTGTAAATTTCTCATGGTGTAATGGGTTCACTACAAATACATTATAGTATTATAGGTTCACTACCAAGGCCATAAAATAGGATAAAGTCCCTCCCTAAACTGCATTCTCTCCCTATTGAAATCATTTCTATCTCATTAGATATATAATGTTACCCATTGTAATGGAGATAGATATAAAACCCATCAGTCTTTGTTTATAATATAACCAAAATACATTGTTATAACGTAACCACCATCCATTATTATATGGTAACATCTCTCACATAAAAAAATCATACATGTGTGTGTGACAATATAATAAAATATTCATCATATCATAACCCATGAAATGAAATGGATTAAATAATTTTTTTCATCATAGCATAAATTATGGAAAAGTGACATATTTCATAATAATTTCATCATTTCATCATTTCATTATTTCATCAATTCATTGTAGAATATCCCAAGAATATTGGGGTTTTTATTAATATTTATATCACGATATAACATGTAGAAGATAATTGGGATTAATTATAATGTTTTCATCATTAAAATAAATCATTTAGAGAAATAATAATAATGTTATGATTGAATCATATCCTTATTTGAGAATAAATCATATCAAAGGATGTCATATTAGTTAGATAATGACTTTTAAAGTTCACTTATAACATTTCCAAAGAAAAATAACATTACATTGAAAATATAATTTTAAATGATAAAACATTTTGAAAATATATGTCATTGTAAATATAATTGAAAACCTAGAATGGATGCTGTAAAAATAAAATAAAACCTTTTTTGAGGGAATGCTCATATATTTTTAAAAATAGATTTTTAAAAATAAAACATTTTTAAAATGAATATATTTTAAAATAAACTTGAAATATTATGAAGGATGATTCAATTAATATATTTTTCATCATCATGGAAAATTATGTTATTGTCGTACTTGTTAAAATATAGATTCCTTTTAAATTTTCAATAGATGATAAATAAAAATTTCTCTGGAAAATGACATGATGATTCAATTGAAATAAAAATTTATAAAAATTTAATCTTGGGTAAAATTTTATTTAATAATTATGTTTTATATAAATCACAATAATTTTGAAAACCTACTTTGAAAGAAATGTTTTGGAAGGAAAATTTTTGTCTATCAAAAATGTGGTTTAAAAAAAATAATTTTCTAACTCTCAACTACATACAGAGAGGAAAATGATTGGAAATCATGCATTCTCTTTAAGTAAATAGTGGATATGAAAGGTCATGTGTTTCATTATGGATGGATCAAATTATTTTTACAAAAAAAACATATAAATATATTATCCTGATAAACAATGAGATTGTAACAGAAGGTCATCATCACATTGGTAACTTTTTATCGTAAAAACCATTAAATAATAAAATAAAATAAAATATAAAATACCATGAAGATATATAAATTCATTATAATAATTTTTTGTTGGAATATATAAACCTCATTAAATTATGTAATTTCATAAAATAACATATCCCTCAAAAAATGAAAATCGAGAAAACAATCCTTTTCTATTTTGGTAACATTTGAAGTGTAAACCACATGAACAGTATATATTAAGTTGGATATATAAATATAAATAATTTTATATAGAATAATTACTAAAAAAATTCATGGGTAGTATGTAAACCAAATATAATCAAAATAATGTGTATATATCATTTTTATTACAGAAAATACATGTGGTATATAAATCTATTACATTAAGTCCTAACTAGCTTCATGCTCATTATAACCTCATATATAATAAATACATATATTTATTGAAAATAAATTACATAACCATATTCAAATATATCATGAAATAATTTATTTTCTAATGAACTTTTATTACCATTTTAATAATAATATTTAGATAATGACAGATTAGGAGAAATAATTGAATTTTATTTAGTGCAAATCATGATTTTTTTTATTTCTGGTCCTCTGACATTGATCATATTTCCATCATCTATAGAATTTTAACCATGGTATAAATATTATATATATTCCCTACATATTTATTTATTGTAATTCATTAAATTCAGTGATAGAAAATTAAATAAACATTTCATTAATATTGTAAGAAATATATATATATATATGGATTTTGTTTCCATAATATTTTTAACAACAAAAATTCTTAATACAATTTATGTAATGTGTGCATGAATCACCTCGCTTTTAGAGGTTGTATACCTCCATACCCAGTAGCGATGTTATCATAATCCCATAAATTGAAATTTATAATGGTTTCTAGGATATAATAATTAGATAAGAATAAAAATATCGTAAATATGATATCTAAACAATATATCCATAATTATTTACAACCATCCGACATTTTAAAGGATTAACTAATAGCATGTGTTCATGTGGTGGTAATCCACTTTACACACAAATAATGATTTTATAACCCATTTGGTGAAAGTGGACACAGTTTAAGTTCATTACCATAACATAAGATATATATTTATATATAAGATAATAAATTAAGTATATAATCAGCATATAATTACAATTTAATGGTTTTTAGTATGAAATAAAATAGAAAATTCCCATTGATAAGCATTACCACTTGTTTATGTATCCTCATTAGTTTTTCCCTATAATCCATCATAAGATGTATTTTTTTCCAAAAAATAGGATACAAGGATTAGAGTGTTGATTTTTTTTTTCAATTTTTGTAGGTATATTATGAATAAAAATGGTTTTATTATCTAAATAAGTAATTATATGGGGTGTCCTTTAATAATAGGTGGTGTGGACACTTTTAATTTTTTAATGTAATTGAGTGCTCCAAGATTTTTCATATTTCAATGGTTTCCCAAATTGTTCATTATCTATCCTTAATGGAATTATGGTTGAATTATAGATAGATAATAAGTTTTAATCAGGTTTATAAGTAATTTTTACGATTATATATTTATTCACCATAATGTAATTTTGATTGTATTATATAAAAATTTAAAAGCATTTTTTAAAATATAATTTAAAAAAATCTTAAAAATTATAATTTATAAGATATCTTACTGGCTCTATGAAAAAGAGGGTTTTCAAGAAGGGCATTTTTTTCAGAAATATATTGATTTAAATAAACTTGGTGAATAATAAAAATCATTATAATATTATAAAATATAATTTATTTTTATAATTTTATACATTTTATTTAAAACATTTCTCATTATTTTTTGATTTATTTAATCAAAATTGAAAAACATTATGAACATTAAATATATTTTATGAAAAAAACCCTAAAATATTTTTATACTATAATCTGATATAATGTTTACTCAAAACTGATTAAGTATATTAAATTTAAATAGTTAATAATTATGTTACATTAACACATACTCTATCATTTAAGATACATAATTTATTTTAAAAACATTACAAATTTAAAAAATTTAGGAAATTTCACTTTTCCAAGAAAAATCAACATTTTCCAAAAAATCTTTAAATATCACCATATGTTATTAATAATATGATTATTTCAAAAATAATTTTTGTTAATCAATTTTTTTTTTGAAATATCTATAAATTATTTATAATATTTTCTCGTAAGAAAATATTAATTTTTTGGAAAAAAATTCATTGAACTATACCAATACTTTAATAAAATTTATTGATTATTTACCAAGAATTTATAAATAAATTTATTTTTATTAGGAAATTTATATGTGTATTTTATTAATAATTTTATAATATTCTTATATACATATTAAAATAATAAATTATAATTGTCATATTTTTAAAAAATTTTATTTCATGCTTCGCTGAAGGTCGGTTTCACATGCCTTGCATGCTATCGTTGTCATGTGTCATGAAAGATACAATCATTGTTGTATAAAAGAAAAAAGAATGAAAAAATTTTAACTTAATTTTAAAAAAATATATTTCAAATATTATTAGGGTGTTACATTCTACCCCCATCAAAATGAAATTTTCTCTCAAAATTCATCTTGGTTTTCAAAGGTTTATCATTTCAATGATCCTTCATAGATACTCGCATTATAAAAATGAATAATAAAAAATCCCTTAAAAGAGATAACATGAAACAGAAAGTTTAACTGAATTAACTAGTAACTATGATTCCACATAATATAACATAGGTTGGATGAAAATATTTTGATATTGAAGAAAAGAATGAATAATAATATTTAGCGATAAAGATCATTGATCATGGGAATGTGGGTGATCCATAGAAGGATAGTTACCATTAAACCACTGACTAAAGAGGAATGAATGAAAAAAATTAAAATAAAAAAATAGTGATAATAGGACACCATTTTATTCCAATAATATTTTTCCAAATTTTGAATAATTTTCATGAGAAGATACACATACTTGATCTCATTCGATTTCATAAGGCCAATATAACACATTGGTTCTTTCTTGATCAAGTTAAACATCATCATATACCATAAAAATGAAGGTGAATTGTTTTATGTATAATGTATTAACAGATCATAGGATCCATATATATAATTATAATTCAATTTTTCTAATTATAGATATCATCCTAGAAACATTATTAGAAAAAGTTATCCCATATCTAAAAATCATAAAATTGTGAAATAATTAATGAATTTATAAAAAACCATTAATTGTTAAACATAAAAAATTTCAAAATTGTTAATCTTATTACCATTTGAAACAAAAAAATTTGATACTTTAGATAAAAGGTCAATAAATTTCCTAAATCAGATTATCATTAATCCACCAATCATCATGCAATTGTTCATAGTTGTCACATATGAAAACATTGGAATACGTTCATCATGTATTATATTAAAACTAAAATTAAAATAAAAACTCATTGATAATAGGAATACATTATCATTACTTTAGTAAACGATTGATTATTTAATATATTACATAGTGCCAATAATGTTGTAAACTCTACTAAAAATAACAAAAACCACCTTCTAAACAAATCCTTTATCAGTTCTGTGGTCACCAATACTTTCTGATTTAATTCATCTATATCAATTTCCTCATTATCCAAACTAGACACCTCATTCTCAACATCATAGACATATTAAGGCTTAACATACAATAATCAAAATATACCCCTTCCATTGAATCACTGTTCTAGTCCATCCACATCATTCATAATATTTTTTCAAATCCATAACAAAAATCTCACACTAAAAAATACATATATACTACATGATTCATATAATATAATCTATATATTAAAATACATTAATACTTCATTCACCCAACATCAATATCCTACCTTAAACAATAATCCATCATCTCGTTAATTAATACCCTTTTTATTTCATATGTCATTTGTAGTCTCTTAATCATTAGTAATATATACATTTCTCATATAAATTTTATTTTTCTCTTCCAGTTATTTACCCTTTGGGGCTTTATTATCATAAATATCTCAATATGAAATTTAATGGATTCAATATTTTATGGTATCACAAGGAAATACTTATTCTTATGTATTAAATTAACCAAAAAATTCATTTTTTCCTTTCCATTACTTTCATTGTGTTCTAATTTTTAATAGTCAAAACATATTCGTCTTCCTCTAAGATATCCACTTTGGAGTTTTATCCAATATTATTCATTAAAAGGAAACTAAATAGTTTTTACTCCATGGTATACACTCCCTAAAATCCGACTGAAAAATTTCTTTCTCTTATTTTTTTAGTTTGAGAGTTGGTTCAGATATATGTTATTAATCACATTCTATGAAAACTGATTTGGAATAATCAGAACAACCTTTAATCCAATCATCATCCTATTTGTTTTCTTATCTCAAAATTCTATGTCCCATTCATTATAATACTAGTTCCTTCTAGTTACCAGCATTGTCTAAAAACAAAAAAAAACATGAGAATTTCTAATGAAAATGTGATCCCAAATCATTATGAAATCAATTATCGTGTGTCTAAATTATGACACCGTATTTTTAATCTATGAATCCTAATGTTTATCCTATTCCATTCACAATACTCATATATTTAAATTCTTTATTATGTTTCTTATAATGTTTCTTAATTTACAATTCATATTCATAGAGAGTGTCAAACATGGTGTGCAGTATGGAACATTCTCATTCACAAGCTCCCACTCGATTATAGATCAATATGGGTTTTGGTGGTTACTACCCATAGGTACATCTATGTTAGATCTAGATCCCCTTGTTGTATCCACATAAAAATGTAATTTCTAGGTATCCACATACTCAATACTTCACTAAAATTATAATCAATTTTCTTAAAAATTAGCTTCTCCATAGACATAGCCTAGTAGATTTCCTTCTGCATCTCATTAAGGTTTTCTCATTATAGTTTCCAAAGGATAGATAAACCATTTTATAGATACCAATTATGGTGACCTAAGATTATAATAAATTTGTATTATATGATATTTGATTAATATTAATTACATTACATAGATAGATCCCTAGAGATAATAATATTTATATTTTTTTTTAAACTTGTAAAACAATATTCTTAATGCAATATAGATCTTCAATGTCTCTGATAAATATCATCTCCTTGAGTATCCATATATAAAAACCATTATTCATAACTCTTGAAAGGTAAAAATAAAAAGTTGTGAGATTATATACTCTATAAAGGTATCAAATACCACAATGGTATGAGAATATGAAAATAAAACAGAACATAACAAATATCACAATCCTATGTAATGTGATATCGATTGGAAGATCATAAGTCATAACTCATAAGATAATAAAAGAACATTATCCTTGAGAGTAAAAATTTTGATGATGAAATCATTTTATTTCATACACATAAGCGTATAAAATCATTTCCATAGTATAAGAGGAACATTTCCAAAACAATTAAGGGAACACTATGGGTGGATATAGCTTTGGGAAAAAACACACCACCATCCCCAAGAACATCCAATTCCTAATATTTGAATGCGTTCACTCACACAACCATTATAGTAGTTAAGGTTCATTCATAGAATTTTCATAGCAGAAAAATTCATTTATTGAACTGAGTTCAATCCATGTTATAGTACTATATATATCCTTATATATAAATCATTACTTAAGGCATTGTAGGGTGATATAGGTCCATACCATCTTTGGATATATCATAACCACCATCCATGGTTATAACATAACCATTATCATTTGTTATAACTAAACAAATTTTACATAATGAATATCATTCATGTTCTCTCCACAAGATCATAAAACATTCATCATATGGTAACCCATGAAATGGGAATGGTAACAGAAAAATTTCATCATAACAAAAACTATGGAAAAGAGATAGGCTTCCTCATATTTTCATCAATTCATCATACCAATCCCAATGAAAAGAGTTAGGTTTCATAATATTTATATCATGGTATAACTCATGTAATGGAAACAAGTTTCAAAAATATCCATTCATGATAAACATAAAGCATTCATAGAAATATCAATAATTGTATCCTTGGATCATAACTAGTGTAAAGCATAAATTATATCAAAGTATTTATTCATTGAGGGTAAAAAATATTGAATGGCCACAATGAAGATTTCATAAGGAAAATAAATATACCGTAAATGATATATTTATAGAGAAATGAATATTATAAAATAATTTCTTAGAACATTACATTGAAAACATATAATGGAATCACAAAAAATAATTTAAAACATTTGATGAAGAAAATATTGCTTCTACTTTGAAATATAGTTTTAAAAATGAGAATACATTTTGAAAATAATTTTCATTGAACATAACAATGAAATAATAAATGGAATCCAAGATTAAAATAATGCTCAAGATAGTGAAAAATCCTGTTCATTCTATAGAATATAGAATAAATATTTATTTCTTATATTCATTAAAAATCCATATTAATTTTTTTTGGAAAAGGATATAAAGATTACATTAAATATATTTTCTAAAAATTTAATCACTGGTAAATAATTATTTAAAAAATAATGTATATAATTTTTTTTAAAAAAGTTTAAAAACATTTTTCAAAATATTGTTTCTGATAAAATTGAGATTTTGAAATAATCAATAATTCTTCATAAAACTTTCTCTTAGAATTTTTTAGTACATAATGGGTGAAAAATGAAAGGAAAAATTGTCTTCACGTTACTTTAAAACAAGATAAAAACTTTCATTGGTTTATTAAGTGATGGATCCGATGATTTTTCTTGGAAACTTGATCATAAATAATACTGTCAAATAATGAGATTGTAACACAAAATAATTACCAATTTGGTAACATTAAATCATATACCTCTTGAAGGAACAATATAAATATAAATTTAAAGTATCATTAGAATAAATACATTCATTATAATACACATTAAATGGTATGTATATGAACGTCATGAAATATTAAAACTTCATAACATAACATATGTATCGATTATGGAATTTTACGAAAGGAATCCATACAGATTTGGTGAAATTTTAACCCTAAATAGAATTAAAGAGAGATAATTGAATGGACACGTAAATAATAAAATTTTAATTAAATAACAATTTTATAAATTCATTTGTATTATATATATAAAAAATTAAATAAAAATGTGTTGAATATGGCCATTATGTCATAGAAAGTAAAAGTGAAATAGAAATACCTTCCCTTAAGTCTATAATTCTTTATACTCATCAAACCTCATGTATAATAATTATATTTTTATTATAAATATTTTTAAAATATCCACATATATCATGACATATATGGTATTACCATTTATTTCCCATTTATTACAATTCCATTTTAATATCATGTTTCAGGAAATACGTACATTATTTTTTATATATTCTTCTCTTTTCCATTTTTACTCTGAATCTTCCATAGTTCTATCAAATCAAAAAACTGAAACATTCTATAAATTACATATATATTAGGTATATATTTATTTATTTTAATCAGAAAAATTAGTGATTGAAAATGAAATACATCATTCATGGAGATATTAGGTCATAGTTATTCATGGAAATTGATTCTATATATTTTTATTTGGTAGATAGAAATATAAAATACATATTATCATTTTGGATTAATTTTAATTTCAAATATATCACATAATTTCATTAAACACATAGTTGATACCCACCATGTCATGTTTCACTGAATCACATCACTTCAGAAGGTATTATTTTTTCAGAAACATGAAAAACATTATCATATTTCCATAAAATGGAAATAAGGATGGTTTGTGTGATATAATAACTGAATAAGAATAATAATATCATAAGATTCATATATAATCAATAAAAACAAAATTATTTCAAATCAAGAGTGGGGGTAATTGAAAAAGAGAAAGACATTAGTTTTCAAGGTGTTAGTCTGCAGTATTCATGTAACTATAAATTGGTAAAACATTTAATGGAAGTGGAGATGGTTATAGGTCCATTACTTAATATAAAAACATTTATTTATCCAAAAGATTGATATTTTTTAAAATTATAAAAATTATTTAATATGTGGATGAATATATAAATTATTTTTGGGTATGTTATGTCTTATTCAGTTATCCTCATTAGGTTTCAAGTAAAAGTATTCAAATTTTAATTTTTACCCAAAAAAAAGATTCTATGATTACGGGATTGAAGTTCTGAATTTATTTTGAAAATATATTTCAAAAAAATTGTTTTTATATGTATATAAGATATGAAGGTGGTTAGAGTTTAATAATTTGGGTAGTGGATACATAATTTATTTTTGAAATGAATTGAGTACTCCCATATTTATCATATGTTAAATGTAACTTCATGATATTTTATTAAATATACACTTAAAATTAAATTTCATTAATCAGAATATTTTTTCATATTAAAAACATATTTTTTATTGTTTTATATGCAACACCATGTTTATATTTAATTTCACACAAAATTTTGTTTCTTTAATAGCATGTGTTACACGCAAGAATTAGATTACGAAATAACCATATTAAATGAAAACATAATATGATAGTTATCATATATAAATTATAATGGAATGAATTAATTGTACTATAAAAATAATGAATATATGTTTCATAAATGTATATATAATGAATTATTTGGTGTCATATTAATTAGAAATTGAAATTAAAATAAATGTTATATAAAGGATGTGTTTTATTAAAAACAATTTTAATTCCTACAATAGAATTTTATCATAAAAAATTAAACAATCAATATTAGTGAATGATCATAAAAAAATTTATATCTTACATAATAAATATTTTTTAAAAAATTTATTGAATAATTTTTTTGGCATGAAATAAAAAAAATCCAATATTAAAAATAAATAACATTATATTTGTGAAAATAAGTCTTAATTCTTTTAAATATCATTGTTTCATTAAAACAAAATCAACAAAATTTCAGAAATTTTACTTGAAAAATTAATCTTCTTATTTTTTTTAATTCTAATTCAATAATTATAATTCGTTTTTTATTTTTTTGGGGATGTTTTATTTATTTATGAATATTGAAAAAAACAAACTTTAATCAAAAATTGGATTTTAATCTAAATAGATTTTAACGATAACATAGTTTTTTTAAAATACAAATGTTAAATTTGATAAATTATCAATAATATCAATAAAATATATTTCATTGTAATCAATTCCATGTTGTATTTTGATATTAAAACATTATAAATTATCCAATATTTACACATTAAAAACTAACAATATCGTCCTGTATGCAAGATTAGTTTACAATAAAATTATGAAACATATATTATTACAAATTGGAAAAATTTATTCCAAATATTCAATCATCATAATATATATTTTATATCAAGGAAATTTTATCATTTGACTATACATATTAGCGAACGCATTTATATATAATCATGATTATTAAGAGAAAAATAGGTTCACCAAGGGACTAATCATTAATCATAATGGGGAAATTGATCTTGAAACATTTACATTTTTTTTAATGTAAATAGTTCTACAATTATTCTTTTAGTCTCAACTATTTTTTAATGGATGGCTCCTATTAGGTAAAAATTTATGTTCACATAACTTCTTTTAAAAAATGTCATTTGTGTCCATTCCTTAAATTATAAAATTCCACTACCTCCCCCCAATCTACACATCACAAGAATTTTTGATTAATAAAAAACATTATAAATATCATCCCAAAATCCATTATAGAATCCATGAAGACTCGATATTATAATCAATAAATCCAATGATAGCCTTTGGTTTGAACCAAAAAGAGTCAGCTGATGAAGATGTAACATTCATCAACAACTATTTTTTTTATTTCTTATTGAACCCTAATAAATTAATTTTTATTAAATATTATTTAATAAAATCATAATTTTAAATAAAATGATATGATATTATGTTAATTTTAATACCTATAACATAACAAACTTCCATAAAATTTGATACACAATCAGCATTAGTGTGTATGGAGGACTACCTCCTCACAAGATTATATCCTTCATTCTTCAATAACCACCACTCATGGTTGGGAATAATGATGTGACTACTATTTAATATTATATTTATGTTAATTATGATGAATATATGCTTCAATAATTAGTACAAAATAAATACCATAATGCAATCTATTTTTCAAGAATACGATAACATCATTTGTGGATGAGGGGACCACTTATACTCAAAGAGATATGATTCATTCACAAATTACATAGAATATATTAAATATGATATTAATAAACACTGGTGATATTAATTATATATACTTATTATATTTATTAAATAATTATATTTCTATAAAATGAATGTATCATTTTCTTCATTACCTTTACTAACACTGTAAATGTTATAACGTTGTTTGTGGATGTGTGGACTACTGCCTCCTTGAAGTGATATGATTCATTTTACATCTCAATATTTGTATAAATAATTATTTATTGATGAATGTAATGTTATTTATTATATAGAAGTTATAATTTAATGATAATATATTACTTACCATTTTTCCATAATGATACTTAAAAATTGAAACATACATGTGTATGTCGGACTTATTGTCACCATGATAGTAACACAAGTTCATATTTCATTAAAATATGCAATGAAGAGTTTAAAAAGTATAATAAATATATAAATATTATAATTAAATCATTATTATTATTTTTTATTAGTTTAAATAGTATCTACTATGACCCTAGTCAACTCAACTAAGTAATTTTTTACACACTAGAAGAATATCTTCAAAACATCTTATGTAAACTTAATCAATTATGTAAATATATATAACAAGGTAAAAATTTAAATCAAAGTAGTTACATGATTAAAAATTGTTATCATGAATTTATAAAAATTTCAATGGTTTTTTAATCAGGATGACAAAGAACTTGCATGAGGAATCAGACTCAATGTATGGGTTTTTTTCTCGTCCCACATTAATTTCACTAATATACATGTGATATTCATTAAGTATATTTTTTGTGTAATGTAAATTTTAAACATGATTTTATTTTAGGATTATATTCATAATATTTATATGTATTTACATATCCATGTATGACCTCTCATTCACGTGATTTACGGTTTCAATGTTACCAAAGGAGAAATTAATGTTCATCACAATTGGCCTTCTTTGAGACTTATGTCAGGTTGGGAACATATAGTATTTTATGAGGTGCATATAATAACCCATTGATACGTTATATAATTAATATCAATAATTTAATTACAATATAATTTTTAATTAAAATTGTTATTATATAGGGAATAGGATTCCAAATTACCCATGTGGTAAGAGACTTTTGTAATAATATCAATAATTATTGGGATTGTATACAAATAAGTCTCTAATGTTTAAATTTAATTAATTTATTGACATATATTCTCATATTTTTATGAATTAGTTTTATTTATTACTACATTTCCACTATTTGATACATAAATGTTTTAAAAATGTTATTTTAAAAAATACGACTTAAATAATCTATTCAGTCGTAAATCGATTTTCTTTGAAAACAATTTTTTCTAAAAATGATATCAATAAGTGTATATTAAAAAAATTCACCCTCTTAAAACATTAATTATTAATAAAGTCTCTAAAATAAAATTTCAATGGAATATATATTTAAATTAAAAAAAATCCTTTTTGATTTCCCTAATATGTGAAAGGAACCTTCTTGTCTTTTTCTAAACAGGGAACATTCTAACCTTATAACGGTGCCAAAATAATGTTATTGTTATCTTTTTTGAAATATATTGAATTTACATTGTATTTTTCAGAGTATTTTGCATGTTCATAAGTCTATGTTTAACAAATATTATTTTAAAAAAATGGATTTCAAAGAAATATATTTTCACAATGATTTGTGTATAAAAAATTGTATTAAATAATAAAGAATATATTTTAATCAAGAATGTTTTTAATGAAATTTAACTAGTATATCAATACATAAATTTATAAAGCCCTTGTTTTTTTCTTATACTGTTCAGGATTTTATTTTATTGATACCATCTTAAAACTTTACTAGAAGGATTAATATTGTTTCAAATTGATTGTTATGGAAATCATTTTTTCACAGGATAACCATGTTTCCGTGAGATTATTATCGAAATAATTTATTTTCCATTGTATGATCATGTTTAAAATATATTTTTATAGAACTAGTTTCATATGCATGAATTAATTTTGTTTTTAAAGGGATAACAGATAATGATTTTAGTTTATGATAAAATTCAGTCTTTATATGTTATGATCTTGTATTGGTACTTGAAAAAATGACATGTGGTTATGTTATAATATAATAATGGGATGTTCTATTATAATCCAATAATGGGTGATTATATGATTAAATAATTATTGGTGGTTCTGTGACATACCTTTAGTTCATTCGGTATATAAGTCTACTTTATAATTATTACATTAGTATGAGTGACTATAAGAGTTGAGTGAAAATGATGCCCCAAGTTATGAAGATGTTTTTATGATATATATGGTTTTATAATGTTATTAGTGACCAATACTGACAAATATGTTATTGGGATTATTTATTATTATGACCTATGACTTTTCCATGTATTCATATTTCATTTTCATGTTTTTTAAGATTCTTTTAGGCACTCTGATTATTTCGTCATAACCATATGCCCTCTTATAATCATTTAAGAAATTCAATTTATAATTCTTATGTTTAACCTTAATTATTATACAATATCAAAATTATTGTTTGCCATTTTATCTTGCTTATTATGAAAAAATTTGAATGATTCTATCCTATACTGGATTTAAAATTGATAATCATGATGCCTTAATGAGAAAAAGAAATGATGGGTTTTTTTTTCAGTAATGCTCATTTAATGTTAATTGAATTGTATTTATACGTTTGTTTTTCTTTATAATTATATAAAACTATTAAAAAATATCCCCCCATTTTTATCTGATCAATTTTTCTATTTTATTTTGTAAATTTTAAATGTAATAATGTGGCCACAATTATCAGCATCATTACTAAAAATGTAATAATTTTTATTTTAGCGTAGGTTCTTGGAGTGCTTGTCCTGGGTTGTTATATTAAAAGGCTCAAAATTTAAAATTACATAACCTTACATAAGAAATGGTAGAAATAAATAATAAATTAGTTTTTAGGAATTTTAATGGGATATTTTAAATCTACAATTTTTAGTTTACCCCTAGTGAACACTTTTTTAAATTAATTGCGGTAATTGGTTTTGTATTACATTAACTGTTGATTTTGGTAAAATATTAAGTTTACTATATTAATTAATTTATATTATTTTTATTCCAAATAAGGAATCCATTTTTTTAATTGAATCCAAATAATTTATACATTTTAATTTAAAATTATTCTCGAAGACAAAATTCGAAAATAGTTATTAAGGGAAAATACACAAAATTATACAATGATTTTACATAGATTTTCAATATGAAATTGAATCAAATTAACTAAGACTTAATAATTTTTGCATAATTGAACTAATTTTACTATAAAACCATTTTTAAATATAATATATCTTTATTAATACAGTAAAAGAAAAAACATTTTTCAATTAAGAATTAGTATTTTAACTATTCATAATAAAAAAAAATCATTTTAGAGGATAATTTTTTACCATAATATAATAATGAAATTATGATTTCAATAATGAATATCAATTTTTTAAATAAATATTTGAAAATTGGAAAAAATAATAATTTGAAACCAAACCCAGAAACGCGATGAAAAACCATTTTTTATAAGAGTATTTTTTCAACAATAGAATGATTTATATTGACTTTATGTGTAATAGTAATTTATTTTTAATATTATTCGGATTTTATTGAAAAACAATATATATATTTTATTTAATTAATTATTTATATGGTTCTATATTAATTAATTAAAATAGTGAAATATTATAAACTTTAAAATAGTTTTCCAGAAAAAAAAACATATAATATATTCCAATACAAAGTTACATTATACATAATTAAATTTATTAATGTTAAATATAAAATAATTAAGTAACATTTATACATAATGGGGAATCAAACTTGATTTATTTTTGTGAAAATAAGTGATAGTCTTATAAAATTTGGTATTTCCCAATAATCATTGAAAAATCAACATATTCCAAAATATCCAAAAATTTCACAAAAACGTTATTTTGATATGAAGAAATAAAAAATAATTTAATTTTATCATATAAATTTTATAAAATTTTATATATATTATTTATAATATATTAAGCTAAAATAAAATAAAAACTAGTTTTGATGAACGATTATTTTTAAATATTATAGTTTCTTTTAAAAGAATTATTGATTAATTACAAAGAATTTATTAATAAATTTATATTGATTACAAAATTTATTTGTATATTATTTAAAAATTAGATTATACTATTAAAAACCTTATATTTAATGGAATGTTTATAATTTTCAAATTTAAAATGAGATTGCTTCATGAGCCACACATTTTTGGTTTCACATGTCATGCACGATATCATTGTTGCCTATAAGGCTTGATTAAATTGGGGTTGTGTAAAATTAAAAATATAAAAAATATAAAATGTATCTAAAATACATATTTCAAAAAATCATAGTGTGTTATATATGTAGCTTTAAGGGGGTCCATTATTAGGTAAAACCATAAAAGTAATTCATTTAGAAACAATATTATTTTAATTTTTTCTTATAATTCTCTATAATAGTCTACCATAATTGGAATATATATCATAGATTAATTTAAGTCCTCCATGATGGGTTTTTAAACATATTTAGATAATTGTTATTATAGTAACCTTTCATTTCATGAGGTCACCATGCACTTCTAAAGACGAAATTTCTATTGTACAGGAACTGTTGATGTTCATGTGGTGACCGAATAAGAACATGTATTTTCTTCTATTAAGTAATTATCTTATAGTATATCTCTATAATTTGACATAATTTCAGGAACGTGAATAAATATCCTCAATTTTATATTGATTATGTCATTATGTTTTGTTTAATAGGCTTTCAACGTAATATGTGCAGAGAAGATTTACATCATTATTTCTACCCAATGGAAACACTTTATTATATGGAATAATATTTTTCCAATTTAATTAAGTGAAATTATTCAAAACTATATATTATTATAGAGTATACCATATATAGGGTTTTTTAATATTATTATATTTACCGATTATATTATTATGATACAAAAATATTTTAATCATATGGATCTTTAATCATAATGAGATTCTCAATGTGAATGTTTCTTCAAAAAGATATTTATATCGAGAAGTAAACTATTTTTAGAGATATATATTGGGGTACCCTTAATTATCCTTGTAAAGATAATTATTAATTCTAGTGTAGGGTAATATAAACTATGAGGAAACTATAACGTGTTTGACTAACGTTCATTAATTGAGTTTGGCATTCTAGAAATATTTATTTTCTCGTTGAATAATTATCATGTATGATATATTTTCAATTATGGTTAACTAAAAAATTTTATAGATTCAAAATGTAAGTTTGAGTTTAATGGTTATGTTATGAAATTTATATTTCATAGTCTTTCTACAACCATAGTTGTTTCATCGTATGATGGTTGTCTCACAAGTAGATTCTAGGCATGAACACATTTTATCTAATTCATGTATATGTTAGGAGAATACCCTAAGATGTGTTAAAATTTAGTGGTGACCAAATTCAGGGATATTTTTAGGATATATGATTCCATCCTTCCTCGAATTGTGACAAAATATAAAAAGGCCTTAAACTAGATTGGGATCTTTAAAATTTAGAGGGGACATCTTGGAAGATGATCCTGACCTAATGGTTTGTGTCCCTATTAGTGTTAGTATTGGAAATATTATTATGTTCAATAGGAAGAAGTCTAAGGTAGAATGTTCAAGGTTATATCTATCATGTAATTCCCATGGTGTGCAGGTTGTATACAATGATGTGACAAAAGTATTTCAAATATAAATAATACAAATTATTATATGAATATTCCTCAAAAATCATTATTATAAATTCTATAATAATATTGATTTAGTGTATCTAAAAACAATGATATAAATACAACATATAAATATATGATCCAAATCGCATCCCATATAGTTCTTCATTTGTATTACCCTTATCTATGATATCCTAATTATTAACATTATTCAAAAAATAAAACATGATATATAATAAAAGGTGAGATTAGATTCCTAGTGAGGGTAAACACATGATATAATAGTGATCAATTTTGAATAATAAGAGAAAACTTCTATGAGAATATGATATTAATTAATTAAAACCATATCTTGAAATTCATTGATCATAATCATGAGTAAGGAAATTAAACATTGTAGTTTAGGATATTTAAATCTTAAAGGAGTCCAAGAACATGATCCATGAGAAAACAATATGGGGATGAGATCATATCATAAATGGTTTGTAATAATGTTGTCATTATCATCCTCATAGAAATATTATATCCTGGAAATCCCTAAATACAATCATTAAATATTATATTTATGTAAAACAACCATGAAACAATGTTGGGCATTGGATAAAAACCTTGTACCTTCTTTTGGTATCTAGATAACCCCAAATGTACCATTTCAAATCATAAAACATTAATATTCACCCAAATAATAAGAGTTTGATAATGGACCCACCCATATCATATTCTTAATCCATTTATATTTATGTCATATGATTGTAAAAACCTTTATCAAAACATTATAACATAAACAATGTAAAGGAAATTTAGTATCACAAAAACTTCATCATTATAAAAATAAAAAATCATGGAATATAATAAGGATGATTCAAATAACCCTATCCTAGGAGAATTATATGTAATTATAAATTCTATTATAATTGATGAAAAATTCTTCATAAATATTACTCGAACATTTATTAATGAAAAATCCCTTTTCAATATGATATCAATTATTTATAATCAATAAATTGAGAAATATAATGGTAAAATTTTAATTGAAAATTAACATAGAAATATGAAAATTAATATTAATTAAATGAATATTTTTGATGGTAGGAAAAACTATTATTATGTTTTATGTTAAAATAATGATTTCATAATTATTTTTTGAAAAAAATTGTTTTTTTAAATGAATAAAATGTTAAAAATAAAAAATATATATGAATATTTTAAAATATTTAATATCAAAATCATTTGGTATTTATAAATACATTATTCAATAAAATTTAATGAAATTTTTGACAAAGAAGAAAATTTTTTATAACCAAATAGGGAAATAATATTTCTTTTTCATAAAAAATTATTTCAATATCTTGATTACCTAAAAGAAGTTAATTAATGGAAAAATGTAATATAAACATGTGAATATATTATACTAAATGAAATAATATTTTGGATATATAGATTTTATAATTTTATTATCATGTTTTTATGAATAAACAATATCTCTAAAAATAGGATTGTAACGTAAATAATGATGAAATATATATGTATCATTTTTATAATATTTTCAATAAATATCAATAATATGGTTTTTAAATAGTTAAAAAACATTTGGAATGATAAATTTATTTGAAAATTAGATATTTTAATCATGAAATGGTGATATTAAAAATATTAATAATATATATAGGCATTAAAATATATATGTGAATTTGAGAATATATATATATCTAATAATGTGATTAATCCTTTTCATACTGAAAAATAAAATAACATGTTTATAAATGTATATAATATCATCAAATTATTTTCACTTTGGGTGCCATGTAATGAAATATATTGAATACAATATATTTAATTAAATGGATGTACATTTAAAATAACTAGGCCTTATACTCTACCCCCTTCCATAAAATTATATTTTTATGCATTTTTAAAAATACATTTCCAGTTGAATAATAGTATACCAAGAAAGAAATAATTTAGTCATTAATTAGAAATCCTGTACCATTCTAATAAATCCTTAATTATTTGGTAGCACAAATTCTATGAAGAATCCAAACATTAGGAGGATTCCACTTAATTATTATTCCAATGATATCCTAAAGAAAAAGTCAATCTTATATAATATCATGATATAGTCCTACATATTAATTTTACCTTCATTAAAATCATCCTATGAAACATATTTTAAAAAAATCATTTTCCATCATTACCTCCTTATAATGCATAATGGTAATAGAAGAAGCATATAGATTTGATATGACCAATCCCAAGGATGATACTTCTGTTTTTATAAATTTTATTGTATTTCTCATTGTGAAATCAAGGTTAATTTCTATTCCCCATATTTTAATAGTAATTATTTTTTAATATTTTATCACATGGAATTGAATCATTAAACAGCTAATATTCAAGATCTTATATGTCTTCGAATTTAGGTTTCACTTATTTCATTTTTACACCTATCTAGTTATACTTATGAACAATCACTTTGAAATTACTAGATTATTTAGAAGAAATTGTTATTAGTGGTTTTTAATAATCCATACTCTACAAAATCCATTTCTATATATTGAATCTATAATTATAAGAATCATAATTCTCCCCTATTACTCAGGATAGATCAATAAATTCCTCAACATGTTGTTTTATTGCACAATATCATAAAAATAAAAATTAGACATCTATAACACATGGATAATGTTAATTAGATACTACATCATTATTCAGGCCTCTGATTTCCAGTCCAACATCATAATTTAATTATTACTTTCAGATGACAGTTTACTACACTATTGTATTGTTTTATCCCACATATAATCCATTAATATTTTTTATTTTTTATTCATCTACGTTTATGTAGGTCCCCTGCATCTCTTATCCCACAGTGGACATTGATAAAACCTATATTGTTTTATATCATTCATCGAGACATGATGATGCATGAAAACTCACCATTGGTTTGAGATGATCTAGGTCATGATCAAGGTTATGTATAGGTCAGTACATAAACTATTACACTCCATGATTCATCACCAACATGAAAAATAGATATTTGATTTGAATATAACAGAATAAAATTTTTCTTGTTTCCATCAACCCTATTTCTTTTTACATTTTTTGTAATAACATTGATATAAATCCTAATAAATCTTTTGGACTCAGTAGAAATTGACACATTTATATGATCCACTAAATTGAATTCTAGGGGAATACGCCAGTAGTTAAAATAGCATTAAAATGAATCTTATTTCTAAAAACAATGTCTGAATCACTCAAATCATTAGATGATGGAACCATGTTTTTTATTTATATACTATCCCTCAATTTCAATTTGAAAAAAAAATTATATAGTGTTATAAATGTCACCCAAGATATAAATACATAGATTAACTAGTTTAAATAAGGACTGAGTTTTATAGCCTGAGAAAGGAAATCAACCAACCATATTTCTGATCATCTAGATGATGAACGTGATTTCTAATGGAAGGGGTGCTCAGAAAATACCAATCTAAATCCTTACTTGAGATATTCACTTTCAAATTGAAATTAAATTTAAATCTATGTAAATATAAAATATTTAATTAAATTATATAGGGGATATAGAATAAGTAGATCTTAGGTAATATTTAATGTGATACCAAATGGGAATATTATGAGAATAAATTAATTCCCCAAATAATTCTTATAGAGACCCCATGATTTAATGGAAAATAGTGCATAATTATTGAAAGGGTGATCCTACCTTTCGAAGTGAGTAGTCAAAGAGAATAAATTTATCTAAGAAGGATCCATGAGATCTGAATGGGAAAACATAAATAAGGGAAATTCCTCAATGTGGATAAAGGATTTTATAATCATTAATAATGGAGGTCTACGTGTAGGATTAAATGAGTTGAAAATTTTATTGAACATGAATTAACCCCCGCCACCACAAATTTTCTGAAGGGTTTCTTTACTTGTATGAATTAGAAACATAGAAACTTAATCAATGTAATCAAATAACTATGAAATATATTAATCATTAAATCCCCCGGTTTCTTTATTTCATTTCATTTTTTCCCTCCAATGAACATAAACATGGTATGTATTATTGTTCCATAGCACATTATCTCACTGATCAAGTATTTCTACCCATATTCTGTCATAGAAATGATCATTCTCCACTAGTATTACATATGAGTTCAATACATGTGATGGATCAGGTATGTACCTCATCATGTGATATAGATGGAACACATAGTGATCTTAATAGTGGTATAATGGAAGCTCAATGTGACTAGTTAATGTACATAATAGATCCATTATCTATAAGGGATGATTATACATTGGTAAAATATTTCTGTTCATTTTGAGTCTCTAAAAAATAATCCATTTTTAAATTTACAAAAATTCCATCTAAATGTCATCAAATGATAGATCTCACTAGCGATAGTCAAAATAACACTTTTTTGACTCCATTCAAGTTTGATGTTCTAATGAATGGATCAATCCATTTCTATAGTTTCCATACTAATATCATACCCTAATTTTATTCTTTCTCTAAATAATCAAAAGAATAGTAGAGTCATACACTTCCTTTTATAAAGGAATTCATATTGATCCTTCTGAATGATTAATTTAATGGTATTTTAATAATATAATCTGGTAAGGGGTGGATATTGAACTGAACCAACATTGAAATCATCAGAATATGATCATAGAATATATTCCATGGTTTGAAAGGCCCTCTCATACTGACAATATGTCAATGGTGATATACACTGAAAAATAGTAACTCTATATCCAGATCATGTTGTATAATTATTTAAACAATGATGTAAACATGAATTAATTATTAGACACAATATAATGTGGTAAATTATACAACCCAAAAAACATAAATAAAATAATCATATAATGTTCTCCAGTAGAGTAAAAATATCTAATTGAAATGAAATGTGTTGAATTCATAAGTCAATCAAATACAACTATAATAAAAATATGAATTTTTGAAATTTTTAGGATTCTATTTGGAAAATACTTGGTGATGATTAAAAATTGTTATTATAGTACTGGAAATTTTTGCAACATCAACCTGATAGGCAATCTAAATGTTCTAACACAATAAGAACTGATATAAGAATTAAAAATTATTATAGTATTGGAAATGGTTGTAACTTCATACATGGTGATGTCTATCACTTATGTACTGGTGTTTATTTTCTCATATTTCCTAAGTAACTATAATAATATAATAATTGGAAATATATTTATTAAAATTATTGAGTATTCCATAAATGTGATATAATTCCAAAATATTGAAATATAGGGTCTCTATAATTGGTATTAAGTATAATTTTTATTTAACCATCAAAAACATGGACGAGAAAAGTATAGTGGGAACTCTAAGTGTCATGACCTATCCCCTGGGGCCCGTGTCATGACTACCCCAAGCACACCATCCAGAGGCCAGGGGCTGCCGAATAGAAGTAGAAATGTGTATCCCTAAAATGGGAAGGAATTTCCTTTTAAAATGTATAGACACAGAGTCCCATAACACAACAAGAAGAAACCACAAATGAATCTGTTGTAGTAAAAGTGTGATGAAAGTAAAGGGTCTTGAATAAAAGACCAACTGAGAAGTACAAGTATAACTGAACTGTACAAATACAATTTAAAGGAGAAAAAATAGCTCCTGGATCGTCCATCGTGGATCCTACCTGAAGGGTAGGTACATCTCACAATCAGTTGTCCCTACGTCATGTCACACCAAATAGTCCACCTATGAGTATCTTCCATTCCTGACTCCCTCATCCTTAATCAATGATGTCAATATTCTTCACAAGACAAAACAAGTTACGGGTGTAGCCCGTGTAGGTGTGAGTATAACAATACTCATCAGAAACCCTAAGACCCCATAGGTCTCCCAATGTTCCAAAATGGAAATACCACAAAGTAAGACCTCAATCTCATAGCACGAAGCAATAGAAATATACCCTACATAGGTATATTCCCATAAATATACCTATGTTTTCAATTCATACACATCTCAAACCTAAGAAAAGAATACCACTACAGTAACACCATTAATATAGAAGTACCACATATGTAACACCATGACGATAGAAGTACAACTGAGGTAACTCCATGAGGATAACACCATGAAGGTAGAAGTACCACACATGATACCCCATGAAGACAACTCCACAATGGTAGACATACAACACAGGAAACACAATGAAGTTAGAAGTACCATATAGGTAACACCATGAAGATAACACCACGAATGTAAAAGACTCAGCTCACAATCAGATATAACATAAGTACAGAAGTACATATGATCAGTCATAAGCTAGATCATCTTATTATTTTAAGAAGTACTACTGCTGACCCACACAAGATCGATAGAAACTAACCCCCGTTGACCAACAGAGGATCTGACCTACACATGATCGGTATGTGCTAACCCACAAAAAATTGCAGAGCGCTGACCCACACATTATCTGATAGAATCTGATGCACATAGGATCGATAGATTCATACCCATATAAGATCAATATATGCTGACCCACACAAGATTGACGTTATTTATTCACGTTACAGTCTTCCACACGATTCACCGCACTCGATGTGCTCTATTTCATAAAAAACTGTGCCTCGAGATATCAGTCCAATGTTTACCACCACTTAGCTCCACAAAAGAGTAACCCAAAGGACCTAAATCTTGTAAGAGTTCCAAATCAATAGATGGTGCGTCAAACAGATGCGCGATCATTGAGTTATAGGTGTTTTAGTTCTAAGGGCCCGGTTGGATTCGTGTTCGATCTAACCCAAAAATTTTCAAATTGTCTCCAAAAATAATTTGGAGTATACCAAATATAGCATCCTGATCCAAGGATACTATCAACAAAGACGGTTTGTCAAATGGATGTTCGGTGCTCATGGTATGACCCTTTATGTATTTAGGGGTTCGGTTGGGCCCAGGTCCGGGCCGACCCAGCCCAGCCCGCTAGGGGCATGGACCATCCTATAAGGGGGCGCAGACCATTGGGCATGCAGCCTGACTGGATGAGGCATGGCCCAACTCAATGGAGAGAAATGTAGCTCACAGCGTGATTTTCCCGAGATGGCATGGAAGGTGAGCGATACCCCCATTCAGTATGCGGAACAACAGTTCCAAAGGGTGCTGTTAGGTCACCACAGGAACTATTGTGGGTCCCTCTACCACGGCTCCTCTGGTGGCATGATGGTGGCACCTCCCTCTACTTCTGCAGATGACCGGTGTGCTGACAACCTCTTCCGACAGCCGTGACTGACGAGCTACAGTCGGATCCTCCGACAGCACGGGTGTGCCACCTCTTTCCTCATGGCCAGTAGGTGTACCATCCACAACCTTCATATACTGTGGCTTCAGTTGCAACCCCTTTCTCATCTGCGGTGTACGAAGACATGCCACACCTCTTCTGTGGACAACCTTTTCTGGCCGATTCAATTACTTGTCGTCTCGTGGCTCGTCCAACACAAAGGCAAAGCTAGAAAAGAATGCACCAACTGTCAACAAAAAGGGTGGAGTGATCAGGCCTTGTTCGTTTGTCTCGCACCCTCCACATTATTTTGATTTCAAGAGGATAGTAATGATTCAAATAACTCTTTAAAAACAATTAAAAAATCAACCCTACCTCATGAATGATGGGGAGATGCCCACAATTGAGGAAGTGGGTTGGTGTTCGCCATCTCCTGCCACCAGCCTCCAACGACGTCCCTCAATCATCAATCTTTAGTTTGGGGTTTCAGTGTCGCTCAACATCTCTTGCCAGAAAAGGCTCTGTCGACCAAGGTTTTAGCGTCGCAACACTTCATCAGCACTTCGTTTCATGGTGAAGCAGTTCCAGTACATTTACCCAAGCATGATATTAATAAGAGAGTGGGAGGGTAGAAACATTCATGGAATTAATGTCGGCTCATTAATTAAGAACCACAATAATTCCACGACAATTTGGTTACTTATTATTGAATGGTCACTCCATTTATTGTCTTGATACGTCACTGATCCCACATTTATACTTTTCCATTGGGAAAAAATGAAGTGAAATAAATAATAATGTTATTTTGTTTATTCTTTTAAAAAGTCCCAAAAAATTAACATTTTCTACAGGCCTACTACGATCGATGTGAATCTTCTCTTAAGAGAATCCTGGAGCTACAGATTCAACAGTTCCCTCATATTTTTAATTCAAGCACTAGTTAAAAATATCAAAAATTCCACCCATGCATATATTGAATGTACATTAAAAAACTTCATAATTTTTTTGGCACACTGTGCTTTGGAATCACCAACCATCAATTTTCGATGACTAGTAATAATTCCATATAATTAAAAAAATTACATGGAAAAACCAGATCTTTACATTCCCTCCACCATAGGGATTTTCTTCCCTAAAAGACACAATATAGTCTAAGGAAACAAATGGGGGGAACTGATCACCAATCTGAGCCTTCAACTCCCATGTGCTCTCATGGATTTCCAGTGATGCCAAAAAACGTGTTCCAGAGGTATCGATGTCCTACTAAGGACTCACTCCTGTCCATCCTCAATCTTTACATGAACCTCTGTAAATGTGAACCCATCATCAAAATCTAGCTCTCCGTGTTCAATGATGTGAGGTGGGTGATGCACTTATCTTTTAAGGTAGGATACGTGGAAGACATCGTGCACCCTCTCCAACTGCGGTGGAAGTTCCAAGTAGTATGAAACATCGCCAATCCTCCAAAATATCATAAATGGTTAGATAAACCTTGGTGAATACTTTCCGCCTCGGTCAAATCACCGCAGTCCCCATCGAGTAGAGACTAGTAGAAATAGATTGTCTTTCTCCTCGAACTCTAAAGGTCTCTTCCTCCTATCTGCATAAGTCTTATGACTAATCTGTGTAGTCTTCATCCACTCCGGGAGGATCTTCACCTTCTCAGTGGTAGTCCATAAAAACTCCATACCCATAAGTGCTGACACCCCTGGTTCCATCCAGCATAGAAGTGATCTGTAGGGTTGACCATATAGGGACTCGAATGATTCCATACAGATGGTGGAGTGATAACTTTTGTTTTATGTGATCTCCACCAAAGTAAAGTGATCCACCCAACTGGAGTCAAAATCTAAGAGGCATGCACAACGCATTAACTCCTACATCTGAATGCTCCACTCCATCTAACCTTCTGTATAAGGATGAATGGCGGTTCTCAAATGCAACTGAGTCCTGAACGCCTCCTTTTATCTCTTCGGAAACTGTGATGTGAAACATGTGTCTTGGTTAGAGGTGATCGATGATGGAAACCCAAGAAGTCGTACAATCTCATGTATGTAAAGGCATCCAAATCAATATATTATTCCCTTATATCGGATTGGTAGGATATGGGATGACTTGGTGAGCCTGTCAATGATCGCACAGACTGAATCATGTCCCCTAGATATAGGTGGAACCCTGTCAAATTTTCCCTAGACATTCCACCCCACTTCCATTACATCACGTCTAGTGGCTGCGCTACGCCTCCTGGAACTTGATGCTCAGCCTTTATCACGTGAGCCCTGCACCACCGACCATGTATCCGTAGGACGTCCACTAGATGGTCTGGAATGCTTGGTCCCCTGCTCCATCTTTCTATTACCTACTACAGATCAATCTACTACTTGATGTTCGGTGGTTCCTCTCACCGTCGGTACCTGCTCAGCTAGGAAACTCTCCACCAAAAGTTCTCAGTCAAGCACTCCAGCCTGCGTCAGAATTTTGAACGATATCATCGATGCTATGATACCCTTTAGATACCCTTATCAATTGTCCAAGCTCTAAATAAATGGTCTCCAACCATGTTGGTGGAGTAGTAGAAGAGAAAACTGATCCTTGCCCAGTACTGGGACTCAATCATGCTGCCCTGTTGTAAGTGCATTAACTTTTGTATACGCATAGAGCGTAATGTATCTGGGACGAACCCTACCCTAAAAATTCACTCATAGTCTACCTAGATTATGGTCACCTCATTGTGTATCTAGAGAATCATGATCCACCATCTCCCCACTGCTCCCTGAAAGATAATAGAAGCTAGGATCACCATCAGATCAGATGGAGTGCCCACAAAACAAAATACACTAGCCACAACCTCTAGCCAATCCGTAGCCACCTATTGGTCCATCTCACCTTGGAACCTCAGAGGACTATAGCACCGAAACTCGTACAATGAGCACAGTTGGTATACATCCTATTCTGGTGGGGCTGGTTGTAGCGCCTGACCAACGTGTTGTAGTGAAACTGGTACACCACCTGAAGTTGAGAATGCCATAAGAGAGCCCTACAATGAGGCGTCATCCATTGGTGGGTCGTTATTGTGTACTCTCTCAGGAATCATGGATTGTTGTCTATGTTGAGGAATCTTGAATGAATGAAGGGGAACCACTGTAAAGAAGTTACAACTGGTCAGTTGACTCAAAGGCATTATAAGAAAAACATTTCAAAACACTCGCAATCAGTGTTTTCGTCCACTGAGTCAGAAATCAGATGTTAGGGTCCTAGTGTATGGATACATCAGCTGCCGCACCAACACTCGATTACCCAAACTGAAAACCACAATCATAACACTTAACAATATTTACACATAGAAAAGATTAGATTCCAAGATCATTGGTAGAACCGACTCCTCTGATACCACTTTTTCAGGTCCCTTCCCCTAGGGCCTATGTCGTGAGTACCCCATGCCCACCGTCCATAGGCCAGGGGCTGGAGAATAGAAATGGAAAGGTGTATACCTTAACAGGAAGGCATTATATCTTAACCTGTATAGACACATAGTCTGAGAACACAACAAGATGCAACAAGAAAGTAATATGCTATAGTAAATGTGTGCAGAGAGTAAAGGGGATATAATACATGACCAACTGAAAAGTAGAAGTACAACTTAAAAGTATAAAAACAACTGAAAGGTGAAAAAATATCACCTAAATCATCCAATGAGGATCCTACCTTAAGGGTAGCCATAACACAAGATCAGTAGTCCCCGCATCACATAAGACAAAATAGTTCACATCCAAGTAATGTCCACTCCTTACCCCCTCAGCCTTAATCAATGTTGTTCATCATCTTCACAAGAAAAATTAAGGTACAGGTGTATCCTGTTTAGGGTTGAGTGAAACGATACCCAGCAGGGACACTGAAACCCCAATAGGTCTCTCAGAGATCCAAAGAAGAAATACCACAAAGAAACACCACAATCATAAATAAATAAGAAATAGAAATAAAATCAAAATTGTTATATGCCCATACATTCACCTATGTTATCAAGACATAATCATATAATACATGAGGGATGAATACCACAAATATAACAACACTAAGGTAGAAGTACCACACAGTTAACACCATAAAGATAGAACTACCAGATAGGTAAAACCGTGATGAAAATACAATGAAGGTAGAAGTACCACACACTTAATACCCCGAAGACAACACCATAAAGGTAGAAGTACCACACAGGTTACACCATGAAGTTAGAAGTACCACATAGGTAACACCACAAATATACGCCATGACTGTAAAAGACTCTTCTCAATATCAGGTTTAATTTTTGTACAGATGTAAAAATTATTATTTTTAAGCTAGATCATCTTATTTTGTTAAGAAGGACTGCTACTGACCCACACAGGATAGATAGATACTAACCCCTACTGACCCACATAGTATCTGACCAACCTGAGATCTTTATGCATTGACCCAAACATGATCACTAAACACTGTCTCACATAGGATCTGATAGAATCTAACCCATAAAGGATTGATAGATTCTATCCCACACAGGATCGATAGATGCTGACCCACACAGTATCGGAATTATTTCTTCACATTACAGCCTTCCACAGGATTCCTCACACCTGGTGCGCTTGAGTTCTGTAGAATCTACCCCTCGAGATACCAGTTGTACCTCTACCACTATTAATCTCCACAATGATGTAACCCAATGGACCAAATTTTTGTAAGGGTTCCAACAAATCAGATGGTGTGTCAATTGAACACCCGGTCTTTGAGTTATAATCACTATTGTTATGAGATCCTGGATGGAATCTTGTTCAATCAAACCAAACTGTAATAAAAAAATCTCCAAAACTAACGTTGATAATACCAAAATTACCGTCTCAGTCCATGGATCCCATCTTCATAGACGGTTCATCAAATTTACATCTGGTTCTCATCATATGGCTCATTAAGTGTACCTGGGTCCGGTTGGGCCTGCAAGGGGGTACGACCTACTGGGCATGTGGCCCATTGGCCTGGCAGCCTGGCCGCATGAGGCATGAACTGGGAAAATGGTGCATGAATCAACATGAAGTGCGGTCTATCTGTGCTGTCAGAGAAGCGGAGCGCCCCCACCCCACACCCACACGCCCCCTCATTTGGCAGGCTGAACAGGAGCGACTTCGAGCACTTCCAGGTCATTGAGGGACCCTTTATGGGTCCCGCCACCACAATTTAATAGTCATGGCTCCTCCGAAGGCAAGTTGTTCATGCCGACCTCCTCATATATAGCCGACCGCGGTGACAGTTGCCTCTTCTGACTGCCGCGGCTGACGAGACACGACCAGTTCCTCCTACAGCACAATTGTGTTACCTTATTCCCCACGGCCGATCGGTGTTCCTGCCACCGCCTTCATCTGTCACGACTTTGTCCATGCCCTCTTTCTCACCATGAGCGTGATATGGTGCACCACACCTCCTCTACGGCCAGTCAGTGTCAGCCTCCTCCATCCCCTGTCACCCTAGGGCTCATCTAACCAGAATGAAAAGATAGAAAAGAACACTCCAACATTCAAAAAAGGGAGGAGGGATCAGTCCTTGTTAATTTGGCCCATTCCCTCCAGGTTAGGATGGTAATAAGAGTGTAGTAATGATTCAAATAACTCTTGAAAAATAAGTCATGACTAAATCTTATCTCATGAACGATGGAGATATTCCCGATGTTGAGGAAGTGTGTCATTGTTTGTTGTCCCCTGCAACTATCCTCCAACGACATCGCTCGATTATCAATCATCAGTTCTAGGTTTCAGTGTCACTCGTCTCTACTCACCAAAACTAGATCCATCCTCCATGGGTGTGGCATCATGACACTTTACCAGCATATTGTTTAATGGTGAAGTAGTGCTGATACCTCTCCCCATGCTCCATATAAAAAAGTGAGGGGGTGGGTGAGTAACATTCAAGTTATTAATGGGGGATCATTAATTAGGATCCATTATAATTCCACAATAGTTATATTACATAGGATTAAAAGAAAAATCTATTTATTGGATTAACGCATCGCTGGTCCAACATTTTCGCTTGTCCATTGGAGGAAATATAATGGAAACAAAACCAGAATGTTATTTTGTTTATTATTTGAAAAAGTCCCAAAAAATTAAATTTTTCTCTAGAACTAATCCTATCAAAGTGAAGCCTTCCTTATGAGAATATCGAGACTATGGATTCAAATACTCCCTCCAATTTTTAACCCAGTCACCAGTTCAAATGTTAGAAAATTTTTCTCTCTCATTTACTGAACATGACTTAAAAATGTTAAAAAATTCATTCTTGGCCCATAGGGCCTCAGAATCACGCTTCATCAATTTTAACTTACTCATAATAAATAAAAATAATTAAAAAAATTAGATATAAAATCTATATCTTTACACTATGGACTTATATAAGGATATGTCTAAGGATAGAGATATGTATGAGAAAATGTCATGGAATTTTGGTAAAGAATATTTTGAGTGGTTTCCATGAAATACATCCCTATAATGATATTACAATTGGGAATTGTTCTAGGATATATTTATGTGTAATTAAAAATAGAACAAGGAGCGACAAGCCTAACTCAGTCATAACCTAGTACTTTGAAACATGCTTTACTACGAACCTGCATTGACACTCCAGAGGGATATTTTTTTTGAGAATTCCACAAATCATCAAAAACCATAATGAATTATTTAAAAATATGTTGTCTTTAAATAAACTAGAATATAATTAAGATGATATAGAATGTGGAAGGTGTCACAAGAGAGACATAATTTAAGTTGTTTTCATGATTTTTGGTTCCTTCATATGACAACTATTTCTTCCTCTATATTTGTTAGTTTAGTTAATGGATGGAACCCGAATGAATTTCATTAATGGTGATCAAAAAGTAAAATTCAATGATTATTCTCCTAGGAATCTATATATAATGTTATCTATAATAAAAAATCTCATTAATATTATACTAAACATTATCATTGTATGAATCATGATTAAAATCCAAATGATAAAATGAGGGAAAAACATTCTCACAAGTCCTTGTTGAGGAAACATACACCTGCTTTCAATGGGTCTTCTAATTCACTTGTTTCGTAACATTGGATATATACCAATGAAAATATATTAATTTTTTAGTGTTTTGTTCTTGAGAATTTAATTTTGTATATTTATCGATAAGAAGGTGAAGTAGTCCAATGGTGGACTCTAATGCAGAATACAACGAAGCAAGGGGAGATTCCTTCAATGGATTGGGGTTTGATTAAAAAATTGTTTTCAAATAATTACATTCCTCATGTTCATTATGATAATATGGAAATAGAGTTTCTAGATTTGAATCAAAATGGTTATTATGTTTTTTTAACCTACTAGCATAATTTTATTTGATTTAAAGTGTACACTTCTGGAATTTTCATCAAACCTGATTGTAATGAATATTGGTTCTTTAGTGGATTTCAAGAAATTATCAAAGGGAAATTTCCCAGAGGAAAAATTAGTAACTAGGGAGAGATTGTCTGTTATTCAATCAATGATGAAATGTTGTTTTGAGATATACATCAATATAATAATTTTTACAAGAAAATGAATAGAGAGTTAAATGAAAATATAAATACAATGAATATAAAAATTTGAGGCTTACATTATCTTCTAGGTCTAGAATGTGTCATGGAGCTAATTGAATTTTGGGATCTCATAACTATTTTAATTGTGTAAGGGAATTCCATTGGGAATTTTATTACCACACTAATGTGAAGAAACTGGATCATGATGAAAATAGAGGAAATGATACACAAAATCCACCACCAATAATAAATTGAATTATGTATATAAAGGATAGGAATTATGGTATCCAATACCTAGATAAAATCTTTGGAGATGATGATCAGTGTTATCATCCTTATAAACCGAAGGACAAGATGAAATCTCATGTGATCAATATATATGAAGAGGGGTGTGATATTAAAATGATAGAAGATACTATTACTACCCACTCAAGGAAAACTAATCACATATTTGATTCTATATCCCCCAACAATTTTTTAGATCAATAATTTTATAATGGTATTGATATTCCACCCATACTGTTAGATTAATATTTAGAACTGTAAACCCTTAATGGCATGATGATTTCATCTCAAGTATATGATACCTCTATAGTTAATGTATGTGGGAATGTACTTTCTGTAAATATTTTCATTCTTCTTATGGTTGAATTTTATATTATTATTAGGATGATTGTATTTCTCATCATAAATACATTATCAATTATCGGGGAATAGAATATTTTTTTTATATTTCAATCAATCCTATAATCAAAATAAATGTGATAATATATTTTAACTTCAAATATAGATTACATCTACTATATGGGTCTGAATTCCCATTCAAAAGGCATGTTTGTCTCATATGGTTGAGGAAAAACATAAAATCAATTATATTCCTATTATTGAGGAATTTTTGGATGTGTTTCATGAATAGTTTCATTGACTTTTACAAAAAAATTATGTTGATTTGTCTATATAACTCATGTTGTGTTCCATCAAAATTCCAATACTCCTTATAGAATGACCCCTATTGAGTTTTTGGAATTGATGATGAAAATCCAAGAAAACCATGAAATGTGATTAATTCATCCCATTATGTCAAATTGGAGAGAACCTATCATATTTGTGAAATAAAAAATATTATTCATTGTGAATATACAATGATTATTTTGAGTTGAAAAAGATCATAGTCAGAAAAACGTATCCTATTCCTCATATTGATGATTTTTTTGATCAACATCGTGGATCTTAATACTTTTCAAAAATTCAAATTTTTTATAGATATTAGTAAATCATACTTATAAAATATAATATACCCAAGAAACAGTTGATAACAATTTAGGGAATCTATGAATATGTAGTAATGATTTTATATATTAATAAGCCCCCTTCTATCCTAAGGGTTTTGATTAATACAGTCTTTAGAGATCACCTTGATCGGTTTGTGGTAGTATACTTATAATATATTCTTATCTATTAAAATAAGAATTAATATATGTATTAAAATATTAGAATTATACTAATTACTATAAATAAGGATATGTTATATACAACATTTACAAAGTGTGATTTTATTTTCAAAAGGGATCATTTTTTGGGTCAAATAATCTCAAGTGATGATATAATAATAGATCCATTAGAGTTGGAGTCTATTTATTGATAGACTAAATCAACCATATCCATTGAGATATTTAGTTTTTGAATTTTATCTAGATACTATTGATAGTTTTTCAATAATTTATCACGTATATCAAATCCCTTGATAATGCTATCCAAGAAGGGTGCTAAGTTCATCTAGACAGATGAATGCGAAGAAAATTTCATAGATGTAAAGAGAATGTTGGTCAGTAACCCTATGAATACATTAAAATATATATGATAATGGGTTTTAATATATATTGATGCATCCTCGAAGGTATTGGGATGTGTCCTTACTCATAACAAATTTTTTTATCACTCATTCCATGTGATAGTTGATGATCTATGAGAAAAATTACCCATATCATGATTTGTATTTAATATCTATAATTTTATCAATAAATGTATGAAGGTTATGTATTTATGGATAAATTATTGATATATATAATTATAATAATTTATTTAGAAATATAATCAAACAGAAGGAGCTGATCATTCACCAAAATATACTATTTGAGATGATAAGGATTAGAATGCTCAATACATTACCACCATAGGAATGGGGACAGGGAGTCTGATACTTTGAGTATAAATGATTATGATAGCTTATCCATGATAAAGATAATAAAATATCCAATATTTAATGATTTGAAATGGACGCATCTAGAAATCTCGAATGAAGGGGTAAAATCTTATATTTTTCACTTGAATATTTATATCTTTATCTAAGCGATGATCATGGAGTTGAAGAAGAAAGAATTATAATTGAGAAAGTTGGTTAGAGAGGTTCTAAAGATTAATCATGATCAGGATGGAATGAATAGTTTCAATAACTGTGTATTTATTCCATCTATATTGGATTTTAAGAAGGAGATATTAGGGGAACCTCATAGTTCTTCATTCTCTATTCATCCTTGAATTAAGTAGATCTATATAGACATGAAAGAATACTTCTAGTGGGATTCATTTAGGAGGGATATCACTATGTTTGAATCTTGGAGATCCCGATTGCATTAATTTAAAGATGAAATAAAAAATTATAGTGGTTTGATTCATCCATTACCCATATTAGAATGGAAATGGGAGAAAATAAATGTGGATTTTGTGGTTGGAATCTCTAAAATCACTAATGGGATTAATGATATATAGGTGGTAGTAGATCACTATACTATCTTAGAACACAAAATTTCTATTAGAGAAGAATTATCTCAATAGGATAAACATTATGGATGTGGAATAGGTAATATATAGTACCACATTCTATTGTATCCGATAAGGATATAGGGTTTACCTCAGTGTTTTAGAAATTCATTCAGTAATCACATTTACAGAATTGAGTTTTATCAATTCATTTAATTTTTAAAAATATTTTCATTGTTAAAGGGAAATTAAAAATATAGATGATAGGTTGAGATATTATATGTCACAATTAAAAGTTTATCAGGAACCCCAACTTCTTCAAGTTGGATTTTCTAACAACAATTTCTTTCTCTCATGAATTCATACATAACCTTGTAAATCACTCTATGGGAATAAGTATAGAACTTCTAAATTCTATAATTATGATAGAGAAATAGATACATTAGGACCAATGATAGATGATGAAATGGTATATATATTCAGATACATTTATTATGAAATCAAGGAATCTCAATGGTCATTAAAAATTTTATCTGATAACCGTTGAAAAAAATATAATTTTATGTAAGTTAGAATGTTATTCTATGAATTTCTCCAATTAATAATGTTATGTAGTTTAGGGAGAAAGGAAAACGATGGACCAAAAATGTTGACCATTTTGAGATTATTGATTGTATTGGAAGGGTATCCTATCATTTGGCTCTTCCATCAAGTCTCTCTTAAATCCATGATGTGTTCCATGTGTCTCTTCTGATGAATTACATTCCATAACCCTAACATTTAATGAACTAAGAGGTTATACCACTAGATAAGGATCATTCATTTGAGAGACAAGTTATTTAAATTCTATATCATACTGGTAAATTTATATGAAACATTATAACTCACCCGGTGAAGGATTTGTGGAGAAACCACCGGATAGAGGATTCTATGTGGGAATTGGAGGATATACTTATGAAAAAGCATTCTCATTTGTATTAATAATAATGATAAATTCTCAAGGATAAATTCTTTTTTATGTGGGGTATAATGTGACAACATGAGATTTTTTGAATATTGTTTTGAATAATTTTTTTTCTTGGATGGCCTACATTTCACACTAATCTAACTAATTCTTTCATTTTATGCAACACCAACTTGGCTTTCATTACATTCAACACCGAGTATATATGAAACATTATTTTATTTTTATAAATTTTTTATGAAATATTTATAACTAAGACATTAATAAAAATAATATTAATATTAATAACTATTTTATTAATATTACATATAATGTTTTTGTATAAGTAAACCATATTGATATTAAGAAATATATTTTTTTAACTAATTCTTTATATGTTTGAAAATACATTTTTTTCAAAGAACATATTTTTATGTCCATTAATGAAAAATATTAAAATTAATTTTATACATATTTATAAAGTGAATTAAATATATTAAACATAAATTTTCAATTTATAATGTCTAAATTTATATTAGTGTGATTTTTCATAATTTCTGAGAGTCTTCAATTTGCAATGAATGGTAAAAAATACAGCATTTTAATTCAAAAATATATTTTTTCAATTTACTTTTATAGTTAAATTATATTTTATGTTGGTTTTAACATCACAATTGATCAATTGAAAATATAATATTCTTAATTAGGTCATTGTAATCAATTATATATTGCTTTTAAATATCTAAACTTAATAAAAACTTTAAATTTATCACATTAAAAATCGTCTTTCATTCCATGTCTATTGGATTAGCATTAAACATAAATTTTAGAAATCAATAAACTGAATTTTAAAAAATGGACATAAATTTTTGTAATAAATATAACATTTATATTATAATAACATCATCTTAATTTAAGAATTTTTTTTAATTAAAATGAGTATGATTAATTAAAATTATTAAGATAAAATTAAGCTTAACAAGGGACTAAAACCTAAACATGAGGAAAATATGTCCTAGAGATTTTTAAAAATTCTTTTTTCTAGAAATAATATAGCCATAAAAAAAATCCATTCTTGAGTTCAGTTGTATTTTTATGATTTTTATTTTTAAAAAAACGAGGCTACTCCTAACTTGTTTTAAAAAATGATAGGTGTGTCCCCTCTATCACTTATCAAAGGCCACAAATAGTCCCCCTTAATGACACATGTCAAACAAATACATTCATAATATATCTACTCAATTTACATACCAAAATCCCCCCCTTTCACATTGAGGCCACTATGTTTGTAGAAATCCATCAAAAGACACCCTTTGTTGCAAACAAAAAGGAGTTTCAGAAATAAGTTGTAACATCCTTCCTCAAGTTACATTACATTATTTTCTCTATCCACTACATATAATCTCATTATTTAATTGATAAATAATAAACATAGTATCATAAATATAATGGTATGTTTTTATGATAAAGGTTTAACCTATAGATACACACACATTCATCTAATTCCTAATGAACATAGCATTCTTGTTTACGACAGAGTACCAAATCATGAAATGATGTTGTTAGTTTTTCCATTACTACCATTCATAAATTTTATTTATCATGAACAATATATTTATATATAATATATATTATGTTCTTAGCAATATAGAATTATTATATAACCCATAACTTCATGCTTTAATTTTTTTATTAATATGATAATTTTGTATAGGAAAGTGTAGAATACCACCTTCCCATAAAGATGTGATTCATTCACAACCTACATAAAATGTATTAAATATGGGTTTAGTAAACATCTATGATTTTTATGAAATAAAAATTAAACATAAATTATTATTTTATATATATTATATTAATTTAAATTATTTCTTTCAATGTAATAATTATATAGAATCACCATTCATGTGTATATGCAACATTTCATCTCTATGAAAAGTTTATTCCATTTCAAATATATATCTTAAATATATCATTAAAAAAAATATATAAATTTAATTTATATCATTTGATACATTACATATATCAATGTATATTAATTTAGGAAAAATTGACAAATTAAGACACATGGGAAAAACAGTGCAGATATTACCTAAAATGTAAACATAACAAGGATGTTTTAATAAAAGGGTAATGTAATTACATATATAATTTTATACAAAATAATATTTACATAAGGAATATGTATAATAAAATTATATTATTATAAATTAGTTTTTAATGAGTGTCAGGAGAGTTAAAACATGGGGTAATGGGATTTCTTATATCACATTTATTCTTACGAGATTTATACCTCATTCTCCGATCATTTTATTGTGCGGTGTATATAATAATCATTGATATATTCTATTATCATTTTCCATAAATATTAGTTTATATTTATATAAATTTTATGATATCCCTTTAATGTGGTTTACGATTCAAAATATACCAAATCGGTAATGTAGATTTGTCTAAGGATTCCCCTTTTGAGACACCTGCGATGAATTTTAAAAACGATTTTTTAAACACTATTTTCAAAAATGATTTTAAAGATGATATTATAAGATCATTTTCAATGAAAAGGGATTTCAAAATTTTTTTATAGTTCATAATGATTTATATATAATATATCAATGTGTATTCAAAGAAAAGGTTTTCTAAAAAAATCAAGCTTTATTAATATGTTGTCAAAGTATTCTCAATGAAATTATTTTCAAAATGATTTCAATATTTCATGATATGTTTTTAATGTTAAGTGAAGTAAAAATGTATCAAAACTTATTCAATATTTCTTTATATGTTTTAAATTTATTTTCAAAAAAAATATTGTTTAAAAATTTTCATGTTTTGTTAATATGTTTTCATGATTAATTTCATGAATATGCTTTTCAAAGGATTTTTTACTTTAAAAATATATTTTATAATAAGAAAGGGTAATTTTCACGATGATATTTTTTTAATATATATTTCAAAATTATTTACCATAAAATATTACTTACTTTTTTTACTCCTGACATTTTGAGGAAATTACCCAATTGTATCCATTCACATTCATTATCGTAATGAATTATATTAGGGGGAATGATGTTTATGAAACCCATTTTTTCACATGTAATATGATTTTGGAACCTTTATATTTCAAGGGTTATTAATTTTATTATGTGATAATTAAACCTACAACCCTTTTCATAGGCTAATATATGATTACATGTTTGTGACACCCATTTCATGTCAAAGGTAATGATATGAATGTTCAGGAATTTTTGGTACATGTATGTATTATTTAATTATTAGATGGTAGGGACCTATATCTCCTTTCAAGGAATTGGGAAATGATTTAAGTATCATGGGATATTGAAAGGAATCAAGTCTATAGGCTTGATATATTATGTAAAAAAGGGCAAACTGAATCCCTTAAAAGGAAAGGAATGGGATTGGGGATGGTAGAGTGTCCCATCCAATAAATGTATACCCATAATGATGTGATGTTTGAGAACCAAATAAACTTTGGTATGATGGGATAATAGGATCCCTTATAAGGAAAGAACTATAATTGGGCTTGGTGGTGTGTATCACCTAGTTGGTTTAGTCCCTGTGAATATAGGAATATGATGAACCGGAAAAACTGTTGGATGATAGTGAAACCCAATCTACTATAAGAAGATAGGGAAAAAAATATCCTACCAGGAAAGGACTGTGACAGTGGATAGTTGTGTGTCCAAATTTGTAGGTGTGGTCCCCAAGTAGTGCCCTGATAAGTTCTTGCAATACATATTGACATATAAGTAATAATATTACAAGTTTATATGTATGAAAAAACTTCATGAATGATTCTGATGTTATGATAAATTGGTTCATGCGGTTGATTATTGTATGAATCATGTATTTTGAACTACTAATATTAATTCCATTATTCATGTTTATGATCATTGATACGAAATGTATGATCTTAAAATTTTATGATCATGTTCCCATACACAAATAATTATGTTTATTCTTACATATATCCCTTATTTACCCTTACTTAGAATATAAGGTCCCTCATTTTTATGACTCATTTAATAGAAGATGAAGATATGTATTATGTATGATGTGACAAAGAAGGGTGCAAATCATGAAGAACCTAGTAAGAGATAATATAGATCATATAAGTATTAGTGTTTATGTTTCCCTATTTTCAATGTCACTAGTCTAATATGGTCTTCCTTAAATTTTTAATGCATTATGTATTTTTAAAAAGGGATGTAATGTTAATTTATGAAATGATAGTGTCTATATTTAAATTTACATTCATTTATAGCACTCGTGCCTTCTTGAGAAATCCAAAAGTAATTTCTAAATAAACATATAAATAATTCAGCAATGGCACGAGCCTCTTGGGGTCATAAAACTCACACAACACACTGGAAAATCCTCATAAGACCCCTTGAAATGTCAGTTGGTTCTCATAAAGACCCCTTGTAAATCCATCCTTATCTCGTGGAATATCTCATTAAAGGTACCAATGATCATGAAAAATTATTTCATGGGGCCTACTGATCTCATGAAAGTAATTTGAAATTTTTTATTGATAATATTATTGAATATATAAATATCATAATCACATAAATGAATAATTTTATTAGACATAATATATTAATGTAGGTGTGTAAGGGACTATATCTTGGTCTTTAAAAGTAATGTGACACCCCCAAAATAACCTATAGAAAAACCTCATGAAATAAAATGTCATAGAACATTTCAATTGACTCTAGTCTAGGTTTAGGATATACATTCCTCATAAATTACCAAATAGTTAATGGAGAGGCCTATAAACCACCAACATTGGTATGAATTTTAACACCCCAAGCTTCCACATTATGCCTCTCTTTCAATAATGCAATAGCTTGCATTGTACGCAAGTTTGAGATTCTAACACACCGAGACCAATCAAAGTAGCCATTATGAATATTAATACCCACTTTTTGAAATTATATAAATTTTATATTTCAAAATGGACTTCATTTTTTGGATTTGTAATATCAAAATTAGCCTATGTTGAATTTTTGTACTTTTCTGAGAACTTCCAATTTTATACGAATAGAAAAGAATACTTAAAAACAAATTTTTTAATCAAAATAATTTATAGTGATAAATTATAATATTGAGTGGTTTCAAAGTATAATTAAAATATATTTTTACCATTTTATCCAATGGTGTTCATTATAATTAATTTCACTTTAAAATTGGACATAAACAATTGTCAATCTTTTGATATATATTGTTTATTAAAAACACGCTATTTGTTGTGGTAGTGGGAATTAATTAATAAAATAATTAATTCAACTTATATGTTTCTAATTTTTTAAAATAGAAATAATTTTTGAATTAGGAATATCAAATATAGCTTAGTGTGAATTTTTGGTATTTTTCTAAAAAACTTCAAATTTTGATGAATAGTGAAACCACTAAGTGGTTGTTAAAAAACCGATTTTTCATTTAAATGAAATTTTACCACTTATGTGAATTTAATTTTAAAAATCTTTCATACATGGTTTTAATTATTAAGTAAAATTTGGTTCAATGAGAGGAAAATTATTTTTGGTGGATAGTTACTTTGGAGTTTTATTAACCGCGATTAGAGGTAATTAGAGTAATTTAAGGTAAAAATAATGTTATATTAATATGAAATTACCTTTACACTTTTCATACGCTTATTGGATGAGTCATGGACGATCAATAAAATCCATGGGTCAACTTGGGGACCCCATGGAGTCACATGGGTAAGAAAATGACATTAATAACTTTTTATTTAAAGTAAACATAAAATTGTCAAAAACATGTGTTTTTTTACTAAAACAATTATTACATAGGGTTATATAAGTTAAATTTTCGAATATAAATATTAATTGTAAATATAAAAAGATTTCATACATCTTGGTAATTTTTTTATAATTTTTAGACATTACATAAATTAATTTATCTATGACACCATGATGATGCAGTAATTACCTCATTAATGAACAATTTAAATAATGTGAAATGAAAAGGTAAAATCTAAGACTTACGCTTGTCTAAAGCCTATTGAATGAGTGTATTTAGAACCCTTATCACCTTATACTCGATATATATCATTGTGGTACCTTTAAAATCCGAAAATAATTTCATAATAATGTAATATTTCCTGACATTCCAAGAGTGCCCCTCCTCCCCTCTTATAAAATCCCCCCACCTCTACCACATTATTCACATCTTCAAAGACATTTCCCTCAAACAAAATCTACCCAAATACTCTCTAAAATTCACTCTATTACTCCTAGAAGCCTCACTTTGGGCAGAAGTCTTCCCAAGGAAGCCTTTGGCTCAAATCAAAAAGAGTTACCTGATTTCAAGGTAATGTCTTCTCTTATGTTCTTTTGTATTATTTTTCTTCTCCAACCCCTTAAACTCTTATTATTCGTTTCTTTTGTAACAACACCAGTATGTAAAATATAATATAATTTTTTATTAGAAGCATTTGATTTACACTTACACACACCTTCGTCTAATGGTTAAAGAACACAATGTTTCTACGGGTGGAAAATTACTACCTCATGAAACTATGATTGTTCAATCTTCATTTAACACATCTTATGGTGTCCATTATGATGAAAATATTTCTAAATATGATAAATATTATGTTTATGTTTTTTTTATGCTTATGTATTTTTCATTTATGTCATACCTTTATGATTTCCATAATGGGTAAATGCGATCATTTCATTTTAGGAAGTGCAGACTATCGCCCCCTGAAAGTGATTTGAATCCTTTGTGCCATATGTGGGACGTATAAAGTATGGAGTTAATGATATTATATATGATATCATACTGGAATTATAATATACGTTTATATCATTATTATTGCATTCCATTAAATACTAAATATAAATGAATGTAGCGTTCATGCGTATGTACGGCTTACCGTCTCCATGAACGGTGCATTTCATTTCTTACCTCTAAATGTTATGTAATATTATAAATGAATGTATCTACTTGATATATATGATATATATGATATCTAAATCATGAATATAATTCTGAAGATAATGTATATTCTACCACATAAACAACTTGTTATTATAATATGTCTATTGTTGACTCAAGTACCAAAGATCGAAAAAACAACCATTATTAACTTAAATGACTACATAATTTTCATAACATGGTAATAAGTGATATAAAATGGATAATGAACTTGAAAAACATTCTAAATAATGTAGATATTAACTCGAGTTTATTATTCAAGAGATTAAAGAATGATCGAGTCAAGTCGGACACGAGGTAAGGGACTTCGTCTCAATCTCCTTTCGTTGAAAAATATTTTGTTTTATACACAACATTAATTTATACGGTGTATAAACCCATTTGACTTTTAAGTTTATTCAAAATGAATCTTTTTTATAGGAAATGTTTTACTAAATGATAAAAATGAATGTTTTTTTGTCGTACGTATTCGGCGACAACGACTTCTCCACCGCCGTGACCATTATTTGAGTTTCGGCTTCCTCTATAAGACATAAAATTTTTTAAATGAAAAATAAATACCATGTTTTTCTTTTCTTTTATAATGGTATTGAAAATGGTTTTATTATATCAATGTGTTGTATTGATATCTTGTGATTGAAATGTGAAAATGTTATGTTTCCTTTATGCATGTTTTATGTGATACGATTATGTTCTGGTTTATGATATGGTTAAACCTTTTCATATAAGGAATGTATTGGATTTAGTATGTGACGGGTGGAGCCCACTGTAGCTCCTCGAAGCAACGGTAGGTCTCATGAGACAAAATAGTGTCCTGGAACAAGGCCTTGACAAAATATTATTTGTAGTCTTGGCACAAGGCCTTGACTATGGGGTTATGATAGTCTGGCATTATTCATTCCATCATTATGAAAGTGGTTATTGATATTGTATGTAATTATTCGACTAGTAGAATATCCATGTGAATAAGTAAATGGTATTATTTATTTTACTTTTGCCATATTATTCTGAAGTTCAAGTTTAAAAGGCTTTTTTTAGTTATACATTGCCTTAAATGTTTATGTTTTTATGAATGTTTCCACTATATTGTTATCCTTACTGAGCATATGAGCTCACCCCTTTCTATGTTTTATTTTTCCCAGGATGTGATGAAATATTTTATGACTGACCTATAGGGATAGTCTGAAGGGGATATGAGTGTGGACTTTGGATACCATGTTATTGTAGTTTTTCACTTTATGATGTAATGTAACATTTATGAATGTATCTAGTGTTTCCAAGGCTACTAAACTAATCTTTCTTTCAAGACATGATATTTTGTGATCATGCCAATGTTACGTAATAAATCACCGACTCTGGGTAACTGGGGTTGGGGTGTTACAGTTGGTATGAGAGGCACCTTCGTACTAACCTTGGAAGCTAGATTTAGATAAATTCTGATTAGAGAACATAGCCCTAAGATAGACTTTGAGGATTAGTATAGAATAACTTCCTAGAATTTTGGTATTATAGAGATTTTGTGAGTTTTACGAGCAATACATCCCTGTCTAGATATGAGCATGTAGAGGTGGCTTTGGCACATATGTACCTAGGGGTAAAACCCGAAAACACCAGTTTGAGCTAGACTCGAATGGGAACTGGTGCACGACAACGGGCCTTGCTACACTCATGGTTACAACACTCATGGGGTATATTCTTAGGATAATTACCATTTTCATTACAAACCATTATGAAGGGTTTATAATTATATAATTCCTCAAAGAAAACATATTTAGGATTATGGATTATATCCATAAACTATTCAATTAATGTTAAGTGTTTTTTAAGTATGGAATTATGTATTTTGATTCATAAACTGATCTAGTTGATGAAATTGTTTAGAAATGGCTCCTAGTGGAAGTAATGGAAACCGTATCAATTCACTCAATCCATATAGGGATTTCTCTCCTGCTCAAGATAATTATAGTGGAGTTGGTGATACAACTGGTGCTGATCAACTTATCACCATACTGGGACAACTCACTCAGGTTATGAATAATAGTCTCACTCGTATAGAGAACCCTGATCCACAACGTGGAGGATCAATATTAGACCGCTTCATGGGGAAACAACCACCAACATTAAGTGGGAGTACAAATCCTTTAGTATGAGAGCAATGGATAAATTCCTTAGAGAAAATATTCCATGCCTTGGGGAGTTGTGAAAGGGTAAATGTTATCATGGCAGTTTACCGCCACACTGGAAATGATGATTAATGGCGGTCATTGATTCAAAATACAAAGGAAGATGAAGAATTATCAAGTATGGAATGGATAGAGTTCAAAGATCTTTTTTTAGAAAAATACTTTCCTCGTGACCATCGAGTAGATATAGAAAAGCGATTTCTGAGTCTGAGGCAAAAGGAGGATGAGAATGTCGGAAAGTATGAGTCTAAATTTACAAGGTTAGCAAGGTATATTGTAGATTATATACGTAACCCAAGAAGTTATATTGATCATTTCTTTGATGGGTTAAAACCATTTCTCTGTCGAGCTTTAGTATCACAATCTTTCTCAATGTACCAAGATATAGTCTCATGTTCTATCAAGATAGAAAAGGAATTCCCTAAATCATATGACAATAAAGTAAAGCAATAGAAGAAGAGAATGGTGGAACAAGAGACTGATAAAGGGAAAAAGGTAAAGAAGGATTTTCCATTATGTGATAATTGTGGGAAGAATCACCCCGGTACCTACTAAAAAGGAATGTGAGTTTGTTATAAATGTGGATACAAAGGTCACCAGGCTCGTGTTTGCAAGGGAAAGAAATATGCTGTCAATGTTGAATGAAAAAATTGTAGAGAAATGGGGCATTATGCAAATGAATGTCCTAAGCGTTAGGGAAAATTACCTCAGAAAAGGCCAAGGGATCAAGGCCAATCTCATGCTGTTACTAGAGTTGAAGTGGAATAAATAATGTATTGGTGCTTTTGGAATCAAGGATTATATTCTGGTTATAAGAATAATGTGATATATATAATGATTATATTGTAGTACATGTTGTTTTCATTAAGGATTTAATATGATTAAGGTAATCATATTTTTAGTATGTGATAATAAAATAAACATTACTTTGTTTGGGGAAGCTGATGTTACAATTGATTTTGGAATTTAGAGACCTTTTAGAGAAAGTATGGACAAAGGTATTTTGGATAACTATAAAGGTTGGAATGGATTAAGTTTAATTTTTTTTGATAGTATTGTTTAAGGTTATAACATTTCTGAATATTATTTTTGGAATATTATAATACTATAGTTTTAGGAAAATGACTACCTGCAGGTCGGGGGATAACTCGTCGCATCGGACAAAGATGCAGGAATCGAACCCACAACCATAGCACGACATTCCTTTATTAACTACAACTAGCCTACTGGAAGTCCCTGGTTGTTACAAAATATTTTTCCTAATCTTAATGGTATGTGTTAATATTTTGAACCTTGTACGGTTAGGATAAATATAATATTTTTGAGTTCTATTATCTTTTTGAGTGAAAGATGAGTTTGTGGTAGAAATTAGTTGAAGGCTGAAACTCTACTTGTCAAGCATATATATATATATATATATAACTATATCTTATTCTATGAATAAATTAATTCTTAAACTTTAGGAAAGGGTTATTAAAACAAAAAATGTGTTATCCTAATACCTTATGTTTTATTGAACTGATGATATTTTAAATCAACATAGATTGAAGGCTTTGAGGCCCTCAATTTTACACTTGTTTGTGATTGATGACCTCAATCACTCCCTACCAATATTTACGTTTTTCCTCCAATTATATTTCTTTAATTTCCACCAATGTTCTCCTAATTGAGATCATAATTTGGTGGTGGATTTTTCATTTCACTTTCCCTCTTATTATGGTTAAATTTTATTAACCTTATTTCTGATGTCGGTTTTCCACAAAATGAATTTTCTTCTTTTAACCTTTTATTTTCGAAGAACAATTTCAAATTGAAAGGATACAATTTATTGATGGAGGTTAGAATGTAACACCCCATGCTTCCACGGTACGCTTCTCTTTCAATAATGCAATAGCTTGCATTGTACGCAAGTTTGAGATTCTAACACACCATGAAAAATCAAAGTATCCGTTATGAATAGTAATACCCAATTTTTTAAATTATATAAATTTTATATTTCAAAATGGAATTCATTTTTGGATTCAGAATATCTAAATTAGCCTATGTCGATTTTCTGTAATTTTCTGAGAACTTCCAATTTTCTAAGAATAGAAAAAAATACATAAAAACAACCTTTTTAATCAAAATAATTTATAGTGATAAATTTTTCTATTGAGTGATCATGAATTATAATTAGAATATATTATTAAAATTTTATCCAATGGTGGTCATTAGAATTAATTTCACTTTAAAATTGGATATAAACAATTGTCAATCTTTTGATATATATTGTTTTTTAAAAACACGCTATTTGTTGCGACAACGTGAATTAATTATTAAAATAATTAATTCAACTTATATGTTTTGAATTTTTTAAAATAGACATAATTTTTGAATTAGGAATATAAAATATAGCTTAGTGTGATTTTTTGGTATTTTTCTGAAAAACTTCAATTTTTGATGAATAGTGAAACCACTAAGTGGTTGTTAAAAAACTGATTTTTCATTTAAATGAAATTTTACCGCTTCAGTGAATTTAATTTGAAAAGTCTGACATACATGGTTGTCATTAGGAAGTAAAATTTGGTTCAATGGGATGAAAATAATTTTTGGTGACTAGTAACTTTTGAGTTTTATTAACCGCGATTAGAGGAAATTAGAGTAATTTAAGGTAAAAATAATGTTATAATAATATGAAATTACCATTACAGTTATCCTACCATTATTGGATGAGTCATTTCTGACCAAGAAAATCCATGGGTCAGATTGGTGACCCCATGGAGCCACTTGGGTAAGAAAATGACATTAATAACTTTTTATTTAAAGTAAAAATAAAATTGACACAAACATGTGTTGTTTTACTAAAACAATTATTACATGAGGTTATATAAGTTAACTTTTCGACTATAAATATTAATTGGAAATCTAAAAATATTTCCTACATCTTGATAATTTTTTTATAATATTTATATATTAAATAAATAAATTTATTTTTGACACCATGATGATGTTGTGATTACCTCATTATTGAACAATTTAAAAAAATGAAATGATAAGGTAAAATTTAAGACTTACACATTTATAAAGCCTATTAAATGGGTGGATTTTTAACCCTTATCACCTTATCCTCGAAATATATCATTGTGGGACCTTTAAAATCCAAAACGAATTTCATAATAGTGTAATATTTCATGACTTTACAAGAGTGACCCTCCTATCCTCTTATAAAAGGCCCCCACCTATACCACCTTATTCACACCTTCAAAACCATTTTTCATGGCCAAAGTCTGCCCAAATACTCTCTCAACTTCCCTATCTTACTCCTAGAAGCCTCCCTTTGGGCATACGTCTTCCCAAGGAAGCCTTTGGCTCAAATCAAAAAGAGTTACCCGGTTTTAAGGTAATGTATTCCCTTATGTTATTTTGTAATATTTTGCTTCCCCAACCCCTTAAAATATTTTTATTCCATTATTTTGTAACAAAACCAGTATATCAAATATACTAGGACGTTTTTATGAGAAGGATTTTATTTACACTTACACACACATTCATCTAATGGTTAAAGAACATATTGTTTCTGTGGGTGGCGAATTACTGCCTCACGAAACGATGATTGTTCAATATTCTTTTAACACCTCTCATGGTGGCCATTATGATGACACTATTTCTATATATGATATATATTATTTTTATGTTTTCTTTATGATTCTTTATTTTTTATTTATGGCATACCTTTATGATTTCCATTATGGGTAAATGCGATAATTTTATTTTAGGAAGTTTGGACTACCACCCCCTCAAAGTTATTTGAATCGTTAATGCCATATGTGGGACGTATAATGTATGGAGTTAATGATATTATATATGATATTATTCTGGAATTATAATATACATTTATATCATTATGATTTCATTCCATTAAATACGAAATAAAAATGAATGTAGAGTTCATGCGTACGTACGACTTATCGTCTCCAGGAACGGTGCATTTCATTTATTAACTCTAAATGTTATGTAATATTATAAATACATGTTTATACTGGATATATATGATATATATGATATCTACATCATGAATATAATTCTGAAAATAATGTATATTCTACTGCATAAATAACTTGTAATTATAATAAGTTTATTGTTGACTCAAGTACCAAAGATCGACAAAACGACCCTTATGAACTTAAATGAATACATAATTTTCCTAACATGGTAATAAGTGATATAAAAGGGATAATGAACATGAAAAAGGTTCTTATGCAAGTTGATATTAACTCTAGTTTATTAATTAGGAGATTAAAGAACGATCGAGTCAAGTCGGACACGAGGTAAGGGACTTCGTCTCAATCTCATTTCATTGAGGCATGTTTTGTTTTATACACAACATTCTTTTATACAGTGTCTAAACCCCTTTTACTTTTACGTTTATTCAAAAGGAATATTTTTTATATGAAGCATTTTATTAAACGACAAAAAAAGAATTTTTTTTGTCGTACGTATTCGGAAACAATGACTTCTCCGGCACCATGACAACTACTTGAGTTTTAGCTTCCTCTACAAGACATAACTTTTTTAAAATGAAAAATAAATATCATGTTTTACTTTTCTTTTATTTTGGTATTGAAAATGGTTTTATTATATCAATGTGTTGTATTGATATCTTGTGATTGAAATGTGGAAATGTTATGTTTCCTTTTTCCATGTTTTATGTGATACGATTATGTTATGGTTTATGATATGTTTAAGCCTTTTCATATAAGGAATGCATTGGACTTAGTATGTGACGGGTGGAGCCCGCTATAGCTCCTCGATGCATCAGTAGGTCTCATGAGACAGACTAGTGTCTTGGAACAAGGGCTTGACAAAATCTTATTTGTAGTCTTGGCAAAAGGCCTTGACTATTTGGTTATGATAGTCTGGAATTATGCATTACATCATTATGAAAGTGATTATTGATATTTCATGTGATTATTTGACTAATAGAATATCTATGTGAATAAGTAAATGACATTATTTCATTTTAATTTTTCCATATTATTCTGCAGTTCAAGTTTAAAAGTATTTTGTTTTAGTTATACATTTCCTTAAATGTTTATGTTTATTTATGAAAGTTTCCTCTATATTGTTATCCTTACTGAGAATCTAAGCTCACCCCTTTCTATGTTAATTTTTCCCAGGATGTGAAGAAATATTTTATGGCTGACCTGCAGGGATAGTCTGAAGGGGATATGAGTGTGGACAATGGAGACAATGTTATTTTAGTTTTTCACTTTATGGTGTAATGTAACGTTTATGAATGTATCTAGTTTTTCCAAGGATACTAAACTAATCAGTCTTTCGAGACTTGATCTTTTGTGATCATGCCAATGTTACGTAATAATGCAATGACTCTTGGTAACTGGGGTCGTGGTGTTACATGAATAATAAAAATGGAGTTGAAATATCCATTTTAACATTGCATTGGGGAACCCATGCAGGAGAGTATATTTCATAGAGTGACTGATTTCAGGATTAGAAAAACATCATGTCAGGTAGGTTCCAATGAACAATCTGAGTGATCATGCATCTTGAATATATACTTCATGTCATCTCTCATAGATTACGAGATGTTATATTAGTGGATTAATTAAAGTAAATCATATATATAATAACAATAAAGAAAGACCTAAAACAAAATAAAACCAAAATAATATAAGGAATGATCAATAAAAGGCTTAAAAAATATAAAGAAAGGAGACTTATGTGAAGAACATATATGCTAATCCTCATGCAAAATGCATGAACCTCTCGGATCATGCGACAACATTAGGGAATATCACCTACGACACATGATACTCCTTGGGTATACTATTTTCATTATGTGATGTCCCTTAGACATTTCAGATGCTAGTCACAAAGAACACCCACGTGTTCAAGAATAGTCTCACAAATCACATTGGGATCTCTATCAATATCATGCAGTTACCCTCAGACATGTTCCACTTAATAATATAGAAACATAATTACATTTTATGTGAGTATTTTGATAGCTCATAGAAATTCCAACTAGATCTCACTATGTCCTCTAGACTATCCATCCTGATCCTGTGATTCCCTTTGTGTATGTTAGTTGTCCCTTGCGACCTCTCCCGGACATGTTAGTCAGCTATCGCGACACCCTCCAGATGTGTCATCCCAGATCATGAAACACCCTCCAAACATGTCAAAATAACTCCCATGATCCATTCAATGAATTCCATCCATATTTTGTGACGAGAATAGTGAATGAAAAATGGATTATGCGACATATTAAAATCATATCAGCTGAGATCATGCCATGGATTCTAGGATTGTCCCACCAGGCCTTGAAATGTCCTCCGGAAAACTCATCCTTCATCATGCAACAACCTTCAGACATACAATCTAGGTTATTTTATGTCCCTCAGATAAGTAAACTATATCATGAAATTATCTATGGATATGTCTGGTACACTTCATAAAATATTCTATTTTGAGAAATAGGGATTGTCAAAAAGGCATACATTTATGAGCAATCATACATCCTTGGACATGAAAACCTTGACTATCCTTCGAGTGAAAGTCTTTATTAGAAGAAAAATGTGAATGCATAATACCTAATAAAGTAAACAATTTTGAATTTAATTTCTTTCATAATTAGGTTATGTTGGAAACATCCCCGAGAAATGACCAATATAATAAGCATTGAAAATGTAGACCCAACATATAAGTACCTCACCAACAAGCAATAAGAGTAATTATTTTAGATTCATTATTACTCACAACTAGCAAAACTCACTCAGTCTTAAGAATTCCCAATTATAATACCATTTATATTACAATCCATTATAAGGATAATGGAACACTCATTGTTTAATCACTAATATATTACATAATATGATACATCCATCATATAAGGGTATCCTTAGTGTGTATTCCCCATCCAATTGAACTATGTTGACTCAAATTCCAATTTTATGAAGAATACATAGGATTTGTTCCTATGCTTGGAGCTAAAATGAAAATGGGAATCACCTTTAGTGCAGGTCCACTCATGACTATTTCATTTCAACAATCTCGATCCAATCATCCCCTAATGCTAAACATTACACCTCAACCATTAGGGAACATATAATCGAACTGAAATATTGTAAATATGATTCCTTCTATATAAAGGATACCCATGACACCTTCTAAACACATAAGTTCTACAAGAAACATCCCAAGATGTTTATTAGAAAATTAATCTCACATCTATTTGAAATGAGGATTATTATATATGATCACATGCTTCTCACAATGAGTATATTTCATGTGAGCTTTGGTAATTGTAATGATCATATATTTTTTTATCATGGACCTCCACCAGTAAGGTAATCCTTAGTGTGAATGGAATTATGGGTAGTATGATATGACTACCTTTATATAAGAGCATCAACCTTGGGGATAATAACATATGTGTGATCAAAATTAAATAAATCTAATTCCTTCAATATTGGGATACGTAGGTGGTCTAATATAGACACAACAATGAATACCAGGTTCCCATGTGTCTAAATAAATTTTCTTTCTATATGATATTATAATTTTTTTTAAACTACATGGGTTTTGATTCCTATTATAGAAGATGACTCATATGATGCCTCATAATTGATCAATCCCATTCATGGGATATTAATCGACACCCTTGATAAAAAAATCTGAAGATCTTATTTGTATAGTTTCAACATATAAGTAGAGATCAACTGAATGGGAAATAGATGAAGAGACTCAGATTCATACAAATGGATTTACTAATTAGATCACCAAACTTTACAGATAATATCAGATTACTTATGATAATTATGTTTGGGTAACTTGTACCATATTTGGATAATGATGATATTTACAAGCATATCATAAATATATAATTGAGCACTAGAGATCAGGACAATTCCCTCCAAAATTGTTTGATGAGAACAACCTTCCATTCTCTCGACCAATGATATTTCTAAGTGTCATTGTGTCTAAAACCCCAATTGAACACCTACATATGAAAAATAGGTCTATACCATATTTTGGATGTGGTAAAATTTGGTAGTTTCTACTATGAAAATAAATTATGACCAACATCATTGATTCTGTATAAAATTGAACCCCATCACGCCATACCGAATTCACCTCAGAAATGAAGGATCTCGGTTGACTTGATTACATTGAGACAATAATTGTGAACCCATTTTTTGTCTATTAAATGAAAAAATGATTATTTTATCAGGAATATATCCATTTTTATTACTTAATGATTGTAAATAAAAAGAATTTCCCAATTTGAAACCCTCTAATAGAGGGATGTTCAGTTCTCCATATGTCATGCCACTTTATTGTCATATAAAAAAATGATGATAATCCTGACATAAATCTTATAACTGATCCTATATAACTAGGGTCCCCATGAAATAATTCAACCATCTCTCTGACATGTCCCCAGGATATGAATTGTCATATCACAAATAAATAAAAAATTGTGTTAACCATGGATATATGATTGAGCACCCATCATGCCAACAATTTTTCACATATCAAAAACCTTGTTACTCATTATCTACATGATTGTATATAATAATCTCGTCAACATAATCTACATATGGGATAATGTTTGTATCTAGAAATTGTTATAGAAAATCTTCTATGGATATAACCCATTTAGGTTGTAAATTGATCTCACCAACATAGATGCATCAATATCAGGTGGAGAACAAAATAATCCCTTAATACCATATTCAAAGTACAATCAAAATTCATGAAACATCATGGGATGGTGTCCATGTTATGAAATCGACATATGCGCCTCATCCACAGAATGATATAGATGGGCTTGTGTACCTCATTTCCAAAACTAACCACATTAGGATCATATCCCTATATCGTGACAATGACGACATTCAGTATCTAATGAATGTAGAAAAGGGTGTCATATAATCCTCCCTTATAGTTATGGATCCACTAAAGATGGATATTGTTAACTTTTTTCACCAGTACCATCCCACTGGTATAATCCGACACACATCAACCTTTGATACCCATTCAGTAAAAACAACGAAGAGACATTAAGTGAGTATTACTTTTTAAAAATACGATTGGGATCATATCATTTCTCCTATTGATTATATATTTGAGAATATTCTAGAAGTAACCATCGATTATGGTTTTATCACTTCCCACTCAGAAGTTGTCTGTGGGCATATTCCCACAAGAAACATGGGGGAGGAGCATATCCCTACCGTCATGAATGTATCCCATTGGAATATTATAGTGGATAAGGATGAAATATTTGGGATCCTATACCCTCTTTAATCGATTATATATTATAGTATATAGTTGATAAGGAAAATGTGTAAGTATATATCTATATAGAAACGAACCAATATTGCTCAGATCTGTTGTCTACTACTAATTACATTAGCATGATTATATAGAATCAAATCTCAATGGAATGAGAGTTATGTTGTCTTAGTAAACTAGATACATAAATGATACTTTTATTACAAAATAATACACTAATTACAACATAATTATTTTATAATATCTAAACAAATAAATAAAATTTAGGATAAATCTAATCCATTTAGTAAATCCATACCATTCATTCACAATAATCTCTTTGGATTCTTGGGGAATGAAATTCAATAAGGGTGAGAAAAAATATTTCTTACTGGAAAAATATAGCTGATGTATTAAGGAAATAATGTGAAGAATCAATATGGAATTGTATATAACTGAACAAAATACCATGTTATCAATAAATTGAAAGTATGTTAATACACAATATGGAATGTTATTAACTGGAAACAGATTCCATCCAAATAATTAGATAAATAAAAAGTAATATGGACATGTAGGAAACTGAAACAAATTCTCTCTAAACAAATGAAAATGAAATATATACATAAATATATTGACAGAAAATCTCATGGATGAAAAAATACTGAAACAACTATGAGGGAATGCTTTATTATTGGATGCCTAACTTCCTAGTTATATGGAACATTTTCTATATATAACATTTAAAGTATGTATTAGAAAATATTGTCTAAAAATATATCTAATGCGGATAGCCAAACAACTCATCCCATGAGACTACCGATGCATCGATGGATATCTATGACCAGGCCCCACATATGTCGTACGATTCTAAATTATTCCCCATATTGAATAATTTAAATATATAATATTACTTATAAAATTACTATATTTTATAAAGAATAAAAAATTACCACTATTTACCAAAATAATAAAATAATTATCCAATTAGAAACTGTATGTTAAATGTTGTACAATTTAGGCAATAGTAATATCCATGATTAATGATAACAATATTTAGGGGAAATAAAATTGTCATAGGAAAATTAGTATATCAGGGATATTTAAAAATTTAATCAAGGATTTGAATATATATACTATCCTTGATCAAATCAATAAAAAACCATATCAACGAAGTATAAGGATGTATCAATAAAACATACCCCATGTGGTGTATAATAAAGGGTTGTTGTCAGTGATGAATGGAAATATTATAAAAAGAAATTATAAAAAAATTAATGAGGAAAATATCCCTTTGTTTTTAAAAACAACATGAAAACAATTTTCATTGAAGTTCAATTTAAAAAAATTTTAAAATGTAACTTTTATACCTGAAAATAAATCATCAAAAAATGACAATGGGTAAATCCGTACAAACTGTATGAAGTAAAAATTACATTACTTTTTCACGGTTAAAGGTAAAAAAATATACTTGTTTGGAATGTGACAAGGATATTCCCTGGAAAATTTTGAAAAATAAAAAATGTGTAAAAATGTAATTATTGAAACATTTTAAAAACAATTTTTATTTTTTATAATAATACATGGTTTTTAGAAGAAAACAAGTTTTCTGACCAATGTGTGATACAATGTCAGGTTTTATGATTTTTTTTTTCTAAATTTCATTGATCATATATAAATATATATTTAAATATTTTGAAGTATATTTATATTATTTCTTAAAATGAATATCTCATTGAAATATCAATAAATTAATTTTTGAGGAAAAGAATATTTAAACATTCCAAACTGTCTTATACCACATTGATACTTTTTAAATCATAAAACTAATGAAGGAATAAAATTATAAGAAATTTATATTATCATTATAATAATGATATTCATGATATATCATATAAATGAGAATTATATACACTATATAGACAAACTATTTCCATAACAACAAATAAGTCTCCATAGAATATAAATTTAGGTGAAATACCATACCATGAGTTTCCTTTGAGGTGAACATATTTTAACCACATTTATAATAAAATTATGATACTTTTATACATTATGGTGAACCTTTTTTCGTGTCTATCAATAAAAATTTTTCTCATATTCCAAAATTGTTCACAAATATTTAATTAATGAAATTAACATCAGGTGTTTTGATTAAATTCAGTTTCTATGTCAAACACCACTTTGGTAGGTAATATAGGGTCAACGAAGTCATTATATAATATTAATAGAATTATAATCTTGAAATAATTATCATACTTATACATTAATTAATGTAATTAAATAAATCATTGAACATGTTTATAAAAAATGAATCAACGTTATAATAATGGAGATAGTAAGTCACACATATGCATGAGTATCATTCTTATTTTTCATCGTTATGGAATTATGGTTAGTAAAACCATAACTCTATATAGTGATCATTATATCATAATTATCATGTTATTTGATCATATATAAATATATATTTAAATATTTTGATTTAAAAGGAATCACATCATGTTAAGGAGTCGGTATTCCACACGTCCACGAGCGATGTTATCACTTTTATGTGTGTGAATGGATAATAGATAATATATATATATAGTATATTTTTTGAAAGTTAATTGTGTTATGAATATACTATATGGTCTATTTTTGTAAAATAGATTTAGATAAAACCACACTTTATATGATCCATGTATAGTGTGAAGGAATCACATCACATTGAGGGGGTGGTAGTCAAAACTTCTTGAAATGATGTAAGTGTATTAACATGAAAAAAGTGTTAAAGATAACATTATTAAAATTATCATAGAAATATAAAAAATAATAATTATTATATTCATCATATATACACATAGTTTCAATCATAATGTTCTCCCTGATAAGTGGTCAATGAAAAAGGTACAATCATCATTTCATGGGGTAGTTGTTCACCATTAACAGAAACAGAATGTTATTTACCCATTAAAAATAAGTGTGTGTATGTATAGGTAGGAAAAATATCATAAAAATAGTCTAAAATATTTATTATAATTAATTTTTTTTATAAAATATTATAATAATAACAGTGGAGTTATTGATGAATGGAAATTAACCTAAAAATCTTAAGGAATGATGTAACCTCTTAATCAGGCAACTCATTTTAGTGTGAACCAAAAGAATCATTTGATTGATTTAAAACACAGGGGAGGAATATAGGATAAGGGTAGGGATATTTGAGATCTATTTAATAATATCTTGTCTGAGACAATGTTTCATGAGAGGTTTGATGGATTGGGAGGAGAGGAGGTCCTTTTATAGTGGAGGAGGAGTGAGACTCTTGTAATATTTTTTTTTCAATGGAATTTCATAAACGTTTTTCTTGTTCCATGTGGATCCAGTAATCTTATAAAATCAATACTATGTATAATTGTGTTTTAATATGTCCAAAAAATAGTTATTGGTCATTTATATTGTTTAATTATGGGCATTAAGTTTAAGTTTAGTCCTTTATTAATCTTAATTTAGCCATAATCACTGTAGTTAATTTTAATTGCATTCAATAATCATATTTCACATAAAAAATGTTTTTATTATAATAAATTATTAATTATTATGAATAAAAATATGAAATCCATTATTCCAAATTACCATCACACAATTTTATTTAATTAATTTAAATTTAATCTTCTAGTTGGGATCACAATTGATATAAATAAAGTTAAAACATTTGAATGTTTTATATGGTTTTATAATAATTTTCAAAGTAAAATGTATTTCAATAATAAAATTTTTTAATTGATAAAAAAATTATATAATTATACTTTTAATCCAAGTAAAAATAAAATTTAACCTTATAAATAAATTTTATGATAAATCATTTTTGAAAAAAAATTCAGTATTTTTAAAAACTAATTAAAAATTGAAATGACTAAAAAATATAAAAAATCCACCCAAACATAATTATTATGTTTATATTTAAAATATGAAGTTTATTCAGACAAATTAAATTTACTAATGTGTCAAAATTTTGATTTAAAACTGGCTTCTACATTAAAAGGAAGAAAAGTTACCTTTATAAAAACATAGGTCATGTAAAATAGATTTTGTGATCATCTTTTTTCTATCAATCATAATTGATGAATTTTAAAAAATTATTTAACATATAATATATATGTTTAATTTTAATCATTAACTAATTTTATTTAGTTTTTTTATTTACACAAAACTCTATAGGAAGCATAAAAATAATAACATTCATTTTTATGTCAAACTGGTACTTAAATTTGTTTCTCATTAATTGGTAACCAATGAATTAATTTTATATTTATATAAACCATTAATTATAATAAGATATTTAATATTATCAATAACTACTATCATTACAGTTTGGTTATCTCATATTATATTAAATAATAATACTTTAATAATATATCATTGTTTGGTGAAACTCGTGCTTGCATGTAGCGGGAGCTATCGAGGAAGGTCACTCTTGCATGTTACGTAAGCTAACTAGTTAGTCTGTTCATTACAATCTATATAATATATCATATTAATTTAAGATAGTAAATATATTATAATTTATTGGGTTATTATACTCCTATATTAACCCATGGTGGTGCATTTCACGAACACTATTGAATACAATGTTGTACATTAGATTTTCAGGGTGTCAAATTCTAACCACCATATTTAAATTTTGTCCTCTTAATCCAAACTCTATCGTAGTGATAGATTTTTTCATACTTCCAGTGATTTATATTTCACATCATGAGAAGGTTTCATATGAAATCCTCTATAAAAGAGAGAATATAAAGTACAACGGTCACATTCACTACCATGTAACTAGAACTCTAAGTTAGGGAACATATGTGGCATGTAAAGATGTATAATTTTATGAAATTCAAAAATAATAGTAGGGAGTGAATGAGGTCATCAATTAGAAACATTTTAATGATGAATAAATGTTTAGGTCCTTAAATCCATAAATATTTGATGGTTTATAAGACCATAAGTTAAATAGAAAATAAGGTATCAGGACAATAATTTATTTGAATGTCATTATACAAATTTTGGGAAGTTAATTTACTACCTAATAATATAAGGAAATATTATTACTTTATAGGATTCAATTTCATATGAATAATAATATATTTTGGTTGTGATTCGAATAAATTATAACTCATAACATTAATCCTAGAAATTAATTACCCATCAAAATCCTGATGCTTAAAACACTAATAATTTTTTTTAAAGGATCATAAAGCTTATAAAAGGGTGAAAGATCGAACAATTTTTCTTTAACTTTTTTACAAAACAAATATTGTTAATATTATAATAAATAATGATAAAATGCGGTAAAAATGATTGATCATTATCATTTATTCATCAAATTGTTTTAATAGAAACAATGAACAAATAACGAGGACATTTTTTAGGTTAATGGTTATTGGGAAACCCTTATCGTCTTTCGGTCATGGGTTGAAGACTCACAACCTTTCTAGATATGATTTGTTTTTACACAGAATACGGTTTATCCTTTTATATAAAAAAATTATTTAAAATAAAAATAATATTATGTATATACTTCAAATAAGTTTTGTCACTAAATATATTTTTAACTATGTTTTTCAATACAACATCAATAAATAAACCATTAATCCATTAATTTCCATATAGATCCTTCTTTAGTATAATGTTTATCTATAATATCATCTCTAGGATTTCTAATCACGACTCCTTATATAAAAACCATGATACCATAGGTTTAACCAAGGATATTCATTATCAATAACCTTACAAGTGTTTTTTAATGAACATGTTAATTATTATAAGCATATCACTTTAGTGTGTGAAAACAAGTGCACAATAAGACTTGTTGTTGTGTACTAGCTTACCCAGAGTCAGGCTCAGATCACATTGTCTATGTTTTTAATCTCAAATGCATCTGCTCTAGAACCACGCCGACTGGTATTATCCAGACAGATATGTATTGATAAAAAACCCAAAAAATATCTACCGTAATGTAACAACCCGAGATTTTATGAAAAATATTCTTTTTAATTTTATTAATGTCTTGTGTTGTATGCTACACCAAAAGGGGCTTGCACAACACACATCCTTGACTTGCCTTGCATTACACGCAATCGCGACCTTCCTCGATAGCGTGTGTAGTACGCAATACCGAGTTTCACTAAACAACGATATTCTATTAAAATATTATTATAACTAGCCGTTATGAATAGTAATAACCACCTTTTAAAATTTTAGAAATTTTAGCTCTCAAAATGGACTTCATTTTTGAATTCGGAATATGAAATATAGCTTAGGATGAAATTTTGGCATTGTTCTGAAAAACATAAATTTTTGATGAATAGTGAAACTACTAAGTGGTAGTTAAAAAACTGAATTTTTCATAAAACTTAATTTTACCGCTTCTGTGAATGGAATTTCAAAAATCTGAGAGACACGGTTGATGTCAGTAAGTAAAATGTGGTTCAATGAGATGAAAATAATTTTTGGTGAATAGTAACTTTTTACTTTTATTTACCACGGTTAAAAGTAAATAGGGTAATTAAGGGTAAAAATGATATTAATATTACCCTAACACATGTCCTAATACTATTGGACAAGTGTATCTCGACCAAAAATAACCTTAAGTGTAAAATATTATCATTTAGGCCCACTTGGATTAGATTAGCACATTTATTATTATTTAATTCAAAGAAGAGTTAAAAGAGTTAAAATCAATGTTTATTTACTAAAACATTTTTAATATAGGGTTATACATAAGATAAATTCGATTGTAAATATTCATTAGAAAGATAAAAATATTTCCTACATAATGGTATTTTAGTTGTAATTTTTAGACATCAAATAAGTTAATTTATTTATGACAGAGAGATGATGCAGTAATTATCTTATTAATGAAATATTGACATAATTGATATTATAAATACAAAAATAAATGTAATTTAAGACTTTTTATGAATTACACTAATTTTATAGGTTACTATGATATATTAGTGTTGATTTAATAAACTTGGTTCGAACATATAATTCTGTTACGACTTTCATAAAATTCATATATCAAATAGTGTCAAAATTGACACAAAATAGTTTTTAAATCAAATATTATATTATTAATTGTTATTTTATTCCTAAAAATCTACGGTTCGGCCAAATGACTTAGATAAGGATATATATATTAATAATAAACAATTTGGGGTTCTTTTGGCATGTTATAGTAAGTTTATTAACCATATAGTGTAAGAAAAAAAAGACACGGTAAAAGTTAAATTATTTAACTTAAAGTTAAATCTAATTGATAAGGTTAAAATAATAACCTAAACTTGTATAAATCCTATTGGATGATATAATTTCGACCCATACCCACTTTAGCTTCGAAATAAGACCCTTTGGAACCATTATAAACCAATTTTGACTTTAATATAAAATAATATTTTGAGATATTTCTAAGGTGCCCCTCTCCTCCCTTATAAAAGGGCACCTCCTCCCTCTCTTCCTCACACAACTTTATCCTTCAAGCTCAGCCAACCCCTGCCAAAATCCATTCTACACTTCCCTAGTATCATCCTAGAGGTCCTGGTCTTCTTCAATGACCATCCTTAGTTCTTTAAGTGGAGGCTAAGAAAAGGCGCGTCAAAAAGAGGTAATATCCATTACCGATCTTTTTCAATTTCTTTCTTCTTCAACTTCTTCTTCTTTAGTTGTTTCATGATAAAGTAATAAAATAAGTATTTCTTATATACTGATATGTCATTATAAATATGAAAAAACTCTAATTAACCTTCTATCCATCCTACGGAAAAAGGAAATCACCGCGCGTGCGTACGTATGGAATACCGTCTCCACGCCGTGGTGTAATCTATTTTCCGCCACCACCATAATTGGATGGGTATAAAGGTGTAATAAGTAACTATATATGATTATTATAAAGTTATATTGATACTGAAATAGTATACATACACTTCAACACAATTCCATGACCATGGGAATGATATCATCGCTCGTGCGTACGTACAGACTACCGTCTCCACGACGCGATGAGATTAATTATCAATGATTAACCATTCATGAATGATTATAAAGTATATATAATAAGTACTAATGAAATATATGACCTAATAATGATACTGGAATTATTTATATTTATATGTATTTCATCTACTTAATTCCATTCAATTCAATAAGGAAACGAAAACGGCGTTCATGCGTACGTACAGACTACCGTCTCCATGAACGGTGTATTTCTTTCCATTTACTGATTTATTATATATTTATATTCTGAATATATATATATAAATCATGTTTTATATTTTGGAATTAAGTAATCATGATCTATGTAATCATATGAATAATTACAAGTTAAAAACACGAACGACAAATGAGACGATTTTACCCAAAACACTACTTTAACATGAATTTACAAAAGAAAGGGTAATATAAAGTCATAAGTGGACCATATATGATATAATAACAGTGAATATGATTCTGGAATAAGTCAATAACATGATTTAAGTCATTATACAGGAGGTTTAGACACTTAAAAAGCAATTCGGACCTAAGGTAAGGGAAAATATCACAATCTCATTTTTATCCGAGATTGTTTATACTTTGGTATTTACTGGGGTGTATTTTATCATCCACATCCATGTTTCCTCAATATGTAATATTATTTCCATCAACCTAAAATTGTTTAAATCCAATTTTACCCTTCGGTGAGTTTTTAGTAAAGGATATGAAAGGAATCTTTTGTCGTTTTTCGTATGAGGTACTTTTTGACTTTTCTGACAAAAGTACGAGAAGAATGTTTTTTTAACTTAAACAGCACGAACGGATTATTACGGTTTTATAAAGCCTTATTTTCATGAATCTTACCCCAAAAGATTTCATGACTATTTTCAATAAAATCTCTTTCTTTTAAAATTGCAAGATGTTTTGTGAAAAGAAATTGATTTTGAAGAAGAAAGGATATTTTCCTCAAGAATTCATTTCAAGTGTTTTATCAGAATTATTTTCCATCTAAGATAATAAAGGGTTCTGTTTCTATCCATATTTTTACATTGATTTGACTATGTTGTGATGGAATTATGTTTATTAATTCCTTTATCTTATATGAATGGTTTTATGATTTCATGTTGTTTAAGAATCCCATTTTTATTACATGGGTTATGCTATGATGTATGGTTTATGATTTTGTGGCACACATAAGAATGGTATCATTATGAGATGGGTGGGACCTATATCTCCCTCCAATGCATTGGGTAAAGATTTTATATCTCATGAGATAGACATGGCTTGAATGGTAGGTTATACCGGTTCAATGAAACAGGACTGAAACGAGGGTGAATAGATTCAGAAAGGGACTTTGTCCACTAAGATAGTCTTGGAAATGAGTCATGACTAACAAGAAATGATTCTCTATGATTATGTGTGTATGACACAAAGTTTCATGTTTTAAGTTATGCTTATTGGTATTTCATTTCACTGCCATGATTTATCCCATGTTATGAAATTATGCTCTTTTTTGCAGGTTAATATTTCCAAAAGTTATGTTCTTATGAATATGATGTGATTGATTTTTCTTTTGTTTACCCTTAATGAGCATTTGAGCTCACCCTTTTATGTTTTCTTTTCCCCAGGATATAAAGAAAGGTTTTAGGTAAAAAAAGGGAAGATCTTTATGGGAGATATTGAAGATCTTTCACCACGATTAGAAGATTAAGTTCTGAGTTTCCAAAGACACTAAACTATTACGATCCTTGTGTGTGTGTTTTTGTTATGTATAAAGTATTCCGAAAAAGTAACGTGATGTCCATGTATGTCAAGTTTCGGGTCTCTACAGTTGGTATCAGAGGAATGGTTTAGTCAACCTTTGGAAACTAGGATGCGAAAACGTTAGTGAGATCCCTAGAGATATTTCTACGGTATGTCTAGGGATGTCCCTAAGGTTAAGTATACGTATAGGTTATAGTACTAGAACTACGCTAACGATCATAGAATTAAACCTAAGATATTAGATATTTAAGGTACTCCCACTTTATTATGTTATTTTCCCTAGCATGATTTTTTCCTCTCACACTATTCTTTTTGGGTTTTAGACGATGGCTGGAACCCAAAGGAACCGTGTTGATCAATGCAATGGACAATGAAATGATTGTCCTCCTGAACGAACAAATGTTATGGGAGATGGAGTGCAAAATCTTATTGCTATCCTTACACAAGCTATGAATCATTCTGGACATCCAAATGAGCAGATAAAGGAACAATATTCTATTGAGTCCTTCATGAGGCAACGTCCACCTTCTTTCAGTGGGACTTCCGATCCACTTGTTGCTGAACAATGGATCAGTACCATTGAAAAGATATTTTCAGTTCTTCAATGTTCTGAACATGATAAAGTCATCTTAGCAGTATATCGTTTGGAAGGTGAAGCTGATCAATGTTGGAATCTTATCAAGAATACGAGGCCAAGAGATGAAATTGAGTCCATGGAATGGGACGAGTTCAAGAACTTGTTTTTCAGTAAGTACTTACCTCGTATTCTTCGAACAAAGATGGAGAAGGTGTCTCTTGAACTAAAGCAAAAGGATGATGAATCTGTTGGTATATACGAAGCGAATTTTACAAGACTTGCAAGGTATGCATCTGGCATTATCATCCAACCTGAAAGTAAAGTTGATCGTTTTTTCAGTGGCTTAAAACCAAGTCTTCGAAGGGCATTAGCTATAAGAGACTTCAGTAGCTATGAAGAAATTGTGCGTTGTGCTATCATGGTAGCAATGGAAGTTGGTGTTACATATCTATCTCATGGTTTTGATAAGAAATGAAAGATGGAGTTCAAGGAGAAATCTCAGAATAATGGTGAAAAGAGGATGAATGTTTCCTTATGCACAAATTGTGGAAATAATCATGGTGGAGATTGTCTTAAAGGGACTAGAAAATGTTTTAAGTGTGGAATAGAAGGTCATCGAGTAACTGAGTGTCGAAGTAATGGAAAAAGGGTTTCTAATGATGTGAATAAAGAAAACACTGCAGAGAACGCACCACCAACACTTCAATGCTTCCAGTGCAAGGAAATGGGGCATTATGCTAATAAATGCCCTAATCCAAGGGTTCGTGATGATCAACATGAGCAACCAATGAAGGAAAAGGAAAAAGTGAAGTCACATGCGATCACTATTGGCGATGTTGAATATGGCAACGATGTGGTGGAATGATTAAGTGTTTATGTAATGGGATTCCAAAATAATATTGTATCATGGAGTATTGGAATATTTATGTATTGGTCTAATGTGGTATTCAAAGTAATTGAGATATTTTTGGAAATAAGATGATATGTGCATAATGAAGGGAAAACGAGAAAACGAAATGTTTAACAGTATTCATGAGCTCATGATTGATATAAGGACTAAGTGATATAATGGTTTGGGTATAAAGAATTTTGAGGATTTTGGCATGTGGAAAGTGTTAACTTTTAACTGAATTCATGTTTTCACTAAGGTATTCAAGAGAATACATGATTAAGGACTTTGAATGTGACCAACAAAACATATCTTATGATATATGGGGATCGCCAATGGTGTTAAATCTCTGGTAATCATTTTCACTATGTTATGAGAGTGGACTGCAGTATTATGGATAAGCCTAAATATTGGAATGGATTATGTTTGACATAAGTTAGTATTGTTTAAGGATAGAAGTTTTTTTTCGATATTAATGATGGGATGTTATAGTAATATAGTTTTAGAAAAAGGACAACCTGCAGAACGGGCGACATCCCATCACGTAGGACAAGGCTGTGGGAATCGAACCCACAACCGAAGTGCGACTGGCCTTTATCACCTACCACTGGACTACAGGAAGTACCTGTTTAGTAGAAACTAGTTTTATTATATTAACCAGTATGATATATGATGTATAAGTCCATTTTAGGTACCATATATGATTAATCTCACTATAGATCGACTTATGTATATAATTTTTGCTAACCTTTTGTTTGAGACAGATGGAATGACCCGTCATTCTATCACATGATCTGCCAACACTTCACGAATAAAAAAATCAACTTCATTTATTTAAGAGATGAAGTGTAAATTGTTCAAGGCACGAACAACAGTGAGATTTTACCAAAATAAAGTAAGTATTTATTCTAATGAAAATTTTCAACTTTAGGGAAATGATCTTGAAAACCAAAAATGTTGTCCTAGTGATCTTATACCTGATGAATCAGATGGTACCTTATGTCATCACAAATCTATGGATTTGTGATTACTGGCTTTTCCATATCCATGTTCTCTACCACTCTCCATCAGAACATAATTGTTAGATTTCTCTTCCATATCCATATTTTCACCTATGTGGAAACCCAGTGATTAGTTTATTTGGGTAACCGTTACATTTCATACTTTTTTTTAAATATTTTTTTTGGTATTCCTTTTTACGATGTGGGTTTAGATTAAAGAAACTTTAGAATAGTAAACCATTTATAACCCCGACGAATTTCGAGGGCAAAATTCATTTTAAGGGGTGTAGAATGTAACAGCCCGAGATTTTATGAAAAATATTCTTTTTAATTTTATTAATGTCTTGTGTTGTACGCTACACCAAAAGGAGCTTGCACAACACACATACTTGACTTGCCTTACATTACACGCAATCGCGACCTTCCTCGATAGCGTGTGTCGTACGCAATACCAAGTTTCACTAAACAACGATATGCTTTTAAAATATTTTTATAACTAGACGTTATGAATAGTAATTACCACATTTTAAAATTTTAGAAATTTTAGCTCTCAAAATGGACTTCATTTTTGAATTCGGAATATGAAATATAGCTTAGGATGAAATTTTGGCATTGTTCTGAAAAACATCAATTTTTGATGAATAGTGAAACTACTAAGTGGTAGTTAAAAAACTGAATTTTTCATAAAACTTAATTTTACCGCTTCTCTGAATGGAATTTCAAAAATCCGAGAGACACGGTTGATGTCAATAAGTAAAATGTGGTTCAATGAGATGAAAATAATTTTTGGTGAATAGTAACTTTTTACTTTTATTTACCACGATTAAAAGTAAATAGGGTAATTAAGGGTAAAAATGATATTAATATTACCCTAACACATGTCCTAATCCTATTGGACAAGTGTATCTCGACCAAAAACAACCTCAAGTGTAAAATATTATCATTTAGGCCCACTTGGATTAGATTAGGACATTTATTATTATTTAATTCAAAGAAGAGTTAAAAGAGTTAAAATCAATGTTTATTTACTAAAACATTTTTAATAAAGGGTTATACATAAGATAAATTCGATTGTAAATATTCATTAGAAAGATAAAGAGATTTCCTACATAATGGTATTTTATTTGTAATTTTTAGACATCAAATAAGGTAATTTATTTATGACACAAAGATGATGCAGTAATTATCTTATTAATGAAATATTGACATAATTGATATTATAAATACCAAAATAAATGTAATTTAAGTCTTTTTATGAATTAAAATAATTTTCTAGGTTACTAGGATATATTTTTGTTGATTTAATCAACTTGGTTTGAACATATAATTCTGTTATGACTTTCACAAAAATCATATATCAAATAGTGTAAAGATTGACACAAAATAGTTTTTAAATAAAATATTATATTATTAATTGTTATTTTATTCCTAAAAATATACGGTTCTGCCAAATTACTTATATAAGGATATATATATTAATAATAAACAATTTGGGGTTATTTTGGCATGTTATAGTAAGTGTATTAACCATATAGTGTAAGAAAATAAAGAGACAAGGTAAAAGTTAAATTATATAACTTAAAGTTAAATCTAATTGATAAGGTTAAAATAATCACCTAAACTTGTCTAAATCCTATTTTTTGATAGGATTTCGACCCATACCCACTTTAGCTTCGAAATAAGACCCTTTTGAACCATTATAAATCGATTCTGACTTTAATATAAAATAATATTTTGAGATATTCCTAAGGTGCCCCTCTCCTCCCTTATAAATAGGCACCTCCTCCCTCTCTTCCTCACACAACTTTGAGCCTTCAAGCTCGGCCAACACCTGCCAAAATCCCTTATCCACTTCCCTAGTATGATCCTAGAGGTCCTGGTCTTCTTCAAAGACCATCCTTAGTTCATTAAGTAGAGGCTAAGAAAAGGCGCGTCAAAAAGAGGTAATATCCATTACCGATCTTTTTCAATTTCTTTCTTCTTCAACTTCTTCTTCTTTAGTTGTTTCATGATAAAGTAATAACATAAGTATTTCTTATATAATTATATGTTATTTTAAATATGAAACAACTCTAATTAACCTTCTATCCATCCTACGGAAAAAGGAAATCACCGCACGTGTGTACGTACGGAATACCGTCTCCACGCCGTGGTGTAATCTATTTTCCGCCACCACCTTAATTGGATGGGTATAAAGGTGTAATAAGTAACTATATATGATTATTATAAAGTGATATTGATACTGAAATAGTATACATACACTTCAACACAATTCCATGACCATGGGAACGATATCATCGCTCGTGCGTACGTACGGACTACCGTCTCCACGACGCGATGAGATTCATTCTCAATGATTAACCATTCATGAATGATTATAAATTATATATAATAAGTCCTAATTAAATATATGACCTAATAATGTTACTGGAATTATTTATATTTATATGTATGTCATCTACATAATTACATTCAATTCAATAAGGAAACGAAAACAGCGTTCATGCGTACGTATGGACTACCGTCTCCATGAACGGTGTATTTCTTTCCATTTACTGATTTATTATATATGTATATTATGAATATATATATATATATATAAATCATGTTTTATATTCTGGAATTAGGTAATCATGATCTAAGTAATCATATGAATAATTACAAGTTAAAAACACGAATGACAAATGAGACGATTTTACCCAAAACGCTACTTTAACATGAATTTACAAAAGAATGGGTAATATAAAGTCATAAGTGGACCATATATGATATAATGACAATTAATATGATTCTGTAATAAGTCAATAACATGATTTAAATCATTATAAAGGAGGTTCAGACACTTACAAAGTATGTCGGACCTAAGGTAAGGGAAAATATCACAATCTCATTTTTATCCGAGATTGTTTATACTTTGGTATTTACTGGGGTGTATTTTATCATCCACATCCATGTTTCCTTAATATGTTATAATATTTCCATCCACCTACAATTGTTTAAATCCAATTTTACCCTTCGGTGAGTTTTTAGTAAAGGATATGAAAGGAATCTTTTGTCATTTTTCGTACGAGGTACTTTTTGACTTTTCCGACAAAAGTACGAGAAGAATGTTTTTTTAACTTAAACGGCACGAACGGATTTTTACGGTTTTATAAAGCCTTATTTTCATGAATCTTCTTCCAAAAGATTTCATGACTATTTTCAATAAAATCTCTTTCTTTTAAAATTGCATGATGTTTTGTGAAAAGAAATTGATTTTGAAGAAGAAAGGATATTTTCCTCAAGAATTCATTTCAAGTGTTTTATCAAAATTATTTTCCATCTAAGATAATAAAGGGTTCTGTTTCTATCCATATTTTTACATTTATTTGACTATTTTGTGATGGAATTATGTTTATGAATTCCTTTATCTTATATTAATGGTTTTATGATGTCATGTTGTTTAAGAATCCCATTTTTATTACATGGGTTATGCTATGATGTATGGTTTATGATTTTGTGGAACACATAAGAATGGTATCATTATGAGATGGGTGGGACCTATATCTCCCTCCAATGCATTGGGTAAAGATTTTATATCTCATGAGATAGACATGGCTAGAATGGTAGGTTATACCGGTTCAGTGAAACATGACTGAAATGAGGGTGACTCGATTCAGAAAGGGACTTTGTCCTCTAAGATAGTCTTGGGAATAAGTCATGACTAACAAGAAATGATTCTCTAGGATTATGTGTGTATGCCACAAAGTTTCATGTTTTATGTTATGCTTATTGGGATTTCATTTCACTACCATGATTTATCCCATGTTATGAAATTATGCTCTCTTTTGTAGGTTAAGATTTCCAAAAGTTATGTTCTTATGAATATGATGTGATTGATTTTTCTTTTGTTTACCCTTACTGAGCATTTGAGCTCACCCTTTTATGTTTTCTTTTCCCCAGGATATAAAGAAAGGTTTTAGGTAAAAAAAGGGAAGATCGTTATGGGAGATATTGAAGATCTTTCACCACGATTAGAATATTACGTTCCGAGTTTCCAAAGACACTAAACTATTAAGATCCTTGTGTGTGTGTTTTTTTTATGTATAAAGTATTCCAAAATAGTAATGTAATGTCCATGTACGTCAAGTTTCGGGTCTCTACACATAATGTTTTTAGGAGGTTATTATGTATTTATTCTCAAAGTCTAACACATGGTTACATTATATAAACTATGTTTTACTAAATATAGATCCCAAAAATGCTACTAATCTTCCTGTAATAACAAATGTATTGACCCAACCGTAGATAACATAGATCTAATGTGTACTACTAATTACATTTTCATGATTATATGTAATCAATTATCGAAGGAATGAATGTTTCTTAGTCTTGATATATAAGATACATAAAAGGGACTTTTATTAAAATGAATACAAAAATTACAACATAATTTCATTCTTATTTATAAATAAATAAATAACACTGAGGATAAATCCAATACATCAGTTAAATCATTTCATATTATTCATAGTATACATGTTGGATTTTTATGGAAATAATCATAATATGGGTGAGAACAAATTCTTAGTAAGGGAAAAATATAGGGAAATAAATAAATAATCAATGTGAATGATCAACATATCAATGTAAATAACTGAGATTTCCTACCATGTAATCAATAAAATGAATTTATGTTTGTAAAAAATATGGCATGGTAATAACTTGACACACATTCCATCCAAATAAATTGATAAGGAAAAATAAATATGTGTGGGTAAGAAACTGAATCACACACCATCTAAATAAATAAAAATGAAATCTATCCATATATACTTCAAAAAAAATTTCATGGATGATTAAATACTAAAAATAATATGAGGGTAATGATTGTTTACTAGAAACCATGTGTCTTTGGTACATGTTACCCATACAGTCAAGACCCTTCACAATGTTGTTTAAAAAATATCTGGTAAAACCCCATCAAAGGTGGCTATCCAAATGAATCTTCACATGAGGTTATTGATTCATCTAGTGGAAATCTATATTAGTGACCCACACATGTCATACCATTTTAAAAATTTACTCAAATTAAATAATAAAACAAAAGAGCATGTGTTATCAAATAACTTCATTGAATAAATATTATGAAATTATCAGTATTTCCATAAATAATCAAATAACTCTAAGAGTATAAACCTTATGTAAAATGGTAGTGGTTTAAGTTAATATTAATATCCCAGATAAATCATAATTATAATTATGATAAATTAAATGATAATATAGGATCAAATATTTCTTCTGGATCTCAATAATGAATACATGATTTGAATATAAATACGATCCTTGACTAAAAAAATAAGAAACCTTCCAAATGAAGGATAAGTATTGTAAGGATCTGACACCAGTTCCCTAGAGCGGGTTCTTTGTTTTAATAAATTGGAATATTAATAATGAATGTGAATCCCAAAGGATAGAGTAGTTTAGTAACTTTGGAAAAAAATACATACATAAATTCTACATTAAAACTTGAAAATAAAAACATCAAATAAGTTTTATTGGGAACATCCAACACTCTATGTTTATCACTGAAAGTTAATCATTATATACCACATTATGTGCTGGAAAATATGAAACATAAGAAAGAGTGATCTTAGAAGCTCGGAAAGTGTAACATTATAGAGGAAGACAACATAAATATTATGCACGATGAATAATTGAAAAGGAATTCCTTTAAACATAAACATAAACAGAATATGGTAGGAATAATGGTTAAATTAATATTTCCATAATAAAAAATAAACATGGGTATTCTAATAGTCGATGAACCATAATAAAATTTAATTTTTAGCTTTATAAAGAGGTAAATTAATATGATTAACATTATGAAACACACTTTAAAGGCCTTTTCCAAGAAAACTAAAAATGAATAAGGCCTCAGAAAAAACCATATATTAAAATAGGGAAATCCTCAACCAATTCCATATCTATATGTCTCATGAGACCTACCATTGCATCAAGGGGATATAGAGGGACCCACCCATATCATTATAAGTCCAATACATTCCAAATATAAATGCGGATAGACATAATAAACATATACATTCATATTGAATCTAACATATGAAACATAAATAACTTTACCTAAACCTTAAGCATAAAGACTAACTATTCAGAATAAATTGGTGAATGATATTCAGATAGATTAACCACAGTCAAACTAATAATAAAAAATTAAATTAAATCTGATAGATGAACTCATAAAATATATCAAATTAATACATAATAATATATATTAGTGTTGAAACATACGAATATACCCTTATAATTTCATTGAGTAATTCGTGATATAAATACTCATTTACTTTGAAAAGAATAGTTCTTCTAGAAAAGTATTTTTATAAACCCATAGAAAATTTCAAATAATATTTTTATACTAAAATGACTAATATTATAATGATAATGTTTTTTAAAAATATACAATAGTGTTCCCTTGAAAATATGTATGAATTTGAGAAATTACATTGAGTTGGGATTGTATTTTGGGAAGCATTTTTCAAAGATCAATTTATGTTGAATAATGCTCCATAAATAATGGTATGATTATTGTTGGTACCCATATATATAACATAAAAAAATAATTTATGAGGATTAAATTTTAATGAGTTAAAATTTAATTGAGGTAAGAAGATAGTATAAGTAACCTGATGATAATTGATGTTCAGGTGGAAAACCCATACATTATGTCAGAAAGTATTCATATCATGATCTTACAGGCCAAAATAATAATATATATGATCATAAATTAAGGATTATATACCCTAATCTACAGGTAATTTAATTCTTGCAACCTTATTATTTTCATTCATGGCCTTTGGATGGGTTAAGAGATTCCATTTCACTGTTTTCGAGCATTTTTTCCTTGGTTTTTATGATCAATAAACTTATATTAATTTACATATAATCATATAGAATGAGAATGTTTTTCTAGAATATAATTTTTGTTTTATTATTGAACAATCAAAATATTACATGGTTATAAAATTTGTATGATTTTTGGGAGTGAAGATAAATCATTATATAAAATACCTATGATAATCGATTGGGTTAATTGGGGAGTTTTTATAACAATGGACTCATTTTGATTTATAAATTAATATCATGTTTAAAAACGTAATAAAAAACATATATATGTTATAATACATTTATAATACTCAGGTTCAACAATATAAATGGTTTCCTGACCAGAAGTGAGGACAATAATAGGAATAGAAAACATGTTTCCCTTGAATGTTATAAATTAACACTTCTCAGATGGTGTTTTCATTTCTAGTATAAAAGAAGAGGAATGGAGGGATGATGAAGAATTATTAATTTATTACAAGAAAATCCCATTACATTTATGGTACGAGATTAATCACATAATTTAGATGAATGGAGGGGAGGAATGAAAAAGAATAGAATTGAACATGAAATAAAATAAATGAAAAGAGGAATTTACCTCCAGAAGTAATCTATCCTGAATACATTTTTTAGAGGGAGGTTTTTGTATTTTTATGAGATTAAGGGATTATAGACATTGGGGTATGAGCTTGGGAGTATATTTGGGTAAAATTTATGAAATGAAAAAGTCATGTGAGAGTGAAGAGAGGAGGGAGTGAGGGGGGGGGGGTATAATGGAGGAGATGGTGATTTGTGAATATTTTAATCATTATTTTAATATTTCCATTAATAAAACCATTACTGTTGACTCATGCGATATTTAATATTAAAAAGTGCATGCGAGGTTTAACGTAGTGCACTTACATCATCATGACATCACCCCTGCCTCAATAAATTTTGTATTATCAAATTTTCCTATTCACCCAAACATCATGTATTTTAGAAATACTCTAATAATTGACCACATACATTTTTCAACATGTAGAATTCAAAAATTAAATCATTCTTGGGAAATAATTTTCAATATAGTTTTAATTTAATTTTAAAATAAAATTATAATTTCATTAAAAAACAAAATTAAATATATAACTCTTTTTAAAACACCTTGAAAAATTAATCAAGGCCCCATAAAATTATCTTATAACCATAATAAAATTAAATAAACATTTATGATTATATTTAATGAAAATAAATTTCCATTTTAAATTATTAAATTAATCATAAAATTTTAATTAAAATATTTATGACATACAAAAATTCCATTACTTATACTATGATCATTTCTTCTATTTTATGATTTCTAAATTGTATGTATAAATTCATATGTAACGTTTCCATTTATTTTTTCAAATTTAATATTCATTACATTTCATTACTATTTACAAGGGTATGAAACAATTCATAAAGTTCTTTCACAATTCATAAAAAATATTGTTTGTCTTATCAAACTCTAAATATTCTACTGATCGCAACCATGTATATCGATTATTCACAATTCAAATAAAAAAGGTGGTAAAATTATGTTTCTATGCTAGGTTAAAACAAAGTGATGATTTATAGAGACTTAGTGTTTCATGCATTCAATATTAAATTTATTTCCAAAATATTGCTGTGTTACAAGTATAGTATTAGTAAAACATACACAATTAGAGTAAAAGAAAGGGTTGTTGTCATTGAAGAATTGAAATATTATAAAAGATCATTTAAACATGTTTTTTTAGGAAAACACCATTTGTTTTGGAAAAAACTATTGCAAATACCATTAATTAAAAATAAATTTTCAAAAAAAGTTCATTAAAAATTAAACATTTAGAAATGGAATGGAAGCTTTAAAAAATGACAGAGGGTAAATCCACACAAACTTCATGAGAAACAACGAACATTCCTTTTGCACAATTAAATGTTAAAAAATTCATGTTCAGAAAGAGATATAAATATTCCATTAAAAAAATTTATAAAATAAAAAAATATCATAAATGACTTTAACAAATTATATTAAAAACATTTTTGGAATAAATAATATTAAAACATGATTTTTAGATGAAAACAGGTTCTTCGACTAGTAGTTGATAGAGTGTTGGGTTTCTTGAAAAACATTTTCTAAACCATTTTGAGAAACAATGTTTGAAAAAATGATACTTATACATGAATAAGGAAATTAATAACAAGAGGTGAATATATTAATGGTTTTATTGATAAATTTACATATAATTTCTTCAAATGGAAATACCATTGAATGATCATTAATGTTATTGTTGAAAAAAATAATCTTTAAGCATTCTAAAATTCCCCATACCACATTGAAAAATTTTATATCATAAAAAAAATGAAGGAATAAAATTATTTTAATTTAATAATATCAAGAGAGTAATTATTTTCATGATATATCATATAAAATGGAATTATATAAAATATATAAAATAATCACCGGGAATAAAAAAATAATCCACAATAGAATGTAATTTAACATGAAATCCATAACCTTGGGATTCCTTTTTAATGAACATAATTTAACCTCATTTATAATAACAATATGCAAATTTTATACTTTCTTGAGATCATTTTCCATGTTTATCATTAAATTTATTTCAATTAATGCCATTTTGTATACAAATACATCAATAATAAAATTTATCTATGGTGTTTTGAACAAATTTAATTTATTTGTCAAAATGAATTTGGTAGGTAAACTATGGTCAAATAGGATATTATGTAACATTTATAGAATAATATTCATGAAATAATTAAAATATTTATAAATCAATTATTCAAAAAAAATAATTAAACATGGTTATGAATAATGAATCAATGTTACAATCATTGAGACAACATGACATAAGTATACATGAGTATCAATCCTATTTTTCAATGATCAGTGTGGAATGCATATATGTAACCACATATCGTTATAAAATGACCACTATATCATAAATAACATGTTATTTAATCATATATACATAAATATATTTTTCATTTAATGTAAAATGAATCACATCATCTCTAGGAGGTGGTAGTACACACATCCATGAACAACATTATCACATTTTACGTAAGTGAAAGGGTAATAAATGAAATGATTTATATATAAATTATTTATAATAATCTAAATATGTCCTTAATTTAATTTATTTTCTATTTTGATAATATATTTTTAATTTAATCCCTCTTTTATATGGTCCATGTATAGTGTGAACAAATCACATTGGTTTGAGGGGGTTGTAGTCTACAATTCCTAAAACGATGTAAACATATTATCAGGAAATGGTATGTATTAATGGTCTGTGTAATGAAATTATTAAATAATTTAAACTCAATAATAAAGATAATATATATAATATCTGAAATAGTTCCCATCATAATGGCAACCATGATAGGTGGTAAAGTAATAATGAAACAATCATCGTTTCATGAGGCAGTAGTTCATCATAAATATAAAAATTATTTTCATTACCCATTAGATAGAAGTGTGTGTAATTGAAGGTTGCAACCATAGAATTTTTAAGTCCTAGTTTATTTATTATAATTTTTTGTTTATAAAATAATATAATATGATTACATTATGGGTTAGATAATGGATGTAAAACTAAAATTATTAAGGAAATATGTTAAGTCTTAACAGGGTATCTTCATTTGGTTTGAACCTAATGCTTCCTTTTATTTCATTCGGACAAAGGTGAGTCTTATAGTATGTGGGTAATGATGTTCATAATCTATATTAGATAATATTTTTCAAGTGAAAAATTCATAAGAGGTTTGATAAAGTGTGAGAATTGGAGGTCCTTTTATAGTGGAGTAGTGGCACTGTCGTAATTTTTCTACAATGTAATTCCATACACATATTTCTTTTTTCCATGTAGATCCAATTATGGTAAAAAAATATATCAAATCAAGTATAGGGTCTATATATTTCCATACAATTTCTCGTAGACACGTTTATATGTTTTTTTAATCCTTAATGTCATGGTTTGATCCCTTTTTAAGCTTAATTTAACCTTAATCGGTGTAATTAACTGCAATTGCATTCCGTAATATTTTTGAAAAAAACATAGTTGGTATTATTTGAAATTATATATTATTCCTATTCCATATATGAAATCTATTTTTTCTAAATAACATTCACATAAGTGTTATAAATTAATTTAAAATTAATTCTGTGGTAGGGATGACAATACTAGTTTTTAATGTAAAAACATTCAAATGATATTTCTTGTTTTTGATATCAATTTCAATATGAAACTGAATAAAATGTAATGAATTTTATTGATTTATTAAATTATTATAAATATAACCATTAAAATCAATTAATAATATATGATAACCTTATAATCAAATTATACGAAAAAATAGATTTGAAATAAAATTGAATTTATTTACTATTCACAAAAATTGATATGTCTCATAAAAATATAAAACAAAATCTCCATAACCTAATTGATACATTTTTTTTAAATGTGATGCTTATTTATATATATTGAATCAATTAATGTCTAAAAATTATATTTAATATCATTTTACCATTAAAATGTAGTAAAAAATCATTATAAAAATATTGTTTTTATGTATAAAATAGACTTTGTTATTATCTTATGTCTATAAAACCTAATAGAAGAATATAAAAAATATTTTATTCAATATATAACATATATATTTCATTAAAATAATTAAATAATTATAATTTATTATTTTTAAAAATTCAAAACTCTTATAGAATCTTAAAAATAATAATATCTATTTTCATGTCCATGTGGATATTATTTTCAATTATCATTAATTGGTAACAACTAAATCCGTTTTATATTTATAAAATCCATAAATAATCCTAATAATGTTAATGTAATACATAAACTCTCTAAAACTTCTAGGTTTTATATTATTATTTTCAATAATAATACTTTAATAATATATCATTGTTTGGTGAAACATACAGTTGCGTGTAACGCATGCTATCAAGGAAAGTCACTCTTCTATGAGACACAAGCAAACATGTTGTGAAGTTCATTAAATTCAATTGAATATACCATAATTTTTTATTATAGTAAATAAATTTTAATGCATCGGCTTATTTTACACACCTTTTAACATTTGGGGTTTCTTGTTTTAAACACTATTGGATACAAATTTATACTTTAGAATTTGAGAGTGTCATAATAACACTCTACATACTTTACAAATATTTTATTTCATATTAAAAATATATTATTAAATCCACGATAATATTCCAACACTAGTAAATATACATTGAATGGCTCATATTCCCATCTCTAATGCCAGGTAATATCAACACTCTAATCATCCTGTAAAAGTATTTTCTTCGTAGCAAGAGAACAATGTTTCTTTGGTATAAAATGATCATCGATATATTATGGTAAAGGATGCGACACTAGAACAATATCGTATTCTTATAAAGACAAGTGGACACTAGGTGAGGGGACCAAATGCCTCAAGACATGGTAACATTATTTGTTGGAATGTCCAGTTTCATATTCCAAAGGCATATTATCATTCTTATATTCTCATTCTGAATAAAGTTCATTAATTGATAGGGGAAAATTCTTCAGGTAAATATGATATTCCTATCATAGAACACTAGAAATATAATCCAGCGGCACATGATCATGCTCATATCCTCTTTCTATTTATAGCTAACCTTTTGAGAATGGAATATTCCTTGGGACAAGCTCATATTATGGTTAGTGAATCTACTAGACATATTTTAGTAGATGAAAAAATCAAGACACATATTACAAATTTCAGTGACCAAATTATTTTCCAGAATCCTTATGTAGAAATAAAGAATGTGGATCATATCTATTTTCCCAATCCATAGGTCTATCATCACATTCTAATAAGAAATATATATTTATAGTATTCTCATATTCATGTTCTAACTAGTGGTAACCATGTAGGGGCATCTCTTTCATCAATGAAGGATAACATCTGTGAAATAATAGATATGTGGCCTATTAAAAAGTAATGGGATCAGGATCATACTACTATCTTTAATTAGGACCACCATGTAAGAATAACATATAGCATGGTATGGTTTCATATTTCATTCCTTAAATAAAATGATCATTTAAATATTCCATAATATTTCTAGCAGAAAACTCATACTCCCACAACACTAAATGGTTTTAAATAAGTTCTAGAAACTATCATATCTGAGGATTATAACCCTAATTTTTTTTGAATTTACGTCCAAATATTCTGTACATGATGAATAATGGTGTTAATATTCAAAATCTATTCTATGCTAGTGTATTTTAGGTTGTTAAAGACACATTATCATCACCTCAAGGGTCTTTCAACATTAAAACTGAATCCAATGTTGATCATTACCACTAAATTCTTCATTGTAGTAGTGTGGAGATGGATCACTAGGACTCTACTTCGAGCATATATCATGGTCAAAATCCCAATGGAATGACTCCCATTGATAGGGAAATCATCCCATTTATTGTGAAACTTTTCATATAGATGTGTTAAAAAATAATACATCTTCATATAGAGAGATTAGTAAAACATTAGGTACAACCGTATATAGTTCCCCATCAACATCAAGTAGCAATCCACTCTGGTTAACATGAGACCCTAATAATCATAATCTATATTCTGACCATATCATGGTCTTTAGGTGTAATGAAGAGGTTTCTAAAATTGATATATAGAGAATTTTATCAATAAATAACCTCCCCATTATAGTATGTCCCCTCACCACTTGAGACAATAAGATCCCAGATGTTCAGAAAAATATGTGCTCTCCTTATCTATGAAAAAATATGTGGGATACTCACTAGTGACTAAAGGAAATACATATCCCTTATCCAAGATACAATTATCTACTTAATATCACAAATACACTCTATTATATGATTGATATATACTTCTTCTCCCTATCCCAAAACCCTGGGATGGAGGTTCATAAAAAACACTTTTGTGGATTTGGTCTCTGCACCATGACAACACTCTGATGACTAATTTCTATTGCATCTCTGAATGTACATTTTCACGGATCAATGAAATATGGATCATTAAACTTAAATATCTCAAAAAATAAAATAAAAACCTTCAGATATAATGTCATATAACATCATACTCTCTAGAAAAATTATGGTACCAGGTATTATGTGAGTGATTTGATCACTACAATAGAATTATGTACTTCAACAATGCTTTGAAATTATTAACACATAGAGGGGATTGTTGGATGATCTATCAATTGGGCCCCTAAAATCTACATGAATAAAAATGAGACAAGGAAGACGATGTTGCAATCATGCAGAAAACATCTTTTGATTAATTATTACTATAATGGGATTCAATTAGACCAACATCCTATAAAACCAAGGATTTTCCACATCAAGTGGTCCACCCTAGAAGCTTCCAAAGAAACTATCCAAGATCAGACCCATCCCTCTAGGCTGAGTGAATATCTTCTACTTCCTTCAAACCTCATGTGATCGGTTTTTAGAGATGATTTATGATATATAATATATATAGATACAAAAAATCCACATCCCATTGGTATAGGGGATTTAAATATCGATCAGTGTCACTGGGTCCATCATCCCCTGAGAGAGTATTTGGAAAATCGACAGTGACTTTTGATTTACCTCATAGCTTTGGAATAGGAAAATTTATATGTCATTATCTATACAAGTATTCTGAAAAACCCCTATAAGAATCAATATATCACCAGTAAATGGGTCAATTAATGAAAATTGTGCCACAAATAACCCTCATCATATAGGTCGGTGTACATTTTTATCATCATGTTAACAATTGAAAGAATCAATCTTCTCTATATTGGTAGGTAAATACTTATGGTAGACATCACATATTTTCCCCCTTCAATAAAAACCTTTAATATTTGGAACCATTTGAAAATGATGACTAGAAGCTCTAAATAGGTTATTAACGATATACAAATACATGAGGAGTGTATAATTACGTTAATCAATCCCCTTTAGAGATGCAATCCCAAAAAATACCCATATGACATGGGGATCAAGAAATCACCCAGATAAAGGTAGTGTGTGATCATCATGTTAGTTAAACATTAATGGTAAACCCACCATTTCCTGATACAACTCTTTAAATTTCATCACTGTCTACAAAAAATATATTGTTGAATAAGAAGGAAATGAAGATGTACAATAAATTGAATATATGTACCGAGAGGAGGGTGATTTGGATGAACCAAATGAGGTTAAATACTCCCAAAACGCAATAAGTCTCCAAATCAAAGAACATTATAATATTTTAATTCCACCTATATGACAGAAGACTTATAAAGATAAAGGTAATGGGGTGGTTATATACCAATCACCTCAATGAGTAGTTGAGGTTTCATAAATCATCTAATAGTTTTCACAATATGAGAATGTGATTCAAACATTAAGATAAATCCATTAGTATAAAATTAATGGAAATATTCCCCATGGGTGTTATCTTTTGGCTTGGGAAAATATTCTTCTTCCCATACCTATGGAATGTTCCAGTATTCTAATAATAACACTATCTGAAAAATAGGCTACATATAGATCCAGACTACTAGACTATATAAATGAGGATGTCAAAATTAAGCGTGACTTACATCCATTAGATTAAAAAAAAAATTCCTAGCCAGGATGATCATTTAGTATTATGATGCATATAGATTCATTAGGAGATGAATGCAGTGACACCTCATTGATCCCCACCTACTGTATGTTGTTTGGAGCTGGCTAGGACAACTGTACCCTCATATTTATATTACATCATCGTGTCCCTAGAAACATGGATGGAAGTCATGGAAGGGAAACCCAAACCTATGTAACATGTGAGTATATATATGTCCTCACCTTCCATACATTAAAATTACATAAGTATTATGATATTCTTAAAACATTATACAATTAGAAACCCAAGGACCATACTAGTCCACTTTCTTTGGTAACACGGAAATAGAGACACTGATATATAAGTGAGATACAATATCTCTTACTAGGTTATTCATGAATATCACCCTTCATTGACACATCAACCCTAATAGATATCTTCATAATCTGAGGAAGGAAACACAAATTGTGTGATCTCAAGTGATTAATATTGGTAAACTAGGGATATATACAATCCAAATCATGAGGACAAGGGTATGATACCATGATCACGAAAAAATAATATCATACCCCACATATCAAATATAATATACAAGAATCCTGGAATAATTCATGGCAGTTTATAAGACATGAAACATAATGAAAACAACACAAGAAATGAAATAATAGCATGTGAATAACACATGGAATTGTGGCAGACACATAATAATAACTAATGATTTCCAAGGTAGTCAAGCCATTGTTTCATAGAAAATCATAGTTCCAAAAGTCTATTACTAAACTGGGTTCACACCCAGTTCTAGCCCTATATTACTGATCTAAGTTCACTCCTCGTTCCAGCCTGGTGATACTAAACCAAGTTCATTTCTCATTCCATCCATGTAATATTGAACCAATTTATTCACCCGTTCAGCAATGTGTGTCTCATGAGATTTAAATCATAAATGAATTCATTAGAGGTAGGCATATGTCCCATCCATCTCATGTCAAATCACACATATATGGTCCTCAAGATTAAAAATAACAATATCATAACCCATGAAATTAAACTGAAACTATAAAAATGTAATAATATCATAACATGTAGAAATAAACATGGTTATATCATTTCATCATTATCATAACTCATGAAAAAATTGGGTTTTAATATAAGATATACATTCAAAGAGACACGTGCTTCATAAACATCATGCCACAAAAACATAACCCATAAAGAAAAAGAATATGAATGAGAAAAATTAATAATTTTCACTTAAGCTAATTAATTACACCAAGGGATATTATATTTGATGGGATATAATATTGGAATATCTTTTTTTAAGTAAAATAACCTTTCATAATTGAATAATGTTTTTTTAATAATAAAAACATTTTAAAACGTTTTTCTTTGAAAATAGAATTGATAAATTAAAAGTGAATCATTGAAAACTATTAAACATTTCTAAAATACAATTTTAATAAAAATGGGCTTCACTTATATTTTATGAACATTTTGGAAAGCATTTCTAAAAATATGTTTTTTGAATATAATATATTTCAGATCGATGAGAGAGGCAATCATATATTACTTTAAAACATTATCTAAAGTTACAAAGTATAGAAAAATGTTTCAAATAAAAAAAGATACATTTAAAAACCATATGATACAACAAATTATGGTTGTTCATGATGAATGGATCATTAATTTTTTTTAATTGATGCATAATCATAAACAATGTCAAAAGACGATACGATTATTTTAATAAACACATATCACATGGTAACATGGTATCATGATATCCATGTAAGAATGTTAAATTAAATAATGATTAAAATATCCCAAAAATACAGAGTTTCATGATAGAAAATTTAAAATGGATGTATATACACCTTTAAAAATAATTCAGGTTCATAACAAATCATGAGTCTCAAAGAAGGAAATTTAGTCTCAACTATTTTACCGAATAAGTTAATTTTGAAACATAAAACAAATGAAATAAATATAATTAAATGGATTCATAAAAACCCATTAATATAATTATAATATCCATTTTACATAGCAATTTTCAATATACACACCACCCAAATGGAATGTGTGGTGAATATAGTAATTATCACATATAAATAAAAAATGAGATGAAATACCCATACCTTATATCTTGAGTCTCATAAAACTCAATAAAACCCAATGTATAATAAATATAAATTTATTATAAATCTTTTAATGAAAAATATTAATATTATTTAATACAATATATTGTTTAATTATGACCATATATCACACTCTTGCTAACATTCCAATATTAAGGTTTGACTTTGGGTAATATCAATTGTGTTCCTCCCATGTGTCAAACTTTTATTATATCCTCTATAATTATGCATATATAATAATTAAAGAATGTATAAAAGATAAAAATTCCATTTTTATTCATTATATTTGTATTATAATAATCTATAGAATACAGAAGTGTGAAATGGAATACACTATTCATGGAGACGATAATCTCTATGTAAGAAGTAACAAAATTTCAATTTTTTTGTCATATTAGTAGAAAGAAAGACAATGATCATTATTTATATATGAATATAAAATAATTATTTTATAATTATAATAATATAATTTCACTAAACTCATCCATAATACATTCATTTAGTGTGTAAATGAATCACACCGCTTTGACGTGTGGTAGTCCACACTCCCTCAAATGAAATTAACATATTTTCACCAAGTATATAGTAAAAAAGATACGTGGATTAAGAAGAATAAAGATGCTTAATGAATTAATTAATATTTTATATTACATATATAAATAATTATTCAACCATGATTTCCACCATGTGAGTAATTAAAGGTAAAATGAATAATAATTGTTTAGGGAGGCCATAGTTCGTTGTATACATAAATAGTATGTTTGTTACCAATTAGATGGAGGTGTATGTGATTGTAGGTTGATACCATTGAATTAAATAATTCACTTATTTTTAGTATATTTTTTTTTATAAAATAATTTAATAAATCTATTTAATTTTTATAATTAAAATAAAATAAATGGAATTGAGAGAAGGTGTTACCACTTAATTGGGTAACTCATTTTTGTATCAGCCAAAATGCATCCTTGGATGAATTTATTTCAAAAGGTAGGCTACAAGAAAGAGGGGTGAGGGATGATGGGATGTGTATTTGGAAGAACTTTAACAAACATAAGTGATTCAATAGGTGTGAAAAATAAGTTTTGATGGTGGCCTTTTATAGCGAATATTGAGTGACAGTCTTGTCAATATTTGAAGAGGAAATTCCAATAATGATTTTCATGGTTAAAGTGGATAAAATAATGATATAAATAATATTTAAAAATGATTTTATTGTAGAAATATTTCAATAAAATATATTTTGGACAAGTTTATATGACTTTTTTGGAATTATGGGTATGGTTTTGTCTCTTATTAAGATTAATTTAACTATAATCGATGTAATGAATTTTAATCACATTCAAAAATATTTTATCCAAAAAAAATGATGAATATAATGGAAACTATAAATAATTATGATTCAAAATATTGAATCCAATTTTTCTAAATTAAAATCACACAAGTTGATGAAATTAATTTAAAAACAATCATACAACCGGGTTTTCAATGCATGTTTTTAATGTGAAAATGATGAGAAGTTTTCTATGATTGGTATATGAAAGTTATATTTTAAATTGATATCAATAAACTTTATTGTATTAATTCATAAAAATATTATATCAATAATATTTTAAATTAATTTAACATATAAATACATTAGATGAAAAAGTAGTTTTGAATTAGAATTTTTTATGTTTTTAACAATTCATCTAAAAATGAAGGCCCTCAAGAAAAATCCCAAATTTTTACCATAATAAAATTTTAAAATAGTAAATTCAATAATGAAATTTATGTTATGAAATTACTTTACTAAATGTTTCTATAAATAGTTTTATTATTTTTCATAGAAGGTCATTAAAATCTATTCATTTGAGAAAACTGTATTTCTAAACATATAAGGACATTACAAAAAAATCATATAATTCATTATAAATTTGTTTTACATATATAAAAAAATTATAAAATATTTACATATATTTATTACTATTCATATAACTATGTTTAATAGATAGGATATAATTAGCATGATTAAAATATTATATCAATAAAATATGGTTTCATATTAAGATCACTGTATTTTTTAACATACACCAAGTCATTGATGTGTGTAACATATTCCAAGTAAATGTTTCATGTAACATATGATGAGTTGGTTTCGTTTAATGTATTTCAAGTTACTTCAATGTGACAGGAATGTTTGAATTAATTAATAGCAACACATAAATTAAAATATAATTTATTCTAGAAAAACAGGTCCCTAAAAACCGAGATTGTAACATTATACAACCATACAATGGATTTCGTCCTCAAAATTTGTCACTCGAAAAATAAAAAATAGGATACTTATACCTCATAATATCCTCATGTTATCACATAGCTTCCTCAAACTAGTGATTTATCCATAAAATAATGACCAGGTGAGTGGTCTTTTTTCGAAGAACATTCTATGATTGGTCTAGAATTTCAACTAGTTGTTCTTTGAAAGATAGATCCTTCTCTAGTGGTATATACTATGAATACAGTGCATGTGAAGGATCAGTTGTGTATTTTTTCATGAGAGATAAATTTAACACATCATTGACAAGAGATTTATTTGGAGGATGTCTAATGGTATAGGCTCTTATCCCATTATGATAATGAATCAAAAAGGGCCCAATATATATTGGCATTACTTTCCTTTTATAATAGAATTCCATAAATTAATTTTACACTGAAATTCATATAATCACTTTTTCACTATTTTCAAATTCTTTATCATTCAATGATTATCAAAATACACATTCTACCATCTTTGAGCTTCCTTCATGTGATGATGAATAGTTGTCACCTCCCCAACCATTTATTTAGAAATAGAATTCCCTAATAGCATTATTTATCTATCACCATACCATCATGTTTTAGATCTAAATTTCTTATCATCTAGGGTTTTGTATGGTTCTATATGAATAATTGAGTGAAATATTTTATTGTAAGAAAACATACCTATAGGATGGTGATGATCCCAACTACACTGGATATCTAGAGAACAAGATCTCAATATATCCTATTGGGTTTGAATATATATTTAGGACTTTTATGATCAGTATATATATCACAAATTCCCCCATAAATATAATTACTCCAAGTCATTAATTAAAAACCAAACACTACTAACTCCAAATCATTTGTTGGGTAATTTTTTTCATGATTCTTTAAATAGAGAAAGGCATTAGTGATAACTATTTTATTTATATAAGGACACATAAAATTCCCCTCATGGATGAATCACTATAGATTACTAACCTTTCTAAACAACATTGTAATGCATTCACATGGGCACAAACTAACCATATCTTAATTTTCTCGAAATTTTACTCACATTAATTTGTCTAGAGGACCTTGAAACCCTTCCTTGTTAACTTACATAGAATAATATAATTTCATGAAATTTTCCAACAAACCATAAATAATATCTAGATAAACCATGAATTCTATATATCTCAATCACCATGGTTGGTCTAGGCCATCATACAATATGCTCTATCATTGATTGATAGATATAATGCAATACAATATCTTGAGAATACATGTCCAAAAAATTAAAACATTTTCAAACATAATTCACACTGTAAATATTTATCATCTAGATTCTACTTCCATAGGTTCTTTAGTAAAATTATAATATAATCATCATATTCATCATTTCAATTTGAATAGATAAGAATTACATCATTAGAGACTACAAAAAAATAATTTATGTAATCTCCAAATACACCATTCATTAAATCCATGAATATAGTTAGAGAATTAGTAAGACCAAAAGGCATCACTATTTATTCATTGTGTTCATACCTTGTAAAGAATGTCGTCTTGGGTATATCCTCTATATTGAACTTCAATTAATGATATATAAAATGATGTTCAATCATGAAAAAGTATTAATCTCAACATATTTAATGAATAACATCATTTAATACAGGGGTGAAGATACTTATTATTGGTCATGATATTGTTTAACTCTTATTAATCAATGCAGAGACTCATTGTTCTATCATGATTTCACACACAAAAAATGGGTGGACACCAAGGTGACACACTTGGTTGAATGAATAACTCATTAAGGATTTCATGTCATTTCTTCTTCAATTCATACAGGTAAATCAGATCCATTATATAAGATTAATTTTATATTTGTATGTAACTGAGAATAAGTTATATTTAGAACTCAACATCATGTTTTAGAGGATGACTAAAAAACTCTGCTGAAAAGGCATCCCCAAAATCCAGATCATATAGGCATATCATCAATACATATTTTACCCTCCACCATTTCTGATAAAAATCCATTTTAAATGAAAATTAATACCCTCACATTAGACTTAATTTCTATAGGATGTTAATACATATCATCTCATTGCTGGATGATCATTAGGGGTGCTGAAATATAAAATGTAACATACCTTGGTTGATAATTTCTATTGTATTAATGTAGAGATCGACAATTCCTGCCAAAGATGAAATCAAAATCCACCAATCGAATAATGAACAAATTTGCTGTATGCAAATTCCCACCAACATAAACCAAAGAGGAATCATACACATGGGATGTAATCATCATATATTTAATGGGTTTCAAAACTAATTAAACATCTATACAATTTTTGGAATTTTAAAACCCCTTTAAAATTTTATTTATCTAAAAGAGTTGGTAGATCAAATATCCAATTTGAAATTAGTAGATCTAGATCGGATTGTAGGTATACCTTTAATCAAGTCATTATAACACCCCTAATTAGAAATAGTGATTGTGTGAGATTTACCCTTGACCCTCAGCATTAGAGGTTATTAATATCGATCATCATCACTAGCCCTTGGGTTTTAGTATTGGTTAGGATTATGCACATTCTCTTTACTCATGTAAACAAGAATTGTTGGAGGTGAATTCTTGGTAGGTTTTTATCCATTATCATTTTCTGGTATCTAATTCTTTTCATTTTGAATATAAATTTTCCAATGACCTTACATTACACACCTAAAATATTTACTAAACCCTCTAAGGAAAATTCATCAATTCTTCTTCCATAATTTGGAGAACAATGTAAAACTAATCTTATTTTTTCTACATTTTTTAGTGATTTATTTTTATCTCCATTTCCTTTTTCTTGTAAAAACCGTGACATTGATACATGAATCTATCATATATTTCAACCATGGTTTCAAAACATAAAATCAAATCATAGCTACTAATATCTCATATTTCTACTCCTATTATAATACATGGATTTATGACACTGAACCACCTATCAAATTCAGTCTTGGGTTGAATGATAATTCATGGAACATACCTGTCAAGTCTCATGAAATTATTCATATAGGTACCATTAGATAAATTATCCATTTGGTTCTATTCATGGAACTTTTTCTCCACCATGGTCTGATGAATCTGAGGAATGTTCACTTTGAAATATAATTTCATGAACTTATACCCATAAATTTCCTCATATCTCTTTGAATTCATAATTAGATTCCACAAGTGGTTTTCTTCACCTTCTAACTTCTAATCATACAAAATTAATTTTTCTTTCTCAAAAAAATGATGAATGGATATATTCTTCTTATTATTACTACTCCATGGTCCAATTACATGTGGATATTAATACAATAAGAAAGAATGTGGGAGTTTCCCTAGTAAGGACTCAACATAATGTTATTCCCCCATCTTCCCATTTGGAATTCATCCATGATTCGTATCTTTAAAAAAATTTGTGAGCATATGAATGAATTTTTAATTCCATTTCCCTTATAAATCCATTTCTCAAGAAAATAATCCTTTAATATTTAATTTAAATCACTATTGACATGGTTCCTTCGAGTTACACTAGTTGACTAAAACCAAAGACCATATATTAATAATCTATTATTATAACGAAGAAACAAATAATCATAAATAATTACTTATAGGATGTCTAAATTATAACATAATACGTAATCTATGATACAATTTTTTTATAATATGTTATTAATTACAAATATATTTTTAAATAAATCCTTATGGTTCATAATGAGTTTTTGAATTCCCAAAGCATATCCCCCAGGTGTGTCAAACTAGGCTTGCATCATGGATCATTACCATGAACTAGATTACCCCATTCCAAGCATAAAGAATCATGATGGAGTTTTTATAACTATGTATAACTATTACCGAGCCACATCATCTTGTCGTATCTATACATAAAAGTATTTATATGAAACCATAAATTCAATCCTTTACCAAAATTCCATGACATTTTATTATACCTTTCCTTATCATTAAAATTATCCATAGACATGTCCTTTGAGTTCTCACTAATGTTTTCTCATCCTAGATTCCAAGGATTAAAAAATCCTGTCTATGATATCACATATATAGACCATTGATTTTAATTTATTAACATTACATATCATTTTTAATACATAAAACATTATTCAGTTAGAATCCCAATGAACACACTAGTATACTACCTTGGGAATCATGTAAACATAAAAATATATACATAAGTGAGATACATTGTCTCTGAATGGGTTCTTCTTGACTATAAACCTCAATAGAGACATCAAACGTAATATATAACTTATAGCATGGGTATAGAAACATAAAAATGTAATGAGATCAAATTCTATAAAATGATAAATAAGGTTATATGTAAGCCTAAAAATTAGCATAAGTGTATAAAAACATGATCATGAAAAAATATTATCATTCTGTGCATATCAAATATAATATACATTAATCATGGTATAAATCGTGGAAGTTCATAACACATGAATCATAATGAAATATAGAAAATAAGCATTGAAATCATAAAATAGGAAAAAAAATGGAACTATGGAATAAAAATTTGTGTATATAATGATTTACATTATTGTCCTGGAATTGTTTTTGAGACCATATTCGAGGACTAAATCCTTTACATGACTCAGCTCACACCTCATTCCAACCCCATACTAATGAACCAAGTTTACACCTCATTCCATCCCTATAATGTTGAACTGAGTTCATTTCCCATTATAGCCTTTTAATACTGAACCAATTTCGTTTCCCTTTCTGTAAATGTCTATCATATGAGATGTAAATCTTTAACCAATTATTTGGTTGGATATGTTGGTCCAACCCATTTCATAGTGAAATCATACATACAAGTTATGAAATATCATATGTAACCCTATCATAACCCATAAAATAAAATGGGTATCATAAACATGTCATAATATCATAATATATGGAAAGTGATAGGTTTCATAATCATTTCATCATAATCATAATGCATGAAAACTAGTGGAAATCAATATAATTAACCTTGTGAAATTGATTTGGGATCTATAAAAATAATTTGATTTAAAAATAATATATTAATGGAATAAATATTAATTAATAAATTGAATAATTGTTCCATAAAACATTGAGTAACACTAAATGAAGTTATCTTAGATGGGATATAATTTTTAGAGATCTTTTAAAAACACTATATGATGAAAATATTCATTCTACATAGAATTTTTTTGAATACATAAAACCTTTGTAAAATAGTTTATATTGAAAATTAAATTTTAAAAATTTAAGAGACCAATTGAAAACCATAAATAATTTTAATATTATTTTACTTTGAAAATGAAATCATATATCTTTTTAAAATATTTTTGAAATGATTTTTGAAAGCATGGTTTTTCAAATACAATAGATTTCTTACTGAATGAAGAGACAGTTAAATTGTACAAAAAAATATGATAATTAAAAAAATAGTGAAAATATTGCACCAATACATGATGAAAACGTGAATCTCCAATGGGGAATAAAATTCAAGACTATTCTATAGATATGGATCATGATATTTAATTAATTTAGGTATAATCACAATCAAATCTTAAAATGATGTAATATTGTTACAATAAACTCTTATGTCATGGTAAAATGCGATATAATATCTATAAAATAATAAAAAATGTAATGAAGCATAAAATATTATTTCAATAAGTATATTAATGATCAAACACGTAACATGTATGTACATGCACCTTAAAATAATAATTTCGTTGCATAACAAAACACGAGTCTTAGAGAAGAAAAATTGAGACAAAACTGTTTTACCAATCATATTACTTTTGAAACATAACCCCATGAGAGAATGATCATAATATGGATATGTAAATAAACATAATGTTATGTACTATAATCATTGAAATCATCCATGGGTAGTATACACACCATAGAAAATGAATGTGTAGTGAAAAGAACATATATCTCACAGAAATAAAAAGTGAGATGAAATCCCCATACCTAGTATCTCGAGTCTCATCAAACTCATTAAATACACAAGTATAATAAATATGAATTTATTATAACTCATTCATATAATTTTATTATTATATAAAATACCATATATGTTTTTATTTTTACCTTATATTATTCTCTTGTTAATAATCATATGTTAAGGATTCACTTTGGGTAATATCTTCTTTGTTCTTTGCAAGTGTCCTAATTTTGTTATATATTTATTACCTATACTAATAATATGATTAACTAATGAAATAAATTATATATATATCACATAAAATTAATATTTTTACATTATAAAATTATATATAATATAGATGTACAAAATAGAATAACCCATTCCTCGAGATGGTAAGCTGTACGAACAAATGAACATCATTTCCATTTTTTTGTAATATTTAAATAACGAAATAGAATGATATATATATATATATATCTGTATGTATATATGTATTTTATATACTTATATTACAATTATTATAATAAAATTTCACTAATAAAATATTTAAAATATTCGTTGTAGTGGGTGAATGAGCAACAACTCGTTGAGGGGGCGGTAGTCCACCTTTCATTAAAAATATTATTATAAATACACTAAATGAAAAGTAAAAAGATATGAATTTTTCAAAGAATAAAATATATTAAATAAAAAATTAACATTAATATATGAAATATTTATATATTGTTTACATCATAATTTCAACCATGAGAGACGATAAATGAAAAAATGAACAATCATCATTTAGTTTGGTGGTAGATCACCATACCCATAAACGGTATGTCCGTTAACCATTAGATGTAGGTGTGTAAAAGTGTTGGATTAGTTATTACAATTAAGAACTAATTGTATATTTTTGATAGTAGGGTTTTTTATAAAATCATGGAATAAAGAGAATGGATGCGGTGGAGAAGGATAACAAAAAATGGAGCTTGAGAGAAGCTGTTAAATATTAATCAGGTAACTCCTTTTTGCGTGTAACAAATGAATTATTTGGAAAAAATTAGTCCAAAAGGGAGGATTAAAATACTAATTGAGGTGTTATGGTAATAATATTTATAATATAATTGAAAAAACTATGTGGTTTTAGAGGTGTGTAGAATAGGGATAGGTGGTGTCCTTTTATAGGGAAGGAGGTGTGGCAATGTTGTAAATATTTTATGGCATAATTCCAGCCACATTTCTCTTGTTTCATGGGGAACCAATAATGGTAAAAATCAGAGATATGGAAGTATAGGGTTTATATATGTCCATTTAATATATTTTGTATGTTTTAATGGGTTTTTTGTCCTTAATGTTATGGTTTAGTCCATTATTTTGATTTATATTTCCCGAATCGATGTAATTAATTTTTATCAATGTCTCTAATATTTTTGGTCAAAAATAATGTTCAACTTATGAGAAATAAGAAATTATTATTATTAGAAATATGGAATCTATTTTTTATAATTTTGAATCACATACGTTCCAAAATTTAATTTAAAATAAATCTCACTATCATGTCGACAATGAGGGATTTTAAAATAAAAATGATCAATTATTGGCTATTTTTTATATTCAATTTCAATGTGGAGTTGATTTAAATGACATAAATTTAATTAATCTATATAAATATTTTCTAAATTAACATTGAATCCAATGAAATATATTATCTAACCAAATATTTTTATTATATGACAATGTATTTTTTAATTAAAATTTTGTATTTTTCACTATTCATCCACAAATGATGTTTCTCAAGAAAGTCCCAAAAATTTCCCCTAAGATAATTTATGAATGTTAAATCAAATTTTTAGTTTATATTACGAAATTATTTTTCTAAATGGGAAACATTATTTTTAATATTTTCCATTGAAGGACAATAAAAGTAGTCCATTCAAGAAAATGATATTTTTAAACACGTAAGGACATTAAAAAATCATATCGTTCATTATAAATCTATTTTACATATATGAAACAATTATAAAATAATTATTTGAAAATTAGTTATTAATAATCATATAACTATGTTTCATGGATATTTTATAATTATCTTCTTAAATATTTATAATAACAAAATGATGTCTTGAAGAGACATTGGTGTTATGTGTAACATATTCAAAGTCTTTGTTGCATGTAAAAAACACCAAATTATTGTTGCATTTAATGTATAAAAAGTGGGATATATTTAAAATATTCCAAGTGTGTTTTGTGTTAGTGGAATGATTTAATTAGATAATTTCATGAAATAAACGAAATTTTAATTTATTTAAGAAGAAAAAGGTCCATGAAAACCTGTTGTGTCGTAGAGAGGATGTTGAATCCGGAGTGGGTGGATAATACTCTGACCCCACCCAATATTGGAAATATTACCTTATCTACCATTGGAAGTGTAGGAGAATACAAAAAACACATGACACACTCCGTCTACGAATTTGGTCTGATTATTGGCCTTCGTGATCAATAGGGTCCATAAAGCTGCGGTGTTTTGAAATGATAATTACAATAGCACCCTATGTATTGAACGTTAGTCTGCCAGCATGATCTTTTATAATATGTGAATAACATCATCATCAATTCCTTTATCAGTTCATCTATTTTATAAGGAGAACTAAAATCAATAACCATTAGAAATGAAAAAATGATAGGGTTCCTGACTTTAGAGCGAATGGGAAAAGTTTAACCTATTCACATAGAATCCCATTCTACTAAGAGAAATTGCTAGAACATTGTGATGAAGATATTTGAGGTGATATTGAAATTTCTCTAATCCCAATGATTTACCCAATTGGGTTTCATGAGATTGTAAAAATAGTAGAATAAATTTGTAAACTCCATTCAGGTAACACTATACAAATCTCAACTCATTGAATCAATGAAGTGGAATTTATAAGATAAATGAAGATGAAGATGTCAGTCTCAAGCTTGAAATAGATCGAATATAAGATCCTACATAGTTATTGAACCACACAACATCTCCTATCAAGAAACAACAACCATAAAACCACCCTCTTCCAAAAGAAAATAGATTTAAGGGTCACAATATATTTGAAGAATCGATTAATAAAGCATACACCTTCTGAAATAAAAATTATTAAGTTATTTCATGGTATCCAGGGAAAATAACATACTCATCCTAAAACAAACCAAGAATCCCAATGATCTCAAGCTCACAAAATGCTCTAACATATTCTATTTCTATAGAAGGATAGGCTATAATTTTAAATACATATCCATCTATAATGATTGCATTCAATGAAAGGTTGAATATAGACAGGTGGTGTTAGATAATTCCTTAGTGAAGGTGGATTGAATTAACATTTCCAATTTATAAGAATAATTTGATTGGGATAATTTCTCTTCTAGGTGCTGGAAGAAGTTCAAAAACTAGATGACTCAAAAAACAGTTGGCTGAGGTCATGCCATCATAAGAGAGTAGCTACATAGACCCACAATAGCTCTTCACCAAGGGAGGTAACATCAGATAGTAATCACAAAGGTGGATGTGACCATCATAATAAAAATTAATCCATATAGGATGAGACATATGACACTACAATGCATGTTCAAAATCTTTTATATTTTTTACCTATAAAATATGATGTGTGGGAACTACCCCACCAAACTGATCCCTCATAAGATAACTATCTTATCATTGGTTATTTCAACATGATAAAAATTGAATAAACATTATCATATTATTAATATTCCTCTATTTATGAGTACCCCACACAAAACTATGGAATAGGAGGCAACATGCGTTGGAAGAGAGGATATAAGGGATATAACAGGCATGGTAAGACCAAATAGTTTGGCCATGTTCTCTCATAGGGCAAATATGTAGCTAAATAATTCAGTAAATCACTAAAGAAATAATGATAAAGACATGGAGGCAACTCAAAACCCTCTAATAATCATCTTAACATAGTTTCGTTCCATGACCTTCGAGTGGGTGTTCGATTATCTGATCAGGCCAAGAAATAGGGAATGCATGCATTACCCGCACCATTGTAAAAAATAGATCTCATTACTTTTTTACAAGATCATGGTCCATTGACCTCAAATTCCTTAATTCATAAGCCTAATGTCCAAAACAAACCCACCTAAGGATGTGTTTACCTATGGCACAAAAATATGAAATTATAAAACTATTGGTGGTTGTCCCAGCAACACACTCAATCAACAATGTTCTCTATATTTCAAAATAACGTAGTGGGGAATCCTAAAATACCTCCAAATATATTAATAAATAAATACAAAATTTGATGAATATGGGTTCAATCGAATTGAAACCATGTTGGGTGAATTCTGTGGAACAATCTCATTCAAAGATCAGGATTAGTAAGTGGTCAACCGGGGAAACATCATACCCATATTTGTTTTAGGAAGACTCTATAATGTTTACATATAATAGGATTTGATATAAAATCCCTTTGAGATCAACATTATTCTATTTAAAACCCTCTATAGTTTTAGATATAGTTAATGGGATTTCTCTCCCATCAAGGTGACCATTGAAGGGAATGATGTGCACATGTAATGACCACATGAAATGATCAATCTCAAAGATCCATTTTAGTGTCTCACTGCTTATGTTGATTTTATGTTTATAAAAATAGACACCACATACAATTACATTCATGGAAGTCCCTGACTATATTTCCCCATGTTAGTACACTCAACATTATATCAATGTTGAAATACCCAGCAGGTCTTAAACATAGCATACTGCATGGTGACAGTTTCCCCTTTGTTACATGTGAGGCCATATATTCTGAAGATTTATTCAAAAAATAGGTATGTAAAAAAGTGGTGGATGATGATATATATTTTGAAACCCCATAAATAAAGGGGACCACCAATGAAAATATTTGGAGTTTACTCCACTATGACTATTTACTCCCTATAACCCCATTTGAGGTGACATAACTGTCACAAGAGGCCGAATACCCTTTTTCCCTGTGATAGTATAAAATATAATCAGCTCCTGTATCTCCTTGTGATTAAATAGGTGTCAGGCGATGATAATGATTCATCTCAAGGCCTCTTTCACCTAGACAGTGAGAATGATGCCCCCGACATCCACTTTTATTTGAGAATAACTACACAAAATCAAAGGTCATAGAATATGAGGATGACCATATAAACACCACTACAACATTGAAGGAATGAATCCCCACCACCACTGATGATAATAGGTTGGAGAATATAAGAATAGATGAAGTCTCATGATCTAAATGGATTAGTTCCAATATACCCCTCATAGATTAAGATATGTACATCTCATTTCTAATGTGACACCAATATGTGTTCATGTGGTACTATTTAGAAAATCATGGAATGAATCTATTTATGACTATGAATTGTCTCATCTTACATAGTGAGCATCAAGGTTTCAAGTATGCAGATAAGAGTATCTACCCCTCCCTTGAAAAAATTAGAGGTGGATGTTGAGAATTTTATTAGATAAAACATTGTCTAGTTTGTTAAATACACATGATGTATCTCCAAAATCATCTTTTTCAATATTAATAATGGAAATATTATGGACTATATTGATTTTAGACACCATAATTTTCACCTCCCAAAGACTGATTTCCCATTTTATAACAATGGAATTTTTATCAATGTGACAACTGGCTTCCAATACATATCCTTCATGGATGGTTATTTTGTATACAATCTAATATAGATAGACCCTAAAGATCATGAAGACAATTCCCTCAAAGAACCTTATGGGGTCTTTTTATTTTAGGACATTTTTTTTGGGTAAAATAATGACGATGTTATATAATGATGCATCATGAATTATATCTTTAGTTAGTTTATGTCCCTTGCATGATATTAAACTGCACATTCAGGTTGACCTCACCTGGGAGGAAAAATGTGGTTGGTGTTGGTATCCTACCACACCAACATTCAACAATTATTTATGGATTTATTCTTATTACTATGTGATATATAGTGACACCCAGATTTTCATCCTTTGGTCCATCCAAAATACCATTTTTCATGTAGAGAATCCAATGTCCTTTCCACACGATGTTAAGCGATATGGTTACATGAGAATAATTTGTATCTTGATTCATCAATAACAGGATATGTTTTGATTCTCAAATCTCCAATCCTATCACTGGATACAACCATAAAAGTAAAAATTCACCAACTCTACACGCAGGTTAGAACATCATAGAGTGATTTTCTTTTAAGAACATTGTGTGGTTTGATTAATTTATTTCTAGGATATGTATTGACCACTGAATATCTAATACATGTCCCATAAATATAAATCAATAATTAATAAACCCCCATTTTAATATGGATGGATACATACGTGATTTTTTTCATATGTATGGGTATTATCTAAATACATATTTCTTATGCAAGAAATATATGTTGCACAATTTTTCACATCGATATCCATAACATTACCATGTGATGTTAAACTTTAAAGAAGAATGTAAATCAAATATAAAGGACATTAAACTATGTAGAACCTAATAATATTTCATTATTAATCAAAGGGGCACCATATTCTTACCCTTACCTACTAAATTATAAGGTGATTACATAATCTTTGAGGCTCCTCAATTCATAAATCACAATTTAAGTCATGGGAATCACTAGTTTCCAAAACAATTTCATGGAACTTGGGATAAAAATGGTCATTTCTATTTTTCCATTAAATCAATGCATCAAGGCTCTTACATACTATCTAGAGAAATCGTAACTATGTATGGATCGATTTATAATCTTTGTGAGTCTTACATCACTATGGAAGAACTCAACACTAGAGGGTGTTCTGTTCTATCCTTGATATGATTTTTCCATAAAATTTATCTTGAGACAATAAACTTGATCCATGATTTATAATATTTTCATCTCCCTCTTAGAAGAATGTTTTAGTACACTTGACACTCATTAACCAAATTGGTGTCTTGTATATCACCCCCCACATTAAGTTCATATGTGTTATGACCTTAAATTTCAATCACTTTGGTCCAAGATATGTGACCCTAAACGGTAGCCTATAATAGACCCAATCAAAATAAATTAAACTAATATGGAATGAGATTCAAAACATATCAGGTTTAAAACCCAGAAATGGAATCCTGAGAGAATAATCATATCTTCTGTAACATAAATCATAATCATCAGATTTTAGAAAAATAATACGATGTAAGTAAGTAAGCAATAACTATCATAGGGCTTACTCTATAGCCCTAGAAAAATACATTATATTCTCACTTTTCATCCTGATTAAATAAAAATGTAGTGTAATTATTTTTCATATATCCTGACTGCAATAATATGTTCTCTAGGAAGTAAAAAAACTTTTGTGGTTCTAAATTTTTTTTTTGATATTAAATATCCCATAAAACACACTTAATGATTTAAGCAGCTTGAGTCATCAAAATCACTTCATATCCCTTGGGATACAAAAGTCGTCTATCTTTTTATACATTCAATTTGAACATGAGGACATAAAACATCCAACCAGAGTTATATTTTCCCAATATAAATGGATTTATGAATCTTTTGAAATTGATATCACTATGGAATAAGCCAACACCTGAGGGTGTTCACTATCATTCCAATAATGATTTCCACATACCGACCTCATGACACTGTAAATTGGACCATTATTTACATTCCATGTGTCATACTATTCGATAAGATTTGACTTCCTTGACATTATGTCCCCATGTTTTTAAATTTTTCTAAAATAATGAGTGTGATAATTAATTATTGAACTATTTATGGTCTACTCATAATGATGTGAAACTGCATAATTGAGGGATATAGATTTACAAAATATAGTTTTTACTAACCTAGGTGTCCAATGTATCCAACCTCATCATCAAGACATTTTAGTCTCAAAAAATCAATCATATCCCTCAAAAATGAGTACAAATCTTCTTATCTTGACCATGCCATCAACTCATAAAGGGTATGAGTGACCAACTAGAGGCATATAATCCTTTAAAGAAAGGAAATTCAATCATTTTTTGTGTTTTTAACACCATAGAATGACCATGATACTTACATTTTTATGGGTTACCCCTTTCATGTCTATCATATACCATATTTACTGACTCAAAATTCTGGGTTTTGACTCATATCACACATACTCAAAAATATCAAGGTGGACCTAACACTGTATTATTTTTCCCATAACCAAATTTCAACCAATAAATATTCCATGCCCCTAGGAAAATTTTAGAGAGGACTATGTTTGAAAAATATAATAACGAATAAAGGTATTGACCTACTATTAAGAAGAACCTCCTCCATAGAAGAATGGATCTATAATACTTATGAATCTTAGAAACACCACAATAGAACTCAACACCCTATGGTGTTTTGTGTCATTTATGGCATGTAATCACCTTCATCTATGATCATTAATCATTTCATGGATGTAAGACTATAAATTTCATGGCATCCGAAGGTTGGACATAAATGACCCTATACTAATTCCATAAGTGGTCTGAGTTAAAAGACAAAAAAAATGATTGAAGTTACGAGCTAAAAGAAAATAATCTACAAAGAACTAAGATTTTAGCTAAAAGACCTATAACTATATCACAATTGTGATTTAGAATTTATTAATGGAATCAATTGTAAGTCCCACCATATTTATTGGGAATAAATCATGTAACTCTTTCTATGATTATTAGCATTGGAAAAAGATAGATCAATCTCCCTCAGAACATGTATTAATCCTAATTATCACTCTAGTAATAAGGTAATATCAATATAGTTGAAGAATATATATTATTAAAGAATATCATTATGGTGGAAATTCTTGAGAAATTCCTACAAAGAATATGATTTGATTTAAATATTCAGATCTAGAACTTCAATTTTAACTGATATTATTAAAAGGATAAGATTTTGGCGATTAATATAACATTAAATCAGAAAATATTCATGTATATAATTAATTAATGAAAACATTTATTGAAAAATTCAGTGATTAGAAGAACCAATCATCGATAGCATTCAATTGGAGGAATCTACACATTTTATAGACTCTCTAATAATCTCATCCAAAAGGGATTGAATATCAATTATCAAAATTCAATAAGATTTGATCAAAAGAGCTGGCCATGTTGGAATGTCTATGGAGAGATGTTTTCATTCACCATTGAAGTACCTCTTTCCCCACCTCTTCTGCTTATACAATAGAATATAGAGTCTCGACTATTGTAGTCCCATCCTCAAATATATTTTGAGTATACTACAATGAGGATGAAAAAAATTATATGGTCATACCCTGTACAATATATAATTTTCTCATATAACAATATTTTAATTTCCCATGAATCTATTTTTGATTATAATTTAGATAAATATTACTGAATATTCCACACTACATCCAATGTCTTCATCTATTTGGAAAGGTGATACATGCCTTCAAGATCATGAAAGAGACTCATTTTTCTTGTAATAATTAGGGATTCCTAGAATGTTACATGTTTATCTATTTAAAAAATATTGGATTCATAGATTACATGAATATTGTAAACCCTTATTGAATATATAGATATCCAGAAAATATGGAAAATGCTAATGACCTTGAGGATGATATCAATTTAATACCTGTGAAGTTTTTATTTGGGGACATAAATCATATAAATTTAATCATGTATCACAATATATTACTTACTATTAGATATATTAAACTATAAATTTTTATTACGAAGGAATTAAAAAAGTATTAAAACTAATATAAAAAAATGAAAATATAAAATTTGAAACATTCATAATATAATATATTGAAATTAGAACTCAGATAAAATGAATACTGAAAAAAATAGTTAGTAGTGTTGCTTCAATCAGGGATCCATTTAATTAACCTAATCAATATTTGAATATTCTATGAGTACTATCCTATAAATGGAATGGAAAATCTACAACAATCATAAAATATATTGTTATCATAGAAATCAATAAGAAAGAGTTGATTAAACATTAATTTCATATGAAGTATTACTAAAAGTCAAAGATGAAGATCATAGGATGAAAAAGAGAGGAATAACACTCAAAAATTTATTGATAAAAAATATGAAAGTAAAACAAAAGTTAATTTTTTAAATGATTCATAATCCTGATATAATATAATAAGAAATGATCATATAACCAGAATATTTACTAAATTATATAAGAATAATAAATGCTTGAAAATCCTTATTAATTTAATCAAGAAAGATTATTGAGGGAATAAAAAATTAACATCCCATAATGAAGAAAATGGTAAATGTTATACCTGATTTCTCATAACATAATGAATATAAATAATATAAATTAAATAAATTATATATCAAATGAGAACTAATTATGAACACATAGGTAAAAATACATAAAGGATAATTAATGTGTATCTAACGACTCCAAAATTACATCTAAATATGATATTAAAAAAGGGCGTACCAATATAAAAGAAAAAAGTATGTTATAGGTAAATATGAAGAGTGGTTAAAAACGTATTATTCATCTATTTCTGATTCTAAAAGTTGTTCTACTAGTAAATTAGCTACCTCTTACTCAATGCTTGATGAAATTTATAAATCCATAATTAATAATCATGTATCCATAGAAAGATATTCATTATTATCTTTAAAATGAAAAAATTATACGCTAAACAATAAAAAGGAACTAAAAAAATTTATCATATCGACCTCCAACTACAATACTAATGAAGGATGATGTAAAGTGTGGTAGAATTATGTATAGTCATTCAACAGTTCATCCAATATATAAACTATGGTTGAAGAATATTTAAATTAGACTATTTTCATGACAAATCATAAAGAAAGAGAAATTTTGAATAAGGAGAAAAAAAAGTAAAAATTATATAGAAATTATTTTCTAAATGGATCTATAAATAAAAACATATCAAAAGTTTCCTTTTTTCATTTCGAAATTAAAGGTAAATGTAATTATAAAGACCTGAAAATTCTATAAAATTGTTTTTAATTTATTTGGGAATATTATGAGTCTGGGAAAATTTACAGCATGTGATTCCGAGGCACGGTGTGCCCGGAAGGAAATTTTGGCCTTTTTAAAGGTATGTTCAATAAACGTGTGGGAGAAATTATGTAACTTTGGAACTAGTGCTCAGAATTTATATTCAAGGACACCGTAGAATCCACAGTAATAAGATTCTGTTAATGGAGGCTTTACTTTGAACATAGTGGGTTGGGAGAAAAAGATAGTTTTCCGAATTTTAACAAAATAATAAAATAGCATGAAAATTTTATTTTATTTTCTCTCTAGTGATTGAGAATCGGTGGTGGGACCAGTGAGTTGTCTAATCATTCAATTCCTTGACTCTATGATTTTGTAACCATGATGTTGAAACATTAAATGTGTTTAAAAAATGACTGCATTAATGTTGTGCAACATGGTTGATGCTTTATTCTATTTAATTGAATATCGTGTGTGGGCTTTTGGAATAGCTGTGAGAAACCTCTGGTGAAGTACGATGACACTTTCCACTGATAGAGCATGGATGCTTTGGAAGTAATGATCTAGGATCGACAAATTCTAGCGGCTTCATCCAACGCATAATCTTTTTCCACCATTGTGACTTCTCTAACGAATCATGATGTATGGGTTGTATTAAACATTATCTAGATGGATTATATTTCTATAACCTATTATGATCTTAACATGGAAGGCTTGGGCCAAATGAACAAGGCATGAACCCTCCACTGCTTCATTCTCATCGTGTTCTTCTAGGGACAATCTAACAACATGTAAGACCCTTGAATCTGGAAGCCGCGTAGGGATGAAGGTATCTTGGGAGACCTGTAGGTGTGGTTAGAAGGGAAAATAGGCCACCAGAGCTCACTTGGTTGCCTACGGAAGTCCCTCCGGTGTTGCTCCAGCCCGAGGATGCTGCTCGATAGTGTGGAAGATGGTTGGGGTAGCTGGAAACATCGAGTTGCGGTGGTGGTGAGGTGGCGTGCTGTCACGCGCCACGGTGAGCTGTCCACGACATCAAAGTCACTGTGTAAGGGGAACATCTACCTGTGGGTTCCAAAGAAAACCAATGTGGTGCCACATGGTGCCGCCAATTAAATAGTCTAATGGCTCTTTAAGCCATTCTAGAAATAGGGGGAGCGGCTCCCCTCCCCCATGGGCCATCAGTTGGGTGTCACACAACCTAGAGGGCTGGACCACGCTACGGGATAGACCGATCCACATCCCAGCATGGGGTGCACACCATGGCCCAACCTCGCTGGGCCGGGTCGACCCAAACCAGGTCCTATCAGCCAAGTCCATGTCGGGATGAGTCTGACCGTACCTGGAATCCTTTCATTCCTAAATACGCTTAAAAGGACGAATCATACAAACCAGACATCCGTTTGAAAAACTGTATGTGGAATGGGAATCATTGGGATGCGATTGTACTTTTGAGGCTTTCCCCATGGGTTTTGTAGAATGATTGATTACAACCTGGTTGGATTAATCCAGAATCCAACCGAGCATTCAGCATTGAAATGCATATAACTCAAATATCGGGTGTCCGATTGATGCAATGTCTATTGATATGGAACCCTTACGACATGTAAGTCATTTTTGTTACACCTTTTTAGAACACCGTAGTAGTTGAGGAATGACCGATATCCAAAGGAGTAGATACTGCAGAACTCATGTGCACCAGGTACGGATAATCCCATGGCAGACTATCATTGGAGTAGCGACCCTATGTGGATCAACATATAAAGAACTTGTGTGCATCAACAACATAGTGACCCAATTTGGATCATCAATCATTGTGACCATGTATGGATAAGAATCTTAGAGACCCAGTGTGGATCACAATCTTAGCAACCCTATGTGGATCTACATCTTAGTGACCATGTGTAAATCAGCATCTACCGACCATGTGTGGATCATAAATCTTGAAACCTTGTGTGGATCAGTAGTACGCGGCCCGACGAGGACCACCCTTAGAGAGGCCCAATGTAGATCAACAACATATGACCTAGTGTGGATCAAAAATGGAACAACTCCCTCGGGGATCAGTTGTGGGAACTTCCTAATAGAAAAACATGATATATCATTAGGCCAATCATCATTTTTCTAGAACTATAAGATGTACACCTAATTTGAGGTGATTATTCTTCTTTTTCCTTTGTGATTGAGATCATGCATGCTAGTTTATATTTTGTGGAATTCTGAGAGACCTTTGGTAGTCTCGGGTCCCTAATGGGTATTGTTATACTCGCCCCCTGCATGGGATTAGCCCACAAAATGTTATGTTTTGTGGAGAATATAGGCATCCTAGACTGAGTTTTGGGGCCTGATGGTGGATGGAGGTTATAGTTGACGTGGAGAGTGGTGGAGATGGGCTGTACCTACTCATTAGATAGGAATCATGGTGGATGATCTCAAGAGATGTATACTTTTTTTGTTATAGTTGTATATTTTGGCTGGTCTTTTATTCTTGCTCCATTAATGTTACCACATACATTACTATTATAGTTTTACTTCATAGTTTTATCTTGTTGTGTTCTTGGATTGTGTGTTTGTACAGTTTTAGAGAAAGTGTATTCCCATTTTAAGGGTAATCCATTCCGATTCTAGTTGAAAACCCTATCCTATGGAAGTCAGGCTTGGGGTAGTCACGAAAAAATCCTTGGGGGATGGGTCATGATAATGTGGTATCATAGGAGGAAGTTTTACAGAAGAACTAGGACACTGATATTTCCAATGGATAAATAGTGTTATGTGTTTTGAGTGTGGTATTTACTATAGGGAGACCAGTGTTGGTGTGGCAGCCGACGTATCCATACACCAGAACCCTAAATTCAGATTTCCAACTCGGTGCACAAAAACACGGATTGTGTGTGTTTTGGAAATGTTTTACTTTTAATCTCTTTTGAGTAAGATCCCCTGGTATAACTTGTTGACCATGGAGCACCTGTTTCATTTAGCGATTCCACCACATAGACAGTCAGCCATGATTCCCAATAGGGTTCATGTTGATATCCCAATGTGCAATGAGGCTTCGATGCATGGTCCTCTTACATTGTTGGAACCTTCAGGTGGTGTACCAGAAGCACAACCACCCATGGGTAGTAGTTTCCACTAGCCCCACTAGCAGATAGCGCGCACTAATTGAGAAGATTGCATGTGTTCCGGAGATAGGGCACTCTGAGGTTTTGAGATGAGGCAGATCCCCAGGCAGCTTAGGACTTGGTGGAGGCTATGGCTATAGTGTTCCACCAAGTTGGGAAAACGATAGAAAATATAGCGATCCTAGCATCTAGTCTCTTACAGGGCTTGATAGTAATATGGTGGAGCCTTACGCTATAGTCCCATGAAGTGTTGACACATTCCCTTTTGGACATTGAGAACCTCTTTAGTGCGGTGTTTGTTCTAGAGACACTACGCTATGTGCATATTTATGAGCTCCTCCACATATAGTAGGGAAGCCATATAATAGCCCAGTACTAGGTGATATTTACTGACCTCACACGCTACTCCCACAACATGGTAAAACACACATTCTTCGAGGACCTAACCTTTGAGAAGGGTCTCCAGTGGGAATCACATCGTCAATGATTCCACTAAATACCCCGATGTATGCTGGGGTGTTTAAAAGCACATTGTTTTTTGAGAGATTCTTAACTGATCAGACACCGACAGTGAGAGCCACCACTGGAAAACAGGTAGCTGAGTCATCTGCAGAAGGTGGTAGGCAGATGACATAGATTGTCAAGCAGGATAGACCCTCCTGTGGACTACCCCAGGGCATAAGGTCAGAGGAGCAGAGCTTGTGAGAAAGAGGGGGTCATATTGGAAGAAAACTATGATTCATGTGTGTCAGGCACAATCATATTGATCATGTTTTCCTGACCCACTGTACATCAGTTTGTGGGAAATGATTTGAGATAGGACCACCACCACCCCCAGGTGGTCCACCCCAACCACAAGGTGTAGGTGGGAATGGGCGACCACAACTTCAGGCCGAAAAATCCTATGACCATGGCACAACATATTTTATTAGAGGTACGATCTGTTTCTATTCCACCCTTAATATAGTTCTTATAGACAATGGTGGTAGTCAATCTTTTATTTTCATGACACTCATTCATAGCATAAAGATTTTGATGGGCCCGTTGGCTCGATCTTTGCGATTAGAGATTCCTATGGTGGATGATTCAAATATTAAACATTTGGAATATAGTTTGATATCACTCTAAGAGGTGATAGATTCGGCTGGGATCTCTTTGTCACAGAATTGAGGCCTTACGACGTCATCTTGGGTTTGAACTGTCTATCTCCAATCCTTGACCAGATCGATTGTTTTAGCCGCAATGTGTGGTTTATCCACAAGGATGGGATTCATTTTACCTTCACCATCAAGAAGAGATCCTTGGATGCACAAGATAAACTTACATGTTGGATAGTGAATCTGACCTCACACAAGTTGGCTAGCCTTACCCTTAGAGTTGTTGACGTTAGGACTCCGAGCTATCCTGTAGTGGTGGACCAGTATATCGATTTCTTTCCCGTTGATGTTTTGATACTACCTCCTTCTAGAGATGTATAATTCTACATCGACTTATACCTGGGTACATAACCGATATCTATTTCAGCAAATCAGATGGCCCCTGAAAATCATTGTGGGTTGCAGGTATTATGGGAGTAAATACGGAAGAAGGGGTTCATAAAGCCCAGTGTCTCTCCACGATCATCCCTGATTTTGTTGGATAAGAAAGAATATTAGTGTCTGAGGATTTGTGTGGACTATCGACACCTTAACCAAGTGACAGTGAAAAAATGTATACACTCCCAAGGATTGATGATCTCTTCGATCAGCTAAAGGGAGCATGATGGGTTTTAAAGATAAATCTCAGATCAGGATATCACCATCTTTGGGTAAGAGATGGGAACGTATTAAAGACATCCTTTAGATGTCAGAATGAGAATTATGAGTTCATGGTGATTCCATTTGCTATGACCAACACACAGGTTGTGTTCATAGGGATCATTAACATGATCTTCTGGACTGAAATCAATATCATTGTGGTGGCGTTTATTGACGAAATATTGATATACACAGTGTCAGAGGAGGATCACACCACACACCTGCAGATCGTTTTGGATACACACCGAGAGAACTAGCTTTATAGAAAGCTCTCGATGTTCCAATTCTGAATATGGTATGTCCCCTTCCTCAGGCATGTTTTCTCAGAGGTTGGAGATGATGAAGATCCAGAGATGATAGAAGTAGTGCTTTCTTTGGAGCACCAAGGAGTGTGTATCAAGTGCACAGTTTCTTGGGAGGGGTTGGGAACTAACCATGATTTAGAACTCAACATTCTAGATTTTTGGAACCCTTGTCAGTTTTGACAAATAAGGGGCATCCCCTCATATAGATGGAGAGGTACTAGGAGAGTTTTCAAGAGATTTGGTAAAGGTTGGCGAGTTCCCCCATCTTGAGGATTGTAGAAAAGGGTGTTTAGTATGTAGTCTACAGAGACTCATCATGGACCATTCTGGGTTGTGTCCTGATGTAGAATACAGTAGTGATCACCAACTTCTCATTGATGTTGAGACAACATGAGAATAATTGCGCTACTAATGTCCTAGAGTTAGCAGCAGTGGTCTTTGAACTGAAGATTTGGCAGCATTATTTGATGGGTGAACTATTTACTACTTACTCTGATCATTAGAGTATTAGTTGAATCTTCTAAATGAAGGACCTGAACCAGAGATAGTGGTGATGGATGGAGTTCTTCCAGGAATTTGGCTTTGAGATAGTCTATACTCTTAGACAGAATTTTGGTCATGAGTTACTGAGTGAGGCGATAGAGCAGCTAGCCATGTTGTAGATATCCTTGTGGATATAGATAGATTAAATCGTCTCCATTCAATGATTTTTACACCCCAAATCCTTCAGAATATTAGGGAGGCACATCTATGGAACATAGATTGTGTGGTATGACATTCTCAGATATCCTCAGGTCAGGATCCTGAGGGATTTTCTAAAGGTGGGTAGCACGTCACCCTCTTTAGAGGGTGCACCATGGTACCAATGATGCTATGAGTGGATGTGATGAGGGTGTTCTACACAACCCCATTATAAGTACATCCTGGAGTACAGAAGATGTATCAATACATTCAGTGTCCGTACTGGTGGCTGGGGATGAAAAATGCAGTGGTGGAGTTCGTTTCACAATGACTCATATTTCAGTAAGTGAAGGTCGGGTATCAGATACCAGCAAGCTTAGCTCAGCCACATGAGTTATCAGAGTGGAAGTGGGATGGTATATCCATGGACTTCATGTTAAAGTTACCATGTACGTCAATGGGCCACAATTCCATATTGATGATCATTAAATGACTCCCAAAGTTGGCCCACTTCCTACCCCTCTAAAATAAGTGATCAGTAGAGAGCTTGGAAAATCTCTACATACAAGATATTGTGTGACTTAATGGGGTGCCATCGATGATCGTCTTAGATTGCGACACATGTTTAACGTCATATTTGTTGTGGGGAATACGTGAGACATTCAGGATTCAGCTACACGTGATCAGTTCCTTTCACCATCAGATAGATGGTCAAATGGAGCGAACCATACATATACTTGAGGACATTCATCATGATTGTGTCCTAGATTTTTTTGGTAGTTAGGAGGACCACCTACCCCTAGCAGAGTTCACATAAAACAAAATTTACCACTCCACTGTCGACATGGAACTTTTTTGAGGCCTTCTACGAGAGACCATGCTAATCACCTCTCCACTGGAAATACCCACGAGAGTTAATACTAATGGTTCCGGGGTTGGTACAAGATACCAACGAGATGATGAAGACCATCTTGGAGCATATGAAACTCAATAGAGAATGATATAGTCTTATGCTAACAAGAGGTAGAGACCCTTGGAGTTTGAGGAGGGAGACCATGTCTTCCTAAGGGTCTCACCTGATAGAGGATTACAAAGGATTGGCAGTGGCATAAAGCTATATACATGGTTCATTGGACTATTCCATATCCTCAATAGATTAGGAGAGGTGGTGTACCATTTATTTCTTCCCCCACAGATACACAAGAAGCATAATGATTTCCATGTGTTGTAGCTAAGGATGTATGCACAAGATCCACCACACGTTATCGACTGGGACGAGCTGGACATGGACGATGGGGTGACATTTATGGAGTTTGTAGTGTGGATAGAGGATCAACAAGAGCTGTTCATTTATGGGTGGTTGATTCCTCTGATGCATGTTCATTGACTGCATGAAAATATCCAGGAGTGAACATGGGATCGAGAGGCTTCTATATGTGCTTGGTACCCCCATTTGATTCCCTATTTTTTTGGTAGCATTCAGATTCAAAATTCCTATTGTTTGTAATAATGTAAATACGTAGATATTCTATATATATTTTTAAAATTTTTAGGTAATATTACAAGTCTTTGAAAATTGAAGGTTCATTATTTCTATGACCGATGTTCCTAGAATGTAATTTTGAACTTTTTTATTTTACATTCAGTACACATGTGGGAAGCGTTTTCTAAATTTTGAAATTGTTCACAGAATTGTAATTTAAGGACACTGTTAAATCCAAATTGCTGACATTCACATAATGGAGGCTTCACATCGACCGTAATGGGTTGGGGAAAAATATAGTTATACGAACTTCTAATAGAATAATAAAATAACATTACAATGTTATTTTATTTTCCATCCAGCTGTTGAAGGGTGGTGGGGAGACCACAGAGTTGTCAAGCCGTTGAATGGATTCACTCTTAGTTTTTGTAAGTACGGTGTAGAAACATTAATTGATTTACATAAATGGCATCATTAATATTGTGATACTCTATTGATTCTTACCTCTATTTAATTGAAGCTCTAGTGTGGGATTTTGGAATGGTTTTGAGGAACCCTTGGAAAACTGTCGTGACACCATCCACAGATGGAGGATGAAGGCTTAGGCGCCAATGAACCAGGATCGGAGAACACCCATGGCTTCAACAAACGCCAAAATATTCTTCCACCACCGTGACGTCTGCAACAAATATAGAGGTAGGTGTTTATCAAAGTTAATATTTGATGACTTAAATTTCTACCGCATATTATGATGTTAATGTAGAGGGCACTAGAAAAATAAACAAGGCCCAGACCCTATGCTTCTTCTTTCTTGTTGTGTTCTTTGGTGGATGATCTTACAACATAGATAAACCATGAATCTGGAAGCTGCGCAACAACACGGGCATCCAGGGTGGCCCGTAGGAGCGAGTGTAAGGGAAAATGTACCCTCCGAGCACACACAGTGGCCTGTGGATGTCCCGCCAATGTGACACTGGCACGACGGTGCCGTTGACCAGCAGTCAGCAATCGGCTGCGGTGGAAGGAGGTGTCACCGCGGTAGAAGGTCATGGCATCTGGCAGTGGCCGACTGCAGAGGTGGTGATGCGGCCTAACCTAGCGCACTACAGTGTGCATGATACAACTTTAAAGTCCTGGTGCAAGGGGACCCGTTCTAGAAGTTCCTGAGGGAAGAACAGTAGGCATCACCTGGTGCCACCAAATTAATGAGTTGAACGAATCTTTGAGCCATTTGGGAAGGAGGGGTAGTCTCTCCCCTCCCAGGGCAGTCCATCAGCTGCATGTCGTGCCACCTAGAGGGCCGGACCGCCCAACGGGCCACACCCTTACGAAGCAGGCCAGTTCGGACATAGATAGGGTCAGGTCTTCCACAAATGAGGCCGGGTTGGTCCTAGATAAGGTCCGGTCCACCCAGACTGGGTCAGGACATCCCCAGATCAGGTCAGGTCAGACCAGGATGGGTTAGACCAGGTCGAACCGAACCTAGACCCCTTTCCGGCATAGATAAACATAAAATGTCATATCTTACAAACCAAGCATATGTTGGATGAACCGTCTATGGAGTTGAAATCATTGGAATGAGAAGGTCCTTTGGAGACACTCCACATGGTTTTTGGTGAATGTTGGAGTACATCTAGGTTGGATCAAACTTGACTCCAAATGGGCCCTCGAGACTGACATGCCTATAACTCACAGAACAGATGTCCGATTTACACACCCTCTATTGTGTTGGAACCCTTACAACATGATGTTCCTTTGAGGTACTACTTTTAAGAAATTTGTAGTAGATGATGCACGATCGATATCCATAGGGGAATATACTAAGGAACTAAAGTGCACCGAGTGCGGAGAATCATGTGGCTAACTGTCATATGAGTAGCGACCCTATGTGGATCAATATCTAGAGATCATGTGTGAATCAGTATCATTGAGACCCTATGTAGGAAATAATTCATGGAGACCCTATGTTGATCAGCATCTTAGAGACCATGTGTGTATTATAATCATCGCAACCCTATGTGGTTCAACATCTAGCGACCAGGTGTGGATCAACATCTAGTGACCATGTGTAGATCAACATTCTAACAATCATATATGGATCAGTAGTGTGTGACCAGATGAGGAACATCATTAGAGAGACCCATCATGGATCAATGATATAAAAACATGTATGGATCTACAATGGAACAACTCCCTTTTCGACCGGTTGTAGAAAATTTTTAACAGAATAAAATTATATAGCATTCAGCTTATCATCTTTATTCTTGATCTATGAGTTTTACACCTAGTTTTAGGTGATTCTTTTTCTTTGTGCATTGTGACTGAGATCATGTTTTTTGTTTTTCCAATGTGTAATTTTTAGAGACCATTGGGGCTCTCAGGGTCTCTATTGGATATCGTTATACTCACCCCAAAAAATGCTTCACCACACCATGATGTGTCACATGCAGATGGCTGGCGGCCGTGACTGAGACTAGGGGAACGAGGACCAAACAATGGACGGTGGTGACAGTTGATGTGGAGAGATGCTGAGAGAAGAATTACAAACCATTTAGGTAGGAACCTTGGTGGAAGATCCCAGGATCTGTTTTCTATTTTTTGTTATAGTTGTATATTTTAGTTAGGTTTTATTTTAGCACCTTTACAATCATCACGTACTTTACTTCTGCTGTTTTATTTCATGGTTACATCCTTTTGTTTTCCTAGACTCTATGTATATACAGGTTTAAAGAAAATTCCTTCCCATTTTTGGGACACACCTTTTCAGAGATAGTCAACAACCCATGGCATATGGAAGGCAGCCTTGGGGTTGTCACGACACGAGCCCCATGGGGCGAGTCGTGACAATTATAATAATTATTTATTGAGAATTAGGAAAATTAATTAAATAATAAGTATTTTCGTGGTAGATATTCTTAGGATTTTAGTTCAACATGTTTGGGGAAAATATAAAAACATTGGTTACCTAGATCATTATAGGGAGACACAGCTGGATCCATGAACATTTGGTACCCATGAATCCTTTATTTGAATGTTTTTGAAGTAAAAATTCACATGAAAAAATTTATTGAATGGTATTTGGATAGTCACTACACAAGTCACATGAGGTTAGAATTTTCCTATTTTTATACATTATAAAAATTAAATGGAGTATTAGTTACCATCAATGATAATAAAAAGGAAAAATAGTTGGATTTAAATAATATAGATGTCCAAATTAAATTTCAATCAAAATGTACTATATGTTCTAGGTATAAACAACAAAATGATAAGCATGTCTCAACTCCTTGATGATGATATTTATGTTTATTTATCAAACTATGTCCACCCTATTATAATGATAATATTATTAATATTTTATAAATAATAAAGGAATTTTTTATAAATTACATTTTAATTCCTTATGCCACAAATTTTTTAGTTTTTTTTCTACAAAATAAAATGAATCAAGGATTTGGAATATGAGACACAGAAACTATATTGTATTCAATTTTTTTAAATTATATAATAAAAACATAGTCTATTTTTGTCATAGTCTTAAATATTATAATGATATATTTTTCAATGCATACTATATAGTAAAGAAATTCAATTCATCTTTTAAATCTATAAAGAGATTAAAGATTTATTTTTTTCATTTCTAAAAAATTTAATATATATTTTCTAATTATTTGTAATAATTTTTTAAAAAATAGTTCAAAATTAAAATGATTTAAATATAATATCACTGAGAGTTGATAATGGAGAATATTTTTAGATCATGAACTGAATTATTTTTTTGATATCATGAGTATTAAATATAAATTACTTTCTCTATGATGAATTCAAGAAAATTGAAATGTATAAATATGAAATAAGACAATTAAAGATAGAAAAAATAATTTTGCTAAATGAATATATAATTACAACCTAATTTTGAGGTTTAATATGTCAATATATCATTCCATATCATGAATATAACTTTAGTAAACCCCAATATTATAAATGATCCCTATGAATTATAAAACAAACTATAAATAGGTTCATATATATCAATGTGTCTGGATACAAGTTTTTTATCCTGAATTCTAATGAAGACCCTGGTAAATTTGATCAAAATTATGACCAATGTATCATTCTATAATATTCATCTACTTATAAATCTTGTAATGTTTATAATAATAATTGAATAATATTTTAATAATATTTTTCTGTGATGTTTTATTAATGTATCCATTTGATCATAGAAAAATAAAACATATGATGTTATAAATTCATTAAACAATGTGATTCTTTAATGTCATAATGCTTATTTTTAAATTAAAAAAGAATATAAATAAATTCTTCATTATCTAGAAGAATAAGAATCTAGTGTACCTAAATGTGAATTTCCTAGAAAACATAGAACATTAAAGAATCATCCATTAGAAACAATAATAGGAAATCAGTATAAATCATTAATCCATAGAGAAAAAATTATAAGAGTAAATTTTATTAATATGTATGAAAGAAGAGTATTTCCAATTTAGTAGAAAAAATGTTTCAAATTAGTTGATTGTCTATCAAATAATATAGTAATATGAAATGAAATGGGAAATAAGAATAATAAAGATAACAGTTGTATAGTTATAATAAAAAAATAAATTAGTAGAAATATGATATAATTAGAAAGAAATAATATATTATTAAAAATAATATGAACCTATTTCTAGATTATAATATTTTTTAATACTTTTTTTAATTTGTCACAAGTCAATTTTGATTTATATCAGATCGATGTAAAATTTGTTTTATCAAAATGTATATTTAGTAGTAGATGTATATATTAAACAACCATAGGGTTTTTAATATCACAATCAACCAAATTATATTTTCAAATGTACTAATTATATTTATTGTATTAAAAAAGATTGAATATCATGAATGATATATAAAGGTCCATTCAACTAGAAAATGGTGTTTTATTTGGAATGGAGTATCTATTCCCTTTCATAAATATATTCATTATATTATTTTGTTATTATAGATTTATTTAGATGATGTTATATTTATTTAATCTAACAAAAAAAATGAAATTATTTCTCAAAAAATATGAAAAATTATTCTAAATTGAGTATGTTGGGAGAGTAAAATTTATTTATTAGTTTTAAAATATGTCAAAAAAAATAACAGAGGTGTTTTATATAAAAAAATATATTTTTGTTTTATTGAAAATGTTTATACTGGAAACAATAAGAATTATACAACTACCATGTATAACAATATAAAATAAGATTTTGATGAAACATGAAAACTAGTTGTTAATAAATTATATGTTCATATGATATGTAATTTATTATATGATTTTACATGTAGACAAGACTTCATGTTTTTTATAATTTTATTGGATATATTTTAATCAAACAGATAAGAATCCCATCTTATTATTATTTTGATGAATTTGTTATATTTGATATGAACTATTTCATAATCAATACGTGAAAAAATATGACAATTTTTTTCATCATTTGGTGTAGATTTTGGTGGTTGTAATTTCAATAGAAATTGTACCTATAAAACCAATTTTATTTTAGGGAAGTCCTCAGTTTCATGGCCTAGTAAGAAAAAATATTAAATTTATTTTTCAACAGCTGTGGTAGAATATATTTTTAAAGTAATTTTGTGTGCACATGATTTATGGATGAAAAAGACACTACAAGACTTTAAATTATATTTAAATAAAATTCATATTTTATTTTATAATATGAGTAAGATTAATATTTCTAAAAATATTACAAGTCATTCAAGAACTATGTAAATTCATATAACGTATCATATCATGGGAGGACATGTTCTAACTAATTATTTATATTTGAAATTTGTTATTAGAGAATATTTAAATGGTAATATTTTCACTAAACAAAATTACACAACAAGTTTTTGAATTTATTAATGTGGAGTTTGATATTTTTAATTTTAAACAAATTTTAGTTATCTTTAATTTAATTGTCTTTAATTTAGTATTATATTTATACTAATCCTTTTAACTTTACGTTTCTTACAAGTAATATTTACTTACTATGTTTTTAATTAATTATGGATTTATTACCCTTTTTGAAAAATAATCTTCTAATAATTAATGTATATAATGATAACTCAAAGTATATTGTCTTGATAAACTAATCCAATGTCAACAGAACCATCATAAAATCTCTATATATCTATCTATTATAGACAAAAACTCAAACCATTTTGACATTTTTATTTCCTTATTTATATTAAATATCATAAAATCATGACATAAACCTTTATATTTTCTGTATTTTAAAAAAATATTGATAAAAAGGTGGACTGAGTGGATCTAAGCACCAAATCTATTCCATATCTAATAGAATATTCATTAATCGGATAGATGTCAAATTTGAGTGGGTTTTTGAAGGAAACCTATTATTAAATAAAGATCATGTTTTTCATGTTTTAGAATTTATTTTCACTGAAGAAAAAACTAAGTATGTTTTCTATATAAAAAACATGTTTAATGAGAATCCCAAATTAGTTTTTGTTACATATGAAAAATATTATCCTCAAATGTAAATATTATAAAATTTGTAATCTCAATAGTATTAATAGTCATGTTTTTCCAAATCCCCATGTTTGGGATTTTTAACATTACAATTGGATCTTTGTTTTATAAATATCATACATATCAAGATAATAAATATTTTAATTTCATATCCACATTGGTAAATTTTTTTTAAAAGGTCATGATGAAACCCTGTTTTTACTTGTAGAGTTTTTTCATTCTTAAACATTCACAATGATTTTCATGTTGGAGAAAATTCTATTTTCTGATATATATATATATATGATGAAATTTAAATTAATTTAATTAATGTTGAAATTATATAGATATATGTTGAGTTACATGTGTCAATGATAACAAAAGGGGGATTAATATATTTTTTTCTATATTGTAGTATTATTTATCTTCTTCTACATAAAGATAATATGATCCCTAAAATTTATATGCATGTTAGATGACATCAAAGTTATATTTCATATGTTATAAACATAAAAAAATGTTTTTTGGGAGAAATTTTACATGAAATATAATGCATGTATGTTACAATGATCAATAAGCATTAGTGGCTCATACTCTAGTGAGCATGGAAATCTGAAGTTAGCTGGATCTGTATGGATTTTTTACCACAGATATTGGTGAATAAAGAATGTAAAAAATTTATAAGGATACATGAATGAGGTTCAATTTTTTTAGGGAAACAATTAATACATGATTTATCCCAAATTATATTGATTAACCCTTTCAAAAATAAAATAGTGAGGCTCTCATTATAATGAATGGTAAAAGTGAAGATATTTTTTTTTTGAATGAGTCTGATGTTGTGGATGTCTATCAACCAATATTTTTGCATGAAACCATTAAATTTATATAATTTAATCCTAATAATATATATGACCGAGATTATTATATAAAAGAACTATTTGAGATGAATTCTCAACATATTGAGAGGGTTTAGTAATATATGGTTGAAACAATAAATGATATTTATAATTGCATAGTCCTGATTGACATAGCAACCTTGTAAAATGTTGTTAGTAAATATATTTTTAAAAATAAATCCATATAAACACCTTATTCAATAAATATATTATATAATTTTTGTAATTCCCTTTATATGGTTGAAATATAAAACCACTCATGATATAAAGCGGAGGAATATTTATATTTTATTAGTTCTAAAATTGAATAGATAGTTATTAAATTTAATTAAACGAAAAATTTGAATACATACATTTAATTTTAGTAATATGTTTCTAGAAAATATTCGATAATTTGAGATGTTCAACTATTGATAAAGATGATTTGGAATTAGTTAAATCCCAACAACACAACTAATGTTACTATTATAAATCTAGAATAGATTTAGATTAATTTTAGTGGGAAAATCTAAACCGTCTGGGAATCTCAAATAGATATAGTTTCCAAGTCTGATTTGATGGATTTAAGAAATACATGGATAGTAAATATTACTCAATAAGATTTTTCTCATGCCAATAATGGTCTTATAATTATGGTCATACAAAATCTCATTATTTGGTAAGAAGGATTAAATCTGTTACTAAATTTTAATTTGTAAAAATTAATTAGATTCAAAATAACTAGTGTGATAATGATAAACATAACATCTTTTTTTTTGAAAAAACAACATCATCATGTTGTGGAATTAACATCTAAATATATTGAAATTATATGTCTTTTAATTTATTTAGGTGTGATGATGAAGAATTTTTTAATGTCAATAGAGACTATCCATGTGTTTTTATAGGTAATTTTGATCAAAATCTAAAAATCTAAGAAGGGTAATATGTTTTTATGAAACATTATGAAGGGATGTATAGGTATAATTTTTAAAAAATGATGATATATTTTATGAATTATCATAAACTATTTATGTTTCATTTACATTTGGCACATCATCTAAAACATCACCTTTCCCTCAACCAATTCTTCCTCTTAACATTTTCTACTTAATATTTCATGTAATCATAGAAAAATAAAAATGAAATAATTATCATTGTTATATTTTGTTTATCAATTTATTATATATCATTCCATATCTTCTGACTATAATGAAGTAAATTTTTTCTTTATAAATAATCTATTAAATATTAGTTTATGTTCCCCTTTAAATACGTTATATAAAATTTTGTGATAATTTATTTTTGATATCACCAAAATGGGGAGATAATTGTGTAAAAAATATTATAACTATTAAATAATAAAAAATATATACAAGGAAGTTGAGAAATTAAAAAAATCTTAAGAATTTTTAGTTTGAATTTTTTTAATTTTTATGATATTTTTTTAACTACACTATATAAAATATATATGAGAACTTATGTTTCAATTAAATCTCATGATGGAAATATTTGAATTTTGACTAAATTTTGTATTTTTACTTTTTTTTTGATATATGGTATATTTATCATAAAAATGAGGATATTTTTGGATATGTATTGTCTAAATAATATGCTATAATTCTTATCAACTTTGATACTAAAAAATAATTTCTTCTATTAATAATAAAATTAAAATATTTTTTTATGATTATATTAATTAATAAATTTATAGTGTTATAAATTTATTTACATTCTAATTTTTTTGTCTAATATATTCTGGATGTGTTTATAAAAGTCAATAATCACGTATTATACGCTACAATTTTATGATAAAAATATGGTTTGAAAACACTATGTTATGAATGAATGTATATATCACATACCTTATGTTATTATAAATGTATATATAAATAACAATACTTTTCAACAAATCCATACAATAATATTGTAATGTATAGTTCAACAATAAAATGATTTGAAGTTAACCATATATTTTCAACTATTCAATTTATGTTAACCCTATGTTTGACATGGTCTTCCAAGGTGTTTTAATTCAATATTTTTTTCCATAAATGACTTGATGATATTAATTTATTTTTTTTAAACATTCATAAATTAAATTTCAAAGGCATTTGTCAAACAGATTAAATCCTTCATATTTCCAATTTAGTTAATGACATTATTTAAATGTTTTAAAATAAAATAATCCTGATTAATCAAGTGATATTATTGGATCTTTTTTAATCAATTTTTCATTGATAACTAAATTGAGTTATATCAGTAAAATTCAAATTATTAGTAACTTTGGAGAATAACAATGTTATATATACTATTCTGAAGAGGTACAATTTGGAGTCATATGTGGTTTAATATTCAGTCATCTGATTGTCATTATATTGTTGCTGCTATGAATGTTTTGTCTTCATATATCATGAGAATTGTTTTCAACAATTACATATTTAATGTTTTTAATTCATAAATACTCTTACCTATTGTGAAGTTGATCCATTATATATTATATGTTTCTCCAACTATAAAATAATTCATTTTCTAAATGAAATCATCCAAATATTTAGTACATTGAGTATTAGTTTCCCATAATTAGTCTTGTAGGACTGTTAACTTATACCAAAATGATTTGGATTATTAGTTTTTTTAATAAAAATATCAAATTGTAATTCTTCAATAATATGCACTCAGTTTGGGAGGTCATATAAAAAGATGGCATATTTAGTGAAAATAGCCATACTAATTAAGAGAGTATTGGTGGAGGGGACTAGATGTCATTTTTACCCTAACAACATCCAATGAAATTTTTTATTCTTCTCTCTATATCCAACGTACAACCTTTTAAAGAGAAAAATGATCCATATAACCATAATTTTCAATGAGGTAAATTACATGAATATGGAAAGATTCTTAAAATTACCAAATTCACTCATATCTTGTATATATTTTTATTATTATGGCCTAAACATATATACCTATTTTATTCTCCCATCCATTTATGTGGAAATACATGATTTATATTCAATTCTAAAATTCATACACTATGAAAAAAATATTAGTATGATATGAGGAATGATTATACAACCCATTTTATATCTATGTTTAATCTTATGTTCATGAAATATGATTGATTTTACTTTATTAGTATAATGAAAATTCTAATATATTAAGATGGGTGAGCATAAATTTTCTCCAAATCATTGGATAAATATTTAGTCGCATCAGCCATTATGCATTAGATTAGGGAGTAAACCTAATATATTATGATACAATCTAAACCATTTGATATTGTTTTAGAAGATTCCCTCTAATAACTTTATTGTTTTGTTATAGGTTTCTTCAATATTTTTTTATGATTACATGATATTTTGATACAATTTTTATAATGTTATTCTACCATGTGATTCAGTCAGGATAATTTTCTATTATGATATCATGTAATATATTTGACTTCAACGTTTCATTTTTTATCATGATATTCCATTTATTGTATTTTTATATAACCCATTATTATATGTATTCCCTAGGATATCCAATATAGTTTTATAAGAACATATTATTTTAAGACCTCATTATATAAGAACAAATATCTATGTCTTGTTATACATTACATTTAATGTATTATAAAACCATTCCTCCAAATATAGGTGCCTCAGGATCATTGGGTGTCATTTATTGTATTATTATATATAGAATAATTTAATAATATGTTTTAAACTCTTAGGTTACATTAGAGTAAAAACTCATGCCACCTATATATGTTAGTTATTTTATACATTTATTATTTCGTTATTCTAGACATATTGTATGTATTTCCTATTATATGTTGACTGTTTTTTTACGATGGAATAAATAATTTAGTATAGATATTTATACAGAACCAACACTTTTATTATTTTTTTATTATTATGATTATTATATTATTGAGTTGTGATACTATTATTTTTATTACACTCTAATATTTTATAGTATCCCCAACGTATAATCATTTCACAATCTCTACTAGTTTGAAACCTTTGGCATATAGGGAGGAGTGCTTGACTACTATTTTCCAACAACCGAGGTTAATGATTATATAATAAACCAATATATGATGTGATAAAATAATCCCATGGGTTCGTCTTCCAAATATTACTATTTTGGGTATCCAGATAAGAGAAAAAGAGTGTTTCCAATAATGGAAAATAGATCATGTCTACGAAATTCCATCCCATGCAAGGGGGATGATTGTGTTTCTAGAGATACTACTTTTGTTCATGTTTTTCATTATTATATATTAATATTTTTTTCACCTTCAGATATATTTTTCAACTTTTGATATCTATTTATTTATGAGATTTATTACTTAACATGGAATTTTAGTAGAAGGGTGTTTATGAACCACTTAAAGAATATAATATTCACATGAAAATATCATTGTCATATATATACAATATTTGTGTTTTATCATCCAAATATGCATGTAATAATTTATTATGTGATAGTTTTATTTCTTAATGGTATGGTTTTAGAAAGGTGCAGTAATGTCTCTATATTAAAATAAATAGTGTTTTACCACATATCATGACGGTGGAATCCTATAAAATTAAAATAAAATTAAATAAATGAAATTGTTTTAAAATTATCAATGATTTTCCCAAAATAAATTTTTATAAATATCATGTATTGGATTTTATTAATAAAATCATGTTATTTATTAGGGATTTCATTTAAATGGTGTATTAATTATAACATATATTGTCTTTATATTTATTACTTGGGAATTTGGTCCCATATAAATGAGTCCCCAAATGATTGAATTGACCCATATAGGTTTGTCATAGGAAAGTATCCCTATGAGATTAACCCACTAAAAATGTTTTTAATATTAATCATTTATTGATCTAATATAAATGGGTTATCAATTTTTATTTAGATAGAAAAAACCCAAGACTTGGTAATAAATTCTTATAGGTATTCATTTTTCATGGAATGTGATTAACCCCATGGGGGTATTATCATGTAATGTTGGATGGTTATTTAAACTATAAGTATCCACATATATAGTGTTTTAGATAAATGTATCATGGAATCATAGATGATCAATCTCAATTAAATGATAAAATAAATTTTTTGACTTTTATGAATTTTTGATATGATTCATCAATTAATTCAAATTTTATTTATGATCTAATGAGGATATTCCTTTATAGAATTGAAATAAAATATTATTAAACTGAATTTATTTATGATATTAATTGTTTAAATTATGGTCTAAAAGGAAAATACGAGTCAATATTCCAAAAATGTTATGAGGTTGTTACTAAATATGTGATTAGTACATTCTGTATTATTTTTCAGTTATAAATGGTAAATGAATTTTTATAATTACATGCCTTTACTTTTTAATAATTAATATTAATAGATGTAATATCTTAAATAAAACAATTTAGTTATTATAATAATGAAAAACCATGTCAGGTATTAGTTATAATGGTTACATCTGTGTTTCATTTTATTAGAATGTGAGTGTTTCCAATATGACTCAATTAGAATATCATATTTTGTATCCATAACATAATGTTTTGTCAGTATATCCTAGTTACCTTTTATGGAATGGTTCTAAAATTAAGGTTAATAGTTTAATATTATATGAAGTGTTATTATATCTTTTGATATGGGATTGTGATTTATTTTTTAACTGTGTTTCTGTGAATTTAACTGTTTCTAATTTGACTATTGTGTTGGAAAATACACATAGTTAATATAACAACACACCTAGTTTGGTGTGTGATTTAATTATTAGATGAACCTTGAGGGGGTATTGATTTATACGGATGTTTGGTCTATGTTATCTTTTTAATTTGGTGTTGGCATTTTTACCCTCTTGCGATTGCTCCCCTATGGGATGTAATGACTTGATTAGGGCCTCATAGGCCTAAGAATATAAGGTGATATTGTTATGACAATGTTCAAAGTTATTGACCCACGTATAATGATAAATACATATATAATTCATAAATTTATTCTTTAGAAACAACATATAAGAAAATTAGATTCCATTAAATATAGGCACATAAGTGGGACATAGTTCTCATGTGAGAGACCATAGGGATAAGTGGATGAACCTAAAATCCTTGTTTTGATATTTGATATGTAGTTTTAGCTAGCTAATATATATCTTTTTATTTCTAACTTATCCCCCTTTATGTCAAAGATTCTATTTAGATCAAGGTGATCCAATGAGAAAATATCTCATAGTTTACTGTTTTCTTTATAGGTAATGGGTTTGGTTTTACAATTGTTTTGGGGAAGATGCATAAAATTTACTCATGTTTTTTATATATACATAATGAATTATTTGGTTTTATAAAAAATAAATCAATATTCATGTTATTGATCTAGGATAGATAGGACTGACTTTTTAGGTTATTGGATATGTTGTCATGTTATTATATAATTGAATCCTTCATTCTAGAAATGACATCATAAAGTTGAAGTTCATTCAATCAATCATGACATGGGAGAGCTGAATAATTTTAATAAACTTTTCAAGGTATATCCTAACATGATATGTATTATGTTCTGTGTAACATAGTCATCTTGGAATGTTTAATTGATGACTCAGTACATTGTGAGGTTGGTATCAAATTGGGTATTATGATTTGTGCACCCACTGGGTATGCCATTTATAGATTATGCTAGTTTCATGTGGAAATGTTGTATATAGATTTCATTGAGTAATAATGTCTAGTAAATGTATCAATATTTTCAAATGATACTGTTGTATGTACAATATCTTTATGCTTTGGTAACATAAATGTAATTTCATGATATGAGGGATACTATGGAATTTATATACATTCCGTGATATGGTTCTCTCATGGGTGAAACATGACACACATTTTTTTAAGGAGTGGTGTAAGGGTTGGATAAGGAATGTATTTACTTCTTTTATTTGAGCACAACTCAGTGCGGTTTAGACATATCCAATAATCAAATCTTATTATAGTTCTTGTATATAGGAGATCATTCCCAATAACTTTACATCATCTCATGCATGATGAGAGAGTGTTATCTATAATCATATATATCTAAATATATTTTTATATTTTTAAGAAATTATTCCTTGTGAGATTCTCAGAAAAATTGGATTAAATATATCTATATGGAGTGTATTCATTATTTTAAAATGAGCATGTGAACCCACATTATTTTTTGAAAATTGATGAATGATGTTGGATACATTCCTTGGAAGTGGTAATGGTTGACCAGTTAAATTTATGGTAGAGATAAAATAATTTTTTTTCTCATCCATTCCATTCATGATGTTTTTAAATTAGAATGGAATGGGTTGTAGTGATTTTTGTATCACCTCATTTGTGAAATGATAAGGATGCACCAATGGTGTGTATTGGGACATTTCTCAATGGTGGGAGACCCTCGTGTGAGGAGGGTCATGGGAACCAAAGATCTATTCTATGATGGTTGTTTTTATCTCATATGTAATTTGATAAATTGAACAATTTAATATTTGAACCAAAACTAATTCCACGTACATGTTTGATTCTGTACAAGGATACAATCCGATTGAATGTGTCATCCCTATTATAAAATCCCATGATCAATGGGTGATATATATGGAATGTAGGGTTGTTCATGATTTTGATGGGAAATATAATTTAGCAATATATGGTTTTCTATAATTCATCACCAAATGGTGGTTAAAATATTATGTTAGAACTTTTAGAGTTATATCAATATTCCTTATGATATGGTATTTTGAAACCCCGTGTTGGTGAAGAATCATCATTTGAATCGATAAATTTGTTATAATTGTCATCCAGATGTCATTATAAGTTATTTTTCTTTAATATTTTGATGAGATATTGAGGAACCACATATCACTACTGGAAAACTAACCTTTACCAACAGTTTGGAACCGTTGGTATAGGCCTCCAAACTATTTGTATAGCCTATACCAACGGTAATGGAACCGTTGGTATATAAATTCCAAAAATAAAACATCCACTGGGATTTGATCCCAGGACCCCTCGTTTATAATCGAACGACTTAACCACTAAGCTAAAATCACTTTTGTAAACATAATTTCATAAATATATATATGTATTATCATAATTATTTAAAATTTTGATTTATATAATGTTCTCGGTTAGTAGAGCTGGAAAAAAATTAAAGAACCTATCCCAACGGTTTTCAAAACCGTTGGGATAGGTTAGGGGTGGGTTGTGTTTTTTAGTTCGAAGGTTGGTTTTTTGGGTGTATTTTCCCAACGGTTTTGGTGAACCGTTGGGAAAGAGGCTCAAAACACACCCTTTCCCAATAGTTTAGCATAAACCGTTGGGAAAGGTGGGGAAATCAATGGCTTTCCCAACAGTTTTGGTGAACCGTTGGGAAATGGTAGCTATACCAACGGTTTTTACAAACCGTTGGTATAGAAGTGTTGGGAAAGATCATATTTCTAGTAGTGTATTTCATGCTATTAGGATTATAAATGTGTAGTCTAATGGTTAGGGGTATCATTTTAAGGAAACTTTAATATGACTAGGCTATATTGAAACAATTAAAATTAGACCAGTAAATCTAATTGAGATATATTCTAGGAACATTATTTTGATGCAATGGAAATGATTCAGTAGGTGATTAATATGTTCGTAATTTTTTGAATCATAATTGGAAATTAGATGGTAAATCCTATTGTGTGGGGTTAAATATGTCGGTTTATAGAAGTTATGAAAATTAGATTGTTTCTCTAGTTTAGACGATCTATATAAATTTTTGTATTGTAGTTTAAATAGACTTTATGATAGTTGGCTGTAATTTAACAATTTTATGTACCATATTCATAAATTGGAACATGGAGGTGTGGTTAGTTTCTAAAAATGAAATATACCTATTTGAGCTAAAAATTCAAGTCTCATGTAGGTTGGGTGATGATTTTTTACTGTGACGATCGATTCGAAGTTGTTATTTTGAAATAAAATTATTATGTTCATGTATCAATCTTGCTATTTATAAGATAATAGTTATTTTTTCATTAATAGATTTCTTTTTTCAATAGGGGGCCACAAATAAATCAATACATGGTGGACACACAAATAATGAGAAATTGTCCTTCAAACATGTGAATCAAAACTGTTGGGTATAAACTATTCAACTTTATTTCATCAAAATATTTATAATAATATCATCACATAAATTATTTAAAATCATGAAAAAAGTATACTTTTCCCAGTATGGAGACTATAAAACTCTAGTATTGGTGACATATCTCGGAATATCTCTCAAAAATGTTAGGTTTTTAGGACGCATCATTTCAAGGATATCATTTCCTTTAATTTGTTACCATTGATACCGAATTTTATCACCCAAAACCCAAATTTTTTTTCTAATATCACATATAATTTACATTTTATTGAGTTCATATTCAAGCTATATTAACTTATTTTATTTTAAATAGATTTAATATTAGAAATATGAAAATATCATTATAGGGAGTTTGTGACTAATTCATCTCTAAAACATTCAATAGCCATCCCATGTTGGGGATTCATGGTTCTAGGCATAAAAAATTTCTAAATGGAACATTAATTTTTCCATATGAGGTTAATGAAATAAAAGAAAAATACATATTTAGGTTCTATGAAATAATTTTATTATATATCCATAAAATAAATTTTTATATTTTCATAACTATAGTATCTTTCTATGAAAGACCAGGAATGAAACACCAATGTTATATCAATTCATAGTTTCGTAATTGAAACCATAAATTCATCCATTGTGTAGTACTTTTTATACTTTCTCATTTTGATTAATGAACCGATACGATCGGTCCATTTTCTTAAAAATGATGATGTTGAAAATCCACAGGTATATTGGTCATCCCAAAATAGGTTATGTTTTCTGATAATATCAACTACAAATTCCATAACGAAATTGTGGGTAAGTTGAATTATTTATAACTCTTATTTATATCTTTGATGAACATTTATTTTCAGTTGATTATTACAAGGTCCCAGCATTAAAACATTACATAATCTTGAATTAAATGAATAATTCTCATTGTGTATCATTTCTTCTTTAGAGTTTTGGAGAATTAGGCCATAAATATTATATTTCTTCTCAAAAATTATATAGTAGACAATTCTACTCAATTTCCATTTTATCATAAAATAAAAATAATCATGAAAAAAAAGAGTCATGTCTAGTTCCATGTTTTAGAGAACATGACTTTTCCTTTATCACACCCTTGACCCTATTAATCCTTTTGTCATGTGAATAAACATTTCTAAACATGGGATGAGCATAAAAATCTTAGTAACGGTTATAAAAGAAAGAAAGGAAACATTAGTCCATCAAAACATAATCTTTTGATCATACCATATGAAATCATAAGATTTATGAATAAAACATAGATATCGTAAATCATAAAGGTAACTTGTGGCATTCATATCATAATTTCATTATAGTTATCACAACTACATAGGGAGTTACATTGGAATTCCCATCACAGTATATTACCTAAATCTATTAGGAGAAACATTAAATTTTACCTCCATCACATTACCCAATGCATTGGAGAGATATCTCGGGCTCACCCGCCCTAGGTTCATTATGGAACCACCCATATACGTAAACAATTCTCAAGAACTATAAAATATTCATAACACATAAAACAAATATAAAGGAAAGATAACATTTCTATATTTAAATCACAATATATCATTTAAATATATTGAATTAACCAATCCTTTATAAAAACCATTTTCAATACCAAAATAAGTTAAAGAGTATATGGTATTTATTTTCCTTTTAAAAAAATTATGCCTAGTTAAGGAAGCCATAGATCAAATAATACTCATGGCGGTGGAAACGGCATTGTCATTGTGTACATTAAAAAGAACCATTTTTTTGTCATTTGGTGAAAAACATTGTAGAGTAAAGATTTCCTTTGATGGAAATGAAAATTAAAATGTGATTTTACACCGTATAAAATAAAGTCATGCATAAAACAAAATATACCTCAATGAAAGGAGACTGAGAAGAAGTCCCTTACATCATGTTTGACATGACCCGTTTGTTCAATAATATCATAGAATAATAAACCAATGTTAATTTCTACTTTCTTAAGAAAAATTTTCATGTTTATTATTCCTTTTATATAACTTATTAGGATGTTATAAACATTATTAAATCATTTAATTTAATAATGGTCGTTTTTTCAATATTTGTACATGAGTCAAAAATGAACTTCATATAATTACATGTCGTTCATGTGGTCATAAGTCAATTATCATCAGAATGATACTAATGATTTAGATATCATATATATCATATATATATATATATAAAGTATATATATGTATTTAAAATAGTATATGACATTTGGAATTATGAAATGATATGCACATTTCATAGAGACGGTAAGACGTACGTACAAATGAAATCTACATTAATTTTATTTCATATTTAATGGAATGAAAAATTAATGATGCATCAGTATATTATAATTCAAGTATAATATCATAAATTATTTCAGTAATTAAATCCATTATATGTTCCATGTATGGAATGAACGAGTTATATCACATTGAAGGGGTGTTAGTTCACACTTCCTCAAATGAAATTATCGCATTTACCCATTATAGAAACCATAATGGTATAATATAAAGGAAAAATACAGAATTATAAAAACAATATAAATATAATATATATCACATGTAAATATGGTGACATCTTAATGGCCACCATAACATGAGATAGGAGATAATTGAACAATCATTATTTCATGAGGCGTTAGTTCACCGTCCATAGAAACAGTATGTTCATAACCCATTAGATGGAGGTGTGTAAGTGTAGTTAAAATAATTTTCATAACAACAACATAGTATATTGAGGATATTTATGATGTTATATATATGATTAAAATGTGTTTAGGGGGTGGGGATGTAAATGAAAAGAAAAGAAGTTAAGACAAGACCTTACCTTTAAATTGGGTAACTCACATTAGTCTGAACAAACATGATTTCTTGAAGTGCTTTCTGCTTAATATTAGGATTCTAGGTGGAAGAGTTGGATCATGATAGCTTATTTGGGCTGAGTTTGGATGATTCAAGGATTTGAGAGGTCTAAGTCATGGGTTAGAGGTGAGGGCATTTTATAAGGGGGGGAGGGCTCTTTAAGAACGTTTGAAAATATTATTTTATTATATAATGATTCTCAATTTATAATCGTCCACAACATATTAATGTAGAATATAAGATGAATCTTGTTCAAAACAATCTCATCCAATAATAATTGGATAGGTTTTGGATATTGTTTATAACTTTGATAATAATATTTATTTAAATCATTCCTTAATGTGTTTAACATTGCATCATTATTGTGTAATAAATAATTTTATTTATTTAATTTATAAAAAATATAAATAAAATACCATAATTTATGAAATTTATTTATATTTTTAATGATTATTTTTATTCAAATATATAAATTACATAACCCCAAATAAAAATTGTTTTACCAGAATAATACATGTTTATGATATTTTTATTTTTATTTTAAATAAAAAGTTATTAATGTCACATCATACCCAAATGGAATTCAAATGCCAAAAATATTACCCAATGATTATATTGGTCAGCCATGAATTATCCAATAAGTTTAATACAAGTGTTAAGGTAATTTTATATTATTATAATTTTATTTTTACCATGAATATTCTTATTTACCTTTAATCGTGTTAAATAAAAGTCAAATGTTACAAGTCACCAAAAATTATTTTCATCTTATTGAACCACATTTTACCTACTGATAACAACCATGTATGTTAGATTTTTTAAATTCAATTCAATGAAGTGTTAAAATTTCATTTAATTAAGAATTTTGGTTTTTTAACTATTACTTACTGTTTTCACTATTCATAAAAAAATTAATGGATTTTAGAAAAATACCAAAAATTCCGCCTAAGATATATTTGATATTCTGAATTCAAAAATGATGTATATTTTTTCATTTTCATAACATAAATGTTTCATTAATTAATTAATAATTATTTTCCATTTTCAAAACAAAAGACGGGGTTTTAAGAAATAAAAACTATCAAAATATTGACAATTGTTTATGTCAAATTTCATAGTGTACTTACTTCAAATGACCAAAATTGGAATAATTGTTAAAATAATAATCTAATTAAACATTAAAACCAATTAAAATTATAATCTATCCGTATAAATAAATTATATTAAAAGGGTGTTTTTAATTAAAATACAGTATTTTTCACTATTCATTAAAAATGAATTTTATCTAAAAAATACAAATAATTTACCCAAAGTAAATTTTGATGCCCCGATTCTAAAGAAGAATTTTATTTTTTGATGTAAAACATATAAAAGTGACCAAAACTATATTTAATGAGGGTTCACCTGTAAAAAGTGGTATATCGACCTTTTACAGAATATTGGAGTATTTATGCATAAAATTAGATCCATTCACATTATAAGCCTTCTACATTTATTGGATAAATGTATATACATTTAACAAACATTTATAATTAGATTGAAGTTAGTTCTATTAAATCTATATTATATGACTACTAGGTGTTAACTACAATTTAAAATAATATTATATTATTATTGTTCAGTATGACTCAGTATTGTGTGCAACATTAGACCTCAAAGAAACACATTATTGTGTGTCAGGTACAACATCAAACATCGCATCCCCTTTAATGTAAAATTATTATATAATTATAAAATATGGAAATAAAAATGAAAATGTCATATTCTTTAATTACCTGAGATGTTATATCCTTCCCCCCTTTTGGAAATTGTGTCCTCGCAATTTTATTCACTTATCAAATAATTGGTGTTATTTATCTTTCATAGCATTTACAGACTCCCACATTCCCTCTTCAACCATATGGGTTTTTTTCACAAAACCATTACCTGATATATTACCTTATTCCGCAACACTTTCTCTCTATGATCAAAAATATGGACTGGTTGTTCCTCATAAGGGATATACTTTTCCAAATGAATAAAAATTGGGCTCAAAACATGAGATGGATCCGACATATACTTTCTCAACATTCAAACATGAAAGCATTGTTGTCCGGGGATAAAATTTGAGATAAAGCCACTATGTAAAAAATTGATCAAACTTTCTCCTGAATTTCATAAGTTCCAATGAACCTCAAAATCAACTTTAATTTCTTACCAAAACACATCACACTTTTCCATGAATAATCTTTGAGAAATACATGATCACCTATATCAAAAAAGATCGTTCCTCTAGTTATCCACATTACTTTTTTTCTTGCACTAAGCTATTCTTATTTTCGTCTAAATCAACTGATCATTTTTTGTCATCTCTTCTACCAATTCTGGACCCATCAACATTTTTTAGGTACTTAATTTCAAAAAGCTGGAGTTGGAAAATGCATTCTATATAATGCCTCAAATTTATCCATCATTATACTAGAATGAAAACTTTTAGTATAAGAAATTTCAACCAAATAATGATGTTCATCCCAACTTCTCAAGTAATCCATTGAGAAAGAAAGTTGCATATCGTCCAAAGTATGAATTATTCGTTCTGACTACCCATCAGATTGATGATGAAATTATGCAATAAAATTTAATTCAGTACGCAACGACTTCTAAAGGCCTTTCCAAAAGTTATAAGTGAACCTCAGATCATGATTAGATACAATGGTGAGGGGAACTCAATGAAAACTTACTATCATATTAACATGCAAATGAAAAAGGGTATCTAGAGATAGAGTTTCTTGAATAGGAAGGAAATTATCAGATTTATTCAATCGATCAACAATAAACCAGATTGCATTTTTACCTCGAGATGTCATTGGTAATCACATAACAATGTCCATGGATATATTTTTCCATGTCCACACTGGCACTGGTAAAGGATGAAGCTTCCCTTTTGGAAATTTCCATTCTGCATTAACATGTTGACAATTCAAGCACTTCAAAATTAAGCTAGCAAAATCTCTATTAATTCCATCCCACTAGTCATACTCCCAAATATCTCTATACATCATAGTTCTACAAGGATGAATTGAAAATGTAGAACTATGAGCCTCACATAATAACTAATTTATCAACTATAAATCACAAGGCACACATAAGCAATTTCTAAATCTCCAACCACAATCATTATTAACGTAAAATTCAGGAAACTTATCCATCTGAACCAACTCTACATTTTTTCTGCAACTCATTATATTCCTTATATACTTGAAAAATTTTGTCTGAAAGAGATTATTTCACTAACACCTAAAACCAAACAGAGGGATTTCTTAGACCAATAACTTTAATGTCAAATTTCATCAAATAGTTAATCAAAGGATCTTATTCCAGACGTATCATTGTTAATGTAACATTAGTTTTCTGACTCAATATATCAGCCACATTATTTTCATTTCCTAGATGGTAATGAATCATGAAATAATAATACTTGATTAATATCAACCATCTACTCTATCCCATGGTTAATTCCTTCTGAGTGAATATATACATCATTATTTTTTTGGTCAGTATATATTTCACATTTTACTACATAAAAGGATGACTCCAAATTTTTAATGAAAAACAACAGCTGCTAATTCCAAATCATTTTTATTGTAACATAACTCATGAGGTTCTACTGACATGAAGAATAATCATTTACCAGTTCACTGTGCATAAAAAATAGCCAAGTCCATTCAATAAAGCATCATTGTAGATAAAAAAACTCACCATTTCTGGAAGGCAGTTCCAAAACATGAGCATTCACTAATCTTCATTTCAAATCATGAAAGAAATCATCAGAATATTTTGTACAGATGAAGTTAACTCATTTTACTGTTAAATTAGTCAGTGGGATAGATAAACCTGAAAAATATTCAACATTCCTCTATTAAAAACCTATTATACATGGAAAACTACAGATCAATGTTATATATTTTTAGTCTTGGTCATTTTTCAACAACTTTTGTTTTATCAATATCAACAGTTATTCCATTTGTTTTAATAATTGTGGCTAAAGAAATATTTTTTTTTGTATCCAAAACTCTAAATTTCATAATTTCTGAAGTAGTTTATTCTTTTTATGGTTGCAGACAATCCATAAATGACTTTTGTGCACCTCTTTTCTTTTATTATAAACCAAAATATTATCTATAAACACAACCATTATTTATCACCAGAGTCAACTGATCCATCCCTGTAAAAAACTGTTAAATTATGATTCTTCCCATCTCAAGATGTTGATTTGGAATGTAATTTTCCTATTTATTCCTTCCTAGTATAGCTACCCTATTTAATATTTGGAAAACCAATTTGAACACATAAATATCATAGGCATAGCAACTCGGTAATCTGTAAATGCTATATAATTTCGATATTAACATAAATTAATTTATGGATACTAATTTAACAATATACATAACCCTATAGTTATCTAAACCAACCTCTAATACCAACCATGAGGATCCAACCTTAATAAAATACATAATATTGAATTAAATAAATAATTCACATTGAGGTTCTTTTTAGGATTAGAGTTTTAATGAATTAGGCCAAAATAATTACATTAAATCTCAAAAATTATAAATTAGACACTTCTACAGTGTTTCCATTATTTCATTAACTTAAAAAACATGTTAAAAGAGTTATGTATAGTTTTATGTTTTATACAACAAGACTATTCCATAATCCCATCCTTGAACCTATTCATCTTTAGGTCATCTGAGAAGCATTTCAAAACTTGGGATGATCATAAAAAAGCTGAGTAACGGTTATAAAATATTGAAAGAAAACATTAGTCCATCAAAAAATATTCTTTTTAACATACCTCATGAGACCATAATATTTATGAATAACACATTTAAATCATAAATCTTAAAGGTAAATTGTGGCATCAATATCGTACTTACATTGTAGCTATCACTGCTATATAGGGAGTTACATTTAAATACCCATCACAGTATATTCCATAAATATATTCAGAGAAACGTTAACATTTACCTTAGTCACATTACCTAACACATTGGAGAGCTATATAGGGCTCACCCAACCACGTTTTATCATAAAACCACCCATATATGTAAACAATTCCCATGAACCATAACATATTCATATCACATAAACCAAATATAAAGGAAATATTACATTTCCAAATTTAAATCACAATATATCATTTAAATATATTGACATAACCAATCCATTATAAAAACCATTTTCAATACCAAAATATGTAAAAAAGTACATGGTATTTATTTTCCTTTTAAAAACATTATACCTAGTTATTGAAGCCAAATATCAAATAATACTCAAGATGGAGGAAAGGTCGTTGTGACCGTATATATTAAAAAATCATTTTTTTTCATTCAATAAAACACTTAGTAGTGAAATGATTCCCTTTGAATGAAATAAATATTTAAATGTGATTATAAATAGTATAAAATAATGTTATGTATAAAACAAAATATGACTCAATGAAAGGAGATTGAGGGGAACTCCCTTACCTCGTGTCTGAGTTGACTCATTTATTCTATAATCTGTAGATGAATAAAGTAAAGTTAACTTATACTTTATTAAGATCCCTTTTAAAGTTTATTATTTCTTTTATGTCAGTTATTACTATTTTATATACATTATTCAATGATTTAAGTTAATAATGGTCATTTTGTCTAATTTTGGTACATGAGTCAAAAATGAACATCTTATAATTACATGTTGTTCATGTGGTCAGAGGTCCATTATATCTAGAATGATATTCATGATTTAGATATCATATATATCATATAAATACAGTATATATATTTATTAATTATAGTATATATCATTTAGAATTAAGAAATGAAATGAACCATTCACAGAGATGGTAAGTTGTACGTACACATGAACGTTAATTTCATTTCTATTTCATATTTTATGGAAATTATTGTTACATAGGTATATTATAATTCTAATATAATATGATATTTAATTTCAGTAATTCCACCATTTATATGATCCCTGTGTGGCATGAACGAGTCATATCACATTGAGGGGGCGGTAGTTCGCACATCCTCAAATGACATTATCACGTTTACCCATTATGGAAACCATAATGGTATAATATAAATGAGAAATACAGAAGTATAGAGACAATATAAATATAATATATATCACATGTAAATACAGTGACATCATAATGGCCACCATAAGAGGCGGTAGGAGATAATTGAACAGTCATTAATTCGTGAGGCGTTAGTTCACCATCCATAGAAACAGTATGTTCAATATCCATTAGATGAAGGTGTGTGTAAGTGTAGTTAAAATCCATATAATTAAAAAAAATATTGTATATTAAGGATGTTTTTTTGTTATAAAAAAGGAATAAAAAGAGATTATTGGGTGGGTATGTAAAATAAAAGAAAATACATTAAGAGAAGATGTTTATGAGAACCCTGCTTTTTTATCACAACTTAAACATGATTTATTACATAAAACATCACTTGATACAACAAAGAAGATCGAGTAGTTTAGTGTATTTGGGGATTAGGAACATTACATAAAAACTTGAGACATGAAATACATAATCATTATTGAAAACATCCTTTACATGACCACTACATTCCTTCGAACTTAGCATTGCATGGGATAACCTGAGGACATGCATAAGAAAAGGGTGAGCAATAAAGCCCAGTAAGGGAATACACATGGAATAACATGAGGAGTATAATACAAGTTAGAAATTAGTCATATCAATATAGCACAAGAGAATCATGAACATATAGGCATGATAATGCATGATAATAATAACTTGGAAATGTGGTAACAACACTTTACATGGAATTAGCATGAGCGAAGGCACATTGCACATGGAGCATGAGTAAACCCTCATTTCACATGGAGAATGAGTAAACCATAATTTCACTTGAATTAGCATGATTCAGCACTCATTTCAAATGAATTATCATGATACTTTACTTTACCCAATGCATTTGAGCTTTATAAGGGCACACCATTCTAAAACATTTCATTTCATGCATAAGGGTGCCACATGGATCATAAAACATTGATTCATAAAACATAATAATTTATTAAATGATAAAGGAATGTGGAATTCATATATGAATCTTTATAATAAATAAGTAAATGTGCATAAATATGAATACCTTTGATGGAGAAATGGGCATGGTATTCACTACACAAAGGAATTGGCTTAGAAAATCGGTGCAATTTCGGCAGCGTAACAGCGTGACATAAGAATTCATAAAAATGGTTGATGAGAGAGAAAGGTGTGTCTCAAAATATTCATATGAAGTGGAAAGTAAGGGGGTCATATATATAAATGTACAAACATTTGAAATGGAATTTAGATTCATGATACAAAAGTATTTCTTGAATGTAAAAGAGGAGAGAGAAGATACTTTCAGAATTTCGGCATAGTAACGGGTGTACATGGGAGGCATTTAATGAGAGATAAATGGGTCTCCAATAATTAAAAATATAAGAGTGAAGTATGGGGGAGTTCTGAAACCATACCCCAGCATTTATAATTGAAATTAAAAGGGCATAACAATATGAAGAAAATTGGACATTAATTAGAAAGGAAGAAAAACCCTTACATGGAAGTGTGCTTCCAAAGGCTAGATAGAGGCTTCTTGGGATCTTGGGGAACCTTGGGAGGATTATAGAGAGATTAGGGCAGAGTTTTGACTTACTCCAAAGGCTTTTAGTGAGGAGGAAGTGGGAGGTTTGGTGGGGTTGTATAGGAAAGGTGAGGGAATTCTTTATTTTTTGGGTTTCAGACCCCTTATATTTAATTATTCCAAACCACAAACCATTCCATGGTTTTTGACCATGGTTTTGGGAAAAGGGAATAGGAAATAAATATTTTATAAGAACAAAGTCTGAACTTCTTAAAATAATAGGGTTGCTTATGTGGAGGCAAGTCACACTCCCATGAAAAACAATTTAAAAAGACAAGGCGTTTAATAAGTCTTGAGGGGTCCATTATTGATTTTAAAAGTATGTCAAAAAAACCCAAAATCACATTATTTTAATGGTAAATCATATATTTGCCGAAAAAAAAAGATTATAGAATTTTATTACATCACTATTGGGTCATTATGATGTCATAAAACACATTATATATTTAAACAATATTTAATTTTTACCCTAAAATTTGATTGTCTCAGAAAATTATGAAAAATTCACTTTTGGATAATTTTGATGTCCTGATTCCAGAAATAAAATTTATTTTATCTAAATAATTTTCTAAATATGTTAATTTTTACTTTTAAAATAAAAACCGTTATTATTAGAAAATTCACGGGTTTTGACAGAAATGGCTCTCAAAACATAATAAAAATTATAATTGCATTCATTAAATTATATGATCATTTATATTTAATAAAAATTAATTTAATAATAATATTTTATTAAAATATTATTTAATTAAAAAATCCCTTAATGTAATAAAATATAATTCTTAATTAAATAATAATTAAAAACACTATTAGTACTTTAAAAACTATTTACAATGTATCGATAATGACAAGAAGGTATATTTATTATTATATACAAAAATAATATACATAAACATAGTACTAGAGATTTTTTATATAACCCCTTAAAATAGCTTCATAAGACCTATGGATAAGGTGTGCAATGGTGACAGACTCTTGGGGTGGCTTGGATAACATCGCTCGAGTGGTAATTTCTATCAACATCCACTTCTCCCATAGACGGTCCCCTTTGAGCTTGACATGATGAAGCTCAGCTTGGGCTTGGTCAAGAGAAAAGACCAAGGATGCCACCTCTTTTCTAAGCTCTGAAAAATGGGCTTCATATGGAGCAGTTCTACTGGATGAGGACATGACTTCTTTTGTCTGAGTAAATTGGATTTGTCAAAGCCCTATATTTATAGTAATCATGTGATCACTGTTCAATGGATATATTAGCAATGGTAAAAATTTTAACATAAAACCAAAGATGTTGACATTTTATATAAACAAAAAGAGACATTTAATTAGATCAAGAGGGATTTCCATTAATGAAACTTTGGGTCGTTACAATATCCCCCCTTAAGAAATTTTTACCTCGAAATTTTCCTTATCCCACACTAAAACAGATGTGGGTAACTCACCTTCATCATTTCCTCTGATTCCCATGTTTCTTCTTCAAACTTGTGGTTTCTCCCCAACACCTTGACGAGGGGAATTGTCTTATTTCGTAGAACTTTTCCTCTATGATCTAAGATCTTCACTGGTTTCTCCTCATAAGATAGATCATCCACCAACTGTACCACCTCAGAAGAGAGTACATGTGAAGGGTCCCGTATGTACTTCCCTAAGAGGGATACATGAATGACATCATGTACTTTGGCCATGGTAGGTGGAAGTGCTAGTCGATATGCCACAACCCCAACACGATCAAGAATCTCGAAGGGGCCGATGTACCTTGGACTAAACATCCATTTCTTTCCAAACCTCATGACCTTCTTCCACGGAGATATGCATAGAAACACCATGTCTCCAACTTTAAACTCAAGGTCTCATCAACAGTTATCTTCATAACTCTTCTATCGACTCTGGGCTGCCTTGATATGTTGCTAAATGGTTTTCATCTTCTCCGCCATTTCTTCGACCATTTCTGGTCCAAGCAGCTTATGTTCACCGACCACATCCCAACATGCCGGTGTTCTAAACCTTTTCCCATACATGGATTTATATGGTTCCATTTGGATGCTTGAGTGGAAACTGTTATTATAAATGAACTCAAACAGAGGAAGATGTTGATCCCATCGTCCTTTAAAGTCCATTGAGCATGCTCTCAACATGTCCTCAAGTGTTTGGATAGTCCGCTCGGATTGGCCATCTGTTTGAGGATGATAGGCCGTACTGAAGTTCAGTTCAGTATTCAGAGCATGTTGAAGACTCTTCCAAAACATAGAGGTGAATCTTGGATCTTCGTCAGACAAAATAGATAGTGGTACTCCATGAAAACTTACCACTTTGCTGATATATATCGGTTCCAGTTGATCCAATGAGAAATCCTCCCGAATAGCAATGAAGTGTGCAGTCTTTGTAAGATGATCCACAACAACCCAGATTGCATTGTTGCCTTTGGATGTGATTGGAAGTTCGATGACCAAGTCTATGGTGATGTTCTCCCATTACCATTCTGATATGGGAAATGGTTGCATTATCCCCTTAGACTTCTACCACTCTGCATTCACATGCTGACACACCATGCACTTTAATGTATATTCGGCGATCTCTTTATTCATATTATCCCCCCAAAAGTTTTCAGAGATCTCGATACATCTTTGTGCTCCCTAGGTGAATAGATAAATTTGATCTATGTGTTTCATCCAAAAGATCCTTCTTCAGCTCTGGACATGATTGAATACATAGTATTTTCCCAAACCTCTCAATTCCTTCTTCTTAACATTAAACTCCGAAGATTTCCCTTTTTCGATAGCTTCCACCTTTTCCTGAATTCCCACATCAACCTTTTGAGCATCCTTTAACCATTCCAAAAGAGATGGTTGAGAAATCATTTGTGAAAGTATTTATGATCTTACCTTTTTTATGATTCCCATGTCCATCTTTATCAAGTCGAAGAAGATTGGATCCTTCTCAATTCTCATCATTGATAGAAGCGCTAGGTCCTTTCTACATAGGGCATCTTCCACCTTGTTTTCATTCCCAGGGTGGTAATGTATTGAACAGTCATAATCCTTGATGAGCTCTATTCATATTCACTGGAGCATATTAAGCTCTTTTTGTGTGAATATATATTTAAGACTCTTGTGGTCTGTATATATCTCACATTTCTCCCCATAGTGATAATGCCGCCAGATTTTCAAGTCAAAGATCACTGTCGCTAACTCCAGATCATGCGTTGGATAGTTTCACTCATGGATTTTCAGCTACCTTGATGCATAGGATATCACTTTATCATTCTGCATCAGCACATAGCCTAATTCCTTCTTTGAAGCATCACTGAATACCACAAATAGTTCCCCACTTGTGGGTAAAGTTAGCATGGGTACCGTGATAAGACTCCGTTTCAACACCTTGAAGCTTTCTACGCATTCATCACTGCATGAAAAATTTACTCCCTTTTGAGTTAGCTTGGTAAGAGGGTTGGACAATCGAGAGAAATTTCTCACAAATTGTCGATAATATCTAGCTAACCTCATGAAGCTACAGATATCTGTTACTGATGTTGGCCTTGGCCATCCCTCAATTGCATCTGTTTTGGGGGAATCCACAGATATCCCATTGCTTGTGATGATATGGACCAAGATTGAGACCTCCTTCAACCAGAACTCGCACTTGCTGTACTTTTCATAGAGCTTCTCCTTGCGGAACTTCTCTAGTACAGTCCTTAAATTCTCCTCATGATCCTCCTTGGTTTTGGTGTATATTAGAATATCATCAATAAATACTACCAAAAATAAGTAGAGGTAATCTCTAAAGACTATATTCATTAAGTCCATGAAGATTTCTGGAGAATTAGTGAGTCCTAAAGGCATTACTATGAATTCATAGTTCCGATATCTTGTGAAAAAATATTTCTTGGGGATATCTTCCTTCTTCACCCTTACTTGATAATATCCTGACTGCAAGTCCACCTTGGAGAAGTATTGTTCTCCATGCAGGTGATCGAAAAAGTCATCAATTAGTGGGAGATGATACTTTTTCTTTATCATGATTTTGTTAAGTTCACGATAATCGATGCAAAGCCGCATTGACCCATCCTTTTTCTTGACGAAGAGGACTGGTGCACCCCATGGTGAAGCACTTGGGTATATAAACCTTTTAACCAGATTCTCCTGTATTTGTTTTTTCAGTTCTTCAAGCTCTACCACAACCATTCTATATGGAGTCTTGGATATTGGTAAAGCCTCGGGTATAATTTCAATTGAGAATTCAACATCTCTTCTGGGAGGAAGACCAGGCAGTTCCTCGGGAAACACTTCAGCGAATTCCCTCACAATAGGCATTTCTTCAAGGATGGTTCCTTCCTTGTACTCAATCATCTGAGCCAGATACGTGTGCTCGTAGGGCAATAATATCCATTCTTGAGATGATGGAGCTAAAGGAGATTCATTTTCCTCCATTCACTTGTAATGAATCAGGGCTCAATTCTCCATATGGAGTGTGATTTTCCCCTCCGGACAGTTTATGTTGGATCTATATAATGAAAGCCAATCCATGCCAATAATTGCATCAAATTACACCAAAGGGAGTATGATGAGGTTCTCCAGGAAATTCAATCCACAGATTATAACACGGAAGGAATTATTCATGGGATGCAATGATTTCTCAATTTTTTGTACTCAACGTCATCTTCTCATCCATGATTTGTGGTGGTGATGGGATTGTTCTACTAAAATTTTGAGATATAAAAGAATGAATAGAACCTGAATCAAAAAGTACGTTCACTATTCTTGAATGAATAACTATCGTACCTATCACCACTTCATTGTCGGGGTTCACTTCGGCAGAAGTGATGGAAAAAGATATTCCTTGCTGCCTTGGATGTTGTTGGTTGCCTAAAAAAAACCATTGGATTAGGGCATTGATTTTCAAAATTCCCCGGTTATTTGCATTTGAAGTAATGAAAAACACGTTGAGGTTTGAATGGAGGGTTCCTCTCCTCTGTCGTTGCCGCGGGTCTTTCTTGTAGACAGTTAACAGCTAGGTGCCCTTCTCTTCCACACCTGATGCATTTCTTTGTCCCCTGAAGGAAATTTCTAGGGTGCTTCTTTACACACTTTTGGAAAGTGGGGTGATGGATCTTCTTAGCACCATTGGATTTATCCATTGGACCACCAAAATTGAATTCCACCATACGCTTCTTATCCCCATGATACCCCTGTGATTCTTCAATCTCCATTTCGACATTGAGGGCACATTAGAAAATTTCTTTATAGCTGTCAAAGTCACAGAATCCGAATGATTTCCACAGGCTAGGCTTCAACCCACCAAAGAAGCGGTCAACATTGCATTTGGGGGTAACGACAAAGCTGAAAGCGTATCGTGCAAGCCTTGTGAAGTTTTCCTCATATGATTTAACAGATTCTTCATCTTTTTTTTGAGGGAATGGAATTCCATTTCCATCTTAAGCTGGAGGGTGCGCGGAAATATTTATTGAAAGACGTCTTCCGAAAATCCTTCCACTCCAACACCTCGATCTCCTCCTCATGCATCATATTTTTGATCAACGTCCACCATCGATCAGCTTCACCCTCCATATGATAAGCCACCATGAGAACCTTCTCTTGTTCAGAACATTGAAGGATGGAGGAGATCTTTTCGATGGAGTTGATCCATTGTTCAGTGATCGTGGGATCGGATGATCCACTAAAAGTAGGAGTCCTTTGTCTCATGAAGCTCTCGATAGTGACTTGTTCTTTCTTAGGGGGGGTTGAACGTTCCTATTGACCCATGTTTCTATTCAAAACTTTATTTAGCTGAGAGAGAATCATGACAATGTTCGTGATTCCCGCTCCCATTGGATTAGGCATCTCATTAGTACAGTCATCACACTGATCATCACAACATTTGTAAGCCCGAGTCCTCCTATTACCTGCCATTGGCTGGAATAAAAGGAATGTTAGAGGTAACGCATAAAGATTAATCCAAAGAGAAAAGTTGATGACTTATAAATAAACTGTTATTTCCTTAACTCATGAGTCTATAGGCTTCAATCTAGGATTTTCATGATCTACTTTCTAACATATATTATTAGGGGCATTCCTTTATTCCCTTAATAAGAGTTCATACTAAGCTTGTGAATTTATCAAAACATATCCACCAGGAGTGTCGTAACCAAGAGTGCAGAAAGGCCTGTTGTCGTGCACCAGTTCCCATTCGAGTCTAGCTCAAAGGGGTGTTTTCGGGTTTTACCCCTTGGATACATTTGTGCCAGAGCCGCCACTACTTGCTCGTATCCAGACACAGATTTATTTTCTTGATAAACCACCTAATTAGTAATTACCAAAACTTAGGGATGTTTTTATTATACTTAGTCTTGTCACTAAGGCTTTACTAGGATTTTCTAATCCTAATCCCAAAAATAACTAAACCTATCCTTTGATACCAACTATGACAACCCTTCTTTTTATCACAACACAAACATGATTTATTACATAATAATTCACTTGATTCAAAAAAGAAGATCAAGAGGTTTAGTGTCTTTGGGGATTAAGATAATTACATAATAACTTGAAACATGATATACAACATCTTTATTGAAAACTTCCTTTACATGACCACTATATTCCCTCGTACTTAGAATTGCATGGGATAACCTGAGGACATGCATAAGAAAAGGGTGATCTATAAAGCCCAGTAAGGGAATACACATGGAATACCATGAGGAGTACAATACATGTTAGAAATTAGGCATATCAATATAGCACAATATAATCATGAACGTAAAGGCATGTTAAAGCATGATAATCATAACATGGAAATGTGGCAACAACACTTAACATGGAATTAGCATGAGCCAAGGCTCATTGCACACGGAGCATGAGTAAACCCTCATTGCACATGAAGAATGAGTAAACCCTCACTGCACTTGAATTAGAATGAGTCAACACTCATTTCACATGACGTATCCTGATACTATACTTTACCCAATGCATTGGAGGGCTATAAGGGCACACCCTTCTTAAACATTTCATTTCATGCATAAGTGTGCCACATGGATAAAAAACACTGATTCATAAAACATAATAATTTATTCCAAGATAAAAGAATGTGGAATTCATACATGAAACATTATAATCAATAATTAAATGTTCATAAAGTTTAATACCATTGATGGAGAAATGGGCATGGTATTCACTACACAATGTAATTGTCTTAGAAAATCGGTGCAATTTCGGCAGCGTAATAGCGTGACCTAAGAATTAATAAAAATGGTTGATGAGAGAGAAATGGGTGTCTCATCATATTTGCATGAATTGGAAATTAAGGGGGTCATATAGATACATGTCCAAACAATTGTAATGGATTCTAGATTCATGATACAAAAGTATTTCTTGAATGTAAAAGAGGAGAGAGAAGTTCCTTTCAGAATTTCAGCATAGTAACGGGTGTACATGGGAGCCATTTAATGACAGAGAAAGTGGTATCCCATCATTCAAATAATAAGAGGGCAGTATGGGTAAGGATAATAATAATACCTCAGCATTTATAATTGAAATATAAAGGGCATAACATAATGAAGAAAATTGGACAAAAATGAAGAAGGAAGAAAAACCCTTACTTGGAAGTGTGCTTCCAGAGGCTAGAGAGAGGTTTGTGAGAGGTTTCCGGGGAGCGTGGTGAACCTTGGGAGGATTCTAGAGAGAGTTGGGAAGAGTTTGGAGGATCTCCAAAGGCTTTTATTGTGAAGTAAGTGGGATATTGGGTGGGTTTATATAGGATAGGTGTGAGAATTCTTTATTATTTGGGTTTGGGACACCTTATATTAAATTAATCCAAACCACAAACCATCACATGATTTTTTCCCATGGTTTCTGGATACGGAAAGAGAAAAAAATATTTTATAAGTCCAATGTCTGAACATCTTAAAATAATAGGGTTGCTTATGTGCAGGTGAGTCACACTCTCATGAAAAACAATTTAAAAAGACTAGGTGTTTAATAAGTCTTGAGGGGTCCATTAATGCATTGAAAAGTAAGTCAAACAAACCCAAAATCAAATTATTTTAATGTTAAAACATATATTGTCCGAAAAAAAAGATTATAGTATTTTATTACATCACTATTGGGTCATTATGATGTCATAAAACACATTATATATTTAAACAAAATTTAATTTTTACCCAAAAATTTGACTGTCTCAGAAAATTATAAAAAATTCACCGTTGGATAATTTCGACATCTTGATTCCAGAAATAACATTTATTTTATCTATATAATTTTCTAAATATGTTAATTTTCACTTTTAAAATAAAAACCGATATTTATCGAAAATTCATTGGTTTTGACAGAAATGGATTTCAAAACTAAATAAAAATTATAATTGAATCATAAAATTATGATATAATTTATATTTAATAAAAATTAATTTAAAAATAATATTTTATTAAAATATTATTTAATTCAAAAATCCGTTAATTTAATAAAATAGAATTCTCAATTAAATAATAACTAAAAACACTATTAATACTTTACAAACTATTTACAATGTATCGATAATGAAAAGAAGGTATATTTATTATTATGTAAAAAAATAATATACATGAACATAGTACTAGATATTTGTTACATAACCCCTTAAAACAGCTGCATAAGACCTAAGGGTAAGGTGTGCGATGGTGAAAGACTCTTAGGGTGGCTCGGATAACATCGCTCGAGTGGTAATTTATATATACTTCCACTTCTCATGTAGATGGTCTCGTTAGAGCTTGACATGATGAAGATCAGCTTGGGCTTGGTTAAGAGAAAAGACAAAGGACGTCACCTATTTTCCATGATCCAAAAAATGGGCTTCGTATGGAGCAATTCTACTAGATGATGCTATCGCTTATTTTTCTGAGTAAATTGGATTTGTTAAAGCCCTATATTTATACTAATCATGTGATCACTCTTCAATGACTATATTAGCAACGGTCAAAATTCTTAACATAAAACCAAATAATTTTACATTTTTTATAAACATAAAGAGACATTTAATTAGATCAAGAGGGATTTCCATTAATGAAACTTTGGGTCGTTACAATGTTACATTTAAATCGGGTAACTCCATTTAGTTTGATCCAAAAAGATTTCTTCATGTGCTTTATGCCTAAGATAAGTCTTCTATGTATAAGAGAGGGATCATGAATGCTTTTTTGGGCTGAGGTTGGAAGATCCAAGGCTTTGAGAGGTGTGAGTAATGGGTTGGAGGTGAGGGCTTTTTATAAGGGTGAAGAGGGGCTCTTTAGGGAAGTGTGAAAATATTATTTTATTATATAATGATTTTCAGTTTCTAATGGTCCAAAATTTGTTAAAGTAGAACATATGATGAATCTTGTTCGAAATAAAATAATCCAATTAAAATTGGATAGGTTTTGGATATTTTTATTATTTTCATAATTTTATTTTTTTAAATAATTAATTAATGTGGTAAACACTACATCATTATTTTGTAATTAATAATTTTATTTATTTGATATATAAAAATTATAAATAAAATACCATGATGATGGAAATCATTTTATATTTATAATAATTATTTATAGTCAAATATATCAATTACATAACCTCTCATTAAAATTGTTTTACCAAAATAATACATGTTTAAGATATTTTTTTACTTTAATTAAAAATTTATTAATGCCATTATCTTACCCAAATGGCATTAAAAGGCCAATGTTACTATTCACAAAAATTATTTCATATTATTATAATATTATTTTTACCATGAATTACCCTATTTACCTTTAAATGCGATAAATAAAAGTCAAAAGTTACTATTAAAAAAAATTATTTTCTTCTTATTGAACCATATTTTACTAACTGATAACAACCATTTATGTCAAATTTACAAAATTCAATTCACAAAAGTAGTAAAATTTCATATAAATGAAAAAGTCTGTTTTTAACTACTACTCCGTGATTTCACTATTCATAAAAATTGAAGGTTTTAAGAAAATTACCAAAAATTCAGACTATTTTATATTTGATCTTATGAATTCAAAATTGTTTCATATTTTACCAAATTCAATATATATATGTTTCATTGATTTATTTAAATTTAATTTGTGTTTTCAAAACAAAAAAGCGTGTTTTTATGAAATAATAAATATAAAAAGACTGACACTTGTTTATGTCTAATTTCAATGTGAAATAACATCAAATCAATAAAATAGGCCTAAATGGTTAAAATATAATTTACTTACAGTATAAAACCAATTAAAAAGTAAATCTATCCATACAAATAAATTATATTAAAAAGTAGTTTTTAATTAAAATACAATATTTTTCACTACTTATTAGAAAAATGTTTTTTATCTGAAAAATGCCAAAAAAGATTCCTAAGTAGATTTTGATTTCCCGATTCAAAAATAGAATTGTATTTTGTCAAATATAACATATAGAAGTAACCAAAACTAGATTTAATGAGTATTCTCAAACAAAATGTTGAAAATCGACCTATTAAAGAATATTAGTGTATTTATGCTTAAAATTAGATTCATTCACATTTTAAGCCTCTAACATTTATTGAATAAATGTCAAAACATTTAACAAACATTTATAATCATATTTTAGATAGTTCGGTTCATTACCTACAATATAACGACTACACGTTAAATATCATTTCAAATTAAAATTACATTGTTATTTTCCAGTATGAATCAGCATTGTGTTCAACATTATACTTCAGAGAAACCCAATATTTCATGTAATGTATGCCATCAATCATAACATCCCCTTTAAAGTAAAATGAATATTTAATTCAAAAATATGATTAAAAAATGAAAATTCCTTTTTCTTTATTTACTTGGGATAATTCAATTATGTAAATCTACCATAGGGTCCCACTTGTTAATTTCCATGTGTCCCCCCGTAAAAAAATTATACAGAATTAATGTTCACCTGAAGACATGGTGGATTAAATAAATATATGTAGAATGTCCTCTCTTATTTGACATTCACTAATTTTAGGCCATCCATGATTTTTTGACACAATTTTAGATTTTTTTAGAGTATCTACATAGACATTTGAATCTCTGAACCACACATATTCTTCCCCATTTTTTTTATTCTTTGGGGAAAAATAATTAATGAAGAACAATAATGGATAAAATTATTATTTTTTGGATAATAGTGGAGTCTTACGTATGATATCATAAAGAGATATAAGGTAAATATTTATCGAAATTTTCATAATTTTTTTTTCAAATAGTCAATATATAAAACATGAATAAGTATTAAAATTAGTAACATAATTATTATACAAGTATAAAGAAAAACTAGTACTATATGCATTCAAATTTGTTAGGAGTTTTTTTCAATCAGAAGAGAAGAACTAGTAGTACCATATTCATACACACACACATATATATATATATATATTTAATGTGTAATTTTATTACGTTTTACATTATTATATAATTAATTATTATATGTGAAGTTACAACATCCAGGAATGAAACGTTTAAATTTTGACTAGAAGAGTCTAACTAAGGTCAATCAAGAAATGTCAATCATCATTTCATTATTAATCCATAAATAATATTATAGAATATTCAGAACATATTGATCTACCAGATCTAGTGTTATCATGAATATATGGATCATGGGAACAATTATGTTTTCACTAAGTTAACTTCATGTTTGAAGGTAGCAGAAATAAATCCATCCATATTGTGATATAATCATAATAATATATCATTGGTTATTTCGCTTCCCTACTATAGAATGAAAATTATTTCTACCTAGCATTGTACGAATCATATTTAGACCCATCTCTATTCAATACACAAATATTCTGGTTGATATCATGATTGATACTGATAGAATAAGATGTCAGTATATCTACATTTATATGAATCCATGGTATTCCATGTAATATGGTTAACCATTCAGTCATGTCAAACCACATATATTCAAAGTCAAATATAAATTAATTTAATTTCGTAGTAAATTTTATCCTCCAATAGGGTTCCTATTCATTTTTCATCTCCTTGGAATGTAATTTTTGTGAAATATGGATTATCTTTACTATAACCCATTTGATTGAGAGTTTAAACATTAATATGATTAACCAAAGAACTATTTTTAATTTACATTTATTAATCCTAATTACTATGTAGATTTTTGGACATATATATAGGTTTGATATAGATTTGTATTTTATCCTCATAGTAATGTTCAATAAAGGAGACAATTCAATGAAATTTAGTGGTATGGGTGTCTTCCTGGTAAATGTTCACTACATCAACCACCAATTCGAGTTCATAGAGACTTTTGAAAGAATTTATGAGAGATCCCCTTTGTTAATTTTATAGATTAAATGTGTCAATAATTGATTGTTAAGATAGTAAAAATAACAAATTAATAGATAATTTCATGAATTTCTACCAATCAACTAACATTAATTATAAGTGTCTATTCATTGGCATAATTTTTTTTGTCACAGACATCAATATAAGAAACTTTGCATCCAAATTATATCTGGTGGAAATGTTTTCAAAATGTTGGTTATATTGAGAATTCTACCCATAAGATTATTCAATTTTGTTAAATTCATGTTTACAAAATAATACTCTATGAATATATATCCTAAATAGCATTTCATTATTTTGGAGAAGGTTGGTTCTTTTAATTTTTTTATATACATTTGGTTCAAATGGAATTTCTTCATCAAAATGTGGATCTACTATATATATGATATTGACTAAGAAATATTGTAACAATTTATGTAATTATATTTCTTTCTGTCATGGTGGTTCCAATCCATTCAATGATATGATAATGGAATAACATTGAGTCTAAATCAAATCACGATTTGGATGATATTCATGATCTCATTCCTTACTATTTTTATACTTGATACACTTATATTTAGTAGATGGTTTATATAATAGAGATGGAATTTTATTAATAACCTCTAGAATTATATTTTTGTTATAAATTTTATTTCCAGGATAACGTTTCATAATGATCAAGAATCCATTGAACATTTTCAAGAACCCAATGAAGATCTCCATAAATGGTTCATCTTCATTATAAGAAATTGTTGATACATCGTTCACATGTTCTGGGGGTTTTCATTATAAACTATAATGAAAAAATAATCATTTGAATAAATTCTAAGTTGTAAAAACAATATTGAATATTATTCCATAACATTTTATGATATATATAGAAATTTGAGTTATCATTATTAACATATTAATTTGGTCTCTTAGATTCTAGTAGTCTTAATAGGTTACTCTTTATTATATTGACTAAACATCATAGAACATCAAATTTTCTAGAATTTTATTTATAATTATTTATGATCTTGAATCATAGGTGGGTTTTCTTGTTTATTAAAACATAAAAGAAGGTCAATCATATTTAGTTGTCTAATTATTAGCTAACATTAAAAATATTGTGAGATTGGAAACAAATACTAGCACTGGAGTTGACTTGAGAATGAATATTTTTCTTTTTAACTTAAATATCCTTTTACATTAAGTCACAATTAATTGGGTTTTTCCATTTATTCAACTAATATCATCGTCAATATTCTTGGACAGAATTATAGACTCTCTATACCCACTATGTTATTTCAGTGGGATAATTGTTGTTTTATTCACATCTTAGAGGTTTAGTATGCATATCATTTTTAGATAATATTATGGGAGATGCTTGCCTATATATTAGAAGAGTATTTAAAATCATTACAATAAATTTTAGATTCCCCCTTTTATAAGTTGATTATAATTAAATATCGCAAGGGTTATTTTTTCTAATAATAGAGATAAATTGATGTAGAAACTAAAGATAAAAGTATCTAATGTTGTTCATAGATCATTCTAGTAATTATTTATATAATAAGAATGATGGTCCTTCTCATAATTTGGTGGAGGATGGGTTTAATCCATTATTTATATTTTAATCTATACTGAAAACCATAAATTTAAATAATTGATTCAACCCATCCTCCACCAAATTATGAGGAGGACCATCATTCTTATAATATAGAAAATTACTAGAATGATCTATGAATAACATTAGATACTTTTATGGTTTTCAGTACAAGGGAAAATATATAATTTAGACATATGTGTATCAAATGGTTACACAGGATTGCGTATTTGATTAAACTAGGAAGGGAACTCTTCTATAGTGATCCTGATCATTAGAATACATACATTTTCAGATAAGTAATAGGTAATAATATCCCCTATACATTAGGGTATGATTAATTTAGTTGTTCCTCCATCACCACCTTGTATCATAAAGGATATAATGATCACAATGGTGGTGATGATGGTACAAATGATTAATATTTACATAGGACTACAGTCTTCACCTACTATTGTATTAGATATGTGACTTTTAGGGACTCTTGTAGGAGTTTTATTTCAATTTTGAGTTATAAAAGTATAATATTAACATTATGGGATTGATATAATCAATATTATGGGATTCCCTCTTATTAAGGGTCTTACTCATCGATTGTGGGAAGCACATTAAACATTCATGGAATCTTAGTGACATAATTTAAACATGGAACACTGCCATATATTGGAAAACATGGAGGTTTATAGAATGGAATGATTTATCTTAATTTGGAATATTGATCATTAATTTTTTTACTAATAATTTTTTGGTAGTGATCATGTTCCATGATTCCTTGAACAAAATTATCAGTTAGATATGAACTATAGTAAAATTTAATTATATATACTCACCACATACACAATTATGTACAATATCTAGGGAACAATGGATCGGTTTATTGTGATTCAACATGATAACAAGGAAAACATGTTGAAATTAAGCTTAAATTTATGATATTTTTTAAATCATTCCATTAATAAGGTAGTAAAATTTAATTCCTCACATATATCATAACCTATTTTTTATGGATGGTTCACCATTAATAAAATTGAGGTTTCTTTTTGAGATTGTTGATAATCATGAAAATGATGACGTGATTATTGTTCAAGAATTCTACACCTAATTCAATTGTAAAATATTACAAAGTGTCATCTATAGTCCAAAATATAACTATTATATTATCCTTGGTAATATTTCAATAAAAATAAATGTTTTATTCACTATTTTAAGGGATATTTGTCTATATTCTTAAGCAATATAGTCTAATTTTTAACAAATTTTCTCCAAAAACAATGAGTACTTTAAATATTCTTCATCTAATATAGTAGGTATTATCTATGTGTCTTATTGATGAATATTGTTATTATAGATAAATAATAGTCAGAATTATGTAATTGTTATCTAATAATGTGGTGGCATAATCTGCTGACCTAATCTCTTCAAGTATATGTCTCTATGAAGACATTGAATAGGTAAATATGTTATAAGTTTAATATAATATTTTTCATATAATATCATTATGTAGATAATTATAACAATAACTACAATGGGGAGAATCACATGGATGATTTCCATGAGTATCATATTTATTACCATATGGGGGACATCCATATTGAATATTACAATCTTTATCTTATTATGGATCCAAAAAACAAGGGTTACGACAAAATGATAATGGATAGAATCAGTGATAATATCATCAATAATAAATATAATATAAATTTTCAAATCCCAATATTGCATCATTATATATCTCGTTTAATATTTTCTATTATTGGAAACCAATATAGTCTATTTATATCCATAACCCTATTAGGAGGGATCCATATTGGGTGATCCCTCAACCATTTTCAAAATTCATATAACCTATATTTGGATTGGAAGATGGATATGTCTATATAGATTCTATATATCCTTTATATGTTGACTAATAAAAATAATTTACTCTATTATATATGTAAATATATATTGAATGTGAGATGGTGTATGAGCCTATTTTTGAACTATCTTTAGAAAATACATGAATAATTCATCAACGAATGTGGGAATATGAGGCCACTCATGGAATTCTTTTACAACTATGATTTACTATCTGTCGTGATGTGAGAGAGAAGAAAAATGTTTTCCCAAAAATAAATCGATTTATGATCACAAACACCTTATTCTTTGAAAAAATGTCCACCAAGAAATTAAAAACTATATTCTACTTATAGGATATGTTTTTTGGAAAATAGTGTGTCTACTAATTAATTTAATTAATCATATTTTATATATGGTTAGATACTCACCCATGTACCGTGACATATAAAACCGTGGTTGGGAGCATTCAGCTAACATCCGTACTAATCCCCAAATTACTCAAGATAGTTAATGATGGTGACCTCTAATTTTAGTGGATTAATATCTATAATGTTAATCTGAAGAGGTTTCATTGTTGTCGATGGTTTTCTCGACCACACTATGATATGGGAAAAACATATTTTTCAATTATTTTGAAATTATCTCAATCTATAATGATGACTAATTATAATAACATTTATTTTCACAATTCTCATATAATATGAAGGTCTATTAGGTATTAAAGAATTTAGTATTTCCCAGAATTTCATAATGTTTTGTATCAAATTGTTTAGATTCTGAAACCTTACTAAATAATTCACCACATGATATTGTAGATTTATCTATGGTGAAAAGTTATGTATCTCTGAATGTGGTTTTCCCCTATTAATGGAAGCAATGTATATAACATACATTCTAACACTATATTTTGGAAGGAATGAGTCTCTAGTAATGGGTTATAATGTATTTTTAAAAAAACCCCATCAATGTGTTATGACAGAGAATAATATTTTATTATGTTACATCCATGGTTAATCTATTTCTATCTAGTTCACAATTTTTATAATTTTAAAATATGAAAACAATTTGAACAATATAAGAAGTATAACTTTATTACAATTTTTTTTCAATATAAAATATCTTATTTCGGTCACCATTTTTTATAAAAGAAAAAAAATTATGACTCACTTGTAGACTATGATGTTAATAGTTGATAGTGACATATTATATGATGGTATGTTTATGATGTAACTTTACCAAAATCAAATAATAATTCTCATTGGATTGAAATATGGGAGGTCAGCCTCTTCAATATGTCTTGAATAAGATTTATTTTCAACATGAAGGATCTTATAATGAATTCAGTCATTTATGAAAATATATCCCAAACCCTAATATAGTGTTGTTTACCTCATTACATAAATCTGGTCAAAACTAAGTACTGTTGAGTATTAATAGTCATAAAAAATGTTTTCCATTTTCAATTAACTTACAATTGATTCATGGTTTATGATACTATAGTTTAAATACATGATGCTAAATATTCTGTTGGTCGGAGTGGATACTCAAGAGGGGGGTGAATTGAGTTCCAATTAAAATTTCTGTTTAAAATCCTTTACTAAAATCCCATAATTTAAAATACCATTTGAATTGTAGTGAATTTTAATTAATGTAAACATTCAGTTAGGTTCTCAAGGGATTGATTAATTCTTAGTTAATCTAATCAGAAGATCATATTATCTTTTGAAACTATCCTAATGATTTACAACAAATGCTAACACTTGATAATTCAATTATCAGAGTAGCTTTGAAAAAAGTTTAAGTTTTAAATCACTTAGAAACAGAATAAAAAGGTTTTAGATAAAACTAAATAAATCACAGCAGATATATCCAAGAGTTTCAGTCTCAGGCCGATACTTAGTCCTCTCAATGATTTATATAAATTGGATCCACACCCTGGATCGGGGTTCACAACAGTTTACAACTGTCCTGGTCAAACACCTCTACCACAGTTCTTCGTGGGAAACAAAACAACAGCAAATACTTCTGTCCAGGTCACACATGACCTCTACCACTATCCATAGTGGGAAAATAGAAAATGTAAGGAGTTTGAATGAGTATTTACAGATCCTCCAGTTATGGTTCAGGAGACAGTATGTGTAAAAATTAAACTAGATGATACACACTGCTCGTAATGTAAATAATAAATCACTGAGCAAGATATAGAGTTTATAATGGCTCTAGTGATTGCAGTGTAGCTCTGGACTCCTTCGAATCTAATCAGAAATGGTTCTGAGTCCTCTTATGGTTTTTTTCTGAAAAAACAGAGTGTCGTCTTCTTGACATTCAGGTTTAGAGATAGTGAAATGTAGTCGATGAAGCTCTTAAAAATCCTCATGAATGTGTATGAGCTTCTGTGTCTTCTTGATCGTGCATGAATATTTGTAGGAGCTCTGTATCTCCCTTGTATTTTCTTAGTATCTTGTATATGCGTCGTCTCTTTTTTTCTCTTGTGCAGCAACATGGACTTTTATAGCACGAGCTCCGACAAAAGAAATGATTTCTTTTTGCAGGTACGAGGTACGATTCCCTGATATTCAAAAACCTTCATTAAATAAATGAAAGAGCATTAAAATATACCTAATATGACTGTTGGTTTGATTAAATAAAGATAAAGAAATTAAGGCACCGTCAGATTCTCTAGAACTGTATCTTTGGATATCGGTATCCTTGAGTAACAGTAGGCTTTGTATCGGTAGACTCTTGTGTAACGGTAGCCTTTATATCGGTAGACTTCATGTCTGTCGGTAGACTTAATGTACCGGTGACCATTCATGTAACGGTAGACTTCCTTCGGTAACTTGTCTATAATGGTAGGCTTGTCTGTATCGGTAGGCTTGATGTACCGACATGCTTGGATAATGGTAGACTTGTTGTACCAGTGACTTGTCTATATCGGTGACTTTTCTGTATCGGTGACTTTCATATATCGGCAGGCTTTGTATAACGGTGACCTTCACGTATCAGTAGCATTTTCGTAACGATGACCTTCATGTATCGGTAGCCTTTTCGTAATGATGACCTTCACGTATCGGTAGGCTTGATATAACAGTGACCTTAACATATTCGTAGGCTTGATATAACATTGACCTTCACGTATCTGTATCATTTTCGTAACGGTGACCTTAACACATCGGTAGAGTTGATATAACGGTGACCACTTGTCTGTTTAAGCATTCTATTGGCAGAATGGGTCAAGTTAGAATATATATCCATTTAGTAACCGAATTCTCTAAAGATAATATAAATATTGTAATATATGAATATGTGCATGGTGTACATAAATAATGAAATAAGTAATTAATCATTAATTAATATTGGAACTTGAACACAATTGAGATTATCAAAATATAATTGAGCATAGTTAAAATATGATTGAGCATAGTTGGGATTATCATAATATAATCGAGCATAGTTGGGATTATCAAAATATAATCGATCATAGTTGGGATTATCAAAATATAATCGAGCATAGTTGGGATTATAAAAATATAAGATCATATAATTTTCCCAGAGGGATCAACAATCTCCCCCTTTTTGATAATCACAACTTTTCCCAACTTATGCCAAGGTATCAAGAAAATTAAGATAGTGTCAGAAGAAAAATTTCCTAAAAAAACATTGAAACAAAGTTCTCATTTAAAAAAAATGTAAAACATAGTTCTCATTTTTCTCCCCCTGTCAATTTGCACTCGCAGTTCTCATTTTCTCCCATATTTTTCATTTTTCTCCCCCTTCGTGATTAACAAAAAGAAGGGTAGAATTGGAGAAAGATCAGAAGGCAAGGAAACATAAACACAGTAAAGTGGAGAATGTAAGAGTAAATATCCATTAAAGTACAAAAGGTACAAACTGAGAAATCTAGTATTAAAAAAATAAATACAAGTGAATCCCATAAAAAATATCTAAAATCACTCAATTATCCTCTTGAACAGAATCTTTCCCTTAGGGTCAGAAGAGGATGCAGGTACAGATTGAGTAGATGGATTGGGAATAGCTGAAAAACAACTGGAGGTTCAGCCACGGAAACTGTACCGGATCTGAAATATGTGCTTCTCTGTGTGATCATAGGAGTTAAGCTTCGAATAGCCTAAACTGGAGTCATCTGAGGTGTACTTCTAGAGGTAGAGGCAGGAAAGGGAGGGGGTACAATCACAGGTCTGGCATCCACATGCAAGAATGGTAGCAGCAGGTTCCTGAAATCCATAATAATACTGCCTCCTCTCTCTATTACTGACACAAAATCATCTCTATTTTCAATGAATTTGTCCAGGGTAGGAGTAAGCTCCCTAAGCTTACTAACCTGTTCTCTGAAAGATTGAGTCACTGGAGGAAACTTCATATTCTCCATCAAAAGCATGAAATGATTGGCCATTTGATGTTTGGTATAGACCTTCTCAAAGTAAGCATCCACTTTATTCTTAATTGCCTCTTGAGAGGCAGTAGCTGCTCGTAGGTGATCACGGACAAAACTACTAACTTCCCTAGTGGTAGCAAGGATCTGAGTATCTGAGGTACCACTGGTAATAGCCTTTTCCAACTCTTCCTGAATAACAGATCTGATCTGGTCAAGGTTTACAGTGGAGTTGGATGAGGGAAGGGGTTTAACTGAGAAAGCTACTGTCTCCTTGAATGATTGTGTCAGATTACTAACCACCTTCTGAACAAGTTCATCTTGACTGTTCAAATGTTCTTTGACCGATTTCATAAAAGCTTCAAAAACTTCAAAAAACTGTTTGACTACCTCTTTGATATATTTGATATCAGTATTCACTTGGGTTTGAGAGCTATTCATGGCAGTCATCGAAGCAATGGATTGTCTGAGAGCAACTACAGCTTCTGTCTAACTCTCAATTTGAGTATGGAATACCATAACATCATCCATCATTTCATTTACTGGGATAGAAACAACACATCCCAGAGATAGCTCCATGGATTTCTCCACACTTTTCATTTCATCAACCAGACTTTGATTCAAATCTCACACTTATTCTCTCAGTGTTTCTTTCAATTCAGCCTTTAAGGACTCAAGGTCCTCCTTGGTTGCCAAATTATCAGCTACAGCAGGTAGGATAACTGATTCCTTTTGGGGCTGGTCTTCCTCATCCGAATATCCATAGGAAAGTCCAAGATCCATATATCTTGGATCTGATGTCCAACCTTCAATGTCATACAACACAGATACTGAACCAAGATGCTCCTCCTCACATAGAACATTCTACAGAAGAATATCCTCCAACTTTTCTGCTTGATATAATTCTACAAATTCTTCTACAACTGGAGCAGATTAAATATACATTTGCTCTAGGTCATCAATGAATCTCTCATCAACAAATGCAGCTTCTGCTTCCTGATCAGGCACTATCTTGACTGTACTATCTAACCGAGGGCTCAAACTGAGCTCTTTTTCATCATCTTCCTCATCATCTGCTTCACCAGCAGCCTTCTTTTCTCCATTAATAACATGATTGGATTCGGTTTCCTCATCCTCTTCAGAGGTGTCCTTAACAACATACTGACATGCTTCTTCTTGTTGTTCCTCAGTCTCAGTATCATTGTCCTTCAAAATAGTTTCTCTCCTTGGTAGTTCTTTTGGAGGGATAGCTGCTCCATAAGAAATATTTTGAGGCATAAGACTAGGAGGTAAATCAGGGTCTCCTCCTTCCTCAACTGATGTCTCTTCCTCCTCAGCTTCATCATCACTATAGACTGGTTCTGGATCATCTGGTGGAAGACCCGGATCCCTCACATCCTTTGGTCAAGAAGGATTATTCACAGGAGTGTACTTGTCGTATATTTTTCCATCATCATTAACCCATGATTTCTTCCAAGGGTTCTAGTTTACATTCATAAACTTACACACAGTCCTGGTGAGACAAAAATTATCCCTAACGACAACAGTTCCATCTTGATGTCCAACTACCTCCTTTGCTTTCAACATAATAGAAATTAACTTAGAAAAGAAAAGTGCATTGGACTTAGACTTCAGTCTAGTCATATATTCAATCTAAATCATAAGAAATCGACAAAAGTTCACCTTTACTCCATGTTTTAATAGATACAACAGATAAATGTCTTGAAATCTGAGGGTAGAAAAATCTCCTCTCCTTGGACTAATCACATGCTGAATGAACTTGAAGAGCAGTTTTTCCTCCCCTGCCATCTCTGCAGAAATGACCTTACTAGGAGTTCCATCTCCTGTCAACTCCAACAAGGCATCCTCATAATCTAAAAAGTTACTAGCAGTCGTATGGATTTTGAATAAAATCCATAATCACCTTCATGAGGAACTCTAAGGTTCTCAACCAATTCAACAGATGAAAACAAAATCTGTTGACCATTTACGTAGGAAATCATTATGTTCTCCTATTCTGATGTCTCAAAATAGAAAAACTCATAAAACTCTTTTACTAGAGATGGATAGTACGGTCCATTATTGTTCATGAAGCATTCGATCCATCCTTGTTCTTGTAAAACCTTCAGAATCAAGGACTTGCTTACCAACAGCCATTCCGCACATAATTACTTTTCCACTAGAATTTCTCTCTTTGATAAATGTGGATTCACAGGTTTCCTTCGAACAACATCTCTACTACATCCACTGACACCAGCATTCATTACTTTCTTCTTCTTAGCTTGCGGCACATCACTCCCTTCATCCACTGAGGGTCGCTTCACACGGGCCATTTCAGATTCTGAGGCTTAGGGTTTTGCGAGCATGAGAGGTTTAGGTAAAAAGGATTGGAACAGGAAGGTTCGCGGTGATTGATTGATGTATAGAGTCGGGTTTAATATCATTTAGGATTCACATATAAAATAATTATTCTATTAAAAAAAATATAAAGTCTCAGCCTCAATACGAAAATTTAAAAACAGCGTGAGAGATGTACCGGTGAGGTGTTCTAATGGCGAGGTCTTTCCTAATAGTGAGGTTATCCTAACGGTGAGGTTCATCCTAACGGAAAGGTTCATTCTAATGGTGAGGTTCATCCTAAGGTTAGGTTCATCCTAACAGTGAGGTTCATCCTAACGGTGAGGTTCATCCTAACGGTGAGGTTTATCCTAACGGTTTTAAGAGTAAATTATCATACCTAATTCATGTCTAATGAAAATTAATCTTTCTGAATTTAATGTCTTAGTGAATATATCAGCTAATTAGAGTTCAGTTCCTATAAATTCAAGTGTTATATCACCTCTTTGATAACGATCTCTTAGAAAGTGGTGTCTAACATCAATGTGTTTGGTTCTAGAGTGAGACACAGGGTTCTTTGAGATGTTGATCGCACTAGTGTTATCACAGTTAATTGAAACATGTTTCAAATCAAATCCATAGTCCAATAAAGTGTGTTTCATCCACATAATCTATGCACAACAACTGCCATCAGCTATATACTCTGCTTCAGCCGTAGATAATTCAACTGAATTCTGTTTCTTAATACACCATGATACTAGGAACATTCCAAGTAAATGACAAGTTCCAGATGTGCTCTTTCTATCTAACTTGTAACCAGAAAAGTCAGCATCTGAATAACTTATTAAATCAAATGAGTGTCCTTTTGGGTAAAACAGTCCCAAATTGGTAGTATATTTAAGATATTTTAAAATCCTTTTAACAGCAAGTAAGTGTGACTCTTTAGGGTTAGCTTGAAATATATCACACATACATACACTAAACATAATATCTGGTCGACTAGCAGTAAGATAAAGTAAACTCCCAATCATACCTCTATAATTAGTTTGATCTTCTGGTTTCCCAGTTTCATCAATGTATAATTTACAGGTGGTACTCATAGGTGTATCACTTCCCTTAATACTATCCAATCCAAAACGTTTTAATAAATCTTTAGTATATTTAATTTGATTCAAAACAATACCATCTTTAGTTTGAAAGATTTGAATTCCAAGAAAGTACTTAAGCTCTCCCATTAAGCTCATTTCAAACTCATTTTTCATAACCTTCGAAAAATCAATACATAAAGAATTTTTAGAAGATCCAAAAATAATATCATCAACATATATTTATACTATTAAAACATATTTTGAAAATATTTTTATTAAAAGAGTGGGATCATCAATTCATTTTGTAAATCCTTTTGAAATAAGAAAAATTGTAAGTCATTCATACCATGCTCTTGGTGCTTGTTTTAAACCATATAAAGCTTTAGAATGTTTAAAAACATGATTTTGAAAATGAGGAATTGAAAAACCTGGTGGTTGTTCTACAAAAACAACTTCAACAATAAAACCATTTAGAAAAGCACTTTTCACATCCATTTGATATAACTTGAAATTCAGATGTGATGCAAAGGCAAGTAAGATCCTAATAGCCTCTAATCTAGCTATAGGTGAAAAGGTTTCCTCATAGTCAATTCATTATTCTTGATTGTAACCTTGTGCAACTAGTCTAGTTTTGTTTCTAATGATGTTTCCATATTCATCAAATTTGTTTCTAAACACCAACTTTGTGCCTATGGTTAATGTGTCTTTAGGTCTTTCTACTAATTCCCAAACTTTATTTCTTTCAAATTGATTCAGTTCATCTTTCATAGCCATTACCCAAAATTCATTATTGATAACAACATTGATATCTTTAGGTTCTAACTGTGAAAGAAAAGCTTGATGTTCAACCTGATTTCTTAGAGAAGCTCTAGTTAGTGTTCCTCTATCTAGATTACCTACAACAACATCTAAAGGATGGTTATTTAAGATCCTAGTTGGTCTTGAAAAGGTAGGGCTAGAGATTTCAGGTTCATCAACAGGTTGGGGGTCAGTAGAAGCAGGCTCTGGAAAATTTCCAGAACTGGCTGTTTTGACTATAGGTCCACTGTCTTTATCATTATGGTTCAAAAAAGAGAGATCATCTTCAAGATTATCAAGAGAGGTCTTAGGTTCATGTTGATCAGTTTCATAAAATTTGATTTTAAGAGATTCCTCCACACATTTGGTTCTCTTATTGAAATCTCTAGAGGCTTTACCGGAAATAGAGTAACCTAGGAAAATTCCTTCATCACTCTTGGATGAAAACTTTTCACGATTATCTTTGGTATTAAGAATAAAGACTTTTCAACCAAAAACTCTGAAGTAGTTAACCTTAGGTTTCCTATGGTTCCACAACTCATAAGGGGTACCCTTAAGAACAGGTCTAATCAAGACTCTATTGATAATATAACAAGCTGTATTCACAGCTTCAGCCCAAAAATAAACAGGTAGGTCATACTCATTTAGCATGGTTTTGGAAATTTCTTGCAGGGTTCTATTCCTCCTTTCTACTACACCATTTTGCTAAGGTGTCTGAGGGGCAGAGAAATTGTGTCTATAGACATTTTGTGAGCAGTAGGATTCAAACTCATGATTTTCAAACTCACGTCCATGATCACTTCTCAAGGTTTTAATCTTAATTCCAATAATTTTCTCTACATACTTGGAATATTTAACAAAATAAGAACAAGCTTCACTTTTGTGAGATAGAAAATATACCCAAGTATACCGAGAATAGTTATCTACTAGAACATTGACATAGTGCTTCCCATTTAAACTAGAAACTCTGGAAGGTCCAAAAAAATCCATGTGAACCAACTCGAGAGGTTGAGAATTTGACACTTATTTATTTTATTTGAAATAAACTTTATGTTGCTTTCCCTTTTGACAGGGATTACAAACATTATCTTCTAGGAATTCAAGTTTTGGTAGGTTTCTAACTAAGTTCTTCCCAGCGAGTTTTCTAAGTGAATGTACATTACAGTGTCCAATTATTCTATGCCAAAGCCAAGAATCTTTATGAAAAGCATTTAAACAAGTAATATTTTGCATAGCTAAAGAATTTAAGTCAAAAGCATCAACATTTTCATTTCGCAAGGCAGAAAATACTAAATCATTTTTAGGATTAAAAACATTGCAAGAATCATTTTCAAATTTAACATTGAAACCATCATCACATAACTGAGAAATACATAGTAAATTATACTTAAGTCCATCAAAAAATAGAACTTTAGAAATTAATATTGAGTCAGTGTTACCAATCTACCCTAAGCCGATGATTTTCCCTTTAGAATTATCACCAAAAGTGACAAAACCTCCATCAACTCTGACTAAGATTTTAAAACAAGATAAGTCTCCTGACATATGTCTTGAACATCCACTGTCCAAGTACCAAGTCTTTCTATAGGAGCTTTTTATGCAGGTTCCCTACAAAATAGGTTTAGATACGAAATGATTTTGGTACCCAAATTTTCTTGGGTCCAGACAGGTTATCCAATAAAACATTAGGTACCCAAACATGTCTTATGGGTCTCATAAAGTTTGTAGAATCAATAGATTTTGAAAGATAAACATTATTAGATCTGTAAATATGAATATAACTGGTTGAAGCATATGAACTTCCAGAACTATAACTATCTACATTCTGTCCAGATTTAGGAATAAATCTAGTTTTGGTAATTTTTCTTTGTCCAGGTTGGTATCCTATACCAGTAGTATATCTAGGTGAAATCTCCTTACATAGTATTTAAGTTAGAGTGTCTTTTCCATTTTTAAACTTTTCTAAATCCTTCCTAAGTTTCTCATTTTACAATTTCAGTTCAGTTTTTTCTTTAAGGAACTGATAATTCTTTTCTATTTCTATGTCAAGATCATATTTATGTTTAACAGTTAAAGCATACTATTTCTTTAAACCTTTGTATTTGTCTTTCAGCTCATTACAAGTTTCTTCTAACATATCACAGTATTAAAACAGTTCAGATTTTGACAAATTTTCAGATTCAGAATCATCTCCAGAATAATATGTATTTAAATTAGGAGTTTCAGATGATACCTCAGAAGTGTTTGTCCTAAAACACATGTTTGCCTTATTTCTGTTTTCAGTCTCAGAAGCTTCAGATTCACTGGAACTATCCTTAGAAGCACTCTAAGTAGCCTTCATGGCTTTCTTATACATATTGTCCTTATACTCATACATCTTTTTGTATTTCAGATTTGGACAGTCTACTATTATATGTCATTTTCTTTTGCATTCATAGCAGAAAACTTCATCAGATTTGTCAGATTTTTTCCAGTCCTTTTTTCAGTGTCCCTTGTTGTCATACTTACCTTTGTAATTTTATTTTCTGAAAAATTTCTTTTTCGTATAATATTTCTTAAATCTTCTGGCTATGTGAGCCATTTCTACATCACTGTCAGATGCACTTTCACTTTCTTCACAGCTTGAGCTATCACTTACATCTTGAAGTTTCTCCTTATCGTTATTCCATGATGTAGATGTCTTGAAGGCAACTGACTTCCTTTTTGGTTCATCTTCTTCTTCTTTGTTTACCTTAATTTCTTCTTCATACATCATCAACTTATCGATAAGTTCCTTGACTGGAAGTTAACCAATATCACAAGATTATCTGATTGAAACAGAAGTTCCCCTCCATCTTTCTGGTATGCATCTCAAAATTCTCATGATTTGCTCCTTTGATGAAATATCCTTTCCCAGTGAGATCATTGTATTGACAATTTTGTTAAACCTAAAATACATATCAGAAATGGGTTCATCAGGCTTCATCTTATCATATTTAATAGTATAGGTGTTCAATCTCATTTCCTTAAAATTAGTTGTTCCTTCATGAGAAACACTTAATGTATCCCAAATTTCATATGCAGTCTTACAAGAAGATATTCTATTAAATTAATCATCTCCTAGAGCACAATACATAGTATTCATAGCTTTGCAATAATTATTGTAAGCTGTCTTAGTAGATTCATTCCAAGTAGATCTAACAGTAGTAGGAATTTTATATTCAGATTCTATGGCAGTCTAAATATCAAAACCCATGATTTCTAAATGAATTTTCATCATAATCCTCCACTGATCATAGTTGTTTCCATTGAAAAATGGTGGTCTATTAGTAGCAACACCTTCAAGTCTGTTATCCATGATAACTAGGTTGAAATTTTTTTTTAAAGAGATAAAAATTTAGAAATAACAAAAATTTTAAGAACTTTAAAATACAACTACAATCACAGTCGAAAAACAGAGTACTTCAGAAAATATTTTAATCCTATGATACCAAATGTTGGTTGGAGTGGATACTCAAGAGGGGGGTGAATTGTTTTCCAATTATAATTTCTGTTTCAAATCCTTTACTAAAATCCCCCAATTTAAAATACTAATTGAATTGTAGTGAATATGAATTAAAGGAAACTTTCAGTTAGGTTCTCAAGGGATTGATTAATTCCTAGTTAATCTAATTAGAAGATCAGATTAGCTTTTGAAACTAAACTAATGATTTACAACTTATGCAAACACTTGCTAATTCCATTATCAGAGTAGCTTTGAAAACAATTTAAGTTTTAGAGCACTGAGCACTGGAATAAAAGGGTTTTAGATTAAACTAAATAAATCACATCAGATATAACCAAGAGGTTCAGTCTCAAGCTGAGACTTAGTCCTCTCAACGATTTATATAAATTGGATCCACAACCTGGATCGGGGTTCACAACAGTTTAAAACTGTCCAGGTCAAAGACCTCTACCACAATTCTTTGTGGGAAACAAAAAAACAGCAAATACAGTTGTCCAGGTCACACATGACCTCTACCACAATCCAAAGTGGTAAAATAGAAAATTTAAGGAGTTTGAATGAGGATTTACAGATCTTCCAGTTATGGTTCAGGAGACAGTATGTGTAAAAATTAAACTAGATGATACACACATCTCGTAACATAAAAAATAAATCACTGAGCAAGATATAGAGTATAGAATGGATATAGTGATTTCAGTGTAGCTCTGGACTCCTCAGAATTTGATCAGAAATGGTTCTGAGTCCTCTTCTAGTTTTTGTCTGAAAAATAGAGTGTCGTCTTCATGACATTCAGGTTCATAGATAGTGAAATGTAGTCGATGAAGCTCTTCAAAATACTCATGAATGTGTATGAGCTTCTGTGTCTTCTTGATCGTTCATGAATATTTGTATGAGCTCTGTATCTCCCTTGTATATTCTTATTGTCTTGTATATGTGTCGTCTCTTTTTTTCTCTTGTGCAGTAATAGGGAATTTTATAGCACGAGCTCCGACAAAAGAAATGATTTCTTTTTGCAGGTACGAGGTACGGTTCCCTGACATCCAACAACCTTCATTAAATAAATGACATAGCATTGAAATATACCTAATATGACAGTTGGTTAGATTAAATAAAGATGAAGACATTAAGGCAGCATTGGATTGTCTAGAACGGTAGCTTTGTAGATCAGTTGCCTTGAGTAATGATAGGCTTTGTATCAGTAGACTCTTGTGTAACAGTAGCCTTTCTATCGGTAGACTTCATGTCTGTCGGTAGACTTAATGTACCAGTGACCTTTCGTGTAATGGTAGACTTCCTTCGGTAACTTTTCTGTAATGGTAGGCTTGTCTGTATCGGCAGGCTTGATGTACCGGCAGGCTTACATAACGGTAGACATGTTGTACCGGTGACTTGTCTGTATCAGTGACTTGTCTATATCGGTGACTTTCAGATATCGGTAGGATTTTCATAACGGTGGCCTTCACGTATCGGTAGCCTTTTCGTAATGATGACCTTCACGTATCGGTAGCCTTTTTGCAATAATGACCTTCACGTATCGGTAGGCTTGATATAACGGTGACCTTCACGTATCAGTAGGCTTGATATAACGATGACCTTCACGTATCGGTAGCCTTTTTGTAATGGTGACCTTCACGTATCGGTAGGCTTGATATAACAGTGACCAATTGTCTATTTAAGTATTCTATTGGCAGAATGGGTCATGTTAGAATATATATCCATTTAGTAACCGAATTCACTGATGATAATATAAATATTGTAATATATGAATATGTGCATGCTGTACATAAATAATGAAATAAGTAATTAATCATTAATTAACATAGGAACATGAACATAATTGATATTATCAAAATATAATTGAGCATAGTTAAAATATTATTGAGCATAGTTGGGATTATCATAATATAATCGAGCATAGTTGGGATTATCAAAATATAATCGAGCATAGTTGGGATTATCAAAATATAAGTTCAACTAATTTTCCCAGAGGGCTCAACATATTCTATATTTCATCACCATCCAAATAGGTTTAAATTGTTGTGGACTTTTAATTAGAACCTTTAAATGGACTTATTATCTATCATTTATATGGTATAAGAACCCACAATGATTGAGTATCAATGTTTACAGATTTATGATTAGTCAATTACGAGAAATTTATTTTCATAGTATAAGAACTCTGGTGTATACTATTACATAAATTTACTCGGGAAATCTTATAAAAAAGAGGGGAATAATAGTAATTTGAGTGTGGCTTCTTCATGGGACACTAATTAATGGGTGATCTCAGTGAAAAAATATACAATTGAAACCATCGTGTGTCTTATACATGTATTTGAATCCCATGATATATGTGTCATTCTCCCATTAAATGGTGTATGATGAATAAAGACACGGCTAATTGGTAATATGGAACCATGATGATGGAAGTTTGGTAATTACACATTGGATATGCTAATGAGTATATTTATTCCATATAATATAGTGCATTAATGGATTATAACTGATATATAATGATTGTGTGTTGAGGAGGATATAATGGACGATCAGGTATCCTTAAAAAGATTTATATATTTTCCATGGATGGACATTATGTATCTAACTAAAAAACCATTTGGTTGAAATATTTATTTGAGGATTGTTTTATTGGGTTGTACACAAAAATATAAGGTCCATGGGATCATTTTTGTTTTCATTACATAGTTAGGAATCATAAAAAAAATGGGAAGGTTTCCTATTTTCAAAACCATTTGAGTACTTAAAAAAATTTGGGAAAGGTATTTGATTCCATAGAGGATTTCTATTTTTGAAGGAAAACTCATGACGGAGGTATTCTGAGTATGTGGGGGACACAACTAAGGGGGTGGGGAGTTCACAAACATGTCCTAATTAGGTTACCATATGAGGCTTCCTTCGAGATGTGAACTTCCTATATAACATTTATGAGGCGTCCACACATGTTTTTACTTTTTAGGCTACTAGATGTGGTGGCCTTCATAACACCATGATATTTTATAAATAAAATTTTAAAATATATTTATCTTCTTCGACATCTTGTATCACACAAAACAAATATTTTTAAATAACCATGATATACTATTTATATTAGTATCTAAACATGATCATTATAATATAAAAATTAATTTTTACGGTGAAAATAGAAATAAAAACAAATTTAAATTATTTTATAATTTTTAAATATAAGAAAAATAAATTTGCAAATAATTATTTAAATATTTGTAAATTTTATTTATTATTTGAAACTAACTTTGTCTCAAAAAATAATTATTATTTTTTTAAAGGAAAAATAAATATAAAAATTATTAAAACCATTATAAAAATTATATAATAATATTAATTTTATTATCTAAAAAAATTTTCAAAATTATTGATGGGTGAATTTTTTTGAATTTGATTAAAACAAGATTTTTTCGTCCACTCGGGAAAAAATATAATTTTTCATCTCAATTCATGGGAGATGATAATATTTCTTTATCATGATTTTGTTAAGTTCACGATAATCGATGCAAAGCTGCATTGACCCATCCTTCTTCTTGACGAAGAGGACTGGTGTACCCCATGGTGAAGCACTTGGGCATATAAACCCTTTATCCAGATTCTCATGTAGTTGTTTCTTCAGCTCTTCAAGCTCTACAACAACCATTCTATATAGAGTCTTCGATATTGGTAATGACCCAGGTATAATTTCAATTGAGAATTAAACATCTCTTCTAGGAGGAAGACCAAGCAGTTCCTCAAAAAACACTTCAGAAAATTCCCTCACAATAGGCATTTCTTCAAGGATGGTTTCTTCCTTGGACTCAATCATCTGAGCCAGATACGCGTGCTAATAGGGTTGTAATATCCATTCTTGAGATGATAGAGCTAAAGGAGATTCATCTTCCTCCTTACACTTGTAAAGAATCAGGGGTTGATTCTCCATATAGAGTGTGATTTCCCTCTCCGGAAAATTCATGTTTTCTCAATATAAGGAAAGACAATCCATGCCAAGAATAACATAAAATTCATCCAGAGGGAGTATGACGAGGTTAGAAGGGAAATTCAATCCACAGATTATAACAGGGGAGGACTTATATTCATGGGATGCAATGATTTCCCCATTTTCCGTACTCAACGACATCTTCACTTCCATGATTTGAGGTGGTGCTCGGATTGTTCTACTAAACTTTCGAGATATAAAAGAAGGCGTATAACTTGAATAGAAAAGTATGTTCACTATTGTTTAATGAATAACTAGCATACCTGTCACCACTTTATTTTCGGGGTTCACTTCAGAAGAAGTGATGGAAAAAGCTCTTCCTTACTGCCTTGGATGTTATAGGTTGCCTCCAAAAACCCTTGGATTTGGGCACTGATTTTCAAAATTCCCCAATTATTTGAATTTGAGGAAATGAACAACACGTTGAGGTTAGAACTGACGGTTCCTCTCCTCTGTCCCAGCCGCGGGTCTTTCTTGTAGACAGTTAACAGCAAGATGCCCTTCTCTTCCACACCTGATGCATTTCCTCATCCCGTTAAGGAAATTTCCAGGGTGCTTCTTTCACCAGTTTTGGAAAGTGGGGTGCAGGATCTTCTTTGCACCGTTGCATTTACCCATTAGGCCAACAACATTGAATTCCACCTTATGATTCTTATCACCATGATGACGCTATGATTCTTCGATCTCCATTTCGACCTTGAGGGAACATCAGAAAATTTCTTCATAGCTGTTGAAGTCACGGAATGCCAATGCTTTCCGGAGGCTAGGCTTCAACCCACCAAAGAAGCGGTCAACATTGCATTTGGGGGTAACGACAAAGCCGAAAGTTTATCATGAAAGCCTTTTGAAGTTTTCCTTATATTATCCAACAGATTATTCAACTTTTTTCTTGAGGGAATGGAAGTCCCTTTCCATCTTAAGCCGGAGGGTGCACGGAAAAATATTGATTGAAAAACATCTTCTGAATATCCTTCCATTCCAACGCCTCGATCTCCTCCTCAAGCATCATATTTTTTATCAACCTCCACCATTGATCAGTTTCACCCTCCATATGATAATCCACCAGGAGAACCTTCTCTTGTTTAGAACATTGAAGGATGAAGAAGATCTTTTCAATGGAGTTGATCCATTATTTAGCGATCGTGGTATCGGATTATCCACTAAAAGTAGGAGGCCTATGTCTCATGAAGATCTCGATAGTTAGTTGTTCTTTCTTAGGGGGGGGGGTGATCTTTCATCTTGGCTCGTGTTTCTATTCAAAAATTGAGTTAGATGAGAGAGAAGCATGAAAATGTTTGTGATTCCCGCTCCCATTGTATTAGGCATCTCATTAGTACAGTCATCACACTGATCTTCACAACAGTTGTTAGCTTGAGTCCTCCTATTAGCTTCCATTGGCTGGAAGAAAATGATTGTTAGGGGTAACACATAAAGGAAAATCCAAAGAGAAAAGTTGATGAATTATAAATACACTATTATCTCCTTAACTCATGATTCTATAGGCTTCAATCTAGGATTTTCATGATCTACTTTCTAACATATATTATTAGGGGCCTTTTTTTATTCCCTTAATAGGAGTTCATACTAAGCATGAGAATTTATCAAAACATATCCCTTTGGAGTGTCATAACCAAGAGTGCAACAAGGCCCATTGTCGTGCACCAGTTCCCGTTCGAGTCTAGCTCAAAGCGGTGTTTTTGGGTTTTACCCCTATGATACATATGTGCTAGAGCCACCTCTACATGCTCATATCCAGATAGGGATGTATTTGCTTGATAAACCACTTACTCAGTAATTACCAAAACATAGGGATGTTTTTATTATACTTAGTCTTGTCTCTATGGTTTTACTAGGATTTTCTAATCCTAATCCCAAAAATAACTAAACCAATCCTCTAATACCAACTATGACAACCCTTCTTTTTATCACAACATAAACATGATTTATTACATAAAACATCACTTGATTCAACAAATAAGATCGAGAGGTTTAGTTTCTTTGGGGATTAATATAATTACATAATAACTTGAAACATGAAATACAACATCTTTATTGAAAACATCCTTTACATGACCAATACATTCCCTTGTACATAGCATTGCATGGGATAAACTCAGGACATGCATAAGAAAAGGGTGAGCTATAAAGCCCAGTAAGGGAATAAACATGGAATAACATGAGGAGTACAATAAATGTTAGAAATTATTCATATCAATAGAGCACAATATAATCATCAACATAAAGGCATGATAAATCATGATAATTATAACATGGAAATGTGGAAATAACACTTAACATGGAATTACATGAGCCAAGGCTCATTGCACATAGAGCATGAGTAAACCCTCATTGCACATGAAGCATGAGTAAACCCTCATTGAACTTGAATTAGAATGATTCAACACTCATTTCACATGACATATCATGATACTATACATTACCCAATGCATTTGAGCGCTATAAGGGCACACCCTTCTTAAACATTTCATTTCACGCACAAGTGTGCCACATGGATCAAAAAACATTGATTCATAAAACATAATCATTTATTACAAGATAAAAGAATGTGGAATTAATACATGAAACATTATAATCAGTAATTAAATGTGCATAAAGGTGAATACCATTGATGGAGAAATGGGCATGGTAGTCACTACATAATGGAATTGGCTTAGAAAATCGGTGAAATTTCAGCAGCGTAACGGCGTGACATAAGAATTCATAAAAATGGTTGATGAGAGAGAAAGGGGTGTCACATCATATTTGAATGAATTGGAAATTATGTGGGTCATATAGATACATGTCCAAACAATTGTAATGGAATTTAGATTCATGATACGAAAGTATTGCTTGAATGTAAAAGAGGAGAGAGAAGTTCCTTTCAGAATTTCGGCATAGTAACAGGTGTACATGGGAGCAATTTAATGAGGGAGAAAGGGGTATCCCATAATTAAAAAAATTAGAGGGCAGTATGGGGAATGTTAATAACCATATCTCAGCATTTATAATTGAAATTAAAAGGTCATAACAATATGAAGAAAATTGGACAAAAATGAGAAAGGAAGAAAAACCCTTACTTGGAAGTGTGCTTCCAAAGGCTAGAGAGAGGCTTGTGAGAGGTTTCCTGGGAGCTTTGGGAACCTTGGGAGGATTCTAGAGAGAGGAGGGAAGAGGTTGGATGAACTCAAAATGCTTTGATTGAGAAGGAAGTGGGAGCATGGGTGTGTTTATATAGGAAAGGTGAGGGAATTCTTTATTATTTGGGTTTGGGACACCTTATATTAAATTATTCCAAACCACAAACCATCCCATTGTTTTTGCCCATGGTTTTTGGATAAGGGAATAGAAAACCAATTTTATAAGGCCAAAGTCCGAACTTTTTAAAATAATAGGGTTTGTTATGTGCAGGTGAGTCACACTCCCATGAAAAACAATTTAAAAAGACTAGGTGTTTAATAAGTTTTGAGGGGTCCATAAATGCACTGAAAAGTAAGTCAAACAAACCCAAAATAAAATTATTTTAATAATAAAACATATATTGTCCGAAAAAAAGATTATAGTATTTTATTACATAACTATTGGGTCATTATGATGTCATAAAACACATTATATATTTAAACGGAATTTAATTTTTACCCAAAAATTTGACTGTCTCCGAAAATTATAAAAAATTCACTGATGGATAATTTAGACATATTGATTCTAGAAAAAACATTTATTTAATCTAGATAATTTTCTAAATATGTTAATTTTCATATTTAAAATAAAAACTGATATTTATCGAAAATTCATGAGTTTTGACAGAAATGGCTTTCAAAACTAAATAAAAATTATAATTGCTTTCATAAAATTATAAGATCATTTATATTTAATAAAAACTAATTTAATAATAATATTTTATTAAATTATTATTTAATTCAGAAATCCCTTAATTTAATAAAATAGGATTCTTAATTAAATAATAACTAAAAACACTATTAATACTTTAAAAACTATTTACAATGTATCGATAATGACAAGAAGGTATATTTATTATTATATACAAAAATAATATACATGAACATAGTACTAGATATTTGTTAAATAACCCCTTAAAACAGCTACATAAGACCTAAGGGTAAGGTGTGCGATGGCGACAGACTCTTGGGGTGGCTCGGATAACATCACTCGAGTGGTAATTTATATCTACTTCTACTTCTCCCGTAGATGGTCCCATTCTAGCTTGACATGAGGAAGCTCAGCTTGGTCTTGGTCAAGACCGAAGCCCATGGATGCCACATATTTTCCCTGATCTGAAAAATGGGCATCGTATGGATCAATTATACTGGATGAGGCGATCACTTCTTTTGTCTGAGTAAATTGGATTTGTTAAAGCCTTATATTTATACTAATCATGTGATCACTATTTAACGACTATATTATCAATGGAAAAAATTATTAACATAAAACCAAATAAGTTTACATTTTCTATAAATATAAAGAGACATTAAATTAGATCAATAGGGATTTCCATTAATGAATCTTTGGGTCGTTACAATGTTACATTTAAATCGGGTAACTCCATTTAGTTTGATCCAAAAAGATTTCCCCTGTGATTTATACCAAAAATAAGGCTTCTATGTATAATAGAGGGATCATGAAAGCATTTTTGGGCTGAGGTTGGAAGAGCCAAGGCTTTGAGAGTTGTGATTAATGGGTTAGAGGTGGGGCCTTTTTAAAAGGGGGAGGAGGGTCTCTTTAGGGAAGTGTGAAAATATTATTTTATTATATAATGATTTTCGGTTTCTAATGGTCCAAAACTTATTAAAGTAGAAGATATGATAAATCTTGTTTGAAATAAACTAATCCAATTAAAATTGGATATGTTTTGGATATTTTTATTATATTCATAATTTTATTTATTTAAATCATTAATTAATGAGGTAAACACTACATCATTATTTTGTAATTAATAATTTTATTTATTTGATATATAAAAATTATAAATAAAATACCATGATGATGGAAATCATTTTATATTTATAATAATTATTTATAGTCAAATATATCAATTACATAACCTCTCATTAAAATTGTTTTACCAAAATAATACATGTTTAAGATATTTTTTTACTTTAATTAAAAATTTATTAATGCCATTATCTTACCCAAATGGCATTAAAAGGCCAATGTTACTATTCACAAAAATTATTTCATATTATTATAATATTATTTTTACCATGAATTACCCTATTTACCTTTAAATGCGATAAATAAAAGTCAAAAGTTACTATTAAAAAAAATTATTTTCTTCTTATTGAACCATATTTTACTAACTGATAACAACCATTTATGTCAAATTTACAAAATTCAATTCACAAAAGTAGTAAAATTTCATATAAATGAAAAAGTCTGTTTTTAACTACTACTCCGTGATTTCACTATTCATAAAAATTGAAGGTTTTAAGAAAATTACCAAAAATTCAGACTATTTTATATTTGATCTTATGAATTCAAAATTGTTTCATATTTTACCAAATTAAAAATATATAACTTGCATTGATTTATTTAAATTTAATTCGTTTTTTCAAAACAAAAAAGCGTTCTTTTATTAAAATAATAAATATAATAAGATTGACACTTGTTTATGTCCAATTTCAACGTGAAATAACATCAAATCACTAAAATAGGACTAAATGGTTAAAATATAATTTACCTATAGTATAAAACCAATTAAAAAGTCAATATATCCATATAAATAATTTATATTAAAAAGTAGTTTTGAATTAAAATACAATATATTTCACTACTTATTAGAAAAATGTTTTTAACTGAAAAATACCAAAAAAGTTTCCTAAGTAAATTATGATGTCCCGATTCTAAAGGAGAATTTTATTTTGTCAAATATAACATATAAAAGTGACAAAAACTAGATTTAATGAGTGATCACAAACAATAGGTGGAAAATCGACCTATTAAAGAATATTAGTGCATTCATGCTTAAAATTAGATTCATTCACATTTTAAGCCTCTAACATTTATTGAATAAATGTAAAAACATTTAACAAACATTTATAATCATATTTTAGTTAGTTCTGTTCATTCCCTCTAATACAATGACTAGGTGTTAAATATCATTTAAAATAAAAATTACATTATTATTTTCCAGTATGACTCAACATTGTGTTTAACATTATACATCAGAGAAACCCAATATTTCATGTAAAGTACGCCATCAAACATAGCATCCCATTTAATGTAAAATGAATATTTAATTCAAAAATATGATTAAAAAAATGAAAACTCTTTTTCCTTTATTTACTTGGGATAATTCAATTCTGTAAATCGATAATAGGGTCTCCTGTGTTAATTTCCATGTGTCCCCCCATAAAAATATTATACAGAATTAATGTTCTCCTGAAGACATGGTGGATTAAATAAATATATGTAGCATGTCCTCTCTTATTTGACATTCACTTATTTTAGGTCATCCATGATTTTTTCACACACTTGTATATTTTTTTAGAGTATCTATATGGAAATTTGTATCTCTGAACCACACATATTCTTCTGCATTTTTTTATTCTTTGGGGAAAAATAATTAATGAAGAAAAATAGTCGATAAAATTATTATTTTTGGGATAATAGTGGAGTCTTACGTATGATATCATATAGAGATATAAGTTAAATATTTATCAATATTTTCATATATATTTTTTCAAATAGTCATTATAGAAAACATGAATAAGTATTAAAATTGGTAACATAATTATTATACAAGTTAAAAGAAAAAGTAGTACTATATGACTTCTAATTTGTTAGGAGATTTTTTCAGTCGAAAGAGAAGAACTATTAGTACCATATTCACACACACACACACACATATATATATATATATATATATCTAATGTGTAATTTTATTACATTTTACATTATTATATAATAAATTATTATATGTGATGTCACTGCATCCCGGAATAAAACGTTCTAATTTTGAATAGAAGTGTCTAACTGAGGTCTATCAAGAAATTTCAATCATCATTTCATTATTAATAAATAAATAATCTTATAGTATATTCAGAACATATTGATCTACCGGATCTGGTGTTATCATGAAAATATGGATCATGGGAACAATTATGTTTTCACTAAGTTGACTTCATGTTTGAAGGTTGCATAAATAAATCCATCCATATTGTGATATAATCATAATAATATACCATTGATTATTTCCCTTCCCAACTATAGAATGAAAATTATTTCTACCTAGCATTGTACGAATCATTCTTAGACCCATCTCCATTCAATACATAAATATTCTGGTTGATAGCATTATTGATACAGATAGAATAAGATGTCAGTATGTCCACATTTATATGAATCCATGGTATTCCATGTAATATGGTTAGCCATTCACTTAGGTAAAACCCCATATACTCATATTCAAATATAAATTAATTTAATTTAGTAGTTAATTTGATCCTCCAATTGGGTTCCTATTAATTTTTCATCTCCTTGGAATGTAATTTTTGTAAATTATGGATCATCTTTACTATAACCCATGTGATTCAGAGTTTAAACATTAATATGATTAACCAATGAACTATTTTTAATTGAAATTTAGTCATCCTAATTACTAGGTAGATTTGTGGACATATATATAGTTTTTATATAGATTTGTATTTTATCCTCATAGTAATGTTCAATAAAGGAGACAATTCAATGACATTTAGTGGGGTGGCTGTCTTCCTGGTAAATGTTGACTACAACAACCACCAATTCGAGTTCATAGAGAATTTTGAATGAATTTATGAGAGATACCCTTCGTTAATTTTATAGATTAAATGTGTCAATAATTGATTGTTAAAATAGTAAAAATAAAAAATTAATAGATAATTTCATGCATTTCTACAAATTTACTAACATTAATTATAAGTGGCTATTCATTGGCATAATTTTTTTTGTCACGGTCATCAATATAGACAACTTTTCATCCAAATTATAGCTGGTGGAAATGTTTTCAAAATGTTGGTTATATTGAGAATTCTACCCATAAGATAATTCAATTTTATTAAATTCATGTTTACTAAATAATAATATATGAATATATTTCCTAAATAGCATTTCCTTATTTTGGAGAAGGTTGGTTCTTATAAATTTTTTTATACATTTTGTTCAAATGAAATTTCTTCATAAAAATATGGGTCTACTATATATATGATATTGACTAAGAAATATTGTAACAATTTATCTAATTATATTTCTTTCTGTCATGGTGGTTCCAATCCATTCAATTATATGATAATCAAATAATATTGAGTCTAAATCAGATCATGATTTTTAAGATATTCATGATCTCATTCCATACTATTTTTATACTTGATACACTTATATTTAGTAGATGGTTTATATACTAGAGAGGGAATTTTATTCATAACCACTAGAATTATATTTTTGTTATAAATTTTATTTCCATGATAACATTTCATAATGATCAAGAATCCATCGAACATTTTCAAGAACCCGTTGAAGATCTCCATAAATTGTTCATCTTCATTAGTAGAAATTGTTGATACATCCTTCACATGTTCTGGGGGTTTTCATTATAACCTGTAATGAAAAAATAATTATTTGAATAAATTCCAAGATGTAAAAACAATATTGAATATTATTCCACAACATTTTATGATATATGTGGAAATTTGAGTTATCATTATTAACATATTACATTGGTCTCTTAAATTATAGTAGTCTTAGTAGGTTGCCCTTTATTATATTTACTAAACATCATATAACATAAAATTTTCTAGAATTGTATTTATAATTATTTATGATCTTTAATCATAGGTGGGTTTTCTCTTTTATTAAAACCTAAAAAGAAGTTCACTCAAATTTAGTTTTCTAATTATTAGATAAAATTAAAAATATTGTGAGATTGGAAACAAATACTAGCACTAGAGTTGACTTGAGAATGAATATTTTTCTTTTTAACTTAAATATCCTTTTACATTAAGTCACAATTAATTGGTTTTTTCCTTTTTTTCGACTAATATCATCGTCAATATTCTTGGACACAAATATAGATTCTCTATACACACTATGTTATTTAAGTGGGATAATTGTTGTTATATTTAAATCTTTGAGGTTTAATCTGCATATCATTTGTAGATAATAATATGGGTGATGCTTGCCTATATATTAGGAGTGTCTTTAAAATCATTATAATAAATTTTAGAATCCCCATTTTATAAATTGATTATAATTAAATATCTCAACGGTTATTTTTTCTAATAATAGAGATAAATTGATGTATAAACTAAAGATAAAAGTAAATAATGTTGTTCATAGATCATTCTAGTAATTTTCTATATTATAAGAATGATTGTCCTTCTTATAATTTGGTATAGGATGGGTTGAATCCATTATTTATAATTTTATATATACTGAAAACCATAAATTTAAATAATGTATTCAACCCATCTTCCACCAAATTATGAGAAGGACTATAGCATCCCGCCTTTTTATCACATAAACATTCATTACATTATACAAAACTGAGGATCTTTAAGGTTTAGTGTCTTGAAAACCAGGAACTTAAAACATGAAAACATAAAAAATTCTTCTTAAACACTTGAAAGGATTATACTAATGTTCATCCTAGGTTCATTACTGCATCTCATAACCTGGGGACATACATCAAATGAAAGGGTGAGCAGAAGGCCCAGTAAGGGAAACAAGGGAAACATTTAACATGTGAACTTGAGATACATCAACTATGTCATGAACAAGAACTTTAAGGCATGATAAAAAAAATCATGTGGCATATCATAATAAAAATAAATTTTTTTATAACATTAAGATGTGGCTACATCATTTAACATAGACAATCATGAACATATCACCAAGGTCCATCCCCAAGGTGTCATTTGAAAATTACCAAGGATATTCACCAAGGTATCGTGAAAATTGTAATCTCTAGTGGTTACATCATTACCCAATGCATTGGAGGGATATCAGGGCGCACCCTTAAATTTGTCTTTATTATCATGTGAGCCACATATATCATCATCAATAATTTCATAAATAACCCACATAGCATAAAATAAATGGGTTTCATTTCATAATCATAACGTTTTAAAAACTACTTTAAAGACATGATCTTTACGACATTTTAAACCCACGGAAGGGAAAGTGGGTATCATGTATGTAAATCCCAGAATTTAAAATAGAACATTTTGATATATATGTGAATACCCTTGTAGAAATAAGAGCTTTTAGTAATAACTTTATAACATAAAATAATTTTGAGAAAAGAGAGAGAGGCATTTTGAGATGAAAATTCTGCAGCATAACGGCTATGTTTCGAGGTTTTAGAAAACATTGAAAAGAGAGGGGACATGGGTCACCCACTCATAAATGATCCATAAAACAGTAAGGGGACAGAATAATAAGGATATATGGACATGGTAATGAAATTTGAAGGACATACCATTTGAAATAAAAAACATGGAAGGAAGATAAAAATTAGATTTCTCTTATGAAAATTCGGCAGCCTAACGGCGTCACTTAAACTTCAATAAAAAAGAATTGACAAGATCAAATAGGGTCTCTCATAATATGATCATAAGAGATCAGTATGATAGATATAGATATCATACCCCAACATAATAAAAAGGAACTTGAAAGACTTGACATGAAAATCGAACTTGAAAAATGAGAAGGGCGAAAGAATCCCTTAAAAATTCGGCAGCCTAACAGAGTCACTTAAACATTCATAAAACGAAATGATGAGAGTAATAGGAGGAATGACATAAAAAGGATTACATGAAAAGAAAGAGAGAGGTCAGATCCCTTACCTTAAAACGTGACTCTTGAAACTCAATGTTTTGGACCTTGAGGGCTTGGGGGCACCTTGGGAGGACACCTTGGAAGGTAAGGAGACCATAAATGCGTTGGGGAAGAGTTGGGAGTGAAAACTAAAGGAGGAATGGGTGTGTATTTATAGGGAAAGTGAGGGGACAAGGCAATAATGGTCAAGGGACACCTCATTAGTGGTTTTGGCAAAACCATGGGCTTGACCATGGTATTTGCCCATGGTATTGGCAACTTGGGACACCTCATACCTTATCTTACTATTCATAATTCGACCATATTGAATATATACTTAATACATCATTTAATGATGTCATTAAACACCCGTAACTTAAAAACTATATTTTCAATATTTATTGAAAATTCAACTTTCGCAGAATAATCCCAAAATTTCACCTTAACCAAATATCAATGCTCTGATTTCAAAAATTAACCCCAATTTATAAAAATAGTTTTTTAAATATTTTTAATACAATTTTTAAATAAATACACTATTCTCCAAAAATTCATTTTTTCAGAAAAATCCCCAAAAATTACCATAACATAATATCGACGCTCTGAGTTCAAAAATGAAATTCATTTTATAAAAATATTTATCTAAATATTTTTAATTAAATTTTTAATTAAAAAACACTATTCACCCGAAAAAACTAATACTTGAATAATAATTTATGAAACAGTTATTTGACTATTTTATCGAATCACATTACTTAATCAAGGTGCCTAGATTATATTAATACTTTCTTTAAGTGAGATTACTAATCCATTTGGACACATTACTAATCCTAATCATAAAATCACTATTCATAATTTACTATTCATCAAAAATCATGTTGATCTTATTAGACTCTAAATTTCTTACTGAACATAATTGTAGAAGGCCATTTTTCGAAAATAATTACACATTTTTAATTATTTAAGGTTTACATAAACATTTTTAAAATATCCTTTTTCTAAAATTTATCAAAAATATGCATACTATATTTATCCGGTCATTTAAAAATTCATAAACTTCATCATAAGAAGAAATCCCAATTTTTATTTAAAACAAAGGATTACACAAGGCAATTATGGTCTCCTTACATAGCCCCTTATCACACCAGCATAGGAACTAAGTGTAAGGTGTGCTAAGGTGAGAGAATCTGAGGGAGGCTCGGCTAACATCGCGCGAGTAGTAATTTCTATCAGTTTGAACTTCTCACAGAGGCGATTCTATTCTAGATTCACACAATGACGTTCGGCTTGGGTTTGGTCCAGAGCAAAGCCCAGTGGTGCTACCTCCTTCCCAAGTTCTGTTAGATGGGCTTCGGTCGGTCCAAGACTACCGGGTGAGGCCAACAAATCTTCTTTCTATAAAAATTAACCAAGATTACTTGTATTTAGAGAAAATAATCAAAACGTTTAGTTTCCAGCGGTCATATTGACCAATGGTCATATAACCGTCTAAACCCAATGCTCTCATTTTAATTATAATCATGTTATCAAATGAAACATTTTTGTTGAGTATAAAAATAAATAAAATAACACATAAAATTAGGAAACAAGATTTATTCAAAATTTCGGGTTGTTACAAGGGCCATCATTCTTATAATATAGAAAATTACTAGAATGATCTATGAACAACATTAGATACTTTTATGTTTTTCATTACACGAGAAAATATATAATTTTGACATATGTGTATCAAATGGTTATGCAGGATTGCGTATTTGATTAAACTAGGAAGGGCACTCTTCTGTAGTGATCCTGATCATTATAATACATAAATTTTCAGATAAGTAATATGTAATAATATCCCCTATACATTAGGGTATTATTAATTTAGTTGTTCCTCCATCACCACCTTGTATCATAAGGGATATAATGATCACAGTGGTGGTGATGATGGTATAAATGATTAATATTTACATAGGACTACAGTCTTCAGCTACTCTTGTATTAGATATGTGACTTTTAGGGACTCTTGTAGGAGTTTTATTTCATTTTTGAGTAATAAAAATATAATATAAACATTATGGGATTGATATAATCAATATTATGGGATTCCCTCTTATTACGGGTCTTACTCATCGATTGCGGGAAGCACATTAACCATTCATGGAAACCTAGTGACATAATTTAAACATGGAACACTACCATAGATTGGAAAACGTGGAGGTTTATGGAATGGAATGATTTATCTTAATTTGGTTTATTGATCATGAATTGTTTTAATAATAATTGTTTTGTGGTGATCATGTTCCATGATTCCTTGAACAAAATTATCAGATGGATATGAACTATAGTAAAATTTAATTATATATACTCACGACATACACAATTATGTATAATATCTAGGGAACAATGGATTAGTTTACTGTGATTCAATATCATAACATGGAAAACATATTGAAATTAACCTTAAATTTATCATATTTTTTAAATCATGCCACTCATAAATTAGTAAAATTGAATTCCTCACATATATCATGACCTATTTTTATGGATGGTTCACCATTAATAAAATTGAGGTGTCTCTTTGAGATTGTTTATTATCATGAAAATGTTGACATGATTATTGTTCAAGAATTATACACCAAATTCAACGGTAATATATTACAAAGTGTCATATATAGTCCAAAATATAACTATTATATTATCCTCGGTAAGATTTCAATAAAAATAAATGTTTTATTCAATATTTTAAGGGATATTTTTCTATATTCTTAAGAAATATAGTCTATTTTCCAACAAATTATCTCCAAAAACAATGAGTACTTTAAATATTATTCATCTAATATAGTGGGTATTATCTATGAGTCTTATTGAAGAATATTGTTATTATAGATAAATAATAGTCGGAATTATGTAATTGTTATCTAATAATGTGCTGGCATAAGTTGCTGACCTAGTCTCTTCACGTATATGTCTCTATGAAGACATTGATTAGGTAAAGATGATATAAGTTTAATATAATATTTTTCATACAATATCATTATGTAGATAATTATTACAATAACTACAATGGAGAGAATCACATGGATGATTTCTATGGGTATCATATTTATTACCATATGGGGGACATCCATATTGAATATTACAATCCTTATCTTATTATGGATCCAAAAACAAGGGTTACTATACAAAGATAATGGATAGAATCAGTGATAGTATCATCAATAATAAATATAATATAAATGTTCAAATCCCAATATTGCATCATTATATATCTCGTTTAATATTTCCTATTATTGGAAACCAATATAGTGTATTTATATCCATAACCCTATTAGGTGGGATCCATATTGGGTGATCCATCAACCATTTTCAAAATTCATATAACCTATATTTGGATTGGAAGATGGATATGTCTATATAGATTTTATATTTCCTTTATATGTTGACTAATAAAAATAATTTACTCTATTATATATGTAAATATATATAGAGTGTGAGATGGTGTATGAGCCTATTCTTGAACTATCTTTATACAATATATGAATAATTCATCAACGGATGTGGGAATATGAGGCCACTCATGTAATTCTTCAACAACTATGATTTACTGTCAGTCGTGATGTAAAAGAGAAGAAAAATATTTTTCCCAAGAATAAATCAATTTATGATCACAAACAACTTATTCTTTGAAAAAATGTCCACCATGAAATTAAAAACTATATTCTACTTATAGTTGATCTGAAGAGGTGTCATAGTTGTCGATGGTTTTCTCGCCCACACTATGATATATGAAAAACATATTTTTCAATTATTCCGAAATTATCTCAATCTATAATGATGACTAAATATAATAACATTTATTTTCACAATTCTCATATAGTATGAAGGTCTGTTAGGTATTATAGAATTTAGTAGTTCCCAGAATGTCATAATGTTTTGTATCATATTGTTTAGATGGTGAAACCTTACTAAATTATTCAACACATGATATTGTAGATTTATCTATAGTGAAAATTTATGTATCTCTGAATGTGGTTTTCCCCTATTAATGGAAACAATGTATATCACATACATTTTAACACTATATTTTGGAAGGAATGAGTCTCTAGTAATTGGTTATAATTTATTTTAAAAAACAAAAACCCCATCAATGTGTTATCACAAAGAATAATATTTTATTATGTTACATCCATGGTTAATCAATTTCTATCTGGTTCACAATTTTTATAATATTAAAAAATGATAAAAATTGAACAATATAAGAAGTATAACTTTATTATGATTTTTTTCAATATAAAATATCTTATTTAGTTCACCAATTTTTATAAAAGAAAAAAAATTATGACTCACTTGTAGACTATGATGCTAATAGTTGATAGTGACATATTATATGATGGTATGTTTATGATGTAACTTTACCAAAATCAAATAATAATTCTCATTGGATCGAAATATGGGAGGTCAGACTCTTCAACATGTCTTGAATTAGATTTATTTCCAACATGAAGGATCTTATAATGAATTCAGTCATTTATAAAAATCTATCCCAAACCCTAATATAGCATTGTTTACCTCATTACATAAATCTGATCAAAACCATGTGCTGTTGAGTATCAATACTCATAAAAAAGGTTTTTCATTTTTAATTAACTTACAATTGATTCATGGTTTATGATACTATAGTTTAAATACATGATGCTAAATATTCTATATTTCATCACCATCCAAATAGGTTCAAATTGTTGTGGACTTGTAATTAGAACCTTTAAAGGGAATTATTATCTATCATTTATATGGAATAAGAACCCACAATGATTTAGTATCAATGTTTACAAATTTATGATTAGTCAATTATGAGAAATATATTTTCATAGTATAAGAACTATGGTGTATACTATTACATAAATTTACTAGGTCAGTCTTATAATAAAGAGGGTAATAATAGTAATTTGGGTGTGGCTTCTTCATGGGACACTAATTAATGGGTGATCTCAGTGAAAAAATATACAATTGAAACCATCTTGTGTCTTATACATGTATTTGAATCCCATGATATATGTGTAATTCTCCCATTTAATGGTGTATGATGAATAAAGACAAGTCTAATTGGTAATATGGAACCATGATGAAGGAATTTTGGTGATTACACATTGGATATTCTAATGAATATATTCTTTCCATATAATACAGTGCATTGAAGGATTGCAACTGATATATAATGATTGTGTGTTGAGGAGGATATAATGGACGATCAGACATCCTTAAAAAGATGTATATATTTTCCATGGATGGACATTATGTATCTAACTAAAAAACCATTTGGTTGAAATATTTATTATAGGCTTGTTTTATTGGGTTGTACAGCAAAATATAAGGTCCATGGGATCATTTGTGTTTTCATTACATAGTGAGGAAACTTACAAAAAAAATTTGGATGGGAAGGTTTCCTATTTTCAAAACCATTTGAGTACTTCAAAAAAGTTGGGAAAGGTATTTAATTCCATAGAGGATTTAAATTTTTGAAGGAAAACTCATGAGGGAGGTATTCTGACTATGTGGGGGACACAACTAAGGGGATGGGGAGTTCAAAAACATGTCCTAATTAAGTGACCTTATGAGGCTTCCTTCGAGATGCGACCTTCCTATATAACATTTATGAGGTGTCCACACAGGTTTTTACTTTTTAGGATACAAGATGTGGTGACCTTCATTATAGCATGATATTTTATAAATAAAATTTTAAAATATATTTATCTTCTTCGACATCTTGTATCACACAAAACAAAGATTTTTAAATAACCATGATATACTATTTATTTTATTGTCTAAACATGATCATTATAATCTAAAAATTAATTTTTTTAGTGAAAATAGAAATAAAAAAAATTAAATTATTTTATAATTTTTAAATATAAGAAAAATAAATTTGTAAATAATTATTTAAATCTTTGTAAATTTTATTTATTATTTGAAAATAACATTGTCTCAAAAAATAATAATTATTTATTTTAAAGGAAAAATAAATATAAAAATTATTAAAACCATTAGAAAAACTATATGATAATGTTAATTTTATTATCTAAATAATAATTTCAAAATTAGTGATGGTTGAAGTTTTTTGAATTTGATTAAAACATTATTTTTTCGTCCACTCGGGAAAAAATCAGATTTTTATTAAAAACAACATAATAATTTAATTATTTTAAAATATATATTTTCTATTATAATAGATTGAGGAATAAAAATTGTTCCATTATATATTTTAAATAATATTTACTTCATTCTAATAAATTTCATTTTGAATTTTTATGATAATTATTTCTCTAATTTTGAAATGTTTTCTTTTGAAAACAACTTTTTTATCCCATCGTCAGGTTTATGTTTAAATGAAAAATTTCCACTTCTATGAAGAAAATTTAATTTACATTACCTATTATTAATCCTTATTATTAACATTATATAGTATTTAAAACATTATTTTTTTCAAAATTAATTGTAAAAATATAAGAAATTAATTTCCATTATAAAGGTTAAATTAGAATTACCAAGGGTTATAATATAATAGTAATGGGTAAATGACATAGAAATATGTTGAAAACCCATTTAAAAGTAAATTTTTTTCATTAAATTATATAATTATTATTAATGATTCATTATTGGTGATTTTAAATATTTAAAATGTGAGTTATTTTTTTACTTTTCAAAAATTCCATTTGTTCCCTTTAACCCAAATATAAAAGGACCCCATTTCCTCTCATATTCACATTTATATAACCCTTTATTTCAAAAAATACTAGAAAAATAACTTCCTTAAATTCATCCCTAGATCATCAAAGCCTTTTATTTATTAGAAAACCCTCTTAATATGGATTTAGTTATAGCCCAAAAGGGGTTCTCCGATGAAGAGATAACATTCATAAATTTGGGTTGTTGTTTAATTTATTTATATAAATCCATAAAATATTTTTAAACCAAATATATATAATAAAATATATATTTCCCATAGAAATTAGATTTTATTACATTATTTGGATGAAATGCAGAATTCTCCACTTCCATCAAGTGGAAATAATTCTCTCTATCATGTTTTTGGGGGACTACTGTCACGTGAGCCGATGTAGTTCATTTTGCACCACCACATATCATAGTTTTATATAATTATCACATTCACATAACATATAAATTTTTTGACATAATTATAATTATTTATTTATAATATCTCACATACCTTCTTACTTTCAACTCTATGGGAATATGATAATGTCTCTCATGTGTATGGAAGAGTACCCCTTGCAAAGAGATGTGATTTATTATTCAGTTTTGCATTACTTTGATGGTAATAATGATAGTTTTAATGAACATATGTGATATATATTAAACAAAAATGTTTATTTAAATGTAATATTTTATTTATATTTCTTTTGTGTCATCCATCAACAAAACTGAAACACTATTCTATGTACATTTAACATACCTTCTCCATGAAGAGTGTAATTCATTTTCAAAATCTATATTTATTCGATTACAATAAATATATAAATAATGAATATATATGAAATTTTTATGATTCATAAATTTTTGAGATGATTTAAGCCCAAACAATCTAAAATGGGAAATAATATCAAACCAAAACATACTAGAGAATCAAATTAGATATTACCCGAAACACGATTTTAAGATGAAATTACTATTAAATATGTAATAAAACATCATATGTAAATCATATATGGAATGATACACATGATTAAAATTAATTTATTTATTTATAATTATAATACATTTAATATAAATGATATTTTATAATGTAATAATGAATTATATTCATAAGGTAATGTATTTTGGTCTCAATTTGTCTATTATTTTGAAAAAGATATGTTATGCACCAATATTCATTTGTAAGGTGTATATATATATATCCTATTACATGTTATAACATGAATTTATTTATTTTCCTATTATATAATGTTTATTTCAATTTAATTTTTTCATGGTCATTATGATTAAAATGTTTCCAAAAACATGTAAGGGATTTTCATATCACTATTATTTTATGTGGGAAACATGACTTACAAACCGGTTATTTCTTTTCTGTGTTATATATATAACGCATCCAAGAATTTTATGATCATTTTACTGAAAATTATTTAATCAAACTATATTGATTCAACTAGATAATTCAATTTATTTGGCATTTAACGTTGGTGAGGTTAAACATTTTAACGAAAACAAGCCTTGAATATAATCAAAATAATACATAAAACAATAATTCCAAGTAGAAAAAGAGATACATCAAAGAACCATAAATCTATATAAAATGGGTTATAGTAGAAAGTATTTAATTTCAATACCAACAATTATATACGTGAAAAACTATCACCTCTAAATAATCTCATTATAAATACAATAAAGAAAAGAGAAGATGACATGCTTCAAGAAGCACTTCCTATTAAATTAGTTCTGAAAAAACAACATATACAACAATAGTATGAAAATTGTATAGTGTGTGAATAATTCCTCGTAGAATTATAATGAATAATCTATTCAATTTATAACATCAATAATTTATATATTTTATATTTTTAAATGAAAATATCATTGAATATCTTTTTTATGTATCCAAAAAGAGTTATAATTATTTTTCCATTAATTTTTAATAAAATCAAATCATATCCAAAAATAAAAGAACATTAAAAGAATAAGTGATTAAAAAATATTTCATTTCTATTCACCATAGACTAAATATGTACATACATATCCTAGAAATAAACCATTATAAAAAAACATTTGATACAAGACAATGTGAATGCTTTTAAGCATCAACTCATGACAAATATCCTTAATCTAATAACAACAATAAATGAAAAAGAACAATGTATTGGTACCTAGAATATGGGAATACAAATTATACATAAATAATCCCAAATAATATATATTTTACTATGAACTAATATTGATTCCACCCATAGTTCATCAATATCATAATTGTAACCCATTGTGGTACCACAAACACTAGGATTGGCAATGTCCCTTTTATGATGAATCAACTATTCCCAATCTTCCTGGTTCTTAAAAATCCATTTCAAAAAATGATTATTGTTTATAAAAAATTTCAATTCCAATAAAATCTTCTTCGATGATTTATAACCCATTTCTAAGTCAAAACAATCCTTCATGCATTTAGTCAAACAAAAAGTCTGCTAAAACCAATTTTTATTGAAAACCCTATTCAAAATTAGGCATCTTTACTAGAAATCACATGGAACAAAAAATAAAATAAATTCAATGAATAAAACAAATACTTTTATTAGATGAGTAATAAATTCATATAATTAATCCTTTGAATAGAAACACCTACCTCAATAGAGAGGCAGAACAACTCGACAAAAAAATGGAGACTAAGAAAGAGATGATTGAGACATCGTGATCATAGGTATCTAATAAAAAATTGATGTCCTCCTTCACTACCATTAGAGCTGGTATCACATAACAATTTAGATTAAATTATATTATAGGAGAATATATCTAGTATATATATAATATTATTGGGTATATCATATCAAAACCACAACATACCTTTAGATGATCCCCGATCAATGAAGAAATTACCCTGATAATCCAAGGGAAATAAACTCCAATGTCATGACAAATAATTAATATTATTCAAAACCAGATTATGGGTAATTAATATTTGATAATATGAGAGGAAAATTATTAAAATACCACTTTTGAAAAGTTCATCATGGGTTTCGATGATTTCTTGGAGTATGACTCATGGTGAAACTAATCATAAACCTTAACTGTTTTCCCCTATGATCTGTTTCTGTCTAAGTGTGGAACAGTTGCACAAGAGGGTGTCACAATTTTGGAAAACCAATATAAATCCATGTGACTCCCCTAGATAATAACCATACAACATGAATGGTTTATAGGGAATATGACACATTATGACTAATCCTAATCAAACCATGAAAAAAAACAATGAAACCTCAAAAAAACATACCACATAGATGTGAAACAATAAAAATATTTATTCTCTTTAACTATGTGAACTTATTGTTTCTACAAAAAAACATTTGTATTTGACCTCCAATCCTCTTAATAATTCTAAAACAAATTATATAAAAGCCAAAGATCAATAATGGTATTCCTATTACCCATATAGCATTAAAATTATGACCAACAAAAGTGCTTTATATACCCAAAAACATCCCCATCATCATAGAACCAGAAAGAGAGATTTATAAAACCACCTCATAAAAAATTACCAATCCCAATTATTGCTTCAATACAATCTGCGATTTCATAATACCCAAGAAAAGTGAATTATTTTATAATGCCATATCATATCCTAGAGATCCATAATCTGAAATGGATTGTAACAATATTTGAATTAAGATAGAGATAAAAATACTCTGTGTCAATAAAATTTCATGGATCAATGTGCTACCTCATTATATACGAAATATAAATCATGTAGTGGATTTATTTCAAATGAAAGAGCAAGTCCAGCTGATATGAATCCTCTACCAACTCTTTATAGAATAATGGTGATCTGTATGGCCTCCCATAAAGCACATCATAGTGATCCATCATTATTGTAGACTGATAGATAGTGTTATACAAAAATTCTACTATATGAAAATGATTTTCCCATGATTCATCAAAATCAATCAGGGAATCTAGAAGAATATCCCCATGAACGTAGATTGATCCATCTGTTTTTCTCCTTCTATATTTGGATGAATATTCATTCTATATTAAAACAAGGAACCCATCACCTCCTATAAATGATTCCATAACCTATATGTGAATCTTGGAACCCTATTGTTTAAAAAAATAATGTATCCTCATGAATTATCATAATCTCTATGAGGTATTAATCGTTGGGATGTTCTATGTTCATCATCCCTATGATATACATGAAATTATCTGATTTTATAATTTGACCAAAGATCACCCAAGTCAAACAATTTTCAATAGTAATCCATGAATAACATTCAGAAATTTAATATAAATATCATACCACATTAATACTATAATTGGAAAAGATCACAATAAAGTAGAATGTCTCCGGTGTCCCAACATATTTTTATAACAAGTGAGACACCCTAAAACAAAATCATCAACTAATCACATCGTCCCAAGAAACTAATTACGATTTCATAATTCACGATAGCCATGGTAGTCCCATGGTTAATAGACCAACATGATTGGTTTCCACTATATTTCAACGCATGCCTCAAATAATTTGTAACAACCAAAAATCTACTTAAGCATAATCATTCCATGGGAGAGTAAGACCACAAACTCAGGGTCTCCACACCATAATTTTTTTTTATAATCATTATGAATAATTTTATATGAAGAAGAAAATATGAAATTCCTCAGTAAAATAAAATTTATCATTCATATAATTAAAAACCTATATACCAATCTCACACACATCCAAGAAAATATCTACAAATAAACTCATCAATCCGCACTCCTCATATAATACATTCACAAATTGTGTCAAATATTTTCTTCTCAATTCATCATGAATCTACATTCACATCTCCAAGAGTTAATAAAACATGGAAATGAAAATTCTGTAACATTATATAACCACTTTTCCTATTACAATTTCAAATCACTTTGTGTATAAAGTATATTTTAGGATCTTATAATAAAACATACTATAAAAATCTACCCAATGAAATAGTTGATCAAATTTTTGAGTAAATAAATAAATATAGCTAACTAAAGATAATGGGTATGGTAGTTCTTCTAATGAGAAAATAATTAGAAGAAAATATAGGTCACTACCATCTTCTACGCCAGCAGTACACATCCCACATCTATACAAATAGAGTAGAAACAATTTCAAAACAAAAACCATGTTCTGAAAGATTCAAAACCATTTCATAATTTAATTCCACATTCATCACATTTGAATACCTCTGATATTGGTAAATATATTAAATCATTATGTAATTGTAAGTTAATTTTTTCATTGAATATGAAAGATCAGAAAAATCCCTATTCAACATCTCAAAGGTACCATCCCAACCAAAAATACGGATCCAAAACAAATTTATGGTCTTCTCCTAGTACATAACTACATATATCTTTTTTGGATCCACTTATATTTCCATATAAAATATAAAATTACACATAAATTTCACTTTCTGGATACAAAAGTCACAATTTCAATGAACATCATATAAAATATATTTCTGGAATGATAAAATAATGATATCTAATTAGTTCAAATGATCCACTACTATTTTGGAGTATAATACTATATCAACCACGAACACAATAATGAATGATTACTATAATTTATGAAATATTATGATAATCAAATCCATAAATACCCAAATATAATTTGTACTATATAATTGAATAACAAAAAAATTGAATTTCCCATTATGGATCATAAACACTATCATAGTTATATCATCTCATAGGACTCTCAGCTGGTGGTACCATGACCGATGATCAATATTTTCAATCCAACATTACACTATTATATGGTCAATGAGATCATGAATCCTTGGGTAAGGTAATTTTTTATTAATGGTGACCTGATTTAATATTGAATAATTCACAGTAAATCTAATATTTTGTTCAAAATTATTATTAATGTGCATATAAGAAGCCCACAGTGACACACTGAGATGGATAAATCTCAGGGACTCCCAATTATCAAGATTAAAATTATCTTCAACCATCTTATTTTTTCCATTAAATAATATGGATTATAAATAAACAAAACACCATAGACCAATTAAATTGTAAGCATAAACACGTTTAATAGTGGAAAACTAGATAAAAAATCTTTAAAGACATCGATGTATTCCCACAAAATAGTAGGAAAAGGAAATCTAAAACATTTGTTAAAAAAATAGATAAACTTCATGGAAATCTCGAATAATATTACTCACAACATAAAGAATGACATGCCTAGACAATACAGATCTTGAGTCCCACTCACCCCGAAAAACCTGAGTGACCCCATTAGAAGATAAAAACTAATCCCGATGATGATAATAGTATATCTGGATATAATTATGATCATCCATAAATTCCAAGTATCTGGTTGAGGATTTTAATATCAAGATCCAAAAATACTTATACCAAATTGTAGTTAGCTATCATCACCTACCAAACTAGAAAATAGAATCATTTTTCAGACCACATTCCTAGAGGCATATAAAGATCCAACAAGTATGAAAGTTATTTAAAATGAAATCCCAATAAACAAAATAAATTTTATTATATAAATGAAGAGAATAATAAGCATCAATTATTAATATCACCTAAGAGAATGATATAATCGTCGTACCTCTAATATTTTCTTTACCTACTTCATATTCCTCTGAAACATAACTAGTAGAATAATGATTTCTAGTATTAGACACATGAGCATCAACAATGGACAATGGATTAAACCCAACACCCTTGGAAGAAATGATAAAAACATGTGAACCCTTGGTGAGTGTTTTTCATGACTTGATTCCTTGGGGAGTCCATTCAAAAAACTAGTTCAGATTGCCTGATAATCAATAGTGATGGCATTTATTAGAAGCCTACACAATGTAATTCTTGTTATAGAATCACATTAAAAAATTTTGATAGAAAATATAGGTCAATCTATAATAATACCATGAAAAAAATCTTTATGAAATCTGACCACCCTTGCACTTCCGTTTTGGGATAAATAACACACCCTCTATGACAACTACACCTACTTAACCTCCAAACCAACCAATTTTTCTTGTAATGTGTACCGTAGGAAAATATTCTTTCTAAAATACCTCTATGAAGGTCATCAATTACAAGAAAATCAACATCAAACAAATATCTAACATCAGTCCCAACTCAATCCTTCTAACCATTAGGTACTCATTATGACTTGCTCTAGATCTAGTCATACCAAATTTCTAAATGGGTCAAATATTCCGGAATCATAGTCTCCACTTGATTTATTGTCAAAAACTCCTGATTCATAAACATAAATAATTTATCTAGGAAAAAATTACGTTTGAATAATTTTGTGAAGGATGTCCACATAATATACTCATTTATATAATCTTTCACAATAACTACCCACTATCTAAATCCTCATAACGCAAGAATGCATGTTAATAACCCTACATTACATTCCTCAAGAGTCTTCACAAATTTTAGGATCCTCTCAATATTCTAATACAAGTACATTGATTATAGGGGTCCCCTATTACCACAAAATACATGTTGATGTAGCTTATTACATTAAGTACCCCGATCTATAGCACAACCCGAGTTACTAACACCCTCTTGATCAAAAGTCCAAATTATTTAGATAAAATTTTGATCTAATGAATGGTCTACTTGATTATTTTCTTTCAAATACTATCTTTTGGCTTCCCCCTTTGAATTGGAATGATTTATTCATAGAGGCATTGTAAATTATAAAAAATAAAATGAGAAGCCATATTAAGTGAATAACCATAAATCACAGGACCAACATCCAGAATAAATTCCCATGATTAAAACATAAAAAAATTATAGAATTATGAACCCTATGGATAGGTAAAATCAAATTAATATGTAAGTAGTCAATTAAAATAAATTTACCATCCAATTCACATAAATTACCTCAAACACAATGTCTCAATACTAGTAAAACATTTCTCACCACCCATAGTAAGATGACTTCATATACATAACATACCTGTCTAGTAACCCTATGAAAATTAGAACCAAAAATAAAAATGGTATTATCACCCATATACCCATGAGATACAACCAATCTAATGTTTTTAACACACATTATGGCGAGAATCTCGTTGATATGAAATTGTTGTAGAAAATTCCATGGCAGCTGGATAAGTCACCTAAATGGCATATCATGGGTTTAATGTGAATCATGATAACTAAAATAGGTATTGAATATAATAAAAACCGTACATTAATCCAGAGTAAAATGATTAAGAATAAGATACTTACATGATCTATAAAAACCACGCATAACGGGATAAGTAACAAAGTAGGTTGTTATATGATTCCATACCAATAAGTATCCATCAATGATCCATATCAGTAAGTTTCCATTTGAACAAAATCTTCCTTCAAACCAACCCACATTAAGGGAATGAATGATAATATTACTCATAATGTTATAATATTACCCGAACATTACTGGATACATTTTAAACAATATATATAACTGTACAAGAGAAAAAAGTACATTTTCAAAATGAAACCTAGTAAGATACAACAACCTAGTCAATACAATTTATAATACCATGAATGTACGTATTATAAATTCTGAAAATTATATAGTTTCACAAATAATTATCTAAAATAAAATCCGATTATTAAATATTTTTTCCTCTTTTTTTTAAAATTCTTTAATATCCATAAATCCAGAAAATTTATTAGTATAATTGACAAAATATTAATTCATATACATAAATATTGATGTATGAATGTAATAACATATCCATTAAATGACATATCATGTGAAACAATGTGAAAAAACATTTGTGAAAACTTGTGATCTACAATCCATTAAAAAATTCCATCTTGTCTTAACAAATATAAAGTCCAAAGCACTATTTATTGGGCCATAGAATATATGATTACATAAAAGACATAAATGATTCTCCACAAGGATTATGTTGGTATAAGAAATTATCAAGACCTTCCATTGTCCATAAAAATCCTAAAAGTAAACCCTAGTTGCGAGAAAAATAATAGGGTCACCTACGACTAATTCCCAATAACTCCAAGGTTCTCAATGTCCCAAGGATTAAAAATTTATTTAAAAACATAGTCACAATTTAAAAACACTTTTGGGAGAAGGATGTGTATTTTGTTATTTAAAAACCCATTTCCATATAAAAACCTCAATTCAATATTTTAACCAGACACATGGTGTAAAAATTATTTTTGAAAGAGAATAGCCCATTAAAAAAAGAATCCATCAATGAAGTACCATGAAAACCAAAATCACATATATTTTATGAGTTTCCATATATAATTTTACCATAGTGATAATGAATTCATAAAATTAACCCTCTCTATAAAAACCCAACCTAAAATATAGGTTGAACAAATCATATTCCATAACGAATATTTAGGATGTGAGTATTGTGTCTTCATGATACCAGATCCATAAGAAACGAATTCTATCATCCATTACTCCAACTATATATAAAATCACATCCAAATTGTCTTACAGTAATATTAGTTGAGGAGAGATCAGGCGTAAATCTAAAAATAAATGAGGAAACAAGGTCGAAACCACAACATATATCGATATGATCCATCAATAATTAATAAATTACACGTTGATTTTTTTGGAGATACCTCCAAAGTAATGGGATGTTTTACGATGATCCAAAATAATATTTGGTGTCTTAATGATGTAAAATGACGAGGTCAAAAAAATGAAATCAAAATTAGTATGAGTTAGAAAGGTGGAAACATGGTTTTATAGGTTAGGATACATGAATATACAATCTATAAACCATATAAATGTGCTCATAATATAGATTACATTTTTGGGCCGTAGTTCTGAATAAAGGGAATCACATTTTTGGTAAAATGTGCTCAAATCTCGTGACACCCTTAGAGAACATGCATTCATATCAAATGTTTTATAGATAATGTCACAATATCTTAACACAATTCCCCCAAATATTTTGGGATCCTGAATGAGAAACTACAAGGCTCTATGAATGTGTAACAATGACTTGAAGAGCATAAACATTTTGTGTTATACATATCTCTATAATTTTATTGTCTTTATAGGAATTATAATTCATAATATATATTGGTTTTAAAGGTTTTATGTAACAATCCAATTATTTGATATGATTTATTTAGATATTCTCCAATGATGTGATTTTATGATATACTAATCAAGAAAGTCATGTTTTTTATTCAACTCTGAATATTTCTAGAAAATATTTGTTTTTGTTACATATTCATCACTTAAACGGTTAATGATACAAAAACAATATTTTAAGAAAAATCATCATTATCTGTCTTTTTTAAAAAAATATTTTCATCAATTTACTTATTTTAGATAGATGATTTAAGGAATATAAAAAAATTACAATTATTTGTTAATGAAATTTCCACCCATGATTTAATTATTATGAAATGGATTAACGTTTTTCCTCATATTGTTTTCCAAAAAAGGTCTTATTTGATTTTATTGAAAGTTGAAAGGAATAATTGTTTTTACATTTATTAAATGAATGTATTTTTTTACTATAATCTATAATTAATCTTATAATGATTCAATTTTTATTGAACTATCTTATTTTCAATGAACATTATTGGATATATATTTGGGAAATTTTAGTAATAATAATTGATTTTTAATTTTTTAAGTTAATTTTCATTAAAAAAATCATGAAAATGATCTTTCATAATAATTTACCATCAATATTGACATGTATTTATGTTTCTTATGTTTTAATATGGCTACGATCCAATTGTACCATCATGTTCTTTCCTTATATGGTTTATGATTATGATGAAGATAATATTATGAAATCCATTCTCTTTCGATGGGTTATACTATGATGAAAAGATGATATCATTTGGAGACACAATTCCATTATATGGTTAATGTTATAATGGAATATTTATAATACAATTTTTTTAATGGGTAATGATATTGAATTTTATGGATTATATTGTGGGAAAATAACTTCTGGGTTTTAATCTATGATGGTGGTTATTTGTAATCAATGCTGTTGTTGATTACGTTATAACCATTGATGGTGGTCACATTAAATACAAGGATTGTTGGGACCTATATATACCTATAATTAATATGGTAACACTATACTTCTCAAGAGATCACAGTGGGAAACACGTCAAATGGATTAAAACACAATGTAAAACATAGCTACAAGCCTGATCTAGAATAAGAAATAGGCTGATGTGCTTGATACACAATTGGAAAAATACTAATGTTACATGATCTACTATGTTTGAAGGTCTTGGTAGTTATAATTGACAATTTAATATTAAAAAATAACAATTTTCCTGACATAAATTTATGTCATATGATTTGGATTCATGAATTTAGATGATTTCATACTCTTATGTGTCATGTATTTTGGAAGGATAGTGAATTATTATGTTAATAATGTTTATAGTCTATGAATCGATGGGAAAGAATATTATACATTATCTTCATGAGCTCAAATCCCTAGGATTATATTATTCTTTTGTAAGATAATTTAATGATATCTCCAATTATTACCCTTAGTAGTAATTTGAGATCACCCATTATTATGATTCATTTACATATCTTTTTATGAAATATTTAATATAGGGAATGTTTATAAAGATCAATAAAGGAAATATCTTTTTGGGATTTGTTAGTGGAATTTTGTTAAATAAAAAAATTATTTACTTGTTTTCTTAAGAAACTAAACGATTATGGTCCACAATCAGGTATTTGAGAATTGTATTTAATATTCATCTAAAATTATGTGATAATTACATATGAAATACGTGGATTATTATAATTGGTATCAGAGTAATGTTTAGAAAACAATAGGAATCTACGATGTGAAACATCAGTGAGAACACTTATGATGATCCGATGTGTATGATAACATCATAATTACATATCATGGAATAGATTATGTGATTTACATACAAAATTATCCCTATCTAGATTATACATGTGGGTGTGGTTCAATAACATATGTACCTTGGTGTAAAAACACCAAAAAATTGAATGTGACGTTAGACAAGAGAATTAAGTGATATATGAAAAATGGAAATATTGTGTTCCAAGGTTGTAATTACCATGATATTTGAGTTGGTTACTCCTCAATTTCTTTACAACCCATCTCGGTCTATTATAAAATATGATAGTTGTATACGTCCTAGGACATGACTAAGGATTCAAAAAAGGATTCATGATTTTAGAAATCTTGTAAATGATTTTTTAGGATTATGTGGGTTCTTTATATAGTGATTAGTTCACACATTATTCCTTTAGATTTTTGTTCACTTGATGGAACTTGGTGGAATCATGTTTATCTATGAATGTAATGAAAAATTTGGCGAGTATGATAAATAAATTGGTTATTGGGTAAGGAGAAAAGTATTTGTGATTATAAATAAATAAATATCTCCATATTTAATAAATATTGTGATGTTTTATGATTAACTAACATGAAATTTTCATGGAAGATGAAATATTATGAATATTGTTGTAGTAGTGAACATAGTGGAAATATAATTATAATATGGTCATGTAATGAATGTTGGAAGACTTACCAATATGAATATATAAAATCAAAGGGTTCATGTTTTTAATGTTTAAATGATGGTCATAGAGTATGAAATTGATGAATAATTTAATTTTGTATATGTGAGGAATGTGAGGATTATTCGAGGCAATTCCCTAAAATAAGGGTTATCCTTAATGCGAAAGATGTAATCCTATTATACCAAATAGTTTACGTAGAAGGATAGATTTTGTCCATTGATATTTGAGAATTTTATGATAGAATTATTTTTACCATTTGTATTTTGGTAATAATAATCCTAAAACATCAATGAATCAGGTTAATTTTAGAAGCACATATGTTTTATTATAGGATTATATTAACTGTTATGCATAACATCATTGTTCCCTGGTTAAAGGATGATCCTATTTCTAGATTCTTAAATAGAACTATTGAGATGATTATTGATGTTAATTATGGTATTTTGAGAAAAAAACTTAAGATGTTTTATACATAACCCAAAATATCAACATAGTATATAATTTCAGGTTATGTTTCATTTCATATGATTATTTATATTAATAACCATAATTGTTAATATAATCTTAGATGATTAATGAAATTTAAATGAATTTTTAAAATATTTTTATGGATACTATAATACTTATATGAATACATATATGTTATAAAAATGCACAACCTTTCACCTTCGGCAATGACGCAGGGCTTGAACCCCCATGTAATGGATAAAAATAGTGAAACTCTTACCATTATTCTTTGTGATTTCACATTTACAATAAAATTAATTTTTTTCATGAAGTAATAGATAAATGTTTGGGTTATTTTTGGAACATTGAATTTATCATTTATATTACCATTGGATATGGTGATAGATTATGTCTCATAAATCTCGATAGTTCATGAGAATAATTACCCAAATCGTGATTTAGATTTATATTCAGTAATTTTTCCTCTAACAATATGTAGGAATTGTATTTAAAAAAATTTCTTATTTTAACTGATCACCCCTTTTTTTAGTATATATTAACACCGAATGAGGTGAACATATTATAGAAAGGATGGATAGAGCTGAATAAATAGAATGACATCTCAATAAATTACAACTATGAGAAAAAGAATAAAGTGTAAAATGCATTGATTTGAAAGGATGATGTTTTCTTGCCTTTGATGATGATAAAAAAATCCAATACTTCTAGATTTAACAAATATCAATATATAAATAAATCATTATATAGAGAAATCCTATATATCCCAAATTACTATTTAACTATATATAGTAGTAAAGAATAAAGAAGCGTAAAAAGAATATTTAAAACATAAAAAGAAGGTTAGATATATTTTTATGGTTGAACATGATTTGGAGGGAATGATATTGTTTGAGATGTATCGTTTTTTCATTCAAATCATATTTGAAGAAAGATCGGTTAAAGTACATCATTTCATGAGGCACTAGTTCACTGTGCACAGAAACAATATGTTCTTTACCCATTAGATGGAGAAGTGTGTAACTATATTTAGAATAATTTTAATAACAAAAAAATATTATATTGAGTATACATGTGTTGTTGTAATGAGAAGAATAAAAATATTTTAGGGGTTGGAGAAGCTAAATAAAAGAAAAGAATTTAAGGGAAGTCGTTGCCATCAAATCGGGTAACTCCCTTAGGTTTAAACCAAAAGGATTTATTGAAGAACCTTATGCATAATCTAAGGACTCTAGGGAGAAGATAGAGATATTGAGAGCTTATTTGTATAGTGGTTGGATGAGCTAAGGGGCTTGAGAGGTGTGGGTAATGGGTTAGAGGTGAGAAAGTTTTATAATGGGGAGGAGGGTCTCTTTAGGCATGCATGAAAATTTTAATTTATTATATATTTATTTTCAGTTTCTAACGGTGTAAAACTTATTAAAGTCGATGATAAAATGATTCTTGTTAGAAATAAAAACATCCAATAATAATTGGACAGGTTTTGGATATCTTTTAATACATTATAATCTTATTTATTTAAATCATTCATTACTGAGGTAAAAAATACATCATTATTGTGTCATAAATAATTTTATTTAGTTAATGTATGATAATTATAAAAACAAATACCATGATATAGGAAATATTTTTAGAGTTCAAATGAATATTTATATTCAAATATATAACTTTTATAACCCCATGTAAAAATTGATTTACCAAAATATATACGATTATGTCATTTTTTGTCATCACTTGAAATTAATTAATATAAATTGTCATTACCACTTTTTAGTGGCTCTATTTGGTCCCGAAATCGACCCAAGGATTCCCATGGTTGGAAATGTATAAACCAACATGATTAGGACACATATTAGGGTAATTTAATATTAATATAATATTATTTTTACATTGAATTTCCCTATTTACGTTTAACCACTATAAATAAAAGTGAAATTATGATATTCATTAAAAATTATTTTCATCTTATTAAACCAAATTTTACTTACAAATAAAATCCATGTAGTTCATATTTTAAAAATTCAATTCATAGAAGTGGAAAAATTTAATTTCAAGGAAGAAGTCTGTTTTTTAACTACATTCAATGTTTTCTCTATTCTTAAAAAAATTAAAGTTTTCAAAAAAATACCAAAAATTCGGCCTAAGATATAATTTTATTCAAAATTCAAATTTGATGTCTTTTTTACCAAATTCAAAACTATTTGGAAAAAAAACTTCAAGGTAACATTGCAGTATTTTTGGGTTGATTGTGTTTGTTGACAAAGCATCTTTTCATGAAGAAATTGTCGAGTTCCAGAGAAGTTGTTGACAATCCATGTTGACAATGGACAATGACAAAGGAATGGACACTCTGGAGGTGGTACAAAAAGAGCAGTACAAGGTGGCATCGTTTTCTAGTGTTTGCCAAATTTTTGGGTCCAAAATTTGGAGGTTGGTGAGCATTGCGAAAAGTGGATTTCCATGAAGATCATAATTTAATATGGGAAAGGAATGATTTTCATGAAGTGAAGCTTCATGTTTTGGATTTCACGAAGACCAGAAGAATGGAGGCGGTGATTCTTCGTGATTACGATAAGCTTCGAGAACGGAAGAGGCTAAAGCGCATCGCGGCGGTGAAGGGCTTTGCAAAGGAGCTTTTCGGTGATGAAGGGCATTGAGAGGGAGCTTCGCAGTGAAGGCGTGAAGGGATGTTGACGGTGATGCTCCGCGATTATGATGAGCTCCATGATCGAAAAAATGCCATGGTGCTTCGAGATTTAGACAGAATTCCGGCGGGAACTTTGGAGCTTTGCGATTTGAGATGACGTGGCATTGATTTCACGTAGAAAGTTATAGGGTCTATGGAATTTCCTATAAATAGAGGTCGACCCCCTCGAGCGAAGTGGAGAGAATTTTCAGAGAAAATCTTTTGCTCTCGTATTGCGAAGGTGGTTCGCGGAGCCAGCGTGCTTTCCAAAAGAGGAGCTTCGCGGTGGCTATTGTAGCTCCGTGAATGTTGTAACCTCTGCGTTGGCTTAGTTAGCTTCATGAAGGACGTTGCTCTGCGACAGAGTTAGCATCGTGAGAGTGCTTCGCGAATGTTCTTCCTGAGAGTGCTTCACGAAAAGGTAGGAGCTTCGTGAAGGATTGTTTGAGATTTGCGAAATTGGGAGCTTCGCGAAGTAGGGTGCATTGCGAAGGTATTTCCAAAGGAATTGACCAGTGGTTTAGAGGCAAAGTGGTATTCATCAGTGGATAAAAGTTAGACATTAACAGAGCATATATCTACAGTTGAAGATGCATTCTTTCATGCAAATGAAGAGACCTACAGGTTTATAAACTGTGAGTGCATCCCTTCCAAGAGCAGTGAGCTTTGGGAGAGGAAGAATGTGATCCTCTCCACTAGCAGTGAGCCAGAGAGAGAGAAACAGAGAGTGACCCTTGGGAAAGCAGTGAGCTGACCCTAAACTTTTTAAGGGCAGTGAGCCTGGGCATAGAAGTGATCTAGCCCGAACAGTGTATCCACATCTAATGAAGAATAGTGGAATTTGGTACGACCAGCAAATTATCTGCGTATTCTCCTTAGACGTAGCCCAGTGATGGTGAACCAAGTAAAAATCTCTGTGTCTGCCTGCTTACTTCCCTGCATTACATTTAAATCATCATCATCAGATAAAGAAAGAAAGAAATAATCATTGTAACCACACAAGTGAAAACAAAGTGACACTTGCAATAAAGAGGTCAAGATCCAGTGGGGTAGGAAGAATTTTGAAAACAATATCCATACCTTGATTCACCCCCCCTCTCAGGGTATATAGACTCCTATTGGTCCTACAAAAAACATAGTAGTTGCATTAACTAATTTAAAATTATTTCTTGTTTTAAAGAAATGTTTTTTATGAAAAATATCTAAGAAAAGATTGACACTTGTTTATGTCCAATTTCAAAGTAAATAACTTCTACTGACCATTATTAGATTAAATGGTAAAAATATAATATTACTAGACATTATAAACAATTAAAAAGTTAATATATCCATATAATTAAATTATATTAAACTGCACTTTTGAATTAAAATACCGTATTTTTCATTATTCATAAAAATATTTTTTATCAGAAAAATACCAGAAATTTACCCAAAGTAAATTTTGATGTCCCGATTCTAAAAAAAATATTATTTTGTCAAATAGAACATATAGAAGTGACCAAAATATATTTAAATAGTGTTACTTATCAAAAGGTAGTAAATCGACATTTTAAATAATATTAGTGTTTTTATACATAAAATAATATTCATATACATTTTAAGCTTATAACTTTTATTGGATAAATTTAAAAACAATTAACAAATATATATATTCATATTATAGTGAGTTCTATTCATTCCTATTAATACAATGGCTAGACCTTAACTACCATTTAGAATAATATTATGTTATTATTTGTTAGTATGAATCTACCTTGTGTGAAAAATGAGATTTTGAAGAAACCCATTATTGCATGTTTGTTACAACATCGAACATAGCATTCTCTATTAAGAAAAAATAATTTTTAATTTACCAATAAAAATAAATATGAAAATATCAGATTCTTTTTTTACCCGAGATGTTACATCATTCCACTGTTTTGGAAATTGTGTCCCCACAATTCTATTAACTTATCATATAAGTGCGTGTATTTATCCCTCATAGAATTTTCAGATTCCCACGTTGTCTCTTCATCTATATGGTTTTTCCAAAAAAACTGTTACTTAATGAATTACCTTATTCCACAACAATCGCTTTCTTCGATCAAGAATCTAGAGTGGTTGTTCCTCAAAAGAGAGATTATATTCCAACTGAACAACCACTGGAACCAAAACACGATATGGATCTGGATTTTTATTTCTCAACAACGAAACCTGAAAAACATTGTCTACCTAGGATAAAAATGGAGGAAATGCCACTATGTACGCAACTAATCCAACAATCTCTAGGATTTCATGAGTTCCAATGAACCTCAGACTCTACATTTCCTTCTAACCAAAACAAATATCCCTTTTCCAGGGATAAACATTGAGAAATACATGATCACATACATTAAAATAAAGATTATTCCTCCAGTTATCAGCATAACTTGTCTGCCTGCTCCGAACTGTTGTCATGTGGTTTTGAATCAACTGAACTTCTTCTATCATATCTTCTATGAATTTTGGTCCCATCAACTTCCTTTCATCTTCATCATCCCAAAAATATGGAGTTCAACATTCCATCTGATATAATACTTCAAATGGAGCCTTCTGTATACTAGAATGAATATTGTTATTATAAGAAAAATCAACCAAAGAATTATTTTTCTCCTAACATACCTGGTAATCAAGTGAACTATCTCATAGCATATCCTCCATGATCTAAATTGTTTTTTCTGACTTCCCATGTAATTAAGGATGAAACACTATACTATAATTTAATTCAGTATCCATCGACTTTTGAAGGCCATTCGAAAAGATAGAACAAAACCTATGATCACGATAAGATGCAATAGCGAGGGGAACTCCATGAAACTTTAATATATCATTAACATACAACCGAGAAATTTGATCTAGAGAAAATGTATCTAAAATAGGAAGGAAATAAGTAGATTTAGTCAATCCGCTAACAATAACCTAGATAGAATTATTACCTCGAGATGCCATCAGTATTCCTACAACATAGTCTATAGATATATTTTCCCATTTCCACTCCGGCACTGGTAAAGGTTGAAGAATCCCTTTTGGTAACTATCTCTCTTCTTCAACATGATCAAAATTCAAACACTTCGTATTAAAATAAACAATATCTATTTTTATTCCATCCCATCTGTAATACTCATGAAGATCTCTATATATCTTAGTAATGATAGGATGATCTGAAAACGGGGAACTATGAGCTTCACATGAAAACTCATTTTTCAACTGCGTATCACAAGGAACACATAATATATTTCGAAATCTCAATATAAAATCACTATCAATGTTAAAATCATGAAACTTATTCTTCTAAAAAAACACTACCTTTTTCTACAACTTATTGTCTACCTTCTACAATCGCTTAATTCTTCCTGATAGAGTTTATTTCACTGACAGCTGAAACAAAAAAGTGGAATTTCATACACAAACAACTTCTATTACTAAGTTCCTCAAATCACTAATCAGATGACCATTTTACAAACGTATCTTGGTTAATGTAGAATTAATTTTTCAACTCAAAGAATCATCCATTTTGTCTACCTTTCCTGGATGGTAATGAATCATGCAATAATAATCCTTGATTAATTCCAGCTATCACCTATATCTAATGTAAATTTCATTCTTAGTGAATATATACTTTAAAAATTTTTGATCGTTATATATTTCAAAAATTACATCATAAAAATAATTCATCCAAATTTTTGAAGCGAAAACAACAACAGCTAATTACAAATCATGTATATAGTAATTTATCTCATGAGGATTTAACTAACGTGAAGCATTAGCAATTAACTGATCATTTTACATAAGGACATAGCCAAGTACCTTAAATGAAGCATCAATGTAGGTAAAAAACTCATCATTTATAGATGGCAGTGCCAAAACTGGAGCATTCACCAATCATCTTTTGAATTTCTGTAAACAATCACCACTTTATTTCATATTGATGATCTTAACAAACTTTTCAAGTTAAATTAGACTGTGGGATAGATAAATGTGAAAAATTTCCAAGAAGCCTCTGGTAATAAACTGCCAAAACATGAAAACATTGGATCTCGTTTATATTTTTGGGTCTTGGACATTCTTCAACAACTTTTGTTTTAGAAAGAATAACTGTTATGCCATTTTGTGAAGCAATGACACCGTGGAATGAAATGTGTTATATCCAAAACTGAAACTTTCTGAATTTAACAAAAAATTTATTTTCTATTATGGTTTTAAAGACAACCATGAAATAAATCTCATGGTCCTATTTATCTTTAGAATAAATCAATGTATCCTCAATGAACATAACCACAGAATTATTAAAGAACTCATAGAAAATTATATTCAGAAGATCCATCAATACAGAAAATGCACTGGTTAATCCAAATAGTATAACCTCATATTAATAATGGAAATATCTAGTATGAATCACTGTATTCTAAATGTCTGTTTCAAATAGTTTCAACTGATGGTACCCTAAATTCTTTTCAATCATCAAAAAATATTGAGCTCCCTAGAGTTGATCAAACTAATCATCAACATGGGTAAAATGATACTTGTTCTTAACAGTAATGTTATTCAATCATCAATAATCAATGAAAAGTATCATTTAACCATATTTATTTTTAACAAAAAAAAAATTATTACTCCATGGTGATGTGATAGGTGGAATGAAACATTTATCTAATAACTCATGTAATTTCTTCATTAACTCTAAATGTTCACATTGAGCCATTTGATTAGGGGGGTTTTTGAAATTGGTATAGCTTCAAGAAATTAGTCAACATTAAATGAAACATACCGATCTAGCATAATACCATGGAACTCAATTGGAAAAACATCAAGTTACACATTTACCACTATAACATCATTAATTTGAACTATTCATTTATTTTCAACAATATCCACAATGTGACATTCATTTCTATATTTTACTAGTTTCTCAGCTTCCTTATATGTTATCCAATGTTAGTGTCCATTCATGTACACAAACTGGAAATGTTGCTGAAAATAAACCTCTTTAGCTCTATATTAAATCTTACCCTGATAAACAGAATGCCAATCCATACCCAAAATAAAATCAAACTCTACTTGAGAAAAAAAACAATGTTGGTGGGAAGATTATATCTGCACACCAAGACATGAAGGTTCTTATAATTATTTTTCTCAACATTTCCCCTATGTGTTTTAACCACATATTCATGATTCATATATAGATATGGGATTTACAATTTAGTAGAAATATTCCCATAAATTAATGAATGTGTATACCCCTAATCAAACAACACATTGAAATAATTTGAAAAAACAAATAGTGTACCTGATACTACTATTTTTTATGGCCCAAAATCTTCTGAAGTAGTTGCAATAGATTTCAACAACCCTTTATGATTTTAGTCCATCTAAATTTCCTTAGTTGTGTTTTTCATTGGACACTAATTTTTATAATAACCCATTTCATTAAACCTAAAACATTTTACAGAATGTAAATTAGATTTTGTATTAGCATTATCCAGTTCCTTTTCAGTGCAATTATGTGCCTTATGTCCCATTTTACCACAACGGTAGCAGTTACCAGAATTAAAAAGTCATTCCCCATCATTATTTTTACAACAATTTTCACAAACTGTAAACTTATGTTTTTTACCATCTTACTTTTTTGAAGATTTATTACCTTTATTCTGCCACCTCGACCTCTTATTATGTTGTTTGTCAATGAACACCTGATCGTCATTAAACTTCATTTCCACATTATCTACACATTGACCAAGTTTTTCATTACATTTGAACTCAAGAGAAGATAATATGCTTCAATACATTGGAATTAATACTGAGTAAAAACAATTTTTTTTACTATCATGATCTTGTATGAAATTTGGAACATACCTTGAAAGTTGAGTGAATTTTCTATCTTAAGAATCACTGAGTCATCCTCCTACCTCAATTCTAGGAATTGTTTTTCCATCTGAAGATGAACCAACTTAGGGAAATATTTCTCAAGAAACATAGCATTGAATTAATCCCAATTAAGAGAATCAATATCCTCACTATCACTACAATTTTTCACAATCGACCAACATTGATCGACTTCACCTACAAAACTGTAAACCACGTTACTAAAGTTTAGATGTTCTGAACACCACATGACATTAAAAATATTTTTCAGTGCTTTAATCCACCCTTCTGCTAGCATAGGTATAGATTATACTCTTAATGATGGGGGATGTTTCCTCATGAAATCCTCCAATACTGACATGTACATTTGTGGTTGATCAGGCTGATCTTGTGCATGGATACCACCACCATTTATAGCCTATGTCAACTGTGCCATCACTGCAACAAACTGTTTAGTTCCGAGTCCGACCATCCTAGGTTGCTAATTTGGAATGATTTCATCCTCCTCATGTAATCCCATTATAGCTTCCCTATTTCCACTACAAAAAACCATTCTGAACATAGAAATATCATAGGAAAAGAATCATGGAAACCTGTAAATTCTTTATCATTTACATAAATTAATTTATGGTTATTAATTTATCAACACCCTAACTCTTAATGAAATCCAAACTGACCTGTGATACCAATTATATCGAACTAACCTTAAAACATTACATAATCATGAATTAAATGGATAATTAACATTTTTTATTTTTTCAGGTTTAGAGTTTCAGAGATTTAGGTCATAACATATACATAACAACATGAATATTACATGTAGACACTTCTACTCAAATTACATTTTTTCATAAAATAAAAACTTCTGAATAAAAGTGTCATGTCTAGTTCTATGTATTGAAAGCATGATTATGCTTTGATCCCATATCTAACCCTATTTATCATTATGTCATGTGAAAATCATTTCAAAACATGGGATGAGATTAAAAATCTCAGTAAGGGTTATGAAACAATGATAGAATACGTTAGTTCATCCATACGTACATAACATAATCTCTTTAACATACCTCATGAAATCATAAGATTTATGAATAACACATAGTAATCAAAAATAATAATGATAACTTGTGTCATACATAACATAATTACGTTGTAGCTTTCACAGATAAGTAGGGAGTTATTTTTGGAATACCCATCACAGTATATTCCCTAAATCTCTTGGGAGATACATTCACTTTTACCACAGTCACATCACACAATGCATAAGAGAGCTGTTTCATGATCACCCACCCGAGGCTTATCATGGAACCACTGGTATATGTAATCAATACCCAAAAACCATATCATATTAACAACATAGAAAACAAACATAAAGGAAATATAACATTTCCATATCATTTAAATATATTTCCATAATAAATAAATTATAAAAACAAATTTCTATACCAAAATATGTAAAATATAATATGGTAATTATTTTAATTTTAAAAACAATGCTACTTGTTAAAGAAGCCAAAGATAAAATAATACTACCAGCGGTGGAAAAGGTCGTTGTCACCACATACATAAAACAAAAACATTCGTTTTTTGTCTTCCAAGTAAATTTTCTTGTATAAAACGATTCTTTTTGAATGAAATGAAATGTAAATGGTGTTTATACACTGTATAATAGAAATTCTTGTATAAAACAAAATATGCCTAAACAAACGGGGATTGAGACGAAGTCCCTTAACTCATGTCCGACTTGACTCGTTTGCTCCTTAATCTCCAAAATAATATCATAAAGATAATTTATACTTTTTAAAAAGAAATTTCAATTTTATTAATCCATTTATATCACTTTTTACCATTTTATATACATTATTTAATTATTTAAGTTAATAATGGATCTTTTGTCTATATTTGGTACTTTAGTAAAAAATTAATTTCTTATTATTACAAGTTGTTCATGTGGTCAAAATTTCCTTATCTCAAAAATGATATTACTGATTTAGATATAAAATATATCATATATATCTAGTATATATTTGTATTTATTATGGTACATAACATTTCGGGATAAGAAATGAAATTCACCATTCATGGAGATGTTAGGTTGTACGTACACATGAATCCTACTGGCAATTATATTTTGTATTTAATGGAATGAAAAATTAATGATACATATATACATTATAATTGCAGTATAATATCATATATAATATCACTTTGAGAGGGCGATAGTCTACACATTCTCAAATGAAATTACTGTATTTACCCACTATGGAAACCATAAATGTGTTCTATAAATGAAAAATACTGAAGCATAGAAAAAATATAAATATAATATATATCGCATATAAATTTAGTTCCATCATTATATTCACCATAATAGGTGGTAGGAGAAGTTTGAACAATCATCATTTTGTGAGGCACTAGTTTTTCGTCCACAGAAATAATATGTTCTTTACCCATTAGATGGAGGTGTGTGTAAGTATTGCTTGAATAATTATCATAAAAATTACTTATTATATTGAGTATAATATTGTTTTTTATAATATAAAGGAATAAAATGAGTTTAGGAGTTGGAGTAGTAAAATAAAGGAAAAGAATTTAAGAGAATGAATTTTCTTTAAATCAGGTAACTCTCTTTGGTTTGAACTAAATGGATTCATTGAAGAGAATTCTGCCCAAGGTTCGGATTCTAGATGGAAGAGAGGCATATTTAGAGCATATTTTGATAGTGTTTGGAAGAGTTAAAGAGATTTAGAGGTCTAGGTAATGGGTTATAGGAGAGTATTTTTATAATGGGAAGGAAGGGCTATTTAGGAATGTTTGAAAATATTATTTTATTATATAATGATTTTTTGTTTCTAAAGGTTCAAAACTAATTATAGCCAATGATAAGAAATAAATTTTTCAAAATGAAATCATCCAACAATAATTGGAGATGTTTTGGTTATTTTTTAAGTCTTTATACTCTTATTTATTAAAATTATTAATTAAAGAGAGAAACACAAAATCCGAATTGTGTGATAAATAATTTTATTTAGTTGATGTCTAAAATTTATAAAAAAACCACGATGTATGAAATATTTTTAGATTTCAAATGAATATTTATAGTAGAATTGATAACATATATAACCCCAGGTAAAATTTATTAACTAAATGATATATGTTTTCGTAATTTATGTAATTAATTTAAATTAATTTATATAATGTTTCATTATCACTCATATGTGGATCCCAAGGGTCCTAAAATCTTCCCTTGGATCCCATTGCTAGAAATGTATAAAAAATAGGATTAGGAAACTTTTTAGGGTAATTTATTTTTATTATAATATTATTTTTACCTTAAATTAACCTATTTACCTTTAACCGCATAAAAAAAGTCATAAGTTACTATTCACCAAAAATTATTTTCATCTTATTGAAAAAAAATTTACTTATAAATAAGAACCGTGCCTATCAGATTTTCAAAATTATATTCATAGAAGTGGTAAAATATAATTTAATGGTAGAAATCGGGATTTTAACTACTTCTTAGTGTTTCCACTATTCATCAAAAATTGAAGGTTTCCAGTAAAATTCAAAAATTTCAGTCTAACCTACATTTGATATTCCAAATTCAAAAGTGATTTATATTTTACCAAATTCAAAACATATAAGTTTCATTAATTAATTTAAATTTTATTTCCATTTTCAAAACAAAAAACATGTTTTTAGGAAATAATAACTTTCAGAAGATTGACACTAGTTTATGTCCAATTTCAAATTCAAATTACATCCAATGACAAACATTTGATGAAATAATAAAAATAAAATATAATTACACTTTATAACTAATTAAAATTATAAACTATCCATATAAATACATTAGAGTAAAATTCATTTTTGATGTAAAATACAGTATTTTTCACTATTCATTAAAAATGAATTTTATCAGAAAATTTTAAAAAAATTAACCAAAGTAAATTTTGATAACCTAATTCTAAAGAAGAATTTTATTTTTTAATATATAACATATAATAGTTGAAAAAACTATATTTAATGAGGGTTCATCATCAAAAGGTGGTAAATCGACCATTTAAATAATATTAGAGTGTTTATGCTTAAAATTAAATTCATTCGCATTATATGCTTATATATTTTATTGGATAAATGTAAAAACATTTATAAATAATGTATATTCATATATTAATTAGTTCTTTTAATTCCACCAATACAACGACTAGACATTAATTACAATTTAAAATAATATTATATTATTATTTTTCAGTATGACTCTCCCTTATGTGCAACATGAGATTCTGGAGAAACCCATTATTGTGTGTCCGGTATTCCATCGAACATAGCATCCACTTATAAGTAAAATTAATATTTAATTTACATATATTAATAAATAAAAAAATATCAAATGCTTTATTTACCTGATCTGTTATAATGTTACTATTGTAACTATACTATTCGTACTAAATGGGCCTTCAAGATACTAGGGCTTTAGGCCATTAATGGGGCAGTGAAGTAGGCATGTCATGTCTATCCTATAAACCAACATGATTCATGAAGGTTCTTAAGTCCATCTATTGGTACACCTAAAAACCATGGACTAAGGGACTTTGGGCCATGTGAATGGATTCCTAAAAACATGGTCCTTAGGCCAAAATTGTTAAGTACTAATTTAACTAGTTGGGTGGGTTATCCCTTGGGGGTGGGGGCTATGACCAAACTTTTTGATAATGTGTGTGAGTTTTGTGTTTGAGAGATTGAATGTAATTGTATTCCCAACAACCAAATATTTTTATATGATACCGTCAATATATATATGATTTTAAAATTACTCTATATTATTTAATATTATTTATATGACTATAATTATATATACATAAGAATCATTATTATATTTTTTTAAATCAATTATATTATATTATTTCATTAATATTTACTACTGATTATATAAATTATAAATTTATACACATGTGAATATATATATATATATATATATGCGGATTTTATAATATTGATATATGAACTATATAAATACATATAAATATAAATTAAATATAATGTAATTATTAATTTAAATATTTATAATCATTTTATATGTTTTTTAATATTCATATATATATATATATCTACACTTTAAAAATAATTAAAATTGAGGGTGTTTAAATATAATTATATATATGATTATATATTATATAATATATAAAATATTAATAAATATTTTATTGTAGTTCGAAATATTAAATGAATATCTATAATATTGTTTATATTTAAAAAAGTATTATTAATTATATTTTTTAAAATATTATAATGAAATTTTTTATATTAATTAACACACAGAGATAAAAATATATATTAATAAATTCAAAAATTAATGTTTACATATAATATATAAATATTTTTATTTAAAATATTGTAAATATATTTATAAATTTATATTTATTTTAATATAATTTTTGTAACATATTATTAAAAATGAAAACATATACGTTAATAAAATTTTCAATGTTTTGTCGAATGTTTTATAAGGCATGAAAGATTCTGCTATGAAAAAATAAAAAAAAACAATATTTGAATAATGGGGGCTCAATATATGTATTTATATATACATATATATTTTGGATGAGTATGTATGAATTTATCTATTTATGTATGTTTGTTTATATATATATATATAAATGTGGGTATTTATACATGTGTATGTATGTATACGTGTGTATATGTATATATGTATATGACCATGTATGTTTTTATGATTGTGTATGTTTTTGTGTGTGTGTGTGTGTGTATGTATGGGTGCTTCATTGTGTGTTTATTGGTGTCAAAGTGCATGTGTGTTCACATACCTATGTTCATGTGCGTGTGTATTCATGGATATTTATCAACATGTATGTGTATCTATATGTGTATATGTGAATGTGTTGGTATCAATGTACACTATAAGAAAATAAACTATTTGTGATGGGAAATTTTTGAAGGACAAAAGGACCATTCCAAATAGTCCATGGACATGGAATATTTTGAACAAAAAACATATTCTATCACAAATATTGACTATTTTCAACAAAATAAATCATTCTATCCAAAATAGTTTTGGCGGGGCTTCCCGTTGCCCAATGTAAAAACCAATTTCAATTGTCATTTTTGATGGGACATTAATTCTGTAAAAAATTCCCATAGAGTATGAAATTTATGAGATAGAATGAAATGTACACCACCAATACTTTTGACTGAAATATTATTTTGAAGGAATTAAATAAGTGGGAAATAATTTTTCGAAAATAATAAAAAATCTATAATTCATGCACTATATTCACCTTCATCCTCTTTCTTCCTTCCTCATATCCTATAGAATAAAGGGAACTTCCATTATCCACACTAAAACATCACCTCATTCCACCATGCTACACTGTCATACTGCCTAAATGCCATTTCATTTTGTGCCTCCACTCCCACCCATCACAGTCATGAGACAATGTCACCCCGAGTTTCATTGCACATATCTTCCAAGTACAATCTCTAGTTTTTTTCTATTTTATTTCTTTTCGTATTTATGTTCAATCTATTGAATATTAGTCTGGTCAAAACCATGGTTAATCAATTTACCTAGTCATTTAATTTATTTGATATTTTTTGTTAAACTAAATTTATTAGTTTCAATTTCGATATCCATTGTTTTTATAAGAGCTAATTTCATTTAATTTTAGGATATATATAAACATATATATATATATATATATTGATGTCATTAGTCTTAAATTGATTGTATTCCAATATTCGTCATCGAAATAATTGATCCATTGTTTTTGAATTTTATATGACCTAGATAAATGAAAGAATGTACACATCAAAAATTTAATTATTCGATTTTAGTGAATATTCATATTAAAAAATATAAATTAATTTTAAAATCCATATTTAATAATATTTCAGTTAAAATGTTTGTTTAATTATTTTATTTCATTTAACAAAATGAAATTTATAAGAATTAGATTTTTTAATTTTTTTAATAATGTAGTTTTATGGAAAAGTAATGAAAATTTATAATATGTAATATTAATTAAATACTTAGTAAAAAGCTATGGGGATGAGTTTTTTTAATTTTTTTTTTAAAATATAAAAAAGTATAATGATATGTTAAAAATGATTAAAAAATATTAATTATGATAAATTTAGTATTAATTTAAATATTTAATCAAAATCGTTAAATAATTTATAATATTTAAAAAATTTGAGTTGTTATTATTATTAATAAATTTTAAATATTAGCATTACTTATAAAATCATAATGCCAAATTTTATTAAAAAAATTATATATTTTTTAACAACTACTATAAATTAATAAGAAATATTATATTTGTTGTATTAATTATTTTAATAAGTATTAATAAGTCGAATAAATGTTGTAAACATAGCCAATGGGCACAACTATATTAATGTGTCTCAGGCATAAATTATTAATTAAAAAAATGATGAAAAAAATATATTCTAAAAAAATATTATTCTAAAAATATTGAATCTTAATTATTAATTAATTACATATAGATATTATTAATTTAATAAAATGAAATTAATTTAAATTGAAAATAAACTACTATAAAAATTACATATCTGCTATATATATACACATATTTGTGTTTATATAGATTGTAAATATGTATATATTTTTAAATAATATTTTGAATATATATTAGATGTATTAATATTAATTATGAAATTACGATTTATATATATTAACTATTAAAAATGTAATAAAAATTTGAATAATTAATAATAATCATTAAATAATTTAATAAAATTAATTCTTCAATAATATTTAAAAACAATAAATAATTATTTTTTACCTAACAAATATGTTTTTAAACATTATTTTTTTATTAAATATCATTAATAAATACTAATTTGTTTATCAAACATTTCTAATAATTATAAAAAATAATAAAAATTTAAAATTTAAAATAATTTGTGTAAATGACATGTTAATTAAGATAATTCATATTATTTATTTTTATAGTTGTTATAAATATTAAATATAAAAATAATAAAAGAACAAAATGGTATTATCGCATTTGATGTGACCAAATACCCGAGACTAAAAAATGTTAATTCATGTATTTGGTAAAATCCACATCTTGGACTGAACCATGGTATATGATTTTTTATAGGAAATGCATTTTGGGAAATACAATTTATTTTAATAAGAAATTATTATAGAAATATTAAATGAATTAACAATGTGTGCCATGTAACTAAACACCTGAAACTGAGAAATGTTTAGACACAACTAGCGTAAACCACACATCCCATACCAAAAGTTAGTCTCTATTTTTTGATACGATATATAGTTTGAAAGATAGATAAAATTTTAATTAGAAATTATAATAATAATATCAAATGAATTACCCATGAATCCCATGAAACAATATATATGACACTCACATATGTTATGTTGCGCCTAGGGTAAACCGTATATCCCAACCCCAAAGGTGGTGTCCTATTTTTTAACATGATACAGAGTTTTTACATATACTTTAAATATCAAAAAGATATTAATAGAGAAATATTAAATGAATTTCTCATGTGTTCCAAGTTACTAAACATCTGACACTCAAAAATGTTATGTCAGGCTTAGGGTAAACCCCAAATCCCATACCAAACGATGGGTTCCAATTTCTCATGTGAGACACCTTTTGAGAGATATTATACTATTTTTTATTAAAATAGTTTGTGAATTACATAATATATATAGAGTATTTTTATTCTCTCTATGTCAAGCCTCCATGGGACCTATAATCCAGTGTTAACCCTTTACCTCACTTTATTCATATTCCATAGAATATATCATGGTGGTAAAATGTAATTCTAATATGTAAATGGCCAATTTGATTTGTCATAATAATTCTTATTTATCTTTATAAGATAACTATTAACTCAGGATGTGGACAACAACTTTTATTAAATAGTAATTATTGGGTAAATCGTCACAAAAATCCAAACAGGTACGGTATAAATCCTGCCTATATTTAAGGTGATTACCCCATTTAATCATTTTTATATTTGAATTATGCTTTTGGTGATAAATGGAAAATTTCATATCCCTGTCAGAAATGTGATATTTAGTGATTTGAAATGTTTGACAGTGTTGAAGTTCATCAGCTGCATTTTTGTATCTAGAATTATTTTAATTTTTTTATCAACATTGTGAATAAAATTTAGTTGAAAATAATTTCTTTTTGTTTTGGATCAATAATTTTAAATTTTATTACATGTCACCTATGGTCCATATATTCATGAAAAAAACCCAGAATGATCATCCAAATCTCGAATATGAACATTCTTAGTCACACAACATGTTGAAATCTACTGAGGTTTCCTTATATTTGGGATTCCAGATGAGAAAAATTGACGCTATTAGAAAATTTATGTCTATTATATCAGATTTTTAAATTTAAATTTTTTATTTGATCAGATTTTATCATTAGATTAAAAATTTATTCTTTATGAAAATACATTAGCAACACATTTCTAGGAATTTATGAGGTTGGTTCATAATTTGGGTTTTAGTTATAAGAAATTACATGGTAGTTTAAATGAATGAATCATATATTATACTTATTATGAATTCAGGGATAATTAACCCACATGTGGAGAATCAAGAAATAAAGTGTGAAAACAATGAATGTCCGGAGTTCCTATACAATAGTATAGGTATTTTCTAAATACGAATAGTTTAGAACATTTATTTACATCTCATATAATAGCTATATTGATGGAACTATATTAATAAAAGATTTCCATAAGTAAAATCCTTAATCACAATTGTGATCTCTATTCATGTAAACACTTTGATTAGACGAATCTTATTTTTTCTTCATAACAACCTTTCATAAAGTCGTTCCTTTCTAGTGATGGGTTTTGTCCATTTTATTCTTATGGTAGTCAATATCCTTGTTGGGAAATTTTCATTACTTCTGAGAACTTACCTCTTTTGACAGTGATGAAGGAACCATATATATATATTTGGAAATATTAATTCCATGACATCCAGAGGAGAATATTAATGTTTATATGAATCAAATGATTTATTAGTTATGCTAATTACGAAAAAATGATCTAACTGTATTTGATATAGTAGTAGATTATAATTGAATAGTGAAGGTCTCATTAATATGGATGATTAGTGGGATTCTGGTGTATAAAATTTCATCTAGATACAGAACACATGGTCTAATATATTTTTCATAATTCATGTATGAGAATAATGAATTTATTCATAGTAATCAATGAATGGTTAGTAATTTTGATAGTCATTGTAAATTTATTCTTAAAGATTACCCTTTTCAAAGGTAGAGAAATACTTTTACAAAAGGATGAATTGAAACATATAATACTCAATAATTACTTTTAGTTAATCACATAAAATATATTTAATCTTCCATACATCAATTTACTTTTAAAGAAACAACAACAAAAAAATATCGTTTTGGGAGACATTATAATAGGAAAAAGTGGTGTATTTTTTGTGATCTTTCATATTGATTTGATTTCATGGTTTGTCAGATGTTATATGTATTGAATATTGAGAATATTTTTTTGATATAATATTTTACACTATATTGGAGATGCCTAGTTTGGAAAATGATAATTTAAGTGCACAATTTGATCTTGCCCAGATTTACTGACATCATAGGCTTCAATTACTTAAACATGAAAAATCACACAAATTAATGTTTTCAAAAGCATATTACTCACATACTAAAGTAAACCATTTATTACTTTGTCAATATATTATATAATCAATGTAACCAGATAGTTGTTCTTCAAATTTGACTTATTTTTTCAAAAAATGAAATATTAATATGTTAATAAATTAGTATGGTCATCTGAGAATTTAATTATTACTACATTTTGGACATAGAGGGTTATTGAAGTCTTCAATTTGAGACATGTTTACAATAATATTATATTGTTTCCAATATATTTTTTTCATAAATAATGAATTATGATGCATTGAGTTTTATAGATTTTTTTAATTTTATATAAATTGATGAAAATAATCATGCAAGATTTCATTTATTCCATAAAACATTTAATATTTCTTTTTCCATGTGAATATAATGTGGGGAGAAATTACTATTTTATTGTATGTAACAATTTTATAGATTTATGAGAAAAGTAAAGAAGAAATTTCAAAACAAAGCATTACTTTAAGTGTTGATTGTAAAAGCGTACAAGCAAGAAGGAGATTTTAAATTCCTTCTATTATTACATTCATTTGGAATATCCTTCAAAACATAATCTCATGGGTTTCTATGATGAAAATGTTGATGTTGTCACAAAACAATACATGTGATTTTTTTAATCAACTCATTCTTGGTTTTGGTGGTTATTTTGAATGATGGATTAAAGAAAAAGTAACAAATGGATCCCATATATACATATATTGTAAAATGTGAATAAATTACACAATTTGTGTAGTAAGTGGTTGTTTTTTTATTATCTTGATAAATATTTAAAATTTATAACATTATTTGTGTTAACATTTTCAGTAGAATAAACGATTAACATATAAAAAAATTACACAAATTACATATTCTTATCTTGATGACCACCATCATCAATATTTTATATATTTGATTCAATGACGATTATGTTTTTTTCGATGAATAAGAAATTATTAATTTAAATGAAATTTAGACATCATATTTTATATTTTTTACTTAAAAAATAAACATGAAATTCAAATTGATAATCGATTATGAGTGCTATGAAACCCAACATAGATATTTGTAAAATCATGTAATGGGTATGTGGTTTTTGTATTTTGATTCTATATACACATATATGATGGATCAATGAAATAAATTAATTATGAATTTTTTTAAAGGATACCATTACAAAGAATGTGGATTGGATTTTTATGGTATGCCTGATGAAATAATTGAGCTATGTTTTCAGGGTCTAGATTATGTAACAAGGTTTAACTTTTATTGGTATGATACATATTAAGGGTTCTGAGTCAATCCATGACATGGATTCTTTGATATAAATTATAAATTTAATATTGTATTCAATAATCCATTCAAGGTGGAAAATCATTCACATAAATATTTTTGTGAATATTATTGCGATGTTTCCAGATATTTGAATGACTATTTGAGTGTGATAAAAATGAAATCACATGATAATTAGTTTATTGAAAATTAAAATGGTTCTTTTTAAGTGAAATATATTAAAAATTTTCAGGAAACATACTATCATGAACCAACCCAGGTCGACCCTGAACCGGTACCCGAGCCGGACCGCGACATGGCCCGAGGGGCGTTCCCAAACCCCATGAGCTGGTAACTAGTGCAGAGCATCAAAAACCAACCAGAGGGAATGATTTGGCCCAGTGCAAAGTAAAAAAAGTAGTGGAAAAAGTAGAATAACAGAAGTAGAATAAATGACACAAAAAAAGGAAGAACAACCAACAACAGTAACTAAGTTGACCATGACCAAAACTCCTCGCGACTCTAAGAGTCTCTCACCAGCCCACAACCAACTCTCTCCAACGACGAGCAAGCTCAAATCAAACCTGAAATAAAACTAAAAATGAGAAAAACACAATCGACAAGAGTATTAAAACTCAGGAGGCTAGCACAATATCTATTCCCAATGCACTACCTTTAAAATAAAATAAACATATTTTCATGTTTTTACTAAATATTATAAAAGTATGGTTTTCCACATGTTACTCAAATATAAAGTACGAGTCATTTCCACTATTAGTTTCCCAAAACCCCAAGTCATTCATTTAGTGAGACATTAGAATTTTTCAAACTGGAAGTGATGTTTAAATTTTCAATTTTCAAAAAAAGCATAAACCCCTTTCTTTGAGAATAGTTTTCATAAACCACTTTAAAACTACACATCACATTGTAATAAAAATACTACACAAGAAAATTCTACAGTAGTTACATAGTAAGGTTAATACAATGAAAATATACACAAGTATCATATTCATGACAACAAGTAAATTAAATCCATGAGACATGGGTAAACCTAGGAGATCAAGAATAAAACAGAAGACACCAATACAAGAGAAATCATCCTCGTTGACATGTCACACATGATGAAGTCAAAACACCCAATACGCTAGACAATCCTTTCTCAGGAAGGGCAAGGGAAAATCCCATAGTAATAATCCCAATATATCCACCTACTATGATCCATTGGTTAGTACCATAACCTACTCGTGCAACAATCATTATTAGAATATTCTCTCAATATGCCAGATTCCCATGTCCTCAAGTGTTTGGAAAGGTGGTGACCCAATGATTCCAGTCGAGCATCCAATTTCATACATATATATATATTTATAATGCATAAAAGGCCTCACCTCAAGACACTCCATGGGACAACCTCTTGCCTTTAAACTACTCAAGTACCCGGGAGCCTTTAAGCGAAGCCTCCAAAATAATCAATTGCAACCAAGGAAAGAGAGTTGTCCTAGGAGGGTTTTTATCACAACATTTTTATCGTTTCATATAAAGTTCCAAACAATAATTAAATACATTTCACAATAACCACTTTGAAAAGAACCAAAACTATTGTTCATTCTTGAGAAGAAATCATTTATAATTAAAACCAGATCTATAATTGAAATTCGGTGAATTATGTTTAAAATCCAAACTGGAATTATTTCACTACTGGGTATCCGTTCATCAAGAAAATATTTCAAGTGTCATGTATAAAATAAAAATCTCTTTTTTAAATCAAATAACCATTTAAAAATTAATTTTATTATATTAAAAAATAATTATCTTATATTATCTCACATTTATTAAAATAAAAAAATATTTAATTTGGAAAATTATTGTGCACAAACAGCAGAAATAATGTAACTTTAATTTATAGAAGTAGTACAATGGGAACCTACCTCGACTCGATGTCTAAACACAATGACACAACATGCCTTGAATGGGCACACAAGCACACACACATGCTAATGATCGCATGAGCATGGAAAAACCCTACTAACGTGCTGCAACTACAAAGATAAAAAAAATATGTAAACACAGACTTAAAAAAAATCTAAATGAACAAATAGTGAAAAAGAACCACCTCGACCTACTTTCAAAACATAACTCATACCACCTCTCCTATTTAATAAACATCATTAAAATTTATAAAATGATCTCCAAAGTGTAACCCACAACCCACACACCCAAAAACACATCCAAAGGATACATTTTTTTATCAAAGGAACACCCTAAAACATACCATGATAATAAAATGCATGACTTGCATAGTTTGAAAAACTAAATACAAAAATTCATGAAAATATATTAAACACCACAAAACATGTTCATTTAAAAAATAAACATCACACCCAAATAATAAATCACAAAGCATTCCAAATCAATGATTTAGGTGAAACAATTAACCAAATAAATATTATCTTCAATGTCAAATAATTTAATAAATCATCCAAGCAATTTATGAAGTTCTTCTTAGTAGCACAAAAAGGATTTCCACTAAAAACACACTTAAAACCCTATTGAAATCAAAAGAACATGAAGTAACTTCAAATAATAATAATAATAACAATAGTAAGTTTCTCATCACATGAAAAATTTAGTAAAAAACTTTCACAAATTACCCACATCGTACCATTTTATGAAAACCACCATTTTCCACAAAACAACCTATTTTCATCTTACACAGACACCAAAACCACTAGAAAAACCCTTTCACACCACATATGCATGTCAACCTACCACAAGATCAATATATAATAAATTTTAAAAATTTTAAACACCATCATAAACTAAATAAACATATTATAATGTTGAAAAACAAGTAAAAATTTTAATTGAAGCAATAAAGAAACAAATTAATTGCTCCGAAATAAAATGGGTCAAAAGCACCTACCTCAAATCGACCGCGGATGTGACCAAACTCTGATGGAAGGTATAACACTCCCTTGCGGACCAACCGCAAACCTAAAAAAAGAGATTAACAAGCAAATTAAAACCCAAGGTGTTAGGGTTTTTCTAAATTGAAGGAAATCCCCTTTAAATTGAGAGGAAAACCCATGTGGAGGAGCAGTATGCCCACCGGGGAAGGAGGAAGCCGGAGATGGTGTCGAGTGCACTGCTGGCTAGATCAAGGAGGCCGTAGCGCGTCTTAGCCAATGGTGTGGGTGCTTGAAGGATAGGGAGGGTGAAGCGGGATGGTCAGATGACCGGAGGTGAAACGGAGGAGGTCGAGGGTGAGGTTGGGTTCACAGGAATCCAGAGGAGGAGTGTCGACTATCAGCTAGAGTGCTAGGCACAAGGCGGTAGCGAGGGATTAGGTCGGGAGTGCTGGTAGGCTGGGAGTGGCTAGGCAAGGATGAGGGAGGACAAGCAGAGGTCGGCTGGCGAGGCGGCGGCTACCACTAGGCTGGCTGCGAGAGGAGCTCGAGGGAGGTGTGGTGCAAGGTCTCAGGAGAACATGAAACTTGCAGTACGAGTGGCAGGAGGTGGAGAGGCTGAGGACATGGCGAGGACAACAGAGGGTGAGGCGGCCAGATCACGGGGAGGGGGTGGCTCGCGCTGGGAGGCGCCGCTGCACATGGGGTAAATAGGGGGGCGAGTGCAGAGGTGGTGTGAGCAGGAGCCATTGGAAGAGGGACTAAGAACAACCAGGTGGTCAGCTGGGTGCTGCGCGGGGAACCGTGGGGCTGGGTCGCGATGGGGAAAGGGTTTGCATAGTGGGGGTGCGTCGTGGGTTGGGGAAGATAGGAAACTGGGGTGCAGCTTAGGTAGATCTTGGGTTTCTCTTTTTTTTTTACTTTCTAATAAAATAATAATATTTATAATAATAAAACTAATGATAATAATAACTACAATAATATAATGAATAATAATAATCCCAATAATAATAACAATAACATATTATTATTATTATTAGAAACCCTTTTTTTAACATAATCCAATTAACTATCAAATTCTTGAAATCGGGTACCTGTGCGCTCATCGCATGACTTAAAAAATGTGCAGGCAAATTGAGCCCCTCAACGCAGTCCTCTCGGGCACCCACACAATCACCTGGGATGATCGTGCGGCTACCGCCTATCATATGTTGACCGTGCAAGGGCTTGAAAACCACTAAAAATATTAAACGACAAAACTTCTAATCCAAGATATAGCCCGGACCATGGTGTGAGAACCCGGAGCCAGTAATTAAATAAATAAAAATGAAATAATGGTCTGGGTGTGACAATTCTCCCCACCATAAACACATTCTGCCCCTAGAAAGTCACAAATCCATACATTGGTCAAGAAAAATGACCATGCCCGAACAGAACCAAAAGGACTAAAGAAAACTGAGAATATCAGAATAACCTTACTCTACATAGGCCACACCCGACCGATTCAAGAGAAAACTGAATCCCGAGGTGGAGGGGAGAACACGAATAGGATCTCCCCACCACAAGAACTGAACTAGGGTAAAAATTTAACAACAAAAAATATCACCCCGGAAAGGAGTGGGGGGGGGATGTGGGTACTCCCAACCTATCCAAACAATATTCTATAACATGAGTGAAACAACACATCCACTGAAACATGTAACTCTCGACTTAGAACATAAATCCCCAACACTAGAGAAACACTTTCAAGAAAATCATTACACAAACAGTGAATCTGAGCAGAACTAGAAACATAGATTCATCCAAAAACACTTACATCTCCAAACAAACACACCCAAACCATGATTAACCCACACCAGGGCAAAACACACTTTTATGAGAAACACAAGATTCATAAGACCATAATATGAAGAACAAAACTATTGGATTACAAAAGAACATGTCTATTCTAACTCCACGACAAAGCAATGAACTTAAAACGACGACAAAACATTAACAACAGAAAAGGATGGGATGCAAAGACATGAAATTTTCCACTCCCAACACAAAAAACAAAACTCGAACCGAGGCTTTACACCCTTGGAAACTCTTGATTGCACGTGAGCTTCACCCCAAGACCTGTGGTTGGGGCTCTGATGGATGAAGCATCTCCTACATCACAGTCAGGAACTGGAATACTTCAGTCGCACTATCTTTTTCAGGCGATGCTTCTTGAAAAACTTCTCTAGATGACCCAGGCATCCGCAATGATGACACGTCTTTAGAGGGATGTGACATGACAGCTTCACGTGCCCGAACCATCCACAATAGTGGCACACCACTGAAATGTCTAACGAACTGGAAACTAGAACCACTTCAGATGACTCTTTAAAAATGGGTTCCACTAGTACACCCAGCTTTCCATACATGAGCCTCTGCAATCAACCGAACATGCTAGATTTCCAACCATCTGTGCTCCAGAAACCAACTCCACTAAAAAGGCCCCATCCACCAACTTCTCAAAAATAATGGTCCCTTGAAGGGAGGACATGCTCCATGATCTCTACACGAAGACCTATGACGAATAGAGAAGTCTTCATCAAATCATGTGATGCTACCTCTGGAGAAAAGGACACATGTTCCTTGAAATGGTCAACATATGCCTTCACCGTCCATTGGCCTTGTTGAAAGCGCATATGTTCTTTCCTTTTTCTTCATCTTCACCTCTTCAGGAATAAACCATCAAATTAAGACAGATTTGAATCCATCCCACTTCATCCCAACTTTCATTGAAAGTGGGTTGAGCAACTCCCATACATCCAAAGATGGACCTTCAAACAGACCCAAAACAACACGCACTCTGACATCTTCAGGAGTTCCCAATACCCTAAAGACGTGCTCGACCTCTTCAAACCAAAACTACCCTTAATAGACCTCAATCACCATTAAGTACATACAATGTCTGTGGAGAACCTAACCTGGGCATGACTTATCGGAAACTCTGGGGACCTTTCTGGGAGGCATGTTCTGACAAAAATATAAAACACAGAGCCAATATCAATATCAAGCTGAATAAATATCATTGAATGCTCTTTCATCCAAAAACATACAACTCAAAAACCAAACAAATACCAACACAAAACAAAATATTTTTTTTACTTCAGATTTCAAAATAACCTTTCTTTAAGGCCACTTCCCAAATACCAAACCCACTCTTCAAACTGAATTAAATTATCCAAAATAATTTCCCTTTTTAAAATCACTTTAGAAAAACAATGTCAAGCCTTTAATTCCATGTGCACACCCCAGTAATCTTATGAACCGTTGGACATGTCTTCATCCGCTTTCATACATACACATTGACACACACTTTTCATGTATTCCCTTAAATGTGAGAACGTTCATAAATATTACCTGAGGTTGCACCCAAACAATATCACTACCAGTTCTGAGCAACCACCAGATTTTTATACCAAGAGATTTCAGTTTTAAAACAAATCCATTTCACAAATTTAAAGACCTTTGAAAGAAATCGTTCTCATTTAAAAAAATCCTTTTTATTTTCAAAAGTTCACTTATAGCCACAAGAACCAATACAACACTCAACTTGCATCAAATCAACGAAGAGAGGGACTAGTAGTCATGCTTAACCTAGCGACATAGTGGTGGGCCTTCCCTTAAGTAAGCGTCAATGACTAAGAAGAACTTAAATTGTGCACACAGACTCCACATGGGTCACTAATCCATGAAAAATCACAATTTAATAGCTGGTTTCCTCTATTTTCATCCCTCAATCCTAAACAAATTAGAACTAGAAAAAACACAATTCCCAGACTACCCATGGCAACTCGAGGTTTGAAACGGGCGAGGGTTTATAAAATCCTTCCCGTACCTACCTCTCGAGTCCCGACAGTCCTAATCTCCTTCTATCGGACATCCCAAATAACAAGGGCCTCCTCTGATACCATTTTGTCACAAACCAACCCGGTTCGACCCTGAACCGGTCACCCGAGCCGGCCCGCGACATGGCCCAAGGGGATTTCCCGAACCCCACGGGCTAGCAACTAGTGTTGGGAATCAAAAATAAAAAAGATGAAATGGTTTGGCACAGTGAAAAGTAAATAAAGCAACAGAAAAAGTAGAATAACTCAAGGTGAATAAATGAAATGAAAAAGGAAGAACAACCAACAATAGCATCTAACTTGACCACGACAAAAAATCCTCACGACTTCGAGAGTCGCTCACTAGCCCACAACCAAATCGCACCCACAGTGAGCAAGCTCAAGTCAAACCTGTAAAAAAAACTAAAAACGGGAAATACACTATAGGTGTGAGTACTAAAATGAAGTAGGCTAGCCCAATATCTAATCCCAATGCACTACCTTTAAAATAAAAGAAACACTATTTCATGATTGAACTACAAATTATAAAATTAAGGTTTTCTACATGTTACTCAAAATCAAAGTATGAGTCATTTCCCCTATTCATTTCTCAAAAGCCGAAGTCATTATTTTTGTGATACATTAGCATTTTTCAATGGGGAAGTGATGTTTACATTTTCAATTTTCACAAAAAGTATAAAACACATTTCCTTGAGAACAATTTCCATAAACCACTTTAAAACCACACATCACTTTATAGTAAAAACACTACACATGAAAACACTACAGTAGTTACATAGTAAGGGAAATGTAAAGAAAATATATACAAGTAACATATTCATCATAGAAAGTAACTGAAAACCAACAGAAATGGGTGAACCTAGGAGAACAAGAACAAACCAGAAGACACCAATACATGAGAAATCATTCTCATTGACATGTTACACATGATGAAATCAAAACGCATAATACGCTCGACCATCCTTTCTCAAGAAGGCCGAGGGAAAATCCCAAAGTAATAAACCCAATATATCCACCTGCTATGGGCCACTGGTCAGTACGATAACCTAGCAGTGTAACAATCATTCTTAGAATATTCTCTCAATCTGCCAGATTCCTATGTCTCAAGTGTTTGGAAAGGGGGTGAGCCAATGATGCCAGCCGAGCATCTAGTGACATACATACATATATATATAATAATGCGCAAAACGCATCACCTTGAGCCACTCCATAGGACAACCACTTGCCTTTAAAATACTCAAGTACCTGAGAGCCTCTAAGAACGACCTCACAAATAATTAATTGCAACCACAGAAAGAGAGGTTTCCTAGGAGGGTTTTTATGAAAACAATTTCACCGTTTTCCATAAAGTGCCAAACGAGCATTGAATATATTTCACAGTCACCACTTTGAAAAGAACAAAAACACTTGTTCATGCGTGAGAAGAAATCAATTATCATTAAAACCATAACTATAATTGAAATTTTGTGAATTATGTTTAAAATCCAAACTGTCATTCTTTTAATATTGGGTTTCCATTCATCAAGAAAATATTTCAACTAACATGTCTGAAATAAACGGCCCTTTTTAGAGAAAATAATCATTTAAAAAATAATTGTCTTATATTAAAAATTAATTATCTTATATTATCTCACATTTATAAAATTTAATTAAAATTTTAATTTGAAAAATTAGTGTGCACAAACAGCAATAAATAATGTAACTTAAATTTTTAGAAGCAGTGTAATGGGAACCTACCTCAACTCACTGTGCAAACACAACGACGCAAAGCACCTCGCACAGGTGCGGAAGCGTGCGCAGAAGCTGAAGATCGCATGAGCATAGAAAAACCTTGCCAATGTGATACAATTTCAAAGATAACTAAAATATGTAAAAAGAGACTTAAAACAATCCAAATGAAAAAATAACAGAAAAGAACCACCTTGACCTACTTTTAAAACATAACTCATACCGCATGTCCTATTTAATAAACCACTTTAAAATTTATAAAATGATCTAAAAAGAGTAACCCACAACCCACACACCCAAAAACTCATCCAAAGGACACATTTTTTATCAAAGGTACACCCACAACATGCCTTGATAAAAAACACATGACTTGCATAGTTGGAAAAACAAATACACAAATTCATGAAAATATACTAAACACCTCAAAACTAGTTCATTTAAAAACTAAACTTCGCACCCAACTAATAAATCACAAATCATGCCAAATCTATAATTTAGGTGAAACAATTAACCAAATGAATATTATCTAAAATGTCACATAATTTAATAAATCATCTAAGCAATTTATGAAGTACTTCTTAGTAGAAAAACAAGGATTTCCACTAACACCACACTTAAAAACCTCTTGAAATAAAAATCACATGAAGCCCCTTCCAAAAATAAAAATAAAAATAAAAACACTATGTATCACATTACATGAACAATTTAGTAAACCACTAGAACAAATTTCCCATACCAAACCATTTTAATAAAACCACAATTTTCCACAAATCAACCCATTTCCATTATACACGCACACCAAAACCACATGAAAACCCCTTTCGCACCACTTACGAATGTTAAAAAACCACAATATCAATTTATAATAAAGTCTAAAAATCTATACACACCATAATAGACTAATTATACATATTATAATGCTACAAAACAAGTAAAAATGATAATTGAAGCAACATAGAAACCAATTAATTGCTCCGGAATTGAATGGTTTGAAGGTGCCTACCTCAAATCGAGCGTAGACACGACCAAACTCTGAGGGATGGTAGAAAACTCCCTCGCGGACCAATTGAAAACCTATAACAACGAGATAAACACACAAATTAAAACCCAAAGTGTTAGGGTTTTGCTAAATTGAAGGAAAACCCCTAGAAATTGAGAAGAAACCACATGTGGAGGAGGAGTTTTCCCACCAAAGAAGGAGACAAATGGAGATGGTTTCAGGAATGCCACCAGCCATAGTGCATCCTAGCCGGAGGTGCGGGATCCCGGAGGATCGGGATGGTGAAGCGGGGTGGTTGGATAGCCAGAGGTGCAACGAAAGGGGTCGAGGGAGAGGTTGGGTGCACATGAATCTAGAGGAGGAGCGTCGGCTGTCGACTGGAGCACTGGCCGCAAGGCGGTAGTGAGGGTTTTGGCCGGCTGCACTGGTAGGACGAGAGTGGCTGGGCTTGGATGTGGGAGGCTAGGCAGAGGTCGGGAGGCGAGGCGGCGACAACCGTGGGGCTGGACACGGGAGGAGCTCGAGGGAGTCAGGGTGCAAGGTCTCGGGCGAACATGCAGCGTGCAACACGAGTTGCAAGAGGTGGTGAGGCTGAGGGCCGGGTGATGACAATATAGGGTGAGGTGGACAGATCAAGGGGAGGGGGCGGCTTACGCTGGGAAGCACCGCTGCTCAAGGAAAAAATAGGGGGTGAATGTGGAGGTGGTGTGAGTGGGAGCAGGTGGTGGAGAGCCTAAGCGCAAGCAGGTGGGCAGTCGGGTGCTACGCAGGGAACTGGGGGGCTGGGTTGTGATGGGGAAAGGGTTCACACAGTGTTGGTGCACCTTGGGTAGGGGAAGGGGGGAAAGTGGGGTGTGACTTAAGTAGATCTAGGGTTTTTTTCCATTTGAATAAAATAATAATAGTTATAATAATAAAACTAATAATAATAATAATAACAATAATATAACGAATAATAATAATCACAATAATAATAACAATAACATAATAATATTATAATTAACAACCCTTTTTTAACCATAATACAATTAACTTTCAAATTCTGGAAACCGGGTACCTGTGCGGTCATCGCAACACTTAAAAAAAATTAGAACGTAAATTGCGCACCTCAACGCAGTCTGCCAGGGCACCTGCAAAAGCACCTTGTGCGATCGTGCAGCTACCACCTATCGTGTTTTGACCGCGCACGGGCTCAAAACCCACTAAAAATATTAAACGACAAAAATTTTAATCTAGGATCTAGCCCGGACCAGGGCACGAGAACCCAGAGCCAATAATTAATTAATTAAAACTGAAATAAAGGTCGGGGAGTGACACTTACCAAAATATATAACATACCCTAAGAGATATAAATATTGAAGATGAAACCCCTCATTTATTTTCTGATAATATTAGAAATGTAGATGATGTTATATTGGATGAAAAAAGTATAAGTCATATGGATGTTGACAAGGGTTAAAATGTTGATAAACAAATTTATATTGATGAAAATTAGGAATAATATGATGATTGATGTATTATATTATCATATTTAGTTACATGTAATTATAATATTTAGATATTTATTTGTTTCTCTTATTTAATATTCATATTAAAAGTTTTTTTTCTAGTAAAATTATTATTTTTTGGTATTTAATATATTTTAATATTTTACATTTGTTTTAATAATTTCTTATAGGTAAAAAAATATAATTCAGATGGTTGTGGATGATATGGAGGATCTTCTTCATTCTCTATAAAATTAAATACTACATACTAATGTTCATGATTCAGTTGATCCTCAGGATAGTACACATATTATTATGGGCCATGGTCTTTCATGATTGATGATTTCCAATCCAGTTCTATAGAAATGTCCATATATTTATTTTGACCTTCATTTACGAAGGTATATAAATTTTTTTCTGAGAACACTTTTGTATTAAATTTTTCTGTTAATTTTTATAATAATTTAATTATTATTTTTTTATTTTATTTTTTTATCATTTAGATGTTGGGAATTCTGGTGTTATGCAATAAAAATATGTTTCTGATCCATTAGTGTCATGGGACTAGGTTCCCATCACCTTATGTCTCCAGATGTCCAACCATTGGATTGTACATTATGAAATGATATATTATTATTTAAATTTATTTAATTATTAACACATATTTTTAATTTCAATATATAATTTATTTTCTTTGATTCTTGAAATCCATATAGATCATATTGAAGTGGCATATGATATATGTATACATGATAAAATTCATAAATATCTACACATCTATAGAAAGAATGATATGGATAAAGCTAGTGAGATTATTTTCTACTAGTGTTGTGTCTCCCATCAACATGAAAATATATCAATTTAGGCATGGGAAAGATTATGATACTTCTGTTTAGGAGATATTTTCAGGATAATTTCATCATTTAGACATTAGAGCAGGGGGAGGAAAGAGTTTATACATTGGGTCAGATGTTATTCATTAGGCATACATCAACGATATATGGTAAGTGATATTATTATTAATGTATATATACATTAACTATAACATGTTTTCTATATACTATAATATCTTAATGAAACCTCTATTACATATTTTTAATTTCATAAGATGATATATATTGATCCTTGTGAAAGATAAATTGCACGCAACTAACATAACCATATTTTGGATAGTATTATTTTTCAAACATCATAGATAAAAATTTTATTTTTATTCATTGTTTTCATATATATAAAGGAAATTTATGTGGATATGAATTCAAATTATTGGTTACTCAATTAATGATCAAATAATATTTCACTTGTTAATCGGGTTTTTATGAGGGGGCCTTGATAAAGATGATATTGTAGTGTGTCATGAAAGGTTGGTTCATTGGTATTGCTTCATAGTAGATAAATATGGGTTATTATAATACTTTGGTAATGGAATTAGTGAGGAATATGGGAGGTCAGGGAGAGTCATCGTTGATTTCATTGTCTCCTATATATTATGAGGAGAGGATGGGAGCTCTATATGAGATGATAAATCACATGTAGAAAGACTGGGTAGAGGAGCATGAGTAGTATCATCTGAGAGATGAGAAGATATTAGACTATATGCGGTGGATTGTTCATGGAAGTTTTATAGAGTTTCCCAAAATCCTTTTGAGTATTCCTTCCTAGGTCCTTTGAGTGATCCTCATCCTCATAATGATAGTTGTTGATTGCTGTGGTTTTATGACTGTTATGAAATTTGGAATAACATACATATCATGTTTGATATGATTTAATACTTTTATGTATGTATTAAATATTTTATTCATTTTAATTATTTTAAAACTTGTAATGATTTTTAAATATTTAATAAATTATGTTATATTTTAAATATATTTATCTTTTTAAATAATTTTTACTTTTTAATGTATTATTTAATATTTTTAATTTTTAATTAATGTAATTATTAATATTATATTTACAATATTAATTTTATTTATTATTCTAAAATATATTTTATTAGTTATTCATTTTGAAATATATTTAATTTTTTAATTATTATTATATTATTTAATTAATTCTACACTTTTAATTTATAATAATTAACTTTTATAATTTTTATAATTTTTTTAAATAAATTTTAATTGTATTAATATTTAATGTTTTTTTAAATATAATTTTTTAGTTTTTATTAAATTTTTATTTTTTTTAGATTTATTTATTTTAATATTTTATTGGGGGAAATATTATTTGGAACATATTGGAAGTCCATCACAAATAAGAAATTGTGATAGGCCATCACAATGACTTATTTAAAAATATTATGGCAATTTTTTGTAACAAATAATCGCAAATAACAACAATTGTGGAGCCATTTTTTCGGATGAAGAATTAGCGATGGAAGCACATCTAAAATGACATTTTTCTATGGGAGTCTGTCACTAATACTCTCTCATAGATAATAAATAATATTATAGTGGTAATAACGTATGTATACTTATATACATGTATGTGTTCATGTGTACATATATATGTATATATACAGACACATATATGAATGTATGTATATGTTTGTTTTTGCCGATTTATAAATGTACATGAATGTATATGTTTTTTATACATATATATGTTCATCTGCATGTTTATTTTTGAATGTGTATGTGTACGGGTATGTATTGATTCTTAGTGATCTATGTGCATGCCTGCGCTTGTATATGTGTGTAATCAGATTTATGTTCTTGTATACGTTTGTATGTATATGTATATTTTTTTGTATGAAATTGATGTGTTTTGTGTGTGTGCACATGTGTCATTTTGTATTTTCATGTATGTCTATATTTTTATGAGTGTGTATGTGTTTTGTTGTTGTTTTTTCATGTGAATTTATGTATATATGTCATTGTGTGTGTGTGTGTGTATTGTTGTGTTTTTGTGAAAATGTTTGTACGTTCATGTATGTATTTTTGTGTATGTATGTATATGTACTTATGTATACATGTTTTTTGTATAAAAACATTTATGTATTTATATATGGGTATATGTAGGGAAATGTGTTTATGAAATATATGTTTATATATGTGTATGTAAGTAGATATGTGAATGTGTGTGTTTATATTTAAAACATTCTAGAGTTTATTATTACTTAAGTATAATTAGTATTTTATTTCGAATACTTTTCACTTAAATATTTTATGAATTCATTCATTTTTATTATGCTAGTAGATATTTATTTATTTATTAAAGATATTTTAAAAATATTTTAACATTAAATAATTAATAATCAATATTTTTAATATTTTTTGAAATCCATATAAAATTAGTTTTTATTAAATTCGATTTTACCATTCATTTTAAAACATATTTATTTATATAGAAATTTTAAAAATCATTAATTAATATATTATTTACTCTAATATTTTTATTTACCATAATAATAATTATTTAATATTTTTAAATATTAACAAAATAATTATTTTTTACTGTACCGTTTTTTAGTATTCTTTATACTTATATTTTTATTAATATGTACTATTTTTAATATGATTTTAATTTTAATATATAAATTTTATTATATTTAACCACATTCAATTTTATTTTCATATTATTTTATTTAAATCATTGTACATCTATTATTTATTCATTTTAAATTAGAATTTTGTTTCAAATATTTTCTATCTATGTTTAAATTGTTATATTTATTATTCATTATCATAAATTTATTTCATTTTTAATAATTTTTTATTTCATCTAACTCATATTATGTTTTTTTTTATTTTTTGTAATTTATTTTTTTATTTAATAATTTATCTTATTCATTAGTTTAATAATATTTATTAATTTCTAATATATTGTATTTCTTAATTTTTTTGGAAATTGATCATTTTATTATAATTATTTGTACATTTTTTATAATTATTTAGTGTTTTAAATATTTCATTATGTTATATAACATATCTATATTAATTTTATTTGTTATTATTTTCTTTAATTATTGGGATTTATTATTTAGTAATTTTTATTTATTATTATAACTTAAATATTTATTTTAAAACAAATTATAATATTTTCGTCATTATATATTTTATTTAACAATTTGGTTTATTTTTTTTGAAGATGTAAAATTATTATTATTTATTTATTCATGTTATATTTTGGGTTTACCAGCACTTGTGTGAGTATTAATAAAGGCTAATTTCACCCCAACATTCATATTATTAATAAAGGATCACCTTTAAAAATTATATAAAAGAGATGATTATCGAATTATTCATGAGTTTTTATGGTTATAAAAATCACAAAATTTTTATTTATCAAAAATATTTTGGAGGGTAGTGATAAAAACCATCCCCTATTTTTAAATAACCCAACCAGGTCATGCTACAAATTGCACTATAAAAACACTCACAAAACCAATAGTTTCTTATTTTTAACATTCAAGCAATTAAAATTATCTAGATCAACCTAGAGTATAAAAAATGGTGATAAATCACTCTCACATAGTATTCAAAGTATCCATATTTGAAAAATTAGTCCTGTAGTAATTATGTATCAATGATTTGTGTTTGTATTGAATGGAAACACAATAAATTCTATCTTACAATCATACAATGAAAAAATACCAATTGAATAAAACTAAAAAAATATAAAATTTACATCTATATACAAAAAACTAGACTTTGATGAAACATTTAAAACCACAACATCACCCTCAAATCCAATATAATTCAAACCATATCACTAACTAAGACTATAAAAAAATTAATTTAGCTTTTTGAATATTTCTGATACAAAATATAAATCTAGATTTTTGTACATGGTAAAACTAGTTCATTGTCCAAGAAATATTTATCATGAAAAAGTCATTTTACATTGAAGAATAATTCACTAATTTATAGAATTCTTATACTATAAGGTGGCTTGATGAAACATCCCAATCCGGGTGCCACATACCAGTTCCCCAAGCTGGTTTGTTATGTGACATCACGAATGCCAGCCCATACACCAGAGTCTACAGGCTGACAACAAGGGTTTAATATGTATCATGGGGAGACTACAACCTATTTTGTAAAGCAACACAATAACATAAATAAATATGAAATATAATCAAGATACTAAAAAAATAAATAATAAACATAAAACATCATCATATGATAATCCCAATACATGAGAAGGTGTCCATAAACCAAAGTGAAAAACATGATATGATATGTATTTTTCAAGTTTCAAGTGAACTCCAAAATAAAGACACAATTATATCTCATGAGTGGGTCACAACATCATATATGGTTCCCTCATTTATTCTCAATCAAATATCCAAAGTCATCTATATTAAATTACTCTAATTCCCTTATCAGGTTTTGAAAACATGAAGTCTATTATGGGACCAATCATGAGGCTTCAGTAGGGTATGAGTATTACTTAGTAGGCCAACCCCATGGGCATCTAAAGAAATTCCCTATCTGTAACAATGAATTATCTATGTAAATAATGAATAAAAAATAAATTATTTATAAATAATCAATATTAATTATACATTAATAAATCATAGAGGACCCTAGTTCATGGTTACTCTCAATCCGTTCATACCTGCATCATCCCATACTGGAGTCTAAACCTTACACCATAGGGATATCAAAATTCATTCATTCATGAGATTTCATTATTCATTTAATTCCAATTTCATTTTTTATACCTTGGATCCCTATTATAAGTACCCATATCATAGGTAAATGGATGATATATTGAGTTCCATTATCTCGATGAATTATATCAGATGTCCATCACAACATGGTAAATTGTAGAAATATTCAAAAACCTACAACTAATTTTCCACATGCAAGCATTGATGGATAAATGTAGTATCCTGGAACAACTTCGGTATTTGTTGAATCAATCCCTGACCCCAAACATATTAATAAATCTCTCTGAAGCATCTTATATATATATAATGTATCATCTTATTTAACAATGTCATAAATCATTCACAATATATTTCACCTATTCATTTATCCAACAAAACCATGGTTATTTATATTAATCACAAGGGATAACATGAATAATTCCCCATTTATTAATTTGTCTTCATGAAATAAAAAATTCATTTATTCACCAAGGATAAGAAAATAAAAAATTTAAAACCCTTAATCATCAATACAATAAGGATTTATTTTTATTTCATTTACCAGTTTTTCCGATTTATTTCAATCCACATATCTTCATTTTAGGTGTATTGGAAAGTCCAATGGGTTTTCATCATGATCTATCTCAAATCACTAGTAGATAAAAAACGGTATAAAGAATCTAACACAACACTTAGGAATCACTTCATTATATTAAATCCAAAAATAAATTTCCCAACATGGTAATGAAACTGTAAAACAACAATCATAGGATATTGATTAACAATATAGTAATTAGTAATTGGACCAGGACCTCAAGTCTGTTGAATAATTTTTGAGAAAACATACCCCGAATTTTGATATAGAATGGTAACAATTAAAATAGCGAGGATTATATTGGATTAGAACCTCGAATCAAGAACCCATGAAATGTGATTCATTAAAACCCATATCTAATCTATAAAAAATATATCAATTCATCCCACTAAATGAATAGTGAAATATGGGATATAGAAATCTAAATGGGAAAGAAATTACACACCATTTAGGGTTCAATTTCATTTTTCAGATCATTGTTTTCCATCATAAGTGGTTCAACTAGCAATGGATTCTTTTTATGAGACTCTAAGTGCAAAGTAATTTTGGGTTAGAGTGAATTGTGGTTATAAGGGTTATAATCTCTCGGATAGGAAATTTATAAATAAATTTTAGTCTTTGTAATATCATAATTATATTGATTCTTAATAAGGACACATCATTTAGAAAGTTGTGCACCCTAGTCATGCCTCCAACTATTTCAGGGTGTGCTATTATATGTAGGATGATGTAGAGTTTAACAAACTATGCGAAAGCCATTAACCCCAACTCTAACCTAGGTTATACAATTTAGTGAGGGTGTCAACACTATTTGGCCAAACCATTCATCACCTTTAGATGGATAAAAATAAGGCACACTGTTTCCTAGTATAAACCACATTGTATTCCCTTACTGTGAAGTAACCATATATAGCATCATGGACTTCAAATATTCCTTGAAATCACCTAAAAAGGAACTAAAGCAATACCCTACAAATATAAGATAATATAATAGGAATAAAATTTCATAAAAAGAATAATTCATCACCAAAAGGTCGATATCATACAATATCACAACCATAAAAAATATCATCATCAATATGCACTACAAATAATGAAAAGGACTCCTTCTTGAATAGGTCAAGACACTGGGCCTAGATCTCTTTATCTCATACACATGTTTCCTCCTAAACACACTTGTTTTTTCACACTACATAGATAATTGAAAAATTCATCCACTGTAATAATTTCACACTAGGATTCACAACATGAATCAAATTCTCCTCAATGAACTATGTATCCAAAGATCTGCATCATCAACATTGATAACATGAGATGGGTCATGGTGACATAATAGAAGTCACAAAACCTAAAATACATTGTTCTTAGATCTATACCTCTTTGGAAAAGGACATTGATACCCCATTAGTCTGATCCTCTCTACTATCTGATATGGTCTGAAAAACATAGGCGGCAAAATTTCCTTCCTTTAAATCCTACTGTGAGAAAGTCATAGAAAAACCTGAAATAATAAATGATTACCTATTGTAAAATCAAGAGGATATGATATCAAATAGAATATGGTTTCTACAATGTTTGTGTCATTTACCTACATTTATAAATCCAATTGAACATCTTACACCTTCTACATCTCTAGAAACTATCATAAAAAATTATGAATCAGTCACCTCTATCAAACATAGTGGTGACCTGCAAGGCATAAAATAATTATCCTTATATAGATCGGTCAAAATAGAAACGTGATAACTATATTTATAAGAAATATTAATCAGGGATCAATTATTTTCTGAAGATACCAATAATTATATGATGCATGCTCCAAAAATTTAGTATAGTAATTTAATAATACACACTATTTTCATATATTTCTATGGGTGAAATCCATAAATTTAAATATCTGGGTACCCAATTCCTTCTACAATCAATGCCAGAGGAACAATTTAAAATGTGAATCATGATATGAAACATTTTTCCAAGGAACCTCATGAAAATGAACTATATTGTGCATATAGATATCTCATATGAAATCTAATTAGAGTATTTCCCTATTAAAAAAGAAATGGTATACATTGACCAACGTGTCAAGACTCGCCTAAATAACTTCTTTCTTATAAGAAGTTATCATAAGTCCCTCTATAGTTACATGATAACATAACCCCACATAAATTATAGAATAGGAAATGGTTGTAACATACCACCAATACATTAATGATCTACCTTTTCTTATTGATATTTTCATCATCATGTCATGAAACATGCAACAAAATTATTCGTTATTGACTACAAATATAATCTCCAAATATCATGGTATTTTTTTTAAAACTATGGTGTACTGCCCATTTTGTAGGTTGTTACTCACACAAATGCTCATTCCTCATACATGTAGGAACAAAAATTATCCATAATAATATATGATATCATATTCATGTATAGGCCCATCTGAATATATATCCACACCATTTATTATTTTACTCATGCTCAAACACACTTGATCCTCAATGTACCTCCCCTTGATCTGGCTCAAAAGTGTGGACTTGACTGGACAAGTTATATACCATTCAAACATAATACCCTTCTTGATATAAACCAAAATCTATGAACCCCTACAGTAAAAATTCTAGATGAACCAATGATAATTTCTTACAAAACCCAAAATGCTTCACAAATAAAAAAATAATCATAGGATACTCTTATGAAAAATGTTTATGTACATTGTTTGGTACCTTTGACACACTTTATTAGAGATAATATGACCCAAAAAGTGTACCATATCGATTTAGAAGTGACACATCGACATCAAGGTGTATAGAAGAATTTCTTTTAGTGTACCCAAGTTAATGTCATAATTTTGGGCCTGGTCATCCTAGGCCTTGGTGTGCAAAAAACATTCATCATCAAAACAACCAAAAAAATGATTCATTTGTGGGTGGATGATTTTTTTAATCATGTCTATAAACACAACGTGAACATTTTTTTGGCTGAAGAGCATCACAAAGAACTTGTATAGGTCCTACCATCATCTAAAATATATTTTTAGTATATCAGGACATCTAACTCTCTACAGTTTATAAATGATATCAATAAAATCTTGTAAAATAAAAAAGATCCCTTCCACCATTCAAAAAGGTCATCAATGCATGAAAGCCGATACTAGAACATATATAGAATTTGGTTCAACAACCAATAATCAACACATCAATGCAATTTCTCATTAGTATTCTTAGGAAAAAATTAAGATAACCCCAAGGTGGTGTACTCAGAAAAATAAATAACATATCAAAAAATTATTCTAGATAATTATTATGATTTTATTCTCTGTTATTTCCATTCAATAGGTTGGAATGGAAACTTGTTCATCTCTATGAATTACCTTAGTTGCAAAATCAACATATCTCTTAGGGGGTAGTCCCCAGATGTCTTCTAGAAACATGTCATGAATATGATCCACAACGGGTTGAAAGGAATTATTTTGAGAAAACCAATATTATAATATTATACTTGAAACTTTGAAAATGATATCCCTTTGTTTTTGAAGAAATAAACATGCACATCCATCCCAGAGTTACCATTCTCTACTAGGAATATAAATGTTATCCTCAGGAGTTGTAATGGTTTCCCTCCTATGGTAATAATAGTTGTGGGATCAATATGATTATAGATTATCCATAACCAAAATCATGTAAAAAATGACATGTAAATTACATAATGATCCCATATGATATGATATGATACAATCCTATAAGGTACACCCATTTAATAAAAATATTTCCATTCACATCACTCCAAATAGTGTGTCGGTCGTCATTACCCAAATTTAAAACTAAACCTTTAGACTCATACAATTGAAATTTTTGGTAGATATAAAATAATTTCTGTATCCTATATCAAATAAATATGAAAAAATTATAGAAGAAAAAATAATAGCACCTCTTACAATCGGTAGCTCAGCCTTAATATCCACAAATTTTGTTTGATTTGAAAGAAAATAACCAGCCCCTACCCTATGCTACATGTTTAATCCAAAATGTCACACTTCTACGCTGATATGGGAACTCTTTCCCAAAGTACCACTTCCACCACCTCAACCAACACAAAAAATAGTACACCAACTGATAAAATGAAATGGTGTAGAATAACATCTCTGTGATCTATAGTTTAGTATAGATCCTTCATCTCCACCCATATGACATAGTTAATTGTATAATAATTGTATGTTCCCAATCCCATTGCAACATTGTCACCCAAAATATTTTTGGATTCAATTGATATGAATGTGTCTGAGATTACTACACTAATTGAATTGTACTCCAGTATTTTCTTGGGTAACATAACCTTTCGCCATGCTACACAACATTCAACTTCTCAGGTTAATATTCTTAAAATTAAGCTTCCTACCTCATAACAAAAACCTATTTTTCATATAGTATAATCCACCTTTCCTCTTCTAGAATCATCCTTAAATTTCCCCAAAATAATTAGGACCTGATTAATAACTACATTAATCATCTTCAACTAAATGATATTAAAATGGGACATAATCACACATTAAGGTCCATCGTATAAAAACCTAACCATAGTTTCCATTTCCCATGTTGGCTCTAGGGAAATGAAGTTTATGTTGGTGAAGTTACCACAATAATCCATCACTAACATTATTTCCTTGAACAAATTCATAAATATTTCTACCCTTTAATTTTAAATCATCTTTATATAGAAGTTTCCATGAAAATATAGTGGATTTCATCCAAAACATGCCAATATCTTCTCATCCCTTGCAAGATATCCCAGCAACACTACATTTATCCTCCCCAAATATTTGCATCCAACATGACATTATTTTCATTATGAGTGTCTAATTATATAATAATTTTTTTCATATATTAAATCCATAATTATCTTCCTCAAGAATTCCCTTTTTTGGTGAACATCAGAGGGTTCTGTAACTAGTACTCCCATGCCAAATTAGATACATTCTTCATATCCCACCATTGGTCTCTTTCTCTATGAACATAAAAAATAAATAAGGACCACCATTATTCATTTATTATGTTTATAAGATAAAATATACATAGTTATATTTCCATTTCATGGAAGACACACCCTAATATAGAACGAGTTATTTTAAAAGTGATTTATCAAAAAAACAATGATAGAATGTACTATGGAACATAATATTTTAAAATTAACATGGTTTATCACATTCATTTTGACATAGACTTGTTGAATATAAGATAATCAATTTTGGTTTAAATTTTATTTATCTGTCTTAAATCATTTAATGGGGATAGAAAGTTAATTTATATTATAGGATTATTTATTTAAAAAAAATAATTTTAAAGTCACTAATGTTTAACATCAAATGTGAAAAATGTATTTCTAAAACATTAATTCCTAGATTACGTATCATCACATGTCATAAATAAATTATTACCATATAAATTAATTATTATGTTGATATGTCAATAGTAAAATCAATAGACATTAGAATAATCAAATTTACTATAACCATTTTTTTGAAATTCTTTTTGGAATATTAACATATTGTCAAATGATTTATTATTATTTTCATTTTAATGTTCACTCCAAAATTCCTCTCATAATAATATTAATGAAAACATTTCTATATCGCAATTATAATTTAGAAACAACCATACATTTTCCCATATCCAAAATTACATTAACACAAAATGTTAATATAAAATTAATCTCTATAACTTAATACTTATAAATAAAAATTAAGAAATGTATTTTAAATATTATTTATATTATAATTCAAAAAATATTTTGAATTATAAATAATAAATAGTTTTTTTTATAGTAATGTAAAATTTTTATTTATTAAACTTTTTTTATTATAATTTACATGTTCTTTTTGTGAATATTTTATATTTTCATTTTTATTTTCACAATTATGTGTGGGGTAGAGACAACATAAATATGAAAAAATATTCTACATATAACCACAATGGACATTATAGAGATTATGGAATTTAACAAGGATCTTTTAAGAGTTGTGTATGGGTATAATGATTTTTATATGGGTTCTGTAAGGGTAATGGTTGTTTTCTAGGGTTGCATAAGGTAAGGAAGCAATACAAAATACGATATATTGGATCCTATATAATTTAATAATTGTTACCCTTTAGTTGTAATGGTAAAAAAATAGTAATATAAAACTCATTTAGTGGTACAAACTATTGACATAAAAATATTACATAAATTCCTATGGGTACCTACCAACATATGGTTAACCATTGCATAGTTGAAATGTAACATTTCTTTCTAAAAGGATGCCTAAAAGTAACATGGCTACCATGTAACTATAGAATTATCATTGTAAGGGTATATGATTAGTTTAAACAGATGGTTAATGGAAATATATTAACCATAAGTGTCTCCTTAGATCTATATAATGGTAAAACCGTATAACACTATGAAGCATCCCCTAAGGGGATAATGATTTTAAAACTACTTTTCATCTCTTTTTTTAATGATTTTACTTGTAAAATGAATCATTCCTTTTTAAATTCCATTAATTAATGTAGTGTAATATTCATAAATGTTTAAAAATTGAAATCTATTTATTAATGGTTGTGGAAACTCTATATTTATTACTCTGGTATAATAAATATTTAAATTATTAATTTAATTTTCCGGATTTATGTTTGCAACCTATATTCGATTATTTCTTATTGGAAAATAACAAAACCTTCTTCCATAATTTATGGTAATTCCATTAGATATAATAAGTTCCCAAATTCACCTTTTACGTTTTGGTATATCCTTATTCAATCAATATGAGTTATTCTTTTTAGATCCAGTAATGGAAGAACCGATACCCTATCATATAAAATTGCGGATTCAGTATACTAAAAAGTTAATTCCTGGCTGGAATAAGTATTCCACTTCAATATCTTCGTGAGATATTTATGACTAATATATTTATGAAACATTCAAGAAAAAAGATATATAGTTATTAAAATATAATTACATGGAATTAGCATATAATGAGAAGTATAATTATCATGATTATCATGGATTATTCTAAATACATAGAGTCTTATCTCATGTGAAATAAAAATTATTTTTGATGGAACAAACTAGTAATCATATGTCATAGAATAATTTTTTAATGTATAAATTATCCAAGAGGGGGAGTGTGTGTTATATCATGTGGTATTTTTATTTATTTTATAAATTATATATTCATAAACAATTTATATGAATCCATTCTGAGTGTCATGAGATGAGGAACACAAGGACGTGATTCTATTGATGTTTCCAGGAATAAATATTGAGTTTTTTAGAAACTACCCAATGGTAGAAACAACTTAACCTACATTAATTTTTTATATGGGTTATTAGAATGATTTTCTGTATGAGTTTATATCTCTAAGAAACCTATGTATTATTCATGATCACATGATGTGTGTTTTCACAACCGTAACATGTGCATGCGAATCATGCATATGTTTTTGATATGATAATGATAATGTTATACTATTTCAATTTTTAATCATATAGTTTTATAATGTGTTTTAGGTGTTGTTTTTATATTTCATAAATATATGAATTCATTTTGAGGATACATTGACTATCTTTATAGAGGGATAATTCGGATAATGGATGGCATGAATTTTGTTTATTCTATGATGAAGAAATTTTCACATTCATTTTTGATATCCACTAAGGGGATGAGTATGATAATAGATTGAATGTACATGGGCTATCCAGACTGATGAAATCATTCACATGATTTTGGGATACTATTTTTTAGGGCCGTGTTGGGATGAAGACCAATGTTTCTTCTAGAATGGTACTAAAGAAAGTAGTGACTATCTCTCATGACTCTTCATGTGTTTTATAAATCAATGATATTTTCTTACGTTTTATAAATTTCGGAAATAAAATTATATATCTTATAAAGTGATGTTATGTGTCATTTTTACGACTATACTATGTTTTTTTCTCACACCCTACTCAATAATATGAGTTTTCTTTATGATTTTGTTTTTTTGGATGCATAAAAGGGAAATAAAAATGTGGTGGATGTTTCTGAATGAGTATTGCAAGGAAATAGATGCTGTGGGATGGAGTTTGAAAGGTGAATTTATTAATTTATTTTATTTACAATATTTACCCTTTTCATATTATATTTTTCTTGTTTTGTTTATATTTCATTCATGCCATTTCGTAACATTATGTGTTTGAATTATTTATGGTGTTTCTGTTATTATAGATTATTTTATTAATTACTTGTATAGTTACTTGTTATAAAATCCATTATTTATCCAATGATATATTAATAAGGATAAATTTACCCTTCTTTCTAACATAGAGCCTCACCGTTAGTTTGTATCCTCTCAAATAGAAGAGGGAATGTATGAGGTCATGTGGGACTTTCGTTCAAACCCAATGGTTTACCCAGGGTGTTACAAACAGGTATTATATGGCAGAGTTGAAAAATAATTCTAATATAAAAAATTGGTTGGGGAATGAATGACATGAGATATTATTCTTGGGACATGATTTGGGTGTCACACTAAGTATCTGGCCATCTATGTTTAGTCCACCCCTTATTTCCCACAAATCTGGGAATTCATTTGTTCTTCTATGTTACCATTGATTATATTCTACAAGGTTGATTTACGTGTGGTTGATATGATAATTTTTAATATTATTTTTTCTTTCAATCATCATGTTAAGAATATTGGTTCACATCCCATATATACATGTTTCTTTTATTATATAGAGATCATATAAATATATGCCTATCAAAATCATGACATTTTCTTCGATATTTTATTCATACAATGATTTCATTTTGTCATTAGTTATAATATTATTGAGTTAGTATATGTTTATGTGACTAACATGTATTAATTTTAAGCATATATTGGTTTTGAGTTAGTCCTTATAGGGTTATTACAGTTACTTATGGGAAGCTTATATGGTTGAACTATGTTTTGAACACTTGTGTGCCTATGCGGATTCTTGTTACCTTATTTATGTTGTTGTATTTTCACTCTCCTTTTTTCATAATGATTGATATATAAAATATAATTTAAATATTAGTTATGGATGATATGCTATTATAGGATGATAATTTTTTAATAATTTATTTTATAATCAATTTTTGGTTATAATTTATATGTCATCATTGTGAAAACTTAAATTAAATTGATTTTACAATCATGCTCTTGAGTGGAATAGGGTGAACAAAATGTAAAAATATAATGAAGGATTTTATGGAGAAATTTAAAGTTGATGGGGATTTTTCATGGGTTATATAAGTAATAGTGAATATTCTATCGGTTACATATTGGCATGTGTTATTTCGTGGGGTTTTATAAGGGAATGTCTCTAATCCCAAGCCCAATGTAAGGTACTTCAATAGTTTCATAAGGGTAATTCATCAGTTCTAATGATCACAATAAGGTAATTCAATCCTTGCTTAAGAGAACCCCTACTCATGTAAAGGATAATAATATCTATGTATTGGTACACCTAAATTTCAAATGACTTCATAAAGGTATCCAGGGTGATATGCAATGGCAGCCTTATTTTTCAGAGGGATACACAAGGATACAATGGATGTCAGAAAAGGGTAAAATGATATTCATAAGATTATTTTCATAGTTTTCAACAATGTGTGAGTGTGAAATATTACCATCAAATAGCACAAAATTACTACATAATGGCCATACCATATTACCCATACATAGTTCCCTCTATGAGGAAAATTATAATTAAACTATTCTTTTTATCTCGTCCTCCCACTATCAGACCTTAAATAAGATTAATGCATTTTTATATGACATAAATCATGAGAATTGATTCTATTGACCAGTTTATTGATTTTATTCCATTTTATGAATGATTCTAAACACTCCACATTAATTATTTTGGTAAAATATAGATAGAATTTTTTGATTATTTAAAGGAGTTTAATTTGGAATGCTAGTAAAGAGTTTTCCCTCTTCCAAAATAATAAAAAATTAATGACATCATTTTTTTATTCTAATCAATTATACCTCTATAATAATTCCATTACTCATGGTTGGGAAACCATTCATCAATCAATACAATTTCATCTTCTTTGTTCCATGTTTTGAATAATCCAATCCCTCTCTCCTATATTCATGGATGGTGTGTTTTAAAATCATAATTCTACATTTGAATGAATATTCATCATCCCTTTTATCATGAGGAATCTATGCTGTTTATCTCACTAATTCATTCTAAAAATATTTTTTACTCTTAAATGATAATAACCCTGAATTATTTCTTGTAATAAATAATAATTATCATTTTTGTATTGGATTATTCTAGATATATTAAATATTATTGAATGTGAAATATTAATAATTCATTAAGAAATAATTTTTTTTCATATTTTATAGAAAAAATCGATAATATTATTTTTATCTAGCTTATAAATTTTTTGATATCAATTGTCGTGTTTTTTTAAATTTGAGAAAAAAATAATGATAATTTTTTTTATGATTTCATGATGAGAGGTTTTCATCAATTAACAAGTGGATATGATCTAGATGAAAATTCCATGATGAAAATTGGGGGTTTTTATCATGAAATAAGAGGAAGGAAGACCTTAACCTCCATAGATGAAATATATGTTTTATTTGAATTGTGTTTTCATGCATTTTTTTACCTACAAAAACTATTTATGGTTCGGGATCACATTATTATTTTTGTGTACCCTAAAAATTTTAATGTGTTTCTTGTCTTTGGATTGTTCTAGTGACGATACTGATTGAATTGGTGTGATGCTTTGCATGTCAGTTGCATATTTTATCATATGTGTTATTATTCTATCTTCTACAAATGAGACTATAGGTTCATCCTATATAATAAATCATATGAGAGGTATTTTTTCATACATTATTCTTCGTGTACATGTTCTATCCTTGTCAGTTTACGTGTCATACTATTTTAGGTTATCATGTAAGATAGATTTGATAGAAAATGGTTGGTACAAACACAACATATCCCGAAGTATGAGATCTACCACATGTTTTTGTGATATCATCTAAGGGTGATGTATCAAGATGGTGATTGAAGTTTTAACCATCGTAAATTAAATTACAAAATATCCATTCTCCAAGGACCCTATATATATTTTATAATTGTGTGATATATTTCTCTCTTTATATATTCCTTATTTACATTCATAGGATAAAACAGTATATGATATAAATTGATGTTAAGGATTACTAGAGGTGTCCTATTGAGTGTTTTACCCACAACATATTAGGTAAATTTGGTATGATTATAGAATCATGCATAGATATCCGATGGATGGAAATTACATTATTGGATATGGTTTCGTAGGAGGTGTAAGAGAAAATTTTTATCTAGATAGAGTACGAGTGGGACATATACTATTTCATTTATATATTGGATTAACCCAATACCTTGGTTCCTTATTAATTTTTAGTTTATATTTCTAGACTTTCATATTACAACTAAAAGAGTTATAATTTATGAATATTTGGTTTCTAATATAATAGTCATTTTTTATTCATTACAGGTCGATTTATTTTATGTCCCTTGTTTTATTTATCAGATGACATGATACAAAATTTATGGTCCCACCACATATAGAGTTTGACCCTTTCTTCTAGTTGGTGGTCTCTTTAGATTGAGGAGGTGTGCGTCAAGTCATTTGGCACATTGGATTAGACATAGTGGTTTGAGATGGAGTGTTACAATTAAAATATTATATATATAGTATACAAATTAATAAAATTATATTGTAATTATAATAATTTTCTAATAAGAATATTTAAAATAAATGACTAATTATCCCTATATGGTTAAAAATTAACAATTTCCTTTCCCATAGTGAGTTGTATTTTAAATATTCAATTTGTGTCCTTTTAATGGATTGATTTAAATTTCAAAATAAGGATTTTAAAAAGATTAATGTATTAAAAATCTAAAATCAATGATCATTTCACAATTAAATTCCAAAACATTGATGATTTTTATCATTAGTTATAATAAAAATTATATATCAAACACTATAATGTTTCAATGATTACAAACAAATAAAATTTTGATATATTGATATATCTTCAGTATTTATAAAATATTTCTAATATGGTTCAATAACTTTAGAAGAATCATAATAAATAAATATCTAAAATCATAAAAAAACATTTCATTATAAAAATACATTTTTTGTATTATGTAACAGGTTTTTAAAGAATTATTGTCAATGTATAATTTCTAAATAAATGAGATTGATTAAATACCTTGTGTCATTTAATAATAGATTTCAATGAATATACCTAATCAATATTTTAGAATTTATTTGATCTATACATATCAACAAAATTTCATTTCATATTCTTCCTTGATAGAATCATTTTATATACATAAGGTGAAAATAGAAATTAAAAAAACCATACTTAATTACAAAACACATTCTTTATATCTATTCTGTTATGTTAGATTGTAATAGAACATCTTTATCTTAATGATCCAGAATCATGTTTATAAGGATTTTACTGATTTTTTTGTTTTATGTTAGTCAAATTTTTTTCTAAACAAAATTGATAAAATTACAATGTTTGGAATGTAATGTTTGTATCTACAACATGAAAAAAATTTATTGACATTTTTATGTCAACTAACCTTGTAGTACTAACCCCATTAACAAACTAGCTATTATGTTCCAAATTTTCCAAGTCTTGTATTTATTGTACATTGATGTTCATGTCACCCCTTGTGTACTGACCCTAAAATATAGACAACTAAAATTTCCACATGATAAAATGATGTAATTTTGATAACCATTTATGTGATAGCTTGATCAAAACTACTAACAACATGAATAATTCTAGTAATCAGGCATCTGAATTAGAAATAATATACGTCATTTAATGACTGATGTGTTCTTATACTAACTGTAGGAAGAAAAGTAAATTCAACATAAAGTGATATAGTAATCATGAAAAGTTATTTACGTATCATTATGAGAAACTTACTTAGCATCCATGATTAATACTATTCACATGAAGGAATAAAGTTACAAATCCTAGTTTTCCTTCCAATCTACCCTGCATACTAAATATGAAATAAACTGACAATGTATATGTAATTAACACCTACATTTTATAACATAATAAGTGGTGAATTTTAAAATCTCTAATGTCTACTTAATAGTGAATTAATTTAAGAGCAATTTAATTTTAGGCTACAATGATTTTTCCTCAATGAATACATTTAGATGGAGTTTTTTTGACACATATTCTCAGAACTAGGAAATGATGGGTGACACGTCGGTCTCTACCAGTTCGAATTTGGTGGGACTACAATAATTATCCTTAGTAGATTGAAATCATTAATTTTCCCATTCTCAAATAATAATTCTCTTCCTTCCTTACCTGATATTCATCATATTCCTGATGTAGTAGATTTAATCAACAATTTACCACAGCTATCAATTTCAGCATTGATGTTTATAGATGATTCATCCCCTATAAATTTGATTATGTTGTAATGAATCAAAAAGAGTAGTTTAGTAAACTAATGTGTTATGTTTTATTTCTAATGATAATGATTATAGGAATGACAAACAACAATGATCTTCTCAAAAAGGCACAACATGATTCTCTTTGTATTAAAGAATTATATAATCATTAACTCATATAGATCCCTAAATATCATTAATGGATCCCACATCTACTTATTTAGATGGTCACATGATATCTATATGAAATGGGATCCTATGACCACCATGATGTGGTTAGATTTATTAAATTTCCTCCTCTATTTTACAATTTGTCAATCATTCAAATGTTAGGGAATATTTTTTGTCATTCTTAGGTTCTAGTAGTAGAATTATTTATATGTTTTATCTAATATCCATTATATGTTTTGTCTATGTATATGTTTGAAGACCACTAAAATAACATGTTTGGATTGTAGTTGGGGAATAAATTCATGATAAGAAACATGTCACTTTCTGGGAATTGATTTATTTTCATTATTCTTGTTATTGACTAGGTCATTAGATTTTAGGGTTCTAATGATATATCAAGAACCACTCCTTGATGATTGATGCCAGACATGGTAGAAGAACATTCCTAGGCGACAACTACCAGGCCTCTCCATCTTGTGTAGGTCTAATGGATCTGGTTCAAATTGGCGACTCTTCATTACTATTAGAGATGATTGAGGGGATTCATGCAACATGTTCTCAAAAAAATGTAAGGTCATACCAAGGCCTACATATTATTTATTAGAAATGAATGTTCTTGATGATTCTATTCATAAGGTTATGGTAAAGTCATCATGTGAGGATTTGACATTTGATGTCATGTATAACAAAAACTCAATGTAAACCAACATGGATGCAATGGATTTTTGGGTGAATGATGTTAATAGGCAGAGTCCCATAAGGACCACTCCAAATCTAAATTTTTGAAAACCCATAAGATGTATGATAATTAAATATCTGAATCAGGAATAAGGGGAATGAAATATGGAGTGATCAAAAGGAGAAGGATCATAATGGGAAGTTATTGGAATCCATGAAACTCTATGAGAGGAATTCAGTAGGGATATAAATGTATTTTATAAGGTAGATTTAGGTGATGATACCATTAGTAAATTTATAGTGGAAAGTGTTGATGAAATCCTTGGTTGTGGACTTCATATCCCATCAATAAATATGTGGTTCAAAGGAAACTATGACTCATTGAGGTATATTTTTTAAAAGGGAAAAAACCTAAACGGTATATTGACTATTATAGACATCTTAAACCCATAGATAAATTGTTTTTCCAAATGGTTTCATTCAACATGGTATTGTAGGGGAAATAAATTTTTTAGAACCAGTTCTTAAAGGACAACACAAATATTTATAGTGAAAATCAAATGGTTTAGTCTGGGGATTATAAGTAACAAGAACACATGGATGATAATATAGAAGCATCATATCAAGAAGTAGTTATGGTTGATGATTTGATCAAAATTGATGTTATAAGGGAAATAAAAGTTCTCTTGGATTTGTTGTAAGAACCTGGTTCTTAATTTTGAGGTACGGGCTTCTTCCTTTTCATTTTCCTTAAGTGTTTTTGAGAAAATATGGAAAATGGAAAAGAATGCTAATTTTCAAAACTACACATCGTGTACATTGTCCAAATGCTGTGTACTTTTGTCCATGTTGGGATGAGTACACAGGGAGTGTAGCCTTGTTGGCGACGAGGGGTGTAGGAACCGACTACACACCGTGTAGTGGTACCTTACACGTCGTGTAGTCAGTCAGCATGCATGAATTGTAGAGCGGTGTAGTCTCCGCCAACTGGGTGACAGTACACGCCGTGTACTTAGGAGTACATTTCGTGTACTGAGGTCAACGGATGAACAGTGTGGTGGTGCCGTCTAATGAACAGTTAAATGAAAGAAGTGCACGCCGTGTACTCAGAAGTACACGCCATGTACTTTGTTTTTCTGGCTTAAAACAGGCAGTAGCCTCCTCATTTGGAAGAGGAGGAATTTCAGCCATTTTGGAGCCAAAGGAGGAGGCCGGATCTTTGAAGATCCACTAAGCGTTCGTCTGGAATCTGTTTCGGCTTCAGACGATTTCGTTGGAACCATACAGGTAAGCCCTCTGCTCTCCTGATACCATTCTTACCAATTCTTCTCCTAATGTAAGTTATTTACATTTGAATTGGTTCTGTCCTTCGTCAGATCTACTCCGTTCATGGGCGTTTCTAGGGTCGGCGTTTAGGTATAACGTTCATTGGCATATAAGGTAGGTGGCTTTGTATTCATTTTCCAACTGTCGTGCGTTTTTGTGCGTTTTTGTGCCACGAACCCATGTTGGGGTGTCGTGTGGCTGAGGCCGTTGCTATATTTAATGCCTAGAATTGCATAGGTGATAAAATCGTGATAATAAAATGCTGGTTGGGATCATTTCTTGGATCCGGAACCACCCCGGGGTGTGTTTCACTGTTTAGCCGTTTGGCCAGGATACCCGAAGGTATTCGTTTAAAGTAGTAAATGTAGAATTGTCTTGAGAGGAATTTCTTGTTACTGCTTGTTTACCTGTTGGGCATGGCCCGGTTACCTATATTCGCCTGATGGCATGAGTATATTAGCCTGAGGGCGTGACTATATTAGCCTGAGGGCGTGACTATATTAGCATGGGGGCGTGACTATATTAGCCTGAGGGCGTGACTATATTAGCATGAGGGCGTGACTATATTAGCCTGAGGTATTGACTATATTATCCTGGGGCGTGACTATAATAGCCTGAGGACGTGACTATATTAGCCTGAGGCGTGACTATATTAGCCTGAGGGCTTGACTATATTATCCTAAGGGCGTGAATATATTATCCTGAGGGCGTGACAATATTAGCCTAAGGGCGTGAATATATTAGCCTGAGGGTGTGACTATATTAGCCTCAGGGCGTGACTATATTAGCCTAAGGGCGTGACTATAATAGCCTGAGGGCGAGATACTAGTTGTTCTGAGGGCTTGGTGCTATTGAGAATGAAAAGATACTAAATTAAATGGATTAAATGAATAATAAAATGGCAATTTAAATGTTAAGTTAGTTACTTTTCAGTACTGCTTACTTTATTGCATTTTAATATTGCACACTGTTGATTGCATGCTTACACGCAGTTGGTCACGGGCCTTTGGTGGGTGCCCACTGAGATATATTTCTCACACCCTGTTTGGGTCACGTTTTTCGGCCCAAACAGATTACATTTCTGCAGGTGTAGATAGGGGTCTGAGTCCCTATACAGGTACTCGACTGTTGCTGTTGAGTAGGAGGGCATGGGACCGAGCCTAGGCTCGCGATGCTGCTGCCAGCTGTTTTGATTTTCTTTTCTGTACTCTGCTTTTGGTTGTATCATATTGATGTATAACATGTTCTGGCTATTTTCTTAGAACTTGATACATGTAGCATCATGTTTTATATTGTTGGTTATATCCACTACTGTTGTGTATTTCAGTTGTGTATGGATTACTGCTTCCGCTGTTTGTTGTATGTTTTATTTAAATTCCAATGTGCAACACTTTTAAAAAATGAGGGCATAGTTTCCCCACTATCAGACCTGGGCCCTCGCTGCTAGTCGGCATCCTCTGGCGTTTGGGGAAATGGCCTTGAGGTCACATGGCGAACCGGGTTCGGGGCACCCATTGTGTGGCACCTGGGTCCGGGACGTTACAAAGTGGTATCAAAGGGTTTCTTGAGACATGTAGCATCATGTTATATATTGTTGGTTATATCCACTACTATTGTGTATTTTAGTTGTGTATGGTTTACTGCTTCCGCTGTTTGTTGTATGTTTTATTTAAATTCTACTGTGCTACACTTTGACAAAATGAGGGCATAGTTTCCCCACTATCAGACATGGGCCCTCGCTGCTAGTCGGCAGCCTCTGGTGTTTGGGAAAATGGACTTGAGGTCACATGGCGAACCGGGTTCGGGAAACCCGTTGCGTGGAACTTGGGTCCGGGACGTTACAAAGTGGTATCGAAGGGTTTCTTTTGTTTGACTTACTATTTGGAGCCGTAGTTAGGGATAGGATGGAACAGTATTTGGTAATAAGCTGTGCCCGGGCGTAGCTAACCCGTGAACAGGGAAAAGCCAGTCTACCTTGTATTTTGCATTCTATTGGTTTTACAAATTTTACGATTGATATGTTTTCACCGTTGTGTGACACACTTGGATTGTTCTAGTTATATTTTATCTGTGTGTTCGATTTAGTTTCTACCCGATGAGATGAGGGTATGACGTCTCATGCATCATGTATGAACATGCTAGATATCACATACCATGCATAGTTTTCATGCCATGTAGGTTCATTAGAATTTGCATGTTGTTGTGGTAGTTGTTCTGCTATTAAAGCATGCTGTTGTAATAGCTGCGTGATAAATACATGCCCTGTGATATGGTATTTTAGTCGAGATTGTTAATAGAATGAACACCAAACTTTGGTTTTTGGGGAGTATGGGCCCCCATTGACCGGAATTTGGTGGGTCACTGACTGATTGTTGGTTATAACACATATAAGATGTCAGACTTTGACTAGTGGGGAGTATGGGCCCCCATGGGTCAGAATTTGACACTTAGGTGTTGTTTTTCAGTATTTTCTGGGTTTCGGGGAAGTCTCTGAGGCATACTTTTCGGAAACCCAGTATACATGCCGTGTAGTACTTTATACACGCCGTGTATGTTCTTCTGTTCGGGAAGAAAAATGAACTTTTTGAGTACACGCCGTGTACCCGGAGTACACGCTGTGTAGTCTCTTCCCGTGTCACAAAACGTGTGGGCGGCGACACGGGGTAGGGAAGGGCTTGGGTAAAACACGCCGTGTAGGTATGTGCACGTCGTGTAGTGTTGACTCGGAGTCCGGCCATGTAACTAACAACACGGGTCGGTAAACTCCTTCACAGAACAAGTCGTGTCAATGATGCACACACCGTGTAGTGTGACCTGGTGACTCAGACGTGTAACTAACAACTCGGTCTGGTGTCACCTCCTTTTAAACACGTCGTGTACCTATGGGACATGCCGTGTAGTCTTGACCGAGGACATACCATGTGGACTTAGCCGTGTGGCTAGGAAAAGGGGTGATGTACACGCCGTATGCGGGTGTAACACGCCGTGTAGTTTTAAGCCGAGTAGTCAGCCGTGTCACAGACGACACGGGTAGTTGGAAAATAACACCGTACACGCCGTGTAGATATTATACACACCGTGTAGTTTTTTTGAACTGAAACCGTGTGCCTTATCCGTGTAAAAGGACCCGGGCAGGGGAAAGGGAGTCAAGTACACACTGTGTAGTCATTGTACACGCCGTGAAGTCTTGTTTTGAAAAATATTAAATGCCTTATTCCTCTTGTTCCTTTGTGGTTCCTTCGCTTTTTGGTCTTAATAATCTTGATTCTGAGGCGTGCTTTTGACCATATAGTGTCATGCCGCCTAGACGATCGCGAGTTGTTCACCAAGAGAGCGCCGACAATTATACTCCTGAGATGGTGGGAGATGGGTTACCAGTGGATCCACCAGCAGAGCCAGATGCGGCACCAGCTGTTATACCGGACATAGGCGTGGAGGCGCAGTTCCATGAAGGTTTTATGAGGTTTATGCAGACCTTTCAGGGAGCACCGTAGGCTACTACATCTATGGCTGAGCTGACTCATATCTTCCAACAGCAGCATCCGCCTACGTTTTCAGGGGATGGTGAACCGTAGGCTGCGGAGTCGTGGTTCGGACCGATGCAGACTATTTTTGAGCATCTTGAGACGCCTCTAGGGTGGAGGGTCATGCTCGCTACTTATGTGATGCGTGATTCCGCCAAGAGGTGGTGGGATGTGACCACCCAGTCAGAGCATCACAGGGACATGGTGTGGGAAGATTTCTAGGAAGTCTTCTATGACTTTTTCTTTCCCGAGATGCTGAGGGAAGACAAAGCTCGTGAGTTCATGAATCTGCAGTAGGGCGCCATGTCAGTGATGGACTGTTCTACTCGTTTTACGGAGCTTCAGCACTTTGCACCCGTGCTGGTGGGTGATGAGACGCTGAGAGCCAGACATTTTGAGGATGTTCTTCGGTATGACATCCGAGTGCTAGTGAATGTTTTCAGGTTACCTACTATACATGAGATTGTGAACCATGCGTTGATTATAGAGAGGAACCTGTGAGAATCTAGTGGTGTGGGACAGGGTGGTTCAGCACCCGTTACTGGTACTATTTCTACCGGCAAGAGGAAGAGACAGATGGAGTTCTCTCAGGGCGGCAGTACCAGCCAGGCAGCTTCTACAGGTGGTCCGATCAGGTGCTAACAGTGTGGTAGAGAGGGTTACAAGAGACCATAGTGTCCATGTAACAGCCTGAGATTTTATGAAAAATATTCTTTTTAATTTTATTAATGTCTTTTGTTGTACGCTACACCAAAAGGAGCTTGCACAACACACATCATTGACTTGCCTTGCATTACACGCAATCACGACCTTCCTCAATAGCGTGTGTAGTACACAATACCGAGTTTCACTAAACAACGATATGCTATTAAAATATTATTATAACTAGCCTTTATGAATAGTAATAACCACATTTTAAAATTTTAGAAATTTTAGCTCTCAAAATGGACTTCATTTTTGAATTCGGAATATGAAATATAGCTTAGGATGAAATTTTGGCATTATTCTGAAAAACATCAATTTTTGATGAATAGTGAAACTACTAAGTGGTAGTTAAAAAACTGAATTTTTCATAAAACATAATTTTACCACTTCTGTGAATGGAATTTTAAAAATCAGAGAGACACGGTTGATGTCAGTAAGTAAAATATGGTTCAATGAGATGAAAATAATTTTTGGTGAATAGTAACTTTTTACTTTTATTTACCACGGTTAAAAGTAAATAGGATAATTAAGGGTAAAAATGATATTAATATAACCCTAACACATGTCCTAATACTATTGGACAAGTTTATCTCGACCAAAAACAACCTTAAGTGTAAAATATTATCATTTAGGCCCACTTGGATTAGATTAGGACATTTTTTATTATTTAATTCAAAGAAGAGTTAAAATAGTAAAAATCAATGTTTATTTACTAAAACATTTTTAATATAAGGTTATAGATAAGATAAATTCAATTGTAAATATTCATTAGAAAGATAAAAATATTTACTACATAATGGTATTTTATTTGTAATATTTAGACATCAACTAAGTTAATTTATTTATGACACAAAGATGATACAGTAATTATCTTATTAATGAAATATTGACATAATTGATATTATAAATACCAAAATAAATGTAATTTAAGACTTTTTATGAATTAAAATAATTTTATAGGTTACTATGATATATTAGTGTTGATTTAATCAACTTGGTTCTAACATATAATTCTGTTACGACTTTCACAAAAATCGTCTATCAAATAGTGTCAAAATTGACACAAAATAGTTTTTAAAACAAATATTATATTATTAATTGTTATTTTATTCCTAAAAATCAACGGTTCGGCCAAATGACTTATATAAGGATATATATATTAATAATAAAAAATTTGGGGTTCTTTTGGAATGTTATAGTAAGTTTATTAACCATATAGTGTAAGAAAACAAAAAGACACGGTAAAAGTTAAATTATTTAACTTAAAGTTAAATCTAATTGATAAGGTTAAAATAATAACCTAAACTTGTCTAAATCCTATTGGTTGATATTATTGCGACCCATCCCCACTTTAGCTTCGAAATAAGACCCTTTGGAACCATTATAAACCGATTTTGACTTTAATATAAAATAATATTTTTAGATATTCCTCAGGTGCCCCTCTCCTCCCTTATAAAAGGGCACCTCCTCCCTGTCTTCCTCACACAAATTTGAGCCTTAAAGCTCAGAAAAACCCTGCCAAAATCCCTTCTCCACTTCCCTATATCATCCTAGAGGTTCTGGTCTTCTTCAATGACCATCCTTAGTTCTTTAAGTGGAGGCTATGAAAAGGCGCGTCAAAAAGAGGTAATATCCATTACCGATCTTTTTCAATTTCTTTCATCTTCAACTTCTTCTTATTTAGTTGTTTCATGATAAAGTAATAACATAAGTATTTCTTAAATACTGATATGTTATTATAAATATTAAACTACTCTAATTAACCTTCTATCCATCCTACGGAAAAAAGAAATCACCGCGCGTGCATACGTACAGAATACCGTCTCCACGCCGTGGTGTAATCTATTTTCCGCCACCACCTTAATTGGATGGGTATAAAGGTGTAATAAGTAACTATATATGATTATTATAAATTTATATTGATACTTAAATAGTATACATACACTTCAACACAATTCCATGACCATGGGAACGATATCATCGCTCGTACGTACGTACGGACTACCGTCTCCACGACGCGATGAGATTCATTCTCAATGATTAACCATTAATGAATGATTATAAAGTATATATTATAAGTACTAATGAAATATATGACCTAATAATGATACTGGAATTATTTATATTTATATGTATGTCATCTACTTAATTCCATTCAATTCAATAACGAAACGAAAACAGCGTTCATGCGTACGTACGGACTACCGTCTCCATGAATGGTGTATTTATTTCCATTTACTGATTTATTATATATGTATATTATGAATATATATATATAAAACATGTTTTATATTCTGGAATTAAGTAATCATGATCTAAGTAATCATATGAATAATTACAAGTTAAAAACACGAATGACAAATGAGACGATTTTACCCAAAACGCTACTTTAACATGAATTTACAAAAGAATGGGTAATATAAAGTCATAAGTGGACCATATATGATATAATAACAATTAATATGATTCTGGAATAAGTCAATAACATGATTTAAATCATTATACAGGAGGTTCAGACACTTACAAAGCAAGTCGGACCTAAGGTAAGGGAAAATATCACAATCTCATTTTTATCCGAGATTGTTTATACTTTGGTATTTACTGGGGTGTATTTTATCATCCACATCCATGTTTCCTCAATATGTAATATTATTTCCATCCACCTACAATTGTTTAAATCCAATTTTACCCTTTGGTGAGTTTTTAGTAAAGGATATGAAAGGAATCTTTTGTAAATTTTCGTACGAGGTACTTTTTGACTTTTCCGACAAAAGTATGAGAAGAATGTTTTTTTAACTTAAACGGCACGAACGGATTTTTACGGTTTTATAAAGCCTTATTTTCATGAAGCTTCCTCCAAAATATTTCATTACTATTTTCAATAAAATCTCTTTCTTTTAAAATTGCATGATTTTTTGTGAAAAGAAATTGATTTTGAAGAAGAAATGATATTTTCCTCAAGAATTCATTTCAAGTGTTTTATCAAAATTATTTTCCATATAAGATAATAAAGGGTTCTGTTTATATCCATATTTTTACATTGATTTGACTATGTTGTGATGGAATTATGTTTATGAATTCCTTTATCTTATATGAATGGTTTTATGATGTCAGGTTGTTTAAGAATCCCATTTTTATTACATGGGTTATGCTATGATGTATGGTTTATGATTTTGTGGCACACATAAGAATGGTATCATTATGAGATGGGTGGGACCTATATCTCCCTCCAATGCATTGGGTAAAGATTTTATATCTCATGAGATAGAGATGGCTGGAATGGTAGGTTATACCGGTTCAGTGAAACAGGACTGAAACGAGGCTGACTCGATTCAGAAAGGGACTTTGTCCACTAAGATAGTCTTCGCAATGAGTCATTACTAACAAGAAATGATTCTCTATGATTATGTGTGTATGCCACAAAGTTTCATGTTTTATGTTATGCTTATTGGGATTTCATTTCACTGCCATGATTTATCCCATGTTATGAAATTATGCTCTCTTTTGCAGGTTAAGATTTCCAAAAGTTATGTTCTTATGAATATGATGTGATTGATTTTTCTTTTGTTTACCCTTACTGAGCATTTGAGCTCACCCTTTTATGTTTTCTTTTCCCCAGGATATAAAGAAAGGTTTTAGGTAAAAAAGGGAAGATCTTTATGGGAGATATTGAAGATCTTTCACCATGATTAGAAGATTACGTTCCGAGTTTCCAAAGACACTAAACTATTACGATCCATGTGTGTGTGTTTTTGTTATGTATAAAGTATTCCGAAAAAGTAATGTAATGTCCATGTATGTCAAGTTTTGGGTCTCTACAGTTGGTATCAGAGGAAAGGTTTAGTCGACCTTTGGAAAATAGGATGCGAAAACGTTAGTCAGATCCCTAGAGATATTTCTACGGTATGTCTAGGGATGTCCCTAAGGTAAAGTATACGTATAGGTTATAGTACTAGAACTACGCTAACGATCATAGAATTAAACCTAAGATGTTAGATATTGAAGGTACTCCCCCTTTATTATGTTGTTTTCCCTATCATGATTTTTGCCTCTCACACTATTCTTTTTGGGTTTTAGACGATGGATGGAACCCGAAGGAACCGTGTTGATCAATCCAATGGAAAATGCAATGATTGTCCTCCTGAAAAAACTAATGTTATGGGAGATGAAGTGAAAAATCTTATTTCTATCCTTATACAAGCTATGAATCATTCGGGACTTCCAAATGAGCAGAGAAAGGAACAGTATTCTATTGAGTCCTTCATGAGGCAACGTCCACCTTCTTTCAGTGGGACTTCCGATCCACTTGTTGCTGAACAATGGATCAGTACCACTGAAAAGATATTTTCAGTTCTTCAATGTTTTGAACATGATAAAGTCATCTTAGCAGTATATCGTTTGGAAGGTGACGCTGATCAATTATGGAATCTTATCAAGAATACGAGGCCAAGAGATGAAATTGAGTCCATGGAATGGGACGAGTTCAAGAACTTGTTTTTCAGTAAGTACTTTCCTCATATTCTTCGAACAAAGATGGAGAAGGAGTTTCTTGAACTAAAGCAAAAGGATGATGAATCTGTTGGTATATACGAAGCGAATTTTACAAGAATTGCAAGGTATACATCTGACATTATCATCCAACCTGAAAGTAAAGTTGATCGATTTTTCCGTGGCTTAAAACCAAGTCTTCGAAGGGCATTAGCTATAAAAGACTTCAGTAGCTATGATGAAATTGTGCGTTGTTCTATCAAGGTAGAAATGGAAGTTGGTGTTACATATCCATCTCATGGTTTTGACAAGAAACGAAAGATGGAGTTCAAGGAGAAATATCAGAATAATGGTGAAAAGAAGATGAATGTTTCCTTATGCACAATGTGTGGAAAGAAGCATGGTGGAGATTGTCTTAAAGGGATTAGAAAATGTTTTAAGTGTGGAAAAGAAGGTCATCGAGCAGCTGAGTGTCGAAGTAATGGAAAAAAGGTTTCTAATGATGTGAATAAAGCAAACACTGCAGAGAACGCACCACCTACACTTCAATGCTTCAAGTGCAAGGAAATGGGGCATTATGCTAATAAATGCCCTAATCCAAGGGTTAGTGATGATAAACATGAGCAACCACTAAAGGCAAAGGACAAAGGGAAGTCACATGCGATCACTATTGGTGATGTTGAATATGACAACGATGTGGTGGAATGATTAAGTGTTTATGTAATGGGATTCCAAAATAATATTGTTTCATGGTGTATTGGAATATTTATGTATTGGTCTAATGTGGTATTCAAAGTAATTGAGATATTTTTGGAAATAAGATGATATGCGCATAATGAAGGGAAAACGAGAAAACAAAATGTTTAACAGTATTCATGAGCTCATGATTGATATAAGGACTATGTGATATCATGGTTTGGGTATATAGAATTTTGAGGATTTCGGTATGTGGAAAGTGTTAACTTTTAAATAAATTTATGTTTTCACTAAGGTATTCAAGAGACTACATGATTAATGACTTTGAATGTGACCAAAAAAACATATCTTATGATATATGGGGATCGACGATGGTGTTAAATCTCTGGTAATCGTTTTCACTATGTTATGAGAGTGGACTACAGTATTATGGATAAGCCTAAAGATTGGAATGGATTATGTTGGACATAAGTTAGTATTGTTTAAGGATATAAGTTTTTTTTGATATTATTTATGGGATGTTATAGTAATATAGTTTTAGAAAAAGGAAAACCTGCAGAACGGGCGACAACCCATCGCATCGGACAAGGCTGTGGGAATCGAACCCACAACCAAAGTGCGACTGGACTTTATCACCTACCACTGGCCTATAGGAAGTCCCTCTTTAGTAGAAACTAGTTTTATTATATTAACCAGTATGATATATGAAGTATAAGTCCATTTTAGGAACCATATATGATTAATCTCACTATAGATCGACTTATGTATATAATTTTTGCTAACCTTTTGTTTGAGATAGATGGAATGACCCGTCATTCTATCACATGATCTGCTAAAACTTCAAGAATAACAAATTCAACTTCATTTATTTAAGAGATGAAGTGGAAATTGTTCAAGGCACGAAAAACAGTGAGATTGTACCAAAATAAAGTAAGTATTTATTCTAATGCAAATTTTCAACATTAGGGTAATGATCTTGAAAACCAAAAATGTTTTCATAGTGATCTTATACCTGATGAATCAGATGGTACCTTATATCATCACAAATCTATGCATTTGTGATTACTGGCTTTTCCATAGCCATGTTCTCTACCACTCTCCATCAGAACATAATTGTTATATTTCTCTTGCATATCCATATTTTCACCTATGTGGAAACCCAATGATTAGTTTATTTGGGTAACCGTTACATTTCATACTTTTTTTTAAATATTGGTTTTGGTATTCCTTTTTACGATGTGGGTTTCGATTAAAGAAACTTTAGAATAGTAAACCATTTATAACCCCGACAAATTTCGAGGGCGAAATTCATTTTAAGGGGGGTCGAATGTAACTGCCCGAGATTTTATGAAAAATATTCTTTTTAATTTTATTAATGTCTTGTGTTGTACGCTACACCAAAAGGAGCTTTCACAACACACATCCTTGACTTGCCTGGCATTACACGCAATCACGACCTTCCTCGATAGCGTGTGTAGTACGCAATACCGAGTTTCACTAAACAACGATATGCTATTAAAATATTATTATAATTAGCTGTTATGAATAGTAATAACCACCTTTTAAAATTTTAGAAATTTTAGCTCTCAAAATGGACTTAATTTTTGAATTCGGAATATGAAATATAGCTTAGGATGAAATTTTGGCATTGTTCTGAAAAACATCAATTTTTGATGAATAGTGAAACTACTAAGTGGTAGTTAAAAAACTGAATTTTTCATAAAACTTAATTTTACAGCTTCTGTGAATGGAATTTCAAAAATTCTAGAGACATGGTTGATGTCAGTAAGTAAAATGTTGTTCAATGAGATGAAAATAATTTTTGGTGAAAAGTAACTTTTTACTTTTATTTACCACGGTTAAAAGTAAATAGGGTAATTAAGGGTAAAAATGATATTAATATTACCCTAACACATGTCCTAATCCTATTGGACAAGTGTATCTCGACCAAAAACAACCTTAAGTGGAAAATATTACCATTTAGGCCCACTTGGATTAGATTAGGACATTTATTATTATTTAATTCAAAGAAGAGTTAAAAGAGTTAAAATCAATGTTTATTTACTAAAACATTTTTAATATAGGGTTATACATAAGATAAATTCGATTGTAAATATTCATTAGAAATCTATAAAGATTTCCTACATAATGGTATTTTATTTGTAATTTTTAGACATCAAATATGTTAATTTATTTGTGACAAAACGATGATGCAGTAATTATCTTATTAATGAAATATTGACATAATTGATATTATAAATACCAAAATAAATGTAATTTAAGACTTTTTATGAATTACACTAATTTTATAGGTTACTATGATATATTATTGTTGATTTAATCAACTTGGTTCGAACATATAATTCTGTTATGACTTTCACAAAAATCATATATCAAATAGTGTCAAATTGACACAAAATAGTTTTTAAATCAAATATTATATTATTAATTGTTATTTTATTCCTAAAAATCTACGGTTCGGCCAAATTACTTAGATAAGTATATATATATTAATAATAAAAAATTTGTGGTTCTTTTGGCATGTTATAGTAAGTGTATTAACCATATAGTGTTAGAAAACAAAAAGACACGGTAAAAGTTAAATTATTTAACTTAAAGTTAAATCTAATTGATAAGGTTAAAATAATAACCTAAACTTGTCTAAATCCTATTGTATGATATTATTTAGACCCATAACCACTTTATCTTCTAAATAAGACCCTTTGGAACCATTATAAACCGATTTTGACTTTAATATAAAATAATATTTTGAGATATTCCTAAGGTGCCCCTCTCCTCCCTTATAAAAGGGCACCTCCTCCCTCTCTTCCTCACACAACTTTGAGCCTTCAATCTCGGCCAAACCCTGAAAAAATCCCTTCTCCACTTACCTAGTATCATCGTAGAGTTCCTGGTCTTCTTCAAAGACCATCCTTAGTTCTTTAAGTGGAGGCTAAGAAAAGGCGCGTCAAAAAGAGGTAATATCCATTACCGATCTTTTTCAATTTCTTTCTTCTTAAACTTATTCTTCATTAGTTGTTTCATGATAAAGTAATAACATCCGTATTTCTTATATACTGATATATTATTATAAATATGAAAAAACTCTAATTAACCTTCAATCCATCCTACGGAAAAAGGAAATCACTGCGCGTGCGTACGTACGGAATACCGTCTCCACGCCGTGGTGTAATCTATTTTCCGCCACCACCTTAATTGGATGGGTATAAAGGTGTAATAAGTAACTATATATGATTATTATAAAGTGATACTGATACTTAAATAGTATAAATACACTTCAACACAATTCCATGACCATGGGAACGATATCATCGCTCGTGCGTACGTACGGACTACCGTCTCCACGACGCGATGAGATTCATTCTCAATGATTAACCATTAATGAATGATTATAAAGTATATATAATAAGTAATAATGAAATATATTACCTAATAATGATACTGGAATTATTTATATTTATATGTATGTCATCTACTTAATTCTATTCAATTCAATAAGGAAACGAAAACAGCGTTCATGCGTACGTACGGACTACCGTCTCCATGAACGGTGTATTTCTTTCCATTTACTGATTTATTATATATGTATATTCTTAATATATATATATAAATCATGTTTTATATTATGGAATTAAGTAATCATGATCTAAGTAATCATATGAATAATTACAAGTTACAAACACGAACAACAAATGAGACGATTTTACCCAAAACGCTACTTTAACATGATTTTACAAAAGAACGGGTAATATAAATTCATAAGTGGACAATATATGATATAATAACAATGAATATGATTATGGAATAATTCAATAACATGATCTAAATCAATATACAGTAGGTTCGGACACTTACAAAGCAAGTTGGACCGAAGGTAAGGGAAAATATCACAATCTCATTTTTATCCGAGATTGTTTATACTTTGGCATTTACTGGGTTGTATTTTATCATCCACATCCATGTTTCCTCAATATGTTATATTATTTCCATCCACCTAAAATTGTTTAAATTCAATTTTACCCTTTGGTGAGTTTTTAGTAAAGGATATGAAAGGAATCTTTTGTCGTTTTTCGTATGAGGTACTTTTTGACTTTTCCGACAAAAGTACGAGAAGAATGTTTTTTAACTTAAACAGCACGACCGGATTTTTACGGTTTTATAAAGCCTTATTTTCATGAAGATTCCTCCAAAATATTTCATGACTATTTTCAATAAAATATCTTTCTTTTAAAATTGCATGATGTTTTGTGAAAAGAAATTGATTTTGAAGAAGAAAGGATATATTCCTCAAGAATTCATTCCAAGTGTTTTATCAAAATTATTTTCCATCTAAGATAATAAAGGGTTCTGTTTCTATCCATATTTTTACATTTATTTGACTATGTTGTGATGGAATTATGTTTATTAATTCCTTTATCTTATATGAATGGTTTTATGATGTCATGTTGTTTAAGAATCCCATTTTTATTACATGGGTTATGCTATGATGTATGGTTTATGATTTTGTGGCACACATAAGAATGGTATCATTATGAGATGGGTGGGACCTATATCTCCCTCCAATTAATTGGGTAAAGATTTTATATCTCATGAGATAGACATGGCTGGAATGGTAGGTTATACCGGTTCAGTGAAACAGGACTAAAACGAGGGTGACTCGATTCAGAAAGGGACTTTTTCCACTAAGATAGTCTTGGCAATGAGTCATGACTAACAAGAAATGATTCTCTATGATTATGTGTGTATTCCACAAAGTTTCATTTTTTATGTTATGCTTATTGGGATTTCATTTCACTGCCATGATGTATCCCATGTTATGAAATTATGATCTCTTTTGCAGGTTAAGATTTCCAAAAGTTGTGTTCTTATGAATATGATGTGATTGATTTTTTTTTGTTTACCCTTACTGAGCATTTGAGCTCACCCTTTTATTTTTTCTTTTCCCCAGGATATAAAGAACGGTTTTAGGTAAAAAAAAGGGAAGATCTTTATGGGAGATATTGAAGATCTTTCACCACGATTAGAAGATTACGTTCCGAGTTTCCAAAGACACTAAACTATTACGATCCTTGTGTGTGTGTTTTTGTTATGTATAAAGTATTCCGAAAAAGTAATGTAATGTCCATGTACATCAAGTTTCGGGTCTCTATAGTCCACGAGACCCAGTGGAGTTCTGAGCTTGCAGCACGATGGGTCATCCGCAACGCTTTTGCAGGACGTTTCTACTAGTGTCTAGTGAGAGGGGTTCTGTGCAGACTCTGCGTACTGGAGCAGTACCGGTGGATTCTTACCAGTCTGGGAATTGGAATATGTCAGGGCGTGCAGGAAGAGATGGTGGTCATGGCTGTGGTAGCCAAACAGCAGGATCTCAAAGGCAGTAGGGCGGGACAGCTCAGGGTAGTCAGGCTGTGTCGTAGGGCCGCGACACTGGGCAGGCATATGCAGTGAAACAAACCCAGTAGGAGCAAGATCCTGGACCTTCTACAGTCAGAGGTACTATTCTAGTAGCTTCTGTCTTGTCTTCAGTAACTTTTAATACGGGTGCTATGCATAGTTTCATATCTGTACCCTTTGTGAAGAGCCTTGGGCTCGGTGTTTCTTCTTCTTCTGATATCATGATGCTAGACACTCCGTTGGGGACTATAACGGATAGTGTGCGTCAGTGCAAGGAGTTCCCCTTGAGGTTGGTGGGTGTCACTTCCATTGGGACCTTTATGTCTTAGAGATGACGAGATATGACATCATTCCTGGGATGGACTGGTTGGTTCCCTTCCGAGATTTAGTAGACTGCTATCGTCGTAGGGTGCGTTTCACGTCACCAGAGGGAGGAGAGTTTCTATACAAGGGCGAATTGGATGTTCAGGCGAGTCGAGCTGGACCAGAGCATCATGGGCGAGGTGGAGTCACATCCCAGATTGAAAGCTTATATCTCGATGACCAGGGGACTTGTCAGACGGAATTCCCTCCAGTTGTCGATCGTTTCAGGGATGTCTTCCCGGACAACTTTTCAGGTCTACCCCAGGGCGGGAGGTGGATTTCTCTATTGAGCTTATTCCAGGAGCAGCACCTATGTCCATTCCTACTTATAAGATAGCCACACCTGAGTTTCAGGAGCTCAAGAGGCAGTTAGAGGAGCTAAATGTGAAGGGTTTTATCCGACCCAGTACTTCTCCTTGGGGTTCTCCGGTCCTTTTTGCGAAGAAGGAAGATGGTACCCTTAGACTTTGCATGGATTATCGGAAGCTGAACCAGTTGACGGTTAAAAACCGATATCCCTTGCCGAGGATAGATGATCTGTTTGATCATCTTCGTGGGGCACGAGTCTTATCGAATATTGACTTGAGATCAAAATATCATCAACTTTGCGTTAGACCATCTAATATACCTCTCACAGCTTTTAAGAGCAGGTATGGTCTATATGAGTATACGGTTATGCCGTTCGGATTGACGAACGCACCAACAGTTTTCATGGCTCTGATGAATCGTGTGTTCCATCCATATCTTGATTCTTTTGTGATAGTATTCATGGATGACATCTTGGTGTACTCCCACACTCGACATGACCATGCCACCCATCTTGAGATCGTATTTAGTACACTGAGAAATCATCGGCTATCTGATAAGCTCTCAAAGTGCCACTTTTGGATGGACCATATTCACTTCCTGGGTCACATTATCTCAGAGGCGGGAGTTATAGAAGACCCAGAGAATGTGAGAGAAGTAGTTTCCTGAGAGGAGCCTAAGAACGTGTTTGAGATACAATGTTTCTTAGGGCTGGCTGGTTACTACAAAAACTTCATACAAGACTTATCCCGCTTAGCAGCACCGTTGACAGGTCTGACTAAGAAGGGTGTGAAGTTCGTTTGGTCGGAAGCTTTTGAGGCAGCTTTTCAGGACCTGAAGGGAAGGTTGACATCAGCACCGATCCTGATACTCCCAGAGGAGGGGAAGAGATATACAGTTTACTGTGATGCATCATGGATTGGGATGGGAGCCGTTTTGATGCAGGGTGACCGAGTTGTCACGTACGGGTCTCGGCAGTTGAGGCCACATGAGAGGAATTACCCGACACATGATCTCGAGTTGTTTGTAGTTGTTAATGCATTACGCTGTTGGATACACTATTTATTTTGAGAGAATTTTGTGGTTTTCACTGACCACAAAAGCCTCAAGTATATCTTTACTCAGAGTGACCTGAATCTGTGGCAGAGAAGGTGGGTTGAGTACCTACAGTCCTTCGATTTTGAGATTGCCTATACACCTGGTAAAGGTAATTCAGTAGATGATGCACTCAGCAGGAAGACTCAGATACATGCAGTGCAAGAGGCCAGTGGTGAGTGGTAGCTTATGGATTTGTTCTCTAAGATGCATCTGGAGGTGCATGACAGTCAGGGACAGACTTATCATTCCTCATTAGCTGTGACTTCTACCCTCCCGGATAGAGTGAGGATGAGGAAGTGTAACAGCCCGAGATTTTATGAAAAATATTCTTTTTAATTTTATTAATGTATTGTGTTGTACGCTACACCAAATGGAGCATTCACAACACACATCCTTGACTTTCCTTGCATTACACGCAATCGCAACCTTCCTCGATAGCGTGTGTAGTACGCAATACCGAGTTTCACTAAACAACGATATGCAATTAAAATATTATTATAACTAGCCGTTATGAATAGTAATAACCACCTTTTAAAATTTTAGAAATTTTAGATATCAAAATGGACTTCATTTTTGAATTTGGAATATGAAATATAGCTTAGGATGAAATTTTGGCATTGTTCTGAAAAACATCAATTTTTGATGAATTTTGAAACTACTAAGTGGTAGTTAAAAAACTCAATTTTTCATAAAACATAATTTTACCGCATCTGTGAATGGAATTTAAAAAATCCTAGAGACACGGTTGATTTCTGTAAGTAAAATGTGGTTTAATGAGATGAAAATAATTTTTGGTGAATAGTAACTTTTTACTTTTATTTACCACGGTTAAAAGTAAATAGGGTAATTAAGGGTAAAAATCATATTAATATTACCCTAACACATGTACTAATCCTATTGGACAAGTGTATCTCGACCAAAAACAACCTTAAGTGTAAAATATTATCATTTAGGCCCACTTGGATTAGAATAGGACATTTATTATTATTTAATTCAAAGAAGAGTTAAAAGAGTTAAAATCAATGTTTATTTACTAAAACATTTTTAATATAGGGTTATACATAAGATAAAATCTATTGTAAATATTCATTAGAAAGCTAAAACGATATCCTACATAATGGTAGTTTATTTGTAATTTTTAGACATCAAATAAGTTAATTTATTTATGACACAGAGATGATACAGTAATTATCTTATTTATGAAATATTGACATAATTGATATTATAAATACCAAAATAAATGTAATTTAAGACTTTTTATGAATTAAACTAATTTTCTAGGTTACTATGATATATTATTGTTGATTTAATCAACTTGGTTCGAACATATAATTCTTCTATGACTTTCACAAAAATCATATATCAAATAGTGTCAAAATTGACACAAAATAGTTTTTAAATCAAATATTATATTATTAATTGTTATTTTATTCCTAAAAATCTACGGTTTGGCAAAATGACATAGATAAGGATATATATATTAATAATAAACAATTTGGGGTTCTTTTGTCATGTTATAGTAAGTGTATTAACCATATAGTGTAAGAAAACAAAAAGAAACGGTAAAATTTAAATTATTTAACTTAAAGTTAAATCTAATTGATAAGGTTAAAATAATAACCTAAACTTGTCTAAATCCTATTGATTGATAGGATTTAGACCCATATCCACTTTATCTTCGAAATAATACCCTTTGGAACCATTATAAAACGATTTTGACTTTAATATAAAATAATATTTTGAGATATTCCTAAGGTGCCCCTCTCCTCCCTTATAAAAGGGCACCTCCTCCCTCTCTTCCTCACACAACTTTGAGCCTTAAAGCTCGGCCAACCCCTGCAAAAATTCCTTATCCACTTCCCTAGTATCATACTAGAGGTCCTGGTCTTCTTTAAAGTGCATCCTTAGTTCATTAAGTGGAGGCTAAGAAAAGGCGCGTCAAAAAGAGGTAATATCCATTACCGATCTTTTTCAATTTCTTTCTTCTTCAACTTCTTATTATTTAGTTGTTTCATGATAAAGTAATAACATCAGTATTTCTTATATACTGATATGTAATTATAAATATGAAAAAACTCTAATTAACCTTCTATGCATCCTACGGAAAAAGGAAATCACCGCGCGTGCGTACGTACGGAATACCGTTTCCATGCCGTGGTGTAATCTATTTTCCACCACCACCTTAATTGGATCGGTATAAAGGTGTAATAAGTTACTATATATGATTATTATAAAGTTATATTGATACTGAAATAGTATACATACACTTCAACACAATTCCATGACCATGGGAACGATATCATCGCTCGTGCGTACGTACGGACTACCGTCTCCACGACGCGATGAGATTCATTCTCAATGATTAACCATTAATTAATGATTATAAAGTATATATAATATATACTAATGAAATATATGACCTAATAATGATACTGGAATTATTTATATTTATATGTATGTCATCTACTTAATTCCATTCAATTCAATAAGGAAACGAAAACAACGTTCATGCGTACGTACGGACTACCGTCTCCATGAATGGTGTACTTCTTTCCATTTACTGATTTATTATATATGTGTATTATGAATATATATATATAAATCATGTTTTATATTCTGGAATTAATTAATCATGATCTATGTAATCATATTAATAATTACAAGTTAAAAACACGAACGACAAATGAGACGATTTTACCCAAAACGCTACTTTAACATGAATTTACAAAAGAACGAGTAATATAAAGTCATAAGTGGACCATATATGATATAATAAAAATGAATATGATTCTTTAATAAGTCAATAACATGATTTAAATCATTATACAGGAGTTTCGGACACTTAAAAAGCAAGTCAGACCTAAGGTAAGGGAAAATATCACAATCTCATTTTTATCCGAGATTGTTTATACTTTGGTATTTACTGGGGTGTATTTTATCATCCACATCCATGTTTCCTCAATATGTAATATTATTTCCATCCACCTACAATTGTTTAAATACAATTTTACCCTTCGGTGAGTTTTTAGTAAAGGATATGAAAGGAATCTTTTGTCGTTTTTCGTTCGAGGTACTTTTTGACTTTTCCGACAAAAGTACGAGAAGAATGTTTTTTTTAACTTAAACGGCACGAACGGATTTTTACGGTTTTATAAAGACTTATTTTCATGAATCTTCCACCAAAAGATTTCATGACTATTTTCAATAAAATATCTTTTTTTTAAATTGCATGATGTTTTGTGAAAAGAAATTGATTTTGAAGAAGAAAGGATATTTTCCTCAATAATTCATTTCATGTGTTTTATCAAAATTATTTTCCATCTAAGATAATAAAGGGTTCTATTTCTATCCATATTTTTACGTTGATTTGACTATGTTGTGATGGAATTATGTTTATGAATTCCTTTATCTTATATGAATGGTTTTATGATGTCATGTTGTTTAAGAATCCCATTTTTATTACATGGGTTATGCTATGATGTATGGTTTATGATTTTGTGGCACACATAAGAATGGTATAATTATGAGATGGGTGGGACCTATATCTCCCTCCAATGAATTGGGTAAAGATTTTATATCTCATGAGATAGACATGGCTGGAATGGTAGGTTATACCGGTTCAGTGAAACAGGACTGAAACGAGGGTGACTCGATTCAGAAAGGGACTTTGTCCACTAAGATAGTCTTGGAAACGAGTCATGACTAACAAGAAATGATTCTCTATGATAATGTGTGTATGACACAACGTTTAATGTTTTAAGTTATGCTTATTGGGATTTCATTTCACTGCCATGATTTATCCCATGTTATGAAATTATGCTCTCTTTTGCAAGTTAAGATTTCCAAAAGTTATGTTCTTATGAATATGATTTGATTGATTTTTATTTTGTTTACCCTTACTGAGCATTTGAGCTCACACTTTTATGTTTTCTTTTCCCTAGGATATAAAGAAAGGTTTTAGGTAAAAAAAGGGGGAAGATCTTTATGGGAGATATTGAAGATCTTTCACCACGATTAGAAGATTACGTACCGAGTTTCCAAAGACACTAAACTATTATGATCCTTGTGTGTGTGTTTTTGTTATGTATAAAGTATTCCGAAAAAGTAATGTAATGTCCATGTACGTCAAGTTTCGGGTCTCTATAGTTGGTATCAGAGGAATGGTTTAGTCATCCTTTGGAAACTAGGATGCGAAAATGTTAGTGAGATCCCTAGAGATATTTCTACCGTATGTCTAGGGATGTCCCTAAGGTTAAGTATACGTATAGGTTATAGTACTAGAACTACGCTAACAATCATAGAATTAAACCTAAGATGTTAGATATTGAAGGTAATCCCTCTTTATTATGTTGTTTTCCCTAGCATGATTTTTTCCTCTCACACTATTCTTTTTGGGTTTTAGACGATGGATGGAACCCGAAGGAACCGTTTTGATCAATGCAATGGAAAATGCAATGATTGTCCTCCTGAACAAACAAATTTTATGGGAGATGGAGTGAAAAATATTATTGCTATCCTTACACAAGCTAGGAACCATTCTGGACTTCCAAATAAGCAGAGAAAGGAACAGTATTCTATTGAGTCCTTGATGAGGCAACATCCACCTTCTTTCAGTGGGACTTTCGATCCACTTGTTGCTGAACAATGGATCAGTACCACTGAAAAGATATTTTCAGTTCTTCAATGTTCTGAACATGATAAAGTCATCTTAGCAGTATATCGTTTGGAAGGTGAAGCTGATCAATGGTGGAATCTTATCAAGAATACGAGGCCAAGAGATGAAATTGAGTCCATGGAATGGGACGAGTTCAAGAACTTGTTTTTCAGTAAGTACTTCCCTCATATTCTTCGAAAAAAGATGGAGAAGGAGTTTATTGAACTAAAGCAAAAGGATGATGAATCTCTTGGTATATACGAAGCGAATTTTACAAGACTTGCAAGGTATGCATCTGGCATTATCATCCAACCTGAAATTAAAGTTGATCGATTTTTCAGTGGCTTAAAACCAAGTATTCGAAGGGCATTAGCTATAAGAGACTTCAGTAGCTATGAAGAAATTGTGCGTTGTGCTATCAAGGAAGAAATGGAAGATGGTGTTACATATCCATCTCATGGGTTTGACATGAAACGAAAGATGGAGTTCAAGGAGAAATCTCAGAATAATGGTGAAAAGAAGATGAATGTTTCCTTATGCACAAAGTGTGGAAAGAAGCATGGTGGAGATTTTCTTAAAGAGACTAGAAAATGTTTTAAGTGTGGAAAAGAAGGTCATCGAGCAGCTGAGTGTCGAAGTAATGGGAAAAGGGTTTCTAATGATGTGAATAAAGCAAACACTGCAGAGAACGCACCACCAACACTTCAATGCTTCATGTGCAAGGAAATGGGGCATTATGCTAATAAATGCCCTAATCCAAGGGTTAGTGATGATCAACATGAGCAACCACTGAAGGAAAAGGACAAACGGAAGTCACATGCGATCACTATTGGAGATGTTGAATATGACAACGATGTGGTGGAATGATTAAGTGTTTACGTAATGGGATTCCAAAATAATATTGTATCATGGAGTATTGGAATATTTATGTATTGGTCTAATGTGGTATTCAAAGTAATTGAGATATTTTTGGAAATACGATGATATGCGCATAATGAAGGGAAAACGAGAAAACGAAATGTTTAACAGTATTCATGAGCTCATGATTAATATAAGGACTAAGTGATATCATGGTTTGGGTATATAGAATTTTGAGGATTTTGGTATGTGGAAAGTGTTAACTTTTAACTGCATTCATGTTTTAACTAAGGTATTCAAGAGAATACACGATTAAGGACTTTGAATGTGACCAACAAAACATATGTTATGATATATGGGGATCGACGATGGTGTTAAATCTCTGGTAATCGTTTTCACTATGTTATGAGAGTGGAATGAAGTATTATGGATAAGCCTAAAGATTGGAATGGATTATGTTGGAAATAAGTTAGTATTGTTTAAGGATTGAAGTTTTTTTTCGATATTATTGATGGGATGTTATAGTAATATAGTTTTAGAAAAAGGACAACCTGTATAACGGGCGACAACCCATCGCGTCGGACAAGGCTGTGGGAATCGAACCCAAAACCGAAGTGCGACTGGCCTTTATCACCTACCATTGGCCTACAGGAAGTCCCTGTTTAGTAGAAACTAGTTTCATTATATTAACCAGTATTATATATGAAGTATAAGTCCATTTTAGGAACCATATATGATTAATATCACTATAGATCGACTTATGTATATAATTTTTGCTAACCTTTTGTTTGAGACAGATGGAATGACCCGTCATTCTATCACATGATCTGCTAACACTTCACGAATAACAAATTCAACTTCATTTATTTAAGAGATGAAGTGGAAATTCTTCAAGGCATGAACAACAGTGAGATTGTACCAAAATAAAGTAAGTATTTATTCTAATGCAAATTTTCAACTTTAGGGAAATGATCTTTAAAACCAAAAATGTTGTCCTAGTGATCTTATACCTGATGAATCAGATGGTACCTTATATCATCACAAATATATGGATTTGTGATTACTGGATTTTCCATAGCCATGTTCTCTACCACTCTCCATCAGAACATAATTGTTAGATTTCTCTTCCATATCCATATTTTCACCTATGTGGAAACCCAATGATTAGTTTATTTGGGTAACCGTTACATTTCATACTTTTTTTTAAAGATTGGTTTTGGTATTCCTTTTTATGATGTGGGTTTCGATTAAAGAAACTTTATAATAGTAAACCATTTATAACCCTGACGAATTTCGAGGGAGAAATTCATTTTAAGGGGGGTAGAATGTAACAGCCCGAGATTTTATGAAAAATATTATTTTTAATTTTATTAATGTCTTGTGTTGTACACTACACCAAAAGGAGCTTTCACAACACACATCCTTGACTTGCCTTGCATTACACGCAATTGCGACCTTCCTCGATAGCGTGTGTAGTACGCAATACCGAGTTTCACTAAACAACGATATGCTATTAAAATATTATTATAAATAGCCGTTATGAACAGTAATAACCAACTTTTAAAATTTTAGAAATTTTAGCTCTCAAAATGGACTTAATTTTTGAATTCGGAATATGAAATATAGCTTAGGATGAAATTTTGGCATTGTTCTGAAAAACATCAATTTTTGATGAATAGTGAAACTACTAAGTGGTAGTTAAAAAACTGAATTTTTCATAAAACTTAATTTTACCGCTTCTCTGAATGGAATTTCAAAAATCCGAGAGACACGGTTGATGTCAGTAAGTAAAATGTGGTTCAATGAGATGAAAATAATTTTTGGTGAATAGTAACTTTTTACTTTTATTTACCACGGTTAAATGTAAATAGGGTAATTAAGGGTAAAAATGATATTAATATTACCCTAACACATGTCCTAATCCTATTGGACAAATTTATCTCGACCAGAAACAACCTTAAGTGTAAAATATTATCATTTAGGCCCACTTGGATTAGATTAGGACATTTATTATTATTTAATTCAAAGAAGAGTTAAAAGAGTTAAAATCAATGATTATTTACTAAAAAATTTTTAATATACGGTTATACATAAGATAAATTCGATTGTAAATATTCATTAGAAATAAAAAACGATTTCCTACATAATGGTATTTTATTTGTAATTTTTAGACATCAAATAAGTTAATTTATATATGACACAAAGATGATGCAGTAATTATCTTATTAATGAAATATTGACATAATTGATATTATAAATACCAAAATAAATGTAATTTTCGACTTTTTATGAATTAAAATAATTTTCTAGGTTACTATGATATATTAGTGTTGATTTAATCAACTTGGTTCGAACATATAATTCTGTTATGACTTTCACAAAAATCATATATCAAATAGTGTCAAAATTGACACAAAATAGCTTTTAAATCAAATATTATATTATTAATTGTTATTTTATTTTTAAAAATCTACGGTTCGGCCAAATGACTTAGATAAGGATATATATATTAATAATAAAAAATTTGTGGTTCTTTTGGCATGTTATAGTAAGTGTATTAACCATATAGTGTAAGAAAACAAAAAGACACGGTAAAAGTTAAATTATTTAACTTAAAGTTAAATCTAATTGATAAGGTTAAAATAATAACCTAAACTTGTCTAAATCCTATTGTATGATATTATTTAGACCCATACCCACTTTATTTTCGAAATAAGACCCTTTGGAACCATTATAAACCGATTTTGACTTTAATATAAAATAATATTTTGAGATATTCCTAAGGTGCCCCTCTCCTCCCTTATAAAAGGGCACCTCCTCCCTCTCTCCCTCACACAACTTTGAGCCTTAAAGCTCGGCCAAACCCTGAAAAAATCCCTTCTCCACTTCCCTAGTATCATCCTAGAGGTCCTGGTCTTCTTCAAAGACCATCCTTAGTTCTTTAAGTGGAGGCTAAGAAAAGGCGCGTCAAAAAGAGGTAATATCCATTACTGATCGTTTTCAATTTCTTTCTTCTTCAACTTGTTCTTCTTTAGTTTTTTCATGATAAAGTAATAAAATAAGTATTTATTATATACTGATATGTTATTATAAATATGAAACAACTCTAATTAACCTTCTATCCATCCTACAGAAAAAGGAAATCACCGCGCGTGCGTACGTACGGAATACCGTCTCCACGCCGTGGTGTAATCTATTTTCCGCCACCACCTTAATTGGATGGGTATAAAGGTGTAATAAGTAACTATATATGATTATTATAAAGTGATATTGATACTGAAATATTATACATACACTTCAACACAATTCCATGACCATGGGAATGATATCATCGCTCGTGCGTACGTACGGACTACCGTCTCCACGACGCGATGAGATTCATTCTCAATGATTAACCATTCATGAATGATTATAAAGTATATATAATAAGTTCTAATGAAATATATGACCTAATAATGATAATAGAATTATTTATATTTATATGTATGTCATCTACTTAATTCCATTCAATTCAATAAGGAAACGAAAACAGCGTTCACGCGTACGTACGGACTACCGTCTCCATTAACGGTGTATTTCTTTCCATTTAATGATTTATTATATATGTATATTCTGAATATATATATATATAAATCATGTTTTATATTCTGTAATTATGTAATCATGATCTAAGTAATCATATGAATAATTACAGGTTAAAAACACGAACGACAAATGAGGCGATTTTACCCAAAACGCTACTTTAACATTAATTTACAATAGAACGGGTAATATAAAGTCATAAGTGGACCATATATGATATAATAACAATGAATACGATTCTGGAATAAGTCAATAACATGATTTAAATCACTATACAGGAGGTTCGGACACTTACAAAGCAAGTCGGACCTAAGGTAAGGGAAAATATCACAATCTCATTTTTATCCAAGATTGTTTATACTTTGGTATTTTACTGGGGTGTATTTTATCATCCACATCCATGTTTCCTAAATATTTAATATTATTTACATCCACCTACAATTGTTTAAATCCAATTTACCCTTCGGTGAGTTTTTAGTAAAGCATATGAAAGGAATCTTTTTTCGTTCTTCGTACGAGGTACTTTTTGACTTTTCCGACATAAGTACGAGAAGAATGTTTTTTTAACTTAAACAGAACGAACGGATTTTTACGGTTTTATAAAGACTTATTTTCATGAAGCTTCCTCCAAAATATTTCATGACTATTTTCAATAAAATCTATTTCTTTTAAAATTGCATGACGTTTTGTGAAAAGAAATTGATTTTGAAGAAGAAAGGATATTTTCCTCAAGAATTCATTTGAAGTGTTTTATCAAAATTATTTTCCATCTAAGATAATAAAGGGTTCTGTTTCTATCCATATTTTTACATTGATTTGACTATGTTGTGATGGAATTATGTTTATGAATTCCTTTATCTTATATGAATGGTTTTATGATATCATGTTGTTTAAGAATCCCATTTTTATTACATGGGTTATGCTATGATGTATGGTTTATGATTTTGTGGAACACATAAGAATGGTATCATTATAAGATGGGTGGGACCTATATCTCCCTCCAATGCATTGGGTAAAGATTATATATCTCATGAGATAGACATGGCTGGAATGGTAGGTTATACCGGTTCAGTGAAACCGGACTGAAACGAGGGTGACTCGATACAGAAAGGGACTTTGTCCACTAAGATAGTCTTGGAAATGAGTCATGACTAACAAGAAATGATTCTATATGATTATGTGTGTATGCCACAATGTTTCATGTTTTAAGTTATTCTTATTGGGATTTCATTTCACTGCCATGATTTATCCCATGTCATGAAATTATGCTCTCTTTTGCAGGTTAAGATTTCCAAAAGTTATGTTATTATGAATATTATGTGATTGATTTTTCTTTTGTTTACCCTTACTGAGCATTTGAGCTCACCCTTTTATGTTTTATTTTCCCCAGGATATAATGAAAGGTTTTAGGTAAAAAAAGGGATGATCTTTATGGGGGATATTGAAGATCTTTCACCACAATTATAAGATTACGTCCCGAGTTTCCAAAGACACTAAACTATTAAGATCCTTGTGTGTGTGTGTTTGTTATGTGTAAAGTATTCAGAATAAGTAATGTAATGTCCATGTACGTCAAGTTTCAGGTCTCTCCAGGAAGCTATCTGATTCAGAAGCCCTAGTTCTACGGGAATCAGTGGAAAGTGAGGACCCTCCTCCCGGTTGGGAGATAGGGGACGGAGAGGTTTTGCGTTTCCATGGACGAGTATGGGTTACTGGGGATATACGCGAGGAGTTGATGCGAGAGTTTCGTGCATTATCTTGGTCAGTTCATCTCGGGGTTACCAAGATGTATCAAGACTTCAGATGTCAGTACTGGTGGCTAGGTATAAAGAGAGAGATAGCTGGGATAGTTACGAGATGTTCCACCTGTCAGTAGGTGAAGGAAGAGCATCAGAAACTAGGTGGACTGTTACAGTAGTTACCCATTCCAGAGTGGAAATGGGATCATGTCGCGATGGATTTTGTGACGGGTTTGCCGAGGTCACCTCGTGGCAATGACGCCTTGTGGGTTATTGTGGATAGACTCATGAAGGTAGCACACTTTTTGCCGATCAAGAAGAACTTTGGTGTGGACGAGCTCAGAAAGCTGTATATCCGAGAGATCGTACGTCTTCATGGGGTCCCTCGTTGTCTCATTTCATATAGGGACGCCCGCTTCACGTCTCGTTTCTGGCAGATTTTTCAGAGGGCGCTGGGTATACAGGAGCTTCTGAGCACAGCATACCACCCTCAGACAGATGGCCAGTCAGAGCGGACGGTACAGGTGCTAGAGGATATGTTGCGCGCATGCATCCTAGACTTTCGGGGCTCTTGGAAGAAGCATATACCCTTAGTCAAGTTTTCCTATAACAATAGTTTTCAAGTAACTATTGAGATGGCACCATACAAGGATTTATATGGTAGGCCATGCCAATCACCTTTGTGCTGGTCAGAAGCAGGTGAGGCAGCTTTACTAGGGCCACAGCTCTTGTAGGAGACATCTGAGCAGGTCCAGTTGATTCAGAAGCGGATGGCGACTGCATAGTCTCGTCAGAAGTCTTATGCTGATCGCTGCAGACGACCTTTGGAGTTCGTGGTCGGGGATCAGGTTTTTCTACGTGTTTCACCGAGGCTGTGACACAAGCGGATCAGGAGACATGTTAAGCTTTCACCAAGGTATGTGGGGCCATTCGAGATCCTGGAGAGAGTCGGGCTGGCTGCCTATTGGTTGCAGTTACCGCAGTGGTACCGAGCCATGCACAATATCTTCCACGTGTCTCAGTTACCTCACTACCATTCAGACCCGTCTCACACCTTTCATCCTGAGGAGGTAGAGCTTCAGCATGATGCGTCCTTTGAGGAGCATCCAATCCGTATCGTTGACAGGAGAACGAAGGTTCTTCGAGGCCGGTCAGTTCCTCTCGTACAGGTGCTATGGCAGCATGGCCGAGTGCAGGACGAGACCTAGGAGCGGGAGGCCGATGTACGTGCTCAGTGTCCAGAGCTATTCTGAGCATTATCTTCGCCACCACGTGGAAGGGAAATTCGGGGACGAATTGCTATAAGGGGGGATGTTTGTAAGAAGCCGGTTCTTAATTTTGAGGTACGAGCTTCTTCCTTTTCCTTTTCCTTAAGTGTTTTTGAGAAAATTTGGAAAATGGAAAAGAATGCTAATTTTCAAAACTACACGCCGTGTCCATTGTCCACATGCCATGTACTTTTGGCCATGTTGGGATGAGTACACGGGGCGTGTATCCTTGTCTGCGACGAGGGGTGTAGGAACCGACTACACACCGTGTAGTGGTACCTTACATTCCATGTAGTCAGTCGGCAGGCATGAATAGTAAGGCGGTGGAGTCGCCGCTAGCTGGGCGACGGTACATGATGTGTACTCAGGAGTACATGCCGTGTACCCAGGTCGACGGATGAACAGTGTGGCTCTGCCGCCAAATGAATAATTAAATGAAAGAAGTACACTCCGTGTACTCAGAAGTACACACCATGTACTTTGTTTTTTTGGCTTCAAACAGGCAGTAGCCTCCTCATTTGGCAGAGGAGGCATTTCAGCCATTTTGGAGCCAAAGGAGGAGGCCAGATCTTTGAAGATCAACCGGGCCTTCGTCTATAATCTGTTTCGGCATCGGACGATTTCGTTGGAACCGTGTGGGTAAGCCCTGTCCTCTCCTGATACCGTTCTTACCAATTATTCTCCTAAAATAAGTTATTTACGTTTGAATGGGTTTTGTTCTTCATCAGATCTACGTCGTTCTTGGGCGTTTCTGGGGTCGGCGTTCGGGTATAACGGTTGTTGGAATATAAGGTAGGTGGCTTTGTGTTCAATTTCCCAATGTCGTGCGTTTTTGTGCGTTTTTGTGCCACGAACCCATGTTGGGGTGTGATGTGGCTGAGGACGTTGCTATATTTAATGCCTAGAATTGTATAGGTGATTAAATCGTGATAATAAAATACTGGTTGGGATCATTGCATGGATCCGGAACCACCCCCGGGGTGTGTTTCATTGTTTAGCCATTTGGCCCGGATACTCGAGGGTATTCCTTTAAAGTAGTAAATGTAGAATTGCCTTGAGAGGAATTTCTTGTTACTACTTGTTTACCTGTTGGGCATGGCCCGATTACCTATATTATCCTGAGGGCGTGACTATATTAGCCTAAGGGCGTGACTATATTAGCATGAGGGCGTGACTATATTAGCCTGAGGGCGTGACTATATTAGCCTGAGGGCGTGACTATATTAGCCTTAGGGCATGACTATATTAGCCTGAGGGCGTGACTATATTAGCCTGAGGGCGTGACTATATTAGCCTGAGGGTGTGACTATATTTGCCTGAGGGCGTGACTATATTAGCCTGAGGGCGTGACTATATTATCCTGAGGGCGAGATACTGGTTGGCCTGAGGGCATGGTGCTGTTGAGAACGAAAAGATACTAAATTAAATGGATTAAATGAATAATAAAATGGAAATTTAATTGTTAAGTTAGTTACTTTTCAGTACTTCTTACTTTATTTCATTTTACAATTGCACACTGTTGACTGCATGCTTACATGCAGTTGGGCACGGGCCTTTGGTGGGTGCCTACTGAGATATATTTCTCACACCCTGTTTAGGTCACGTTTTTCGGCCCAAACAGATTACATTTCTGCAGGTGAAGATAGGGGAAAGAGTCCCTATACAGGTACTTGACTGTTGCTGTGGAGTAGGAGGGCATGGGACCGAGCATAGGCTTGCGATGCCGCTGCAAGCTATTTTGCTTTGCTTTGTTGTACTCTGCTTTTCGTTGTATTTTATTGATGTATAACATGTTCTGGCTATTTTATTAGAACTTGAGAAATGTAGCATCATCTTATATATTGTTGGTCATATCAACTACTGTTGTGTATTTTAGTTGTGTATGGTTTACTGCTTCCGCTGTTTGTTGTATGTTTTATTTAAATTCCGCTGTGCTACACTTTGAAAAAATAAGGTCATAGTTTCCCCACTATCAGACCTGGGACCTCACTGCTAGTCGGCAGCCTCTGGTGTTTGGGGAAATTCGCTTGAGGTCACGTGGCGAACCGGGTTCGGTGTACCCGTTGCGTGGCACCCGGGTCCGGGATGTTACATTTTTCAAGGAAAATTATATTTTATTAACTTCTATTGTGAATGTATTTTCTTGATGAATGTGAAGCCAACCATACCACCACCTATAAGGATGAATTAAATATAATTCTAGAGTGGGAATTGCCACTTGGAATTGATGATTAATTCTTGTAGTTGGTTAATTTCAATAATAATTTAATTTTTATGGATGTTGATCATGACCAATACCCAATTGATTATTATTTAGTAGTTTTTAATCTCATCTTATTTGACATTGAAGATAGAATCTAACTTTATCCTATAAATTACAAATGAAACCTATTTTGTAATTTTAGGAGGGACCTATCCATTTCGATGATCAATAAGGAACATTAAATATCACATTCTATATTTCTTGTTCTGTTATCTTTGGTTAGTTTTTTGGTTGTTAATGTAGAAAGGTTAAAGGTTATTTCTTAAATTGTTGTTAGTCATTGATTGTGTTATTCTGTTATACTATATTTTTTAGACGATCCAACTAATCACCTTAAAAGTGTACATAATTGAAAAAACAATTATTATTTTAGGGTGAGATAAAGTTTTATTTCAATAAAAATAACAAAACCATGGATAAAGTATAAATTCAAGAGGGTGGTTCAGCGAAAAAAACATAGGAATATGCATGAACTAGTAAATCATAATGGACTCATTCATGATCACAATATTTTTTCTTTGTTTTTTTATATATATTGAAGCTCTATTTTATCTTCAATATTTTATTAGTAAACACAGACTCATGCAATTTATTTGAGAGTGTTTCACACTATATTCAATTCATTTACATATCTAATCACATTAATAATTAATTTAGAGTTCATCGGTGGCTTGAAATCATTTTATACAATGTACAACTATTGTATATGATTACATATATCCTAGAATATTTGATTACTATTTTTTTTGAATCCTAATCCAAATTATATAGTAGTGTGATTTAAAATAAACTGATTCGTTGTGGGTGATTTACAAGTGAAAGGGAATAAGAATAAACATGATACTGAATACCTTGTTTATTTCTAGTTTTATTCTATTTGGTTTAATTTAATCTTTTCTTATAACATATACATATACATATATATATTCATAATTTATATAAAAAACAATACCATGAGAGTTAACATTAATTTCTATTTTTTCTATGTCATTTGATCATGTAAATTGGTTTCAAAAGACGTATTATTTTAATTATTATTTTTACCTACCTGTGATTGTGAAATAATAATTTATTCTAAATATAATATAATATTAATATATAATTTTAGGTAGTAGGTAATTTTTTAAAAACTGATAGGGTTGTGTTATAATTTTCTTTTAATGGGAATTTCATTGAAAACTAAATCCCCCATGTCTCAAGATATTTCTATTTGGACGAACCTCTTATATATTAAATATATATATGTATTATAATTTATAATTAGAAATTTTAATTTTTAATTTTTTCTAAATAATTTATGTTATAAATACTACATTGTATATACTAATTACATGTAATTTTGTATTGTTTTTTTTCAAATATGAATATTAGAAAAATAAATAGTTGGGATATGGATGGAAAATGGATGGATTCCAAATATATGAAAAGATATTCTCTCGATGGGACTAAGGAGTTCGTTTTGATTTCAAATTTAGATGAAAATTACACTTAACTATTCATTATCGGGTGTTTACATTGTTATTATTCAAGGAGTACATTGTATGAGGAGTATGAGGAAAATTTAATCTTTCAAAATATAAATCATTGTTAATAATATTTGACAAAATATCATGATGGTCATAATTTAGTGAGAACCATGTATAAAATTGTATTTTATAGGTCACGTAATAGGATTATAATTATACATGATTGTGGAGATAATTTCCATTAATGGATAATGGAAGGTGTTGATGTCCTTCCTGATTGTACAAACATATATTACAATTTGAAGAGTTTTAAAATGTTTCTATATTATGTTGTTTTAAGATATTTTACAACATTGTTGGCCATATTAATTCTATATAATATGAAAATCGAAAATGGATATAGAGATAATATATTTAAATAACTAAATTATAACATTAATGCCATTAGACCAAATGATAACTATCTTAATTATTGGATATATGAAAATAAATTAAATTGTATGTTCATTGGGTATGATCTATAAAAGAGAAAATTTTGATCAAAAGGAATATATATTGGTTTTAATGGACTATAAATCAGTTTAATTAAACCCTTCCAATAGTGTAGTATGATATAAGAATGATAAATCTTTTCCATAAAAAATTTTATGTTACATTCTATATATTAAATTATATTAAAACAATTATGGATGTGAGGAGAATACAAGAAAACAGAAATTTTTGAGAGATATGTGAAATTCAGTGTGGAAACATTTTAACCCATTAAAGACTTCTCGATGTATTAAAGTTTATCATGTGTATCCAAAATTGAAAAATGGGTCAAAAAACCCTTGTCATATTCTATTTATAGATTTAATGAATCATTTTCTATTGAAAAGTAGTGTTATGATGAATTTGTGTTTCTTTTTTACTTGTTTTAAATGTGAATGGTGAATCAACATTGGTTAGTGTTAATATTTTGAAGATGATTTCAATGTTATTTTTTATTTTCATATAGTAACCATGATTGATGAAGGTGATACCAGGAGTTTTTTAATTTAATATGTGAATAGAGAGTGTATCAATTATTATATGAATAAATACTGGATGATTGATATGTGATATTGGTGTTGGATATTTCATTCAATTATTTATACTAGATAGTGACTATGTAATTATTTTAGTATCATTGATATATTTATTTATATTAGTGAAAAAGTTGGATATAGATTTAGATGTACATCCATTCATAAAAAAATATTGGCAATTATTATAAAGTACTAATTTGGTTGATTTAAAAGTATTACATTACTATGATATTGGTTTTTGGTATAAATGTTTTACATTATGACTGAATTCCATTTAATTTCAGTATTGTTGACATCATAATTAATTTCATATGTCTTTTATGATTATTGTTGAGATATTTTATAATGTCAAAATGTTAAAATTTGAAATAATTTTATAATTTCATATATGACTTTTTTGTTTACTATATATGGAAGATACATTTTCCACCTAGAATGTAAATTTTAGGAAACTAATAATAAGTTGTTATGGTTAAAATTCTAATTAATCCAATATGATAATAATTTTAACCCAATAAAACCTTTTAAATGAAATAAAAAAGATTATGGGGATCCAAAATAGGGAAATAATCTATAAATATAATCTCTTATGATATCTACAAAAAGAATAAATTAAAACTGTTTTAAAATTAAAATTCAATAAAAAAATTGATGACGTAAAATTTTATTTAATATATAAAAAGATTCAATATTAGTTGATGTCCAAATATTGAATAATAAATTGATTATCTTGTTAGTTTTTATAGGAAAACATAATCTTTAAGAAAGATTTCTAAAGTGATAATCATAGTAGTTAGCTTCATTTTTAATTCCCCTATTATTATGTGAATAAATATTGGATGAAATATATTTGATGATGATGTTTGGACATTATTTATATAATTTATTTTAAAAAAGGGTGATTTACATGATTTGGATACATTTGTAGATTTACTGATATTATGGGAACTAATTAATTATTTTTTTTAATTTTTACTTATTCATAGAGTCTTGTAAAATTCAACTAACGATAATAATGAGGATATTTGTATGGTAAAACAATTGATGTTTTTTATGTCTTATATGTATACTGTGTGTTCCTAAACTAGAATATTAGTTTCATATGACTCCAAATTTAATTTCTTATGATTTCTATGTTTGTCTCTATGGGATTTGAAAAATTAATCCAAAAAGAACCCATAATTAAATTTTTCATTTTGTATGAGATGTTTTTAATGATTAAAAAATATTCTGGACAAAATAATTTACATATAGAGTGGTATCAAATGTATACATATCATTACATTGAAATTCAGGTCATGCACAATGGTGATTAGTTTTGGAATTTTTTGGTCTAGTAAATACCATGACCCATAAATTTCATAGAAGAATATTGTAAAATTTTTAATAGTCATTATATAAATTTCATTTTTATAAATTCTAGAAACATAAATTTTTAGTTTCATTTGTCACTGGATACCTAATGAATTATTTTATTATAATCATTACCATCCCCCATAGAGTTCTTATAACTTTTTACCTGCCTGACATAACCTATATAACATTTTTATTTATTACCTAGTAATCGAAACATATGAATGGGTGAGCTTGGATGTTAATTAAATGTTAACATGAGATATTTCAATTTAAGACTATAGAAAATAATAAGATATAAATATGGGAATGTGACTATGATATTAACATTTAAAATCTATAAGTAGCATATCATTGATCATAATCATGAATCATGGAATTTATCATGGATGTTCATATGAAATGAATCATAGTGAAATCAATGATCATGATCTATTCAGGAATGTTATTTTCTTAAGTCATATGTTTTGGAATACACAAAATAATATAAAATCATTTCCTTAGTCAAGTATCTATACTAAGACTATAATATTGGATTGAGTTCACTCCACATTCCATCATAGACTTATTCATGGTTAATAATCAAGACTATCATAGTGATAATATGTAATTATTTTACTACTTTCACACCCCATTTATGTCCTAATTCACTCATGATGTATCAATATTTACTAAATTCATTGATTTTATATTTAATTAAAATTAAAAAAAATATAATTAAAATCATAGTTATTTTTCCACAATATCACAAAACATTCATCATATAATTTAAATATAACTCGTGGAAATAAAATGGGTTTCATAAACATTTCATCACATTGTCGAAGTATAACCCATTAAACATAAACATTATTCATAAATAATAGGTAATTATAATCAAAATAATTCCAGACAATGAATATGTATGATATCATTTGATCATATTCCTAGTAAAAATAAGTGACATCAAAGGATGTAATCTTATATTAAAATAAATCTAAAAAATAACATGGAATATTTCATCAAGAAAATAATCTTTTAATTTTGAAATCATTTTTCCAAAATGTAAATATTTTAAATATATATTTCAAAAAAATTCATTAAATAGAACCATAGAATATTGTAAATAAATTTTAAAATAGCTAATTTGTCATAACAACTTGAAATTATTTTCATGATGTGTATTTTAAAACAATGTCTCTTGTAAAAGATTCCATGAATATAATAAATAATAGAATTCAAAAAATGAAAAGATGTTTGAATTTTAAGAAAATAACAAAAAATTATATATTTTTTCAAAATGTCATTACAAATTATATATTTATAGTAATAAAATTCCTAAAAACATTTTTAGAAAACCCGGAAATGGAAGAAAAAACATTTCGACTAATCGGAGAAATAAAGTACGATTAATATAAGAATACTAGTTTTGTTTTATTTGAATGTAAATAGAGGAAATTTAATATAAAAATGTAATCAATAATATTAAATATAGTATATGAAAATACCTGATATTATTTAGTGGTAGATCTAGATATTTCATCTTCACATACTAAATCACAAATAGTTTTATAAATATATGTGATATTAATGTAAAACCACTATCTAGCATACGAGTTCATTTAAAAAAACATTATAATCATCTATAATACATTTACATTTAAAATAATTATATATTAATAATAATTTTACAGTTAAAATATCATATATTAACCCCTTATAACAATTCAACAACCAATTTTAGATTATTTTGTATTAAAATTTTCTTTTCATGGTGTTAAATTTTTTATTTTTCATGAGTGTTTTTGTTTTAAAGTTCATTTCATTGTAAATTGATCATATTACCATAAAAATATATTTAAACAATGAATGTTTAATAGTTTATTTATTTACTTAATTATATGTATTATATGTTTTTTCACCCTTGTATTAATGATCACCAAAACATTATTTTTGTGATATTAATGGGTTTTATGTTTTATGGTAGAATTTTATACTATGAGTAATATTATTGAACATTTTTTATGTCTAGAAATTCCTCACTATTGATGATTAATCACCACCATATATGAATAACCATTAGTGATTAGTCACAACCAAGGATGACCAACCATTAATGATTAGTCACTGTCTTGGATGTCTCTACATTGATCATTACTCACCAACAAGGATGACTCGACATTGATGATGAGTCACTTTTGGGATGTTAATATTGCTATTTTTTGAAAAAAATACAACTAAACCCATGTAACTATTGATGATTCATTTTTTCATGATTGGAATTTTTTACAAACTATAGGAACTACCTTACACCGAGAAGCATCACTATTGGTATGACTCACTACCAGATAGTATTACCACACACATGAAGTCACCAAATTTTATTATTATTTATTTTATAATTTCCAGTAGCAATATTATATCATATATTCAAAAAAACATGTTTTAATGATTGTTGTTAATTTATATTTGTAGAGTTTCATTAAAGAATGTGGCATCCTAGAGTATGATGATGCATAGTATCAAGATGTTTATCTGTCAAAATTATAATGTTGAAAGGTGAATCATACTCCCCCATGTATGTACGAGATGCATACCTATGAAATTCTAAGATAATTACAAAGACAATAAATTAAATCACCAAGTTGAGATCACACACAATGTGTATTTTATAGAAATGATTGATGGAGATTTTATCTTATATAAACAACATGTTACTTTATACATTGAAAAAAAGTGTGCGTCACACTCTATTTCACATAACCATTTTGAATATCTACTTGAGTACCCTATATAAGTTTCCATCAAGGAATCCAAAACATAAGATCATATTAAAAGAGAAAAATAATATTTACACTTATATTAATTTTCTCTTTATGTATATTATATTTACATTATGGGTAGTTATAGCTAAATGTTTATATTTATTCCACATGGACTCAAACACTTAAACAGGAAGATACAAGATATCTTGTTACAAAGGTTCATAACTTGTTCTCCAACATGTTGATAAAGTGGTACTTGTGTTTCCAATATTTGTTTTATTACCATGGGTATATAATTAATTTTTTATAAATATTTTTGGATTTAAAGACTTATATCGGCATGGATATTTGGATAACATGGTTGTTTTTTAATTTATTGGGGTATTCTATTTATACCAATATTAATTGAAATTTTTATTTAGTACTACATTTAGAGAATCTTGAGATACTTTTTATGAAAAAAATTTGGTATCAATGGATATTTGAAATATTTTCACCTATTATTTTTAGATGCTGAAATGATCATAAATTTATCACATTTTTTAATTTAACTCATTAAATAGTTAATAGAAAAAAGGTTCTGCTGGCAATATGACTCCTTTATCAATGAAAATAATTAGGCTCAGTGGAAAATAAAAAGTAAAATACATATATATGGTATGGGTTTTTGAAATTTTATCTACTATTGAGGATAAATATAAGTTACCTAGGACTCTTAGAAAATAATATGATGATGCTACTAATCATTATTTAAATAATAATTGAATAGAAATGACTTCCAATTATTATTAATTTTGTGATGAATAATTAAATATTATATATTGCTATAGAACTAATTTTTTCCATTTCAGATATATTATTTTATTCTTATGAAGGAAATAAAAATGATAATTAAATGAGATTTAACAGCTATAATATAATATATGATTCGTTAAACGTTAATCCTGATGAGTTAATATATTACATGTATCCCATGTTCAATAAAATATTTAACACCATGATCTCCCTATTAAATCTAGTATCAGGAAATTATAATATTATAAGAACGATCTGATGCCTTCTCTGGAGATGGAGAGGGGAATCATTGTCAATTTGAGAATCATGATACATAAGTAATGTAAATATTAATGAATTTATTGGTATGATAATGATGTATAATAAATAACATAATCCCAATTGAGAATATGATGAATAACTAATAATAAAATCATTATTTTTAAATTCTATCACATCATATCAAAATTAAATCGAAAAGGAAAAGATACAATTGGAGTATTTAAAAGATCAGTTATCACCATTGGATAATGAAGAAGAAATTTCCGATTGAGGAGATTTATTTACGATGATATATAGTAGAATTTTTTTACTAATTCAAGTAAAAAACTAATGTATGATAGCATAGGAAATTGGTTAATGTATTAGAGGAGATATGAAAACTCAATTACAATTACATAGTATGAGTGACTGCGAATATTACATGTAAATGAAAATGTCCAAAATATATAATAAAAAAAACCATGTGGAAAAGAATAAAATATATACTAATTTAATGAAATCCCCATGTAGTTCCTATAAGGATAGATTTGGTGCCTCTCGTTCTACATATGTAGAGAATCCCGACAGATCCTATGTGTTCTTGATGAATTTTTTTGGAGGTACCGGTTGTTCCTACCTTATAATTTGACATTTTTATTATCACTATGAAATTTAAAATGATGATGATATATATATGGAATAAATTTTTTAATACTATAATATACATGAGGACACATTTGAAAATCACAAATTTAATAATATATTTCTGATGAAACAATATGTTTTATCAGTTAATATTTTGTATCATCTTGCTATAGATACTGAGACGAATGCCCAATTATTTAAAGAAAATACAGAATATAATATTTTGAATGTTAAATATAAGAAATAACTATAAATATTTTCAAATGATAGAGAAAAACATAGATAGATTCTTGGTATAAATAAATATCTAATGTATGTTACATGTATAGGATACCAACCTGGAATGATAACAGTAGTTAAGAGATAATTTTTTCCCATGTTGAATTCTAAAAAATTTGAAAGTAGTTATTTTAATAAGTGAACTAGTAATGTTTTTATTTAAAAATTGTTAAAATATTTTTATAGGAATTATGTATTGAAAATATGGTTTATTAAGGAATTAATCTCAGACATATCTATACCATTGAAAATTTTTATACCCAAAACATTTTTTAAATAAACATTATATTTTAGGAAATTTGTTTCACGATCTCCAATTAAAATATATAGTTCATATAAGTTTGTTTTTCTAGGAATATTTCAAGAGACTACATGATATTTAAGATCCTAATTAAGGATGATGAGGGTCATGACACCATTGGTGACAATGATAAAGAAAATAGCATTGTCCTTATCCAAATTGGTATCACCAATTCGGTTTTAATTTGGAGTGTTCAAGTTCTTGATGGATTAAAATATTACACAATTATCGTCTAAAAATTATTTGCTGATGGTAATCATTTTCAATTTTAGATCAATTAATGAAATGTTTTTAATTTCTTGTTTTTTATTATTTACCACTTTATTAAATTATAATGTTTATGCTATAAATACAAATTAACAAAACATGTCCTCCAAAATGATAATGTTGTGAACCCATTTCTAGACGGGATGAAAAAAATTATTTTAAATAATATAAATAAGACTCAAATTCTCACCATGTTCAGTTTATCTGTATGGATTAAATTTGACCATCCATCATTTCTAGTAAAATGAGAATAATTGTGTTTATATACATGTAGGAGTGTTTTACTATTATATTTGGGTTTTGTATTTACATCATACGAGTAAATCTTGTACTTATATATAGTGTATGGAAAATATTTATAAAAATTAGTCAGGACTATAATTATGAACACAAGAGGTGACCTTGGGTGGGAGCTTGAAAATGAAGACATTGAATCCTTATTCTATCAAAATAGTTATATTCACATCTCCTCTTCTCTTAGCAAAACATTGGTAGAATGGAGTTCTAGAAAAAAGGAAAAGACACTATCTAAGACTATGGTTAATTGGTATGACATAAATATTTAATTTTTGTTAGATTCTTTCAATATAGCGTGTTATATAATTAAAATGTTTCAGATAGGACAATCAAAAAAATCCATAATGATCATTGGAATAGATGAATAATTAAGGTCAATTTATGTACAATTTTTTTGTTTAATTGTATTTATTATTAAAACTAATGGTAATACAGAAAAAGTACCACCAAATTAAATAAAGGGACCTTCCATTTTTATTTTTCTTCTAGTAATTCTTATTTAAATTTTAAAATAATTTCCAAGAAAGTGGACTATTATTTTCATTTCAAATTTGATGAAACATATAAAAATGAGAATAAAAATAATTAGAAAATCATGAGGTTGATTTATAATCACTGAACATAAATTCCAACCCTTTTGATTCTACTGGAAATAAATAAAAAAATATCATCCAGTTACGAAGAACATTACGAATAAGAACCTGAATCTGTATAGAATAATGAGTTTAGAATCCCTTAATATTATATAACTATTAGGATCCTTATATACAATAAATTATATTTTATAGTTATATACCTAGATATATGCACGGATACATGAAATTATCTAATAAATCAGGTTGAAAATCTATCATTTTTGTCCCAAATTGAAGCAAAAAACATCAATGATGAAATTAATGATGAATTTAGTGTAATGGATCTGAAAGAAAAAATAATTTTTTTTGAAGGAAATAAAGTTTTGGAACATGTTGACATAACCACTGAGACCTTTACTATTTGAACTAAATGAGTGTATAGAAACCATTTGGTGAATCTAGTACCATAGTAAGAAATAATTTCAGACTAGTTGAACAAGGTTGTAGTCAGCAATATGTAACTTACTAGGAAGAGAATTATTCACTTATAGCCAGAAATGAAGACATAAGAATATTTCATTCCTATTCTATTCATCTAGATCTCAAACTATATCAAATGAATGTTACTAGTGTATTTTGACGAGGGTATAGAATCAAATATGGTTTTCTTAAAAACAAATATGTTTTCAAATTCCCCCTTTTCCAAATTATTTTTTTAAATTAAAATACAATTATATAGTTGTAAACCAGATCCTTGATCTTGGTATTATAGGGTTATATCCTTTAACATTTAAAAAGGTATATCTAATCCATAATTTTTTTTTTGTTTTTTAAAGGATGTTTTATTTGTAAAAATCATTGTAGATGATATTTTTATTGTATCAGAAAAAAATTTATTATCTAAGGAATGTTCGAAAAATAGTACAATTAAAATTGAAATGTATTTAATGCTTAAAATAAAATTATTTCTTGGTTATTTTTTTTATCTAAAACTAAAAAAACAATTTCTTTAAGTCAATTTAAATATGGTATGTATCTTTTAAAATGAATTGGTCAGGGTTGTATTAAGAGTTTTGAAAATACTTTAACTATTACTTGTATGTTCGATCATGATAAATTAGGGAAATAGGTGAATTAAAATATTTACAATGTATAGATTGGAAGTATTCTTTATAAAACTCCACGATGACGTTATATTGTGTATAGTGTGTACGTGTTTTAATTTTCATGAAAACCCAAATTATCATACTTTGTTTTTATAAAACCAATTTTCAAATACCTCATGTTTATTTCAAATCTATGACTATTCTATCCAAATGAACATGATTTTTACATAGTTATTTTGAGGACAATATTTTTTGGTTTCTGTTAGATAGAAAAAACACAACTGGAAAATGTCATTATTCCTGAAGTTAACTCATTTCATACTGTAGTATGAAACAAAATTCAACTACATTATCAACTAGTGAAGTTGAATACCAAAATAAAGAAAGTTTTTGTGTGATGAAATATGGGGGTTTAAACAAACATTACTAGAATATGGATTTCAAATTTGAAATGTGCCTATAAATTTTAATAATAAATGATCTATAAAAATAATTAAGAAACCTGTACCTCACTCACACACAATGAATATGGATTCAGGGCATCACTTTTTCAGTGATCATTTTCAAAAAATTTCTATCGCCATTTAATGAATAGGTAAAGAAAATAAGTTTGCTAATATATTCATGCTAATTTTAAATTATGATGGAATGTACTACTTCACAAAGGAATTATGTATCATTAATTTTGGTTAATATTATTTCTATCTCAAACACAGTGGAGTTATACTCACAGTTGTTTTCCTGAGGATGAGTTTTACCAACCATTGAGTTTTACTCATCATTGGAATTACTCACATTTGTATTTACTCACCATTAGAATTAATCAAAATAGTGTTTGTATCATTGACATGTTTTTTTCAACATTGGTTTTACCTACTATTGAAAATCTCAAACCTTTTAAATTTTTTAGTTATTTATGTTTATGTATTCATTGCTATTTAATTTCTACAAATTAATTATTTTATAATATACTCAATTAATATTTTTTATATTTTCATAATTCTAAATCCTTAAATGATATAAAATTATATTGTTTCCTAATTATGATACATCTAATCCCTCACACCATTAATATTGAGATATGTAGTAAACCTTTCTCTTCTAACTGTCAGCCTTTCTTCGCCTTCACTTGAACAAGATGAGCTGATATCCTGTAACATCCCAGGTAAATAAATAATAATACATTTTCATATTTATTAATATTTGTGAAATAAATATTATGTATACTTTAAATAAGAAGCTATGTTCAATGGTTTACATGATACACAACAACATGTTTCTTTGAAATCATACAATACACAGTAATAATATAATAATATTAGTTTAAATAGTAACTAACACCTTGCCATTGTATTGAATAGAATGATTAGAACTAACTAAGATATTATTATACATGTTTTTAAATGATTTTACATTTTTCCAATAAAAGAAAGAGGATTAAAATGTGAATAAATTCAATTTTAAGGACAAATACTCTAATATGAATTTATAGGTGGATTTATCACCTTTTAATGGAGAACCCTATTTAAATAAATTTGTGGTCACTTTTATATGTTCTATTTGAAAAAGTTAAATTATTCTTCATAATATAAAAATCTATATTTACTTTGGATGAAATTCTGGTATTTTTCTAATAAAATTCATTTTTAATGAATAATAAAAAATACTGTATTTTAATTCAGACAGCCTATTAATCTAATTCATTTATAAGGTTAGATTATCATTTTAATTGGTTTTAATGTTTAATTATGTTATGTTATTACTAATTAATATTATGTTAGTCATTGGATCTGAATTCCCTTTGAAATTGGACATAAATAAATGTCAATATTTTTAAAGTTATTATTTCTTAAAAGCACGCCTTTTGTTTTGGCAGTGGAAATTAATATTAAATTAATTTCTGCTACTTATAAGTTTTTAAATTGAAAAAATGGATACCATATTTAAAATCAGGAGTTACAAGTTATGTAAATAGGTAAATTTTATTTTTATACATTATAAATATTTACTTTAGTAAAAATTATATTTACCATGGTTAAAAGTTAAATTTGGTAAATAAGGGTAAAATCTATTACTATAATAATATAAATTACCCTAAAATGTGTTCATAATCCTTTTGGATGATACATTTCTGACCCTGGGCATCCTTGGGATTATTAATGGACCCCATGGAGCCATGTGGGAGTGACAATGACACATTATTTTAATTAACATAATGTAAAGGCCAAAATGACAAAAACAAATATCTTTTATTAAATCAATTTTTTACATGGGGTTATATAAGTAATATGTTAGACTATAAAAATTAATTTTAAATCTAAAAATATTTTCTAAATCATGGTATTTTTTTTATAATTTTTTGACATCAAATAAATAAAATTATTTATGACTCAATAATGATGCAGTATTTAACTAACTAATGAATGATTTAAATAAATAAGATTATAAATACTAGAAAAATATCCAGAAACCTGTCCAATTATTATTTAATGATATTATTTCTAAAATTAGTCATATTATCATTGACTTTAATGATTTATGGGCCTTTTTAAACCTAAGAAATGTTTATAATAAAATACTTGTTTCAAACATTTCTAAAGAGCCCCTTCTCCACCTTATAAAAGGACACCACTTTTAACCCATTCCTCACACCTCTCAAGCCCCATTTCACATACAAAATCTACCTAAATAAGCTCCCCAAATCCCTCCACTCATCCTAAAATCCATCCATTATGATGAAGGAAATTCAGGTAAACATTTTTGTTCATACCAAAGGGAGTTACCCGATTTTAAATTAACATATTCTCTTAAGTTATTTTGTTTTATTTTACTTTTCCAACCCCATAAACTATTTTTATTCATTTATATTATAACAAAAACAATATAATAATTATACTACATTTTTTATGAGAATTTTTTTAACTACACTTACACACTCATCTATCTAATGGGTAAAGTAAAAACTGTTTCTCTGGACGATGAACTACTGCCTCATAGAATAATGATTGTTCAATTATCTCCTACTACCTCTCATAGTGGCACTTAATATGGAACTGTATTTATATTAGATATATATTATATATTAATTTTTTCTATTCTTTTTTATTTTTTATTTATATAATACCTTTAGGGTTTCCACAGTGTTTAAATACGATAATTTCATTTGAGGAAGTGCGGACTACCACCCACTCAAAGTGATACGACTCATTCATGCATTATGTGGGAAATATAAAGGATGGAGTTAATTAAATTATATATTATATTATATTTGAATCATAATATACTTATGTATAATTATTTTTACATTACATTAAAATATAAAATTGAAATGAATGTAGCGTTCATGCGTACATATGGCTTACCGTCTCTATGAATAGTGCATTTCATTTTTGTCTCCCAATGTGATATACTATTATAAATAAATATAAATAATCTATATATATGATATATATTTTATCTAAATAATTCATATCAATCTGGATATAATACAATTTTGACAACATGAACAACATTTAATTTTAAGAAGTTCATTTTTGACTCAAGTAACAAATATCGACAAAAGAACCATTATTAACATAATTTATTACATAATGTATATTACATGGTAATAAGTGATATGAAAGGAATAAAAAACTTGAAAATGGTTCTTAAGAAATTATAAATTTACTTTAGTTTATTATTTAGTAAATTAAAGAATGAAGGGGTCATGTCAGACATGAGGTAAGGGACTTCATCTCGATATCCTTTCATTGAGGCATATATTGTTTTTTACATGAAATTATTTTATATGGTATATAAACACCTTGAAATTTTAATTTCATTCTAATGGAAACTTTTGAAGAGCTCATCAGAGAAGATCCAGGCATCCAGGTTAGTTTGCTCCACCGGGAGCTTTATAGAATAGCTGGGTCAAGTAACATTAGTCTCGTGTTTGACCAGTTTGTGAGATCTTTCAGGATGTAGTGGTAACTCTTTTTGAAATCAGGTTTCCCATTATTCCTAAAAAATGGATTTAATAAAAAAAAGTAAACTTGGATGGAAGTAGTGACAACGTCCTTTTCCGTCTCCATGAGTATTATTTGATCATTAGTTTCCTTAACAAGCCGTAATATTTTTAAAAGGAAAATAAATACCATATACAATTTTATGTATTTTGGTACTGAAAATGGTATTGATAATGGAATTTTTATGTCAATATATTTAAATGATATATTGTGATTGAAATGTGGAAATGATATCTTTCCTCTATATTTGTTTTATGTGTTATAATTTTATAATGGTATTTGGACATTTGACGGGTGGTTATGAGATAAACCAAATGACAGGTGGGGACGTGATAAACCAGGATGGGTGGTTATGTTTTATCCTCCAATGGATTGGGTATGGAATTCAGCCATATGGCAATTCGAGTTAGTGATATGTGTGAAATTCTACCATTTGGTGATTCTATTAAAGTATGTTTATGTCCTAATTTACCATTATATGTTATATGTTATTTCTATGTGTTTTATGGTAATTAGTTGGTAACAAAATGATATCAAATGATCATTTATTCTGTGAATAATATTTACTACTTCATAAAGGTGGAAAACATTACTTATGATAAGGTATTCATGGTTTACTTGTTGTTTTGAAAAAATAACAGTTTTTATTCTTTGTGTATCCCATACTGAGCTTTTATGCTCATCCAAAGTTTGTGAAATTTCATTCAAAGGACACAAAGTTGGATAGGGTCTTGAATGGGATCAATGAAAAGTCATGTTGTATAAAACATGGAACTAGACATGTCTATTTTTTTCCAAAAGTTTTTATTTTATGATTAATATGGAAACTGAGTGTAAGTTCATACATTGAAATTTTTTGGAGATGAAATTAAATAGTTATGTTTTAATTCTCCAAAACTATAAACCTGAAAGGATCCTCAATGTGAATTATTCATTTAATTCACGATCATTTAATGTTTTAAGGCAGTGTCCTTAATGTTGGTATTAGAGGTTTGTTTAAATGACATTAGAAGTTACGGTATTGTTAAATTAATATACATAAAAAAGTTTTAGTTTAAGTTATGATTGAAATGATATAGAATTTAGAGATAACCATGTTTCTACATATTTGATATTCTTGTGTTCAGAATGGTTTCCCATAGAGGAAACAGAGCAGCTGTGTTGGTAAAAAAATAGGAGGAAGAATACCTTCCAAATCAGATACCAGAGATAGATGGAATCAGAACGGAATAGTTAGTTGTTGTGATGGCACAATTGACTCCGGATACAAATGGTGGTGGTATCCATGCACGAGATCCGCCAGAACAACCATATAAGAACATGTTAGTAGTGGATAAATTCATGAGGCATCATCCTGTATCAGTTAGAGGATAAACTGAACCAGTTCTAGCTAAAGCATTGATAAAAAAACATAAATGATTATTCATTTCATGGGATGTTCAGAGTACTAAAAGTTTAGTCTTTATGCTTACCATTTTGAAGGTGAAGCGATCAATGGTGGTCGATGGTGAAAAATTTTAGCGAGAGGGAGTTGATTTAATCTATTGATTAGGATAAATTCAAATTTGTGTTTGTTGAGAAATTATTTCCTATAGTGGTTCATCATAGGATGGAAAACCAATTCTTTGTATTGAGGTTGGAGTATGACTTAGTTGTTACGTAAGAATAAAAATTCACTTGATTGTAATGGTATGCTCCAAATTTCATCTGAGAACTTTATAGTAAGTTAAATCAATTGTACTTAGGAATGAAGCAACGATATCAAAGAGAATTAACACATATTGAATTCAAATACTATTAAAAACATGTGAGATATGCTGAGAAGGTAGAAATGGAGTATTTTTATGATTAGGTGTTCCATGAGAGAAAAAGAATTAAGTGGTATAGTTGGTAGGAAACAGGAACAAATTCATCAATGAATCCAGGAGGTAAGAAAATTAAATATACATCTAGTGATAAGTATGGTATAAAGCTTCCAGGAGAATGTTTGTAGATGTATTTAAAGTGATTCTAGTGTAGAATGTCTAGAAATATTTCTTTTAACTATAAATAAGATGATCAATCAAGAAATGAAAAACCAATAGTAAGATGTTTTAAGTGCAATGAAAATTTCCATTATAACAATGAATGTCTAACGAAGAACTAAATTGAGTTGAAGCAGCAAGACTACAAGTAGAAAGGGGTGGATAAATCCTTTGCAACAATATTAGAAGATGTTGGGACATCGAATTAATTAGTACCAATTGCACTTTTTGTTTGTTCATATTATTCCAACATGTTGTTTGATCCAAGGTCTACACATTATTTTATTTCTAAGATATTTTCTAGTAAATTGGGAATTCCATCTGAATATATGAATACTGAATTATGGTAAAAACACCAGGAGGAAATTTTGGGACAAAAAGAAATTATAAGAACCTTCATATACTTGTCTATGGAAAGAATCTACATGAAAACCTTATTGTATTTCCTCTAGTAGAGTTTGATGTTATTTTGGGTATGAATTGGCTTTTTGTTTATTATGATATGATTGACTGTATAACTAAAGAGGTTTCTTTTTATAATGAAAATTATTATATGTTCATGAATAAACCCATGCATTTGAAAACATATTAGGAATTTGAGAAACTAGTAAAATATGGATATCAATGTTACTTTTCACATATTTTTGAAATCAAAGGAACTGTCTTGATTAATGATATGTCAGTTGTAAATGAGTATCTAGATGTTTTTCATGATGACTTTTTTGGTATTATACCTGATCAAAAAGTTGATTTTAATAATGACTTAGTGCCTGATGCTAATCCAATTTGAAAAAACCCTTATTGAATGGCTCAAATTGAACATTAAGAGTTAAATAAGAAATTCAAGGAGTTATTATAAAATGGTTCCATTAAACCTTTCACATAACCATGGTGTGCTCTTATCTTGTTTGTTATAAAAGTGATATTTATCAATGAGACATTACATTAATTATAGAGCATTGAATAACATCACTGTTAATATCATGTATCCTTTATCTCATATCAATGATTTGTATGATCATCTCATGGGAGTTGAGTATTTTTCATATATTGGAATGAGTTTGGGATACCGTTAGTTGAAAGTAAAGGAAGATTACTTTCCAAAAACCACATTTCATACTAGATATGGCCATTATGAATTTTTAGTTATGCTTTTTGGGCTAACTAAAGCACTTGATGTATTACTAGATCATATGAATTAATTTTTTCTTGATTCTTTGGTTGAGTTTTCTGATGTGTTTATTAGTGTTATTTTGGTTTATTACAAAAATAATGAGGATTATGGAAGTCACTTAAGTGTTTTCTTGTAAACCTAAAACGAAAATAAACTGTTCGGGAAATTCAGCAAGTGTGACTTTTCATTATAAAACATTTCATTCCTTGGACACATTGTTTTAAAAAATCATATAACTATTTATCATAATAAAAAATGTTGTTAAAGAATGTCCAAGACAAAAAAATATTACCGATATCAGTAGTTTTATTGGTTTAGCTGGTTAATACAGGATGTTTGTTGAAAATCCTTCACAATTATCTAGTCCAATAAATAAGTTAACATGAAAAGGTGTTAAGTTTGTTAGGAAAAATAATGTGATGATATTTTTTAGGAATTGAAATGATTATTGGTGAATGCTATTGATTTGGAATTACCATCCAGATATCATGAATTTGTTATCTAGATTGATGCTTCGTTCAAAGGACATGGTTGTGTCCTTATGCATAATGGTCAAGTAATTTATTATACTTCACATCAGTTGAATCCTGATGAGTTTAATTACACTACAATGTATTTGGATTTAGCTTCTATTGATTTCGATTTTAAAAATTAGAGGCATCATCTTTATGGAGTAAAATGTGAAATATATACTGACCACATAAGCTTGATGTATATATTCACACAGAATGAATTAAACATGAGACTTATGAGATGGCCAGAATTAATAAAGGATTATAATTGCACGATCCATTTCCATATGGGAAAGGAAAAAAAGTGATTGATACCTTGAGATGAAAAATAATTCTACATTAACCACGCAACATTTTGAAGGATATCCTTTTGTTTATGATTTTATTAAATTTGGCATAGAAGTTGTTGGTGCTGGAAATTCTTCTATTTTGATTTACGTGTCAGTGAAATCAACATTATCAGGAAGAATAAAGCCAGTGAAGAAAACAAACAATGTGTTACAGAAAAAGGTAGTGTTTTTTATAAGCGTATGTTTCCTAAATTTAACATTGATAAGGATTTTGTTATGAGTTTTAGGAAATGATTATATGTTCCTTGTTATTCAATGTTTAAGAATGAGTTGTTATGTGAGGCTCATAGTTCATCATTTTCAGTTCATCCTGGCATTAATATGTTGTACAGAGATATTTTTGAGTATTACTGGTGCGATAAATGAAAATAGATATTAATAACATTACAATGAAGTGTTTGAATTCATAACAGGTTAAAGTAGAGTGATAGTTATTAAATGGAATACATGAGTATTAATCAGTGCCATAGTCGAAAAGGAAAAATATATCAATGGACATCATTGTGGGATTACTGAAGGCATCTCGATGTAACAATGCACTCTAGGTTATTATTGATTGGTTTACTGAATCTGCTCATTTCCGTCTTATTCGAGATACTCTATATATAGATCAATATTTTATATTGTATGTTAAAGAGATAGTTCGGTTGAATGGGGTTCCCCTCTTTATTGTATCAGAAAGTAATCCTAGGTTTACTTATAACTTTTGGATATGCCTTCGGAAGTCATTGGGTACTGAAATAAATTTTAGTAGAATATTCTATCGGCAATCTGATGAACATTCAGAATGAAAAATTCAGACATTGGATGACATGATATACACGTGTTCACTAGGTTACCAGGGGTGTTGGGATCAACATCTTCTTTTTGTTGAATTTTCATATAACAATAGTTTTCATTCCAATATACAGATGGCTCCATTTGATGCACTATTCAGGAAATGATGTCGAACTCCAGCTTTTTGTTACGAAGTAGGTGAAATGAAACTGACAGGACCAAAATTAGAAGAAGATATGGTTGATAATGTTACGTCGATTTAAAAGAACATTATAATAGCTCAATGTAGGCAGAAAAGTATTGTGGATAACAGGTAGAAGGATTTTTCTATTAAGGTAGGTGATCATGTCTTTCTAAAAGTTTCTCCATGGAAAAGTGTGAGGCATTTTGGTAAGAAGGGAAAGTTCTGTCTAAGGTTCATTGGACCTTTTGAAATCCTATAGAATGTTGTATCAATTGCGTATAGAGTGGATTTGTTTCCATGTTTATCCCAGGAACACAATATTTTTCATATTTCAATTTTGAGAAATTATATTCTAGATCCAACTCATCTATTGGGCTAAGTGGTAGTTCAGTTGGAAATGAATAACTCTTAGGAGAAAAAACTAGTTCAGATTCTTGACTGACCAGAACAAGTGTTGGATAATATGGTAATTCATCAAGTAATGGTTTTGTGGAAAACCCATATGTTTGAAGAGGCAACATGGGAATCTGAAAATGCTATGAGGGATAAATACCCCATCTTATTTGATAAGTAAATAGAAATTGTGAGAATGCAATTTCAAAAAGGAGGGAAGTATGTACCATACTAGGAAAATAAAGAATAATACAATTTCATATATTTTAATATTTTTGAGTTAAATATAAATTTTAATTTAAATAGGATGCTATGTTCAATGGCTTACCTGATACGTAACAACATTTTTCATTGAAATCATACATTTCACCCTAATAATATAATATCATTATTTTAAACGGTAGTTAATTACTAGAAATTTTACCGGTGTAAATGAATAAAAAATCTACAATATGATTATACATGTTTGTTATATATTTTTACATTTATCCAAATAAAGATAGGGACATCAAATGTGAATGAATCCAATTTACTGCAAAAAGACTATAATATTCATTAAATGTTCAATTAACCTCATTTTAATGGAGAACCCTCTTTAAAATTAATTTTGGTAACTTTTATATGTTCTATTTGAAAATATAAAATTATTATTTGAATTGGGACATCAAAATTTACTTTGGATGAATTTTTGGTATTTTTATGATAAAATTCATTTTTATAGAATAGGAAAAGATGCTGTATTTTAATTAAAAACTGCCTTTTAATATAATATATTTATAACATTATATAATCATTATAATTATAATTGAACTGTTATTATATTATTTCTTTATTATTTAATCTAATTTAGATCATTGGATGTAATTTCAAATTGAAATTGGACATAAATAAGTGTCAATCTTTTAATAGTTATTATTTCTTAAAAACATGATTTTTCATTTAACAACGAGAATTAATTTTAAATTATATTATTCCACTTATGTGTTTTGAATTTTGAAAAATTTACTCCATATTTTGAATCAGTAGGTCCAAATTATGTAAATATGTTACTTTTATTTTTATACATTATGAATATTTACTTCAGTAAAAATATTATTTACTATTGTTAAAAGGTAAATATGGTAAATAAGGGTAAATTTTTTTATTATAATAATATATAATTACCCTAACACGTGTCCTAATCCTATTTTTTGACACATTTCTGACCATGGAAATTATTGGGTCGATTTAGGGACCCATGAATCCACATGGGAGTGACAATGACACTTTTTTTTAATTAACATAAAGTAATGGTGAAAATGACATAAACAAATATCATTTATTAAATAAAATTTAACATGAGGATGTATAAGTCATATATTCAACTATAAATATGAATTTTAAAGATAAAATATTTACCTACATCATGGTATTTATTTTATAATTTTTAGACATCAAATTAGAAACATTATTTATGACAGAATAATGATGCAGTGATTACCTTATTAATGAATGATTTGAATAAATAAGATTGTTAACACTAAAACAATATCTAAAACCATTATAATTATTATTGGATTATTTTATTTTAAACATGAGTCATATTATCTTTAAATTCAATGATTTTTGACCCTTTTTAAACCGAAGATATGTTTATAATAAAATAATGGTTTCAAACTTTCTTAAAGAGCCACTCCTCTCCCTTATAAAAGGACAACACTTGTAACCCATTCCTCACACCTATAAAGCAATTTCTCTCTTTAAAACTCTACCTAAATACGCTCCCCACATACCTATACTTTACCTCGAATCCTTCCCCTATGAAAAAGGCAATTTATGGAATCGTTTTGGTTCAAACCAAAGGGAGATACCCGATTTAAAGGTAACATCTTGTCTTGAATATATTTATTATATTTTTCTTCTACAATCCCCTAAAATATTTTTATTCCTTTATTTTATTAAAAAATATCATAAATATAATATATTTTTTTATTTTGAGAATCATAACTACACTTACACACACATTCATCTAATGGGAAAAGAACATACTGTTTCTGTGGACGGCGAACTACTGCCTCACGAAATGATGATTCTTCAATTATATCCTACTGCCTATCATAGTGGCCATTAATATTGTAATGTATTTATATGTGATATATATAATATTTATATAGTTTCTATTATTTTTTATTCTTAATTTAAATAATACCTTTATGGCTTCCAAATTGGGTAAATTCGATAATTTAATTTGATGAAGTGCAAACTACCACTCCCTCAATGTGATATGACTCATTCATGAGTTATGTAGGACATATAAATGATGGAATTAATGAAATTATATATGATTATATACTGTAATTTTAATATATCTATGTATTATTATGTTTTCATTCCTTTAAAATAATAAATAGAAATGAAAGTAGCGGTCATGCGTATGTACGGCTTGTCGTCTCCCTGAACGGTGCTTTTCATTACTTATCTAAAAATATTAGGTACTATTATAAATAAATAAATATGGGATATATATAATATATATGATATCTAATTATTTAATATAATTCTGATGAAAATGGAATTTTGACCACACGAACAACTTGTAATTATAAGAAGTCCATTTTTGACTCATGTACCAAATGTCGACAAAACGACCATTATTAACATAAATGATTACATACTTTTTATGAAATAAAAATAAGTTATATAAAAAGAAATAATAAACTCGAAAATGGTTCTTAATTATTTAGAAGTTAACTTTAGTTTAATATTCAGGGAATTAAATAAAGAAGGGGTCAAGTTTGAAATGAGGTAAGGAACATCATATCAATCTCCTTTCATTATGGAATTTTTTTTATACACAAAATTATTTTATATAGTATGCAAGCACCATTTAATTTTCATTTCATTCAAAGGTAATCCTTTTCTATGTTTAATTATACTAAACATCAAAATAAAAACTGTTTTAACATAACTGGTGACAACAACCTTTTCCGTCGCCATGAATATTATTTGATCTTTGGCTTCCATAACATGTTTTACTGTTTTTCAAAATATAAAAAATACCATATACTGTTTTTTGTATTTTGGTATTGAAATTTACTTTGATAATTTATTTTTAATGTTAACATATTTAAATGATATATTGTGACTGATATGTAGAAATTTTATCTTTCCTTCTTATTTTTTTATGTGTTATGATTTTATAATGGTACTAGGACATTTGATGGGTGGTTACATGATAAACAAAATGAAGGGTGGTGTTATAATAAAGTAGGCTGGGTGGTTACATTATAACAACCAATGCATTGGGTATGAAAGTCGGCTGTATGGCTATTTAATTTAGTGATATGTGTGGAAGTCGACCGTAGGGTGAATCCATTTATTTAGCTTTATGTCCCAAGTTACCTTTATATGTTTTATGTAATTTATATGGGTTTTATGGTAATATTTTTCTAAATAAATTGTAGGAAATTATCTTTTATTCAGTAAGTAGCACTTATTACTTCATAAAAGTGAAAATTATTACTTATGATATGGTATTCATGGTTTACTTGTTGTTTTGAAAAAACTAACAGTGTTCCTACTTTGTGTATACCATACTGAACTTTTTATACTCATCCCATGTTTTTGAAATGTTTTTCACAGGACATAATTTGGAATGGAATCAAGGATGGGATCATTGAAAAATCATGCAGTCTAAAACATGGAACTATACATGAATCTTTTTTTCAAAAGAGTTTTTTATAAAAAATTTGAAACTAGGGTGAAGTGTATACTTTGCAATTTTTTTAGATGAAATGTTATTATTAGGGCCCAAATCTCTAAAAATCGAAACCTAAAAATATCCTCATTGTAAATTATTCATTTAACTCAAGATTATGTAATGTTTTATGGCCATTTCCTTATATATCCATTGAAAAAAATGGTATTATGTGCCCTCTCTAGAAATGTGGATTCTCACAATGAAGAAAAAAGGGGAGAGTAGTAATTCTACTATTTAATATATTAATATGGATCTTACGAAGGGGGTTTTACCAACCAATTAATAATGTTTAGGAAGATTATAAAATTTAGAGTAATGAATCTTTGATGAATGTTTTAACAGACCAGAGATGAATGGATTTGTTTTCATACAATGATGGAAATTTATTTTTTTCATTGGAATATCATTTTTATCACATTTATTAGTTATATATTATAGAAAATGCTTACTGGGTATGATAAATAATTAATTTCAATGTGTTTTTCTTTTCATTAGTTTAGTTGGATGAATGGTTAAATGTTTCACATGAATGAATTATGTAAGATTATGAAGTAACCATTCCAAATCCCACTGAGGCTTCTATTTAGGAATATTTTATGGATTAGTTGACTGGACATGGTGTTTTTAGATGAACCTTTTCATCATAGATTGAGAGTGAATGGAGGTCTATTTTTTAGTACATTTATCTATGGGTTTCCCATGGATGGGTATTCTTTATAAGCTATTATATCCATGTGTCAATATTTTAAGCATGATGAAAATAATAGATATTACTAATATTTTAAGATATTTTATTTTTATGATGTTTAAAATAACCAATCCATTATCCATTTAAAATATTGTAATCTCCCATAAGATTATTCAAGCTATTCTACATTCCCAAATTATAATTGATGGAGGTGAAGAGTCAGTAGTGGACTATGGATACTTCCGCATCACTATGGTGATATATATTATGATAAATATTAGATGGAATCCATGTATCAATGATAGTAAAGAAAAATATTATGATTACAAAATGTTTGATCATCCTTTGAGTCTGAAGGATCTTGTGGACCCTAATTTGGTACCAGGTAAATTGGTGGAGTAATCAGATGACGAGTAAAATGTTTCATTCAATGGTGATGAAGATATATAATTTCTTGCAGATGAAAGAAATGAACCAGGACTATAAAAAGGACCTCTTAATATAAACTATGGATGAAGATAAGTTAATGATTAATTATAAATCATTTGATGATAATAGAAATTAATGAAAATGGTGATGCGATATAAGAAGAAGAAGAAGGATGAAGAAGAGATGAAAAATATTGTAGTGTATATGGAGAAGAAGATGGAGATGGTGGTGATAAAGATTCTAACCATGATGGTTCCTATTGAATAATCAGAGCTGCGGATGTGGAAGTAACTACAGATCTTGTCCCCTATCATGGATATTCTTTTTCTTGATCAGAACAGAGACACATATTTTTTAAAGTTTAAGACCTAGCTTCTAGAGAATAAAAATACACATTAGTCAAGATGAAGTAATTATCGAGTTAGGAATGTCATCCAGTTGATCATTCTATTTTTGGGATTCCTAGATTTCATATAAATAGTAATTAAATTGATGTTAAATACACTATTATTGTAAAGTCAATGGAATAATAGATGAGGGTTGCTGATATTGTTGAGCAGTTATTTTCTTAGTAGATGGAACACGACCCTACTACTTTTGACCTACCATGGGAAGTGCATAGATCAATTGAGGGTCCTATTGATTTACGTGACACAAGATTATCTAATACTCATGGTTATGATGTCATTAAATATTAAACTTTTTCTTCTCACAATAGTATGGAATCTATTGTTGAATAACATGATTTGTTTTCTGGTTATCCACAAAACAGTGGCGTACCACCTCATGAAGAATAACGGAATCTTGTAGGAACATTGGTGATTCTGATTTGTGATGCATGAAAGTTGGAAATGTTATCTTTTGTGGTGTTTAAAACTATCAATTCACCTAAACCCTTACACTCACCTATTTATCCTTATGTGTTTCTACGTGTGGTCATAAAAGGTGACATGAAATATTTTAGAGAAAAGTCAATTTCTGATATAGGTGTTCTTTTCATAAATTAGGCACTACATGTCACTAGGTTAAGATAATTTATTGAAGGTATTTATTTGATATATTTATAAGAATATTAAAACACAAATGATTAAACACATTTGAGAATTAAATATTGAAAATATGTTACATTACATTGATCTAGAGACTATTAAATCCATGTTATAATGAATGAATACATCAATTATTAATTTAGTACTCCACCACCCACTATTTATGTAGATCTAATTAAAAAATATATCTTAGAAGATATTTTTGATTCTTTAATTTTTTCATTATGTGATGTAGTTACCTCACCTCAAGAAACATTGAGAAAATCAATCTTTATAATGATCATTCCCATATAAAGATCATGGAATACATGAAATACATGAATGACTAAAGATAATCCAAAACCAATGCTATCAGTAATTATCTTTCATGGATATATTCCATGTACAAGTTTAATTATAATATTATTTTATTATAAGATAATATAATAATGGCTCTGGTTATACATGGATTTAATGATAATGTCCACCAATTGAAGGGAATGATTCCAGTGCATTAGGGGTTTATGGTAGAGAATATGTATATTTTTAGTGAAATAGATATCAGTGGTCATCTCATCAAAAATTCCACAAAACATATAAAACCATTTGTGTATGTCTATGGAAATGTTGTTACAGATCACTAGGATAATCCAGTTACCACTCATCTAACCCCACTTGTTACTTCATAAGAGTTATTTAGGAATATTTTTACCGTAGATCCTTTTATGACAATACTATACCATTTCAATCCCTTTCCCCTCCCAGATAGAGAAGATTTTCCTCACCTAAGACCAATCAAAATCTCAGAGTCTCCTTCTCATACTAATATTCCAACATCCATTCCTTGATATCCTTAAGGTTATGATTAATTACAAACTTCTTTCAATAATATTAATGGAAACACACATCATAATCATCTAAAACATCTTGAAAAGCATCGATGTCTAGAATATTATCCTTTGATGTGTTTTTTATGTAACATTATGTTTTAATATCTTGGTTGAATTTCATTATTTTAATCAAAAGGTAATTATCAGAATATTCTTATTTATTTAGTTATATTTTTATTCTATCAATTACATATTTAGTTTATTATAATCATAAAAGGTAGATAAGGTTATGATATTTTTACTTATACATTATAATTTTTTTGCTAACATAATTTTATTTCATTCCATATAAATTTAAACATTATTAATTGATACACTATTTTTTAGGACACTAGATACTATATAATTATTGTTAATACCATGAGTCAATTTTTTTTACCTTTTTTCATTACATTTTACACCATAGTATATAAGATTTCACGATTTACCGTCAATACCATGTCTACAAAATTACAGGATTTGTGACCGTCAATCAGAGAGAGATTATTGGAACCATTGTTTTAATGATCTAAAAATTATGTATATTAGGATCATAATGATATTTATATATTATGGTATCATTTAACACAATGAGGAATATTAGAGAAAATATTTTTATGTTTGGGATAGCCTCATTGTTGATGATTATTCTCCACCAAAACTAACTCGGTATTGAAGATTTGTCGCTAATAAGGACAAATACCTATTAAAGAATAGTCACCACCAAGGATGACTCACTTTTCAATATTAGTCACCTCAAATGATGACCCACCATTTATGTGGATACACCACATACATTATCTCACCACCATGACTATAATTGTGATATGTTTTGGAGACACCTTATGCCAGACCCGAGGTACCACTGATAATGACATTCCTCCAGAATGGAAATGTTGAGAAATTGATGGAATTATATACAATAGAGATTTCCCACCATCAACATGACTGACGACATGAATGATTCATTGTTATGATGAATCACAACAAGAGAATACGACCATTCATAATAATTCAATTCAATAATGTATCTTATTTTGAATTTAATAAGACAAAATATTTTATTTTGTATGTTATAATGAATATTTTTTAATGGTTGTTTTTAATTCTTATTAAATAAATAAAATAATGAATGTGTATTCCATGACTAATAGTATGCAAAGTATCCAGATGTTTTTATTTGATTTAGTTGCTATTAAAATATAGAGTACACATCCTTGTATATATATGATAATAATACAAAATAAATACTGAAATTCATACATCAACTCAACTAGAGACTCAAATGTTGAGATCATACATGATACGTCATGCATACACATAAGTGAGGAAGAGTAGAGCTTACAGAAACATCTAATTCCATTGTACAGAAACAAATAAAAAGAGTTCAAGACCCCTAATTCCCCCATCAACATTTGATACATGACTTAAGATCCTTGTTCAAGCATAATTCAAGGATTCCAAATCTTCATATGATTTCATAAATTGAAACATAATATATTTACATATGTTCATTTTCATTTTATATCTATTAACATTAAATTAAGAGCATTTTGGATTAATATTTTTTCTATCCCAAAAATGACTTGTACACTTACAATAGAAGATACTAGATTATTTCATTAATCTCATTATTCCCTTGTTCTCCCACTTCTTTTAAAAGTGTTCCTTATGTGGCCTATCTTTTTTTACTCCCATTGGTTGTGTAGAAGAGTTCCCTATGTAGCCTGGATATATCTTTGATTGTAAACCTGATCAAGGTTGTGGATCATAGGTTATTATATATAATATTATTGCTTTTTGGATATGTTAATGTGGATAAGAATATGTATTGTCTTGATATTAAACCTCTTGTATCCATTTACAACATTTCATTCATTTTTTTCATTTCACATCTTTAAAACCAAATGTTTTCTAAAATATAAATAGAACCCTTAATTGATCGAACAGATCATCAATGTGTGGAAGTGGATTTTTATTCTTTATTGTGATTTGGTTAAGCTTTTGATAATCAAGACTCAGCCAAAGAGTTCTATATTCATTATTCACAATAAAAATTGGTTCTTCCCAAGGATACATACTTGGTCATATATACCCTTTGATTTACATCTCCTCTAACTGCACTTTGAATTCCTACAAATCTGTTGGTGCTATCCTATAAGAAGGAAGGAAAATAGGACTAGTCCATGGAAGGAGATCAATTGTAAACTCCACATCCCTTAGAGGTGGTATCCTTGAGAAGTTATTGGTAAAGACATCAGAAAATTGATCCACAATAGCTAGAAAACTATGTTCCTCAATCACTTCAATTTATTCCAAAGTCGAAGGTGCCAATTGGTAAGAGATCGTTCCGACCATTGGTTCCAACAAGCTCTTTTCACATTTCTTTACAATCCTCTATCCACTAAAAAGATTCCTGATTCAATCCTTAGTCATGAAACTAACTGTTCTTATATAATAGTTGATTCTATCATTGATTGTTTTCAACCAATCCATACATAGAATTACATTATATACATCCATCTCCAACATTGAGAAGTCCCATTTTAATGCAGCTCCATCAACAATTATAGCACATTATCTATACACAATGTCTTGAAATTCTATTTCACCAAGAGGAGTTTGCAGTATCAAAACATAAGGCATAATTTCTTGTTTCAAACATATCATGTCAAAATCATGAGAAGCAATGAATGAATGTGATTCACCAGTATCAAACAACACTTGCACAGAGGTAGAATCCAAAATAATCATACATCTTACTGTAGATGGTCCAGCCTGATCATCGACAATCATCTGAAAAAGCTTCATACAAGTACTTCTTTACTAAAATATTCTCCTTATTTACTTGTTGAGGTAGCCCTGTTTGAGAATTCATGGTATTTCACAAATCACCATTGATAGATCTATTATTCTTAGGATATTGACTCTTCTGTCCTCATCCTGTCGAAGCATACGGTTCTTGCGATGTCTGGGAAGTGTCACGTGCACCTGACCTTGGAGGAGTCCATCAATTACGCTTTAGATGCCCCGTTTTCTTGCAATTGTGAGATTCTTGAGGTTTTGTAGGATAGTACTTCGTTATGTGGACTTGAGAACCACATTGAAAACAACCTTCTTTGATCTGGGGTCTTGGAAGAAGGTTCACTGATCTCGTCGTCTGGTTCTGATTTCCACTTGCACCATTGTAATAGGTGTACCATTTCCTCTTGTTAACAATAGTAAAGTTCCTACGGTTTTCGGTATATATCATCATTCCTCCTCCTACTGATCCCAAGATATCACATTCATCAAAAATCACTCTATTCTCCATATTTGTATAATCTTTAATACAGAGCTCCACAATATTCAATCGAATCTTCTACCTTAGCCCGGATTCGAAGATGTGTTCCTTCAAGGACTCAATCACCGCAACTTATGGTGAAAAAAAATAAATTAATGAACTTAGCCGCATACTCTGTGACATAGAGGCTCACTTGTTTTAGGTTTAAAAATTCCAATGATTTATGGATTTTGAATGTGTGTGGATAGAATAGTTTGTTGAACAATTCTTCAAAATCCACCCATGTAAGGCCTTGATCCAATTTATCCTACACCACTAAATCAGATCGTTGATGTGATATATCTTCAAGAATATACATCGCCAACTTGACCATGATCTATAATGGTGTGCCAATAAAATAAAAGATACGATTCATCCTACTTAGCCACACCTCCTCCTTTTCGGGTTCAACATCACCCCGAAAGCTTGGTGGATTCTCCTTCATGAATAGGATGGAATAATCCACATGCCTTGGTTAATCCCTCCGGTTCCCCTTATCCATAGCATTAAAAGCCTTGATAATACTCTAAACCAGCTATTGGTTCACCCATGGTTCAGGTGAAACCTCATTCTTGGAAGCTTCTTCCGGCTGGGTTCGATGACGCCTACCAGGATCCATTTTCTAAACCAACAATATCCTCTGTCAATCTCACTCTCTAGCAACTGATGGCTTAACATTTTAAATTCTATCACATAAAATATAACAACATTGTTTTCCAAAACATCATTTTTCAATGTTCAAATCTTTTTGAAAACATCCGACTATCCTTTTTGAAAATCAACCCATTTTCAAAATACACGAAATAGCACGTTTTCAAAAACATTCACTTAAGACAATTTCTGCATTTTTTTCTTCAAAAATTCACACCTTGCAGAAAACCATAAGTTATTTATCACGTTGTGATATGAAATCCTAGTGGGAAGTCATTCCTCTACAATGCATGTCATGCTCATGTCATTGGATAAACCCATTAAAATGAGATTTCTAACATTCTAGAAGTGTATCCAAAATGCTTATGTACCCAACACCCTAGTAACTTAATGTTCAGGATAAATGGGTTAGCTACGTCCTTTTATGCTATATATTTCATGTTCCGACAATCTTACTCCTGTCTAAGATTTTAACCCAAGGAATAGACAAGAAGTAATTTCAACTCCAAAACTAGGAACATTGATGACTACTTGTTAGGCAGGGACTGAACAAGGTGATACCATTTGTAATTACCTGCAAATTCTCATTAGTTTGAGAGTACAATGAGCCATTACATGGCCTTAGGAGACATCCCCAAGACACCAATGTCTGACAGTAAATGCCGATGCATTTCAAATACATGTTTGGGGATGATTTACCATTTATGAAATAACCCAAAAACCAAACAAGCCTAACCAATCATTCACTATATGATGCATGAACAAATGAATGACAACTAAAAAACATCATTTATGTCAAACCAGATCAAGTACACAACAACATAAGACCAAAACAAGAATCAATATACACAACATATGAACAAATCTAGACTCTCAATAGACACCACGACTCCATGCTCCACAAGCTCCAAGCTCCACAACATCACCCAAGAATCACCATGATCCACTAACAATAAGATGCTTTACCATTACCTATATCTCAGAACACGCCATCTAAAAAGCACCATGATCCAACATAGGGGTGAGTATAAAACTCAGTGGGTTTCCCCAATGACTTCCCTACTCACACCACTTGGATGCAAGAGTTAGCAACAATTATAGAAAAATAGTTTATATAAAAATAGTTTATATAAAACATTTTCTCAAAAGTAGTTTATAACTAAATATAAACAAGTTTCCCAAGACCACTTATAAGAAAAAGAATTCTAATGGAAAAGAAACCAATTTTCCTTTGATTTATTTTGGCAGAAAAATAACTAAACAATATTTAGAACCATTTTACAATCATCCCATTTTGGCATACCCAACCATTTCCCAACCTGTGTAACTAATCACGAATGGTTCATTATGATAGTTCCATACTCAAGATCATTTTTTAATTCATCTACCAAGTCATCAAAAGATAATTGTTTCCCATGTGCCATTTCACATTTGGCACTGAGAACAAGGTCATATTTCAACCAAGCCAGGTACATATAGTTACCACGTGGCATTACACCTTTGGCACCGAGCAAAAGGTCATATTTCAACCAAGCCTCGTACATATAGTTACCATGTGCCATTACACCTTCGGAACTATGAACAAGGTCATATTACATCCAAGACTCATACATGAAACATGAACACACACCACATATTCCAATAAATCATTCCAAAACACCCTTTCAACAAAAATACATTTCTATTGAAAACCATTTCCTTCAAAACCATTGCAATGAGAATCCATTTCAATTCGAAACCATTTCAATAAAACACCCTTTTTATTGAAACATAATTCTATCCTAGTCATTTCAATCTCAAACCATTTCAATAAGACACCTTTTTTTAAAACCCATTTTTCATCAATCCATTTACAATGTCAGAAAATCTATAATTTAAAATCAATATTTTAAATTCATGAAGCCAAATCACTTGCACCACAATTCACCAAGATTTCACAATTTCACTAAAACCATAAATCATCACTAAAGAAAATTTATTCTACACTTTTCACAATAAATTCAATTCAAATAACCCAATTTGAAACTAATCCAATCAATTATAACAATAGGTGTTAATAGTGAATCCTCCTACATGTATGGTTTTGAAGAAAAACACAATGAACGAAGAGTGCACAAGAAAACTAGGTTGCTTCTTCAAAAACATGCGTTAGATCTCTTCTACTAGAAACACTTAGAACAAATATCATCATATTTGGCATCCACACATTTAGATATACCCATAAAGGGCTTAAATCTATGAAACTGAGAGAATATGGGAAGCAGATCTAAGAAGTTCTAAGAAACCGAACAAGAACGATGAAGAACAATAACATACCTCAAGAATCTAGTTTCGATTATCCAATAGAAGCCTTCAAATCAACTTCGAAATGATGGGAGAACCCTCTTTGACTTTAAGAGATGAAAAATCCAGAGTTAGGACTGCTTAGGAAGAAAATGATCCACTTATAGTCAAAAACGTGTGAGATCCAGCTTTATAGGATCTCATTTAAGTGGTCGCACGGTTTGCTCACATTATTAGACAAACTGTGCGCTAACTGTACGACTTCTCCTTTGCCTCAAAACATCATTCAATGTTCTCCTGACTCTCCCATTCATCGCCCTTGTCTTTAAAACCAAGAAAAGAATCAAGTATGGGTTATATAATAGAAAATGGGGGTACTATAGGATGTTCAGATAATCAAATGATAACTCTATCCATTTATCGTTTTTAAGATAACGATGATCAATGGTGGTTAATGGTAATGAATATCAAGGATAGCTATGATATTTATACCTGAGAGTGATATGATTTTTTAAGTCTTTTCATTGAAAAATATTTTCTTAAGGTGGTCTAAGTTAAGATGGAGAATTAATTCCTTGAATTAATGTAAAATGATGATGATTGAGTAGATTAGTTTGAAGAAAACATCACCTGAATATAAAGGTATGCTTCAAATCATATTCTAGACATCATATCAAAATAAACCACTTTCACACAAGATTAAAGTCGAGCTATCAATGGGCGTTGAACTCCTGTTAATTCAAATGTTATGAGAAACATATATAATGTATTGAGAGGGTAGACATAGAGTTTAATGATGATCATATACATTTTGGAAACAAGGAGAAAAAGAGTTAGATGTGTCATGTGATGGGTAATAATCAGCCAAATAAATCTTATGGTAATAAAATCATGTTTCTTATTTGTGAAATTTGTGGAATGAAGAACCATGGAAAATGTCTAACTAAAACTGGGAAGTGTTTTGGATGAGTATATTTGGACATATGTCCTAAGATTGTAATGAAAATGATCCTATGACTAATTATCATAAGCAAGCTATGATGTGTTTTAAACATGGTGAGATGGATCATTAATAAAATTTCTACCCAAAGAGAGGTATTAATGATGAAAAAATCCTGAATATAAGAAGAATGGTGTAGTGGGATCATTTACGACTATGTCAGCATATGTTGGTCTATCCAACAAAGTGGTATTGGGCACTCCGTTCGTTTATTCTGATTTTGAAAATGTTTTGGTCGATACGGGGTCTACAAATTCCTTCATATTTGAGAAATATTCTATTAAATATGAAATATCACTTCAATAAATGATACCCTAACATTTTTTAAAACACTAGGGGGAAATATTACAGAAAATATAAATTACAACAACATTTCTATTGGGGTATGGGGAAAACATGTACCCTCAAACCTTGTGGTTTTACCCTTAGTCGAGTATTATGTTATTAAAGTAATGGATTGGGTTTCTGTTTATCATTCTATGATTGACTATAGATCTAATGAATTTTTTTTAAAAAATATTTTTATTTTGTATAAGAGTACGAACCAATATAATTGATTACATATCAGGAAGCTGAGAAACTGTTAAAATATAGAAATGAAGGTTATCTTTCTCATATTCTTGAAAACAATGGAACTATTTGGATTAATGATGTCCCAATGTTAAATGAATACCTTGATTTTTTTCATGATGAATTACCTGGTGTCATACCTGATTAGGACATCAAATTAACAATTGATCTAGTTAGTGATGTTATGCCAATTTTAAATCCCCTATATCGTATGGGTCAAATAGAACATAATGAATTGAAAAATCATTTGATGGATTTTTTTGATTATGGATTCATTCATCCTTGCACATCACCATGGGGAGATCCTGTTTTCTTCGTTAAAAAGAAAGATGGTATGATGAGAATTTTAGTTGATTATATATATTGGAATCACATTACTATTAAACACATGTATCCCTTTCCCCAAATCTATGACTTGTTTGATCATCTCATGAGAGGTCAACACTTTTCCAATATTATCTTGAGATCAGGATAACATCATCTGAAGGTGAAGAAGGATGAAAACCCAAAAACTACCATTTGTACTAGATAAAGACATGATGAATTTTTTGTTATGCCATTTGGGTTATCTACTGAACCTATTGTATTCAGGGATCTTATGTATAGAATTTTTCATTAGTTATTGGATATGATTGTTTTTTGTTTATTTATTAAATTATAGTATTATATAAGAGTAATTGAGAGCATGAAAAAGATCTATGGGATGCTTTACCAACCATAATGGAAAAAAACTATATTGAAAATTCATAAAGTGCGACTTTGGGTTACAACAGATTTATTTTTTTGGGCTGATTGTAAATAAGAATGGAATAAAAATCGATCCTTCCAAAACAAGAGTGGTTGATGAATGGACAACACAAAAAAATATTATAAATATTAGTTGTTTTATTGGATTTTATTGTTATTACAGAAAGTTTGTTATAAACATTGTAAGGTAATGTAGCATGCAAACAAAGTTAACATGAAAAGGGGTTAAATTTATTTGAAATGAAGAATGTGATTTTGTTTTCCAGAACTGAATAAGAGATTGGCGAATTGTCTAGTTCTGTAATTACCTTCAAAAAAATGGTTAGTATTACATCTATAGTGATTATTCATTGAAGTTAATTGGTTATGTCTTGATGAAGAATGATCAGTTAATTACATATGCTTCAACAAAACTTAAATCACGTTAGTTAAATTGTCCCACACCTGATTTGGATTTGGCTGCTGTGGTTTTTTTCTTTGAAAACATGGAGGTATCATTTATACAGAGCCAAATGTAAAATATATACTGACCATAAATATATTTAGTAAATATTTGATCATATGGAATTAAACATGAGGCAGAGAAGACAGCCTAAAATGATAAAGGATTATGATTTCATGATCAATTACCATCAGAGAAATGAACACAATGTGGTGGAAGTATTGAGTCAAAAACATCATGCATCATTAATTATTTTACCTTTGGAACATGATCCCTTGATAAATGATTTAATGAATTTTGTCATAGAATATGTGGTTATAGAGAAAACATATGTATTTCACTAAGTTTCAGAGCAGTCTTTATTATCATAAAAAATTATGCGAGCACATAAGGAAGACCATGTGCTACAAAAATAGGTAGAATTGGTTAAAATGCGTAAGCCTCTACAATTTAACATTGATTAAGATTGTGTATAATGAATTGGAAAAAGGATTTTTGTTCCTTGTGATTCCCATTTGAAGAATGATTTTTTGTGTGAAGCATATAGTTCTCCATTTTTTGAGTTCATCCTATAATTACTATGATGTACAAATACTTTTGAGAGTATTATTGTTCGGATTGAATGAAAACGAATATTACAAAATTTACTGTGAATTTTTGACCTTTCATGAGGTTAAAGCAGAGCAACTATTACCGATAAAGATTCTTCAGCATTTTATTATTCTAGAGAGGAAATGGGAGAATATATCCATATAATTCATGGTGGGACTACCAAATAATTATTGTGGAACCAATGTGATTTGGATTATTGTTGACCGGATGATAAAATAATCACATTTTTATTCTATTCGAGATGAAATGTCTTTACACCAGCTTTCTCGATTGTACCACAACATGATTATCCATCTATATAGTGTTCCTCTATTCATTTTATCTAATTGGGATTAGAGGTTCATGTTATGACCCGTCCTCGGGGCCTGTGCCGTGACTACCCCAAGCATGCCTCCCATAGGCCAGGGGCTGGAGACTAGCACCAAAGGTATAAATCCCGACAAAAAGTGGAAGGCATTTCCTTTATAAAGTAAACAATCACCACAGAGTAAGCCAACATAAGTAAACAATAAGTAAACTGAGTACAAAAGTAACAGCGGAAAGTAAATGGGCTAGAATACAAACCCAAACTGAAAGTAAAGTACAACTGGAATGAAAGTACAGAAACTGAAAAGTAAAGCAGCAATGTAAAGCCTTCCACTAGAAGTTCCACCTTAAGGGTGGGTAGAGATAGTCTCCTCAGCTCCTCGGGTACAACAGTTCGCTCCGTGAATGTCCCGCCCAGTGGCCCACCTCCAGGTACTGACTTTCTCCCCAAGCCTCAATCACAATCAGCGATGTTCATCGTCTGCATCCAGCACAACGTAGTGCGGGCATAGCCCGTGCAATGGTGAGTATACGCTACTCAGTAGGGACCCCGAGATCCCCGAAGGTCTCCCAGAATCCAAAAAGTATAATCCAAAAAGGAAAGATACAATCACAAAGTAACATCCAACACTACATAGGTATATGCCCATACATATACCTAAGTCATCAATTCCTGTTCGGATCCAACATCCAAGCCCAAGTTCGATCACGTCCACACAAGACAGTACAACCCAATCCACACAAGAAAGCACAACCCAATCCACATAGGAAAGCAAGTCAATCACATCGAAGATAAATATTAAAAGTCAAGACTCAGCTCACACAGATATACTTCTTCGTAAGGTGATAGAGATGATCAGATGTAACCACCGTTTCATCTAAGCAGGGACCCACGTAGGATTCTAGACCAGCTAAGCTGTCAGACCCACATAGGATACAAGACCAGCTACTCTGCCGTACCCACGTAGGATACAAGTACAGAGTCAAATACTACCGTACCCACGTAGGATACAAGAACAATAGTACTGCCAGACCCACGTAGGATACAAGAACAATAGTCATCGTCGTCAAACCCAAAGAGGATTTTAGTATGGTCTTCATCGCTGCCAGACCCACAAAGGATTTCAGTGCAGTCGTCATCGCTGCGGAACCCACGGAAGATTTCAGTGCAGTCGTCATCGTAGTCGTAGTCGCAGCCAGCTCTAGGGTTCCCACACACAACATTCTCGATTCCGGGAGGGTCCACTCCATGAGCCAAGGGGGGTATTTACATCAACTGACACGTAGTCCGATGTTGATGTATCCCAAAGTTCCGTCTTGACAAAAAGAACTCAACGTGACAGATGGTGCGGAAATCGGACGCCTGGTCTGAGAGTTATTGGCTTTTTTGTTCCAGGGGCCCGGTTGGTTTTTAAGTCAAAACCAACCCAACCGTACTCCAACTGCATCCAAACCTCAAGCAGAGTAAGCCAAAAGGTCTGTCTCACTAAGAGTAATCTAACAAAGTCAATGACACATCAATCGGGCGTCCGGAGCTCAAGTTATAAGCATTTTCGCTCTGAGGGCCCGGTTGGTTTCGAGTTTGAACCAACACGACCATACACAAAGTTATCTAAAACCATGAGTGTAATATAGAGAAACGATCTCCTCGATCCATGTCTCGCATCGCAACTGACGGTGTGTCGATCAGAGATTCGTAGCCCATGTTACGGGCATTTAAATGAACATGTCCGGATTTAGGGGGGTTTGGGCCCGGACCGACCCAGCCCAAGACCCCCCTTGGGTTGGCATGAACTAGGTCGAACCGACCTGAGTATAGGTCCGGCCCATCAGGGCGTGGCGCGGCCCAGCTGGCGAGGCCCTCGTGGCCAGCGGCTCGGCCGTTTGGCCGAGCGGGATGCGGAGTGGGGCGCTGCCCCCCTTGAACGAAGAAACGGCCCCCATAAAGGGGGACCGTCTCTTGGCCAGCCATGGTTTACGACCCCCAGTCCTTTCGAAACGGCTGGCCCAGCTGTACTGGCGCAATGGCGCCACGCCCTTCTATTGTAGCCCCGATCTGGCCGCGACCTCTTCGTGGTTCTCCGACGCGGTGCGATAGCGCTGCGCCCCTCCGCCGCGGCCTGAATCCGACCCTCGCTTATTTCGGCCTCAACAGCACGACGCGATGGTGCCTCGCTTCTTCCCCGCATTCCTCTTTGTTTCCGCGCAGTGCCGTTGCACCACATTTCCATTTCTCATGCCGCAACAAGTACAACAAAAAATGGGGAGGACGATCGGTCGTGTTCGTGCGGTCCGACCTCCTCCCGTTATAACGATAACATGAGGCCCAAAAAATAAAATAACTTCGAGAAATCAAGCACAAATTTAATCCTTTAAATTTGTACTCAAACCCCTACCTTGATGAAGTCGTTGAACGAGGTTCGTCGCAGGAAAAGGACATCGTGGAAGACGGTGTCGCGGAAGACGGTGTCGCGGAAGATGGCTTTACGGAAGACGGCGTCACGGATGACGGCATCACGGAAGACGACGTCATGGAAGACGACGCCATATACATCGTCGTTGTTCGCCCGAAGAAGGATGCGACACATCGTCATTCTATGAAGAAGTCATCTCTTACCGGCTGTGGAGAAGAGAGGAGACGGCATGGCGATTCCCTTGCGGTGATGGAGTTCTCCGTCGTAGAATCAGCGTTTTTCGCGTTCTTCGATGAGGAAGAAGATGTTCTTCAGAGCGCAAGAATCCTCTCCTTCTTTCAGCAGAATGAATCAACCCCCAATAAAATAAGACATTTTCTTATTTTATTAACACACACACATGCCAATATTAAATTTTAAATTTAAAAAGATCCCATTCAATTAATTAAATTAATTGAAGAGCCTTTAACAGTCCATTAAATTGGGAGAGTTGACCTGTCATTAAAAGGGTGTGCGGGTGTGTTACACAATTAAATTCACGAGGGAGGTTTTAAGGGTTTTGAAGGGGTTGGGATTGTTTGGGACCCACCTAACTAATATACTACCTAGCGGAGTTTGGATGTAGTGGGTCCCACTCCAACCTCCATGCATAGGTTATAAACTACTTAGAATAGAAGATAAAAATTGTGGCACAAATTTTTATTTCATTCTGTAGTTAGCACATTTATTTAAAAACCTCATCAGAGCAAAAATAACTCAAAAAAGGTGTTCCTAATCAATTACCAATGATTAGATTCCATCGGTGCGCTCGGATTTCGATTCCGAGCACCAGTTCAAAGTTTAGGAAAACCCGCTCGTTCGTTCACTGAACGTACCCAAGATAAACCTCGTAAATTTATTCCGGGCACACCGGGCCTCAGAATCAGGTGCCGTCAGAAACCGTGTACTCGTAAAGTCCCAAAGTAAATTAAGGAAAAAATTTCCCTTCAAATTTATGGGTCTTTATAGTTCACTTATATCTTTTAGAAGGTCCTTGAGAAATCGTTGGGAACAGATTCAAAATTTAGTAATAATTTTCGTCCTCAATAAGATGGGCAGTCATAACGAATGATTCATACATTGTAGGATATTTATCGATCTTGTTCAATGGATTACTTGGGAAGTAGGGATAAAATTATTTATTTATTTGAGTTTTATTATAGTAAAAAAATTTATTCATGTCTTCAGATGGCACCATTTTCCGAATTATTTGGGAAGCTGTTTCAGACTCCAGCGTTTTTAGATGTAGTCTGTGAAATAATTTGATGGGTTTGGAATGAGTAGAGGAAGTGGTTGTAAAAATTGAAGATGATCCAGTAGCACATGAGGACAGATCAGAGTAGGAATAAATCATATTAAGATAACAGATGGAAGTACTTCTCATTCGGGGTAGGTGACTATGTTTCCCTTAAAATCTTTCCTTGAAAAAGCTTGTTGGGTTTTGGTATGAAAGGGAAGATAACCATACAGTTCCTCAGTCCTTTTGAAATCTTTGAGAAAGTTTGACCAGTTTAATATTGAGTAGATTTGCCTCCTAGTTGGTCTTAGGTACACTATGTTTTTCATGTTTCAATTTTGATAAAGAACGTTCCAGATTCAATTAATGTTTTGATCCAAGAAGCAATTCAGCTAGAAGAGAATATTTATTATGAAGAAAAACCAGTTCAGATTCTTGATCTAAGGGAAGTTATATTGTTGAATAAGGTTATCCACTAGGTAAAGGATTTCTTGATAAACCACATCATCGAAGAAGCATCCTGGGAGTCTGAAAAATCTTTGAGGGAATGGTACCATCACATGTTTAATAAGTAAATGAAATTGTAAGGACGCAATTTGTAGAAGGTGTGGAGAATGTAACACCCGAAAATATTCTAATAATAAATTGAAATGCCTGATTTTTTGTTTTATGTAGGTAATTATAACTATCCATTAAATGACATTTTACTACTTTTATTTTTGAATTTTCAAAAATAGTCATCTACAAATTTGATCAGTAAGTTATTTAGAGTATCATGAAACAAACATGTTTTTATAGTGAATAGTAACATGCCCATATAAATAGTAAAATGAATAGTTATATGAACTAGAAAATTAGTAAATTTTATTATTTTGTTTTTCTAAAGGCTTTAAGATAATGATATCCTGGTTAATTTTTCCTTGTGATATAAAAGCAGTTATAAAATTATTATTGTTAAATTTGTAATTAATTTTTTTTATTTAAAAATATAATTATTTATATTTAGAAAATTATTTTCTAAAAATTTAGTTCATTTTTAAATTCTACGCATTGAAAAATGGTATGGGTTAATTTTTGGGATTTTTGCTAAAATAGTTGATTTTTAGTTGAATAGTAAAAATACAGTTTTGAGTTCTTGTGTGTTTAATAACCACATTAATGATGTAATAATGATGTAATAATTTGTGTCTACTAATTTGTAGTAAAATCAGTAATTAGGTGTCTTATGTGGCTAAAACCATTGGAAAATACTGTGGTGTCCCTTAGAAATTAATAAAATATTCCCCCAAATTCTACATAAATTCCAACCCATTACATTATTCCATTCATTCCAAATTTATTATAAACAAATATATGTCGTCCGTAGCTCCCTATTAGTCCTCCTAATGTTTCCCAAATCCTCTATGGTCAAATAATTTGTGTTCTAGTAGTAACACTACATGGTAAGAAAATTCTCAACTTCATTTCTTTTTTTCCATTCTAGTTTTATTTTATGTGGAATAAATTTCATGATTCCATACCATGTTAATATTTAATTTTTATTCATACTCTATTCAGTATTATGAATTGTCTCTAGATGGGTGACCATTGTTCCCTCTCTAATTAATTTTTTTTAAAACATTGTTGCATAGCTATTAGGCTGCCGAATCTTTGTAAATGATTTCTCAACTGTTCTTTAATTTTTAGTTTCATTTTTTTATTTTTCATTCATAAATTCCTCTTATCCAAGAGGCATGAAATTTTAAAAAATATTTTATTTTATGAAATTTATCATTTTTATGGAAAAAAGCTTCATCCTCTACCCCTCCTAACTCACTTATTCAAGGAATGAAAACATTGTCCATGATGTGTCAAATAACAGACATCGTGGACGATGTAAGATGAATTATTTTAATTTTCTACATGTCTGGTAATAAAAATATTTTTATGGTTGTACCAGGTTATAATTTTTGTATTATATCTTATATATGGTTCTGAAATCTTTTTGTACAGTTTTCATCAATTTATGAAACAAATGAGTTGATTGTGATTGAAGAACTGCCAAAATGAAGCAAAAAATATCAATAATGAATAAAATTATGAATCATCATCATGTATGAATTAAAAATGATAAATTTTATAATTCATGGTTCAAGAAATATTTAAATACCTCCCCATTAAAATTATAGTTGTTCACTTCCAATTGAAAGGAACATCCTTCCTTAAATGATCATTGAAATCATGTAAAGAACGCTCACAAAAAAATGGAAGAAACAAAGTAACCACAATGAAAGGGTGAAATGATGTTATAAAATGATCATATATGATGTTATAAAGATGAATATGTTTTTGTAAGATATTAATAAAAATATTTTAACAATAATACATGAGGTTTAATCAGGTTTATGTAAGAAAAACTTGAGGTAAGGGAATTCTATACGTGATTTCCATTCATTGGGTTAACATTCTACTTCCTTATTTGTGTTGTATTAAAAATGGTTGTGTGATTAATTATGTTTATATTATGTTGATTTATATTTATTAATAGTGTATATACATATTACATCGATGCAATTCAATATCAATTGAAAATATAATATTTATAAGTGGATTTTCTTTTACAATCCTCTTTTAAAATTATATTTTATAAAGTTCAAATGAAATGTTTTTATAAAATTATTCATATTGTATGCTTATGTTCTGGTTCATTGGAATTGCATTGGATGAAGGGTGGGACCTAAATCTCATTTCAATGCATTGGGTACGTGTTCGTTTGAGGAAATCCATTTGGTTACACCATGTGTAACTAGTATGGTTAGACAAATTGTAAGGTAGCTGTGAGGGTTAAAAATAATAAGGTAGCCACATGGGTTTAAATATTATGTAAGTAAGCCGTAATATACCTTTATGTTTTTATTTTTGTTATTATGTTTTGTGTGGGTCTTGTGGAAATATCATGACCCATAATATATATTTATATGGGTGAAAAGCGATGCTTTTGAAAATGATTTCACACATCACAGGTATTCATGGAGAAATTTGTTATTTACTTCGTTTTATATACCTTACTGATATTTTGTGCTCTTCCCTTGTTTTAAATGATTTTGTCATGTTATAATGATTTGTAAGAAAAATAATTAATCCATGATAAATTTTAGAATAATTATAAATGAAATACGGTTTAAATTCAAATTTTATATATTTTACAATATAAGAATGCAATTTATATGGCATCCACTCTATGATAATGTGTAATGTTATGAATGTATTATGTACCAATTATCTAAATATCTAACCTTGAAAATAACCCCAATGTAAATAGAAGTGATATCGTGACTAAATTAAAGATTATTTAATGTAATAAGGTTGGTTCTTTATAATCATGTATAAAGATCTAAGACTATTGAGGTGTCCAATAAACAAAATCAACATTCTCCTCACCTCTTTTACCAGTGAAACTCAGTCCCATAGTCTGCATCGGGTGCATATTTTTTCAATCCATTGCATCTAGAAAACAAATTTTTCTAATATAACATTTTCAACAATCATTATACAGGGGATTTTAAATTCAAGAAACATTCATCAATTTATCAAAAACATTATTTTAATAAATAATTGTTTTAAAAATATACAATAAAATTGTTAAAAAAGATCACATTGTTTCATCAATGCCACCCTTTGAATTTTTTTGACACATTTTATTATCAACTTTAACAAATCACCCTTTTTAAAAAAAAAGTTATTTTCATGTTTACCAAAACATGTACATTCTAAAAGGAGATCTTCCTGAGAGAAAACTACTAGAAAATTTAAGGATTTTTAACGAATTCCATCCCTTGGAGATAAGAACATATTCAATTCTATATAATGATAAATTCCACAATACATTTTTCATTTCCAATAACTTTTATTTTTCTCTGTTTTTTTTCACTCCCCCATTTATAATATCCAAAATATCCAATTAAACAAATAATGACAAGTAAAAACATATTACTATGTACAATGTAGTTTCATTCTCTCATTCTTTTCAACATAATACAATGCATCTTTGATTACTTAATTATGTGATTTAAGATGTAATTGGAAAAGTGTTAACAAGATTTTATAGCCTCAACATAATAAATGTTTCTTTTCCAATTTCCTTTGTCACGATATTAACAATACAATATTTCTTGAGATATTTATATTCCATTAAAACATATCCATATGAAATATTCTATTATATAAATTAAAACAAAATATCAATGTCTTCATCTTTAATGTTGGAATTTTTTTTAGAAAGATTAATTACACTCTTATTATCATAAAGTATCTTCAAGGGTTTAAAGACAATTAAATTAAAATCTTCTTACTATATTATTTTACATAATATCTGAGTACAACATTGAGTAGATAGAATATATAATGACTTTGTTGTGGTTAATGTTTTTTAGTGTTTATTCTAACTACTCCAACTCACACGACATTTTTCAAAGAAAAATATTCCCCAGATATTTATTTTCTATCATTACAATCTCCAGCCCATTCAGTATCATTTATACCATTATACAATATTTCAAAATTTATTTTGTAGAAACCCACATTTCATTTTTTTCATTTGAAATATCTTATGAATATTTCTTCTCCGAAAAATTGTTATAAATGGAGATTATTTTAATACTTAAAATACAAAGTCATAATTAAACCCATTCCAAGAATTGAGGTTATAAAGTCATTTAGACATCAAATTAGCTTTTAAATGTTATTCTAATTGAAACATATTCTAGACTCATATTTTCTCAATTTTTTTCATAGATATATGATTATAAACATCTTTGGATTCTAAAATCCCAATTTTTATTAACAATTCCATAGAATAAATTTATTGAGAGAAAGAAACATATTTTTTTGTTTAACATGTAAACTGTGGAAATATTTTATTCTCCTAATATAAAAATATAAACTTTTATTATTTTTTCCATACATACCACTAAACAAAAAAAATTTCCTCCGTAACCAAAATAATATAATCAAAATAAATTATTACAATATGTCTTCTACAATCAATTTCATTTGTATATAAATTATTATAATCATTTTCCTTAAAAAAACTAAAACATTATCAAACAAATATCATGTTTTGAAGACCATTCATATGGGGATAATTTCATCCCATACATGGATTTATGTAATACATTTTTATCATTGTAATCTTGCAAACCAAAAGGGTTTTCTATGTAAAATTTTTAACCAATTTCAAAACATAAAAAATAACAATACATCGATCTAATAACATTGTAATTTTGATATTCATCCACCTATAAAAAAATTTAGATTTCTTGTAATATGGAATGTAGGAAAATGATTAATCAAAATCCACACCGTCAACATTTACATATCCACTTCTAATAAGTCATTCTATTTTTCTTGAAACATACCCATTATTATTTTATTTTTTATGTAAACCCACTTTGATCTGATAATATATTTATTTGGCGGTCTTGGAATAAGTTCCAATGTTTCATTTTTTTCTCAATCCGATATTACTATACATTCATAGAATCTAACAATTCATTTGGTGAAATTTTTTTGAAACAAATTCTAGTTATCATCTTTTTAAAAAGTTAAGTTTGATTTACTAATATCAACAATATAATAATCTGAACTAGAGCCCTATGATTTCCCAAATTGCATTCATACTCAACGTGTATTTGTGAGGAATTAATTTTCAAATTCATCTTATAATTGATAATTCTTAATCACACAATTACATTATATCCTGGTGAGGATGTTTGGACTAACTTTCAATATAATTGGAAATATATATTTTATCCTCCTCATCATTATTGGAGAAAATTATTCAGGAATAATTATTTTAAATTAATTTCACCTCGTATGAGTCCACAAAAAATTATTAGAGTTTGTTCAAACATTCCTAACTTCTTATATTAGGCGATTAAACCCATAAAATTACCTTCTTTATATTTCCCATCAAACATTCCAAGATCTAAATTTTTGACACTATTTAAACATAGGCTTCCCAAAATAATTATGAACTACAATGATGAATTTCAAAAATAATAAATTTAATAATAATTCATCTTGGATTTCCTCCATAAAAAATTTCTATTTTTAACATGTATAATATAACTAACATATTCCCTATAGTATAACATTGAATATTTTTATTCTACAAAATTGATTCTTCCCATTTCAACGAAACATATATTCTACCTTTCATGTCCTCTATTTTTTGTGGGGTATATTGTGGAGTATAATGATGATTAATAAAATTATTTATAGGATTAATTTCAAAAGTATTTCTTAGAAACCATGTATTATTATCTATTTTGAGCATAATCATATAAACCACCATTTATTGCTCATATTTTTTTTCAGACGACTCTAAACATATATATAGCCTCTCATATGTGTTTTAAAAACATGATGTTGGAAATCCAACTAAAATAAATAATAAAATTGGTAATAAAATCCCCTTCTATTAACTGATGTTTATCATACCACACAAATTAGATTAAATAAGTTCAAGAGTCCAGGTAGACTAAATCTCAACTCTCTTATGAATTTTATTATTCATCATCCCTTTTTGGAAAGTAGCACGAACAATATTCATAAATATTTTAAATTATAAAAAATATTAGAAATAATCATATTTATAATAACTGATTAGGTTTTTCCACCCAACGATCCTATGTCCTTAGTGTCAAATTTTTTTTCAACTCCAACACTCATGTTTCAAGAGTTATTAAAACATCCAATTTTATAAAAAAACAACCAATCATTCATTCACATATTGTAATGAATTTTTCATCATTTACACATCAAATTATAAAATATCATTTTCTGAAATCACACGTTTTTTAAAATGAACAAGTTTACTCACATGAACTATGTTGTGTTTTATCCCATCTTCAAATAGATATTCCTTATTTTTCAGCTTTCCTTCATTACTCTCACCCAATCCAATTCCGTTGATATTTAAAAAACTATCATTCTTGTCTGTAACATCACCTCCTACCTGATATTCAAAATGATTTATGATTTTAAATATCTTATAATGTTTTTTTAATAACCACTATTATGTATATACGTTTTATCTTTTTTAGTTTCCTTCAAGGTTGTCTCAACAACAACGACTCTTTTTTCAACACACTTTTTTATTCCAGATCATTATTTTATGGTATAAAAAACATATCCTAGGAATTTAGTATTACATTATTCTGATATATGGTTGGATTGATCACATAATTTAATAAATTCTTCCAAAATAAAAAAAAACACTAAATTAGATTGTTTTTGACATCTTCATAATTCAATTTGTCATATTTCTAAAAGTTAGGAATGAAACCCAATATACAATCACTATTTTTTAAAATAACCTCAAACCATAATTTATGTTGAGACAAGTAGTTCTTATTTAACTCCCTGACCCGAGAAGCCCAGAGTCGGTGCATTATTACATAACATTAGAACGAGTACAAGGAACCAAGCCCCAAAGGAAAGATCAGTTTAGTAGACTTGGAAAATAGATTACATACATAAACTTTACATTACAATATAAAATGAAAACAAAAACATTTTGAATCCATTGAACACACTCATATCCCTTATCTTATCACTTATAGTCAGTAATAATATACTTCTTTGCTTCCGAGAAAAATAATACATTGAATGGGATGGGCTTAGATGCTCAGTAATTGTAAATAATATAGAAAAAACTATAACCAATTAAGTAAATATGTTAAATAAAAAACTAATATTTTTTAAACATAATCATTAACATAATATAGAAAAAAAATCTAACAATACAATATAAGCATTCACTTGTATATTCTAATAGTATAATAATCACTTGTAATAACTAATTTCATAATGATGGAATGCCTAATGCCGGACATAATTACCAGATAATCAAGGCATCATGCCAAGACTACAAATATTTTTTTTCATGTCCTTATTCCAAGATACTGATTTGGATCATGAGTTCCACCAATGCATCAAGGGGAAATAGCAGGCCCCACCCATCACAATCTAAGTCAACTGCATTCCTCATATGAAAATTTGGTAACATAACATAAATATTCAAATTAAAACTAGCCTAAAAAATGTCAATACTTCAACCATAATATATGAATGGTATAAAAATACAACATCAACAGTCTAAAATATAATAACTCATTCAATAAAATATGGACGATTTTATTACAATAAATCAACCATAATCCAGAATTATTACTAGTAAATGACGTTAACATAGTAGAAAATGATCAGTAAAACTCTTTGAGAGGAATATACTTATTTTTGAAATCATTTAAAAGAAAAACATTTGTAATGGAAGTAATTTAAAAGTGATTTTTTAATCAACATGTCCCATACCACATTTAAACATTGGAAAGAAGCTAACATTTTAATACAATCTCGTACATATGAATAAATCCTTAAAATTATTTTGAGAACAATGACATTAATAATAATGATTTTAGAAGAATAAATATTTAAACCATATAAATGATGTTATAGTTAAAGTATCCCTTAAAAATAATCCTTTTGAAATATCTTTTATTAAACATTGACATTGATATTAATTATGTTCTAGTAAAAACTTACACACAAACTATATCGTATAATAATGAGATTGAGGAATCAACCCTTACCTTACACTTTCATTTAGTCGAGGGTACATTTATCCTCCTGCATAATGACAGCAGTATGTTATTAAATTATCACATAACCATATTAATATTTATTATAACATATAATATTTAGTTATGACTTTATACTACCTAGTTAATATTAATTTCCATATAAAATTAACATTTTGGATAATAACCGATTTCTTTATCGTACATGTTATAACTTGTTATTATTGATCATATCTTTTAGATAATTATTTAAATACTTCAAGAATATAGAACATGATTTATATATCATATATATTTAGAATATAATTATGTATCATATATAGATATATGAAATGGAAGACACCGTTTATGGATATGGTAGGTCGTATGTACGCATAAACGCTATTTCATCTTTCATATCATATTGAGAATAGGTAAGTGAATTAGATATATGTAAGACCACAAACAAAAATAAATATATATACTATCATTATTATTTCATATGTTACATAATTACTAATAATATATATTTTTATAAGCATCGTTTAATGGTGATTGTAGAAATTAATCTCATAACATCATGGGGACAGTAAGCCGTACGTATGCACGAGCGATGATATAATTATCTTGATGGTGAAATAGTATGTAGTTGGATGATATATAATATATACATAATCATTAACATGTTATATATATTATTTAAATATATTATAATCGTTATTATACACACCTAAATAATGACGTGTTGAATAACAAATTTCACGATGACGTAGAGACGGTAATCTGTACCTACGCACATATGGTGACATTGTCATTCATGGAATAGATAGAATAATGAATATGTTTGTATAATATTTATAATAAAATTATTTTATATAGATCTTACTGTATTTATTATTTTGGAATGAAAACAGTAAATAAAGAGGAAGTGGAAGAAGAATAGAACATTGAAAGAGTGGATGAAATAATTACATATTCTCTGGGTGTTTTATTTTTATTTGTACAAAAGGGCTCTAAAGGATGGATTTGTGCTCGTGGGAAGGCATCTATTTTGAATTTATGGGTGTTTTGAAGATATTTGAGTAGGGTTTGGCCATTCCAAATGGCTTTGGAGGTGTGATTTTGAGAGAACGGTAAGTGCCCTTTTATAAGAGAGGTGAGGGGAACTTTTGTAAAAGCATGAAATATTAATTTATTCTAAAATAATTTTAAGCTTATAATACCTACAAATGAATTTATTTAGAGCCTATGGTTGGTATGGGTCTAAATATTCTCAGACAATATTTTTATACATGTTCAAGTCATCATATTAACGTTATCTTTTAGATTTAACTGTTAGTTAAATAGTTTAACTTTTTCCATGTTTTCTTGTGTTTTTATAGTACATGGTTAATAAAAATATTATAAAATTCCAATAGAACCACCTTTGGTTCATTAATTACTTTTGTATCATTATATATGTCATTTTTCCAAACCATAGATTTTTAGTACTATTATACAATTTAATAAAATAGTATTTGTATTAAAACTACATTTATGCCAATTTTGACACTATTTAGTATTTGTTTTTTCTGAAAGTCATCCCAGATTTTTTATTTATAAAAAATACATTTAATCAACCCTATCATGTAATCTTCCCCTATAAAATTCATCGATGTCATCAAATGTCTTAAAATAAATTTATTTGGATATTTATAATATCATTTATTTAATTCTTTCATTAACTAGGTAATTACATCATCATAATTGTGTCGTAAATAAATTTAATTATATAAAGTTTAAAAATTATAAATTAATTCCAATTATGTTGGAAATCATTTTATTTTTCTAATAAATTTTTATAGTTGAATCTATTTTATGTATAACTCTATATTAAAGATGGTTTTGTAATTAAACATTGAATTTAACACTTTTAACTCTTCTATAAATAAAATAACAATTAATGTGCTCATCTAATTAAAGTGGACCAAAAGGTGCATATTTTATTCCTATGGTTGGTTTTGTTCGAAATACAAATATATTATAGAATTAGTAAAGGGGTTAGTGTAATTATAATATCATTTTTTCCTTTAATTACCCTATTTACTTTAAACTATTGTAAAGAAAAGTCCAATGTTACTATTCAAAAAAAATTATTTTCATATTATTGAACCACATTATACTTAATGATATAAACTGTGTCACTTGGATTCTTGAAATTCAATTCAAAAAAATGGTAAAATTATGTATTTTGAAAATTTCCTAATGTGTCTATATGGTGGATAAAAAGTGGTAAAATGTTCAATAAAAAATTATATAGATAATATTAATATAAAACAGATTTAATTAATTATATTGAACATATATAGGTATTATGTATATATTTTGAAGTAAAATAAATTTAAATAAAATATATAATTTTATAAATAAAATGTTTTTTAAATAATAATGTATTGCTTTTCACTATTCATCAAAAATTGAATGTTTCCAGAAGAATACAAAAAATTCACCCTAAGATAATTTTGATATTCTGAATTTAAAAATGAATTCCATTTTACCATATTCAAAACATTTAAGTTTCATTTATAAATGGAAAATTAATAAATGTGGTCAAAACCACATTGCGAATTTTTTTCTAAAAAATATAAACTATCAAATGATTATCATTTGTTTACATCCAATTTTAATGTGAAATTACTTATATTGACCTAAATTGTAATAAATTTTAAAAATACAATCTAATTATTAATCAAAACTATTCAAATGTATAATTCAATTCTTTAAATTATTTTGATTAAAAAAGATGGTTTTAATTAATACTTAACATCTTTCACTATTCATCAAAATATGAATGTTATCAGAAAAAAATAAAAAATTTATCAAAACTAAATATATTTGACATGGTTATAAAGAAGAATGTTATTTTTTCAAATTGAATATATAAAATTGTCAAATATTGGATTTAAAAATGTTTCTCCATTAAAAGGCTATAAAATTTTATTTTCTGAAATATAAAACCTTTATCCGATAAATTGAATATGTTCTTATATTTATTTTTAAGAAACACATAATATGGATGTTAAAATAATATGGAATATGTAAAATATAAAATGTAGTTAATATTATTCATAATTTTTTTTTGAATGGCTAGTTTGAAATTTTGTGGTTCTCTCGAACTCGGTGTTGCATGTAGCACATTTTATTGCATTAATTTGAAGAGATATTGTACATTGAAATCATGGGGTGTTACATTATCCCCTCCTTAAATAAATTGATTCCTAAAAATTTTCAATTGTTATTTGAAAATAAAAGGTTAAAAATATACAAATTCTTTTGTGGAAAACCCACATCGAAAATTGGGTTAAAAAAATTAGTTTTAATAATAGGGAATGAAAAATGAAAATGTCACCACCAAATTATAATCTTCATTAGAAGAACATAAGTAAAAATTAGAGACACATAATAGGATACAAACATAAATATTTATGGGGAGTGATTGAGGTAATCAATTAAAAACAAGTGTATGATTGATGGCCTCAAATCCATCAATCTTATAATGATTTAAAATATCATCAATTCAACAATACATAAGGTATTATGATAAAACTTTTTATGTTTTAATATCTCTCCCTAAAGTTGAAGAATTAATTTATTTATAGATTAAGAGGAGAAAAAGAGAAGTGGAGTTTCATCCTTCAACTAATTCCTACCATCAATTAATCTTTCACTCCAAAAGATAAAAGAATTAGAAAGTATTCTATTTATCCAAATCATATAGGGTTCCAAAAATAATATATTTATAATTCATTTTTTGACTGTTTAGAAAAAACTACATTTTACTAACTAAGAAATCATGTAGGCCAGTGGTAGGTGATTCACCCTAATCGCCCTTTGGTTGCAGGATCAAGTCTCGTGACATTGATGGATGCGATGGGTTGTCTCCCAACCTCGAGGTAGTCCTTCGTATAATAATCCAAAAATAATCTTACAAAATGTCTTAACCTTAAACAATCGAATCCAATTTCCATCTCAATGCATTCCAACCTTTAGACATATCCATGATACTTCTCTCTAAACTCACAGTCCAAAATTTATAAGGAAGGTAAACATAGTGAAAATATCTTTTCCCACATAACTACATTTGAATTCCATCATCATGTATTCTTTAAAAACATGGTAACACCCTGAAATATCATAAAACCATATTTATTACATTCATTCTCCCTTATTCCTTATAGAATAATGGATATACTCATTATATCCATAAATATTGTAAACTATAAAAATGATGGAATAAAAAAACAACTAATTACTTCCAAGGTAGTCAATAATACACAATATACATTATCATACACAATTAGAACTTATTCTGAAATCATTATCTCAGTTTCAAAAACATATTATGGTTTATAATTCCTTCAAACATGTATTATCCAAAAAGTTTTACATGCTATTGAGTCACTTATCATAGAACAATATAATCTCAAAACCTCAATGAAATAGTACTCTTGTAAAATCCTTATTTATTTACATAATTCATGTAACCAATACATCATTGATACAAAACTCAAATCTAATAATTCATTAATAACAACATAAGAACACTAGATATTCATCTTCATTTTTGGCAGTAGCAAAAATATATTATTATCCAATAGGATTATTTGGGGCATACTCTGATGATTTCGACATTGATTCACATAGTGTCCCAACACATTGTAGATAAAGAATTGCACATTTGAAACTTTTTTCTTACCCTTTCAGTTACATACATGGGGTCTTTTTCTCCACCTTAATAAAAAAAACCCATTCCCATAAAACATTTTACAAAGGTGATTTTCCACCGTTATTACATATGGGAAAACCCTTCATTCCCATATTCCCTTTATCCATATTTTTCTCTACCATGTTTTTCTTATCTAGATTCCCTTGAAATTCATTGGGCTCAGATAATTCTACACCTATATTATTAACAAATGATACTATTTCATCATATGAAGAGAATACGTGGGAGACTATTTCCCATCTAAATTTTGGATTAATACCATAATAGATATGATCCTCCTTACTCTTTGGATCATACATATTTCAAGAGTTTTCATTCCTTCTACTGGGATCCATTTCTAAATAATGGAATAGAGTTGGTTAGTTTATAAATCATAATGGATAATTCAAAACATTTAAAATAGCAAACATAAATTGAAAAAATTATGCATATAATCATTAATCACAAAAAATGTTAACTTTGAGGATGCATTTACTCATAATTTCACTATTAAGTATTGTAAATAAAATGTGAACTATTATAAGTATATCCCAGGGAGTGTCTTAACCAAGAGTGAAGAAAGGCCCATTTTCATGTACCAGGATACATCAGGGTAAGATCGAAACTTCTTGTCAGAGTTTTCACTCCTAGGTACATCTCTTCCAGAGCCGCCTTTACCTGCTCGTATCTAGACAGAGATGTATTGATAGGAAAATACATAAAATCTCTACATTACAAAAATTCTAATAAGTTAATCCATAGTAATCCTCAAATTCTATCATAGGGTAATGTTATATAATCGATGTTTTCTAAATATTGTTTCCATGGATTGTACTGAACTTCATCGGATACAAACCGTAACGCCCTGAACCTAGAAGCTCATAACTGGTGCATTGTTTTAATGCATTTGAATGATTTCAACGAATCATGTCCCAAAGGAAATATCAGTTTAGTTTCCTGGGACTATAGGTAATATATATTAACCTTACATTACAATATAAAATTTAAAACAACAATATTGTGTATCCTTTGAACACACCCATATTCCTTAGCTTTTCCATGCAAGTCGGTAATAATATACATCTTCGAATCCTGGGAAAATAAAACATAGAACAACATGAACTCAGATGCTCAATAAGGGTAAATAATATATCAGAAAATTTAAACCTTTTAGGCATGATGTGTAATAAAAAATCATTTTAAACATAATCTTGAACATAATATGGAAAAAATAAATTAGGCATTTCCAAATATACTTGAACATGTATATTATACTAGTCGAATAATCTCATATAATAACCCAATTCATAATACGGTAATTACTAACACCGTAAATCAATACCATATAGTCAATGCCTCGTTCCAAGACTAATTTTTTTAAAGCTTTCTACCAAAACACTAATCCGTCTCATTAGTCTCAACGATGAATTGAGAGGCTATTGTGGGACCCACCAGTCATTTATTAAGTCCATTGTATTCATTAAATGAATATTTAGAAACATGACATAATCATTCATATTAAAACTAGTATAAAAAATGCCAAATCTACAACCATAAACTATTAAGGGCATAAAAATAGCACATCCACAATCAAACATATCATAACTCATTCAATATAATATGAAAGATTATATTATAATAAATTTACCATAATGAAGAATAATATCTAGTAAAGGATGTGGAAAATGTTTAAAATGATCATAATAACATTTTGAAAGTAATTTAATTTTTTGTTAAATCATTTAAAAGTCACACATTTGAAAAGGAACACATGTAAAATAGAATAATTAGATTGATAAATTAAACATTACCTTGCACTTTCCTTTAGATGAGGATACGTTTAACATCCTATAAAATGACAATATAATGTTATTCAATTATATCAGAACAATATTTATATTTATTATACCATACATTATTCATTTATGACATTATACTACCTATTGAATAATGATTTCCATGTTAAATTAACATTCCTGTTAATAATCGATATCTTTATCGTACATGTTTCAACTTGTTATTCCTGATCGTATCATTCAGATCATGATTTAAATAATAAATTAATATAAAACATGATTTATATATCATATATATTTAGAATATTAATATGTATAATATATAGATATATTAAATGGAAAACATCAATTATGAAGACGGTATGCCCTACGTAAGTAGAAATGTTGTTTCCGTTTTCCTATTGATTGAACAGAAGCAAGTGAATAATAAATATTTTAGTACATATATATATATATATATATATATGTGTATTTATGTATGTATTTATAGTTGCATTATTATTTCATATATTACATACTTATTAATAATATATATTTTTCTAATAATCGTTTAATGTTGAATGTGGAAATGAATCTTATCGCGTCGTGGTGACTGTAAGCCGTATGCACGCATGAACGATGATATCATTCACTATATTGAGAAATAGTATTAAAATGGATGATATATTATATATATATAATCATTAACATGTTATATTTATTATTTACTTCAATTATACTCATTATACCAATAAAAATAAGGACGCATTGAATGAAAAACATCACCACGACGTGGAGGCGGTAATCATTATGTACGCATGTATGGTGAGATTGACATTCATAGAATGGAAAGAATAATTAATATGGTTGTATAATATTTATAATTAAGTGACATTATGTATATTTTAATAGATTTATTATTTTGGTATCGAATCAACTGGGAAAGAGGTAGTTGAAGAAGAAAAGAACATTGAAAGAGGGGATGACACAATTATATCTTCTTTTGGTGTTTTCTTTTTGATTTGATATAAAGGGCTCTATAGGGTGCATTTTTGTTGAAGGGAAGGCCCATAATATTATTTGATTGAAATTTGGAGTAGATTTGGGTAGGGTTTGGCCAAGACAAATGGTTTTGGATGTGTTATTTTGAGATAACGGTTAGGGCCTTTTATAAGAGACATGAGGGTCATTTTAGGAAAAGCTTGATATATTAATATATTATAAAATAAAATTTGTTTCTAATATCTCTAAATGGATTTATTTAAAGAATATGATGGGTATGAGTCTAAATAATCTTGACTAATAGGTTTTTGACATGATTAGGTAACCTTATTAACCTTATCTTTTATATTTACCTCTTAGTTAAATAGATTAACTTTTACCATGTTTTCTAGTGTTTCTATATAACATGGTTAATAAAATTATTTTAAAATTCCAAGAGAACCTAATGTGGTTAATTAATTACATATATATCATTACATAATTCATTGGCCAACCAATAGAGTTTTAGGACTATTATATATTTTAATAAAATAGTATTTGTTTTATAAACACATTTATGCAAATTTTGACACTATTTAGTAGTTGGTGATTGGAAAAGTCATCACAACTAGATTATATTGAAAAAATATATTTAATCTACACTAACATGTCATATTCACATAGAAAATTCGGCGATGTCATCAAAAGTCTCAATTTAGTTTTATATTTATATTTATAATATCAATTATTTTAATGTTTCATTAATAAGGTGATTACCACATCATTATTGTGTCATAAATAAATTTTATTATATAATGTCTTAAAATTATAAATAAATTACAAATATGTATTAAATAATTATATCATTCTAATTAATATTTATAGTCCAATTCATCTTATGTATAACTCTATATTAAAAATTGTTTAGTGATTAAACATTTAATTTATCAATTTTAACTCTTTTTAAATAAAATAATAATAAATGACCTATTCTAATCCAAGTGGACCAAAAGTATATTATTTTATTCATATGGCTTGTTTTTGTCTAAATACACATATCCACTATAATTAGGACATGTGTTAGCGTAATATAATATCACTTTTTCTATAATTACACTATTTACATTAAACCTTGGTTAATAAAAGTCAAATATTACTATTCAACAAAAATTACATTCTTCTTATTAAGCCACATATTACTTATTTATTTTAGCCATGAATCCAAGATTTTTGAAATTCAATTCACAGAAGTAGTAAAATTACATTTTATGCAAATTTGCTAATGTGCCTAGAAGGTGGGTAAACGACGGTAAAAAGTTAAATAAAATTGTATACTCCAAATCATATTATAAAATAGATCAAACAGATTAAATTGAACATATATAGGTATTATGTATTAGTTTGGACTAAAATTAAATTTAAGTTAAATATATAATTATTTAAATAAAATTATGGTTTTAAATAATAACAGAGTGTTTTTCTCTATTCATCAAAAATAGAATGTTTTTGGAAAAACACCAAAAAATCACCATAATCTAATTTTGATATTATTATTTCAAAAATGAAGTCAATTTTACCATATTCGAAACATATAATATTCTATTATTAATTTATAATTAATACCCATTGTCAAAACCACCTAGCAGGTTTTAAAAAAATAAGTAGAAAACAATCCAATGTTTGACATTTGTTTATATCCAAATTTAAGGTTAATTTAATTATAATTACCTAAATTATATTAAATGATAAAAATAATATCTAGTTATAAATATAACCAATTCAAATGAATAATTTAACACTATAAATTATTTTTATTAATTTTTTTTTCAATTAAAATTTATCAACTTTTATTATTTATCAAAAAATGAATGTTATCAGAAAAAACCAACAATTTATCAAAAAAAAATATTGATAACCTGATTATAAATAAATATATTATTTCATCAAATTTTATATATAAAATTTTCAAATATTGGATTTGAAAATGATTCAGCATTAAAAGGCTGTAAAATTGCATTTTCTAAAAAATACGTCTTTTATCTGAAAAATTTAATTTGTTCTTATATTATGTCTAAAAACACAAAATATGGATGTTAAAATTATATGGAGTATATAAAATTAAAAATTTTGTTAATACTATTCATAACTATTTTTTGTATGGCTATTTTGGTAAGTTGTGGTGCTCTTGTACTTGGTGTTGTGTGTAGTGAATGTTATTTAATTACATTGAAGAGATAATGTACTATGAAATATTTTTGTGTTACATTCTCCCGTACTTCATTAAATTGAGTCCTCGCAATTTTAAAATTTTCCTTGAAAATAAAATGTTAAAAATAAGAAAAATACCTTTTTGGAAAACTGACACAAAAAATTGGGTAAAAAAATTAATCTTAATAAGAGGGAAAGGAAAAGTAAAAGTCACCACCCACTTATAATCTTGATTAAGAGAACATTGGTGTAAATTAAAGACACATAATAGTAGGAAAAACAAAAATATTTTTAGAGAGTCATTGCGGTCATCAGTAATACATAAGTGTAAAATTGAGGGCCTCAAAGACATCAATCGATGATGATTAAAAATATCATTAGTTCAAAAATACATATGGTATTAGGATAACACATTTTTAGTTTTAAGATACCTTCCATAAAGTTTAGTAATTAAATTATTAATAGAATTAGAGAAAAAAATACTTGACATATAGAGTTTCATATTTCAACTAATTCCTATAAGAAAATAATCTTTCACTCCAATAGATAATAGAATTCAAAAATATTATATTTATCCAAATAATATAGGGTTCCAAAAATAATGAATTTATAATTCATTTCTCTGACTATTGAAAAGATACAAACCTGGGTATCACATAGGACAGTGGTAGGTGATCCACCCATGTCACCCTTTGGCTGCAGGTTAATGTCTTGTGTCCTTGCTGGATATGATGGGTTGTCACCCAACCTTGAGGTTTTCCTTTTTATAACAAGCCACAAATAATTTTAAGAAATTTTTTAACCTTAAACAATAGAATCCAATGTCCAACTTTATTCCTTCCAACCATTAGAGTTATCCAAAATACTTATGTCCAAACTCCCAATCCAAAATTTATAAGGGAGGTAAACAAAATAAAGATCTGTTTTTCCACATAACAATATGTGAATACGTTCATCATGTATTTTTTTAAAACATAGTACCACTCTGAATTACAATGAAATAATATTGATTACATACATTCTCCCTTATTTCATATAGATTACTTGATATACTCCTTATATACAAAAATGTTGTAAACAACAACAATGATAGAATAAAAATCCAGTTAATTAGTTCCAATGTAGTCAACAATATACAATATAAATTATCCAACTCAATTATATCTGATTCTGAAATAATTAACCTAGTTTCAGAAACATATTATGGTTTATCTTTCTTCGACCATGTATTTCTCAAAAAACATTAACTTTCTATTGACTCGCTTTTATTAGAATCATGTAATATCAAAACATCAAAGAAATAGTACTGAAGTACAATCATTATATATTTACATAATTCATATAACCACTACTTTGATGATACAACACTCAAATGAAATAATTCATTAATAACAACATAAGTACACTAGTCATTCATCATAATATGAGGTAGTATCATAAATTGATTATTATACAATAGCATGATTTAGGGCATACTCTGATGATTTTGACATTGATTCACGTAGTGTCCCAACTCCTTGTAGAAGAGGCATTGTAAATTTGAATCATTATTGCTTACCCTTTCAATCACACACTTGGTGTCCTTTTATTCCACACTTACAAAAAACTCCCATATCCATCATGAATTTACCAAGGTGATTTTCCCCTGTTATCACATATGGGAAAATCATTCATTCAACTATTCTCTTTAACCATCTTTCTATGTACCATAATTTTCTTCTCTTAGTTCCCTTAAAATCTATAGGACTCTGAAAATTATTTACTCATCATATTAACACATTATATTATTTCTTCATATGATGAGAATATATGGGAGACTATGTGAAGACCCGAAATTTCCATGTAATTTTTTTTAAATATATGGAAATTTTACGAGTCCGCAAAAATTGACGACACATGATTCCGAGGCCCAGAGTGCCCAGAATGAATTTCTGAACATTATCTCAGGTACGTTAAGTAAACGTGCAAGCAGCTTTTTCTAACATTTTAACCGGTGCTTGGAATTGAAATCTTAGGGCACATTTGAACTTGAAACACTGATATTAACTTATGAAAACCTTCACCTCGACCACAATAGGTCGAGGGTTAAAGATTGATTTTGGGGTTTTCATGGGGGAAAAGTAAAATTATATAATATTTTATTTATTATTATTGAAAACTAACATGTGTGGGTTATGGTGGTGGGGACCACCCTAGCATAAACCCCACAATTTGGAATTCCTAGAGGCAGGGACAACCCGACCCCACATAATGGAGGAGAAAACTCTGGACTGCCTATTTAATGTGGAGGAGCCTCTTGAGCTTCCTCCACATGAATTATGCAAACGCAACCCATTGATTTTTTCAACTTGTTTGAGTGTGAAAACAAAATTTCTTCTTATGTTAATTATATTGGTACCTATTTCATTTTTAGGGGGAATTCCGAGAGGAGAACCCTTGGAGAATTACACTTCTTCGATGAAGAACACTCCTCCAACGAAGAATGCCGACTTCAACTTCTTCCTCTGAACACCCTCCAATAATGAACGTCTTCGACTATAAGGAACCAATGCACGAGCCCGGTAATTGAGGTGTGTCAGGGACGAGATGAATGTTGACAACTTCATCTTCTTCTAACACCAACGTCAATAAACAATCATAGGTATCGGTTTATTTTTGAATGATCGTTTTTGCTGGAATTTGTAGGGTGGTGGTTTGGAAATATTATCCTTTTCAGTTTTTGACAAATCATTGTAATTCAAGATTGAATTATTGTCTCTTTCTACCACACTAACGTAGATAGTGCAGAAAAAACAAACATGTCCCCTCCTCCTGGAAAAGCTTGTGATTACATTGTTGATCACGATGAAGGAAATACTACTAACACGTGGGGCACGAGAACGGCGGTCGGCACCAACACCGGTCGTGATGAAGGTAACAACACAACGGCTACCGCCGTCGTGGCCTCGCCACCACATAGCCTCTCCATCCGCAGCCACACCATCACCTGATCCACCGTTGCATCTCGGGACAAACCTCAGCCACTGTCTAGGCCAAGCCATCGCCCGAGCCGCCGCCTGAGCTGTCGCCGCTATACGGGCCGAGATGTCACCACCGTCTGGGCCGAGCTGCCTCATTAGCTGCCGCCGGAGCAGCCGCCACCCTTACGGCCAAACCGTCCTACCCAATCCGTCTCAGATCAGGCCGAGCCACCCTGTACCCTCGCGGTACACCCATTCAAGCCACCCCGCAGCCTCCTCCTTCAAGGCCGAGATGCCCCAGGTCGGGCCGAGCCGCCCCGCGCCCTCACGATACCCCCGACTGAGAAGCCTCGCATCCTACAGCCTCCCAGCCGAGCTTCCCTGGGCTGGGCCAAGCTGCCCTATTCCCTCGCGGCACCTCCGCAGCCCCTCACGACCCTCACGTCCTCCCAGAATGCCCAGAGGTCTAGGCCACACCACACACCGGGCCACACCATGGGCCGTGCCACACTACGAGACAGGCGTAACCGAGTGGGTCGGGCCAGGTCGATCTGAACCGGGTCAGGTCAGGTCGACCTAGGCCAGGTCGGGTCGAATCTTCAGAACGGGTCGTGCCAGACCTGGACTTGATATGAACATATACTATACATGGGCCATAAAATTGTTACCAGACATCTGTTTGATGTACCATCAGCGTCATTGGAAACCTCTGAGACAGATGTTCACTTTGAGTATACCCCACTGGAGTTTTGGATTATGATGGAGTACAATCAGGTTGGATCGAACACGAATCCAACTGGGACCCCGTGACTAAAAGGATAATAACTCACAGTCTGGGCATCTGATTAATGCACCGTCTATGGCGTTGAGACCCCTATGACGTGGCGAATCATTGAGATAATTCTTCGTGGGACATCATGGTAGTTGGATAATCAACCAGTGGCTTGGGGAACAGACTCTCCCGGAGACGAGCAAGCCTAGTGTGAAAACCCAGTAGCAGGATGTGATGAGAAGAGTGCCCCTGGTGATCCTGTGCCGATCACATCCTATCGATCTAGTGCGGGTTAGCTCCTAGCGATCTTGTGTGGGTCAGCTCCTAGCGATCCGGTGGGGGCCAACTACTAGAAATCCTATGTGGGTCAGCTCCTAGCGATCCTATATGGGTCAGCTCCAACAATCCTATGTGGGTCAGCTCCTAGTGATACTATGTGGGTCAGCTCCTAGAGATCCTCTCTGGGTCAGCTCCAACGATCCTGTGTGGGTCAGCTCTTAGAAATCATGTGTGGGTCAGTTCTAGCGATCAAGTGTGGGTCACCTCCTAGCGATACATTGTGGGTCAGCTCCTAGCGAGCCTATGTGGGTCCACTATAGTGATCTTGTGTGGGTATGCTCCTAGAGATTCTGTGTAGGTTAGTAGTAGAGCCTCTTAATGAAATAAAATGATTTAGTATTTATAACTAATAATCTCTTCTACCATACCTAATGATATACCTAGTGGAGTTGAGTCAATACCGTTGTGTTTCCACATGATTGAGATGGATTACTTGATAACGTAGGTATATGTATGGGCATATACCTATATAATTTTATCTATTGACTTCATACTTTAGGGTTTATCCTTGGTGGATTTTGTGAGACCTTGAGGGTATCAGGGTCCCAACTGAGTATCATTATACTCACCCCTACATGGGCTATGCTCGCACCTTGTTGTATTGGATGTAGATGACAAATAGTGCTGACTGAGGACGGGGGTAGTAGGACTAGAGGTAGCTTGTAGGTGGACCAAGATGAGGTGTACCACAGAGAAAACAGATCAAGATCTGTACCTACCCTTTATGTACGATCATTGGTGAGTGATCACAGGAGTTTTTCCAGTTACTTGTAATATCAATTGTCCTGTACTTTCCAGTTTTTCTTGTACTGTTTAGTTGGGCTTATATTCTGGCCCATTTTTACTTACTGTACACAATTTGTTTTCTATTCAGTTTAATTGGGTTCTTATCGTGATGTTTGATTGGTTGGTTGTGTTTACAAGTTATAAAGAAATTTCCATCTGAATTATTAAGAATACGCGTCCGGTGCTAGTCGCCAGCCCCTGTCCTATGGAAGGCAGACATGGGGTTAGTCAATGCACTGGCCCCGAAAGATGGTTCATGACAAATTGGTATCAAAGGAGTCGGTTATACCTCATAACATATGATTCTGATCATTTTTTAATTGAAATATTGTTATGTGTAGTTAGTTTCATTATCAGTTTAGGGAATCTAGTGTTTGTGCGGTGGCCGTCATATCCATACACCAGGTCCTTGACTTCTGATTTCTAACTCAGTGCACGAAAACACTGATTGTTTGTGTGTTTTCAAGAGTTTTATTTGTGATATCTTGAGTCATCTCAGTGGGTATAATTTATTGAACTTGACGCACAAGTTTCTTTTCCGGATGCCTCCACGAAGATAGCCAGCTAGAGTTCCGATAGTAGTATGCACTGACAACCTACTGAGGGATGAGGCCTCAGTGCAGGGCCCTCTTCCAGTAGGGGTTCCAATGGAGGCACCAATGGTACCATTACCTGTTAGTTCAATAATTCCACCATCTACAACAACAGAGAGTGCATGCCGATTGAGTGCGTTGCATGAGTTATAGTACCAGAAGCCACCGAGGTTCAGGGGAGAGACGGACCCACATGCAGCTGATGATTGGTTGGAGGCTGTAGTGAGAGTCTTCTGACTAGAAGGGAAACCATCCTATCTCATGGTGATCCTTGCTACCAGCTTTCTACATGAAGCAGTGAGCAGATGGTGGAGCTTGATGCTACAGGTTCACGATGAGGTGACACTTCTATAGGGAAACTTCGAGAGACTGTTTCAGGCAGAGTTTGTCCCAATGACTCTTCACGTAGTGTGTGTACATGAGATTCTTCATTTTTAGCAGGGCAACATTACTATACATCAGTACACATCGAGGTTCACTGACCTATCAAGATACTCCATATATATGGTGCGAGACCCATTCTTGAGGGCCCTAACCTTCAAACAGGGACTGAGGCCGGAGGTCAGGGATTCAATGATCTCACTAAGCATCCCAACACAGGCGGGGGTATTAGAGAAATCCCTCATAGTGGAGTGTTTCCTTCATGAGCAGTCACCAGCAGTGAGACCAACCACCAGTCATCATGTAGCAGAGTATTATGTACCTGGAAACAAATATATGTCACAGAGGTCCAAGAGGACCAGACCTATAGGTGGGTGACTGCATGATTCAGTATCATCTGTGTGGGGCTCCCAAGGTGGAGCCAGTCATACCAGGAGCAGGTAGTGTTACACATGCGGCAGGTAGGGTCACATGGATCGTGATTGTCTGATCTGCCATACAGATGATCAGCAGATAGTCGAGGGACTACCCAGGCAGAGACAGAGTTTCGAACGAGGAGGTCCAAAGGGAGTAGGAAGGCGTGGTAGAGGAGTTGTTCATGCAGCTAGTGGTGGGAGACAATTTGAGATGTTACCGCCACCACCACCAGGAGGTATACCCCGATCATAGGGAGTAGGTGGACAAGGTCGATCTCAGCTCCAGGCAACTGAGGCCTACAATCATGGCACTCTGGAGATGATATGTTGTACAATCTATGTCTTCTCTACCTTAGCAGCATTTATTATAGACACATATGACTGTAATTATTTTAATGACATTGACCTCTTTCGGAGCTCGGAGATTTCTACAGAGTCGTTGGCTCGATCCTTACTTCTAGAGACTCCAATGGGAGCAGATTTGACGATTAATCACTGGTGTCGGCAGTGTGAGATTACATTAGGAGGTGATAGCTTTGGCTGGGATCTCATAGTAGCAGCGTCGAGGCCTTACATCATCATATTGGGTATAGACTGGTTATCTACAGTCCATGATCAGAAAAACTGTATTAGGTGAAAAGGTTGGTGTGTCTGCATGGATGGCATCATGTTTACCTTCACTGGAAAGGAGGGAGCCTTTTTAGTACAGAATGGACTTACCAAGAGGAGACAATAGTCAATAACTCCTATGTTGGCTAGCCTTACCCTTTGAGCGGTTGAAGTGGAGAGTCTGAGTTATCCTATTTTGGTGGACCAGTATGCGTATTTTTTCCCTAATGGTGTTCCGAGTCTACCTCCTCACCGAGAGGTGGAATTTTACCTTGAATTGTACCATGATAAGACACTAGTATCTACAATACCATATCATATGGCTCCTATGGTGCTTCACGAGTTTTAGATATATCTATAGGACTTGCATGGGAAGGGATTCATCCAACCTAGTGATTCTCCCTGGGTAGCCCCGATTTTGTTCGCCAAGAAGGCGGATGAGAGCTTGAGGATTTTTGTTGATTATTAGCACCAAAACCAGGTGGCAATGAAGAACATGTACCCAATTCTGAGGATTGACAAACTATTTGATCATCTGAAGGGAGCACAGTGGTTCTCAAAGAAAGTCCTCAGATCAGGCTATCACCCGTTGAGAGTACGAGACAAGGTTGTGAAGAAGATAGCTTTCACTTGTCGTTACAGCTACTACAAGTTCATGGTTATGAGAATCAGCATAACCAGTGCTCCAACAGTGTTCATGGGACTCATGAACATGATTTAACAGACATGCCATTATCGCATTGTAGTAGTATTCATCGATGACATTCTAATCTACTCGGCTACTGAGAGGGAGCATGCCTATCATTTGCAGGTTATACTAGAGTAAGAACCTGAATCTTCTTCTCATTTATGTTATTCCTTTTCTAGTAATTTTTTGAGAAAAAGATGAATTTATAGAAATTTTCAAAGTACACAGCGTGTACTTGATGAGTACACGCCATGTATCTCTTTGCCGCAGACAGCAGGGTGCTGGCCGTGTAACGTCCATACACACGGCTGTGTGGGTTTGTTTCGGAGGCCTCATAAAGAGGAGTAAAGAAACAATAAGTACACTCCGTGTACTTAAAAAATAAATGCCATGAATTTTTTTTATTAAACACACTGGGGTCGCGTCTAATCACAAGAAACATCTCCCTTTAGATTTGGTTCGTCCGAGAGTGAGGGTAAGACCATGTATCTTCTCCGAGCCCCCAAGCCTCTGTCTTTTCACCGAATCGACCGTCGTAAATTGCGTTGGAACCACATTGGTAAGATCTTCCTCTTTCTAAAGCATCATTTTCCAATTATTTAGATTTTGAATGTTATTTTGGGTTGAATGTTTTGTGCATTTTTATATATCTATGATGTTCTAAGGAGATTCAAGCCTTTTGGTTCAAGTATATTGATCTCCTAACATCATGGTAGGTGGTTTGTTCCCTTCTGTATGACTTCTTTGATTATTTATTTGAAAATTACACCAATACCCATGAACGGGCTATTGTGTGTCCCATTTTTTCCTTGTTGTTTGTCTGATTTTCTTATATGTCTGAGTAGAGATTATTGGTTGAGAATAGGGTAATTTTACTGTTCATTGGATGCTTTTCTCATGCATGTTTTTCCTATTTATGACATCTTGGTCATGTTTTACCTGTTAGTCTATTTCCAGTTCCGTGCCTAGTATTGTAGGATGGAGTGTTCTTTTTCTGACATGCTGAGATGCTGTAGAATTCTAGCCATGTAGTTCTTGAGGATACAATGGTCATTACACGATGCGATAATTGCTGAGTTTACGAAGGGCTGTGAGAACCTAGTGTAGTAGACCGCATGTGGAATGGATGAAAGGGGTTCTCCAGAGTGTCATTTTAATAAGATGCGAGACCACAAGTGGAATTGACGTTGAGTAATTTCTCAGAGTGTCTGTAGTTTCTCGACGTGGGCCACATGCGTAATGAGACATTGAGTGCTTCCCCAGAGTGCCTTTAGTATGATAAGATACTATAAGGGGAATTGACGGTGTGTTCATCCCCAGAGAGTCTATTCTTTAGCTGAACCAGAGGGGTGAGACTATGTGTACATCCCAGAGGGTTGCTAGTACTTGTAGGTTGAACCATAGGGGTTAGGTTGTGAGAACAACCCAGAGGGTTACCTATTGTTCTACTTTCTTGAGTGTATGCTTACTTGATTGTAAATTATTTGCTGGAAACTGTGGATTTTTTGCTGCTGAGTACTTTCTTGTTTACTTCTTTTTGTACTTTTCCCCGCCATATATTCAATGACTATTAGGCATAGATATTTAGGTGGTTGCCTACTGTGATTTGGTCTCACACCCTGTTTGGGTCATGGTTTTTGCCCAAACAGATTACATTGTTGTAGGAATAGATAAAGGCAAGCTCCCTTCGTCTTCAGGTACTTGATTTCTTGGAGATGGAGAGCATGGGAACAAGCCGAGGCTTGCGATGCTGAGGATTTTCTCATCTTTTTTTATTTTATAATTTGGTTTAGTACTGTATTTAGAATTTTGGCTTGTTTGGCAGTTTTCCTAGACATATATGTATCATCTATCATTTATATTTATGTGATCCATTTTTTACACTTTTATTCTTCCGTTGTTTACTCTTGTTTGGATGTTCACAGCTTCCACAATTTTTTTGTTTATCTTCTGATGTGTACTCTACCAATGAGAGAATAGTTTCCCCATTATCCAACCCAAGGCCCTCGTTGCTAGTCAGCAGCCTCTGGCATTCAGGGTAATGCGCTTGAGGCCATGTGATCAACTAGGTATGGGGCACCACTGGGTGGTTTCCGGAATAGGGACGTTACAATGTGATATAAGTAGAATTATTTTCTCTTAACTCATTGTTTAGATCCTTTATCTAGGGATAGGATGGGATAGATACATGGTAATAAGCTGTGTCTGGGAGTAGCTAACCTGTTTACATGGAAAATCCCTGCAACCTCATCTATTTCAATTTTATGATTTTTCAAATTTTACAGTTGATTTGATTTTACCATTTGGTGATTCACATGATTTGTGTTGTTATCATTGTCGTTATTGTGGTTTTATATCGGTCAAAACTTGATGAGATGAGGGTATTCCATCTCATACATCATATAATCACTTGTTATAAATCACATGCCATACATTCGTTCCATGTCAACTAGGATGAATTAGTTACTGCATGTTGTTGTGATATACATTGTGTAGATTATGCATACTGTTGTGATAGATGCTTTGATATAATACTTGATGTTCAATAGAGAACTTGTTAGTATTGTACTTTTCTTAGATGGATGGAAAACTTTGGTTCTTGAGGTGTTATGGACCCTCATGATTAATAATTTGGTGGATCATTTACTTGTTTACGTTGTTTGTGAATTGTTAAATTTGCCAAAATTTGATTTGCGGGGAGTATGGGCCTTCAAGGATAAGAATTTGGAACCTTAATGATAATTTTCCTATGTTTTCCGGGATCTTGTGCAGTTCTGAGACTAGTGTCCAGAAAAACCCAGAATTCACAGCGTGTACTTTATGAATAATGCCTTGTAGTCTATACTCGTGTCACTGACTGTGTGAGCAAGGACACTGGGTTGTCAAAACTCTTGTAGGAACGCGTCGTGTACTAGTTTATCATGTTTTGTAGTATGAAATAGGTACCCCAGCCGGGTGACGAACAACATGGATCATGTTATCTTTTTACATACACGCAGTGTATTAACATTTCACACCGTGTAGTCTGATCTACGTACCCGGCTGTGTCACGAACAACACAGGTCAGTGTTATCATTTCTTATAAACGTCATGTCCGCTTGTAACCCGCCATATAGTGTTAGTTGTGTTTCTAACCACATGGTCTGTTAGTAATTATTAGTACACACCATGTCCTTTTGGAACACGCTATGTAGTGTGACTTGGGTACACAGGAAGTGTCACCAATAACACAAGCCAGGTGAATCTTATTGAGTAAACGTTGCGTATACCTTCAACATTCTATGTAGTTTTTCTTTAGGAGAGTCGTGTGGCTTAACCATGTAAATGGACTTGGGAAGAGGAAGAGGATTCAGGTACATACCATGTATAGGGATAACACTCCATTTGTTTGGGGTGTTACAAGACCAGTTTTGGAAAAAGTACATGCCCATGTAAATGGCTTAAGAGAATACGCCGTGTAGTCCTTATAAGCACCATGTAGTCATGCTTTTTAAATTTTGAATGCCTTATTTCCCATGTTCCCTTCATACTATCCTAGTTTTCTAGCCTTGATAATGTTGATCTAAAGTGTGCATTTGAACTTGCAGAGTCATGGAATAGAGAAGTCCTCCGGTTGCAGGCCATTTTCCAGGCGGTGATCAAACACCTGATATGGCTGATTAGGGACTTCCTACAAATCCTTCTATCAAGCCTATTTTGGCACCAGCCGTTATACCAGTAGCAGGTTCTAATGTGCAGTTTAGGAAGGGATTTCTGAGGATGATGCAGAACTTCCCGGGAGCACCACCTCCTGCCTCGACTATGGAAGACATGACGTGGGTTTTCCAGTAGAAAAATCCTCCCTCCTTCTCAGGGGAAGGAGGAACTTAGTCTACAGAGTAATGGATGGAAGCCATAATGATGATCTTAAAGCATTTAATGATTCCTCCAGAGAGGAGGGTCAAGCTTGATAACTACATCATATGAGACTCCACCATGAGGCGGTGGGACCTGATCTCACAGGCCGGTCGTCAGTAAGTTATGGCATGGGAGGAGTTTCAGCATGTCTTTTATGACTACTTCTATCTGTAGACCCTGAGGACCGGACGAGCCTAGCAGTTTATGAGTTTGGAGCATGGTACTATTTCTGAAATGGAGTATTCCTCTCGTTTCACCTAGGTTCATAATTTCACACCACTCTAGAGCGGAGATGGGTAGTTCTTGGCAGGGAAGTTTTAGGATGGTCTTAAATGGGAGATCCACCCACAGGTGAATATCTTCAGGCTGACTTCCATCACGTCCATCGTCAACCAGGAACTGATTTCGGACCTCAATCAGAGAGATTTTGGAGTTAAGATCTAGGGAAGTTCTGCTTCAAGCGTTAGTGGTTCACCAGCTGATAGAAAGAAGTGTCATAGGCACTCTACGCGCGGTGATCCGAGGTAGTGAGACACATCTTATGGTTGCGAGGTGGTATGCTACAAGTGTGGAAGGGTTGGGTAGACGAGGATACAGTGCTAGATAGACATAGTAGAGTACTGATCCTATAGCAAGATGGGCCACCTTCATCGCTTCTGTCAGGTTTTCTCACCAGTAGCTGGAGACAGGGGCTCGTACATGACTCCTCGTTCAGGAGTAGTGCCACCAGTTTCTCACTAGTCTGGGAACTGGTGTTCTTCCGGCCTTTCGGGATGAGGTGGAGGTCAAGGCCATGGTGGTCAGTCACCAGTCTTTCAGCGATAGCATGGTGGATCAGCTCAGAGTGGTCAGGCAGGGTTACATGGCCGTGGAGCAGGCCAAACCTTTGCGGTGGAGCAGACCCATCAAGAATAGGATCACAGACCCTCCACAGTTTGAGGTATGAACTTAGAAGCCTCATTTTTATCTTTTTTTATTTTCGATATAGTGTCTTCCCATAGCTATATCTCAATTGCTATTTTGGAGAGCCTTGGGATCTTTATCTTTTGCACTATTGATACATTGACTGTAGACACACTGTTGGGGACTAGAACAGCTAGTGTATGTCAGTGCAAAGAATGACCACTAGAGGTTGCTGGGTATCACTTTCTATGGGATCTCTAGGTTCTAGAGATGAAATTCTATGATCTCATTCTCAGAATAGACTAGCGAGTTCCATTCTAGGAAGTTGTCGACTGTTATTGCCACAGGGTGAGTTTCATCTCACCAGTGGGTGGATCTTTTCTTCATAGAGGATAGTGAGATGTCCAAGCAAGCATAGTAGGACCCGAGCCTCATGGGATAAGGGGGGTTATAACCCAGATTGTCCGTCTATATATGGATGATTAGGGCACATCATAGAATGACTTTCCTCAAGTGGGGGATCATTTCAGAGATGTCTTTATAGAGGACTTTTCAGGATTGCCTATGGAGAACGAGGTATACTTTTCTATTTATCTCATTACAAGAGTGGTAAAAGTGTCCATTCCTCCTTATAGGATGGCTACAAATGAGTTACATGAGCTCAAGAAGCAGTTGGAGGAGTTACAGGAAAAGGGTTTCATCCGACCTAGTACTTCACCATGGGGTTTGTCTATTCTGTTTGCGAAGAAGGCAGAATGTACCCTCAATCTTTGTGTGGATTATCAAGAGATGAACCAGTTTACTGTTAAAAACAGATATTCTTTTCCTAGGATTGATGTCCTCTTTTTCCAGCTTCGTAGATCCCGGGAGTTCTCGAAGATCGAATTGGGGTCTAGTTATCATCAGTTTCAAATTAGAGCATAAAATATACACCTTACAACCTTCAAGATAAGGTATGGTCTATATGACTACATTGTTATGGCGTTTGGTCTCACGAATGGACCCGTAGTTTTCATGGAACTAATGAACCGAGTGTTCCATCCATACATGGACTCTTTTATGGTGGTCTTCATGGATGATATCATGGTGTGCTCTCACACTCGACATAACCATGCCACACATCTTTAGATCATTCTTTTAACACTAAGATAGCATCTGTTATATTCTAAGCTCTCAAAATACCAATTTTGGATGTGTCAGATTCACTTTTTGGGCGACCTTATCTTAGAGACAGAAGTATTAGTGGACCTAGAGAATACAAGGGAAATGGTTTCCAGGGAGCAGTTGAAGAACATATTTGAGGTCTGGAGTTTTCTGGGGCTAGATAGATTCTAAAAACGCTTCATACATGAATTTTCATGCTTGGAATCACCGCTGATAGGTCTTACTAAGTAGGGTGGGAAGTTCTTATGGTCATATTTTTGTGATTCAGCCTTTCAGAAGCTGAAAGGGAGGATGAATTCAGAACTGATACTAGTATTTCTAGATCTAGTCAAGAGCTACAATGTATACTATGATGATTCAGGTATCCGACTGGGAACTATGCTTATGCAGGGAGATGGAGTCATTGGGTGAAGGTCTCGGCAGTTGAGGCCATATGAGAAGAACTACTAGACGCACGATCTGGAGTTGGCCGCTATTGATCATGCCTTATGATGAAGGAAACATTAACTTCTTGGAGATCTTTTTTTGTTTTTCATCAACCAAAAAAGTCTCAAGTACATTTTCACTCAACGTGATTTGAATATGTGGCAGCGAAGGTGGGTTGAGTACCTACAGTCCTTCGATTTCGAGCATGCCTATACGTCTTGGAAGGGAAACACTATGGCTGATGCAATGAGTAGGAGGACTCAGATACAAGCATTTCGAGAGGCCCAAAGTGAGTGGTAGCTTATGTATCTCTTCTGTAAGATCTATCTGGAGGTGCACGATAGACATGGGAAAACGTTTCTCTCTTCTCTAGTTGTTACATCTACCCTTCTTGATCAGGTACGAATGAGGCAGCTATCAGATTCTGAAGGCCTAGTCTTGTGGGAAATTACATCAGGAGAGGACCCTATTCTAGGGTAGACCAGAGGCGAGGATGAGATATTGCGTTTCCAAGGATGTGTATGGGTTCCAATAGACATATGTGAGGAGATGATGCAGGATTTTCACTCCTCAGTTTGGGAAGACCATCCTGTTGTCACCGAGATGTATCATGATCTTCACCACCAGTATTGGTGGCCAGGTATAAAGAGGGATGTTGCTGGTTTTGTCTTGAAATGTTCTACATATCATTAGGTGAAGGTGGACCATCAGTGACAATCATGTCTTCTATAGAAGTTACCCATTCCCGAGTGGAAGTGGAATGACATCATGATGGAATTAGTGATAGGGTTGCCGAGATCACCTTGAGGGAATGATATTGTATTGGTCATTGTTGACAGAATTACAATGGTAGATCAATTATTTCTGATTAAGGAGACCTTCAGGATTGATGTTATGGTGCGGTTGTACATCTGTGAGATAGTGCATCTGCATGGAGTTCCACAATCCATCATTTCAGACAGGGATGCACGCTTTACTTCTCGGGTCTGGTAGTGGATACAGAATGCTTTGGGTACACATGTTCTTCTGTATACAGCCTACAATCCTCAGACATATGGCCAGTCTGAGCATACGATTTAGGTGTTTGAGGACATGCTTCGAGCATGAATTCTGAACTTTAGAGGATCCTGGGAGAAGCATATTCCTCTTGTGGAGTTTCACTATAATAATAGTTTTCATGCGACTATATAGATGGCACCATACATGTATTTTTACGGTAGGCCATGCCGATTACCCTTATGTTTGATGGAGGCAGTAGAGGTAGCTTTTTTGGGGCCTCATCTTGTTCAAGAGACCACATAGTAGATAGAGTTGATTAGGAAAAGGATGGGTACTACATAGTCCCATCAGAAGTCTTATAATGATCAGCGAAGAAATCCTCTAGAGTTTGAGGTCGGGGATCAGATTTTCCTACGTGTCACACCGAAGTTGGGGCACAAAAGGATTAGGAGGCAGGGTTAGCTTTCGCTGTGGTATGTTAGGACATTTGAGGAATTTTAGAGAGTTGTTCTAGTTTCCTATCGGTTGCAGTTATCTCTGAGGTACTAGTCTATGCATGATGTTTTCCACATTTCTCAGCTCCGACGTTACTTTTCAGACCCGTATCATACATTCCAACCCGATGAAGTCGAGTTGGAGGTGGATTCATCTTTTGAGGATCATTCAATCTATATTGAATATCGCAGTATGAATGTTCTATATGGCCGGTCTATTCCTCTGGTATGAGTGCTATGGCAGCACTGGCGGTTACAAGAAGAGACTTGGGAGAGGGAGGCCGATGTGCGAGCATAGTGGCCAGAGTTGATTGAGGTTTCTTATTCTATGTAATTCTAGGGAAATTCAGGGAATAATTTCTTTAAAGAGGGATATATGTAAGAACCATAATCTTTATCTCAGGTATTTTTTTCTTTTTCTAGTCATTTCTAGGAAAAAGAGTAATTTCTGAAAATTACAAACGTACACGCCATGTACATTATGAGTACATGCCATGTATCTCTTTGCTGCAAGTATCCTGGTGCTGGACCTATAGCGTCCATACACATGGCCATGTGGGGGTGTTTCAAAGGCTGCTTAATGTGGAGTGCGGAAATAGTAATTACACTCCATGTACTTCAAAAGTACACTCTGTGTACTTTTTTTATTAAACGCACTGGGGTTGTGTCTAACCGCCAAAAATATCTCCTTTTATCTTTGGTTTGTCCGAGAGTGTGGGTACAGCTATGGATCTTCTCCGAGTCCCAGAGCATCTGTCTGTTCTCCAAATAAACCACTGTCGATTGCATTGGAACCGAAGCATTAATATCTCCCTTCTTCAAGAGCATCGTTTTCCAATTCCTATTCTTTTGCAAGTTATCATGTGTTAAATGTATTGTGAGTTTTTATAGATCTAAAATGTTATAAGGAGATTCAATCCTCATGGTTCATGTATACCGATCTCTTAACTTCAAGGTAGGTTATGTGTGCCTTTCTATAGGAATTATTTGAGTGTTTATGTGAAAATTCCACTAATAACCTTTAATGGGGTATTGCGTGTTCCCTGTTTTTCCCTTGTTGTTTTTCTGCTTTTCTTATATGCCTGAGTAGAGATTATTGGTTGTGAATAGGATGATTTGACTTTGTATTGGATGTTTTTACCTTGCATATTTTTCCTGTTTATGACCGTTTTGTCTAGTTTTACCTGTTATGATATTTCCAGTTCTATTCCTAGTGTTGTAGGATGGAGTGTTCTTTTTACGACATGCTGAGATGTTGTAGAGTGTTAGCTAAGTAGTTCTTGAGGTTTCATGGGACATTACGTGATGTGATACTTTATGACTTTACACAGGGCTGTTAAAACCTAGTGTACTAAACCATAGGGATAATGAACATAAGGGCTTCTCTAGAGTGTATTTTTAATATGATGCAAGACCACAGGGGGAATTGATGTTTAGTGCTTCCTCAGAGTGTCTATAGTTCCTCGATGTGGGCCACTGGGGGATGGAATGTTGAGTGCTTCCCTAGAGAACCTTTAGTACGATACGAGACTATAGGGGGAATTGACGGTGACTGCTTCCCCATAGAGTCTATTCTTTAGCTGAACTATAGGGGTGAGACTGTGTGTGCCTCCCAGAGGGTTGCTAGTACTTGTAGGTTGAACCATAAGGGTTAGGATGTGAGATCTAACAAAAGGGTTACCTGTTGTTCTAATTTCTTGAGTGTCTTCTTGATTGTTTGTAAATTATATTATAGAAACTATGGATTTTTTGCTGCTGAGTACCTTCTTATTGACAGATTTCTATACTTTTACCAGCCATATATTCATTGACTGTTAGGCCCCGATCTTTGGGTGGTTTCCTACTGGGATTTTGTCTCACAACCTGTTTTCATCATGAAATTGGGCCTAAACTGATTATATTGTTGCAGGTATTGATAAGGGAATGATCCCTTCGACTTCAGGTACTTGATTGCATGGAGTTGCAGAGCATGGGACCAAGACGAGGCTTGTGATGCTGAGGAGTTGATCATCTATTTTTCTTTTGTACTTTGGTTTAGTACTGTATTCATCATTGTGACTTGTTTGGGTATTTTCCTAGTCTTATATGCATCATGAATCCTTTTTATATATGTTCCCCATTTGTTTACACTTTTAGTCTTCCATTTTTTTACTATTGTATGGATGTTTACTACTTCGGCTATTGTTTTTGTTTATCTTCCGCTATATACTCTGCCAATGAGGGAATTGTTTTCCCATTATCACACCCAAGGACCTTGCTACTAGTCTGCAGCATCAGGCATTCGGGGAAATGTTCTTGTGGCCAGGTGACCAACCGGGTATGGGCGCCCTTGGGTGGCCTCCAGAACCGGGATGTTACAACTAGACACACTCTGGGAGCACTAGATTTATGGTAAACTGATGATGTACTTGTTCTGGATCCTAGAGGTTCACTTTCTAGGAAATTTCATATCGGAGGCTGGAGTGGCAGTAGATCTAGTAAAGATTGAGGTAATACTTTCTTGGGAGCCACCTAGGAGTTTGATAGAGGTATGGAGTTTCCTGGGTTTGGCCAGTTACTATCGGAGATTTGTAACATATTCTACCAGAGTTGAAGCACCACTACCAGCATTTATGAAGAAGGGAGAACCCTTTTTGTTGTAAGAGTGATGCCCGTAGAGTTTACAGGAGCTAAGGTAGAGGGTAAAGATTTCCCCCATATTGAGGCTTCCAGAGGAGGGTGTAGGGTACATAGTCTACTATGACACATTAGGGACATAGCTATGATTTGTCCTGATGCATAAGCGAGCGATAATAACATATGGTTCAAAACAACTGAGATAGAATGAGAAGAACTAAACTACCGATAAATTTGAGTTAGCAGGAGTGGTCTTCACCTTGAAGATGGGGTGACACTAATTAATCGACAAGCTCTTTATAGTCTACTCAAATCACAAGACTCTCAGGTATATCATCAATTAGAAGGACCTGACCCCGAGAAATTGATGTTGTCTTGAGTTCCTCTAGGACAATGACTTCGAGATAGTCTATACTCTTAGAAAGGGGAATGTTGTAACAGATGCACTCAGCTATAGATCTGGTATACAGCTGCTTGGAGAGGTGACGATGCAGCTGGCTACTTTGTAGATATACTATGTGGATAGATATGGAGAAACTTTTCTTCAGCCTCTTATGGTCCCACCCCCACTTAATCAGTGAGTCAGGTAGGCGCTGCATGGGGATGCTGACAGCGAGGCAGGACATACTCAGATATCCATAGAACATGCACCTGATATATTTTATAAAGTTGGGGAGCATGTCCTCATCTTTAGAGGATATACAATGGAACCAGAATCACTTCATGAGGAAGTATTGAGGGAGTTCCACACATCCCCTCTAGCGGTACATCCAATAGTGTATAAGATGTACCCAGACCTCCGACGACAGCACTAGTGGGTGGGAATGATGAAAGAAGTTGCAGAGTGTGTCTCTCAGTGCCTCACTTGTTAGCAAGTGTAGGAGGAGAATCAGGTACCATTATTCATGGTTCACCCTTTGGAGGTCCAGAGTAAAAGTGGGATGGGATATCCGTGGACATAATGATAGGAATTACATGTAGATCCAGAGGTCATGAATCTATCAGGGTGATTGTCGAACGACTCACCATGTCAGCCCACTTCTTACCGATCAAAGAGTAGGGATCAGTAGAGATATTGGGACGCCTCTATGTTTAGGAGAAAGTACTACTACATGGAGTACCCTCGAAAATTTTCTCTGATCGTGATGAAAATTTTACTTCCTGGCTATGGAAGGGGATTTCTTGTGGCTTTCGAGATGCATCTTCCTTAGATAAGCGCCTTCCATCCTCAGACGGATGTCCAGACTTAACAGACCATTTAGACTTTTGAGGACATGCTGTGTGATTACGTCCTCGACATCAATCGCAGTTGGGAGGATCAATTTCCATTGGTGGAGTTTTCATAAAACAATAGTTATCACTCCACCATGGGAATGGCGCCTTTTAGAGAATTGTATGGGCGACCTTCCAGATCAACCTTTTGATGGAATGACCTATGGGAGTCCACACTAGTGGAACCAGAGATGGTATGGGATACCCCAGAGAATGTGAATATTATCTAGGATGCATGAAGACTGCACAGAGCAGGCTGAAGTTGTATGATGATAGAAGATGAAGACCTCAGGAGTTTGAGTATGGGGACCATGTATTTCTATGGGTCTCACACCGACGTTGTTTACAAAAAATTGTCTGAGGCGGTAAGTTATCTCGGAGATTAGTCGGACCCTTTGTGATCCCATGTAGAGATGTAGAGGTGGCATACTGCTTAGAGCTTCCACATTAGTTGAACTTGGTGCACGACGTCTTCCACGTATCCAGCTGAGGAGATACGTGCATGACCCTTTAAACGTCATCGACCATGGAGAGCTAGACATTGACGAAGGGGCGACATTTATAGAGGGGTCAGTGGTTATTGGGGATCGATAGGATTGGTTCCATAGTGGGCGGTCGATACCTCTGTTGTGAGTTCCTTGGTAGCACGAGAACCTCCACGAGAGCACATGGGAGTGAGAGGCTCAGATAGGTGCTCAATACCCTCACGTCTTTTCCTAGTTTTGTGTTATGGATTATAGGGATGTAAAGCCCTGTGGTGAGGAGAATTAAATGACCTGGAATTTCAATGTAATTTTTTTATTATATAGGGATTTTATATGTCTTCAAAAATTTACGATGCATGATTCCGAGGCCCGGAGTGCCCGGAATGAATTCTTTTACTTTATATAGGATACATTCAGTAAATGTTTGAGCAGATTTGTCAAAATTTTGAAACGGTGCTCAGAATTGAAATCTGAGGAAACAGTTGACCTCAATGCACCAGTATTCACATAAGGAGAACTTCAGCTCGACCGCAATAGGTCAAGGGTGAAAATAGATTTTGGGCATTTCATGGTAGAATAAAAAAATATAATTATTTATCATCTTTTTTCTTGAAACCTCCCATGTGTTGGTTATGGTGGTGGGGACCACAGAAGAATAAAACCCAAATTTTGAATTCCTAGAGGTTGGAAAACCCAACCCCTATAAATGGGGGATAAACCTTTCAAATACCTCTTTAATGTGGAGGAGACTCTTGAGCTTCCAACACTTTAATTATGTTAAGGCAACGCATTAATTTTGACAACTTGTGTGAGTGTCCCAACATAATTTCATCTTCAGTTAATTATATGGGAACCAATATTATTTTTGGGTGGAATTATTAGAGGAGAAAAGTTTGAGGATTACATTTCTTCCATGAAGAACGATCCTCCAATGATGAATTCCGACTTTAACTACTTCCTCAGGAAACCGTCCAACAAAAAAAAATCTTCGACTACAATGAAAGATGCATGAGATCGAGATTTGAGGTGTGTGGCGGATGAGATTAATGTCAAAAAATTCAACTTCTTCCCATGCCAATGTCAATGAACAATCCAAAGTAGGGGTTTATTTTTGTATTATTGTTTTTGTGGGATGTTGTTTTGTGGTTGTTTGGAAATATTCTCCTTTTCTGTTCTTGATAATTTATTGTAATTCATGATGGAATTATAGCCGCTAGGTCCCTCCATAATGCGGAGAGTATAGGCCATACATACATGGCCCATCCACTCTGGATACCATGTGATTAAATTGTTGATTGTGATGGAGGAACAACTACCAACACGTGGGGCATGAGAATGATAGCCGACACCACTACAAGCCATAACGAAGGCACCGACACAACATCGCCCACCTCCCCACGACCTCGCTGGCTGTGGCCTCACCACCGCCCAAGCTACCACCACCAGCCAGGCCGAACCATCGCCGTCGTTCGGGCCGAGCCACCTCCCAAGCCGCAGCCCAAGCTGCCACTGCCCTTCTGGCCGAACTGCCCCGATCAAGCCATCCCCAGCCGGGCCGAGCCACCATGCGCCCTCGCGGTACTCCCTGCCGACCTGCACCACGGCCTCCGCCCTCCTGGCCGAGCCGCCCCACACCCTCACGGTACCCCTGGCTGAGCTGCCCCGTGGCCTCCCCCCTCATGGACAAGCCGCCCCAGGTCAGGCCGAGACACCCCACACCATAGCAGTACCTCTATGGCCCCTCACGGCCCTTGCGGCCTGCAGGACCGCCCAGAGGTCCGGGCCGCCAAATGGTCTAGGAAAAACCACAGGTCGGGCTTGACCTAGTAGGTCATGCTGGGTCGACCCGAACTGGGTCAACCCATGCTAGGTCGGGTCGGGGTGGTATGACCCGGTCAGATCATACCCGGACCTAATAAAAACCTATACATTACACGGGGCATAACTTTTGCAGCGGACATCCCTTTGATGAACCATCAGTGGTGTTGTAATCATCGAGTGAGATGGTCCCCTTGAGTATACCCCAATATATTTATGGATTATGATGGGGTAGAATCAGGTTGGATCGAACACGAATCCAATCGGGCCCCTGGGACTAAAAGGCTAATATCTCATAGACCATGCGTCTGATTGACACACTATCTGTTGAATTGAGAAAACTATGATGTGGTGAACCTTTGAGATACTTCTTCGTGGTACATCGTGGTAGCTGTAGAATCAACTAGTGGATTGGGTAACATGCTCTCCTAGAGACGAGAAAGCCTAGAGCCGAAACCTAGTAGCTAGCTGTGATGAGATGAGTGATCCTATCGATCTGTGCGGGTCAGTTCCTAGTGATCCTATGCGGGTCTGTTCCTAGTGATCATATGTGGGTCATCTTATAGCGATCTGGTGTGGGTCATCTCCTAGTGATCATGTTTGGGTCAGCTCCAAGAGATCCTCTATGGGTTATCTCCAGCGATCCTATGTGGGTCAGCTCCTAGCGATCGTAAGTGGGTCAGCTCCTAGCTGTCCTCTGTGGGTCAGCTCCATTGATCCTATGTGGGTGAGCACCTATCGGTCCTATGTAGGTCATCTCTAGCGCTGCTATGTGGGTCAGCTCCTAGTGATGTTGTGTGGGTCAGATCTTAGAGATCCTATGTGGGTCAGCTGCAGTGATCCTATGTGGGTCATATCATAGCGATTGTGTACAGGATAACAGTAGAGCCTCTTAACGGAATAAGATGATTCAGTATTTATAACTAATCAACTCTTCTACCATACATAAAGATATACCTTGTGTGAGCTATCTCAAAACCTCTATTTTTCCTCATGATTGATATGGATTACTTGATAACATTGGTATATGTTTGGGAATATACCTATGTAATGTTATCTTTTTAATTCATACTTTGTGGTTTATTTGTGGTGGAATTTGTGAGACCTTGAGGGTCTCGGGGACCCTACTAAGATTTTTTATACTCACCCCTGCGAGGGATATGCCCGCACCTTGTTGTGTTGGATGTAGATGACGAAAAACCCTAACTAAGGACTAGGGTACCAGGATTGGAGGTAGCACGAAGGTGGACCTTGATGAGGCGTACTAAAGAGATGCCTGATCGAGAGTTGTACTTACCCTTTAGGTAGGATCCTTGGTAGGTGATCACAGGATCTGTTCCAGGTACTTGTACTTTCATCTGTCTTGTACTTTCCATTATTCCATGTAATTTCAAGTTTGGCTTGTATTGTAGCCCCATTTTTCTTACTGTACTCACTCTGTTTACTATTCAGTTTTCTAGTGTTCGTATCTTGTCGTGTGCTTGGTTTCATGTGTTTACAGGTTATAAAGGAAATTCCTTCCCTATTTTAGGGAATATAACTTTTGTGCCAGTTCCATACCCTGGCCTATGGAAGGAAATCTTGGGGTTATTGAGGGCATGGGCCCCAGGGGACGGGTCATGACAGACTATTTCCCTTCTAAATGTTTTCTTAATAAAATGAATGATATGATCCTTATTACTCTTTGGATCATATGTATTGTTGGATTTCTCATTCCTTCTAATAGGTGCCGTTTCTAAACAATGGAACACACTATGTTAGTTTATGAACCACAATTCATATTCCCAACCTTGTAAAATTAAAAATTTAAATTAAAAAAATTATTCATATAATCTATAATCCTAAAAAAAGTTTTTTTGCAAAATTATTTACTCTAAAATCCCTCATAATGTATTGTAATAAAAATGTGAATTATCCTATGCATATCCCCTGGGAGTGTCATGTCCAAGAGTGCATCAAGGCACATTGTCTCGTATTAGGATACCTCAGGGTAAGCCCGGAACTCCATGTCAGAGTTTTCACTTCTAGGTACATTTATGTCAGAGCCGCGTCTACCTGCTCGTATTCATACATGGATTTATTGATTGGAAAATACACAAAAACTCTAAATTATGAAAATTCTAGAAACTTAATCTATAGTAATCCTCAAAGTCTATCTCAGGTTGATGTTATTTAATTATAGTTTTTATAAATCTAGTTACCAAGGATCGTACTAAAGATCATCTATTACAAACCACTATTTCCTAACCCTTGAATCCCAGATCCAGTGCATTATTTTAATAAATTTTCATGATTACAAGGAATGAGGTCTGAATGTACCGACAAGTTTTGTAGCCTTCGAAAATAGGTTACATACATTAACATTACATTATCATATAATATAAAAAAACATAGTGTATCCTTTGAACACACCCATATCACTTAGTAAATCAATACAAAGTCAGTAATAATATAAATCTCCGCAACCTAGGAAAATAAACAATGGAAAGGGGTGAGCTCAGAAGCTCGGTAAAGGTAAATAATATAGCAGAAACACAAACCTTTAATGAAGCATCTGTAATAAAACAAAACCCTTTTAAACATAATCTGGAAAATAATATGAAAAAATAAATCCAACATTACCATATAAATATGCACATTGATATTATACTAGTCGAATAATCTCATGTGATTACTAATTTCATAAAAATGGAATGCCTAATGTCGGACATCATTACCACATACTCAAGGCCTTGTTCCATGACTACAAAAAAAAATCTCCCTGACCTTGTGCAAAAATAGTATATTGTATCATTAGACCTACCCATGCATGGAGGGGCTGTAGAGGGCCCCACCCATCACTTACTAAGTCCACTAGATACATTTTATGAAAATATGGAAACATAAGAAAATCAATCGTATCAAAACTAGTATAATAAACGTCAATATTTCAACCATAAAACATGAAGGTTATTAAAATATCACATCCACAGTAAAACATATCATACATTATTCAATATAATATAGAATATTATATAATAATATATTAACTATAATGATGAATAATATTCTTTAATGGATGTGGAAATATTTTAAAATGATTAGTAAATATTTTTGAATGTAATTTCAATTTTTGTGAAGTCATTTAAAAGTCCCACATTTAAAATGGAGTTCATTTAAAATAGAATAATGTGATAGAGAAAATAACCCTTACCTTCCACGTTTCTTTAGATGAGGTTACATTTAACCTCTTGTAAAATAAAAATAGTATGTTATTAAATTATACCAGAACCATATTCATATTTATTATATCATACACGACTCATTTATGACTTTATACTACCTATTTAATAATGATTTCATCGTTAAATTAACATTTTGGGTAATAATCACTTTCTTTAACATATGTGTTTCAACATGTTATTCATGATCGTATCATTTAAATCATGATTTAAATTCTTAATGAATATAAAAAATCATTTATATATCATATATATTTATAATATTATTATTTATAATAGATAGATACATTAAATTGAAAACACCATTTTTGAAGACGGTAGGCTATACGTAGCATGAACGATGTTTCTATTTTTTTTATCATATTGAACAGAAGTAATTGAATAAGATATATGTAAGTAATATATATATATATATATGTATTTCTAGTAGCATTAGTGTTTCATATATTATATAATTATTAATAATATAGTTTTTTAATCATCGTTTAATGGTGAATGTGGAAATGAATCTCATTGCGTCGTCGAGACAGTAAGTCGTACGTACGCAAGAGCAATGATATCATTCTATTAGTGGTGAAATTTTATGTAATTGGATGGTATATTATATATAAAGAATCATTATCATGTTATAATTATTATTTACTTTCATTATACTCATTATTATACCTATCAAAAAAATGACGTGTTGAATAACAAACATCCCCACAATGTAGAGACGGTAATATGTATGTATGCAAGTATGGTGAAATTTTTATTCGTAGAAAAAATATAATAATGGATATGGTTGTAAAATATCAATAATAACATCAATGTATGTATATGGTAATTAACTGATTTTTTTATTATGGAATCAACCAAGAACAAGGATGTGTAAGAAGAAAAGAACATTGAGAGATGTGATGAAATAATTACATCTTCTATGGGTGTTTATTTTTAAAATGAAGAGAAGTTCCCTTTTATGATAGATTTATGATCAAGTGAAGGAATCTAGGTTGAATTTGGGGATGTTGGGAAGGGATTTGAGTAGGTTTTTACTGATCCCAATGGCATTGGTGGTTTGATTTTGAGAGAAGGGATAATACCATTTTATAAGAGAGATGATAAGAACTTTAGGAAAATCTTGAAATATAAATTTATTATGAAATAATTTTCGGTTTCAAAAATCTCAAAATTGATTTATTTATAGGATAATGGTGGTATGGGTCGAAATATTTTCAACCAATAGGTTTTATACATGTTCATGTAACCATATTAACCATATCTTTCATATTTAACTCTAAGATAAATAGTTTAACTTTTTCTATTTCTTCTTATATTTTTATATTACATGGTTATAAATTTAATATGAAATTCCTTCAGGAGATAAAGTGGTTAATTAATTAAATACATATAATTATATAATTAATTTAGTGGATCATTAGATTTTTAGGAGTATTATTTAATTTATTAAAATAGTATTTTTTTTTAAAAATCATTTTTGTCAATTTTGACACTATTTTGTATTTGGTTTTTGTGAAAGTCATCATAACTTAATTACTTATGAAAAATACATTTAATAAACCCCTAACATGTTATATTCACATATATAAATCATTAATGTCATCAAAAATCTAAATGTACATATAGTTTGATATTTATAGAATCAATTATTTTAGTCATATATTAATAAGGTAATTAATGTATCATCATTGTAACGTAAATAAATATAATTATTTATTGTCTAAAAATTATAAAAAAATTACCATGATGTAGAAAATATTTTTATATTTCTAATGAAAATTTATAGTTGAATTTATCTTATGTATAACCCTATATTAAAAATGGTATCATTATTAAATATTTAATTTAAAACTATTAACAATTCATTAAATAAAATATTAAGAAATTCATAATCTAATCCAAGTTGACCAAAAGTATCATATAACATTACTATGGTTGGATTTAGGCGAAATAAACTTATCCAATATAAATAGGATTTGTGTTAGGGTAATTAAAATATCCTTTTTACCTTTAATTACCCTATTTAATTTTAACCGTGGTTAAAAAAGTCAAAAGATACTATTCACCAGAAAATTATTTTAATCTTATTGTAAAAAAGTTTACATATAGATTTATATTGTGTCTCCCGCATATTTGAAATTCAATTCACATAAGCAGTAAAATTACATTTTTCAATTTTTAAATATGCCTAGAAGGTGGAAAAACGGTGGTAAAAAGTTCAATAAACATTTATACATATAATATTATTATCATATGGATCCAATGAAATATATTGAACTTATATATGTGTAATGTATCTATTTTGACATAAAATAATCTTAATTAAAATATATAATTATTTAAAGAAACAGAAAATTTCAAGTAATAACGTAGTGTTTTTCGCAATGGATCAAAAATTGAATGTTTTAAAAAAATACCAAAAACACAGCTTATGCTAATTTCGATATTTCAAATTGAAAAATGAAGTATATTTTACCAAATTAAAAACTTATAAGTTTAATTTATTAATATAAATTTAGTTCCCATTGTCAAAACCAAGAAACACGTATTTTGAACAAAAGTAAAAACTATCCAAAGATTGACATTTATTTATGTCCAATTTAAATGTAAAATACTAATAATGACCTAAATTGTAATAAATGATAAAAATATTATCTAATTATATGGATGTAAAAATTTTATGGAGTATATAAAACTCAAAATGATTTAAATACTATTCATACCCGTTTTGAACGGCTTTTTTTGGATAGTCGTGTGGTGCTTGAACTTTGTGTTGTGGTTAGCGCATGTTATTGTGGTAACTAGTTATTGATTTGACCTCTATCTGCCACATTATAAGTCTTAGGATTTAATTCTGAGTCTTTTTGTAGGTTTTCATTCATCTTTCTCAATGTAAGTTCATACTTTTTAAGTATTTATTGAATGATGTTAAATTCTGTATCCCTAACAGACAACCTCTTACATGGATCATCAACCATATTTCCCTCTTTTGAAATTCATAGTTTATAAAATAAGATATCATGTATGTATTGTTATTATTTAATTAAAAAATCATTATAATCATTTGTATATTTTTTACTATATTTATTATTTTGATTTCTTTCTTGAAGTATTTTTTTCTCAAGACAAGAAAGAATATCTATATTGAGTTTAAACACTCTATAAGATTCTTCAACACCTTCTTATTCACTGTTTGTGGAGAATTTATTTTCTTACCCTTTTCTATGAATGTTCTATCCTTTTTTGAATTGTCATCCTTTGATTATTATATTCTATTGAGTTTGATTTATCATTCTTTCTCATCATACTCCTTTTTATCAAATGAAGATATTTTTATATTTATTACATGACATTTCATCTTTAGAAAATTTGTTTCACTTCTTCCATTTATGCACTTAATCATAATAATCATGATATTAATCATTAATATTAATGGGAATAATAATAAAAAACTTTATATTTAATCCATAATCAAAATATTTTGGAGGATTTTGTCCCTTATATATTCGTCTTCCTCATCAACAATTCCTGGATATAAGAGATGTGATTATTTCATTCAACTCAGCATACTATTTATATTCAGTTTCATATGGATAAAAAACATCCACATCGTGTATTTTCATTTTTCTCATAAATTCAAAAGCCATTTCATCGTTCTTATTATTTTTCAATATTATATATTTCCCCCTTTAATTAGAAAAAATAAATTTTTTAATTTCACCAAAAGATAAATCATTCATATCTTTTTAACGAGAAATTTTATAATGAAACTTATTTAGAATGTTTTTTGTATGTCTCTTCAAAATTGAAGTGTATTACTAAAAATTTCTAAATCATATGATTATTCATACTATATAATTTTATCCTATGATTTATTCATCAATTATTTCCTCCTCACTCATTTTTATGTCCTGAAAATAACTATTCCATAATTGTAGAGTGGTTCATTCATATTAGTATTCCCTTCATAAATATTGTACATCATTTCCCACATACACATTTATGATTAAGGGCCGATAAAAATAAAATAAATATTTGATTAGGGAATAAGGATATGCATTATATCATTTTTCATTTTCATTGAAAATACTCCTATCTACAAAAATAACCAGGGAATCATTCTCAATATGTTGAAAACCAATTGTAGAGATATCAGCAACATCCAGGTCAGGTGATTTGAGAAAATGAATGGTCCTATTTTTTCATATATAATAAAAATTTCCCTCAAATTATGAATTATTATACTATTGAAAAAATTGATATTATACAAGATAAGGAGTCAATAAGGAAATATTCATTATATTATGAATTGATGTACCAAATGTTTGGAAAACAACTGTTAATGAGGGGATGAATTTGTTGCTCACTTTTTATAAGTTTTAATACGCATAAAACAATACCCCTATAGCCTATTTAAAGTTATAACCACATAATATTTTAGTAAATCATAATGCATTTGGAAGTAGAAAATCTAGTAAATCATGAGATATATTTATGTTTAATCATCAGTGTGAGAACCTACATTTGTTTGATAGAAACTTCCATGGAAATATTGTAATTGAATATTTTGAAGAATTAAATACAACATGTTCTAACTCTAATTAGACAACCCACATCACCTGATAGGATTAATTATTCTAACTCTTGTCATTTCACTATTTTTCTTTAAAAACTGAGTTAATAAAATAAAAACTGTTTTTTTCATTCTTCATCACAAATGTTCTCCAATTTGATGACCATGTGTCTGATTTCATTCACTATGATGAACACATACATATTGAATCATTCTGACTAAATAAAAAAATTATCCTCTTCTCATTCTTCTATAGTAAAATATTTCTATTCTGTTAGGATAAAAAGTGTTCACTTCTCAGAAACTATTGATAACAAAATTTTATAATCAACATTATGATGAATTTAGTGTGATGGACATAGTATAATGTACCCATTCACAAGATGAATATTAAAAAATGAACTCAAATGCTCAGTCTTATTATCCTCAGTATGATCATAAAAAATCATGATTTATATCTTTTTAATGAGTTCTCATTCAATAATGTAATCATTGAAAATAATTCTAAAGTCTCCATCTTTTCCACTCGCATTGGAAGTTGAAAAATAAGAATGGATTGTGTATAAATTTATTAGTGACTCATAATAGAAGAGGTGGGAAATAGAAACACATTCCCCACATTAAAAAATTTAATAAATTCAAAAACACTAACACTTCAACTTCATATTTTACTGATTAAATCCTTCTCAAGATTTCTCTATAATCATTGTTTTTTATCATGCTATCATTTATTTAGTCCTATGCAACATCCTCAACATTAATGTGATTAGGTTCCTTAGATTCAGTCGGATTAACAACATCACATTCAATACAATGTGACTAACATATCCACTCATATAGAAGTGTCCTTATTCCCCTACTCATTATGATTTTACCTTCATCCTAAGAGTTATGCTGATTTAATTTCCTTCTCAGATTCATACTAATGGATCATCCTCAATTTTCATCCAATATAATTTTCATAATGATGGAATTACTATTACAATGCTATGAGATTCATGTTACCATGGAATTATCATTATAGTGGAATATCAACATTTCATCATTGAAAAACGTGAAAACTCACCAGTTATGAATCATTTAGACATCAAAACAAATTATCAGGTTCTTTTGGACCCAATGAAAACCTTGTCTTGATCTTTGGAACTAATAAAATCAGTATGTTTCATCCATTTATTCAAAAGGATTTATCATTAGATTCATCATGATTTATGAGAACTTCAAGATAGGAAAATAATCCTTGTACTATAGGGATTGAATGATTAATAAATATGTAACTCACGACCTCAATATCATCATTATCCCTCTTCAGAAACATTCAAACATTAATTATCATGAAAATTAGACCATGTTAATAACCCCAAGTCCTATGAATCTAGAACTTATGTTTTATGGGTATAAGACAGATTATGTGTCCAGTCAAAAAAAATATCATGATTTTTGTGATGTGTGATGTTATGTTTGATACTCCATGTTTTGTGATATATATTCTAATGCTCTACATCCATAATTTCATTTCTTAAAATGAAAAAATTCTTTTCCCTTTATGTTTTTGTTAGAAATATACACAAAATTAACAAGTTTTTTATAATTTTTTTTATAATTTATTATTTGTAAAAAAGGAAAATCGTTGTTTTGAAAACATCATGAATTTTCATCAATCCACCACTTAGTATTTTTTTGAGAACATTCACTTACAATTTTAACAACTCATATATTTTAAAAAATTCATGTATTTTGACATTTACTAAAATATAACTGTTATCAATTGTGATTGTTCTGGCCCCACACTACTAGATAACAATTTTTTTACGTAATTAAGTCCATCAATGAAGATGATTTTTTGGTCCTATAATGAAAACACCCCCAAATTTTATTCATTCTCAGTCATTTTTATTTTTCTATAGATTAAAATTTTCTCCCCTCTTTTATAAGATTACCAAAACAAATAATTTATTAAAAAAAGATATGTAAAGGATTAGTATAATGTAATTATTTTTTACTTTATCTCCCCCATTTTAAAAATAATACAAATCATGATGGAGGAATTACAGAAGACATTTATGTAGTTAATAGTTGATAATTTACATGTAGTTGCAGCCACAACTCAACAAATCATTCTTTTGTAATTTTCTTTTTGAACATATATTCAAATTGATACATCAATGTTATATATTACTAACAAACAACTCTTACAACAACATTATATTTTATAATTTGAATCTTTATATCAATATGTTTTGATCATGAATAGTGATCTTGATTTTTAGAAAGATAAATTTCACTCTGATTTTCAAAAAGTATCTTTAATGGTTTAGAAACATTTACATTCAAATCATCCATATAAATATCATCTGTAACATTTTGATACAATCCTGGGTAGTAAACACCTATTTTGATTCAAATATGCTTAATTTTTTTGAACTTTATTTCATACTATTTCGAAACACATGGCATTAAACTAGGAAAAATGTTATTAATGATGTTTATTTTATATCATTATATTCTCCTGACCAATCAATATCATCATGAACATGACAAATCCTTTCATAATATATTCTATAAAAAACCCATGTTATGTAATTATTGTGACATATCTTATAATTCCCTTTTATGCCATGATATGTGATTCTTCTGGATTACATTAATTCATGTTACCTAAAGTCACATCATAAAAAATATCAGGCCTTTAAGTTGTATGGTAATGTAGTCTTATTATTATCTTCCGAAAGAATTTTTACTTCAAAATTTTTCTGTAATCATTATTATTCAAACTTTTGTTATTATATATGTGGGTATTACCATCATTGTATTCTTATATCACATTCATCTATAATAATTACATGTAATACTTTAATTGATATAAGAAAATTTATTTTCCTTATTTTTCAACATGTAAGATATTGAATAATGTTAATTCTCCCAACCTTGAAATTTCAATATTGTTCCTCATTTTCTTATAAAAATATTTATAACATCTTCAACTACCCTAGTAAAAATTATATCCTCTACCGATGAAGAAATAAACTGAGTTTTATAGTCAAAATAATAAAAAAATAAGGCCATATCAACTTTTCTTTTTTAAAGAATCATCATTATGAAACAACTATCATGTTTTTAATACATGAATGATCATTTATTTTTCAACCCACAATAGAATTTCATTACTATAAAAACCATTTTAAAATAATTATCATGTTTTAAAACCCATGTTTTCTCAATATAATCTTATTAATCAATAACACCAGTTATGAAAGAGGAATTTACATCAATCAGTTGAACATGGTAATTTCTGTATGGGATCACATATATAATAATTCTAACAGTACATAATATTTTAACTGGGGAAATGTTTCGTCATAATCAACAACTTCAACCTCTATAATGATTTTTTAAACAAGTAATTATTTTTTTCTTGAAATTTCTCATTTCTCATTCAATTTTATTCATGAAACCCACAATTTCACGATAACATTTTTATTTGAGGGTCATAGAATATGTCACCATGTATCATTTTTATCAATATGATATGAAGCATCATTTATAGATTCCCCCGTTTTTGTGTTAAATTGATTATGATGGTCATTCTATTTCAACTATTATCTTAAGTGAGTCTGATTTTCTAATATCCTAATTCTTTTCATCTAAACATGATCATTTTAATTTAAAATAATGTTTTCAGACTCAATATGTTTTTTATGGTATAAAATTTCAATGATTCCATTCTATTTAAACAATCATCATTATATTGTTATCCTATATCTTTGTATGGATGTTTTGACTCACATTCACTACAATTATAAGTCTATATTTTTTCTCATTGGATCTATCAACAACATTTGTTTTGGAATATTTATTTTCTATTACATTCTCATCATATGAGTCTATAACCTCATTGTTCATATTTTCAATCAATTTTAACTTCATCCATTAGGTGAATAATGAATTAAAGATCCTTCATCATCATTCACATCAAAAATTCCTAGGTACTGAATTTTAATTTTATGTATCAACATAAAAACTTTGAATGTACATGAATGAATATTTTTTATACCACATTTCAATAGAAATCAGGTTTGATTCTAGAATTAACCAAATTCTTTTCTGAACATGTACAAACATAGTAGAATAATATCTCTATTATATATTTTAATGTTTTTATTTTTTTAACATGCTTCATCCATTTTATAAAAAATTTCAATTCTTCAATTTTTCTAATCTATTTTTTGTGGGTCTATTAGGAATTATATTGGCATTTAATACGCTGAATTATGAGTCATGTTTTAAAAGTATATCATATAGACAATGTTCTATTATATATTCATAGCTTCATTATATAAACCCCCATTTCATTCTAAATATTCTTTTACAAGACTCATAACATTTAAATATGCTCTAACAACTATTTCTAAAACATGATGTTGTTCATCAATGCGAAATAATAAATAAAAATGATAATGTAAAAATCCCAAGCTGTTCATTATTGTATCATCATACTATGTAAATTATATTAAATATGTTTAAGTGGTATGGTAGACAGAATATCCAGACTCTTGTTTCTTTTATTTGTCATCTTCCTTTTCTAAAAAACAACATAATCCTATCCCTATATTAGTTACAATTGGAGATTTTATTTGAAGACATCAACATCAGAATGTATGTTCAGTTTTTATAGACATGGTTTCAATGTATTTTTTGAAACCAAATTTTTTATGTTCACCACTCAAATAACATGAGTTATTAAATTATCCAATTTAAAAAATGTTACTAATATTTATTTATATATTTTAAATAAATTTTATACCATTCATACATATGATGATACAATTTTTTTATGAAAATTACTTCTTTTCCATTATTAACAAGTTAACATACAATATTTATTTTAATATTTACCCCATCAAAAAATAAAACTTCCTTATATATGAAATTTTCTAATTCATTGTCTATTTTTATAGATTCCGGTGGTTTTTAATGACCTTTCACTCATAAAATTAAAATACACATCCATCATGATATTAAACATGTTCCAATATTTTTAAATCTCATATAATGTGTTATGAGAAACCACTATCAAGTATTTGTGTTTTTTTGTATACTTCATAGAATTCATGAAAATAAAGGCTCCTTCTCCACATGTAATAATTCACACTTCCTTTATTTTTATTGTATACAAAACATGTCCTGGATGAGTAGTCACAAATTATATTGAATGTTTTGTCACATCTTCAATATCCTTATTCAAGATATTCATATTAATTCTTTATTGTAAGGTCTTATACATCAAGGGTATTCTATTTTTAATCATTTTATTTGTTAGGAATGTTACTAATTCCACATTAACTATTTCATCAACTCTTCTCAAACATTCTTCAAGGTAGAGATATGCCGTTCAAATAATTATAATGCCTAATCCTAGAGATTACGTATAAAACATTTGTGAAAAGGGTAAATATATTGTTCTTGTATAACATAGAAATGATTTTTTAATTCAACTCATAATCCTCTTTATCCTTGATGTAAGAAGGATAAACATATATATTATCATGAATTTTCATTTTTCTCATAAATTCAAAATCCATCTCATATGTCATCTTCTTTTTAAATATAGTAGCTTATCTCATTTCATATCCAACATTAATTTTATGTAATTCATCAATATATAACTCATATTTATATTTTAATGATGAAAATTTTGAATCAATCATATCTTGAATTCATATTTTATGTTTATTTATAATTTTAGAATCATCCATGACATGTATAAATACTTTTATGTTTCAAAAAATCATTTAATCAGGAGAATTATTCATAAATAGTTTATTCATATTTCATTTTAATGTCCTCAAACCTATTATGACTTTTTTTATCTTTTCTTCCATCACATTAGTAATCCATTTGGAAATTTATACCACCTTGTCCCACATACAGTTCGACATTTTAAGACATAAAAGCATCATATAAACATTTTTTGATAAGTGAACGAGGATAACATTTCTAGATTTTCCATCAAAATTGATATTTATCTTATAAGAAAAATTCAACGTGGGAAATTCTCAATAGAACTATCGAAACCTATTACTATTTATAACCTAGTAATATTTAAATAAATATTCATGCATGAAACTATAAGAAATAAAGTATAGCACATTATATTTAGAGGGTTTGGCCTCATTGTGAGATCCTATATCACTCTTATGGGTATGTGGAAATTTTATAATTCTATTATGTGAATACATGTTTTTTCCAATCCTCTTTAATCATCTACAATTTCTCGATAGTAATGATTAAATTGAATCCCATCAATTTACAAAATTTTCTTAAAAAAATGCGACAAAAAAATAATTTATAAACTTTTCCAAGATAATCATAAAATGTATCTAAGTCTAATAAACCTGAGTCTCATGGATTTCAATTTGATGAACTCAGTGTTATTGGCACAATACAACACTCCCTTTCACATAATGTTCTTGAAGAAACCTTTTCTTCTGTGTTGATAACAAATCTATCACTTCTCAGAAACTAATCACAATACAATCTGAACATCCCATTTCTGATGGACTTAGTATGATGTACCCCTTATCAATATTCATTAATCATTCTCTTTTCAAATTATTAGTCCAAACTTCCTTATTCAGGTAAATATGTTTTCCCAAAATTATTAACCTTCTAAAATGTCACAGTTCAGAATAATAACATTGACATGAATTTTGCAGCACTTCCTGCTTTCTTCTCATTTGAAAAACATGAAAATTATGAATTTATTATGCTTAAGTATTTATAATACTAAGAAACGATATGGTGCGAAAATAAATATATTTTACCACTTTCTATTATTAAAAAACTAAAAAAATCCCATTTAAACATCAACATTGAATAAATACAACCATCTCCAAATTCCACTAAAGTAGTCATTTCAAACATACCAACATTACCTTACGATGATGTAACTTCTTCACCATTAGTTAAATTAACATCCTCAACATCAGTATGATTAAATTTAATATCTTCAATACTATTTTATTAACATCTTATTTTAATTAAAATATGAATTTCATCCTATTCTCATCATATTCTAACTTGCCTCATCATTTTTTTTCTGATTTTCAATCCTTCTCAGAGTCAATTTGAGGGAACTTCCTCATCCTTATTATATTTTAATCCTTATTATAATGAAACTATAATTTTTATGATTTTATCATAACAACATTTTTTTGATAGAATAATAATTATGATGGAATCTACTATGAAACATTGAAAAATAATAAACCTCATTTGTTATAACTCATTCAAGTTTATGAAAACAGTTGTATTCGGTACATGTAGATATGATTTAAAATATTTCATGATCTTCATAACCAGTTCAATCTATATGATTCCTCTATTACATCAAAATATTTTTTCATTAGTGTTTTCATGATTATTGAAAACTATCTCATTAAGGAAGCAGCATCTTACTTTTATTTTATATTGTTTAAGAACAAAATAAATTACAAAATCGTGATATTCATTAAGAATCTATAGAATCATTCTATCATTTTTTTCAAGGAACATATGACTTCTTGACCATCAAAATATCTGATGAATCTTGAACACCATAATGATTTATCTAAGACTGATGATGTATCTGGTCAACAATATTAGATTTCTCATAACTTCTTTGACCGGTGCTACTCAGTACGATACTCTTTTTCCAGTGCTTCTCTGTCTAATCCTCTTGGTCTATAATAGATCATTTTTTTTAAAAAAATTTCTATATCATTAGGATTTACTTTAATCTTTAAATATTTTCCCATTTTTTAAAAAAAATTCTTTTATAAATTAATAGTGGTAAAAAATTTAAAAAAAAATTAAAACAAAACATCACAAATTCTCTTAAATAATTGGTTAATATATTGAGATTGTTTTAGGAATGATACAACCATAGTGATTTTGTTTTTTAAGGATGGAGATCCCATACATATACAATGATAGGAAACATGTTTCATTACTAATAAAATAAATGAGGATAATGGTGATTCTTATATTCTATATCGGGATGTACACTATAAAGTAATTTCTATCTTTGTAACCATATAATTATTGGTGAATATCCTAAATAAAAAACCCTTTCACATATTTTATTTTATAATAATTATGTATTTGTTCAAGTGAGATAATAACCAAAATGAATCTATTGCACATTAATCCCTAGGTAGGAGAACTGCATCAAAAATACCCAATGTTCTCTTCCTCTACATTATTATTCAATATTTCAATACATACGATTCAATGGAAGGATAAATGAAGATATTTCCAACAACTAAACAAGTGAGGATGTGATAAAGTGATAAAATATTTTTCTTTGATAATTCATCCTACACAAATTCATCCCCCTCTCATGATTGGACACATCACACTACGATCAAGTCATGTAGCAGTAACTATATATTACTAGTAATTTTTTAATATTATGACTTCCAATAATTGTAAACTATGAATTGAAAAATCAATATAATTTCTGTACATATATCAAGATCAAAACCAAAATGTAAAAATGTTGATGTCAATTTCGAACCATCAACTGAAGATATAAAAGTAATATTGGATATAGGTAGTATGATTTTTAATTTTAAATAAATGAATACTTCATGTTGAGTTTCATGTCGTAAAAAAGGATAAATGAATTTCTGGGTTATAAGGAATTATCTTTAAAAATAATTAATTAAATAATATAGTTTATAATTTTTTATTATAATCCACACACAAATGGATTTAATCATTCATGGTATACGTTTTTTTAGGAAATTAATTTTCTATATTGAAAAAATATATTTAGAAACTCAATGACATCATTTTATTGGAATATTAAAGAAGGTTCAATATTTTCTCTAATTAAAAGTGATGAATATTTTGAGAAAAAAGTTGGATTTTCTATATTTGTTAAAAAAAATTGAATATACATTTGAAAATTTGTTAGAAAAATACATTATATTTCATTTAATTATGATAAAAGCTTTTTTCTGTTAACATTTTAATGATATAATGAATTTTAAATAACTATCTAATATAATGTCATCTAAAATTAAAATATTCAATTAGAAAATAGAATAAAGAATTATGGTTATGTTATACATGATTTGGATAAAGATATGGTATGATTACATAGTAGTTAATTATCAAAGGTGGATTTATTTTCTCCAATAGCTTATACAATTTCCTAGTAAGGTAAAATCCAATTTGGAAATATAGAAAATAGGATAATGAATCCATTTGGTTTTCATCAAATTTCATGAATAATGTCTCAACGAACAATTTTTTGTTAATTGGCATAAAATGACATGAAATTCTTCATTTAATTTATTCTTTAATTCTTATGGGTATATGTTAAATTTTTCATTAAATCATTCAAAAACACAATAAAAAATCATTTTTTATTTTTCAAATTTATATATAGAAATGTTAAAGAATCTTTGATATTTCTAGGAACAAAAAATATTATATCAACCATATTGTGTGATTTAGAGATTTTATTTCTATATTTTTTAATTTGTATAAATTTTCACATAATGGATTACATATTTAGAGATATATGACTATTTTTTCACGTATATTACAAATAGATTTCCCAATTGAATGGTATATTATTATTTCGAAATGTTATGCCACAAATTTAATTCATAATGAAGGATATATTTTTAGGTGATATATTATATAAGAAATCAATTTCATTTGTAAAAATATTTGAATTATGTTGATTTTGTTTGTTTCCAAAAATCTCATTACAAAGGGTTCTACGTGTTAGAGGAAATTTACAAAGGTGATTATCTAATGATTAATATTATAAAACTATAGAAGGATCATTTTTATGTTTTATGTAACATTATTGAGGATCATAAATATATTTAAACCCATTGAGAAATTCTTAGGTATGCGAATCCAACAATAGTAGAATGATATCTATTAAATAAATATAATAAATAGTTTATTGGATTTTTTGAGATCTAATATTTAATTTGTTATTTGTAAATTTGATTTCAATTTTATAATGACGTCGATGGCTAGCAAAAAGTCCTAATTTATGTGTATGTTGTTATATTGTGAATATAATTATTTATTATAAGTGATATATAATGGTTCAGGATGAATATTACACCACACAGAATAGTAGAGTAATGATTTTGTTGGAAGTGATTCATGTACATATACTAAGAATTAAAACACAATTTATTTTATTATTTCATGATTTATAATGATAAAAAATTATTATAGTTGAATTATACAGTATTTCAATTCCAATTTGTTTTGAAATTTTTTAATAAATTATTTAGAGTTGTAATTGATTAATTTTGATTGATGAACAAAATTTCATTAATTATATTTATAGGTAATAAGCGTTTAAAATTTAATTCCATTAATATTCATATTTAATAGCTTATATCTTAAAAATATAAATTTTACTATAGTTTCATATTTGACTAGAACAAACTTACAGTCGAATAAAAATTTCATTGAGATTTAAACTTTTATTTGAATTCCATAATCATTTTGTAAAAGTCCCAATATTTATATAATCATATATATTATAGGGGAACACAATGTGTTAATTTAAAATAATTTAAATGGATGAAAAATACAACATCATTTAATGAAAAATAATTATTTTTAATGTAAATGTTTTTATAATTAGTATAATTTTTTTCTTCATAATGTTAATTTAGAACTACTATATTTATGCAATTTAAATTAAATGTAAAAATACATTTATATAATATGGCTTCTCAATATATTTATTCTTTCAATCCCAAAAAAATGAAATATAGAATTTTTAAATAGATGATATTATATAAGGTTGAAAACCTATGAATTAAAAAATATAATATTATTGGAGAATAGAAACCATAAGAAAAAATTTCAGGGTTAAAATAAGAATCCCAAAATTTGAGATTAGATAAAATTAATGTGGTAATCATATTTACTCTTGAATTTATAGTTTCATATGTTATTTCATTTTCACCACCCAAATTTGAATTCTAATATATATATATGTGTGGTAAAATTTTATTCAAATATTAAATACAACATTTATTGAATATATTAGTGTTACATTATGATATACTCAAAATGTTTTACCGAAAAAATGATAACATTGTTTCATGATTCTTTATAAAATAGAGTATATATTTATATAATATGATTTTCGGAAAAAAATCCTATCAAAGGACACTAGAAGGATACATAATGAATATTTTATTCAAATTAGGAACCATCATCCATGGGATATAGAGTATAAAGTAAACATCCACCACAAAAATACATGTTCACGAATGATAAACTAAGAATTATTGAATATATCCATTCTTCATTATTACATGGAAAAATTCCAATTCTACCATAATGTTTAAAATTTATTTTTTAATTTATTTGTATTAATAATTTTCTTAAGAATAATTATTTAATAAAAAACATTATATTTTTAAGTAGGATTTTTGTATTGCAAAATGATAACATATTGTAATGATATTATGGTTTAAATTTCTAATGAACAAAATTATCTATATAAAATAATATATTTTAAGAAATAAATATTATGTGAATGAACATAATAATCATGTTTTATTATATAGATATTGATGATTCAGAAAATAAAGCCTCTTATATCATATTCCATGTGTATTGGAAGGATTACGATATAAATAAAAAGTGGAAAATAGTTGTAGAAAACCCTAAAAAAATCAATTCATGTGTATGTATGATATAAAAAAACAATTCTACAAAAAAAATGTATTATATAAAAATAAATTCTTATTTTACAATATTTTTGTCCAATTTTGTTAAAATAATTTATAACTTATCTACATAATGAATTAATCAAATATATATATTTTATGAATCTTAAATAATATATCAACATAAGTTGTGTATGTTTCAGTGAGTCTCCATGACAATATATTTAGAAATAAAACTCACATAGGCTTGAAAATGTGAAAATGAAATAAATAAAACAAAAAATTCATTCCCTTAGAGAAAATGATACCTGGTAGTTTGGTGTGATATTATAGTTTATATGAAAAGATCATTGAGGAGAAATGAAAAATATGATTCCACTAAATTAATACCATGACCCCTATAATCGAGGATAAACATTACGTTCAAGAATATTCTTCAACTAATGTAATGAAATTAACAATAAAATTTTCTTTTAAATATTAATAAAACAACTATTTATAATTTTCTTATATTAAAATTCTAAATTTTCAAATTGATTTTGATTTATATATTTTGTAACACAGCCATCACCATGATTGGAGGGATAAATTTTACGAAAAACAACATCACTATATAAATAATAACAAAAACACAAATATGATCATGTGAATATAGGTATTAATATATATATCATGAACTATATGTTGAGTTACTTATTCCCCTTGATGATAAGGATATAACAAGGTTGATCTATCTATTGTATATTATATAATATAACAATTTGATGTTACTATGATACATAAGGAAAAAATGTTATGACTATTTAAATTTATTTAATACCCAAAACCATAAATTAGTATTCAAAAAATTTAAATTCTATGTAACTTTATTAATTATGGATAAAAATACGGGGAATGAAAGGATTAGTCAATAAATTCATTTCGATCAACCAATAAATAAATATAACCTTTTATGAGTAACATTAATACACATGTTACTTTACTAAAATTAGTAATATTAAATTATCAATTGAATATAATTTCCAAATAGCGATTATGTTATATATTTAAATTGAAAAAAATTAGGGTGATTCAATTATATAAATTATGCTTCATGATAATATAAATTATATCCTTCATTTAAACTTGTTGGGAGTCCCAGTTTTGAATGTATACATGTAGTACATTTAGTGAATATTTTTATTAAACAATTAATCTAAAAATTTAATAATATTTTCATATTATTAAAATTATTAAAATGTATATAGATCACAAATATGTGATCATATAACAATTTTAAGATAAATTTGGATTTATTGGTCCTTATACAAAATCTAAAAAATAATATCAAATCTAAAAATATAATATTTGAAAAAATATCTTAGCTAGTACGAAATTAATTTTCTAAGGAAATATTTTTTTTGATCTTATTATAATCTATAAATAATATCATAAACTCCATCATCTAATGTAATATTGTATATTTCCATTTTTTTATTATATTTTAATTTTTTAGAATGTAATGGATGATAATTACTATCAATGCATATACTATAATTATTTAATTTATATATATGAAATTATATCCATATAATTTGTAATAAATAATATCCCTTGTGAATTTAAAATACATAGAATTCAATATTATATATATAATCATCAAATTATAGGATATATATTATATATTCTCATTAATTATATTTCATAAGAAAAATATTTATTGTCATAAAAAAGTTCTACTAGGACATCCAATGCATAAAATAGTACTATTAATCTCTATTATTAGATAATTATTAGTGTATGTATAATAACATTTTACAATAATATGATTTAAAAAAACAGAGTACTTATTTTTCTCAAATTTATAACGAGTTTGTAATGAATTAATGAAAATGATTATGTAAATTAGATTAGTAAATAAATGAATCATATCACATTCCATTAATAAATTATAATCACTAAAGAGGGATTTCTGAAGAAAATTATTATTTCATTAAAAATATTTAGTAATCATTTTTAATCAATTTTTACTCATAAAACTAATTATTTTCATAATCTACTTATTCAAAAAGGGATATTGTCTTTTTACATTGAGTTGAATCTTATGTCCTGGATAATGTATGAAGACATTAATAATAAGTAGTTTACTATCAAAAGTTTTCATAGGTATCATGAAGTGTTTGATTATTTACTGATTTTTTAGTTATTTTTCATATCAATTTAAATTATATCATTAGTGAGAGATTTTACCATCAAAATTATTACATCTTATTGATAATTGAAGAGATTTTATTGATGGTATGTTTATAAAAAAATTATGGTTTTGTTATGGGATTGATATTTGGTGAGAAATTTATTTTTATTATTTTTCATTTTTTTATCTGCATTATATATCCCTATTAGTGCATAAAAAATTAAATTATATTTTTATTAATCTAAAAAATTAAAAGAACCATAAATAAAAATGAAATCATAAAAAATGAAATTTAATTGGATATTATATATTTAATGAAATAAAAATACAATTCAGTCATTATTGAGCATTGAATGACTACATTAGAAGGTTCTAACCAAATTAATTCCCTTTATATTTTTATTAAGGGTAAAATAATAAAATATCCATGTATTTCCAAGTAATATTTTCATAATTATGGTCTATTGATTTATGGATTATTGGAACAATTTCTAAATGAAAAAGCATTTCATGATTATTATGATGAAAAAATAACTAATTTAGTGTATTATAATTTACATATTTTAATGTAATAATAAAACATAGAAAATAGACTCTAGATGATGTGGAATCACTAGAAAAAATATATGAATTATTAATGACATGTCCAAGTAGATGATTCATCCTTATACAAAATATTATTATCCTAATTACTATGTATTAATTTAATAATTATATTAATGTCATCAAGAATTTTTGGAAGGGGTATAAAAGCTTGAAAATGGAATTTCAATTCAATACATTATTATAATTATGACTTTTTATTAATTTTTTAAATAAAAAAATATATTCCACAAATTATTATGATTGATTTTTTTATTTTAAAATAATTATAAAATTATAATCCAAATTTTTATGAACTATATTAGTTTTGAATTCAATATCAATGTCTTTCAGTTATGGATCACTAAAGATGTCGTCAAGAAATGGTATCATGATTGTTCCTCAATCTGTCTATATTCCATTCACTTAATGTAGAATTATTAAGTATGTATTGATTAAATTAAATGTTAAATTTAAATTTATAATTGTTAATAAGAATTGTGTTTCTTAATTGGAATTTATTGTATACATAAAAACTCCAAAACACTATATGACGACCAATTTTTCTCTTTAATGTGAGAAAATGATTCATGAAATTAAATTCTTGATAAATAAATTTGTATGGATAATGTTATAAGGTATTGTTTAATGTTATATATATTTATATTCATTTTCAATTGTTAATTCATTTCTATTTTGATTTAATGAAACACTTCTTGGGTCTGATAATTTATAATAACATTCATTTGAAATAACATAGGTATTTATCAATAGAATTTGTTATAGTATATTATTTGGGGATGAAAATATTACATTTATAATTCATTACTTACTCTCTATACTATACATACATACAATTATAATTACTCCCTTCAATGCTATTAAGAATATCCAGTAATTGTTTTCCTTTCTAATTAATATTGTAGCTTAAAAAAAGATTACAATGCTTTAAACTCTTCTAGCATGATCCTATTGTGTTGACACATTATGATAATGATCCATGATACATTTGAGACATGTAGGAGTTATCAATATATCCATATGGTATACTATGTGGTTGATAAGACAAAATGTGTGCGGATTCATGTAAAAATGACATTTTAGTCAAAAACATACATCACAAAGTCAAAAAATTTAAAATACCATTGGATTATCACGACGCATTAGGAAAATGTTTTTTAATTCAATTGTAAAAATTAATAATTAACTACATGATAGAATAACACAATATGTATCCATTATTATTAAAAGTATGTGTGTCTATAAATTAATATCATTTTACATGTAAACACATATCATATATTCAATGAATAAAAAACTCATTAATTTGTTCTTGATACATTATGATCAGTGCCTGTAATTATTTAATGGACATTTATGTAAATTCTACACAATAATTTGACACGCATTGTGGCCTATATGAATCAAATTGAGTGTTTTCAATATTAATGTAACATTTTAGAACATATTAGGAATCACGTACACAACAAAATGACCACATGGTCATATTTTCATTATAAATTCTAAAAAATGACCCATTATTCATTTATAATGTTTGGAAAAAATAATTCCTCTATCTAAATAACCATGTGTCATATATGTCTCAATGATCTGTTTTCATATAATAGTTTTATATTTGTCCAATACAAGCATCACATACCCAAAAATAATCAAACATCCTAGTATTTTTTTAATTATTATAAAGAAAACATTTGTATCACTTGCAAAATGTTTCAAATTAACAAATCAAAATATGACACATGTTGTGTACATTATGGTAGAATGTGCATTATTTTATATAAATGTGATATTGATGTTAAAAATTAGACTGTAACTTCCCCACACATTAATTAAGGTATGATTTACCCTTTTTTATCATATCTAATTTACGTAATTTATCATGATTTTTATGGTTATTATTGAAATTATATTTTGGTTGTCAATAATATCCAAGATAGAAACAATTTTGTTCAAATTAAATCTAATTTTTCTATTAAAACATTCCCAATTTATTAGATTTATAGAGTGGGTGAATGGTGAGGTGCATTATTAGAGAAACGTGTGCAACATAACCCTGAAAATCATGTGTCTTGGAATAATGGGTTAAAGAAAAATTGTCCCATGGTATGTCAGATAGTGGGACCAATATATAGTTAGCACTTGTATTATCCCTAAAATAATGTAATGGCCATCACATGTTTGGGAAAATCATGCCGACATGAATATAATCTGTGTATATTTTTAATATAAATCTACCAATATTCTATTTTAACTCGAAACTCTCTGTATTAAATATTAATTGAACCCATTGTCACGTTGAATCATATTATTTTTTTCATCAATAAATGTGTCTTTTGAAGCATTGGAATCATTCGTGTATGTTTAATGAAAATATTATCGTGATATCTCTTTCACTACTCTCTATATTACTCTTTGAGAGTCTTGGGTCCTCTTTTTGTTGATGGATCAAGATATTGACTTGAGAAATTATGTTTCAAGAATTCTGATTTTGTCCATCCACACCTTTCATCTCTCCATTGATTGACTTTGTGTGGGTGTTTTTGAACATCATTTAGTTATGAGGATTTTTAAAGAAAAAACTATCAATTGAAAATATTGATGATTGGTAAATTTATGTTAGTTTCCCATTTGATTTCTAAATCTTTAATATAGATTCCTGATTACTTATTTTATTATGGATAATGTTAATTTTTAAAATTAATGAAAATGTAATTAAAATTAATTTGTGATTTATAAAACCAATATTTGATTTAAGTGAATTATTTGGACCGTGATCTTAGCAAGATTAAAATGCCTAAAATTTTATGATTCTGTTTTATATGATTTGATATGAATGGGATGGTTTTTTCATAATTAAATTTGATGTATTCTTTTCAAATGAAATGGTAACTTTTTTGACTTTTACTAGGGGTTGATATAAAACTATAATTTTCATTATTTTTTATTCAATTAAATGAGTTACATTTCCTTGAAATATTTATTGATTTCATGAAGCACTTGTGAGTCTGTCACATTTGGTGGGAATTCCAAATTAATTTAATGTATAAATTGTTACAAAAATGTATTGAAAATGAATTATGAAATTAAACTTATCTAGTTGGGATTATTTTATTCATTTGTAATCTCTTATATTTCCATTGGATAGTAATCTCTTTAGTTTGTGAACACATAGAGCCTTACATTATTGAGAATTGTGAGAAGCCTTGAACTATAAAATCCATGTTAGTCATAAACATGTTTTTATGATTTTAAATATTTTATAGATTCCAATTAGTGATTGAAATATTATACCCATAATTTCATTTATTGAAATTATTTATCAATAATTTTTTGATAAGTATTCTTAGATCCACTAGATTTGATGGAAACACACTATGAAACATTATTAATATTTTCCATGCAATTTTTATAAACTGTTTTTTGATAATAATATTGAAAATATTTATAAAACATTATTTTTTTAAAATTGAGAGATAATAGATTATTTTTTATAGATTTGATATGAAATTATTAGTGAAATCAAACTAGGATATATTTATCACAATATAACTTTGACATTTAGAATTTGGATAATTTCATATCCTAGACCTAGAAAAAATGCTATGACTATTTATAGATAGAGTTTGAACATGATTAGTAGAACCATGGGAGTTGGAGTTGTCACTGTAATGTCTTTTTTACTTAATAATTAGAGATCATAGGATTATTTCTTTATGGTCCTATCTGATTACTTTAGTTTATATACATTTTCCTGAAAATCATCTATCTACTTGTAGTTTCTTATATTTTATAGAGTGTCTATAATACTGACTGTATATTGTTCTATACCCACTACATTATTATTGAGTGTTACTTTTTTGTGAGATAATTTCTTCTTTCTTGTAATTTTCACCAATTCCCATGTTTCTTGTATGTGGTTATCTATAATTCCCTTTATTCTCCATCATAATGGGTTCTGCAACAATTGAATTATCTTATCTATTGTTTATTAGAAAATTTATCTCAAGGGTGTTTGTGCCTCTTCATTGATGTTTTTGTGTTTTAAGGGATATCGTGTTAGATAAGAGACATGATTATCAATAATTAAGAGTTAGAATTCAAGATAGTGTTATGACAACTCTAATCATAATATTCCTTAAGATACCATGGGATTTATGGTAAAGTGAGGTTTATTCATTTTTTGATCCAATCCTAGAATTTATCCAATGATTTAATATGACAACTATTTTTGAACTATTAAATTATCTTTGACAAAATTTATAATTTCATATATCTAAAATGAATTTTCCCTTGTTATTTATTAATTTTATTATCATGATTCACAAAAGATTATGTTTTAATACTCCATATGAGGTAGATTCAAATGAACCATGAAAATAGAGTGCTCTAGTTGATAAAAACCCTTGGAATTTTTAGTACGTTCTGTCTATGTTTTGTTCTAGGTAGATAAACATATTCTCATTTAGGATGATGTTTTTGAATATTATAGGGATGATATAATATTTCATTACCTTTAATTTCATCATCTCAAACCACCATATTTTGAAGGTATTAATGTCTTTTGGAGTCATAGTATTTTTTTAATTTGATTGAGAATCAAATTGAGATCATGGATAACACAAACACTGTAGAGGTGATTTTTTTCTTTTTAACATGATGAACCACTGAGGATATTATGAGATTTGATATATATAACTTTAAATAAATAGTTCTTGTTTTTTGAAAAAAATTATTTCTCTTTTAATGATCTTATTCAATCATTAATAAATGTATTTTAAATTAGTTTGTGGATATCTATAACCTACAGTATGGTGACAAAATAGTTATTGAGTATATAAACTCGATTCTAAATAATTTTTATTGCTATCATACGGTGGGTTAAAATAATAATTTTAAATACCAAATATGTGATATTGTTCACTAATAATATGTCTTATGACATGTTTTCTAGATAAATATCATATCATATATAAATTTTTGGGACAAATCATTGACAGATGAATAAGACATGGATGGTATTGATGGTCTGATGGGAGTTCCTCATCCTCACATTTGCATCTTATGTGGTCCTATAAATTGAATCTATAAATTGTGTAAGCCTCATGTTTGAAACCAACATTGTGGATATTGGTTATGTACTTGTTTTAATTAATTTTTAGTATATTGTAATTCAATCATAATTTTATCTAGTATGAAAAATACAGGTAGATATACCATTCTTGTACCAAAAAATGGAAAATCTACAGCTCATGTGAATTCTCAAATGACTTATAGAGGTTTTACCATTCCTTTATCGCTCCACATAGTTTAACAATATTGAAATTACTAATAGAAATAATGTCATTGAATGAACCTTCAAATAATACAAGGGCTTTGGGAATAAGCATTACAATTATTTCCTATTCCTTTATTGTATAGATCTCCAAGGGAAGACGATATAGATCCAATGAAAATGAGAGGATCCATTTTCTATACATAATATCCAGTGATATAATTATTTAATAACAATTCTTCTCATTCCTTCGTATCTATAGATATTATTAAATTGATATATCTTCATATGGAGAGCATCCATTATGAAATTTATATCATTACACCTCTTAGGATAATGTGAATTTAGGGTATCAGAATACCTTATTTTACTTTCTTTTTATTGACAATTGTTCATTTTTAGGACATTTCGATACATAATATTAATATTCTATATGTTACTGTCAGAATCATTTTGGTGGATCTATAATAATTCTCTCATCTATTTTTTTTTTCAGAATGTCGCATATTCTTCTGCAAATGGGGGGTGTGATGTCATATAGGAAAAATGTATCCTAGGTTCATGTCAAGAAAGTCCTCCACTTTCAATGATGGAAATAATGATATCCATATTTTATATTAAACTGGTGTATTAATTATCAGGTGTAAATATTTATCTAGTAGATTCTTGGATTCCTATCTTATTTCATTTTTGATTCAATGGTTTTCCACCATGGTTGTATGTGGAAATTTCAATCATCTTGATAGTAGGTACGAATAATAATTTTGTTATTTCATACAATATAATACTATTAAAATTTAATGTGTTAATGATATAGTTAGATTAATTTATTTTAATGGATGCATTTGACATAGTGAGTCTCTATATGAAGCACCATTTATTTTTGATGAAAACTATGATGGAACAATTTAACGTTGTGTTTATTATTGAATTATCATTACGGTCTCAATCAAGAATAAATATTTATTACATAAAATATATAATTTTTTTACATGTTGAAAGTGGTGATATGGTTCTAAAAGATTAATTTTTGATATAAATATCCCCAAAATAGGATCATGGATTCTAATATCCTTAATGAAACCATCATTATTATGTAATAACATTAATAGAATCATGCTATGTTATTTAATTTAACAAATTAACATTTTTTATTTACATAAATGGTGAAAAATATATTCCATCGATAATTCATATCATATGTAGATTTATTTATTGATGGGCCATTAGTTTACTCCAAGAATTTAGTTATTTGAAATTATAACTTTCTAATTTTATAAGATATCTTGAAAACGATATACATTCATCCATGTGTCAAATATAACAATTTTTGGACTCTGATGTTAATGTTCATGGGACACATGTTTCAAGAATATTATTTCTAGTTCATCCTAATAAGTTGAATGTTCATGAGACCTGGGGGAAATAATGATTTTCCAATGATATTTAGAGATTTTAGGTCTTGGATAGGTATTACTTCTAGTTTATAAATAATTTATAGTTTTTGGTTTCACTTATGACCACACATGATCATATAGGAGTACAGTTCATATTGAATTTGAAATGAATTGCTTCATTTGATGTGTTTAAGTTTCAGTTTAATTTACCACTATTGTCGACTATTCTATAATTAGGGAAGGGCTATGTGGTATTATATGATACATCATTTCAAATATGAATATGATTTATTATTCAAGGAGTTCACCAAGTGTAATATGGTTCTTTTGGACATCAGTCTTAGGTGAAGACACATCCCATGAATTATTATAGTCATGATATTATGATGCACACTCTGAACTATTGGGGGAATTTACCTTTTCAATGAACATATTACTATCTATTATGATTATAAAAGATCAAAATATATCTTCTTTTCAAAATAAGAATCATTAAAAGAGGTTATGGGTGGTGTTACTTGATTCCATTGATTTTTACATTACCTACATAATTGGTTAGGGTAATGTTCTTGATTATGATTTGAGAAGGAAACATGTATCTATGACCATGAATGAATCTTATATGGAGTGAAATTTGACTACACTCATGGTTTTAATAAACATTAAAATATTTTAGGACAATAATGATATTTTTTGTTATTTTTCAATTGAAATTCTCACTTAATAATTTGATTCCCCTTGAACAAAATCATGATAATTAATTTCATGGAATTTTAGATTATTTTTTATGGTGGAAAGGCTATTACAGAATGTACCCTATCATGTGAAGGTATCATATGATTTTAATACAGAAATATCATTCACTTTTATTTATGTGATTTTTTCATGGTGGATTTTATAAGTCAATAGAGCACGACACAACAACAAAACATATGTACTTTTTATTATATTTTATGGAATTTATAGTGTCCATGTGTTATATGAAAAATTGTTGATTTGGTTTCATATTGTAATAATTTTCAGAATATCAAATCTAATAATCATATGTATACTTGATATCATTATCCCCGTCATTTTCATACATTGATCTAGTATGTGTTGTCGATGGATTTTTTTTTGGTTTTTTTACCATGCACACCTTGAGAAAGGAATACTTTAAGTGGGTTATTGTATGCTTTAGCAAATCAAACACATCATTCCAATTCTTGATATTCTTAGATTTGATGACATATGAAACAATTTTGTGAGTGATATAATTAGTTAAATGGTGTTTTTTAATCTATTGTATTAAATAGGGATCTCAGGTTCAATTATCCTTACTAGACTAGCCTCTATGAAGTAATGTAATCCTATGTAATGTTTATCATGACATACCATCCATAGATAGAAGGTATTAAACAACATACTACACAAATTCCCTGGTATATGATCCATACATGCATTCTAAAACTTGTATGGTATTTTCAATTGAACATAGTTTTGGATGAGTATTCCTATAATAAAGAAAATTGGGATAAAATTAATATATATCCATTTTGGGCCATTTAGGATATCCTTTTATACCATAACATTATTGGCCTTCAGTTTGTGTTGCTTCCCTAGTTGGGCCTAATTTTCTCCAAGAGATAATGATAAATATTTACTTGGTTAATTAGAGAAATTTAATGGGAAAAATTAATTATATATTATATGTTAAACATAATCTAAACCATTTGGAATTATCAGTTGATGACATGGTGTTTTTGAGATTTTCCCCATATTTGAGTAAAGGAAAACATAGTTAACTATGTTAGTGAACAATAAAAAACATCAGAACATTTTATTTTATTGATAATATTGGGAATGATCCATTTCATTTGGATTTCCCTAATAAAATGACATCAATTGATAAATTTTTTAATGTTTCATGAATTTTAATGTATATCTTTGACGTATCACATTCTTTGAGCTATGAGAAGATAGTTATGAAAGTAGATTTTACAAAAACTGAGTAACCCATTTTGATTTTTGATTCTCATTTAATTTTTATTCATCTAAAATATATCCCATTTTCCTGGTTACATTGGTAACATGGATTATATTTTTTTTATACATGGTATTTTGAGGCATTAATTGGGGATAAGTGGCCTCACCTCTTTCATATAAATTCTTCTTATTAATTTTTCTAATGGTAGAATGTTAATACGGCAGTTTTAATTATGAAATACATCTAACATATATTTGGTAAATTTAATTTATTGTTTTTATCATTCGCTATTTAGGTATTTTAATTGTCCAAATTGGGTTAAATCATTAGTATTTGGAGGTTTTTTGTCTTGTACATAGTTATGTTGTGTTGAATGAAAACCATGGTTTTTTCCATGGAAACCAGAAACCTTTTATGGAGTTCCCAGGATAAAATTAGGTTATCAACATCGTTACTAGAAACCATGTGACTTTTCCCTTCAAACTAGATGGGATTGAATAGTAATTCTAATCATTGTTCTCTAGAATGTGCACCCAAGAATTGTATCACTTCATGTCGCCCAAAAAGTGGTGCACAATAAGACATATCATGCCAAGAATCCTTGTTGCCGGAATTTAATAATTTTATTTTAATAATTTTATTCTTGTTAACATGCCATTTTTATTACAAAATTATTATATTCAAATGAAATATAATATATTCTTTGTTAGAGACTTTATATAAGTTAATTCATCACTGCATAATTTTTTTAATCACAGATCAAGGTGCTAGTTGATGTGTTGGATTATTTAAGGTAACTCCAATATAAATTTTATCATGATCACAAATTTACATCTATATCTAACTCTTTGTGAGTGGTGGATGGTCATTTTTTATTGATATAAATATTTATTAGAGGAATAATTTTCTATGATCCTCCATTTACCTATCCAAGGAATTAATATCCACATAGGTGGATATTGTGTGATTTGTTTCTAACTATGAATGCGGTAGGTGTTTCGTTCGGAAAACACTCTCAATTGAAACAAATAATTATTTTTCATTGAATACATTTTCCCCATTTATTTTAGAATATTTAAATGATTCTCTTGATTAATGATTATAAATTTCATGTTCTGTATGACAAAAATTCATGAAAATTGATTTTAACATAATGAGTTATTCTTGAACAATGATCAAAAATGAGAATAATTATTTGAAGTATGATTTTGATGAGATGAAAGGGATATATTTTTCTTTGTTTGAAATAAAAAGAGCTGAAATAAATGGAATTATGTTTTGAATTAACATAATTAAAATTTATTTATGAATTGAAATGGAATGTGTTGGAATGTTAAAATTGGCCAATATTTAAAAGCCAATATTTATGTTTTCAAATTTAATGAAATTATTGGTAGCCCCTTATATGACAAACATGTCACATAAAACATCATGGAGGCATGGAATAATTGTTGGAGGAACCCAACATAGGCTTGTAATAGCTCTACCATAAAATAGATTAATGATCGAAATAGAAAATATATAATAGTTAAGGGAGGGAGTTATTTTTATTTCATCATGTGGTCAAATTATTAAGACCTCAGGTGTTTTTATGGTTGGATAATAATTTAAAAATGATTGGTGTGAATACATGTACTATCAAAACCTTGGGGCATATAACCACAGTTTTAAGATTAAAAATGATTTATAAATACCAATTATTGATTTAAACGATTTTATCTTCTTTGATTGATATAAAATATTAGCCGTCATTATTTTCATAAAGATTATGTAAATTCACATTGAAACATGTTATATATTATACATATAGTTATTTATATAAAAAATGCTTTTATAGAAAAAGAGAAATAAATTTCCATCGCATGTTTTATTTAAAATTTACCTAGTTTAATTTTTTATAGACTTATTTTGAACTTATTAATTAGATCCCATTGGGTTTTTATTAGTTATAATTAACATGTCCATCAAGATTTTTTAGTTTTTGTTATACTAGATTAGTGAAAAGGGAAATTAACACTATGAGGTTGTCAGCATATGTTTTCACATCCTATCAGGGAACACTCTATGGAAAATAGCCAAATAATTATGTTATTGGGCCTCATGCACACCTCTACAGATCCCATATGATTTTGACTAGTAATGGGGTCCAATAGTGTTATTATGGTGAGAATACTCACTCATATATGAGTAAGGAAGTAAAAAATAACCATCAAAAGTAGTATCAAGTATTAATATCATTGGATTAATAAATAAAATCTTATATAATAAATATAATGTGCTAATTTCACGAACATCCATGCCATACATAAGACAAGGATCACCCACTAGTCTCTTAATATATACAAAATAAAAACAATAAAATTTAAGAATTATCATCTAACACTCAATGGTGATCCGTATACATGGTCTCCAATTACCATACGATGATACTACTTCCTAATCATAAGAATCATCTCGAGTGGATCTACTCGATCTTGAAACCATAGTTATTTCACAATATATTGTGCATCTATGACCAAACTAATGTAATTAATTTGGTCTATACATAAAAATATATTTATATAGTAGTGGGTTTAAATAAATCTCTGAAGGTTACCAGAGACAGTGAATCAAACCTATTATAAAAGTTGTGTTCTCTTGTAATGATCCACTCCTACATAGTATATAACTAAAATAATAATATTAATTATAAAACCAATATGGATCCATTGTTATGGGAAGTAAAATTTATCATACATATTTCACCTAACTCAAAAAATGTGCCTATGAATTCTAAGTCATCACAGGGGAGTATGATTTCAATCCCTTGGATCACCCATAACCGACTCCACTATATAATATAGGAATCCATGTTTCACTTTGAAATCCAATAAATTAGTCATAGAGATGTGTTATTGGAATTATTTCATACCATGATTATTATGCATGACCGGTGGAATCCAAAAAATATATCATCATTCCCTAATCATGTCCAATTTTATATTCCCATGCCCCATTATCTATGAAATAATCATATTATAAACAAGGATAAATCACTTAGGGGGACTCACATCGATGGTATGCCAAGAATAAGGTTTATATAAAAGTACATAGCACAGTATCATTCATTAATTTGATCAATATCTCAGTCATGGAGAATTTTAGAAAATGAAATATTTCTCATCTAACTAGTTGTACTGAGTTTCTAAATCGTCGATCAAGTAGGTCCTCATCATTCCGTGGGTATGTCACAATAATATAGTGGTTTGTGGAAATGAAACAACCAAAAAACCTCTCACATAAATGGGATCCTAGAATTTTTGGTATTGTAGGTGAAACACTAATAAATAAGAGTTAACATATGCAATCAACAACCTCTTCTATTACATTGGTATTAAGGAGAATTCCAAAAACAATATGATTTCTAGTAAAAGTAGATATAATTCTAATATGGATCATAAAATAGAAAACAATATGTACCTTTGGGAATCCCCACCATGTCATCTCATAATATAATCATCATATGCAAATTTTTATGAAGAACTATTTAGAAACCATAGCCCTATCAAGAGTAACTGAGTGAAATCATGAATAAAATTGTGAGTTGGTTGAATGCATAATCAAATCACTACTTTCATAGATCCTTGGGCTCATATGATTGTCATAGGTTCTGTGGTGACACAATCTACCATATATATCCAACCCCATAACTCATATTCATTAGGTTTTTAACCCAGTAGAAAACTCACTAGGGTCCCCAAGGCCAATACATTGGATAAGAATCTTACATGGTATCATCAGGGATAGCTGGTTAGAGGAGGAATCCCAATTAGGATCCTCTATATAATCTTGTATGTAGAATTATCCCTATTATAATTCAATTAAACATTATATAGTCATATCCATCCATTATAGGGCACATTTAAATGGTAAATAGTTTGTGGAATAACTTTTGGGATCAAATGGTTAATTTTTAATGAAAAGTAATTCAAGATGGGATCCTATAGATCATATCATATATAGAGGCATCCAACTTAGGATCCTAGTCCCACAAAAAAACATCAAGAGAATCCCCTCTCTTGGGGGTAGCACACAAACAAGCAGCGTCACAACATAAAAGGCTTCATGGAAAACTAATTAAAAAACAAATGTGTCAATCGAGGTTGATTAATCATTCCCCATCTCTATTCCACGGATCAACATTATATTCTATACAATAACAAGTATATTTATCACCTAGAATGGTAATGTTGTCCAATTTTACATCAAAAAACTCATGTTACCCCAATTGAGGACCTCAGTGTTCCCATTTTATGTCCTCCAACAATATACATTATCCATAATTTAGTGTCATTCTTGGTATCTTATTGAAAATAACTAATACTATTTATTGTAGGAAGAACAAAAACATCAATGTTATGTAACCTTAAAAAACCACTTAATAATCCTAATATTATAATAAGGATCCCATAATCTATATTAATTTGAAAAATTACTCAACATTGAATCCTTTTTTTCAATTTTGACTATGAGGTGTAAAATCACTACAACCCCCAACTGGGTAATAAGTGTGTAATATATGACGTGTACCAAATATTCTGTATCTGTACTAAGAAACAACCACCCTTTTTTTGTACTTATTGATTTAATAGGTATACCCAGGTCATTTAAATTTACTAATACATGTCCAGGGCGTATATAGGATCTAGGTGTTTATTATTACAAGGCCATGATACACCCGAGGTCTTGTAATGTAGTAGTGAACATCCATTTCCCCCATACAAGTGGCATCTTCCCTATTACCAGAATGCGTTTCCATGCAAGACAAGAAAAAATGTACTCAAAATACAATGTTTGTAGTCCCAAATACTTCATATATTCATATAAACAGCTAAATTTAAATGTTCCATTACATAGACTATACTCTTAGTAAATGGAATGTATTCCCAAATAGATCATCATTATAAGTACTTAGCTTCATGGAAATGTTCCACTAACTAACGTATACTCCGAGTAAATATTTTTACTCCACGAGAATGGTGTGTAGTTCGTGAACACGATATTTAAATAAAAATACATAATTTTATATAATAAATTAAAACACATGTTGTGTGTTCATAAAACCAAATAATTTTTGATTAGTTTTTTTGAATGAATAACTACTACAATCGAAATGAAACATAAATGTTCTATATAATTGAAATAGGTAGAACACCAAGATGATATTATTTGTCATAAAACTGATATTACACTACGAAAAACTAGTTTTATGGTATATAAATCTTAAAATATAAAATTTCACCACCATTTATAGGAATACAATAAATCTTTTTCTATAAATGAACTCTACAGTTACTACAATGTTATCCAGAACCTCCAGATCTCTGTGGAAATTCATCTCTTATTCCCCCTATCCCTCTCACTCTCAAACAAAATAATCCATCATCTGATAATTAAGAATACCCAAATAGGATTTATTTGAGAATCTAAATGGAATAAATAAGAAAATAAGAAAGTAGAAGAAGGTGCGAATAAAAGAAAATGAGAAAGAAAACAGGGCATGCGCTACAGTAATGGTATGAGTTTATGCCTCAACATATAAAAACATATTATTCAAGATCATAAATTTATATGGAATCTCTATCTAAAACTCTATTAAAAATCTATTTATGATTTTTTTTCAAATAAAATAATATTAATTAATTAATTAAAAATTACTAATTATTTTGGAGACATTAATATGTATCAAATGTTTAAAAATATCTTATACTCTATTAAGCACTCAATTCATAGACAATCTCAATAGCCAATTTTTATATTCTAAACCATATACTATGAAAAAATTATCATTTTACATGTCATGTGTATCGCAAAGAGAAATTTTTTATTTTAACTCACATCACAATCCCAAAAAAATTGGTCTCTTCAACCTCGTCACCATAAATCTACCCATACCTGAGAGTGAATGGAAGATAACCAGAAATAATTCCCCTATCTCAATAATTTACAAATCTACAATTAACATGACCATATAATGACTAGTCACACATAACTCACTACTCTCTTAAAAAAAGAGATGTTCAACTAAGATTGATCTAATACTCCTTACTGATAGTTTATTATAATCATCAACTAGAAACTGAAATCAATGAACCATAACCAATGATTTATAAATCACTAATCATAATTGTAGGAATGTAAAATCCCTTACATCCATGAGTTGCAACTCTCAACATTTCCCATTTTCACTTATTGTGAATTGCATACACAGAATCAATTGAATTTCTAATCATAAAGAGAGATAACACCATCAAATGGAAAATGGGGAACTCACCACCATATGGATTAATTTTTAATACTCTTAGATCACGAAAATACGTTTTCCACCACTATAGCCATGTCTCTCATCCAAAACCACACTAATATTACTTTTAATACAAAATCCAAATGAATCCATATCATTCTTTCATTATGAAATAATCCAGTCTATATGTATCGATTACCAATGGGAAAAAATTTTTATTTCCCCACAACTCTTAGGAATCCATACACAAAATGTTTATTCGAATCCATGAGTCCACATAATTAAAAAATCAAATCAATAAATAATGATTAAAATGGTTACCAAGAAAATCCAAAAAATACCAGTCCAATATCACAATCCATAGTTTATTAAAAATCATATATCACCCAATCTCACCACTCGGCAAATGATTCTACGAGTAGCATGTTATTTATTCTAGAGAAATCATTATATATCAAATTTCATATGCATTATGTTAGATAATTCCATGGATATCCCTAACAAAATTATATACATGACATGTTACATGATTAATTCCAAGTGTTTTCCTAGAACAATAATAATACAACCTTGATCACAATCATTTAATTATTATCCACATGTAAGCCCATCACCAGATCCAATTTTTTTCATGGGAATACCCCAATTCAATGAAAACATTAATACTATACAACCACTAGTGAAAAGGTCCTTGAACCTGAATAGTCCTACCCATCAAACATAGTTTCAAAAATATAATCACTCTATGATTTTCCTCATAATAGAAGAGAATAATCATCCCGATATTGAAAAACAAAATCGATCCTTAGGTATTAGTCAACACATGATCATAAAAAAAATATTATTTCCTAAATAGTAATCCATAAGAACATCCCATCCCCTCATGCATTTCATCCTCAATCGATCTATATTCTTATTCATGTGTGTTTTATTCATAAATATGTGTCTTTATAGATCCATAATATATATAATCATTCTTTTTTACAACATAACATTAAATATCATTTTACAAATAGTGGATCTTTTAAGGCCTAATGTCTTGGAATAAAGGTATGTGATACATGAAATAATAATAAAATATTTTATTCAATGTGAGTCGATTTTTTTATGTTCATCCTATGTACATTTATTGAATATCATAACATGGGGACATAAATTAAGGGAAGGGGTGAGAAAAATGCATAGTAAGGGAAAACATGTGAAACAATTAACATGTTATCTTGAGGAATATCAATAATATTCTGGGAATATCAAAAGGGCATGAAAAATAAGAATATACTATATAAAAAATAATAACATTTTAAATTTTGGTAAAATATTTAAATTTGACATTTATAAGAATGTAACCATGTTCAATCACTATTGTGTCATAATATTTACAAAGGTTATTCACCATTGTGTCGTAAACATCTCATATCTTGAGATTAAATTATATACCCAATTTATTAGAGAATTATTTTGATGTAACCTTAATAAATTTTAATTTTAATGTTATTGACAAAGATCATAATAAAACAATTCATTAATAAACCATAGAGAATAAAAGAAATGGTCTTTATATAAAAATCCTTGTGATTAAAAATTGTGTTTAAAAAATGATCAATATGTCATTTATAACCCACATAAAGGGACTGAGGGATTTCAATAAGTCGATTCAAAAATAAAATAATCAATTTTTATATCCTTGTAAATATCCAAGAAAATGAATGTATATTTTGTATTCTCATAAATAAAATAAATTAATTTCGTGAGAAAATGTGAGAAATTTTTAGGTGAAAAATCTACAGCACAACTGTTATAAAACATTATTTTATAAAACATTAAAAATTTATGTAAAAGGTGATCTATTAATTAAATAATAATAATAAATTAGAGGGGAATGATAAAATTTAAATAATAACATAGTATAGAAATTTAAATGACATACCACACAAAATAGAACTGAAATGGAAAATAGAGGTGTAGAATTCCTTTACCTTGAATATTAACTTATAATATTCTATGATTGAAACCATGTGGGATTGAGAACACATTTGCAGGACTCCATGGGAGGTATAAATATTTTCATTTCGTGGAGTTTTAATTTTTGATTATGATAAATGAAGGAATGGGTTTCTATTTACAGGTAATGTGAAAGAGTTTTTTTATTTATTATCATGGACACCTCATTAGTTGTATTTTAAAAACAATGGGTGTTACCATGTTATATTCCCATGATATTGGACCCATGTGACAAATAAAATCTGATTTTAATGAAAAAGGGTCTACCATAATTTTTAATTTAATAATTCATCATTATGATTTCATTAAACATGCAGAGAACTAAAACTGTATTTTTTCTATTCACTGAATAACAAAATATTTTATAAAATTATCATAAACACAATGTAACATAATATTAATGTTTGAAAATATAATATTGTATTTAGTTTACCATAATAAATATCTAGATATTATAAATATATCTTTTTACAATTAAATTTATAAATTATTAAAAATAATAACTGGAGAAAATGCTTAGTAACATATATAGATAAAATATCGACACTTGAAAAAAACAGAAAACTATTTTATCATTCTTAATTAGACAATAGTGTTTTTATAAAATTATTTCATTATTATAAACATGATTATTAATTCATTGTTTGAAAATAATAATTTATATCTCTCAGAAAAGTAAAAATATTAACTAAAAAATCAATTTTCAAATTTCCATATCATATTTAAGAAATTGTATTTTTAAAATAGATATCATGAATAAAAAATTTTAAATAAAAAAGTGTTTAAATTTTATGAAACATGGGCCTCGACACATAACCCTTTAAACCCCAACACATTACATAGGTCTAAGCTGTGCGATGGTGATGGACTCTTTGTGTGACTCAGATAACAGCACATGTGTGGTAATCTCTACTAACATGATCTTATCCCATATGAGATATTCTTCAAGAACAAAATGTTCAAGCTTAGATTGGGATTAGTCAATAGTGAATCCCATTGACTCCACCTCATTATCATGTTCCGATTAAAGGGCTTTGTACAGAAACAGTCTACTGGATGAAGCCATTGACACTTATTTCTGCATTAATTATCCATTATCATTTATATTTAGAAACAAATAATATAATATTCAAAATTATTAATTTTCAAGAAATAATATTAACAAATTATCATATAATGGTTAAAATATGATTTTCACTTTTCATTTATACACATAGGATTATTATTATGATGTAGTAAAACATAAATTTTATGGAAACAAAATTTCACCCAAAAGTTTGGTTCATTACATTCATCCCCAATTAATAAACAAATTCCATGAAATTTCATATTATTATATAAATTGAAAAAGGTTGTGAATTTTTTTTTCTAAATTGATTTCTCTATTTCCCAGTTGATTCATCATATTTGTGTTGTCTCCACAAAACAATAAGGTGATGGGTGGTCTGGTTGCGTAGAACCTTGTATCAACGATCAATGATCTACACCGAATACTCCTCAAAAGAGATGTCATATTTTATTTTTACCACCTAATGATTTAGTACATGTTAAGGTTCAGGAATGTAGTTCCTCAAGTAAAATTTCTATAAAACATCCTGAACTTGTGATAGATTTGTTGGATGTTCTAGCTGATAGGCCCCTAATCTTATGTGATCATGCATTCCATGAGGGCCAATGTAGCTAGCATCAAGATTCCCATTCATCCTAAACCACATGACTCTTATAAAATGTGAAATTAGAAGGAAGATATTTCAGCAATATCCATCATGATGTCCCAACGAAGGTTGTCAGCATAACTCTCCGGTCAGCTCTAAGTAGTAGATTTGTGTTTTTTGACGGAATAAATGTTTTCTTTCATCTATTTCACAAGATCAAGCCCAAGAATCATTCTATCACAAAAATCATCCCAATTAGTAGGATTTCCATATCGCTTCCAATATAGAGCATCATAGTGATCCATTTGAATGCTCTAATGGAATCTATTTTGTAGGTGAATTAAACAAATGGGAAATGTTGATCCCATCCACCATTAAATTATACCGAGCATCTTTTAATCATATCCTCGAGTTCCTGAATAGTCCTTCCAATTTGATGTTCAGTTTTTGGATGATAGGCCGTACTAAAATTCAATTCGGTACACAGACCATATTGATTACATTACCACAATTTTGTTGAGAACCTTAGGTTATAATAATATGTGGTGGAGAGTGGTACCCCATGAAGCCTTACAACCACCATAATGTATATCATATTGTCTTGTTAAAGAGATAAATCAATTGAATAGAGATAAAATTGTCTATATTTTATTGACTATCCACTGTAACCCATATTGAATTCATTCCTTTTGAAGATCTCATTTGAAAAGTGAAAAAGTCCCTAGTGATATTGTTCTAATTCCATGCGTGTATTAGTAGTGGTTTTAATACCCCTTTATGAAAATGTTTCTCCTAATTCACTTATTAACACACCAGGATCATTTTAGTTTAGCAAGAAATCTCTCATTTCCTATTTTCTGACAAAAAATTATCATGATGGACCTTATATATATTTTTTATCTCAGAATGTATAGAGAAAGTAGATTAATGTACTTCATCTGTCATAATAATATTTCGTTCCGGAATAGGTGGAACAAAATGCATTGTATGAAATTTTTGTATCTATTCTTGATCAATAATCAAATTTGGAATCTTCCCATCCATCAAATCCTCCACCATCTTTTTGAACAAAGGATCATATTTGTGAGACATCCTGATCGTATCTATTAATGATAGTTGAGAAATCATTTGTGATAGGGTTGTTGATGTCATATACCTTACGATTCCCATGTCCAGTTTTCATATGTATTTGATCATGCGATCTCTTTAAATCCTCATCAATGAAAACTCTAAAGGGTCATTCCTTCTTAATGCATCACTGACATTGTTTTATCTTCTAGAATGATAATTAATTGAACTATAATATTCGTTAAAAAGATTCGACAATCTACTCTAGGTCATGTTCAATTCCTTTTCTATTATAATATAATTCTATATTAGATGTTCAATGTATATATCACAATTATCCTCATAAATATAGTTCCTCCATATATTCTAATCAATACAAAATGTAATGAGCTCAAGATCATGTGTAGGATAATTCTTCTCACAATGCATTAAATATCCTGATACAAAAGAAATAACCCACTCTTTTTTCATGAGGATGGGCCCAATTCCTTTTAAAGATTCATCACAAAAAATAATGATTCCTTATATAATATAGGGTAATGTGAAATGGGCACAATATTCAATCTATTATTCATCTCTCATAAATAGTATTCAAACACTTTTTTCTATACGAACATGACATTTTATGAGTAAAATTGGTTAGTGGATTAGAATTTGATGAACAATTTTCACAAACCTCTTATAATATCTTCATAAACTAAAGATACAATAAATATTAGTTATTTATAGTAGTTAAGGCCAGTAACTTAAAATATTTTTATTGATGTGTCAACTCAGACTCCTTTAATGGTTACAATGTTCCCAAAGAAAGAATCATTATGTATCCAAAACCCACACATTCCAAACATTCTAAATAACCTCACTTCATTAATGCTTAAAATATAACCCTTAGATGATCTTTAGTCTCCTCCCAAATTTTGAAATATATTTTAATATCATCAATAAAAACTAACAAAAAGTTAACATGTAGTATTTAAAGATTATATTCATCCAATCCATAAAAATATCAGGAGCCTTAGTTAATACGAAGGGAATAAAAAACTCATAATCCACATATATTGATCACAATGAAGTATTTAGAATTTATTATTTCTTCATACCCAGTTGATGATATCTATATCAAAGATAAATATTTGAGAAGAATTGATATCCATTAAACTTGTCAAAGAATGTTTAAATTAAGGGAGAAGTTTATTTTTCCATCACATTGATCCCATTAAGTTTTATATAATCAATGAATAATTGCGTTGATCAATCCTTTTTCTTCAGAAAAGAGAATATGAACTCTCTACGGTGTCTCACTTGGTCAGATAAACCCCTTATCCAAATGAACTTAGTGATGTTTCTTTAATTCATCAATCCACATATTCTTTTCTCTTTATGGTGGATTTAAAATCGGTAGGGAACAAGGCATGATATCAATGGAGTACTCTTCCAATTTTTTTGGGGAATGTCGAGGAAACTCCTCTTGAAATAAATCAGTGTATTCTTTAATGTTGGGGAAATTATGTATTTTTATACATTCATTTAAATTTTCATCGTCACTTATAGAATCATTAAAGAAGTATACAGGTGGTGCTTCTAGACATAGCTCATATTGAGATATATCCTCTTTAAATATAGTTTTAGTTTTTCCACTAAAGTAAAATTATATTTCATTTATTTTGAATTTAATCATGGATTATACATTAAGAAGCATTCCATCACTGGTAGAATATCTGATTCTATCATGGGAATGTATATTATATTTGCGATAAGATTGTTCTCACTAATGTACAAACCAGACATTCTAAACACTAATGACTCATGGATAATACAACCGGGAATATTGACTGATATGTTAAACTTTAGTAATTTTGGGGTTGGATTAAAATTCATTACAAACATAGATGAAAAATAATGTGTAAAAGTAGAATAAAAAAAATGATCTTTCTATCTTTGATAGAACAACAAGAGTATAACCACCCCATTTTGTGGAGCTTAAACATCAAATGTCATGTTAGAGAAAACAATAACATTCCCCATTGAACTATGTTGATGGTGATTTTCACACATTCCCTCATATTTTCAAAGTGATTTGAAAAGATCCTTAAATATCAACACATAATGAAATGGACATCATGCAAGGAGTACACCATTTTCCCTCTGTCATCAGTATTGTGATGTAGAGGCTTCACCTCACTATTATGGTTTTGAGTGCTATGATCGTCTCTTCGTCAAATGTATCATTTAATATTCCCATGAATGTAGTTCCTTGAATGATTCTTCGAACATTTAATGGACATGGAATGTTTCACTTTTTTTCCTCCTCTTGCATGACCAAAACTCCTATACAATTTTGTCTCTTAAGATCCCTTCTTCTCATTTGATTTTTAAAACAACTACATCTCACCGAACTCTAGTTCAGCCTTCATAGAACTATTTAAAATTTTCTCATTGACATCATAGTATCCGTTAGCTAAAATCATTAGTATATGAGGTCATAGTGCCCAAAAAAATCTATCAAACTTCCTATAAGGATCTATGAAAAAAATGAGAGGTGTAAATGGAAAGGCTTGTTAATTACATCTCATAGATACCAACAGATTCATTATCCTTCTGCTTAAGCTTGAGGAATTATTTCTCCATTATTGTTCCCATAGAATGAGGGAAAGAAATATTGAATATGTTCCTTCTAATCTCTTCTCACACTATATGTTTTAACTCCCCTCTCCAACTTGTGTTTTTAATCAGCGGCTACCACAAATCATATTCTCCCTCTATTTGGTGAACCACCAAGGAGAATTTCTCTTATTCAGAACATTGATGTAAAGAAAAAACATTTTTGTAGAGATTATCTACTATTCCATGGTCAATTTTTCTGTATATCCACTAAATATTGGTGGCCATTGACACATAATGGGATCAATGGAATGTAGTTCCCTTTTGGATGAAATTGGGTTATCATCATGATTTATGTTATTTAACTTTACTGTTAGTTAGTTGATCCATAAATCTCATAAATGTTTCTATTCTAGCATCCATTGGAGGGGTGTTCGCACATGGTCCATTTAAGTCACCATTTACACGATTCCTCTTATTTTCCTCCATTTTCTAAAATAATATATCATTAGTGAGAAGAATGTCTCATTTATTAATCTTATACTTCCACAGAAATCATTATGTCATATAACAGCATTGATAAACACTCTATTAATTGAATATAATTAAATTTTCCACAAATCTGTCATTATATTTAATAAAAATCTCATTATTAACCAATCATATCCCCCATGAGAGTCAATAATAGTGTACAAAAAGGCCCATTTTCATGCAACTGTATGCATTCAAGAATACCAGAATGTTTTTTTATATTACCTACAGATTCATATGTTCCACTCACTACCACATTTTTATATCCATATAGGGAATTATTTGTTCATAAACCACTTACTTAATATTTCATTAAAATAGAAAGATTTTTTCTTAAATATTAAAATATATATATAGTTAATCCAAATGTTTTAGAATACTAAATTTATAAGATAACTAAACATCATTCGACAACAACTATGTCATCCCACCTTTTTCTTACATAACATTACATAGAATTTTACAATCATGGGATCTTGTAAGGCCTAGTTTCTTAGAAAAAAGTTCATAATACTTATTGCATAATAAATTTATTAAATTCCACATAAAATTATTCCTTAGGTTTCATCCAAATTACATTTGGTGCCTTTTTTTTAACAGGGGACAAACGCCAATGGAAATTGTGAGGAGCGACCTTGTTAGTTAACAAAAGTGAAACATTTTACTTGTTATCTTGAAGAATATTAATATAAAATTGAGAAAAATCATAAGGTCATGAAAAAATAATTGTATCATATATAAAATAACATGTATAATAGTTTAAATTATGAATAAAAAATTTAATTTAGTCATTTATAAGCATAGCACCAAATTTCATCCCAAATTAATAATAAAAATTACCATAGTTATTCACCATGGTATCATATAACCTTTCATATCTAGTGAAAACATTATTTACCCAGTACATTAAAGAGATATCAAATTAAACCTCTAATATATCTTTATGTTCATGTGATATAAATAGATATTAATTGAACATTTTATAAATAACCCATATGAAATAAATGAAATGGATTTCATGTCAAAATTATTCCGTTTTAATAAATTGTTTAAAAACACGATCATTGTGTCATTTATAAACCAAGAAAAATGAATTACAATTTTATTTAGGTCATTTATAGAACCAAATAATTCATTTTTATGTCATAATTAACTATCATATAAAATAATGTGTTTTTTATATTCAAATAAAGGGAAAAATTCTTGAGAAAAAGTGGTACATTTTGACACCAAAATTCGCTCGTATAACGGGTATGAAACATGGTTTTATAAAATATTAAAAACATAGTGGAAAATTATCACCACTTTATAAAAGAAAAATAATACAATATAAAGAAATAAAATAATGTAAATAATAACATTTAATGTAACTTTGATATATATATACCACAAAATGGAGATGTTGAATGGAAAAGAGATGTTGAGAATTCCCTTTACCATAAATATTTATGTATATTACTCTCTAATAGGGCCCTTGGGGGATCAAAGACACTTTGAGAGGACTCCGTGGGAGGTATAAATTAAAATATGTAGTGGAGAATGAATTTGGAATGCAGATAAATGATATAATGGGAAAATATTTCTCAAAAAACGAGGGTGTTTGTTTATTAATTTACAAGGATACATCATTATTGGTATTGGAAAATTCATGGGATAATCTATTGTATTTTCCTATGATATTTGCAAAATGGGACACCTAATATCATATTTTAATGTTAAATTATATAATGTCATTTAATATTACATAATACATCATTAAGATTTCATTAAACACACCAAAAACTCAAAACTATATTTTTAACATTCACCAGAAACAAAATATTTTATAAAATTATCATTAATTCACCATAACATAATATTTTACATATGAATTCAAAAATCCCATTTATTTTATCATAATAAATCGCAATATATGATAAATTTATCTTTTTAACTATAAAAATATATAATTATTAAAAATAAAAGCTAAAATAAAAAACATAGAAACACACATAGTAAAATCTTCGATACATTGAAAAACAATATATTATAATTTATGACTAAAAAGTAGTGTTTTTAGAACCCTATTTAATTTTAATAACAATAATTATTAAAATATTAGTTTAATAAAATAATTTATATCTTCTTGAAATATAATATTTTTACACAAAAAAATCAATTTTCCAAAATACAACTCACTTTTTAATCAATTTTATTCATGAAAATGAAATGATGAAATTATAATTTTATTTGGAAATGGATGAAATTTTATGTAATTAGGGCCTTGAAATATAACCCTTCAAAACAACCCCATATGACATGATATTATGGCATGCAATGGTGATGGACTCTTAGGTTGGCATGGATAACATCACCCTAGTGGAAATCTCCACTCACCTGAATATCTCCCACAGGCGATTTTGTTCAAGCTTTACATATTCACGCTATGATTGGCCTTGGTCCAAATAAATGAACATAGATTTTACGTATTTATCAAGCCCCAATAAATGGGATTCATATATCAAGTTTCTACTGGATTAGGACATCGACTCTTCATTATGCATAAATTATCCATTGTCATTACTATTTATAAACAATTTTATTAATGATTAAAATTAATATTGTTAGAAACTGTCATATTAACCCACGATCATCTAATCCTAAAAACCATATAGCTACATTTCTTTAATACTCATATATTTTAATTGATTTGGATATAGTAAAATATAAATTTTTAGGAAAATACTATTCAAAAGGTTTGTTCATTACATAATAGTATATTGATCATGTATTCATAAGGATCTCAAGTTCTCTGTAGTAATCTCATATATATAACAAAAAAGATCTAGACATCATTTTGTCTATAAAATAGGTAAAACTGAATGTAAGTAAAGATATCATGGAATAATATGGGTTATAACATATCAACGTGGTTTTAATAACACATGATATAAATTAGAAATTTTATAGAAAAAATGAACTTAATTTTTAAATTAAAATCCCATTTATGTTAATCTGATTTTTAATTGCTAATGTAATAATGGATTGTAATTGATTCTCGGGCTATGAACATGCTTACTTGGACCTAATCCTTTATTTAAATCCTTATAATATACTATACCCTCGAGTATCATCATGTCATAGAGAAGAATGATAATGAATTGTTCCACAGAGGGAATTAATAAATTATACTACACCCTAAAGGTTTTAATTAACTAAAAATGTTCAGTTACATATTGGAATCAGAATATATGATTCAATTAGGTAAAAATAAAAAAGGTTAGTAATGTAAAATTTCAATGGATCTTATATGGGAAAAATATTTATTGGTTGTTATTAATTTTAGTTAAATACACCTGAAAAGGTTACACCCATAATGGGAGTATTATAATGGACCTAGACACCTTGTTCCACAAGGTTCACCAAACAGTCCCTCTCTATGTCATTATATTCCCCTAGTGATAAATCAGAGTTAGAAATGGGGAACTATGAACCTATTGTTAAAAATAAGGGTTTTTGAACTACTTGTATAGTAGGAACTGCATCAACATCACAATCATCAAGTCACATCATGCTTGAGTCTAGCTGGCCTGTTATAACAGAACACAAAAAAGTAATAAAAATGGGTAGATATAAATTTAAACCCAATAATTTTAAACACCATTATGTTTTTATTAGAACTTTAAATATTATTTAGTAGGTACTAATTAAATTTCACACTCAATTGTAACGATCATATAAAAGAGACGTACCAAATATGATTCATAAATTAATACATGATACATCTTCTGACCAGGAGTCAAAATCAATCATTGGCCTTACATCAATGGTCAATGGACTAGAAAAAAATACAAATAAAAAAAATACATACCGGATGTGCATCACTTGATGTGAAAATTATACTGAAATCTATATTCAGTTACCTAGAACATCAATTTCATATCCCTAGATATATCAAATTATTACCTGAATATGTGTTCTTGACACCCCAATATGATATCAATCATAGGTTCTAAAACATTCCAAATACTATTGTATAACACATCCCAAATAGTAAACAAACATTAATGGTCCTACTCTAACACCACTTTTCTACATCATTGAATTTCTCACCCAATGAATTGTATCCAAAAAGAGTCCTGATCTAGCATTATGATCTCCTCGCCATACTCTAGAAGATTCTAACTAGATGTAATGACCTACCATGTGTTTGTGGTCATAATATTCCCTCATATTAGATAATGTGAAATTTAGGAAGAGATAAATATCATAAATATAAGGAAATAAAATGATTATAGAGGTAATACATTTTAAAATTGTGGTAATAAATTTTATATAATAAATTCCACACAATAATTTCATACTTAAAATACTGATCATCCAATGGTTTGATCACATATATAATATCATAATGAAGATAAACACAAAAGGTAAATTTTCTCCTATGATCTAAACCACATAAATGGTCATTAAATACCATGTTGAGATGATCCATCACATTTATAAGTATCTATATGAGAATCTCCACATGATCATGAGACTATGTGAATTACACTATCCATTATATTATTGTTCTCTATGTGATATTAGAAATATAATTTGAACAATCACTGGGTTTCAGAAATTGGGGTTTAGAAATTAATCTATACAGGCCGCAACAAATGGTTATCCAAACCTACTATCATTTTATAGGATTATGAAATATAATCTAAAAAAAATCAATGATCTTTGAGAACATGATGTCAAATGACCATACCATCATTTACAACACTAAAAATGGAATGAAACATGTTATGTCTATATAGAGGGACATAATTACTTTCCTTGGAAACACTCATTCACACCTCTACTATAAAAAATTGGATTATTAGTTTGAATATTATGTCTTATGAATTATACATAGTGATATATGCAAAGTATCCTAGTCATACAACGACAGACTTGTGGAAACTATTTGAAACTTGCACATCATGTAAATGATCCCTAATTTAATATGTTGTCATGTTCCTCAATACTGTTTCATAGGTAATCAATACATTATATTTAAAATGAAATCCATAAGGGTCATGAACCCTATAATAAAATATATGAAAAACTCCTCAGATACAACATAACCACTTGGATATTTCATTAACTGCCTCTAAAAACCATTCATAGTAATATATGTAATGTAATAATGGTCCATACACCATATCATAGGGAGTATCATAGGCATTGATCAATAAGATCATCATCAATATTCAATAATGACTCAATTTTCTATTGATTTGGGTAAATGCGGACATTATAATTCCACAGGAATTACCTTTCCCCTATTGATCCCAACATCATTGGGGATATACAAAAAGGGGTTCCAATATTCAATCAAAACCCTCCTAGGTTACCCATAAACATGGAGTATCCTAATAAATAGTAGGCATCCTTATAAAAATAGAATAATATCAAATAATTATCAATATCCAGTTCCCAATAAGTACCTATCTGAATTTAGGTCATATCATCTCAACACACATGGCCTATATGCCGAAAATTAAGAATCAAATTTTTAAAAAACAAATACAACAAAAAAACAACGTTAAAAGAGAAAAATATTTGCGAGGATTGTTGAATTCTAAGACACATCAATAATTCAATATCCCCCTGGCCAAACATGTTGTATGTGTGATTTAAAATGACACAAAATTCAACCTCTACCATAGATTATAACATAATTTCCCAAAGTTGGCTAGCCACTAGGGTCCTCACTAGGGTTCACTTTATAAATAAATAAGAGATATATCCTACCAAGGATCCTCAATGTTTATATGTAATTGAATATAGACCACTTGGGGTCCTCAATGCCTACATGTAAGAAAAATAATACTTCTTGGAAATATGTGGAACAATATACTGGTAGATGCATCCCTTTTGGGTTCCACAAAAATGATATATATACATAGGTATCCCACATTGTATCATAGAGGACAACATAAAAATAGAGGAATCCCGGATGGGATCCTCTAGGTCATTTCAATGTCAAAATCTCCCTCTTTAGACTCTAGCACAAACAAAAACGTGGCCCATGCCTACATCTCATCAGTCAAACACTTTTATGTTTTGTCATCAGAAAAATGACCTAGTGTACATTAAAGGAGAGTAACTTAAACTTAGATATCTGCAGATTTATCATGGACCATATCAGTTCCAATGAACCTTTGAAGGTTAGATTTATCACCCACCAAATATATCTACTTCAAAGGATACAAATTCTTGTTAGTATGGGACATCCCAAATTGATTCTCGTCGAAAACCTTATCAACATTACATACTTCTGTTACTATGAATTTATTATTAACAGTACATTTCATTTGGTTGTAGATATAACTATGAACATAAAGTAAATAAATATTTTTTTTCAGGTCTTACATAATTAGTACGACATTGATAATATTTATATATAACTTTAATTAACTTTGTCAGGCTGATTTTTTTATATTTTGGACTAATAAAAAAATTATTTGATTTTTATTTATCAATATTTGGATATCCCACATTCAGCAATGTTAAACACACACACACACATGTATATCATTAATCATTAATGAACAGAAATCATGTCCAAATAATACAAAATCTCCAATTTTTTGTCAAAAGTATCAAACTTCATTTTTTCATCTGTCTGTGTATATAATTTAATATAAAAAATATGAATTATATAAAAATCACCCAAATGTCCCAAATCACACACACCCACCCCTCAATCTATATATTTTTTTTACTTGTTTAGAGACTGCAAAAATTCGAAATATAATATGTTTTATATATTCATGTTTCTATAGTAGGCTTTTGTTAAATTTGTGCAAAGAGATGTGTATATATTTTAAAAATATCAATAATTTTGTTTTAATATTAATTTATTCTTATGTAACAGAAGTAATTTTATTTTTTTATGTTTATGTATTTTACATTCTAGTAAGATATTTTTATTGGTATTTAAATTGGTTATATTTTAAAATTTAATAATGATAATGTTTTTATATATATGTTGCATAAATTAATGAATTATTTTAACAAGGAATTATAAATCATAAAATAAAATAAAATAGTTTTATTTTTCAATCATCATCAACATCGTTATTACAATTTCATCCTCCAACTCAGTTCAATGATATAATATAGAATATTTATCAATTAAAACAAATTATTTTGTTATTATTTAAATCTCATTTTAAAGGAACATTTAATTTTATTATAAGGTTATGTCAATAATAATAATGAGTAAAGTTACTATTTTATTTTATGTGACAAAATTTCTATAATTTTGATAATATATTATATTGATGATATTCATGAATTTTTCATTAAAGAATATCTGTAAATTAATTTGAGATTGTATTTATGTCTTCTAGTTATGTGTATTTCATAAAAAACTGTCATATTTTTCTAAAATTAATCATTATTCATGATGGTATGTTATTAAATTTCATTATTTTGTGAAAATCGTTAATTTAAAATTTTCTAATATTTGTTGGATATGAATGAGAAAAAAAGAACCTTAAAAAAATTCATAAATGATTATTGTTTATGTATAAAATGATATGACAAGGTATGCAGAGAAATCATAGGACCACATGAGTATAATTTCCTACATTTGATAAATCTTGTGGTATTAAGTTTTCCTTTCTGTTTGCTGAGCATCAAGATTAATCCACAAAATATTAAATTTTTTCATATTATTTTAAAGGGATAATTCCAAATGTTATTTTCAAAAAATTGTTTATTTTGGAAAATAAATGGCATTAAATGTTAAAAATACTAGTGAAATATTTAATGATATATATTTCAATGTTCACTATTTATATTATGATATATTTTATTTGATAAATGAATTTAAATATAAATTTATTAATTCCAAATAAAAATATTTTTGAATGGATTTAGAATTACTTAATATGAAATTTAAGGCCCATTCTATGTTTTAATATTACTTTCATTGGTAAATTATATGTTCTACGGTGAGTTATATATCTTTTTGAGTGAACAAACATGAACCGTTTATGTAATTTTATTTCATTTTTGAAAAAATTAAAAAAATTATTGTGATGACTGATTATCCAAAAATGAAGATATGAAAAGATATTGGAATATAAAAGTTCATATACAATTGTTAGTTGTTTTTTAAAAAATAAAAAAAATTATTATTTATTAAATATTGAATCTAATATTTTTCGATTTATAGTTGGTATCAATGTGAGGGTCAAGACAACTTTTCGTATTAATCATTATCTTTTCAAGAAAACAAATAATGAATTACAAAAAATTCTATTAAACTTGTAGGGAGATAAATCCCTTTAAGAATATTGATATCTAATTATTCTAATTCTAATGTTGAAACTTCAGATTTTTGTTTGTTTATCAAATGAATTTCAATGAAACAATTCTTTAATTTGGGTCGAATTTAACAACCCCTAAAAATATAAACATTTAATAACTATTTAACAAAATAATAGATTTATAAATCAAATAATCTATGTTATGATGATATTTTTTTAATTAATTTTTCTTTATCAAAATAAAATTTTAATAAATATAATTATTAAAATTATATATTAAAACATAAAAATAATACGACATAATATCAATTATGATTTCAAAATAAATTTATTGTTTTTATATATTATAATACCTCTAAATAAATTAGTAATTCAGGAAAGAATATATAATTTTATTATAAATAACATCAATTTTCTAAAAGAATGCTTTATTTTACATATATATATATATATATATATATTTGTTATTTATCTTTAGAAATATAAATATTTGGAAATTTTTTATTAAATTGAAATGAATATTTAAGAATTGCATTTTAAAATTGAATATACATATTTAATGAAATGATTATATTTAAATTATAAATTATAAATACAATTTAATCATTATTTTAAATATAAAAAAGTCAATGTATTTTCATATAAATATGACAATTAAAATGTATTTTATAATAAATAATTTTAAGTGTAATAATAATAATGATAAAAATTACTAGTAAACATATTGATTTCAAAGACATTTAATATAATTATAAGGATAAATATTTTTATATGTAGTTGTAATAATTAAAAAAAATTATTAAATTATTAATATAAAATTAAAGGAAATCTATTATTCTGTGAAAAAAAATTAATCACATTATGAACATAATATGAACATAATATGATTATTAGAATTTAAATTTTTTTTACAACATATTTTATAAAAAACGAATATTAATTTATTTATATATATATTATTAAATATATATATTTTATATTTTAAAATATGAATGACTTTAAAGAGTTATGAAATAAACATATGAAAATAATACTTGGTAAGTTATTTAAGGAAAAATGATGTGAGGGTTTCATTTGAGTGGAAAATGAATTCGTGGGAACCGAGGTATCTGTGATAAATAATGATGTGTCTAGGGGACTAGTGGTTCAGTGTAGATCATGGGATTGAGTATGGTGGAATGATGGGATATTGGTGAGGTACTCTCAGTGTTGTTTGGCTTCTATCGAGGGCGTATGAAGGTTAATTAATGTAAAAATTGTTTAACCACAGTATCATAACAAGATACCAAATCTAGATCGATGTTCCAATGAGGGTTTCATTCACTGATCATCTTCATCCTAATAGTGGTAGATTTTTTTTGTTTATAGTAGTCAAATATTATTAAACATCAAATTTTATTGATTTATTTATACGTTGTATTAATTTTTAAAATTTTTCATTACTTTTTATAATTTTTTTATTATTTGTCATCCTTATTTCCATAAATTTGAATTTTCCCCTCATCATTTTTTTCTTTTGGTTTTAGATTGTAATGAGATTAGATGGAAAATAGATTTTGTTGTTTTTTAGCATGTATATCAAGATATATTTTTTAAAATATATTTTTTAAATCAACATTTTTTCCAATTTTATTATAAATTACCCTGCTAAAAATATTTTTACATTATATTATTTTTAATATTTTGATATAAAAAATTAAGAAAAGTTAAAATCAAAAAAATATTAACATATCAACAACAGATAATAAACAGAATAATTTTCCAAAAAATCTGGACACTATAATTATTAATATTTTTAAAATTCTCACAATACATTATTTTGTATAAATAATTTAATATAAAATAATTGTTTTATATAAAATCTCACCAGAAAGAACCAAAACACTCACAATCCACCCTCCCTCTCAACTGTTTTGTGTGATTTGTGACCAAGAAACTTTGGTACATCTTCTGTTCAATATGGTTAATCATCGATAAAAGGAATTGGTACAATTTAATGCAATGGATGTGTATTTTTTTTAAACCTATTAAAATTATGTTTTAATATATAATAATTATTATTTAAGGAAATTTGTTATATATTATTTATATATTTACATGTTTTACCATTAAGAGATCATTATTATTATGTGAATAATTTTATATTTTTAAATATAATAATTTTAATAATTGTATACACATGTTATATAAATTAATGTTTTATTTTGACAATAAATTATTAACATTAATGAAAATATAATTTTATGGTATTTTTCTTATCAAAATAATAATAATTATATATTTATTATCCTTAGATTCAAATTCGTGATTTAATATATAATATTTAAATATAACTATACATTTTTTTTTCATTAACTCCTATTTTAAAAAGGATTATTTATAAGAACATATATGATAATAATTAAAAAAATGTAAACATTTTATTTTTAGAAATATCATTTATACATGTCTTACCATATATTATATTACTAATTTTCATGCATTTATCTACAATGTATCTATTTTAATTTCAATGAATTGTTATTAATGTTAATTGGTATTAATATTTCTTCTGAATGATAGATTTACCGTAAAATGAATCATTTCGAATAATTCAGAGTTTTGAAGTTATTTTCTTGTGTTAAAATAATATATGTAAATATTTGAAGTATTTTTTTTTGTTTTGAATGATAATGTAAGAACCTTTAAAATGTTTTCACAAAAATTTGTCACTTCTATATTGAATGTTATGATAAGGTATTTGAATAAATTCTATTACCTCAAGTGGGCATTGTCCTAAATGTGATACTCTTTATCGACACATGTTTTTTATTTTGGTATGCAGATTATCAAGATTAACCCACTACGTCTTTAATTATTTTCAAATCAATTTTAATGGAAAAATTTAATACATAATTTCAATGAATTATTTTTTTGGAAATTAAATTTTGTGGAATGTTAAAAATACTATTATGAGATTTTGAGGTAGATATTTCATTGTTATATACTTATTTAATCATATATTTTTTTGATAATTTTTTTTCAGATGAGATTTATATTTTCCAAAGAGATATATATTTGAATGTATTTAAAAACTTTTAAAAAGAAATTTATTTCTGAATACATGTTTTAAAACTATCATCACAAGGCAATTAGAAGTTCTCTGATTAGAGATATAAACTATGAAGTTAGCAAACACTAAGAGGCAGAGTTATATTATTTTATTTTTGTATAATTATTTTTATTTTTATAGTGTCATATATCCAACCAAAAAGTGGCCATTAAAGGTCCTATATTTAAAATTATCTATGCATTTTTCAATTGACTTTTAAAAAATTTCACTACATTTTTATGTAGTGGATCCAAAAGTGTGTGTTCATGGTTTTAAATTAATTAGCAATCAAAAATAGATTTTAAAAATTAAAAAACTAATTTATAAGTATCAATTAATTAAAAAATTACATAACCTTTACTTTTTGGAGGAATACATGAATGATTTCCCATAATATCACTCCACCACTACCGCAAAGTGATCCATCTCCCACAAAAATATGTTAAAATCCTTCCTCATTGAATCTCTTTATCTGTCTACCTTCATATATATCTCATTCATCCTCTATTATCATATATTAAATATAGATTAGGCCTAGTGGGGACTAATTTGTGATGCTATAGGAAGATAAGGAGAAAAAATAAAAGAAAAAATTAAATGAAAAGCATAAATGAAATGAAAATGAATGAAGAGACCCACTCCAACACTCAACATGATTACATGCCTCACTAAAGAAAAAACCCATGTTACAAACACAAATGTATAAAAATAATCACTATATAATTCTATATTAAAAATATTTTTTTGAACAAACATTTGAATCAAATTTAATATTCAATTAATTAAATATTAAATTATTATTATTCTGTAAAAATTACAACATTTCTACTATCACTGAGCTCTATTCTAATAGTAAACAACATATAAGGGACCAATGGTGTGGATATAGAAATTATAAGACATAATATTTTCAATAAAAAATATAATATACCCCTTATTATGATTTCAAAAGAAATAAATTCAAATTTATACCCATTCCAATGTCTGGAAAAAGTGTGTGTTTACATTCATCATTAGTTAGACCATGAGAGTTAGTGGTGACTAATGTAATTTCTGATACATAAATTATATTAATATTATATGAATATTTATAAATTTTATTTCAAAATGAAAATCTACATTGTACCATTTTTAGGATTTTATATGTATATTTTTTCTCATGAGGAGTCTATAGAATACATGCACTTTATTTTTTTTATTCAAACTACTTAACCGTAATGAGATATTTTATTGGAAAAATTATACCCTCATTCCAATAATTCATTCTTAGGTTCTATTCTCTTTAACATGGGGTTCATGAACACCCATCAAGACATTTAATAAATTGGTTAGAACCATTTAGGTGGGTTTTATAAGTTGGATCATTAAAATGAATCACATAGCTAAAACTAAAAATATATGATTATATATTCCTTATAATATTATGAAATTTATTTATAGTTATTTTTTTAGTTATATGAATTAATATTATATAAATCTAACTCAATATGCGGACATTATGAATAAAAGTGTATTTTTTATTCAAAAGTGACATTATTTCCAAAAAAAACATCATTCTAACAATACCAAACAAATATAATTGGATTTTACTAGTACATTAAGATCATAATCTGATTTTCATTTTTAAATTTTATAAATTTACATCACATCGAACCATAATAATATGTGGTCATTATAATTGAATGTTTTCGTCTCATTTAGTAATGATAGTTTTGGGCAAATTTTGTGTCAGATAACAAAAATTTAAAAATATTATCAAACTATTTTGATTCATTCTGATAAGGACTTATAGATCATTTTTTATATATAGAAATGAAACTCATATCAATCCAACACATGTTTTGAAAATTATGATTAGAATTGTGTCACAGTCCTTAATGATATAATTGAACTACCAATATCATATTAAATTTTAAAATTGTTTTATTTACGTATTATGTTATCTTTTTTATTTATCAATTTTTTTAAATTAATTCTATCATTTATTTTTTATTTATTCTAAGAGTTCATTATTGTTTCGAATTTTTGGATTCATTTATTCGTTTATAGTAGTAATGAAATAATAATTAATTTTATATATGTTTGATAAAATATATGTCTGAGCTTAGGTAGGATTTTTTAAAAATAGGCAATTATATCAGCATCCACTGTTATGGTTTCCCACGAAAGAAGGAATAATTCACCACCAATCATTTAGATGTTAAATTGTTTTTTAATTTATTGGAATAATTTATTATTTAATATAAGATTTAAATATTAATGTCATTGTAATTTCATATAATGATATTAACATATATTTATATGTTATATTAGTTTACTTTAATTTAATTTATTTATAAATATGAAATAATTTATTTATTGGGCTATTATATATTTTTTATAAATGAGAATGACACTATTGAAACTAGTAACTATTTCTAGTGATAAATACATATATATATTGAAAATTGAATCATACAATAACACAATGAAATTTACAATTACAATTTTCCTTTTGATTGATATAAAAATTAAATGATAAAATTAAATATTATCTTTTCTGGAATACAAAATTATAAATTAAACATTTTTAGTACTTCTTTTACTGTTGATGATGGATGCATTTATCGGTTCCTTTTTATTGTTGATATAGGCATGTGTAATTTAATGTCTCTAAAATCAACTTCAATTTTCATCATTGATAAATGTAATTTCAAGAAATTATTAATGGGATATTTGTGGTATTATGGACACCTTCTCTTGATTTCACCCCTCCCTCTACGTTGTTAATAACTTCCTACAAAATGTTGAAATTATGGGTTTTGTTTCAAAATTATACTTAGGTATCCTAAAAACATTAGTCATATTATGTCTTCAAACAATACTAATGGGCTATGGATAAGGGTCTTATTCAAAGGAATAAAAGAACATCATTGGATTTTTTATAATCTCTTTAAAATAAAATAAATTATTATTTAAAGATAAATGATGTAAAATAGAAATCATATTTTTAACATGGAGATCCACACTACTATGGAGAATAAGAAAATCATAAGAAATATCTAAATGTTCTACTAACAATACGAGAGTAAAAAAATCCATATAAATTCTGAAATGTAAATTTAAAATATTTTATAAAAAATCTTATATGTAAAAAATAATGAAATAATATTTTCATTTTATTGATATTCTCTACCCTCCATAGAAAAAACTCAACATATATTTGTTAATAATTCACTCATTTTCATATACTTCACCCATTGGAAAAATTATTAAAAACAATCATTTTCGTCAACACTATATCAACAACTGTTTGGCTTCTCGGTGCACCTTGGTGTTTGTTTGTTAGACAATGCAATAACCATTTAATCCATTTTCAATATTTAAATGATGATATTTTGAATCCCCATATCAACAACCCTTTTCTATAATATATCCAACTACATTCATAAAATAAATCTTGTACATAAGTAATTTACTGTAAAAATATGTAAAAACTATAAATTAAATGTAATATTTTAATTAATTTCTACTCTAAAATAATTGATATAAAATTATCATCATGCAATAAAATAGATGGGATGAAAAATATAAGATGATTGAAAAATTCAATTTTACATCCTATTTTTATGGAAATTAGTTTAAAAATATCAATTATATATTTATCCGTCTATTTAAGGAGAAACCATCCAACAAAACATAGTCATAACGAATATTCAAAAAAAAGTATTTATTTAGAAAATATGATGATTCTTTTATGAAACTCATATAGAATAATTAAAAATCTAATTGTTAGATAAATTCAATAATCAATGTCTTTATAATAATTATATCTATATTGCGTTAAAAAATATCACTAGAGATGATAACCTCATGCACCCCAACAATAGTTATTTCTTAGTAATATTGAGAAACTATTTAAATCCAAAGATTCATTTTTGTACATGATGTTAATATTATTGTTCTTAATTATTTATTAACCAATAAATGATTTTTAGGAATTTAAATTAATTGCAAGGGATGAATTATCAATCTCTATGTTTATATTTAAAATAATTTATAAATTATTTAACGTTTATTGAGTCATACAAAGAGATGTCATGTGATGAAATTCTAATGAATCCAACATTATTGTTGCATTCACCACACATCTTAACCAGAAATTTATAATGACTTACAACAACATGGTCACTCACATGATCCATCAGTCATTTAAATAAAATCCATAATTCCTATAAAAATTTTCAACTATTTTATATGTTAACTGTTTTGAGTATTACAAATCAATTCCTATAATGAAAATATGATCTAAATGATTTGTGGAAATAATAAATAAATGAAATAATTGGTATTTAAATAAACCAAATGTATATAATATTTTTATTTTTTAAAAAAGGTTGACATATATAATTTAGACATTGTATATTAACTAAGGAAAATGAAATAAAATAGAGATTAAAAAATTTATATAAATTACAAAACCTCAATTCCACATGCATCATATAAAATATTTTTTGAAAATTAAACATTGATATTCCATTATCAAATAAATAAAAAACATTACACTAACATGCACCCTAAATATAAATAAAACATCTTATTCGATAAAACATATCACCCATTATAAAACAGTTCACAACTCAAAAATATTAATCCAAACTTGTGTCTTCAAATAAACCATTTCATCAATAATTTGGATCACTATTGGTCCATATTGACAATAATCTTATATAACTACAAAAACAACATCCCCATCCATGTTATAAGTTTTTATTCAAAAAAATTATAGAGATACTCCCTTTCATTAGGTAACTTGACACCAGTAGTGGTTTTGGTTTTCCTTGTATTGTTGTCCATCCAATAGTAACAAATAAATATTTGTTTCATTATAAGGAATATATATAAATAATTTTTTCTCTATATTTCTCCTAAATAAACATATAATTTTTTTATATTCTTAAATTGTTTTATATTTTATTAGTTCTGATTATATTTTATAAAAATAATGTTTACATATATAAGTTTATTAAAGGGCCTCAAAAAAATATATTGCTATAAATATCATATAACACTATTAATTACGTCTTAGGATTCCTTCTCCAACCTATCCTCATTCCCATAATATCTAATGTCTATAAAAATGTGAACCTAATAGTGATCCTAAAAATTTTCATACCAAAACATATAAAAATTAAATTTTTTAAATTGGCATTGAATTCACTAATTATTCTATTAGAATAAACATTTTTCCAAAACAGTCATTGGTCTATAGTAAAAGAATCAACATAACGTTAAAATATGTAAAAACGTATTTTGACTTCCATGTTGGACTATGTATGTAACATAACAAGTATTTAATGAATAATAGATATTTTTATCTATGTCTATTAATGAATTATATAGTGTTTTAGAGTCTTAAAATGAAAATAAATCCAATCTTAAGCATGGAATACACTAATATTTTTAAAAGATTGTTTTACTGCCTTTTGATGGAAAACCCTTTTTAAATCAATATTTTGAAAATTTTATAATCTTTATTTTTCAAAATAAACACATTCATTATGATTGGGACATTGAGTTTTACATTGGAAAATTTTTTGGTATTTTTCTGACAATGTTCATTTTTTAATGAATAGTGAAAAATACTATATTTTACATCAAAACTGCTTTTTCATTTAATTTAATTATATGGTTATATTATATTTTTAATTGGTCTTAAAGTGTAATCTTAATATAATTTTACCATTTAATCCAATGGTGGTCGTTGGAATCAATTTCACTTTGAAATTGGACTTAAACTAGTGTCAATCTTTGATACTTATCGTTTCATGAAAACACGCTATTTGTCATGACAGTGGGAATTAATTATTAAATTAATTAATGTGACTTATGTTTTTTTAATTTTTTAAAATATACTTCATTTTTGAATTTGGAATATCAAATATATCTTGGGGTGAATTTTTGGTAATTTTCTGAAAAACTTCAATTTTTGATGAATAATGAAACAACTAAGTGGTACTTATAAAAACTCATTTTTCGTTTAAATGAAAATTTTCCATATTTGTGTTTTGAATTTCAAAAATCCTACATACCTGGTTGTCATTAAGAAGTAAAATGCGGTTCAATGAGATAATAATAATTTTTTGGTGAATAGTAACTTATTAAGTTTTTAATCGCGATTAGTGGTAATTAGTGTAGTTTACGGTAAAAATAATGTTTTAATAGTATGGGATGAGCTTGAAACATGTCCTACCATAATTGGATATGTCATGGCCTACCGAGAAAAGCCATGGGTAAACTTGGGGACCCCAAGGAGCCACTTTGGTTGGGAAATGACATAAATAACTTTTTATTTAATGTTAAAGTAAAAATGACACAAACATGAGTTATGTTACTAAAACAATTTTCATATGGGGATAAACAAGTCATATATTTGACTATAAATATTAATTAGAAATCTAAAAAGATTTCCTAAATCATAGTATTTTTTTTATAATTGTTAGACATTATATAAATTAAATTATTTATGACATCATGATGATGCAGCGATGACCTCATTATTTAACGATTTAAATAAAATGGAAAGATAATGTAAAATCTAAAACCTACACATGTAAAAAAACAATTGGATGAGTTTATTTCGAACACTTATCACCTTTTCCTCGAATTATAACAATGTGGGACCTTTTTAATCTGAAACTCATTTTAAAATAATGTAACTTATCTTTACTTTCCAAGAGTGCCCCTCCTCTCCTCTTATAAAAGGCCCCCACCTCTACCTCCTTACCCACACTCCCAACGCCTTTGGCTCGGACAACCCCTGACCATTTTGTCTCTCCACATCCCTCTCTTACTCCTTGAAGCCTCACATTGGGCATAATTCTTCCCAAGGAATCCTTTGAGCTCAAATGTAATAGAGTTACCCGATTTTAAGGTAATGTCTTCTTTTGAGTCCTTTTGTTTGATTTTGCTTCTCCAACCCCCTAAACTCTTTTTATTATTTTCTTTTGTATCAACTCTAGTATCCTCCATATACTAGGATGTTGTTATAATACGGATTCTAGCTACACTTACACACACCTACATCTAATGGTTAACGAACATACTGTTTCCGTGGATGGTGAATTTATGTCTCCTGAAACGATGATTGTTCAACATTCTTTTAACACCTTAAAATGTGGCCATTAAGATGTCACTATATTTATATATGATATATAATATATTTATGTTTTCCTTAAGCTTCTGTTTTTTTCTTTTTGGTCATACCTTTATGGTTTCCATTATGGGTAAACGCGATATCTTCATTTAAGGAAGTGCGGACTACCGCCCCTCAAAGTGATTTGATTCGTTAAATACCATATGTGGGATTTATAAAGGATGGAACTATGATATTATATATTATATTATACTGAAATTATTATATACCTTTATATCATTATGATTCCATTCTATATAATCTGAAATAGAAATGAAAGTAGCGTTCATGCGTACGTACGGCTTACCGTCTCCATGAATGGTGCATTTCATTTCTTACCTCTAAATGATTATGTAATATTATAAATGAATGCATGTACTGTATATCTATGACATATATGATATCTACATCATTAATACCATTCTGGATATAATGGATACATGAACGTCTTGTAATTATAAAGGGTTTATTTTTGACTCAAGTACCAATGATCGTTAAAATGACCATTATTAACTTAAATAATTACATAGTGTTCTTGACATGGCAATAAGTGATATAAAAGGAATAATGAACTTGAAAAAGGTTCTTAAAGAAGTAGAAATTAACTCAAGTTTATTATTCATGACATTGAAGAACAATCGAGTCAAGTTGGACCCGAGGTATGGGACTTCATCTCAATCTCCTTTCATTGAGGCATATTTTATTTTATACACAACCTTCTTTTATATGGTGTATAAACCCCTTTGACTTTTACTTTTATTCAAAAGGAATCTTTTTTATACGAAGCATTTTACTAAAAGAGAAAAGGGAATGTTTTTTTCGTACGTATGCGGCGACAACGACTTCTCCGCCGCCGTGACCGTTATTTTAGTTTTGACTTCCTCTACAAGCCATACCTTCTTTTTAAAAGAAAAATAAATACCATGTTTTAATTTTCTTTTATTTTGGTATTGAAAATGGTTTTCATAATATTTTTATATCAATGTGTTTTATTGATATCTTGTGATTGAAAGGTGGAAATGTTATGTTTCCTTTTTTGCATGTTTTATGTGATACGATTATGTTGAGGTTCTTGGGCATTATTATAAAGACGAGTGGATCCGTGACAAACTAAGGGAGGGTGAGCCCGATATAGCTCTCCAATGCATTGGGTAATGCGAAGGAGTGAAACGTTAAGGTTTATCTGAAGAGATTTAGGTAATATACTGTGATGGGTATTCCAAATGTAACCAAGAGGGTTACTCTCTACGTAAGGATGTTATGAATGCCTCAAGTTACCATTATGTATTATGATTTCTATGATTTATTCATGATTAGATGAGGTATGTTAAAATGCTTATGTTTTATTGGTAAAGTATGATCTCATTCTTATGTATATATGTACCCATGTTTCCTTTCCATATTTTTATATCCCTTACTGAGCTTTTTTTACTCATCCCAAGTTTTTTTTGAAATGTTTTTCACAGGTCAAGGGAAAGGTACATGATATGATGATAGTGTCAAGGAAGTGTTAAGAAATAATCCATGTTTTATTTTAAATATGTTTCCATTGATGGGAATGAAGAATACTATCTTTATGTAACCACTTTGTTTATATGTGGAATGTAATGAAAGTTTTATGATCTAATTATCTAAAACTCTAAACCGAAAAGATCCTCAATGTGTAATCTTGTAATAACTCAAGATTAAGTAAGGTTTAAGTCTGGGGCCTTATAGTTGGTATCAGAGGTCGGTTTAGATATCTTTAGAAGTTAGAATTCTATTAAATGATTATCCAAAAATATTTTTTTTTGAAATGATATAGCATTTGAAGATTACCATGTTGCTTCATCTAAGACATGTTTGTTCAGAATGTTTTTCCGTAGAGGAAACAGGGAAGCAGTGCTAAGAAGGCATACAGGAGGAAATAACCTTCCGAATCAGCATCCTGAGATGGTCGGAATTGGAACTGAACAGTTTGTTGTAGTAATGGCGCAGTTGACTCAAGAGATAAATGGCGGTGGTATCCATACACGAGATCAGCCAGATCTACTGCAGAGGAACATGTCAGTGGTGGAACATTTAATGAGGCAAAATCCCCCATCATTCAGAGGATCATCTGACCCTGTGCTAGCTGAAGGGTGTATTAGAGCACTGGAGAAGATTTTTGATGTCATGGGGTGTTCAGACAATCAAAAGGTTAGTCTCGCTATTTACCGTTTGGAGGGTGAGGCAGATCAGTGTTGGTCTATGGTTAAAAATATCAGGGACACCGATGATATTGATGCTCTTGACTGGGATGAATTCAAAGGTATGTTTCTTGAGAAGTATTTTCCTAAGGCTGTTCGACTTAGGATGGAAAAGAAATTCTTGGAATTGAGGCAAGAGGAAGACTCAGTGGCTACCTATGAATAATGGTTCACTCGATTGGCAAAGTATGCTCCAAATTTTATCCGAGACCTTGATAGTAAAATCAATCGTTTTTACTCAGGATTAAAGCCAAAATATCGAAGAGCATTAGCTTCTCGTGAGTTTAAAAGTTATGAAAAGCTTGTTCGATGTGCTGAGAAGGTGGAAATGGAGTTTGCCGATGATCAAGTGTTCTATAAAAACCAACAGAAGAAGAGACCGAGGTGGCAGGAGAAAGGTAAGAATTCTTCAAAAAAGCCTGATGGTAAGAAAACTAAGTTTCCAGTTTGTGATAAATGTGGAAAAATGCATGCTGGGGAATGTCTTCTAAATTCTGGAAAGTGCTACCGATGTGGTAAGATGGGACATAAGGCTCGTGATTGCACTGAACACAATTAAGGTGAAGGTAAGACCAAATTTGATTTACAGTTAGTGAAATGTTTTAAGTGAAATGAGATGGGTCACTATGCAAATGAGTGTCCGACAAAGAGATTGAGTGTTGGGAAGCAGTTAGACTACAAGCAGAAAGGGGTGGTGAAATCCTTTGAAACTACTTCAGAAGATGTTGGGCCATCAAATGAAGTTGTATCAGGTACTTTTTTTGTTTTTTCAGATTATGCCAGTGTGTTGTTTGATTCGGGGTCTACACATTCTTTCATCTCTGAAACCTTTTCTAATAAAATGGGAATACCATCTCAAGAAATGACTCCTGAACTTTTGGTAAAAACACCTAGGGGAATGTTGAGGCAAAAAGAATTTATAAGAATCTTCTTATCCTTATCTGTGGAAAGAACCTACTTGAAAACCTTATTGTTCTACCTCAAGTTGTGTTTGATGTTATCCTAGGTATGGATTGGCTCTCATTTTACCATGCTAAGATTGACTGTAGAGATAAAGAATTTTCTTTTCAGGAAGACTTTCAGTTTGTGTACAAGAATGAACCCTTACTGTAGATAACTTATCAAGAGGCCGAGAAACTTGTAAAAGATGGAAATGAATGTTACCTTGCACACATCGTTGAAAATAAAGGAAATGTTCATATTAATGATGTGCCAGTGGTAAATGAGTATCCTGATGTTTTTCCTGATTAGTTGCCTGGAATAATACCAGATCAGGTAGTTGAATTTACTATTGACTTAGTTCCTGATGCTAATCCAATTTCAAAACCCCCTTATCGAATGGCTCAAATTTAACTTTTAGAGTTGAAGGAGAAATTGCAAGATTTATTAGAGAAAGGTTTCATTCGACCTAGCACATCACCATGGGGTGCTCCTGTCTTGTTTGTTAAAAATAAAGATGGTTCAATTAGAGTTTTCATTGATTATAGAGCCTTGAATAATATCACTGTTAAGAAAAAATATCATTTGCCTCATATCGACGATTTGTTTGATCAGCTCCAGGGAGCTCAGTTTTTTTCAAAGATTGACCTTTGATCGGGGTACCATCATCTGAAGGTAAAGGAGGCAGATATTCTGAAGACCACGTTCCGTACAAGATATGGACACTATGAATTTGTAGTAATTCCTTTTGGGCTAACCAATGCACCTGCTGTATTCATGGACTTAATGAATAGAATTTTCCATGAGTTCTTGGATATGTTTGTGGTGGTTTTTATTGATGATATTTTGGTGTTTTATAAAAGTAAAGAAGAGCATGAAATACATTTAAGGGTTATCTTGAAAACCATAAAAGAAAATAAATTGTATGGGAAATTAATCAAGTGTGTGTTTTGGTTGCAACAAATTTATTTCATTAGTCACATTATTTCTAAAGATGGGATAACTGTTGATCCTGCAAAAAAAAAGTTGTGGAAGACTGGACAAGACCCACAAATGTAACTGAGATTCGTTGCTTCCATGGTTTGGCAGGCTATTACCGAAGGTTTGTTAGAAATTTTTCACGGTTATCTAGTCTAATGACTAAGCTAACTTGGAAGGGTGTTAAGTTTATCTGGACAAAAGAGTGTGATGATTGTTTTCAGGAATTGAAAAAAAGATTGGTGAATTGTCCAGTTTTGGCACTACCTTCCAGGAATGGTGAGTTTGTTATATACAGTGATACTTCATTGAAAGGACATTGTTGCGTCCTAATGCAGAATGATCAGGTAATTGCTTATGCTTCACGACAGTTGAAAACTCATGAGGTAAATTACCCTACACATGATTTGGAATTAGCTGCTGTTGTTTTTGCATTAAATATTTGGAGGCATCATTTTATGGAGTAAAGTGTGAAATATATACTGATCACAAAAGTTTAAAGTATATATTCACTCAGAAAGAGTTAAACATGAGACAGAGGAGATGGCTGGAATTAATCAAGGATTATGATTGTACAATTCATTACCATCCGGGAAAAGAAAATAAAGTGGCTTATGCTTTGAGTTGAAAAAGCAATGCTTCATTAGCAATGTTGTGTTTGGAACGTGATCCTTTGGTTAAGGATTTAATGAAATTTGGCATATAATTTGTTGGTGCAGGAAGTTCTTCTGTTTTGTTTCAGGTATCAGTGAGATCATCTCTATCAGATAGAATCATGCACGCACAGAAGCAAGACAGTGAGTTGCAGAAAAAGGTAGAGCTGGTTCAGAATGGTAAGTTGCCTGAATTCAACATTGATAATGATTGAGTTTTGAGATTTGGTAAGAGATTGTGTGTGCCTTGTGATTCTCAATTGAAGTGAGAGTTGTTATGTGAAGCTCATAGTTCTCCTTTTTCAGTTCATCATGGCAGTACTAAGATGTATAGAGATCTGCAGGAGTATTACTGGTGCGATGGAATGAAAAGAGATATTGCTGATTTTACTGTGAAGTGTTTGACTTTTCAGCAGTTTAAAGCAGAGAGACAGTTACCGAAAGTGATGTTTCAGCCTTTACCAGTGCCAGAGTGGAAATGGGAGAATATATCTATGTACTTTGTTGTGTGATTACCGAAGACAGCTCGAGGTAATAATGCAATCTGGGTTATTGTTGATCGCTTGACTAAATGTGCTCATTTCCTTGCTATATGAGATACTTTTTCCCTAGATCAACTTTCCCGTTTGTATCTTAAAGAGATAGTCAGGTTACATAGAGTTCCTCTCTCCATTGTATCTGATCGTGATCCCAGGTTCACTTCTAACTTTTGGAAAGGCCTTCAGAAGTCATTGGGTACTGAATTAAATTTTTGTACAGCTTTTCATCCTCAATCAGATGGGCAGTTAGAACGAACAATTCAGACATTGGAGGATATGCTACGTTCTTGCTCTATGGATTATCAGGGATGTTGGGACCAACATCTTTCTTTGGTTGAATTTTTATATAATAACAGTTTTCATTCCAGTATACAGATGGCACCATTTCAGGCATTATATGGGAAGCGGTGTCGAACTCCAGCTTTTTGGGATGAAGTGGGTGAAAGGAAGTTGATGGGACCAGAATTGGTAGAAGAGATGGCAAAAAAAGTTCAGCTGATTCAGAAGCACATGAGAACAGCTCAGAGCAGGCAGAAGAGTTGTGCAGAAAACCAGAGGAAGGATCTATCTTTTGAGGTAGGTGATCATGTTTTTCTCAAGGTTTCTGCTTGGAAAAGTGTGATGACATTTGGTAAGAAAGGAAAGCTGAGTCCAAGTTTTATTGTACCATATGAAATTATGGAGAGAGTTGGATCAGTTGCATACCGGGTGGCATTACCTCCAAGTTTATCTCAGGTACACAATGTTTTTCACGTTTCGATGTTGAGAAAGTATATGCCAGATCCATCTCATGTTTTGAGTCCAGAGGTAGTTCAGCTGGAAGAGAACCTATCTTATGAGGAACAACCGGTCCTGATTCTTGACCACGGGGAGCAAGTGTTACGGAATAAGTTTATTAAGCAGGTAAAGGTTTTGTGGAAAAACCACTTGATGGAAAAGGCAACATGGGAATCTGAAAATGCAATGAGGGATAAGTACCCCCATTTATTTGATAAGTAAATAAATTGCGGGGACACAATTTTCTAAAGGGGGGAAGGATGTAACATCCCAAGTAAGTAATGAATAATATATATTTTTATCTATGTATATTAATGAATTATATAGTGTTTTAGAGGCTTAAAATGAAAATAAATCCAATCTTAATCATGGAATACACTAATATTTTTAAAAGATTGTGTTACTGCCTTTTGATGGAAAACCATTTTTAAGTCAATCTTTTGACAATTTTATAATCTATATTTGTCAAAATAAACATATTCATTATTATTGGGACATTGAATTTTACATTGGATAAATTTTTTGTATTTTTCTGACAATGTTCATTTTTTAATGAATAGTGAAAAATACTGCATTTTACATCAAAACTTATTTTTAATTTAATTTAATTATATGGTTAGATTATATTTTTAATTTGTCTTAAAGTGTAATCTGAATATAATTTTACCATTTAATCCAATGGTGGTCGTTGGAATCAACTTTACTTTGAAATTTGACTTAAACTAGTGTCTATCTTTTGATACTTATTGTTTCATAAAAACACGCTATTTTTCATGACAACGGTAATTAATTATTAAATTAATTAATGTTACTTTTATGTTTTTAATTTTTTAAAATATACATCATTTTTGAATTCAGAATATCAAATATATCTTAGGGTGAATTTTTGGTAATTTTCTGAAAAACTTCAATTTTTGATGAATAGTGAAACCACTAAGTGGTACTTATAAAAACTGATTTTTCGTTTAAATGAAAATTTGCCATCTTTGTGTTTGGAATTTCAAAAATCCGACATACATGGTTGTCATTAAGAATAAAAATGTGGTTCAATGAGAATATAATAATTTTTTGGTGAATAGTAACTTATTAAGTTTTTAATCGCGATTAGTGGTAATTAGTGTAGTTTAAGGTAAAAATAATGTTTTAATAGTGTGAGATGAGCTTGACACATGTACTACCCTCATTGGATATGTCATGGACGACAGATAAAATCCATGGGTCAACTTGGGGACCCCATGGAGCCACTTTGGTTGGGAAATGACATAAATAACTTTTTATTTAATGTTAATGTAAAAATGACACAATCATGAGTTATGTTACTAAAACAATTTTCACATGGGGTTATACAAGTCAGATTTTTGACAATAAATATTCATTATAAATCTAAAAATATTTTTTAAATCATAGTATTTTTTTATAATTTTTAGACATTAAATAAATTAAATTATTTATGACATCATGATGATGCAGCGATGACCTCATTATTTAACGATTTAAATAAAATGGAAAGATAATGTAATATCTAAAACCTACACAAGGAAAAACCAATAGGATGAGTGGATTTCTAACCCTTATCACCTTATTCTTTAATTATAACAATGTGGGACCTTTTGAATCCGAAACTCATTTTAAAATAAAGTAACTTATCTTTACTTTCCAAGAGTGGCCCTCCTCTCCTCTTATAAAAGGCCCCCACCTCTACCTCCTTACCCAAACTCCCAAAGCATTTGTCTCGGCCAAACCCTGCCCATTTTGTCTCTCCACATCCCTATCTTACTTGTTGAAGCCTCACTTTCTGCAGAATTCTTCCCAAGGGAGCCTTTAAGCTCAAATCTAATAGAGTTACCCGATTTTAAGGTAATGTCTTCTTTTGAGTCCTTTGGTTTGATTTTGCTTCTCCAACCCTTTAAACTCTTTTTATTCTTTTCTTTTGTAACAACTCCAGTATCCTCAATATACTAGGATGTTGTTATAAGATGGATTCGAGCTACACATACACACACCTACATCTAATGGTTAACGAACATACTATTTCCGTGGATGGTGAATTTATGCATCCTGAAACGATGATTGTTCAACATTATTTTAACACCTTAAAAGGTGGCCATTAAGATGTCACTATATTTATATATGATATATAATATGTTTATGTTTTCATTAATCTTCTGTTTTTTTCTTTTTGGTCATACCTTTATGGTTTCCATTATGGGTAAACGCGATATCTTCATTTAAGGAAGTGCGGAGTACCGCCCCCTCAAAGTGATTTGATTCGTTAAATACCATATATGGGACGTATAAAGGATAGAACAATGATATTATATATGATATTATACTGGAATTATAATATACCTTTATATCATTATGATTCCATTCTATAAAATAACAAATAGAAATGAAAGTAGCATTCATGAGTACGTACGGCTTACCGTCTCCATGAACGGTGCATTTAATTTCTTACCTCTAAATGATAATGTAATATTATAAATGCATGCATGTACTGGATATATATGACATATATGATATTTACATCATGAATACCATTCTGTATATAATGGATACATGAATGACTTTTAATTATAAAGGGTTTATTTTTGACTCAAGTACCAATGATCGTTAAAATAACCATTATTAACTTAAATAATTACATAGTGTTCATGACATGGAAATAAGTGATATAAAAGGAATAACAAACATGAAAAAGGTTCTTAAAGAAGTATAAATTAACTCAAGTTTATTATTCAGGAGATTAAAGAACGATCGAGTCAAGTCGGACCCGAGGTATGGGACTTCGTCTCAATCTCCTTTCATTGAGGCATATTTTGTTTTATACACAACATTCTTTTATACGGTGTATAAACCCCTTTGACTTTTACGTTTATTCAAAAGGAATCTTTTTTATACGAAGCGTTTTACTAAATGACAAAAGGGAATGTTTTTGTCGTACGTATGTGGCGACAATGACTTCTCCGCTGCCGTGACCGTTATTTGAGTTTCGGCTTCCTCTACAAGCCATACCTTCTTTTTAAATGAAAAATAAATACCATGTTTTAATTTTCTTTTATTTTGTTATTGAAAATGCTTTTCATAATGTTTTTATATCAGTGTGTTGTATTTATATATTGTGATTGAAAGGTGGAAATGTTATGTTTCCTTTATGCATGTTTTTTGTGATACAGTTATGTTGAGGTTCTTGGGCATTATTATGAAGACGGGTGGTTCCATGATAAACTAAGTGCGGGTGAGCCCGATATAGCTCTCCAATGCATTGGGTAATGCGAAGGAGTGAAACATTAAGGTTTCTCCAAAGAGATTTAGGGAATATACTGTGATGAGTATTCCAAATGTAACCAAGAGGGTTACTCCCTACGTAAGGATGTTATGAATGTCTCAAGTTACCTTTATGTCTAATGATTTCTATGATTTATTCATGATTTGATGAGGTATGTTAAAATGCTTATGTTTTATGGGTAAAGTATGATCTCATTCTTATGTATATATGTACCCATGTTTCCTTTCCATATTTTTATATCCCTTACTGAGCTTTTTATGCTAATCACATGTTTTTTTGACATGTTTTTCACAGGTCAAGGGAAAGGTACATGATATGATGATAGTGTCAAGGAAGTGTCAAGAAATAATCCATGTTTTATTTTAAATATGTTTCCATTGATGGGAATGAAGAATACTATCTTTATGTAACCACTTTGTTTATATGTGGAATGTAATGCATGTTTTATGATCTAATTCTCTAAAACTCTAAACCTGAAAAGATCATCAATGTGTATTCTTGTAATCACTCAAGATTAAGTAAGGTTTAAGGCAGGGGCCTTAAAATTTAATGATTGAAAAACCCACATCATATATCAATAATAAACAATTATTTATTAAAAAAAAGTTATATACAAAATATTTTACATCCTTCATCCTTTTGAACGACAAATTGGAAAGAAATATTCAATCCCTATTTTAACATCAGTTTTATAATAACCAACAAGAAAAAAATTATATCATTTTCTAAATAAACGATTTCATAACCTAAAATTGTGTTATCGTCTATCTACTTATGTTATTGAAAGTATATTATTTTATATTAGATTTTGATTCAATAAATAACCCCTTTGAAAATTTTTTAACCATATTTTTTAATTATTAATCTATATTTGTAATGTTAAAAATATAATAAAAATATTTTCCATTAAATTTTATTTTATTAAGAAATTATTAAAATAATTTTAAATTTTTTAAATTTATAGAATAATAAATGTTTTTGTATTCCCACTTGTCCCCATTAAACACTTTTTTATCAAAATATGTCATTTAAAAATATTTTGTTTCATGTAATGTTTATTTACATTCCCTTCAAAAAAATTTATTTCCATTAAATCATTAAATATAATAGCATGGAAGATAATTCATCAAAACATAGTGTTTCTATATCATAACTACATATTTTCAGAGAAGATGATTGAGTATAAAATTAGAGACATTTTATGTGAAAAAATATAAAAAAGATATCATATGACATTGTTCTATATTTCATGAGGATAGTGTTCTATGAGTCTTTCAAATAGATTAATTTTTTAATGCTTTTATTTCTATGACATAATATTTTTCTTCATGTGGTAATATTCATACTTGTTTTAATTTTGACTTAATTTAATATTATAGTTTCATTTTAATATTATTTCAATGTAATTATTTTTTGAATATTAAATTGTAAATCATTATTGAATAATTAAATTTATTTTAAATGATATGTTTTTATGTTTTTTTCTCATTAATTAGCAATGGACTAAATTTCATAATATTTTAAAAAAAAAGATATTTTTCCATTAATATGGTTTTAATAATATATTTATAAAATTCCAAACAATATAAAGTATTAATCATATTTATTTGGTAAATAATATTTCACATCAAGTACTATAATTTAAAAAAATAATAGTACATTTCAGAAATAAAATTCACTTACATGTTTCATTAATTATCATTAAAACTATCATGATGTTTATTATAATATAAATTTTAATGAAATCACATTAAAACTAAGTATAAAAACCAAAAATTAGTTAGGTTAAATTTCTAAACTACACCTTATTATCAACTAGATTTGGAATGTAATTTCAATAAAATTTTTATATACAAGTATATATTTCTGAAATAATATGGTGAATTATTTTCAAATCATAATTCATTCATTTATATGGAAGCCCAATCTATCATAAAAAATAACGAATTGAATCCTTTATAATAATAAAACCCCCAATTTAATCTCCGCGTATTAAATAATCTATAATAATAAATATTTCATTTTAGAAAATCACTTATTAGTAAATTTTTATATTTAAAAGGATGTCATTCTCGTTATTATAGTGAAACCCTACATATTTTTTATTCAACTTCCTTGGGTAAATTCAACAAGGATCCAATTTACTATATAACATCATAAAATTCATTCATATATTGATTTGGGTTCATTTATAATAAAATCATATAGTAATGTATTTCAATTTCATTTAAAAAAAATATATTAGAAATTTGGTTTAAGATACACTTAAAACCATCACTATCATTTAATACTACTATTTTAAGTAAAATTAGAAATCATAGACTTATATCAATTGTATACTATATGTTTCTCAATAAAAATTTCATGTCTTTAAATCATTAAAGTATGACCAATCTCATAAAATTCATTAATATTTTTATGGATATTCTTCTTATGATAATCTAATTTATAAATATACAAAAATTGTAAATACTTCCATTACATCATATAAAAAATATCTGAAGCCAAATATTTTTGAATCAATTTCTTTTTCCATATCATAAAAAAAATTAAAAACTTTGATTATGGTAGTATTTTCCAAAATTACTCATATTACAAAATAAATTATGTGATTCAGTCAACCTTTCAACTTTTCTAATATAATGATTTCATGTAATAATAAAGTATTTAAAAATGTGATTTAACCTCATTAAATTTATTGATACGGATTGGAATAATATTTTCTAAAATTTATTCTTATGTTTTAGTTTAACATCGCTACTCCCACATTATCCAAATCAATCGAGGTCCTATTCATTAAATTAAATATCACTAAAATTTCACTTATTGTTTACAAAAGTGGAACTTTAGGGTTCTCCAATAAAATGTATAATATATTATAAATAGAAACAATAATTAATATACATCTAGTATCTATCTCTATACATGATAATTTAAATATATCTTCAACAAACACTACTAAAAGGAATTTAAATATTAACAATTTGTTTTGATCAATAATTAAATAAAAATAGTTATTTAAAGGATTTCTCAAAATTAAATAAAAAAATTAACATATATAGTATATCATCCTGAAAATATTATTTTTACGATATCTTCATCCTTTTTCAATAACTGATGCAATACAAAATTAATGATAGTCCTTAAAACCAATGTGGTAGCGTCATAATTTTTATAAAATTAATATACATGAAATATGTAATTTTTTTACTTCCATCCAATTGATCCTCAAAAATGAAAGTCATACATGATAGGAGACATTGAAATTGAATATATAATTATCACTACTTATGGATTTGTACAAGAATAAATCAATCTTCTCAATCCAAAAAAAATTATATATGACATTCAAAAAACATTAACCTTCTATGACAATATAATGAGAAGGTAAATATTTTTTTGTATTTCATTGAATTAAGATTAAAAAAATTATATTTTCAATCATTTGAGAAAATTAAAATAACCTTAAAAAGAATCATTATACTGATCTGCTTCAAATCTATGTAATGTTTTTTTCATTTCATTGATCCTTTTAATCAATTTTGACACAAACTGATTAAATATTAATCCAATAAATGTTGTAATAAGATTTTATTAACTAACATGATTATCCAGGATTACCTTGAATTTATGTACAGTATAATATGCTTCCATGATGATAACTCTTTGATTAAACTATTTTATTTGAGTTGAAGAAAACTCTACCAATCCATTGTAATAATAATGTAATAGTTTTTGATCAAATGTACCAAACCATCTCATATGATTTTCATTATTATGACTATATTTGAGTAAGATTGAAACAGAAACCCATGTTCCTTCATTCAACTGTGGAATATATGATTTTTAATAGAATATAGTATTAAATATACTTGTTCATATATTTTTTATTCAATCATGCCTAGACAAATTAATGACACAAATAAATATAAATTAAAGAAACAAATATTATATAAGAAATCCGAAATAGATCTCAACCTACCGATTGTATCCTATAAGTATTAGACTCATTTGATGCATAATTAATTACAATTGTCAATAATAAAATATTATAATGTATATGCATCAGAAACTGATGTGCTCACCACATATTATAATGACTCCCTAAATTTCATTGTCATGTTACATTAACAATCATCCATAGTACATACAACTTTTTTAAGCATAAATTTATACTCAACGTATACAGTTAACTCTTATAATATTTCATATGAATTATTATTCTATAACCGAATGACACATTATATAGAACATAAAAGTTCAATTTTTATTATCCCAATACACCTACTTCAAAACAAACCCTTTGAATATTCCCCTCAATAAACTGAGTGCATAAATAAAATGATTTTATGAAAATAATTTTTGGTTTCCCTATTGGTATAAAAGTTGTTCACCTTTTCACCCATTCGGGGGAATATATGTGGTTTCACAACCAGTCTCTTATATGTCTATATTTGTTAAAACTACTTAATTAAGTACATTTTTATAGGGATACCGTCTAAGATATTACATAACTATATCTCATGTCCCAAAAAAATATTATGTTTTCACCTTTATGTTTCACATTCCACATTATATTTGGAATATAAAATATATTATATATAAACATCAATGTGTAATGTGACAGATAATATTATTATATATTATGGGTTATCATAAATACAATTTTTTTATACATAATAGGTAATGTCTTAAACTATTGTGATCTTATCTTGTTAAACCCATTAATCAGAGATTTTGAGGGAATTGAATCATTAGGATTTTACCAAGAATATACCCAATAATAAATTAAAAAACTGAACAACTATCAATATTATTTATATGAGATGTTCGATCACAAGCAGATTATAAACAAACAATGTTTACTGAACCCACACAAGAAGGAAGCACTATCACATACATTTACCATTTGAAGAATGCTCGGGGAATTAGGGGTTATGTATAAATAGCATAGTAAGATGAATATAAGTATTTTTCTTTTTGAAAAAAATAAGGATTACATTTTTACATTTTTATTATAAATTTTGAAATGATTATATATTTATTTTATTTAAAATTAGATTTAGATATTTGTAAGTAAAATTATTATTTTTCAGAAATATATACTCCCAAAAAAATGCCATAAATTAAAAAAATTTATAAAATTAAATTTATTTTCATTAAAAATAACCATTAATACCGATTTATTTATGTATAAATGAAACTATTATTTTATGATTTATAATATAATTTTAATGATTATAATGTAATAAGTATTGAATTTTTTTTGAACTAAAAATATAAATTTACAACATTCCTATGTTAGAAAATTGTTTTGATAAAATAAATATTATTTCTGAAGTAATCTATTCAAAATGAAAAATTGATGAATCTTACATAATTTTATAATATAGTTTAATTATTGGGTAAACATTTAAAATGAAATAAATATACTGTCTACATTAAGATGTTATTATTTCTTTGAATTTCTATAGTAAACATTATAAGGGGAATCCATGACTGAATAATTTTTCACTTTTATAATAATGTGGTTTTAATGTTTTTTTCTAAACATTATAATCCATTAATGAATCCAAAAAAACCTATATAATATTTTTGTGTATTAAATTAAATTATTTTTAATAATGACACACTTCGTTATATCCAATTTTATTATTTTACTGCCTTTCAATCATCAACTGATAAAAATTGAAATCCATGATTATTTTGTAAAAATGATGTGAAAAAACCATTAGAAGATTTTTTTATTTTATAATATAAATTTAAAATTTCATCCCTAAATTTTAATAAAGAATTCTGTACATTTTGGAAATAAAAACCCTAATATTCTCTGTCGCTTATTTAATCAAAACACATTAATCCTGAGGATACTCCACCTATACCTATAAAATAACTATAATGTTTTTCACTATATCTTATGAAGATACTATAAACCATTTATATTTATCCTCTAGTGTTATGAAATATCAATCTCTCTACATCTCTTATCTTCAAATCTCGAATCGTCGTTATATGTTGCCTTTTGAATCTCAATTTATTTTCCTTCCATGTATTTATAAATAACCCTTTAATATTGAATTTAATTTTTAATAACGAGTGATAATTTATACCATCTCTTTATAACTATTACCTATATAATTAATGTTATGAAATAAAGGATATTCTCAGCCTCTTATCTATTAAATCAATTCGATTTTATAAATGCCTTTGTTATCAAATTGTTCATATTAGAATATATTTTCACATAAACCTATTATGTCCTTATAATTTCTAGAATGATTTAAGTTCCATTTTATCTTATTTAGGATACTTATTTTATAATTTTTATGTTAAATACAATATAATTAGAGGAGTTAAAGGAGTATAAAAAGAAATTTTAACATTTAATGAGATTAAATTTTCATTGAATAAAATCCTATAGATATTTTATAATGGGATGTTGGTTTCATCTTTTGGGATTAATATAACCTCAAGAATGTGTATAATGTTGTTTATAAATAAATATATTAGCGTTTGGAAGAGATATAAGGTTCCAGGTTGGGTAAATAAGTGAGGGAGTATGTGCCCCTTTATAATTGAGGTGATGGGATATTTTGGAATTTCTCAAGATATTAAATATAATGAAATTTATTCACAAGAACAATTCATCATAGTGGCTAGGAATTCAATGTTATAGTAGCATAGAGTCAAAATATAATCAACAAAAATAATTTAAATAATTTATTGAGGTTATTTTAAACCTTATCATTTTGAATGATTTATATTTACCCATGTTTAATTTTAACTATTGAAACGAATTTTACATTATTGAATGGTCGTAATTTTTATTAATACATGGATATTACACCATAAATGGACATGTCATGAAATTTTAATCCATATCAAATCCAGGATCTTTTATTTAAATATTTTTATATGTTTTATATAATTTAATAATTGTTTATATTGATAAAATATAATTATTCAAAAATTAAAAAATATTCATTTATTTTGACATAAATGTATAACTTAATTGGAATTAAAATTAAATATTTTAACCAAATAATATTATATAACATTGTCCTCCAAAATACATGTTACACTATAAATCACTCAAATTTTATCACTTTTAATTTTTTTCAAAATCATTTATTCTATTTTTCTATGATTTGAAATTTTTTATTTTGTCATTATGAATTCAATCAAGGTAATTATATAGTACATAAAAATAAGAAAAAAGTTAACTTCAAGAACATATTTGTTTTATTAAAATAATTAATATTAAAATTAACTCATAAATAATTTTTTTCACTATATGAACACATAGTGGAATGATAAAACAAAGAGAGTGATATTTTTTAACATTTAATAACTTACATAATAAATATATCATTTTCATGTAAATGTGACAGGTAATGAAATAAATCTAGTTCCTAAAATGAAAAGGGTTAAAATAAAATAATATAATAATTAATATATTTAAAATTTGTGGAATTATCACTTAGTTTTAACCAATATTAATACTATTTAATCCATCTATGTCATAAATTTTACCATAGTTACTATTCATATGGATAAAAAAGTCTAATTAAACCAATTTGATCCTCTAATTCCAATCATTATGTACAGTTTATGAGATCAAATTCCAATATATGACTGTAATTAATTTTAGTGTATTTTCATATAATGTGATGGAATTTTATATTTATGTTTTTAGACAAAAAACTAGATTTATTATTATCCCATCCCTAGAAAAATATTATATTACGGTTAAAACTTTTTATTGAGTATATTATATAGATGTTTCATTCACAAAATTATCAAATTTTGATAAATTTAATGTATTCTATTAAAAAAACATTTACCATATAAAACAAATGTATAAGATGTTTAATTTTTTACTAATTAAAATGATTTCACACTAAATTGAAACCTAAAACTGATTCCAATGGAATTAATTGAATAGTAAAAAATCTAAGAAAGATGAATTTTACATGAAACATGTTTTTTTTAAAGTGGAACACTTCACATATATCTTTCTATCATGTTGGAATATTTTACTATAGGCTTGAAAATAAATCTATTCTAAAAATTATAATAAATTAATCCAAATATAACTTTAATATGATCATTTCAAATATAAATTCTCGAATTTTTTTTAAAAAATTCTATAAAAAAATAAAAATATTTTCTCATAATGTGTAATTATTTATTTCATAAAAATTATTAATTTTTAAGCCTAAAATTACTTTATTAAAAATTGATTTATTATGTACTGAATTTATAAATACATTTATTTTGAGAATGAAATTTTTATATATTTCATAATGTAGAAAATATTTTTTAAACTATAAAATTAGAATAATATGTTATAAATGTCATAACTACTAATATTTCAATACTATTACATTGTTTTATAACACATTGAATCATGTAATCCAACATAAAAAAAATTATATTATATTTAAAAAATATTTTAAAAAATCACAGTGTGTTTTAAAAAATTAATCTTCTATTTTAGTAATCAATTGCTCAATATTTATCCCGATTATGGATTTATGGATCTATATTAGTGATGTTTGATATATTATAATACCCTCATTCAGTAGAAATAATATATAAATGACCACTATCATAAATAAAATGTCGGTGGGAATGAAAATTATTGTATTTATTTAACGAAAATAAAAATAACCTTTCATATGTTATACAATGAATTAAATTCTAACTATTTATTTAAAAAAAATTAATTTTTTAAGAAATTAAAATAATTTTAAAAATAAAAACTAAATAAAATGCTCTATATAAATTCAGAAATTTAAAATTTTATATTTTCTCTAAAAAACATATCATTAATAAAAAATTTATAATTTAAATATTGTCTTAGAAATTATTTCTCCCACTGTCTCATGGTTTTCAAACATATAAATAGAAATGATATTCTAAAATCCCGTAATTTCAATGTATTTTTATACATTAAACAAATGAAAAAATATATATCTCATCTAAATATAAAACAAGATTAAAAATATTTTATTTAAAATTATAAAATAATTTCTATAGTTGAGATAATCCTTATAATTTTAATACTAAATATTGACCGAGTAATAATATATATAAACAAATAATCAGTATAAATATGCGAAAATAAAAAAAACATGCTATCACTAAAAGAAAAAAAATAAATTTTTAGGATAATCTAAGAGTTTCAATCCATTGAATATAATGTGAGTCATAATTTCGAGTTGAGTAAATATGGGATCCAACTATTAGAATGAGAAAAATAGATTATGTGTATATTGATTATGAAATATATATATATAGGGGGTATTTAAAGAATATGTGATATCACTATTGATATACAGATGTGTGTAGAAATATTTATTATCAGAGGATATGGAATGAATAAATCTATTTTTGTAAGATTTATTTAAATTGTAGGCTTATATATCATCAATTCAATGTTATATTGAAATAATAATATTTAATTTTTTAATATGTATTTACTTTGATTGAAAAATAGGGGATTGTGTTAATTAAATTAATTACATAGCTATATGTGTTTAATTGTTTACTAACACATTGTATAATGATTAGGAAAAATATATTTCCAACAGCTTAATCGATAAGGGAAAAATCAATGAAACTTATTGTTGAAGTATGTTCAACCAAAATCGAGCTCTAGACAGAGTATCTCACATTTCTATTGGAGAGAATATCCTACAATAAAGAAATAATGGTGGGTGTATATAACCTACATGAGTGGTGGGCAAGGTGGGACAATGTATTCAGGCACATCCCCTGAACACATTGTCTTTGTTGTGCTATCTGGAGTAGAACTCTAGTTACTAACAACGAACCACTGATTAAATATTTAATATTATAAGAAATTGAGAAATATAATGTGACTTTAATGTGGTATGAGCATATATGTGGAACTTGTAACTCCCTAAAAAAAATTTACCATAAAAGGCTCAGTATGATCTTGTCTGTAAAAGTCGTCTGATAATCCTAAGTGGGTTTCTTGATCCCCATGCGTCAATCATAGAATCCGAGTCTCTTTATTACGAAACATTCCTTAAATTTAGTCATATATATATACAATGTGTGCAGTTAATAGTCATTAGTGATTCATAATCAAATTATTCATATGAATCCACATAGATATTAACATGACGATTTATATATTTTATAAGAGTGTATTAAACTTCCATAATTTTTATAGAATGTTAACCATTAAATAAATTTCATCTTCTATATGGAAAAGTATTGTAGTCATAATGTTACATATTACCGAGGATAAACCATAAGCATGATCATTTCTCATGATATGATGATAAAATCTATACACAGTCTATGCAGACGTCATTGTATAAAATGAATGACTCCATCAACAACATCAATGAATTTTACAAATTTTCGTAATTGTGAAGCCTATATTAAAGGGGGATGTTTTCATATTCAATGAAATATTATTTAGAAATAGAATATACAAGATTATGATGATATGAAGGTGAGAGACAAATATATGAAATAATTAAAATATTGGATTTCATGTGACATTATATTATCTTCCTTATTTGGATTCTAGGTTCATCTATGGAGGAATATGATATAAAAAATATATTTTACTTCAAGATATTCTATTTATTGGAGAAGACCATATAAAACTCAGTTAATATTTCCAAAATTAATCATCTTCCTCCTCAATTTTCACTCAATAAAACAATGTGATATATATATATTAATATTATATATATATATATGAACTAGACATTTGATTTTTAACATGGGGGAGAAACATACTTAAATCTCTCGATACCAGAGTAGATAGTCGATAAAAAAATGTTTACATATATATATATATATAGCTTTAAATAACTAAAATATCAGGATAATGAGAATGAAAAATATGTCGTCAAATGTGTTTCTAATAGAGGATAAGAAGAAATATTCAATTAATTTGTGGGTAGATATTATCATTGTGAAAAATTCATTGTCATAAAAAAATTATAAGGCTTTGGTAAATTTTAATCAGTGAAAATATATAAATGATGTCCAACCTCATAGGATAATGTACATTAAAACCTACATATCTATTTAATCAATTACCCTAGAATGTTTATCATTGAAGGATTCCTAGAACCACATTGGTGATGTTTTATCTTAAGGGAAGTATTAATGATGAAAATATTCAATACAAGGTAAGGAAGATACATGTATTAAATGTAAACTTGTATTTTCAAATTACTTTTTTAAAAAATATCATATACTATATACATTCAGATTTCATTACAGTTTATCATGATTTTGAAAGAAACGATAACATCATGTTTTCATGTTTTATTTCTAGAAAACTATCATCATATTTATTTTTCATAAACCTTGTTGTTATTGTAAAACATATTTCAAAAAAATACCATGATAAATAAATAGTTTTTATATATAATTCATTAATGATACATGAATATTTTAAATATCATTTCACTTTATTCTTATAGTTTTTTTAGGAGTACTAAAAAATTATTAATTTTTTTAGAAAATTTTTCCTTCTATAGTATTAATTTATTCTAAAAATATTTTCTTTTCAATCTTAAATGATTAAATATGAATTTATAAAATTAATTTTAACACCTATGAAAGTATTATAGTTGTATAGTAATAGTGGTATTAAAACATGAAAAAGTAATGCTACATAAATAATTTATTAATAATATATTGAATATAACCACTAATGATTATAATTAGGGATTGTGAATAAACTATTATCCACAAGGGGATTTTGTTACCTAATGTTATGTGTAATCCCTATATAGTATTTATATTTTCTAGTTTACCTATATAATTATCTATAAATTGTATATATATTTTTTATTTTAGAAGAAAAAATATCTATATTTTACAAAAAATGAATCAATATATTAACATGAAAATACTTGAGATAGAAAGGGGTTTACAGGTACTATTAATTCTTATGTAAGGTTTAAAAATAATAATTTTACCATATTAAACTCTATTTGATTTCAGAAAATTTATTATATTTAAATATATGATTTATTACTATCAATAATATTTATAATCCATTGATTGAATTGTCATTAATTTTTATAAATTTATTATAGCTCTAGTTTTAAATCCTCTAATTGAGAAATTATTTTCTGTCCCATTTTTTTAAATTTTTTACAAATTTCATGGTAATGAATAAAATTTATTTCAAATTATGGAATCAAATAATTTTTATATATTTTTAGAAACCATCTTAGCTCTTTCATTTTTGATTAAAATAATTTTTTTCACATTGTTATATAATGAGATTTGTTATAGGTTGCCAATATGTTCTAAAACACTCATCTTAAATGATCAAAACAAATGTATAAAATAATTTTTTAAAAACTATAACATGATATCAAATAATTTAAATTAGTTTAATTAATTGTTAATAAATAAATTGTATTTTTAGCACAAAATATACGAATATACCTCTAGGGTAGTATCATTTGGTATCACAGTTGGGATTAGAAAAAATTATTGATTTGAATGTTTTGAATCTATAATTTATAAATTGATGATGTTATTTCATTATAATAAACTCACTATTTTGTAATATTTAATTATTGATAAATCAGTTTCAAGATGGAAGGTGGAAGATAACATAAAACCCTTCAAACTATTTTATATGATCTTTTTTCAATGATTATTATAAATTCATGCCTAGAAGAATTTCATAATTTTAACAACATCCTTGTTTTCCATCTGAAACAAAAAATATATATAATAATTATACCATAACCTAATAATTTCAAGATTAATGGTTTATTTATTGATATTGTTAGGTCAACTGGGTTAGATACCCTGAGGGGGGGGGGGGGTGTTGAATCCAAGTATGATGGATTTATACAACTTCCCCAATTGATCTTGATTCGCTGTTAAGAAAAATCCTATTCTCTCTCTTTCATGTAGCAATGTATAAAGAAAAACTGAATCATGCGTAGGACACAAATATTTTTAATTTGTTCACCCTCACTAGGCTATGTCCAATGAGAATACACTGATGATGTGTCGATGTACCAAATCCACTAAAAGTGCACTGTTGTTTACAATGTTTGGAGTGGACTCACTCTCCCTCTTGCTTTACAACCACTAAAAATATGAAATCACAATTCTCTCTCAACCGAAGTTTTCTCACTTCTTTTTCAGAAGATACATTCACAGTTTAATGAAATTTAGGTCCATTCATTATCACAAATGAATACACCTTCCTTTATATGTAGATGCTCTATTGAAGCTCCACATTATTTCACGGATGAATACAACTTTACAATATATGTACTGGGAAATATTCAAACCTTCCGTGCAACCCACGAATGACAGACATGTTTCTCTATGCCCGGAGAACTTCTATAACAACAATAACACTTATTAAATCCCAGCATGCAACCGTTACCAAAATACTTGCACGACACCCCTTTATTCGGCTACGAACTTGGGTGACTGACACCCTTTTAGGCCCAAACCAATATTGGCATGCAACTATCAACTGGCGCACAACTTCTATGTGTCTTTATACTTTCCCGACTAAACCAACACTTGCATGACCAAACCACATACATGATTTAAGCTCTAATTTTGACTAATTGTTGAACTTTTTCAATTGTGGGGATGGGTGGACCTCTACTCATAGGCATTTTGGACACCCTGAGCACTGGCATGCATGTATCCTCCCGGTGCGCATGTTGTGCCACTAGAGTCCTTGTCGCCCAAGTAACATGCGCTCCCAAACCAAAAAATGAGTTCCCCTCTTTCCTTTTCCATATTTTGATCATTGGATATTTAAAAACATATGGTGTAGAACTTTCCAAGCCCCTAAGACACCAGCACACAAGTCCATTTCTAAAAACATATGGCATGCAACATTTCTTTTCCATAAATTGAATCTAGTCCTTTTTACCATCTCTGGATTGTCCATTCCGTTTTCAGGGTTTTTAATCAATCATGGATTGTTGAAAACATCACATGAACTCAAAAACTCACTAGGTAAACCCCCTTTGTCAAACAATGTGTACATTGTGGTCATAATTGTCAACCAACACAACACAGGATCCCGCTTTGTCAACAAACACAAACACCTCAAAAATGATTCAATGATTCCTTGAGGAATTTTGGCCAAACATATATATCTTTCACTCTAAATATTATCTCCGGGATATTTATTGAATGTATAAAAAGGATATTTGTAATTTATTTAATTTATCCAAATATAATAAAGATGTTAATGATTGTGACAAATCTATGGTATATGGTGACCACTATACAACCTATATCTATTTAATATTAAAATATATTATTTTGGGAAGTATCAAATATAATATGTAAAACCCTATTTAGAAACCAATTAGTTTTAATGAATTAGATTATTTTAGAAAAATAATTTTCAAATGGTTGTTTTGAAATTATATATTATGAGTATTTTAAAAATACTATACAATTTAATTGCATACTAATGAAGTTTGTATGCAATATATTTGGGTAAAATAAATAGGATATTTAAAAATATCATAAGGAAATATTAAAACACATTGAATATTTCTATTTACGAGAAATGTGAATGGAAAAATTAAAGACTATATTCAAGGTATGATTTTTTTATAAGAACACTATTAAATATAATTTTAATTATCAATGAATGTAATAATTTTACATTTTCAGTATGATGAACATCATGAGTGGAGCATTGGAAGTGATATTTATGGGCTACTCAAGATTGATAAAATATTTATTTGGGACTAATTATATTAAGGGTGTAGAATGTTATATTAAATAAATTGTGTGCATTTATTTTTATTAAATAATTATTAAAAATAGACTTGTTTCATAAAAGAAAAAAATATAAACTAAATTTTATTTAATAATATATCATAATTTTGGTACAAGAACATATATTCAGAGGTATTATAATAAATAAGGTTCTAATAATAATAAATTGAAAATAATAATCAGTAATAAATGTAAAAAAATATTAAATAAAACACGATATCCCCAAAATCGTAGCCTTATTCATTTGGATAGTCTGTGAGAAGGAATCATAAAAATATGATGAGAGGTAGTTTATAGAGTATTTTAAACATGGGAAACTTCATTGGGAGTTGGAAAACAATAATTTATGGAATTGAAATTATTAAAATATTGATCTTAAGGTTGTATTTAATGATAATAGTTTTTGAAAAATTCTTAGTAGAGAGCCATTAACATAATTTTTCAACTGGTTTTTAGATATTATTCAATTTAGAATCATTATAAATGAATTAGTAAAAACATAGTTATTTTATACCTAATTTTGTGTTTTGTAAAATGTAAAATATTTAATATTTTATAATTTTTATTCATATTTTACCTTTGGATATTTATTTTTCTAATTAATATAATAACATTGATACAAGTATAAATGATTTTACTCTGTATTTTAAATATTTATTTAAAATATATATCCATCTAGAAAAGAAATAAGGGTTATATTTATGAAAATTATTGTGGTTGTATGCTCAATTTCAAGGGAGACCCATCCTGAGTAGCTCTTAGGTGGAAATTATGAATCTCTTTTAAAGTGGTAATGTATAATGAGTGAATTGAATATTTATGAGCAATGTGGATATAGGACCATATGTAGGGAGTCAACTACCACGATGTTAGTTTCTATTGTTTTGTTACATGAGTGGACCATAAGCTAATCAAGACGAACCATTGATGGAATGTATAATTTGATAAAGATGTGATCAATGGATGGAATCATCAATGTGTGATAAGAATATATAGGGAACGCTTCACCCAGATAATGACATAAAAACATATCAACCTCTATATGATCCAATATATTTGTGAAATATGATGAACATGAGTTACCATATTCATCCTCACAAGATAAACATTTCATCATCTTTATTTTCATGTTCATGTTTGAATAACTACAAATATTTATATATACAAGATGTGTGGGGTTAATTGTAATGGTCAATCAATTACATAATGATTCCCATGGAACCTATTAGTTATTCATATATAGATATTTAACTGTCATTTTTTGTGTTTTGAACTACCATATTCTTCATGACACACTAAACATTATAGAACCATCGTCTTCTATCAGGAATAGTCTCATAGTCCTAAACCTCTAAAACTATTAGAATGAATCATGCACATGGAAATATATACATCTACTATTATAAAACACATTAGTAAATAATCTCAAAATCATAGCATAAAAGACATTATCCTGTTAAGATACCACAATTAGTTCTCAAAAACTTTGAATTAGTTCTGTCATTATTATCAATGATGTTGTTGTATTAAAATAAATGTAATTATGAACATTATGACCCTTGACAGAGATGATATGAATAATGTATATATATATATCATGGATTTTGTTTGAAATTCAATTATCTCTAGATGTGGGTCTCAATTTCATTTGTTAGAGTAAAAGGTTATGTATAGTTATATTTCATATCAAGGCGTCCGATTTATAATAAATGATCATTTTTATATAAATTTAGATTTCCCAGATTCATCAAATTCTATGTCATTTTTCATTAGTAATAAAAACATTATATTTATATATATATTCTACATAAATTAAAACACATAGACACACACACACCCACACACATATATATTAATCCTAATTCTTTTTATGAAAATATGGGGTAACCATTCTTAGATTTATTTCTACAAGAGTGGCTTCCCGATAAGAAAATTTTGAATATAATTATACATAATTGTTATAGGTAGATGAAAATAAATATTAATCCATATCCTTTGGTGTTTATAGTAAAACGTACACAAAATTAACATCAATTAAATTTTTTTAGATAATATCATTACAGAATAATCCTAGGCATGACTCATAGATAAAGCCTTGGTATCTCTTTCATAGATCATATATATTCATTGAGTCCCACATCACTTATGGGTGTTCACTCTAGAATGTTCATCATAAATGTCTATTGACTCTGACTAAAAATATTTTACCAATTACAGGGATCTTAATAGTGAGGTTATCTCATGGTGGAACGATATTTGATTCAAATATAAAATAAAGGCTATAAATTATTTTTATTAAATCACTATTAATTTTTATAAAAATCTTTGGTAACGACATTACATCGAAATATCTATTGTTAAATTTAATGTCAATTTATCTTGATTTTCAAAATCTAATCTATTATCATATTTGAATTTCTTATATTATGAAAACTATCATCCAATGTATTTTCATAAAACAAATATGTTATAATAATCGATTTGTAAAAAAAATTCATTTAATATTACTCTATTATATTCTAAATTCATCAAAGATCCATGATAATAATTAATATAATTTATAATCATAATTTTAAATTTAAGTACTAATTATACATTTTTTCTATAAAATTTATGTTTCTTCTAAACAACACTTTTTTAATTTAATGGAATTTGATTATCAAAAAATCAACATAAATTTTTTGATTAATTATTAATTTAATATATTAATTTTCATACTATAGAAAATGAAATTAAGGGTAATGTTTTAATGTTATTCATAATGAAGAAGGGAAGGTAGAATGAAAATTTATAGTATATTATACATGGGCATTGGAAATGATGATGAGGGATGGGGAGTGAAACAATAACGTCAATAAGATTTTTTCCCCTAACGTGACAGTAATTCCTTGAAAATATATTCAATGTTCCATGTTCATTAATGAATTTTATTATTTTTTATATATTATTTTTGTCATTAGAGAGTATTATAATATTTAAAAAAAATTAACCATTGTATTTTATTGAAAAATCCTGAGCTATAGTGGGATTTGGAGGTCTTACATTATCCTAAAGGATTTTATAAAAAAGTACTATTTTCCCCTATGAAACTTCATTTTATTTCAAATATAATCTTATATTTTAATAGATTATATATTGAGATCAATGTTTGGAAAATATTTTTAATTAAATTTCACTAGTTTTTTTAAAAAATAAATCACATTAGGTTTTAGGACCCATTAATATGTTATTTTTATCTAATCCCATTGATAAAATATTTTTCTCATAATTAATAGTGATGTGTAAATGCTAATTTATATTAATTCTTGGGTTAAGTTGTTTTTCAGGGAAGAAGCTAAGTTATCTTCCAAATATTTTTTTTTAAAATAATTTTTCTCTCCTTGTTATGTAATTGATGTTGCTGTTAGGTGCCCAAATAATTACAATATAGAGTCCTAAAAAGTTATTGATCAAGGCTTACCTCTATTTTCATTTGTGATATTATATAAAGAATTTATTAAAATAAAATTAATTCTTTAGTAATTAATAAAACAAATAATTTATGACATATTAATTACTATATCATAGATTTCTGGTCTTGGTATGTCACATATTTTATTCCCCCTAACAATAATTGTTAATTAATATTAAATCATGGCCCACTCTAAAGACAATGTTTCATTATAATCCATTCATATTTATGAAATGCTGATATACAACACAAAATTAATTCATTTCATGTTCGTGAAATGGAATGAATTAGCACTAGATTGGAAAGAATCAAATTATTATCTAATGTAATCAAATTTGTAGACATATTTTTTAAATAGTTACACAAAAATCATTTCATCAACCATATTACAGAATGTAGTGTGGTGCAACCTTTCATCACCAGTAATTAAAACTGTATGATTCATAGAACATTCTATAAAATTATTTTCCATAACATAGATAACGTTAAAGGAAATAATTTAGTTATATTTGATAGAAAATTATAATAAATTTATGCATATAGAGTGATAATTACATATAAAATATATCAATATAATTTTTCATAAATATGATATATTGTAATGTAACTTTGGAATACATATTTTTGTAATAATTTTCTTGAAAATGAAATCAATGAAATATTTTTTAAAAATTCATTATAATAAAATAATTATACAAAAATATAGAAAAAGATCAATAAAAGGTTTGATGAATGTCATATATTTTATTATTTCTAAATATCGTGATCTGTATTTCAAAACTATTAAAAAAATTGAGTAAATTATCAAACTAATATCCCTTTCAAGATGAAATATGAGGACTGACCACCTATACCATTTATATGATAATTCATAGAAATTAATAATTATAACCCATCACCATTAAATTAAATTTGAATAGAAATTTATCTTATATACGGTTTCATTTAATTAGGGAATAAAACCTATGAAATATTCTATTCAAGATTACTTTTCCCCTAATGAGTGGCATGAAAGACAATCCAAATTTAAGGATAATTGTTTTGCCAAATATTTTTTAGTAATATGATAAGTTGATTCACTGGATAACTAATATAGAAATTTTTATGCAGCTATTCCACTAGAAAAGTGGATGTGTTGAATTTAATAAATCATATTATTAGATCCTCGAAAACATGGACAACAATACTATGAATTCAAACTCATTACCATTAAATATAAAACAATAATTATTTTTTATAATTTACATATAATAAATTATTTTACATAAATATATTTTTTCAAACTCCAACCATCAAATACTTATTTTATAGCCTTTATTAGAACATCCACATCCACAAAATACAAAATAAATGTAACAAAATAAAAGAAAATAATGAATTAATGGTCATATTTTTATAAATTATTTACAAATTTTTTTGTCAAATAATAGTTTAAATGAGTTAATTTTCCCACATAAAATCTTTTTATTTAATACCCATCATTAATAACATCCATTATCAGTCACAATTTTGATTTTTCCTCTAATACCATTTCATCCCTTGATAATTATAAATAAAATATATACTACATGGTTATATTGTCATAAAATCTATGTCATATTTCCACATGTCAATATATCTCTCCTCATCTATTTTGATATAGTTAACTAAAAAATATCAAATATGCTAATGTCAAAATGAAAAGTCCAATTTAATTACTAAAATTTTAATCTAGAAAACTCAGTAATAACTAAACTCTTTACAAACACATGCAATCCATGAAAAACAATATCACAAAGTAATAAAATAAAATATAGACACAATATATTTCAAAAAACAAATAAATAAATAAATTTCTATAATTAACCACATAATTTTGTTTTAATATTTCGTGATATAAATATACATTTAGGATATTGATTCAGAGGTAAATCATAAGAATATTTCCCTAATAAAGAATGTGACAACGATGGAAAATAACGACCAATATTAAATTGAAACTATTAATCATTTTTCATCATCAATAAGACTTCAATAAATAAATAGACATATATATTTTTATCATTGAATAAGATCACAAAAATTTGTGTTCTAAACGTATTATTAGTATAATAAAATGAATAATATAAAACAATTCAAAAAAAAAGATATATTTTAATGAAATATTTCATGATTAATAATATAAATTCAACCAAGAGTTGTATGAAACACTATCCAAACCATAATATGATAAATGACATGTCACCAAAAAATATTTTATGTTATCCCTCATATTTTATATCATGTGCATGATACTCATATATTAGTTTTTTAACCCTATATACAAAAGTTAGAGAAATTCATTCCTAATATAGTATGTGTGGCCAATATGTTTAGAATTTGTATGATATAGATACCCTATATAGTATATGTTATCATTATGAGCCCATTATCTTGTTTATAATCACAAATTTATGATATATTAGTATATTTTAATAATCTCATGATTAAGATGATTTATACAAGTTATTTTTTCAATTTTAATCTATAAATATAATGTTGTTACATATAAACTAATGTTGTAGCTCTAAGATAATATTCATTAAGAGGACACCATATAATTAAACTATATTACATAGGACAAATTTTATTTTTCAAATTAACATATATGTGTGGGTATGATAACACTAATATTATATAATTAGTCAATGTCTAAAATTGTATTATCCATTGATGATTAAGAATAAATGGTGTTAAATATATATAATATATTCTAATTTATAGGATAAATAATAAGTCTGAATTTTTTTTAGATGAGTTCCATAGAGTTCTATTATTTAGAATAAATATTTCCAATATTTTTATATTTCACAAATTGTATAATATAAATTTTCAATTAGTATTTTATTTGTTAAAAATTTATTAAATATAAATATGACTAAAATCATTGATATCTTTTGGTAAAATACATCCTAAATTTCATATTCATACCTTTATTCAAAAAATTTTAATTTTTTTTAAATAATTAATGTCTCCTTATATAGTTATGATATTGATATTTATGTCTAGAATTTTTTGATAGTTATAGTTGTACAAGGAATATGATGGAAATGAATATATGAGACATTTCGATCTATTTCAATGAATTATGACTAATTAATTTTTATTCAATAGCCCGTTTTGTTTTATGATCTTCCATTTTACGGCCTTTATGAGATCCATTGTATGATATAACATGAAGAGGTAAATAAATAGTTTATGTTATTTATTTAATAGGATTCCTTTAAATTAAATATCACATGAGATATGATTCATTCCATGTTAATAACATAATTAATTATCAATTTATTGTTTACAAAATTATATTTTATAATATATTAGAAGCATGTGAATGAAAATAATCAATTTGAAGCTCTTTCTGATATATAGAAACATATGCTTTGTGGGGAGTGATTACAATAATAATTAGGTGATTCTATAGATGAAAACCAAAGAAAATATCCACTATAATGTAATGGTATCCAAAAATCATGTGATGAAATTTTTTGGAAGTGGGAGTAGTCATGATAGGCCTATTATCCCAATGTTAATTATAATATCACTGTAGGTTCCTTACATTTAGGATTTGAAAACCATTACTAAAGGTAGGTGGCTATTATATAATTTTTCAAATAATGACCTAAGAAACGTATGGTAATGTTTTTGATATATTTCAATGGTTTTCAAAAACATGAAAATATTTATAAAAAACATTTAAAAAATAGGTGTCTGATTTTGAAACATGAACAAGCATGTTATTAAACATATAACATAACCACTAGCTAATGCACAATTTGAATACATAAATTTATATATATATATATATATCTATGTTTGTGTTTATGTGTTTGTGTATATATATATATATATGTGACTGGTATAATAATTTTTGAAATGAAAAAATATTAATGGTATTATTAATATAAATATCATATTATGTTTTTTCTCTATAGTCATATTATCATAATTCTATGATTATAGGATGATATACGGTCACTTTTTGGGAAATGGTGACTGCAGGTCGATCCTATTATTTGGTTTTTGGGAAACCATGAATATAGGATATTAATATCTATATATAGACTTGTTTTTCTAAAAATGTGATCATTATTTTGACATATAGTTTTCTATGTGCAGAACATCGATCACATGTCTCATATAGACATGGATTTTTTTACATTGGAAAAAACTATGATAATAGGTTCGTTTTCTAGTAAAGATACAATGGTGTCAAATTAATGTCCAAATTAGTTAACAAGGATTGTTTTGGTATTTGTAGTAAGTAAATGTTTTCTGATATTTTTTAAATTATATTTAACGTTTTATTGTTTTTTTGATAAGGGAAATAAATTATGTGATCTAGGATTTAATCTACAAATTAATCACGAAAAATTAATAATTTCAAAATCAAGATTTTCATAAGGGTGTTTTGGATTTATTTTAATTTTTTTAAAAAAATATTTACTACAATGATATAATTATTCAAAACATATTGTGTGAATTAATTTATCTTAAAAAAGGATAGTTTGACCAATATATATCCAATATGATGACTCTTAAACATTGTTATTGTGATTTATTTATTTATGATTTCGTTATATTGATATTTGTTTATAAAAAATATCATGATTGTTAAATGGATTTATAATATTAGTTGGTTAATTAAATTTTTAATATTTGGTGATGAATTCAACTATTTGCTTGATGAAATTATTATATATATACATATATGTGTCTGTGTAATATTGATATATATTTTTATAATTATACATGAATATATCTTTCATATAGATTAAAAATGATGATCATTCCATAGAAAATGTAAAATGATATTTATTATATATATATATATATTGAATTAATGGGTGGATCATTATTTAAGTGTCTAATTAAAATAATGATTGTTATATTTTTGGTGTCATATGAAATGGGTATGTTATGAATTTAAATGTATGTTTGTATATACCATAACATAACTAAGTGGGTATTAATCATTTATTTGAGACATTAATTTCATTTTAGAACACATTTCTAAATGAGTTTGTGTTCATATAGAATGATGGACATTAGAGGAAGGATAAATAATAAGTTGTTAACCACATTAGATTACGAACTACTTGGTACATGGTGATTATAGACTAATTGATAGACATGGTCCAAGGTGACAAGGTGTATCTATTTCAAACAGTAGTCATGTGGTTTCCAAGTATCAGCTTATTGATATTCATTAAGTAAAAACTCAAATAATAAGGGGTATTTTTAAAATTTTAAAATATAAATTAAATACCCTCAATATTAAAATCCTTTTTTCATTCCATTTACCCCCATTTCAGCCTAATATAATCCTCTACAATCTATTTTCCTCCAATAGTTGTTACTATTATTAATCCTTGATCTGATGTTTTCATGTTTATGATTAGATCTTTGTTTTTTTATATTAAGGTTTGGTTCGCTGGAAAAAAACTTATACTTGCTCTGTTTAATAAAAAAGATTCTCCTTCATTATAACATAAGTATTTTTAAAACATTATAAATCAATGGTATTCTTATAGTATCCCTATTAATAAAATAAATGTTATAGAATCCTAAGGTGTTGACCATGTTTTATTTAAAATTTAATATTTCATGTTATGATTAAGGAATTTTATTTTAATATTTTTGATTTTTGATTGTAGGAAAATTAATTTATTATCATGGTCATTATTTTGGTAAACCAATGAGATAAATATAGAATTAATTGTTAGTAAAACCCCATCCATCAATAATTAAAAACTACGGCAGGGTTAATAGTAGATTATAGAATACTGTATAATATAAAAAAAAAATTCCATCAAATAAAAGTTCCCTCAATTTTTTATAGATAAACATTATATAGATTTTTTTTTTGTTTTTTGAAATGATTCCATGTTATATTTAAAATTATTACTCAATACATTTTTTTATAGATGTGAAATCATGTCTTTTAATTCAATTGAGTGGATGATTTAAATACCTATAATGAATACAATATAATTTTTTATAGTAATACTCATTCTATATATATTAGTTAATTACACATTTTATGATATCATGTTTTACCAATATTTAAATCATCATAAAACATCGGTATCCAAAATTTATAATATATTTATGACTAGGGTATCCTATACATATATTACTCAGAGTCTTGAACATACGTATCCTTAATGGATATGTTAATAGAATATGATGGGCTAGTAGTCACATAAAATTATAATTCATATTTTCCCTACACTAAATATGAAATTTGGAATTGTTAACCCACATATATTATATATGATTTTCCTTACCCCATATAAATGGGTGTTCCACCCTATTATTGGTTATTATTTTTCTCAAATCCAGTTTAATTGAATTGTATGTTCGCTTGTAAAAACTCTCATAGGATAAGAATTTATTTACATTGGTTACAATTTTTGTACATCAAACTATGGCTATCATGTTACTTACTTATATATATATATATATACTTTCTTTTTTGATTCCATGTTTATTTAGAATATATTTATATGATATGTTGTTAAGGGTGAGTGGTGATTGAATTCTAGTTATATCATATGCAAACCACACACAAGTCACCCTGAAGGTATGTATACCCCCTTTTCTTGTGCATGTTTTAATAAAATTGAACATTTTGTTAGAATATAGTTGAATTTAGATAATGGTATCTCAATGGGAATAATTGCAGAACTCATACAGTGATCTTTTTGGTAGTATGGGGTTTTCCAAGATTCTTCCTATGATTTATTGAACAATTAGGTATTTAATTTTCAAAAAAATGTTCCTCATATAGTTTCATAATTATATGAGAATGTGGTTTTTTAACTTAAACTAATTTTATGGGTACTCATTTTTTGTCTTTTACATTATATTACATGTATATTTTTGTCCTATCTATAAATATAAAGAATTACTTGTTACAATGACATTATTTGGTATAGAATATTACTATAATATACCTAGAACGCATTTTTGAAATCTACCTTACGGATTTCCTCATGATCTTATTGAAATTACCTATACATAAACTCTTTTTATATCCTAATGAAAGGAAACATAAGTAATGGTGAGATCATATTCTAAAAAATGGAAAAAATGTGATACCTGTTAGTATAACAAGAAATTAATTTTATGAGACCATTAGAATAACAACGAAAAACCATCCCATTCATGTAAATGCTCAGAATATTTAGTAATGAAATTAATATTGAAATTTCATAAGACATGAATACTAATTAAATAAAATTACATGGATTTTGTGAGTATGAAATTGTAATAAATTGTTGATTTTTGGCATATATATCATCATATAATGTTTTGAAAATGCATATAAAGATACATGTTCTCTTGTAAATTCAATCAATTTAAATCACATAATCGTATGTAAATGAAACCATGTCCACACATGATATAATGGACCTAAAAAGTTCCAAACATAACATTATGGATTTGAATGATATGTCCATGCATTACATTGTGAAAATTCAATAACTTTTACAAAATAATTTTGGAAATTTAATTATATTGACATATAAAATTTTAAACAAGTCATTGGGATCCCATGTAACATATTTTAAAATTAGTTATCCATCATTACCAAATTCATTATAGTTATATATAATTCCCACTTTTCACAAATTGATAAGCCTAAATATATATTACATATGTAATGCTACATGGGAAAAAAGATGAAACTGTTGGGTCTGGGATTTAAAATTTTACATCACATTGATGGTCTAACATGTCCTCTTTGATGATCTGAAAATGGAACAATCTGGGGATTTTATGATGAATAAATAGGTCATATAAATTATAACATAACACAAAAAATTTTCTAAACAATGTGTGCCCAACTATGTCTAGTTTTTGTTGATTGTTTCTCGAATGAATCATAAATTAACCCATCTAGAGTGTATAAAAAATCTCTAAGAATCCATGTGATCATTTTTAATTAAATTTTAGTTGTTGGAATGGACATCCAACAATCAGTTCAACATCTTAATGATCACCATGATCCCATCCTTACGATCCGAAGATGGTTTCATGGATAAATCTCTTAGATATAGACACTCTATATCTAAAATTTAGGAGGATAGAGAATCTCCCATTAGTGTTGTGTTAATATTTTTCCAAATAGCTTATCCTGTCCTTTTAATATAGTGGGTGGTTCTGATACCCGTAAAGGGTTCCCCAATCCATAGAAACAAAACAACCACTATATAAAAAATATATAAACAATTATGAATAATTAAATTGAAAATTTTAAAATACTTATATTTAATCACATAAATTTAATATATATTATATATAGTGAATCATAATGCAACATCATTACCTCAACTCATAATTACCTCTTAATATTAAATGATACTAAAATATAAAAAAATACTCCAAAGTATAATATTTTAAATGTATTCACCAAATACAACATGAATGATATTAAATAAAAAAATTAAACCCAATTATTATTTAATTAATTAATAAAAAATGTATTTATATATCTATGATACAAATCGCGGAATACTCTTAGATCCTATTGTGGGTCCCAACATTCCTTTATATCTACTCACCAGAATATGGTAGATTCTTGAATAATCAATTGTGTGTGATCCATAGGGGTGTTATAACAATAACAATTAATAGTATTCATAGACACATAGAGGAGTATTCCAACATATAAAGACCCATAATAATAAAAGTAATATTTATATAATTGAAAACCATGATATGGACATGAACTATGTAATATAATATATTTCCCTTTAGATATCTTATAATGTGGGAGACACTTGGGTCAAGACCATTTCTTTATCTATTGTATATTTATGAAAGTATATGTATTTACCACTAACTACATTGGCCAAATATATATGATGGTAAGTCTATCCTGATCAAGTAGGCCTGATATATTTTACTTCCTCAACATAGATGTGAGAAATCATATCTTCATCATTCAACAAATTATATATCACTAATGACACAAATAGCACAATCAACCCATATATAATTTCATTATCATGGTTTTTTCTACAAATACATTTACACAATTCAATAGAAAACATTTATAATGATCTCAAGTAAGGAAGAAAATATACATATCCATAGATTTGAACAACCAATGAAACAAAAATCATGTTGTGTTTCTGTTGGTTGGAATTTCATTCTAATCTCACCTTCCATATATCACTAAATGAAAACGTCATTAGAAGAAGACTCTATGATTTTGAGCCCCCAACACATGATAGTCAAAAATATAAAATGTATAGTCAGTATGACGTATCTATACCACAAACATAATATTTATGATTAATTTTATAGAATCTTGAAGATCTCAATATAGAATGGAAACTATTATAACCTTTTTAAATAAAATTAATTATTGGCATGAACATTTAAATATTGGATGTAGAAATGTCTACACTATAATGGTTTGTATACATCTTTTATATCTAAATATATATATAACATGGTTATAAAATGTACTATTTATATTAAACTAGTGGGCCAACTATTAAAACACCCTCAATTTCACTAGATCCAACTTACTAACTGTCCTTGATATCCCTCATATGATTGATAAATTTTTTCTTCAAAAATATTACATTAGTATCTCAGTCAACCAAATTTTTTCTAAGTGTAAATTCTAATATTTGCGACCTCTCATACATTAATAAAATATCATAAGTGATTTTATCAATTAGTATATCCCTTTTTTCCATAATCCGGACATCGAAACATTTTCGTTAATATAATGAATTATCATCATGATAAAACATTACTTACTACATAAAATTACATGAACATAAATAAATAATGACATTTATTACTCTTCTCCTCAACTACATCATAAGTTACGACATGCACGATATTTATATGTAAAAATACAAGCTATATGAATCAGCTTGTATTTATCATCACCATATCATAACTATGATATTTTATCACATTTATTTAAGGAAGGCATGTCTCTATACACTAAAAATTTGTATCCATTTTTAACCATAATCAAGGTATATACCCTTGTTCTCTCTATATTATTATTTGAAAGTTCATACATCTAAATTTGTAGCTCTCATAGATATTATTTATACTTTCTTATAATGTATATGTTAGAAATATCATTTCTTGTATATATCATGGCATACATTATTGATCCTTCATTGAAGCATATAAAATTTCAATTCACCACATTAATAACCTCTTATTCTCATGCAATCATTCATATAGATATTGATTCCTTGTGAGACTGGAAAAATTTATTTCTGCAATTTTTCCTAATTTTAGTGATTAATACCATTTCAATATTTGAACAATCAGCTAGATCCATGAAACAGTTATATATACCATATTAGATCACGTTCACTATAAAATAGATTTTATTTTTGGGTCAAACACAATTGAATTATATTCATCTGCTCTTAGTTAACAATAAGACCAATTGTTGTCTTCAATATGTTTAAAAACCAATTTTTCATGGAAAATAATTGAGCATCTACAAACATCTAGTAAAAAATGTAAATTATTCATTCCAAATTAACATTTTAGGATTGTAGGTCTTACTTTAATCCAAAACTGGATTATAGAAACTTTCACCCATTATATGAATTATGTGATGTCACCATCCCTTTCTAGTTGATTTTTATAGATACCTTACTTGATTGGAGTCCTTGAGATACAATGCATTATGGTCATTTAATTCTCAATGAAATTAATATTATGATTGTTCTAGGAATAATTTTATTATCCAGAAATTCAACAGTAAGAACATTGTATTCAATACCGTGTATGTCACAAAATAACAAGTTCATAGGGAAATATAATATATAGATAATTTAAAAATTATTTACTATTTTAAATAAATTCTATATATGATATAGTTTGTAATAAATGGAATACTGAGTTAGCATGCATTACATGCAACAAAGAGATCATTCGATGGCTTTAGTTTCATGAAAGATCTTGTTTTACCAAATATTACTAATATTATTTAATAAATTAAGATATAACCTATCAATTAAATTAAAAGTTATGAGTATGATTAAATGAATTAAGAAAATATAGAGTTTATAAAAATATAAACTTATTTCACTGGTAATAAATTTTTTATAAATTAATATATGAACCAATTGAAAATAAATAAAATGGTTTCGTGATTAAAAATTTGTTTTCTCCTTAAAAATGATGTTATTTACTGTTATTTAATGATAATAATTGATTATATATTTTATATATTCAATAAAAATATTTATAATATTCATCCAACAACTATGATAAGCATGTGATAAAAAGTAAACATGTTTTAGGATAAAAAATTATATTTCTATAAAAATAATTTACAACCATTTAACGGAGAAACTCTTTTAAAATACAATTTTTATGTTCTTTTAAAAATTTTATATTTCAAAAAAGCTTCGTTTTTTAATGTTGAACAAAAATTTATCCCAGGTAGATTTTTTGGTATTTTCCTCTATGGTGCCCTTTTTTAATGAATACAAGATAATACTAAGATTCAATTCAATATGATTTTTTATGTAATTCATTTATAAGGTAAATTGTTTTGGATTTATTCCTTAATTAGATCAATTTTAAATAAATGAATCCAATTTCATTCTTCTTAATTAATTTCAATTTTAAATTGAATATATGAACATAACAAACATTTGAACATTATTACATTTAAACAATGATTTTTCATCCTTCATAGGGGATTAAATATAAATTAATTTCATATATATCAATTATTAGTAACATTAAAAAAGGAACAAATATTTTTAATCAACATAAATTATAATTTTTGATATGTTAATCTTTGTTTTCTGAAAAAAAATATTAGTGAATTTAATTAAAATTATTTATAGCAATTAAGTGGAAAATAATTTTAACAAGGTTCTAAATGTGAATCATAAGAGAAAAATAGAATAAGAAACTTGTAAAATATAAAATTTATAGACATATTAATACCTTATAAACGATTTTATTTAATTTTTTACATTATTGAAGACATTTTTCAATGGGAATTCGTGGGTGGAATTCCCTACTGAAAAAATTTACAAGAATTCCACTCCACCTCCTATATAAAAAGGCATACAACTCTCCCACATCCTAACAGATTTCAACACCTTTTACCAACCCAATATCTATAAAATATTCTCCCATTATCCCTCCCCTCTATGAATAATCATCACATTGGTTATAAATCCATCCATGTAATCCATTTGGTGAAAATCAAAGGAGTTAACTCACGAATTGGTAACATGCATCCCCATGATCTTTTGTTTTCTTTTTTATTCTCCACCGCATTAAATATTCTTATTGTATTCATAAATAATAACCCAAGTATCCTCAATATTCCGAGGTTTTTTATTCTTTGGTTATGACTGACACTTTCAGACACGTTGATCTAATTGGTTTCAAACATTTCGTTCATGCGTGGAGAACTACTTCCTCGCAAAATGATGGTTTTTTGTTCTTACTCTAACACATTTAATTGATGGAATTGTGATATAAATTATATTTATATATTAAATATAAAATATTTTTAGTTCATTTATTATTATTTAATTTGTATATAACTCATTCCTTCAATATATCAATTTTTTGTATATACAATAACATTGTTTGTGGATGTTTAGGATATTGCCACCTCAAAGAGAAGTGATTCATTCACATTATACATAGAACTAATAAAGGATGATTTTAATAAAAAAATTAAATATATTACCTTTAAATGATAATTAAATATATATATATATATATATATATCATTAAATTTTTATTCATTAATATATGGTAAAATAATTTGATATATTTTTCATGTGTACGTACAACATACAATCTCCATGAAAGGTTCATTTCATTTTATGTCTCAAAATTTTATATATTATTATAAATAAATATTTATGGATATATCTGACATTTTAATATTGTTTTAAATTCATTATATGATGAAAATGATATCTAATTAAAAAGAAGAAACCAAAATAAGTTAAAACACACTCAATAAACTCGGAAATTAACACATAAAATAGTACATTTAATGGAATATTGTTGAAAATTAGGTAGTATGATATTATAAAAAGATAATATATGATATTATAAATATGAATAATGTTCATGTATAAGTTATTTTCATGCTTAAATTTCTTATATATGAATATAATGGATGTTCACAAAAAAAAAGTAAATTCATGGTAATTAATTATTTACTTACGTTTATTTACGTGAGCCATACACCATTATCGCCACTTCCATCATTTGTGTGGTGTATATGTTTCCACTATTGATATCTTATATAATTAAATATTTATATTCATGCTATTTTACATTAAATATTGAATATTTCATTTATGGATATTTCAGTAAAATTATTGATGTTGTAAATAATTTCATATCTCGATTCCTTTTCATTGGGTCATATGACTACTTCATTTTCTTTAATAACAAAATATTATCTATATTATAAATATTTACTATAAAATATTTTATTTTTAATTTTATTATTAATATTTCAATTTTACACACATTATCTATTCAATTATTTATTCTCACATCAATGTAAAGGTCTTTTACAGGCTTTACATCAAAATATAAGTTTGTTTCATATTATTTATAGTGTAATTTATATAATGGGATATTGTTAGATAATTTATAAATAAAACCTGTAATTTTATTCCCGTTTTGTAATTCAAGAACTTTTTCAAGTAATTAAACAATTTTTTCACACATTAGTATTAATAATTATTTATATAATGTTTCAAAGAAAACCAAACATCAGTTATAATTTTAGTCTGAGACCCTTTATTTTTATAAAAAAATGTATAGTAAAAAAATATTCAATTTTTTTTCATTTTAAAAATTTATATTTAAATAAATAGGTAGTATTTTTACCATTTTTTAATAGAATATTCTTATCTCTTTCGGAATAAGGAATTTTTATCCTTCATACCAGGAAAAAAGAATGTTTTGTATACTTTATATAACATGAATTGATATTCCTAATGACATTTCTTTGACGCTTAATAATATAGTTAAAATTTTTAATTTTAAATGATAATGTTTTGATAAGTTATTTTGAAACAAATTTATTTTCAAAATGAAATTTAAAATAACAGTGATATTTTCCTCAAGAATGTTTTTCAATTATCAAATTATCGAATTTGAATTCATAACTGACTAAAATCCTTTATTTTAACTTCTATTAGGATATATTATATTGATAAAATACTTATTCTTCCTATAAAAGGTTTTTTATTTATATGGCCAATGATAGTATCTAAATTCCCTTCCTTGATTTGTTTTATCATCCATGATGTATTTAATTTCTTATGATCATTAAACATTTAATTTTTCATAATTATCAAGCTTATTTATAATTGATATGATTATTACCTATACTATATATCTTTTTTACATATGTTGATAAATATTTACTTATATTTTTATCTAGGAAAATATAGAAAAATTTATATTCTTTTTTCAATAATGATATTCAAAAAAAATTATTTGATTAATTAATTAAATTATTAAATATGAGAAAATTATTAGACATCAAATGATTGGTTTGGATGGAAATATTTAATGTCCCTTAATGCAATGATATTTTATTTTTAGAGAAATAATTTACAAAAAATAAAATAATTTGTACATATATTATTATGATTTCTTCAGAATGGTTTTGCCATTATATGTTTTCATGTGGTCCAAACAAGACGTCCATCAATTTAGCATTAACATAATTATTTTCTTTATTTATTATCAATTATAATTAAACTATGAAATAATCAATAGATACATTCATTTTCAAAAAAAAAATTAGACGCATTTGTTATCTTTTTTTTTCTTAAAATATTGATTTTTTTGTATCCTTTTATTTAAATGTTATGCATATTTAGATTTTTTCTATAACATTTTTTTATGAACTACTTTTTAAATGTATTAATTTTATGGAATGTGTGATTAATTATTCACTTTACCATATTGACTATTTCTAATTGATTCATTATTTATTTCATTGTACTTACCCAACTAAGTATTTTACAAAACCATTATTATTTTTCATTTCCCAAGGAGTTGTAAAAGTGTACTCAAAATGATATTCAAGGATATGATTGTTGAAATAATGTTATCCCTAAGATAAAATTTATATTTTTTAATTATTTTATTAATTTATAATACAATACTCATGTATGTAACAATTTTCTAAAAATACTAAATCGTTGGTCATCTGGGTGACTATATAATTGTATCATATGCTAGTGTAATAGTTTCATGATCCCTGCTCCGAGGTACTGGGGTCGTGTCACTATAGTTTCTATTAGAAAAAACATAGTAGGAACCGTGGGATCAAGATTTAGGAAGATGATAGATTAGTGACCATAAAGCTAAGGTAGTATTTGAGGAATGTAAATATGAACATCATAGAATATTGGTAAGGGATAGATTTTATGGGTATTACTTGACATAATTAGTTGGTTGGATAATTTAGGTTGATATTGGTCATGCACAGTTATACCTCGGGGTAACTACCATGAAAAGGATGCTTCTGAATCTTTCATCGGGGAGCACGTGTTCGTCTGTTCATTGATGACAACATTGTTTATATCCACGAATTGACTTATTACAAAGGCAGGAGACATTAGTTCCTTTTTTAGGGACATTCGCTCCTTGATCGAAACAGGATGATGGGATGTCAGTTCTTCCTTTTGCAGATTCCTCATCAGAACTGGTCACCTTTTCTGGTTTTCCCTTATAGACTTGAGAAGTTGTTCATGAAGCTCTTTCAAGTGCCATATCTTTATAGACACCAGTTAATTGCACTTCTTCTATTGAGACATTACAAAGGGTCAGGTTAGGGTTTTGACCTTAAGTAGGGAGAGTAGTTATGTTGGACATCACTGGCGTGTCTGGACTTTGGAACACTGGTACTTCTGGCTTTCTCTCCCTTATTATTGGGTATCTAGAGGGTGCAGATGTACAAGGAATCCCACGTTGGATGTGGGGAATTATATACCATAGGCATGTATCTGAGGTTTTCCTCAACTTTCTATATTTATCATAGGTTATTCCACAGGTTCAACATCTAGTGGAGATGAATTGGGGTATTCATAACACTGATTAGACTGGATCAGGTATGTGAAACCCCTGAAGGGAACAATGATTTTGGGGAAAAATCAAGGTTAACTACCCTGTTATTGTTAATGGGAATGGGGAATGAGGTGGAATGATCCCACCGGGAAGTGGTGGCCTAAGTAAGAATCAAAATGGATGATAGATGGATAAGTGAAGTGGGTGGAAAATGAGAAAAAGTCAACATGAGGGTAATGATAATGGTAGGCTCGAGTCTCGAAGGGACATCATACGTATCCCTATGGAAGGGAATAAAAGTCCTCATAGTTCATCTAACGACAGATTACTGGTGATTGGGGATTCTAATTGCTTAGCACTGGATTTGGTCACAATGGATTACCGCTGGATGGGGGTTACAACCGCTTACTACTTGATGGGTTCACAATGGCTTATTGTGGGATTGGATCACAATGGTTTTCCACTGGATGGGGGCACAACATCTTACCGCTGGATGGGGTCACAACAGCTTACCGCTGGATGGGGTCACACCGTCTTACCACTTTATGGGGTCATAAGGGCTTACCGATGGATGGGGTCATAATGGCTTACCGTTGGATGGGGTCACAAAGGATTACCCCTGGATTGGGTCACAATGGAATACCACTATAGGGGGTCACAATGGCTTACCACAGGATGTGGTCACAATGTCTTACCACTGTATTTGGTCACAACGCCTTACCACTAGATTGGGTCACAATGTTTTAATGCTATATGGGGCCACATCAGCTTACCGCTGGATGGGGTTCGAACAACATTTTGGTGGATGGGGTCACAATGGCTTATTGCTGGATGTGGTCACAACGACAAACCACTGGATGGGGTCACAATGGATTATAATTGGATAGGGTCACAACGTCTTACTGATGGATGGGGTCGCAACAACTTACCAGTGGATGGATTTGAACCTTATAGATGCTTCATATTTACATTACATAGGAGACAAGGATCAAAGCCCAGGTAGTTTGGGATGGTGGATGTAATTTAACTTCGTGCGAGATGAAGGTGGTCTGACGTGAAGGTGGTTAGAACCAGTGGTTTCTAGGAATGAACCTCTGGGAGGCTTCATTCATACCCTTCCTTGGAAATGATCAAAGTCCATGTAGTTTGGGAATGAGTGGGAACTGATGGTAATTGGTTCAGAACCAATCAGTGTTGGGAATGAACCTCAAGTATGCTTTCTACGTACCTTACCTTGGCATAGAACAAAATCTACATAGTTCAGGAGGTTTGTGGTGAACCGACGTGAAGGATGTTGGGACCAATGGGTGTGGGGCATGAACCTCACTGAGGCTTTCTTCGTACCATGCCTTTCCATGGATCAAAGTCCTCATTGTTCCAGAAGTGTGTGGGGCATACACTAAAGGTTGCCTAGATATGATGTTATTATTGATGCTTACTCCAAGCCCACATGATTCATACTTGGTGTGATAAACAAGAGGCAGTGAAGGTCTGATGATCACGTGGTGGAAGGTCTGTCTGTGGGAAGTGGAGTGGTTCTCATTCATGGTTTGTATCCTGAAGTGGAAACAAGGGTTTATGCATGGTTAGCTGCCCAAGGTGATGAGCATTGAGACATACTATAGGACAGAAGTCTAGGTGGTGAAAAGCCCAGCGGGAGAGGGATTGGAATCGAAGAAAGGAGTGGTCTGGTGTCTATCCCCCTATGTGTAGAGACCCGAAGCATGACATAGATGGACATTAAATTACTTTTGCAGAATACTTAATACATAAAAAAACAGACACTCAATGACCGTAATAGTTTTGTGTCTTTGGAAACTCGGAATATAATTTTCTAATCGTGGTGAACGATCATCAACATCTCCCATACAGATCTTCCACTTTTGTTTTCTTACCTAAAACCATTCTATAAATCCTGGGTAAAAGAAAACATATAAAGGGTTAGCTCAAATTCTCAGTAAGTGTAAGCATGGATAAAATAAAACAAATCACATACATTTGAACTTAAGAATATGAACATAATGTTTAAACATAAAAATATTGAGCAATGACATAAAACATGGCAGTACATAAGTCATAGATCATAAATAAACATTAATCATGATAAAATAGCATGGGAATAAAACATGTAATTGTGTAAAAACATTAAGCACATGATATGATTTCCATAGTAGCCAAGGTATTGCTTCCAAGATCATCTTAGTGGACAAAGTCCCTTACTGAACTGAGTTTACATGTCGTTCCAGCCCTATATTACTGAACCATATTTACTTTCCGTTCCAGCCATGTATATCTCATGAAATATAAATCTTTACCCAATTCATTGGAGGGAGATATAGGTCCCACCCATCTCATAATGAAATCATTCTTACTTGTGCCACAACATAAACAGAAATCATTTATCATAACCCAATGAAAAAAATGGGTCTCATAAACATCATCCCATCATAACATAATCCATATAAAACAAATGGATATCATTTCATCATAAGAAAAGTGAAACCATGTAAATCATAAAGACATTATACTTGAAAGATACACATATGAAATAATGTCATCTTAGATGCAAAATGGTTTTGATAAAGCACTTGAAATGAATTCTTGAGGAAAATATCCTTTCTTCTTCAAAATAAATTTCATTTCACAAAAAATCATGCAATTTAAAAAGAAAGAGATTTTTTTGAAAATAGCAATGTAATATTTTGGAGGAAGCTTCGTGAAAATAAGACTTTGTAAAACAGTAAAAATTCTTTCATGCCGTATAAGTTAAAAAAACATTCTTCTCGTACTTTTTCCTGAATAGTCAAAAAAGTACCTCGTAATGTAAAAAAAAGAAAGATTCCTTATATACCATGTAGTAAAAGTCAAAAATGGGTAAAAAGAACATTAAAAATACATGAAAACATTTCTAGAAAACATGGATATGGATGATAACAATAACTCGAGTAAATACTTACGAATGACCAATCTCGGATAAAAACATGATTGGAAAAGTTATCCCTTACCTTAGATCCGATATACTTAATACATATAAAAACCTCCTGTATAATTATTTAAATAAAGTAATTGAATTATTAAAGAATCAAATTCATTGTTATGATATCATATATGGTTCACTTATGACTTTATATTAACTGTTTTTTTGTAAATCCCATGTTAAAGCAACGTTTTGGGTAAAATCATCTTATTTATCATACATGTTTGGACTTGTTTTTCTTGATGTTTTTATTATTAAATTACTTCTAGAATGTATATCATGATTTATATATCATATATATTCATTATATATACATCATATACATGTATTCATAATAGTACATAACATATGGAGGTAAGAAATGAAATGCATCTTTCATGGAGACGGTAAGCCGTACGTATGCATGAACAGTACTTTCATTTCTATTTATTATTTTAATGGAATATGTATATTATAATTCCAGTATAATATAATATATTATAACATTAACTCCATCCTTTATACATCCCACATAAGGCATTAACGAATCACATCACTTTAAGGGGCGGTAGTCCGCACTTCCTCAAATGAGATCATCATATTTACCCACTATGGAAACCATAAAGGATTGATATAATTGATAATTAAAGAAGAATAAGGAAATAATAAACATAATATATATCATATATAAATATATTTCCATCATAATGGCCTCCATGATATGCGGTAGGAGAAAATCAAACAATCATCGTTTCGTGAGGCGTTAATTTTCCATCACAGAAACATTATGATCTTCATCCATCAGATGGAGGTGGGTGTAAGTGTAGTTATAATCCATCTCATAAAAACATCCTATTATTTATAGGATACTGGTGTTGTTACAAAATAAATGATTAAAAAGAGTTTAGGTGTTGGAGTAGTAGAATAAAAGAAAAAAACATAAGAGAAACTTTTACCATTAATTTGGGTAACTTTGTTTGGTTTGAACCAAAAGGACTTATTGAAGTGCATTCTTCCTAATGTAAAGATTCTAGGGGGAGGATAGGGATTTTGGGAGCTTATTTGGGCAGATTTTGGACGATCCAAAAGGCTTGAGAGGTGTGATGAATTGCATAGAAGTGGTCTCCTTTTATAAGGGAGAGGAGGGGCTCTTTAGGAAAGTGTGAAAACATTATTTTATTATAAACTTATATTTTGTTTAAAGAGGTCCAAAACACATTAATGTCTAAGATAAGATGACTAATATTCGAAATAAAATCATAAAATTGGAATTGGACAGGTTTTGGATAATATTTTAATCATTATAATATTATTTATTTAAATCATTTATTAATGAGGTAAATACTGCATCATTACTGTGTCATAAATAATTTAATTTATTTGATGTCTAAAAATTATAAAAAAAAATAAAAAATGTAGGAATCCTTTTTATATTTCCAATAAATAATTATTTTCGAAAATATAATTTATATATTCCCTTATAAAAAGTAATTACTAAAGGATTTTTGTTAATGCCAATTTTGTCTTTAAATTAAATTAATTAATCTAATGTGTCATTGTCTTTCATAAGTGGCTCTATGGGGTCCCAAAATCGACCCAATGATTCCAATGGTAGGAAATTACTCATCCAATAAGGTTTGTACAAGTGTAAATGTAATTTTGAATTATTATAATATTATTTTAACCTTAAATTACCCTATTTACTTTTAACCATGGTAAATAAAAGTAAAAAGTTACTATTCACCAAGAATTATTTTTATCTAATTGAAACACATTTTACTCCTTGATATTAACTGTGTCTCTCGGATTTTTGAAATTCAACTCACAGAAGTGGAAAAATTATGTTTTATGGACAATTACAAAATCTTTTAAGAGGTGGGTAAAATACAGTGCAAAGTTCAATATAATTTTTATAAATCTAAAATTGTTATAAAATGACTCCAATGAATTTCATTGAACTTATATAATTATTATGTACCTATTGTGACCTAAAATAAATTTAAATAAAATAAATGATTATTTAAATAAAATGTCGGTTTTAACCAAAAACTCAGTGTTTCCACTATTCATCAAAAATTGAAGTTTTTCAGAAAAATACCAAAAAATCAGCCTAAGGTATATTTGATATTCCAATTTCAAAAATGATATCTATTTTTACAAATTCAAAATATAGAATTGTAATTAATTAATTTTAAAAGTAATTCCCGTTATCAAAACAAATAACTTGTTTTTAAAAAACAATTAATATCAAAATATTGATACTTGTTTATGTCCAATTTCAATGTGAAATTAATTCTAATGACAAAAATTGGATTAAATGGTAAAAATATATTCTAATTACACATTAAAACTAATTAAAAAGATAATATATCCATATAAATTACTACGATTAAAAAAGATGTTTTTAATTAAAATATAGCGTGTTTTTACTATTCATTAAAATATGAAATTTATCAGAATAATATGAAAAATTTATCCAAAGAAAATTTTTATATCCTGATTCCAAAGAAGATATTTAGTTTTTCAAATTGAACTTATAGACATGTCAAGAATAAGATTTAATGTAGGTGTTCCATCAAAAGGCGGCAAAACTATATTTTTTTAAAAATAATTATTTTACTCGAAAAATTGATTTTGTTCTCATACCATGTTCTGAAAAATATTTAAGATGAATAATAATGTTAAAAATTCAAAATGTAGTTAATAATATTCATAACGTTAAGATCATAATAATATTATAACCACATATCGTTGTTTAGTGAATCCTGGTATTGCGTTCAACACACGCTATCGAGGAAGGTCGCGATTGCGTGTAATGCAAGCCACGTCAGGGTTGTGTGTTGTGAAAGACTCCTTTGTTGATAAGTATAAAAAAATCCAACCATATTTCATTTATACATTGAATATTTATATATATATATATATATACTCAATGTTGCGTAGAATAACTACTATCAAACAAACTTGAAATTGTGAGTAACACGATCAATGAATAGCGTTGTGCATACTGCAAGCTAATACGGTGCTCGTATAGGACAAGATAATCATGGTGTAGCGTAAAAT